>JAWWQZ010000256.1:2945225-5890451 GCA_033815515.1 Cryptocheilus praepositus | reverse complement strand
GACCTAACCAGACCTAACCCAACCCAGACCTAACCCAGACCTAACCCAGACCTAACCCAGACCTAACCCAGACCTAACCCAGACCTAACCCAGACCTAACCCAGACCTAACCCAGACCTAACCCAGACCTAACCCAGACCTAACCCAGACCTAACCCAGACCTAACCCAGACCTAACCCAGACCTAACCCAGACCTAACCCAGACCTAACCCAGACCTAACCCAGACCTAACCCAGACCTAACCCAGACCTAACCTAACCCAGACCTAACCCAGACCTAACCCAGACCTAACCCAGACCTAACCCAGACCTAACCCAGACCTAACCCAGACCTAACCCAGACCTAACCCAGACCTAACCCAGACCTAACCCAGACCTAACCCAGACCTAACCCAGACCTAACCCAGACCTAACCCAGACCTAACCCAGACCTAACCCAGACCTAACCCAGACCTAACCCAGACCTAACCCAGACCTAACCCAGACCTAACCCAGACCTAACCCAGACCTAACCCAGACCTAACCCAGACCTAACCCAGACCTAACCCAGACCTAACCCAGACCTAACCCAGACCTAACCCAGACCTAACCCAGACCTAACCCAGACCTAACCCAGACCTAACCCAGACCTAACCCAGACCTAACCCAGACCTAACCCAGACCTAACCCAGACCTAACCCAGACCTAACCCAGACCTAACCCAGACCTAACCCAGACCTAACCCAGACCTAACCCAGACCTAACCCAGACCTAACCCAGACCTAACCCAGACCTAACCCAGACCTAACCCAGACCTAACCCAGACCTAACCCAGACCTAAAAAAGAACTAACCCAGACCTAACACAGACCTAACCCAGACCTAACCCAGACCTTTTTTTTTTTTTTTTTTTTTTTTAACCCTCCGATCCACCGCTCACCTGTTCCCCATGGACCCGCTTACGCATTACAACAGGGGAACAGAGCTGTGCCTCCACCAGCTTCGCGACCTCTGCAGCGGTTACAGAAGGTCCCCGCTGCAGGGTATTCATCTACCGCGCCGTGTGGGTCGAGGATTCATATGCCGCAATCATATGAATCCTCGACCCGTGCCCAAGTCATTTTGCAGCCACGAGAATGGATAGTATTATGGATGACAATGATACATTGGAACAGAAACAATAATGAAAGATGGCTGAAAATTTACCATATGTGACAATATTTATCTATTATAACTGATTGCACTGTTTTTGCGAAAGCATGTACCCCTTGTATAGCTTGAGACTTCATTCAGCTGTATATGTAAGGTTCAATCAGTCGGTAGACGCAGAGCACTACGTTTTTTCCTGAACTTTAACCAGCGCATTCTCGCTTCGCAAAATGCATGAGGGCCGCCGCCGTTTTCCTCTCGGGTGAAAACCAACCCTTGTAACATAGTATGCGGTCACACACACTCCCCGTGAGCACGCGTGTGTGCGCACACACACACCACCCGTGACAAGTGCAGACACAACGTGTGTCACATCTGCTACACTCCTTCTATCGTTATTACAGTGTTTCTACCACACTCACATCTGCATTTATTCATGAATTCACACATTCACTCACGCAAGTCCCCTCAGTGACATAAACCTCGTGTACCCATCTGGGTCCCCGTGCGCGCATATGCAGGGCACCCGTTTATATTTGTTTTCAATTTCCCTACTACAGCAGTGATGCTCAGACAGCGACTGGGATATGCAGACCACACCCTGTCTCATACACAAGCAACGGTTTTCGTCTATTTTAATCAAACACTGTAGTATATAAGAAATATAATTTAAAAATCAAAACATATATATAATAAATAACAGTAAAGTAAATCGGGTAAGATATAAATATATATGTAATAAATAGATAAGTAGATAGATAAATAAATAAATAAAATATATAAATACTTGATTTCAGGTGTAAAAGGCCAGTCGTATAATAAAAGAAATAAATATAACAAGTGAATAAATTAAATTACAGTCAAATATACAGAATTATAGTAGACTGAATATAGCAAGGAACTGGCCTCACCTGTGAATTTGTTGGTCGAGAGCCGTTACTGAAATATATTTACAAATTGTTTAGATCTAAAAGTCTTTCTCATGATATACATGTACGTTTAGTCTTACGGTCTTCTGTTCGTAGAGCTTTTGTACACACGCTTAGTTTTTAGAAGTAAATATTTGTAGGACCACTCATGTTTAGCAAGTATCATCGTTTATTGCCACCGGTTTTGTCTTCGATTTTCATCCTTCGCTTTCGTTTTCATAACTTCTGCAGCGAAGTTCAAAAAGGCAGCCCAGTGCGAAGGTGGACCGTGTATGATTTCGCTTAGGTGATTTGAGTTATTGAAGTCACTGATTCTACACTCCCTAATTAACTTGTGTCTATAATGCTCCCATTCGATGCAGAAGAAAACCGTATGCCTCACATCATCGTAGGGATCGCCACAATAATAACACTCTGGGTTGGTAGCTCTGTTATGTCGATATAGATATGCCTGAAAGCTACCATGCTCTGTTAACAGCTGAGTGGCTTCGTATGTAACAGTCCTCTGACCCTTGTCCACTAGCTCCCCCCACCTTTTAACACACGGGATGAGTTCACGTGTCCACTGCGCACGTCGATCTAGCGACCATTCTGCTTGCCACTCCCCCCAAGTTTCGGTTTCTATTTGTTTACTATATTGCCTACTACTGTTTGCAATATCAAGTATATGAAGCAGGTCCCTCCACGCACCGTACTTGGTTTTCCATTTCAGTAGATATTCCTTAACTCTAATTTTAGCTATATAATCCACTGGAATAGTACCTGAGATAGCAAATGCAGCTATATCAGATATTGTCCTGTATGCCCTAATAACCCTAATTATACCTAATCTTTGTACGGACCGAAGCTGACCTTTTAGGCTTTTTTGGGCAAGTGCGTTTTCCCAAATGGGAGACGCATACAGCATCATGGAGTTCATTACGTGTGAGTAAAGTCTCCGTTTGTGCTGTGCCGCTCCACGAATATTTGGCAGTAACCGCAATAGGCCAGCTGTGGCTTGACTGGTTTTTTTGGCTACTGCCATGATGTGCTGTCTAAAGGTCAGCCTCTTGTCAATTATTACTCCTAAATATTTCAAGCTCAAATCAGCATTGACTATCTTATCCCTAAAGCGTACCGAAAAATTAGGTAGTTGCTTCTTTTTGGAAATGGGTATTAGTTCAAGCTTCTCAGGTGCTATCTCCAGTCCCTTGTCTTTTAACCAATTGTCAATTTTAATTAGTGTTCGTTCACAATTACTTACTAAGATCTCTAATTTGTCGTGGAACATCAATACCGCCAGATCATCCGCATATGCAATTATATGGGTATCTGCCGGTGTATCAATACTTAACAAGTCATCATACAGCACGTTCCACAAAATGGGACCAAGTACGGAGCCTTGTGGGACACCTCGCGTGATGTTCGTGTTCTTCGTACCTTCGATATCGTCGTATGTGATGATCCTGTCCCTTAGATAACTTCGTATGATTCGTTGTATATATCCAGGGACGTTCATTTTCCTCGAGATTGTATTGTTAATCTGGGTCCAACTTGCTGTATTAAAAGCATTTTTGACATCTATGGTAACGAAGAGGCCATGTTTGGTTTTTTGCCATGTCGTGTTCCAGTATCTTTCAACTGTGGTGCGCATAAAGTATATCGCATCCACAGTAGAACGTCCAGGGCGAAATCCGAATTGTCTCTCGTTTAATCCCTGTGGTCCCTCGGTGCATGAAACTAACTTGTCGGCAATCATTCGCTCAAACACTTTAGCAATTCCATTAATCAGACATAATGGTCTGAGCGCTGATGGATCGCCAATCGGTTTATTCGGTTTGGGGATTAACACTAGTTTCTGTATTTTCCAGCTTCTAGGGAATATACCAGCCTTTATACAAGTATTAAAAATGTATAAAAAGGCCTCTGGAAATTTACTAATCAGTATTTTCAGGATCTTTTCCGGGATGCAGTCTGGCCCTGGGGCTTTTCCTTCCTTAATTCTGCTCAATGCTTTCTTAAGGTCGTCTAGGGCGAATATATCCTCAACCTCTTCACCTGCATCTTGTGTACCTTGCATATCTTGCGCTAGTGTTGTTGGATCTGCAGCGGGGAAAAGATGGGCGACTGCAGTTCGAATTTGTTGCGGGCTTAAATTATGCATGGGGTTTGCTTTTGGAGCCAGCTTAGCCATAACGATCTTGTATGGTTTTCCCCAAGGGTCGTTATCGACCTCCTGGCATAGCTTCTCCCATGCTTTACACTTTGCTTCTCGTATAGCATCGCGTAAGCGTTTCCGGGCCTCTTTGTACCTAGTGTCATATTCACCATAGTCCCCAGTTTTATGTCTCCTTTGTGCTTTGCGTCTAGTCTTGTGGCACGCTTTCCGTAGCTCCGCAATTTCTTCGTTCCACCAGTATACCGAGTTTGGTCTTTTACTCTTGTAAGCTTTCCGTTTCATCGCGTAATTGCATGCCAATGTCATTGCGTGTGAAAGGTGCTCCACACCAGTCTCAATGTCGCAATTTCTTATGTCATCAATAATTCCGTCGAGACTGGTGCGAAACGTACCCAACAACATGTCACTATCGAGTGTGTTAACAATCCAACCATTGCTTGTGCGTGAAAACTCCACTGCACTTTTCCCGATGCTATAAGTTATATACTGATGGTCACTAAGTGTGACGTCGTCTTGTACAGACCATCCCAGTATGTTTTTGACTAAACCCGGACTGGAAAGTGTAATGTCCACAATCGATGTAGAGTTCCCACGCCTAAACGTGGGGCTATTACCATTGTTAATGACTATTAGTCCCATTCGGGCTATGGCGTCACACAATGCAAGTCCCCTTGCATTTACCGTGGCACCTCCCCAGTCCGGGCTTTGGCAATTAAAATCGCCGGCTACTAATATATTGCCTTTTATGGTATTAATGTGTGTTTCTAACTTATCTAGTTGTTGTATAAAATGTTCCCATGGTGCATTCGGGGAAAAGTAACAGCTAAATATGGTTACATCTCTAGTGACAGCAACCACAAACCCGTCGTTACTAACATTTACATTATCTATTTTTAATTGCGTATCCCATGTACATATTGCTGCCATGCCGGTCGGATCTGTATGCCAGCCTCTTGGCCTTCCATATGGCTCGCTTATTATACCGACCGAGGCTCCCTTTTCTCTCGCATACTGCTGTAGTAGGTCTTGTGCCGCTCTGCAATGGTTGAGGTTAATTTGTATTAACGTTGCCATTTTTCAATGTATTTTTTGTATTCCTGACACCTAGCGTTTCCGGCAATGTGTCTGTTATCCTTAATGCCGTTCTCCGTGCATATAGGGCACACGGGGGGGTTTTTACAGTCTGAGGCCTTATGGCCTTCTTGCAAGCATCTTCTGCATAGGCCATTGCGATTCGCTTCGCTCTTACAGTTTTTAGCCAGATGACCAACACCTAGGCATTTGTAACACTTAATTACTTTGGGCCGTAGGCTGATTTTGCATTCAGCCCATCCCACCCGTAAGTTGCCTTGGGAATATAATTTCTCACCGTCTTTTATAGGGAGTTCAATTAGTGCCGTCCTAGTCCTAGCAAAGCCATTCCTGACTGCCAAGATTTTGATGCGCTCTCCCATGTCTGATGTTTCGTAGATCGCAGCAGCAACTGCTGCTTTGACCTTATCAGCGGTTGCAGTCCCGTCTAAACCGGTGATGGCGACTTGCACTGTTTGTGACACGCCATATACAGGTGTATCGGTCCCTACTGCCGACTGGATGGCAGTTTTGACTCTGGCAATATTTTCAGGATTGCAGTCAGCTGCAAATTCCATAAGGATATCGCCCGCGCGCGTAGATCTCACCTTTTTTACTGGCGCACCTAACTCTGTTGGGTTTATTTTTTCCTGAAGCATATTCAGGGTGGCCTCATATACTTGTTCGTCCTTCTCCCCCTTGATAATAATGGCCTGGGTGCGCGGCCGGGATATTTTCTTTGGTGGGGGTTTGATTTTTTCTGGAATCTGAAGGGTTTTTCCTGCAGATGCCTGTGCTTTGCCTTTTTTCTTCCTGCTGACCACCGTTGCCCACGATTCTTGGGGTTGGGTGGTTGTTGCCTCATTTGCGTTTTGCGCCGGCCCTGGTATAGGTGTTTTTGCCAAAGTGTCCACGGTTGGGGATATCAATTTCCGCTTTTTTGTGGCTCTAGGCGGAATTGATACTACCGCCGTTTGTATTGGTGATGGAGTACACTGCGTACTACGTTCCGCCACCTCAACATTTTTGTGTTGGGGAGAGGTTACAATCTCCTGTACAGTTTTAATTATCTCTTGCGAGACCTCAGAGCGACTCTTTAGGTTCTCTTCCATTTTTCGGAAGATAGCCTTAGCCTCACTGAACAGCTTCTTCACAGGTTTGGCAATATTGCCAGTAGCCTCAATTTGATGCGTAATATCGGCAAACTTCTTGTTAAGGAGGAGATACAAATCCGCTTCTTTCAAGAGATGCGAGGCCATCGATATGTTGAGAGTTTTAATTCCCTCGTTGTTATCCCCGTGCACCGGTTTAGTTTTTCCGGCTCCATCACTAGTTGTATGCGGGTTATCATACGCATAGGGTACCCTAGTCGGTGTTAAATACACCGATAGATTCCCCGTCGTTCCAGATGTGGGAGGGCTTCTAGCAACAGGTCCTCCTGCTTTGAATGGGGTGCTGTTTCCACCCGGCACCATATGCGTACTACAGGATGCTAGGGTCGCATCCTGATCTCGTTCATTTTGCCTTACTCCTCCCAGGAAAAAATTCCCTAGCAGGGTACTACTCAGATTTTTGCTGTTGTTAGCACTGGATTCCATATTTATGTGATATTATATCTTACGACATTTCGCCCATTATGGGACCCCAGAGCGCGGGTGGGGTACTATCCATGCCGAAGAGAAACCTACCGTATATGGGTGCAGAAAGCCGAGAAGCGGTTTATCGGGTGGCCAGCCCTATTCGCACCAATTGACTCTACAAAATATGTTAGGGGGTTTAACGTCGGTAGCACCCTCTACCCGAGGGCCCCCCGCATCGACGTTACCAAAAGCTTTAACGTCACCCCTATCGTGCGGGAGTTGCCCACCTAATCCGAGAGTGGGATCACCCGCACCTCAGGCTAGACGGTGCCGCGATTTACCCTACGCGGCTCCGGGTATGAGGAAATACTGGCCAGGTAATCCTCCACGCGTGCGCCCAGAACACTCGGCTTCAACCCCCGCATTGGCTCCGTTCATGTCCGAGTAGCGGTTTTCCCACAGTTTGCATGTGGCTTCCAGCGGTCATGTACGCCTTCAGCCACAGAGGCCCGGTACAGACATATCTCGGACACACGGTCGGGGGGCTACTACTCCCCCTTGGCTAGTCTACGGGGAATATCCACCGAGGCCTGGCCGCGCCCCATTCACACAGCCCACGCACACACACATTCACACCAACAGCTCGGGTAACCCCGGGTTCGCCAAACCCGTACCGTGGAGACATATTTCTATGGCCCCACGGCCCCTGGGGGGGAGGAAAGAGGGAAAAGGTTGCTCGGGTAACCCCGGGTTCGCTAGGCCCGTACCGCGTGCAATGGACCAAAGAGGTCCGCGGTCCCTGGGGATAGGAAGGGAGAAAAAAAAAAAAAAAAAAAAAAAAAAAAAAAAAAAAAAAAAAAAAAAAAAAAAAAAAAAAACGCACACACACACTCACACACAGCTCGGGTACCCCGGGTTCGCTAAACCCGTACCGTGGGGACATATTCCTATGGCCCCGCGGCCCCTGGGGGGGAGGAAAGGGGGAAAAGGGTGCTCGGGTAACCCCGGGTTCGCTAGGCCCGTACCGCGTGCAATGGACCAAAGAGGTCCGCGGTCCCTGAGGATAGGAAAGGGGAAAAAAAAAAAAAAAAAAAAAAAAATAAAATCACGCACCCACACACACACACTCACACCAACAGCTCGGGTAACCCCGGGTTCGCCAAACCCGTACCGTGGAGACATATTTCTATGGCCCCACGGCCCCTGGGGGGGAGGAAAGGGGGAAAAGGTTGCTCGGGTAACCCCGGGTTCGCTAGGCCCGTACCGCGTGCAATGGACCAAAGAGGTCCGCGGTCCCTGGGGAAGACCTAACCCAGACCTAACCCAGACCTAACCCAGACCTAACCCAGACCTAACCCAGACCTAACCCAGACCTAACCCAGACCTAACCCAGACCTAACCCAGACCTAACCCAGACCTAACCCAGACCTAACCCAGACCTAACCCAGACCTAACCCAGACCTAACCCAGACCTAACCCAGACCTAACCCAGACCTAACCCAGACCTAACCCAGACCTAACCCAGACCTAACCCAGACCTAACCCAGACCTAACCCAGACCTAACCCAGACCTAACCCAGACCTAACCCAGACCTAACCCAGACCTAACCCAGACCTAACCCAGACCTAACCCAGACCTAACCCAGACCTAACCCAGACCTAACCCAGACCTAACCCAGACCTAACCCAGACCTAACCCAGACCTAACCCAGACCTAACCCAGACCTAACCCAGACCTAACCCAGACCTAACCCAGACCTAACCCAGACCTAACCCAGACCTAACCCAGACCTAACCCAGACCTAACCCAGACCTAACCCAGACCTAACCCAGACCTAACCCAGACCTAACCCAGACCTAACCCAGACCTAACCCAGACCTAACCCAGACCTAACCCAGACCTAACCCAGACCTAACCCAGACCTAACCCAGACCTAACCCAGACCTAACCCAGACCTAACCCATACCTAACCCAGACCTAACCCAGACCTTTTTTTTTTTTTTTTTTTTTTTTTTTTGAAGGGGGGAAAATGCTTTTACGCATACCAGGATCCGAGGATCCTGGTGATGACAGACTCCCCGTTGCCGGGACTACCGTCTAAAAACCCCCCTCTTTTCCTTCCAGGGTACAGGCATCACCCCAGCTCCCCTCGGAACTACTATCGTATTGCATCGCGGGAGCTAGGATATATTCGTATATGCCCCAACGCCATTTTCGGGTATGTCTTCCTACCATTCGCTAGGTCTAAAATCTTATCTATTCCGCCGCTCTAGGATCCGTTCGTGCCTTTCTCTTTCCTTCATTACAATATATGCAAATTGTTGGTAGGCTTTCCATGTTTGTGGTGTGTTCGTAATTTTATCAACCAAATTGCTAACGGATATTTGTCCTCCAAGTTCTGCACCCAAGTTGCGCCTCTCCTGTTCCCATTTTGGGCAGTGGAAAATAAGGTGTTCGGGGTCATCTTTGAAATACCCGCAATCCCAGCATGCTTCCGTGACCGATTTGTTTATACGGCGCCTATATTTATTAAAAATACCGTGTCCCGTCAACGTTTGCATGGTCCAATAATCTTGGGTATAATCATTGTTGCTTTTACACTGAAACGTTTCAACCCTTGCAATTAGCCGGTGTGTCCAATTATCACTATCGAACCGGTCCCATTGTACTTGCCATGATTGTATGGTTTTCTTGTATATAGCTGCTTTCGCGTTGTTATATTCTTTACTACCTTTATCCCGTATTTTATCTTTCCACGCTATCCTCAGGTTATATAATTCCGTTCTCTGTACAATCTTAAGAGCTAACGGCAGTCTTCCGGTGAGAACGCATAAAGCTTCGTATGCAGTTGTACGGTATGCGGTTGTCGTCCTGACTAACGCAGATCGTTGCGCCTTCCTGATCAAATCTCTATTCGTAGAGAGCTGCAACACTGTAGACCAAGCTGGTGAGGCGTACAGGACGACGGACTCCCATACGTTATAGTACAAATTTCGTGCCATTCTAGATGGTCCTCGTGCGTTCGGGAGGAGTCTCGTTAAGGCCCCAACCATTTTCTCTGCTGCTGCCGTCACTCTTTCCAGATGGGCCCTATACCTTCGGAAGTTATCGAAGTCCACCCCTAAGTATTTTAGAGTATCCCGGCTCCAAATGATGTTGTCACTTATATTAATTTCAATGATCTTTGGCACACGCTTAGCTGTCAGTAATATTATTCCTGTTTTTTCGACGGCAATCGTAAGTTTGTTGTCCTCAAACCACGACTGAACCACGGACATAACTCGGTTTATCCTTGTCTGTATCTGGGCTATATTATCCGATTGTACGACAATCGCCAGATCGTCGGCGTATGCGATTGCCTCGCAGTTAGGAATCGGCTCGATCATTCTTAGGACCCCGTCGTACATAATATTCCAAAGGAGAGGACTCAACACTGCCCCTTGCGGCACACCTGCATAGATCTGCCTTTCTACCAGGCCAAGTTTTGTATATATATACGCAGTCCGTTCATTAAAGTAATCCCTAATCAATGTGAGGATCCGTTGTGACACCCCTCTTTTGGCTAATTCGTTGAGCACGAGTGATCCGTCCAGCGTATTGAACGCATTGCGAACATCGATACTAATAAGGGTGCAAATTTTACCTTTCTCCCGGCACTTGTCCGCAAAGCTGTTCACCCGGGAAATCGCTTCCACCGTACCCATTCCACGTCGGAAACCATATTGCGACCGGTGAAAAGGGTCTTGTCCGATCTGGGATTCAATGATCCCTTTAAAAATATATTCCCAGCATTTCGAAAGTGCTGGAAGCACACTAATTGGTCGGTAGCCTCTCGGATCCGCACCACTTTTTCCGGGTTTAGGGATTAAAATCACACGGGCTGTTTTCCAGATCGTAGGGATCCTTCCTCGATTTAATATATCTACGGCCATATCCTTTATGACCGATGGTCTATATTTCGCGATAGCCGCCATAACTTCTACGGGTACAGCATCAACTCCAGGGGCTTTACCAGGTTTTAATTTGGCCACGGCAGACTGGATCATCTCCAGGTTCAATATATTTTCAGTAATCTCGGGGTGTACTTCCCGCAGTGGGTTCTCGTCGGTGGGATGAATTGAACTCGAAGTTGGGTTGGTTACAAAAAGAACGTCAATAATTTGTTTCACTTGTTCTTGTGAAAGTTGTGTTGTAATCGAATCTTTCTTCAACTTGGCCATAACAACTTGGTAAGGGCGGCCCCATGGGTCTTTATCGATGGTAGAGCAAAATTCCCTCCAGGCCCGTTCCTTGCTTCTGAAAATAGCTGTTTGGAGGCCCTTCCGAGCTAGCCTAAACGACTCCTTGAAATGCTCCAGATCTGGCTTCATCTTCTTTCTCGCTCTTTGGTACCGTCTCCTAGCCTTTATGGTTGTCTTCCGTAAGTCGTTGATTTCGTCCGTCCACCAATAATTGATTCGACGCCGTCCTGATGGAATAAATTTCTTTTTTAGGGTCATCGTACAGGTCTCTTCTATCGCTCGCTGGATAATTCCCGCTTCGCCGACTTCTGCGCGCTGCCTAATATAGTCTTCTCTGGCCAGCAGATCATCGAAACAGCGAACAATTTCTTCGGTGTTCATTGTTTTAATTGAGTATGGCGCCCATAACACGGGTAGGTCATCATTTGTGTGTTTAGGATCAAAGGTGTGAATTACGTACAGGTGGTCAGATGCGGAGAAAATTTCATGCGCCACCCTCCCACCCCTGTAGGAATTCACTAAGCCCCTCTCCATGGACAAAATATCAATAAATGACCGATTTCTTCTACCTAAGCTTCCGGGGTGGTCATAGGTATACGGTTCATTAATTGTCGCCGGAACGATGTCTAATTTTGCGAAGAGACTTAGCATGCATGACCCCCTGTAGTTAGTGGCTACGCCTCCCACATTGGGGACTTTGCATTATAATCCCCGACGATTACAATCGCTTTACCAGACTTGTGTCGCTGGATAATAATCGATTCCAGGGTAGCCAGATACGCGAGAAAATCTGTCTTAGTGACACTCGGAGGACAATAGCCCGCAATGACCACGATGTGATTCACTTCCACGACCACGAGACCAGGGTGGACTTCTATCGATCCGTGTTGGGAGAGGTGTCCATTGTAGCCCGTTACCCAAACAGAAGCCAGGTTTGCCGGATCATTTATCCATCCGGGGCCTTGGCTGTAAGGTTCTGCTATAACAACCACGTCAAAGTTGCCAGTCGCTGCATATTGGGGCATCAGGCTTTCCGCCAGCTTACACCTATTCAGGTTAATTTGGGCTATCCTCATAAATCTTTGGTGTTCTGTCCACCAATTTCCATCCGATACGTGGGGCAGTTTAGTGACGCCGCAACATGTCGGGCCCTACTCTCTTGTATCCCCCGGGCTACGCATAGGATACATCGAGGTGTATTCACACAATTCCCAATAATATGGTCCTCTGCTCCGCATTTGCGGCATAACTCCTTATCAGGACCAAGGACTGTACACATATTTCCAATATGCCCCAGGGAATGACAACGGAAGCACCTGATCACTTTGGGAAGTACTTTGGCGCTTGCCATTGTTAGACCTGTTTTAATTTTCAGAAGATCGGTCTTCCTTGGGAACATATTTGCAGGTATCTCGGCAATCGCTTGTTGAACTCCTGCTGGGGTTGCCCTTAGCACCCTAACTTTTATGTCGGCTACGTCTTCTCGGCCTAATGCCTTTGCAATATCTGAGGCAAGCTCTTCTCTAGAGGTCAGGGGGTCGACATTACGGATTTCGATACTACATTTTTCCTGTAGTACCGAAACTACTTCATCATCCCCTAACGCCACTCGGAGATCCGCCGCCATTTGACCCGTGTCTACATTTCTGGGGCACTCTATTAATATATGTCCAGCTCTGGTTCTCCTGACGCGTCTAATGTCTTTCAGGATAGCCCGTCCTTTTTCGCTGAGCTTCTTATAGGACTCCAAGTAGTTGGACGCTTCAGTGACCGTGATAAGTATTGCCTCTGGCCTAATCCGGGTTCTCCGCGCCACCCCTACTTTTGCGCTTTGCTCCTGCTCTTTCGGGTCTGTCCTCTTTGATGCTCTCGACTCTGGGGCCTTCCTAGGGGACCGACGTCTGTACGCCACCGCGGTGAAGCCTTCCTCGGTGGCTTCACTCTCCACCGCACTTGGGGTATCCTGTGCCGTAACTGCAGCATAGGACATTTGCCTCGACTTCTTCTGTTCTTCGTTCCCGAGGGGGAAACGAATTTCCTTTTAGTAATTTTACCGGCTGGAGTAGGGATTGAGACCGTACGCACGCCATCTTTTGTACTCCGAGTCGCTCTACGCGGTTCCGTCTGGCTTTTTACACTCTTCATCACCTTGGGAAGCGGTGGAGGTCTAGGGATGATTGGTGTAGGAGGGGTAACCTGGGTGTTAACCGACCTTTGTTCCCTTGTCACTATCGGGGCTTCTATATTATCCGGTCTATCCGCCCGGTGCTCCTGAACGACTTCTTGTAGGAGTTCTTGAACCTCATAAGCATCTCGAGCAGCTCTCGTACTCAGCCGCATGGTCCTCGGATCCAGCGTTTCATTGTGCTTGAGGGCGGACGCTAATTCCTCGCACATGGAGGCCAGTCTGGATATTATTTTTAATGACGATCCTAGACGTCTTTGCACCGAATCTGTCGGTGGTGTCATTTGCTCTCTCGGTGGTAATATATTGCCCTTTGGAGTCATGAATTGATCCATAGGGGATGCTCTGTGGATACTCCGAGTTGATGATTTCGGGGTAATAAGACTGGTGTGAGCGCTATCGTCGTCGTCATCTTTTGGGACGATCTTCGAGACGCCTTTCTTCCCTCTCCTCTGCTTATAGGGCATAGGTTTCCGAGTCATAACCTCCTTAAAATCAAAGGGCCTCATATCCGTTAAGTCAATTACCAAATTTGACTGACTGTAATCCGAGGAATCCTCATCGGACCGGGTCGTGGTGTGTTCGTTTTGTAAATTTTCTTTGTTTGTGTCCATCATGTTCATAATCGGCAGGGTCTGGCCGAAGCCTCGCCCCGCCACCGATTTAATTGGGGTAAAACGGAAGTCAACTGAGGGTCACAGCCCCACCCTCAGCAAGCCTAGTACGCCCCGAGGTTCGGCCGTTCCTCGGGGGTTGGTCTCTAATTGGTCAACTAACCCATGGCCCCGCATGCGTCACTTACGATCATCCGCATGCGCCCCTACTAGGCGAGCACCATACCGTTCAGGGAGGGGTAATTTTTTATAGAGGTTTTCTTCCTCGTAGGCCAGCCGGTGAAGGCAAGCCCTCCGGGTCCCTTGACGGCAACGTTCCACCACTACGCCCTGTGATGGTCGTTGAAGCCGCCAAGGAACTTACGGAATTAGGGGGTGGATGGCGTTCATCCACCCCCAGCTAGGGCACCCCGGGTTCGCCAAACCCGTACCGCGGACCACGACGGATCCACGGCCCCTGGGGTTGTGTCCTTTTTGGTGACCGGGGTGGAACCTCCCCGGAGACGGCACCTGACACCAGGCTTACGGTTCCGTCCAAACCGGCGTGCTGTCCGCGGCTGCTTATTCGACGGGCTTACCCCCGCTTATATCGCAGCTACCCTTCAAAGAACCATGACAATGAAGGGCGTTCCCCTATCCGCAACCCGGGGACGCGCTCGGTGGCCCACGCAGGGCCTCCGCAGGATAAAGAATGCCCAGCAGAGATGTCATCCCTCGCCTGATCAGGTAGGTATAATTCATGCTTTTTCAGGAACGATGTCCGCTCCATCCCGCCGGTGGATCCTCGCTTCCCACACCGGAAAAGGTAAGTACACCCACCCGGACTCGAACGGCGTACCGGGTCGCTGGGCAAGCCCAGCCACCCGGGGACCGTTACGAGGGGGGTGGGGTTCCTTACATTTCCCAGCAGGTACTCAAGGACCCATCAGAAGGAAGAACTACGTTGCTGCCCGGAGAATGTCACACTTCCCATACAAAAAGAAAGGTAAGTACGGCACACCCGGACTCGATCGGCGGGTAAGACCGATACGAGGGGGGTGGCTTTCCTCACTTCTTTTTGCAGGTACTGCGACATCCACCAGAAAGCAGAGCAGCCATCGCTCCCGAATAAAGCAGAGGAGTTTCCTCCACCTGACCAGGCGTGTTCAGACACCCCTGCTCGGCACTGCGGACCGAGAGACCTAACCCAGACCTAACCCAGACCTAACCCAGACCTAACCCAGACCTAACCCAGACCTAACCCAGACCTAACCCAGACCTAACCCAGACCTAACCCAGACCTAACCCAGACCTAACCCAGACCTAACCCAGACCTAACCCAGACCTAACCCAGACCTAACCCAGACCTAACCCAGACCTAACCCAGACCTAACCCAGACCTAACCCAGACCTAACCCAGACCTAACCCAGACCTAACCCAGACCTAACCCAGACCTAACCCAGACCTAACCCAGACCTAACCCAGACCTAACCCAAACCTAACCCAGACCTAACCCAGACCTAACCCAGACCTAACCCAGACCTAACCCAGACCTAACCCAGACCTAACCCAGACCTAACCCAGACCTAACCCAGACCTAACCCAGACCTAACCCAGACCTAACCCAGACCTAACCCAGACCTAACCCAGACCTAACCCAGACCTAACCCAGACCTAACCCAGACCTAACCCAGACCTAACCCAGACCTAACCCAGACCTAACCCAGACCTAACCCAGACCTAACCCAGACCTAACCCAGACCTAACCCAGACCTAACCCAGACCTAACCCAGACCTAACCCAGACCTAACCCAGACCTAACCCAGACCTAACCCAGACCTAACCCAGACCTTTTTTTTTTTTTTTTTTTTTTTTTTTTTTTTTTTTTTTTTTTTTTTTTTTAGAGAGGAGGGGAATGCTTTTACGCAGACCCGGCAGAAAACTGCCGGGTACTGTGGGACTCGAGGGCTGAGTACACCTCCCTACCCACTAAACCCCTCCTCTATCGCCTTTTTCAGGTAGCTATCGGGACACCCGCGGAACTGTATATATATTTCTTCGCATCGGACCCGAATAATTCTACCCCTCAAATATTTGCAACTAATTTACACTATTCTATGGTTACTCAATACCACACACAAACAACAGCACACATACGCACACAAAAGAACTGCAGATAAATAAAACATATATCCACACACACCGTATTCGGACAGGAATTGTCACATAAAAAACATTTTAAATTTCTCCTGTACCATTATACAGGGCTTTTCTGTATGCGGGGCACCTGAGAGATGCGGCGACATGTTGCGCTCTCTTTCCTATGATGCCCACCGACGTGCAAAGTGTGCATTTAGGGGTGTTAGTGCACTCTCCAATTTGGTGGGCATCGCTGCCACACCTCCTACATTTCTCCTCCCCTGGCTTCATCGCCGGGCAGGCCCGTGCAAAGTGACCTATGCCGTGGCACCGGTAGCACCTAATTGCCCTCGGGAGTAGCTTAACCTGGGCGATCGTTAAACCCGTTCGGATTTTTAAGCTCTCTATATTCTTTGGGCACATATTGGCAGCCAATTCCACAACGGCAAACTGGCTGCCGCTCTGCGTCCGTCTCAAAACCTTCACCGTCACGGCTCCCGGCTCCTTTCCAATTGCCTCCGCAACGTGTCGACTTAGATCCTCCTTCGTTTCGAGGGGATCTATATTGCGGACTTCCAGGGCGCACCTATCCTGTAAGGCGGCCACGGAAACGTCCTCTTCCAATACTTCCTGCAGCACCTCCGCCATCTCTGCAGTGTCGCATTTTTTGCCGCACTCGATGAGGACGTGTCCACTCATCGTCCGCCGCACCTTCTTGGTACCGAGAAGCACGTTCCAACCTTTCTCGACCACGTTTTTGTACGTGTCGAGAAAGTTGGAGCCCTCCTTGACACGGATAAGGAGTGCGTCGGGTCTGCTCCGGTATCTCGCCCTGGGTTTCGCCTTTCCCTGGTCTCCCGTATTAGGACGAGGGGGGACCGGTTCCTTCTGGGTTGTTGTGCCGGGCTTTCCCGATCCCTTAGGTTTATCGGGCGTTATTCCTTCGCCCGTAGCCACGGGTGTCCCCTTCCCTGCGGGTTTCTGGGCCGCGGCTGCCGCATATGAGGTGCGTTTGGCCTTCCTCTTCTTCAGATTCTCCTCCTCTAGGGGAGAAACTTCTTTTCGCTTCAGGGCTGTGGTCGGAGCCGGAGGGGGGGTTTGAATCCCCTCTGTAGAGTCTCCATTTCCGAGAGCACTATGTCCGTCTGCGTTTCGGCACATTTTCTCTCCGCTGCCTTCAATGGCACCGGGGTTGTCTGCGTCCCCGCTGTCATTTCCCCTTTTCCAGGGAGGGCCTCGCAAGATTGCGCTTGTCGCTTCCCACTCGGTGTTGCCTGCGGTGTCGGGGTATTTGGGGACAGACGCCATTGGCGATCTTTCCCCGGTACCTCCCATTTACGGCAGGTCGCCCTCTGAGCCCGGATCGTCTCCTGAACCAGTTGCTCCGTCTCTTGTGCATCCCGTGCAGCCCTGGCAGTTTTGCGCATGACGCCCGGATCCACGGTCTCATTCTCCCTCAACACCTTATTAACCTCTTGCCAGGTTACCTGCATTCTTTGTAAGAAGTCCACTACAGCCCCGAGTAGTATACAGATACTCTCGGGAGAGGGTGGCTCCTTAGAGGTTTGGGGCTCTGGTATTGTCCCCTTCGGCGTCGCAAAAATTTCATCTTCCGGAGATGCTGGCCCGAATTCAAACGTTGGGGAGGGGGGTTTCATCCACCCGACGACCTCGCCTTGCCACTTGTTTCCGCAGGCTGCCCTTCCCCTTCTTCTTTTTTGGTGGTGGCCATGGCTTTCGAGACAGGATCTCTATCTCTTTTGGCTTGCCAGACATGTCCACCCACTCTACGTCCGAGTCCCGGCTGTCCGAAGACTCCTCACCAGACCGGGTAGTGGTGGGGTCTTTTCCTTCCGAAGCGTCTTTAAAGTGTTCCATATTTCATATACGGCAGGGTCCGGCCGAAGCCTCGCCCCGCCTCCGATTTAAATGGGGAAAAGGGGAGTCCACCCGGGGTCACAGCCCCACCTCGGGCAAGCCTACTACACCCTGGGGGTCGGCATTTCCCCAGGGGTTGGTCTCTAGGCGGCCAACTAACCCATGGCCCCGCATGCGTCACTTACGATCATCCGCATGCGCCCCTACTAGGCGAGCACCATACCGTTCAGGGAGGGGTAATTTTTTATAGAGGTTTTCTTCCTCGCAGGCCGGCCGGTGAAGGCAGGCCCTCCGGGTCCCTTGACGGCAACGTTCCACCACTACGCCCTGTGATGGTCGTTGAAGCCGCCAAGGAACTTACGGAATTAGGAGGTGGATGGCGTTCATCCACCCCCAGCTAGGGCACCCCGGGTTCGCCAAACCCGTACCGCGGACCACGACGGATCCACGGCCCCTGGGGTAGTGTCCTTTTTGGTGACCGGGGTGGAACCTCCCCGGAGACGGCACCTGACACCAGGCTTACGGTTCCGTCCAAACCGGCGTGCTGTCCGCGGCTGCTTATTCGACGAGCTTACCCCCGCTTATATCGCAGCTACCCTTCAAAGAACCATGACAATGAAGGGCGTTCCCCTATCCGCAACCCGGGGACGCGCTCGGTGGCCCACGCAAGGCCTCCGCAGGATAAAGAATGCCCAGCAGAGATGTCCTCCCACGCCCGATCAGGTAGGTATAATTCATGCTTTTTCAGGAACGATGTCCGCTCCATCCCGCCGATGGATCCTCGCTTCCCACACCGGAAAAGGTAAGTACACCCACTCGGACTCGAACGGCGTACCGGGTCGCTGGGCAAGCCCAGCCACCCGGGGACCGTTACGAGGGGAGTGGGGTTCCTTACATTTCCCAGCAGGTACTCAAGGACCCATCAGAAGGAAGAACTACGTTGCTGCCCGGAGAATGTCACACTTCCCATACAAAAAGAAAGGTAAGTACGGCACACCCGGACTCGATCGGCGGGTAAGACCGATACGAGGGGGGTGGCTTTCCTCACTTCTTTTTGCAGGTACTGCGACATCCACCAGAAAGCAGAGCAGCCATCGCTCCCGAATAAAGCAGAGGACTTTCCTCCACCTGACCAGGCGTGTTCAGACACCCCTGCTCGGCACTGCGGACCGAGAGACCTAACCCAGACCTAACCCAGACCTAACCCAGACCTAACCCAGACCTAACCCAGACCTAACCCAGACCTAACCCAGACCTAACCCATTTTTTTTTTTTTTTTTTTTTTTTTTTTTTTTTTTAACGTGGGGGAAATCTTCAAAAGACACCCGCCGCCGTTGGGGCGACGGCGGGTTGTGTCGGATTTTTACCGACTAAAACCCCCACGGTGACCACTATCTCGCCCGACTTCGGCGGCGGTCCGGGAACGACCAAGCTAGGTCACACTACCGGACCGCCGCCTCGGGGAGGTCCTCTTCCCCGACTGGGAAGAGTGGACCTCTTCCCAGTCGTGGGAAGAGGATTCCGTGCTCGCGGGGGAGCAGGTCAGAAATGACCGCTCCCCCACGGAGCGCCGACAAGTCGGCGCTCCTGACTCCGCCGCATGGAAGGGTCACACTTCCATGCGGCCAACGTGGGCTATAACAAGGGGAGGGCGCGGCCCCAACCGCGGTCCTCCCCAAGCCCTCGGTGCCGCTCCCGACCGGCCAGGACCGAAGTCCCGGCACACGACGCCGGAGCGGCACCCACCTCCTCAATCGGGCGGATCCCGGCACCAAATGAATGACTGGTGCCGGGTCCGCCCGTCTCTATTAGGGTGGCGGGCCTCTTGGAGGGGGTCGCCTAAAGCGGAGCCCCCTCCTGGCCCGCCTTCTCTCCTGCCGAGCGGGATCGGAGGATTCCCGATCCCGCTCGGCGGCCTCCTTCTGCGAAATAACGGTTTCGCAGAAGGAGGCCACCGCTCTCAAGACCTCTCGCTCGCCAGCATTGCCGTAACAAGTGCTGGCGGCGAGAGGTCTGGGCCAATAACGGCCCGCACATTTTCGCGTGCCCAGCCAAACGCTGGGCACTCCTCTATCGTGTGGCTGGGGGTGTCAACCACCCCCACGCCACACGACAGGCACTCTGGTGTGGCCTCCGCTCCGATTTTGTGCAGGTACTCTCCGAAACAACCATGTCCGGAGAGCACCTGCGTCGTCCGGTAGGTAAGCCTACCGTGCCGACGATCCACCCACTCCTCCAAATGTGGGAGGATCGCGCCGACAGCTCGCTGGCGGGCGGCTCGATAATTTTCGAGCTCCGCCCGCCATTTTCTAAGTGCGAGCTGCCGGGCCTGACGCCTCAGGTCACCGACCGACAGTCCTGCCGGATCCCCTTCGCCCCGGCGGAGTGACCGGACCCGTCGATAGACGCGGGCCTCGGCCTCCGCCTGCAGGTCGAAGGGGATTACCCCCGACAGGACTGCCGCCGCCTCATGGGAGGTAGTGCGGTAACCACGTGCCACCCTGACGGCCATACGCCGGTATACGCGGCGCAGCATTATTCGGCTGCGCCGCCCGGCCGCCAGGGACGGGGCCCAGACTGGGCACCCGTAGAGGCACATGGCCCGCACCACCCCCGTGTAGAGGCGGCGGACCCTCTCCTCTGGTCCCCCGATATTGGGCAGTAGCCGACCCAAAAGGGCGGCTACCCCCTCTACTCGGGGGACGAGTCGGTCAAAGTGACCCTCGAAGCGCCAGCGGCTGTCAATGTCCAGGCCGAGGTACTTAATACGTTCCTCGACCCGGACAAAGACCGGCCCTACTCGGACGACCGACTGGGGCGGTCTCCGGGTCAGAGGCAGCCCATGGAACCAGGCTGCCTCCGTTTTCTCCGGAGACACTTGCAGCCCCAGTCGACGGACGGAGGCCACTACTGTGGCCACCCCGGCCTCGGCAAGGCCCAGCAGCCTCTCCCACTCCTCCCCCACGGCTATCACAAGTGTGTCGTCTGCATAGCAGACGACTGTGACGCCGTGAGGGAGCGCGGTGAGGAGAACCCGGTTGTACCCCAGGTTCCACAACAACGGTCCTAAGACGGACCCCTGGGGTACACCGCGGTTCACCTCCCGCGTTACTACCCCGTACCGACCCGGGTATATCACCCGTCTGTCCCGGAGGTAGTCTGACAGGACTCTCCTCAGGTACGGGGGCACTTGATGGTCGACTAGTGCCCCCGCAATCCTGTCCCAGGGCAGGGAGTTGAAGGCGTTGGCGATGTCAAGAGACACCGCCAACGCCATCCCACCCCGGGAGACAGACTCATCCACGAGGGCCTTGACATGATCGACCGCGTCTATGGTCGATCGGCCCTCGCGGAAGCCGAACTGGCACGGTGCCAAGTTCGGACCTACACGGGACAGATGCCCCCAGAGGCGGGAAGCTACGATTCTCTCGAAGAGCTTTCCCGCCTCGTCAAGGAGGCATATGGGTCGGTACGCCTTGGGAGAGGCTGCCGGCCTGCCACCCCCCTTGGGAAGCAGGACCATCGTGGCCTGCTTCCACAAGAGGGGGACCCGCCCCGCCTGAAGGCAGCTGTCGAACAGCCACCTCAGGCGGGGCCCGAGGACGCGTAAGGCCAAGGCTAGTGCCCTGCCTGGGACGCCGTCTGGGCCGGGGGCAGTATTCCGCCCCCTTAGCTTGGCGACGGCGTCCCGGAACTCCTCGTCGCTGACCGCGCATGGTGGCAGCGCGGCCAGCGCCGCCTCGAGCGGCTCCGGTGGTGGTCTGCCCCCCTCATCGAGGGGGAACAGTTTATTCACCACCGACCGGAGCACGGCGGGTTCCAGGCTCTCCGTGACGGAAGGACCCGCGGGGCGTAGGCGGCCCAGTACCAAACGGTACGGGCGACCCCACGGGTCAGCGTCCAGAGAGCCCAGGAGTTCCTCCCAGGCAGATGCCTTGGCCTCCCTGATGGCTCTCCGCAAGGCATTCGATGCGTCTCGATATGCCTCGCGGAGTGTGGCCTCCACCGCATCGTCGCGGACTGCTCGGCGGCGGGCCCTTGTCCACCGGCGTCGGGCCGCCACACTCTCTTCTCTGAGTGTGGCTATCTGGCCCGACCACCAGTAGACCGCCCGCCGCTGCACCCTCCTGACCCGGGGCATGGCGGCGTCACATATTGCCGCCATTTGCCCCCGGAGCCAGGAGGCCTCCTCGTCCACGTCCGCGACTGGCTCCGGCCCGTACGAGGGCCAGGCCGCGGCATAGGAGGCCGCCATCAGCGCGTCCTCGTCCAGGTGCGTAAGCGCCCACCTCCTACGGGGGGGTGGGCCCCCAATTGGGGCCACCCCCCCTAAACCCATTTTTTTTTTTTTTTTTTTTTTTTTTTTTTTTTTTTTAACGTGGGGGAAATCTTCAAAAGACACCCGCCGCCGTTGGGGCGGCGGCGGGTAGTGCCGGATTTTTACCGGCTAAAACCCCCACGGTGACCACCATCTCGCCCGACTTCGGCGGCGGTCCGGGAACGACCACACTAGGTCACACTACCGGACCGCCGCCTCGGGGAGGTCCTCTTCCCCGACTGGGAAGAGTGGACCTCTCCCCAGTCGTGGGAAGAGGAATCCGTGCTCGCGGGGGAGCAGTCAGAAATGACTGCTCCCCCACAGAGCGCCGACTAAAGCCGGCGCTCCTGACTCCGCCGCATGGAAGGGTCACACTTCCATGCGGCCAACGTGGGCTATAACAGGGGGAGGGCGCGGCCCCAACCGCGGTCCTCCCCCAGCCCTCGGTGCCGCTCCCGACCGGCCAGGACCGAAGTCCCGGCACACGACGCCGGGGCGGCACCTACCTCCTCAATCGGGCGGAGCCCGGCACCGAATAACTGGTGCCGGGTCCGCCCGCCTATACTATGGTGGCGGGCCACTTGGAGGGGGCCGCCTAAAACGGAGCCCCCTCCTGGCCCGCCTTCTCTCCTGCCGAGCGGGATCGAGAGACTCCCGATCCCGCTCGGCGGCCTCCTTCTGCGAAATAACGGTTTCGCAGAAGGAGGCCACCGCTCCAGGACCTCTCGCTCGCCAGCATTGCCGTAACAAGTGCTGGCGGCGAGAGGTCCTGGCCAACAACGGCCCGCAAGCCCTCTCTTGCCCAGCCAAAGGCTGGGCACTCCTCTATCGTGTGGGTGGGGGTGTCGACCACCCCCACGCCACACGATTGGCACTCTGGTGTGGCCTCCGCTCCGATTTTGTGCAGGTACTCTCCGAAACACCCATGTCCGGAGAGCACCTGCGTCGTCCGGTAGGTAAGCCTACCATGCCGACGATCCACCCACTCCTCCAAATGTGGGAGGATCGCGCCGACAGCTCGCTGGCGGGCGGCTCGATAATTTTCGAGCTCCGCCCGCCATTTTCTAAGTGCGAGCTGCCGGGCCTGACGCCTCAGGTCACCGACCGACAGTCCTGCCGGATCCCCCTCGACCCGGCGGAGTGACCGAAACACACGGGCCTCGGCCTCCGCCTGCAGGTCGAAGGGGATTACCCCCGACAGGACTGCCGCCGCCTCATGGGAGATGGTGCGGTAACCACGTGCCACCCTGACGGCCATACGCCGGTATACGCGGCGCAGCATTTGTCGGCTGCGCCGCCCGGCCGCCAGGGACGGGGCCCAGACTGGGCACCCGTAAAGGCACATGGCCCGCACCACCCCCGTATAGAGGCGGCGGACCCTCTCTTCCGGTCCCCCGATATTGGGCAGTAGCCGACCCAACAGGGCGGCTACCCCCTCTACTCGGGGGACGAGTCGGTCAAAGTGACCTTCGAAGCGCCAGCGGCTGTCAATGTCCAGGCCGAGGTACTTAATTCGTTCCCCGACCCGGACAAAGACCGGCCCTACTCGGACGACCGACTGGGGCGGTCTCCGGGTCAGAGGCAGCCCATGAAACCAGGCTGCCTCCGTTTTCTCCGGAGACACTTGCAGCCCCAGCCGACGGACGGAGGCCACTACCGAGGCCACCCCCGCCTCGGCAAGGCCCAGCAGCCTCTCCCATTCCTCCCCCACGGCTATCACCAGAGTGTCGTCTGCATAGCAGACGACTGTGACGCCGCGAGGGAGCGCGGTGAGGAGAACCCGGTTGTACCCCAGGTTCCACAACAACGGTCCTAAGACGGACCCCTGGGGTACACCGCGGTTCACCTCCCGCGTTACCACCCCGTACCGACCCGGGTATATTACCCGTCTGTCCCGGAGGTAGTCTGCCAGAACCCTCCTCAGGTACGGGGGCACCTGGTGGTCGACCAGTGCCCCCGCAATCCTGTCCCAGGGCAGGGAGTTGAAGGCGTTGGCGATGTCGAGAGACACCGCCAACGCCATCCCACCCCGGGAGACAGACTCATCCACGAGGGCCTTGACGTGATCGACCGCATCTACGGTCGATCGGCCCTCGCGGAAGCCGAACTGGCACGGTGCCAAGTTCGGACCTACACGGGACAGATGCCCCCAGAGGCGGGAAGCTACGATTCTCTCGAAGAGCTTTCCCGCCTCGTCAAGGAGGCATATGGGTCGGTACGCCTTGGGAGAGGCTGCCGGCCTGCCACCCCCTTGGGAAGCAGGACCATCGTGGCCTGCTTCCACAAGAGGGGGACCCGCCCCGCCTGAAGGCAGCTGTCGAACAGCCACCTCAGGCGGGGCCCGAGGACGCGTAAGGCCAAGGCTAGTGCCCTGCCTGGGACGCCGTCTGGGCCGGGGGCGGTATTCCGCCCCCTTAGCTTGGCGACGGCGTCCCGGAACTCCTCGTCGCTGACCGCGCATGGTGGCAGCGCGGCCAGCGCCGCCTCGAGCGGCTCCGGTGGTGGTCTGCCCCCCTCATCGAGGGGGAACAGTTTATTCACCACCGACCGGAGCACGGCGGGTTCCAGGCTCTCCGTGACGGAAGGACCCGCGGGGCGTAGGCGGCCCAGTACCAAACGGTACGGGCGACCCCACGGGTCAGCGTCCAGAGAGCCCAGGAGTTCCTCCCAGGCAGATGCCTTGGCCTCCCTGATGGCTCTCCGCAAGGCATTCGATGCGTCTCGATATGCCTCGCGGAGTGTGGCCTCCACCGCATCGTCGCGGACTACTCGGCGGCGGGCCCTTGTCCACCGGCGTCGGGCCGCCACACTCTCTTGTCTGAGTGTGGCTATCTGGCCCGACCACCAGTAGACCGCCCGCCGCTGCACCCTCCTGACCCGGGGCATGGCGGCATCACAAATTGCCGCCATTTGCCCCCGGAGCCAGGAGGCCTCCTCGTCCACGTCCGCGACTGGCTCCGGCCCGTACGAGGGCCAGGCCGCGGCATAGGAGGCCGCCATCAGCGCGTCCTCGTCCAGGTGCGTAAGCGCCCACCTCCTACGGGGGGGTGGGCCCCCAATTGGGGCCACCCCGCCTACATCAAACATGATGTAGAGGTGGTCGCTGAGGGTCGCGAGGTCATCTGCGACCCTCCACGCTCCAACACGTCGTGCGGCCGACGGAGAAGCCCAGGACAAGTCCACTATGGACTCCCCCTGTGGCCGCACGCACGTGCTGGCAGATCCCCGGTTGAGGATCCGGAGATCCAGACCGGAGGACCAATCCACCAGCACATCCCCCCGTGGGTCGGCCCTAGGGGATCCCCAAGTTGGGGATTTGGCGTTAAAGTCCCCTAGGACCAACACTGGACGGGACAGGAGAGGGTTCAGTACCCTCCCCAGCCCATCCAGCAGCGACTCGAACTCCACGAGGGTCAGGCTGGGGGAGGCATACACTCCGGCCAGCGTGACGCACCTGGACTCCACCACCACGAACCCGGCACCCCTACCGATCACCCGGAGGGGTGCCGAGTTCGTTGCGATCGCGACGGAGCCGCACAGATCCGCCGCCCAGTCAGGGCGGTCGGGAACTCTGTACGGCTCCGCCGCGACCGCCAGGCCAATCCGCCACTCGGCCAGGGCTTGGACAAACAAGTCCTGAGCCCCAGCCGAGTGGTTCAGATTGGCCTGCAGCACCCTAACTGGAGGAGGAGGAGCCATTATCGGTTGGCCTTCCCCTCCTCCTCCAGGTTGGCGGCCGGTTCGGCCTCCATCTCGGAGCTGACAGGGCGGGTATTGCCCGCCCTTGTCAGCACCACCCTCGGTACCCCCCCTAAACCCAGACCTAACCCAGACCTAACCCAGACCTAACCCAGACCTAACCCAGACCTAACCCAGACCTAACCCAGACCTAACCCAGACCTAACCCATTTTTTTTTTTTTTTTTTTAACGTGGGGGAAATCTTCCAAAGACACCCGCCGCCGTTGGGGCGACGGCGGGTTGTGTCGGATTTTTACCGACTAAAACCCCCACGGTGACCACCATCTCGCCCGACTTTGGCGGCGATCCGGGAACGACCAAGCTAGGTCACACTACCGGACCGCCGCCTCGGGGAGGTCCTCTTCCCCGACTGGGAAGAGTGGACCTCTTCCCAGTCGTGGGAAGAGGAATCCAAGCTCGCGGGGGAGCAGGTCAACCGCTCCCCCGCAGAGCGCCGACTAAGTCGGCGCTCCTGACTCCGCCGCATGGAAGGGTCACACTTCCATGCGGCCAACGTGGGCTATAACAAGGGGAGGGCGCGGCCCCAACCGCGGTCCTCCCCAAGCCCTCGGTGCCGCTTCCGACCGGCCAGGACCGAAGTCCCGGCACACGACGCCGGAGCGGCACCTACCTCCTCACTCGGGCGGATCCCGGCACCAAATGAATGACTGGTGCCGGGTCCGCCCGCCTCCACATTAGGGTGGCGGGCCTCTCGGAGGGGGTCGCCTAAAACGAAGCCCCCTCCGGGCCCGCCTTCTCTCCTGCCGAGCGGGATCGGAAGACTCCCGATCCCGCTCGGCGGCCTCCTTCTGCGAAATAACGGTTTCGCAGAAGGAGGCCACCGCTCTCCAGGACCTCTCGCTCGCCAGCATTGCCGTAACAATTGCTGGCGGCGAGAGGTCCGGGCCAATAACGGCCCGCACTGCCTCTCTTGCCCAGCCAAAGGCTGGGCACTCCTCTACCGTGTGGCTGGGGGTGTCGACCACCCCCACGCCACACGACAGGCACTCTGGTGTGGCCTCCGCTCCGATTTTATGCAGGTACTCTCCGAAACACCCATGTCCGGAGAGCACCTGCGTCGTCCGGTAGGTAAGCCTACCATGCCGACGATCCACCCACTCCTCCAAATGTGGGAGGATCGCGCCGACAGCTCGCTGGCGGGCGGCTCGATAATTCACGAGCTCCGCCCGCCATTTCCTAAGTGCGAGCTGCCGGGCCTGACGCCTCAGGTCACCGACCGACAGTCCTGCCGGATCCCCCTCGCCCCGGCGGAGTGACCGGACCCGTCGATAGACGCGGGCCTCGGCCTCCGCCTGCAGGTCGAAGGGGATTACCCCCGACAGGCCTGCCGCCGCCTCATGGGAGATAGTGCGGTAACCACGTGCCACCCTGATGGCCATTCGCCGGTATACGCGGCGCAGCATTTCTCGGCTGCGCCGCCCGGCCACCAGGGACGGGGCCCAGACTGGGCACCCGTAAAGGCACATGGCCCGCACCACCCCCGTGTAGAGGCGGCGGACCCTCTCTTCAGGTCCCCCGATATTGGGCAGTA
Source organism: Cryptocheilus praepositus (assembly GCA_033815515.1). Classification (NCBI taxonomy): domain Eukaryota; kingdom Metazoa; phylum Arthropoda; class Insecta; order Hymenoptera; family Pompilidae; genus Cryptocheilus; species Cryptocheilus praepositus. Next base: position 5,862,940 of record JAWWQZ010000256.1, on the reverse strand, counting down.
GCCGACCCAACAGGGCGGCTACCCCCTCTACTCGGGGGACGAGTCGGTCAAAGTGACCCTCGAAGCGCCAGCGGCTGTCAATGTCCAGGCCGAGGTACTTAATCCGTTCCTCGACCTGGACAAAGACCGGCCCTACTCGGACGACCGACTGGGGCGGTCTCCGGGTCAGAGGCAGCCCATGAAACCAGGCTGCCTCCGTTTTCTCCGGAGACACTTGCAGCCCCAGCCGACGGACGGAGGCCACTACAGAGGCCACCCCTAACTCGGCAAGGCCCAGCAGCCTCTCCCATTCCTCCCCCACGGCTATCACGAGAGTGTCGTCTGCGTAGCAGACGACTGTGACGCCGTGAGGGAGCGCGGTGAGGAGAACCCGGTTGTACCCCAGGTTCCATAACAACGGTCCTAACACGGACCCCTGGGGTACACCGCGGTTCACCTCACGCGTTTCCACCCCGTACCGACCCGGGTACATTACCCGTCTGTCCCGGAGGTAGTCTGCCAGAACCCTCCTCAGGTACGGGGGCACCTGGTGGTCGACCAGTGCCCCCGCAATCCTGTCCCAGGGCAGGGAGTTGAAGGCGTTGGCGATGTCGAGAGACACCGCCAACGCCATCCCACCCCGGGAGACAGACTCATCCACGAGGGCCTTGACGTGATCGACCGCATCTACGGTCGATCGGCCCTCGCGGAAGCCGAACTGGCACGGTGCCAAGTTCGGACCTACACGGGACAGATGCCCCCAGAGGCGGGAAGCTACGATTCTCTCGAAGAGCTTTCCCGCCTCGTCAAGGAGGCATATGGGTCGGTACGCCTTGGGAGAGGCTGCCGGCCTGCCACCCCCCTTGGGAAGCAGGACCATCGTGGCCTGCTTCCACAAGAGGGGACCCGCCCCGCCTGAAGGCAGCTGTCGAACAGCCACCTCAGGCGGGGCCCGAGGACGCGTAAGGCCAAGGCTAGTGCCCTGCCTGGGACGCCGTCTGGGCCGGGGGCGGTATTCCGCCCCCTTAGCTTGGCGACGGCGTCCCGGAACTCCTCGTCGCTGACCGCGCATGGTGGCAGCGCGGCCAGCGCCGCCTCGAGCGGCTCCGGTGGTGGTCTGCCCCCCTCATCGAGGGGGAACAGTTTATTCACCACCGACCGGAGCACGGCGGGTTCCAGGCTCTCCGTGACGGAAGGACCCGCGGGGCGTAGGCGGCCCAGTACCAAACGGTACGGGCGACCCCACGGGTCAGCGTCCAGAGAGCCCAGGAGTTCCTCCCAGGCAGATGCCTTGGCCTCCCTGATGGCTCTCCGCAAGGCATTCGATGCGTCTCGATATGCCTCGCGGAGTGTGGCCTCCACCGCATCGTCGCGGACTACTCGGCGGCGGGCCCTTGTCCACCGGCGTCGGGCCGCCACACTCTCTTGTCTGAGTGTGGCTATCTGGCCCGACCACCAGTAGACCGCCCGCCGCTGCACCCTCCTGACCCGGGGCATGGCGGCATCACAAATTGCCGCCATTTGCCCCCGGAGCCAGGAGGCCTCCTCGTCTACGTCCGCGACTGGCTCTGGCCCGTACGAGGGCCAGGCCGCGGCATAGGAGGCCGCCATCAGCGCGTCCTCGTCCAGGTGCGTAAGCGCCCACCTCCTACGGGGGGGTGGGCCCCCAATTGGGGCCACCCCGCCTACATCAAACATGATGTAGAGGTGGTCGCTGAGGGTCGCGAGGTCATCTGCGACCCTCCACGCTCCAACACGTCGCGCGGCCGACGGAGAAGCCCAGGACAAGTCCACTATGGACTCCCCCTGTGGCCGCACGCACGTGCTGGCAGATCCCCGGTTGAGGATCCGGAGATCCAGACCGGAGGACCAATCCACCAGCACATCCCCCCGTGGGTCGGCCCTAGGGGATCCCCAAGTTGGGGATTTGGCGTTAAAGTCCCCTAGGACCAACACTGGACGGGACAGGAGAGGGCTCAGAACCCTCCCCAGCCCATCCAGCAGGGACTCAAACTCCACGAGGGTCAGGCTGGGGGAGGCATACACTCCGGCCAGCGTGACGCACCTGGACTCCACCACCACGAACCCGGCACCCCTACCGATCACCCGGAGGGGTGCCGAGTTCGTTGCGATCGCGACGGAGCCGCACAGATCCGCCGCCCAGTCAGGGCGGTCGGGAACTCTGTACGGCTCCGCCGCGACCGCCAGGCCAATCTGCCACTCGGCCAGGGCTTGGACAAACAAGTCCTGAGCCCCAGCCGAGTGGTTCAGATTGGCCTGCAGCACCCTAACTGGAGGAGGAGGAGCCATTATCGGTTGGCCTTCCCCTCCTCCTCCAGGTTGGCGGCCGGCTCGGCCTCCATCTCATGGCTGACAGGGCGGATATTCTCCGCCCTTGTCAGCACCACCCTCGGTTCCTTGGACCCGAGGATGTCCGCCAGCGCCACCTTCGGGTCCGCCAACCGCCGCCGAAAGTCCTCCCCTAACAAGGGGGGCCTGGCGGCGGAGACGGACCACGCCCGCGGACGCAGACCTTCCTCGGGTCGGCCGAGGGTGGTCCCTTCTCGGGGGAGGGCCGGGCCCTCTCCCTCGGAGACTGCTCCCCCGCCCTTATTCATGGACCTGGGGCGGGGGAGGGTCGAGGATCCTCCTCCCTCCGCGGGCTTGGAGGGGCCCGCTACCGGAGGAGGTGGGGTGGACGTGGACTTTTTAGGTGGAGCAGCCGGCTCCACCTCGTCCACGTCCATCCTCATCGACGCCGCTGGAGGGGCGGGGGATGGTACGGGGGGGCGCTGCGTGTCGGCACTAACGGCCGACGCCGTCGCACCCCCGGCAGGCCCGGCCTGCCTCTTCTTCCCCCCTCCTCTTCCTTTTGGAGGGGGGGGGGGGGGGGGGGAGGAGCACAACCCTGGGCGCCCAGCACATGATTTGCCGGGCGCCCCAGGTCGACGCAGACCGGGCACCTCGGTGGTGCCCGGCATGCGCGGGACACGTGTCCGGTGCCACCACATCGGTAGCACCGGTCACCCCTATCTGCCCCCCCAGGGCATCGGGACTGGAGGTGTCCAACCTCCAGGCACCGATGGCACCTGGGAGGGCGTGCCGCCAGGACCTCCACCCGGGGTGAACACCACCCCAGGCGGAGGCGGCCCGCCGCGGCCAGTTTGCGAACGGCCGCGAGCGGGCACCTGACCCAAATGGTGCCAAGTCCATTGGGGGAGGTCCGGATTGGGCCAGTAGTGACCTGGCCCGCCGGACACCCCCCCACCCTGGCCACCGCCTCCACCACCTGTTGGGTGGTGGTGGCTTCGTCAAGACCGCTGAGGCGAGCCTCAGCGGTCTTCATGGGGCGGGCCACCCTGACGCCGTCCCCGCCGAAGAGTTCGGCGAGGCGTTGCGCCAGGGCGTCCGCCTTCTCGGTACCGGAAGGGCCCGGATCTCTATGATGGAGGATCCCGATTGGCCCTTCCGGTACCCTCCTCGAATGCCGACCTCTTTGAGGTCGACATTGGCCACCGCCTTCCTCATGACCTCCGCGTAGGAGGTCTTGCTCCCCGGGGCGACCGTTAGCGATACGGCCGCCCTCTTGGGGGAACGCGGAAGGCGGGGCTTCTCCTTCGCCGTCTTGGTGGGGTTGGGAGGGGGAGGGGAGACAGGTGCCGAGGCACCCGTCTTCCCCTTCCCCCTCTTACCTCCCTTTCCTGTCTTCTGGCCACCCTGGGGGCCAGAGGGTGCCGCCGCAGCACCGGTGGCGGGCCCCGCCCCCCTCCGAGAGGGAGGTTGTGGGGCCACAGCCACCCGGCGCTGCGCCCTCTTGGCCTTCCTCCCCAGGACCGATACCCACTCCCCCTGGGCCGACGGAACGTCCCTCCCTGAGGAGGGGCGAGCTGGCCTGGTAGGGGGAGGGGCACCGGTTCCCGGGGCGGAAGAGCCGCGGGTCCCGCCCGCGCCTTTCCCCGTCCTGGTCGAAGGAACGTCCCCCTGGGAGGGAGGACGAGCTGACCGAGTGGACGGGGGAGGCGGGGCAGGGGTCCGCACCTTCTTTCCCCTCTTCCGCCTCCTAAGGGCGGAAGAGGAGAACCCAGACCTAACCCATTTTTTTTTTTTTTTTTTTTTTTTTTTTTTTTTTTTTTTTTTAACGTGGGGGAAATCTTCAAAAGACACCCGCCGCCGTTGGGGCGGCGACGGGTAGTGCCGGATTTTTACCGGCTAAAACCCCCACGGTGACCACCATCTCGCCCGACTTCGGCGGCGGTCCGGGAACGACCAAACTAGGTCACACTACCGGACCGCCGCCTCGGGGAGGTCCTCTTCCCCGACTGGGAAGAGTGGACCTCCTCCCAGTAGTGGGAAGAGGAATCCGTGCTCGCGGGGGAGCAGTCAAAAAAAAAAAATGACTGCTCCCCCACAGAGCGCCGACTAAGTCGGCGCTCCTGACTCCGCCGCATGGAAGGGTCACACTTCCATGCGGCCAACGTGGGCTATAACAAGGGGAGGGCGCGGCCCCAACCGCGGGCCTCCCCGAGCCCTCGGTGCCGCTCCCGACCGGCCAGGACCGAAGTCCCGGCACACGACGCCGGAGCGGCACCTACCTCCTCACTCGGGCGGAGCCCGGCACCAAGTGAATGACTGGTGCCGGGTCCGCCCGCCTCTATTACGGTGGCGGGCCTCTTGGAGGGGGTCGCCTAAAGCGGAGCCCCCTCCTGGCCCGCCTTCTCTCCTGCCGAGCGGGATCGGACGACTCCCGATCCCGCTCGGCGGCCTCCTTCTGCGAAATAACGGTTTCGCAGAAGGAGGCCACCGCTCTCAGGACCTCTCGCTCGCCAGCATTGCCGTAACAAGTGCTGGCGGCGAGAGGTCCGGGCCAATAATGGCCCGCACGTCTTCTCGTGCCCAGCCAAAGGCTGGGCACTCCTCTATCGTGTGGCAGGGGGTGTCGACCACCCCCACGCCACACGACAGGCACTCTGGTGTGGCCTCCGCTCCGATTTTGTGCAGGTACTCTCCGAAACAACCATGTCCGGAGAGCACCTGCGTCGTCCGGTAGGTAAGCCTACCGTGCCGACGATCCACCCACTCCTCCAAATGTGGGAGGATCGCGCCGACAGCTCGCTGGCGAGCGGCTCGATAATTTTCGAGCTCCGCCCGCCATTTTCTAAGTGCGAGCTGCCGGGCCTGACGCCTCAGGTCACCGACCGACAGTCCTGCCGGATCCCCTTCGCCCCGGCGGAGTGACCGGACCCGTCGATAGACGCGGGCCTCGGCCTCCGCCTGCAGGTCGAAGGGGATTACCCCCGACAGGACTGCCGCCGCCTCATGGGAGATAGTGCGGTAACCACGTGCCACCCTGACGGCCATTCGCCGGTATACGCGGCGCAGCATTATTCGGCTGCGCCGCCCGGCCGCCAGGGACGGGGCCCAGACTGGGCACCCGTAGAGGCACATGGCCCGCACCACCCCCGTGTAGAGGCGGCGGACCCTCTCCTCTGGTCCCCCGATATTGGGCAGTAGCCGACCCAACAGGGCGGCTATCCCCTCTACTCGGGGGACGAGTCGGTCAAAGTGACCCTCGAAGCGCCAGCGGCTGTCAATGTCCAGGCCGAGGTACTTAATACGTTCCTCGACCCGGACAAAGACCGGCCCTACTCGGACGACCGACTGGGGCGGTCTCCGGGTCAGAGGCAGCCCATGGAACCAGGCTGCCTCCGTTTTCTCCGGAGACACTTGCAGCCCCAGCCGACGGACGGAGGCCACTACCGAGGCCACCCCGCCTCGGCAAGGCCCAGCAGCCTCTCCCATTCCTCCCCCACGGCTATCACCAGTGTGGCGTCTGCATAGCAGACGACTGTGACGCCGTGAGGGAGCGCGGTGAGGAGAACCCGGTTGTACCCCAGGTTCCACAACAACGGTCCTAAGACGGACCCCTGGGGTACACCGCGGTTCACCTCCCGCGTTACCACCCCGTACCGACCCGGGTATATTACCCTTCTGTCCCGGAGGTAGTCTGCCAGAACCCTCCTCAGGTACGGGGGCACCTGATGGTCGACCAGTGCCCCCGCAATCCTGTCCCAGGGCAGGGAGTTGAAGGCGTTGGCGATGTCAAGAGACACCGCCAACGCCATCCCACCCCGGGAGACAGACTCATCCACGAGGGCCTTGACGTGATCGACCGCATCTACGGTCGATCGGCCCTCGCGGAAGCCGAACTGGCACGGTGCCAAGTTCGGACCTACACGGGACAGATGCCCCCAGAGGCGGGAAGCTACGATTCTCTCGAAGAGCTTTCCCGCCTCGTCAAGGAGGCATATGGGTCGGTACGCCTTGGGAGAGGCTGCCGGCCTGCCACCCCCCTTGGGAAGCAGGACCATCGTGGCCTGCTTCCACAAGAGGGGGACCCGCCCCGCCTGAAGGCAGCTGTCGAACAGCCACCTCAGGCGGGGCCCGAGGACGCGTAAGGCCAAGGCTAGTGCCCTGCCTGGGACGCCGTCTGGGCCGGGGGCGGTATTCCGCCCCCTTAGCTTGGCGACGGCGTCCCGGAACTCCTCGTCGCTGACCGCGCATGGTGGCAGCGCGGCCAGCGCCGCCTCGAGCGGCTCCGGTGGTGGTCTGCCCCCCTCATCGAGGGGGAACAGTTTATTCACCACCGACCGGAGCACGGCGGGTTCCAGGCTCTCCGTGACGGAAGGACCCGCGGGGCGTAGGCGGCCCAGTACCAAACGGTACGGGCGACCCCACGGGTCAGCGTCCAGAGAGCCCAGGAGTTCCTCCCAGGCAGATGCCTTGGCCTCCCTGATGGCTCTCCGCAAGGCATTCGATGCGTCTCGATATGCCTCGCGGAGTGTGGCCTCCACCGCATCGTCGCGGACTACTCGGCGGCGGGCCCTTGTCCACCGGCGTCGGGCCGCCACACTCTCTTGTCTGAGTGTGGCTATCTGGCCCGACCACCAGTAGACCGCCCGCCGCTGCACCCTCCTGACCCGGGGCATGGCGGCGTCACAAATTGCCGCCATTTGCCCCCGGAGCCAGGAGGCCTCCTCGTCCACGTCCGCGACTGGCTCTGGCCCGTACGAGGGCCAGGCCGCGGTATAGGAGGCCGCCATCAGTGCGTCCTCGTCCAGGTGCGTAAGCGCCCACCTCCTACGGGGAGGTGGGCCCCCAATTGGGGCCACCCGCCGTACATCAAACATGATGTAGAGGTGGTCGCTGAGGGTCGCGAGGTCATCTGCGACCCTCCACGCTCCAACACGTCGTGCGGCCGCCGGAGAAGCCCAGGACAAGTCCACTATGGACTCCCCCTGTGGCCGCACGCACGTGCTGGCAGATCCCCGGTTGAGGATCCGGAGATCCAGACCGGAGGACCAATCCACCAGCACATCCCCCCGTGGGTCGGCCCTAGGGGATCCCCAAGTTGGGGATTTGGCGTTAAAGTCCCCTAGGACCAACACTGGACGGGACAGGAGAGGGTTCAGAACCCTCCCCAGCCCATCCAGCAGCGACTCGAACTCCACGAGGGTCAGGCTGGGCGAGGCATACACCCCGGCCAGCGTGACGCACCTGGACTCCACCACCACGAACCCGGCACCCCTTCCGATCACCCGGAGGGGTGCCGAGTTCGCCGCGATCGCGACGGAGCCGCACAGATCCGCCGCCCAGTCAGGGCGGTCGGGAACTCTGTACGGCTCCGCCGCGACCGCCAGGCCAATCCCCCACTCGGCCAGGGTATGGACAAACAAGTCCTGTGCCCCAGCCGAGTGGTTCAGATTGGCCTGCAGCACCCTAACTGGAGGAGGAGGGGGAGCCATTATCGGTTGGCCTTCCCCTCCTCCTCCAGGTTGGCGGCCGGTTCGGCCTCCATCTCGGGCTGAATGACAGGGCGGGTATTCCCGCCCTTGTCAGCACCACCCTCGGTTGCCTACCCCCGAGGATGTCCGCGCCAGCCGCCAACCGCCGCCGAAAGTCCTCCCCTAACAAGGGGGGCGCCCGCGGACGGACCACAGACGCCTCGCAGACCTTCCTCGGGTGGCCGAGGGTGGTCCCTTCTCGGGGGAGGGCCGGGCCCTCTCCCTCGGAGACTGCTCCCCCGCCCTTATTCTTGGACCTTGGGGCGGGGGAGGGTCGACGATCCTCCTCTCTCCACGGGCCTGGAGGGGCCCGCTACCGGAGGAGGGGGGTGGACGTGGACTTTTGTGGTGGAGCAACCGGCTCCACCTCGTCCACGTCCATCGCCATTGTCGCCGCCGGAGAGGCGGGGGATGGTACGGGGGGCGCCGCGGGTCGGCACTCCCGGCCGACGCCGTCGCACCCCCGGCAGGCCCGGCCTGCCTCTTCTTCCCCCCCCGCCTCTTCCTTTTGGAGGGGGGAGGAGCACAACCCGGGGCGCCCCGCACATGATTTGCCGGGCGCCCCAGGTCGACGCAGACCGGGCACCTCGGTGGTGCCCGGCATGCCCGGGACACGTGACCGGATCCACCACATCGGTAGCACCGGCCACCCCTATCTGCCCCCCAGGGCATCGGGACTGGAGGTGTCCCACCTCCAGGCACCGATGGCACCTGGGAGGGCGTGCCGCCAGGACCTCCACCCGGGGTGAGCACCACCCCAGGCGGAGGCGGCCCGCCGCGGCCAGTTTGCGAACGGCCGCGAGCGGGCATCTCACACATATGGTGCCAAGTCCATTGGGGGAGGTCCGGATTGGGCCAGTGGTGACCTGACCCGCCGGACACTCCCCCACCCTGGCCACCGCCTCCACCACCTGTTGGGTGGTGGTGGACTCCTCAAGACCGCTGAGGCGAGCCTCAGCGGTCTTCATAGGGCGGGCCACCCTGACGCCGTCCACGCCGAAGAGTTCGGCGAGGCGTTGCGCCAGGGCGTCCGCCTTTAGGTACCGGAAGGGCCCGGAATCTCTATAATAGACGATCCCGATTGGCCCTTCCGGTACCTGACCTCCTCGATGCCGACCTCTTTTAGGTCGACATTCGCCACCGCCTTCCGCATGACCTCCGCATAGGAGGTCTTGCTCCCCGGGCGACCGTTAGCGACACGGCCGCCCTCTTGGGAGCACGCGGAAGGCGGGGCTTCTCCTTCTTTGTGGTGGTGGGGGGAGGGGGAGGGGAGACAGGTGCCGAGGCACCCGTCTTCCCCGTTTTCTTCTTCCCCCCACCCGCCTTTCCCGTCTTCTGGCCCCCCTGGGGGCCTGAGGGTGCCGCCGCAGCACCGGTGGCGGGCCCCGCCCCCCTCCGAGAGGGAGGTTGTGGGGCCACAGCCACCCGGCGCTGCGCCCTCTTGGCCTTCCTCCCCAGGACCGACACCCACTCCCCCTGGGCCGACGGAACGTCCCTCCCTGAGGAGGGGCGAGCTGGCCGGGTAGGGGGAGGGGCGCCGGCTCCTGGGGCGGAAGAGCCGCGGGTCCCGCCCGCGCCTTTCCCCGTCCTGGCCGAAGGAACGCCCTCCTCAAGGGGAGGACGAGCTGGCCGGGTGGACGGGGGAGGCGGGGCAGGGGCCCGCACCTTCTTACCCTCTTCCGCCTCCTAAGGGCGGAAGAGGAGAGGACCCCACCCTCCGTATCAGTGGAAGGGGGGGCCCTTTCCTCCTGGGAGGGAGGATTTCACCCGCCCGCTCCGCCATCTCCAGGAGAGGACGGAGACGGGCGAGTATCCTCGCCTCCACTGCCTCCGCCACCCGATCCGCCATCCCCTCTCCGTTCTCCGAGGAGGGCGGTGGGGGGGACGTCCGGGCGCGGGGGACTTTCCGTGGAGAGGTCCGCGGGGACCTCTCCACGAGGCCCTGGAAGAAATCGGAGTCGGTATCCTCCTCCGGTCCTCCAGGGCCTCGTGGCCTCACCGCCACGCTGGGGGTCTTAGACCCCGACGTTGATGCCCCTCCTCTCCGAGATGTTATTGGAGAGGAGGGGGTCGCCTCCTTTGTTCGGACCGGGTGGGGAGGGGTAACCCCCTTCCCACGCCCCGCTGCGATGAGGGTCGCGACCTGGGCCTCCAGGGCCTCATTCTTCGCCCTCAGCTCCGCCACTGCCACCTCCAAGTCCCGTTCCCGGGACGAGGAGGCGGCCCGCTGAGCGTGCTCCGTGGCGACGCACCTTATAAGCTGCGCCGCCTCCCGCAACTTCCGGACGTATGTCCCATGGAGGTTGCGGGATGTGGAGGCGACCTTCTCTATCCGCGCGGCCTCCTCGATCGCCCGCGCGGATAAGTCCGCCGCGGGGGCGTGACGGAGCTCCGCGAGAAGCTCCGCCTCGTCCCGCAGCGGAATCGCCGACTTGGATGGCGGCCTAGCCTTAACGGCCGGGTCATCCAAGGCCCTGATGGCGTCCGCTTCGTCCGCCATCAGGACCGCTTCTGCGTGGGCTCTTTTTGCCCTCGCGAGGCCCGCGTACTCCCCGGTTGTTGGGGGGCGGCCTCTCTTGCGCTTAATGGCGCCTCCGGAGGTGCCAGCAACGCTGGAGGTGTCGCTGGCACCCTCCTCGAGTTCGCTCATGGCGAGCGAACTCTCTTCTCCTGTGTCCCTCTGCAGGGACCTCTCCCTTCTAATCGCCGAGACGGCCGAGGTCACCCCATAGCTCGCTCGCCGCTCCTGCTCCTCCTCGTCCGTCATTTTATTTAATAAATTGTTCGGTTCCATAATTCATCCCACGAGTATGGTCGGAAGGGGTGGTCCACCCGGGCAGAGCCGCCATACCCGGGTAAGCCTAATACACCCTGGGGTTCGGCAGGTGCCCCAGGGGAGTTTGGTCGCTAAAGACTGGCCAACCTCCCAGCCATGCATCCTATCGGCGCGCACCATACCTTAGGATTGAGGGTAATTTTTTATAGAGGTTTTCTTCCTCGCAGGCCGGCCGGTGAAGGCAGGCCCTCCGGGTCCCTTGACGGCAACGTTCCACCACTACGCCCTGTGATGGTCGTTGAAGCCGCCAAGAGACTTACGGAATTAGGAGATGGATGGCGTTCATCCATCCCCAGCTCAGGCACCCCGGGTTCGCCAGACCCGTACCGCCGACCTTGCGGCCGACAGCCCCTGGGGTTGTGCCCTTTTTGATGACCGGGGTGGCACCTCCCCGGAGACGGCACCTGACACCAGGCTTACGGTTCCGTCCAAACCGGCGTGCTGTCCGCGGCTGCTTATTCGTCGGGGTTACCCCCGCTTATTTCGCAGCTACCCTTCAAAGAACCATGACAATGAAGGGCGTTCCCCTATCCGCAACCCGGGGACGCGCTCGGTTGCCCACGCAAGGCCTCCGCCGAAGCGGACCGAGAAGGAGGCCTAACCCAGACCTAACCCAGACCTAACCCAGACCTAACCCAGACCTAACCCAGACCTAACCCAGACCTAACCCAGACCTAACCCAGACCTTTTTTTTTTTTTTTTTTTTTTTTTTTTTTTTTTATAGAGGAGGAGGAATGCTTTTTACGCAGACCTACCACACGAGTGAATGTGGTAGGTACTGTGGGACTCGGAGGACAGAAGGTCCCCCCCTACCCACTAAACCTCCTCCTCTCCATCTCCGACTGGGCACATTTCCGCAACCCCACGGGACCACATTTGTATTTCATCATGGGGTTACGGAATTACACACGTGCCCCCCCAGTTTAGCCGGAAACTAAAAGTAAGTCGCTGCATTTAAGTATCATAGACCGGCGTCTAGCTAGCTATATGTACATATGCCTCTCTTATATACAATAATACAATATATCTACAATAATATGTACATCCTTATAAATAAATAACTATGTAAATTAATTAATTATATATTTTTACGTGTCCACGCGTACGAGTCCACACCCATATAAAACACACCTATATACAACACACCTATGTACAATAAACAAGAATCTACTTCACGGTAGCCCGTGTTATGGCCCCTTTCAAGTGACCCCTGTATGTTGGGCACCCTAGGGAAGCCATAACATGTTGGGCCCTTCCGCCGTTAAGGCCGTTTTCGATGCAGAGCCTGCATATGGGCGTCTCCTCGCACTCTCCAATTTTGTGGTTTTCGGAGCCACACCTCCTACACAATTCCACCCCAGGTGGGGCCTTAGTACATGCCCTCGCCATGTGGCCTATTCCGTGGCACCTGAAACACCTGGTCACCTTAGGGAGCAGGCGCGCATGGGCCACGGTAAACCCAGTCCTTATTCTTAGGCCATCACTGCTCTTGGGGAACAGGTTCGTGGCCATCTCCACTATTGCGTATTGGTCCCCATCCGGTGTCGTTCTGAGTACCCTAACGCTAACAGGTGCCTTCTCGTCCTTTCCGATGGCCGTTGTGACACATCGCAGGAGCTCCTCCTTCGTGATAAGTGGGTCTATGTTCCTCACTTCCATAGAGCACATCTCCCGTAGTGCCGCTACATTATTCCCTGGACCCAGGGACTCCCTTAATTGGGCAGCCATTTTACCCGCGTCTGAGGATCGCGTACACTCGATCAAGACGTGGCCCTGGTTTGTACGTCGGACCCTTTTCGTGTCCCTCAACACGTCATAACCCTTGGAGGCTACCTCCTTGTAGGTGTCAAGAAAGTTTGACCCCTCTTTCACCTTTATCAGTAAGGCATCAGGCCTATTCCTAGGTCTCTGCCTTGCTGTTACCGGCCCTCTTGCGAACTATCCCCTCGGACGGGCTGGGGATCCGGTCTAACATTTTGAGGGGCCCCTCGCCACCTTGGCATAGGTCACGTCGGCACTATCAGTCTCCCCGCCACTGGACGTCTCGCGGGTCTGCAATTTAGGAGTTCCTACACTCCTAACCCTTTTCTGGGCGTCGCCGGTTAATGGGGATATAATCTTCCTCTTTCCACCGGGAGCCGAGGGCTTAATGACTCTCCTCACTTTCCTCGGCCCCGGTGTACCCTCTTCCATCGGCGCATCAGTTTGCGTACCGACCCCAACCCCACATACTCGGGTGTTTGGATTTTCCGGTTGGATGGATGTTTGAGTTCCAACCGTACTCAGGTCCGCCATATTCAACCGTTGGGGGATTTTGGTATCCTGCCCCGGTTTTTCTCCAGGAGGGGGACGTAGAAGATGCATGGCTTCCACGAAGAGGTTCTGGACCTCATGCACTTCATGGACTGTTTTAAGGCCCTTCCGCTTTATCTTGGTGTCCACGGTTTTGCACTCACGGAGCTCCATGAGCAAGTCCTCGCATGTATCGTTTAGCCGGTCTATGAGGGCTGCCAGATTTACGAGCCGACTGCTCGAATCCTCTTTAGGAGTCGAGTCTTTGCTCACACCAAGAGTAGGGTCTGGTGTTTCTCCCCTGGGTGTTTCAAAAACCTCCACCTCTGCAGGGGATGAAAAGCTCCAGGTTGGGGACGGGGGGGTCCTGGCTAGCTTGGGGCCACGCGTCCTCGTACCCTTACCGGGGCTCAGTCTCCAACTCCGCGATTCCCTAGGCATCGGTTTCCTGACCATCATGCCTCCCGCTGGGCTCTCAAAAGCTTTCGCCATGTCGAAATCAATTTCCCGGACGTCGAAGAATCCCTCACCAATCCGGGATGTGGTGGGGTCCGTAATCTGCTCTTCCTCGTGTGGTTTGCTCATAATTTCATACCGGCAGGGTCCGGCCGAAGCCTCGCCCCGCCACCGATTTACATGGGGAAAAGGAGAGTCCACCCGGGGTCACAGCCCCACCCCGGGCAAGCCTACTACACCCTGGGGGTCGGCATTTCCCCAGGGGTTGGTCTCTAGGCGGCCAACTAACCCATGGCCCCGCATGCGTCACTTACGATCATCCGCATGCGCCCCTACTAGGCGAGCACCATACCGTTCAGGGAGGGGTAATTTTTTATAGAGGTTTTCTTCCTCGTAGGCCGGCCGGTGAAGGCAAGCCCTCCGGGTCCCTTGACGGCAACGTTCCACCACTACGCCCTGTGATGGTCGTTGAAGCCGCCAAGGAACTTACGGAATTAGGAGATGGATGGCGTTCATCCATCCCCAGCTAGGGCACCCCGGGTTCGCCAAACCCGTACCGCGGACCACGACGGATCCACGGCCCCTGGGGTTGTGTCCTTTTTGGTGACCGGGGTGGAACCTCCCCGGAGACGGCACCTGACACCAGGCTTACGGTTCCGTCCAAACCGGCGTGCTGTCCGCGGCTGCTTATTCGACGGGCTTACCCCCGCTTATATCGCAGCTACCCTTCAAAGAACCATGACAATGAAGGGCGTTCCCCTATCCGCAACCCGGGGACGCGCTCGGTGGCCCACGCAAGGCCTCCGCAGGATAAAGAATGCCCAGCAGAGATGTCCTCCCACGCCCGATCAGGTAGGTATAATTCATGCTTTTTCAGGAACGATGTCCGCTCCATCCCGCCGATGGATCCTCGCTTCCCACACCGGAAAAGGTAAGTACACCCACTCGGACTCGAACGGCGTACCGGGTCGCTGGGCAAGCCCAGCCACCCGGGGACCGTTACGAGGGGAGTGGGGTTCCTTACATTTCCCAGCAGGTACTCAAGGACCCATCAGAAGGAAGAACTACGTTGCTGCCCGGAGAATGTCACACTTCCCATACAAAAAGAAAGGTAAGTACGGCACACCCGGACTCGATCGGCGGGTAAGACCGATACGAGGGGGGTGGCTTTCCTCACTTCGTTTTGCAGGTACTGCGACATCCACCAGGAAGCAGAGCAGCCATCGCTCCTGAAGAAAACAGAGGACTTTCCTCCACCTGACCAGGCGTGTTCAGACACCCCTGCTCGGCACTGCGGACCGAGAGACCTAACCCAGACCTAACCCAGACCTAACCCAGACCTTTTTTTTTTTTTTTTTTTTTTTTTTTTTTTTTTTTTTTTTTTTACGTGGGGGAAATCTTCAAACGCCCCCCGCCGCCGTGGGGGCGGCGGCGGGTAGTGCCGGATTTTTACCGGCTAAAACCCCCACGGTGACCACCATCTCGCCCGACTTCGGCGGCGGTCCGGGAACGACCACACTAGGTCACACTACCGGACCGCCGCCTCGGGGAGGTCCTCTTCCCCGACTGGGAAGAGTGGACCTCTCCCCAGTCGTGGGAAGAGGAATCCGTGCTCGCGGGGGAGCAGTCAGAAATGACTGCTCCCCACAGAGCGCCGACTAAAGCCGGCGCTCCTGACTCCGCCGCATGGAAGGGTCACACTTCCATGCGGCCAACGTGGGCTATAACAGGGGGAGGGCGCGGCCCCAACCGCGGTCCTCCCCAGCCCTCGGTGCCGCTCCCGACCGGCCAGGACCGAAGTCCCGGCACACGACGCCGGGGCGGCACCTACCTCCTCAATCGGGCGGAGCCCGGCACCGAATAACTGGTGCCGGGTCCGCCCGCCTATACTATGGTGGCGGGCCACTTGGAGGGGGCCGCCTAAAACGGAGCCCCCTCCTGGCCCGCCTTCTCTCCTGCCGAGCGGGATCGAGAGACTCCCGATCCCGCTCGGCGGCCTCCTTCTGCGAAATAACGGTTTCGCAGAAGGAGGCCACCGCTCTCCAGGACCTCTCGCTCGCCAGCATTGCCGTAACAAGTGCTGGCGGCGAGAGGTCCTGGCCAACAACGGCCCGCAAGCCCTCTCTTGCCCAGCCAAAGGCTGGGCACTCCTCTATCGTGTGGGTGGGGGTGTCGACCACCCCCACGCCACACGACAGGCACTCTGGTGTGGCCTCCGCTCCGATTTTGTGCAGGTACTCTCCGAAACAACCATGTCCGGAGAGCACCTGCGTCGTCCGGTAGGTAAGCCTACCATGCCGACGATCCACCCACTCCTCCAAATGTGGGAGGATCGCGCCGACAGCTCGCTGGCGGGCGGCTCGATAATTTTCGAGCTCCGCCCGCCATTTTCTAAGTGCGAGCTGCCGGGCCTGACGCCTCAGGTCACCGACCGACAGTCCTGCCGGATCCCCCTCGACCCGGCGGAGTGACCGAAACACACGGGCCTCGGCCTCCGCCTGCAGGTCGAAGGGGATTACCCCCGACAGGACTGCCGCCGCCTCATGGGAGATAGTGCGGTAACCACGTGCCACCCTGACGGCCATACGCCGGTATACGCGGCGCAGCATTTCGGCTGCGCCGCCCGGCCGCCAGGGACGGGGCCCAGACTGGGCACCCGTAAAGGCACATGGCCCGCACCACCCCCGTGTAGAGGCGGCGGACCCTCTCTTCCGGTCCCCCGATATTGGGCAGTAGCCGACCCAACAGGGCGGCTACCCCCTCTACTCGGGGGACGAGTCGGTCAAAGTGACCCTCGAAGCGCCAGCGGCTGTCAATGTCCAGGCCGAGGTACTTGATCCGTTCCTCGACCCGGACAAAGACCGGCCCTACTCGGACGACCGACTGGGGCGGTCTCCGGGTCAGAGGCAGCCCATGAAACCAGGCTGCCTCCGTTTTCTCCGGAGACACTTGCAGCCCCAGCCGACGGACGGAGGCCACTACCGAGGCCACCCCCGCCTCGGCAAGGCCCAGCAGCCTCTCCCATTCCTCCCCCACGGCTATCACCAGAGTGTCGTCTGCATAGCAGACGACTGTGACGCCGCGAGGGAGCGCGGTGAGGAGAACCCGGTTGTACCCCAGGTTCCACAACAACGGTCCTAACACGGACCCCTGGGGTACACCGCGGTTCACCTCCCGCGTTACCACCCCGTACCGACCCGGGTATATTACCCGTCTGTCCCGGAGGTAGTCTGCCAGGACTCTCCTCAGGTACGGGGGCACCTGATGGTCGACCAGTGCCCCCGCAATCCTGTCCCAGGGCAGGGAGTTGAAGGCGTTGGCGATGTCTAGAGACACCGCCAACGCCATCCCACCCCGGGAGACAGACTCATCCACGAGGGCCTTGACGTGATCGACCGCATCTACGGTCGATCGGCCCTCGCGGAAGCCGAACTGGCACGGTGCCAAGTTCGGACCTACACGGGACAGATGCCCCCAGAGGCGGGAAGCTACGATTCTCTCGAAGAGCTTTCCCGCCTCGTCAAGGAGGCATATGGGTCGGTACGCCTTGGGAGAGGCTGCCGGCCTGCCACCCCCTTGGGAAGCAGGACCATCGTGGCCTGCTTCCACAAGAGGGGGACCCGCCCCGCCTGAAGGCAGCTGTCGAACAGCCACCTCAGGCGGGGCCCGAGGACGCGTAAGGCCAAGGCTAGTGCCCTGCCTGGGACGCCGTCTGGGCCGGGGGCGGTATTCCGCCCCCTTAGCTTGGCGACGGCGTCCCGGAACTCCTCGTCGCTGACCGCGCATGGTGGCAGCGCGGCCAGCGCCGCCTCGAGCGGCTCCGGTGGTGGTCTGCCCCCCGCATCGAGGGGGAACAGTTTATTCCCCACCGACCGGAGCACGGCGGGTTCCAGGCTCTCCGTGACGGAAGGACCCGCGGGGCGTAGGCGGCCCAGTACCAAACGGTACGGGCGACCCCACGGGTCAGCGTCCAGAGAGCCCAGGAGTTCCTCCCAGGCAGATGCCTTGGCCTCCCTGATGGCTCTCCGCAAGGCATTCGATGCGTCTCGATATGCCTCGCGGAGTGTGGCCTCCACCGCATCGTCGCGGACTACTCGGCGGCGGGCCCTTGTCCACCGGCGTCGGGCCGCCACACTCTCTTGTCTGAGTGTGGCTATCTGGCCCGACCACCAGTAGACCGCCCGCCGCTGCACCCTCCTGACCCGGGGCATGGCGGCATCACAAATTGCCGCCATTTGCCCCCGGAGCCAGGAGGCCTCCTCGTCTACGTCCGCGACTGGCTCTGGCCCGTACGAGGGCCAGGCCGCGGCATAGGAGGCCGCCATCAGCGCGTCCTCGTCCAGGTGCGTAAGCGCCCACCTCCTACGGGGGGTGGGCCCCCAATTGGGGCCACCCCGCCTACATCAAACATGATGTAGAGGTGGTCGCTGAGGGTCGCGAGGTCATCTGCGACCCTCCACGCTCCAACACGTCGTGCGGCCGACGGAGAAGCCCAGGACAAGTCCACTATGGACTCCCCCTGTGGCCGCACGCACGTGCTGGCAGATCCCCGGTTGAGGATCCGGAGATCCAGACCGGAGGACCAATCCACCAGCACATCCCCCCGTGGGTCGGCCCTAGGGGATCCCCAAGTTGGGGATTTGGCGTTAAAGTCCCCTAGGACCAACACTGGACGGGACAGGAGAGGGTTCAGAACCCTCCCCAGCCCATCCAGCAGCGACTCAAACTCCACGAGGGTCAGGCTGGGGGAGGCATACACTCCGGCCAGCGTGACGCACCTGGACTCCACCACCACGAACCCGGCACCCCTACCGATCACCCGGAGGGGTGCCGAGTTCGTTGCGATCGCGACGGAGCCGCACAGATCCGCCGCCCAGTCAGGGCGGTCGGGAACTCTGTACGGCTCCGCCGCGACCGCCAGGCCAATCTGCCACTCGGCCAGGGCTTGGACAAACAAGTCCTGAGCCCCAGCCGAGTGGTTCAGATTGGCCTGCAGCACCCTAACTGGAGGAGGAGGAGCCATTATCGGTTGGCCTTCCCCTCCTCCTCCAGGTTGGCGGCCGGTTCGGCCTCCCTCTCTGCGCTGACAGGGCGGGTATTGCCCGCCCTTGTCAGCACCACCCTCGGTTGTCTACCCCCGAGGATGTCCGCGAGCGACACCGACGACGCCCGCGGACGCAGACGTTCCTCGGGGTGGCCGAGGGTGGTCCCTTCTCGGGGGAGAGCTGGGGCCTCTCCCTCGGAGACTGCTCCCCCGCCCTTCTTCTTGGACTTGGGGCGGGGGAGGGTCGACGATCCCCCCCTCTCCACGGGCCTGGAGGGGCCCGCTACCGGAGGAGGGGGGGTGGACGCGGACTTTTGTGGTGGAGCAACCAGCTCCACCTCGTCCACGTCCATCGCCGTTGTCGCCTCCGGAGAGGCGGGGGATGGTACGGGGAGGCGCCGCGGGTCGGCTCTCCCGGCCGACGCCGTCGCACCCCCGGCAGGCCCGGCCTGCCTCTTCTTCCCCCCCCCTCCTCTTCCTTTTGGAGGGGGGAGGAGCACAACCCGGGGCGCCCAGCACGTGGTTGGCTGGGCGACCCAGGTCGACACAGACCGGGCACCTCGGGGGTGCCCGGCATGCACGCGACACGTGACCGGTGCCACCGCAACGGTAGCACCGGCCACCCCTATCTGCCCCCCCAGGGCATCGGGACTGGAGGTGCCCCACCTCCAGGCACCGATGGCACCTGGGAGGGCGTGCCGCCAGGACCTCCACCCGGGGTGAGCACCACCCCAGGCGGAGGCGGCCCGCCGCGGCCAGTTTTCGAACGGCCGCGAGCGGGCACTTAACCCAAACGGTACCAAGCCCATTGGGGGAGGTCCGGATTGGGCCAGTAACGATCTGGCCCGCCGGACACTCCCCCACCTTGGCCACCGCCTCCACCACCTGTTTGGTGGTGGTGGACTCATCAAGACCGCTGAGGCGAACCTCAGCGGTCTTCACGGGGCGGGCCACCCTGACGTCGTCCCCGCCGAAGAGTTCGGCGAGGCGTTCCGCCAGGGCGTCCGCCTTCTCGGTACCGGAAGGGCCCGGAATCTCGATGATCGACGATCCCGATTGGCCCTTCCGGTACCTAACCTCCTGGATGCCGACCTCTTGGAGGTCGACACTGGCCACCGCCTTCCGCATGACCTCCGCATAGGAGGTCTTGCTCCCCGGGGCGACCGTTAGCGACACGGCCGCCCTCTTGGGAGCACGCGGAAGGCGGGGCTTCTCCTTCTTTGTGGTGGTGGGGGGAGGGGGAGGGGAGACAGGTGCCGAGGCACCCGTCTTCCCCTTTTTCTTCTTCCCCCCACCCGCCTTTCCCGTCTTCTGGCCCCCCTGGGGGCCAGAGGGTGCCGCCGCAGCACCGGTGGCGGGCCCCGCCCCCCTCCGAGAGGGAGGTTGTGGGGCCACAGCCACCCGGCGCTGCGCCCTCTTGGCCTTCCTCCCCAGGACCGACACCCACTCCCCCTGGGCCGACGGAACGTCCCTCCCTGAGGAGGGGCGAGCTGGCCTGGTAGGGGGAGGGGCGCCGGCTCCTGGGGCGGAAGAGCCGCGGGTCCCGCCCGCGCCTTTCCCCGTCCTGGCCGAAGGAACGCCCTCCTCAAGGGGAGGACGAGCTGGCCGGGTGGACGGGGGAGGCGGGGCAGGGGCCCGCACCTTCTTACCCCTCTTCCGCCTCCTAAGGGCGGAAGAGGAGAGGACCCCACCCTCCGTATCAGTGGAAGGGGGGGCCCTTTCCTCCTGGGAGGGAGGATTTCACCCGCCCGCTCCGCCATCTCCAGGAGAGGACGGAGACGGGCGAGTATCCTCGCCTCCACTGCCTCCGCCACCCGATCCGCCATCCCCACTCCGTTCTCCGAGGAGGGCGGAGGGGGGACGTCCGGGCGCGGGGGACTTTCCGTGGAGAGGTCCGCGGGGACCTCTCCACGAGGCCCTGGAAGAAATCGGAGTCGGTATCCTCCTCCGGTCCTCCAGGGCCTCGTGGCCTCACCGCCACGCTGGGGGTCTTTTTCACCCCCCAACGTTGATGCCCCTCCTCTCCGAGATGTTATTGGAGAGGAGGGGGTCGCCTCCTTTGATCTGTCAGGGCGGAGAGGGGCAGAAACCCCCTTCCCACGCCCCGCCGCGCTGAGGGTCGCAACTTGGGCCTCCAGGGCCTCGTTTCGTGCCCTCAGGTCCGCCACTGCCACCTCCAGGTCCCGTTCCCGGGACGAGGAGGCGGCCCGCTGCGCGTGCTCCGTGGCGACGCACCTCACCATCTGCGCCGCCTCCCGCAACTTCCGGACGTACGTCCCATGGAGGTTGCGGGAGGTGGAAGCGACCTTTTCGATCCGCGCGGCCTCCTCGATCGCCCGCGCGGATAAGTCCGCTGCAGGGGCGTGGCGGAGCTCCGCGAGAAGCTCCGCCTCGTCCCGCAGCGGAATCGCCGACTTCGAAGGGGCCCTAGCCTTGACGGCAGGGTCATCCAAGGCCCTGATGGCGTCGGCTTCGTCCGCCATCAGGACCGCTTCCGCGTGGGCTCGTTTGGCCCTCGCGAGCTCCGCGTACTCCCCGGTTGTTGGGGGGCGGCCTCTTTTGCGCGTAGTGGCGCCTCCGGAGGTGCCAGCAACGCTGGAGGTGTCGCTGGCACCCTCCTCGAGTTCGCTCATCGCGAGCGAACTCTCCTCTCCTAGGTCCCTGTGCAGGGACCTCTCCCTTCTAATCGTGGAGACGGCCGAGCTCACCCCCAAGCTCGCTCGCCGCTCCTGCGTCTCCTCGTCCGTCTTTTTGTTTTTATATGAGTTTACGGGTTCCATAGTTGTTCCCACGAGTAGGGTCGGAAGGGGTGGTCCACCCGGGCAGAGCCGCCATACCCGGGTAAGCCTGATACACCCTGGGGTTCGGCAGGTGCCCCAGGGGAGTTTGGTCGCTAAAGACTGGCCAACCTCCCAGCCATGCATCCTATCGGCGCGCACCATACCTTAGGATTGAGGGTAATTTTTTATAGAGGTTTTCTTCCTCGCAGGCCGGCCGGTGAAGGCAGGCCCTCCGGGTCCCTTGACGGCAACGTTCCACCACTACGCCCTGTGATGGTCGTTGAAGCCGCCAAGAGACTTACGGAATTAGGAGATGGATGGCGTTCATCCATCCCCAGCTCAGGCACCCCGGGTTCGCCAGACCCGTACCGCCGACCTTGCGGCCGACAGCCCCTGGGGTTGTGCCCTTTTTGATGACCGGGGTGGCACCTCCCCGGAGACGGCACCTGACACCAGGCTTACGGTTCCGTCCAAACCGGCGTGCTGTCCGCGGCTGCTTATTCGTCGGGGTTACCCCCGCTTATTTCGCAGCTACCCTTCAAAGAACCATGACAATGAAGGGCGTTCCCCTATCCGCAACCCGGGGACGCGCTCGGTTGCCCACGCAAGGCCTCCGCCGAAGCGGACCGAGAACCCAGACCTAACCCAGACCTAACCCAGACCTAACCCAGACCTAACCCAGACCTAACCCAGACCCCTAACTCAGACCTAACCCAGACCCCTAACTCAGACCTAACCCAGACCCCTAACTCAGACCTAACCCAGACCCCTAACTCAGACCTAACCCAGACCCCTAACTCAGACCTAACCCAGACCCCTAACTCAGACCTAACCCAGACCTAACCCAGACCCCTTTTTTTTTTTTTTTTTTTTTTTTTTTTTTTTTTTTTTTTTTTTTTTTTTAGAGAGGAGGGGAATGCTTTTACGCAGACCCGGCAGAAAACTGCCGGGTACTGTGGGACTCGAGGGCTGAGTACACCTCCCTACCCACTAAACCCCTCCTCTATCGCCTTTTTCAGGTAGCTATCGGGACACCCGCGGAACTGTATATATATTTCTTCGCATCGGACCCGAATAATTCTACCCCTCAAATATTTGCAACTAATTTACACTATTCTATGGTTACTCAATACCACACACAAACAACAGCACACATACGCACACAAACGAACTGCAGATAAATAAAACATATATCCACACACACCGTATTCGGACAGAAATTGTCACATAAAATCATATTAAATTTCTCCTGTACCATTATACAGGGCTTTTCTGTATGCGGGGCACCTGAGAGATGCGGCGACATGTTGCGCTCTCTTTCCTATGATGCCCACCGACGTGCAAAGTGTGCATTTAGGGGTGTTAGTGCACTCTCCAATTTGGTGGGCATCGCTGCCACACCTCCTACATTTCTCCTCCCCTGGCTTCATCGCCGGGCAGGCCCGTGCAAAGTGACCTATGCCGTGGCACCGGTAGCACCTAATTGCCCTCGGGAGTAGCTTAACCTGGGCGATCGTTAAACCCGTTCGGATTTTTAAGCTCTCTATATTCTTTGGGCACATATTGGCAGCCAATTCCACAACGGCAAACTGGCTGCCGCTCTGCGTCCGTCTCAAAACCTTGACCGTCACGGCTCCCGGCTCCTTTCCAATTGCCTCCGCAACGTGTCGACTTAGATCCTCCTTCGTTTCGAGGGGATCTATATTGCGGACTTCCAGGGCGCACCTATCCTGTAAGGCGGCCACGGAAACGTCCTCTTCCAATACTTCCTGCAGCACCTCCGCCATCTCTGCAGTGTCGCATTTTTTGCCGCACTCGATGAGGACGTGTCCACTCATCGTCCGCCGCACCTTCTTGGTACCGAGAAGCACGTTCCAACCTTTCTCGACCACGTTTTTGTACGTGTCGAGAAAGTTGGAGCCCTCCTTGACACGGATAAGGAGTGCGTCGGGTCTGCTCCGGTATCTCGCCCTGGGTTTCGCCTTTCCCTGGTCTCCCGTATTAGGACGAGGGGGGACCGGTTCCTTCTGGGTTGTTGTGCCGGGCTTTCCCGATCCCTTAGGTTTATCGGGCGTTATTCCTTCGCCCGTAGCCACGGGTGTACCCTTCCCTGCGGGTTTCTGGGCCGCGGCTGCCGCATATGAGGTGCGTTTGGCCTTCCTCTTCTTCAGAATCTCCTCCTCTAGGGGAGAAACTTCTTTTCGCTTCAGGGCTGTGGTCGGAGCCGGAGGGGGGGGGGGTTTGAATCCCCTCTGTAGAGTCTCCATTTCCGAGAGCACTATGTCCGTCTGCGTTTCGGCACATTTTCTCTCCGCTGCCTTCAATGGCACCGGGGTTGTCTGCGTCCCCGCTGTCATTTCCCCTTTTCCAGGGAGGGCCTCGCAAGATTGCGCTTGTCGCTTCCCACTCGGTGTTGCCTGCGGTGTCGGGGGTTTTGGGGACAGACGCCATTGGCGATCTTTCCCCGGTACCTCCCATTTACGGCAGGTCGCCCTCTGAGCCCGGATCGTCTCCTGAACCAGTTGCTCCGTCTCTTGTGCATCCCGTGCAGCCCTGGCAGTTTTGCGCATGACGCCCGGATCCACGGTCTCATTCTCCCTCAACACCTTATTAACCTCTTGCCAGGTTACCTGCATTCTTTGTAAGAAGTCCACTACAGCCCCGAGTAGTATACAGATACTCTCGGGAGAGGGTGGCTCCTTAGAGGTTTGGGGCTCTGGTATTGTCCCCTTCGGCGTCGCAAAAATTTCATCTTCCGGAGATGCTGGCCCGAATTCAAACGTTGGGGAGGGGGGGGTTTCATCCACCCGACGACCTCGCCTTGCCACTTGTTTCCGCAGGCTGCCCTTCCCCTTCTTCTTTTTTGGTGGTGGCCATGGCTTTCGAGACAGGATCTCTATCTCTTTTGGCTTGCCAGACATGTCCACCCACTCTACGTCCGAGTCCCGGCTGTCCGAAGACTCCTCACCAGACCGGGTAGTGGTGGGGTCTTTTCCTTCCGAAGCGTCTTTAAAGTGTTCCATATTTCATATACGGCAGGGTCCGGCCGAAGCCTCGCCCCGCCTCCGATTTAAATGGGGAAAAGGGGAGTCCACCCGGGGTCACAGCCCCACCCCGGGCAAGCCTACTACACCCTGGGGGTCGGCATTTCCCCAGGGGTTGGTCTCTAGGCGGCCAACTAACCCATGGCCCCGCATGCGTCACTTACGATCATCCGCATGCTCCCCTACTAGGCGAGCACCATACCGTTCAGGGAGGGGTAATTTTTTATAGAGGTTTTCTTCCTCGCAGGCCGGCCGGTGAAGGCAGGCCCTCCGGGTCCCTTGACGGCAACGTTCCACCACTACGCCCTGTGATGGTCGTTGAAGCCGCCAAGGAACTTACGGAATTAGGAGGTGGATGGCGTTCATCCACCCCCAGCTAGGGCACCCCGGGTTCGCCAAACCCGTACCGCGGACCACGACGGATCCACGGCCCCTGGGGTAGTGTCCTTTTTGGTGACCGGGGTGGAACCTCCCCGGAGACGGCACCTGACACCAGGCTTACGGTTCCGTCCAAACCGGCGTGCTGTCCGCGGCTGCTTATTCGACGGGCTTACCCCCGCTTATATCGCAGCTACCCTTCAAAGAACCATGACAATGAAGGGCGTTCCCCTATCCGCAACCCGGGGACGCGCTCGGTGGCCCACGCAAGGCCTCCGCAGGATAAAGAATGCCCAGCAGAGATGTCCTCCCACGCCCGATCAGGTAGGTATAATTCATGCTTTTTCAGGAACGATGTCCGCTCCATCCCGCCGATGGATCCTCGCTTCCCACACCGGAAAAGGTAAGTACACCCACTCGGACTCGAACGGCGTACCGGGTCGCTGGGCAAGCCCAGCCACCCGGGGACCGTTACGAGGGGAGTGGGGTTCCTTACATTTCCCAGCAGGTACTCAAGGACCCATCAGAAGGAAGAACTACGTTGCTGCCCGGAGAATGTCACACTTCCCATACAAAAAGAAGGGTAAGTACGGCACACCCGGACTCGATCGGCGGGTAAGACCGATACGAGGGGAGACCTAACCCAGACCCCTAACTCAGACCTAACCCAGACCCCTAACTCAGACCTAACCCAGACCCCTAACTCAGACCTAACCCAGACCCCTAACTCAGACCTAACCCAGACCCCTAACTCAGACCTAACCCAGACCCCTAACTCAGACCTAACCCAGACCCCTAACTCCCTAACCCAGACCCCTAACTCAGACCTAACCCAGACCCCTAACTCAGACCTAACCCAGACCCCTAACTCAACCCCTAACTCAGACCTAGACCCCTAACTCAGACCTAACCCAGACCCCTTTTTTTTTTTTTTTTTTTTTTTTTTTTTTTTTTAGAGAGGAGGGGAAAATCCATTTACGGATACCCTGTTCTTGTGGGTTATGCAGGACTCGCCTTTCGGCCCTACCTGCTAAAAACCCCTCCTCTAATCAATTATATAGGACATTTACCACAATCTCGCGGGACTACACTTGTATTTCTTCACGAGTTGCGGTTATGAACCAGTATGTCCCCTCGTTAAACGTCCAACAGGACCGCACTTATATTTAGTACATAAATAAATAAATATATAGATAAATAGAAATTTAAGTATGTACAATTCTCTCCTTTAGGTTACGTTAATGTTCAATGTAAGTACGTAGTAATAACTTATAATTTATTATATATTTATGCTATCCTAATTATAAATAAATAAATACAGTTTTACACTACCCCCTATTTATTTCCAAATTATATGTACAATTGCCTTTTATATATCTACATATTTAAATTACGCGGCCTTCTTCTCATATGTCCTTCGCGTTTTTCCGCTTCTCTTTCTGTTTTCTCTCGATGTTTCATTATTGCATGGGCCAAATTTTGGAATGCCTTCCACCTTTCTGCGGTTGCAGTAACCTCCCGTATTAATGTAGGTACAGAAATTTCTCCTCCACATTCCAAAAACATTTGCTGCCGTTCTTGATTCCATCTGCTGCAATGGAATAGTGCATGCTCTGCATCATCCTTAGGGCTTAAGCAATCCCAACAGTTTTCTTCTCGCGATTTTCCAATTCTTTTGCGATAAACATTAAATACCCCATGTCCGGTGAGTAGTTGCATTGTGTGATAATCTTGATACAATTTATTTTTCTTATCCACAAAGGCTTCCACGTCACCCACCAATCTCTTCGTCCAGTTATCCGATTTAAATTTATCCCAGGCCTTTTGCCAAACTCCCGTATACTTTTTTGTGATATTGCCTAATACCTCCTTAAGTCCTGTAGAATTATTCTCCGCACCATTCTTTTTCCATTCTATTTTGGCTACATATTGTTCTTTCCTCATTCCAATTTTACACCATAACGGCATGCGACCAGCCAGAACACATACGGCTTCATACGCCACCGTGCGATACGCCGTAGTGGTACGTATTAGGGCTGATTTCTGACTCTTTCTGAGCAGATTTCTGTTCGCGTCGCCCTCTACAGCTTTGGCCCAAACGGGGGCCGCATACAGCACCACGGACTCCCAAACATTATAATAAAGTTCTCTGGGTTGCCGTGCAGGTCCCTTGGTGTTTGGGAGTAAGCTCGACAAAGCCCCCACTACCCTATCCGCCTTTACCGTCACTTTTTCGACGTGCGGTTTGAAGCGTCTAAAATTGTCAAAAACAACTCCTAGATATTTTATTGCGGACCGCGTCTCTAAAACTGTTTCTCCAATGGTAACGTCCATTATCTTCGGAACCCTCTTGGCTGTTAGAAGGATCACTTCAGTCTTGTTCATTTCGATTTCTAGTTTATGTTCCCTAGCCCATGTAATTATTTTATTCATTGCGATCTGAAGTGTTTCCTGAATTTCTGCAGGAGTTCTTGCCATGAGCACCAGCGCCAAATCGTCGGCATATGCCACCGCCTCTGCTCCTTCGATGCGATCCACCAAATGCAGAACACCATCGTAGACTAAGTTCCACAGGAGTGGGCCCAACACTGACCCCTGTGGAACTCCGGCGTAAATATTGCGTCTTAACGTCCCCTGGGAGGTATATACTACTGCAAAACGGTTGCTGAGGTAGTCCTTAACGAGATTCACTATCTCGATTGGAGCATTACGTCTCTTCAATTCTCTAACAACTATAGCGTTGTGCAATGTATTAAACGCGTTTTTGACGTCTATTGTTGTTAGCACACAAATCTTCGATTTCTTCCTGCTTATTTCCGCAAGTTCCATCACTTTGTTCATGGCTTCGAGTGTCCCTGATCCCTTGCGAAAACCGAATTGTGACGGATGAAAAGGGTCCTGTCCTATATGTTTTTCTAATACCTCCTTCAGAACATATTCCCAAAATTTACTCAGTGCAGGGAGTATACTTATAGGCCTGTAGCCACCTGGGTCTGCCGGATCTTTCCCCGGCTTCGGTATTAAGATAACCCTAGCACCTTTCCACGATAGAGGGATCCTTCCCACCTCAAAAATCTGTCGACACATTTTTATAAAAATCCGCGGTCTATTCTTAATGAGGAATGCTACTACCTCACCAGGTACTAGATCCTCACCTGCAGCTTTGCCGGCTTTTAATTTTCCCGCCAGTTTCAATACCATTTCCTTTGTGACGCTGGTCCCACACAAACCAATATCACCTGGTTGTTCTTCGGCCGACTCGCCTTCCTCTGCCCCTAGTGCGGACGGGGTAGTGACAAATAGTCGGTCAAGAATAGCTCTTGCCTGCTCCTTCGTCACGGTAGAAGTGTTCACCTTCTTCTTGAGTCGGGACATCACAAACCGATAAGGGCGGCCCCAAGGGTCCTCGTTTAAGGTACAGCAGAATTCTCGCCACGCCCTTTCTTTGCTCCTTAGTACGATCAACTGAAGTCCTTTTCTTTTATCTTTGTATTGCTGTTCTAGATTGGTGGCTTCAGGCTTACCCTTTTTTCTGGCTCGTTGGAACGCCCTTCTTGCGCTGAACACGCTCTTCCTCTGTTCTTCAATTTCAGCGTTCCACCAAACCTGCGTACTTCTCCTCCCGCGGGGTGGGCGTTTCCGTTTAAAATTATAGAGGCACGTCTCCTCTAATATTTGTTGTATCATTTTAGGTTTTTCCGCCTGGGAGATATTCCGCAGATGTTCTTCTCGCCGGATCAGCCTGTCAAACGTTTGCAACAAAGCATCCTCGTCTACGTCTTTAGTAGAAAAAGGCGTCCAGCATTCGTTCGCTGATACCGTACTAGTCGTCACAAATTCGTGCAGTACATACAAGTGATCCGAATAGGAGTCAACATTTAAAACCCGGCTTCTTACATGTTTATCCATGGTCCTAGGGTCTACTGATAAAATATCAATAAAGGAACGTTTTCTGATACCATGTCCGCCTGGCCGGTCAAAAGTGAATTTTTCTTTTAGGTTAACTGGGCGTAATCCCATCTTTGCCATTAATGTAAGTAACATTGCCCCTTTGTAATCGCATTTTCTACCCCCCCAAGCCGGGGACTTTGCATTGAAATCTCCTGCGATCATTATTTGTTTACCGGGTTTTTTCCGTTCCTTAATCGCTCTTTCCAGCCGGTCTAAAAAGTTCTCGTACTCCAGTCGTGTAACATTGGGGGAACAATACCCTCCTATAATAATTGTTTCATTTATTTCAGTTATTGCGAGCCCGGGGACAGAAAAACCAGCTCCGTATACCGGGAGAATTCCATTGATTCCTGTGACCCATACCGACGACATCAAGGTGGGGTCATTAACCCAAGACTCTAATTGTCGGTACGGCTCTGAAATAACGACTATATCGGCCCTAAATTGTTCTGCGTAACGTGGCAAGAAATCCTGCGCTAACTTACACCTATTTAGGTTAACCTGTAATAACCTAACTTTGGACTGTGCCATTGTCCCTTACGTTGATCATCTTCCTATAAAGCGGGCATCTAAGGGAGGCCGTAACATGCCTTGCCCTTATGCCCTCAATTCCTTCAAGAATACACCACCTACATTCGGGTGTATTCTGACAGTCCTTTATTGTGTGGTCTTGTCCTCCACATCTACGACACACTTCCTTTCCAGGACTCAACTTTGTACATGAGGCGGCCATATGCCCCATGCCATGGCACCTAAAACACCTTATAATTTTTGGAAGGATTTTCGCGGTAGCTATAGTTAGGCCAATTTTAATTCTTAGCGTTGCAAGATTCTTTGGGATAGCATTAACAGGCAATTCCACAATTGCACTTTGCATACCGCTCGGTGTCATCCGCAAGGCTTTAAGCATAATATCAGCCGGCTGTCCCATGCCACATGCCGTTACAAAGCCCTCAGCAACTTCCTCCTTCGTCGCTATGGGGTCTATATTTTTTATTTCAATAGCCGCCCTGGCTTGCAGCGCAGAAACGGCGACGTCATCCCCCATTGCTTTCCGCAAGGCTTCCGCCATATGCGCCGTCCTAACATCCCTCGCTACTTCAATTAAGACGTGGCCCTGCCTCGTCCTCTTCACTTTCTTGGTGCCCTCCAAAATTGTACGGCCCTTTGACACCACTTCCTTATAAGTGTCTAAATAATTAGACCCCTCCTTTACTTTAATAAGCAGTGCTTCTGGTCGAGCCCTGACCCTATCTCTCGGTCGCCCCGCAACCTGTACAGCACTTGGTTCCTGCATTACTTCTCTTTCTGTTTCAGGGGGATTCTCACGTTGTCTCGGTCTCCTCCTTCTCACCAATCTGAACCCATCTTCCGGAGTTTCCCTGCTTTCATTTGGTGGGCCAGCGGCCGCATTCGCATAGGAGGTAGGTCTAGCTCTTTTAGACTCCTTTCTTAACAACGGTGAAACGCCCTTTCTTTTAGCGTTTGCCAGTACTACTTTTTCACCTTGACTCATTTGCGGGTCCGTTTGGGTCATAACACTTTTCTTTTCTATTATTTGTTGTGTTTCGCTTCTTTCGGTTGCAGGGTCAAGGTTCTCTTCCGTTTTTCGCTGCCTCGTCGGGTTGCGGATATCTTGCAGTTGCTGGACCGAGTTCCTCAGTAATTGCTGAGCTTCTTCAGCACATTTAGTTACATTAATAGACTTTAGCACAGTATTTGAACCGATTGCCGGATCCCCTGAGACTTCCGCAAACAACTCTTCGCACGCATAGGACAGCCGATTAATCAGATTTGTTAACCTAGCGACCAATCTCACTGTTGCAACATTGGGAGAGTCTTCCAGACCCGCGCAAATCGGTTCTCGCGTGAGTCGACCTTGAGGGGTCAAAAATACCTCGGAGCTGACGGATTCGATTGTCCTTCCCCTTGTAGAAACCGGGGGAGACAGCGTTAATAAGTCTTCCGTCAACTCGGGTCGAGCCTCCCTCCCCGTCTGTACCCCGTGATCAATTCTCACGGTCGCCTCTTTTTCAGGTCGCCCAACCGTTCCAGGCATCACTGTCGCCGAAGGGTCAATTTCAGGATCCGTATTACTACCCCGGCTTTCCACGGGGGCACTACCGGACCGGGTAGCGGTAGGCCTCCTGTATTCGTCCTTGTCGTCGTATATGCGTAACATTTTCATAGACGGCCAGGGTCTGCCGAAGCATAGCCCAGCCAACAATTTGAGTGGGGTAAAACAATAGTCGACTGAGGATCACAGCCCCATCCTCAGCAAGCCTAATACGCCCCGAGGTTCGGCAAGTCCCCAGGGGTTGGTCTCTAGTTGGCCAACTACCCATGGCCCCGCATGTGTCAATTACTATCATCCACATGCGCCCCTACTAGGCGAGCACCATACCTTTCGGGGAGGGGTAATTTTTTATAGAGGTTTTCTTCCTCGCAGGCCGGCCGGTGAAGGCAGGCCCTCCGGGTCCCTTGACGGCAACGTTCCACCACTACGCCCTGTGATGGTCGTTGAAGCCGCCAAGGAACTTACGGAATTAGGAGGTGGATGGCGTTCATCCACCCCCAGCTAGGGCACCCCGGGTTCGCCAAACCCGTACCGCGGACCACGACGGATCCACGGCCCCTGGGGTTGTGTCCTTTTTGGTGACCGGGGTGGAACCTCCCCGGAGACGGCACCTGACACCAGGCTTACGGTTCCGTCCAAACCGGCGTGCTGTCCGCGGCTGCTTATTCGACGGGCTTACCCCCGCTTATATCGCAGCTACCCTTCAAAGAACCATGACAATGAAGGGCGTTCCCCTATCCGCAACCCGGGGACGCGCTCGGTGGCCCACGCAAGGCCTCCGCAGGATAAAGAATGCCCAGCAAAGATGTCCTCCCACGCCAGATCAGGTAGGTATAATTCATGCTTTTCCAGGAACGATGTCCGCTCCATCCCGCCGATGGATCCTCGCTTCCCACACCGGAAAAGGTAAGTACACCCACTCGGACTCGAACGGCGTACCGGGTCGCTGGGCAAGCCCAGCCACCCGGGGGCCGTTACGAGGGGAGTGGGGTTCCTTACATTTCCCAGCAGGTACTCAAGGACCCATCAGAAGGAGGAACTACGTTGCTGCCCGGAGAATGTCACACTTCCCATACAAAAAGAAAGGTAAGTACGGCGCATCCGGACTCGATCGGTGGGTAAGACCGATACGAGGGGGGTGGCTTTCCTCACTTCTTTTCGCAGGTACTGCGACATCCACCAGAAAGCAGAGCAGCCATCGCTCCTGAATAAAGCAGAGGACTTTCCTCCACCTGACCAGGCGTGTTCAGACACCCCTGCTCGGCACTGCGGACCGAGAGACCTAACCCAGACCCCTAACTCAGACCTAACCCAGACCCCTAACTCAGACCTAACCCAGACCCCTAACTCAGACCTAACCCAGACCCCTAACTCAGACCTAACCCAGACCCCTAACTCAGACCTAACCCAGACCCCTAACTCAGACCTAACCCAAAAAAGGGGGCAGAACTAACCCACAAAGGGGGCAGAACTAACCCAAAAAGGGGGGGCAGAACTGGCCCAAAAAGGGGGGGCAGAAGAAACCCAAAAAAAGGGGGGCAGAACTAACCCAAAAAAAAAAAAAGGGGGCAGAACTAACCCACAAAGGGGGCAGAACTAACCCAAAAAGGGGGGCAGAACTGGCCCAAAAAAGGGGGCAGAACTAACCCAAAAAGGAGGCAGAACTAACCCAAAAAAGGGGGCAGAACTGGCCCAAAAAAAGGGGGCAGAACTGGCCCAAAAAAAAGTGGGCAGAACTAACCCAAAAAGGGGGCAGAACTAACCCAAAAAAGGGGGGCAGAACTAACCCACAAAGGGGGCAGAACTGGCCCAAAAAAAAGAACTGGCCCAAAAAAAAAAAGAACTAACCCAAAAAGGGGGCAGAACTAACCCAAAAAAGGGGGCAGAACTAACCCAAAAATGGGTCAAAAAAAAAAAAAAAGGGGGGGGGGGGGGGAATTATATTTAGGAATATTTATAAAAAAAAAAAAAAAAAAAAAATGCGACTAGCGGAATAGCAATAGTTTTTGATAATTTATTAAACGAACTTCGACGGCATTCGAAAATTTAAAACGCTTCACAAACATTGTACAAAACAAATAATTACAACATATAAAAGATAATATTTATTTGCCTATCAGTCACAACTGTGCCCAGCTTTGAAATATGTAATAAATGTTAGCTAAGTTAATCGTTACCAAGATAATATAAAAATACATGAAATTTGAGTGCATGGTACACGATATCGTTAACAATATTATTAAAGTGATAAAAATGGGCATGAAGATTATTATCCAAAAGAAAATTTGAATTAAAATAATTATTACAGAGTCCGATAGAATTAGAGGGTGTAGATTGCCGTCGGATATGGAATTTCTAGCACTTGACACGATACGGATCATAATAATACGAAAAAAGTATGAGTGTAAACAATTCCGCGAAATGACCTGCCCGAAAGTGATGCGCAATCGTACAGAGGCCTCAGTCTCGTGTTGACATCCGTAAAGGTCGGATCGGGAGTTCGGAAAGTGGTCGAAAGTGACAGATAGTTGCCCGACAAACGCAATCGTGCTTTAATCATCAATCTAATAGCTTCTCAAACTAATATATCATTAGGTATGTGGATTATTACTGTGCTGAGTGAAGAGTAGTTGCCACGTGAACATTTTTGGTGGACATTGACAATTAACTTTGACTGTCAATACTGGTAGTGACTTTTAACAGTGATTATTTGCAACTAATACGGATACCCAATATTAACAGTGCTATTAAATTCAAATATTAGTTACGTGTCAATAATAAATGTTCACAGTGATTATGAACAATGTACTTTACATCTTTATTTTAATGGTGCTGTTACTTGTGAATACTGACAGCGCATACACACTGTTCCTACATAGTGTATATTTATATTTAATGTGAATGATAAATATCAATAGTGATCGTAATATTGTGCCTATATATATTCGGTATGTGGATTATTACTGTGCGAAAGTGAAGTGTAGTTGCCATGTGAACATTTTTGGTGGACATTGACAATTAACTTTGACTGTCAATACTGGTAGTGACTTTTAACAGTGATTATTTTCAACTAACACGGATGCCCAATATTAACAGTGCTATTAAATTCGAATATCAGTAACGTGTCAGTAATAAATTTTCACAGTGATTATAAACAATGTAATTTACATCTTTATTTTAATGGTGCTGTTACTTGTGAATACTGACGGCGCATACACACTGTTCCTACATAGTGTATATTTATATTTAATGTGAATGATAAATATTAATAGTGACGTAATATTGTGCCTATGCTTACAGTGCAAACAGACAGCAGCAACAGCAATACTTTCTCACATGGGATGCAACAACAAGTGCCTACTTCTACTAACCCGTACTATGGTTTTGCTTCTAGTGTATGCTTATACTACCGTGGTGAGTCTCAACTATTCTTATTCCACAAGCATATGTACAATTTATTACTACATTGTTTTACACATTTTGGTGTTGATGTTCCACAACATTTTTCATATTGCACAGAATGGTTTGGTCGCACACATCTTCAATTCATATGTATACTCGCTTTTCATATACCATGCGTATATTTATACGTTTTACACAGAATCATTCGCTTTAAAATTCCTAACATTATTGCGTTGTCCATTACATGGTACTTATTCCGATCGTTAAAAATCATATAGGTCACAACTCGCAGCGACCTCCACGCGGTGTGACCCGGACACTGTTATGCTTGAATCGGATGCTTTCATCTGAATCAAGGGTCACAGTGACTAACCGCTGCGACTCGCGTTTTGTTTTGATCACCCAATGAGATGGTTCTACTAGATGTCAATTAACTTTCGTTAAACGTAACTTCACTTAGCCTTCCGTAACAATGAATGCATTCCTCGTCATCACGTCAGCATTCGCAGTAACTAAAAAAGAATTCCGTTGAAAAAACTACGTACATTTTTATTCTTGCTACCCTTCCCCTTTCTTTCAGCAACTTTGAGACCCCTCGTCGGTCTTTAGATTCAGTGTTGCTCAATGAAATTAGAATACTCGATTTCGAACGTAATTGCCTCCATCCGCGAATGTCGAGGCACGCGCGCGGTTCGGTCATCCCCATCCGCGAAATCGTTTCACTTCCACCCGCGTGTGTCGAAGTCCGCGCGTCGCGATTTCGATAGCTTCCACCCGCGTGTGTTGAAGCTCGCGAATTAGAGTCAGTGCATAAGAATATTCTATCACACATCCGGCTTATTCGACAATTATTTCGTTTGCTTTGAACTCTTTATTTCTCGAGTTTCATGATTCGTTTTCCACGTAAGACAATTTGCTTTCGATACTTTTTACACGTCTTCTGTTCATTGTACTTGCATTGCTGCATTGTAAAGCATGGGATGTGTAATAGAAAATTCTTCAAATTGTTGTGATCGCGCGCAATGCGATCTTAGAGTCAAATATGCTCTCGAGTAAGTTATTTCCCCGGAGTCGCACAGACTCTTTAGCTTCAACCCTTTGCATTAGAACGTAGAATCACGCGAAGTAGAGTCAGTGTTTGCTCGCCGTTACAAGTCCCCCTCGGTCGGAGTATATTTTTCGCGCGCGTTACAGTCAGTGTTTGCTCGCCGCAATATATATTTGTTACTTTTTTTTTGTTTTTTCATTAAAACACCTCGGTCGCGACACGTATACCGAAACGCATATACCGCGACCGGGAATTACAATAGTAGAGTCAGTGTTGTTACGCCGATTAAAATCTTCCGGTCGCGAATTTCACAATTATTATTTCGTCCGCGAGATTAGAGTCATGTTCGCCGATAATATTACATTCGGTCGCGAAATCCGTAAATGATTTCGGGCGTAACGCGTAGTAGAGTCAGTGCTTCAAGAAGATGTCTGATCCTGTCTGAGAGGATGGATGACTGGAGGCTAGGAGTTCGAAAACCGTTCAATCTGAGGGTCTATGATGCCTGGGCCTGTCCATCTGATGGTTTTTGAGAGTCCAAAGTCGACTGCCCTCATCCCACAGTTCAGAATGCAGAATCCAAAACTTGAGGGTCTAGGAACTGAGGTCCATGAGAGTCCAAAGTCGACTGCCCTCATCCCACAGTTCAGAATGCAGAATCCAGTTGAGGGTGAACTGAGGATCAAGGATCCGTCGATGGAGCGTGTTCCAGTAGTATGCTGACCAGGCGGTGAGTGAATTTTTAAGTCCCTCCAGTCACTCAACCATGCCGTAGGGCGAATGGTCCGAAGCGGCACGAGTGATTGGTTGTAATTATTCTTTGAAATGGTTTTCAATGGCGAGCATAGTGACCGCGAATAGACTTTTCGCACTGCGAGAACTCTACTCGCGAGTGGCATTTGTTAGGCACATTTTTCATGTCTGTGTATTAGCTCAGGATAGGCCTCCCTTGCTCAATTTCAATTGAATATATTTGCTCGCGTACGCGGTCGCATTTGCATGTTTTACTTAAAAAAGTTTCGCAAATTGAAAGTGCTTTGATAAAGTAGAGTCAAAATTTGCACTACAAATTGTTTAATTACGGCTTTTAGTACAAAGTTAAAGTCGCGTTAAAGTAGAGTCAATACGTTCGTATGTAAGAACGTACCGTTTCCATTCGGTTATAATTAGTTTAATGAGCAAGATGGCATTTCGCGACAAGTAGATCCCATCATAGAGTGACATCGTTTGTTATATTTTTGTGACATAGAAAAGTCGCTTCTATGGTGGGATCGCTTGAGGGAGTTTGTTTTTCCATGTTAGAAACATGAAAACACACAGTCGAGTCAGTAATGCATGCTAATTTTTGCTTTCAATATGAAATTAAATTAAAGTCGAGTCACTATTGCATGAAAATCTTGCTTTTATTACAAAATCAAATTAAAGTCGAGTCATTTTGAACAAGAGAAATGAATGAAACAATGAAGTTACGACATTAGTCCGCTTAGAAACGTACACAATTAGAATACTACTAATCTTAGCTCAGGATTCTTTCAGCAAGCACGGTTTGTACACTTTTTTTGGCCGTACTCATGTCACTAAGGTCTGCAATCATGCATGTGCCCAGGTGCAACATGCATGGTTTAGACCGGTGAGTATGGTTTAGTTTTAAGGCGTAGATTGGCGATTGTATTGTGATAATGACTGCCGACGGACATGCCACTGTATGAATGCGTAGTGGTGTGTGGCGTGTACGTCGGGTAGAGCACAAAATGACCATTACTTTTCGTTTTCCGTCAATTATTAAACATTATCTCATTGCGTACTTCAATACGCCGATATGTTGCCCGTACGGTCTACATATCGTCTTTTTTTAATTATCCAATAAAGAGTTCTGTGCGGCACTTGGTCGTACAGAATATTTAATAAGTCGAGTCACGCGTTAGTTTGCTCGGTCATTATACTTTACAATCGATTTCAGCATCGGTACGTACTAGTTGATAAGGGTATGAGTCAGTTTTGAGCTCGGGTGTCGGAGACGTCCCGGGACGTACTCTCTAGGGTTAGGCTCTTTTGCACCCGGGCGGTTGTGTGAGAACCGTGGAGTGATTGTGTTGGTGTGAATGTTTTGCTCTTTTTAAATATAGCGTTAGGTAGGCAGGTAGCATACTTTCTCGGTGTGAATGACGAACTAGACATAAGTAGGTAGGGCCAAGATAGGCTATCACTCAGATTCTAATCATTCATAATTAAGGAAATTTCAAAGTGATTCGCCTAGACTTGGGTTTACTTAACTCGTGCGACCATATGTATTTTTCCTGCGAAATCGCGTTATATCAATTACTGTTGAACACACTGCAGTTGTGCTCAGTGCAGTCTTACTTTTTCGTTCGTGAATATTTACCGATCTCAGTACGTGTTTCTTAATAATTGGTCGCGCGAGTTAAGTCTTAGTTATAAGATAGCAATTACTTTAATTTTAAGCAGAAATACGTATACATTGCACACACGAAGTACATCTCATTGCACAAACGAGCGAATGTAATTTCGTACGAAAGCACATAGTATCGTGCTATGCGTATGAAGTTACGTTCCTCATTGCACTACCGAGATGCATTTCATTGCACAAGTGGAGTACGTATTTCGAACTGTTCAGGAAGTTCGGTTAAATGTTCACGTGTACGAGCCGCCGAAAATTCACTCTCTAATTCGACAGTATAAAGTATTACTTCCGCGGTAGCACTTTATATGACAAAATTAAAGAGTTAATTTCGGCAGTGCCTGCGTGTCAGCCCTTGCTCGCGAAATTTTCACTCGAATGTTCATATGCCGTACAAACATAGTGTCCGAAAAGGCAGGTATCAGCGTTTGTGTCGACGCGTGCACTCTCGAAAGCAAAGACGGAATTTTGCCTTCTACACTACGAAAAAATATTAATCGGAAATATATGTGTATATATTTCCCATTAATACTATTAGATAAAGGAGGATAAACTGTTCAACCGGTTCCTGCACCATCACCTAAAAATATACCTAAAGAAAGAAAAAAAATAGAAGGGGGAAGTAACCAAAAACTTATATTATTTATACGAGGAAATGCTATATCAGGACTTCCTGATATAATTGGAATTAATCAATTACCAAAACCGCCGATTATAAAAGGTATAACAAAAAAAAAAAAAAAAAAAAAAAAATCATTACAAAAGCATGAGCAGTAACAATAGAATTATAAACTTGATCATTACCTAAAACCTGACCACATCTACCGAGTTCAATACGAATTATTATTCTTAAAGAAGTACCTAACGCGCCTGATCATAAAGCAAAAATAAAATATAAAGTACCAATATCTTTATGATTAGTAGAATATAATCACTTATTTAATTTTATCATAAAATAAAAATCTTATAATTTAAATAAAATATTAAATTGCAAATTTAAAAATACATTAAAATGTTAAGATTTAAAAAGTATTATGTCTGAAAAAAGTAGTAAACTGTAAATTTACTCATAAGATTATATATCTTTAATACTAATAAAATTTTAGAATAAATAATCTAATTGTTAACTTTGAAGGTTAAAGGTTTAATTTAACCTAAAATTTTATAAATATTAATACAAAAAATTAAAACCTAAAAACAATAAAAATAAATTAAATAAAAAAGATATAGAAAAAAATATAAAAAAAAATCAAACTTATAATTAAAAAAAACAACCATATGTTTAGATTTACCTAAATATATAAAAATACTAAATAATAATACTCGAATATACACATAAAAATGAATTACAGAAGATATTACTAAAATAAATAAATATATATAAACTAAAAATTCATAAAAATAATCAATTATTATTAATTTAATTAAAAATCCTGAAAAAGGAGGTATACCTCTTAAAGAAATAATATTCAATAAATACATTAATAAATAATAAAAAGGAACATTTATTAGAACTAAATAATCCATTATATCCTCAATAGAAAAATAATAATTAAATAAACAAATCATTATAAATATAACTCTATATAACAAATAATATAACAGTCATCACCTTATATTGCCCAATATAAGAGATATTCAACCTCTATGAGACAAAATAGAGTAAGAAAAAATTAATTTAACACTTACTAAACCTAATCTATAATATATACTAATAATTATTCCTAAAAAAGAAACAAAATAAATATATACATATCATATATTTATACTTAATATTATTATAGGTATAAATTTCTGATAAGTAGATATTAAACCAATTCTAAATCAATTTATATTATAAACTAAATTAATAACTCAATTATAAAAAGGAAATAAACCAATCTTTATTGATAAAGATAAATTATATAAAAACATTCCTATAATATTAATATATATATTATTAAATAAAAAAGTTAAAGAAAGTAAAAATAAAGAAGATCTAAATACTTGAATTAAAAAATATGAACTAATTGATATAAACCTTTGATTTACATTATTTAAACAAATTAAACTTAAAAAAATTAAAGTTGAACATTCTATTAACATCCAACAAAAAATAAATCTTGGACTTATTATAAATAATAAAATAATTAATAATATAAAAAAATAACAAATAATTATAACAATTATATAATATTTTATAGATTAATTAAAAATTAAAAAATTTATTATATTTCAGTGTTAGAGCACAAAAAACTTTGATATTTTAAGAAATAGTTACAAACTATTAAATATAACAATAATATTATAAATAATATATGATTTATCCTATCAAGATAACCCTTTTAATCAGGCATATTGTTAATATACAGAATAATTATATATTCTATGGTCAGGGTATGAACCTAATAACTTAAAATTAGTTTATCTGTATATAAAATTTAATAAACATAAATATAAATGTAATAAGAAATTTTTCAAATTAATTAAAATAATAAAAATTAAAATTAGATAAAATTTTTTTGATTATAGATATTTAATTAAATAAATTCTAAATAATAGTAAATAATTATTAAAATAATAACTTAAATAGAGATCAAAAGTATCATTTATAGTTAAAATTATTAATTCAAGTTAGAATTATATATAGAATAGAAATTATTGATAAATAAGGTGCCAGCAATCGCGGTTAAACTTTATATGAAATTTAATTAATACTAGATTAAAGCTAAGTCATAAATAATTAAACTAATAGAAATAATTAAACTTTAGTGGAATATTAAAAACAAATATTTAAATGAATAATTTAGAACTAAGCTAATAAAGACCTAAAAAGACCAGGATTAGATACACTGTTATTAAATTAAAAAATATGAATCTAAAAAAGTAAATGAAATAACATTAAAATTAAATAATTTGGCTGTAATTAATCAAATTAGAGGAACCTGTATATTAATTCGATAGTCCACGGTAAGAAATACTTATTTAAATACTTATGTACTGCCGTTTAAAAGATTATTTAATTGAATAGTTAATTATAAACTCAATATATAAAGTAACAATTCAGGTAAAAGTGTAGAATATATAAGTTATTATGGGTTACATCATAATAAAATTATTTAATTATTTTTTTAAAATAATAATTAAAAAGAATTTAAAAGTAAATTTATTAAATTAATTAAATTGAATTCCTAGCCCTTAATTAAGTACAAATCGCCCGTTATTTCTAAAACCCAATTTAGAAAAAGTCGTAACAAAGTAAGTGTACCGGAAGGTGTACTTAGATAATATAAAAGTTCTAGTTTGAAAAATGTAAGAAAACGCTTCAATTACAGTGAAAAAAACATAATTAGTATGAAAATACGTGTGGAACTTTATAATTTAAATTACTAATAAAAATTATATAAAAAATAATATAATAATAAAAATAAAATAAATAAAAATAATTAATCAAAGTATAATAAAGAAATGATATCAAAATAAAATTACAAGTAGGGGAAAACAAAAATCAAAGAATAAAAGAAAATTTAATTTATCGTACCTTTTGCATCATGGATTTACAAATAAAAATATAAAATAAATGTTTTCTCGAAATTAAATGAGCTATTATTATAATAAAATTAATATAACAATATTATTTTAAATATACATATAGAAATGAAAAGTTATTCAAATTTAACAATATCTAGTTTTTTAATAAATAAATTCAATTTAAGCTAATTATTTAAATTTATAAAAATATAAAATTGTATAAATAATTAATTAGAAAAGAATATATGGGATAAACTATATATTTAATATTAAAAGAAATAAAATAAAACAAAAATGTAGAATTTTTATTATTCACCATTAAAGAAAATGTAACGATTCATCAAAGATAAAAAATAAAATTAAAATTTTAAACTTTAATAATTTAATTAAAAAAATAATGTAAACTAATAAAATTATAATATAATGTAAATACAAGTAAAAAAAATATTTAAAAAATAATAAAAAAATAAAAAATATTAATTTAAGGAATTAGGCAAAATAAATAATTTTCAAATGTTTAACAAAAACATTGCTTCTAGAAAAAAATTTGAAGTAGGTTCTGCTCACTGAAAAGAAATTTTAAAGAGCTGCAGTAATTTAACTGTACTAAAGTAGCATAATAAATTGGCTTTTAATTAAAGTTTAGAATGAAAGAAAAAATGAAAAATTAACTGTCTCAGATTAAAATATTGAAACTTAAATTTCAGTCAAAATGCTGAAATAAAATTGTTAGACGATAAGACCCTATAGAATTTTATAATATAATAATATTTATAAAATATAATTTATAATATAATAATTTATATAACTTATAAATGTAATTATATTAATTTATTGGGGAAATACATAGATTTAATAAACTCTAAAAAAAAATAAACATAAATAAATGAATAAATGATAGGATTTAAATTATAAATTATTAAAAGAACAAATTACCTTAGGGATAACAGCGTAATATTAATATAGAGTTCACATTTACCTTAATGTTTGCGACCTCGATGTTGAATTAAAGTTATTATTAAGTGTAGAAACTTAAATAATTAGTCTGTTCGACTATTAAAACTTTACATGATTTGAGTTCAGTTCGGTGCAAACCAGAACGGTTTCTATCTTCAATAAAACAAATACCATATTGTACGAAAGGACTTATAGTATATAATAATTATTAAAAAATGAATAAAAATAATTAACA
Source organism: Cryptocheilus praepositus (assembly GCA_033815515.1). Classification (NCBI taxonomy): domain Eukaryota; kingdom Metazoa; phylum Arthropoda; class Insecta; order Hymenoptera; family Pompilidae; genus Cryptocheilus; species Cryptocheilus praepositus. The sequence goes on along the minus strand of JAWWQZ010000256.1, from coordinate 5,820,691 downwards.
ATTTGTCTTGGCAGATTAAGTGCAATAATTTTAGAAATTAAAAATACATTTTCCTTTAATGTAGGCAATATAAAATAAATTAAATATATTTATTCAATTCTAATAAGTATATATAATATATTAATTCTAACAGGTAACTGTGTTTTCTTCTTCTTCTGTATTCTGTAGATAAAATGCAATTGTTTAATATTCTATATATATACATAATAATTAATATGTTTAGTAATTTGCAGCCAGCTTGTTTTTAAACAATTACTCAATTAATATATGTATATATATAATAAATAAATAAATAAATATATATATTATAAATAAATATGAATTATCCATATTATAATATTAATTACGTATCATTTATTAATAACGATTTATTACTATTTGTTTTTATTGTACATTGTGCTTTGTATTCTAGACTCTGGGGCACTGTATAGTTATTTTATCCTATTTATTATTACAATAAAGTGTAACAGCAGCAAAGGTCTGCACTAATTTTCAGTCAGCTTGTTTTTAAACAATTATTAAATTAATATATACATACACAATTAATAAATAAATAAGTAAATATATATATATTGTTAATATATATTAATTATCCATATTATAATATTAATTATGTATCAATTATTAATAATGATTTATTAATAATTAATTCATTATTATTTAACACATAATAAATAATTTATTAATTAATTGCTAATAAAATTATAATATGGATAATTAATATATACTAATTATTCATATTATAAAATTAATTACGTATCAATTATTAATAATGATTTATTAATAATTAATTCATTATTACTTAATAAACAATAAATAATAATGAATTAATTAATAATTAATTAATAATAATGATTCAATTAATTATTAATAATATTATAATATGGATAATTTTTATATATTAATTATATATATACATGTATTAACTGAATAATTGTTTAAAAACAAGCTCATTGCAAATTACTGCAGACCTTTGCTGCTATTACACTTTATTTTAATAATAAATAGGATCAAATAACTGTACAATGCCCCAGAGTCTAGAATACAAAGCAAAATGTACAATAAAAACAATTTAGATTAGTAATTAACAAAACGTATTATATTCATTTAAATTTCCGCGCTTTTTTAAGAAATTTTTAAGCATCGACATCTTATTAATTTTATAATAAATCTCTCCCTTCATTCTATTAAGACTCCACAGTACTATAATTAATAACAATTGGTTTGGTACACGTAACAGTATCATAATATTAATTTTTAAATAATACGTGTTTAATACAAACAGGCATTTGACTTTGGTATTAGTGGCGCCATCTCTCCGAAATTCCCGCAAACTACTCGTCGGCCATCTTTATTTGTGGCGCCGTCTCTTTGAAGTTTTCGCAAATTACTCATCGGCAAACGGTATATGTGGCGCCATCTCTTAGAAGTTTTCGCAAACAACTTATTGGCAATCAGTATATGTGGCGCCATCTATTCGCAGATCTCAGAAACTTCTCAATCACCAGAGTCAAGTGCGTGTTTGTATTAAATATTTATTAATTATAAATAAATATAATAATAGCGTTGCTAAATGTATAAAACAATTTAACAACAATCCTGATATTGTGGAGAAGTAATAAAAGGAGTAGAAAGAATTTAATATAAACTTAATTGTTTCTTTCACTTGATTGGCTAGTAGTTTACGGGAATATGGTAAGATGGCGCCACACGTAATTTTCGATAAAAAGCCGCTAAAATTTAAATAATTAAACTACCATCATATTCCTGCCACCTCTAAAATATTTTCATTCTTCTGTTACAAAATCCCTGAATTTTCTGATAAAAATTCATATTCCCGAATTCTCATATTCTCCTGTTAAAAAATCCTGGAAATTATCCAGAATAATTCAGGAAATTGTAAAAGTTGTATTCAAACAGAATGCTGAAGTAAATTTTCCACCGAAGAAATTTTCGATACCTTCTGCCACCTCCTGCATACTTATATTCTCCTGTTACAAAGTCTCGAAATTCACGTTAAATTCATCCAGTGAAATTTCGAAAATTCCGAAAATTCCGAAAATTCTGAGATATTGTATCAGGAGAATATGAATACCGAAGAGGTGGCACAAGTGGAAAATTTTTCCGAAAAATTTGAAATATCGTATTAGGAGAATATGAATACTTAAGAGGTGGCACAAGTTGCTCCAAAATTTTTCGGAAAATTTTCAGATATCGTATTAGGATAAATATGAGGACCTAAGAGGTGGCACAAGTTGCTCCAAAATTTTTCGGAAAATTTTCAGATATCGTATTAGGATAATATGAAGACTTAAGAGGTGGCATAACTCAACTCAAATTTTTACAAATTTAGGGTTGAGTTTATTGTTTAAACCGAAGCTGATTTTGAACTTTCACCAATTTTTTATGCTTTTTACCACTGATTTAGCAATACTTACCACTTTTAAGGATCCTTCTATGGTATTTGTTTAGAAGTCTGCGACATTAAAATTCTTGCCTTCTTCAAACATCGCCTTGCTTTTTGACAGTTCCTCAGTAGCGTTGGATTAATTTTTGAATGTTTTACGACAAAGAATTAATAGCAGCGAGGGATAGTGGATAAATGGAATCTTATAACTAATTGATTAGAGAACGCAGAATTACATTTAACTCATTTATTTTCTCATAAAATACTGTACAAAAAATTGTTTAAAAAAATTTATTCTAACGCTTCCATACTTAGCGTAATGTAAAATTGCATTAAAATATAGTCTAGTATCTCAATAATTTGTAACTAATTGTTCGTAAGTCAGTTGCGTTCCAATCTGGAGTGTCAAACGATGCGTATTTGATGATTTGTTGCTGCGATCTTATGAATGCGAAGCTGCTCAAGTTAAAATGATGGTGCGATGTCCTGGCGCCTGTAATAAAGAAGAAAAATTTATTATTACGTGTAAAATATCATAACTTGTATAATAATATAGAGTATACGATAAAAAGAAAATAATAGATGTGTCGCAGAACAGTAATAGAAAGAAATAAGTTACGGAAACATGCAATTAATAAAAAAGAAAAGAAATTCAATCAGATAAGTATGAAAATTGAGTTTTGTATAAAGTAGGGTATCTATATCCAATAAAAATCATGTTTCGGTCCATTAAAAATATTGCGGAGAAGACGTATGGTATATTAAAAAGCAATAATCAGTGTTCGCCACTTGATTTTGACGCACTGAGTTAAGGAACCGTAAAATATTATACGTATTCAAAACTACTAATTGCGGAGATTAAACGTGCATTCTATAATTAAAAAATATGTGATTTTATAAGTGAACGCTTTATAATAAATTGTTTATCAAGTAGACGTACCATATTTGTGGCTGTAAAAGCAATCTGAAATTGCGTCAATTAGTTTTGTAAACAAACGATGAATATATTCATCTAATAAAATGTTTACGCAACACAAAAACACACTTGGACACATCGCACTTTCTCAATAATTTATTTCTTGAAAACAGAGCATATCAAAAACATGCATCGCACCTCTTTGATCTAGATTTCCTTCGCTTAGAAACAAGTACACAACGCACAGCGTGAACTTAGTTTAGTTAACATTTGATAAATGTATGTAGATTAGCAATCTATGGAATGATATAAAAAATAGAAAGTTATACGTTATACCAAGAACGTATGTGTCTAAGTATTACTTTGTCAGTCTTATGAGCAACTAATGTGTTGTTTGGTTTAAAGTTAAAGCTATGTTCTTAAAAGTCTTGGAAGGTGTTGCTTCCATTGTCCAGCAGTTGAAGTTTTACTCCGTCTCTCACGTCAGCACCAGGTTTTATGTCCACATTGTACATATTGGCCTGAAACAACAAATATACATGTCTATCGTATAATAAATGTATTTTGGTTATCGCAGAGATAAATAATGTCCTTAACAGGTGTAGAATTATTTTACAGGCATCGCTACATGCTTAGAATTATTGTACAGGCATCGCTACATGCTTAGAATTATTGTACAGGCAATGCTACATGCTTAGAATTTACAATTCATTGATATTTATCATTAATTACTTATACGATCCAGGCGCGTACTGATTATTTGGACATTATTATATTTTGAATTGATACGTATGCATCGATCCATGCTAGAATATGCTTATAATTACATAAGATCCACCGATATCACAGATTATGGTACCAAGACCATTACCACTCAAGAGCAATTAAAATAAATAAATAAATAAGAAATTCTCACCAACTGCAACGTAGCCAAAAAATATCTTGCAACTTCTGGCGCCGTCTGGCCTTCAACAACTTTCTCAAACTCCAATTGCTCGTCGTCAGCTTTCCTCAGGACATCAATGATCTTCGTGGCGTATTCCTTGATCCTAAAAGTGCTCCTGCTTTCCGCCTCCGCCAATTTCGGCTGCAACATATCGTGCCACTTGGCAACCGCCTTCTCAATCCCCGTCTTTTCTTCGTTATCCTTGAATATCTGCTCCACTTTCTTGCTGATGAGTCGCTGATAATCATTCTGCACCAGCGGACATTCAGGCGTCGAGGTCTGCAATTCTGTCTGATCGTCGAAAGCTGGGGAATCTTGAGACTCGTGGCTTATGGGGTCTTCAAAAGGGGTTGGGGACCTGCATGGCGATCCAATGTCATCACCCATTTCGACGTCATTCGAATTTGTTGGGTCCTGGGACTCTATGGGGGTGGGTTCCGGTTGGGTGTGTTTAGTTAGGGTCTTCGTGGCAAAGTAATGAAAGTCTGGCTTACCAGGGGCATTTATGATGTCGTAGAAAGATTTTTGAAAATCCTCTAGATCCACTGTAATAAAAGGTTTACCGGTATTAAACATACACATATTATGCAAAAGCAATTAACACGTTGACTGCCAAGCGTATTTTGCTATGTTAGAACCGCGATGCGATAAAATACTACAGAGTATGATTAAATTGTGTAAAATGAAGGTAAGGCAAGTGTTGTTAGAAGCCAAATTATTGAAGCACCATTCCAATATCAATTGCTTTCACTAGATTACAAATAGGCTTCATGTCGAATTTCTTTGCATTTATAGTAGAATACTTTACGCCGGTCATCGGTGACCACCGTGGCAGTCAAAGTGTTAATTATTTTAGTGATTGAATTTTTGTTAGTTGAATATGTTTAATATACACGTATTGCACAGTGTAGTAACATTGCAGCATTTCAAAAAACATAGTCTACAGTAAAATGCAATTTTCACGTTTCACGAACATTTAATTATCGTCAATTATCTTTTAAGCGAATTTCAATTGCTTACCAGTTTTTAAAGTACTAAACGCTGTCTTCTTTGAAGGTTTATTAACAGGCTCCTTTTCATAAATGTCAGACTCGTTTAGTAAAAACCTAAATAGAGCAACGCTTGTTCTATCGCTACACAAATACTTGCGTTTCTTCTGTAAAAGAAAAATTCGGCATTGACCAAACGATCTTAAAGAAATTAACACTGCATTATTAATATGTTCCAATGAAAGTCTGAATTTATTACGTACTGCTGGGGAACATTCAGACGATTGAATGTGTGTCGGAAGTCTGAACATTTTCTTCTTGTTGTTTGGAATATCCTTAGTGCCTTCTGTAAAAGGAATAGGTTCCCATGGATTTTTGTTTCGACGATTTGCTGCTCTTCTTTGTTCATCACATCTGCGGCAAAGAAACATTTGAAAATTATGTCGACCCCCTAACGTTAAATATTCATTCATATTATACCACTACATATCCATTGAATCCCATTTTAGATGCGATTTATTATTGTATCATAATATTATAAATAAAACTTTTCATGGATAAATCTTTCACAATAGCGAGCTGCTTAATTCAAATCGAAACTATAATACGTTTCAAGCAGTGTAACACTATTTTGAAATATTGGTACAGTGTATATTACATATGATATATTATATACATATCATATATATTATATATTATATTATATATGTATATAATAATATTATATTATGTATATACATGATATATATATACATGTGATATATTCCATATCAGCATATGCATAGAACATTTTTATTTGTATCACATCTAAATTGTTTGAAGAATGAACGTTGCAAAGTGCCATTATAATTTAGCAAATTGAACTACAGTCTAAACGACATTGAATGCTTTGCTATTTCTACTATTTTATAATACTGCAGTATTTAGAATATTTAACACAAATACTAAAAACGTGTAAACGCATACCAAATAACTCAATAATTTTACATTGACATTGAATGCTTTGCTATTTCTATTATTTTGTAATACTGCAGTATTTAAAATATCTCACACAAAAGCTGAAAATGTGTAAATGCATACCAAATAACTAAATAATCTTACCTTGTTATCCGCGACTTCGTTGAATCCAATCCAGACATATATCCAGACTCTATGCCAGTCGTCGAACTGAAATAACTCGTGGGATCCGCTTCTGCGAGTACTGGAGTATTCGAAATAACAGAATCCACTTCAGATGTTCCATTTTGAACAGACGTAGCGTTTTCTTCCAGACGTGTTTGCGGAGATGCAACGATCCCAGATTCATCGCGTTGGTCCAGAGAAGTGTTCCCTACATTGAGTCTACTAGCACTGGCAAAAAGACCGGTGCGATTATCGAAAATTTTTTTTTTGCCGTTTTGGGCCGAAAAGTTCGACGTGGGGGGGTATTGACAACTTTCGCGTTTTTCGCCAAAATCTTAAAAGTGCGATATCTCCGATACCAGACAAGCTAGAGAGGTCCGCGAGGGCTCATTTTAAAGCGCTTCGGGCGTACTATAACAAGGTATAAGGGCGATTGTCTTACTCGAAAATTACGCCGCTGGCGAAGGCCGGAAGTTTGGCCATTTCTGGCGATTTCAAACTTTCAATCCACTTTCCTCGCGAACTAAACGACTTAGAACGGTCCGGGAGGTTGCATTCGTGATGGTTTTGAGTCTACTAGCACTGGCAAAAAGACCGGTGCGATTATCGAAAATTTTTTTTTTTGCCGATATGGGCCGAAAAGTTGGACGGGGGGGGGGGGGGGGGGGGGGGTGACAACTTTCGCGTTTTTCGCCAAAATCTTAACTCTTTGCGCTCCACCGGTGCCTCTCAGGCACCACTCGCATCGATGCGGTAAATTGAGTGGTGACGGTATTTATTTGTGTTTGGCCTAACGAATATCGCTTGACAAGTCTACCTGGCCTTTTGTAGATCATTTTATGAGGTGTCTACATATCTATAAAGATGTCTTATCTCAAAAACACAAACGAATTTCAATGCGTGCATTATGTCTTGAGAACAATAGAACGCTGATAGACGTCGCAACGCTTCTTTCAATTCGCTTCTTTCAAAAAAAGGTACAAAAAGAACCAATCACAATCCAATTAGTTCGAATTTAACCTTCTTGGCAATCGCAATATTTCTTTCAAAGTTAGTGAGCCCAATAAGTATGGAACACGACGAAGAAATTACTTCTAGTGAAGATGAGTTCAATTTTTCGGCAATAACGAACGAAATTACATCACTACATAGACAGCTTGCCCATAAGAATGAAGACGGAAGTGATTTTCTTTTGGATAATAATCTTCATGCCCATTTTTATCACTTTAATAATATTGTAAACAATATCGTGTACCATGCACTCAAATTTCATGTATTTTTATATTATCTTGGTAACGATTAACTTAGCTAACATTTATTACATATTTCAAAGCTGGGCACAGTTGTGACTGATAGGCAAATAAATATTAATTTTTATCTGTTGTAATTATTTGTTTTGTACAATGTTTCTGAAGCGTTTCAAATTTTCGAATGCCGTCGATGTTTGTTTAATAAATTATCAAAAACCTGTCGACCTGATCTTTGTTCATATTTTTATTGCTATTCCGCTCGTCGCAATTTTTGTTATAAATATTCCTAAATATAATTACAGTCAAAAACCCTAACAGCTCGAATCTTTCATACTTCTGATCAATAAAATAACGAGAGAAATAAAAAAAAGTTTTCTCACCAATGTTGCCTTATCTGAATACCATAAGAATGTAGTAGTGGGCGTAGCATTTTGGAACAGCCTTCTCTCGCTGACCGTTAGACAAGCACATACCACCATTTTGTTAATATAGTGACTCTGGAAAGTACAAGTCAAAATTTAAATGATTATAAACGTGAAATAACCGTATGAACTGTCGGGCTGTAAGTTTTGAACAAATAATATAATAAAAAAATTATCTAACTATTTAGCAGAAATAGATATTACGAACAACCACTAAGAACTAGAAGAAATACGTTTTCATATGTGCGCTTGCGCGAGAAAGCGTGTGTGTGTGTTTAAGTTACCAATTGTACATCGAACATGTTAACATCGAAATATTTGACACATATACAATGAATAAGCTCGATATACGTTACTAATTACTTCCGTACGCAGGGGATGTGTCGAATTAGGTACTTGAATGTGATCAAACTCACCGAAAATTATGTAAAAGCTGCAAAATACGATGATTCCATCCGACGATGTACCTCACTTTCGTCAACCGTACAACCGCCTGAATTCATAGTCGAATATCTCGAATAATTCACCGAATAGAGCAAAGCCTTTTACGATCTGCACTGTGTTACTGCCAACCTCGCACTGTGACGAACCAACGGAGCTGAGCAGGGATTGGTCAGTCAAGGAAAATGGCTGCCACTCAATCTGAGTTTCCCGCTTTTATGTTGTGCCAAATTCAAAATATGATGCTGCAAATATAATATTTCCTTATCTTACTTCATATATATTTAATGCAGATCACATTTGTTACTAAATAAATGCATGTTATTCCTCACTCAGTTTAAAAGATTGCAGCATATCATAGTCTTTGGTTGGTTGTATTGCCAACGTCGTTCTAGGAAATCTTGTTACCTCGGAGGGATGTTCCTATGGATCACCATAGTAAGTTGATAATTATCGCCATCTGACGGATGCTTACGAAATTATTTGGATTATTGACTACGTGTTCTTTGATGTATTACAATGCAAGTAATGTGAAGAATCAGACAGTTTAATTTTACGTGATATTCATTATTGTTGCCTTTCTGTATTGCGTTTTGTAATTTATAATATGACACAGCTGATCATGTATAGCTAATCCATTGAATCGTACCGTTGTACGACGTCGCAATACGACGAATGAATGTCGAACGAAAGGCTTTCGGCGGTGTTAAATTGTGACTTTATTGCAAATCGACACCTGTTCAGAGATTATAATCAAGAAAGGAAGAAAGATTTTAAAGCAAGAACTCGGGAAGTACCTTAAAAACGAATCGTGTTCCTATTTGAACATTTCCCGTCATAGAAGAGGAAAATGCCATCGAGACGGAGCAAAGGTGGCCTTTTGGCTAGGGTTAACTTTCCACTTTACACATTGCAAATGTTAACCAGCAGGCATGTTCTTGTTGGCGGTGGAGGTGGATCATCCAAAACTGGTGTTGCAAATGGGTTTGTTAGTACTTTTCTATCTTTGCGCGTGATTAGATGATATACGTACAATAAAGATGAGGATAAATGATCAGAATCAATATTTGTCATAGGAAATCTTTGAATTGTTTCATAATGGAATTGAGTTTATAGCAGAAGAAGTGACTAGACATGAAACAGGACCTAGTGTTGTCATGAATTGTGCTTCTCATAATAATGGCAAAAGAACTTGGATTGTGGCTGGTCAGGAGAGTCATTGCCAATTATATGTTGTAAATAATAAGGTTGTAACAATAGAGAATGGTGAAATTATACAAGCTGCTACTAAAGACGGCATTCGACATAGAAAAAATGATGAAAAATCTGAAGAGATTGACTGCAAGAATAAAAAACTAAATAATATAAAAAATGATAATTTTAATACAAAGAATAAAAAATTGCAGCTCATCATGAAACCTACGGATAGTGTGCAAACTGATTTTTGGTAAGTAACGCTCATAAATTATCCGTTGCGTCAGTTGGAAAGTAGTAGCGCTTTGTACAAGCGCACATATTGTTTTTGGTGGACTAATTTCCTTCTTTATAGTAAAGAAGAACCTCTACAGAGGATTGTAAGAATTAGTTTGAATGGAAAATTTATGGCTACTGGTGGTACAGATTGTCAAATTAGGTTATGGAAATTTCCCCAACTTGAAAAATTACATGAATTGACAGCGCATGACAAAGAGATAGACGATTTGGATTTCAGTCCTGATAGTACCTTACTGGCGAGTATTGCCAAAGATGGTAGTGCCATTTTGTGGAATGTCAGTACTGGGTCTAAGAATAAGGAACTCTCATGGACCCCTCCGAATGGCACAAAGTATATGTACAAAAGATGTAGGTTTTGTAAAGTGGAAACGGAGAGGTCAAAGATGCAGTTATTCACACTCTCCAATGCACTAGTGGGAAGAAATCCAAGTTTCCTTCAGCTATGGGACATTGAAATAGGCAATGTTGTTAAATATGTGCCCTATAAGGAAACGCTTTCCGCTTTGGCTGTATCGGACAATGGAAAATTTGTTGCCGTTGGTACAATGTTCTCCGGCAGTGTTGATATATTTGTTGCATTTAGCCTTGGAAAGGCTCTCCATGTCCCTGGTGCTCACAGTATGTTTGTAACGGGCCTAGAATTTCTACCGACAAAATTGGATGGCCCTGCAATTACTAGTAATACTGAGGCAGCAGTTGTTAGTATCTCAGTGGACAATAGAATCTGTATTCACAGCATACCATTCAGACGTAAGTATTCACATTACGATAGAAAAGTTTGTTATTCACAAATTTCGTAATTTGCCTCTTATTCTATCTTTTTCAGATACATTACCGTTCTGGTTTGTCATTGTATTGATAGTGATAAGTATATGTGGAGCGTTTGTGTTATGCAGTTACCTCGGTATTTGACCGAAAAATGGCCATTCTAATGGATCGAAGAATTTTCAGACGTACTTGGCAATGCGCTACTCGCTCATTAACCATTCGCATATAATTATGCGAATGGAAAGATTGTTTTAAGGTCTTGTGCGCAGAAACTGTAGAGATTATATTTAACAATAAGCATCGAGATGTTGCACTACAAATTTGCGAACTGTACGGATAGTGCTTCTTCTCGGTGGAAATAGAATGCCCGCACTGCATTCGATTCAAATTCTCCAACTTTCATCACCTAGTAAGGAAAGATGCACACGATTTTTCTCAAGGATGCACACAATCGCTGTGACAGTCATTTGTCGATTTGAGTTTTATGCAGTGAATGTCGCATGTTGGTTAGTCAAATATTTTATTGTGACGCGCATACAAAATATAATTAAATTCAATTTTAGGTGATTTCGCACCGCACTAACCAACGTGCACTTCGTCAGGATCGACTTTGAAATTGAACAGCTCTCTGTTCGCACATTATTGTAAATAACAGTACTTTCATTAAGTGAACGAATTTGCCGTGCACGTTACTCAGAGTAGAAACTACGTGATTCTTGTTTTATTTTATTGTAGATTATTCTTTACAAAAGAAATTATTCTTACAATACCTCTCCCCGTTATGAGTACCACTGATCCGCAGTCAATATATATATATATATATATATGTGGGATGTAAATTTCAGGCATGTGAAATCAACTACGACTCTTCACTTAACTGAGTTGCCGCCTGCGTTAGGTAGATTCTATTGATCGCAGTATTAACAGTTGGTAGTTTAAAACTTATACTAACAAGGACGTAAGTAAAGGTATGTTTCTGTTCACATGGAAGCACATAATTCGCGCACAAAACAATTTAGGGATTTTATCATTCCGCTATATGGTCAACCCATAAATTGTTAACCGTAAATTCGAGAAACAATTGTTCCTGATCACAAAACTGCTGTGAATCTAAATAAAAAAGTACTTGAATTGGATAGCGCGCCATGTGCGGGCAAGATCCAGATCAGTGAGATTTATCCGCAGAATATTAAATTGCTTACATATTCACATTTCGCCGCGACGAGAATTGTAATATTTTCAACGACGAACTACGAATGTAGTCATTCGTCTTCATCACTTTATTCTTAGAATCAGTTTGGCAAGAAAACTCGTACTCTCTTGTTTTTCTTCATATAGTTTTATTGAGAAATACCTTAAGTACTCTAAAACTTACTTAGAAACTTGTACGCTGCCCTATGATTCTAACGTTATGAGAATTATCGCGGGGTACGTATAAGTGTTCCGCCATCTTTGCGTGTTGACCGCTTTTTTTTTTGCTCGCCTCTTCCCTCAAACTTTTGAACAAAAATCATCATGGAAGGGCGACGACGCGGCATGGCGAGACGAGGTTTCATCGACAAGTTGATACGCGGTTGTGATGAATGGCTAGAAAAGAAGCTAGAGAATAAGGACCAAAAATGGCGGTGGTTATGTACATGTGGACATCTCCGAAGGCCTCGTTTCATTGGTTGAAAACGGAATAACGTTATTATAAAGTTGGAGTAAGGATATTATCAAGAATTGGTTATAAATATTTAATGAAGTCGTGTTACTTTCAATGTTTTGCTCCGTGCAGTTGGAAGTTTTATTCGACTTCTCTTTGATTTTCGGCGTACTGTTTGTTACTAGGGAGCACAAAGGCGCATGACTTTTCGTTGAGGGTTGAGATCCAAATTTCGCACGGCAACTTTCCACCGAACTGCTAAAAAGATTGTCTTGAACGAAAGGGTACTGCGGACACACATGGCATGCGCATCTGCGCGCACGCGCTTCGTTTCTGACGCTTTCTCGATCTCATTGTCTTTCAATGATAGATGGACATCTTTCATTTTTTAACAGAGAATCCATCACCAGTGGGATCGAGGAGCCATGGATAGTTGTTGGGGCATTCCATGCAGGTGAAAAGACGAAGTGTTTCTCCTGGAAGTTCTCTAGTGGTCAATGGACACGCGTTAGGCAGAGAACAGTACGGTTGTCCTTTTTCATCACAAGTTTCTTTCCAGTCTTGAAAATCTCTCAGGGCCGACAGTTCTGTAGGCGTCTGCATCCATTTGATAACCTGCAGAAGAACGCGACATAACAGTGAATGTAATCAACATGGGAACCAGTTTGCCAACTTGTTAAACGCTACATAGGAGAAAGTTAAAATATATAAATAATCAAGATGAAATTTCGGACGATTATGTTAACGATGATCTATTTGGTTTTAATAATCAGATTCCTTAGAACCTGCCGCTGCAACTGGAATCTCAACCTCACGTCCTAGATCTGTCTGTGACTTAAGTCGTGTTTTTAAGGAACTAAGCTTTCATTTTAGTTTTCTTGTATAATCAACTGTGATCGTCCAAGGATTTGAGAATACAGTCAACGCACCTGAACCATTGTAACAAAGTAGACGTCGCTCCTGGCAAGCATTTCCTCGATGAACTTAATCAATTCTTCTTTGTATTCCTTCTTGCTTTTCAACCAGGATGCGTGGAAGTGAAGACCGAGTGGTGCCCTGTTGCTGTTGAAATGTCTGTTGAAGTTGTGTCGGAGAAGCCTGCCAAATTGTTCGCCGGACTGTATATTCGAGCAGGAGTCCACCATATGACAACCTGGTAGAGATTCGTCGAAGGTCGGATCGTCACGACGATCGAGCTCATTCATCACCATTTCCCATACCGGATGTGACCTGGATGGGCAGTTGCCACCGTTTCCATTGCACTTATGCGGCATGCGGAAATAAAGGGTATAAGGCCAGATCGGCACGCGTCCAAGGGAAGCTGTGATGGAAGCATCATAAACGAAGAACTGATCGGCCATCATTTCGAACTGTTTGTTACCGCCCACTCTCAAATATGGAGCTCTCATTCCAATTATCGAACCATCCGTGATGTTGGCGAAACGTTCGATGATCAATCTTGCTCCCGCCATTTCTGCCAACCAGTCGTCGTATGTACCCTGAGTCCAGTATTGCGGATCATCCTTGTGCGTAAGGGAGAATACAGCTATTTCATGTCCACGACGATGAAGATCTTGAACAGCTGAGTAGTTTGTATATTTATGAGAAACGAAGAAGGTACCGCGAATTTGGCAGCCATTAGGATTTTGACGTTGACCGTTGAAGATTTCTTCGTAGAGATCGATATTGTCAACGTTTATGGCACCATTGAATGTGATTGTAATCATCTGGGGCACTTGTTGAGGCTCTATGTTGCCAGGAATTCGAGTACCGTCCGCTGAACAATAGCAATCGGGAAGAACGCATTGCGTCGGATCACAGTCTGGAGCTCGATTTGGATCCGTTTCAACAGCTGCGGAAGAGAACATGCTAATGTGAGCGAGCCTCGAAAGTAAAGCATTCTTCAGTGAAATGTCGACAAAAAACGAAATTACCGTAGAACGCGTATTTATGATTAATATGATCACTTACTGCAAGCATTTTCATCGGATTCATCCTTGCAATCGGGCTTCCCATTGCAGAAGAGTTCCTTGTCAACGCACTCTCCGTTTCCACAGGATAATTTTCCTTCCGGACAGACGGGTTCGTCGGTTTTTAGAATGGGCAAGACTTTACGCGGTTCTGCAAACGCAACCATTGTTGGGTTAAAGTTCCGGATTGTTTTGAATAATATTGTCGTCCGGCCGAACTACATGATGGAGTAGTCGTCAACGAGGCTGCAGGTGTAATCACTACAGGTGTAATCAAGGCCCGATAGTACTACTCTTACTTTTGCCCCGTCTATGTACACGTTCAACGTCCATGTTTAACGACTCGATTCATCTTGGGCGATGTTCGATTCTATTCCTAGATCATTCTTTAACCTTATGCAAGCGTCTGCAAGGTGACGCCTCGGAAGAATTGGGAGTAAAATAAATGTGAAAGCAACTAGATATTGCATTTGTCATATGCGCGTAATCAGCAGCGTAGGAACAAATTCTTTTACTGGGCGTGAACGATTTAAGAAGCAACAGGTGTGCCACAAATTAATGTTACCGCATCCGAAGCGTCCACCCGTACCTACTTATGTATATACACTCAAAAATTCTTTTGCGGATTATTTTGTTCCATTCCTACGCCACTACTGACATCGGCGTTGATTATTCAGTTCATTAATCGTCATCAATTTCTTTTGGTCGTAATTTCATGTACCGTCAATCGTCCGTCATTCGATGATTTTTGTTTGACATACATGCTCATATAAACTCTCCGTGCCGAGGTGTATTTGTCTTTTCTTACTCGACAAGAGAAGGCAGTCGTGAGTCTCGAGAGTATTTCTTTGTTGACTCACGGCGACGCACGCAAATGGCACCTTGTCATTGTTTGCGTTATATGACCGACGATGAGTAACGTGAATAGAAGGTCTTTTGTAATAAAAGAATGAAAGGACGGTGCAAGTATACACGAGACGCATAGAAAACTGATACACATGGGATGCGAAAGAAATAACCCAACGCGATTGGAATCTTATTTTATTCCACGGCGTCTTGTTAGTCGCCACGAAGTGAATTAAAAAAACTAGATGTCTATGTGAAATCCAGGTGCGGCCGCAAAAGGATTATTAATCATAAACTAATCGACTAAACCCGACGGTTGAATTGAAAAGAGGACTTACAAGATATGCGGGCCATATACAAAAACAGTATTCGGTAAGTAAAAATCGAGAAAGTACGTTATTTCCGATATAAGTAGCTAAATTTGATATATAACAAGAGGAAGAGTTTTAAATGTGAATTGGTTTAATTTTTCGCTCATGAACGAGTTTTCAGTAGTAAAAGCGAACGGGAGACGATCACGTAACGAGGAGTTCTTTTAAGGAGGCCAAATCGTCGAAGCGAAACCGACCCAGATGCAGCGAGAGGGAAGGACAGAAACGCAGAGCGCGCGCGCGCGCGGGAGAGAGAGAGAGGGAGAGAGTGCAAGGATAGTAGTTTACTGGTAGCAATAAAGGGAAGAGAATAAGGTAGATGTTGGTTCGTACCTGGAGCGATACATGCGGAGAAAGGTGCGAGATTGAATCTCTCTGACGTATTTGAATATGTTCGCACCTTACGAGTATACATTTGTAAAATATAATGACAAAAAATCAGTTATGTTATTCGAAAAGCATTTGAATCCAGGCTAAATTACAGATCGTCTTTGTCACCTATGTAAGTTTCAAGGTAGTATACAAAACTGAAGTAATGAGCACAAAACTAATATGCACCGTTGGCGATTACAGAACGAATGACAAAATTAAGAAATCGCGGAGCTATAGACATTTATGTGCTATGTACAGAAATGGAAAATTTGCGAATGCTGGAATAAGAGTGTGAATAGGTACCTAAAATGTGCTCATCTTCGTGGTGTTTCAAATGTTTATCGTTGTTAAGATTTATCCGTAGGGAATTATGCAAAGTTGAACTGCGGGTTCATCGCTCTCGCGAGTTCCTGTTCGATTGTAGTGGCTTGCAATTCATATTAGTGCTATTTCGATAAGCGAATGTGGTTATACAAGAATAATTAACTAATTGGCAGGGAAAGGATGCTTCATGCGATAGCAAATGACAGTGATTACTTCAAGAAGTTACAAAGTTCGGTTAGAGAAAGTCTGCACGGTCATGAAGTCTTCTCGTCTCTAAAAGTAATGTAACATGTAGCTGCAAAATCAAAATTAAAATTTGGAACGGACACGCTTCGAATCTAGCAAACCGAAAGTGGTTGTTAGAATTTTGAATGTCTTAAATGCGATGCACATTGGAGTAGACAGTTGTTCTTATTCAAACTAGCAAATACTCAAGAAATCAGAGACGAGTAGGTGCTCATTTTCAAAAGTTTTTGTAGAAGACAGGACAATGATTTTGTGTGTACGTGTGTTGGTGGGTTGATGATAGTGCGTTACGTTACGTTACGTTACGTTATTAGTGCTAGTGTAGAATTGTGCGTGCTACGTCGCGAGTCTACGAAGAGGGAATCGGTGTCCACCGTATCTTGGCCCTTCATTCCATTTAGCTGCATTTTCCGCCAAGTTAATGTGGCGGAACGTGAAACTGAGTGGAGAAGATGCGGGTGCGCGTGGTAAACGTTCCGCCAATATTCTTCCCCAATTATTACGCGTTTGTTAGAATTCTGAGAGATGGATCCCTCGGTTGGATGCGGTTTAAACTTCTGTTACCGTTCGAATAACCCAATAGCGGTTATTAGTGCGCGCTATGTTTGCGGGAAACGTTTCTCACGCGAACCTGTCTCTGGCAAGGTTCTTGCGATTTCATTATTCCTGCGGGCCAAGCACGGGGGTTACTTCCCTGATCTCTCACCGGTCGATTCATCGACTTACTCTCGAGCCTGTCACAGTTGGTGACTTTGCCTTTCCAGTCACAGGTCTGTTTGTCCAAGTCAAAGGCCAATCCACTCGGGCATGTGATTTGCTTCAGGCCGGACCTTGTACACCTGGTGAATGCAAAACAAACGGCCTACGTTGAGTTTAAGGGGTAAAATGGAATTGTCTCTTACTCTCCAATTGGTCGCAGTTCTTCACGTTCGTTTTCCAATCGCACGTCTGTCTCTCGATGTCAAATGCCAGACCGGTTGGACACCTCACAGTGGCCAGTCTCGTCACGCCGATTTCGGTCGCTTTGTCACACCTGTTTAACGTTTGCCGAATACGTGTTTAATGCACTCAACGTAAACACCGAAAAACCAGATGTTTTATGAATCTTGTTGCAAAATGACGCGACTTTTCCCTGCTACTGATACAATAAAACGGTGCAAATAAACGTTGAACTATGACTTCTAGAGTGCATCACTTTAAACACTCTATCTGTGTCCGTATATAACAGACAGCGTGTAGCAGAGTGAACGTATCTCACAATACTGATAAAGGTACAACACTTTAAACATTAGAAAGTTTTATATAAGGCATCCAACATTGGCGGCATTAATATCTCATCTAATTGCACAACTGTTTGAATTTTTACAATTATTAGGTCGTTTGTATCAAATAGCATCGTACTTGCGCTGCAATTTTCAACGTTAAGCATTTCTTTCCGGCGCGGTCTTTGAATTTTTCCTTTTACGCGAAAACGTCGTTGCTGACGTCGCATTCCTTCTTTTCATAACGATCTCGAAGTCCTTGAGAGCGAAATGTGCTGTTGCTATATCTCGAGTGAGTCACAATACTCCTTTTGTCATGAGAGACTCGTTGTCCCTCGGTATACGTTATTAGACAGGGAACTGTCACGTCGCTACAGCTCGGACATTGGAAGCTCGCGATCTTATTCGTACCGGGTTGCCTTGAATCGGAGAAAGCTGGAATCCAACGGCCGTATCCTATACCCGTACAATACTGATCGTCGATTCGACCCTTGTCGCGATAAGAATGGAGATTTTACATTTCCGCGTAGTTTTACCCCTGTTAGTTGTGTTCTCATTTGACGATACATGTCCGTAACATGCGATATTTTTTATTTATATTTTATAACGCCGTTTGACTGACGCAATGAATATTCCAGATTTTGTATTCTACGCGAAATTTTAATGTGTCGATGGCATATGTATATGAATTGACTATTACATATTCTCCACACGTAACTTATGAGTAATCGATAAGGGAAGCACTTTTACAGATAAACGTTTGCTTGCGTTATTCTGTACGCAATTATATTTCAGAATAATCTATCGATGGAATTGTCTCAGGTTTATTTAACTATATGAGTTGTTTCGGGATAATTCACGAAAAAATTAATAGAACGCAAAAGTAATTTTCGAATATAAACGTTCTCCCGGCTGATTCGTTTGAATGTTCGTCGATCAATGTGAACACCGAAGTGTATGGAATAAAATCGATATTACGGAACAAATTTGGTTTTTGATACATTGTTAAAAGCATCTCCCTCTCTCTCTCTCTCTCTCTCTCTCTTTCTATATATATATATATGTAAAGAAGAAACTGTAAAGAAATATGGGAGAAGTTTACAGTAAGTTGAGAGCAACTCTTTACATCCACAATAAAATCGAATAATTATATAAATTTACCTGACAACATCGCGGCAGTCTCCTTCCACATTAAGACGGAAGTATTCATCTCCCGGCCGGTCTTGACAAAGTTCCTCTGCGTTTGCATCAACTCCATCACCACCTTCGTCATCCTGCGCCCATACCTTAGTCCCTAAAAATCAAGGAAACAGCTTTATCCTTCTTGTTCTTTTACGTAATCGGATGTTAAGAGGACGCGCGCGCGCACGCAGATTTTAGAAAGTAACTGTTTCATAACCAAGAAAATTAGAGTCGCTAGGTTTTCCCTTGATTATTAAATGTTAGAGATGCAGCATAAGAGAAGGGTAAAATGAATTTGCGTTGAAAGCAAATCGAGAGTCATCCAACGGTGATGACAATTCATTCTGTTGGATGGAAAATGTCGCTATCCGTTCACGTCATGAACACCGTGGCATAGTGGAAGGGGTCAGCGAACTCGACCGCAGAAGTAGAAAGTCTTGGAAATGTCAGGCGGGGGGGGGGGGGGGGGGGGGGGGGGGGGGGGGGGTGGTTCTGTAAAGTAGGTTCTCTCTTCGTTTTTCATTCTTCGAATTCTATGCCTTCTCTACGCACACAGGACTTACGATCAACGATAAGAACAATTTCTGCGGTTTTGTGTTTATTCCATAATACATTATTCCGCCTTTGATCCAATAGAGGTTTACAATCGTTGTTCAATGCCTTTCTTGATTAAAACGTAGCACGATTTCACACGCAAATCTTCACTTCAACTACGTTTCCCGTCTTACATTGTTGTCAGGTAATTACAATTGTATACTCCATTTTTGTACAATCTACTAGTTCAACGACAACACTACGACATCACACATAGAAAACACTTGTAGCACGTTATATACTAGTCAATATTTGTGTAGACATTTGAACGGATAGCGTATTGTGCGCTCGTTAAAGTCTCCGAAGTACTGACGAGTTATATAGGATCAAGGTGCGGAATTGGATGAAAGAGAAAACTATTGTAGGGTCTTATGCTATTAAAAAAACTTGATGTGATCTAACGATTTCCAAATATATCTTTCTATGTCATTTGAATTGTACAAAGGTGGTGTTTACTTACTGGCAAGTAGACAGAGAGTTCCTAAGAGATATACTAATTTCGGCGACATCGTCGTCGTCGTCGTCGTCGTCGGGACAGAGAGCGTCTGGACAAGCCGCGCCCTCTTGCCCCTCTATATGTGGACCACCACTCCTTCCCTCCTCGGAGAAGTACTTTCACCTTCCGGATAGTGCTGCCATCTTTTACATACCACGCACCCAGTGCAAGAAAGCAAGCGGGATTCCTCCGTTCTCTCACAATCTAAGTTCGAGGGAAATGCTCGTTCCTTCTTTCTACTTTGAACGTGCTTCAAAATGTATAGTATCATCTCCCTCAACATTTGTTTATTTAGATGTCTACGGTTCTTTGACTGCCAATTGCGTCTGATGCGTTTACAGGAGCTTAATTCACTTGGGCATCTCGTAACGAGACTAACGTAGTTGGGTGTTGGAAGTATTCGTTCCGTACCAGAACGGTACGTTTTCGTTTTCTCCTTGATTAATGGAAACAGTAATATGATCGATAAGAAAGAACCATGGGCCATGTGGTAAAAACGAATTATCTCTTGCCGGGGTTTGTTGTGAAAAATTTTAAAGGTTTCATGAAATTTGATTTTGTCTGAACTTTTTGAATAATCTAATCTAAGTACTTTTTATTGCCTGAAACATTACAACAAACCAAGGGATGGTGAAATTTTGCCGATGCCAGTGCTTCGATGCCACAACAAAAACGTTACGCATAGCCTTTATGTATTGAAGGGGAAAATTCTCGGCTATGAGACAATCGCTTGGACGCATGATTTGGTGTACAGTAGCACGCTATTTCGTATCATTTGTCGGTTAATCTAGGTCTTCAAAGGTTCGAATTAAAGAAAATTAATTCTTTCATGGTCCTTCATCACGATACTCGATTATTTTGCAGTGGCTTCTTAGAGTGTGTTCATTCGATTCGAGTTCGATAGATAATTTATTTACTCGGATTATAGGACAAAAAGTTTGGCGCTTACCAAATCATTTAATACTACCGTCCGCCAACGTGCATTGTTCACATGTACGTGGACATAGACACGACCGGGCAATAAATTTACGTTTTACATAGGAAAGGTTACCAGCTTCGTCGGCAAAATAGCGCTTCGCGCAAGACGTACCATTACACGAGACATTTGCAGCGTGCTGCAATGTCGCTGGGATAAGAAAGATTCCATTGAGCGTAGCTTACGCGGTTATTACGTGTAAAGGGAAGGCGACACTGATAGAAAGCCGAAAGAAGGATTTTACGAGGTATATCAATGATTTATATATATATATAAGTATATCGCGACGAATCTTTGCACATCGACAAAAATATGTACATCATCTGTTTTCTCCGATGTGCACGCGACACTTTTACACGTGAATGAAGAAAATGTGAGAAAGATTCAGAGAATGTTATGTACTCATGCGCATCGTCTATATTGGAGTATGTTCACGTAAGAAAATTCATGGATGTGTTAAATTTCCGTTCGTAGCGTAAATCATGTTTATCGGGACAGAAAGTAGATAGCATATTATCAATTGTGCAAAAAGGTTAGCAACTTTATAATAAAATACGTTACTTCGCGGTCACTAAGCACAATGCCTTTGTATACTAGACAATTGCATGGAATTTCCCGCGCTAAGAAAATTTGTAAAAATAAAGTTTGTACCCTGCAACCAAGGAACTATTCAAGTATAGGCAGGGGAGAAAGTATTTCTTATTCATATACGAAATGTAAATGGATTGTTTCCATATTGTCAAGATTTTCGCATGTCGCAGTGCGATTAGATTAAATTGCAACTTCTCATTTTTTTTTATCTGAGGGATATGCGACATGATAGTGCACTGTAGAAATATTGCGATGGCGATCCAGTATTATTAATCCTTATGTGGTGCTTGGTTTCTTCCCATTAAGTCGAGGGCTACTACACCCTCTACTGGATTTAAATTGTTACCCATGTGCGACTAAGGAACAAAGTTGGCAACATTGACTAGCTACTTAAAGACGGCCAGACACGTGCATATTTTTCATACTCGCCCAGAATAGTTAGACCAGGAGGATCCAATGGCATTTCTAAGCGCTTATATAGAGGAGTCCTTGGCGGGATGCACACGACGTCGGAATGCCATTGGCAGCGCACGTTCACCGTACACGATGTACAATAAATATGAGAAGACGTTGAAAACCAGTTTTCGTAGTTCACGGGGCTGTCGTACGTGCCGCCTCTTGTCCCTTATCCTTGCTGTTTTTTCCAACGCTTCCCTGTTCTTTTCTCTTGAGCTGTGTTGCGAGCCAATGTAGCGGATACGGGAAAGCATCATGAATGCTCATACAAGTATCACCTGATTATTGTAGGTTTAAGGTCTCGTGCACTCTTCTCTCTCTCATTCACATTTACTCATTCATTATACGTACGACCCAATGGAAATGTCGCGATCATCTTATTTTGCATGACTCTATGGTGCGTATTTATAATGCAGGCTTTTGTCAATTAACTGTTCTTCTGGCGAAAAAAGCTTTGAATTTGATTTATGGGATGGTATTTTCCCTCGATTGGTGATACACACATATGTATATATATATATATATATATATAGTCTGTCCTAAGATAATGTTTATATTTCAGGGTATATATAACATATTCCGGTGCTTGCGAAATATGGGCTCCGGAAACATATTAAATTCAACTAATTATATTCTCGGTGTGCAAGGGTAGAATGGAATCACATTTCATTGGGATGAAGTAATTTCGGCGTAAGTACCAGCCTAATAAAGTTGTAGTCATCGCTTTATTGCTGCAGCAACATTTTTGTTCAATTTCAGAAAATGTTATCGTGTCAAGGTAATATAACAATGAAGACTATTTATCTAATTTACTCGTTGATCTGCGATAACAATATATGTAGAAAATGATTTGGCGGCACGGCGACACAGCGACACGGTGCCGTAACATTAGTGCAAGAATTAATAGCGGACGAATTATGAATGATAACGAATGATATCGATTGCCAAAAGATACAATACGAGTACCAGTTACTCCTGCCCTGGATTCAGGACATCGAACCTCCATGAAGCTTTTCACGCGATAAATGTCAATTGCCAATCGACATTTGAACCGTGCGCGCATCGTTTCTTAGGCGCCATCGGACGGTAGCACACTGACCTACAGATCTTCTGTCTCTCACCCTTCTTCTTCCCGTATGCTCTCTTATAACCGACATTTCATCTCCTTGAACTATTCGCACTCCTTTACAGGCTTGCCGCCGTTTTTGTAAACCGACGCTGTCACCAAGTTGCTGTTCAATTTTTATCAGACAAAGTCCATTCTTTTCTAACCAATTTTTGGCGACAATGCTACGCATAATCGCCGATACCATAGACACTTTCTACGTTTAACGTACGTTTTACGAAACGTATGTGTGTGTGTGCATATGCACATGTAACTTCTAGAGAAAAAAACAGGGTCGAACATTTCATGCGTGAATTTTCATCGACACGCGAAGCATTTCGTAGTTGATAATATGTGCGTTCATATAAAATGTGCTTTAAATTGGGTAGTGACAGTGTGTCGAGGGCAACCAGACAGCCATCTCGGACGGTGTAACCGGAAGGTGGACAATGACCCGTGCACGGTCAAGGTGAGAAGCACGTCGTTGCCGTTGCGTCGATCATACGAACGAACCCTCATCTGTCACGTGATCGGAATAGTATTGGCCCGATCCAACGGTTAGTGTTCGTTCATTTGACCTGATTGCTTCCGATCATAATTATTTACAATATACATTAGTACACTTTTAATACGCGTTCATTGTTCATATATTATCTAACTGGAGTTTATCGTTTGGATTTTTTCAATTAATTTGTTGAAAGCAATGAAACCTTCCCTGTCTACAATATAACGACCGCTTTACCTGGCCCCAAAGAGAATCGAAAGATTGTGATCGGTGACTTTGTGTGGCACACGAAAAAAAAACAAAAAAGTACTGGGCTCTCTGCTGCATTCCTGATGCACGTAAGTAGGCGCGCATAATTATGCGCATCTCGTATTTCGAAACGCTTCGTCCTCTTCTTGGCGACGCGTCTCCCTCTGTACAAGTCGTTCCGTCGACTTTCCCGTCGCTTCTCGCGTCTCGAGCGGCCTGAATACGCGAGCTTTTTAAACTGTTCTGATCGCCCAAACTGTGAATGCATTCCCGCACTGATCATTGTCAGTTTGTATTGTCAAGTACACTTTTGACAATTCTGCTGTTAAAGCTGGAGTTTTCTTCAGTAAACGTTCCGTTACACAGTAACGTCACACGTCCGTATTCAGGTACTTCTCAATACAGATTGCGTAACGACCATTATTTCGAAATGTTTATCGGCAGGTTCCTCCGACAGGGAATGACTGAAAATGAAGTTTGTCTTTATCGGAAGAGTCAGCAGGGGTCGGTGGTAATCTCGATATCTTGCAATTTCACTTCGGCGAAGTATCTTCTTTTCGAAAACAATCGTTGCTTGTGGGCTACAGCAAAAACGTATAAGTCGAAAATATTCGTCTGATTTTGACGGTGCAGGTTCAATTATTGCGATTATAATCGATTGATGAGTTACAACATGCTCATCTCTTTGCTCTGCGGCGAAGAAAGGTGGCTCACCTTGTAGAAACTAGCCTTCCGTTATTCCTGCGCAGCCGTTACAGACAAAGTTCAAGAATTCAAGGCAGTAGAAGTTGTATATTTCGACAGAGCCAGGTGACTATCGCCGATCGCGCGCAGTTTCGCAATGTAACTTTGTGGCAACTCCGGAAAAGCGTCGTCCACGATGAAACTTTGGTTATCAGTAAGGATCATTCTAATATAGTTTCTTTTCTGAAATCCACCACTGGTGACAATGGATTCATTCATTGTGACAGGTCGCTAAACGATCCTTTGATACGTCTGCGCACTTTCTCCTCTCACGCAAATATGTTGGTCCCGTTGGCAAAACTTTGCCGAAAGATAGCGTACAGCAAATATGGTACCGTCATTATTGACTAGATGTTTTACAGAAAACTTGAATAATACAATCCCGGGATTGTATTTTTAGGTGTGTGATAAAACGATACGTAGAAATACTTTAAGCCGTTTCTGGACAACATAGTTAACTGTGGAAACAATTCTCGGTGAGCGTTCGAAGGAGAAATTCTGTCGCGAAAGGTATGTCACGCGAATCAGTATGCGAGAAAGAAGGTGGTTTGCCTTGAATTTGCCTTCCGCCGTTTCTAATAATGAACAATGAAGGTACAAAGAGCTGCAAATTACGTGAAATTTGAAATGTCTTTATTTCCTTACGTAACTACATACACACAATTTGGGCGATATTTAGGAAACAGTAAAACGGTTACGACACGCCTTGTGTGATTTTGTTCTTAAAAATTTTATAGAGGGACAGGGAAAGGGAGAGGGAGAGGGGGGGGGGGGTGTTCTGTTAATTTTAGCATTTCGATGAATGATATAGTGAAGCCGCAAGCGAGCTACAATAAAAACCTATTCAAGCCGTCGACGGCTATATACCAAATCGTAGATTAATGAAAAGCGTAATTTCACGATTGGGTCTTGTGAAGTATGTGCGTGTACGGTCGCTGAATAGGCGAAAGAGAAATTCTGCACGACTGCATGCCGGCGACGACGACGACTACGACAGGTACGTCACTCGACTTGATCGTAGATGAGAACGAAGGTGGTTCACCTTGCAGGAACAGCCTTCCGTTATTCCTTGTAATCAACGCCACCGCCATCGCCACCGCCATCGCCACTGCCGGCAGTTCGATATCATTTGCCTTTGATGGCGTTCGAATGCATAGACGTGTACCAATCATTTGCGAAGAATCGCTGATTTGCCATGTCTAACAAATTAACACACAGACGTTTCAATTTAACACACATTTATTGACGTTTATACAACACCCCATATAGTCGATGCAATTTATACGTTAAAAGATTGAAATCGTAAGACAGTCGGAAACGGTCGAATGAATTAGGATCTGTACATAACAATGTACGAATTGTTGATAACTAGCTTGATCAGCGATTTGCGTTATAGATAGCCGGGAATAGTGCGGATTCAAGACCTCTTTATTTTAAGTCTTATGTTCACTTTCTAACACCAAAACGATATTCAGTAATTATAATCAATGTAACCGTATATATTACTATGTCAAATGATGCAGATCCAGAGAACAATTGCGGTAATGTAACGCATAACTAATGTGAGCAGCTTAGAAATGCGGCGTTCAACTCGGAAACTTTTTGATGTATGGACGAACGATTCACGTTTCCCCTGCACTTTTCTTCGCGAGATCGTCGTAATTTTATTATAAGTCATTACATATCGGCAGGCGATTCTGTGCATGTTAAAACATTCACACTTCTCTCATTGCAACAGTAATTCATTGGTAGTAAAATATACTCGCGTTTTGTTAACTAAAATACTGCTTTGCAATTTGTACTACTATTCCTTTCATTTACTGTCTGTCTCGTTTTCGAGAAACGGTTGAGAGACTACTTTTTCGAAATTTCTTTGCTTTTTAAAAGTTTATGAAATCTAATGACTCGTACAAAAAGAAAGAAACAATCCCAATTTAGCGTTTACGTATTCTTCCTCAGTTCCATTAAATTTGCTAGCTTATACTGCTAAGATCTTTCAGTTAACCATTTCGACATGTAGCGAATGATACAAGATCTCTAACGCTTATTTACGTTTCAGTATCGTTATACATAGAACGACGTCCTGTCTAAATTGTTTAATTAACGCCAATGTACCCGACGACGAGTATATGAAGATCTGCTAGAGTGCGACACATTTGTTGTTGTCAACTTCTTCGAAATCAAGCCTTATTCGAATGGGGCAGCGTCTAATATAAATGCGCATATCGGCCTTTACCTTTGCAAAAGGTGAACCAGAATTTGAAATTGCAACAATCCATTCCACATGATTTCCGTAAACTTTTTATAACTTCTGTTCATTAAGTATTCCTTTCTACATTACAAATTCGTAGTTGGGTTGCGCAAAAGAACAAGGCAGAAACGGATGTAGATTAGGGGTAAAGGGGAAGGAGGGGAAAGGCGAGAATGACTGACTCGATGCGAATATCAGAAGTTTTCGAGGAATTTCCGATTTTGTAACTTGCCTCGGCGAAACGACCTTGCCTTCTGTTACTTTCACCGACTCGTCTGCAGGGTCGGACGATCTTGCTATACTTCGGCATACTGGTTTCCCAGAGGAACGATCGAGATGCAGTCGGCGTTGGGCACGTGTACACACACATTTCCCCGTCAATATGCTTACTATATGAGTGTGAGAATCATTGACCTTGCCCCTGAACAGGAAAAGGGAGAGTACGAAGAGCATCAGCATTTTACCTGAGATTTTGCCCATTCCTTTTCCCTTCTTCGTAATTGAGGAATGAAAATCCATTTCTTCTAATAGAGTGGCACGAGGAATAACGCAACTTTGCAAACTTGAAGCGTAACGGTCGCGTCCTCTGATCTCTGTGGGGTTTAGCATGCACGGTTTACGTGCTGCAACTCTCTGTTTTTACCACTGGAGACTACCCGCAGATAACTTTCACTGTCAAACGTAAAACGTCACGTAATTCAGGGCCGAACAAAGTCGAAAGGAAACAGAGGAGATTGTATGTTGGATGAGTGGGGAATCTATCACCTATCTTTTAGAAGGAAATTCGATTAGGTGGATTACACAATTGTACCCAAACAACGGTAGTTTTCAGGGAGTACATTGTAGTAGATGTAATTTCGGCAACAACCCAACATCGGTGCTGATAAAAAATGATCATTTCGCAACATTTGTAACGTTGAAGCATTTACTTACCGATTTTTCATAACGCAATCGTGTCAATTGTGATGGTATATGGTGCGATACTTTTTATTATAGTAATATTGAATCGCCACAATCAGGGCTACGATCAGATTTACAACTAAAACAAATTTCAGGTCACGCATGATTTAAAATGTCATGCAACATCACAGATGATGTGCATACCTATGAATTCAATCTATTAACGTGACATCGTTTATTTTTATGTTTTCGCTTAAACAAGAATCTCGAAAAATGATCAATGTTTCAATAAAGGTAAAGTCTCACAAAGGACTTGAATACAGTGTTTTGATCTCTTTATATATCCATTAATAGTGAATACAAAATCGATGTGTTGGAGTCGGAAAGTTGAAAGTAACAGTAAACCTCTTGATTTTATGATACAAAGGTGCCAGTGCATGCTTCATTGATTTGCATATTTATTCATTATGGTAGACAAGTAAGATGCGAATTTAATAGTTGCAATCTGTACAAGATGTGCCGAAAATTGAGGTAAAACTTCAATCTTGATAGGTAACCGTTATCTCGGTAAGATTTTTTGACAAACAGGAATGGTTTCATATTTCTTGATCCAAAGAAATTCATACAACCGACTGGCTGCCTGTTTCAAGGTCGAGTACACTTTGTTCATGAGGCCGAGCAAGAGAAATGTCTCCGATTTAGATCGAAGGACAGTTGCTCTTGTGACCCGGAAGCCACTCTTGCGAATCTGCATCCTGTTCGTAATGATTCGCGGAATGATGCACGGATCAATATTGCAACGCTCGGACTTTGTATAGACCGACTTTTCAGATGATTCTTAGCCAAGATGACCTAAGTGGGGATATACAGACCTAGTACGCATGCGAGTGTGTGTGTGTGAATGCTTGGGAAATACATAGTAGCGAAAGAAAATGAAAATGTAAAGTGCGTAACGTGCTTATAAACAGTTGTAAAAACGTCGTTGCATGTTGTTAGTTAAACTGTACAATTAGACGCATTGTATACATATCGCAAATTGTTTCCAATTTATGAAGAATAACAAATAACAAAAATTCCTACAATATAATTTGAAGATAACTTCCTCCAGAGAGAAAGGCGGTGGAATCTGCGGGTATGCGCGTGTGGGAGTAAACCACGAGGCGTGGTGCGTAACTGTGGGACAATGCAATGAGAAGTTGAGCTACCGATTCGGAAGTGATGAGTAACACTCAGTAAGTGGGCCAAGACGCGTGTCTGGGCGTTTTAATAAAATTACACGTCCGGAAAATCGGTACCCAGTTTAGATCGACTTTCAATATTTAGCCTACCCGATGATCATGCCCAAAGTCGGCGACTTTCTATCGATATGAGGTCAAACGTTTTTCTCTAAGTGAAAAACCCTGTCAATATCTGCAAATCTACAGCCCCCTTAAACTAGTCTCTAGTTGTTCGCAAGTATTTTAGTGTCATATTTTTCCGAGCACTTTGTTGATTCCACGCACGTCAACCTGACTAAATATCATCCTAGTCAATCTTCCCTTACACTCTTACGCGTTTTCCGAATACCCCGTTGTAACGTTTGCAACGCGTACCTAACAATCAATTTAGTTTTCAGTTTATCTCGCGCGAAAGTAAGAGTTTTGCGGTTATTGGAGCGGGGTGTTGTTCGTACTGTGAACAATCGATTGTGTCTCGACATAGTCCGAGTGCGAAGAGAATTTCACGCGACCAGTTGAAACTGTTCGATACAAACACCGCAGAGTTATACACCGATTATTTGGAATAATTTGCGTAGCGTTCGTCCCTCTACGATTTATGAAACTGTAATTACTTGATCCTGATAAATATGCATTTGAATGGAACTATAGTGTTGACCACGGGGACGAACGAAATAGTATAAGTATTGTTGAAATCGGCTCATGTAATTTATCACCTATTACTTGTGAAATCTTGTCTCGTACGGGCAGCTATAGTGCTAATGAAAGGCAACAGGAGAGACAGTGTTAGTAGATTCGGATAAGACCTGCTGCAACAACTATGTTTGCCCCGTAATCAATTAGCCATTCAAAGCATTTCAATTTCTGATCTGCTCTACCTTTAGATATACGTAAGCGCGACACGTTGGCCTGCTTTGTTAATCTATAAAAACACGGAACCGAAGAAACAAAGAAAATCTCAGTAGTTGAGTCAATCTGGGCTGCTTATAGGTCTTGGATACCGAGTTTGTTATTGAGCTTATGAAAAACAATGTAGGCGGCGACTTTTTAAAAGAAAGATATCGATTCCTTTATTGTTTGATAGCCAGGCGTCAACCACTTCTTATTCTAAATACTAATGTTTTGAAAGTGCAAACGAACTCTGTTACTAAAAGGAACTCATCAACGGGTCTTCATCGTTTCTATGGAAAACGGTAGGATGATGGAGAAAACGCGCTAAAAATATCTGTGGTTTCAATCGCTTTATTCGCAGAATGTAAAGTTCATAGGTCGCCGGTTCAATTCCGGTTTAAGAAAGACTTGTTCGTGTCGCATTAAAGAATCTTTTTATCATATTATGTTAATTGGAAAGTCCCAACCCTCGATACTGTATTTGGTGAAACAGTAGACTAATGGTTTGTTCCATTGTTAGAAAAAGAGAGAGAGAAACTGAAAAAGGGGCGGGGTTTGGGGAGAATGTCTCTCTTACTGTTTCACTTTCTTCGACAAACCGATGAGACGAATACAGTACGTTTCTATACATACGTTTAAGGTCACATTTCAAGAAACAAAATACTAAATATGGATATTTTTTTTAATATCAGTAATGCAAAATACTAGTATCATTATAAAAGAGAACTATATACCATAATACAACAATCATAAAACAATGCGATGCTTTGTCAAGCGTAAAGTTGGTAGAATACAATTTTTCCAGGAATATGCCTCACTTTATTATATCACAAACTGTAACGGCAAATCGTAAGTTTCGTAATGCACATGTTAACCATTTCAAGGGTGAGGAAATTATTATCCCTTCGATAGCTCAGTTGGTAGAGCGGTGGACTGTAACCGGTTGTGAAAATCCCCCGTTTTCAAAAGACACAATACATTGATCGCTGGTTTCAAATCCGGCTGGAGGGAAGTTTTTTTGTCATTGATGATATAAGATTACAGGTAAGTAGTGGCTACATCACGCAGGAGGGAAACCAAACTCATGCCATCCTTTTAATATACATTTTAAATTATGTACAATTACTTCAATTAATCCAACATGTGAGTCCAGGATCCTTCGATAGCTCAGCTGGTAGAGCGGTGGACTGTAGAGTCTTTTAAGCAAATCGATTAAGGAGGTTGTTGGTAGATATCCATAGGTCGCTGGTTCAAATCCGGCTCGAAGGAAATTTTTTATTTTCAATGCAGGTGTTTGTTGTGATTGAATTTTTTACGTGTTGCGGAGTCATTACATTATCATCGTTTTTTTAAATTTTTCAAACATACGTGTCAGTGTCTTTATATATTGAAAATATTCTATCAGCAAACCTTCGATAGCTCAGTTGGTAGAGCGGTGGACTGTAGTTTGTTGATAATGAAACTTGAAAAACCGGATATCCATAGGTCGCTGGTTCAAATCCGGCTCGAAGGAAAATATTTTTATCGCCGAAGAACATATGAACTTTTTTTTTGTAGTTACTAACAATAACATTTTCTACGCTTTTTCGTGTGAAAATAGAATTCCTAATGTTGTCAATTTGCCACTTTTGGCACCACTTTATTCCTATCGTAGTTCATCCGACGATGATTTAGTCTGTGACCGCCAAATTAGAGCGTTTCAAGCAATCAATGCGCGAGCTTGTGGGTGCGGTATCTGTTTGCGTAGCACGACCGTATTGACACAAATAGTGAAAACTTTAGTCGCGTTACCCGACTTCCGACACCCACTGACCTAATAGTATCCAATTTCTCCGGTTTCCATGCCATTGGTCGTCATGTGCCTCGTCTGGCGTGAAGCATCACGAATCAAGACAAGAATCGTTAAGTGGCATAGTTCATCAAGATTTTGTTGTCCTGCATCAAGAATGTCTTTAGTTTTTAACATTGACTCGTTAAAGGGTCCAGTAAGATTATTTTGATTAACTTGTGTGAATACTTGTAAAAATTGAAGAGACATCTAGACAATGATAATTTTAGAACTATGTGTTTACTGGCACGAAAGTTGGCGTTATGGTATATATATATGGTAATGGTATAACTTCGATTATTTTCCCTTCGTATTTCTGACCATTGTGTGTTCACGTTCAAGTAAATCGCATGCAATGCCCATAGTTGGATTCACTTTGCTACAATAATACTTAGCAGAGATTAGAAATATACATGTTCGTCGGGAAACTTACATAATAGAAGCTTATACGATCTACGATGTATGTGTATATGAACTTTGCGAACATTTCATCTTGGTAAGGTAGTGTCAGATAGTAGCGCATATGCATTATGCAAACAGTACGCATTATACAGTACGCATTCTTATATTCCATATTCGCCCTGTCGTAGTACAAAACACTGAATAATAACTCGCCTTCATTACCGCTCAGTAGCAATACAAACATTAATTTCCGAGGAATACGTGTACGTGTTAAAGGTGCCTTTCGGGCTTAGGCAGATCGCGAACGGCCTTGCTGCGGCGTTCAAGATACATGCGCAGCTTTCTCTACTTTCGCTTATGCGAGATTTTCAAGATACTTGGTTGTGTTGTCGTTGCCTTCACCGTCCGGAGCCGCGTTGTAGGTGCACCTTTAGCTCTTCTAGTTGAAGGCATATGATCGTATTCCGCGACTGAGCTTGGCGGAAAGCTTCTGTATTATCAGAGCGAAGCGTTGCACGTTATTCCATGTGCACATATGCGTTTACGAGTAATCAGATGTAGTCTCAGTAATACAAATCTTCCATGTTTTATTATTCCAATATCCATTTGGAACATTTGATTATCACCACTTATTCGTGATGTATCGATTTAAAAAGACACAAAATATACAATGTATCAAGAAGTTTTAACAACATCGGACAAAACTTTTGTGAAAGATAATGTTTTACTTTGTATCACATTAATTGGAATAACTTTCACAGGATATTTTGGCATACCGAGCAACAAATAAAAGATTATTCAATATCTGTTTATCCATTACTACGTTAAAGCCGTTCGACCCGAGTGCCAATACTAGGGATTTATCAGCTACTTGTGTAATTGATAGACGATTGATAATGTTATTTGAATTAATTTGATACCGATCGTCGGTTTCAAAAATACTATAATTGTTGTAGCCAAGACGCCACGGTATAACTACGTTATCTGGTGATCGTCATTGTGGAATTTCGTCGTAGGTGCAGATCCAAGTTGTGCGGCGTGTCCTCGCAGCATCCCTCTTATAGTCAATGGAATAAGAAGGAAACGTGGGTCGTTCGCTTCTTTTGTTTAAAGAAAACGCATAAGCTTACAGCTTCCCCGTAATAGCACCTCCAATAATATGTAATATCTCACCTAGGAGTCCTGTCTGTTCGTCTGCAATCTCCGTATTTTACGAACGGTTATGAGTGAATTTATAGCGCATATACGTTTGTTTTTATATTCTCCATTGTTTTAGAATATTATGTAGTATTTTATATTAACCGAAGACAGAATGTTTGGAACAATTAAGTAATAGTAATAGCGAGAAAAGGCTTAAGATACGTCGGATCTCGAACTGATACCCTTCATTTTGATGTTCCGTCAAAACCCATTATTAATTCAACTTTTTTCCCACACATTATAATACATTTGTCTTTAGTCTAGGAATTCTTCCCAAAATTCGAATACACCTCCTGCACCTTCCATTACAACCTTTTCTAATTAGTAACGCTCCATGAAAAAGCGCGATGAAGTGATGACGCCTTACCCCTTAGTGGCTCTTTTTTAATATCTACGTAACTTTTATTTGACCGTTTTCAATGGAACGGTACTATACGGTAAAGCACTAATTCCAATAAATGGGTGGGGTACTCTGATCGCTCTGTATTCGAAATATTGATTCAAATGCGTATCATCTTAATAAGTCACCAGATGATCCCAGCATGTATTTTCACAGATCTTCAGATTGAATTTCGAACGATACGCTAGATCCGAAAGGTTTGCCGAACGATCACCGGAGGGCGCGCGGCACGCATGCTCTCTGTGCCTGATGACCGCTAGCCACATTCGGTAGAACATTATCATCGATATGTAAATATGTTCTATCGTTCCACATATTCCGTCATCTTAAGCTATCTCTAGTTCCTTTTGATTCATACTGAAGAATGCACCTTGGTTCTCCTTAACAGATAAAAAACAAATTGGATTCAGTAATTTTTCAACCCAAGTCGTTCTTCTGCTCAACAATATTCTCTACTTGAAACGACCTCATGGTTGATAAAACTGTCCTGTTCCTGGATTACTGTATGCCTCACTACGAACTTTGGTAAAACGCGAGGCAACTGGTAAAGGTGCAACTCTGCACCGAAAAGTATTCGGAACACTGACCTCATCGAGTACTATTAAAACAGCTAGCAGGGTTGCGTTGTTTTGAATGATTTCTCAATTGGTGTGTATATGCATTTTATGTTGCTCCACATCTTACCAGGTTTTTTATTTCAGATTAAATTGGCTTCTTTGGCTATGCCTGTGTTATGTTTACTATTTTACAGTTTCACGTGATGCGTTCAATTTTATGCCACCGTTTGATTTTGGAAATATATGCCTGGCATTTGAATATGTGGAATCTGTGGCTCTGTGAGAAAAAATGTTCATCCTGCCATAAATGAAATTTCAACATGAAGTATGTTAAATACAATCGTATCTCTGATACGAGAATATTCCTGACGGCGGATGTAGCACTGCGAAGTAAATTGGATTATTTGCAATTGTCAAAACAATGAAATCTTTCACGTACATGACAATGTTCAAAATTGAAAATAACTAAACATACGTATAAGCCCTGTAATTTCTCTTTCGTTTGTTCGATCCTCTGTATTAGTACGTGTTAATTTCAGTGTGTTCTTTTGGGTCCTACTTTCGTCGCATTCACTTTTGCATGCCTTGAATCGTGTTACATATCAAATTCGTGCACTTTGTGATCGTAACCTTGTGTGCAGTCTTTGTTTCCGTATTTAATTTAATGTCGAAGAGGATATTGCAAGCGATAAAGAAGCCAGGTATATGTAAAATTCAGGAACATTGAAAACGAGGAGTGTGGACATAATATATAATATATATTTAGTAGTGGCTTGTTGGTATTATCACGGAACAACCATTGCTCTTCTCATCCTTTCTTCTTCGGTATCTATGCATGGTCTGCACTTTGAGAGCCCACCTTTTCCTCCCGAGGTTAAATGAAACGGCGGAATGTTGTGGGATGCGGTATGCTACGCAACTTTTATCACAGAAAATGCATGGCTATTGCTGTATAGCATAATACTCTTACGGTGTTACTGATGGAACCAAGTCGCTGAGAAAAACTCTAAATCGCTTGAGCTTACATATAAGTATTTACTGCCTGATTGGTTGAATTGATACTTTACCAAATATGAAATAAGTTATGGCATTTGAATGGAAAATAAGAAAGGACCACCGAGGTATTTTAAAATTGCACTTAGTAGCTACCAGTGACTTATTTATTCAATCGCGATGGAAGAATTTCTTCATCTTACGCGGTGCAAGAATGTAGTCATGTTTGTCAGCCAGCCACCTAACTAGCCAGCTAGCCACTTAGCTGTCTTCAGTTCGTCAGACTGATCCGAATGTAAGATTCGATCGTCACGTTCTCGTTGCGTGCAATTTATGTCGAATCGCAAAGGAAAAGTTTCGTAACGTGTCAAGCACCGCTTGCCTGAAAATGACTCGCCGTCGGAATCTTGGAGGCCTTCTGTAGTCTATGTATTTACTTACATGAGTCGGAGCCACCCCGACGCGGCCTTGATCTTAATTCAATTCGACGAGGAGATACCGAATTAAGGACGAAAAGCTGCTCGACGACCCAACCCACCCACGCAAAGCGAAACTCGATTGAAGAAAGGAAATGGTTGGATTGCGTGACGGGAGGGGCAAGATGCTCCAGATTTTTCAAATACCTTTTGCAACTCTCCTTTCTTCGTGTAGCACAATCGAAACGTGGGATTTAAAGAATGACGGTCAAGTTTGTATTCTAAACCTGCCCCAGTTTTCTTCGTAAAAATGAAATAAGATGAAACGCGCGTGTACTGTAGTGCGTGAAGGCTGTCTACGTTTCTGATTTGAGGGAGGGGATTGATAGTTGGCGGGAACCGGTGGCGGGAGAGAAGGAATAAGAAAGGCAGTGAGAGAGAAAGATAAATGAGGCTTCGTACCTTGTATGTCGTTTCTCAGAGTCTTTTATTAAAGGTTCATCGAGAACGGCATGTGTGGTAGTTTCACTTAGTTATTAAAAATATACATACGCAATAATATTTAATATTTATAGTTATATTTATATTTATATAGTTCGGTCAACCCTTAGAAAAGTAAGGGAGGGAAACTCGTGGGAAGTGGTATGTGGGTGTGTATGCTTGTGTATATGGGAGTGTGTGAGTGGTGGAGAGACGAGGCGAGGAGGGAGTTTAATGGAAATACATTGCAACGGTCAGAGCGGGGAAGTTCTGGAATCTCGATAGAGAGGACGTATTCATTGAAAATAGGATCATTCTTGTTTGAATTTGCTTCTTGCGGGAAAAAGGAGAAAACGGAAGACGGAAGGCGCAGGAATGAGAATGAGGGTGAGGGTGAGGGTGAGGATGAGGATGAGGATTTAGATCGGTGGAAGGGAAAAAAGGGGCACGCATTTATAATATACATCGAGTCTCACTCACGGATCCGTCCGCCGAAAGATCCGCAATTTCTCTCCCTGGAAATGGGAGGGCGGAGAAGGGAAAGTTTGGTGAAATTATTTTATTGTAATCGGCTCGAGTGTTATGGCCAAGCTCTCTCGTCATTGTTGTCTTTATTTTCTTCGTCGCATTATGATTATTGATGTCCGTTGCCCTGCTCGTTCGGCTGTTGACCACTTGTCATTGCTAGCATCTCGAACGAGGCCAGAGGAAATTGCGAACTTGGAAATTTATCACAGATCGCTAGTTACGCAATGAACATTTTTCTTCCTTCTTTTGCTCTATAGCCCGTACGAGAGTAGATATGCAATTAGGAAGAGGAAAATGACGGAGAGAACACCCCGCGGTCAAACGTCTTATCAATGACGCGTCTCTAAGTCTAATTTTATAAACTCGTAAATCACTCGTAGGTCGATTCTCGGTGGCGTATCGTCTAATGTCATTCCACTGGCAAATTAGTGAGAGGGATGTTGTAAGGCACGCTAGATGCAGAACGAGATTGCAGGGTCGAAGCGAATATAGAGCAAGGTGAATAAAAGGAGAGAAAGTTGGAGAAAGAAGACCGGAGACAAACAAGGAGTGGAGAACGGAAATGACAGAAACTGATTGCTGAGGGAAAAAGAAAATATATAAAGAGTATATGCATGGATAGATAGAAAGAGGAAGAAGAATCTTGTTGACTTAGACGAGAAGGAGGAACGCAAGATGTTAGAACACAACAACGAGCTTTAGAAGAAGCCGTCACCGGTTGGGTCGTTTACCCACGGGTAATTGTTGGGACATCGTACGCATGTCTGGAGGTTGATGGTCTCGCCAGGCACCTCCTTTGAGGTCAGTTTACAAGTATGCGGTACCCAGCAGGCCGGCGGGCCGTCGACCACGCACTTCTCCTTCCACGGCTCAAAGTTCTTCGATTCCGTGATGGTACGAGGATTCTGAATCCATTGAATAACCTGAGTCATCGTGACGAAATAGACGTCGTTGTGGTTCGACAGAATTTCGTCTATCCAATAGAGGAAGGCGTCCAAGAATTCGGGGTTGTTCTTCAACCATGCAGCGTGGAAGTAGAGACCGAGCGGGGCGCGATTTTGCTCATAGTGGCGGTCGAAGTTGTGGTTGAGGAAATTGTAGAACTGATCGCCTGTTAAAATGTTACTGCACGAGTCGACCATGGCACATCCCGGCAGGTACTCGTCGTTCTGTGGATCCTCCCGTCGATCTAGCTCGTTCATCACCATCTCCCACACGGCATGAGATCTGAGAAAAATCCGATGGCGACTGGTTGGCGACTCGTTCGCGACTCGTTCGCGACTAAATGATAATATATATCGGGCAACAGTCCTATCTTTGTGCGACACAATTTCCGAAGTGGGTCAAGTTTCTCACCTCAAACGGAACGATCTCGAAATGAAACAGAATGAAAGGGAAAGTAACAAGTGTCAATTAAATGGGCCCACCTTGTCGGACAATGCTGTAGATTTCCGTGACAGCGGTGCGGCATCCTGAAGTACATTGTGTACGGCCAGAGGGGTGGATTATTCAAGGCCGCGGTGATGGTTGAATCGTAGAGGAAGGCCTGTTCCTCCATCATGGTGAACTGGTTGTTGCCACCCACGCGAAGATACGGCGCCCTGACCCCCACGACGCTATTGTCGGTCAGATTGGCGAATTTCTCAGCGATGATTCTCATGCCGGCCATTTCTTTTGCCCAATCGTCCACCGTGGCATCGGACCAAAATCGTTCGTCATCGTTGTGTCTTTAATTCACACGCAATATACAAACGTCGAAATGTAGAATAAGTGTCATTTTTATTAGCCGCTCTTCGTTACGCGCAAACGAAAGCACTGTGTCAGTATTAAACTAGTATTAAAAAAAAGATTAATCGATTCTTACGGGACTGAGTAAGTGGTGCTCTCGTATCCCTTTCTGTGCATCAAGAAAAATTATTGTAAGTCGGACGTGTGTGTGTATGGCACCTGTGCCGTGCTTAATAGAGTAACGTGTAGAGGCTGTCGATTCTTACGAGATGGAGTGAACGGCGATCTCGTGCCCCTTCCTGTGCATCTCCTGTACGGCGGAGTAGTTGGTGTACTTATGAGACACGAAGAAGGTGGCCTTGATATCACAGCCATTCGGATTCTTGCGCTTTCCGTTGAAGATTTCTTTATACAGGCCGATGTTGTTGTTGTTGATGGCGTCGTCAAAGGTTATTGTTACCATCTGCGGCACGTCTTTGCCAGGCAGGTCACCCGGAATAGTTGTACCATCCTCCGAACAGAAGCAATCCGGAAGTACGCAAACTGCCGGATCGCAGGGTGGTGCTCTGTTCGGATCGTTGTCCATGTCTGTAATTTTGAAAACTCAACGATTCTACCCGTTCTATTTTGTACCCGGTCTGATTCTATTTCTCATACGCTTCTCTTTACACAGTTTTGTCGTAATGGTGAACAAAATGATTTCGAATTTTACCTCAAAGAAGTGTAAAAAGTAGGATAACAGTGATGTGGCTGTACTTCATGAAATACGAAATGTTTTCGCGTACTGAGAAGTTTTCGCTTACCGCACACGTTTTCATCTGAGCCATCCGCACAGTCCTTCTCTCCATTGCAGAAGAGACCTCGTTCGATGCAAGATCCATCACCGCAAGCGAGGAATCCGTCTTGGCACAGGGGTTCCTCAGTATAAAGAAGGGGCGTTGCCTTCCTCTCTTTATTCTTCAGCTTGCAATTGTTGACGGAATCTTTCCAATCGCAAGTTTGCTTATCTATGTCGAAATACAAACCGGCTGGGCACCTGATGGCTTGCAGGCCTGAGCTCGTACATTGAATGACATCCCGGCAGTTGTCACCCTCACCGGCAACTAATCTGAACCATTCTCCCGCATCTTTGTCCTTACAGATTTCGCTTTCGAAGCTCTCCTCCTTCTTTGAATCCTCTTGCCGTTTCACTCGACTTACGCCCTCTGAATAATCATAATTAGAGACCGCATTTACTTCTCTTCGTTACTACCTACTTACACGTTTCGCCGACTTTTTACCCACTACGTATGTATTCACGGTTCAATTTATATCTTCACGAGTTAATATCATTTCGTGCAAGTTCCGTATTTAACAAACACACAGTGTATGCATATTCTTAATTGAATACGGCCGATCGCTTGAGCACTGGAGGTGCGAAGGTGAATATGTAAAACTAGCATTCGACGAGATACATTCAACTTCCGCTAGGTGAAAACAGATTTCGCGAGGCGCTCTGAACCTTAAACAAATTGTGAAAGTCTTAGGCCACCTAGCTGACTAGGCGATAACGTAACATCCGTGACACGATTTTGCTCATCGCCGCGACTAGGTGTCTGCAATAAATGAAAGCTGCTATTCGTCTCTAACGATTTGAGAGTACTTCTTTGAAATCACTGAACGCAAATTTCCTTTGTTAGAGGGATCCGTCACGATATGTTAAAAACAGTTCTATGTTTCTGCTCGGTATGAATCATCTATGACATTCGCGAATTTACACTTTCATTTCCGTTGACAGAAATTCACGGACTAGGAAAATTGAATGGTATTAATACGCTAGCGAGGAAATTTAGTTTATGTCGTTTGCGTGCGCTCCAGTTCCATTTTTTTTTCTTGGTGGCGTATATGTTTGCTGTTGTTATTATTGCCGTCGTAAATGCCATTGTAGACGCCGTTGTTGATGCCACTGTTGATGCCGTAGCCATTATCGCCGCTGCTGCTATAGGTGCTGCTGCTGTTGCTGCGGCTACTGCTGCGGCTGCGGCTGCTTCGTGGCAAAGCGACAAACGGGGAAAGTTGTCTCCCCCACCGTGTCTTTTATCAGACGCCCGGGGCACGGCAGTGACGTCATCCATCCGGGACCAGCCGGACCGAGAGGCTTTCACGCTCTAATCTCTTATGTAACTCGTCGTCTCTTCAACTGCCAGAATTGTTTCAATTCAATTTGTCCTGCTGTCACGCTTTCGATGTACATCCCCCTTTATTTTCTTTTTCCGGCTCACCCTATCATTACTTTCGTCGCTCGTAGTACACCTCGTCCGAATCCATATGTCGTCGCGAACATGCCGGGAGGGTCTTTCCAAGCGATCAGAAAGGTGGATGATAGCTACTATCACCGCACGGGGTATAAATTGGATGTCATGCTATAGCTATCTTCCGTTACCTGCCAGTGTTCATCAAGAACACAGTCCGATGTCGTATGTATGCTATTTCGTTTCCCCATATAATTCTTTTCCGATATTCGAGTTGCAGATTACGATCTTTTTGATCAATTTGTATAATTTTATATTTTACAGTCGATCAGTCGTATAATCGATGTACGACATCGGCTACTCGTGTATTGTACAAGTTGTTTCTGTCGCTTCCCGCTGTTCGAGGGTAATCATTATAGTGGCACGATGCCAGAAAAATTCTTTAGGTGCCACTGCCATTTGAATACGATGGAGTTTAATAAATTTCACAATTGTATATGAATTAAATGACAGTGCGGGGCGTACGTTAATCCAATAATAGGCATAATCAACAATTTAGTGTATAGGGGCAAATGTGTACTTCGTTCCAAGCCATATACATGATTATTGTCGCCATAATGTTACGGCTTGGTTCGTCCATGCCATAGCCACCGCATGAATGTACTAAAACGTGTAGATGTCAATTTTCTTGTCACCTTTCTCTCGCGCTCTCTTATTCGTCGCCTATCATGCGTATATCTATCGCGCACCCACGCACGGCAAAAATGATATTGCTATCAACACCGTTCAATATGTTGCGAAACAATTTGCTGCAGCGTTCAAAATAAATTGAAGTTACTGCTATCGAATAGAAGAAACTGATAGGACAGTTGACCTGGTACTCACCGGCAAGCGCGACTGCTGCTACAAGGAGCAGCACCAGAGATGCCCTCATCTTCGTTGTAAACCCTCTGCAGGGCGTTCGACTGCGCTTCTGCACTTCTTTTTCGTACAGTTCCTTTTAATACTCGTCTCGTCAGAATGTCCTCTCAATCAATCCCTTTGTCCGTCGATCTGTCGGTCGGTATGTCGGTCGGTCGGTCGGTCGATCGGTCGGTCGATGTCTTTCACCAGTCCGTCAAACTAGTCGACTTTCACGGTTGGTTGGTGTGAAGGGAAGAGGATTAGAACTCAGCTCCTATCAGCTCACTCCCGATCGAAAAGAGTATGCATAAGAACTAGTTGGTTTTGAGGCCGCGCGATAAGGATCCCTTTTTGGCTTTCGTAAGGTGGTGGAGATTTTTGAGAACGAGAATTGGCCTTCAAGGACACGGACCTTGAAGGTGTAGGTACCGCTCACGGACTGGCTGAGGCCCGCCACTCGTCGGACCTTATATTGCCACCACCACTATAGGCTACCATCGATCCCCTCTTTTACTTCATGACGACTTTATATTTGCCCGTTTGTCCGAGGTGCCGCCGTACCTCCTGGCGTACCTCTTGCCGTACCTCTTGCCGTACTTCTCGTA
The DNA here is from genome assembly GCA_033815515.1 of Cryptocheilus praepositus. NCBI lineage: Eukaryota > Metazoa > Arthropoda > Insecta > Hymenoptera > Pompilidae > Cryptocheilus > Cryptocheilus praepositus. Next base: position 5,778,472 of record JAWWQZ010000256.1, on the reverse strand, counting down.
AGTCCAGGAACGTACAACTCGGCCCGGACGCTTCATCCTAAGACCTCATAAAATCATTACGAGTGCAACCAAGTGGAATTGTTAATATATTTTTCCAATGTCATTTGTTCGAGCACATCGGAGATGGTCTTCCTATTGTGTCTTCGAATACTTTCAAGATATCGAATATTTTTCCCGTGTGATCGTATTGTGAGTAGTCTAAATCTAGACTCCACTGATAAAGATTAATTTATTTCACTAATTGACACGGTTTTTGTTTTCTGTTTACCGTGTCAGATGGTGCTCGTATGAATTTAAATCAGTCTGTAACGGGGCCCATCAGTCCGATCTAATGTCATGAAGGTTCTACGCGTTACCCGTAATTTTTGTCTAGTATTAGAGTGTTACAGTGACATGGGTTGTCACTGATATCGGGGCAAGGCAAAATCAATGTCCTAAAATCGTTGGAGAATGAGAAAAAATACCCTCCTGACAGACGAGTGTAAAATTAGGAATCGTCGCAGCAGGTTCTCTCTTGACCTTTTACGATCCTACATGGACGAATTTCAACATTTCCATCATCAGGGAGTAGCTTCAACGACAGAGAGGATTAATCTGTTCACTCGGGCAACAAGATTGACAATATACGTGGTGAAAGCAGCATATGCTGTCGAAGCACAGCGGATCATCAAACATTTTCATTAAATAACCGATAATAGAGATGAATCTCTCTTGGAAACGGGTGTACAGTACTTTTATTAACTTCATTCATCCAATATAGATTAGCGTACAGTTTGTTCTCTGAGTAACCTATGCACACGTACAATCGATGTATGAACTTGTAGAATTTCAAACGTCCTTTCCCCCGTGCATTGCTACAGTCGTGAACATTTTCGAGAAAAAACTTGTGAGCATTGCAATCGAAATTCTGTTGGGATGTAAGCCTGTGCGTTAGCATCCTAGTCGCGTGGATTTAGTCGATTTCACGAAGTCTGCCTCCGCGGTCCCTCCTCCAAATGTCAGAGCGCGAGGAGAGGAAGGGCTCTGTTGGCATTTTGGCCGTAGCGCCTCGCACAATCGTACACGTCCACGCACGTATCCACTCAGATTGCACCATCATCAGAGTTCCTCAAAGTCCTCCATACATCTCGTGATAATCGCGTCTCTGTAGCCTCCCCGATACGAAGAAGCAACGTCGTCGCCACGTTTAATACCATTTTTCCTGGTAGATTACCGGCATGAACGAGATGAGGGTAAATGGCAAGATGTCTCGCGAAACTTCGGGTACACTTTGACACTCTGAGGGAGTTCCGATGTCTCGTGTAAGTGGATGTTTCGACGAGAGAAACAGATGGTATCGAGTGATCGCGTGACAAGGAGAAAGAGCCTTGCGACGAAAGAGAGAGAGACTTGACGATTTGCCGTCTATCGGCAGGAATTTGCCCTTTGCCAGGTAGTGTGCACGAGAATAGAAAAGGCTCTCAGGATCGCGATTGTCGTACCAATGGAGCGAGCGCCTTGTCTTACCCCATCATATATCACATTCAAATTCCTCCCTACTACATTAGGAGGACCACCACTTTTCTCATATAATCAACGTCTCAGCAATCGCAAGGAAATTTTCCAGGTAGATCGTTACGACGTACACGATTTATTCTTAGTAAAGTAAGGTTAATCGGAACTCCATACGATCGCTTGGATTCAGTTTTCCAAATGAAGGAGAAGATTTGGCGACGTACTTGCCGGCGTCGAATGGCACGTTACGTTTCCACGCGTCAATCAACGTCAAGCGGTATATGCACGTCTAATCAGCAATTTCTCTGATAACGGTTTAACTATGATGCAACGTCATCGATCTGTCCCCGATGAAATTTTATAAAACGTTCAGACCTGTCGATGAAATCGGGCACTCTTCTTGCCAACTTTATAAGTCTTGACAATCGATAGTGATCGGTGCCACCGAATTCATCAATTCTAACTTCGCAAGAATACGGGCACATGACGGGATTCAACTCTAACTGCGGATAAGTGGTATTTTACTCGTTCGCCGAGTGGTCGTTTCCAAGTGAGTAATGCTCGTACATTCTCCATTCTGTCTCCCGCACGTTTCAATTATTTAATTATATGGCGTTACTTTGTATGCTGACTCTAAGCGAGGCAAGCTCCCGTGTTCACAAGTCAATAGAACTCGACTTAAATTTAGTTAAAATCAAGAGGGAACATCATAGTACGGAGTACGTTTAACCGGGTTTTAGCTGCTTAGAAATGAGTGGAAAAGTAATTTCGATAAATTGCGAAAACGTAGACAGCGTGAAGACATTTTTGCGAGAACAGTAAATAAGATATTTCAGAGGGAAATATTTTGGCTACCGATTTCTCAGAAATTGTAATTGATTGTAATTCCGTTGAAGATAGTCCATAGGAGAGCGTCGACACGCATCGTAGTGTTTTCGAGGAAGCAGTGCGGCCCTGACGTGACATATGCCTCGTAGGTGAAAGGAAAGAAGAGGAGGCAGTGGAAGCGATATCAGGCGGAATACACACGACCATGGCGCCTTCGAGGCTTTGAGGCTTCGAGGCTTCGAGGCTTCGAGCTTTCTCTGCCCGCGGCCAACTACCGCGAGGCCTAACGAAATATGTATGTATTTCTCGCCCGTTCAGATTCTGCTCTAGACCCTCGAGTAGGCGCCACCTGCCGTTAGCCGCCGCGATACCAGCAGCAGAAATGATTTTGCCGACTCCGGCAAGCTCGGCTGTCATCCGGTGTCTCATATCGATTGTACTTTAAATGTATCGTTAACCGTGGGCACACGTTTAATGTGATCCTAGAACCCAACATGTAAAAGCACAAATGTATCACGGATAGATTTATCACTTTGCAGGAGCTTGTGTCTTCCGAACTGGAGTACTAATTTCGTCAAAAATCGGACCTGTACAAACACGTGCAAGTCCATTTGATATATTATCGAAAAATTGTGAAAGCAGATAGTAATAGTATCGTCAAAATGTCACCATTAATAATATTATAATAGTTACAATCGTGAAAATGGCCTGCTATTTTCTTGACGTACTACCGTATAAACACGGCTTTAAAGAAACAACTTTTACAATTTGTATTTTGCAGTCGCAATGAATAACGCCTAAACTACCTTAGCAAATCACAAATCTGCATTGCTGATTTTCAATTTAATGTTTTCTTTCGTAGCTGTATAACAGTACATAATTCCTATAAATACTCAGTTTGACAGAGATCACGGCTTGAATAACATACATGACAATGATTACACACTAGCGAAACAATAATTCTCATAATACGTAGTTTTCTGTTGAGCATAATAAGGAAGTTGATACTCAGAATATTATATAGCTTAAATCTTTAAGTTTCACAGAAGGTTACTCGAATTCGAATACATTTTTGCGTCGGCAGAGTCGGTCAATAAGAGCTGATATTCAGGTATTGGTCCTTCAGTATATGGAGCCAGACAGTAACGCAGTGTGGACTATTAAAGATTAGTATTTCCGTAGTATTATCCTCATATTTGTAACATTGCAATCGTGCAAATGGATCAAGATGTGATACACATTTCAAAGTATCATTGCTTATCTTAACAAATAAATTGAATGATTTGACTTTAATTTCACACTTGACAGCTTAGAAAAGAGCACCGGTGAGAGGTCAAATCCACGACCCTTTACCATTTTCGTAGCATTTTCGGTGAGTTTCACGCATGGTGTGCTTAGGCGATTCAATTACTAATGCATATATTATACATTAAGTATATATGAATAAAACATGGTAAATATTGGGTTTACCATTTTATAATTATGAAAGTGGAACAGATTTGAATTGTAACAATTGGCTGCGACTAGCTAACCACTGTTCAACACTATTGAACTGCGCAGTTCAAACCTAGCAGTATAACGGTGCAGATACTAAGATGTAAATCGCGAAATTTACACTACTTATTGCTAAATTTCTATTGTCAAATAGCAGAGTTTGTAAATACTGCATTCTCGATACGAAGGGATATCAGAGTTCGTAAAAAATCACAGGGTACGAGTCGATCTCTATCAAATTTGAAAGAACGTAAAAACAGTTTAAAACGTACTAGTTGTCCCGTAATCCAGAGGTAATATTTCTGCTATGAGAGAACATTGAAAACTCCTGCTTTTTACGGCTGATATTTATTCGGTTCTGATACAATTGGGACAGGTATGTACACTTGTGTGATATATTGCATATACATATATAATGCATAATTTACCAACAAAAAGGAGAATGCACAGAAGCAGTAGTCGTAAGTGACGATTCAGTATATGAAATAACAATAATTCGTTTTCATCATGGATCTCTAGCTTAGGAAACGCAATAAAGGGTATAAGATTCGTTTCGCTACTCTGTAGATGTAAAACAAAGTACTCTTAATGAGTTAAACATACATTTTCACCCGAAAGTAGCGTTGAATTCTTGTGAACGTGCCCTATCAATAACATTGCATGTCCCGTAAAAATTGTAATGGTTTTACGTCGTTTCACTGTAACCTTAAACGCCATCTCTGATATAAACTAAGAACTCGATAATTCGTCGAGCGCTTCCCTATTTCGCGCCTGACACAAGATTGAATTCGAAATATTTACGAACTGCCCCAGTATTGAGATTAGCGTAAGCTATGGCAGCAACGATTGAGAACATAAACTATTTCTCTTATCCGTGCCTTTGCCCCCCTCTTGTAAATAATATCACCCCTTCGTTAACTTGATATATCTGACTCTATTTAAAGATTTTAACTTTGCCTGCTTTGACCGATGCTGTCTAAAGTGTATTACAAAATTAACGTTGATTACGAACCAATGCTACATTTATCTAAACGAATCTTACGTCAGTCCATAACGTTAGTCGGTTCTATAATCTTTCGAATATCAACGGAGAACCTTGTAACATCTACTTTGATGGGCAGGGTAAACTTGATATTAAAACACAACAAAATTATATCACTTTAAGCGAAGGAAATTGTGAACCTATATCCCGTATTGATACCTTAATTATTCATTATCTGCTGCATCAGCAACTTTCGGCATCGATTTTCCGGAACATGTTAATTTACGTCTGCTACCTGGTCAATTTAAGGACAATGTCTGAAAAATAACAAATTTGAAAAATATTGTTGTACTCTGTTTCTCAAGTTCTTTGTCTTTATCTGGTGTGCAAAAATTGTACCTTTGTTTTTTACGACTTGTACCATCCTGCCAATTGTGAGGAGTTTAATCCCAAGAGTGGTTGTGAGTCGTGAGCTTCTTCTACTCCTATTTTCTGTTTACTTATGCAATATGCATTGCGCATAAAGAATTTCCAATCTTTGTAAAGTCTTGTGACATTAATCGGTCGAACAAGTTCCACATGCAAAATTATTTTCATACTCAATGTTTGAGACCTTGATAATAAAAGAGTTTTGTTCAGAAAAAATAAAATTAAAGAAGAAAGTTGCAGTGAAAGGACTTGAAAATTTTGAACGCTGCATTGCTAGTCGCTCACTTTGCCTCCCAAACCAGAGTACTAGTTGAAATTACATATTACATTACACAAAGACTACATAGGAATCCTTTAATGCAATTTTCTAAAAAAAACGGCCATAACCGGCCATTGGATAAAAATATTTTAGGATTTTACATATTTATTACATTACATTATTATTATTACATTACATTTACATTATTAATCAACTTTTCAACCGAAACTTTATGTAGAAATTGAGCTGGCTTTGATAGTTAATGAAAACTATAATGCCCAAATTGAGTCGCATACGTTGAAAACGAAAGCATAATTTGATATGTAGTAAAAAAACAATAGGTAAATACAGGATAAAATAGTATAAATGTTCTACATAGTCTCTGACCTCATGTAGACAGGGTAGACAGGATTCACGTGCAGATGTTACTTTAATTGCAATTATCTTGCGATCAGAAAAAGTTTAAGACCATACGATATTGGCAATACTGACGTATTAATACTTTATGCGTTAACCTTCAATATCGAAAGCTGCGTTAAATGATCCTTGGCAACCAACAATTATCAACACTTTATATGTCCTGCTCTAAGACTACTAGATGTATTTCATCACAAATCCCCCACAGAATACGGTTGCGCTGGATCAGGTATGTGAAATATGTAGACAATTCAAAATCACGTGAAGGGAGTCAAGCATTCTGTATGCGATAGGCGCTTAAATAGCACACGGTTCCACTTCCGTTTTGGCTGACTACTACATTTTGATTGATGTGGAATAGATCTTAATAATTCAATCAAGCAAGTCAAAGTGTGTAAAGTAGACATTAGAATTTATCTTAGGCCCTTTTATATCTGAGATAAATTTTGCAGAATACACTTGTTGCAGATTCTGTTCCGTACTGGCACAGGCGAATAAGTGCCACACGATCCTTTGTGGTGCTTTCGCGTCTGCTAATTTTCTAGTGGGGTTTATGTTTCCATGAACACTTGCAAGTATGTAGATTTACACATATTTCAGCGTTTGAAAATAATTGATGAAAGACGGTTGGCGACGACCTGATCGCCTGTTGCTGACACGAAAAATATTCGATAGGCAATTTGAGATTTAGCTAAAACTTGCGACGCGGTAGATGGGAAGGTGTATTGATGGAAAGGTCTCTCAGCGATCCGGTACATACTAAGCCCATTGCAGCAACCGTGTACACGCTAACCTATATATACATGTCTGTTTGCCGCAGGATGGGCATCAGGAGGAGGACGAACCCCTGCTGTGCCTGTACGGCCGGTCGAGCTCTCACGCTTTCTCTCCCTTCCTTTCTTGGTATATCGATTTCATGAAGTACGGGGTGCTGCGAGTAGCGGGCGAGCGGGCGAGCAGGAGAGCGAGGGACAGCAGGAAAGAGAAGAAAAAAACGAAAAAATGAGAAAGAGGCAAGGCTATGAATATTTTAGCGTTTACAAAAAAGCAAAGGTAACAAGAATATCAGAGGAAACGAAAGATTAAATGGCGGATATGGGCAGTGGCAAACGCTCTCGTAAAGATAGCTGAAGATCGGTGAAGCGACAGATAGTAGGGATGAACGGAAAGGACTAGGAGACGTGACAAAAATTGGTAATGACAGGTATAGGCCGATAAACAGCCATTGAAAGGAAGAGAAAGAAAACATTATTATTAGCCTGATACATGGTTGGCATGTAAGAAGAAAAGGAGAGGATTTTTAGAGACTTGATCGCAAATATGTTCGGTAATATGACCGAGCTGAAGAAAGACGAGGGTGAGAATCGCGAATGCGAATCGTTTTGCATGAGTGTTTGTACAGGCGGCAGTGACGTTCAGGGCCGTACAGCGATGCTGCCAACAGCGATGCCGTAGCAAAAAGAGCAGGCTTTCTCCCTCCTGCCCCTGCTATGACCTTGACCTACGGGGTAGTTCGTCTCGCGCCGGCGTCGCGCCCTCTCGCTTTCTCCCTCCTTCGTACCAGTCTTTCGTCCCAGTCTGTCGACCCAGTCTTTTGTCTCAGTCTTCCGCCGCTCCAGTCTGCCGACTGTTCTTTCCTCGCCTCTACTTTGCTAAGCGGCGTTCCACATGCGTTTTACTCGCTCGATCGTGGCTCAGCATAGGCGACTTGAGTCAGTCCACCTCTACTCAAGTCAACTCGACTCGCCTGGACAAAGACGGCTCACACGAAAACAACCCCCTTCGCTCGTCCTTCGCCAGAAAGCGCGATTTCAGTCTCCTGACAGTTCCTCCCTTTCGTACGTACGCTCCTGTCGCGCGCGCGCTGCCAACCTCCTGGCAACCACCAGTCGCTCTTTCAATCTCGAGTGGAGGATATCGGAGAGAGAACGTTCACAGTGATATTCGAAATTTCGCGAGGAGGACATTCGCTCATATTGTGTACCAATAATTGAGAATTCGCCAACCCTCCTACCATGCGTCCCGCTATAGAAGCATGCAGGTGGGTTACGCGTTCTACCCCTATTCCTTCGTACTTAAGAGTCCACTTCACAAGACCCCGCACATTCTCTCTTGCTCCGTTGTCTTTAACGCCTTTCTACTTTATATCTTCACTTATTAGCTTATTTTTTACTCGGACGACTTCTGCCGATCTCTCTTTCCGCTTTTCTACATATTTCTATAATCGTCTTTGCAATTGTTCTAATCGTCTGTCACACGTTTTTCCCTATTTCTTCCGCGTTTTGCTCTGGGTGGCATAAAATGTGTAACGAATCGTTGAGATTTGACAGAAAATTTGGATGTATCGCACGACATCTCGTTAAATCTATAACATTTGTGTATTGCTTGCTGAGCTAGGAACTGACGGTGGCTCGGGAAATTTCTAAGAAGATTCAAATTTTTAAGCGAAGACTTGAAGATTTAGTATATAGTTACAAAACACTGGTAGACAAGAAATCTTTATTTTTCTCCGTTAGGGGAACTTTTACACACTTACTGCGTTATAGATGAATACACATAGAGGAAACACAAGTCGTCAAAAGAGGAACCGGACTAATATGATTTGTTGTTATACACGGTGGCATCGTGTGGAGAAACCGATCTGTGATGCCTTTTCCTTCACCTTCATCGACCGACATGCGTCAAGGCCAAGCAGAAACGCGAGATCCTTTTATCACGGTCACGAACACGGCGCCCATCTTTTTTTATTTACAATTTGACAAATGGAACAGTAGTTAGTGTCCAATGGCAGTTTATACAGATATCATGTGATTCTTCCTTCACCGTCCAGAAACTGTCACAAGCTCATGTCCAGTATTTCAATATTTTCAAAGAGAAAAGCTACGATGATTGATGCAAATGATGAAGATGAGTAGAAAAATATTCTTGTTTTACTAAAGAGTCGAGCACAGTATGAATACTGAAACGTCAGAGAATATTTGAAGTGACAAAGAGAACTTTACGGTAAGATATTGATTATCCTTCGAACATCATCAGCGTTATTAGCATCTGTCCACACTTAACTACCGCGTATCTGTTTTTATGCATCCCTGCTGCGATGCATATTTAAATGACGTCAATAACGCAGCGACTACTCAAACGAGTATAATTAATGATTTCGTTCGATGTACTTGGCATTGCGGAAAAATTTATTAGATACGCTTCGTCAAGCGCTTTGTGCATCACCTCCAGGCATCGGAGAATTAACTTGAGCTAACTAAATTGATAACCAGATTAAAAATGGTGGGTTTGTCAGATAATTATCGTTTTTATAGTACTGTTTTATTACACTCGCTATTCTTTCCCAGATGAAAATGCAACTTTAAGTAAGAATAAATGAAGTGTAATGTATAAAACCTCTAAACTGTATCAGAACTATTGAAGAAGACAATGTTTTACACGTTTACCTAAAAGTCGGAAAATATTTTCACCACTTTCTAAACAACATTTTATGTAATTTGTGTACCACTCCAGGGAGATTCAATTTTCGCATGGAAGTGGATTGTTATCTATTCGCGAAACTTTCAATGCCGTCGGATAACCGGGGGTTTCTGTAAGCTGGCGAAATAGTCTTTCCCTTATACAGTTTGTCGTGTTGCATACTACGTAAAATGAACACAGAGGGAGGTGAAACGAAAAAATTAATGCAATTTATAGCTTAGTATTAATAGTTTTATTGCAAGCTCTCTTTTCTAGCCATGCTTGTGAAAATTAAAATGCTCTAATTTGCCTGTCCTTTTAATATATGAAAGAAATTTTATGTATCTCCGAGTGTTGCAAATAGTATCTGCAACATTTGCAGCATTTTCGAAGATATGAGCAAAACTAGACGGAAGTGGAATGCTGATTACTGCAGAGGGACATAATTGCTCCTGTACTTCATTGTTATTGAGGTAATGGGTAGTTGTTAATAGCAAAGATCGTTTTTAACAAATTATTATTATAGAGCTGCGATTATACTTATTCCTAATGAGTACTCTTCAAGGGCGACATGTGTGAACTTAATATCAGGAAGTGTTTGTTCTATGCATAGTCATCGTTTCGACCGATTCCTTGGGAATGGTGTTGAATGGTAGTTGTCAACCGATTTGTGGCAATAGAAATACAAAGATAAAATTAAGTATCGTCGTATAAAGATATACTTGAATATTTTCGTAAAAAAACTGAAAAATACCGAAGTGTGGTATTTGCACTATTTATCGTGACTATATTGACAATTACATAGCGCGCGTGCAAGTCTATCAACTTTCGTTCTTTAAATAAGGTCAATGTTATATCAAAAAGTAAATAAAACGATTCACGTATTTTTTCACGCTTTCTTTTTCCATTCGGGGGTGTAGGTTAAATTCGGCTGGTTGTCTCAGGAAACTGGATGGTAGATCGAATTTAGCTGAGTTAGTTTTCCGGAGCCGCCTCAGTTAATACGACTACTGAAAATTCATCTGAAAGCTAAGTCGAAACGGGTTTTTAAGCAGTGTCGACCGTTGAATTTTTTTCATCGTTTCTTTCATGAAGCGAATGAAGTACTGTTCACATTTTACTCTCTTATTGAATTTCTTATTACATTGTTGATTTTATTATTAAACGCAATTGTTGCAGGCGTATGTCGATAATGAGCCCCATTTGAATCGTCTTTTTCAGTAATACGGCTTCGTTTCCGACTATCACAATTAGTTTCGCGTATTTATTCTGCACATGTGATACGCAACGATCTTTACAGTTTTCCGTTATTTGGTAGAAAAGCGCGCTAATTCTTTTTGAAGTATGCTTCCTTCTCAAATGGCGTAAGCAAGGTTCCAAGGACTATCGTATGCTAGACAGTTGCGCTTTTAATCAGGTAGGCCAAGAGAAGTAAGTAGTTTGTTTTTTTAGGAAGTTCAAATATTGAAATCCATATGTTGGGCTTTGTCGTTAATATATTTCGTATAATAATGTGTGTAATCGCAAGGAATCATCACCTCGACATTCCGTGACAACCCCATCTGTTGTTCACGGTGTTTACATAAAGCTACTAGTCCCATTTTGTTACTCATTCCAAGTTAAATTCAGGAAAAATCTAGTAATATATACATACTTATGCGTCTTGACATATATTCATATGGAAAGATAAGGATAAATGTTTATCTGCACTCATCATTCTCATATAGTAATCTGAAAAATTTAACGTAGGTATCAATTTTATATTTAATCGTGTAATATTTGATCCCGCGCAGACAAATGCGTGAATGTCATGTGGACGAGACTGAAAGTTACGAAATCCATTCAGCAGAAGCCACTGAAGGAATTCGGTCGATTGTGCCTTGGGGCTGGCGATCCGAACAACGCGGTCGTCGCGGACGTCTCCACGGAAACTCGCGGAGGACTTCCGCTTCTACAAGTATGGCCGAGCGATTCGCCCAGGGGCGAAGCCGATGGCCAGGCTCAGGCCGTACAATTTGTCTTCCCAGATGTCCAGGAAAACGTCAACGACAGCGGAATTGATTCCATTCAGGTACCCAAGGTCACTCGGCGACAGCAATGCCTTTCTTCTATCTCAAGCAATTAGAATTTCAATCAGAAATCTGACATCTGACAATCTGTCTTTAAGACATCTGCCTTAAAGTAAGTTTTTGCTAGGCTAGCTCTATCTTCAAAGATAGAATGCTGCATTTCGTTAGAACGGCTTGGCCAATGATTCAAAGCAGGATAACAGACTTTGTGACATGACATGACAGGTATCAATCTCGCACTATCCAATTTTTTGTCAGCAGTACAACCATTTTTTCAACTATATCCGTGGGCTTTGTTTAGTCCGAAACTGGTAGTTTTTACTTCTTATTTGATGTTACGATGAATATGTTAAAGGCTTCCCCGTCGCCATGTGGCGCGGTGTGCAATAGCCCGGCAACGACACCGCAACAATCTCGACGTGCAAGCTTGTTGCATCCAGACCATGCAAGACTTCATCTTCATCACTTACATCACAGTCATCATGGAATTACTTCTAAGAGTCCGCAGACCCCCGACAGAACGTCCATTGACGAGGATCCACAGCCAGCGCCACCGAGCCCTTCAAGCTCGACTACGAGTAGCCTCCGTTCAATGCCTAGTTCGGCAGTAGCGTCAATGCACTCGCAGGATAGGAGACGTAGCAGCAGGTAACTTATATCGGCAAAGAAATAGTGGCTTTTAGGATAAGTATTCAAATTCCCGCGAAATGCATCTGGCTCTGTAAATGGACCGTAAGAATACATTCACTGAATTCTCTGCTCACAGAAAGCGACTAAAAGGGGTCAGCATTAGAGTCGCTTCTTTAAATAATTTCCCGAATTGATTAGAATGAACAGCGGAATGAAAAGATAGAGAAGGAGAGTGAGAGAGGTTTTCGCTTTCAGGTTATTATAGAACGTTTCAGTGAAGGTAAATTCCCACGCGATGTTACTTTCGTGATTTTCCACTTTTTCTATATATCTATCCCTTTCTTCGTCTTTCATCAAAATTGTAACGTGATATGTGCAAAGTATTAGTTACGAATTTCTTCTGATTACTTTGATTTTTTTTCGGCGCACGTATTGCCATTCGAGTGTTCCTTGTTTTCCGAGGAACGTAAACAATCTCGCCTAAAAAGAAAAAGATTTGACGAATAAGACATACGTAATGGTATTACAAGCAGGACCTTAGACTAGTCTATTTTTTTTGCAGATACAGCATGTTTGACGCTCTGGATTTGGAGTACGCATTAATACGAGCAGCTGCTCGCGGTTCCGTCGGTCCTTACTCATTGTCCGAATCTATCCACAAATTGACATTCACGCAGAGTCTTGCGTTTCCGGCGCTGGCTCGTGGATTAGCGGCGAAACAGAGTGTGCCGAATAGAAGACCGCAGCATCACGGTGAAGGTGGATTGAACGCTTTCGCCAAAGTGGTAACAGCCCTTGTTCTCATGCTCGTTAGTATTCTTGTGTTCGGTGTAGTGTACAAATTCGCTAGGACGTGAGGCTGGCTGCTGGCACCTGAACGGCAACCTGGATTCACCCAGGACTATAATAACCCGGGTGCCAGCGCCTACGAAGGCAACGTTTAATAAAATGCTGTTCGACTGAGTATCTCGGATGCGTGGATGGACAAAAAATATGAGAAAAGTATCACTCTTCGAGCGTTACTGAATACATCGTTCGTTGTATTACGAGCACCTTTTAGTACACAATTCTGAACGCTATCGTGTTAGGGTTCCATTGGTATTGCAAAAATACGGAAAATGACTCAAATGCACGCGTCGACGACGAACAGCTAAAGGGAAACGAACATGGATTACGAAGAGAATCCGGGGTGCTGGCAATGATTTCGAGGCCAATAGAGGATTCGTGGAATCGAGGTATGACCTCCGTGTGAGACTGCGGCGAAATGAGACTGGAATATACCGCAGGATGCCTTGATACAGTAGAATTCTTCTGTGACACTTTGTCGAAGACGATATAATATGAATTCTTCGGGACAAAGTACGAGTGACTGAATGCCAATGGAATATGCCCCTTATGGATACGCAGGAAGCATCGTTGTTAATTAAACGAAAAGGCCACGTTTTCACGAACGCCTGATGCTGCGCAATGGCCTTGTCGGTGCATATGCGGACGTAGAATGCGCATTGATGCGTATTTGATAAGCGCGTTACACATGAAGGGTTCCTCTTAATCTTACTGATTCCTAAAGTGCTTTAAATTGAAGTTATATCTCGATGACAATCGCATAGGCAAGCTTTTGCCGCCACAATTTTTCTCATGATGTTCATGTGCGCTCTACTTGAAGACTATATTAAAAAAAAAACGGGATTCGAGACAAAATGGTTCTCTCACTTTACCGTCTCCTGCTGCCAATGATTTTGACATCTTAATTTATCAACTGACATTTTTCTACCATGAACGGGTCGAATATATAGCATTTTTTCGGCGAAAGGGAGTGAAACGTCCACCAAAGTTGAAATACGGAGCAGTTAAATGCCAGCAGCTTCCTGGCGCAGATTAACTAATTTTGTCTCGAATGCATTGACGGAATTAACTCTTGACTCTTTTAACATATCTATGACCATTCTCATGCGCAATATTCGTTAGAAATATATTTGTAAATGCGCTCGTTGTGCATATATATATATATATATAAAGAGCGTACGCGAAGATATCATTTCATTTTCCAATAAAAGCAACAATATAGTGAAAGAACTGTTCAAAAGTTCGAAAGTTCAGCGCATTTGCATAGTATTGAAGATATGTATGGAATTGGATCTTCGTTACGTTAATCATTCTATGCTTTTTACACAGCAGCGGATACAAGTAACTGATGTGGAAAACGTAATAGCTAACGGTGACATCAACTCCATACGTTACATTTTCTTATCAGCGACGGGACATGTATGTATGTATGTATGTATGAATGCATTAATGTATGTATGTACGGACAGACAATGATGACGACGATTAAAGAAATAATGAAACTTAACATCTGCCAGATAACAGATTGTGCACTCTCTATTTACAGCACTTGCACTTTATTCTTCCCGTTGTCTCACGTTTCTTTCAATAAAAAGAAGTGAAGTAAACGACGGAGAATATATCAGAAAGGAGTCTTTTTTTCCCATTTAAATTTTTCATCCCGGTTTAGTTCCTTGGCATTGCCAAATCAGAAATATCGCGATATCGTTAGAACATATTATGGTTTGATGGTCTCCATTGTCCTCTCGGTTTACCTCTCCTGTCTTAGTAGATAACGTTCTGAAAGTAGAAAACATGCTTCATGTGTCAATTGCTTCGACGAATGGAACGTTATCTCCATTAGTGTGTGGGTTAAAAAAATCAGGTTTTATAATACAATCAAATGAACATAGTTTACGTTGGGTAAGAATCATCTGACATTTTTGTCATCGCTATAGCATTGATTTTTTCCTCTCAACGTCTTTCGCTTTGATAGTGTGCCTTTTTATATTTGATAAAAGTTTATCACTGAAAGCTGATGTAATGTTTCAGCCAAAATATTCTGTCTAATGCTATTCATACTGACCATAAAATGGAATCACAGAGTATAGAGATTAGAAAAATAACAAGATTAGTGTTTCTCATATAGGCAAAACGCCGTTTATTAGTTTGTTCGACGCAAGAGTGGGGTTCCTTCCTCTTATTTTTTCTTCCTATTTCAGTTTTCTGTTGTTTTCTTCTCCTCCTCCATCCGCCGCCTTTGAGAAATCTAAAGTTTTTTTTTTAATGTTCTCTCATTGAGGTTCTGCTTTCTCACATCTACGGTGCTAACGATATCTACAGTGATATTATTTTTATTCTTATATGGCTATACACGAATTCACATGGGTCTCTTTGTGCAGTTCAAGTTATCGTTTCTCTTTGGTAACCAGTACGTGAATATCGATCATGTTATATTCTGATTTCATAGTCGCTTGTTAAGTGATTTACATCGGATAACCCACAGAAGTATACAGTCAGAAGTATACAGATGGAGAAAGTATTTGCACATCCCGTTTATCTGGTACAACTTTTGTTGAAATGCACTTTGTCCGCTAGCTAATGTTACATATAAACATATACTTTGACACTAAATTTCAGTATAACGTGAGAAATAAAATAATGCAGCTGAAAAGAAATAACATTCTAGTAAATTTTATGTCGCATGTTCCCTTGTAATTACTCTTCAGTTCTTTTGCCGTGTAACTGTAAATCATACAATACAATACAGTTTGAACGGCATGAGCGCTAATGCGGCGTTGCAAAATAAATGGCTACTTTCAGAATACATGTAAAAAGATTCCTGGTTACTGTCTTGATAATACATCACGTCTTCGTCCGCACAAACAGTTCAGGCTACTGAATTTATATTTCCTTTATTATTTTATTTCTGTTTAATTATTGAACTTTCCTGTACTCTATATCATTATGACATATGTTCAACTATCGAATGCCATCCATGTCAGCAGTCTGTTCTGTGAAAAAAGTTATTTCAGAAAGACGAACTACACAAACACTTTTTATCCACTGTATGTATTATATGTACACGAATTTTTCTTTATTGCTACTTTACAAGATATCGGTATGGTTAGAATTTGTATCCATAACTGCTGCTGAATGCGTCCGTGCTCACCCGTGCGCACCTCTATGCGTGGGCCTTTGTGCGCGCGCACATTTTGAAGTGGAATTGATACCGAAAAAGTTGATAGAGCATAGAAGTATCAGATTTGTAACTTGTATGAGTATCGGGCCTCTCGCGAGAAAATACAGCCGTGAGTAATAGAGGTTTGAGTCAAAGATATCGAACGTAATTAACTCTACCAATCCCTTTTATTGTAGAACTCTTTGAACGCTGACATCGTATATGCAATATATACATAATATTATATTCCCCGGTAAAATACCATCCGTATTATTATCATATAATAATAACGAATATATGTTTATGTACACACGTATGCGGCACATACACGACAACATGGAAGTTTTACTTTCTTCAAATGAACGGACGAATAGATTCTGCTTTACGTTCAAGATCTTTGAGTGATAGGTTCGATTGA
Source organism: Cryptocheilus praepositus (assembly GCA_033815515.1). Taxonomy (NCBI): domain Eukaryota; kingdom Metazoa; phylum Arthropoda; class Insecta; order Hymenoptera; family Pompilidae; genus Cryptocheilus; species Cryptocheilus praepositus. The sequence continues at coordinate 5,761,987 of JAWWQZ010000256.1, read as the reverse complement.
AGGCTATTTAGGTTTCGTCGAGAGATCCCGATACATATCAAATACATTCTTTCGTTCGCGAACTTAACGGTGTGCCCACACTTAGGCCGTGTACTCTCTTTTCTCTGTCATCCATCGAATTTCTTTTCAGTAAGTCCTATCGTTCGTCATCGTGTGCGCATTGTACGTATTTCGACTCATGCCCTGGCCTGTGATAAACTCGACGTCTCAGACTGTAGAAAAATAAAATATATTATATCGGCGACTATGGCGCGAGTTTATAGTCTTTTCGGTGTACACATTTATTCATCTTTGTTGTCGTTCGTTTATTTATTTTTTTTTCTGTTTCCCATGTTCCATAACAAGTGAGAATCAAGCCACGCTCGAATGAGATTTTAACCGGTTATGGAAATTGTATTCTACGTTATTGACAATGAGACAATGCTTCTAGTAAAATTTTCATTTGCATTCTGAGCTTAGCAAATAAAAAATTGCTCTTTCATCGTAATAAGAGGTTATATCGATAAATAGGCCATACTCGCGAATTTCTGTAATTACCGTTTTTGAACTTGACAATTTGAAAACAACGCAACTGATTATCACGTGGGAAGTGCCCGATGAAAAGCGTAGGTATTAATAATATCTGATTCAGTACATACTTGATTGTGTATGTTGCTAGTGATTCTCCGTATCGAGTGACAAAAAAATCAATAGATGAACTATGTTTCTCACGAGACGTCGTCTCCTCTGTCGCCACTTTGTGTACGTTCATTATCAGTGTTGCGCTGACGAAGTTATCACAGACACGAGGAGAGAAGATGCTGTTTAACTCACGTGTCGTTCGAAGAAAGTTATTTTTTGTCAGTTGCGGCGACCCCCCCCCCCCCCCCCCCCCCCGCCGATACGCACAATTACGTCTCCTCTCTCCCTACCTTCCTCCCTCTTTTTGTGCGTTAAACATTATACCATCCAAACTCATCATCGTTCCGATTATGTCAAAAATATTCGTTTCTCAATTCGAAATTTTCTTATGAATTTAATAGAGACAAGAGGTCCGCAAGAAAAATACGTTAAGAAGATGGTCACTATAAAATCATTGAAAAAATGCTTGCAACTTAATGTTGTCGAGGCAACGTGTAAAACAATATATATTAGAATATTGGAAATCAGTGATCGATAGATGAAAAGATTAAGCGATCGTCGAAATCTGCTTTTTCTGTCACCTTTTTCTGTACCGAGTTGCAATTTCCGTCATTTGACGTTTTGTTATCACGTTGAGTTTCGTGACAACCTTTTAGGTCGGCGATTTATACGTTGAACTCGATAATAATCTGCTCGAACATATGACTGACTGTGTAGAATGATTTTTCTAACACACTAATATTCATTTGACTCAATTCCCTTCTGATTCAGTCCACGTTCTCAAAGCGAATCTTTTCGACAATTGTCTTCACACGCTAATCTAAGAGCTTGATAATATATACACCGTGTACGCATAATCTAAAATATACCCTGTACCAGTTGAAAGCGCCTTCGCCATGCGGAGCATACACATTTCCATGAGGGGTGGAAACTGGAACGGTACGCGCGCACACGCGTCGTTGTATAAGCATGCATGTACGTGTGAACACAATAAAGATCGGTATCAACGATAGAGTAAGAACGGTAGGATAATGTCAAATAAAGTATTATGACGGTATACTAACTGTTGAGAAATGTCTAAACGGATAGTAACTGAGGGACAACTGCGCGGTAACGATGTACGATGACGCCCGAGGACAATATTTCTTCGTCGGTATTAACACCCTCTCTTACATTCGGAATGTCTACCATTGTATCCGTTCTTTAATCAACTGATAGTTTCCAGTAATATTTTATCATTACTCGGATCTCTTGCCTCTCATAAAATGACATCACCCCTTCTCTCTCTCTCTCTCTCTCTCTCTCTTCGTCGATACACGAGGACGCTATAACATTTACAGTTTTCTACTGTTTCATTACTTTTTTTTTTAGTTGCAATTTCACTTGATTCTTCGACCGCAATAGAATATGGTCGCCATACGCACCGGTACGCCGACAGAGGTTAGATTTGTTCGATACTCGTTTCATTTTTTTAGCCTCTCTCTTTCATCGTTCCAACTGTCTTGGGAGTAAGGGAAGACGTCGGTAAGTTTGGCTTCCCTTGCAAAAAAAAGGAAGAGAATACACTCGTTCTAACAAAATGTTAGAGCTATTATGTGCGTTACTGATAAATGATCGGATGAGTAGGTTCCACCGGGAGGTCGCTATCAAGATCAAGAGATATCCCGTCTTTCGAGACGAGGTAGTGCGTGAGAAGCTGGCCTTTACCCTTTACAAATACAAGACCACGCTGTTCAAATCCAAAACCGAAAGGCTCCAAGATCTTCCTTGTTTCGTCTGTCACCTATAAAGAAAGTTTGCTTTTAATAGAGACACGTAATTTATTTTATGAGCGCTAGTGCGAACTTGAAAAGATATAATTTCGCTATATTTCCCTTCCCCTCTTCCTTCCCCACCTGTATACAACCAACTTTTCCTGTGCTTTCCATTCTCGAGGCAACATTCACAGTGTTTCCCCAGATATCGTAATGTGGCTTCCTAGCACCAATGACGCCTGCTGTGACAGGACCATGATTAATTCCCATTTTCAAGACAAAATGATTAAAGCTTTGCTCATTGATACTGGATAGAGCTTTCTTTAACTCGAGCGCAAACTCAACGAGGATCGATAAATGTCCCCACCGCGGGCTATTCTCAACTTCTACAGAGTCTGTAATTCCTGAAGCTGCCATGTAGGTCGAGCCTATCGTCTTAATCTTGATTATATCCTTGAACTTGCACTGATCAAGAATCTGTTGAGAGAAGGAGCGGTTGTGGGATTCAGCATCATACAATGTTTCATTACACCCTCCATAGACTCGAAAATATATTTTAGAGACGTACCGCATCAAAGTCAGAGATGACCTCGTTCAAAAACCTGAGACATTCCAGGCCTTGATTATTGATACTTTCCTCGCTGTAAAAGTCTGCAAAGTTGGGCATGCTAGCGAATAAAACACCAACTTCGGCGTAGCTCTGGCTGTACAGGTCATCGTGATGCCTCGCTCGCGACAAAAAGTACGCGGCCACGTGGGGCGGTAGAATATTATATATCAACGCTCCATTCCTCCGTTTCATATCAGCAGCTCTTTCCCTCTGGGCCGCTACTTCTCTTCCTCGTAGATAAAGCATTCTCCTCGCTTTTTCTGCCTGCAGACATTGAATAGCTTGAATGTCCGCATGCCTCGTGCGCGATAGTTTACATACATGTTGACGGATCACAGTACGACGATTCATTGGCAAATTGCACAGATTAATAGCAAACGGACTTACGTATCTTGCAACGATGACCAAAGCCGTGCTAATGATCATTAATGTAGCTGATAAAGAATACTTTAAAGGAAACGGCACCGGACCAGGCGGAGTCGAGGCTATGTCCTCTCGATCCAGACAAGGCGCAAGGAAGAGAATATTGAGTGAACATTGTGCACCGGCCAGGGCATACATCAATAGCGCCTTGTTGAGATAGCATATGTAAGTTGGCATTGAAATTGCCACAAGAGCGAGCACACCGACGTAAGAGTAGTACGAAGGATATGGACATCGGGGTGACCAGCTGATGGAAGCATTCGTTGGAGGTTCGACCTCTTCGATAATTGCACAATTACCCTGAAGAAGAAGTAATTTATAAATCGATCCATTTTAACATGGTTAAATTCATTCTTATAGCCGTCTGTCTGACGGGGTAATAAATAGGAATGGAAAAGCAAAAACAGTCCTCTCAATAGAGTCGGCAAAGAGTTTGTACCATGTCGAGCAGTAAGAAGTCGGTTAGAGAGAACGTCATCAATAAGGCAAGCGTTCTCCTGAGCCACGTCGCACGAACAGCACTTCCGAGACATGTGGCACCAGCTAGTACGACACCAAAGAGGGCAACGACTCCGGCTCCACCCCACGTGAACGGTCCCCAAGGCTGTAGTCTCCAAACGGGTGCTGAACAAATCATCACCAGTGGTCCACCGAGCAAAGACAACGGAGAGAACGCTTCCTCTGCACTATGGAATGCCGACTCAACGTTCGGATCGTTGAAACGCAATGAGAGCGAAGACACGTGACCTTTTAAATCAGCTGCACCGCCTGCATGGATATTTTCACGTTACGTCAATTTTCAACTAATTTTCTTTCCTCTAAAGGCCAATTACTGCTGGCATAACCGATTTGGGCTATCATACAGTGTGTAGCGTGCAAGAGTGGCACGTATATAGAAATACCTATTACCTATCTAGTGCCTTTGCTATGATCTCAATGGAATTTCAATGGTGGCACGAAAAACGTTTCTACAGAGAGACTTCTCTATTACGAATAGAAGAGATTTTCTGTTTATATCATTCAAAGTTTCATGTGTTCCTGTCTTTCTTCTTGTCATTTAGAACGACAACTAGCACGAAATGCGTATAAAGGCACAGGATGCGTATATTGCACTAACCTTTACTATCCAGTTCCTTTCTCAGCCTTTGCCTAAATTCCTTCGAATCCTCCTTCTCATTTCTGCAGCCCTGATGTTCCATAGTTCTCGGAGAGTTTTCAGCGTCAGCTAACGATGCCAAACTCTTCGTCACAGCAGGTTTAAACGGTTTCAATGCCCTGACAATGAAATATGTGACGATGCCAGCCTTTTGGAGGGCCTCCTCTCTTTTCTCTCCATACGCTGGTTCAACCTCAAATTCGCCGTTCAGGAAGCTCAGCGTTACGTTTGAAATATGAACCCTCCTTTGGAATGACATCGAAGAAATTGTTATGAAATTATCTTGAATGCATTAAGAACGAGGATATCATTAAAGCGAAGCAACGATGACGCTAAATGAGTGCCCATATGCAGCGTCTACTTTGGAAATGACATACATCCTCACCCGGCCATACCGCTGCTCTCCATTTTATTAGCTAACTCGACGTCCTTGCTATAAACATCAAACTGCCACTGTCTCTGTCCTAGGACGCCTGCCAGCACGGCGCCAGTGTGAATGCCCACCCTCATGTCGACCGGACTGTTCGTCGTCTGTTGAACGTACTTAATGGCATCCACCATGGACAAACCCATGTGGACGCAAAGTACCGCGTGATCAGGCCTTTCCACCGGTGCTCCGCTTATGCAGTAGTAACAATCACCTAAGATCTTGATGCGTAATTGCTCGTACCTGCCGACACATGCACAGGGTATGGGACTTAACGAGGCCATTCTTCCAATCATTGTTTCTCTTTCTCAAACTGTACCCCCCCCCCCCCCCCCATAGTCGTCTACGTTGATCATGGTAGAATATCGATTGCTCTCGTTCGAATCCTTTAAAGGACTCGATTTCGAAGAAACCGGGTGAACGAATTGACACACGTCGCGACAGTTGTACAATTTTCGTATGGCAAATCCAGCCGTCGGTAACAAACGGTCATAAGTTATAATCACGGCCGTATAAAACTCTTATCTATCTATGTACATGTGTGTGAAATGATATGATCGAATAAGTACCGTTCGCTGAGTTGGTCGAAACGAGCAAATAACTCGTTCAGTATCTTGACGAGTTCACTCGCACTATAAGTCGAGGATATTGCCGTGAATCCGACGATGTCGGCATAGAGTATTGACACGTTCTCGTGTCTAGACATGTAGATTTTCTTAAATTGAGTGTCAAGTGATGCACCAAGATCCTGCCGCATTTTAACGGCAACATGTTCGGGTAGGACACTCAAGAGTAGTCTTTCCTGCTCGGCGCTCTGTTCCTCGATCACAAGCTGTACCTCCAGGCTTTGTCTGGTCTCAAGGAAAGCGCGACGCTGCTGAAACTCCGCTAGGGAGTAGCTGGAAGCGCCCAAAATGGCGGCGCCGGCCGAGAGTGTCACCGTCAGGATCTATGGAACGTTCACGGGGAATCTTTAGAAACATACTTTAGTTCATACGAGACTCCATAGCTAGATGAATTGCGTCGAGAAAGAGAAGATGCTCGATGATTCGTCATTTAATTCTATGAAATCGCTGACAAGATATGTCGAAAACGTGTCACTTTTCAAACTGAACGCAAATTCCATTCGCGCTTTTTCATCTCTCCTGTTTGTAAACTCTCCATTATTACGCCGTTCTACCGTTTCCAATGAAAAACGATTCGACATCAAAAGGATGCATCGGAGTATATTCCCACACACGCGTTTATCTACGTCTATGCATCCCATCCGCCGTTTTAGACTAGCCATTGACCGAGCTCTACTCGAGTGTCACTAACGACGTCACGTCGCCGCACCAGAAAGCTCTCACTTTCAACGTGGTCGGGTCGTCGATCCTGCTTTGCTCCGTTCCCAAAAATTCATGACACAACGATATCCGTCGTCTCGTCGCGCTTTACGGCTTTAATACGAAATATCGTGATAAACGCGCTACGACAGTATTTAACTTTCTTATCTGTTACTTTAGATATTCGGCCTGCTGCATTTAACAGCGATATGTGTACAATGATGTCGCTAACGTCAACACTTCTTTTCCGAACTGCCACGAAAATTTTCATTAGCACCCGATAAAGACGTAGAATTCTAATGTCCAAGTAGAATTGAAACCATCGAAAGCTTCGAAATGATTGAAAAAGGACTACATTGCCGGCGTATGACCAAAATTAAGTGGAAAAAGAATGAAAGTTACACTTGTGACGGAACTGCATTACTGTCGATTCTATTATAGACATAGTGACAATGCCCTCGGAATGTAACCAACATGATAGTGTCCTGTTGAATCTTGATCTATCGTTGAGTCAAAAGAACTATATATGGCGTGTACACAGCACCATCTATTACGAAGGAAATTACGATTGAAAACAAATGCTTCGTACAAGAATTATTTGCCAATGTTTGCTATGCGTAACGTACTTTCTTAGATGTGATCACATTAAATGTGGTACGGACAGCGCGATGCGATTTTAAATAAAAACGAATGTAGGATAACAAAAGCTGGAATTAGCAATAGCGTAACTTTTTCAAGGAAACACCCTACAAGACAGAGTATATCGTGCATCGTAGAAAGTGTATACCGATTCAGGAACGCGCCTTTGATCAACATGGAAGGCAAGACATAGTTAGTAGGCGTATAAAGCGCCGTCGAGTAACTATTAGTCGCGGGAGGTGACACTCGTCGCGACGGCAACAGTTGTTTTTGCACAGTGTGCGCGTGTCCCCGATCCTGCTAAGCGCGTTGTTACTTCAATAAAAATTCCGTTGTTGTTGTTTATCTTTCGACACGTTTATGTTCTTGTTCCAACATCAATTTCCATGGTCAGTTATTTGCGCACGCGTTGTACTCAAGCAACTGTATGTGAATCTCCATGCGAATCGAGAACAGAGGCCATCGAATGGAACGCGAATCGAAAAATTGAATTGCGGTGGACAAAGGACAGTCGATGGATCGTTCCGTCGAGTTAAACTTGACAATGATTTGGTGCCCATTTGACGACGACGTAGTTCGCTCCCTTCTATCCGAGCTCGGTGAGACGCGAAATCGCCGGCAACTGAATTAATGCAATGATCTACACTGTAGCTTTCGAAACAATAGACGCACCGCGATTGATAAAGTGCAGGTGAATCAGTGTTATACCGTTCTGAATGTTATGTCATTATCAAGGAAAAACATTCGGAAGAAGTCTCGAGCATAGAATGTCAAGCACATTTTTTTAACGAGGATGTCGATTCACTGTTTAGAAGCATTCGCGCATCTTCCCTTTCTAATGGGCAAAAACATCCGCGTGCGTTAGGCCATAGAGAAAATGTTATTGAGGACGTACCAAAACGTCGATAGGCGTCTGTGCTGGGGCCTTGGATAATCCAACAACGGCGACGATGTATGTTAACGCCGTTCCGAGGGCGAGAAGTGCGCACAATGAGAGCCTTAAAGGCAAAGTCGCAAAGAGAAGGTAGAGGAGTAGTAGGAGCCATCCAAGTCCGTCTCTAGGCGTAACCTCGGTAGATTTTAGAAACAGCTGAGCCAGTAGCTGTGCCGTGGACAGTTGCCAGGCCATGTGCGGCATCGCGGACCAGAGAGCATCCCTCGCTCTTGTTCCGTGCTCCGCCCATGCCAAGAGGCCCAAGTTCAGGCCGAGAAAGATCGCAGTGAGGCCGCGAGCGGGTAGTTCCGGTTCCGGCGAAGCAACTGTGTAACCGCTGTACAATATCGCAGATAGCAGGAAACAGTGCAATCCACCGCGCCTCTGCTGAAGAGAAGAGGCCCGGTACAAACGTTCGAGCTTCGCATTACTGAAGCTCGTTCGTAGCAAGTTCGACGGCCTGCCCGAGTTCAGGTATGAATCCTCGTTTGACGTTTCCAATCGCTGCGACATTGCGCCGATATCTTTCGCCACCCGCTCGAACGACACTTTCGTTTCTCGTTATACCGAAATCATTGTCTCTGGAAAAGATCACCGAACGAGGAATCTTCACCGCTTGAACATCTGCTTCGCCGCACTAGGCCGAGACGTGTCCGCCCGCGATATTCTTCACTTTGTCGCGAACATATCGTTGCGGATTCTCACGCTTTATTGGATTTATCTGGCTTGAAGTACAAATCCAGATATTAAAAGTCAAACAGTCACATACAACCGAACATCCTAGCGGCAACCTAGTAGTACTGTCGACAGAATCACTAAAATTTCGGACAATTTTATTAATACACGAAATCAAATCCTCAAGGGGAAATGATGAAATTGAATCGTTCGGTGTCGTCACTTCAGTGGCGGGGTCACCTTACTAAGGCCAAAGTGGGCGAGGTCACGATCTTTCGCAGTGACTTGCTTCCTCGAAGTGTGGATCTTCTTCGGTCTTCTTCTCCTCTATCTCATCTGCCTTTCTTCGAGCTTTGTCCTCTTGGAAATTGTCTATCTTGAACCATTTCTCCTTTCTTACACGCGATGTTCCTTGATTTGAGCCTCCATCTTCTTTTTATCTTCTTTGAGATTTCATTCGTGAAAAATAATATCAATGCAGAAACACGCGGAAATTAACACGCACTTGCTCTCTTTCTCTCTCTCTCTCTCTCTCTCTCTCTCTCTCTCTCCCCCTTTCTTTGAAAACTCCCTCCCTTTCAATGTCTTTCGATGTCACACGCACGCGGTCACTACAGCGGATCACCTTTTTGGATGCACCTGAACCCGCGCGCGGTGTAGTACACTGTCTATGGGACTACTCGCCTCTCCACAGAGAAGAGGCACACACGCTTGGCTCGCCTCTCGTCGTTTTCCTAACCCGTGCAACGCCTAGTTCGTCACTACCACCACCAAAGCCACCATCGCCGTTGTTGCCGCCGTTGTTGCTGCTGTTGTTGCCGCCGCCATCGCTGCCGTTGTCGTCCTCGTCGTTATCGTCGTCCTCGTTGTTGTCGTCCTGGTCGTTGTCGTCGTCGTCGTCGTCGTCGTCGCCGTCGTCGTCGTCGCAGTTGTCGTCGCAGTCACTGTTGCCGTCGCTGTTGCCGTCGTCGTTGTCGTCGTTGTCGCCGTCCTCGTCGTTGTCGTTGTCACCACCATCACCGTCATCCCCAGCACCAGCAAAACCACCACCACCACCGCCGCTACTAACTGCCACTACGACTCCTTCCCTGTAGGATAAATCGCATCGTCCAGGCGTGCGCCATGCGAGCCGGCGGCTCGAGCCCTCGGTCGCGGGTCGATATCAGCCACCACAGAGCCCCAGCAGTCGACGCTAGACCCTACTATCGCTTCTTTCTACCCTACCTTATATACCTACCGACCTATCTAAGCTTAAATATGGCAATTCTATTTCTTTCATGCTCTTCAGGTCTTAGTCGGTTCATGCGTTTGTTCGGCGCTTAATACGACCGTAGAATCAATGGGTAATCATCCCGACCTCGTCTTTCACTCTCAATGAAGTCTCTATTCTACAGAAATAACGATGTCTCGCCTCGGTAGGTGTTTACCCCAGTTTGCTTGTAAAATACTATTTCATATTAGCCCTTTGCGCACAAGGACTTTTTCAAGCGTACGAACCGGTGGGTAAAGATATTCCCGCCATGAGACGAAAATATATAAGGGCATCTATAAATCCTACTTTGCAGTAATTGCTATCATCTTCTATATAACTCGTATAATAGTGCAATGTAACGTTTCACATTACATGTTTACATAGCCCGAGATAAACGTAATTCGATCTTAAAGAGCATACCTGAATTGAATCGCGACCTTGCGTGAAAGCGATATGCGATATATCCGGGACAAAATATATATGACAGAGCGATCATTTGTTACGAATTTGTAATTATGAATGAAGTGGTTTCATGGGATTATAGAAGATCCAAAAATACTCGTCGGTGGTATTTAATCTCTTATCCTGATTTCAGTGGTATCACAGTATTGGCGCGTTTGTCAGTATCAATACTGACAAAACGACTTCGATTTCACCTTTTCTAGCTATTGAAACATTTTTTATTCGTATATCTTGTCTAACACGTGGTTGAATATTTCCTGCAACAGAACCGGCATCAAGGTTACAGTAAGATTTAAAAAAAGAAATTACTTTATTTGACCGAGCTACGAAGTAATTATATGCATAGCGTGTTTTACCATGCATTGATGCGTGCCCTATGTCACTAGAACGTATGTAAATGTGATAGCGCCGCGAGGAAAGACGAAATTTACAAGCGAACGGCCAGTAAAGTGTAGCCGATTAATTGTAACCAACTAGTCGTCCAGTTTTCCGTCCACGTGCTTCCGCATTTCTTCAGGGACCACATATCCCAGCTGTTGCAACTCACGAACGATCTTCGGGACGTTGCCGAGCGATTCTACCCATTTGTAGTAATGTAACTCTTCTCGTGTACCACCATACTTTTTCGGAAGACTCGTCGGTGATATGTGCTTATGAAGACTATCCAGATTACTACCGTGGAAAAAAATCTTGTCCTGCATCCTGGTATCGAGAAGAGGCTTGAAAACAGCGAATATCGCGTCGAATACCCAAGACTGGTGAATAATGTGAATGGCATGCGTTTTCATCGGAAACGCAGACACCATTAAGGATATGACCATACTCGCCACCTAGTAATTCGGAGATGAAACTATGAAGGCAATTGAGAGGGGTTGTGCGAAAACAAAGCCAATACATATGGATGACCCACCTGTGGAGTAATAGTCCACGCATGACTCATCGTAATGCCCTGGAGATCAAAAATGGCCACACCACCAAGTATCTGAGCCCTAGGCTCAAGTATGCCGAGTTCCAGTACAATTACCGTTGCTTTGAAAATTTCCTCAACCGAATATTTGCGTGGATTCCAGTTTCCAATACGATAAATCATCATCCGTCTGCCACATTGAGTTCTGTACGCTGGCACCGTCATGATATCATCATCTCCAATATGTTTCATATCCAACGGATTGATGTCTTGATGAATCTCTGGATGCTCCTCTTTGAAGTTGTAGTAGTTCACTATCTGTCGAAAGGATCCTTATAACGGTTGACAAATATGCGGAAAATGTAGTGGCAGCTATGTAACTAACGTGTAAATGCGATTGTAATGATTTTTTTAATTAGGCAAAACATTGTAATATTATGAAAAAAAGAGAAAATCGACTCATCCGAGAAGCATTCGATTCCGAGGAATGTAAATATGACGAACTTCCAGCGAAAAGTTCCAGTGTTATCAGTCTGTTAAAATTCAGTTACGGCAATGAGATCAGTAATTACGGTACTCTCGCTTCTTTTAACCGCTATATCGGATTTTTACTTGACTGCCATGTAGCTTTACGTCTACTCTGATAGGAACTGTACGTCTTTGGATGGATGCGCTTAAGCTAGTCACGACGATAAAACTGGATCGTTTTTGGAAAGTAAATCTGTTTTCCAAATTTCTGATCAAGAGCCTTAGACCCGCGTTGATGATTTTCCGAACATGAACGATTGGCAAGCGAAAAGACTAATAACTTGATCAGTTTGATTTGGCATGACTGCGCGACGATTTCTACCGTGACGATCACAAGTGTGATCATCATCACATGATCAAACTCTTGCGTTACGATCGTCTTGCCCATGTCGATTATTCTGCACGTTCTGATCATTACGCACGGTTCGGCGACTAGAATTGAATGCTTGACTTTTGAAAACTTGAAAAGTTCCATGTTTCTTTAGGTACTTCTACATTCGCAGTCGAATTGTGAAAAACTCGAGTTCCCCTTCGGACTGTGTAGATAAAGTTGGCGCCGGTACTCATGATATTATCATACATTCTCCGCAATGCGATAGTTTAAAGTACATCCGGAACTTCAGGTAACGAGTTTCGTTTAATGTAATGGCCCAATGAAGCTCGTAAACAAGAATGTAAATTGACACTGACCAATCGATGCGCACGCAAGACGTTGAAGTTCCTAGCTCGAAGAAATCTGATAAGGAAGGCGTCATCAGTCCTGTGCGGAAGGCACTCTCCTCTCTCTGTGAACAAGAACACGTCAATAGAATGAATCCTCTCTCGTTGCCAAGCGTTCCTGTCTTTCGCGTGGCACTATCCATTTTGATGAAGACACTATTCACTTTTAATTGTCCATTCATTCTATTGTTCTTTGGCCGCACTTCCTATACTCCCATCGACCCGCAACGCGCAATTGTACTAATTAGTAGTTAGGTAGCTGTTACCGTAAATCAGATCGCGGAGCTCCTGAATCGTCAGGCACTTGACCTCGTCGCTTTCTCCTAGTACACGCCTGGCATACTCCATCACGTCCGCAGGTACTTCATCAAGATCCAGCATGATTTCCTCGTCATCTCCCTCCCTTTGGTCATTCTTAAGTTCCGGCATGCCTTTCAATTCTTTCTGCGATCCTAAAATCTTTTCCACATCTGCTTTCGGTATTTATTTATTTCTCTCAACGATGCTTTCCTCCGTAACCTTAAACTCTTCGAAGATTTTGATATACGTGACTAAATTACGCGCTCTTTCTTCCTCGACCGTTCGATAACTCTTCCGAACGTTAGAATAGTTTTTCTATTGTCCGGGTTGACACAAATAATCATGGACCACTGTTGAGTTGTGGATTCTGCTCAGAGCCGTACGGCAACCTGTCGCCGTCCTGCGTAAAAATGACGCTGTTAATGCAATTCCCTGCGACTTGTTCCATAAGTGGAATGCGAATTCATTTGAATTGCGAAGTCACGTGTCATATATAACATGTTATCAACGGGAGTGCGAGCAGTTCAGGATAACCTCATTCTCTAGCGGTACTCGCAAGCTTATTCATCTACATGTACGTGCAATGCAGAAATGTGGAACCTTCTATGATGTGTAGAGTGCTCGATGATGTAAATACGCTTATGCATCCAAGCGATGGGCTATATGCTGTATTGACTGTTTTAAGTATGCCTCTTCGCAGTGACTTCGCAGTGCGCTGATTAATGACCCGTTGTAGAGGAGGTGTCTGGAAAGTATAACCGTCAATTTTTCGAGTGGATCTTCACTTGTTTTTCGCGTGTCATGCATCCTAACGCGTCATACTTTTCTGTATTGATCTTGTTAGTTTCAATTTAAGCTCTTGTTATCTTAATTTCGCCCTAAACGCTCATGAATAACAATATATTAATTTCCTATTACGTGGGTTAACCAAAATATTTCAAATCTAAGAAGCGTTAAAGGAGTGTGAGATAAGATGAGTGCGGCTGAAATATTTTCTGTGATGGGAAACGTTATAGAGACGAGAGAACAGAAGCTGTCATGAAACACGTTTTATTATTTCAAATTGCTATTCTGAAATATTATTGCGGAGCTGACATAGGTGAAATATTAACGAAACGCAGTCAGGTGTAGAAAGAGGTTAGGGAGATATTTGAACGTGAATGTGCAGGATAAGTAAGAAATTAAAGATATAAGCAAAGAATTAATCCATTAAAGCTCGTTCTGTGCGAGAGATAATTATTTTTTTTCAATCACTTACAACTCATGTTATATTTTACTTATTTATGTAGCTATCAAAAATTGAATAATGTGGATTCGATCAGCACTTTTATACGTATTATTATTATTATAACCAATAAATTACATTCTGATAAACTTTAACATGCTTCCTAAATCGTAGGAACTCTTTATTTTTCTTGTCTGTCAAAACACGCCACTACACTAGCAGGTACCAGTGGTACCCGTGATGTAACTTCTCATTCATAGATCATATGACAGTTAACACATTTGATTGTTCCACGCGTAAGCACAATTTTAACTAACACCAGGTATATGGTAAGGAGCATTGCTTCCAGAGTGATGCAGAAATATTGCAACGCAACAGCACCTTTTATGTACACGTATATTCAAAATAGTTGAAAAATGTCAAATTATATTTGCCGACCTATATCAATCGATAGAGGATAATTGACGCTAAAAACAGATGATTACTGTCTATCCCCTGAACATTTAACAATTTCAGTGAAACGGCGAATTGCATGAGTGGAAAAATATTTTTTTGGATAGCACATCGTCGTTAACACCGTGCGAAATGACACAAAAAAGTCTTAAAAACACAGAGCTTGAAATCAAGTCTAGCCATGAAAAAGCCGTGAATGAATCGAGAATTCTTTGAGAAGAAGGGCTTGCGACTTTCGCAAGACGCTGAAACTTCTCTAGTTTGTTGGCATCATTAATATACTGAGGAGGATCTTCAATAATTCAGAAAAAGAGTATTCTCGCCTTTAATATAAAGGACTGCAATTGGCCATATAAGTTACTGCGAAATGTACATATAGAATCAATGTGCACAACAACATAGGTTCAAAATAAAGTGTCAACCGTGTAAAGCTGACAGATTTTTTCGGCCTCTCATTAATTAAATATACAGCGGCAAATAAATATTGTTTTAGCCGGATGCATTGCCATTCTTGTTGAGAAACTTATTACTTTTGAAAGAGGTAGGATTGGGAGTGACCGATGTTAGACCGTTCCTTTTACATGATGTTTATCGGATAATACAGATAAATCACTACGACGTAGGAAACATAAACTGAAACAACTTATGTAGTAAAGTGACGACAACCTTTCCTAATATAGAGGTATACTTCGTTAATCAGTCGAAAGATATGAAAGTACATTAATATGATTGGGAGAAAAGATGCCGTATATCGGTATCTATTATCGTTTTCGAATATCTATTGAAACACTAACCCTTGAAATAAAATTCCGATGAAATCGGAATTATTACAGGATTTGAAAGCAGGAGAAATGAATAATAGTTAATCACGTACCAAACGACACAGATCCAAAAATGCAGTGCTCATCACACACAACGTTTTCCCCATGAAGCACGTACGTAAGTAAATTGTAGCTGGTCACGTACAGCCCAAGCGATTTCGTCAAGATTCTAAGTAATGAATGTCTTGCGGATACGCTTCACTGTTCCAGTTTGTACCGTCATTGAAGTTAGACCAAAAAAATATAATGCAACATTGGCTCCAGAGAGAAATAAACAAAACGGCAGGCGCGAGTAACCGAGTCTGGGCAAAAACTGCGTGTAACTATCGCTTGGCGATACCAGGCTCCAAGGTGCGCAAGGTGTGCAAGGTACGTAAGGTGTGCAAGGTGTGCACGTTGCGCAAAGTGTGCGTGATGCAACTAACTGCAACACCGTGCGAGCGACTTGGACACGAAAAGAAAATACTTGCCGGTTTTCCTCTTACCTCAACGGCGTCACCTTCAAAAATGCTTAATGTACGGCACCATTGAGACTACAATAATATTGTGTGATTCTACGAAACAACCTGTCAAATCACCAGCCAAATGGAAGTTCAGTATTAATAATTGTCTCAATTTGATGGGCGAGCGGGGATAACGAATGACAAGATAGTGTATTTTCAAAGAAGAAATCAATGCGAGCGTACCCTTGTATAGTTCAAGTACATGTCCTCATGCCCCTAAAGTCAAGAGTCGAACTTATGAAGGACGATAATAGATTTGCTCACTTTTGATCAGCGTATCGTAACACAGCGATGATTCTACGTAGATGATAGATGAGAGAGCGAGAGTGAGAGGGTCAGTAGTCGCAAACGATTAAGGTGGAATGATAGGAGGCGCGTGTGGCCGATGAGCTAAGCGGAAATGCGCAACAACTCACGTGCCGATCGTGAGATTCGCAATTCTCGGGCACCAGCGTGACACGTGTATTTTCATTGACGTAATCTCTGCTTAAGAGCGACAGGCGACTAAGATTATCTATTCAAAGTGTGTTGAGAGAATATTGCGGAAATGTTAAAAAATTCTTCCTGGAGAAATATTTCTTTCCTACTATACTCATCTAGAAGTCCGTAAGCAAATTTCGATCGATTGATCGATTTGATTAAGAATTATTGAAGGTAAGAAGGAGGTAAGAAGGAATTTGGTTACTGAAGAGGAAAATTTCGTAGCAGATGATGCTACTAAACGGGACGCTCATTGTCAGTCATCGTGTGAGACACTCAGAGGAACGAAGGCAGTGGAAAAGTCCTTTCCGGTGTACGGAAACTTTTTGACGAGTCGGTAAAGACGAGAAGAGGGTGAAACGGACGCATAAACGTCTCGGCATGTGCATTGGACGAAGTGAGGCGCACCGGCAAGTTGTGAAACGTGGTCAGGGTCACCCTATTGCATCCACGGCCCGGTGCTTTCACTAACGACTGCATCACAAACAGCCCCCGCCTCCGGCCTCACCCCCGCCTTTCTACCTCCCTTCCATCTGACCATGCTCCCACCTTCCGATTACAGCGTGTCGCGTACACGTACGTCAGAACGTGAATAAATTAGAGCTCAACGCAGTCTGATGCACGTGCGTTCCCTCAGCATTTCGGGACTTGTTGAACAATTTCACTTGAGACTGCCGACTGTTGTGTAACGAAAATATCTTTATCTGTCATCCTTTTCTTTCATATTTCTCTTTAGCGTATTGACACCGAGGTAAAAGTATCTGATATCTTGCTGGAGACGACAGCAGAATGACAAGACTTGCACCTCATTAATATCATAAATGATATTTTTCGACAAACCTTTAGTATCTTGTTTGAGATGAGTGCTCTTTGAATTGAAGTATCGAAAAAATGTGTCAATAATAGATGTCGGATTACTAGTCTCTTGGATACTTAATCGCCATTCAGCAGAGAATAAATGTAGGATAAGTGTAAAATTTGACCGGTGATAAGTTCGTCTGCTATAAAATCCACTGACTCTTTACCATCCTCAATGTCGAGTTTGATTTTTGTCAAGAACTGGACACTGCCTTCTATGGAAATCTGCTATCGCACCATGTTATGATTGTGCTCGATAATCTAGCAATTTTTCGATTGCAGCTGCAAATATTTGTATCGTTATCTGAGCTGTCAGTTTGATGTTTTTGCATTGATCATGACCAGTCTGTTCGGTACATTCGCAGATAATGAAGATTAATTGATGAAACTTATAAATATCAGGTTAAAGGGGTAAGCGTATTCATCGGTATTGTTGGGAAAAAATGGATCTACGCGTACTTATGCTTTGACGCAGTATCTGCGAAACATGAGGACAAAGAAACTTATTTCGTTTGCGAGCTGATGAGAGAAACATAATCGTTTTCCGCGAATTACTATCCGAAGAAACCTTGACTCTTGTACAGACGTTCATTTGCTGGCACTTTATCGTTTCGCCAACAGTGGCAACTGCTTCTTTCTCAGTTTCTTACCAATGTTTCAATACTATTTTCTATTCGGATGATACGATGACATAATGATTAGCTAATACAAATGCAAGTTTTGCGAAGGCCGATTATTTTGCTCTTGTTCTTCTTCGTTCAATACTTGTGAGTTGTATTTTTCTTTGAGATGTAAGAACCGCAACTCTCACGTGACCAGCCGTTTTGCAGGCTCGCTTTGGATGAATACGCGAAAAGCGTGAATAATGAGTTGCGAGACGTCGTACGAAAGTGATCTTGCAGGTGAAGATTCGAAGAATATGAAAAATGACATTCGACACGAGGGATTATAAATAGCGCGAACAAAATTTCAGTGCGAGATAGAAAATTGGTCGACGCTGTATTTGAAAACTCAGCATGAGAAAAGTGCTGAATCGACAGTAAACGAATCAGTGGTTTTAAGTGTTTCTAAAAGAGCGTACATTGGATATTCTTTCTAATTAATAATGTGATGGATGAACTCACCGCAAGAGTACTGAGGAATCTTTAAAGTAGGTGACTAAGAGAGTGAACTAAAGCGTAGTTGAAGAACCGCTAATGGAGACGGAGCTGACCGTGCTCGCTAAACCACGATCCTACGGGGACTGCCGATGCATCGGCGATATAAGCGCTGGCGAGCAGTTACTTTCAGCCTTCTTCCGCGTCTGTAATTCCGTCGGCGAGAAAGTTGTACGACGAGCGTAGCCACTGTAGCCGTTGCTGTCGTTGCCGCTGTTGCCGTTGCCGAGGCAGCTGCCACTGTCGATACTGCTGCCGATACTGCTGCTGATACTGCTGCCGATATTGCTGCCGACACTGCTGCCGATACTGCTGCCGATACTGCTGCCGATACTGCTGACGATACTGCTGACGATACTGCTAACGATGCCGCAGCCACTGCTCAAGCAGTGAGGTAGGTTCTATTCTGAGCTCTGTCTGCTTTGCAGTAATATCGTCGTCTGCTATTTGAACGATTTTTTTATCTTCTTTGCAGTTCCGTATATTGGCCGCATACAATTTATATCAGCCCGTCGCGTCACATAGTCTCAGCGGAAACACTTCCCTGTACACTTTATTGTTAGGAAAATGTCCATCAAGGAACAGGTATGTGTCATGGCCATTCCCGTTCCATATGAAACTTTATCTCAAGTAAACGATTGTTCGTACTACACTCGGAAGAAGCCCTAACTCGATTATCACATGAACTATTCGCAAGTCCCTCGACCATTTTCTACTACTGACTCTGCGCTGTATATAAAAAACGTTGTAAAAAAGGAACTGCGGACATTAATGCCATTAGTCGCATTCATGTACTGGTACTTTTCAACTGATAACGACATAATAATAAATTATCACGACTGACCGAGAAACCCCGCCTTAGTCTGCTCAATGTGTACGAAGTTACTGCGACCTATGAATTGAGACTTACGTTAAAACTTTCTTTGTTTCATTTCATTTTTTCGATTAATGCGCAATCGCTTGAAGGATAAACGACACAATCACTGTATACAGCGTGATTCACCTATATGAGTTTGGTTTTCGTCTACACGGTATTGTTTTGTTCAGCGATATTATGAATTACCTGATTAACAAACATCTCAAATTCTTTTGTCAGTTGACACAGTCCTAGAAATGGATACATTTTTTAAGCCAGTTCGTAGAAATAAATATTACGCAAGTGCCAGATGAACACGATGTGGTTATCTCTCTCACGCTGGACATTGTCTATACCCGTAGGGAACACCATAGAAATTACTTACACCAGGAGTTATCGCTCTTTTTTTGCAACTTGTAAATGCATTGGGACTAACATTTTCTCTGAACTGTCAAAAATATGAAATTAACTTAACGGTGACGGGTTGGCTACCGGTCGCAACAGAGACGGAATGACCAGAATGATTGCGGTTGCTGCATAATACGGCCATTTCCAGATTAACCAGATACGCGTAAGATTCTAACGATGAGGGGGAAATAACAACTGACTATTTTATCTGTCATGTTTCTGACATATCAGCCGTCAGTGGGAGTTACAAGGTGCTTTAGTAGTTTATATAAACACATCTTGGCCCTAACAAGCGTCAAATTTCCCCGATTTTTTCTCCCATTGCAAATTCTCATACAGCATTCAGTCCAAAAGTATTCAGACTAACAATATGAATTGTATAACCGAAGTATTTATTACTTGGATCTTCATGGCGTCTGGCTAATTGCATACCGATATTATCGGAAAATATTCCAACATAAACGACTGTATAACAATTAAATTTTCTCCGCGACATTATGAAGCGTAAAAGTGCACCGCAAGAAATATTTCCTTTAGTAACACAATCTGTCCACAACAGCATGGTATTCCTCGATTTTGACCTGTCAGAAGTCAATGACCATGGGCTTGTGAAACCAAATGAAACTTTTCATCCATAACATATCCTGTGACTTTGTTCCGCTACCTCATAATAAAAGCACATTGTAGCAGAAACTTGAAACTAAGCGAACATCATAAAAAAGGGTGCTAATTTGAAAAAAGGAGATAAATTTTGTTATCATTCTATTCTGGGAAACGGGATGAGTCATTAGGTACGATCAATCCACCTATGTGGTGAATATATGCGGTGGATAAATTGTATGGATAAATTACTTTCCATGCGTTGTCGCGAATACACGTATAGCATTATAGAAAGTGAAATCGCCGTCGAATCTAGCGAGTGAAACGAAACTTACGTTTAGTCGGAAGTGTTTGCTACAAGGTTCCGGCATCCACTGGCACCTGCACCTGTAAGGTCAAGCTGTTTCTATAATTAAAAGCAAGATTTTAGCCTTTGGAAACTTAGTTCTTTGGAAAACCTGTCAGTCAACTGATCGACAGTATACCTTGTAACTAGAATGAATGGCATGCAACTGAGGAAAATCTAGCAATTGTAAAGAAATAATAAAATTACACGGAATATGACAGTTGTACGCTCAATCACATGCACATAATAGAATATTCTAAAAGAAAAGGAAAAAATATTTTTGAAAGATTTTGGAACCGTGTCCTCTTGTTGCTGTGTGTCCCATGACTTGCGCAGCTGCATAGATGCGAATCAACGCTCAAATTAAAAAGCGCTTATTACGCACAATCTACGCAATACTCGCCTGTCTACGCAGTCTGGACATACATAGGCTAGCGTACATATATATACAAACTGTTTCAGTGGTAAACGTCGTCAGGCCATCGATACTCATCTATTTACTGGCACTAGACATATGTTATGCCGAAACTGCGTGGCTAGGACCATTCTTTCACTTTCCTGTACAAAACGAAAATCTACACCAGACTCATCGAGTTGACAGAAGATTCTGGAATTTCAAAAACGAGTGTAAGTATGTTTTCCGAGTCAATATTACATCACATACTTATATCATCAGAATTGCATAGCTGTTATACTCAGACACAAACTATGGTCGAAGTATGAGAATGAAAATTTTTGGGGGAAAATTTCCTTGTCCATTGAGTGTCGATCATGAAATACTGAGGCATGCAAATTTGTTTTGAATACATCAGAACGTAATTACGATTTCTGTTAATGTTGCAAAGCAGAAGAAAAGTTCGAATCTGTTAGCCAGGATAATAAGAACGACACGACGATATATTTTCGATCTCATGCCATTTATATACTCAACATGTAATAGTGTATGAGTTCGCATCAGAGATACGATTCCCGGATTGGCCGGTAGATCTAAGAAAAGATTACACGGCGTGGATGTATCTTTCGCTTTATGTTTGTCAACGACCAATCGGATTAATGTCGACGCGTATGCGGCTGCTTTTTTTCCATATCGAGCGCACTATATGTCCTTGTCTGCATAAATCATTAACAATTTGCCAGGGGATTACTCAGAATCTGCTTACATACTTTTTCGTCGAAATGCTCCTGCTGGTTTTTCTTTGCTCTCGTCATACCGTTTCTGATCTCTGTACCCGCGAGAATAAAATTGTCACGTTCTTGATCTCTTGACGTTCTACTCTACTAATGTATACCGCGCCGGAGTCAATCTGCGACACTCGCTCGCCGACAATTTGAATCCACAATTGTCCTCCGATTGGTTGCATTGCCTAGCCAATCGGTGCTTTTTCAAGTTGTTGTTGCGTTCTTATTATTATTCGAATCAACCGAGCATTGGCGGAATGCCATCATGAATAAGACGCACAATAAACAATTCATACGTTCTGTTTCTTCCCTCATCGGTAAAAAGTCTCCCAAAGTTATCTTCTCTTTATCGTTCATATCCGTGTCTTTCTAAATGATAGACTGATCGTAAAGCTAAACATAAAGACAGGTAAATTCTAAATAGATGCTGTTGAACCGCTGAACGTCAAAGATAAGTTATGTTACACGTGTGTATGCTATTTCAAAGCGAACATAGGATGCATTGTGAAACTTCTCGAGTGCCGATTTTGCAACTTAACTAATAAACGATAACCTAGTATATAATGCACGTTACCGCGTAATGAACGGTTGCTAGAATATAGAGCACAACTTTAAAACAGTACCTACGTTACGACACTAGCCAATTACAATGTATAACCGTACCGTACGAAATTGACAAATATGCGTGTTTTCGTCAACTTTCACAAAATTGCAGCTGGTCCATGGCACAGCAGGCTCGATGCGCGCAGAAAACAATGAATAAAGATCATGGAGTACGTTCTATATAACGAAAATTCTTCGGAAGATTCACCGCATTTAGGGGACTCAAACGTGTATAAAATTTTGAAAAGTTTTCTGCCAGACCATCTCTAACAGATTTGTCTGACACATATTATGAGTGATTCTCAATATCACAATCATGTTATTCCTACTATGCGCAGTGTTGGCTTTTGCGTAAGACCGGACGTGCATGATTCTTTCCGAGAGATGTATTCACGTTGCTGCACCACATTGAATTGACCGTAAAGAGAACAAAGGCCGGTGCATGTCGGAAATGAGAACGTAAGACGCACCAATATTTTTCACAGGTTAATTTCCAGTTTACGCGACTAAGTGCATAGTTAATCATTCGATTTATAAGGTCAGCAAACGTGGAGGTTGAAAAAAATAGTGCCAAACAAATAGCGCCGAAAAAGTAATACCGAAAAAAACAGAACATTGAAAAACAGCGCCGAAAAAATAGTGTCGATAATGTCAAATCAGGTTTACAATGGAGTTATGAAATTCCATCGGAGCAGGGACGTACACGCCCTAAAGAATGGTGAACGCAGTATTATTTGATTGAAAAGTTGAGGAAAAAGTGTATAGTTAAGCCGGGCTGGCAGAATGACCACTAAACATGCGCATTTGCATTTTATAGCGACTAAAAGTATCTATTATTAATCACGGAATACAGAGATAGCCTTAACGAATAGTTACATCAGTTTGAAGGTGTATGTAAACACGACTCTGTCTTCTTCCGCTGGAAGAGTTGAATGCGTAACGTGATTTCAAGTAATTTTCCATAGTCTGCAGAAAGGTTTGCCATTATTTCGCAATGTTAACGATTGTACGACTGTCCTTACGCTATGCTACTTTTACACTGTTACCTCTGATTAAGTAATAAAAGTCTTTCCGATCTTCATCGTCCACCGAATGACACGCATAAAGGTAAGTAAACGACAGACGTGTACAATGAAGAGTCACATTTCGTCTTGTACGCCATTTGACGCAAGCCCGTGCTCTTGCGTCAGCCAAGCAGCGTTCGAAAATCAAGCGGATCGACGTAAAGCCTTTCTCTCCACGGACGCGTCCGGCGCTATCTAAATAACGTGGTACCAACGTTGGTTATGATTTCGTTACAACTAATACATTTGGTACCATAAATTTACGGCCATGAGTGGGATGTTTGTAACTTGTGATACATAATCATAGACACTCTCATCATTAATTCCACACCGAATAATTATGTTAAAGTATACCAGCTCGATACGAGTCGTCTTCTGAGCGTATGTAAGCATGTACGTATAACATGTATGCAAATCTTTCCGCCTTCTTACCTAATAAAAGAAGTGCGCGACGGCACCGCTTAAGAAGTGGAAGGTGACCTCGATGAAAAAAACTACCATAAACAGGTCTATTACTCTCACCTCGCCGTCTGCTACCTCTATATGACAAATAGACCTAAAGAAAGGTTTGGATTTTCTTCATAACGAGATGACAGTCACTGGCAACGGGACAACAAGTTATGACGACAAGACAGAGTCAACAATGACCATTGTTGGACACCGTAAATATTCAGAGTACGAATTTTTCGAGCGGATCCGTTTTTTTCCACACGAACCAACAAGAGAGGATAACGCGAGGATGATAGAGACGTTAGATGCATAAAAATAAAGGCACATAAGCAATTTTACTTGACGAAGAGACGAATGGTATTACTATTTTGTTGCAATTCGAATTCGCTATTCATACTCAAAGAATAAGAGAGATTTCCAACAAAAATGCAATTCTGTCAGGTAAACGAATTCTTCATCGGAAGTATGTAATGAATCAGTCAAACGATAATACTGTTAATCGAGTTATATGTCTCCTTTACTTCTTACCAACTTTTTGTAATAAACCATTGAAACTGCTCCGTTGGGGGCCACGTGGCTGAGAGTTTGGGCGGGAGGCGAGGAGCAAGAAACGTGCAGGTAGAATTGAGTAAACGAGCATAGCAGGGAACCGCAGGGACGCGGAGTGGAGGTCAGAGCTCAAACATTGCGTGGTAGACCCCTTCCCGTTTATATAGGAGGTGCGAGTTCTCATTGCATGTTCGATATAGTTCGCGCTAATTCGCGTGACAGTCAATATTGATCACATCGCAGTGTGCCGCCGATTTTTCCCATTCGCGAGATTCACCGACGATCGAACGATTCACGTTTCTTGACGTTACCGTCTTCTGTTTCTCTTTCTCTCTCTCTCTCTCTCTCTCCCCACCACCCTCTTTCTCTCTTTCTCGTCCCGGGAACACGAACGAGCTCGGTGAGTCGGAAGATTCTTTGATACGTCACTATGGTGGTGATTGTGCTGTTATTGTTCTTACTAACGGTGGTGATGGATTGATGGTGATCATGGTGAAAGCAACAGTAGATCAAGAACACTAATGTGCCTATTGGATTAAACGTGTCGCTTTTTTCAAGCTTATCTCTTTCGATTCTTTCTAAAAATTGGTATGCTACACGTATCACGGTCTTATGCCGTTCGTGAAGCTGGATTTTAAAGAGGTAGCTCGCAGTTGATGCGTTGTGCCAAAAATTGACAACAGGTCTGACACTTTCCACCTGAGAAACTGACAACTCTCCGCACGTAAAGAAGGTAAAGTAGCATTATCTCTCACGGACAAGAGAAATCTCGACAATAATGTGAAACTTAAGGGGAAATAATGCTACTGTAGTAGATAAACTGAAAGTTTCAAATTATTACGGCTGACGTATCAACCGATGCATTACTTCCAATTGTTCAAATGTTCGCCGTTATTTGTTCTGTGCAAAGAAATGCATTTCCCATTTGAGAAACGCAGTACCTACAACATTGGCAGTAACTTATATCATTTTTTTTACGGTTCTTCACCGAGATTCTAACCATATTATTGCGAGTAACAAGTGCAAGTTCAAAAACGCAACCTCCCTGGCAATCGCGCCGATAAAATGACGATAGTAACAGCAACTGTGAGTTCTCACGTTCAGAACCAATCGTCAAGTTTCTATAATATAAATACGGTCAAGTTTTTCTTCAAATGAGCCTTCCACTAGAGCGGACGTCAATGATACCTGCTTGTACATAATTTATACATTACGAAGCGTCGTATGCAACTGCTTGCCTAGCAGCGAATCCGCCAGTCGGCACATTGGTAGACGATTGACACGAATGCTTTTTTCTTAACTATCATTTATTATAAAAGACAGCCAAGGTTGTGCGGTTGTAATTATATTCATAATCAGTTTTGCAATCGAATTTGCCTTTCAACAAAATTATTCGAAACATTAAATGTGCACAATGCTAGACTAATGTATGCTGTATTAGTAAAGTTTTCGAAGATTCACTTAATTCTACATTTTCTCAGCAGACTATTCCAGCGTTCCATACTGATTATCACAATAATACTCTCTTGAGTACTTAAGTCTACTCTCTCTATATATACCTACATACAAACATTTCTGAAGTTTGATGGCTATCAAGATAAGTCAAACGAATACTGATATCGAGGATATAGCGACAATATGCAATCAGTCAGCTAAATTATACAGTGGTGACCAGCCATAATCAACTGATCGCCTGTCTATATTGATTCGACCCCCCCCCCCCTCCGGCTCTCTCTCGATCATTCCCAGAAAAATGTATATATTCTCTTCCTCTGCCTTCCAGTGCGTCTCGTTATTGCGATATATTTAATAATGACAGCTTTCGAAATTAACAAAATTTGTGACATTGAACGTTTCGAAACTCTACTGACGTTCCAATTTTTTGTCTAACTCTCACATTGTCGTCGAGGTGCATTAATTGGCATCCTTGTCGCGAACGAAACCTATTCGTGCGAATGTTGCGCGAATGCGAATAGTTTGATTTCACAATTTGTCAATCGGGAAACAATGTACTAATGAAACTATGAACATAAGAGACTACCTTTTAGTGAGTTATGCGTCTAGTGCTCGACGATAAACAAAATAAATCCACTTATTTTGCAGTACTTCATTTGTTAGTGTTAATGACGAACGATTAATGATTCAAGTTTAAATAGACCCAATCGTTACAACGATAGAATTTTTTATTTTTAAACATGCTGCGCTTCTATCTCTAACGTAGTAAAAGTATTCTCCTTAACCCCCACTTTATGCCCTTCACCGGTTTTTCTTTGACAATCGAACGCAAAGAAACTAAATGGCTAATCCGAAGTTGTGAGAGAAATAATTAATTTTTGTTCAACGTATTCGTTTCTCGATCATGCACACAGCGTTTCACTGTGTTCGTTGGCAATCGGAATAGTCGAAAAGTTTTCGGAGAAATAGCAGATTTCACAGTGTTTTTAATAGAAGAGTACTAATTTGCCCATCGCCAATGATAATTCGCTATCATTCACAAGAAAGCAATGCGTGGAGACGAATAACGGATTTTGTCGTTCACAGTATTTATGTGCGTGAAAATGATAACAGCGAACTTTGGTTATGGCATTATAATTATCTACATACCGACAAAAGTCACGTTCAAATTTAACATTGCCCCGATATTGGCTGATATCAATAAATCAGAATCAAAATATCGTTCCTGTTTACAACGGTCGCTCGATATCAATCTGTTTGCGAATTGGCTTTTTTCCGAACACATTCTCGCCCTTTAATTCGTTTCTCTTTCTTCCATTCTCGTCACGATCCTACCTAGGAGTGAACTCAATGAAAAAGAAGAGCTCTTGTTTATTCACATGAGCTCAGGCGCGTACGCGCGCACGCACGCAGGCAGAGATTCGCACAACAAACGGACAAACGGACGAATGTCGATCAAACAAACAAATAAACAAAGATGAAGATGAAGAAACGTCGGCAATAAAGACGATCGCGCATGTCACGTAGCTGTCGGCTTTAAAATACCGCGAACGAACGGCAGGAAAAACTGTCAGACTTTACCTTCCTGACCCTGAATCCAGCGGGGCCTGGGGCATGTATAAGAACGGACCCACGTTCTCGGTCCGTCTCCATTTTCGTCAGTTTTTCGGTACGGACCGGACCGAACGGACGCTCTCTTCATTCTAAACTGAAAAATCCGCATGCGCTGCTGTCTATCTTTTAAATAAGAGGAAATACATTTGTCAGCATATTCGGTCCGTGTACGGCGGGCGTCGCGACGTATCATTCGCTTCGCGATAATCATTCGCTTCGCGATAGTGAACTCGCCGAATGTGTGCGTGTACGTCGTTCCGCTTTCTGCAGAAGAGTTTCCACGCTCAGTTTCCAACTATTCCAGGATTCGTAGCATTCACCGTACAGTGTGCTCGTGAACAAGAAGTAGTAGTTTCTGGTGCACTAAGGGCGGTTTCACGGCAAAGAAATTAAGAGAAATTAAGAACTTAACCGACTTCGAGTAAGACAGTACTTTTCTATTAGAGTAATAAGACAATTTGTCCCAAACCCTAATTGACCTAATGTCCATTGAGACATCTTGCTTGCGGGAAATTCCTAATTTTCTCATTATTCAACGTTATTTCTCAAGTTTTCTCAGTTCCTCATTTAACAGTGTCTTTCGGTCTAAAGTTTAATTGGACGTGTTTAGACGTTTGCGACCTTTGACGAATCTTCCACCAAGAAGGATTCACCGTTGAAACAATCTTTTTCTCTCGAACGCTCACCCTTTCTTGCCTTTTTTTCTGAGAAGAGGCTATCATCCGCCAACCTTGTCCAGTTCAGCGTCCTTGTGCACGCCCTTTCTCCTCCACGTGAGGGCACTGCAAGGACCGTACACCCGCCATCAGTTTCACCGCGACCATGGCGCTGATAGAACGTAAGTACCGTCGGGTACGTTAATCATCCGCGCAGATCGACCGCGCAAATCGACCGCGCAAACCGACCGCGCAAAGGACTATCAGTGAAACGGAAACGTTATTAGCGAGATGAGGTTGAAGACCCTTCGACGAACCGGAATTCCCATTTTTCCCTTCGTTACGTAAACTTTCCTTCCACCTCCATCCTGGTTCTTCAATTTACTCGGCGGCACCTCTCCTTCGCATAAAAAATCCACCGTGATAACAAAAAAGTGACGTGTGCGGTATTATTAGCTCCGAGAATCCGGGAACAAACAAATTACACTACGTTATACACCAATCTTATTGTTTGTCGATGATGACGCGTCATCTTTCTCAACACTTGCATCGTTTTTCTCTCACGCCTGAAATTTTGCATACTTCACTCTTGAAAATGCTCACGTTTCACGAACGTCGAATTAAATAACTTTTTACGTCATCGTTATTACGGCAACGTCATTTAAATTAATGTTTCATAGAACAATAGCGTTATCGTCTCAAGTCCTTGAACAATGCTCATCAAAAACAACTCAAAAACGACAATTCCATATAAACAGAATTCGAATAGAACCACGAGAGACGGCCATATTTATTTTCATCTTGGACTTCTGTATTTACACATCTTGTATCCGTCCTCAGATAGAGAAAATTTATGCGGTTTTGTTTCCTGACCATGGCACGTATATCTAGGCGAATGAGGTCTACAGTGAAATGACAGCCAAAGAAAGGTCTTTCATCACAAACGAATATGAGGTGGATTGGTTATTCGCGAAGAGTCACTTTCCAAGTGATCTAATCTATTACCATTATTCCAAAACTTGAGTAGAACGCATCTCGTCATCCCGATCAATAAATTGCCAGGTTCAAGCACTGCGCTTTGGAGCGCCCATTTTTCTTGTCAGCAAACATTAAAATATCTACCTAATAAACTTACTCACGAATTTATGGGGCCGCCGCTACCGAATCGGATTCAATAATATTTCGACTGACAGCGCTCGACTTTCGGCGAGTTGTAATGCTAGATTTTACCTGATTATTCGATTAGGATATAATGGCTCCGTATCCGAATTGACACTTTCGTCGGTCAGGAAATATGTGAACGTGAAGAACTGGCAACGGTTTTTAGAGAGTGTGAAAGCTGTGCTTTAGGCAATCTTCAGTACCCGTAGTAGGCTATGCGTGAAATGAATTAATTATTAAAGCGACTCTGCTTACGCCCAGCGAATATTTATCAGCATTGCCTGAAAAGAAAATTGTGCTAGTACCTTCTTTGATTAACAAGAAGTATTTACCGTTATACATAAAACAACCTCTTCACAGTTTGTTTTCAGTTTGCATTAAAAACACATTCACCGCAATCATTTGGCTTCTTCAAATCTTGTTCGCTGAACGCATATTTTTCCTCCCTCGCAATAACCACTACAAAACAAAATTGGGAGATGAAAAACGTACGAGGAGTCGAGAAGATGTTTATAGACTGTGTACCGTTGTAGACCGAAAATTTTCCTCCTCACGCGAAATTCGCTCACCGTTGCTAGACTGTCAATCGTTATTACCGATGATTTTCCTTCCACGTTACCGTCTATTCTTGTAGCTTAGAACTGATCAATAACTTGGCCAAATCTCAAAAGAATTACCGAACTCTTGACAGTAATGCAAACAAATGCATCAACCATGACTCGCGAATTGGTCTATACAGGTTACTTAAACAGTTAACGAAAAACGATTTTAAGTTTTCTTACATTATACTATGTTCAAATACAATCGCTATACGACACCATGATGGCTGAAAAAAATGTGTTCAACTACTTTTATTGAGTCTTGTCACGCGTGCGGCGACTGAAGACCCTGTGCGTCACTTTTTAGAAAGTGAAGACATTCTCTGGTTCCAGTGTACACGTCTATAATCGGGAATACTTAAGAAAGGAAGAGAGGGAGCGAGAGAGAGAGAGAGAGAGAGAGAGAGAGAGAGAGAGAGAGAGAGAGAGAGAGAGAGAGAGAGAGAGAGAGAGAGAGAGAGAGAGAGAGAGAGAGAGAGAGAGAGAGAGAGAGAGAGAGAGAGAGAGAGCGCGTAGCAAGGTGGGGAAGGAGGTTCACCTCGACACGCTAATCTTGACGGACCTTTTAGACGGACCGAAAATCTCATACGTCTGAGGACACCGTTCGAAGGTACAAGGCCAACATATGAAGGATCGCCTTTAAAATGTTAACCAACAGTCGAGTGTGATACGAAGACCTTTTTTACTTGTCTGACTGGTGCCTGACGACGTCATTCGACTGTAGCATTCCCAACACGCGCTGATTTTATTCGAGTAAATGCGCTGGTAAAAAAATGGTTAACAAGGAGTGTAAAGTCTGATTCCTTGTGTCTCTCTCGCCTCCAGACTGAAGTTAAGCTGAAAAAGAGTTTAAAGATAAAAAAAAAATACCATCATACTTGATGCTTTCCGCTGTATCGGCATTCTGTTTGCGTTTTAAACTCCAGGTCATATTATTCCAGTAGAACACTACGTGATGAATAATGAATTTTTGAATGGTCGATAAAAAAAGTTCTTGTATTAATAGAGTCGCATTCGAGTGCCAGTATCTGCCTTCCATATGGCTACGCTCTTGATAAATACGCAACGTCATCGTTGCTGAGATTCATCTATCTTTCTTCATACATACATGTATTGACGCATCCGTTCCACTCACTGTGCAGCGCTCCCTTACTGGCATCAACTTATTCTTTGAAGTTACGTGCAATTGTTGCTAATTCGTCGTGGTAAACTGAGCGTGACTTTTCTTAATGACCAAACGATATTTTACTGTATGCAAACATAAACGAACAGACAGGAAAATATTGTTAATCACTAACACTCAGAGTTTCTGAGTATCAAACGTATCCGCGTGACTGACAAACGATTGCATAACGTATCTTACGTATGAATTTGTCCTTTGCACTCCTGCATAATGCAGGTACATTTTTTTAACGCAGATGCATACAAACGTGTATACACAAGAAGACGTGTTATGAGTGTATACATTAAGTATGTTTAAGCTTATGCGTGCTCTTTCCATTTTGCGATGATATACTTTTCATGATAATTGATCACGTAATTATTGGTTACGTAGGTAAGTCCTTTATACGATCGCAAACTCCATCATCCCTATCCCTTTCAAAAGGGATGAAGTGAGCTTCATTTGCCCGTTCTAGCTGGCTAAAGTAGCCTTGCCATTCCCGTTGGCAGTACGCTACTGTGGTGACCCAGGCGCGAGCACTGTTTCCGCACTCGAAGCCAATCTATATCGAAAATTGTTGGAATGTCGAACGCACACCGTGCGCGTCAGACCCATTTAAACTGTCACCATTGAACACGGAAAACAGAAAATCAGTTGATGCAATACAATTTATAATCAACTGTTGTGAACTATCGTTATATGGGAGTATAGCTCATTCTGACCAACAGGAGGTAACTTCGTCGAGCTTTCAAGGACACTCGTTCATACTCGCTTCGTATACTCTCCATAAGTAGAGTGTTGCAGTCGAAGTCGGACATGATAACGAAGCTATTTCAGTAATGTGTGATTTTGATGTAGCGCATGAAAGCTCGTCACAGTTCGCATCCGGAAGACTGTTTTTCCAGCGCGTATCTTTCCGGCGGGATAAATATCGTGCGTGCATTGGAATTTAGTATATTCAATTGATCAGCTAGCGATGAAATTGCGATGAATTTGTGATGAAATTTCAATGAAGTTGGACATTATCACACATATTTCCGTCCACAGTGCTGTGCTGGAAGTATGTTAAGGGTATCAACGCAACGTGTCGGTGACGGTCATAATAGCAATTACTTATAATTACTTACTTATCTATAACTAACTGTCTATAGCTTATTTATAAATACTAATGTCCGTATATGACTCACTAACGTGACTCATGTCCGCAGAGTTCCATCTGCTGGGGATTTTTCTTCGTAAGCGTTCAGTCAGTTTGCCAGTAGTTAGATCACCAGCTAGTGCTTCAAATTCTTTCAGTTCCCCGGTTAAAATAATTTTCTGTTCGCTAATCAAGCACGTAAACGTTTCAGGCACAATGTTGACGGACTGGGACCAGTTACCGTCGATTAAGCTCGGTGATTTTATGCTGGAACTCGAGCTTGGGACACCCAGTGATGAAATCATGGAAGTTGCCAAAAAGGAGCTGAGGGAGTCTCCGCAACGACAAAAGGAAGCTGTCGAGCAACTTAGAGAACTGATAAAGGGTACTAGAATTTTGTTTGGTCACTACCAGTCGACGTGAATGAGTAAATACCTCTCTGTCACACTTCTAGCGGAAGTCGATTTGAAGTGTCCGTTGGAGAATGATGCGTGGCTAGTAAGGTTCCTTCGACCATGCAAGTATTATCCGGAATCCGCCCTAAAACTGGTGAAGAATTATTATAGCTTTAAAGTGAAACACGCCAACGTATATGATAGTTTGAAACCCAGTAAAGAGAAAAACATATTTGAGCACAATATCCTAACTGTTTTGCCTAACCGAGATCAACACGGCCGTCGCGTACTGATAATCGAGTTGGGGAAGAAGTGGAAGCATAATAAATGCAGTTTGGATGAAGTATTCAAAGGTTGCGTTCTGTACTTGGAGGCTGCCCTATTGGAACCAACAACGCAGATCGCTGGAGCGATCGTCATTTTTGACATGGATGGACTAAGTCTTCAGCAAACGTGGCAATTCAATCCCCCATTCGCAAAACGTATAGTCGATTGGCTTCAAGATGCTGTTCCCTTGAGAGTGAAGAACATTCACATCGTGAACCAGCCTTACATCTTTAACATGGTGTTTGCACTTTTCAAACCTTTCCTCAGAGAGAAGCTCAAAAACAGGGTAAGTAATTTCGGTTTAGGATAATATTACATAAACGTTGCCTAGCATATGTTCGCAAAGGGGAAATATGTAAGTGCCTGATTATATCGAGAAAATGTGCAATCAGAGCCTTGGCATAATGAATGGAATATCGAAAGGCTAATGTAAGTCCATTGTTTCTTCGTCTTTTCTGGACTGTCCTTGAAACATGAGAACTTTTTGCATTTAGGCTCTTAGCCTGTTCATAAAACATCTGAAGAGTAGCGAAGGCAATTAATATGTAAATGAAATCAACTTGGAAAATGGAACTTTATAAAATGATACGAATTTATAATAGATTGATAGAAATGATTTATCTGTCGTATCTTTAGATCATTTTCCACGGCACTGACCGCGCGTCTCTACACCAGTACATATCACCAAAGGCCCTACCAGAATGTTATGGTGGTACCTTGCAAATTCCACGTGTCACGGGTCGCCAGTGGTACGATCTTCTGATCATGTGCGACAAGGAATATGAAGGTGAGGAAGTATTCATGATTAAGTATTATCAAGTTTCCAGAAAGGGTTAGGGTTAGTTTATCCGATGAATCAAAACCAACAAGACAAAGAGAAGTAGAGAGAATAACGAATTTTTTGCAGCAATCAATTCCTATGGCTACAAGAAATAGCTCAGTCTGTGCGGACAATTTGAGACGCAGAAAATAACGGAAAGGGGAACACGCACATTTCGGCGGATAGATCACACGGTCAAGATGCGTGGGCAATTTCTTCTCTATCCCTATCCTTAGTCCGGCCAATTAACTGCATTCGCACCCCTGTGCTCAGTACACTGACCACGCGTCCCCGACTTATTTATAATGGCTTTTTCTATTTCCTCCTAATTCTAATCTCCTCCGCAAACCACCGTCCAGGCCTCCTCCTCCTTTCTAGCTCAATCTTCTCGACCTATACCAATGGGATACTGCATCCTATGTAGTCTCATGGAGTATCTTTAGGTGTATACAGTAAGAAGTGTATGTATATAAATATCCGTATATAGTGCATCATATGTCTATTTACGTACATTGTATGCATTATATGCCTATTTACGTTTGTGTATATTTGCAAGAATAATAGGTATTCGACATAGGCTACATCGAATTATTGTTCGGCATTGTATTTTTGTACTTAGAACTCTCGCGTTGCACCCCCCCCCCCCCCATCTCCCTCTCTTTCCCTCTGTAATAGGAAGCTTCACATCGTTTTTAAATGTCTACGAAAAGAAGGAAGCGTAAGTTAGCACTTGTAAATGTTATTGAAAAAACTCGGAAAAGAAGGATTTTTGTGCCAATATAACATATTATATTTTCTCTGTCATCATTAGAGGTATTCCTATGTTTCCTGCGATAATAAAATTTCAACTCTATGAGTATACAACGTCAAGATTTTGAAGTTCCACGACATTGTGAGCATTGATAAACTATCATAAATAATTATTGCCATTCAGAACTTCCCGATGAATTGGATGATTTTTATTGAAGGAAATCTGACGTACACTAGACGTGAATCCGACATACATTCCTCCGTACCTAACGTATCCTGCTCTTTCTCTTGTCTGCGGATATACTGGCTTTTAAAAATTGATATAATCAAATTCTGCTTTTGTTGTCTCGCCTTTCAATACTTGCTATCAACCATTTCCTACAATTTCTTTCTCAGTATTATTTTCTTTCTCGTAGATTCATCTAGTCAAGAAGTTTGAAATACAAATTTAAAGCCTACAACCAGGCGATACTGTAAGATGTACGGCGATGATTATGATGTCACTGCGCCATGTTTTTAATGCTGGAGACGACTATTCTGTTATCCATATTCCTCGTTACGTCTTCTTGACATACCCGCAATTGTTCAAAGCTGTAAGGAAAAATGCATGTGTGTAGTGAGGGTAAAGAAATGAAGACGATATAAGCATACGCGTGCATATATGTGAATTCATAATCATTACGCAACGAATCAAATTTTGCAATGGAAATGATACGTTTCGCGGCAATAGTCCACCGTCATGGAACATGTTTGCGGAAAATTGTATGTCTTTGCGTAATAATCATTTTGCGGATGATGTGATGCTATAGCAGCGTAAGAAACAAAAGTTTCAATTATTGTCATTGAGTCCAAAGGTCTGCAGGACGAGTAAAGTTTGAAAAAAAAAAAAATGAACATAGCGCGGTTGAATTAACTAAAATGGACAGGAGACATATTTTTGAAAATGACTTATGTGAAACTGGTATAAATCAAATAGTTTACGACGTCCGACAGTTGTTGCCAGAACTAGACTATAGTAGCGAATTTTCATTTTGGGACAATATTGAAGAAATCTCGCACAATTTCAGGTATATGTATTTGCCCATAAACTGAGATTCAGTAACTCAAGTGCGATTACAGCCACTGGTAATCGAACCTCATTAATAGACAGTAAATACCTTCAAACTCCGACTCGAATGCGCAGAAATACTGCCAGAGCGGTTCTCCAATTGGTTCGTCCGGTAATTCGAATTCACCACCGATTCTTGCAGGCAGCACTTTAACGTCGATTTCATTAAGTAGACTAGCTTTGTTAGTCCCATGGAAGTGAATCCTCTTTCGGAGTTTATCCTAAAAACGTTTTGTCGTAAATAATGCAGAGTATGAAATTCAAATATGCATTGTTCTCGATATTGACATTACCTGAAGGAAGGGTTTGAACATAGCGTAGACCATATTGAATATAAAAGGCTGATTTACTATGTGAACGCCTTTTAAGCGGCAAGGCAGGCATCTCTGAATCCATTCTACAACCATTCCTGCGAAACTAGGAGTAAAATAAGTTATTTGATTTAGTGAAAAACCGTCCATATTGAAAATCACCCGAGCGCCAACAACCTACAACAGGAAAGGACATGTTAATCAAATGATAAGACCAATTACAAAATAGAAGTGGATCGGTGAAGAATTGAAAAAAGTTGTCGCCAATGAAATAACCTGAGTCCTCGGTTCTGCCATGGCTGCCTCTAAAATTAACATCGCTCCCTTAAAGATTTGATCAAGCGAAATTTCCTTTGGTTTCCATTTCTTGCCACCTTCGATCAATAGAATTCTGCAGCCATCCTTGCTGCGAAGTGGGAGCGGTAACAACAGGCCGGAAGTAAGGACTGCTTTTTCATTGCTAGGCAATAAGTTTCTCGTAAGATGAGAGTACTTTTCTCGAAACAAATAGAATCGCTTAATCTGTGAAACGAAAATTACGTAAATTCCTCAAATCGATCATTTAGAGCCGCAAGGTAAGTTGGAATCGATTCGATCAAATAATAATACAAAGTAGTATTGAACTACTGCAACTTTCGGAACTTTTTTAAAAAAGACGAGAACATTGGGAAGTTATTACTGTTTGTTAAGCGGCACGTAGAAATGAAACGCGACAGAAACCGAGAACGAGAAAATAGAAAGGATCTGCTCCATTATTGGCCTATGAAAAAGGGCACAGCTCGAAATGAGAAAAAGGATGTAAACAAAAAGCTGAATCGTACCAACTCAAAAGCGCTTTCTGGGTACCACTTGCAGGGTCGTAGGAACTTTTGATAATACTCGTCATCACAGGGTAGCACCAAATCCGGCTCTCCTAGGAAAAGTATAGTAGACAATACGGTTCTGTCCCCTCATTATCAATATTACTAGGCCTGATGAGATTTATAAGTAAAAATATAAGCTATTCTAAGAAAGTAACAGACGTAAGTATTTCAGAATACGTTGCATGTGACAATAATCTTATTTGAGCATAGTTTGTCGCTGAGCATGCTCGGCCAGAATGAAATGCATAATTGGTATCAAA
Source organism: Cryptocheilus praepositus (assembly GCA_033815515.1). NCBI lineage: Eukaryota > Metazoa > Arthropoda > Insecta > Hymenoptera > Pompilidae > Cryptocheilus > Cryptocheilus praepositus. The sequence goes on along the minus strand of JAWWQZ010000256.1, from coordinate 5,725,083 downwards.
GCCTCTCGCAAGGTCAAGGTTTGATGTTTGCCCTTGCGGTGAAGTATAATGTAGCATAAATTATAGGGTTCGCCCAGAGGCTACGGTCAGCTGCTCATTGCGAGGGAATTATTAACGTTGTGCAGTGGTAAGATTCTTTTCTTTCTTCCACTCGTCCATTCTCCAATTATCGGTCAATCTTCACTGATTCGTAGTGAATGAGATCGAATGCCCAACGTTCGTTAGAAACCAACTAACAATAGAGTGCCGCTAGTAAAAAAACCCGACGTATCGACTAAATTTCAATTTCAAAGCTAGCTTTCCGAGCTAAAATTTCATATCCTTCGAGCCAACTGTTGCATCGAAAAAGATAAAGCGGAAACATGTATGGCGGAACAGTTTAGGGTAGAAGTACGTAACTTTCCTTTTTACTTAACCGGTTTTCCAAGCTATGGTTTAACAGATGCGCGCGAAACATTCACAGACGAAAGTTATCCGCACGCCACCACACATCCGTTTAAAACGGAGTACATTACAATGAGTGTGGCCCTTGGGCAGAATATTTTTTCTATAAATGTCACATTGTGTCACATGTCAAAGCTCAAGCACTAGAGTGATTCACTTCCCGGACGGAAACATTGGCGGCAAGTAAAGAATTATGCAACGTCTAACAAAGCAAAGGGAATATTTTTGAGCGGGTTAGCCAATTCGACAAAGCAATTGTCCAAGAGAAGAAAGTGACGGAAATGTTTGCTCTGCGCGACAAAATGAGAAAATCTGAAAAATCCCTCTTTCTCTTTCTCCCGCTGTCTTACTGTATGGATACTGGTTAAGATGCCGTTGCGTCAATATAATTAGAGAACAGTATGCACATGTTTGACTAGAAAAACTGAACAAACGTTATACTCCGCACTGCATACTCTATTTACTGTTCATTGATTTACGCATATCAAGTAATACGATCAGAGCGCGAAGGTGAGTGGTTATATATTATCGCGGAAAATGTAATCTCATGATAAGGAATAAAGATAAACCGCGAATAAGTTGGAATGCAACATTGTCAAACCACCAACCCCTTCAATCTGTGCAAGTCTTACCTTTGACGAGCTCTTTAATCCTCTTCAAAGCTTCCTCTCTGATTTCTGGCGTTTCTCGAAGTTCGCTCTTAGCCAGAAGTTCAAACGACTGATCTAGCTCATATGGTTCGAATTTGAGCTCCGTATTACCGATACAAACTTTCGGTATTTCCTCGATCTTGTCTTGCACCGTCAACCGTTCGGGGATATTATCCTGCGCCATCCCCGTGCCGTTCTGTTCCTTGCAGTGACTGAAACGTATCTGTCGAACAAACATCTTCAGTCCTTCCGCTTAACTCTTTGTTTACCCTAATAATTAATCGTCCTTTCTCTGTTCCGTTTATTACGGTAGTGGTGGTGATTGTGGTGGTTGTGGTTGTTGTAGCGGTAATAATAGTAGTAGTTGTAGTAACGGTGTACTACGTAATAACGTGGTGTACTACGTAAAGATGTCACCCACTCAACATCCGCCTTCGTTAAACCGCTCTTGTACCGATCTTCGTGTTAATGTCAAATGTAGAGGGTAGTAGTAGTAAAAGCAGTAGTGGCGTGCTGGGATTGACAAATCGTCAGTTATAAGTCATCATCAGTGACGCAGAACAATCTAATGATATTTTAGTAATGTATTCTTTCCACAAGGAATTATTTTGTCGTCGCAAAAGTACACGCTGATGCTGAAGTTTGTGTTGCGTAGCCCTAGGTTACTTTTCCTTTTAGTGACAACTCACTGCCCTCGCTCCGCTTCGCGGTGGACCGTTAAAACTTGCACTCAGACTTGGGCTCCGCTAAAAATTTGAACTCCTCGTTAGCCAAGTTCCGCTTCTTGCACAGAAGAAGATTTGCGTGATTAGCATCGCCTGTAAACCCTGACCCCAACCCCAACCCGCTCTCCCACGCCTCCGCTCCATCGCACGTATGTTAATGCGCCTAAGAAAGAGATACAACGTCTTTTCTCGAAGAAGATAAAACCCATTTGCGACAATTTTTGACATTTTCATCTCATCTTCGTGACCAAAGGTTAAGAATGACTATACCTACCACTAATATTATTGTCAACGGAAATAAACGGAACTTCATGCTCACTGAGATATTTACTAAATATTAATAGTGTGGTACTAATTTTACGTAATTCTTTAGGTGACAATAGGGAAAGAATTTGCTACAGTTATGGTAAAGATAAACATGAATTCGTCTTCTTGCAGCATCGTAGCTTATTACGAAGGGTACGATTATCGCACCGGGCATAGAACATATAACTCGTCCGAAATCTCTAATTAAAATTTGCACGTATGGTGCGCGTGCGCCTTATGCAAGTTGAACAATATTGAGAATAAAATTGTCTTTCGAACACCCGAAATACCTAGAACAACATACAATATTCCCTGATATTACCTTCCACGTGGATAAATAGTTAGGAAATACGCCTACACACGATTGATCCTATCCTTCCGGCGACGGCTTCCCGTAATCTTCTTCTCGGCGTTGATAGTTTTCTCAATAAGTAAGCAATATAGACTCGCAACGGGTAAGTACGAAGTAATAAGTAACGTGCGTAACATGTGCACAATTAATAGGGGAAATTGAACGAGCGTAGAAACACAGAAAATGAAGAGCGGAGAAGCGGAAAGTCGAAGAGGAAAAGGTAGCAGAAAAGTAATAATTTAGGAAAGAATGATCCACGGTGGACGAACTATCGTTAGTAACTGTCTTCAGTTGAGTCGCGTGCAGGTAGACATTAACAACAACGTTCACCTGCCCCACCTCCGTTTCTCTTGATATCTTGCTTAATCACTCCTCTACTCGCTCTACCTATACTTTCGTGTTGCTCAGTCCCTCTCTAGCTTCCCTACGACGGCTTCGCACATTTCTCTTATTCATGCGTGCGAACTGAACGATTTCCTGCTTGACAAATACATTTTCATGCTCGAAGTAAACACCGTAGACGGAAGGAATGCATTAATATATCATTATAATGCGACAGGAAGTTGATCCATTTTTTCTTTTTATTGCAGAAAAGAAAAAGTCACAATAGTGCAAGTATGCTTTGATGACAGGCATTAAAGGCGGGTAAATTAGTTGAAAGAAGGAATGTTGAATAAATCCTTCTTGATCTTGCCGATAAACTAAGCATTTGTGATATATGAAATATTGAGCTGAAAGAAAGATTGTGAACAGCTCCAATGTGACGCAGTCAAATGCAAATTATCTCTATTAGCAGTTTGAATGAATCGAATGATTATATGAGACTACTTGACACATTTACTGCCATTTCTGCTTATCCGTTAGATGACCCCCGGTGTATGATTTTAGTATGATTAATAACAGTGTAGATAAACGATTGAATTCCTTTGCAATAGTCCCGACAACACGTTTACCCTTCTCCTTTTTACTGACCTCAAATTACTTAATTACAATCTTTTATCGGGATCTTCATATAGGACATTCGATTCCTCAGAAATATCACTTAAAAATCTCAAAGATTTAAATATTGTTCCTGTATAACCTATCTCCCGAGTATTATAGGCATCTTTCTCGTTTCCGGGAAATGTCATATTCGGGACATTGAGACAGTGTGTAGAACGAAAAAGAATAATGTACGTTTATGCTGTCGTCTACTTGTTGAAAATCGATCTAAGCTAGTGCAAATTTAAAGGGTTCTGAGCAAATTCGCAAATTGAAACCGTCTATTATTCTGAACCTGTAATTCGAATATTTTCATTTTTGGGTAAAGATAAGAGTGTCTAACTTTTAGGACGAGGGTATGTACATATTTGCATAGTTATGAAATTTGTAGGGGAAAGGAAAGAAAGCAACTATTATACGGATAAATTATTATTTCGTTGTAGCCTCGGAAAGAAGTATCATGAATTTCGCATGGCAATTTGATAAATAATTCTGCGGTTCTCAGTCTACGAATATCTTCATTTAAACCATAATTCCATAACCGGTCGTGAAAGCATCAACGGCCCGACGCTGATTGTAAGAGGAAGTTTTCACCGGCAGGTCGATCCAACAAGATGGATAAAGTCCACCATTTTCTCTATTCTGGCTTCTTCTTGTAACCGAAGGAGTTCCATTCTGAAAGATAAGGTAGAATGAAGAAACAGAATAATCGTCAATTTAATGAAATCGTCGAATCAAGATCAGAAATATTGGAAACTTGTGAGTACATAATACTGTTTGCGAATGTATTCATTGAACTTTCCTCTGCCGCCGTGACACATCTTATCCTGTTAGTCGTCTAATAAGGTGCAGTAAATAAAACGTGCGTATTTTAATATTTTATCGAATTTCTACGAACGCAACATCGAGAGAAGACAAAGGTTCGGTGAAACAAAAGGCCGTAGCGAACGGTGATTCATGACAGGTGAACCGATCGTCACGAGGCAAGTGCGTTAATCAGCATTAAGATTAGCCTCGGCAGACGTTTGAGCCTGCACGATTTTATTCAATATCACAAAGAGCTGCCTCGACCTTTGGGATGCATTACTCGTTATTTACCTTTAATTCTATCCTCATATTTAACGATGGTTAAATACCAGTCAGCACTCGTGTAATCGATTTCGGGTAACTTGCCGTCGTAATTCTTGGGCAAGTGAGACGGTGCCAAATGACTGTGCAGGGATGACATCTTGGTCCCGTGGAAGTACATCCGCTTCTTTAGTTTCTCCCGAATGAAAGGCTTGAACATTTGCCAGACCATATTGAAGAGGAAGGGTTGCTTAACGATGTGTACCTAATCACGTTATTGGCGAAGCAACAAAATATTGGGCATAAGTATCCTGTATAAGTCGCATATGATAAATATAAGTGAACGGTAAATACCGTCCTTATCGTGCGACGATAAACAATATTACGTTATAGTTTGCATGTGCTGACCTCTTTAAGACGGAGCGGCATTGCGTCTTGAATGAAACTGAGCAGTCTCATGCTGAACGCCGGCGTCAACCCCATCACCTGCTTCATGGAGAGACCGTCAAAGTCCATAAGAACGACAGTACCGTGTACCTAAAAATAATGAGAAAATAGAAGCAAACGGCATTGAGTGGACAGAACTGAGCAGCGAATAGTGGAATAGACTTTCAGCGAAGGACGCGAACTTAGTAGTACGTAACGAAAAGTAGTTCTCTTACAGCGCGGTCACGTAATCTGATATCTGACTAGCGTGTCATGCATCTGCCGAATGATCTGCTTTGGAGCATGACGCGCCCTATGCTACTGATGGAAAAGCTGTTTCACCGATTTAACAGCCCAACCTTTACCCACCTGTGTTTTCTCTTCGATCATTGCCACCTGATGAATTAAATAGAAAACTCGGAACATCTGATCGGCACTGACTTTCGACGGATCCCATGACTTGCCAGCGTTCACTAAGAGAACCCTCCGTCCGAGTTGATCTCTGTTTTTGAGCACGTTCACTACATTATTGTCAAGGAAAGCTGACTTTTCATCAGAGGGCATTAGATTGTCGAGCAGAGACGCATTTTTCTGTCTGAACTGAGCGACCCTTTTCATTAATTCTAAAGCACTCTCAGGGTAGAACTTGCATGGCCGAAGGAATATAAGTAGGAACTCGTCGTCTGTCCGATAGTACAGCGTTTTATCATCTGAAAATAATAATAATTGAATTAACTGCATAACTTCTAAATTGACATTCGTTTCGCTTACAGTTCTTTATTGCAAGCCTGCAATATTTCGGAGTAACGCGCATGATTCGATAAGCAGCACAAGCTCTTATCATAATCAGCTAGCTTGCCGATTATTAGAAAGAAAATTACATTCTTAATTATTGACTACGTGCTAGTACGATTAACCTGCTGATCACAACGCGCTGATCGCAACGTATGATCGATGTTCGATAAGAAAGAGGGCCACACGTAGCCCATGTGTACCCCCTTTTCTTCTTCGTCAACGCAAACTTCGGCGAACTGTTTAACGTTGCCGATTTGACAAGCGTCGACAAATAAATATCAACTCGTAATTCCATTGTGCGACAGCGATACCGTGTCTCCCGTGAGATCATCGTCGTTTGGCCTTGCATGCAAGGCGATGGCCCCTCTACGCAGAAAATTCGTTTCCTTCCCTCTCTGCTTCTAGAATTACATCGAGCGGCGACTTGATTTCCAATTTATTTCAAAGCGAACGACCAAGTAGGATAACAGATATCACGACAACGGTGCATACGGTCACATAATGGCAATTCAATTGGATGAAAACATTGTTTCTTTTTTTTTTAAGTATATCTATGCAGTTGTAATCGATTACTCTATACAAATAAATCTATATCGTCGAAGCTAAAATCCACTAGAAAATGATTATGCGGTCAAAGGTCAATGCATGATGACAACCAGATGTTACCGTTGAACGGAACTGTTGGACAGAATTGAAATTTTCCATTAAACGATTCATGACGTGTGCAAATCTGCAAAGTAGCAGTTCATAAATATGTGAAAACAATTCAGATCCAAGGAACAAAGTCATTATGACTCGGTCGATGCATCATCCGGGAGAGATATCGTTCAGAAAAACAACTCTACCGTCGAACAGAATTCTCGTTATTGAAACAAGCCCTTGTAATTAATTGGCGAGTGAATTGACCGGGAATGTTGCAAATTTTCGAGGCCCCATCAACGGTGAAGTATCAGTTTCCAGTAAATATTTACTTTCTAATCGATCTCGAGCCGATTACGGAACAATAAGCCTTCTCATTTGTTATTCATTTAAGACAAAAGCAAAGAAATATTTTTCCCCAGGGATGCGCGGAAATTAAGGGGCCGCGCTCTCTTTCCTGTTTTCCCCGTACTTACAGATGACAGGCTAGAGGAAAATATAGGAAGTTTCGGATGTACGGAAGTTTCGTCGGGCTGATAATTTGTCAAGTTACCGATGATGATCGGTGGTCTATGCTGTTTCTCATCGCAACACGATGTAAGAACAGATCTAAAACTGCATTAATCCGAAAATTTCAATCGACGAAGATGATCGTTGCTCGTTATTTTAAGAATGAATGTTCTCGCGGGTCAAGGTCCGAACACTTATCAGAACTGATCGTTCTTCTTATCGACAATGATCCTCGATCGTTTCAGAGAACATAGCGGCTGACCGTTTGTACCCGATTGAAATATTGTCTGTCACTTCAGTTGAAATGAACAGCAGACTGTGCCAGAGGTGTACTTTCGAAAGGCAACAACAGAGACGAAATTCTGAGGGCGAACCTTGAAATCGAAAGGTTGCGCAGATTATATTCAACGAATTGAATAGAGAAATGACACGAGGGGAAGAAAAGTAGAGAATTGAGAACTAACCGATAAGACACTTATCAACATGGCCGCACGTGACCCCTTGCCTCGCTTCAAGCGAACGTAGAAACATATAAATTGTACATACGCACACGTTTATATTTACCACTAAATGTATAACGATAGTCTCGAGAAATGTGGGAATCGACTCAACGGTCGGCATATTTATTAAAAAATCGCATATGTGTCCATCGAAACGGCGTGCTCGCTTGTTTTCATAAAGAATCTACTCGAAAGTAGAATTAAAATAGTACGAATATACCGCAGGCATAGTGTTCCTACTTCAAATGTCTAGTGTAGCTTAGACAGCCTGCCCGAAAGCACTTGAAAGTAGAGCATCGAATCCTGTTGATGTGAAAACTATGATAATTTGTTAAGGGCTGCATGAACGACTGAGCGTAACTAATTTACAGAAACAACACTGTAACAACTTATTTTGCCGGGGTGGAAATGAGACTGACACCGCGCAGCCATGCACGAGTCGCTCATCGCGTACTTACACACCGGGGCAACTTTCAACTTGAACAATATAAACGATTGAAGCTCTTCACTCTGCGACCGCGTCTCGTTATACGTAACGAAAGTAGTAGAAAAGGAAACATTGAATATTTATTCGGTCAACGTTCCACTAGAGTGGCTAAAAGAGTATAGAGACGAAAATATCGAAAAATGATCATACTTTATTGTTTTAACCGTCCGACTGTGAAACGCTTTGGCAGCGTTCAATCAACTTACCTTCGAGAAATTTCCTAAGGGCTTCAAGACCACTTTTCACAATGTCCTCTGTTTCTCTGAGCTCATTCTCAGCGAGTGCCCTACTTTCCGGGGTGAGAGTGCCTATTTCCAATTCAAAGGACATTACTGCCCGCGATATCCTCTCTTGTTTTTTGACTACCGAAGAGCTTTGACTTGGTTCACCTGTTGCCCTCGGTCTCCTCAAGTCAGTCAGAATTGCTGCGACGATCCTCGCAGCAGGACGATCGCGGTATATCTGTGACTTGATATATCTTGCGCTACTAGAAGGAGACGGCCTCCTCTTGTTGTCCACTGCCTCTCCCGATGCCAATCTTTGACCGCTCAAAGTCCAGTCGCCCGCCAAGCGTCGACTCCGATTCGAGGGTTCCGTGATTCCTCCATCGCGGCTGACGATTCAACTTAGCCAGATAAAGGAAAACAGTGAGAAACGTACACATGGATGATTTGACCGATAAGGCGCAAAAACTCCTGCCTCAAAGTTCTTCCAACGAATACAAAAAACGTTCAAGTGCATCATACCAATTGCGAGTTATCTCGCGATATGATATGAGATAGATCAATTATTTTCGCATCTCCCTGTGGGTCAAGTATTTTTCAGCGGCCACATATTCTGATTTTTCCTCGATAAATGAGTTTGCAAAAGTATCTCTCTATTATCCAAATTTGTGAACATTTGAAAACACGTCTTGGTAACGATTAATTTCTTATTCAATTGACGAAAGCGTTTGAAAGAATTACAGAAAGCAAATCGAAAAGAAATTCAAGATTTTTATCGAGTAAGATATCGTGTTGTCAGGGAAAGACGCAACATCGTTGTCCGCTGTTAGTTATCGGGTTGTAGGTCGGTAACGCATTTGTACCGAATCAGACGTTCTGTATTTGCTATTAAAGTAGTAGGCACGCTAAATCTTTATGAATAATACAGGTAACTCTTGTTTCGATTAACGTTAAAAGAACCGCAAAAGGAAGCGGAGAAGAGAGAGAGAGAGAGAGAGAAAGGATAATTAGGTAGGGGAAACGATACTTTTGACCCTATGCTATGATACGCACACGGACTTCCCAATGTATTAGCTTATCTTTTGCACTTTTAATGGAATAGCAAGAAAGTACGCATAAGGAGATATTTAAAGTGCAATGGAGGTGCAATTGCCATTATGGTGTCATCTAGCGGTATTTCGAAGAAGGACGGTTAAGTAAAAGATTCTTCCGTTAGATGCCCTCACCTGCCTTCTCGCAGGCAAGTGGACGCGTGCTACACCAGACATGATCCAGCGATGGTGGTAGCCGTGAGACACGGCGAAACGGAGAGAAAGAGAGAGAGAGAGAGAAATTTAAGTAAATTCCGGTAGTAAAGCAGTGTACGGCTGTCGCATCGTCGGATGAATCGTATACTTCTCGTGTATACTTCTAGTCGTTGATGGGCAACGTATTCGTTTGCGATAGAATCAAGGCATAAAGAATTGTTTAGGCCGTGTGCGGTGATTTCGTGGGTGCGTAGGTTCCTTGCGATGCGTTTTATCTCATATATATATTTGCCTACACACTCTTCGTCGAAAGAGATTCTACGCGTTATCTTGTGTCAGATACTCTATCTCATCTCTCTGTTCTCTAGAGCGCTACATTCGACGTTCTTCTCTACATTGGCGTACGAAGAGTGTCGGGCGCCTTCAAAACTGTGCGCGCACTCTTTTTTTCGCTGCGGATGTGCGCTTTTGCCAGCCGTTCTGAGAATCGAGTCCCGCAAGGATGTCGAAGTTCATAGCCACGGATACGATCGACGGCATTTGGCCTTTTCTGCAGAGCGTGAGTGTCCTAGCCTCTATTCCCGGCTTGCCTTTGTCCGCTGCTTTTTTCTCCACGGAACAACATATTCCTTTTAATATCAGCACGGCACCCTCGGAAGAAACTCTTAAAGCTGTCGCCTGCCTTACGCGCGCACCTACTCCACGTTGCCCTACGTCATGAGATTATCCTTGTTCGCCGAACAAACTGGCTAGTAGAAGCACACGTCAGCGTCGTATAGAGTACAGATATCAGTTTCGAGATTAATGTCTCTAATGTGTAGATTGTAACATTGTCAAATATAATTTCGTGATGAAACATGCGGTGTGTCGTCACTTTGGAATCTCCCCGCGAGCTTTTCCGCTAAAGTTGAATCCTAATTTGACCTATTAGAATTGACATCTGACAGCAGTAAAACCTGTTATGGTGAAGAGGTGGGAATGAGGATACGTATCATGTCCGCCGATTCTATTCTTGGACTTTCGTCCTTTCGCATCTACATGTACACGTGAAAAATGCTCGCGTATCTTCTACTGCTCGAAGTATCTTCTACGTTTCTCCACCTGAATGCGACCAAATCGATATCGGAAATGCTGCTTCCGATTAAGTCCTATGTTAACGTCGGAACGTCATTACACGAACAATCCCACTAAGCAGTACTATTTCCGATTAATTTACTATTTCTAATTGCGAATCGTATGGTATCGTATACAGACACACACGTCCGCGCACCTTTTTTACATCAGCTTTGCAATTTACACGTTTACAACTGGTTTTTTGGATTAACAGTACCTCCCTGTTATTTCTTACCTTGTAACAATTTGGTCAATATAGTACGCGAGCGTGTAGGTGCTATATCTTTCTTTTGCGCTCAAGTGAAAGATGATGAAAATTGATGAAATATAATTTATCGGGAGATGTACTTGATTATTTGCATTGCAGATCGATTGGAGAGATCCATGGCTGGCTCTTCTTCTAACATTTCATGTCGCTGTGACAATGACAGCTGTGATGACTAGAAATCATGCAAATTTTCAGATTATACTTTTCCTGATACTTTGTGAGTATAGTTTGACTGAGACTTTTTATCTCCTAAAGCGAAGGGTGCAAACTGAACGTACTAGAGATGACTTTATTTGCAGTACTTTTGGTCTACTTTTCGGAAAGCATCAACGAAGTTGCTGCCACAAACTGGATGTAAGTAATGTTTCTTAGAGAACAACGGTCACACGAATACTGCAGCGACGTTATGTACTTTACATTTTCCTTTCTTTCTCTTAGGATTTTTTCGAAACAACAATATTTTGACTCCAAAGGGCTCTTCATATCTGTAGTGTTCTCAGTACCCATCTTAATGAACTGCATGATCATGGTGGCCAGTTGGCTGTATCAATCTAGTCAACTAATGACTAGTTTGAAAAGGGCACAATTAAGACAACAAGCAAAAAATCGACAGATCGAAGCAGAAACGACAAATGGCAAAATTTTTAGACAAAAGCAGGAGTAAAGAGTTATCAGCCAGGTTCCATCTAGTCAAACAACGGAAAATACTAATATGAATAAGGTTCATATGCCACTGCAAATTAATGCAGTTAGAATGAAAACACAGAGACTTAAATATAGGTGGTATTCTAAGATGTCACATGAAAAAAATATCTCAGTGTTGATTGTATCAGTAAAAAGCGCAATGATTACAGAAAATACCGGGCAAAAGCAAGGGCTTCACATTTTAGCTATACTGTAGAAAAGGACACAATCGTGACAGACGTAATCTACAGGGGATATGCCTAGTCAAACTCTTGTTGTGGATCGTACTTCCAAACTGTGTTTTATCGGCCGTGTGACCGATTAGCAACAGTTAGGTGTAACAGCAATTGTATCAAACTGCGTGTATGTAGAAGAGAGTGTAACGAAAGAAAGTGGTCTAATTGAAAGGCTAGAACGCTACTTTAATTAGTCAGGAAGTAAAATAAATGCATATTTCACATATACAGACCGTATATACAAGCTGCAGAGGTACACGAATGACTTGGAAAGTCAAAGAAACTAAGTGGTTTTTTCAAAAGACCGTCATTATCTTATATTAAGGTACATTCCTATGGATCACGTTTTATTAATTTTGCTACCTATTTTGACGAGTCGTGGTGATAATGTCTAATCCAAGTGTTCTTAAAGCATAATCGATGTACTTATACAAAGCAGTACACATGACTACGGCTTTTGTCTAGAAACGAAAGCATAATTATTATTATTAAGGACACAGAGTGCGTAGCAAAAATGAATGTTCTGTATGCATGTGCGTGAGTACCTACGTGACGTGTGCCTGTGCCACCAGTGAACGTGTAATACCGGATTTCCCAGTTCCTGGGATTTAGCAACTTGATCTATTTACGATAATGCAAAATAAAGTACGAGACCTAGCAGGAAGCATTCTACAGTATGTTGTACTAAATGAAACTTTATCCCTCAGTTTTATAATATACGTGGAATTGCTTTTTCGCGTCTTCGCGTCTTCGCGTCACGACAATGAAGCGCGCGTTCAATAGTATTAAAATAGAAAAAATTGTTTCATAACATTTTGACGGTTAACGATGTCGTTGCTACGTTAACTTGGCCAACAAGCGCGATTCTCGGCATTTCCATAATCGCAATCTTATTAAACAGAAGAGGACATGTCAAGGACTTGGCATTACTACGTATTCTGACAATCGATTATTGCGATAGGTATGTAGAAGCGAAATATTTCATCGAAGAATCGTCAACTTTAATGCGACAGTTTCAACATTTATGACTGGTGGATTAATCAAGCGATTATTTACCTGGTTATTTAAGGCACAGCCGAAATAATGTAAAATAGGAATTGTAGGAATTACTAATATGTGGCCCTTTTTATAATGGAGTCCCATAATCAGGCGAAAAGCTATGTGAACGATGTCCGTTCTTATGTTTACGTAAGATTCATTTTCTATTAAGATGCGCGAAAATAGTTGGCTAATAGAACAGACAATGACATGAAATAGCATTGATAGCGACACCACGCTGTCCTAAAGTAGGGCTATGCTAAGTGACGAGTGCTAGACGTGTGAATCGCGGCCATCTATATATAAACGAAGCGTATCGGCAGGTAGCTAGAGGTCGCCACGACAGTGTACTTTACTCTAGTGGCGTGCCGTTTATTTAGGTTGGCAATTGTCTCCAATTCCCCAGCGACCGGCCTGCGGCCAATCGTCTCTTATTATAGAAACATTAGATCTAACGAATATGAAATCATAATTATTAACATGGTAAAACATTATCACCCCTGCTGCATAACACTTTCTAACACAGGAAGTCTTAAATAAAAGTGAACTTTTCTGTTTCCGCCCTTTTCTGTTTCCGCCCTTTTCTATATATACAAATCCGATTGTACTAATGGGCTGCCTAAGCGAAACGTAAAAATAATAAAACATCAATTGTCACAATGTAAATCGATTATTCACGAAATATTATTCTTTAGACAATTATCAATTGCAATCAATTAATGGCCGTCAGTAAACATTTCAGACTTAACAATACTAGACACAAGAAGTGCAATAAATTCTCGAACGACCCTCGAGTATCATTCATTTTTCCATCATACCTTTTGTTGATCGTTACGCTTTCGTTGGAATAGAAAGGGAGTGTTGTAGACTTTCAGCCTATGAAAAGGGTAGTGAGTTAAATGAGAAGTGATGTCTTCCTTATTACGTTTCATTTAATATTAGTAGATTAGTAGTATTAGATAGTATTTAATATTAATAGAAATGATGAAACGTGGAACCGTAATACGTTATGACTGGACTGTGCTGTCACATGCAATTAGTGGCTGACGGTGTGTTTAAGGGGCGTGCAGTTCTTGCGTTTTCTCGCAGTTCATTAGCCATTCGTTATTTCTGTTCCATACGAAAAAGGGAAAAAGAAGGTCGGAAAGTATCTGACGCTTCAGAAAGAACCGATTTTTCTAGTTATCGAAAATGATTCCTACCAGCACCTATTCTAATTTAAAGCAAGCATCGCGATTACTCGGTAACAATAATCTGTTTGCATTTATGCGGCTTGTCGGTAAAAGAACGTCATTCAAACGTTCGACAGCGATCTTAGAAACCGAAGAAAAGGCTGGCTCAATTAATGACATCAGTCATGCATTTTGCAGTGAATGTAAACTGATACCTAAGCCCATTGAGGTTAAAAGGATGAATTCTGCAGAACGCATATCAGTAAATAAGTCCGATTTAAGTGACAATGAGAGTAGTGCTGCGGTTGTTAACAGTCTCGGTAACAGTAGCGTACGTGTCACAGTCGATGGAATAAGCACGCAAGACGAGCTAGATGATATCGAAATTGAGGAAGAACTACCGAAACCTTTGGATATTTGTACTGAGGATCTTTCGCATATACATAGCAGACGCGGCGTGTCCTATAACATCGCAAAGTACGCAAATGAATCTTATGTCATTCGAGAGCTAATAAAGCTCGGCGTTAAGGTATATAAGTTGGACACTGATACTGCTCTGGCTGAGTTTTACCTGACACGAAATTTTAACAAAGACGTCAAACCTTATATACAATTTTTACACGACAATGGGGTAGCGGCTGATATGCTAGGCAAAGTTCTATCTGATAATCTTCGTCTTCTTCAGGCTGATCTTGATGATCTCCGTAATCGTATAAAGTATATGCGGTCGCACAGGTTCACAAACGAAATGATTACTGCGATGATAGTCAAATGCCCGCAGTGGTTATGTCAACGTATTGAGACAATTGATGCCAATTTGGGTTACATACAGAGTGCTGTGAAAGCAAACGGTCAAGAAATCAGACACATAGCTGCCTCGCATCCTGCAATACTGATAAGCACAAAGTTGAACTTGTCTATAATAATATTCAGTTTGACAGAAGAGATGGGATTTTCATTTAACAATGTGAGAAGTATGCTTCTCAGCGAACCAGCTATACTCACTACCGGTAAGTGAGATGTTTATAATATGGAAAGGGCTTCTTTCAATGTATTACAGTGTTCGTTATCTTTTCAGAAAGACTCAAGTTGATAGATTCCTTTGATTACCTTCACAATACGATCGAGTTGCCGCATGAAGTGATCGCGCGTGAACCAAAAATGATCTTTTTCAGAAAGGATCGAATACAGTCGAGACATGAGTTTCTGAAGACAATAGGCAGAGCTCAGTATGATCCTAAAAAGCCACTTTACGTATGTCCATTAACGTTCATTAAAGTATCGGACGAAGAATTTTGCCATAATATATGTAAATGTAGCACAGAAATATATTACCAATTTATAAAATTATTGTAAAAGATCGTATGTACCGTTGGAAAAAGGAAAAATCAAATATGCACGTTATCGTATATCACTTATCGTTATCTTTATTTATGTCATTCTTATAATAGCGATAGTTCTGATATCTAAGTATCCTTCTCGTACGTAAATATATACAATCACAACATGCGCAATATGTTACACAAAATTTCATTCCGAATAACATGGTCTTTAGCTCAGGCGATCATTGTGTTGACGATAAAAAAAAAATCAATAAACAGATAAATGAGACAGCGGTTACTGCATTCATCAATATTCATTTCAACATCAGCCAGTCGTCGCCTGAAATTCTTTGGCCTTACGCAGAAACATGAGGGCGTGCCAGCCAATTTTGTAAAATTTTCCATTTTATATGATGAAAATGAGTTTACGCGTATGTTACATAGTTGATAATTCGTTAATCAGTCCCTCATACTTAATAAGATCTTTCAAATAGCTAATTATATTTTCCTAGTTCAATTTTCTTCTGTATCACTCTGACCGCACGATAGAGCAGCGAGTCGATTAGACCGGCAACAGTGAATACTCCACCAATAATAGCACACGTGTTCGTCGCGAAATGTCCGAAGGATTTCGATTTTTCTGTATACTTTACCATTAGAGGACTGAGTTCATAACTGAAAAACACACCGGGCATTCCCAATTCACTGGTGAAATAAGATGCATACCTCGCGTGTCGCGTTACAGAGAACTGATTAGTTACTAATGTTGAGCCATCGGCACGAACGTAAGTCGTAGGAACGATCTTTATGTAATGGTAAAACATCATGGCACCTGCGAAAGTAATAAATAGCCATAAATGACAAGCCAAAACATATTTGAGAATATGTAGGAAGTATGTGGTAGGAAGTAGATGATTATTCTTTTGAATAACCCGCGCTATCAAAAAGTCTGATAGATGGCAACGTCATCTGGGGAACTGACGTCAAATGACGAACAATAGAAAGAGAACGCGTGTCATGGCGCCGTCCCGATAACGTTGCGATACTTAGTGTTACAATGTGCTAAATATAAGAAGGAATCGGGATAAAAGGGTTTTCTGCGAAAATACTAATAGGTCTACGGTTTGAATAAGAGGAACCTATATCAGATCGACGAACGAAAAAAGTTTAGAAGATAATTAACAAAGCGTAAGCACTGAGTGTTTAAAGTGATAGTAAGCCGGTCTATTTCTCTCTCTCTCTCTCTCTTGCTCACTGCCTCTCCATCTCTCCATTTCTCCCCTCGTACTTTTTCCATTTTCAAAGGTATTCTTACACAAGATTTGCGGGAATAATAGCCTTCGCGAACATTCTTTCTTAAGTGAAAGCTTCTCTATTCAATTGAAATGAATGGAAACATAGCTTCGTTTCGTTAACCTTTGAACGTTACCAATTAGTGCAACAAACGTGTACCTAACCTCTCAGTATGTATGCTATAATTCGGATTATTTGACGCTAATATTAGTTATTTTTTTGAAATATTGAGACACTTCTAAATGATTAAGTATGGGCTAGTGGAATTTAGTGTTTTGTAAGTGCAATTTATAGATCAACATGCCAGTTGTATCAGGAGGAGCGTACCATCAAGGGCCCAGTTGTTGGGATAGAATAAAAATGGGCTTTGGTATAGGATTTTGTGTAGGAATGGCCTCCGGTGCTCTTTTCGGTGGATTTTCAGCTTTTAGGTACAGATATACTGTTCTATGAGCACAAAGTAGATTGCGGTAGGTAACCAGAGAAGTTATGTGAACAATTTGTTTCCCTCAGGTATGGAATTAGAGGCAGGGAACTGATGCAAAGTGTTGGGAAAGTGATGCTTCAAGGTGGAGGCACATTTGGTACATTTATGGCTATTGGAACTGGTATACGTTGTTAGTGCCCTAAGATTGTTGTTCGAGAAATATCTTTGGGGTACAAGTTCAACTATGACGCGAGAATGCACTGTTGAGATCTCAATAAAGTACATATAAGAAGCAAATTCGTACCTTCCGTCGCCACAACGATTGTGTCATCCATGGGATTTGTTTTACCTGGTATGTTCAGTCCGAAACTGAGATGACGAATTTTATGGGTCATATTGAATTCTAAGGAGGAATATGGTTGGACGTCGTGCACTGTAACCAACGATATATATACGTTACTACCGGCGTCAACAGGAATGTTGTGACAGGAGCAATTAATAATTGTGTCATAGCTTACCATGTACATGATTCACTGAAAAACTATCTCCAGGTGCAATGTGAAAACTTCCTCCGACTCTATTTACCTCCATGTAACCATATATTTGACATCCTTGCTTAAAAGCTGTTTTCAGTTTTTCTAAAGACTTGTCGTTTTGGCACTGTTTTATAGTAGACCGGTCAGGTGGAGCCCATTGCTTAAGTCGGTACGCTTGTCTTACATCTTCGCACGTATTGCAACATCTGAAGACATTCTGTGTTATAATATTTATTTAAATGTACATTCTGATTTTTTGAACATACGTTATTCCCAATGACTTGGAAGCTGCCCCATAGCAGTCCCCACATATTGGAACCGAGCTGTTATCCGTTACCTAAATTTAATATCGTTAAATCTTTTTATTTTTAACCTTGCCGGTATAAATGTTTCAATTAGTTGCGGTTATGTTTTAGGGTATGAAAGTACCTTTTCAGTTTCCTTGAGGGCTTTTGTATTAGTGATGTCTGAAAATCAAGGTAAAAGTTGCATGTTTCGGTGAGCAAAAAATTTTAACTGATACTGCAATGACTTGTATCGTGTGGATATATACATACTTGTCCTCTGAGGATCTTCCATTGGTTTACCGTTTAAGTCCAAACGTCTTTTAAATATATTATGTTCTATTTGTAAATGTTGTTCTCCCGTTGTATCCATTGCGTCTATCGACAAAACTGGAAAAATTGTTTCACCGCATTTTGTATTTTGGCAATTTTCTAGCCAAAGCAAAACTTTCGATTCACTCGTTACTTACGATTGCAGGATATAGTAGGTAGTATTATATCCAAATTAATCCGTAACTTAGAGCCTCTTGACGTATCCACAAATAATTCTTCGCTCAGACTTGGGGTAAGGTAATAGTTTACTTCGGACAGAAAGAGTATACCCATGATGACAGTACTAATAATTGTTACTGAAAAGACGATGTACTTTATTATATATGTTCGGTTAAATTGAATTGTAATGCAAATTGGAATCAGAAGAGTATTGTTAAAAGGTTGGTTACAGTTATTCTTAAAATGTCGAACAGTGAATATGTGCGAAATTAAATCGTAAAATAAAATAAAAACGTAAGCAAAGAGAGCAGGGTAGGATGACATGCCAACAATGAGATAAGAAAATAACAATAGAAGCCAAGATTTATAGAAATATAATGGCGTCGGAACATTAGGTTGCGAGGTTAACCCCATACTGAGAGGATATAACAACCAATCAGGAGAGTATGTTTATGGAAAATTAGAAAACATTGTGAATATTTGAAAGATGGAGTAAGCGAGAAGTTCGGGAAGAAAATGTAGAATGATAAGCTTTTGTGAGAAACTGAGCAGGAAGGATTTATTACCGAGAGCACCGCTAAAAGTGCGGATGAGAATATCCGCCTCCTCGCGCACCTTTGGATGCACATCCAGTTGCCGCAATATTTGCATTCTACTTAATACCGAGTCACCCGGTTATTCAACTGACTGCAATTAACGCGGTAAGACGAATAACAATATAATAGCAAAGCAATGAATGACACGAAGAGCGCCGACACAGTAGCTATGCAACCCTTATTGTATACACAGTACTGTTATAACGTGCTGACATTCGGAAGAACCACCAATAGCCACGTGTCGGCGTGGTACATGCCGAGAAGGCATTGGTTCCTTGCTAGATAATGAATAAAAGGTTTGTCACTGGATCCGATAGTTATCAGGTTCAGCGGCGTAGTTCTCAATCTGACTGTTGCTGGCATAGCAAGCACATCAGTAAGTATTGCTGCACGCCGCCGACAGCCATACCCTCGCTGTATGGCGGGTAAATCTTTAATTAGTGTCCATCAGTTTCTTTTATATTTATTTCTCTATCGATCAATATTTATATATGTCCACGTAGCGATAGATGGACCATCTCCAAGGATAACCGTAGAAGAAAGTGATTTACGTTTACAATGTAACGCCATCAGGTAAAAAAGTCGCCATGTTATTGCTTGTTTGTTACGAAGAATAAGGATGATTAACGATTTTAGAATCGTTATAATTTCTGAAAGAGATGACGGTATTAAGGAAGTCGTTGTCATTTTATGTTTGGCCAGATGAACTGAAAGTTGCACATTGTTCTTTACATACGCACGTTACAGCGGGTGGGTACTGAAATATACATTTTTTCGATTCAGGTTCATAACAAACGCTTGATAAACTTTATTTCCATTTCGCGTGTATCGTTGGATTTGCAATCTACATTACTGTTGTCATTTTTTGTCCGCATTCTCCGCAATTGCCACGTGCCTGACATTGAAAAACACCTTGTCAGGTTGTATAGAGCACAAATGTTTGACACATACATAGTACGAGTAATCGTACAGACGTTTTTTATGGTCATCATGTGCACTTTAGGCGTATGTGTATGTCAAACATGTAATGTGCATTCAATTATATACATTTATGACGACATAGTAGGTCTTCCCTAGGACAATCCTCCACAAGGATCACGCTGTTAAGGCACTCTATGTCAGGAATAATTAGAGCGTGCACCACGATCTTCATGATTAAACGAAGATGAAGGTAAACATTTTCCTGCGTGAAAGGGAAGAATTGTAGTAACAATGACTGTCAGAAATGGGTAAAAATATAGAATATACCATATATATCGCATGTCATCGTACACAAATCGTGAATTGAATTTAATGAAAAAAATATTATGTATTAGAAATAAAGATATGGGTGCCTTAAAAATAACTGGACGGCTGTCTAATAATGCTTAAGTTTAGTGGCCCGTTTGATGGACGCGATTCGGTTAACCTTATTCGCATTTGGGGTACATATTCAAAATGTGATGTGTTCAATGTTCGGGCCATGATCACATTTTTGAAGAAAAAGAAACATCTCTTTCGCTGGTCGATTCGTTGTAACAGGGACACAGTGGATCAATTATTCGGATCTATACGAATTTTCCGTTCCGAAAGGATCGCTTTGTAAAACTGATCAGCGAACTTAGATAAACGTTGCCGAATTTCTAGTAATTTGCTAACAAATAGGAATGCAGCAACTTGCCAAGCAAGTTGTGCAATGTCGAAATTCGGTCGGGAGCCGGGCGATCTTTTGAATCGCTGCAAAGTCTTCTCGGCAGTTCCGCATCTTTTTTCTTAGTGCAATTTTTTGCACGGCCTTTGAATTTTGTCATTTTGGTCCAACAATAGGACGTTCCATTAAAAATTATTCAGTTCTCTCTCTCTCTCATTCTATCGTGACAGATATTTTTTTTTTCCTTTTTCGAGAAACAATGACATAATTTATTAATAGATCCAGTTAATTGGAACCCATTGATGTTCAGTGGCTAAGGCTTCCAGCGCTGCTACCACTTGTCTGAATGTGTGATCAAAATCTTCGTTTACGATTACCAAGTCGATGTATTTCTCGTACGCTCGTTGGAGAGCGGCAGATTCTTCTAAAGTTGATTTCAGATCGTCTTCCTGTTATTGGAAATAATTTATCTTCACTCTGATGTTTCAACCTTACGATAGGTATCAGGCACCATACTTCGGTTAAAGTAACTAATGAGACAACAGGGGAGGGTTATGAAATACTTGGCAAGAGCGTTGCACGAAAGCTGTTCCGGGATCGAATGATGCTAATAATAACAGTAATGATGAGGAGTTGAAAAATAGAAAAAGAATTACGGAGAGATAACATGCAATACAAACCTCGTACAATGATGCAAGGGATTCCAGTGTTCTGGCCCTCCTTGAGCTGTACCTGATGGAGCTCTGGCGATCAAACTAACAAGGCCAACATTAAACAATATGCACGACCGATCAAATAAATTGGACAAGAAAAGCAGCGAATGAAAGTAAAGTAGGTGACGTGGGTAACATTAATGTTCGGCCATCGGAAGAGGAGTATGCAAATATACGGGAAAGACAGATGTAGAGACTGCGAAAGATCTAGTATACGGGAGCTAGTCTTTGGAGGTAATTGTACAATCGTTCAGACAAAAATGGGAGAAAGTGTAAATTTCAGTTTTGAAAAATGATTAGGTACCATCAGATTCCGGCTACTAGCACCGGTGGACCTTCCAAGATCGTAAAGACATTTCAGTTGTTCCATTCCGGGCGCGGCAATGAAAATGACGTAAGGTTTGAATTCTGTGCTGTTGTGAAGAATTTTTAAAGCAGCTGGACTGCAATCGAGAACGCACATTTTTCCAATCCTGATCAGCTCTCGCACGGAATCTAATTTGGTGCCATAAAGGTGGCCACAATACTCTCCGTGCTCAAGGTAGCGATGTTCTTTTATGTCCATTTCCATAGATTCGCGGTCAGTAAACCAGTAACTCTTGCCATCCTCCTCAACGACTCTTGGAGGTCTTGACGTATCTATAAAGAGATTGAAAGCAACACTACGGAATTTGTTGACGGTGAATCGAATAAGAGGAAGTTAATAAAAGGATTTGAAGAAAATGCTTCCTACAAGGTACGATGGTTCCGAACTTCTCTGGGTCACTGTTAATCAGGCGATTCTTTAATGTTCTCCTTCCGACTCCGCTTGGACCAACCAGCGCTAATGTATTTCGCCTGAATGGAGGCATTCTAGCCACTTCCTCGTAAAGGAGTAATTCGGCGCCATCAAACTCATCATTCGACTTAGATTGATACATCTTCCTTTTCTTCTTCTTGGCGATTCTTGTCCCACAGATAGAAATTTTATGGACAAAATCAGCTTGCGGTGGAACGAAAGCCTTCCTTCGTTCCTCTAATTCTAAAGAGGGAATTAATCCCGGTGGTCCCAAACCATCGCCATTAACTCTACGAGCTTGCCACCAGTTAGGGTCAGCTTGGTCGACGATTTGCAGTACATCGCCCTTTTGGAAAGGTAATCCGATCTCCCGACATGGCAGGAGTTTATCTTCGGAAGGATCATAATCGTAGAGGGCCCTCATATAGCACTGTAATAAGATTTTTTGAATGACCGATGATCGATAAAAATGTTATCGCCTTCGACAGAAATGAAATCAATGATAACAAAAAGTGAATGAAGAAGAAAGAGTCAGCGATACATTCGTTACAGATCCTTGTATTAAGTGCACCTCAATATTGACTATTGGAAAGGAAGAAGTTATAAGAATAATCTTAATTGCAATTGCTTACTGTGGATTTAAGTGGTCGATTACCATCGATCGCAATTCCTGGCGCCAATTTTAATGTCAGATTTTCCTTAGCTTCTTGTATGGCCAACTGAAGTTCCTCCGGATTGTGGACTTGTTTCCCGTTCACTTCTAGGATTACCTCCCCTGTCCTCAAAAGTCCTTGACGAGCCACCGTACTGCCACCGAGTATTCTAGCGATGATTAAATTTCCAGACTCGTCCACTTGAACCGTGAGGCCCTGCAAAGCATGTTAAAATACAGATGCGTAATCGGAAGTCCCTTCAATCCGTTTCTCAACAGTTTGCCAGACACACACCGGTGGAAATCTGAAAATCTTCGAAGCCACATGCTGTATGATACACGTTGCCGACAGGAATAACATACTACAGTTTGGCTTATTTACGAACTGCACGCGGCATTTCCGTCCTTTCTCTCAACGAATATACAAAAGCGCGTATACGTACCCAAGGATACATAGATCCGTTTGCACGCGATACGTTAGGATACCCCCCGAAAAATGTATTTTGGTCGAGCGGAAAATGATTGAAAAGTATCCTTCAATGTCTACCGCTTCTCTCGCTTCATGGTTTTTTGTTTGCCAACGTTCTTCAATAGAATTTTCAAGGAATTCACGGCAATATTCGACATACTACGCGTAACAGAAACGGACTAATTAATCGAAATAATCCTGCGCCTAGCAGGTTCTTACCAAAGGCTCGTCCGGTTGTCTTCTAAGTCCAACAACACGCACAGCTTCCGTTCTTTCGTCACTCGTCGGCATGTTTGGCTGTTTAGACGTCTCCAAATTATTCCAGGTCTGTCTCCTTTCAACGATAGCGTCGTGTGTCTCCAAAAGGGCCTTTAAATGTGACGCCTTGAGAAGGTACACCAATTCTCGCGCGGTCTCGTTTCTCGTTGCCTGAAAGGCGTGACAGACGTCGTCGACGATATCACAAACCGACGAGCATGTCGGCTCGATGGGCACCGGCGGATCTTCGAGTCGTTCCTGAACCTGGAACGCAATACATTATCCGGTTACGTCGGTGAGAAAACTGGTTTTCGACACTGCACACCCGGGGCACTCATTCGTTAGCGGTCGGTTTTCTCGAAGAAGGATTTTCTCACCCGTACCTTGGACTATCTTTCAAATTCTTTACTTTTTTAAAAAATATTCATCAGAAGCCGCGTTGCTAAAAATTGCCATTTCTGGTACATAAGCCAGGCTTTATGGTGCCAGTATTTTGACGGATCCGTAAGCAGAGCCTCCTACCGGCTGTGAAAGTCAAAACAGGTTTCCACATTGAATTGACTGCACGATATTGTGGGAAGCGTTTCCTATTGTCTTCGGTTCTATCCTTTTCCTTTTTTATGCATCGTGCGAGAGCAAATTCCGAAAGGAAGTGGGTGAACGAAGCCAGAGGGAACTCTGTATTGCCGCGTCAACAATTTTCACTGGCACAGGTAATACGTCATTCTTCTCTGAGCACCCACTATTCGCTACGAGGCTAATATCAAAGAAAAATAATGGCGAGGTTTCGTGATACAATAGTCCTGATCCCTGCGCTAATGTAGAATGGGGATTGTGCAATCCGAACAATACCTATGAAACTTTGGTGTCATCGGAATTCTACAAACCATACGAATGATCGTTCTACTCTACGAAGGTTAGTGCGAAGTTTTAGTGTAAGGAGAAGTAATAATGAATCAGTTGCGAAAAGTGGGTCATCATGGGAGATCTAAAGGCGGTGCGTGCTAACGCGCGAACGGTAGCAAATGAAAACACCAGCCTTGTAAAAGTTCGTTGTTCGATATGAACATCATGATCAACATCCTATTGAAAGGTTCGATTTCTAAGGAGATGAGAAGGCAGAAATTATGAAACATATTTCTCCAACGATTATTTCTAAAGTATCCGTTTGTCTCGCTATGATTCATCTTTGAATCATGCTGAAGCTACATTCATTCTTGAACATGAAACTGAGGCGACGACGAACTAAGTGAGCCCCGCTAAAGCGAGATATTTACGAATGGTAAATTCGTACGAGTAATCGAAAATAAACCCAAAGCAAACGTTACAGTTCCAATTGATCGGTCGACTCAATATACAATCTCTGATTGTCGAAATGTAATTTCAAATTCCTGAATTTTTGTTAAAAGTTCATCAAGATTCCATCCACAGATGATTTGGAATAAATGTATTGTAGGCGAAGAGAAGGAATGTGTCAGCTCCGTTATCAAAATTATAAAATACAATAAAATTGTTGCGTCGGTTACTAGATGAGCGACAAGACACATGGAATATTTACGTCACCGTTAACTGCTAATATGATTTGGTGACCGCGCCTATGAGCACCTATTGTCCCGAATTCTCACGAGGAGTAACTGTAATTTCAAATAAAACTTGCACCGTCAGTATTCTAACGACGTCTCGTTAGAACACGTGATATCGCGTGCGACGCGTTATGCGTGCCAATGGGCGGTTCAATGACTTCAACAATTGTTAATTCATCAGAGAACTTAACGCCAGAGATTGTTACTGTGAAATGAGAGGGATTTTTGAGATCTGCTGTTTACCGAAAAATCTCTAGAATATTCTTGCTAGTAAGTAAGTGGGGAATGGGTGCGAATTGTACATATGGATAGATGTGAATGCGGAATGTCCAGATTGTAGCGATAATAAGTTTGTACACACGACTCCTTTCCATGCGTAGCATAGGAGACACGGGCGTACCGGTAGCGAGGTTTGTTGCTCAATGTGAAAGCCGAAATATCGACTCGATCGTTTGCTATGCAGAAGGAGGTTGCTACGGCTCTCAAGGAAATTCACGAATTATTTGAACACTTTTACAACGATAGAAAGTCACAAGACAATTCACGTTCACTCGCAATAACTTTACCTCGGGTGCAAAGATCCTAAGCGGCGTTGCGAGTGCGGCTTCTTTGCGCGTCAGACGTGAGTTACCGGCCTCGAGACGGATATCGATTGGTCAGGGGTTGCGGGAGTTCGGCTGAGAGGCTACAGGCTATGGGTTACAGGCTATGGGTTACAGGCTACCAGTCAATGGACAGAATAGGACAGAACAGGACGGAACAGAAGAAAAGAGGACAAAGGGAGGATGAAGAAGAAAGGGAACACAAATTTGAACGAGTCGCGAGCTATTGCAACGTTTCACGGTTTTTGGAGTGCCGAAAAAACACCGAGACGCCTGTATGGATGGCTCTTTCTCTCCTCCGAGGTGAGCGGCTGGCGTCAGAAAACTGCCGCGCCTACTACTGACGTTTCTTTTCGCCGCAGCGCGCGCACTCAACCGGCCTGTGCCTGGAACAGGTGGGGGCCCTTCTTCTCCAAGCGTGCATCATATCCTACGTAACCAACTCCACTACGAGTTCTTCCTAAAGCGTTTCAGCAGGAACGTTTCTTCCTTTATGGCACCCTGTTCGCCCTAATCTATGCTTTTTCACGTCCTCATTGCAACTCATTCAATTGATGACTCTCCCAAATTTTCAACAAACATCGAACTGAATCTTTTACTAGTTTTGTAAGATTTGTCGGTGGACACTCTGTGACGATCGCCGTACACACATTTTTTTTTCATCGGAGCAAGATGTATAAACGGCCGCAATTGAAATTGAAACAGCCAGAAGCATTCCTATACTTATTTTGAGACGTCCTCGGAAAGAGGTGGGGCGGCAGCGAAGAACTATCTGCGCGGGTAATTACTTCAAATCTTCTTACCAATACCAAGTTGTAAAGAATCTTGCTCATACTCAAACGAAACTTTACGGGCAAAGATGAAAGATTGACGAGGAGAAAAATGAAGTAATTCGTGATATGACGTATGACGGCAACACATACGACGGATCAATATTAGAATAGCGTGGCGTCTGACACCAAAACGGACGGCACTGTCACTCACGCGTGACTCTTCTCTTATACACAAGTGCAACAATAGACGAGAGTGTGCGTCCTTTCCCTTCTCTAGTAGTAGCAGCAGCAGTAGCAGCAGCAGCAGTGGCGGTCGATCACAAAGCTAACTCTCGGTATGGAATGACATGCCAAGTGTTGTTACCTATTCACACGTACACGTTCTCTCGTTTCTACATAGACAATTGGTTGCCACGCAACGGACGAGTGTATGTTGCGGCAAGCGCAAAGAGGAACATGCTTGCGATGGGTCACGTACCTACATGCGTGCGGTTCTACACGCTTTTCGTCGATGCATGCCTGTTCCCTCATCCGTGTGTCCATAAGCAAACACATGTATGGACTTGGAATGCTACGTCATTACACGCGTATGCACACACATCTGTGTCCGATCATTTCCACAAGGTGACGATATATCCCACTCGAACGAATACTGCCACGTGCCAACTTACGACGTTGGCAATGTTAATTATCCGTAGTTGCCTCCTTCTACTAGACATCGCGTGCGTTCGCTAAGAGAATCTTAGATGATTCTTAGGACATTCGTTTACGGATTTCTGTGCAGATGTCGACGATACTCGAAACAATTGCGAACTATTCTTCACCTTTATATCTTCATCTTTACGATTTACAGTTAACTGACTAACCAGGAATACTCTTTTTACTTTTGCACGTTTCCCGTCGACTAAGATTTTCTTTTCTAGTGTTCATCCTAATTCTCTCTGCTACGCTCGAACAGTTTTTGTCTCAGTCTTTCAGAAACATGGCCCGTAAAGAGACGTCAACAACCCATCCAAGTCCATCTCATTTTCGCGATTTCTATCGCGGGAAGAAAACAGGCGACGGAGAAAATTGGGGTCAGCTTATTAATGATTTTTCAACACCGCTGACTATGTCCTGGCTGGTATTAGTCTACCCGCGTAACCCTCTTTACTTGCAGTTACCAGAGTGCATGGGGCAGGTTAACCAAGAATGTGAGAATGGCAGTTGAAAAGGAGCATTTCTCCTATTGTTAACTTTGCAAGAAACGGATGGTATATGTGCTGCCGATTTGAGGCATGAATCGTATATATCAAGTTGACCAGGTCAACGACGAACGGATCACAATGAATTTATATTGGTTTATATGGACATATTTTTAGAAGTCTACGTTACCAAAAAGGAAATCGACACATGGATATGGTTTTTCGTCTGATCTATTCCACTAAATACCGAACTGGCCCACGATTCACATTAAACCATCATCAACGCATGAAAGTTTGAAAGGGAAACGTATTCCTGTTCTTTTACGGTAAAATACTTTGCGCAATGTAATAACAATTTAAGAACGCACATACGTGAGAATTTAACAAGTGACGTCGAATGTTTCGTCAGCAGTCCATCAACGACAATATTTTCACCGAAGGTCGGCGACGCGCATTCGTCGAGCTTCTGTGCAAAGTGTGGCGTAGCGACCATGTGCGCTCAAAGGCGCAATATGTAGGCACCTACACAACATATTTACAGTGTTAAAAAAAAATAGATTGATTCTTGTAGTGACAAGACGTGAAAAACGACTGATGATAGGAGGGGTGCATGATTCGCAGGTTTTGTTTGGCCAGAAGTATATCGATTATGAACATTCGCACATGATTGACCTACACTGAAGAATTTTGAGAGTAAATGACGACGATGGCCTGCTCTGTGGTCGGATGTTCGCGTACAAGACTGACACAGTCAACTTCATTTATTGATAGAATTCGTACGCTATCTTTGTGATCCTCTGCCGCATCACCAATGCGGAAATATACAATATCCACGTCGCCGTCATGCGATTAGGATCGCAAATCCAATGACTCATGTTTTTTTCAGATTAAAATTAAATTGAATCGTGTTACGGAAAAATGTTGATCACGCAGACGCCCGATTTCTTTGAAACAACATATCCGACGTTTATAGCACATCGATCAGCGGCATATGATTAGTTTTTCATTTCGTTTCGTCAGAATAAGGTCAGATTATACTACTTCCGTAAATGTCTGTCTCTCGTAAATTTTGACAGCTCTAGTGAATCGACGAAATCACCGTGTAGTACGTAATCGACCTTCAATGTAATTGGCTAGCACAAGAAATGGCACAGGGGCATTGGTATAATCTCTTCTGTTGAGGTAAATATTAAAAGCGGGCAGATCTATCTTCCCACTCCTTAAAAGTCGCTCTTGTACTGGCTCAGGTTCCTCGCAGTAAGAATTTTTTAATTTTTTCCCACTGGAACTGCGTGAGTGGATAAAATAAGAAAAATAATAATTTTGAAAGTTACCTTAACTAATGATGTAACCACTGGGCTGTCAAGGAGGCTCTTGAGGAAGATGAGATCTGTATCGTCGGCAACCATGCCCAGCTCGTCGATGTTGTCGCGTACGTGCATAAAGGCCGCTGGAACAGTAACCGCGCACTTGTCCATAACTGAGCATAAGGGTGGATGCGGGAGGATGTTGGACCGGCGTCGGCGTCGGCGTCGGCGTCAGCGTTGGCGTTAGCGTCGACTCAGACCCAGGAATATTGGAAGTGGAAGGTAAACGGTGTTGCGCGATGGACAGAATACTCCGGGAGTGGCCATCTTTTGAGAAAATCGATATTCTCGTAGCTACAGGTGGTCCATCTTGGCCACGCGCGGGGATTTCATACCTTCAGACATCTTACTAATGTCCTTCCGACTTTGGAGAATTTACATACACGAGATAATCAAAATATCTTAAACACATTTTAACAGTCGACTTCGTCATTAATACGTGGCTTTGAGGTAGAGTTCAAGGCCTTTGTAGTTAACGCGTCACCACTACCAACGACACTATTTAATACGTCCTAGTTGACATCAATGATGCGTACGTTTAGAGTATTCTTATACTATTCTTCTACCGTTCCAGTCTTGATACTACGAGGTAAACTTTTTTTTTCAGTTAATTTATCGTTGTAGCATTTTGCAATATTTCATTCAACAGGAAACACGTTGCATCTGTTTTATTGATATTCCTGTGGCGAAGCTTCGTATTTAAGCAGAACAATGATTAATCGATTCTCTCGTACCTACTTGTGAAGAGGCGGCGAATTATGATCAATGAAAGTCACCACTTAAGTCACACATGATAATTGCAATGAGTGGAAACTTGGCGGTATTAGAAATGAGAAAAGCGAAAGATAAAGAACGTATGAAAATTGTGTGAAGTAGAATGAAAGTGGGGTAGGTAAATGCAAGTCTGTCCTCAATTCACAGGAACGGCAACGGGTTCACGGAAAAGTTCCTTGGAATCCACGGCCCGCGGGAGGCCATACAGGAATCAATTGATAGATTCGCCTGAATTGGGACAGAAAAGCATATATTTACAATGTTCCCGAAATTTATTTTCTAGTCATTGATTGACGCAATTTTGACGCAATTCGTTGCATCTCCACGGCCAAAGAACATCATTCCTTGTTTTCTTTTTTCTCCCAAAGAACATTATTTTCAGTAGGTCCATCTACATTCCTTACAGTCTAGTAGCTTACCAAAGAAGCTTTTGTGCATCTGGCATCGTATTCTATTCATCGTTTGTCACACTCGGTCCACTGCGGCGCGATTTTTCGACTTAAGCATAATAAGACGAGGGCGTGCGAAAGCTGCGTATGCGAAAGATAAGTGTGCTCCGCGCTTTTCCTCGTGACTGCAAAACAGTTTTTCACAGATGCTGGACTCTTGGAGAGCTGAGTTCTCGAATAGTGAGACTCTTAAATAATCGGGCTCGTGGGGCGGTCGGGTTCCTAAATTCCAAGGTCTAAGGATGGGTGGACGAAAAGTGGCATCCAACTTCGGAGAAAGAAATGGTTGCAAGACATGCACGGTACGTTTTGTAATTCCTTTGAAGTGTTCGCTCGTGATTGCTTCCAAAGCCTAATTGCTACGCTATATATTCATTAACCCGCGTGAAGTGCATCGAGGATAGAAGGTAAAAGAATTGTAGTGTGTTTATGAAGTGCGAAGGCCGGAGAGTCGCCGCTGTTGCCGATGGCGGCGCTGCAGTTGCTGCCGTCGTCATCGCATGTAACCGATGATGTCGTTGCTTCGGTCTTTACCACCGCCTGAGAGCTGACTACAAATATGAGACCGGCTTCTCGTGCGTAAGGTCGCCGTATCCAGGAACCATTCAGTTGGTCACTGCGCGCTTGAGGTGGGGAGAAGAAGCATTCAGGGCAAAACGTGGCGTCGAAGAAGAAGAAGTGAAGAAAGAGAAGGTGATAGAAGTGAGAAAAAGAGAGAGACGTCGGGAGGTTGATGTTTACCATTAACTTTTTTTTTCTGTTCGCTTACAAAATTTCGCTCGTGGCGATAAATCACGCTAGACCGATAATTCAGTAAGATTAGTAAAAAGAAGACGATGAATCCTTGCTCATAGGACGTGTACATCGTCGTGGGTAAAGTCTACGCGTGTTACTTAGCAACTGGAGTACCATACTACTCCGACTATTCCGAAAGGTGTTAAGATAAAAAATCATTCGACTCGTCTGATCGTAAGAGGGGATCGGATGAGAGAAATCCTACGCAATAGCGCTCTGGAGAAGCGTCGGGACGCTAGGCGTCTGTTATTAATAGTATCCAAAGCGGTGTTTTCGATGTATACAAAGTGGATTCCCCACGCCTCTTCATCGTGTCGAAGTGAACAGCGTAAGAAGGCATAACCTACGAAACGATACTGGACAGAACTTTCACAGATGCTAACAGAGAGTAAAAGTGTCGGTAAACCAGCGGCATCTTTTTCACTGCGAATGACGCATGAATTGTTTGCGAAATCCTGTTGCCCGAAAGTTGAAAACATATAACATCTGAAAATGGACGCACGAGAGGGACTTTTTGAAGGATGCGTGCCGTCAATAATTGTTCTCCCGCTCAAGGGCAGGTATACCTCCCAGCGGATAAGAGGTTAACAGAGAAAACCCGTACGCTCTGTAGTGACACAGATGTTAGCATTCTTAATCTGAATAATTGAAGGATATTCCAGATTTTCCTATCGAGCGTTTTGTCGAAAGTTGAAAAGCCTCTAGAAACGTGTGGAAGGCCTCTAGAATCGATTAGAACAAAGAAATTGAACATGTCGTTGGAGTCCACGACCTTGAATGTTGTCATACGCGGATCGAATAAGTGCGATATGCGTATGGTTCGATGTGAAAATCGATTAAATGCAGAGTTAACATTCATGAGGGTTGTCGAAGGACTGCGAGCAGCCGGGAAAGTTGCACTTTTTACGCGGATTTCCTTCATATAATCGTCTCAAGTAGGTTAACGCTACTGGTTGATTACTTACCGGAAGTAGAACGTAGGTCAACGGAGACTTTCTTTTGAAGAATCGATGACAAAGCTGTGCACCCACACGCGTCCTTCACGGTATCCTTTCTGGCTTTTCCTTTGGCCGTTTTCATTGCTAATGAATTTGTCACCTTTCACTGAAATGTTTAGTGACGCCAATCATATTGTTCACCAGTGCACGAGTCCAGCAATTTACCAGTTGTGATCGCTGTTTTAACGTTCCACTTTGTTGTTGTTAGTCCTGCCCACGTGTCATATACTTTTTGATCGTGAACGACACCGACATAATTATTCCTTCTGAAAAACGTATATCCAACGAGAGAAACGCTCGCTGAAGCGGAATGGTGGCAGCGTGGAAAAGATAACCGTGGAGATAATTCACTTTCAAAGGATAAGTCTGTACACGGGCAGGTGCGGAAAAATGGCTTAGATCCAAGATGAAATTCTATTGATAGATCCGTGCAGCGCGATTGAAGCACGAAGTTAAAGATTTACCGAAGAAAGAGGAGCGAGACGCGAAAGGGAGAGAGGGCGGAAGAAGATGAAAACTGTGGGTAAGTCGAGAAAGTCGCGTTCGGCCGACCGCGAGAAGTTTATAAGCCGAACGGGCAGCGGCGAACGGTACTTATACTGTCAGTGTGGCCACAGGGTGCGGGAGGGCTGCCTTTTTCACCCTGTCTCGCATGCGATCCTTGGCAACGCCACTCATAAGCGAGATCGATCGATACCGCCGTCTCTCGAGCGCGCTAACCGCCGCGCTAACCGCCACGTTAACCGTCGCGCTAACCACCGCGCTAAACATCACGCTTGCAATCGCGTTAACCACTCCGCTAACCGTCGCTCTAAACCTCGTACTGAACACCATGCATTCCGATCACCCCATCCTACTCCCACCAATTGGGGGTGAAAATAGCTTCACATGCGCGAGCCACGCTGCAAATGAGGACTCACCCCGATAAAAGATTCATCGAATCAACCGGTCAGTCTTTCACTTTTCTCTAAGTTTACTGCTTCACAAGGCACATGATAATCGAAGTAAGATATTGTTTCCACTTTATTTCAATACAGTCATATTTCTCTGTACGAGTTTCGTGGACACAGGGTTATATACCCGGCTAACCCATAACCCAGATATAACTCTGCTAGTTACGTGAAGATGGCGATACCATCTTCTTTCGGACTGTTGGCTAGTTCCATCTTTGGGTAGTTCATAAGAAACGTATTGTAGTGTCTCTTCGATGATAATCAAAAACTAAATGAAAAGGAAAACAGGAAAAAAATACCATTGAGCAAGTATGGTAAACCTGGTGAAACCGATGGGACCTAGGTGTATATGCAATGCCCAAAGGATTCATTCTTGTCATCGTTTCATCCTAGCCTAAATGAGATGTCCGAGACAGGAAAAAAGTGCGCTTTGCTACTTGCGTGATTTCGACATCGACTGCGCATTTACGATCGATTTAATAGACAGTAATTTTTGCTGTCATACCTTCCGTATGCCTCTCAAGCTGTTCACGAAATTTTTCCTGATCAAAGGATATGTGTTTACAGACGTGGAAAAGCATAAACTGAAAATACTGTCGTTATCTTTCAGATTTACACGATTGGGATCCTAATTATCTTAATAATGATACCAGGCCCTTGTGCAGGCTATAAAGTAGTTGTAAAAGTCAGGATTAAACAACGAGTGATCTTGTATGTGGATCGTTCACAGAATCGGGAATAAGGTTGACAATGAGCAAGAGAGGAACCGACGTGGTACCACATTGCACACATCGGTTCCTTATTTGATGAAATAACATCTGTTAAAAATAACAATATACGTCAAGGGTGTATTGGGAAAGGTGCAAGTCGGTTACATTGCCTTTGAAAATTGCTAACGTCCATCGATCTTATTGATGATTTTATTAATACAGCTATCGCCGAACATCGATCATCTGTTTTGGGTACTAACATTTATTATTTGACTAGTTACTAAAGAAGATAAGGAACTTGAGCGTATTACAAACGCAACAAGAAATATTTATCAGAGGTTATATTGTCGCGAATTATTCGCTTAGAATTGGATCGATATCGTTCGAACGCATAGTTTTTGAATCGTATATTTCAGAATATGCGAGGACTACATCGCAGGTTATTCTCCTAAGAAGATGCTACCTAGCATTTAGTGTTTATAAACGACTTCTAAATAATTTCTAAACCGAACTAATATCTCTTATTGACACGTACTTGAGATGACTACATCATCATTTTATGCATAACATTTATTTACGCCTTACTTATCAGATGTGTAGCAAGAAATATTGGGCAGCGGAAATGGAGCTGAGAAATGCTTCACATTCGATCCATCGAAAGCGAAAGACCACGCTAATAAGATTGGTTGATTGGCGAGGGCCGAGTTATTCAAGGCTGCACGATGACTTGCGAGAGGAAGGGGGCCTGTGCAAAATTGGGGATACGCAGAAAGATATTGAGGCTGAAATGACGTTGATGACATTGGCAAGAATGGCACTTCCTAACACTTTCCGTTTCCATCACGTTACGTGGCTACAAATAAATGATGCGTTCGCAGTCCGCAGTGAAATTAAATCTTTCAAATTATAGTACATAAAATAATCTTCCATTTTTATAATCCCATATAATGTGCTCGACAAACTCAATTCGTCATCAGAGGGTTCATTTTCCTCTGAAAACACATAGACTCTTAAAGGCTAACGTTATGGGATAAAGAATGGGCAGCTTTTCCGGTATTATGGTTCTTATCAGAGTAATACAAATGTATACCTAGTCCTTTTGCATTTACGTTCTTGACACAGGTTTAATAGTAACTGTCGATGAAAGTTAAATGTATGAAAGCATATGCTATACAGCATTTTTTCAGATTTATAGCCACGTCCAGTTCCAATGTGGTCGACAGATTCAAATGTAGTGGCACAAAGTCATTTTTCCTCGAGAGTGGCACCGATTCTTTAGCATCATTCCTTTAGTAATGCGTATAGAGTTGTATGGAGTAGAGTTAGTGTATGTGTGTTTTCATAATACCCCCTAAATTGTATTCGGACGCTAATCAGGGTTTACCCGTTTAAAGATCTTTAGGTCGCGGTTCTTACCTTATATTTAGGGCGGATAGAGTTAATTTGATTGCGCCGTTATATATTTTTCAGCCGTTCTGGAAAACTTTGTTGACTGTGTAGTCGGCCGTGTGAAGATTGCATATTGCTTCGGGCACCAGGCGAATTGGTGTCAATATGTCAAGAGGACGTTTGATACATCCAACTCATTGGCTAAGACCTCAAGATCTAGTAGTCACGGGTCAGAGCCTAGACTTTAGGAAGATGCCTCATGCTTTTAATTTGTCGCCTGAGAGGCTAAGGTTCAGTAATTATGCAAAGCTTTCAATTTCTTGTCAAAGATTCACCGCGAGGGCGCGTTATCATGGTATGCAAACAAGCCAATAATATTTTAACTTTCTCTAGCCAACGAATCATACCGCAGAATGAAACGTCCGAACTGGTACGATAGCTGGTTGTTGTTATTTTTTCCGAATATGTCCGAAAATTGCTAACAGAGGGCATATTGATCGTAAATAGACTCCGTGGAATCTTTCAGTCATTTTCCACCTATTGTACGTTATTCCTTCGGTATTATTGCGAATTTTTAATGCGGTTGGAATTCCTTTAACCTCTTTGCACTCAGCTTCATATTACAAGATGACAAGTCGATCGATAGACATATTCCTTTTCTTCGTGATGGAGATAATTTTTTTAACGTTATTCGCCTATTTTTGGTTATAAGTTGAAGTAATAAATCTTGCTTTTTCGGTGATTTTAACCATCTACAGATATCTCAGAGAAATATAGAGAATATATTATAGTGAATTTTTCAGCGTAAATGGTGTTTTAACCCTCTTTGCACTTACTTTTACGTCCCTTAAGGCCAAGTCGATCGAAACATTTTTATGTTTTTACCTCCTTTCCGTGACCATTGTTCGCTGTTATTTTCGCCTATTTTCGCCGTACTTCCGAAACTATTGCCAATTTTGCGTTTTTCATTACGCCGTTCTTCGTTATTTTCGATCTCCTTTGATATACTAAACGGTCAATCAAATCGGGGAAGCATCATTTTTTCGCATAAATGGTAAGGGTATTGGTAATGAGTATCTCAAGATTTTCTCGATTTCTTTGTGGCCCTCCCTTATCTAAACGAAAGATCGTGGAGTATATTTCGAGTGGGCTTTTTTAAAGGTCTTTCGACGATCTTTCATGGGGGATCAATAAGTTTGAGCCGCTTTGGAGACAATTTTTTCGTCCCTTTTTTAAATCGCCCTATCTTCGAAGGTATTAAGAGTTCGGAGAGCTCATAGTTATTTATCCTCACGGCCGATTACCCCCTATTAAAAGGTACCGGTCTAGAAGAAAAACTAAAATTTATATTGTACGCCATTTTCCACCTATTTTCGGCTTATTAGTCGGTTCGTTTTTCGTTAATTTTCTTTTATTGTAGCTCATATTTCTGCAGTTTTTCTTAGACCTGTCCGATCCTTTTTCAGTTCACATTTTTCGTCATATCACGGAAATTGTTTCTATATTCTACGTACGGTTTGCTGTTTTCTATGTTTTGTTCGATCCCTCTTTGCATGGCCAAAGTACCGTGTGAAGTGGAGAACATTTATTTATTTCGAATCCCCTTTCGAAGGTCTTCTTTTACAATTCTTCGCCTATTCTTTCGCCTATTTTTACACTTATCGTTATCTTTTAACCTCTTTCTACGCAAAAAGGACAATCAAACGGTAAGATTTTCTCGACTTCCTGGTACTCTCACGGCGAAAACATCAATCGAAAATTATAAGACCACCAAGGCTACCAAGAATGCGTAGTTCGCGCAGTAAATAACACGTTTATGTGCTTGGCTTCGCAAAATGTAGTATATGTGTCAAGTAATCCAATTTAGTTTACAGGCAATTGGTGAAATTGACGAACACTATAATATCGAGTCACCGTTACTAGCAATTATGAAATTATTTTCAGTAGATTCGACCGCATTCGATATTCAGTTATCATCCTATATGTGCATGAGCAACGAATTTATGACAAACTCAAATGTAATTTAATTCGTTTCAAGCTACGGAATAACGTGAAATGTTCAACTTTTGAATTTAACATTTGACAACGTTCAATTGGTCAGCTCCGGAGACTTGTTCTCTACATTTGATTGGCTCTCATTGAGCTTGTCATACGGTGCTTTGATTGGTGTCCGGTATTTGTACACAGACATAACCTAACTGCAGTGAGACAGGGTCAATTCTTGGGTGCGGAAAAGTCAGGTGCAGAATTTCATCTTTCTTTCTGACAATTATTCATTGTTTATTTAAAAAATATGCAAAAACATCCAAGAATATTTTAAATATAGTATTGTACAGCACAATGGCCTAGCTATGTTAACCGAATTTCGTCAAATCTTGTAAATATTGAATTTGATTTTAGGAAAGCTTCAGTGCTTGAAAAGTTAAGGGGCACCGTTACTAGCAGCACCAAATTTCACAGTTTTCACTGGTTTTTCGGTGAGTTTGGTCACATTTAATAGTCTAATGTTATACTAAGGGTGTATCTGGGAGTTAATGGTAATTAATATCAAGTCTATTCTGTACGTATGAACCTATGAAAGCAACTTCAATGGGTATGAAAGCATGCTGCTGACATACAATTTGAATTGTGACAAGAAGGATGATGACATTTTAGTTACGTTAACACAATTTGCATCGCTTTTTAAAGCTTACAGTAGTTTAAAATACAATTGTTATTTTAAGCTTCTTCTCTCAGTTCTAATCACAGATATGGTCTTTTAGATACAGTGAGTCAGAATCACACGAGGACTGTCTGATTACAAGCACCGTGTAGCAGTATAGGAGCTCTCGTCACAACCTGCATTTTTAAGCCGCAATTAATAAAGCAAATTATGGCGAAATATCTTCAATGGTATTAGCGCTCTCCCAATGGAGATTTGTATAGCTGCAATAAAGTATTGAAAGTGTATCTCTAACTGTGAACAGAGAATTCTATCCGATACACGTAAAGTTCACATCCGAACAGTTTGACAGGGAATGCCGATGGAGCAACATTTGTTATTAGTTGCACATCATCCGAAAGTGCTTATATTAAATACGAATTAATGTTAGAGATTTGACCTTTTTGGAAGAGATTAGTTTGTGTTAGAACAAGAATTGGCATCACTGGAGTTAGCTGATAGAATGAAAACTTTATGTAACGCACGAATATATATGCAACGTGTAAGTGGCTGTCTGTCGAATATGTAAGTTAGAGCATGGCAGTAACATCAATTGCATTGTAAGAGGCTAGCTGTTTGATTTTACTCATTTTCTTACCAAATGTTTTATGGGACTACATGATATTTCTTACAGTCTAACAGTCTTGGTTGGGGAGCAACATGCTTTCCCGTGTACAGTTTGTTGAGTTAATAAATCATTGGATTGGAATTAATATTAAGTAATATTGTGGTATATGATCATTTTTGTAATATTGCGGTTGACTGTGACAGTATTCATTTATCCTGATTGGGTGCATTGGGCACATGTGTATGACATGTACATGAAGTATATGTAGAAATGTTAAGATCACTAATTGAATTTAGTAAAAGAACATATTCACGAGAGTGAATTAGTTTCGGATAATAGATCGTGACGAGACAATTGTTGCTGAGCTTATTAGATCATTGTGTTCGGAGGCTGATAGTGAAACTGATAGTTGCCGCTCGTAAGAGGTGAGCTTTATACTGTTTTATTGTAACATTTTTGTTATGTAGTCGTTGATTTTCTGGAAATATTGTAAACTGCGCAAGGAGCAATAAGTATTTCGGAGTGGTTTCGCAGAAATTCGATTATGATTTCTGGTACCTCTGTTAGCATGTAAAATGCGCGACGCCATTTGGTATGTGGTATCGAAACGTACTTCGCAATTTTACCTCATGTTCCGTGGGTTTGATCATATTCAACTATCTAGTTCTGTGTGCATAGTTGGATGTGCAATTAATTACGACAATTGATTGATGTCATTGATCGCATATAAAGGAAAATAATCGAATGTCTAAATGTTCAGGTTCAGCACTTGTTTGGTTATATAAGCATGCGCTTAGAGATGCAGTGAAATGGCGCTTAGCCGCGGGAACAGTGGCTTTTTGAATCAAGTGCCTTCAGCGGTCGATTGTAGCAGCTCGGTTTCTGTCGAATACTTCAATTATTTTTCCGTGTTAAATTGATTCTTTGAAAGCTTTGTCGTAAATTGACTGGCTTCAGATGGTTATGCTTTTAATTAGAAAGTTAGCGAGTTTTTGCTAAATAACTTTGATAAAATTAATAATTGCTCTTTCGTTTAGTTTTCAGTTAATTATGTGCTCCACAAGAATTATCTGTGTATAACTGATTTCGATCATTTTTTCGGTTTAAGGTATTTCGTTGAAGGAACTTATTGTGTTATATTGCTGTCTTGGATTACAATATGTAGCGATGTCTCCGAGGTGCGATTTGGAATCCGGGCTTACCTTTTAATTTAATTTTTATTCTAAATTCCGCGTTGCTCTCATCAAGAGCTTACTCTCTTACTTGTACAATGTCCAAAGCTTCGCCTTCTAATGTTATTTGCAGCTTTATTTTTTTTTACTTGGGTGAATATTTTTGGTTTTAAATTGCGATTTTCTAAAATTCTGCTTCTGCATCTTCCGGCGCATGTAAATACTTAAACGCTCTTAAAATTAAGTTCCCATAGGAAATTCTGACCCGTGACTAATTGCATCTTTGTCAGGATTTTGTGGCCGCGTGCAATCAAGTTTGGAGTAATCACTGGAATGCGAGGCTTCATTATCCTTATAGCTATAGAGAGTCAATGTATAATTTCATTCCCTTTTATGATACAGTATCGAATGACGTGGCATTAAGTCATAGTTTG
Organism: Cryptocheilus praepositus; assembly: GCA_033815515.1. Classification (NCBI taxonomy): domain Eukaryota; kingdom Metazoa; phylum Arthropoda; class Insecta; order Hymenoptera; family Pompilidae; genus Cryptocheilus; species Cryptocheilus praepositus. Next base: position 5,685,316 of record JAWWQZ010000256.1, on the reverse strand, counting down.
TTCGCACTCTTTTTGTCAGAATTACTTTTACCGCGAATAAGAGTCAGTGTTATTTATATAGACTACTAGACTAATTTGGGTCATCTCTTATAACCAGTACTACTCGGCAATACATATGTTGAATTACAATTTAGACTTTGGGAGCTCGCTTTAGGTGAAATTACGATATGCCTAAGTATTTACATTATCTAATGGAATTGTTTATTGATAAATTTATTTCGAGTGGGCAAGCGATTGCAATTTCGTGTTTTTCGTTGCTTCGCAGAATCAATCGCGTTAATAAAATATTTATTACTGCCTATTTACATGGCGAATCTGAGCAGTGAGGATACAGAATGTTATGGCCAGATGCTGCAGGGATCTGAGGATGAAGGAACCGTCGATGTAGCTTGTCACAGTGATAGCCTGTCTACCCTGCGCCGAGAAGTCATATTTTTACCTTCCTGCGACCACCGAGTCATTGCGTTGGACGAATGAAACAATTTTTCTGAAATGACATGTAGACCGCACAATGATCGTAGATATACTCTTCGGAATGCATCTATGAGCGACCATTAGTTAGGCCCATGTTCAATGTCGTTTCTAGGATAGGTTCTCTTTCTTTCATTTCTATATTATTTTTATCCGCGACAGTTGCTCATTTTTTTATGTTGTTGGTATGCGAATAGAATTTTGAATAAATTTCTATGTTAAAGTTGTGCTTTATAATCATCAATGATTCTGATTACACATACAGTAGAATGGGGAACGAATACCACCTGCATGCGAAGTGATATAGCAATGTTCAAAGTTCCTCTTAAAATTGTCTCTTCGAGAACTGGTCGGTCAAGGCTAACAGTATGTTTGTGAAATATTTCAATTACAATTTTATAAATACATACGTATATATTACATTTTGGAGTAATAGAAAAGATATATTAGCCCTGTTAGATACAATTATTTCACTTATTTTATTATTAGCGATTCTGATTGTGTAATCATTATTGACAGTGTGCTTTCTGTTATGTATGGTATGAATGGTAGTGTTATGGATTCCACGCTGGATAAACTAACATGTACATTGACGTACCGTTTATTTTCACACCTATTGATTTCTTAAGAAATACTTATGATCGCTGAGACATCGATTGATCAACGATCGCAGAACAATCGTTTGCCTTTGACAGTGATATACGCTGAGTTCGGCTATTAGAAACTACGAACAGGCTTTTTGTACCAAGGCGATAGGTGTGAGGATAGGTTTGCGCTTTTAAATTTAGATTTTAGGCAGGCAAGTAGAATACTTCTGGATGAATGCTAAATTTAAAATAGGCAGGGACAGGGTGAAGCTATCGTTTACTTTTCTGCAAGTAGGAGTTAAGTGTTAAAGCGATACGTATTTACCTGGGCTTTACTAGACTATTTACAACAGTTATTTACAGGCGATAAATGCTTTCCAGTAAATATCTGTGTATTCAGAATGTAACGACATAGTCTCTTTATCATATTTTTAACAGCAATGTAACGTTCCATATTCAGTGATATTGCCGGTACTGGTAATAACACTCATAGTAGTAGTCGATTGCGATTGTCAAGGGGTAAATTTAAGGCTATTTTTAGCATTGCCCACATGATAGAGCTCGCCCATTAGTTGAACCAATCTCGCATTCTGTGTGATCGATACAACTTTCAACAAAATAGGTACCGAAATTGTACATTGACTCGACCGCTTTCTCAGCCAAAGGCGGAATTGATGTATGTATTGGTTGAATAAATCATAACCAATATTTTCACCTTGCCTGTGAACCAGTGTTCAAGTTTATGTAAAACTTGCGATCCCTTGTGCTCTACATGTCCGAAGGAAGGAAAGGCTATTTTGAAATAGCTGAAGCGAGCCGAAGCAAAGGACTTCACCGTTGAATTCGTTTCGAATATGACACATTTACTTTGGAACAGTTGCTTCTACAACTTGGAAACAAAGGCACAATTGTTTGTTACAAATAAAGCTTTTCATGTGTTTCAATCATTTTGGAGTAGAATGCGCATCGAAGTAACGAAAAAATGTTTCATTTGCACACCAGAATGGTTCTTCAATATGTCATATATATCAATATGCATCTTCTTATATTTCATTTCGAGCATACACATTTAGTATAAATCTATAATATAGAGTTAATCGCGGTTAATTATTCAATCCTGATATATGTATATTCCGGATCAGCTATGATACGTTTGCCTATATTTCAGGTTCGCCGTCCTCCAAGATTTTGAAAGGAGAAATTTGATTAATACAAATTGGTCTTTGCTAAGGTAATTTAATCAATCTGCTTCGTATTGTAAGAGTAACATCTATTTACCATTTTTGGCGCTACTTTTGCCGTTTACTGTTTCAAAATGAAAACAAATGCTGTTTGCACCATTCGATTGTTACAAAGTATGAGGAACCAAGTTATCAATATCCTGTTTCGTTCGATGCGGTAATATTATTTTTACTCGTTAAAATATTTTTGAAAGATATTTATTAAAAGTGAAGATTTTCTAGTGAGACTTTGCTTTTAATGTTTACTCTTACAGGAGCTTCTTTATATTTAGAAAAGTATGAGTAATTGGGTACGACGCTTTATTTAAAGATACATTCCCAGAGGAGAATTGTTAAGTGTAAGCATGGTACTTCCAGTATAATCGGTCAGCACTCGTAATGACGTAAAAGAATAATTTTGTAAAGATTGTCGGTTGTGTTTCTGTCTCCCTTCCCTTTTTTTTCAGGAACTTTGCGGTTCTTCGTCGGTTGGGTTCCGTGGTATTGTTTTCTTTCCATCCGTACATTGCATTTTTTGTCGTATTTATTAGGTTTGATATTGGGAGATATAGAAATCCCTGTCATTTTGAATGTCGCGACGATGACCGATGCAACACGACATTGACCCGCACGGGAAACGTGATGAGCGTAAACGATAATGGTCTTAGGAGGCGCGCATGGCCCGCTTTTTGAATAAACTGCGCGCCTTAAGAGAAGACGATTAGGCTTGGTGGGTGAGAAAAGTGCTTTCTGCATTAGAATCGAGCGGTAATCTTAATCGGTATCGTAATCGGTATCGTAATTTGCAATGGGTACGGATGTCGTTGCGCAGGTTAAAAAAAAAGGAGATTGCGGATTGTCTGGAATCTGTTGATAGAAGGCGTTATCAAGCGTATACGCGGCTGTCTCTAGATAATAGGGCAGTGCGGATTGTACGTCGCGGCGGAATGAAGGAAAGAGGAAGGCGATGGCGGTGGCAGAAGTGGCAGATGTGGCGGCGATAGCGATTGCAGAGCGAGTTCACGGACGTAGATCGTCGCGCACATTGAACAACCGGTGACACGTACGTTCACTGCGGTACGCTTCGACGGACGCACTCGCATTCGGGAATGCCCCGGATTTGTTGACGAACGTTGGTGGGAGCACCTGCGTTCGCGAACACAGCGGGAAAGTACTTGATCGATCAGTCTTCGTCTCAGAGTGTTCGAAAGATTCGCGGCTGTCCGCTGTTATTCCAGTAGCGTGGATCACGGGAACGAGTGCCACCATGTCAAGATATGCGGTAAGTTTTCAATTAAATCATTTAATTTTCTATCAGATTACGTCATTCGTGCACTTCGAATAAAAGAAGTATTTCGAAATATGACGATGACGACAACTGAGTCGCCTTCTATTCTTGGCATTCCTCAAAGTAAAAGAGCGCCGTTTCCGGGTATTCCCTTATCGGTAATCAACAGGAGAGTTTCCTACCGTTTCATACCAACAAATTTTTGCATTCTTTAGGATCCGTTCAATTTTCGCTCGTATGCCTAGGTTAGCGTTGTCAAGTAAATTTAGCGCCATATCCCTTTCCTACTTATCTGTTTCCTTATTATTGACGTAATAACAGTATTGTGTATAGCCAAAATCGCCGATATCGCTTTATATTTACGAGAGGTGGCGAAAAGTAGGTGGGAAGTGTCTATATTAGTTCCTGCACCGGACTTACACGATTCGATAGAGGGTAGTTTGCACTGAGTATTACATAGTTCCGGGGATAAGGTGATACGAATAATAGGCAAATACTCTTTTTTACGTTATCCGTCGCCATTAGTCCCATTATAAGTATCGTAAAGGGAGATTTTTCGAAAACTTTGTAAGGGCGTCCGATATAATTCAGAAAAATGAAGTTGAGAAAGAGATCGAAAATGCACATGACGTAAGGGTTTTTATTAACGGATGAATATCCTGTCATAGCTTCTTCCTCTCATACTCACTGTATAAGCTATGTATGGTTGAGAAGGTAGCCAGTGTGCAAAGGAAGTTCCGAAAAGTTCTGCTTCCGTGTATCTTCCGCAGAAACGGAGGGAGGCGAGAGTTTTGAGCGCTTTTCCGGCCTCTACGAAAGACTGCCGACGAATACAAGCGTATCACCTTATTAAGAAATGATAATGAAATGTTTTAGATCTACAGTACTATGCTTCTTTTGGGGTGGTGGGTGGCCTTTGTTTCAACAACCCCACGGGCAGGTATAAGATTAAAATTGATACTGAATGAAGAGACAAAATTTGGACGTTACTTCATTTGGCACCCTATCTTTGTAAGAGTAACGATTTTTGTTCTTTTGCAGTAACGAGAGTCGTCGATAAGGGTAACGCGAAGTTAGATCCTGACTCAGTCGATTATGACGAGAGGAGACGAATTCCATTTAATTTGGAGGAGACCTACGAGGGAAACTTTTTCTCGTTTCTCTTCAACGGCACATGGAGATCGGATAGCGAGATCGTTTATACGGACGGTGAAACCGGAAGCATCGTCAAGTTAAACGTGGAGACCAACAAGAAGAGCACTCTTTTCGATGCTGCCGTTCTGGTAAATACGATTCGATATATGAGCTACTAACAATTTCATCTGTTATCTTGCATTCTTTCGAAATGTCGTTGTTTGTCAAGGCTGCCAAGCATACTTCGTATCGAAGAACTCGTGTGCGTGGTGCCTCGTGCGTTCGTACACATTGTCGATGAAAGATCAGTTAGCGATAGGCTCGAAATACGGCGATAAGCTCTCTTCAATTCTTATTGACATTGCCATGTACGCTTGTATATTACACGTTATCCCGATTATTTGACGCCGAAACGATGTAGCAAACGGTCGGCTTATTGGACTGATAAACAGAAATGTGTATGTAGGTCGTCGACGTTCGTCAAGTATCCGCTGAGAACGTATTCCCGTCTAGCGTAATTAAATCGGCATTTACTCTCGGGATACCGCGATGACATCTGTTATTGTCAGTCCTGAAGTTTTAACGAGGATTGTGCCACGACCGGTCCCGGTGTAAAGACATCTAAAACAGTATGCCGGGCGTCTTATGATAGGCATGAGTTTTCTCCAGTTTCCCCAATAACCATTTAAACTTCTTTCCCGTCATCGGAAAGTTTGAAAAGGAAAGTGATGCAATGCGCGGCAGAATACAATCTCTAAACATATAAAGTGATGTTTTCCAACAGTTACTGTTTTGAAAAAAGCGTGAAGATGCTCACATTCAGATATTACACGCGTGTGTTGATACGGCGCACGTGCCACCGTAACGAAAATGACGAATTTTTCTATAAATTCCACCTGGAACTCCTTTTATGTGAGCCATCGGTGGTCAAATTCAAGATAACACCGAAATATTGTCCTTCCGCATGAATTTTTATCCATCCATCGTTTACGTTACGCACGCACGTGGCGTCATTTTACTTCTCTAACTATAGATATACGTTGCACATTTAACGATCAGTATTATATGAAGGAAATTGCTGAAGCGTGTACATACGTATTATTCGCCATCTGTATATCTTTATTTCTCATTTTTTATTGTATGCTTTTATCTATAACGTTATATTGCTGCCTCCGACCAGTTGGGGGCGAGAACTACACGCGAATCAGGCACGAGAGGTTGGTTGAATCAACCTATCATGATCTAATATTGGTTGCAGCGTAATTATAAGCGCATCAATTATGTCCTGTCATCCGATGAAAAATTCCTTCTTATCGGTCACGACGCTTCCGGTGTAAGTATAGAAAGGCTTTATCAGTCATCGTTAGTCAATATCTCCGAGGCATTATTTCAAAGTCCTTTCCATATTTAGGGCTTCAGGCACTCTGCATTCAGGAAATACGTCGTCTTCGACTCAGCCCACAAGTGCGTATTCGGTTGAAATGTAAACACTGATAATGGATCTCAGTTGCAATATTTGAACGGTAATTCTCTCCCTTCGCACAGGACATACGAAGAAGTCGCAGATGGTGAATACTTGCCGTATGCACAATGGGTGCCAGGCAAGAATGATTTGATCTATGTTCTTGAAAATGACATCTATCAGCGGAGTTTTAGCGATGATAAGCGTAAGACGCGAAGATTGACGACAAACGGAGTATCGGAAATAGTTTATAATGGTGTACCAGATTGGGTTTACGAAGGTAAAGGGATTCGATACATGTACATATATAGATACCGAACGTACGATCGTTTCATATTTTTTCAGAGGAAGTGTTGCGATCGCCGACTGCTATATGGTTTTCACCGGATGCGAGCCATCTCGCGTTCGTCACCTTCAACGACACCGAAGTAAAAGATGCCTCGTACTTCTATTATGGTGAACCAGGTAGCCTCGAGTATCAATATCCGAGGGAAGTGAAGATCAAGTATCCGAAGGTAAGATAGTCGGTCTTTTTAAAGACGTTGCAGAACGGATAGCGATACTTGAACATTCACCTCTCATGTCTGAATGCGTACAATTTTGCATGAACGACCGAGATTAACAAAACGTTGCTGTCTCGTGTGTCATAAAATTCTGAAGACATGCGTTAGATGCGACACGTGGGTGGAAGAATGTTTTTGAATGATTCTGAAGAGCTATCCGGAAAATCGCAGCGTCATTAAGAAGATACGTAAAGGAGATTTTTTTTCGTTCGAAGGGCTACGACCGCTACCTGCTAAAGGTCAGATAGCTACTATAGAGGCGATATAATGGCGAGGAAGCATACGATCGAACCCGCTCTTTTTAGCCGCTTAGGCGAGATCGAGGATTTTCCCCCTTTACGCGTTTGCTGGCACTCTCCGTTAGAGCTGCTAGCTAGATTGCGAGGCATCGACAGAATTCATTGCAAGTTACTATGAGTTCAACGGGTTGGTGCGAGTTTTTAGGGTCAGGTGGCTATTCTTGTAACTAGCAGGGGGATAAGTAATGCAATTATCGATGCGTAGCCGACAGTCCAAGTTGAAAGTTAGAAGAGAATACTGTTCCGGATTGTGTCGAAATAATATTAGATAACTGATCCATGAAACGAAGATTTACGGTTGTCGAATGCTCATTATTTCGAGTGTTGCCGACGACGATACGCTTGCGTGTGACGCCTGAAAATATTTCTAATGATTTGTAATGATTTTGACAGCCTGGCAGTCCAAATCCGGTGGTTTCATTATCGGTCATCGATTTAACAGATTTAAACTCAAAACCGATCACTTTGGAAGCTCCCACGGAAGTAGTCGGCGAGTAAGTAGGATATACGTGTTGCGCGGAACAATAAAACTCATATGGTGTGGGATATACGATGAAAGTATTATTTGATGTTCATTCGTTTCTACTGACTTTCAGCGAGTGTATAATTTATACGGTAACCTGGTTAGGCAAAAACATAGTGGCAACCTGGACGAACCGAGTTCAGAACGTAAGTCAAATGGTCTTTTATAACCGAAAGACCGGCTACCGTATGAATGTTCTTAAATTGGAAGAGCCCGAAGGTTGGCTAGATGTTCCTATTCCTGTATATTATGACGGCTACTTGATTCTTCAAAAAATGCAACCATCCGATACTGCTGCCGGTCGATTCATACACTTGACAAGGTAGAACGTATGATCGTAATACGTCCCTAATTTAATTTTACGCAAACAGAGCATACGGCGCAAATGGAGCATAATCCTCTTTTATAACTCATTTCAATTAGATACCAATATTCGAATGGGCTTCTTTCGAAAGAGACTGATCTGACGCCGGGTGCGTATGAAGTTCAGAAATTTCTGGGAGTTGACTACGCGAGCGGAGAAGCTTACTACTTGGCTGCCAGTCCTGAAGAATCGTCCCAGAAGAACTTGTACTCAGTTCCCGTGCGGGGTGGTCGGAAACCCACCTGCATTTCCTGCAAATTCCTTACGCCCGAGGGTAAACGCTGTCAGAGCTCTTAACGCTGAAAGTCTATATAATTTTGATAGAGAGCTTTGTAAAACGGTCGTTTATTTACTCAGGGAACAACTGCACGTATGTCAGCGTGGCGTTCTCAGTGTCAAAGTCATATTACGTGCTAGTTTGCAACGGTCCCGATCCCGCAACAGTGAGTATTTTCGATGCCGCGTCTCATACACAGATCCTATTGTGGGAAAAGAACGAGGAACTGCGGCAGAGATTGGCCAATCGAGTCCACCCCATCGTGAAGAATCTCTACGTCAAGGCAAACGGCTACGAGAGTAAGGTAAAATTGCTCCTACCACCGGGTTTCAATGAGCAGACATCGTACCCATTGTTGGTCAATGTGTAAGTAACGTGAGGACAAAAATATCCGTAGCTTTTTCAGCATTTTTCCTGTTCGGCTTGCGAGCATTTTTCAATTGAAGAACCATTTTGTTCACATTCGTGTTCACATTTTTCGCTTTTCGCGTATCCATTTTTCTGTCCTCCAGGTATCTGCCCGCCATCCGGCCGTCCTCTATCCGTCCGTCCTCTATCCGCCTGTCCGACACGCGTCTGTCCCTCTGTCCCTCGTACGATGGAAATTTTCATTGACGAAATGAAGCAATAAGCGCTCCTGCACGGGTTTGCAGAGACCCCCTCTCTTATAATAAAATTCATGCGTGTTACCTTTACTCGCGGTAGCGAACAGTTCACTTGCGCGCTGTACTTCATTTTGTTGTGCCATTTTCTTAGTCGACGGTAAGATTAGTGAGTTGTTAACGATACATTCTGCCGTGAGGTATTCGAGACGAGAACCGTCATCAAGTACATTTCAAATCGGCTCTTGACGTTATTGTCGTTACCTTAATGATTATTACTCTTCCCTTGTCAGTTACGCCGGGCCTAACACAGCAAAGATTACAGACCAGGCATCCTACGGTTTCCACTCATACATGGCGACCAATAGGAGCACGATTTATGCGTGGATCGACGGCCGGGGATCTGCACACAGAGGTAGCAAGCTGCTCTTCGAGATATACAGAGGAATAGGCACTGTTGAGATTGAAGATCAAATAAGTGTTGTGCAGTAAGTGCTTTTGCTGACATTCTCAAGAAAATTCCTCCTCTCTTTGAGGGAGGAAAGCTTGTGATCTTCTAGCGTTTCCACGGGAATCATATGCGTAGGTCACTGCAAAAGATGTACTCGTGGATCGATGCGAGCAGAACTGCTATTTGGGGTTGGAGTTATGGCGGCTTCTCAACCGCTATGGTTCTTGCTACGGATCAAGGAAATATTTTTAAATGTGGCATATCCGTCGCGCCAGTTTCAGCATGGATTTACTATGGTAATGCTAATGACAAATTTGCGGCAAATAAAATGTTTACTAATCTTAGCAGGGATCGATTTAACATAGGCATCTGTCGCGTAGACATCTATATTGCGTGAATCGTTGGAGATTGAAAATATGAGGGAGAATTTTGTTATTATAGACTCGATTTATACGGAACGTTACATGGGACTACCGACGGAGGAAGACAATTTGCTTGGCTACAACCGAACGGACGTGACGAGGCTGGTTGAGGGCATCCGCGGCAAGAAATTCATGCTCATACACGGCACGGGCGACGATAACGTCCACTATCAGCAGGCAATGGCCCTGGCGAAGGCTCTCGAGATAGCGGACATTCCTTTCGAACAGGTTACCTATACGGACGAATCTCACGGTCTCGTCGGCGTCTCGCCACATTTATACCACACCATGGACAAATTCTGGACCGACTGCCTCGCCCTATCGCACGCTCAGTGATAGCGAAAGAAAGTCTCCTTCATACATATATGTATCGTTGGTACAACTTTGATATGAAACTCATTTCGGTGCCCACCACTGAGGCAGCTAAAATTTCACTTCATTTATTATAGAATTCAAAGTTCGTCACTGGGCATGCTTCTGGATTGATTAATGTCACCTTCGCTGTCACCGATGTCATGTTCAGCGATGAACAAATCGAACGTGAGACGAACATAGATAGTACAATATCTCCTTATTATGCGCGGTAAATAAATTCTAGGCCGACCATAGTCTGCCTTCGGTGCATAATTACTGATCTGTTTTCACCTTATACAGGTCACCCAATAGCAGGTGGGAAAGGTCAAGACATGACAGATAGTTTAAATCGTGAGAATAAAGTGTCTCTGAAAATGTGCAAACATTTGCCACACTGAGTTGATACAGCAACTTTTCGCGTGATAAACTTTGACCGCTTTGAATATCGCAAATATAAACTGTTGATTGTAAATCACAGGGTAATGCGAGTTCCGTTAAACTGGATGGGCACGGGAGCCAAGACGACCTTCGCGATGCTTTGCACGGTCATTAGAGTATCGTTTCGGCTGACAAGGTGTACGTTCGATGCAGAAAAAGAGAGGCTTATTCTTATTTCTCAATTTCCAAAAAGACGCATATCTCTGAGTGACTCAAGCCTCTGAATAATAGCTACCACGATTGATTGCAGTGATGGAACACCTCTTTTTCATTCTTCCGAATCATGATACGATTTTCCCGACAAACTTTGTTCGTGCGAGTATTCCGTGGCATCGCTTCTTTTTCTCTGCAACCGTATTCGTGATTATTCAATCGTTATCGCGCAATAGGTCTGGCGTGCGAGGAGATAGCCGGAGCAATAGAAAGAGCGAAGCAATCGATTTGAGAGGAGAATGCGAGCATATGAAAGAGCTAGTGAGCGAAATGCGTACATATGCCGCCCAGTTGGGGCAGGAAGGCCTAGACAAAAGCGTCGCAGTCTATTTCCCGCGTTGAACGGGCGAGCGTACGCATTTATACGGAATCCTCCTACACTCTTCGTTTCTCCCTGACTTTCTCTTCCTCGCCACTGGTTGCCGCTGCCCATTGTTGAGCGACACCGTCATCCGCTTTTCACGCTCTGCAAATTCCTGCCGACACTTTCTGACGATACTGATCTTCCGCTATCATCGGGATACTTATGTGTCCCACTTGATTATCCCTTCTCTTCATCCCGACCGTCAGACTTACCTACGTCCTCGACACCTTACTAAGATAGAGGACTCTTTCGTAAAAACTAAGAACGCTTCGTTCTGTTCGATATAATCAGTGTAGATTTTGACCGAAATACCGAGTGTCGTCCTCACTGTCAATATTGAAATGGCCCTGCGAGAAAATGGAAGGTGAGATGCGATGGTAGTCGTCGGCAAAGTCGGTGTAACGAATAGTGAGAACACGACAGAAGCGAAGCACGCTTTTCCCTTTACAATTCTATTTCATCTTCCTTATCGGCTTATCGTTATGTTAACTGAAACATTAAATGCGTTATTAACGTTTATCACATTGGGAAGTGAAATAGTTTTCGCTGATTATTCCGCTGCTTCATCCTCTCCCTTCCTTTGGTTTTGAAGGATTAACGCAAGGAGATAAGGAGCGACCGACAACCAACGGGCGATAGACACGCACTTGGCTCGTCCTCTTTCCATATGCTATCTTCCTTGGCCTCGTCAGGTTGTCGCAACATTTCAGGGCAAACTGTCATTTGAAGGTATATAAGAATGTTAAAGCACTCTTAAGGGGATAAAAGGAATTCTCTTAGGACGTATCTTTGGCGAACGCATTTTTAGACGTCGAAAAACGAGCCATCAGGCAATTCTGCTTCTCTCACCTTTCGTCCTTATCGTCGAAAGGATAGGAGGCCGGTAACTTCCTGAGCGATTAATCTTGCACCTGCTGTCCTTGGCCCCGGAAACGTAAAGGTGCGCAGAGTCAAGGACGTGCATGCAATGTCTGCCTTGCCTCAGCAATCGATACCAAGCGCGAATAAGGTCAGACCTCTAGACGTGCCTTTTCATTTTGCGTGACTGCGATGAGGAACCGCCCCCATTCGCGAAGTAACCAGAAACACGGATACGGGATTGAACGGAAGGGCTAGGTCGTTTAATAGGGAAGAGGAGTGCGCGCTCAAATGCCTTTCCGCTTCCCACGTAAACTAACCTTGCCAACCGTGCACCAAGGCGTCCGTGACGTCACTGGTGTCAGCGGCATCTCGAAGAAGAGGCAAATCCCTGGGGGAAACGACGCAGTGTTCCGACTTCTAAATCTCTATCTTTGACATATCGTGAGGCGTGTAGCGCGATTGCGTGCCGATCCTCGTCGAATGGACGAGCGTGTGTCGTGTTAGCCGACGGACTTAAGTTCAAACTAAATCTGAATGAATATCCAGTGAAAATCTATTACCCCACGGAGACCTGATCCCTTCTGATTATTCCTCGTAAATTAGGTTGGAATATTGCCTCGCTTCTTTTATTTCCCCGTAGCCAATGGAAATAGAAGCTTCCTGCTTGCCGTAAGAAGCGCCTAAATGTGCTTTAACGCCAGGTTAATTATCTGATACGTTAAAAAGATAGCGGTGGACTGTATTTTGTCATTTGGAAAGGGTCAAAGGTGAAGTATGCCATGACTGTAAGAGTTATTGCCGCAATATTTTAACGATAAGACACCGTAGAATTTCCATGCGGACCTTGCGTTTCGGAACGCGATTCTCAAGGATACGGATTAGTTTTGGTCAAACGTTTCTCTCTCTCTCTCTGTCTATCTCTTCGGACACGTCATTTTAACCGGCAACGTTCTTGCGAACTACGTAATATGCGCATAAATAGAGACAAATGCAGTATATGGGTCGCGTCGGGTAGAGGCGAACGAGGGGGAGGGTTGGAGGAAAAGTTTCTGGCGGAGAGTTTGTGAGAGGACCTGTACTTTGAATCAGGATCGTACCCAGAGATGAATTGTGCCCACTCTGCGAGGGGTGGTACACAGTACCGTACCGACTGAATGCGAAGCTGGATCTAATCGAGTGACCGAAGGAGAGGGTAGAACAGAGGACGGTGTCGAACGGAGATGGAAAGTGAATGACGCGTGAGAAATTGAGGTATATTACGCTGGTATGGTATGTCGATGGATGGCGCAGAAATGGAAAGACAGAGAAACTAAAGGACGGACGGATAGAAAGACGATGATATGTAAGCAAGACGGAGAGTAGAAGTAGAGTCAGTCGGTAGTTGGGAGCAGAAGGAGAAACAGGAAGGGTATGCTATACGACGAGGGTGAAGAGAGAGAGAGAGAGAGAGAGAGAGGCCGAGTAATAGAAGTATCGAAACGTAGGTAGGACCACCATGTGGGAAACAGAGATACACTAGAGAGGCGTGAAGGGTAGGAAAGAGATGAAAATGAGATGCGACGTGAAACGGAGAAAGAAAAGTCTGCGAGCAAGCGGCACTGCGCAAAGGGATGAGAACGGTAGTGAGAAGGGGATGGCGAAGAAGGTTGTGGGAGAGAGAAGAGAGAGAAAGGATCTGTTTTGGAGAAGAAGAGAGAGATGGGAAGAAGAGGCGGGAGGGAGAAAGGGTGGAAGGGAGAAAGGGGGAAGAAAGAGAAAGAGAGAAAGAGAGGGCCCGCGGTAGTGAGGGTGGATATGTGTGAGAGAGCAGGAGGCCGAAGCTGCGGCGTAGCCTCAGTGCCGGCGCAGTGGCCGGGCCATCGTGTCCTGTGCCCAGGTCTCTGTGCTCTCCTCTCTTCGCCTCTGATCCTGTCGACAACCATACACGATCCCTAGGCAGAAGTCGTTCCTCTTTTACTCTCTCGCTCTCTACATCATTCTCTCTGTCATTCCTTCCTCTCGTCTCCGCTCGAAGAATCTCTATCCTGGAAAACGCGTCAGCGAGCATTTCCGTCATAAAGAAAACACCGCCCAACCTCGTTCAGCCGCCGTATCGACGGTCGCGCAATGCCCGACGACGACGAGCCTCGTATCGCGTTGTGATTATTTTGGACTGAAAACTGGAATAGCAGCCTCTTTGTTCTGGTGTTCGTTTCAGTGTCGTGGATTTGCCGCAGACTTGCGGCAGGCTTGCAGTTGGCTTGCAGCGGGCTTGCAGCAGACCTGCTGAATTGCGACGGGAGTATTGGAAACTACCATCGTACACACAGCGTGCATTCATTCTTTCATCGCCAAAGTATATTGTCGATTTCGAGCGATACAGAGAATCTCGGTAAGATTTTCCTACTCGGTGGACGTGTTCGGTTAGTCTCTGGCAAGGACGAGTTAGAAAGAACGGGAAGGACACCCTGCCGGGCAGCATCCCGGGGAGGATCAGGGTGAAGAGGTGGGAGCCATGCCGCCCGGGCGAGCTTCCCTCGAGCAAGCAGGATCCTGGAGCTACCGCCTTCCTGTCATTTGGGATTAGCAGCCGATCCTGGTCGCCTCTTTTGAGGTAAGATGCCAAAAAGCAAAATAACATTTTATCTCATAAACGAATCATGCGTAGGAAAAACGAATCCCCTCCCGTTCCCGCAAAAATAGGCAAAAATTGGGCAAAAACATGCAAAAATCAACTGCCGCCTCTGCCACATGTAAAAATATATCTACTTGCAGAAATATATGTTTCACTTAGAAATTCAAAGTCATCAACACTAAAAGAGGTAAGTGTAGTACGGGCACTTCGCTGGAATTTCTTCAAATTCTAAAGATTCCGTAATGTAAACGTTCAGAAGTATGTTAACAACGTACAATTACTACTTAACGTGGCTCTCCTATGGTAACCGTCAATTTTCATACCTTTGCATCCATTTATACTTGTAGGTATCGTTTAACTGTATTAACGTTCACCTTGATCATTTCTTTTCGCCTCGGGTTCCGCTTTTAAAGTTTCAATTGGAACGAAGAGAGCGCGAACGATATCAATTTGATGCAGTAAGAAAAAGGTCATGGCATCGTAAAAATGTCCGACGGGCTGTTGAAATTAGGCTTTTCATCCTGTTCAACTGTCATCCCTGAAACACGTCGGCGGCATTGGCGTCAAACAAACGCGCTATGTTATATCATCACGCGCAATACTCTCCCTCTCTCTTTCTCCCTCTCTTTCTGTGCGTACAAGCGTCAGGCTTCCTTCGGCTTGTGTCGTTTAGACCCGAAAGTTCGCAGTAATTTTGTTTCAAACCTTAAGTTCGTCTATATAATTCATCCTCGGCAGTTGTTGATATTTCATTGATTTTAAGCTACGAATATAATAAAAGATTCTGAGGTTATCGTTTATTTCTTTTACTTTATTAATATTATTAGAAAGCGGTGCTTTAATCATATTGCATGTTAATATAAAATCAACCTTTCAACGGGTTTATCGGAACGTTGTACGGTAAGACGTATGATCGTATTTTTGACGCAATAGTTTAAAGAAACTCCGTGTACTTTGATATTATTAATGTCCGCTGTCGTCGTCGTCGTCGTCGTCGCCATCCTGGTGTTTCTGAGTCCCGTTCGACTCAAATGCTAGCCGCCATTCAAGTACGATCACGGATGACTTCCTGTTATTCAAAACGTTCGCCAGCTTCTTGAAGGCACAATTGTTGCGCAAAGCAGGAAATGGGATCCTATTTGATATGTCAAGGCATTTGGCATCCCTTAATACTCTTAAATTCTGCTTCGATCCATCGTAGTTGCATATCTGGACGTTTATTGTAGTGCGAATCGACACTCGAGGGATCTAAGCTTTGGCGCTGTAGCTAGTGTTCCTTTACCGTAGTTAGTAGTAATATCGTGTGATTGGAATTAAAACATAACTGACCGAGGCATATGATAAATTCGTACATGAAGTTTTGAAGCTTTATTTCGGAATATTATGCTCGTCTAAGGAGGATGTCTGACGTTTCTCGTCTTCTAGTTAAGGCCTTTCGACTGTCGCCTGTAGGTCAGAAACTTCGCCCTTTCCCTTGACTTCTTCAGAAAGTAGATGATCTTTTACGACTAAATTGATCTTTTTGAAAGAGCAAACGGCGCGCACATATGCGGATTTATATATGCCCACGTAGATACATAAATACATACACGTTTATCTATATACGCACGTATATAAGCATATCTTTGAGGGAACACTTTTAACACGTACTTTGAGAACAATTAGGTCGATGATTTGTTTTGGAAGCTCAAGTATACTTAAGAAAATTGCTTACCGCGGTGAAGTACATATTTTAAAAAACGTCTTCCGTTATCGTTATCGTTTATATATAGAAGGGTACTCTCTTTCTTTTTGCTAAAATGGCTGATTTGACAAATATTTATAGAGCCATTGTTTGCTGGTCGATACGTCTGATCCTAATGAAGATATCAGACTTAAATCATATCGCGAATGGTTATTTTTCGTTGAAATTTTTCGACTATGCTTCATGTCGCCATCGTCGATCCGTTTTTAGTACCCATCCATGTGACCTCGAATCGAGGCATGATGTGTAAGTAGTTGCATTTAGACTGGGAGCGCAAAAGGAAAGTGACGAATATATCAGCTGGCATGAGGACGATTGACCACGGTGCTTTTTCCGAATCCTTCCTTTTTTACAATTGTGTATAAGCCCGAAGCCCTATCTAGTACACAGTCACTGCCGCCTGAAGCTTTCTTTGAGCATCGTTTCTAAGCGTTTCCACGTCTTTCCGGGCTTTCATTTAAGGGTGCTCTCTGTTTAATCACTGAGTGAAAGTCGAAGCACCGATAGGAAACTTTTGGTCAGGCAATTACCAGATACTTCATTCTTGCTTGTCACTAAGCGGTATTGGCGTATGCCGTATCATTTTACACGACAAACTTTTCATTTGTCGCTGAATATGAATGTTACTTTGAAATTTAATTAAACCCCGCGACATTCTGGCGAGGCGGTTCATTAGGTGAAGGGAACTTGGGTGAATGACAGGATGTATATTACCATTATTTCTACGTAGAAATAGTTACTCGATCCGATTTATTCGATCTTCCATTCGATAATTCTTTCAATGATTCGTTCGATCATTCGTTCGATCAGTCGTCCGACATGAATTGTTAGCTGATGAAGGATTACAATTCATTTGGTAAGAGGCTTCGTATATAATGATATAGTTCGACGATCGTCTTGTGTTGAAAGGTTTGTCCGGAATCGCGGCTTTGTTCCCGCTTGGACGGTTTTCGCGTTCACGTACCCAACCGTAAATGCCAAAGATGCCCAGTAGGATGTTCAGATGTGGACTTTGGACTGGTTGGCGCGATTTTTCAATATGACGCACGACCTGTCGGTTACACAACGTTTGCACCGAGCAAACGATTTTCACTGTGTTTTTAAACATCGAAATACATTTTCAGCCATTTGATATACGCAGTTTCTTGTCAATCTTTGTTTCGTGTGTTGGTTGCACGGGTTGAGCAGCATTCTAGCGTTAACTTTGCAGATTGCATTTTCGATTTCAGCATGTGCCTATCTCACCTCCGATATTCTCCCTGCGTATACCCCGTCCATTCTCTTCCAATTTCCTCGTGTATGCATTTAGGATCCGCAAATTGTTAAACCGCCGTCATAATTGCGGCAGGCCCGAAAATTGTCGGTTAACGCGGTTAAGTCACGTAACGCGAAGGAAATATCGGAAGATCGCTTTAATCAGGATCAAAGTTGCTGAAAAATGACTGTACGATATTTCAGTGTAGCGCTCGGTGAATGTATTTCTTTGTTGTTGTCGGATCGTTGAACTCTTAAGAGCCGTGCATTGTCGCAGAATCGATCCGATGATCTCCGATTGGTCTAAATCGCTTATTTCAATGAGATGGTCCATCCTGTACAGTTGAACGGTTGCGACCTTATGTGGTTGAGCTTCGACAACCGGGTTGTACAGCTACATACAATTTCACAAAATCGGTACAAGTTCACGGTTCTAGTTAGTTTAGGAATGTTATATTTACCAGTTGAAAATACTTTGAAAATAGATTGCAGCGTGTGTTAACGGCTCGTTGAAAATGATCAATACTCAACGGTTTTGTACAATTGCGGAAAGTTTAGGCAGAGCAGATTTTTTTCATCTTTACAATTAGGTTGGCTGCTATAGATGGAACGGGAAGGTGTAAATAGTAGACATGTTTACTTAACTGTTCTTAGTTGACATGTTTCTTGTGTCACGTCGAAGCGCGCACGATTGGGAGGAAGCATTGACAAGTGATGACACTATCATTGCGGTGCTTCATTTGCGTTCGTGAAAAATAATGCGCGACTTTAGGAGCGGCAGCTCATCACGCTCTTTCGGCACTTGCCAGCTTACATTTTAGAAGCACTTGCTCTGGATAAATGGGGGTAGAGAGCGTTACAGTTTGATCAGTTGACAATTGGCAATTGACGACGACCGCGCGATTGTAATACTTTATGTACCGCACATGATTGAAGTGGCTACTCAATAACGACAGATTCAGTTGGGTAGATCGACCTTATTGTAGATTCGTTAACGAGTGAACCCCATGTAGGAGCGTCTTGCGAAAAAAGTAAATCAAAGTAAAACGAGGTTGAAAGACCGAAGATGAAAATCCGATTAATTGGTCGATAACGGGTGACCAGTGTAAAGCCGATTAACTGGGTAGCGATCGACAAGCGTTCACCACTCAAGAGCGCTAGATAAAGTGTTAATATTAGAGCGGACTATGCGTAGAAATGAGTGTCTACAAGGCGACTAATGGTACCTTTCCACTTACGAAAAGATAAATCGATGGTGAATCCGACATTTGTTCGACGACGAACTCCGCCGTGAGTCGATAACGAAGTTGGAAAGTTGAAAGTTCTTTTGGTGGCAGCATATCGGCGGTACCGGTGCGACCTTATAAAAAGGCACAATGTCGCGTCGATGAATTAAAAAATCAGTGCATGGGTTATGCCAATTTTGAAGGAATAATCAAATGAGTCGAGAGAGAAAAGCGATCGAAACGGAAATCGGGTTGGACTACTAAATAGGGGTGACACGTTCTTTCTAGATAACGATTCACTTTTTTCCTCGAATATTCATAGATTCGTCGATTCTGTCGGTAAATCGAGCACACCACCGGCAACTATTAAATCGACGAAGAGATTTTGTGAACAGTTCATGCCTGGCTCTACCAGCGACGACACCGAGCGAAATAACGACGAAAGCGTTATCAGAGAATTTTACTGGAGAACAGGGCATAATAATGATTAACGGAATAGCGGTGCTGTTAATTCTTTTGCTTCGATACATTTTTGTACGAAAAGTTTTCACCATAAACGCTCTTCTTCTCCGCAGTGACTTTGTCATGGGCTCTTTTTGCTATGCTATAGGCTAGGGAATTGAGAAATATTGTAACTACGGTATGACAATACTCTGCCAGGGTAAAGAACTTGCACATTTCGAAATGAATGACGTTCGTCATCGTATATCTCTTATCCTTTCTACCGTATCCTATTAACGGTTTTAAAGTAGCTTTCAAGAAGGAGAACCTTTATTGCTGCACCACGTGCGTTTCGTACAGATCATTTTCAAGAGACGAACTATTACGTTCCGTGGCGATCAGTGGTGATACAGTGGTGATACAAGATACAGATTAAGAGCCGTTCGACACAGGCTCTTATATAAATTCGCAGAGAAAATTGACGTCTAACGCACTCCTCTGATTTCGACACTTTTAGA
Source organism: Cryptocheilus praepositus (assembly GCA_033815515.1). Lineage (NCBI taxonomy): Eukaryota > Metazoa > Arthropoda > Insecta > Hymenoptera > Pompilidae > Cryptocheilus > Cryptocheilus praepositus. The sequence continues at coordinate 5,665,626 of JAWWQZ010000256.1, read as the reverse complement.
AGCGCAGCGGGAACAGGAAGTCCGTTATAATCTGATGAGTTTTCTCAGACGGATCAGATCGTCTTTTCCTCACTAACGAACGTGGCAGTATGAATAGTCATTGTCGTTATAATCAAAGACGGGAACAACAAAGGTTAGCGGCGCGTGTTAGAAGATTTTCCTCTTCCCTTTTGCACGCTAAAGAATAATTGTACAAACGTATGGTGTTTCCATTGCCATTATTTCGTAGGAGCAAGACGACGTTATGCCGGAAAGAATTTTCCCCGAGAAGTAGTGGCAATAGGCGAAGCAGCTCCCCCCGGCAGAATCGATTCTAGTGTCGCTTTCTTTATCTGACGCATTCGAATGTGTCGAAAGAATATCGCATGGAGATGAAGCGAGAAGAGAGAAAGGTGAGATTCAGGATGTTGACACTGCACGGCATTAGCAGGTGCTATTCCTTCTACTACGATCTGTAATATATGGTCTGAATTGATTTGATGAAACGAATGGTGAAGGCTGGAATGACTCAGAGCAATTACATGATCTTGTCGTTTGACTGTCTCGAAAGAGGATGGAGAGAAGCTCCGGACGACTGTATAGATCGGTGAGTGGGGTACGTTGTTGCGGTTAAGATCAGTCTAGGCGTCTTGTCATTGTGGCTTTATCGGTGTGGATCGGACGCTGGGCGGCCACAGACTGGCCAAAGGAGCCGCAAATCTGTCTAACGTTAACTACGAGCAAAATCTTCGAAAATTCACTTTCCATTTACGAACCAATTGAATCCTTCGCAATGCAGAAGCGAACGAGAATTGGATAATGTACAGAGAGGGGAAGAAATTGAGATTGAGAAGGAGAAAGGAGTGAGCATCTAATTGCGCGTAGACATGGAATAAAAGTAATTCGATATTTTGCTCAATAGCGAAGATTTCAATTTTATTTCTAGATTCGGTACTTTCATTTTGGTTCGTCAACTGATGCTCGTAAAGCAATTACACTTTCGTTTAGTAACCTTGTCTTTCAACGATATGCTATAATCTGTAATAATGTAAATACGCGATAATATAATCTAGACAGTAGCGCATATACCATAACCACTTGAAAGCGACGGTTAGTTGACTTCATTCTCTACTTATTTCTTTAATTTGGCAGTAGTCATAGAGAGCGTTAAAGTAAGAGGCGAGGTAATAAAATATTTTTATTTTCATTATTTTATTATAAATGCTTTTAATGCCCGAATATATTAGCCGAGCTACGGCAAATTTGAATCTACGGTTATGTCTGTCGGATTCTGAGCATACAATGTTTGTGAGTTACTTATCGCTGGGTATAACGCGTACATAACTTCACAGGATGCTGCATATAGAAAATACGGAAGGTAGAAAAGGTGCAAGCCAGAAAGTGTGAGAAGCTCGTGGAAATATACAGGTCGTGTGGATTCATAAGGCAAAGTGAAGGGCTAGCTTAAGTTGGATTTCCATGCGTCTCCCTTGCCACGAGTTTGGGCGTTGCAGGTTCAGAGCCACACATGAATTCAACAGAGAAGATTTTTCTGACGCCGGAAAGATGAAAAAGAAGGAAAAGAAAATGTCACGGGGATGAATGCTGACCGCTTGCCACGGTCTCTGTCATCTTCTTCTTTTTCGTTCAAAAACCGGTCTGATAAGGATTCTCTGTTCCATGTCTCGAATACGCTCTATCTTATTATAGGCTAGTAAACACATGTTCTGACTCACATGTTTTCTACTTTTCATCCATGCACAATAATTTGTTTTTCTTTCCTAGATTTTGAACTCCACTTAGATATACGTTTTGTTAAGTTCCCTTTTCTGCCTTTAGATATATTCCGTTGCATGGCATTTCCTGCCGGTAATAGTATTCTCCTCGTTATTTCCTCCGAATTTCTCTTTCTCAATTAGCGACAACAGTCACTCAGTAGCATTTCTATCGTTGCACCTTTATCCGTCTGATTTTTCTGTTCATTCGCTCTAATATTTTCTTTTTCATTCTCATTCTTCTGTCAAAGAATTCCAACCGTTGCCCCCGTCGACTCGTCTGAGAGGAGAAGCCAACAGGTGCGGAAGCAAATCTGTAATGTATAAACGATCTTCGCATCTTGAGGGAAAACGTTAAAGCAGATGAACCTTCGAAAGTTGAGATGAAATATGCCGCTAACGTTACCATTACATTTCTTATTATAGTCCGCATCGTGTTCTCTGTTGCACGCGCCTCGAAAAAAATCACATGAAACGATGAAAGAATTACGGGTAACGATAAAATCATTTGAGCCGTGACCTTCGACACCAGACACGCGCATAGAGTATCTTATAAGTGTAAAGTGTATAAAATTGAAGTTGCTATTGTACAGTACTGCATTTCTCTTTGCACGGAGATAGGTCTATGGGTAATGTTCTTTCTGGTTATCAGAGGTGGGCTGGTATAGATCTGTGTGAGCCGGTCGGTCCCGAATAGAGTAGCACAATCCTTTGGCTAAGTGGGTAAGTTCGAGTGGCAAAAGACGTCTTCGGCAATTGGATCGCCGCAACGTTAGCAGTAAGAAACGATTACGCCATCGGTTCCCCGTGTCCTAGCAACCGCGAATCTGCGTCATCGCAAGCCGCGCCATAGCTTCGGAACTTCTTGGAAGGGATGAGGAGAGAAAAGGATCGCGCGAGGGTGCGCATAAGGACGAAATGTACGATGTAGCGAGTAGCAAGCAAGGATGGAATGTGGCGTGAGAGAAGGCAATTCAGTCTATAGTAGTCAAAGCCTAATCGATTGTCTCCGATCGCTTTCGTTTTTCTAGTACCGGTGTATCCGGGCCGACAAATTCAAATTATTCCGACAGATGTGTCAATAATGTTGAGAAGACAGCTTCCTTTGACTGGTGGCATGCTGGTGCAAACCGGCACAGAGCCGTGTGTGCGCGCGTATTTCATCGGAAAATAGATCCTCACCAGACCATATGTGTCTTCTTTCGAAAGGAATAGCGATTGTACAAAGACGTTTCTGTTAGGAGTTGAAAAAGGCGAGAAACGGCGCCACAGATATCTCGTCAGACATCGTTACTCGTTCATCGCCGATTATAAAAGCGAGTTAAAAAAATCCGTACTTTGCAGCCACAAGAGTCAATAGATTTCGATTTCGATAATCTGCATCATCATCGCAGGAGGCGCCAAAAGCGCTGGCAGTATATCATCTGAGGATATAAAAAGTGCTTGAAAACAGGGAAGGAGAGACAAGGTCAGTTGCTGGCAGAATGAACGGAGATACGCTAAAGACGAGTGGCTTTGATGAAAGCGCGCTGAATGAATGGGCAGCGGGAACGTCAAAGAGAATAGGGAGCGTTATTATGTGGGGAATCGTTAAAAATGGCTGAGGGAACGTGGAACGGCTATTCCGGTCTGCGTTGGCTCGATTGCTTCACCTTTCGACGTATCGCTTCTTCCTTTTCGTCTGTCCGGTGCATATCGGAGTAATAAGGCCTACATCGGACTAACGAACTATTGTTTACTGCACATATGGACAATGTAATTGCAACATATGGCAACGTCTCAAGAGAAGAGTAAAAAAGTACTTTCAACGCGGTATAAATCTAATAGCATTTCACAATGGTCTCTAAATAGATAATAAGTAACGTAACTGCAATGACAGCATCCTGATCGATAAAAAAATGTGCATTTCTTTACGAGGCATTGCAACCCTCACCCGAATTCCCTCCGTAATAAAATACGTAAATTTAGGAAACGAGCGTTGCCCTAAATTTTGCTCGCTTTGTTAACAAGGTTGATTCCGTCAGATACGAAACAGATATTGACGAATGCGAATAACGCTTGTTGGACGATAAAGCGGCAGACCGTCGTTGATTCGATGACTTTTCTCAATCTTCGCCCTACGAAGCGCTTATAAATTCGGATTTCTGCTCCTCCTGCTCCTGTAATATCTCTTGGCAACATGTCTTTGCCAAATCTTTGCAATACGCGTTTAGTCTAATAGCATCTTGACTATGCTCTCAGTACTTGGACGTTGCGAGCAGCGCTGAGATGGTAGGAACTCAACTGCGGAGTCGTGAGAGTAAGATCGATGGATACACGAATCAATAGAAGATAAAGTATCTTTTCGGATCCGGGACGGAAAACGCGGAAGCTGACGAAAGAGTGGCTTCTAGTTCTATCGAAAAGCGGGCTTCGAAGTGATGGTGATAGGGCTGCGGTAGTGGGCAGGAAATAGTGGGAGGACGGTGAGAGGATGGTCAAGTCAGAAAGGGCTAGTGACTCGTTTCACATTTGGACGACGGAACCGGAAGGATGTGCGCAATTGAATATTCGATTGTCGAGAGAGAGAGAGAAGCAGGGAGAGGAGTAAGAATGAGAGTTAGTTACTCAGATGGGGCTATATATAGATAGAGAACCGCTATTGGTCGAGATCCTTTCTCTATATTCACCCTTCGTCATCTGCATATCGAGATTTCCGTTCTGATACCGCGTTCCATCTCTTGCCGTCCCATCGCTTTTCCACGAAGTACCTTTTCCTTCTTCATCCTCTTCGGGTGATGCTTAAACAATCCCCCAAGGTCTGCGCGTGCGCGGTCACGTGCTGAAAAGAACAGTCGTCAAACGTCCGTCGAGCGCCCGTCGAATTCCCCTCGAACCGCCTTAAATGAGAATTAACTTGATTTGATAACGCAAAATAAAAGAAAACAGAAACTGCGAGAAATGTCGGTAGAGCTTTATGGCAGTTTACGCTGCCCGTAAAAACAATGAAACGAAGAGGGAAAGTATTTTATAGTCAATCATTTCTTCTTCTTCTTCTTCTTCTGGATCCTTGTGAAGAAAAGCCCTACGGTAATGACGTGACATGTCCAGGCTGTAACAGCGCTGGAACAATATGGACAGAATCAATAGGAAGGAGAGGAATATTGATAGGAAGATGATGCGTACAGTCGCAAGCCAGGTATCGATCGTTACATAGGATATACGCGTAATTCGCCTCCTTCAAGAGAGCTAAGGCCGTTGAAGATGTGAAGTGTCTGGATCGATATCAATGTGCTTAATCGAAAATATTGATCCAGATTAATTATTTTCGAATTCTTCAAAGAAGGGAGTTGAATGGATGTGTTAACCTCTGGTGGACTCTGCGGAGATTGAATCAATTTCGCAAGCGGAGCCGAACGCCATTCTTCTATAGTAGAGAATTTAATCAAGTTAGCACAATAATTAATAACGTTGAGGTGAAACGTAGGCGAGCGGAATGAAGTGATCGTTAATAAAGTGTAAATGCCGAAGAGAAGAAGAGTTAAAGGTAGTAAAAGGTAAGTTGTCGATTTGGCATCGGTCAGATGCTCGATATATTAGGAGGATGGTGCAGGAAGGTATTAGTAGGAAGGCAGCACACCTGTTATGTAGAAACAGCTTCTCCGAGATGGATGAGACAACGGTGAGGAACAGCCTCTGGCCCTGACCTAGACAAGGGAGGGAGAGAAGGTGCCAGGAGGAGCTGGTGTTACCATAGGAACGACAACCTTCACCTGGAAGGTAGTTTTGTCGGTATACCGTGAGTTGGAGAAGAGAAACATCGATGAAGGATTGTCAAGCGATTTTCCAATGACGTATCGCTTCAATATATATATATATATGTATTAGGTGTACAACTTTGCTTCCGCCGTTTTTTTCCGAAATTCGAGGCTTTATTGTAAAAAACTGGTTATACGTTTATGATTCAAAGTATTGTCCATCGCTGTCCACTACTTTCTCCCATCTTTCGGGCAGCGTACGAATCCCGCGTTGAAAAAACTGGTCATCTTTTGAAGCGATCCACGAATCGATCCAATTTTTTACTTCTTCATAAGACCGGAAGTGCTGGTCAGCCAGGCCGTGTGCCATTGATCGAAACAAGTGATAGTCCGAGGGAGCAACGTCTGGAGAATACGGCGGGTGGGGTAGGACTTCCCATTTCAACGTTTCCAAGTATGTCTTGACCACTTTCGCAACATGGGGTCGAGCATTGTCGTGCTGTAAAATCACTTTATCATGTCTCTCGTTGTATTGCGGCCGTTTGTCTTTTAATGCTCGGCTCAAACGCATTAATTGCGTTCGATAACGATCGCCTGTGATTGTTTCAGTCGGTTTTAACAACTCATAATGCACTACGCCGAGATGGTCCCACCAAATACAGAGCATGACCTTGGAACCGTGAATATTCGGTTTGGCCGTCGACGTGGAAGCATGGCCGGGATATCCCCATGATTTTCTGCGCTTGGGATTATCGTAATGAACCCATTTTTCGTCCCCAGTCACAATGCGATGCAGAAATCCTTTCCGTCTTTGCCTTGCAAGCAGCTGTTCACAAGCAAACAAACGCCGTTCAACATCTCTCGGCTTCAACTCGTACGGCACCCAATTTCCTTGTTTCTGAATCATTCCCATGATTTTCAGGCGTTTTGAAATGGCTTGTTGCGTCACTCCCAATGATACTGCCAATTCTTGTTGCGCTTGACACGAGTCTTGATCAAGTAATGCCTTCAATTCTGCATCTTCGAAAACCTTCTCTCTTCCACCGCCTTGCCGGTCTTCGACGTCAAAATCACCGTTCTTGAAGCGTTGAAACCACTCTCGGCACGTTCTTTCACTAATAGCGGCCTCACCATAGGTATTTGAGAGCATTCGATGAGCCTCAGCCGCAGATTTCTTCATATTAAAGCAGAAAATTAAAACCTCCCGCAAATGACGAGAATTTGGCTCGTAAGCTGACATGTTTAATCGAGAATGACTTTATGATGCAGACACAAATCGACTAATATTTCGATGGCGTTATGTTTACAAATGCCTAAGCTTATTGTATGACATCTACGATCTATTTATTTCGACTACCACTTACCGCTACAGCCATCTATTGCAAAACGGCGGAAGCAAAGTTGTACACCTAATATAAGATTTTTCTACCGGTTAATGGGTGAAGAGAAGCTGGCGCATGACCGCGGAAAGCTTAACGAGACGGCGAGCTTTGTTGAGAGCATAACGCGGTCGCGGTCGTGGCTCGACAAACCACGCCGTGTGCAGGTATCTATTTTCGAAGAATGCCGCCTGCCATCACGTCCCATCGCGTCTCACCGTCCACCACCACGGGAACGCCGTCAAATACCTAAGTGTCTTTATATTATATCGCAAATCGCCCAGAAAAACGAATAACAGACTTTATTTTTTATAGCACGCACACACAGAATATCTACTTAAAACTTTCTGACGTTTTATCTGGAAGTCTCTTACTCACGACTGAAGAGCATCGTCAGGCAGGCGTTAGCGATCAACGAGAAAGAATTTTTCCCACAGAACTTTTGTTAGCAGAACGCCAGCTTGATATTTCACAACGTTCACAGAAAGCGTCTTTCCACGCTTCGTTCTTCTACTTTTTCTTTCCACCATTACACATCATTTTCTTCTCTTCAATTGTAAATAGATAAATTTATGAAATCGGACAGGAAGGATCATGTAAAAAAGATGAAGTCGAAGGCGAAATTACCAGAAGACTTATCTCATTTCATCGACGGCCATTGTGAAATAGCAGAATTAACATTCTCTGTGCGAGTGGGCGGTCGATCCTGGGAATTTATCATTTCGCCCGCCTCCTCGGTTCAGTTAACTACTCCCGCAACTTTTTTTTTCATTTTCGATCGTTTTCGTCGATAAGCATTAAATTTTTGAAACGTTCATTGCTGGCGTTTTCCGGTAAGATAATCGCAAGATCATGGTCAATCGTGCTCTCATATCAGAGATGCCATTAAAAATTGGCGATAATATACGGTAAACTCTGCTATTTTCTTTGCATTGAAATTTCTCATAACGCTTCTCAGAATTATAATTTCTTTCCCATATAGTGAGAAAGTTTGGCCTAAATATTTAGATGGTAAGTCTGATTGTAAAATATTTATCAGTAATACCCAAGTACGTATAAATGGTTTGTATTGACTCGCAACTCTACTTGTCAATGGCGTCCGGAAGAGAAAAAGAGCATAGTCTAAAGGAGAAGACAAAACAAGGGGGAGTAAGGAGAGAGAGAGAGAGAGAGAGAGAGAAAGCGACTGAGAAGGTAGAGGGAGAACGAATAAGTGGGTGAGCGAGTATCTATTCAGTCGTAAGCGCGATGTTGTTCGCTCAACATCAAAAGCGCAAACAAACAAACGAAATGGCTCGAAAGCTTTGTATATTACCTCCAACAATTCAACATCGTCGTCGACCGTATAATTCATTCGATAATTATTATATTTGATCTCTGTGCGATCTGATCCAACTTAGGTCGTATCTAATGAAATAGCAAGCTGAAAGTTATTAGTTGTGGAAAAAGTCTATGCGACATTTTCGTACCAATCTTGCTTCGCGATAAATGTTCCAGGCATTTTGGCATGTTGGGAGAATTTTTACGTGACAGTGGCATCAAGGTGTGTTGGATGGTTTATTCACATTAGAGATCGTATCATCGTAGTTTATGTGCGTGGGTGATCGCGTGTGGAAAGGTGAAAAGGAAAAAATGTAAAGGCGTTTGGTAATTAAATAGATGTGAAGAGAGCTGTCAACTGACAAGATTTATTGTCTCCGTTGGCTGGTGCCAAAATTCATATTTTGCTTTATTGTTGCGGTGTGTGCGTAATGAATTAGACCGAAATCGTGATAGATCGATCACGTTGCATGCCGATGGGTGTTGGGGACACAGTATTATCGACACAGCCAGTCAACAGGTAGATAGATAATTGTTTCTTATTAACGTTAAGAATTGAACCGCTATCAGTTGACTAAACTATTTGGCACATATAGCTAAGAAATGAATTGTAATAATTAAGCATGTCGAGATAAGCGAAATATTAAGTCATTTACGTTATCTGATTCTGCAAAGAGTGTCCCGCGTATTTCCTAATTGGCGACAGATAATTTGGGTAAATCGAATACAGGCGAGTTAAGTTGGCTCATCTGTAAATATCAGAATTAGTCAGGGAAGCGTGTAAAATGCTGATCGAGATTCCTTATTAGATTATGAGACACGACTAGAGGATAAAGGTTGATTGTATGTTAAAGAGAAGTAGGCGTACTATCTCGAACAGGTGTCCAATATTTTTCACTCGGCGAATTTAACCGACGCGATATCTCCGACCGCCGGATTCTTGGCAAGTTGAGAGGCGGGGCGTCAATATTTTCGTCTCGCGACCACCACCGTTCTGCTCTGATCTATTTAGGAGATTGACGATGAAAGTGTGGGCGCCGAGGGTGTGGGCGCTGAAGGTGTGGGCGCCAAGGGTGTGGGTGCTCAGTACAGGTAAGCTATCGACTTAAGGTTAGGCTCGTGTCGAATGGTGTCAAGTTCGCACAACTCTTATCCTGGATCCTTCGGAAGGCGGGATGAATGCGAACCGGATGCGGCCCCAATGCGGCCCCAATGCGGCCCCAATGCGGCCCCAATGCGGCCCGGATCAAGTACAACACGGCAAATTTCGATTCCTATTCCAAATCATTTTCAAAGAAAAAAACAGAAAATATGAGAAACATATGTACAACAAAAGATGAGTAGCATCTTTCATAGGAAATGTTATGCTTTAAATCATTGGAGAAAAGTACCTCTAGAAAGAGATGATAGATTCTTAATCAACGACGGGGCCGAGTCTAATAGAAGTAATTACCGTGAGTGAAAGGTTTCATCAGCAAAAGGAGGAGGATTCGAGAGGAGTATTTTCTTCTATTTCCTCTCGTGTAGCGGGGAATAACTGCTTATTTTGAAAGCTCTTTAATCTGCCTGGTTAAAAGGGTGGGAAACTTTGGAAGACGCTGGCAATCGATTTTCAAATATCCACAGATAATTTGTAATGTCGAACGTTGAAGGATTTCACGAGATCGCGCGAGGATCGTAACTAACACTGAATATTTTGTTCTTTACGTATTGCCCCAGAAGCGACCGATAGAAAGGCGAAAAGGTGGAAAATGTCTGCATTTTCGCCCCTTCGAATCCCGTTGATTAAGCAAATTTTAACGCACTTTTCTTCACGTTTAGGAAGTTAAATGAACAAGAGGTCGGTACAAAAGTAAGGTAGAAAAGATGTTGACCGGTCGGACGCAGAACCGTTTCTTGCAGGGAATAAAAAATTCCCAAAGAAAGGGGTAGAACAGACAGAATTGTGACTCTACTTATATGCAGTAACCGATTTTCCTTTCTACAATCGTCGACGTGGTAAGGCGGCGTGTAGTACCGGAGAAGCTGCTTGGAATCCATCGAAAATCTCCATTCTTAAATTGATTTGCTATTTTGATTGAAAAAAAAATACAAACGAGGGAACGCAATGACACAATGACATTCTTGTCGACAGGAAGTTTTTAATCGTTTGCGATCAATAACAATTTTCTGTTGTCACCTGAGCCACCTCGAACATTAGTAAACGATCTTAGGGTGCATTCGGCTAACGTAAGAAATATTTTAAGAAGACGATCAATGACTCCGGTCAAGCAACATTTTCCAAATAATCAGAAACGCACTGCATCGGCTATATTGTTGCTTAATAAAGGTGCTGATTTGTAAAAAAAATGCCAATGAGAGGCTTTCCGTTATTAACTTTACCAACGTACTGACGTGCCGACGTGTCGACGTACCGACGTGTCGACGTACCGACGTGCCGAACTTGCGGACACGAAGAATGCCTTTAGTCAGCGTTTCGATCGAATCGGGCAATTAATCACGCGCACCGCACAACAGTCTAGTCATTGCCCAGTCCACACTCTTTGTCGCCGATACGAAACCAAGTGAAATACTTCGCCAGAACTAATGCTAATCGGTGAAAAATTATAGGTTTCACTGAACGGAAGGAAAAAATGTTTCATATAAGTCGAACTTTATGTCATAGACACCGTATGTCGCGCGCGCGCTTCTAGTAACGACCTAGCATCATCCAGGCTCTAGACAGTAGCCTGTAGGGATCCTAACAATACATTATATCCTAAGTGGCAACGGTGAGATAGGTGATATGACGAAATCCCGTTAGGAGCAATTCATTGATTGGTGTTACCGTTTAAAGCCGCAATGTTCCAAGTTGTCCGAACTCCAACTGATATATTGATACATATATTGATACGTATATGTAATATAGAATAATAGTTGTGAAGAATTTCATTGTCGTATTTCCTCTACAAGTGAGTATACACTTCTTTATCCAACTTCGAATAGAAAATTAAAATGATTATCTCCAGGCTGAGTTGAGCTCATGAGAAAGACCGTCTATTCCATGTATGGCCGAAACTAGGAAAAACGTGCGAATTTCTTCGTTTGTTACGGATATTCGCTATTCGATAGGGTGTCATTAGTTTACGACGTAAATCTCTGTATGCTCGTTGAACTCTGAACAATTGCGGGGGTATGGCGATTTAAGAGATGCAGAAACATTTTTTTTAGATCGCTGAAATTAACTGGAATCATGTCAAAGAATACCGAAAGATCTTTAAAAAAAATCATATACGACCTGTAGCCTCCAAAGAATAGTTTATAATTCATTATCTACTAATTAGTTCACAATTAATTATAGAAGATTTTTTTATTTGATCGGCCTTTTAGTATGCTAAAGGGGGTCGAAAGTAGCACACAAAGGAGCGAGAAGTAGTGGAAAATTCGTAATAGTTTCAGAGGAACAACGGAATTGAAAGGGCATATCGAGCATTTCGAAAATGTTGAGTAACTTGGTCTTTTAGGAAAAGAGCATATTTTCCATGCGACAAAAGGTAAGAAATAGACGAAAAGCGAAGAAACAAAAACAGAGAAACGGAAGAAGAGTTGAAAGTGTGGAGAAAGATTATGTGTACGGGGAAAGAAAAGAAATAATTCGGAACGATGAACCGTGGACGTAGGGCAAAAGATTACTATCTTGACGTTTTGGGAGACAGCTTAGAGATTATTGATGACTTAACAGAATTACAGAGTTACTCTCTGATGATCGGCAATAGATTTATTCCGAAAAAGCGTAAACGCTCGCTGTGGCCGGCTAATATTTCATGAACTTTGTCAGAGTCGCATTTCTTCCCTTTCTGCCACTCATCTCGGGTTCGTCTCCTTTTTCTCCATGCACTCGCGACGTAAGCGGCTTCTTTGAATGCCGTTCTTCTGGCTGCTCCTACGAACAATTCATCTTTTTGCCTTTCCCGCTCCCAATCTCTCGGATCAGCTTCGAAATATAGACGCGCTCCTCTGGCCGTCTTTTCGAAAAGCATTCAGTATCAGTGACGATTTGCGATTTTTTCGTGTCTTTGAAAGACACTCAACGGTGAACTACGATAAATGACGTTGAATAAGGATGAATAACGATCACATGTGCCATTAGAGTTCGTAACAGCCACTGGCGTAAATACAACTTCAATGATCAGTGATGTGATTTAACGGTGATATTTCGGTTGACTTTTCGATCATATCGAGAACGCTAAAGGGACTAAGATAGGCGGCGAAAACATTAGAAATGAGGAGTCGAAGTTTCGGACTGCAGAGCATGAACCTTAGGTGCATTTGAGTTTGTATTCCCTTTTCTGAAACACTGCGGTAGCTCGGATGACGTTGAACGTTATACGGCATCGGAAGCGGTTTAGAATTGAAAGAGACTGAAAGGGGTCGCAAAAAGCGATCGAGGAAAAGGGTCGAGGAACGGGTCGAGGAATGGGTCGAGGAAAGGGCCGAGGATAGGGTGAGGGAAGAGCATCAGTACGGAGCAACACTATTTGGCAGTATGCCATTTCGTCTTGCCGAAATTGAAGTAGCCCTCCGGCTTAATGCATTCCCTCCGTCCCAGAGAGTGCAAGGATCGTAAATACATTTTAGTCTTCTGTCGCTTCGTCTAAGGCTTGTCACTGTCAAAAAACACGGAGAAATATTCGGCTCCTGTTCTTTGCAACCCCAATTTCCATTCCCTTTAGAAAGAGACCAACGGATCTCTCTCAGTCATCGGATTTTCAGATTAAATTTCAACTGTTTAATGCGCTATAATTGCTCTATAATTCCTAATCGTCAAGTTGTCGCTACCAGTAGGCCGCGACCAAGGATGGCCTCTTCCCCCTACGCTATCCGTTTGCGAGATTCAAGATAGATGAAGAGAGACTTTACAATTTCACCGAGCATACGAAATACTTCCTAATCTTCGAGATGTTGTCGGCGCGTTTTCACCGTATGTTTCTCCTGCGAGTATGTCGAAGGGAAGCATGGTAACGATTTTCGTAGCAATTTCGACATTCCTCTCAAATCTTGATAAAATATATTCGAGAGACATTTGTTAGGAAATTAATCTTAGGCACGAAGACTGAGGAACTTTTTGATCGCAGTATGGCAACGCGATTGCAGCGGATTAACGATTGAGTCCCTACTTTTGAGGCAATTAATTGGCAAAATCGTCGCTAGTCAATCGAGGAATTCGCCGAATTAATAGGACAGCCAATGGAAAATAGAAACGACACGATTTGACAACGATACATCACTCTAAAGGAATCTTTTCAATTCAATGTTTGTCCGCTTTCAAATACAATAGATTGATTTCCGAATAGATTGGCGATCAAGCGTTTCTTTCATTCCAGCGCACATTTTAACTCATCTAATGTCAAACGGGCAAACCTTCCGTGAAACTCGAATGATTTCACTCTCGACACAAGCATTTTCCGAACGTTGCATGTATGTGCGGAAAAAGCATCATTAAATAACGTCATATGAATGATCCAGTCTGTGCTTGCACCGCCGAAGGCCGATCATAAATCTTTTTCCCTGTGGAACGAAGTAAACTCTTTCGTCTTTCCGTCCATTCTCTTTAGTAATCAACGCCTTGGGAGTGTAACTCGGAGGTCCAGTGAAAACAAAGCCATTTGTCTATACCCTGGAGAGGAAGCGCTTCGGTGAGCTTTGGTTGGCAGTCAGTCGAGATGTTAACCAGCTTGCAGTTTCATATCTTGCGATGATTTGAAAGTGTGTCCCTTTCCTATCTAATAAATGTTTTGTTTGAGACCATTTCTAAATCATGATTTGTGTCGCGTTTCGACAACAGCGAGCACGACAACAACGATCCTATTTTTGTTAAACGCTCCAACGTAAGCTCTAAGTCGCATTACAGGATATTAAACATAGACGGAGACATCGACAATAGATAAAAATCAACGAAAATGTACGTTGGAAATGTATGCTGTCGCTATACGCTGGCTCGTACGCAATGACGCGCATGGTGAACATTTTTATTGCGATCCTTTTATTTTGCAACGCCAAAATAGAAGGATAGACGTAACGTCGACGTTTCCAGAAGTTGGGTCGTGTACCGACTCAGATCAGACATTGGACATATTATAATATAGCTCGTGACACAGATAGGAAGTGACGAGAAGTTGAAATCCGGCCAGAAGCTGTAAAGAGAAGCAGACCGTAATCGTTCAGCGATTTCTATGAAATGATTCGATATCATTAGTGATGTGCTTCTTTGCAGCTTGAAAAAGAAAAAAGGAAGGGTAGGTTGACACTGTGAGTGCTCATCGCTTAATATCATTCGTATCGTCTTATACGAAGAGAAAATGTTCTGTACCGATATCACTCTAGAAACGATAGACCCGCTTGTAGCAATGCCCATTGCCTATCTACACATAGAGATGCGTATAGGTAAATTTGAAGTTGCGCTAAGGCTGATGCTATTCAAGAAATGAGTGCGGGTGAGGAAGTACGGGTAATATGTAGTCGAATGTTGGATTTCGGCCAATATCTCTCTTGGAAAGTACCTGACTCTGAGGACAGGAGTTACACGTCGAAATATAGAGGAGAACGAACGAGAATGGACTCTGCCCCCAATATAACGATATGTTTACATGCATATGTGTATTTGCGTCTAAGAGCAGACTAGGTAGAAAATATATTCCCTGAAAGCCTTCGTGATTATCTTAAAAATGTCATGAGGAACTTGTACTAGATTAGTCTTTCGCCTTCTACCTTTTTGCGGAGACGAAAATAGAAAAGGGTAAACGGTTGTTTCGATGGCAAGTATTGTACCGCACAGGCAGACGTGCGATCGTCGGGGAATACTGAACCGCGCAAACAGAGAGACCATATTGTATTTGGGGATTGCCGACAAGGCGAGCGACGACAACTCCGTACGCGATATCGTTTATACGCTCGGTTTATCTTGACATTCACATCGATACGCGTCTGTTGATTTAACCGCCAGGCGCTTCAGCATTCCTCCTTCTTTCGTTCAACTATGCACCCGTTCACCCGTTCAACCGTTCAACCGTTCAACCGTTCACCCATCATCGATAAACAGCGGAAGGATTCGGTACGACAGGTGCACTCGACGCCAGCAGAATTCAACATGCCGGATCTAAGTCGAGATATTCGTCGACCGATTCGATAATTCCCACTGTTTCCCTCCGAACTATTATTTCATCTCTCCGACAACAGGGAAGTGCAACTACAGTTATTGAATTGCTCTTTTGTTATCACCCCCTGAAATCTTCGTCAGACCTTCTAATATCGTTATCGAGCTTCGCTTGACTTTTGCCCGTAATCTTTATGGACCGGTGAACCGGTTAAAAATCTGGGTGAGAGAATAGGAACGAGAGGGAAAGTATTATTAGCGAAAAATGGGGTGGTGGAAAGAAGATGAACGGGTGGAGGACGGCGTGGGAGGGTGCGTTGTATCGATTTCTGGGGATATACCGCATTCTACCGGAGGCACGCTGTCTGTCGCCCTCCAACCAGCTATCCAACCAACTACCCAACCAGCTATCCAACCAGCTATCCAACCAGGTATCCAACCTGTGATCCCACCACCGATCCAACCACCGATCCAGCCACCGATTCAACCACCGTTCCAACCACCGATCGAACCGCCGATTCAACCACCGATCCAACCATCCGTTCAACCAACGATCCACCCAACTCAACGGATTAACTTACATTACTTCTTAGTGGCGTAACGATCAATGTGACAATACATATAAAAAGATCTATAAAGATTAGTCCGGTTGAACGAGGAACTGTTTTTTTCTACGGCTTATGCTTCTACGGTTATTCTCGCAATCCTGTCCACTTTGGCGTCCATCGGGCGTCGCATATTCACAGAGGGTAAATTGAGGTTGATATGAAAAATAAATTTGCCACTTTCCACTGGAAAGCGCGCGACGGCGCACAATTGATGGAGGCACGAACGATGAAAGGAAAAGATACAGAGCGTTCAGTTGAGCCTCTATTAGAAGTGTACCCTTGTCCTCCCCACTCACTTGTCCTGCGTTCAACTCCTCTGCATTCACCTCCTCCGCTGGTCCAGGGACCTGCTCGAGTTTCCGTACAGTCTGCCGCACTGCTGCTGACGTAACACACCCCCGCTGACGTCACTCAGTTAACATACCACCCCACCGTCTCAACGGGGACAATGTCCTATCCTACCTTATATCTATCCATTCCCGCTCGCCTTCTCTCTACTTCTGATATTCCCGTTTTTCTCTATCTTAGCCTTCTTTCTTTCATTTCCCTTCTAAACTCTTGGCTCTTGCTGCTCCGTATTCAATTATATGCAATATCTATGTTGTACGCGTTAGAGTTAGTACCGATTTCTATTTTAAAATAGTTATTCTACGTTTCAAAGGAACGCCCTTATGTAGGAAGGATGGGAGATTAGAGATAACGTTTACATCATTAGTTGTTCCTAGCAGCTCTTATTAGATGGTAGCTTTTCAGGAAACAAAAAGGAAGCTTAAAAGATTTTTTTCAATGGACGGTAAAATGTTTTTTCTCAACTTCCTGTCTGAAGCTTTAGCGAATGGACGTGGACCGTCGTTCGGTTCGTCGTGATAATCCGCGGACAAATAATTGCCCGTTCTAACCCATCGGTCGTAGGCGGGATGGTTCCGCTTGAAAAATTACTCGCTCAGTGGAAAGTAGGTTATTCTTTGAGCGTTACCTCTTTAAGAGCAAATTCAACGTGGTAACTGAACGCGTATACTTGAAGCCGCTGTGCCGTGGAAAATAGCGCGAGGTTCTCACATTACTAGAATGATTTATCTTTAGGTTTTAATTCAGTGGCAATGTTTCGGTTCAAACGGCCAACGCGGTTTAATGAGAGAAAGGAGGAAAGGAATGATATTTTTGGCTTAACACGATAAACGAAGAAAATCTGAAGAGGGTAGATCACTGTACTCACTGGTCTTTTTTTTTCATTTTAGGTGAGGAAGTGTGGATTGCCAGTGTAGAATTTCGGCCCCAGGAGTGGCCCGGGGGTTACCCTGGGGACCTCGGGCAAGTCTTTGGCGAGAGACGAAGTGGCTAAGAGCGACGTGGGACGCGGGTGGCGGAGGAGGAGTCCGCTATGAACGCGAGCGTCAACATCGAGAGGAACTCCTGGCGGCTGCCCCCCGACGAGACCGTCCAGGTCGCTGATCCACGTTCAAAATCAGCCCAGGTAAAAGAGGTAAATTGCTCCGGCGCTCAGACCGAGTGACCATCCAATCCCAACCTCTCGTCGACATCGTCTTCCGACAAATATCGTCGTCAAGGATATGTACATTTATTCACACGGCATGTCCCCCGTAACGCGATCTTAGAGGAATGAGTTGTGTATGCATATCAGTGTACGATAGTGCGTTATGTACCAGTTAAAAATTTATTCAAATTCCGTCACTTTCCATTCTTCGAACCGAACGACTATCAAACGTCTATCGACACGTCCATCGGACGACTATCGACACGTCCATCGAATCTCCATTGAACCTCCATCGAACCTCCATCGAATCTCCATCGAACCTCGATCGAACCTCCATCGAACGTCTATCGAATCAATCTCGTTAATCACATGTTTCGCTAGATTAATATTAAAGTGATCTTTTCGTGGAACGTTCTTTGACAGTTGTTCATTCACTGTCGAACTTCTCTGATCGACATTCTAATTGAAACTGCCTTCAGCAACGTACTCTACCGTTTCTAAGAGTTACCTGATAGAACTAATAATTTACGACAGCGCTGACACTTTCGGAAGACTCTTGGTTAGGATACATCCTGCATACATCGAGCGACCCTTTAGGCAATCTTCCTAATGGGCATAGTCACACTTAGAAAAACAGTTTGACGAGGCACAGCACTAACTAGGTATTATCAAACCACGGAAGTGGGAAGAACAATCTCATCGAAATTTCCGTCTTGAAGTTCAATCATCGGTATTAGTTTTCGTAAACTAGAAAGAATTTCGATGAAGGAAATGATCTGCGGGCAGTTGGGTAGGCGAAAGAGTAGGCGAAAGAGTAGGTGAAAGATAAGTCGCGCTAATTAGGCGAACGGATATGATACAGGTACGCATTCTGGGTCGAGTGCTGACGATGATCGTGAAGGCACGGTCATTCATTATGCAGGCGACTGCTCCGTCTCTCACTTTCCCTCTTTGCAAGCCTGGCCACTTTCTTTCCACTCTTCCAACCCTTAGACTCAAATAGGCGACTGAAACTCTCTCTTATTCTCTGCCTTTCTATATCGCACGCGTCCTACACTCAAAACTATTCCGACGAATAAAATTTGTCACGGGTAACCGATGTCGTCAGTGTAAAATGTCTCGTTACCGGCCGACCCCCTTCAAAAGGGTGGAAACTTAATTATCAGACAGAACGACGAGCTAGGAATAAAAACTGAACTACCGGCAGAGATTCTGATATCTACATCGTTCCATGATATCTAAGGCGATATTGTTTCTATAATTGAATATTAATATAATCGAGTATAATTGGCCGCAGGCTCAATCGAAAGATGGCGAAGAAATGAGTAAAGTATGCAAAGAGTTGGAAGATGTCATAGGCATGGCAAAGTATCGTAGATGCTTGAAATCTCGACTGAAGAAAAAAATGCCACATGAGTAACTGATACGACAGCGATGAAGTATATTAAGGTTGCTATTCCTAGATAAAATCAGACATTCGAAGGTACATTTTGCACTCTGGTAGAATTGACTTAGGCGGAAATGAAAGTACTGAATCGCTCCTTCTGACCATCGCGGGTAGTTCCGATCTTAGAACAGTACTTGTGCAACAGAATTATTAATAAAGTACGCATGAGTGTGCATATGGCGGAAAGCAGAAAAAGAACAAACGATGTTCAATTGTGCCCTTTAACTTGTAGTGTGCCTGTCTTTACTTTCCGTCTCACCGAAATTGAAGAATAAGGATATAGAGAAGTAGGACTTATTTAGAAAGTAAACTTCGAGTGTAGACACGCAACGAACCCGGCCTCACTTAAGAAAATAAGAATGCTCTAGTTCAAATACTTCCATAGAAATTTGATGCCGTCAGTTGACAGGCCACTACGCTTGAATTCGGAATTTCGTTTGAGCCTGTCACCCGTAAAATTCTGCTAAAATGTCATCGAGAACGCAGCGGTAGATAAGACATCTATGTCGCTTTCTCAGCTCGATTATCGGCCCTTTTGCATGACTGACTCAATGACGTCGTGAAGCCGTTCGCAGAAGGCCTTCGGTAGAGAAAGACTGAAGATAAAGCGGAGAAAGAGCATCGATAGTTGAAGAGGGTTGTTTGAGTCGAACGGATGGGTGTACGGTCTACTACGTCCGGTATGAATGGTGGAATTGCTAATCTGAATTTGAATGATTTTCAAATTCTCTCGGACTACGATATAATAGGATATCGGTAGGATACAGGTTTACTGCGTAACGAGCATACATAAGATGGAGATTTTCAAATTTATCCATTAGGTATAGCAGGGAGTACTACTTGTACGGAGAGGGTAGAAGTGAGTACATTGTGTCATATAACAATGTAGTTACGATGCCTATAGAAATGCATAGGATACATCGCGAAAACTCTGGAACACATAAATCAATGCTCACACGTCCCAAGGTAAACGCATGAGCAAATATGCGGGGGTGCTATATAGGGGAACGCGTCAGCGGAAAATAGTTAGCCAGAAGAAGTGACCTGATAAGCCGATACCATCGAAACTGTGAACGCAGTCGGTAGGATGGCAAAGTGACAAGGTGAAAGAGGAAGGGGGACGCGAGGGGATGGATAGCTTTCCGCTCTCGAGATCTCATCGATGAAGCGTGGCACACAGGTTAGTCTGACATTGTCTGGCCTAGGGAACGTTACTGCCAATCCTGGCAGCGAGGAGCTTCTCTCGCATTCTCGGCCTCGCGTGCTTCTCGGCAACGGCACAGTGAGCTAATAAAATCTGTCAGGACGCCCACGGCGTCGTCGCTTTGCTCGCTCGTTTACTCGCTCACTCGCCAGTTCATTTACAACGGGTCGGCTAGAAAAATCTGCCGCATAGCTCAAAGTGGACGCTGTCTTGCCGCGCACCTGACTATGTGTCGATCTTGAAAGATTCTTTTACCAGCGAAATCGTCAGTCTCTAATTCGATCGTTGGCTATAGGATATATGAAAGTGCGTGCGAAGATTGCAACTAGTGCGCGTGTGAAGGTAAAATAGTAGCAAGGTAGAGGAGTTTTCTGGCAAGAGCAGAATTGGCCGATATTCACCTATTCGCCTGGCCCGATGTCCTCTCATCTGCAAGAGTCAGACGAAGTAATGTATAAACTGGCTCGTAGCGATGTCGATTCAAACTCGACACATCTTTCTTTACCAGCTTCAATCCCTAATTATCGCCCCATACGTCCATACGCCCATATCTTTTTCA
This sequence comes from Cryptocheilus praepositus, assembly GCA_033815515.1. Lineage (NCBI taxonomy): Eukaryota > Metazoa > Arthropoda > Insecta > Hymenoptera > Pompilidae > Cryptocheilus > Cryptocheilus praepositus. The sequence goes on along the minus strand of JAWWQZ010000256.1, from coordinate 5,644,991 downwards.
CATCGATTCATCCATAATATAAGTTGGTTGAAAAAGAAGTTATATCAAAGTTTCATCAGTCAACTGTTTGTCAATTTTTTACGCTGTTAAGTGTCAAGAGAGTTTTGCGCAGCTATTATTTATCCACCACTATTGAAGTGTGTTGCGTGTGAGGTGGAATTATCTCGTCGCATTTTAGGGAAAGAGATGTCACCGAAGCGTTTCGCTTCTGCTTAATGTCTCCCATTGCGAGAGGTGCGCATTTCTCCTTTTTATTTTTATACAGTACACTTTACCGTGCGACTAGTCGAGAATTTACGAAATGTCCACGGTGGTGCACATTTGTCTGTCAAAAGGATTTATCATGCCAAATTTAATGTTCAGTGTGATCAGTAGATCGATTCTAAAGAAAGGTCGAAAAGAATGATCGAAAAGCCATTGTCTTTTATTTTGGAAAAACATGCCCTAACGAAGCGACAAGGGTGGAAATGAAATTTTCATGCGCGTCATAAGCCACAATCCCGTGCACCCGCCCCAATGGAATCTCATTGGAAATATTGGTAAAGCCCGAGCAAGCTTATATCTTCCCTATCCAACCCCTTCGGACATATCCGCTTCTTCCGTCAAGCTATGCACGGTGTACCATCTCTCTCTCTTCCTATTTCACTCATTTCAGTTGAAAGCTGGTGTCGGGTAAACATGTAAATACCGTCGTACTGCCGGCATTTGAGTAAGACTCGTCATTTTCATGGCCGTTAATGCGCCGGCTGACATATCAAGTAATCGTGTAGCAGCTGATAAATCTGTACATCCATTATAAATAGTTTGTAAACGAAAGAACGACGCGAGCACATTAGCTTTATCAACTCTAATATATATAAAAGGTGCCACGATGGGGTGCATAAACGCAGGAATATCGTATCCCGATGACAACGTCACCAGATATTTCTTCGATCGAAACTATATCCCGATAGGCGCGCGCGCGTTCAGAATTGAAAGCTTGGTAAAGCAACGAGCCGATCGATCGGTGACAAATATACATAAGCGAGCAGCACAGAGAAGGAACGGAAGAGAAGAAGCCGATCGACGATTATTTATCACGATAAACAAGTCGTCTGAAAGCGATTACCGCGGCTCCGATGCCGGCCAATCGATAGTAGAGGAAGCCGATCGTTTATCAATTTCTACCCCCGACGACGTCGTTATCGCTGATAAGTCGCCGATAAGACACCGATAAGTCGCCGATAAGTCACCGATAAGTCACCGATAAGTTAGACAAAAGCATATTATCCAGAAGAAGGGTGACTGCGTCGTCGATTGGCTTTCATTATTATTCTGAAATGATTTCGGTGCTTCGTCTTTCTTCGCTTCTCATTCGTTTTCATTGAAATGAATGCTTGACGAGCTTGACGTTGTACCATTTTCCAAGGTCTTTCTGCCGCGACTGCATGATTAAATGGTAGAATGAAATAAAACGATGTATCGTCCTTCAATTATCATCGCGAGGTGAGCGTGTCGCCGTTATAACCGACCGTGAAAGATTGAAGAATCATGATCGGGCTCGAGTTGGCGCGATACAATCGATACCGCCGACGCTACCCCTCGCTCTCCATCCTTTTGAACTATTATTACACAGCGCGTCAAATATGCAGCGCTGTCCAACGTGACAAGCTAGCTAGCCGCCGTGTAGAAAGAAATATCGCAATTAACGTCTGTTTTCTGTAAGCAGCGGTCACGGATTATTACTAATATGAAGTTTCACACGTCAATACCGTTATAACGATTTTCTGTAAATGATTAGCGACGCGACAATACACACGTGTTCCAGAACCGTGCCAGCGCGAATCGATTCCGCATACGATTGAGCCCGACGTGTGGTTCGCACGTACCTCGAAATCCAGTCAAATCAGCCAGTGTACATTACATCGTTCCACGCTTGTTATCCCGGCAGGGCTGATGTAGTCGAAAGGGCCGATAAGTCGAAAAAGAGAAAGGGAAAATGATAAGGTTAAGATGCACATCGCAAATCGGATATGTGACCAAACAGCAAGCGCGTTCATCTGACAGCTTTTAACGCTTTAAAAGCGCTACTAGAATACAGTCCCGCGACACTCACCGATTACCGCCATCGAAGTTGTTCAAAATATGAAAAGATATTACTGAAAGGAAATATCAGATAAATTGTCTAATGAGCCTAGTAAGAAGCCTTTCATTAACCACACCGTTAACAGATATTGCTCGTTGTAGATGCAACAACATACGTAGATGTGAATGAAACACATAGATAGAAGAACCGTTATAGAAGAAACTGATTTGCTACGTTCGTTCAATACCTACCTTACATACCTTACGTACCCCTTTACTTATGATTATAAAAGAGCGTCAATTTGTGTGTACGCGTGTATTGTCGTAGCAAAGGGTAAATAAGCGATAAATGTGGTGTTCAAGTTACGTAGCCTTCGGAATGGTCAGTGAACGGCATGAGGTTAATGGATTTTGTGTTGATCGACGTTACTGTTCCCGTTCGTCCACCATCGATATCAACCTATTCACCCCCAGACGCCGGCACAGACTCAAATCCAATCCTGAAGAACACTCATCGACCCGCATGCTCGCTCAAATACGCTTCTGCTGCACCATACCGTTAGCGTCGTCCGATTACACTTGCCAACAAAAACTAACTTACAGTCGATAAGCTGGCTCGGCGGTCGACAGACGCATCCTTTTTTCTTCTCCGTTCTGTGTAATCGTTTATCGGCTAAAGATTAGAATTGACAAAATTCAGCTTGATGACTAGTGCTAGATTTTTGTCGGCCAGTGCGATGGACTTTGTAATGAGAAACTGAACATTCCACAAGCTCTTCTAACGTTTCCCGTAGGATCTGACGTACGCCGAAGGAGGCCACAATTGGCGCAGCATAGTTTTCTCCTTGCTGGTCATCGGCTTCGTTATCGCCGGGATCGTCACGGCCATTTACCTCCTCGGGTAAGTCTCCCGTGCCTTGAACCTCGCGGCAACCTCCACAACCTTCGATCACTTTCCTACATAGCCTCTTACAAGTCTTATCTACCGTGAGACCTAGCGTGAGACCTAGCGTAGCGAAGGGGAGAGAAAGTAAGAAAAATGATAGGACAGGTACGAACATTTCGTTTGACCATTTTGTCGAGATTGACCTTTGCCCGAGATCACCTTTATTACCTGTTATCCGTATACCGTTTTCGACATCCGTAGAAACACGTCGTCATTTTAATATGTCGTTCCTTTCACCGTTGATCGGTTAAATAGGAGATAACAAAATCAAATGCAACGTTTTCTTTTCGAATTCTGATTATAGGATAACCGATAATTTCAGATTGATTATATTTTGCAGATATGTCGATGAGCTTCTGTATTGGAGCGGTAGGCGTCTTACATTGGAAGAGTGTCTCCGCGATGATCTGACTCCGCACAGGTTACCAGCCACTTGGGTGACCCATGATAAGTTCGTCTATCAAGCCGACGATGGTTCTCTCACTCTTTTGGATACAAGCAACAACAGCGTGTCCCTTCTGGTCTCTAATCACACGCTGGTACGTTTTCATCACTTATAGGCATACACTTAAAATTGGACAATATTCTCGATGACAGAGTAGAATTGTTGAGCCCTCGGCAAAATACTGATCATTCTCAATGCTTCTCGATGAGAGTCTAAACGATGAGAGGGGCAATTCATTTTGTGTTCCGTTTCCCTTATTGAACGTACTTTTTCTTTCGAATTGTTCGATTCCTGAAAGCCAGCTGCTCGAGAATCGTGAGACTTTGACGATTGTGCCGTCGTCAGTAGAAAGTTGGTGAATTTCCGAGGCAATTGTTCATGGACGGCCGCGGCAGTGGCCCCGATCTCTGCATCGATCGATCGCGCGCGCTGCATTTTAATCTTTCCATGCATCTTCGTGAACTTTCCCTCACTTTGCCGACGCCGCGCCGAGAGCTATAAAGTCGAGCAGCATAATGCCAAATATAGGCCCAGGATCATAAGAATGCGCAATGCCAATTACGTTTAAGAAACGCAAACCCCGACTGCCGCTCTCTCAGATAAAACGCGAGAACATAGTATGGCGCGAAATGTGGCACGCCCTGTGGCACGCAGTGTGGCACGCAGTATGACTTGAAGTTAATCTTGTAAAGCTTCATTCGTTTCGGAAAACGTACGTAATTTAGCTGCTTCGTTAGCTTCGTTAACCGAAAATGTAGAATATCGGATACAACGCGAAACTATGATAAGCTAGACGAAACTACACGAAATTAATTGCTATTGGTATTTGCTACGGCAAATTATGCAACGTTCAAACGAATTGACGGACTTATCGACAGATGAAGTATCGTCGAGTTAACGATACTTATTGATTATGGTCTAAAATATTTACGAATTACCGATCGTTTCGATGTTACCATTGGCTACGAACATATGTGAAAGTTAGCTTCGAATGAAGCTTTTCTCGAAGGATCCGATTAATTTTCCTTCACGTTGCTTTGCAGAGGCAGCTGAACGTGCAGGGCTATCAGTGCAGCTCCGATTTACGTTACGTACTATTCAAGCACAATGTCAAACCGGTAAGTAGTTTATCGCGGAAATCGAAGGCTTTGCCATTGTGTCTTCTGTGATCTGGACCCCTACTATACCTCTCTTAGTCGAAGAAAGAAGGTACTGTAAAGTCGATACGGTTACTTACCTTCTACTTGGCGGTAGGTTCCTTCTTTGCTCCTCTGAGCCTGTAGTTCGAGTAAAGTTAGGTAGATGTTATTTTTTTCTTTGCAGGTATTCCGAAAGACTTTTACCGCTCATTATACGGTCTACGACGTTACGAACGAGTAAGTGGATGATGATGATGAGGCTGAGTTGCATGACGAACTTGACGTCGAAAGAAAATGAAATGTCTATCGTCTTTGATAGTACACTAAGTTTTGATCGTAGATTTGATCTAAAATTTGATCGTTGGGCTCGAGAAAGATTATAGAGGGTAGTGATTTTTCCGTTACAGCCACCATACACCTTTGCGTCTGCACGCCTCGAGAAGAGTACAGCAGACGAGATTGCAGTACACGACCTGGTTGGGCAATACAACGGGACTCCTGATGATTTCGGACAATGACATCTACATGAGAACGAGTCCTTCGGCTATGGAAGATGTTCGATTAACCGAGAGCGGAATTCCCGGCGTTGTCTACAACGGCGTGCCCGATTGGCTTTATCAAGAAGAGGTTCTCCCGCGTCCTGAGGCTCTTTGGCCGAGCCCGGACGGGACTCATTTATTGTTCGCCGTGTTCAACGATACGAAAGTCGCGGCGCTCGAGTTTCCCTGGTTCGGCACCCAGGCCGGCTCGGACGGGGCGAGCTCAAGCCCTTTAGGAGCGCCGAGAAAGGGCACCTTTCCACCATCGAGATCAGTCAGATATCCAACGCCAGGATCAGCGAATCCTGACGTTGACGTCTGGCTCTTCGAACTTAGCAATTACTCGAACGCGGCAATGCAACTGGCCAATGGGAATGCAACTGGGAACGCGAGTGTTTTAACGAAGACGAAAGTAAAACCACCCCCGGCGTTGGACGGACAGTAGGTTGACGTGCCAAAAAATGTACTCCGACATTATCGACGTGTTGACTTTCCTACTCTCCTCTGGCCGGCGGGCGATCTTTCATTCCATCAATTTCCAGGGAATATTACTTAATATCCGCTGGCTGGGTTGGCGAGGATTCATCACAGATCGCCATAGTTTGGATGACGAGGGCCCAGAATCTTTCGCTAGTGACCGCCTGTCGGGCTCCTCTATGGGAATGCGAAGAAACTCATTCGGAACGGGCGCCAGAAGGCCAATGGCTTGACGTCCATCCACATCCAGTGTTTGCGCCCGACGGAGATAGCTTTCTTTTATTGGCCTCTGTTCAAGAAGGCGACAAGGAGCACTTTACGCACATCAAGCACGTTACTCTTACGCAACAAAGGATAGCCGTGCTCTCGCACGGTCGTTATGAGGTACGACGCGGTAGCAATTACTTCTTCGCTCGATCTAACGAGACGCTCTTCTAATTTGATCGGACATAATCGAAAACCGATGCGTCAGGTGAGCGAGATTCTGGCCTGGGATACGAAAGCTCACCTCGTCTATTACCTTGGCACGCGGGAACGAAGACCCGGCCAAAGGCATCTTTACGTCGTGAAGGATCCTACGACAGACGATCCCCGACGTCTTGAACCGCTTTGCGTTACCTGTGATCTCGGAGAAGTCCTCTGGAGGAGTAGGCGAGTATAGCTCAACGAAGGAAATTTCTCTATGCGCTGTCGCGTCGTTTTGGCTTTCGGTGGCTTTGCGACGCGTAAACTTTTTGCAGATTCTATTACACCAACTGCACTCACTTCACTGCGTCAGTTAGTCCGCCGATGGACGACGAGAATCAAGGTTATTACATTCTCCATTGCGAAGGTCCAGGACTGCCACTCGCCGGTGTTCACATGATGTCTTCGCACAAAATGATTCGAGTGCTTTACGACTCGAAGATACAGAAGGCTGATAAATTGTCTCAGCTCGCGCTGCCAACGAGAAGGAGCTTCGAAGTAAAAAGATTTCATCTTGCTTGGCGCTCATCTTGCTTGGCGCGCATCTTGCTCTCATTGAGAAATCATTCTTATCACTCGAGCTTATTTGGCAACGACAAATAATACGTTTCAGGTGCCACTGCCTCAAGGCTGGAAAGCTCAGGTTCAGCTGCTTTTGCCACCTTCGTGGCGCGAGGAGCTTCGAGACGCAGCCTTTCCAGTTTTAGTCGAAGTGAACGGTCGTCCTGGAAGTGAGGCAGTAACGGATAAGTTTCGCATAGACTGGGGCACGTACATGTCGAGCCACAACGACGTGGTTTATGTGAGATTGGACGTTAGAGGTGCCAGGGGTCAGGGCAAGAAGGATTTGTACCGAAGAATCGGCGGCGTCGAAGTTCAGGACCAGCTGACGGTACTCAGGCATCTTCTGAAAACCCTGAAATACCTCGACGATACCCGGGTCGGCGTTTGGGGTTGGGGTTACGGGGGTTACGTGACTGCTATGGTACTTGGAAGTCAAGAGAACATATTCAAGTGCGGGGTCGCAGTTAATCCCATTGCCGATTGGCTATACTATAGTGAGTAAAACTTGGAACTTTTCCCACTGTCCGGGGCGTATTATATGAAAATATTGATGAAAGAAAAGGAGTGTCCTGACGAAGGGTGATTGGTTATTGGCTGACGTTCGATAGATTCCGCGTTCACGGAACGAGTTCTCGGTGCACCTGCCGAGAATTACAAGGGTTACGTGGAGGCTGACCTGACGCAACGAGCGAGATTGGTGCCAAGTCACAGCCTCTACCTTCTTCACGGTCTAGCTGACCTCACAGCGCCTTACACGCACGGCGTTGCCTTTGCCAAGGCTCTGTCCGAAGCGGGAGTCATCTTTAGGTACCAGGTGAGTACGCGCATCGGCATGGCATCGAGATCACTCCGAGATCGTATCGATCCTTACCGCCTATCACCGACATTTCTTCATCGCATTCTCAGAGTTACGCGGATGAAGATCACGCCCTCGCCGGTGTGATCGAACACGCTTATCGTTCCATGGAGGACTTCCTCGCCGAGTGCCTCGCCCTGGATGCCTCCTAGTGCCTCAAGCCGAATACTCCCTTGTTATCGATAGTACATCTAATTATCATACATCCAGAACGGACGTTATTGCGGAGAAAGTGTTTGTCCTCGGGGGCGTGCACGTAGGACGTCAATTTAATCAATGAACTAGGCTCGGGATCCTTGTCTCGCGCGAGCAACGTTTTACTCGTCCGATGGAGAGAGAGAGAGAGAGAGAGTGAGTGAAAGGGAAAGAGGCAGAGAGATAGATAGATAGAGAGAGAGAGAGAGAGAGAGAGAGAGAGAGAGAGAGAGAGAGAGATGGGAGAGAGACAGAGATTCGTAACGATGAGAAATTCAATAGACGAGATAAGGCATTTCATAGACATTAAAGTCATGTTATGTTTCCACATTTTAAGGAAAGTCATAAGGAAAGCGAAAAGATCTCATTCTTTGTTGCGAAACAAAAAGAAACATTTTGTCCTCTCACTCTCTCTCTCTCTCTCTCCCTCTTCCTCCATCTCTCTTTCATTCTATATCTCTGTCTCTCTCTCTGTCTCTCTCTCTCTCTCTGGACGAGCACCTCGGGAGATCGTAAGTTATACCGTACATACATGCATACGTATAAACATACATACATACATACATACATGCATACACAGGCACATACATGCAAACATGCACATTATATACATACATTCAGTATACAATTATTTAAGCTTTAACTTATTCTTGAGAGACACTGTCGTGATTTGATAATAATCGGCACTGAAATCCGCCGTTAATTTCGCTTCAATTCTTAGAGCCACCGATAAACGTAACAAAACTAAATGAATTATCAAAAGAATTGACATAATTCCGCGGAATTCAGCGTCTATTGCAAAAGAGTCAAAGGACGATGTGTATGTATACATAGTCAGTGAGAGATGCGCTCATACCTTATATATACATACATAGAAGGCATACGAAGGACAAATTGACACGCGTACACACACGTATACACGGAGTGAGAGACAAAATTCGTTACTCCCCCCCTCACGGAAAAACCATGAAAATCGGCTTAATCCGAGAAAAAGAAAGAAATAACTCGTTCGGTATCCGTTCGAGACGCGTCCACCGAAAGTAAAGTTTACGTAAATGATCAACCCTATGAATTAGTTTCGTCTCCGACACTCTTCTTTCATTTTCGCGTCTACCTAGCGTAAGGGATTTCGAAAATCGATTAGGTCCCACCGATTACGGAGGTTAGAATGGGAGAATAGGTTAGAATGGCTGTGTTGAAAGTGATATGCCATTGATATATCGAGGAGGCGCGCTCGAACGGGGAAGAGTCGCACGTCGCCATATTATAAGCTGCCAGCCCGAGCAGCCCTTAAATGCCGACAATCAAGGCTAGTGCAACTAATCAAACGATAATAAATAGAAAGGAGTCGAGGGTGGTCTAAAACAAAGAAACAAAAAAAAAAGTGGAAACTACGTAAGTATTAGCTAACGAATTACTAATAAACGGGAATTGATGGATAACGTGGGTGCACTGACGAGTATAAGACACGAAATTGATGTTCAGGATCGAAAGTTTATAACGGTTGATTATCCCGCGGTTTGAGAATAGTCGTGCGTATTATCGTGTGTTGGCAAAAGTGGAAATAATGTAGAGGTGCTAACTATGGAAAGTACAAAGCGTACAAAGCGGAGGCGTGAGATGGTAGATCTATCGATTCGGTTTTGCCGTAGAGATTTATTTCTTGATACGTTACTTCACTTGCCGTCTACCATTTTTGATAGATTGAGAAAAATGTCCTCGAAGCGACGTTAGCAAATTTCAATTCCTTCCCATTTTCCGTTACCGTGAAGTGGTGTGCATTGGTAACAATAGAACGTTCCTTTCGCAACTCCCGCTATTTAGAATCGGTTCATAGTAAAAATTCGATTGAACACGAACGTACCGCTTAGTAAATAGAATGAGCAGCAATATGTACATGTATTATGTATCTGCGAAGAACGGTCAACACCGGCGACGCACGGAAGACAAGAGAGACATACGTCAATCAATTATTAAGTATAGCGTTTAAGAGAGGTGAAGCGAAGGTGTGGCTGAATTTTAGGAAAGCACGATGAACGTAGGCACGCGGAAAGCGATAATGCTTGCAAGGAATGGCCACGCAGAAACGTTACGAAGATTAATATCGCAGAGAAAAAACATGAAACCTTGGTAGCAGCGCATAAGGAATATCTATAGCTTTTGGTAAACCGTATTATAGCCGCTAGGCTAAAGAGAATAAGAGTGAGAGAGAATGTGGCATAATAAAAAAAGAAGAAAAAATATATACGCGCGCATACATAGGCATAAAAAAAGGAGCACTTAAAGGACACGCATAATGACGTATACACTGAAGCACGGACTGTCACAGAGACATAACTGTACAGAGAGACAATTGACATAAAATACGTAATATCAAGGCCGGACAACCAACGACAAAAATGCGTTCAGACGGCGAAATCGATGTAAGAATACGTCGGTCCGCGCGATGCTTTTCGATCGCAGACTCGTCGTCCTGGCTTAACGCTACTAATCTTTTACGTTAAGTATGCGACTGCGATCGATTCAACAGTGAAAAATCGAAGTGAGGGCGAGTCTTTCCGAAACGGAAGCGGATCGACGAACGCGACGCCAATAATCATTGTTTTTTATATGTCGTTCGGAATAGTATAGGTATTTCTAGACGACCCACCGTTGTAACCGTTTGATTGATCATGCGGGACTTTCTTCACAGCGCGTTTTTCACTACGATTCAACGGACTTTGAGTGTAAGAGAGAGAGAGAGAGAGAGAGAGAGAGTGCGTGTGCGTGTGTGTTTGTGCGTGCGTGCGTTCGTGCGTGCGTGCGTGCGTGCGTGCGAGAGAGAGAGAGAGAGAGAGAGAGAGAGAGAGAGAGAGAACAACAAAAGAGATAGATAGTTAGAGAGCGAACGAGAAAGAAGCTATTCGCGAAACCGGCCATTTCGTATACATCTTTTAGATCGATGTACTTATGAATAATATGATTATTTATCAACTTACAACCATTACCGAACAGATGCGCGATGTAAGAAATAAATGATTGATAACGATGATCAAACTACGGTGGTACAAAATTTTGGAATTGCCAATCATGGGTGATGCGAGAGAGAGAGAGAGAGAGAGAGAGAGAGAGAGAGAGAGAGAGAGAGAGAGAGAGAGAGAGAGGGGGAGACAGAGAGAGAAAGAGAGAAAAAGTTGGAATATTTCGGATTTCTTTAATCAGAAAATTTGGCTAAGGTACGGATGCCGGTTTCGCAAATATCGTTAAACGTTATCTTCCACGTAACATCCACAAGATAATCATGTTATTAAGACTCTGCGTTTTTTAATATCAGCGAGGCTCGGCCCGAGCAACGGGCGGACAAAAGTGTTTTCAATAAACTGTTACATTACCTGAACTCAGCCTTTTATTTTCCAGATCGCGTAGTAAGCGATATCGAAGTAAAAAGAAAAAGGAAAGAGCGGTATGAAATCGATATTAATCTAACATTTCTCTGACGTACTCTAACCGTTGAGAGTACACTTATTACACACCACAAATAAATTTGCAGAAAGCGCGCTTTATTACACCATATTACTTCCGTTATTGTTATCCAATGTTTGTCATGGTAGATCGTAGATCTAACAGGAAAAAGAAATCTTTCCGTTTAGCGAATATTTTGAAAAACCGAAAATCTAACGGAAGAAATGATCGTTTATACCAGCATCCATATGCAACTCGTTCAAAGAGTCTGCACGAGGCAAATGAGTATAACGAAGCAGTTCCAAAGAAAGCATCGGATACCAGCATAGTGTTCCTTGGTTTCTATCGAAGAATTCCAGAATTGATCAGCTTGGAGGATAGTAATGATGCCATCAGCCCTAAAAATGAGAAGGTAAGATCGGGGGGGGGGGGGGGGGGGGGGGGGTAGAAATGAACGTAGTTTGGTATTGTCAATGAAATTTATTGAATTTTTTAGTCGGAGCATCCTCAGTATTAAGTGTGAACGTCGGTGTCGCATTTAACCTGGATAGACGGATCGTGAAGAAGTTAAATATAATCTTTCCCTTTAATCTTGGAGGGCAAATATGTGGTGGTAAGAAAATGTTGAGTGAAACCCGATATCGCCTCGATCTCCGCTTTTCCCTTTCGCAAAATTTTTATCTCCTGCAGAATAAATTGGTTTTGGATGTATGAACGGCTCTCAATGGACGTTAGTTTCAATAGATCAGCCGTTGTAAGAGGAATGAAGGTTGCACCGAGTGCAGCTAATTCAGAAGGATAAATGCCGAGCCAGCGAATTTTCGTACAAGCCAGATGATCGTTTTCTTTAGCCAACGCCATCGACCCAAAACTGTTCGTTGTCGATTTATGAAACGTTCAATTGGTCTGTTAATACTTCTATAGATACATATAAGAGAGGTATTATAGAAGTTGTTACGTACCGATAAATGCACATAATATCGATTCCGAATGGATCCGCATCTACTAAAATATAAACTGAGTGCTCCAGTTTTTCCGATAGCAGTTGAACTAGCATTCGTGTGGCGACGTCAGGATAACCTTTTCCTGTTATCAGTATGCAATTTAGCGATTGGGGACAATTTTCTTCTAAAAGCTTTTGAAAGATCGCATCTTTTTCTACTATAAGTACAAATTTGGCGTTGGTGCGAATTGATGTTACGTTTGCGACAATTTGTGGGATTAACGCGCCCCCTGGCACGCTATAATCGATTGTTTCTTCATTAAGAAGCGTTAATGATAAATTGCCTGCTGCCAACCCCTTTGAAGTCGCTAGAAGCCCTGAAACATCCTTGCATTTTGGCTGCTTCAAGAAATTTTTTCATGAAAAAAAGATCGCCTTATCGACTTACTTAAATGCCAAGGAGAACAGCCTAATAAATATGCAACGTGACAGACAGCAACGTCTATTTGTCTCTGCCCAGATCGAAGGTAACCGCTGTTCTCAGTTTTGAAATCGTAGTAAAATGATCGCCTGGTAACGCTACTATTCGATATTAATAATTTATGCGCCATGTCCATTGTTGCAACCATTAAGGCCAACTTATCTTTACTTCTGTTTGATAAAAAGTCGACAGTTGTCATTCTTAGGCTGCGATGACAATTTTCATTACTTATTTTATGGATATGGAAATTCATTTCTTCGTAGAATATTGAATTGTCGTCATTTCCTTCTTCATCGTTCTGCCATTCCATCAAGAAATTGTATGGAACTGGATATGTTATTGACGGAGAAGTGCCAGAACAAATTGCTTCTATCATACGAACTGCTTCACATTCTATGCGATGAATTATTTCAATCCTAAATTCGAATTGATAGTAACACTTATTTATAGGTGGCTCCTTCTTCTAATGCTAAGTGTACTTTTAGAGTTGCATTCCTTATACCTTCCTTCTGTATCGTCAGCAATCGGTACTTCAACCCTTCTCTCCTCAGCAACCGCTTCCTTTTTTTTCTTATTCGCCTTGCTCTTCAACTTATGCATCTTCCCACCGATCTATTCAGAAATATGAATTTTTCTACACATGTTATTGTATTGAGAGGATAAAAATTGCCGTTCACTATTTGTCTCTCTTTAACTCTTGTCGTTTTTAGGGAGCACGCGGGAGGTAGTTTTTGAAATAGATAATAATCTACGGTCTATTCTATCGAAAGATTCTCACAGCAATGAACATATAAAATTCTTCACTGCCAGTATAACTATTGACCGCGACAATTGCATCGTCCGCCTCTCTGCCTCTTTCGATGCTGTTCATAGTGCGGTTTCGGTGCGCGCGTTCACCATTCAATGTTGAAACCCTCAATGTTAAACCCTCAACCACCGCTCCGATGGACATCCCGCTGCGCACTTCTGAACACCGACAAACCATTCAGCCTTCTACCTACGTCTCTACGTGAAAGATACTTTAGGAGCTTATTGTGCCGTACGAAATCCCTTTCCCCACGCCCCATCCACATCAACTTTATTGTTAGATTTCGTGTACTTTAAAGTTTCATCACATCATCATGTAAGTGACTGCCCAGTCCCTGCATTAATACGCTTGTTAGCTTACAAATTCCCATTTCAATAATCTTCCAACGATATATCTTTAGAAATAATTAGTACACCATTTTCCTTAGTGCGGTATTAAAAATTCAACATACTTCAGTTCGCTACTTCAAGTAGTTCAAGTAAGTGCTCTCTTCACGAGAAACCTTTCTATAGAAGCCTCTGTTCTATGAGGGTGCACGTCTAAAATGAAAAGGTTACTTCATGTAGTCTTCTGATACAGTTCTTGCTTAAGCTTGTCCGAAGCGTCGATTAACTGTAAATGTAAATCTTTGGGGATCAAAAGTACAATAAAAAGGTATTAGATACAGATGATTGCCACACTTTCTTGAATGTTAATGAATAACGACACGTCTTGGGACTTCTCGGGTATGGATATAAAGATTACTGCAGGAATATTGCTGCATCAGATGGAAGAAAGTTTTCAAGGAGTTGGTATAAAGATGTCGGAAGCATACCGATCGCTTGTGAGAAAGTCTAATTTTTGTATGCCATCCCTCGGTGTACAGGTGAAACTAGTAGAATGGCTCGTGAAAGGTGACACTAGCGCCTTCTTCACATTTTCATATTACCGGAGATCGTATTCAACGTTACCGACCGGTTACAGATACAGAATGCAATGCTTCCTGCGGTGAGAATTTCTACTAAATTCATTTAAACGTTAAGGCGTACGTATTCTACCACTTGCCCTACTCTCTTCCATTTGACCCATACTTATTGGGCTACTTTTCGTAATTTTCATTTGTCCATTTCTGGTCATATCTCAACAAAAATATTGTCAATTTCTATTGCGCCTGTCCAAGTTATATTTATCCCGTTTCATATTAATCGCACAATCAAGTCAGCAAACTTTTACTTTTTCGCCTATTTTTCTTGCGTCGTCTTTGTTACTTTCCATCGCCCTTAAATTACTAAAGGGCCAATAAAATTGTATAACGGGCTTTTAAAGATTCGTCGGGACATTACCATATGAGACTGACGAGACTGAGGTAACTAAAAAAATAATTTCTTTCGACTTGCATAAATTGCTATTTTACCGGAACTATGGAGTGTCTGTTGGGTAGACAGTAATGAGTCGATTTTCAATACCTATCACCTCTTATAAAACAATATAGGAACGAGATTGACAAACGTGTATAAACTCTTTTCCTATTTACGGAGGATCCTTGAAAACGCCTATTGCTAATAACTCCAACTCAATCAGGAGATAGCATTCATAATTCTTTATCGTGTGACAGTTGAAATTGTTTTTATTCGAAACGAAAATTCAAACTAATGAGTAAACGTTTTAACTTACTATGTCAATGGTTAATTTTACTATTGCATTATTTTTTTTCGTACCTACGCAGAGTCTATTTATAGTGTTATCATACTGCTTTGCCACCATCCAATTAATATGATATACATTGTATTACGGGTCCATTACCTTTAATAATACTCGGAAAACTAACAAATCTGTATTAACCGAGGTCTGACATCAATTTGCACCCTCTTAAAAGTGCAGGTGAACAGTGCAGAACTTTCCAAGCTGCGTCAAGAATGAATATTGACGAGTGGTTGCGGGTAATTTTTGCGGCATGCGCTAAAATATTTAGCGGTGGAAAGGCCCGATTCATAATAAAACGTAGTACGTTATGTGTGGGTTCGCAGCGAGAAGAGGTGAAGAAGATATTCTGAATCAAATAAGGTGTGAACGAAATCTCTTACGGATTGAATGTGGCTTAACAAACTGCGCGTCGCAATAATGCGACTAATGTGAATAATGCGAATAATACAGATAATGCAAATAATGCAAATAATGCGAATAATGCGAATAATGCGAATAATGCGAATAATACGAATAATGCGAATAATGCAATGGCGAAGTGGTATAAAGAAGAGGAGAGCAGAGGTAAGCGGACATCGCGTGCAATCATCAATCAGTTCGGTGCAGTATTAACGGGATTAATATTTCGTCTTAAATGCTTTCGGTGCGACGAGGTCTATTCACCGGGCGAGCATAAAGGAATTATTCATGAAAAAAATAATACCGGCTCCGCCTGTGTGCGCTCAGTTTCGCATTAAAGACACACTTCAAGGTTGCGCTCATATAAAAGGAAGGGGATAGTGTTACATTGTGCAAACGAGTATAGTCGAAAAACACCCCTGAGAATGTTCTCTCTCTCTTTCTTCCGAGTTCTCAAATGGCCCGTATCCAACACTGCTTCTTTAAGAGAGCTTCTCTAAGAGTGCTTCTGCAAGTGCCCTTCTGTGAAAGCGCTTCTCAAAGAGCGCGTCCTCAAAATATCGGTTGGGTTATTTGAGATATGAAATTATTATGAGCGATTTAGTGTCCAGCGATCATTTCGATTCCAAGTATTCTCCTATAAGAGATACGCTAGAAGCTGCTCTTTTACTAATATAAAAATAAAAATGATAAAAAAATACTTTCTTTCTGCATTGCACCCGGCTCCCATTGGACACGGATGAAAGTATGTGAAAAGCCCAGGAATAATAAGGTTCGTATAGTTATACGCGAAAACATACTTTACGCACCTGAATAGTATAAGAGCTCAGCAGCTAAACCTACTGCATACATCTCTGCGGATTAGCCGAAAGGCGTTGAGGGGCGACTCGATGAAAGATCAAATACCTGTCCAATTTCTGTGAAGGCTGTATAGAAATTGTATAGAATTCGCGTCGAATTTATGCAGAAATACGATGCTAGGAACAAACCGTTCTATGTATATAAATTTAATCGGATGAATAAGCCGGTCTGAAAGAACTGAAAAATGTCGTAGAGAGAGAGAGAGAGAGAGAGACAGAGGATAAGAGGAAGAGAATTAAAAGATATAAAACGCGGGATTCATTGGATTAGGTAAAAATGCGGGGAAACGCTTTCTCACGTTCATACGAGAAATCGTAACAATGTACCTGTACTGAGTTCCGGTTCGAGATTGGCCATTTAAGAAACTCGATCCGATTCTGATGGTATTTACTAACCGCAACGGTATATACCGCAAATATTTTCCGCAGAGCAGCAGCCGATTTTTCGATCAATGGCTTTGCGAGATCGGATCTCGTACTGTTGAATTTTTTTTCTTTCGTTGAATCGTGCACGCTCGAATTCCTGAGATACGATCGATTTTGTCGGAAACAGTGGGGGTTGGCTAATGTGCCACGTTCAAATGGAGAAAGGTTCACACACGTGCACAGACGTACGCACTCGTACGCACTCGTACGCAGCCGGGTGCGGAGTGGTAAAGCGTAAGAGGCTCGCGACATTTACCCTCTGGTTGCTGGCCGCCGCTTCCACATCTATCGGAGTCTTATCATGAGGTCTACTCAAAGTTCCTCATTCATTCGTATGTTTTAACATATAGGTATATTAGTAATATCGATTGTTATTAGCCAGGCAGACGATGCCGAAATAAAACGAGCACATTTTTTCTTTTTTTATACATTCAAAAAAATGTATACAGACACATGATAGATATTGAGAAAGAAGTCTTGACACTCTTTGCTACAAATCCTCTATCGAAGGTACAAGTTACAGCAAGTGCACTTGACGAATCTACGGGGCCACATTTATGGAAGGGAGTGTGTCGTGTTCACACAGTATAAGGGGGTTTGAAGGGTACTTGACTTGAGCCGTGGGCTTGGGAAATTCTCTCCTACTAAAGGGAAAAAATGTCCCAACGAAAGGGACCAAAAACGGCAATTATCTGAAATTTATGATAAATATGAGAAGTTACGAAGAAGTTACTTTGATTTACCTTCCTTCGGAATAATCAGAGACGTGGAGATAGAGAGAGGGATGAGGCGCCTCATTGAACGTCAAATATTTCCAGAGTCACCGAAAAGAAAAGAACTCGATCCGGTGTGTCTCAAGGATTCTTGCAGGGAGTAACGACCAAACAAACGAAATCGATCCACTCGGTCGATCCGATAGATTTCAAAAACTTTGCGTAAGAAACGAAAGATTCAATCGTGATAGTACATATATGAGAAACAACTCACAAGAAGAAAATCTATAAGAAGTAAATCTAGTCATAATTATTAATTCCCGAGGTAAAGATACGCCAGCTCGACCTTTGTCAGTGGTTTTAGGATAATTCCCTCGGTATAAACGTAGCCAGACGAGCCTCCAAAGAAAGGCGGAAAGCGAAAAGGAAAGCGAAACTGTTGACGCGCTTCTTTCGAGGCCGTCTCGCATATATATACTGTATAGTAGATATGCATGTGTAGGAGATATCGGAACGAAGTCGGATATTCGCGCAGGTCAGTTATACCAGACGAACTGGTTCGATCGGCAAATCAGCTGCCAATTAAATGGAAACGGCAACCTGTTATTTCCCGACACCCTACGGGATGAGAAGGCCATAGCCTTTATTCCATGCTACGTTCTTTTCTTAATTTAATAAACACAGAAAATGATCACAGACATTGATCTCTCCTCTCAGAGGCATCAATCGAGTCAGCGAAAGAATTGGAATTCTATTGAACATATTAGGACAAACGCATGATTTCTCTCTATGTGAAATCCGTTTTTCCGTACTACATTATAGAGTATCTTAGCGAGTAATCGAGGAGTGCTGTGTAATTAATTGTTTACCGTTGAAAAGGTCCTCTTTTCGTTTCTATTTTCTGTGCAATTTTGCAGAGGATCTTCCATCTTTCTCGCTCGACGATTTCTTCAACCGTATACAGTACACTGGTCTTCCTATCGATCGCATAACTCCAATTGTATAATTTCCCCTTTGTCGCGTGTCACGAATCGTGAAATAATATGTCCGAAAGTGTGTGCGCTATGATTAATTGCACGATATAAGAGGCAAGAGAAGAAGAGAACGGAAGTGTTGAGCGGCCGACAAAGTAAAATTTCGCGCCTTTGTTGCGAGCTGGTTCCATTGACGTCGACGTTGTTATCGTTGTTACCTACGCGGCCGAGAGGACACGTCTTAATAGAGCACTTAACTCTTTTGCTGCATTCCCCGGCGGCGGAGTAATCAGGCACGACCAGTTCATAAATTATCATTATACGCGTGTGTACATCGATGTTTCTTCGCTTCGCTTTCAAGATCCGTTTGGCACAATCCGTTTTGCAGAGATTCCATTTTGCACCTCTTAAGTTTTGATGTTGAACATGCCTGAAGTCAGCTTCAGGGGAAAGTTAAAAAATGAATGAGTATGAGAGAATTGGCATGCTATGGAAAGCCGAGCACCCTCTAGGGAAAAGGTATTTTTCTTTGCGAAGAGAGAGCGCAAAGAGGTGCATCGCCGTATTAGGCGTAGAACTCTGGTTGGTAACACAGTCCTGCCGGCCATCTAATAATTGTTGTGCGGCGTGTGTCGCGTGACGAAGCGGTTTGCAGCTGTTGCATTTTTTCGGCGCAAAATTTTTCGCAATTCCGAGGCGAGCAGATGCATCCTTTCAGGATGCGCGATTACTGGGCGTCCGCGCACTCTTACTCCTGCGCTTACCCGTGCACATAAAATCGTGCGCAAGAGTAGCTACGAGAGCGTCTCTATGAAAAGGTGTACAGGCACATGCGCGCGGAGCAAGCCAGATTATATTCTTACATTTTGTCGGGCTGATTGCACCCTCGCGCCTTTCTCTCACGCCGGCAAAAATGTGGGCCACTGACTTGTAATCCCACGTGCGTCTGATCGTACTTTTTGCGATCCGAGCGTACTACGTACAATTTATATGTCTACGACTGCTTTAAATTCGTCAAGTTCATTTTGTCAGGTCAACGTGACGCCACAGTATAGTCCTTCCGAGGGGAAAAAGTCGGTCTAATAGAGGAGCCGTCGGAAGAAAGAAAGGCCAGACCGACTTGCGGACATTATCGTGAGCAATCATCGATAATACGTCTGATAATTAAGCGAACCCGGGAGTCCGCGAATCCTGGATCTTTAAGGGCGGTCGTTATCAAGGTCTTAAGTGGGATTAAGCCAGTGAGGGATGAAGAACCATTGGCCAGCGTAAGTGCGAGGATCATCGGCGGTCTCGATAAACTCTGAAGAGGAGGGGGTGGGGAAGGCGAGAAACGTTTTCCGATAAACTGGCAAGCCTTCTTAACCGGTTGGTCGCCCTTTACGACATCACGATAATAAAACGATAGAGCACCTTGGGTGCTTTAATATGCCGGCAGCGATATCATCGCCAGCCAAAAGTACTGCCTTCACTGAAGACTAACCGAACCGGAAACGAAGAAAAATCTATTCGATCCGCTATCGGAGCTTATTCGCAAAAGAAATTTTACGATCGGCAGGAACTAATTTCTGCCTCCGTCGTGAATATATAAAATCTAATTGACGTTGTGAGCGAAGATGCCAAAAGACCGAAAGAAGAATTGTTACGGATTAAGGGTGGCTGGTTTAATGGAACAAAGCGCGAGTGAAAAGGAATTTATCGAAATGAGAGAAGGGCCTGTCACGATGCTGACGGTGGAGCAGTGATCCTTTATGTTTGTTGCTTTTGCCAGAGTGCTTCTTCCTCGAGAAGCATTGTTCGAAAACATATGTTCCTGTGGATGTAGGAAGATGCGCGTACAGAGAGACAGAAAAACACGGCTAGGCGTACGATGGTTAGCGGATGAAACGAATGGTTAGGGGAAAAGGAAGTATGGATGAAGGTGTGGAGTTGCGGAGGTGCAACGGTGGTGGTGGCATCACCTGGCCGAGGAGCACGCGCCTTTGGCTTCTGCCAGGGGGAGAAAAGCAAGGGGAAAGGACGCGTCCCCATGAATATCGATGCAACATGCGCATTGTGGCTGGGCGTACATTCGAATGGCACTCGTATAACGTGCTCGCATAATGTCCTCGTCCTCTATCTTCTTCCTTCCCTCTTTCCCTCTTCCTCATGCCCTTTCTCCATATTCTACTCGTCTCCTGATACAGCGACATTACGCGACCACAAAGCCACGACTTGCCTCCGAACTCATCCGTGAAAGTGTGCGAAAGGGCTCGGTATGCGAAATTCTATTATGAAAATCCTTTTAACCGATGTCCTGATTCTGCACAATAGCTTGTTATTCGCAGCACTCGATCTTTCCCTACGCCTCCGCATTTTCACGCAAGAGAGACGATTCGATAGAGAGGCGTATCGGCATTCATTTTACTCCTATTTAGCTTCTTCACAATTGTTCACGATCGTTGAATACTAACGAAGAACTTCAGCCGATCGATTGACATGTACCTATTATTAAAGTACCGAGAGTAAGGCTGAATCGACTGCTGCACAATGTGATCATTCTACGCAATGAAACGATATACAACCACTTAGATAACGTAAATCAGTCGGTCGTTAAATGATCGTTCGGTATTATTTCGTTGCGTAAACTGCAATGAATCTTCAGCTCACCTTATGACTTACAAATCTTTTCTATTGCAGAGAAACATTCGCCTTGATCCTCATAATTGTGGCTGTGTAACCGCGTCGCATCGAAATGGTCTTTTGTAAAATATCGCAATGCCGAGCCTTCTGGTACGAAATAAAAATCCTTTTATCCGATTGAGAGAACGGTCAACTCTCGACAAAAGGGTGCTTTCCACGTTTCGTAGTAATCACTGGGGCAACTCGCGTGGCTAACCGTTGTATTGTGTGCTTAGATCGGCTGCAGAAAGAGCCCATATCGAATTTCTCTAGATCCTAAGGTGGTATCCAATGGCGATCGATATTGCACGCATCGGGGAAGATGAGACCGATTGCCTTTAGTACATAACGGTATGACGGTACGTTCGGTGGTGTAACGGAAGGTAACGTCGAGCGAACGAATAGTTCGCATAATAGTAACTCGTCGATTTCGAAGGTTTAAGGGAACGAGGATGCGAGTGAACGCAGTAGTTAGGCCATCGGCGTCCGACGATCGTGAAAAACCGGAAGGTGCCATTTGTTCGCCGACGCCTCGGCGCAACCGCAGATTACGCTCCCCTCGCGGATCGTCTGAATCCGGCCGGTCGTCTCGGTCGATCGTCTCGATGGATCGTCTCGATCGATCCGTCCGGACGACCGGTCGGATACACGATAATGGCTGGTTCCGATCGGTAACGACCGGTCAATAAATAATCGATCGAAGGTCACCCAGGCGGCCTTGCAGGCGCCAGAAGATCGTTATCGTACCGTACGTCGACGCGTGGAAACTGACAAGATGCCTATATCACACTTTCTATCCGGACCCAGCCAGTTGATCAGCCTATATCGCCTCAAAGGACTCATTTGTAATCGTTTCCACAGCTGATAACCAAAATGATACTTTTCTCCTGATCCTCGAATAAGCCGAGAGTAAGAAGCGGAGAATGGAAAGCGGATCGCCGTTAATAGGCGGAGACGCATTTGTAACTATAAAGAACGGGGCGCGAACACACGCACGATAACCTGCTGTTTAATTTCGAGAGAAGGCAGCCGGTCTATCACCCTCTTTTAGTCCTTCACAGAACTACTCAGGATTCGATACCACTCCCTCTACCTTCGCTCACATCTCCACCTCTCATTTCAATCGTATACGTCTTCCATTCTATCCTTCCTAAACTATCATATCATGTGTGGTATGGTACTTTACGCTGATCGCTCTTATTAAACCGGATTAGTTTGTAGAATGACTTCTGACAGAGGTAATGAATCATCGGTTGCGCAACTAATTCAATAACCAGCGGTATACATCGAAACCCACTGGAATTTGAACGAAAGTTCGAAATATCTGAAAGCAGTGTAATGGTTGGTTCAACGAATTAAATGTTGAGAATCAAGTTCTTCAATTATCTTGCGAGACACGGACGGCTTATCCAAGGTACACAGGTAAGTTTGCCACAGGAGTCTGTGAGAAAAGTTGCGACAACGAAGCAACGGGTTAACGAAGCAATTCTGCGGATATAAGCTGCCATTTCTTCACGGGATTAAAGGTACTACGACAATCAACATTTTTACGAAAGATCTCGCCCGAGTAAGGGCGCGACCATAAAGTCTCGCTGATTTCAAATAACTTTTGCGGAACGTAACAGCCAGATAATCCCATCCTGGCTACCGTTTAATTTGCTAAACTATCCTCGTACCTCATAATATGTCACGATAATATGCGGTAAACACAATACATGGCAAACACGCGTTAAATATGCGATCAGTCAATTATCGTCAATTATAGACAACGCGTGTGATGCTGCTCTGGATCTTGCGGTATGTCTAATTTGTACATTGGACCTTGTCAAATGCTGACACTTAAACTTCAAAGTCCGATATATTCGAAAAGATTTTCTTGAAGCGATAACTATCGTATGTTGAGAAAAATGAATGCGCCCACAGCGGCTAACATGAAACGAGCATTGAACAGCAGCATTGGGCAGACATAAAAGTGGCATCGAAGCAGCATCAAAACAGCGTCGAACCGTGCTAAACGGTGGCACATTGTAAGTACGTCCTTCTCAGTGACGGCTCAACGCACGAGCATAAGAAGCTCTAGCTATGAACCAGAGGAATCCCGTCGGGGTTCTTACCGTCGAAAGCCAATTGGAGAAGTTCCGCTAAGCAGCAAAAGAAGAAACGCGTACTCAAATGTGTCGACAAAGAAGAAGAAGCTTTTTTTCATTCAAGGAACTTGGCGCATAGCGTGTGCGATCGCGTGTTTCGTCGTGGGGAAGTTAATAAGGAATCGGTACATCGGCTATAATTAACAGCCGGTCATACCGTGACGCGTCGATGAGCCACGATCGCACTCGATTTACCACTTAAACACAGCAAAAAGCTTTTACCGTATACATGTAACTGCGTACTTACTTACCGGTACATACCGGGTGCTAGACCGGGATAGGATCCGAACGGCAACGAGATTGTTCAATTTTCTAAGACGTCAGGAGAATTGTAATTGGTCGTCCGACTTACGCCATCTCACTCGATGAAGGCTTAAAGGCCAAGGACGGAGAATACGGTACGTATAGGCGTCATCCTAAAAAGATCAGACAAGAAGTACTTGACGTTGTCGTTTCTGGCGAAGAAAACACCCTATATAAGAAGGTGTACACGCACGTATGAATAGTTCCCGCTGGAATTACGGCGAGGGAATTCGCGGCGCTGGCCTCGGCATACTGTGTGTATGCGTGTACACGTCGAGTCGGTGCCTAATGCTTTTGAAATGATGATGATTACGTGCCATAACCCGCCTTGCTGCCCGGACGATCGTAGAAACGTCTGCGTGACAGTTATAGGTAGAATAGTCTCTGCCTATGGCTTATTTGAGAGTATCTGACGCGACGGCGTTATAGGAATTTCATAAAGATACGCGCCAGAAGGGAAAAACAGTGAATGGGAAATGAGCGAATATTCCTGCAGAAAAGGAAAAGAAGGAAGCGTCGCGACGAAAAGGCACGGTCAGCCTCTGTGATTCGAGGAAGATCAATAGATTCGGCACAGTGGCACTTGTTGCAAAACCGAAAGCAGGTCGCTGGCTTCTGCACCTTGCTCTGGCTCTCAGGGTCAAGGCTGAGAAAGTAGGATAAGAAGGCGAAAGGAAAAGAAGAGAAGAGCATAAGGGTAAATAAAACGTTTTGTAGCCGGTTTTGGCAGTGCGGTCATGGTGGCCCACCTACCGTCAAAAAGGGCTACCTGCCTTCTCACTACTCTCCCCTTCTTTCTTCTCTTTGCCTTTCAATACAAGTATAAACTTTGAGATCTTCATTCAACTCTCTTGCTTGTGCTCCCGTTGACTTCTCTCGATAGAGGGTAACTCCACTCTCCCATATAGAAATACCTCGATGTATACGCGTATATAATGGATGCAGTATAGAACGCGAGCCGATACAATGGTAGTTCTGGTTCGTGCCTGAGCCTAACTCTTCGTACAGATGTAATCGCCTGGGAATCCGCGAGCTCCTCCTCGCTCCTCGCCTTTTCTCCTTTTCTCCTTTTTTCCTTTTCATACTGGTGTGACATGCGACAAGGACGAGGAGGTAGAGGGAAGGAAGGGGAGGTAGCGGAGGAGGTGGAGGAGTGAGAGAAATATTAGGAGTCGCGTCTTCGCGAAGGGATCGAATACAATGAGCGAACCCGCCACCCCAGTATGGCGGTCAGACCCATATTAGTGATCCATCACGGTCCGTTCGAAAAGTTCCTTTAACTTCTCATTTCTCCTTTTCGTCCGTTTTCGACCCGCTCAATCGAGATGTCCCACATTAATCTGTCCAAAGGTCAGATCAGATAGGATAAGTGTACGGATTTCTATGTGACTCCGCGTAGTCGAATAGTTCAAGCCATAGTATCGGAATTTAAAGGAAAACAAGAAAAAATTGCTTACAGCTTCTTCATCCGAAAATTCGGACGAACGCTCAAGATGAATGTTAATGTGAAGTTAAGGAATGAGATGTCAGACTTGGGAAATGTTATTCCTTTTGATTCATGACTAGAGTAGGTCGGAGTAGAGTGAAGCAGATCATTGATAAGGTAAGTGGCATCGGTATAGAATTAGTTTATTTCCGCTAGAAATTTTCATCGTACTTGCCGTTCTTCCATACACTCCTCGGTTTAGTTTATGCTAACGGTTCAACTCACGACTCCATAATCGGTTCTGTCCTTCACCTTCTCGTTGTCTCTATATCTCCGCACCAAAGCTCGTTTTGCAGCTGCGACATTTTTCTAGTCGCAACAGTCTGCACGCGCAGTCTGCATGGATTTTTTCAGAATCGACACGATTCACCTGGCGCGTCTCCACAGGGTAATTGCACTTGGAAAAGCGCAAAATAATCGGTTGGCTGTATTGGCAAGGCGTGCTGCGTACGTTCCAGATTGCTTAGTGGCGGTAAGCGCAATGTTTGGCCGTTTTATTTTTCTAACAGTTCTCTCATTAAGGCAGATCAACGTGTCGGGTGACGTATAGATTGCTCCTATCACCTAACGCAGTTAAGAAAGAAAAAAGTGGAGGACGGGAAAAATGAATCGTAACAAGTCGAATGCTCCGATTATCCCACAATGAAGCGTCTGTCAGTGATGCTAGTCCAAAGAAGGAAGACGAAAAGGAGCGAAAGAGATAAAACGCATAGATTTTCCCGCCTGCTGGTGGCCAGCTCGCATGGGAGAGAAAAACCTTTGTGTCTAAATCTCGCAAACTGCCTGCATGGGCGGACAAATTATCATCGGCCGTCACAACAGAGCGTGCCTTTTCTTCCCTGGGGTTTTTCTGCCACCGTCCACTCCTTCTTCTTCTTGCTTCTTCTTGCCTATCCTTGCTTCGCCTTGCTTTTTCTTGCTCACTGTGAGAGGGTCCACCTTGCGCACTTGATTTATTGTGATCTCAACGTATCCCGACCTTCCGTGGATGTCTCTGCGACGGGACCCCCACGTGGAAGACATTCCTACTATTTCTCTCTCTCTCTCTCTTCTGTGACCCAGGTGAAATTCTTTGGTGGCCATGGGTAGAAAGCATCCCATCGCTCCAACTACCCTAGCTGATTTTTTTCCAGATTCCTTCACTCTTCTCTCCTGTTACGTCTGAAGAACTCGGATATGATAAAGATGAAACTTTTGACGCAGAGTTTTTAGAAAATCAACTCATATATTCCTTCTAAAAGTGCACGGTACGAGAACATCGTGGAATATGACGCGTTTCATCTTTCCCCTGCGTTCTCAATGATTTATTTTGAAAGGATGTTTCGAATGACAGGTGTAAATTCATTTCTTCACGCTGCGAGCTACAGAGAAATCGCTCAGCTGTTCCATTTGGGACAGGTTATGAGAAGCGCGATACCAACTGGGAGGATGAAATTGAAAGTAACCTGGGAATCGAGAATGTCAATTGTAGTTTGGTTCCCTTAAAGTCACTGTCATTTCGTACTCGACGTAGCAATTGGTTATACCAAACTCGAACTATAACCAAATCCGAGAGAAATCGTTTACAGACAACCATTGTGACTAACCATTTTAATAGCTTCTTAAAGGGGTTAAGAATATATCGAACTGACGTTGAAAGGGCATACAGCCCTGCCTTCCAACGACAGGCAGATGTAACAAAGATCGGCAGCTTGTCCATGGAGATGACACCACCGATTACGTATTATTTATTTCTTAAGGGGTTGTGATCGCACCCTGCCAAAAAGATGTTACCGGGCACCCCCTACAGGCATACCTGATCAGATAATCGAACGTTCCTAACAATTCCTCCGCACCCGATTCTATTTAAAGTATAGTCTGTAAAACATTCAACTGAAATATTATTATACGGCAGCGATCCAAGATGTGACATTTTCAGAAAGCAAATCGCTCACTTCTGAAACATCAAGAGTGTAAATCGTGTATACTGCAGGCGAGAGTAATCAACCTCCTGTTCCGTCATCCTTAGCGCTCGCATCATTAGGCGTGTATAGTTGATAGCGACTTAGGCTGCGTCAATTTGCAAGGTGACCGTTTGAAATCAATCTCGCTTACCATCTCAAAGAAGAGAGCCGCTTTAATGAACGACGTTTGATAAATGATTAGACCTCGCATTAAAGTGTTGGATCCGGTGAGCGCGGAGGGGGTCCTGGCACGCGAACTGGACGAATCATGCTGGAGGAGGAGGAGAAGAAGAAGACGTGCAGTAGAAGTGAGCGGGGGATCGAGAAGTTAGCAAGGAGTCCAGCAGAAACGAGTTCGCTATCCTTGGAATCCTTAACCCACAACTAATTCGCAACATAGGAAAGTGTGTTGCGGCAAAGGTAACAAATCGAAGAGTGGACGAGGTGAGCGGCACATATTTCTACTATGTATACATAGTTTGACGTAAGGTAAAGATGCGAGATTGGTATAGATCTGTCTGGGAGGGAGTAGGGAAACTAGCTTAGGCAGTTTACGCGAGACAGTTTTCCGGCGGCAATAATTAACAAGAGAACGCAGGGAGCAGCGTTTACTAGAAACAATTTCCTAGTGCGTAACATCGCGTCGTTCGGCATGATGTTCCGTTGCGCGTGCGCTTTGGCTCGTGCCAGTAATGAGGAGCCCGCATCAGCGGCCCTACCGACGTGTTTCAAATACACAAACGGCATCGAAAGCGTACATGTGCGGTGCATACGACCGCGGGACTTAGCAGGCGTACAAACGGCCCAGCCAGACAACGCAAATAGACTACCACACTGGGCCTAGCACCTGCCCACGGTGTCACCGACAGCACCGATAAAAATATCAAGACCATAAAACTGAGACTCTGACGGAGTAAGGCAGCCAGAGACGCTTGCTGAAGCTTCTCTAGTGTTGAAATTCCGAGTTATATAGGGTGAGGGCAGAAAATGCGCTCTCGATCGCATGCCAGCTACGCTTCTTCAGGAAAGAAAGTGAAAATCTACCTTAGTTCATAATGAAATGAAACCATGTCATCCCGATTTATTTTCTCATGCAAGAGGACGGTATTTGCGGCGAAGTCGCGATGCCGCGATGCCGCGATGCCGCGATGCCACGACTTCCGCCTCACCCTATGAATTCCCAGTTATACGACCTGCGGTAAACCGCAAGACGCGATACTTGCTATTAATGAAAAATTCGATCGAGAAGGTGTTCGCACTAAGTTCGACTTCCACCGAGCCCTAACAATTGTTTTCTGTGGCTGCTTATTAACGCATTTTCTTTCGGTACCTGTCAACTCCCCTGGTCGCAGGACTCGCGTCCTATTTTATCGACCCGATTGAACGTCTCAGTTTCTTCACATTTGGGGGGGTCGACCGACATAAATTATTCATGCCACTTTAATTCTGAAATACCGCAAAACGATAAAAATTGCGAATTACTATGAATCGCAAAGCGCGCGAAAGTGAAGATTTGCTGAGAACAACATTCGCGGTGCAGTAAGGAAGAGCTGAGAAGTGAAGAGAAGAGGCAGAGCAGAAGAAATAAAAGGAAACGATAGCCACAGGAAAACGGTCTGTCCACGGGGACACGTCGTACAATGGGCCTCGGCGCCATTTTGCGGTTTTTTCATTTTGGCACGCGCACGACGACGTGCCCCGGGTAAGCGGATACCCCACAAAGCGCTTTATTGTACGAAACTTAATACTAGCGCTAAATACGCCCCTCATCGGAGAGACGCCCTGCTATCTGGCCTCGTAAGCGAGTTTCTACGAAAGCTGGACCCCTTTCCGATGATCTTTTAATGAACAGGGCATCAATCCCGTTTGAGAAGACAAATCAAGCTTTTTTTCAACTCCGACTACTATACGCTATAATAGGTTGGCCGCTGCAATTCTTATTCCGCGCAAGTCGTATTTCAAAATAAGGTCGATGTCGTAAGCCGAAATTGATTATTCAAATGACTCGTGTCATCGGCGATCGATATTCGGATGAAAGAAGACCTCTTGGCAAGAATGACAGGAGAGAACTCTTCCCTTTCTATTCCTACATACGTATACATTGGTACAGTATATACTAGGGGCAGGTGCTTAGTACAAGTACCCAACGTTGCATCTGCCGTATCTAGGGAGCGCAAAATTCTTCAATTCTGTTCAGCCTCCTTTTCATTTTTAAAAGACGCCGTATACCAACGACATCAAATCTATTATAATTGATCGCGCAGATAGTACGTCAAAAACTGCAACACCTGCAACATTTGGAAAATGCAAAGGAGACATAGCTTGTTATGGCAAACGACACTACCCATTTTCCCGGCGAGCCGAATCATTTGAACGGCAGCAGGTAACACATGTGCACTGAAGCCACCCATCCAGAAATTGATTAAATAGTCATACCCAGGCGGATGAATTTGTACCCGCACGCGCGAAGTCAATTGATTTCGAAATTCATCGAGAAGACTCCCTACGAAAGTGAGTGTTTCGAATTATTTCGACGACATCAGGCTACTCTCCCGGCTTGGCTTTTGACACGCATACTTTGCCGTATTTCCTGGAACAGGCACCCACACTATGTGCATTTTGCACTCCAACATCAGTTCAGGGGAATTTTTCAGGGATATTCGCTTCATAATGAACTAAGGGTTGCACCTACTGAAGTGGCACTCACCATTTAGGATAGTAAATGGTGCTTGGATGACACTATAGACATACCAGGCGGAGTTAATCAACGGCGTGAAACTGTTAGTCATCATCAACTTATACGACATTTGTTTTGTATCGAAATGTGGATCGGAATAATTATCGCGACAATCGTTGCTACAATTGTCACTTTACGTTTTGCTAGTTTTAATCTTATAATACCGAAAGACCTATATAGTTTTAATCTTATTATATCGAAATTTATGTAAAGATATCGGTGGGAAAGTTAAATATCTCATTAATAGGGATGTTAAGTTAGGGCGTCAGGTTGTAAGGCGTTTGATTGTACGCCATTGCAGGAATTGCGCACGAGCCACCTATAGCAAGGCATATGCCAATAAATCGTCGAACAGTGAACGGTGCAGGAAACGATGAACGCGGTAAAAGCCGATGTGGAAAGTCCATGGTAGATAATCAGCCCGTATGTTATAATCGTCGTGTATTTGTTTCAACCATTATCTATTTCGGCTCGTGCCTCACCTGCTGCCAGTAAAACGGTAGATTGTGTTATGTTCTCGTGATTACTCGCTTCGAAGCCTATTTTGCGAACCGAACATTGGACTAGATTCGTTTTCTATGCTTCTACGATACTTTGTTTATTGACTTTTCTGCGCTATGCAAAAATCTTCCGAGAAGTTCTTCTGCACTGTATCGACGAACATTGTCTCTTGAGGAGCTAGGTTCTATCCTTGCCATAATGACCTTCCAGAAGGAATTCATAAACGAGCGTTGCATGGTTTTTATACTTTTATATAGAAGATACGGAGAAGAGCGGGTAACGCTGTAAAAGCTACGAATCGTATATTTGCCTATGAAAGGGATCGAAGACACCTGAGGCGCCACACACGGTGATGGTAACCAAAAACCTCCAACCCCCAACCCCGAGACTCGCAGCTACGCGACAGACATGTCTTCGCACAAAGGCTCCCTTCGTCAAGAGAGCGCGAGAGATGGAAACAGAGAGAGAGAGAGAGAGAGAAAGAGAGAGAGAGAGAGAGAGAGAGAGAGGTCCCTTTTTAGACCGCTTTCGAGATCATCTTTCTATTGATGCATCGTGAACGTAAACGTGCGTTAAACTTCAACGATAACAGAACGCGAAAATTCATGCTGCGCACGTAGTACTCGGGATAGAAGAAAATCCGTACAATAGGTCCGCGCAGTAAAGAAAGACCGTGTAAAGAAGCGGCATTTGTTACGCAATGAACATAGACATTTTTGCATTGACACATCTGATAGAAGAGTCAATTAGTTGCGCCACATTGTTCGTTGCAATATACCATCCCTGCATCTGCCGTAAACACCGGGTTAAATTATACCGCTCTAAACGTCTGATAGTCAGCAAACCTTCATGCGTGCGACCTCGCGTGAAACATCGAAAAAGAAGGACTTGAGCGTAGGTACATTTAGCAGGGGGTAAAATATCTAAAGGGAGCATGGTGGCGACACCAGTTGCTAGATGCCATAATCGTCGCAATTACGTATGGAAATTTCTGATTCACCGTCACCTTTTTTAGCCGACTTCGACGCTCGGTTTTACCTTAACCATTGTAATCGTAACGCAATGTTACGAGAATGAAGAAATTCATATCATCTGTGACGTTCGATTAAGTGCAGCGTAGCGGGCTATCGTTGTTAACGTCAAAGTCAACATTTTCAAAGAAATTTCTACCTACGCGTAAACGTGATTATCACGGAACGCGACGGAAGAAAAGAATGAGCAATTACACAGCTGTTACTTTCACAAATTGTATTGGGGCACAAGAGGGTGATGCGTATCCCGCGAAATCTTTCCGTCGTCTCCTTCTCATCTCTGTTCATCGAGGCTTTCGTTTGAATCGTAGCGCGGAATACACATGGTAGCGTGCGTAACTGTGTGAAGAGACCGGTCGTTTTAACCTATGATTCACCTCTTAATACGGCTCCCTCTGCTCGATTATTAAAGCCACGAATTAAATGAATATGTACACGAAACTCGGGCTAACTCAATTTACTCTCATTGTTGGTGGATGAGAGAGAGAGAGAGAGAGAGAGTAGCGCTCTTATTTTTTCGGAGAATCCGACAATACCGTTAACGAAATAAGTGATAAAAATCTCGCTTCGTTGAAATTCTACGTTAGCAATTAAGAGCAGGTAATCCGTTGATAAAACAATCTTATGTTCGCAAAGGATTTCATCATTCTTCTACGTACTACAAGCGTAACCCGTCAAAACGAAAGGGATGAGAACTCTGCTAGCGATGTTCCGGAATTTTCAATGGCGCCATATGCTAGCGAATCTACCCCCCGGGAAGCAGAGGAGTGCGTCGCCATTCACCGTGAACAATTTATTCACCGCCCGTGTTAATAGACCTAACCGCTGTGCCGCCGACACGCCACCATTCGACGCTGAACTTTTTAAGACCTACGTCATTCAATTCCTTATGTGCAATACCTGTTGTACGATTGCTCGATCGGGCGGCACTTCCTGCTAGATCTTCAAATTTTCACGCGCACTTACCATTAGCAAACAATGTCGAATGCTCCGTTGGATCCTATTGTTCTAAGGTTCTACCCAACGTAACCGTCTCAAGTACCACAGAGGCTAAGTGGTGCAGTCGGGGTTCTTACAAAGTATCACCTTTCGTACTATTCTTTACTGTAGCCCATTAAGAAAAATCGTATTCTTTATAGTTCTAATTTGACATGTCATTCTCTCCGGTACTCGCAAGATCGACAGGTTCATTAAGTATTAAGAAAAAATCAATATATCGATAGCGTTGAATCGTGAGCAATAAAGCGATTGGAAATATAAATTGG
This sequence comes from Cryptocheilus praepositus, assembly GCA_033815515.1. Lineage (NCBI taxonomy): Eukaryota > Metazoa > Arthropoda > Insecta > Hymenoptera > Pompilidae > Cryptocheilus > Cryptocheilus praepositus. Next base: position 5,612,499 of record JAWWQZ010000256.1, on the reverse strand, counting down.
AGACGGAAAGAAGGGAGAGAAAGTGATGTTCGCAGGCACAGAGAGCAGTCGGCGCTTATAATAAGAGTAATAAACGAATTAAAGGAGGGTGTCGGCCACGCCACTTACATGGCTGTGAGTCTGGATAGGGTAGTCCTTTTAACTGGTTCAATTAGTCGCTATCCCTAGATAGTGGGTATTTTAGGTGGATCTACACGCACGAGGTTGCATGTAAAGGTTTGTTAACGTGTGCGTAGGAACGTCATTCCTGGCCGCCGCAAGATAAACATCTTAAACCGAGCCGAGCACAAACTGGCCAACTTCTGCGCAATTTCAGAGCTGACTCGTGACGCTTCCCTCAGACACGAAAAATCCTGCAGTAGGCTTTACACAGGCCCCAAGCGTGTTCGTGACACGCGTTAGATAAGCCACCCCGATTACTTAGTCGTTGGCAATCGTCAATGAATCCGTAATGCCATTGTACTCGTTTCTCTGATCGGTTTCCTCTCTGACGGAGAGATTCTGCGAAAGGCTGGGTAGCGAGAAAATGACGACTAAGGAAACTAACGGAATTGATACGGTGTAACAAATGTTCGTTGTCTCTGTTTGTCTTGTTGCCGCACCGTTTCACTCGCGACAGCCGTGGGCGTTACGTCGAGAAATTCCCTAACAGGGAGCAGTCAATGGCAGAGTTTAACTGGCGGCGAATCTTCCCACACCAATCAAAGAGCACCCCCCAAATGTTTCCTCTCCGTTCAGTCGTCATCCTCTCGTTGCCCACCCTGCGAATCCCTCGGGAGTTATCTACCCCTCCAGCCAGCGTGCGCCTGCCTCATCGGCTGTGTACATCCGTATGTGTGCGTACCGTCTCTAAAAGCCCCTTAATTCCATTCATTTGTCCTGATGGCATCCGCGTATCGAAGGTCAACGCAACGCTGGAGGGTTCGAAGTATCGTCGCGAACGTTGTCGCCGCCGCCGCCGCCGCCGCTTCCACAAGTTAATATCTAATATGTTAATACCTCTGATATAAATATTCGCTAATGTGCAACGTTCAATATGAAGAGGTACAGAGCACCTCGAAGCAATGGCTCGAATAGGATGCTTCGCCAGTTTCCACCGCGTTGGAAATCGTTTGGCAGTCGTTTGTTAAAAGGCCGTTAAGCAAGTAACGATTCGATTCGCGGGACACTCCAGAGTTGCATTCACACGAAGAGCACACTGAGAGTCCGTATAACGCGAGCGGAGAATGTTTATGGGGCTGCTCTTAGACTGGTAGCGTATTGCTCCGCTCAGCATGGGGTATGTATGTACGAGGCACACCCGTACCCCCATGCTGTCAGTGAAGTGCCCCCTCGTATCGCCGAATCGCTTATGTATATCCATGGGAAAAATATTGGTTTATTTGGACGCTCTAGCATTCATAGGCGCTTAATGCGGAGCAGAATTTTCATACTTCTAATCATTACACGTATCTGTAGACGATACGTAAGACTAGAAAATATCGAGGTAGCTGGTAGAATAGGTAATCGGAAAGGAATATAATTGAATCTTCTTGAAAATATACCATTATACCAGCGCAACTTAAGATCAAACGTAGGGTCGAAAGATTATTAGCCACTCATAAAGTTCGCCGAGCGCTTAGAAACTTTTCGAGGATCTATGAAAACGAGTGGGGAGTCGTTTCACGGGAGTGAGAAGAATTTTTCAGGGGAATACTATGGTGGACACGTGACCACCAGGTTCGACACGTGGTCTGTAACGCCAGGTGGTCCTCACGCCGTCACGCACCGCATCGTTAAACGTTGATACCGTGATAAGAGGGATATGAGATGCACCCCGCGATCAGCCTGGAAAACAATTTTCCGCGATGAAGACTCTTATCTCGACGGATCACGATATTCTCTGATAAATGAAAAATTCGTTCGTTACTACAATGTATATTTATTTGCATTCGATCAAGCCCGTGTTACGTCGTCTATCGTTTTTATTTTCTTGACTACTGAGAACATCTTTCAAGTTCCGTGCCACTCTATCTAACAGTACCTTGATTGAATTTTCATAGAAAAGTCGTGGGATCACTTGAAATCTCAAGCGTTCACGAAAATGAATACTTTAATTGTATTTACTCGATGTGGGCGTTTTGATGAGACAATAAACCATGGCACCACCGATCAGTTTACGTTGCTTTCTCTGTCGCTCGTCTTTTACAACCCTCGTCTTCTTTCACTTCCAGTCCCATTATTTTCCAAATGTCGAGGCATCCGTTATCTAACCATCTTTTCCGCAAAGTTCACACGCGTCGGGGACCTTTTGATTAAAGGGAAGTGGCGTTATATAATAGGGGGTGATTGCCGTTTGACGAGACCCTTTATGTTGCCTTTAACGCATCGACGCACCATAGGGTTCCACATATATTTGCAATGATTAACATTGCTAGAAATTCCACATTATATATTCCCGTACATAGATCCTGCACTAAATTGAACTATATCCGATAAATGTGTCGGCGAAATGTGAATCGTCTCGCGTTAGTTCAAAAGGTCGCTTTCAAATTTTTCCAAGAGGACTGGAAACTCCTTTTATTTGACAGATAATCGTTTCATTTAATAGACCCTAGTTGCCCATTCGGAACGAGCCAGTAAAGGAAAGAAATAGCGAGGTGAATGGGCGCGTGCCAAAATCGAGTGAAAAGATGAGTAAAGCGATGTACCCCTTGGGAGATGTTTAATCCTATGACGTCGCGAAAATCGCACCTTTTGCGGCACTGCCATTCATTCTCGAATAAAGTTATTTTATCCGTCGATGATCTACGAGTTCAGTCAAAATCGTTCGAGTGTCCATTCTTTTGCTTTTCAACTGAAAATGACGCGTGGGTGAAAATGTCCGACTACCATCCGGATATCATGGACTCGTGTGAAAAATGCGGATTCTACCGTTTTCACAAACGGCACGCTTCCTCTTTCTTTTGTTAAAGCTGCCGCGTGCTGGTAGGACAAACGGAAGAATGCATAATCGATCACTAGCGCTTCTAGTTCGAGTGATTTTCGGAGCTTTCAGTCAAACGTAGAAGAGATTCCCGTCGGCATTTACAGCAGAACCCAGTAAGGTCGGTTAGAACGAAGACATAGTGAATTAAGAAGTCATCAGGGAACCGATTGTCAACGTTTATAAGCGCATTAAATTCTCTTTGGTCTGAAAGGATTACAGGGCTGATTATTGACACAGGGGGTTAGCCGATGCGCGCGGGCCCTTTCCGCTGCTTTCGCCTTTCCGCTGGTGACACCCTATATGTTTGAACACATTTGTTGGTAACCCCTTTTGCGATACCCACCGTATAGGGTTACGAGGATTTATGAAGTACAAATAGCAGGAGCAGTCCGTACAGTACCGACTGCCTCTAATGTCTAATCATGTCATCGGTAGATCTTTTAATGAGAACGGACGATCGCATATTCATATTCTTTAAGCCTCCAAATGATTTGGAAGCATTCGGGGTATTCGGAGTACCAAGGTGAGATTATACGAACCCCGAGCGTATTGCAATTCTGACCAGGAATTAAATAAAGATCTGAACGGTGAAAGAAGTAGGATATTTAGGGTGATTTTTAAAAATCACAAAATTTATATCATTCGTGCGTGCCGAATCCCGACCGCCAAGGATCTCTTCACCATGGGGTGCCGAACTGTTTCAGATAGAGAGGGTTGCCCCTAACTTATGCACGACACACAACCCCTTGAAAAGAACGTAAAAGCAATGATGCTACTTTTCCGGTAAAACAAACATGTCTATGTACCCTAGTGTATAAAGTGAGACGTTGCGCCGCACTGGAGTCGCTAAAATATTTTTGCCTTCTATATTCGAGGAAGCGAAAACGAGTCGCATGGCTAGCATGCGATCGTCTGAGCAGCATATCAGCAAAACCCCTTTGAAAGGCCACTCCATTGGTACTAATAGACGTTCGAGGAAACCTCTTCGATTGCGGCACAATGCCGCCCGAGCAAAGTTCCTTCCAACAAATTCGTCAGAGCACATAACTAGCGAAGAATAGCGTCGAAATCGAATGGAAGTCGAAGATCCCGACAGACGATACGCTCGGCGCGTAGACGAGCGTGTAGGAAAGGCATAGATGGTTCTAATATGCTCGTCTGTGTCGTCAATTCGCCGCTGAGGGGATACGGGCGCCCTAATTCGGCCAAAAAAATGTATAATAGCCACGATAGGTGAAAGTCAGGTAAGCGGGGTGTATAAATGCTCCCGTATCGTGGAAAGATTGAACGCAACGATATCCCGAAAAGTACGATGTTATATACGTACGTGCGCGCTTACGTTGCCTTTTTTCTATCTGTCTTTTGATTGTCGCTACTACTCCGCGAGAGCCGCTTGGCCAATTTAAATCAATTTACCCGCCACCCCCTGTCTAAACGAGGTTCAATTGACGTACAATGAGAAGGACCGCAAGGGTCCTTCGGAATGAAACGTGAGGCACTTAAATCTTGAAACTTCCTATAAGGATTATGCTCGGAGCTCAGAGAGAGAACTTTCAGAACGGCTATTCGTTGATTCACTTTTGTCATCTTCCATGCTACTTAAAAAACGGAAAGTGCAGCATAGGGCAAAGTAGACGAGTTCACAGTCGTATTTACTGAAATTCTGCATGATATAATCCTCTTTCTATTCATATCCCCTACTCATGAGACGCGAGAATCATGTTTCGATCGATAACCGATAAGGTCGAGAGTGTGATTTAACGAATGTGAGAAAGAACGAACCGTGTGAATCGAGGGTGGGTCCAATCTTTAATGGCTTTCGTTTACCTGCTAATTCTAATTAAGTAATTGGTCACTGATCGAAAGAACTATCGAAAGAATTATCGTGAGAATTTTCCGAACGAGACGTTTATGTTTATTACCTGATGTTTTGTAATGAAAGATGAACAATTACAGTCCCTACGAATTATTACGCTCTAGCATTGAAAGGAAAATGAATTAATACGAAGGAAGAGCGGAACGTTACGTTATTGAAAGCATGCATCAACCCTCTGAGCACTCTCGGTGGCGTTCAGCCTATGAGAGATCTTCGGATTTAGATGGGGTACTTTTTCGGCGCAAAGTTGGCTAAGCGTAAAGTAGAATACACGTATCTCTACGAAAGAGCTCAAGAAGCAACGGTTTTTTCCAGCTACGGGACATGATTTCTAATGCACAGAAGACGATTGTAGGAATAATTTCCTTCGGCAAGAAAAGGGGAAGTATATGGCGAGATAATCTGAACGGTCCGTGCTGAGTGAATTACAAACCTACCTTAGATTCGATCAGCGGTCCCTGCGAGCTTTGAGAAACCGGAAGCAGCCGGCAACGCGTGGACAACCTCAGAGGCGCGAACTGCTTCAGACGCCACCGGCATACCGATTTTTCATACTAACCTCATCTGTCCTTCATCCGTAAGATAGAGGCAAAGAAGAAGCCGAACTTACGTGAGCTCAGACGTATGACACCTGACGGTCCGATAACACACCTTCTACGCGTTATCAAGTTTATGGCTTTTCCATTCCTCGAGTGAAGAAATAAGTTCTTTTCGCAACTCACTCGTGCACGACGGATGGCGATCTTTAATAGCAAATCGTGTACTTGGTGTAGACGCTCGATCGATGGACAGATAACTCGAATGAACGCGTAGCTTGTAAATTGAAGACGTGCGCTAAAGAATTTCAGTCTGTATAAGAAGATGTACTCGATTTGTCAAACAATTCAACAAAATGTTGTTATATTCTTAGAGTCAGCTGTTAACCGATCAGGTAAACATATAAGTACACGGTAGAAATATTGGTCTTGTCAGTGAGTAAAAAGAAAATACGAAAGAGACATAATGCCAGGCGTCAGATTGCGAATAAAAAGCGCGAGGAATTTTTCAATAGCTCTGGCAATAACTGTCTCGTTTTCATGCGTTTGCCCGGTTTTGTGATCCGAATAAAATGCGGAGCACGTTTATTGCTCTGAAACGCGAAAGGGCAACGATCAGCGAACAAGAGGAAGAGAAGGTGGGAGGGGTGGGGGTCGGGAGGGGGTTGGGAGGCAGAATAGTTGGAGATAACGTCAGGAACAGAGTAGTACCTGTGTGGCGGTGTATAGTAGCCATGGCGTATAGGCACGGATGCGTACAATAGGCCAGTTTCCGGGGGACAATAGCCGCGGCCAACAATCAAATCAGCGCTATCAGCCGACTCACCCCCGTTTCGCGTTTATCCTTTGATCCGTTCGCTCGCTTGTTCGCTCGCTTGTTCGCTCGGTTGTTCGCTCGCTCGCTCGCTTGCAGGGCGGCAAACACTCCTGATTGCACACCCTCTGTGTTTAAACAGGCTCGAACTGCCTCTTTCTCCGCACCACCCACCGCATCACCCACCGCGCATCGCCCGTCTCCTCTCAGCCCCTCTCGTCCCCTCTCGTCCCCTCTCATCCCCTCTCAATTTCTCCGCACCCTTTCCGGCCATTTTCGGCCCGTTTCGCCCCTTTTCGCCCCTTCTCACCCCTTCTCACCCCTTCTCAGGCAGGCGGCCTGTTTAAAGGCGCCGCAGTCTGGACGGGGTGAGAGAGACGTCACCCGGCGTAAAACTCTTTATCCCTCCTTTTTCGAAGGAGGGTGCCTTCTTTTCCTTTATCTCGGATTTGAGGTCAATTGGCGTTGATGAGGAATCACGTCGAAATTATATGATAAAGGCAATAACTGTGCCGAACATTTGCCAAGAACTTGTTCGTCAATGAAGAACGCCTTTTGTATCTGGTAATGCAGTTAACATGAACTTGTACGCACACCTGCGTACATGTGGTAGGAAGTGACGCTAGACTTATCAGGGGCACACGTGCCACGGATGCTCTAGGAAATCGCACGTGTTGGATGAGTGAGGAAGTGCAGTGTTAAGAGCGTCGATATGGCGAGGAGAAGGTGCGTTTCACCTCGTTAGTCGCCTACGTTACGATGGACACAACAAGATAGAACGAACGTCGAAAAGAAGGGTTGAGAAGAAATTGGTCTGTTCAGGTTGCACGGTTAACCGCGGATGTAGCCGGGTACAGGGTCAAAGTGGCACAGGAGTCCTCTCGTCGCCTCCTCTTTCCCTTTAACTTTGACGTACTAGCACGTTCCTCTCTTTCTAAGTGGGAATCGCAGGAACTCGGGAGTTCCGAGGACGCGTTCACCTCGGCAGATATGTTTGCGCCGTGGGTTCAGGTTCGATCGAAGCGTAACGGGCCGTTGTCTTGGATGCGGGTACCTGGCCTCGCCAGGGGAGGAGGAGGCGGAGGAGAAAGAAGAGGGGATAGAGAAGGCAGAAGGTGGTTGGAGCTTCCTCTAGCGGGGATATCCCTTCCAACCAGCTGATCATCCAGGGAAAATTCATCTGATACTCTAAATGTTGCCTTTGCCCGATTCGTTCTTCGTTCATCGTTCGTTTATCGTTACTTCCGGATAAAAAGAAATTGACAATTGAGGTAAATAGCCGTTGGGAGAAAAGTGGCCATTAAATGTATGAGAAACGATTCTTTGGCCTCTTTTAAACGGTTAACGGGGAAGTGAAGCGGGGAAAACATTCACATTCATTTTGCATAATTGAGGAAAATAAAGTAAGAGACATTGAAATTTGAAACTTTCTCACAGATTATTTGATTGTAATTTGCGAGAGCAGTGCCAGTCGAATGGCAATAGAATGGCAAATGGCAGACGAAGACCAGAGAGTGGGATACTACGGGAAGCGGAAATTCGAAGATACTTGCGACATGGAAGATCCATTCTTGGCGGAGAGGTAGGTAAGGAACGAGAACCGTGGTGGTGATCGATCCCTTGCCAAGACAGGGGGGGTTGACGTGTCGATTAGGCACCCTCGAAAAGGGAGGCAGCAGCTGATTGGCCGAGAATGGCCACTCCCGTAGGCGTTCCTACGCGGCCCCCAGGGAGAAACACGGTGAATCCCCGATCGGAACCGGGGCTACAACGTGCCATCTCTGCCGGTTAGTTTCTCGCTTCGCAGCGGGAAGAAGTGGACGGTGTTTCTCAGTTCACGCAGCGATCTCGCATCGCACGTACGCGCGACATTACGCTCGTAACACACGGCTCAAACACGCATCTACACCCGAATACGCAATTCTAACTTTCACTCTGTCCCGCTTATCGTTACTTTTTAACAAGATACCTAGTGTCGTCTAAATAGATCGACACGATGACGTATGCACGGAACTTAACAGAATATCAAATCATCGTAAACGGTGTAACTCGTTGAGAGCTTGAAAATTAAGCTCGAGATAGCTTGAAAATTACATCTCAACTGTTCGCAACGCTTGGCCTAGAGAGGCAGAGAGAGAGAGAGAGAGAGAAAGAGGGAGAGAGTTGAGATAATAATGCAAAATGTGCGGATTCAAGGAACTTGATCGTCAGTGAAGTGTTTCCAATAGGACTGGAAGTCGACGCTCGCAAGTCTGTGACAAGAAGTTGATCAAGACGTCCTCGGAGATCAGGGGATCGTCCGATATAGGCACCATTTACGAAGTAGCTCCGACTATGGTGGTATTGTAAGTATGATACACAATTTATTTTAAATAAAGTGCAAGTAAGTAGAGTGATAGATACACTTCAGCGATTGAGGTACAATTTCTGTGCGACACCTCGATTCTGTTAACGAGAAAATATGATAGGAATTGTTAAAAAGGGCAAATGCGAACGATCGTGGGATAACGGGGACCAACGTTATGATAAACGTCCTTCGTAAGGTTGATCAATCAGTAGATAAAATAGGACCTGTGGATTTATCATCGGTAATTGGCAAAGACACGATTGGACAATATCGAGCGATTGACCTGAAACCTGGTAACAACCATTTGGGCATTGATTTCTCTCCCAAGAGAGGAGAGAGATTTCCCTAGTATCTAATCAGTGGGCGTTCTGCGGGTTTCCCATTGGTGTGTGGGCGTTATCAGAAGACACCATTGGTCGGCAGCATTCTAGAATCAAGCTTGCGTACACATGCGCCTTCGAACGATCACCGCGAACTCGTGGGCCAATCGGGCTTCGCAAAGATGATATCCTTCTAATTTAGTGTTATATCGAGCCTTCCTCTTTTCCCGCGACAAATGAAACGTTTATGAGAACGAAATTGCCATGGCAAGGACAGTTAACGAACGATAAACCTGAAACATATAATAAGCACATTAGTTTTCCGCCCATGTTCGAGTATTTGTCATAATTAAGTCGCTAATCGCTTCTAAATCGAAAGCTATTCTCGCTGTATCGGGAAATGCAAAGGATTCCGGATACAATGTTGGTCGTCCAATAAATTCGGAAAAGGATCATCGATCTACGATCAGATGACGAAAACAAGCTCTTCTATTCTCGAAAGCCCGATTACGGATATACTCGTGACCCACCATTGATCACGCTCCAACACCCCGAAGACAGATTAAACGAATGTCCGCGTGTAAGACGATCTCCTTTTATCTTGAATCTCGAGAATTCCCTCTTGGTCCCTCTTTCGACCCACCCCACAAATTTCTCGCCCCTTTTCTTCGCGCAAGATACACTTCGCCACGAAACTTTATTCTCTTCTACGCTCAATGGAATTTCATCTCTTAAACTATTGTCACCGAAATTTTGATAGTTCGCAAAACTTGCATTAGACAAAATCCGTCAAAAAGAGTTAAAATAGAGGTAAATAAGTGACTTCCCAACTGAGTATAGGACTTTCGGGCATCTAACGTGGCAAAATAATAAATAGATTGTCGGTGGTTAAATCGTAATATAAATCACGGGCCAACTGAATGAATATACGCATGAGAGTAATGGAGATGCACGACGTTACATTAATTATCCGTTACTCGTAGAGATAAAACAATCTGCGTACGTTCTGCGCGATAATCAATTAAATTAAGGCAATTAATGGCAATGTAATGCATTTGTGAAAGCGAACTACTGTCACGTTTTGCCAAGGAAGACGAGCGGTCAACGAATACAGTTATTCATAAGTGTTCGGTCTGAAAAAGAAAAATGATGGAGGTTGTAATTTAAACGAATACCTTCGTGATACCGATTCCGAAGTAAAAGGTATGATTTATCTGATGATTGGATCGAACGGTCTTCTTGAACGCAATGCAAGTACAAGCTTGTCGGCACACATAATGTCAGGACACTAATTCATTCGATGAACAATGGAGATTTTAGTGGAGTGTCAATGGAAATGTCAGTGGAGATGAGACCGTACTAATTACCGGCGTCGACATTGTTAGTCATTGACCGAACGTAAAACTTAAACCCACGTGCTTCTAAATCTGGCAAAACGTGCAATTTTCTCTTTCTTCCTCCTTCTTCCCTCTGCCCTGTGTGCCATTTCGTTCAGTTGACGAAGAATCGTCTGGAAACCGACAAAAAGGCTGATTTACAGAAATCTCGCTCGACCGGTTTGCGCTCCACTCCGCTCTTATTCAATTCGGAATCGCGCTTTTGTGCAACCCCTGTTTTTTTCTGTCCGTTTCGATACCCAGCTCTCTTGTTCGTCAATTTTGATTTCTTGCCATTCTCTTCTTTTTCTCTCTCTTCCTACTTTTCTCTTTCAGCGAACGTTTTGTCATTGGTTGTCTTCTGTGACGGTTCATTGATCAACTGATTCGCCACGATCATTACGGCGCTTATTATAGATACGCGCGCATATAGTCAGAAAGTAACACCCACGATAGAGTTACTATTTCTGACGTTTCTTTATCGTTGCGTTCATCGCGTTGGCGAACGACAAATGTCATGTTGAGAAATTGCAAAGAGTTCCCTTTAAAGAGATATGAAGTAGGGATGAAATAGTGCGAAGAGCGTGGAAAATGGAATGACAGGGAATTAACTTGTATAGAAGAGCGAAGTGAAGTCTCCATGAGTTAATCTCGCGCGAACATCCGCAGCTTGGGTCGGTTTCGTCTTGGAACATAAGACAGAGAAACGGAGAGTTAGAGATCGAATGAGCGGGAGGGTGAAAAGAGTTACAGGGCAATCCCCATGGCGATCCTCACGGCCAGCAAGACGGCCAGCAAGACGGCCAGCGAGACGGCGAAGCACACAGTGTAAAACACAGAGCGAGTAGAGGAGGGAGAGAAATCTCACTCCTACCTCCCTTTCCACGGTACCTTTCGTGATATTTTAGTGGCCGTATCTGACTTAATATCTGAACGTACCCATACCACCGACTCACCCCGGCCTTTTTAATGCCGCGGGGTGTTTGTGCGCATGTATTTTCACGCGAGTCTTTTCACGCGTGTACCTACATCTTTGGCTTCGGGCAATCTCAGCGCAGCATCGTCCGCCGATGTATCATCTTACGCGGTGCTAAAGGCGATGACTTTATCACCGATCCGGGCAATCATTCACCTAAGTCGACTTTTTTCTTTCCGTCGCTCTGTCCTCTTTCCTCGCACTCTCGCTTACTTCTTCGCCTTCTTACTCGCTAGTTCTCACTTTCTCTTCTTTTCCCTCCGCTCCCTTCCTTTTCGCTCCAATACTTGCCGAGGTGTCGACACACAACGTGCCATAAACGCGTACGCACGGCTGACTCTCTCTTTAGTATAATTGATCGTTCGAGCCAATCAAAATGACAATTCTACTGATAATAATTCCCATCGTTCTAGTATACGCCTATCGAATAGGATTACCCGTCCTTAGAACGACAAGACGAACGGAACGTTCGGAATCTGACTAACGCCTGGAAGAGAAAAGAGGCGAGGTCTCATCAGACCACGTAGACCACGAGTCGGTGTTCATGATCGTAAAGATCTGACAGATTCTGAGAAGGCGAACGCGGTTCAATTCAAACGGTCTTAAAAGGTTTTCAGTTCGTTTTGCGAGTTGTCGACCCTCTTGAAAATCGCATCGGGTCGTATCCATCGGATCGTCAGTCTGTAACTTTAGATAGCAGGTCGGCAGGATAACCGCGTGGGAAGTCGAACCTCTTTTATGGATATACTCATGGTCAATGACACTTGCACCGTGTCGCGCTCCTTGTTCCATGGAAGAAGCTATAGATCGGAAAAAGATGAAAGAGGCACACGCAGGTCGGTGGTTGACCGTTTCTAATGAATAAAAGTTGGGCTGAAGGTAAGGGGTCGTTGCACAGTGAGCTCGCGGGACCTCGCATACCGTAATGCTGCCACAGATCATAACTGCAAGCTTTAATGCCAACGGAGGAACGACAAAAGCTGGTGTGGTTCATCTGGCACAGAGAGATACTGTCATTTCGTCGCTTTTGAAAGAGGTGAACTTGTCTTGTCGCTTTCGAAGAATTTCGAGGATCGATGTTTCGCGAGTCGATCTTTTGCGGGTCGATTCACTCGTCCAGGACGAGTGGAGAAGAATTCCGGAAAGGCACTGAACGTGCCTCTTGTCAGGCCACCCACGGGCTCCCATAAGTATGCCGCGAGGTACGACCAAGTACGTTCCATAAATCGGGATTTTATCTCGAGGCTGCCGCGGCTGCCGCGGCTGGTGGCTACGTGAGAGCCGATTGCGCAATGCTAAATTGGACCTCCGATGGTTCGGAGCTGGTTCCGATTCGGCGAGATTCCGATTTCAGGGCCTCTGAAGGTCGACCTTTCGCGCGACCGCCGCGGTATCTCGTCTCTACAGACGAATACTTCACATCCCATCGCTTTTTCTACAACCCCTTTTCTTCTTCTTCTTATGCTTCTGCTTCTCCTTTTTTCGATTGAGAGATAGAAACGGATTACAAGCGTTTCGAATCAGTGACTCGGGCGAAAAAGCGAATGACTATCGATTCTAATGAAGACGCCCAATAAGGAATACTAGCGCCGATTCTACACAGCCTAATGCACCTGAAATCAAACCCTGTCAAGGGTAAGGAGACGAAAAATTTGATAAGCGTCATCCGATCGTGCGCAAGCTCTTTATGAAACATTAAGGACGAGGTAAAAGAAGAACATACCGGATGCATTGCTATCGATCAATCGGGGTCGACTGTGTATCGCACTGTCTGAAAACAATATTTCACGCCCATCCGTTTAATTATCCTGTCGTTTTAACGACCGCCCATTAGCCTTGATCACACAATAGAATAGCAAGCCGTGAGTGTAAGATGCGACTGATCCAACGATCGTTCGCGTGTCCTTAGCCTCTCGAACGCTCGAGGTTCCTTTTAATAATGTCATTTCGATGGTAGGAGTCGCGTGGGGTCGCCGACAATGTCAGCGACTGTCGCCGGCAATCAGCAACAGCAGCATCCTCATCAAGAATGGGACATCAACGACTCCAACGTGCCCAGGGTAATTTGTCTAAATGATTTCTCATAAACTCAATATAGGCCCACATTTATTAGGTCTTATCGGAACTGACCTTTGAATAATGGAAAATTCAATAAAGATAAATACGGTTCTTTAGGTTGTAGAGTATGATCCGTGGTGCGAATGGGCGGACGGACATGTAAGGAGGGTCTACGGTCCTGATTGCGAAGAAGCGCGGAGACACGCGTCAGGTTGGGCAATGAGAAATACAAACAACCATAATGTGAGCATCCTAAAGAAATCATGTCTCGGAGTTTTGGTTTGCTCGCAAGAATGCGTGTTAGCTGGCGGTGGACGGGTACACCTTCGACCAGCCATATGTGATAAGGTAAGCGTTACCGAAAAACATTATGTTCGAAAACCTTCGATCGCTTATCGAACAAATTCCTTTTAGGCCAGGAAGAAACAGCAGGGAAAGCCTTGTCCAAATAGACAATGTAACGGGCATCTCGAAATTTTGTCTTGTCGCGGTCACTGCGGCTATCCGGTGACACATTTTTGGCGACATACCGAACACGCGATTTTCTTTCAAGCCAAAGGCCAGCATGATCATCCGCGTCCTGAAGCAAAATCGACGTCGGAGGCTAGAAGAAGCGTTGGCGCTGGAAGAAGAGTGAGGGGACTGGCTGTTTTATTGACTAGAGAAGCTGCGTTAAGTTCTAAGGTAGACTCGGCCGTACACTCACAATTAGAGGCTGCTTAAAAAAGGAAAACTTTCACACGTAATATCGGTGGCATTATGTTCCAGTTAATGTCACTGAGAGGAACGAAACGGCCGAGCACGGAGGCACTCGTCGAGCAATCTTCTCGATCGGCACAACTTCCACCACTAATTTCCGATAAAGGTAATTGCTTAAACGTACCAACGCATGGCTAAGAACAATTAGAGTACCCTTAGTATTAGTCGAGCCTTAGGGTCGCATCGACACTCATGGAAACGCATATTGTTTTCACGTGAAAAACCTTTAAATAATTATTATGTAGCGCGAATAAAGTAATGTAGGAAAATATATGTTCGTCTTCCTGTATTATCCGAAAATAAGGAACATTTGGACTGATACAATTATTCAACTACAATAGTTTATATACTGACATAGCGGCGGCTAGCTTAATTCGCTTCCTCCACTATGCTATTCAGTTGAGGGCAGCACTGATCATACAAGCCGGTATGCATAGAGGTAGGGTGGCAGCGAAATTTCAAAATTACGATATAGGTGAAACAGTTCAATCCGTATGCACCGGTTGGTTCTTCATATCAAATTACGTAATATAAAAGCTACTTACAGCATCATGTTGAATCATGAAAATAAAATGTTTTGCTCAATTCGTTTGTAATACCGTAACCATGTTTCACTGTCTAGGCTATTCCTGTTCCTGTCCACCGTTCGAATGCATATGTGGCCTTCAAGGAAATATTCCGCCCTATCAGCAATCTCATCAGCAACCTACGATGTACTCTCAACAACAAACTTCCAACGCTGATACTTCTTACTGGCTTCAAGACACCGTACCTGCTCAAGAAAGTACTTTGGGATATTGCTTGCCCAACCAAGTGCCCCAAGAGGCAGCTTATCCCGATTTCCCAACGTTTACGGGCGACCTTTTCCAGCCAGAAGAAATCTTCCAGTTGGATCAACCCCTTCGACCTGACTTTCCTATAAATTCTCAAGACGTGGCTCGTTCGCCGCCGACTTTACTTGATTTGGGAAGTGGAACTATTAAATATGAAGTGAAGCACCAGAGCCAGAACCAAGATCAGGCCTATTGGAATCAGTTTTTAAGCGAGGATTCCAGTAGCAGTCATTTAAGTATCGCCCATGATGACCGGCTTCAGTTTTCTGGATTTGACCAAGAGAAGGATTCTTACCACCACCACCACCACCACCATCATCACAACCCCCCACCGCCAAGGAGACCAATAAATCATTACAACATTAATGAGAAAAATCCTACTCAAAGTAATCACGGCACTCACGGTTCCCTCAACTATCAAGGTTATCCTAGGATTCACAACAAACCCTATACTGAGAATTCAAAGAATGAACAGGAATCATATTGGACTCAGCCTCAGGATGAAAGAGCCCACTTTCCTGGGTTTGAGCAAAGAAAAGAAGAAAACCTGCTTTCTAGGCGCGAAGATTGCTTTGCAAAGGAGAATTCTCACGAGTCAATAATTGATAGGCAATACGCTTACCAAAAAGCGAAGAACGAAGTCGATATGGCAGAAACAATGCGCCCAACTCGGAGTCCAATGTCCGATTCGAAACAGCAAACATATTTCGAAGGCTATCATCAGATCTTCAATCATACGGAAGAGGAGCAGAAAAATCAATCTACGAACCATACGCATCAAAATTCGAGTCGAATGGTACTAGACGAAAGATTGCAAGGCAATTACGGTCAGGAAGGGATACATGAAACAACCGAGAGACTCTTTCCAGAAGCTAACACTATAGAGAGTAACACCCAGTCCCAGCATAGCCCGGAACCCTTCTTTTATCCTAGCGCTGATCGCTGCCATTACACGTGCGAGGTTCTAGACACGAGAATTCAACCCCAAATAATGAACAACAACGGGCCGGTGGTACACGGTGAACTGAATAACTATGGCGAAGTAACCGACTTGGATATGCCGCCGTTCGTTGACTATACTTTAGTTGGAATGCTATGCAGTTCGGCAGAAGAAGAGGCTAACGCCAGTCTGATGCCCACTTGTTCTCAAAGTTCGCAAACCTTCGTTTCTCATCACTGAACAAGCTGCTCTATGCCCCAATGGATTTGTATCATAAATAAAACTCTACATAGCAGCTGCACCGTTCCTTCATCTCCTCCTCTGGCGGTGAACTCGTGTACTCTGCATCTAAGTGATTCGGATGATGGCTGATAAAGTGTAGTATTTGTGATTGCGAACCTTTACCGTGTAGTACGTCTTATTGTAAATATGATATTAAAGCTGTATTTCAGTCTTACAATTCCCCAGGTAGACACGTGCATGAAACTTTTCTTAAACTGAAAAAATGTGTCTGGTTCGAGGCACAAGTCGGTGGATTAGTTCTGAAAAAAGTCAATTGATTTATTTGTAATTTATTTATTCGCAACAGATACTCTCACGATCACAATTGTATGTATTGTTATGTAAATGTTTATTATTATTATTATTATTATATTATTACTATTATTATTATAATTATTATACCTATGCGTTACACTTTCTCGATTACATGCGCAATATCGTCATTACTTTACCAATAGTTGCTTTATCTATTTGTCTTGCTGCTGTGTTTAAACCTCCTTATGTTTTTCAAGTTAGTATATGTAACAGGAGGATGCACGAATAAAAGTGCACGTCCATTTGCGCGCGATCGATGCGCGACAAGTTGCAAAACCAAGTAGTCATATCGTAAAAGAAGAGTTGAATGGTAAAAAGTGGGTAAAGGCTGGCTGCCGAAGAATTATTTCCGGCAACGAACTTCGCGATTCTTCATTTCACGCAAATTTGCCACAACACAGTTAGCCAACATTTCATTCAACTGGAACGAGATTAATCTTGGACATAAGAGTGGAAAATTTACTGCGTATTCGTAAGTTCTCTTTGCTGGCAAGAAACTAATCTAATCGCTGGGAGAATCCCACCGACGCAACGCAACTAATTTTATTATGTCCTCTCATTCGTTACTTTTAATCTCGCCTAGTGCGAGGGTTCATTCTCGACAGGAAAAATTGCAACTTACCCGTACTAACGAATGGAAAGCAAAAGCGTTTGTTTCCTCAATTTTTGTAAAACGGGCGCGTCTTACAATTAAATTTAACATTTAGGTATCTAAGGTAAAAAAAGACAAATATTACTACGTTAGGGTCGCTAGAAAAATAATTACGAGCGTGGCTCTATTTCGTCCCCGTAAATTTGTTTTCGCCTCCTTTCTCGCGGTTTTCGTTTAGCTCGCACTTTCTTTTTTTTTATGACGTTTCGTCGTTTATAAAAAAGACATTTCTGAGACGTGGCTCCTTTCTTTTTTCTACACTCGTGGAACGTGAAGAAGAAACATCCGCAGATAAATCCTTACAATCTTCGCTTTTAATTCAGAATCATACGTATAACCTCTTGATACCGTTTTTCATCGTGAACTTTGCAACCTCCGTAAAGTAGGAACAGTCATTTCAATACTCTGAACCTTCAATTTCTGTAGTAATCTGCTTTAACGTTCCCTATTCGCTTCACACGTACTTACGTATACGCCCTTCACGTGCAATCGTATATATTGTATTATATATAACGATAATACATAATATACAGAGACACATTGTGTAGGCATCTAGTCACTCAGATAGACGTTTATCCGTGTACACGTATAAATGTACAATGCGCATTGTATATTCGTTATATGCACACGAGCGCATTCGTACGTATATGTAGGGGAAATATTTCTCATCGACTTTTAGCAACAGTCGACTCTTCTCAATATCTGGCACACGAATCGCGTGGCCACTCGATGAAATAGGAAATTCTTTCGGGGCTAAGTATTAACGCGTTAACACATTACAGGCACGTTGCTTTGATATTCCGATTCCACAGTTCATATCGGCACTCTCTTCGGGACACACTACTCGATCGACACTCAGACTCGAGAGCGAAAGAAAGGCGTTACGAAAGAAACTGTCTTTACTCTCAAATGAGTATGCGAAAAATCGAGAATATAGATTATTCGATCTCTCGTCTGAATACCGATCAACCGTACACTCTGCAAACAACAAATGGATCTTTAGGCAGCCCATTATGAAAAAGGGAAAAGAAAATGCGCAGGACACGATAGCTACAGCGTCGAGTGACCGTCAGAACGGCGTTGAAGATAAGCGTGCCCTTTCACTTAGGCGAATTCTTCCAATTTCATGGGAGTCCTGCTCCGGTGCAACGATCGATATTCATTCGCGAACGAAACGACAGGTGCTTCGTTACATGGCAACGAACTTACGCCTTTTACTGGTTGTTCACCTTCAGATCTAGCCCGCCCGCAGAGTCAAGGATTTTCCAAGTGCCACACGGCTTTCTCTCTCTCTCTCTCTCTCTCGCACACACACGCGCCCCACCAGCCAGACTGAGTGCATGTGTGTATATCGCGATGCTCATTTTCATTTGTACCGGCACATTTGATTCAAGCGATGCTCAATTAATGCTTCTAGCTTAATACAGGAACTGGTACCGGCACTCTTCTCTACATATACTTACAGGTTCGAACTATTTATTAAACTAACGTTTTCGGAGATTGAAGAAATCTATGAGAAACCAGGCATATAATCTACGACAGACGTTTTATGCAAAATTGATAACTCTTCGAACGGATTGCTTTCGTAGTAGGAAAATGAAGATGGGATTAATGAATCGTATGGGACACAGATGTGGCAGTTCTTGCCACGCGTACCGGCACCTTGTCTCGAGCAAAAAAAGACAAAATAATCTATCTATCCAGAACACCGTGCACACTTGTGCGTACATGCGCTTTGTCAAACGTGAGAATAAGAAGGACCGGGTTTACCGCTGCCTAATGCATAATCAAGTGAATGCACGGAATTGAACTAATAGGAATCGTGCAGCTCCCATTCTCTCGCTATAAGCAACCCAAGCTACAGCCTAGTCAAAGATAAGGCTCCCCTTTCTCTTACGTATTAGAATTTATCCACGACAACTGCTCGCTCGAGTCTGAGACTGCGATTAACGATGATGGGAGTTAAGAAAATTGGTAAATTGTAAAAAGGATTCGCCTATCATGAATCTGCAGTTATACGTGTAACATTCAAGTGAATCAGGAGCAGTTCCTTCGTATCAAAAAAGAAGAGATCGATGATAATTAAATGACGTAAATGGAAAAAATGAAAGACAGATGAATTATCGGCTAAGTAGAAATGAGAAACATCGAAGCCTAACGATCATAGCTATTGTACCATATGCTATTGAACGTTTCGTTAGTAAAGTTAGCCGCGCTACGGGAAACGATAAAAGAGTACGTGACGGCAATGCGATATCGCATTTGGTCAAGATGAGAATACCTTAAAATAGCGAGTCGCGAACCGCCGCTAAAGAATCGCTTCTGTCACCCTAGTGAGATACTTTTTTTCTTCTTCTTTTCTTTTTATCTTTTTTACGAACTTGAGTGCATCCTACCGCGAAAGGGCACGTCGGATAGTCGAAGAAAATATATACATACGCAAGTGTGTATGTGTGTGCTCGGTGCACGCGTATATCTATACGAGATATTCCTCTAGGAAAATGACCGACTTCATTTTCGATCCCAAGGTATATTAAACAGGCTGGAAAGTGAATTAACGAAACTATCTGCTTCTGATAAGACTGAAACGAGAACACTCTAAAATTTATTATTTGTCTTTTGTTTAAAGAAAATCAAGTCGGTCATATGATACCATCCTGTCTACGCGTGTATACAGATATATAAAAGTGATCCTACCCAGTTAATCTCCTCTACGCAGATTCATCTACGCCGATGAACGTCTCCCAACTAAACTAATTCTTTGAAAATTACACAGAAGGTATGAGAGCAACAAATGATGCGCATAATAAATGGTCAAAGAGATGAGAGTGAATTACGCAACTATTTTATCGTAATATAAATAAAGACTTCTAATATGCTCTCATTAGGACGTTGTTTCAATAAATTGCACAACACGGGGTTATGAAAAGATTTCACACGTTAAAAAATCTTAGCTTCAATTCTTAGGACCTACGATATTTTTCACTTAATCCTTTCCTTACGCGAATATTGCACGATCACGTACAAGAATGTATATATGCACATATATTATACAATATAAGCAATGTATATAATATATATACCGTATATACAAAGTGGATTTTAGTAATAATTCTTTTTTTCTTTTCCTCTACCGTAAAACTTATGACTAAAAGTTGTTTTCTCACACGGTGCAAAGGTAAATTATCAGAGTCACGGTTAGACGGACCTTTTTTCTTCTTGTTAAGAGGAGGAGGCTGCCAACCCCGTATTTTCATGCCAATGATAAAAATGAAAATTTGAGCCTCTCTTAAGTGTAGTCAGCCTATCAAATTACAAAAAGAAGCTCATCTCAACGACATTTTCATACACGTGTAGAAATTCGCGCGCACGAACCGCATACTTGTGTGCGCGCTCTCATGTCTGTCCTCTGTGTATGTGTGTGTGTGTGTCTATAGTATTGTATGTAACATAAGTTCGTGCTCTTTTTTTTTTGCTTATGAAAAAAAGAAAGGCAAAGTATACAAAGTCGTTACGTTTCACAGCTAACCATAGCATTCGGCAATTATGTTTCACTCATTTGTTTTGCTTTAAAAATTATTTATATCACAATGAAACGCCAGCGCATCCTTTCGTCTCATTTCATGTCAAGCTGAAGCTTGCGCACAGAACTCTTATGTCATCGTTTATCTGATACCTCGCCGTCTATCGACATAGCGTACATAACGTAGTGTAACGTGGCGTAACGTGGCTTAACGTGGCGTGACGTAACCGTTCGTTAGTGACAAACGTCGACATCAGGGATGCGCGTCTAGAGGCTCTGGCAGGTTTTAGCCTTGATCCGAGGTTTCCGGATGATAGCGAAGACGTCTACTTTCGACATCGGCATGCGCCAAGGTTCAGTGAAAACCACGTATACGTCTCTTAAATGACTCACCGGTGTCCCATTATTTGGGCATCAATTTCTTTAATGCCACCGGACAATGCAGACCCGTAATCACAGCGCTTTCGCCAGGCAAGAACAGAGAATTCCTCGACAGAAAATGCCTCGACGTTGCTTTGTCGGGGCGTTACTTGTGTTATTACTATTGCTGGCTTTTAACCAGTTCGGCCGCATCAACGATATCGTCCTCTGTTGCTTTAACCCGAACTCGATAGAATTTTGTGCCCAGCGGGACGCGATAACGATTCCCGGTCTGGAAGAGCAAAAGATACATCAAGAGTGACATGAAAATTCTTATATACATACATATTATACGCTATTAGACGATTAACTTGACCGGCGAGGAAGAAAATGCAATGACTCACCTTTTTCGCGTGACAATATTCCTTATTGATTACTTCGGCAATAATCGAGTGACGTTTTGGTGTACCGTCGGGATTCAAGCCAAGATCCAACGCAGCCACACTGTCAAAGTTAAGGAAATAAAGCGTGGGGGAGTCCTGTAACAGTGTGTAGTTCTCGTGGACTGGATTCCAGAAAACGATAACAGTATCTCCGGGATTACACCTAGTAACTGTAACTCGGCCCTGCTGCACAAGTTTCGCTGTACTTTTTGCAACTTTCTCGCAGAGGAATATTGAAGAATGGAAGCAGACGGGCAGCGTAGAACGACGGCTAGTTTCAGAACTGGTCGTTGCATCTTTGCTAAACACTGATTCAGGGACAACAGCCACTGATGCATTCATGTCCTTATCTCGGTCGTCGGATGATGACGAAAATTCACCAACGTAACCCCTTTTATTCCTTTCCTTTACCAATTCAACTTCGAGACGAACTTTATCCGCTTCCAAAGCTTCAATCTTTGCTTCAGCCGTTTCTTTACTTGCTCGTGTAGTTTGCAATTCGTTATTCAACCGTTTGTTGTCCTTTTCCAAGAGTTCCAATATTCTGGACAACCGACTTGCTTCACCATCAGACTCCAGTCTCACTTTTTTCGACTCAGAAACTTCAACGTCATCTTTATCCGATTCTGCGCACTTCAATTCTTCCTCTAAGCAAGCTTGACTCATTTCAAGGCGATCCTCGCTGAACTCCTTACGCAGTGTATTTTCTACCATCATGACAACATTACTGTCCTTTTGCTCGTACAGCTTCGCTCGATCTCCCGCTATTTTGCTGTCCAGCCAGACGTTATCAGTTTCTAGATTGTCCACCTGTCGGCATATAACGTATTTTCACTTAAAGTAACCCACGCAATTTTGAATAGTGCACGTTAACACAATGCATGCCGTGAGAGTCATCGGGGACCGACAATTCATTTGACGGGAGTCCCTGGGGGCCACCGGTGACCGCCGACGACAATATCGCCTAGAGAGACCTAATTAGAGTAAAGGTGCGTATTTATGAATTTGTCAGCGCTGACATCGTTACTGCAAAGGTGTCATGATATTAAGGTAGTAGAGAACACGTGAAACTAATTTTATTTAAATATGACATACATAGACGTAAATAGAGTGTGCACACGTTGCGATGTGTTGTATTACGTGACTTCGAGTGAAGAAAAATTCATGGTCAAATGTCCTCACTTTTTAATACAATTTTCTATAGTTGTCCTACATAATTTTTGCGGATATTTTTCATAACATATTTTGCAAACCTGTCACGCAGCGTCGGTGTCGTTTGCTGTTTTTTTTTCATTTTACGACGTAGATTTCTTAGTAAACTCCTATGTGACGAAATATAAGCCCCAATTTCAATATAGCGACATTTCGTTAAATATGTACTTACTTTCATTCTGAAACTGAGAATTTGAATATTTCTGCGAAACATACATTTCACCGCCACGGGGGTCACCGGTGATCAGCAGTAAATTAAATTCGTTCAGTATGATTGTTGTACATCTCAATTAAATTGTTGTACAAAACATTTCAACACAATACTATCGCATAATAACGAATTCAAAAATGGCGTATGGTAATTCGGTAACTATCATAATATTAAGATATCAACGTACCTTCTCGTTTAAAGTTTGTCGAACAATATTCTCAGATTTGGTCAACCGTCTTATCGTGTTTTTATATCTTTTGCATTTTTCTGCCAAAGCTATTTCCCTCATTCTATACATTTCCACCTCCCTGTCCTTATCCTCGACTACTTGTCGCGCTAAACGAAGCTCATGATCCAGCTTGACCACACAGTCAGCCCTTTCCTTCTCAATCGCTGTAAGAATGGCCTCAGATTTCTCGATTTTCATATCCTCCTTGGTCTGGGCTAAAATTGCTTCGTGGTTTGCGATCTCTATTACGTCGGGTCGCTGCAAACGCAAAGCCTAGACTTGTTTTTCGCTAATTTGTGTCCAACGACGATGGAGGATTTGTAATATTAATTGAATAACTAAACTTACTTCGATCTTCTCCAAGCTAGAGTCCGATGGACTTCTCTCCATAGTTGACGCCGCCATTAGTTTAAATCGACTCCTAATGGTTTCTAATTCTGTTTTATACTCCATTTGCAATTTGTCCGTAGCCTCTTTCACAGCTCTTTGTTGCTCGCTCCTCGCAGCTGCCAAACTCTCCTCTAGTTCCTGAATCCTCTTCTGACACTGAACACAGTTGCGGGACGCCATCTCCAAATATCTTTCGTCGTTCATCTTAACAGCGGCGGCCTTGAAGACACGTGTTTGCTCCAGGGCATCTTCCAACTGCTGATGAAGCCTCGTCTGTAGAGCCCGCATTTCAGATTGCTGCTCCTCCAACCTCTGTCTCATAGTTGCCACCAATCTCTCGTGTTCAGTCAATTCTGTCTCCTTCTCTATCAGCGTCCTCTTAATGGTATGGATTTCTTCTTCTCGCGTCTGCATCAACTTTTTCACTTCTGCCAACTCCAATTCATGTTCCACGGTTAGCTCTTGTTCCCGTTCTCGAAGACGGCGATCGCACTCGCGAGAATAAAGAGATAATGTTTGCCGAATTCGGTCCGTCATCTGAGATAGTCCACTATTTTCCGAGTTCGAACGATCCTTCAGGACAGATAACTCTTCTCGAACTGATGTTAAGGCCTCGCAAACCACCGCCTTCATTGTTTTCAGAATGGACCGTAGTCTTTCCACTTCCTCGCGAGTGTTGCCGAGATTCTCCTGAAAAGGGGATTGTGAGATAATCAGACGGAGCATGACGGATGACAACGGCAAACGAATAGTCGTTAACGTCGGTAAACGAGCATTTATTTCGATTATTGAGTTTACGTCATTTTAAACAACGACGTAACAACGACGCTTGTCAGTAATTGTATCTCCATGTCCAAAGATTCATTTTATAAAAAAAGATTTCATTAGAGTGAGATCTAATGATGAGTTTCTGCTGCAGCGTCGTTAAAGGCATGCAGTCAGTCTATGAACGACAATGTTATGTCGCTTATTAAGGAACATATGACACACTGACCGATGAATTTCAATTAAATTCGCCAGTTTAAACGCTCTGGGGTGACAAATATTCCGCGGAAAATCGTAATCGCGGTGTTGCGGAGTCTGTTACCGATTTATCAGTAAATCGAGGAAAGGGAGCTAGGATCAAGGTAATAGGGGCACCATGTAAAATCGTTAGTCAAAAAGCGAATGGCACGGATGATGTCCGAGAACAGATATTCAAAGGGTACGAGGGATAGGAATGTAGGAAACGTGTGCGACGGCGATAACCCTGTAAAAAAAAAACTGACAACACACGCACGTACGCACAGTTGTACGCACGGCCGTAGGTAAGACACATAAAAACATAACGCGCGCGCTTGCCTACGCATGCACGCACGCACGCACGCACGCTTCCACATGGAAAATGAAAGAACGCAGCTCTAATATGCTCAGTCAGGTGATTAGGTGCGACTACGAATTAAAGTCGCGAAAACATGCAAGCGGCATTTTGAAAGTAAGGAAAGCCCGGGAAAGTATTTGCAGGCAAGAGATACGTACCAAGGTCTCAGGATCTACTTGCGCAATGTTCAGCTAATAGCTTTTGGTAGCGGTTACGGTAAAGGTAATGACAACGAAAGTACCTAGAAAGAATCACAGAAAAGGAAAGTAAGTGGAGATTTGAGCAAAGATGGTGAAGCAGAATGCTGAGCAGACTTTCGTTTCTAAATGTCATCCTCCTTGGTTGCGGGAAATGGTGAGATCTGGACGATGCAAGGTCTGTGAACGAATCTTAGCATGAGAGACAGAAAGAAAGATGGATGAAAAAAAAGGCGATCCGTAGTATGGGCCGCCGGCCACATGACTGTCACCCTCTCGCTTGCACGCCCTACATAGAACGGTGCACACACGTTTTGTCTCAAGAAAAAATCCGCCTGCAGTACGAATCGCCAGGAAAGTGTAAGAAACGTAAAGAGAAAGAGTGTAAAGAGTTTTACCTATGTAAGAGGGATAATAAGAATAAAGAACGTAAGGCAAAAAACGACGGTAGTGGAACGTTTACGGCTACGACTATGTGGTGGTGTTCGATTAGCGAGCTGTAATTCGATCCAGTACCTGGAGCAGGGAAACGATAGCCTGATGCTGTCCGTCGGCGGGATGCTCGCTCAGGCTGCTTGGCAGTGACTCGTCCATATAAAATTCAGTTCCCATGAAATCAGTAACGCCGACTCCAACGGAAGGGCTGCTCCCTCCGCTACCGGATAGCTGGTTCTGATGGCTCTGCTGATTCTGAATCCGCTGGCCGTCGCACAGCGCGGATCTTGACAAGGAGTTAGGATTTGGACCGAGGGTATTGGGCTCCTCGGATATGTCGCGATATTTCGCATTCGTCAGCACGCGGTGATGATAATGCTGAAACCCGGAAGACTCGCCGTTTTCTGAACATTCGGCGAGAGGACTCAGTTGAACGGGTCTCTCGTTGGCGTAGAGAGCCGGAAAGTGAAACGAGCCGGGCTCGCTAGATGTGGAAGAGGATGAGGATATTGAACGAGCGGTAGTAGCTGGATCCGCGGCTTTTGAGCTTATCGGGGAAATGTTAGTTGTCGTTGAGGATGAGGGGGACACGCTTCGCGAGGCACCAACCTCCAATTGCTTTTGACCTTGCTGCTTCGCGCTATCGAATGAACCCGGCTTCGAGTCGCCCGCTACTTGTCCGATCTTCTCAAATTCCTCTGTGTCAGTCTCCGACTCGAAGCCGCCCCTGTAATGTACAAAGAAAACATTGTCAACGCTGACACGAGGGTGACAATCGGTCGTACAGTAACTGTGAAATAATTGTAACATTTAGTTTACCGATCAGTTAACATAACAGCTCGTGGTGGGCGGTTTTGTTCCTTCGGAGTGGCGTCAACGCGCATCGAGGATGTGCCGCCGTCCTTCTCCTTGTTACCGTCGGTGCTGGCTTCGGTCAAACTTTTTGACAGGAAAAATTGAGTTATGCTGTTTAAATCGGGCGTCGAGATGGTCAGTGCTAGGTCTGGCAGTTGCGACTTCAGGGTATCCATATCATTGACTGTCAACTAGAAAAATGCAGACGCAGGCCCATCTAATTAACTTTGATACCGAATGAAAAATCGAAATGGCAATAATAAGCAGAAGATTCTTCATACTTTGGGAAGTCCATTGTCGAAGACAGACGGTGCCTCGGTAGCAAATGGAGGTGGAGTGTCCTCCAAACCAGGAAACAGAGTATTAAGGAAATGTCCTTCAAACTTATTCTGAAATTCTCGTCTTCGAGCCAATTCCTCGGTATGAACGGTTAGAAGCTGACAAGCCAAGTTGCTAGCCCATACCAGAAAGGCTTGCGAAAATGTTCGCCTTCGGACAACTTCTGCCACAGCGGTCATATACATTTGCGGCGCTAAATGAATTTGTTGCAAAACCTCAAGGTGTCGCCTAAGTCTCTTGAGACTTTCATGATATATAACCAACTTGCTATCAACCTCCATCATCTTGTTCTCGACGTACATGATCCACTTTAGTCGATGGTAAATATTCACGCTTAACTCTTCCTTTGCCTTGGTACACCTGCGTCTAATATCTCGCAATTGATTATGGTTTTGAAGCATTACCAGGAGCTGACGGCGATGGGATGTACAAAGATCTGGCAATACACTTGCATCACCCAGATTGTTAGCGCGGTTTTGGTTCTGCAGGAAGCCCTGTGCCAGTTCTCCTTGCTCGTGAACTAGCCTCTTCGTTTGTGCCATCAGTTGCTCCAAAGCAAACAATCTTTCCCCAAGACCCTTGATCTCTTTCATGTCCTGCTTGTTAGCAGCGTCGATTGCAGCGTTGACTTCTGCTTTTAAGGCCTCCATTACTCTTTCGTCGAATTGCTCCAAACCACGAGAGCATTGTTCTGCCACTTGCTCGAGGCTACTCTGGTTATCCTTAGCAGAGATCCAACGAAACAGACTCAAAACTTCCTGGCCCTTTGAAGAATCCGTTTCCGATTGACTCGGCTGATCGTCTGGACTCAAAAGACCTTCTGCTTGGGCACGTAGGGCGGGTAGAATGGGAATTTTCGCGAGTGTACCCAAGTCGGCGTTAAAACTGCGAATACGAGTGGAATAGGAAATCAATGAATGATAGTATATGTAAGGTATCGCTTCTTCGATTTTCGATTCTATTCTATCGAATATATGAGAAACTTACTTTTCGAGCAGCTCCATGTGCTGTTGTCTTTCAGTGAGATAGAGGGAGAAGCTTTGCTGGAGCAGATCGGCCCGGGACTGAAACATTTGTGTGATATCCTCCAAGTTAGCCACAACCGCTGCCCAACCCTGCTGCTGGAGATGCTGGTCATGGACCAGCCGCTCACAGATCCTCGTCTGTTCACGCGCCAATCCGCAGCAGTGCTGGGCCAATTGGGCGCGTGCCACGAGGGTCTGATAAGTGGCTGGCATGGCCAACGAGGCGTCGACCTGACTCTGGAGGTCGACATCTGAAAAATTATGCTCTAATGACGGATCCATCCGAAAATCTCAACGTATCAGATCATCTCCACCGACTGTTAGTAGCTATTCTACACTCTGTTCTATTCACTCTGCTATTTAGTAGCTCATCGAAACCTACGTCCGCGATCCTCGACGTTTGCCTGGAATATGTATCGATCGCAAACGACAATTACCTGTAGATTACTTACTATTAAAAGTTCATCCGGTAGAAAGTGTGCCGTACCTTTGGCAAAAACTACAATAACACAATACGCATTAACAATCACTTTTATGCTCTTCGCGATAAGTATCATCTAAAGGATATCCATTTCGAATATAAAGCTGTCCCACGTATGCGCCAATGAAAAACTGTCCGCCGGTTCCCTGACTCTCCTATCGACCGTTACAATTATTCCACACGATTCCATCGTCGCTCGTTATAAACCCTACGTCATACCCTCTCACTAGCCAATCGTCAGAAACCTAACGAACAATCGTCCGTCCCGAGTGCGAGAGTTCTAATTCAGGCTCTCCCACCTATCCGTTCTCTGCACCCCTCCTTCCGACACAAATCGCTATTTAATAACGGTAGAACATAACCTGGGAGAAAAAAGAGCCTCACAATTAGTGGGGAACGAATGAAATCGTCGAAATATTTCGACTAAGAAAATCAAATAATGGTTTCAGCTCAGAAGAAAATAAAATTGTGCAACGGTATGCGGCGAGTCATCGAGGCAGTTTTTCTAGTTACCCTCTTTTCGTCCGACAACGATTAACTTCCGGGTATCCCTTGATGAAGATTTATATGTTTTTCTTCCACGTAGCTGGTAATAAGTGTATTACGTTGGATTGATTTTCTACGAGTGATAATAATAGAACGAAGAGCGTAAGAATAATAAAGGGATCGAGGGTAGCATTGTATAGGCGGATGGCACAATTCATAAAATGTATGTCGCGTCATTGTTGGTCGAACGACGCAACAACTTAGCATAGTCTCTCATGAATATTAGCTGAGAAGCGATAATGCGCGGCAACAGGTCCCGATCTGGCGCGATCGCTACCGACTGACCTTATCTACCGTTCTACAGAATTCGCCAAAGACTTCCGTAGGTATATTAAAACACACTGACTGCTACGCGAAACGTAGCATTGCCAGATTATACTTGCTGCACCCCACACGCTTCTTTTAGGGTAATCAGCTGTTCGGCTGATGAAGAAGGCGAACGAAGCAACCAGGCTGGTGATCAAGACGTCCAAGACGACGAAGAGACTGAAAGGTTGGCGGTGAAACTGTGAATTCCTAAAATATCTTAACTTGGCCTAACGCGTTCCCCTTTTCTAATTATACATTCTCTGCTCTACAAACATGGATCATACGATCGAAGGCGTAGGTGGCGATGGAAGAGTATGAAAGGGGGACAACCACGTGGAAGAGTGACTGAAGGGACGTGCCACGATGACATGGCAGAAGCAAGAGACTGGTTATAATGAAAAGCAAGTTGATCGACGTTTAATGGCAGCACCCTGAAGTATTCCGCATACACTGGCACCCCAAAGAAAGCGTCATTTTATTTATCCACTCTTCAAACCTTGTTTTTATTCTATCTCTGCCAGTAGTGCAAGTATGGGAAGGAATAAGAAAGAAAAAAGTGATGACAGAGCTTGGTCATCTTTCCAGCTGTTCGAGTTACGCTATGTAGTCTTCAAAGAGAATCACTGCAACTAGCCAATATAGACTGACATAGATCGGAATAATAATTACCGTAATGTCCGATCCATGCTCTGTCATATCCATCGTGGTATTTAACATTGTGCTGTTGAGGTTTGTACGAAAATAAACGTAAGCGAAGCATACGTCGTCAGCACTTACATTAGATTATCCTAGCAGTAATCTTGAATGCAAGAGTAATGATATCATTCGATTATCAGACGAGTAAGAGTACTAATGCACGTTCGCTACTACCGATTGAAGAGAAACTTCAACGTCAATATGATCTACACAGCTGATCAGGTTACGTCATTACGCTCATTATTCTCGTATGTGGTAAAGTGGCGTAAAAGCCAGTGTACAGGCGAAAAAACCTAACTCGATAATGATAAAATTATTTCCTCATTCATAAGACGTTAAATTCGAATTCAATATATCGACGCTCAATGTAAGCATTGCATTTCCAGAATAACTGAGGATCCACCGATTTTAGCTACGCCACTGCATCTTACAGCTGATCGAGTTACATCACCAAGAGTAGTGAGCTCTCTCTCTCTCTCTCTCTCTCTCTCTCTCTCTCTCTCTCTCTCTCTCTCTCTCTCTCTCTCTCTCTCTCTCTCTCTCTCTCTCTCTCTCTCTCTCTCTCTCTCTCTCTCTCTCTCTCTCTCTCTCTCTCTCTCTCTCTCTCTCTCTCTCTCTCTCTCTCTCTCTCTCTCTCTCTCTCTCTCTCTCTCTCTCTCTGTGTGTGTGTGTGTGTGTGTGTGTGTGTGTGTGTGTGTGTGTGTGTGTGTGTGTGTGTGTGTGTGTGTGTGTGTGTGTGTGTGTGTGTGTGTGTGTGTGTGTGTGTGTGTGTATTTCCGTCTCTCTTCAACTCGTTAGAACGCGCGTGCGCCGTACAATATCGCATATACGATCAGCGGAAAATGCAGCGAGTGCAAATATTGACGATAAAAATGCGTGAGCGTTGTGATTTACATAACGTTTCCTGCAAAATCTGCAAAGAAACAGCCTGCACGGGGATGGCGTCATTCTTTTGCGTAATTCTTTCGCGTAATTCTTTCGTATCAACGACGATGTACTCCCCAATTAACGCTGTGCCGAAATATAATGCCGAAGCGTATAACGGAAAGAAAATCGAGGAATGTGCAGATTAAACGATCTGAACTTGCTAAGACCCCGGAAGTTAGTCGCGTATGAACAGGTGTATAGTGGACATTCGTATCGTATTTGGTTTACCGCCTGGTACCGATAAAAGATTTCATACGAGTTAAAAGAATCGATCGATAGGACAAGTGAACCGATCCGAAATGCGGACTTAAGATGTGCGAAGAAGAAAGAGATGCATCTATATAAATGCGTTCGGAAGTTATGCGTACTGAAGACCACTAAATCATGGCAAATGAATTGTATATCAAGGTAAATGCGGAACACGCATGCGTTATCGCTGCGTGAGCGGACATAAACCTATGTTTCCTTCAACAGCGTGTAGCTTTTGGAAGAAAAGTAGCCCTTTTGGCTCTAATTTTTGAAACAGTGGGAAGATCGTTGAGTTTACATAATTAGGAATGACGCGTTGTCTCTCGTTACTCGTTACTACATGACATGCGGTGACGACGCTTAAGTCGCTCATTATCCCCTCTTGAGATTTTTCAGGAAGGACAGAAAAAGGAGCCTTCTATGAGCGAGACCGCGCGCCGCCTGACCCAACGCGCTTATCGCGACGTCATACGACGCATTTGCGCCTGCAGGTGCTACGGACGTGACGCGGTGGTTATGATATAATATTCGACATTTCGTACGGTCTAGAATCTCAGTAGGCCCGTGCATAAGTGTTAGTAATTCTGCGTATCACACTGTTCAAATTTGAATAATAATAGCAGCGATTAATCCGCAGCTCTTTCGACGGAAACCTAATGGAAATTAGGTCAGCGGCGAAGCAACCGTCAAGGAGAAAGGAAAATCAACGCAAGGCGTCATTGAACTCCTGCATAATGCATACTTGAACGTGCTACACGCTGTTTAATGCCGCACGAAAGTTGCTTCGCGAAGCTTGCGACGTGAAGCTTGCGACGTGAAGCTTGCGACGTGAAGCTTTCAACTCGCATTGGCTGGCAACTACCTGGATGAAAATCTGACGAAGACGTATGAATGAAGAAGCGCGTATCCGTGTGTTGGATTACGACGCCGTCTCTTGGAAAGTCGGTTACAGTTTGAGTACAG
Organism: Cryptocheilus praepositus; assembly: GCA_033815515.1. NCBI lineage: Eukaryota > Metazoa > Arthropoda > Insecta > Hymenoptera > Pompilidae > Cryptocheilus > Cryptocheilus praepositus. The sequence goes on along the minus strand of JAWWQZ010000256.1, from coordinate 5,580,697 downwards.
AAGAAGCGTCGCGACGCTGCGAAAAGTAGGAAGCAAAAACAAATTGCCCGCTGAGCCAAGTTTACCGAATGCACAATGTTCAACTATGTCGAAATTTAAACGCCTATTATTCGAGAATCACCAGTAATAATAGGCAGGTTTATTTACATATCCGATACATCATATCACATTCCGATACATCGACATCGTTCTTAACACTCCGTTCACGAATGAAAGTTAAAGGGGAGTGAGGGTACCGATCGAGTGACAATAACGTCCAAGAGAAAAAAAGTCGATGAAAATCAATAGGATATGGAAAGTAAAGCCTGTTATGCGATAGACGATGAAAGAACTAATAAAAATGTCGAATTGAATTTTTTCTGCAAGATGAGAAAAAAGAAAATTGTCGAGAGACCCCGCCGAGTGTTATTTCAGAAAATTCGTACTATCGGACAGAAACGGTAAAGTGACGAGCAAAAACGAGTCAGAATGACAGACAAGTGAGAATTCGTACGAACGTATGGAGATGTAAATGGGTGAGAACCATAGCAGCGGATTGAAGTCTCGAAAAGTCGGTCAACGCATCGCGTCGAGGAGAATGACGACGTTAAACAAATTGAACCGCATATCGTAAGGCTCCGAGAAGCTACTGTCCACTCGAGCACGGAGAGAAACTTGCACTCGAGGGTTTCTACTGTTCTTCACGTTTCAACGGTTGTACAGCTTAAGGTTGCGCTATATACAACGACATAATCGATCGCGTCAGAAGTTGATTGGTGATGTGGCGTGGATTAGAGCGGAGAGACTAGAGAGAGTACTAGAAAGAGACTAGAATCAATGGAAGAATTCCGAAGCGATCCATTCAATCCAATCCGTTTTGACGAATTGACAGACGGGAGCGTAAAAAACATATTTTTCTCTGGTCTAATCTGGCGATTGTGAATGGAATCGCGAGGGGTCTGGAGCAACGCGTTCCTTCAACTTTCGCTTGCTCCGATAATCGCGAAGTGCGACACAAACGGGCCGTGTTGCCTGAATGATCGCAGCGGATCGACGGGGGTCACCGGGCGGCAAAGGGGTAGCTCTAAATAAAGAGCGTCAGTCCGGGGCGGTTATCGGGACTCTAAATAAAGAATATCGACGAGAGCCTTACGACGGGTAAGCCGTCCGAGATTTTTGTCTCTTTCCTCACGCTTCGAATATATTGTTACGCCCGTTTTACGTATACATATATTTCTACGTCGTTCTATCACGCTAAACTATTCGCCTGTAAGATGAAAATAGTCAAGAGGAAGCGCTATTCTTAACTGCTATTTGATAGAGCTATCCTTCTCTCGCAATGTCTACCTGGATTCGCGAAACGTTAAATGGCTTCTGTTCGACAAAATGGAAGCCGTAAAAAAAGCTCCTAATGACGAATGCGAAGCAGAATTTGACATCGGCTCATCATTCGTCATTAGGAGTTTTGCACAATTTTAGCAGGGCACTTCGTACCGATTGCCCGAGCCTGCAATTACCGTGCGAACGAGGTCAAATGGCGCAAGTCGATCACCACAAACCGCAATGATATTTCCTCGTCCACTGCCCCTCCTCTTCAGAAAAGCGCAAAGCATTCGCGGAGCATTTCTTCAACGTTTCTCCAAGATTTCCATCAATCAGCGGAAAACTGGCAGCGAAATGGGATCGTGTCGACTGTTTTTCTCCTAAATAACACTCATCGAACGCAAGTGACTCATAGGGACAAGATGAATCGTACGATACAGCGCCGTTTTACAAAATCGCTCAATCCTAATGAACGCAACGAAGCCATCAATGAGGACTTGCGACGACGTATTCGATCTCGTTCACTTAATAATTACACGCAGGATGCAGAGAAAATCAGACATCGTGGGAAGAGGCTGGATAATTGAAAGTTGGCTGCTGAGAGAGAATAAGATCACGGCCTCATTTGTGCATTCTACGCATATATACTTAACGTCCTTTACGGCAACCGCTTGAAAAGTTACACATTATTGTAGGTTTCGCTTTGCGCCAAAAAAAAGGAACGAGTGGGAAGAAAATGTAGCGAAAAAAGGAGAGTTAATCGTTGAAGTGAATTACATTTATCAAGTTCGGTATCCATCTATCAATATCGTTTTTGAAGAGTCAACGAAACTGTCTCTTGATGCATGAGACTGACATAAGTGATATTATCAGTTTATTTAAGGTAGAAAAATGAAGAGGCATCGGTCCCTTGTCTATGTTAACTGTAGAAACAGAAATGTTTCGTTTTCGCTGAAGGAAATCTGAAGTAAGAAAAAGCGGAAGGCGTGCTACGAATTACGATACCAAGAACGGCCAGACGACGATCAATTGAACCGGGTCAACGTTTTCACGGTATCCCCATCGATCGATTGACAAACGCGTCAGCTGACGTTGGCAGCGTCCACCATTCTCGGTGACTCGAACCTGAGATAGGAAGGCATAGAAACAAACAGTGCACCTGTCACCGTCCTGTTGCGTATTTCAGCGCATCCGGAGCGTGACGACTCTTGTTCGACACTGCGGGACACCTTCCTCTACCACCTTTCGTTCCAATAGCCTTGACTTAGGTTAACGCGCACTGGCATTAAATAACGCTTGCGTCGCGCATTATGTGCCGCTCATTAAATCTACGCGTATCTCCTTCCTGATCGTTCGACATGCGGACGGACAGATTTACATGGACGGTGCTTTTCTAAGTACAGACGGCAATATTTCTCGTTAGTAAAAGCTATCACGCCACTAGCGTCGCAGTAAACATACGACCGATAAGACACGATGTAAAAGTTCACTACTTTCGGCGCACGAACGAAGCATATGCAACTTATTAAATCGGGTCACGGGTCAAGTACAATGAGTAATATACCGTGACAACGATATATACAAAAAGATTCGTACAACGATCGATCATTGCATTTTCGGAATCGGTCGCTATTTGACGAGTGAGTCACAGAGTGAGTCACACAATCTGATATACGAATGAAAATGATCGTATGGCGATAGTCAGACAAATCCCTCTAGTTACTATGATTAAGAAGCTCATTATAAATAGAATTATATAAGTACAGAAAGTGAGGCGAGAGTGAGCCATCGTTGAAACGTGGAAAAATGCAGGATAAATGCAGGAAAAATGGATCGATGTCGCAGATGGGATATCACGGGTTCCCAATTGAGACAGACAGATCTTGAGCGCGAGAAAGGAATCAGGTCGAAGTGTGGATCACGAGGCTCGTTAACCCGGGTCAAAGTCTTATTGCGTCTACACGGCCTTTGTGAGATCTGCCGACTTCCATCTCCTCTCGATTACGCACTTGCCTTTCGAAATCAGAAAGAACAATGACGAAGAGATAGATAAGGATGTGTGTGGGCTACTTCTAACCCGTCGTCGGCGTCGGCATCGGGGCATCAGTGCGTCTCTCAATTTTCGCGCCCTTCAGACGGTCAAAAACATTTCAATGACTTGTCGTCGGCAACTAACGTCAATCAAGAGGCGATACGCGACAAGTTCACACGTGTAAGCAAAATTTCTAGGACATTTATCACGGTAACCTTGACTCTGCTTATACATTATATACTTACGGGACGGATTATGTATAGATTAGAATTCGTATCCCATGCAAAGATTTCGTCGATGGAATGAGAATATATTGTCGTTACCGTGCTTTATCTGTCACACTCTCGAATATATAATGTGTGGTCGGAGATATAATCGCTCTATCGTTAGAGCTGCAATGTAAATTGTCAGGAAAATACCAATACAGGAGAAACGAAGGAAAGAAGTGTAAAGAAAACGTGGTTGAGCAAATCACCGTCCCGCAAAGTAAAATGGCTGCAATCGATGCCTTTTAAGTACGGGGCAACAGCTCGATATCGAAATTAGTAGCCACACTTTCATAGAACGGTAGAAGAAAAATGATCTACCCATGGAATAGGTCTAACCAAAACGATTACTGGCCAGAAACTTGAGATATCGAGGAAAGAGGTGAAAATTCAATTAGTCCCTATGTTGAGATAGTGCGAAAAAAGTAACGCATAAATGCAATGGTACGAAGGAAACAGAGCAGGGCGAAAATGATCAACGGAAGACACAGACTCGGACTCTAGTAATGTGTCCGATTTGCGGTCGAATTACGGCCGCTCCAGAAACGTGAATTACCGCAGGGAATATGAGAGCGCAATAAAATTGTAGCGCATTGCCTCTTGGTGCCCCTCCCCCCATGAACATGCGGACATCTGCATACACACGCGAACCTTCTTACTCTTCCACAATCTATTTCTTAATGTATCATTCAGTTGCAAAGCGAGAAACGGTAAATCGTGTTTCTACAAAATCTTTCTAGGCTACGTAACGGGCCTGCGACGTAAAAGCATTAACAGCATCCACGCATTTCCTAAATGAATACTTATGAGAAAAACTCGACCAGCAGGCAACGGAGAAGCGCCGAAATATACTGCCCAAGTACATTCTTATTACCCCCTTAAACTTGCATTCCGTAGGTACCACCTCACTGTAGTAAGGAATCGTCACGGTCACGTTTCATTAAAATTACCTCATATAAAGCGGAAGTAAGAAAAAGATATAAACTTTTGAAATTTCTCACGGCATACCGATGTTTACGAAATATCTCCGAGCTCGAACACGTTATGCCTATGCTAACTTGCATCATTTATTTTTATTGAGGCAACCTTTGTTATTTACGGCTGCCAATTTATTAGCCAGATTTCTAAGGTATCGCAGCTTTAACCGGTCCACACCAGTTTTAACATTTGGAAATAGAGACAGTGAGTGAAGAATTGTTTCCGAACGAATAGTCAGGCAAAAAGTAGCCCGATTATTTCTCGTTACTCCGATACGTTCAATTTTCAATTATATCTCAATTTAAAATGACGCCCGTTTCTGGGCATAATAACGAGTCGACGGAAGTTGAAGAAGGACCCAACGCTGCCAGCGTGGGCGCCCACGCTCACGAGAATTCTCGAATAATTCGCGCTTATGTCACATTGTCTCCTTACTACATGGAGCTGGCTCATTTTCTGACACAGACCACGAAGAGACATAAGTAAAAACATACGGTTTTCAAGATGTGCGTTTGAATATTAAAATGCAATGTTAATGTCTCTTAACTGAAGTGTCGCAGAAGAAATCATGACTGATGGAAAATGAGGATATAACGAATAATGCGATGCAACGATAGTAACGTCTTAGAAATTGACTTGCCCGATACTGAATATTACAATAGACGCACGATAGGAAGACATAAAAAGGGATATAAATAAGATATCCTATGAAGGTAGACTGAACCGGAAGATTCGAGTGAATGTATAATCATTTCCGACACTCTCTTGTTGACGCACGAACATCTTCACGTGGCAAGATTTCATCGAACTCATCGCTCGTGATTATATCGCGGAATATCGTCGGGAAAAATCGCACCCGTACTTCGTTAAGTCCGATGTCAGATCAATTTTATATCACACAATCTTGTCTTGTACAGTATCGAATCTCTATTGTATCTGCGTATTGTGTTTCATTTGTAGAATACCCGAGCCATCAATACTCCAAATATAGAGTTACGCCTCTAAATTGGGCTATTCTGATACGTTTTAGAGGTTGAAAGCCGAAGCACCTTACCCAGGCGAAGAGCGTATGAACGGCAAGAGGAATAATATTAAGAGGAGAGGAAATTTGTCACTCACCGGAACCGTAGTCTATGCTTGGAGTGGGAGGAAGGTGACTCTCGATGGCGGCCTTGCTGAACAAATAGATTGGATTGGTGTCGGTTCCAGCCGAGTAGGAGCATACCCGCGCATTTGGTTCCAGACTCTCGCCTCCGCTCATGAGGAGCACCTGCTGAGACGCCACCACGCCGCATTCCCTCTCGATCGCCTCCTTTAGCTGAGCGACGCTGCAAAAATAATAACAAGTGTCAAACGGACTAGCCACCCGCTGAAGAGGCACCCTCTGATGAATAACAGAAACAATTCCGTGTCCGCGAGGAGTGGGAAGGCAACGAGAAGGAAAGAGATCGTCGCAGAAGCAGATAAATTGGCTATCTGACAAGCCTTAATGTCACAAGCCAACTTTTCCAAATACTCTAATATGTAACAACTTTCTTTCATACCTACTTTTTAGCCCCCAAAATTCGAAGCACATACTGAATCCGTAAAGGGACGCGTAAACCTTTAGGACCCTAAAACTTTTCATTAAAGACGGAGATTTTTACCTTGCCTACGTGAAAAGTATCGTAACACCGCTTTATTACAGATTTTCAGAAGCTCGGAAAAACGATAAAGGGAAAATATATTTTGCAAGGCGCACGCGCCTTTATATTTCGAATAAACATTGGCAAAACAAAGTATTCCCGCAAATACTTAAATTCACCGAAAGCTCGATGAAACTTTGGGATACATAGGGAAGGTAAAAAATATGATAAAGCGGTAACGGTTACGAAAAGAGTAGTTTCTGCAAGAAGCATCCCTTACTCTTTCTTCGCCTTATTCACCTCGAGTAACGAAACTTTGGGCATAACGCGGTGCGTTCAAATTCTTTTCGTTAGCATTTGGCACAGAGATTTTTTTTATATGCACGCTTCAGTTTATTCAATTGGAAAACTAACTTCCAACGATGGATATGTATCCCGCGGTACTAAGAATTAGGCAAGCATTTATGCTGTTCCTACTGCGCAAATTCCATGTCACAATAGAGACGCGGTCTTTATTTATCTTTCTTTGTCTCGGGCGAGAGAAAATATATAATATTCGACAGTTCGAATAGTAGTACAAACACAGCGCTAGTAGAAATTGAAAAATAATCCTTATATGCAATTGCGGCCGTAACTCAATACTCTGATATCTATTCGTATGGCATCGCTTTCAACTTAATCGCGGTTAAATTGAACTCCATTTACAGCACCTGCTGTTAATTAACTTGCAACTGATCACAACTTTATTATCTATTAGCCGTTTACCTAGCTGAATGGTTCAAAGGGTGTAATCAAATTTCTGACATGAAAATTTGATGTAAGCGTAAATAATGTACATGCCTGTGTAGTATAAGGATCAATAACGTACGCATTAAAATGACTATGAAGATAGGAAAGAGACAAAAATATGTTGCGCTAAAAAGTGATTCGAAAGTTAGAAAAGGTGTTTCGTGGGAGGGACGAAAAGGAGGGAGAGTCATGACACATTGTCGCACATCGTCGTTCGTCGTCGCACGTCGTCGCACGTCGCCGCACGTCGTTAGTACTGCCCAACGCTCTTATTACTTTCGTCACACGTCTAGTGCGCATTAAAAGCTTGCTCGAGCTTATTCCGTGGGGTCAGACTCGTGTGCCATCATATAGGACACCCACACTCACGTGGTGTGCGAGAATTATAATATACATTGTAGCCAGTGTGGCCGTCCTCGAAGAACGATCTCTCAGCTGTGTAACCCCAGAAACATGCATGAAGATGTAAATTGCACGAGCACAACAGGTTATGAGCCATACGCAATCTACAAAAACATTACCTGGCGTTAAGCGTTTCGAGACAAAAACAAAAAAGCAACGCCTAATTACACAATTAATAAACAGACGCTTAGCGATAAATATTAATGTAGTCTGATGTGGTGCATGTAGCATTTTAAACCTAAGTAACTCTCAAGTCACTTTCTTTATTATTACTAATTACGTATACTTCCTTCCTTTTGTGAAAAGTAGAGACAAAAGTAATAATAGCAGCTTCTACAAGTAATACAGATCTAAAGCAGATACGTCGTGTTACGGCGTAACGACGATGAGCGATATATCTGTCTAACTATTCATATCTTCGCGCTCTTCCAAGTTTAAGCGGACTCTACTTCGATAGAATTTGCGAAGGTAAACTCATACAATTTCTTTCTTTCTCATACGCCTGAGTAAATATGTTACGCAAAGGGATGTTTTCCGTATCTTCCTTTTGTTCCTGAATGAAATATAGTAATTAACGGAACTTTATTACTCGCCATCGCCCGCCCACACCCGCTGCTTGAAGAACTTTTGTAATTCGTTAACCTTCGCCAAATCCTTGGTTGTTATTTCTTCCCACCACGCCGTATTTGCCTATGTTTCTTATTTGAATATCCACGTTTCGCTCTATCCTTTTATACAACTTTACTGGAAACACGCCACGCATCGAGCAAGTACTGCGCACAAACTAATTGCGTTAGAGCCGAACACGGTCATCGGCAAACATTTAATCAACAGCCTTCAATAAGAGGACTAAAGTAGATAACTTCTATCGTTGCCACAACCTGCTGCATACTTGATAACAATAAAATACATTCCTTCGGTGTTTAAAGATAGGGAAGTGAGGAAAAAGGTAGATGGCGAAATATCTAATAAAGAGCAGTGGCTCAATTTGAAGAGGACGGAAAAATGTCAAAAGTATGCCAGAACTTCCATCGCTCTGTCATTTAAAACTTTTCTCCGTAGAAAGTATTTAATGCCGACACGGCAGAGCCACTGCTAATTATATCTTTGCGACTGCACATGATTTACGATAGAAACGACGACGCGCGTACAATGAGCGGGGGAGGAAGAAAGAGAGGACCGGGGGGGGGGGGGGGGGACACGTGTTCACTGAGCACATGGAACTGCAGAAGGAGAAACATATAGAGCTGCATATTTCTGAGAGTGTAGCCGTATGGAAATGTAGGCGCAGAAATAGAACGGAGGTTCACCACCCAAAGATAAACGTCTGCGTATTCAGACATCCTGATATGTAGGGGTGCATCTAGACAAACAGATAGGCAGATACAAGGGTAGATAGAGCGATAGGATAAGATAGCGACAGATAAAGTAGAGGATAACAAGAAGAAGAGGATACGCAATAGGAAGCGTGTATTCGGACAAGTAGTCGTAACGCGTGCGCAAATCTGCTAGAATCGCGGAATGAGGAAAAGTAGGCTCCTCAACTGCACTGTAACGGTGTTGCACCAACAAGAAGGTGCGGCCAGTGCACAACAACGCCTAACTGGACTAGTTTCATTTCACAATGAGTTCAGATCGAATTCGCAACCGATTTGGCAAATTCAACGTGTTATGTTTATCAACGTTTATCTTTCCGAAGAGAGTACGAATAATGAGAAGAGCGAACGAGTTCGAACGATATTTTATTATGTTTGCAAATAGTTTCATTTATATGTTCTCTCGTTCTATTTGAAGGTAACGAAGAAATTGATTGAAAAATGTGCTGGCAGGTTCGAAAAAAGCAGAATTTGAGACATCTTCCCGATCGCAGGTTAGTTTAAAGGGTAAAATAATATTAGGATGAAATTACCTCTGCAGGGCGAACTTGATCTCGAAGGTGATGGTGGTGCCGGTGTCGACGTGAAATATGTAGAGCATCTTTGAGCCGGTCAAACGGAGAACTAGCTGAGGCAAAAGGATGAGCCGCTACAACCCTTTCGAAGAGGGATCACTCGCATTCGTATTATGCCTTTTCTCTTACGGCTTCTTCTTTCGCCCCGGCAACTGTTATAGTCAGCTGGACAGGGGCCGTACCCCACGTTTCTTAGTGTTCGCGAGGACGGCCCCTCTGGGTCTGTGCCACATCGATCAGGAGGTCGATTGAGACAATCGTCGCACCTTCACACCTTCAAACTTTCACACCGTCCCCGTACTTCTCGTCAACGTTTCTGCGCTCTCTCGACTCAGTTGAGGTTCCTCCAAGAGGATCATTCAGGTATGCGCAATGAGAATGGCTGATGACGATGATCGAAGGGTATTTCGTCTTCTAACCGTTCGGTGTCCAGTCTCGGTAGAATGACTCATAGAGCCAGGGGGCCCTCAGGATTCCTATAGAAATGACTCTTTAGTTGCGCGCTCGATTCACTGTGGGATCCAGAAAGAAAGAAAGAAGTCGGGTAGGAGGAAATGTTCAATAACTGTACTCGATTCGGTGGTAGAAAAATAAGGTGCGTTCGTCGCGCGGTGCCTCGTAGACGCTTTAGAAGATGAAAGGAGCTACCTTTCGTTTACAAAGGAAGAGTAGAAAGGAAGCTTAGTCGTGGCCGCAGAACCGCGCGGAAGGGTTGGCAACGAAAGTTATTCAAATTGGCCAACATGCGTGAAGTTTTTGCCATCTCTAGCAACTGTGCCTTCGTCAGAGTGAAACGGTAAACGTTACTGTATTCGGAGTATCTCACTCGCTTGTGTATTCTACATTAGATTGACTAGGCTCACGCGTCGTAGCGACAGAAGAACTGTGCGACACAAAATATAGACAACAAAACGGATAACTCACCGCCGTAGGTAGATGTAGTGTAATTTTACATAGTCAACCGCAGGCTCTTGCAACGCTTGAAAGCACCTCTGTTTTCTCTGCAGAACACACAAATGCACTCTGGCACGCTAGCGAAGTAAACAATGAGGCTCAACGATCGAGAACAGTCCTGACTATGAGCTAGCAGCAGTACACTGTCTGAGATTGTAAGCACAAGATCCGACTCTTCGTCGTTGCGTTGTTTATCCTCCGTTCTTGTTGTCAAGTTTCCCTCGGCAACGAACTGTTCGCGACGTACATTGCGACTCGCCGAACTGAAACGAAAAAAAAAGCACGACACTGAGCGTCATTTCCCTAGAACTTTAGATTGTTTTCACGTATAATCACTCGCTAACGCCGCACTTGAGCGATTACTTGAACTTTCCAATGGCTGGACCGGCAATATAAACACTGGACGTAGGTGCCTTTTCCGTGTGCCTCTGCGCATTCCCGTGAACAGTTTTTCTATACCGGTTAAAATGTCCTGTCTTGAGAAGCACAAGGGCCTCGTTCGTAGCTTGGCGTTTTACTGGTAAGCAGGCGGCAATTGCGGTCGATCGCGTCTCGCGAGCCCACTGATATGCAAACGACTAGTCGTCGGCAACTCTATCAGAGGGCTTCTTTGGTCTCCCGTAATTCCTGAGCTCACCGCGAAAAGCGTAACCTAACCGAACGGCAGCAGTTTCCTGTCAAACGTCGCACTCTCAGCAAAGAAGGACGAGCGAGAGAACGACAAGGCGACTACTCTGATCAGCTGCTCGTCAAAACAAAGCATACGCGCACTCGCTCACTCGCGCACACACTCAGCGCGCACGGGCCGCCGCACGAGCATCGCGATCATCATCACTATGATGACAACTTCGACGAAACACTCACGCTCTCACCGCACTACCACCACTCTCCTCCTTCTCCTTCCCTCCTATTATCTGTCTTTCTCATTACTATCCGAGAAGTTCCTGTCGCTCGGATATACGAACGAACACGCGCGAACCAACAGGCGAACTATGCAAGCTGGTCTAATAAAATCTCTCTTTTTTCGTCGTCTCCGAAAAAGGCGTTCGGAACGGGTCCGTGCAGGGCAGGAAGAGTGACGCGCACCAACCACAACAAACAATGCTGCGCCACTCGCGCACGGCAACGTATGCGCAGAGGAACACAGGCTGCACAGAAACAAAGAAACTCCACTTTCACGCTGCTGCTTTTCCCGTTTAGCAACGACTCCTTGTCGACCCGTTCCCAACTCGCGTCACTCCGCGCGCGACCCGTACAATGCCACAGCAATATTACCTGTTGGGCATAGAAGACGAGCTCACTAACAATCAATTCGGCGACGTAAACGTTGGCCCACAGAAATGTCAGATTTTTAATGCTTCCAAGTTTTCCTTTTCGTTTCTGTCTCTGTCTCTCTCTCTCTCTGGCTCTGTGTGCGTTCAACTGAGGAGCGCGCAAGCGACAACGCCAGTGTATTGTGAGGACGGCTCGTAGAGACGAAAGAGGGGAGAATAACTAACTTGGCGCAGTCCCGTTCGACATTTTGCTCTGACGCATCGCGTCGCCAGCTGTTTACTGCCGTAAGCCACAGCCGAGCACGGAGGACAGAACGTCTGCTGCTGCTGCTGCTGCTAAATCCGTGAGCAGAGAATTACACTCACCAAGACGGTTCGCTCCCTTCTCAGCTGTTTATGGCCGATCGCCGCACCATCCTGTGGAATTTTTCTGAATCACTCGATAGTTAACTGTATTCAAATGCCACAGTTAGGCCGCCATCTTCGCCCAACGCTTAGATTTAACCTTGTGGCATTTACTGAGATACCTTACCTTTCTTTCATCTCAAATACCTAAGCCAGACCTAACCCAGACCAACTAATTCGAAGGCTGGCACGAGAGCTAAAAGAATAGAACAATTTGGCATCGTACGATTGGCAATCGGATTATCGAATTGCATCAGGTTGGTAGGAAAAAGTTAAGTGAAAAGGGTAATATAAAGGCCATCTCTTTCAATTTGTTATTGACGTGCGCGTTGTTCTGTGAGGCGGCCAAAAATGGTCGTTCTTCCACAGGAGGAAATGAGAATACAATAGCGTATGCGGCGGCTTACGTGCCGAATTTTAATTCGGTCGAAGGACGGGTTAGCCCGAAGAACGTAGAAACCGTTGAGTCGGTGACGACGTAGGTAGATAGGTAGAGAAGCGATAGGTGTTGAGAGAGGAAGACGGCAACGCTGTGAAGTGCGCGCGCTCGACTGCGCAATCGACTGCGCCATAGACTGCGCCATAGACTCCGATTAGTTTGCTCTGAGAATCGATGCAATATCTTCACTCGCATCGCTATACTCATTCAACACGTGCCACTTGATATACCATGCGAGCACCGTTCGAATCGAAAAAAGTAAATCTCTCTACTCCTAGTCAATAACCTATATCAATTGGATTAGGATGAATTTCAGTGAAGTTCAGTCAATTTCAATCCCCCTTTATATCCAGAGCGAATATACGTACATCCGTACATAATATATCGATCAGTTCTACGTATTCCCAGTAGAACGTTATTAACAGCACACACTGATAAATATTGAGAGCGTAACCGAGCGTCCCCTCGGTGATAACCGGCAGCGCGCTTAGAAGTAGCCACTGACAGAGGAGAGACAAGCCTGGTGTACAATCTGAACATGTGAATGACGAGAAAAGTGTAACATTTCGGACGACGCGAATGTATCTGTAACATAGCGTTTTACATAACGCGGGAAAACTCTTATAACCCTAGTCGGAATATACTCGATTTAGTTGCGCCATGTTGCATGGCGGAAAGAGGTATTCAAATTCTTTGCACGTGTCATGTATGTTGGGGCAGGTGTCGGTGACAAATAGTTGTTGACAATATTTTCAATAGTTTCGTGTCGGGTGGAGACAATATACTTAGCCTTTACTACTGTTTCTACTGCGTATGGTAACTTTGTTACAATATTTTAACCGTTTCAATTCAGACTATGTATGTGTATATGTTTTTATACGATATTAGGTGTCGCGTCGTATGCAATACGCATCCTTGAATATTCATGAATTTCGAGAGAAAATAGTTTTGGCAGTCAGATATAAACCAGTTTCGTGGATTGTAATTGTACTGTCACGCAAAAAATAGATATAGAGTTATCGTGACAGTAACGAATTAGTTGACGTTGAAAAGTGTAAGATAACCGTAACGACGACGATTCTACGTAGAATCGAGTTTTAGTTGAATTTAGCACAGGACAGGAGCGGTTGGTAATTGAGCGTCCGTTGGGTTTTCGCAGAGGGAAAACGAACGATTCGAAACGAGAAGCTGATGTAACGTCGATTCGTCCGTTACTGTCTATGACCAGTTTTTTATCACCTTCATTTTCTGACTCGCTTGCCGCTGGGTTATGGAACGTTCTCGATAAAACGTTCATTCTTTCTCGACATTATTTGAATGATGACACGAATAGAGGACGATCTAATTTGTAACACCAATTATTCTCTGTCAAGAGATGATCATTTGTTCATCTCAGGAAATAAGGAAAAGCAAAAACTTGTCATATATTTTTCGTCATATTTCGCAACCTGTTGCACCTATGACGTTGCACTTTCAAATTTCCATAGCGTCTTTGCAGTTGATTTATTTCGACTAATCGTAGGTCAATAATAAAACGTTCATTCTAAAATCATCAATTGCCAGACTAGTTTCCATTTTTTTTCATCTATATATAATGATATATTCGAAAGTATTATGAATCTTACGATGCGGTTTACATCTTTAAGAACAATACTGCACCCCATTTAGTTTTCTAAATCGGTAGGCTAATTGAGAAAGATTAACTTCTTTTACGGTATTTTACCGCTTAGTTTCTATCATATTTTTCATATTCTTTACAATATCTCCGAAATGACTGCGAATTTCGCTCTTTTTCTTACGGCGTTCTTCATTACCTTCGCTCCCTTTTGATATACCAAAAGGGCAATCCAAACGGAGAGCCATCATTCTTTTTTCATAAAAATGGCCAGATTAACAGCTTACGACCGTGAATTCCGTGAATCCTGCAAAGTCCTCTCACGTCCAAACTAATGGTCGAAAGCCATAAGTAAGAGAGGTTTTCTAAAGTTCTTTAAACGCTCTTTCACGTGGGACTAATCGTGACGAGCTGGTTTGAAAACATTTTTTTGCAACCTTCTTTAAATCGCCATATTTAAGAAACTATGAAGAATTGACAGGAAGGAAAGTCGAGTGGTCGATCGATCGAAAAATTAAATTTCACATTTTTCGCCTTTGGGCGTTTAGCGTATTTTATCAAATGATCGACTTTAAGTGGAAACTATTTTGTACTTTGCTTTTTTGCTTTTTTCCTTTGGTACAATAGCAAGTCGACTCTGCTTTTTCTCTGTGACGAATGTCCCTAGCTCAGCTGTGTAGTAGCAGACGAATCGTCCGACGGCCATGCGAGAGGTGCGTGAACAGAGCGAGGTCAACTCACGCACGTGCACGTTGTGGGTGTGCACGTTGTGGGTGTGCACGTTGTGGTTATTCAGTTCTCCCCCCTCTCTGCTACTCTGTGTATGTAACGTGTATCTATAATTCGCAGTTGACAGTGGCGTAATCATCGGACCGCATCGCGACCGAATGGATTAGAGATCAGTGCTACTATCGTTACCTGTTCAATTATATTCCATTCACTCTTTCGATGGAAGTACGTTTCGCACCCAGAATAGAGGACTTACCTTTCTGTCATTTGGTGCTGTTGCATTTAGCACTTTATAGCTAGCTATGCTTAACGAACATATTCACCTGACTTTGATGAAACTCACTGTGAACCTATGATTTGGTTTGCCATAGATACGTTACGCCACTGCAGAGCGGCATCACAAATCGATGACAGCGTCCTACTCTTAGAGCTTGGGTTATCGGCCGCTCCTTTTATCATTCTTTCGCCGTTCTGACGACATCTGGACACTTGCCCGGTGATGTGAACACATTAGAAACAGACGAAGATAAGAGATAACAAAGGTGTCGAGCATAGTGCGCCGCAAAGTACACACTTTTTCTTGTACCCGGGAAACTGTCCCGAGTACATTTCCCACTTTAAACGGCATACGCTTATAAGAGGCCGAATATCTTCTGGCATTATCAAACGTGAGCATATATTGCGCGTAATGAAATCATATCGGAAAATATTTCAAAACTTATCGTGTGCTTTTGAAACATATATGAGTTTTATACCTTTACGATTGTTACAAATGTCCGAACACGGACGTATAATTTTTACATACGGTAAATGTACCGTCTAATATGCAGCACCTGTAAATTATTACAGCGTAACTTATTACAAACTGTAAACTATTTGTTTAGCAGGAAGAATCAAAGCAAATGATCGAGATCGTGGACAGTCAAGTTGGAGGTATTATATGTTCTAAATTCATCGGTACGTATATTTTTAGATGAAAGTTCAGTTTAGAAATAGAAAGGTTTCCGTTGATAGCACACAACTTGGTAAGTACGATCACCACCTGACATTTAACTAATATCCTTAAAGACATTTTTCTCTATATCAAACCTCCAACCAATTTCTTATTGTTAATAAAAATATTCGAGGTTATTAGTACCGAATCAATTCGAACCAACGATGTGTTACATTATGAAAATAATGACGATTCGATATTACGACAGAATAACGAAAACTGCACTGACAGGTGCATAACTTTTCATTATCCACAGCACCTTGCGAAAACATTTGGAATTATACGTAAGACAGAGAATATTATTTATATCCACAGTATCTAGTCACATGTACCTTTGATATCGTTTATTCGTCATAATGAGTGTCTCTTTTTTTTTGAGAAAGCAACGAAATGGCGACGAGATAATTATGATACAAGTTTATTGAATCGCTGCTTTTGCAAAACAATAATGACAGTGGGCCCCCGTCGAGTCGTGTTCATTTTTTCATTAAAGTACCAAAATTTTAGCTTTCTCACTCTTTTCCTTTCTTCTTTGTTCTCGCACTCTCACATTCTCGCACATTCTTCCTTTTCTCACTCTAATTCATCAATATATCTGCTTGGCTACCGATATGGTGATAATGATAATGACGGTAGTAGCAGTAGTAATGGTAATAATTAATTATAGCAATGATAATAGTAATAATAATATTAATCATAATTTTTTAATAATAATAATAATAATAATAATAATAATAATAATAAGAAGAAGAATAATAATACGTAATAATACGTAATATCAACGAGATATACTAACTGTTCGATAATAGTCAAGAGATAACAAGTAGAATATACATATGACATTTATGTATATGTACGTATAATATGGATACCTGCACTCTCTCTCTTTCTCTGGGGGTGTGTGTTTGTGCGCGCGCGTGTATGCATGGGTGTGTCATAAACATTATATGTGTATACATATATGTTTATATATATGCACTGTACAGATATAATGTCTATGATATAGCGAGTAAATAGCTCCCCCCCCCCCCCCTCCGCCGCTGCCACACACAGTTGATAAATTTACGTACATAGTCAATTTTCTTTGATTCGTGATATGACATTTGTGGGAAGAATGAGAAGAACTTTCCATCCTTATACGGACAGAACCGTGCTGTGCTCATCCATTTCTATTTCTTCCGCTTCCAGTTCAGTTTATCCAAAATCATGATAGCACTCAGGAGTGCTGTTAACGTGATAGCTTACATAAAATTCTAACCTCCCCGCAACATGACTCTACAGACCCTCCCCTTCTAAATGAATAATTAATGTTTTTCTTAAAATGTAATATGTGTATGCGCGCGCGCGTGTGTGTGGACGTGTGTGTGTGTGTGTGTGTGCAGTAGATTATTCCGGAATAGCGGTGCATGCGTGTTTGTCTGTTGCGTAGGTCGTGTGCACGCTCGAGAACGGCTATAATATTTTGAATAAATACGCGCATCAGTTTAAAAAGTCGCGTCGGATCCGTCCTGAGATCGGAGTATCCCTTTATGTTCACGCGCATTTAATCTCCGTCCCGTTCAAGTTCGTAACGGTTATGCTAACCCTGTCCTCCTTGTAATAATTCTTTATCCCTTCTTGCGTGTTATTAAGTTTCGAATTGAAATCCTATAAAATGTCACTGCACGTGTCGATCGGTTGCTCATTGCGAAAAAATGATTCCATCCTCCAGTATGGGAAAAACCGTGTCTCCCCATCGCTCCCTCTCTCTCTCTCTCTCTCTCTCTCTCTGTCCCTCTCCCTCTCGACGTAGTCGCTTTTAATAATAATGGTAACAATAGTAGCATCGAAAATATTTCCGTCGCACACGCGCGATCGGAGAAAAATGTTCTTTTCTTCCTTTGCTTTGTTTCATCCTTTTTGTGCGCACGTTCGTACCTCGAAATTCACGCGATTTTCAAGCCTAGAGTCTCGTCATGAAGTCGACTACGTCCGGTGATCCCGAGAAGAAATGTAGTTCGTCGATTGTCTATCCAGCCCGATCGGATATCAGAAGCTGGCAAGAGAGACGTATGCGTATAACTGATACTATTTGAAGTTGACCGTTCTGTAGGCGTACACGTCATTTTGCCCGTAATACGTCGTTGATACGGCAAAGTGAAGAGCGTAGCTGATAACGAGTGTCTCAGCGGTATCGATAACGAACATCTCGAGGCTCGGTCTGAAAATTGTGCGCCGAGGTGCGAACGCGATCTGTGCGGCCACTTTACACGTATTATTTACAAATTCGTCTATGTTAGAGTAATGTTTAAGCTATGCCTGAGGCTAGAAAAATGCGTTCGCTCGAGCGCAGAATACGTCGATCCCGATCTTCCTTTCAACAGACAAAGACGGCGGAAAGGTTATTTTCAATTCGACGTACACGTTTCATCCTCCCCCTCACATCGAAAGAGGTACTTACGGATTACAGAGCGTTTAAACATATATTCTTATACTTATAATTCTTATAAAAATCTGGGTATACGAAAGAAACGATACTTTCCGTATTTCAATTTCTCTATAAGTGAATTTCACACCCATTCGTTAGATTTGTCTCTTTCGAGCTAGAGAAGGAACGAATCGCGATCACCATTGAATCGTCACTTCCTGCAAATGCGTATCTATTAGATCGTGTGTAAGAAAAACAATTTCGTAATTATCCGAGTGTGGAAAACAATCGTTCGTCCGTCCGCCCGTCTGTCTGCCGTAGATAAGATGTATGTAAATACGCACGCATCGAACTAAGATACAATCCGAAATACGCGGACTCTTCGAGAAGGCAATATTTCAAAAAGTTGAGCGAGAAAATTCTCGTTCTCGAAAATGACCGATAGTTTCGATGTCAACAATTGCGTAGTTGGAGGAAATCGCGGAGGACGTGAGCAAACAATTGGCTCCCGCTTGCATGCTCGCATTGATTCACAAGACGCAATACATATGACGCGTCAGAAAAACAAAGCCGACTCTTGTTGTGACGAGTCGTGTGCGACGTACGAACGATGACGAGTTTCTATGATCAACGACCGCTTTCACGTAAGATCGTGAAACCTCTCGCTGATCCGTCTACATTCGTACGATTCTTTTTTTTTGCACATAAATATTCATACGTAAATATCCTAACTTTATACGTAAATATATACAAATTACACAATTAAAGTGCGCTACACATATTGAACTATTCGGAAGGCATTGTGACAGGTGTTTTAATTCCGTAGACCATTGAGGAATAAAATTTCTTGATTTATCAAACGATCATTCCGTTTCGTTGACATAACAACACAGACGGTCTCACATTTCTATAGCTCATTTGGAAACCGTCTTGGAATAGGATCATTTCGTGTTTACGCTCGAATCGGTCGCCTTATAGAGTTATAAAAAGGAAAGAAAGAATAACGAGGGACGTTTGTCGCGTACCGAAATACCATCCCTTTGTCTTCTACGTAGTAGGACTTTCCTCTACCCCCTTATAAGTTAACGGTAGAAGTAGCGATCGTCAGTAGTCTTATTAAAATATGTCGGTGTAAAAATAGGTATGGTACAGGCGTCGGGGTACGTGTCGCGTGTCGTTGCCCCGTTTACGAAAAACCTCCTGTCTATCTTTCCTAAAAACCTTTAACGAACAAGGCGAGCTTTAATTCACTCTTAATCCTTCAACTGCTACGCGATTGCTGATCAACCTGGTCAAACCCTGTCTTTGCTCTTATAAAGTTAAAATCATTTACCCAACTCAGAAGAACATCTTTCGTTTTGAAATTACAAATACAACGTTGCAATGTAAATATATGTATATTAGAATGTGTGTAACGCACGCGGTATAGCGTATTATTATGATTATTATTATTATTACTATTATTACTATTGTTATTATTACTGTTGTCGTTATTATCATCATCATCATCATCATCATCATCATCATCGTCATCATCATCCTCATTATCATCATCATTATTATTATTATTATCATATAGCATATATAATATATATCGCTATATATATTATATTATATTTAAATATAATAATGAATATAACGGTTGACAATGGGAGTAACCGTAAGATGTCGATCCCTAAAATCGCATACGAATGAGTAGAAATCGTTTCGATAGAACTTTCAATTGATTCAGCAGTGATATATCCACTGTGTAGCAGTTGAAGCATTAATCGTCTTTCAATATTTCCTTCGTTTCCAGTAGGTTGTCATAGTTGAGGCCTCGCATGGATCCGATAGTAGCAGAAGGTCTTTTTTCTAGACCTTGACGATCACCAATACTGGACATGATTTAATGACGCGTGTCCTTCAAAAAAGTCATTTATACTTAAAGGTTTTGGCCTCTTCCCCCTTCCCCTCATCCTCCCCCTTCTCACTCTTTGTCCGTCCCTCTGCTCGGGGTGGTTGCAAACTTCGAAGTTGTATGTTGTAATGTTCTTAGCACATCGTGCCACGATGCAAAAGATCTCCGAGATTGAACGTTTTCCGGACTGCCCCATGATTCCACCGTTATCGGGGTTCCAGTGATTCCTTCTTGAAAAATTCTGTCAAACTCTTCGTTGGGGTCCCACGCTGAGAAATGATGCGTGTCCTTGGAAATAAGAGAGTCGATCGCTGTCGCCGACGTCGCGTGGGACCGAGTTTATCTGGATCGCTTTTCTCGAAAGCCGTTTTCAGCGGTCGATTACGGCGGTCCAGTGTCTATAGCCACCGCAATGTTTTTACTTTGCTTCTTCATCTGAGTTCTGGCTCGACAGTGACGACCCAGGTTCTCAGGTCACGTCCACAACGAGTCCGTGAACCCGATCGTCGGCTGGCTGCTACGTTAGCAGTTTGAAGAACATCAGGGCTAGAGATATGTTGATGAACAGCACCAGCATCACGAGCTGCTGTCGGGAGAACCAGTCCTGGAATAAATTGAGGTCGCTATTAGAGAACTGGCGCACCGACCGCTCCATCCAATGTTTAACAGGGAGAGTGTTCAATTAGACAATAAAATCGATCTTTACGTGTACGTCCGCCTTCCAGCCCTGTTATTTGTCAGATATCGATGTGCGCTCTCCTACGGTATCAGCCGATTGGGTAAGCCGATTGGGTAAGCCGATTGGGTAAATCGATTAGGCAAAACAGTTTGATCAGGAAGTGCTTTCAGTGTATCCGTTCTTACAAAAATACGTAAATTATGCAATGAAAAACTACTCCTCGTACTCCTGGATGGCGGTTGTACTTCTTCTTGGAGGAGACTACTACCGGTGCATTGCGCGTGGTTAAGGAATATTTATGATCGGCGATACTTCTACGATACAATAGCCGACGTTGGCGTGCGTTCATTCATTCTATTAAGTCATCACGAATGATTGCGATGAAAGTGACGGTATCGCATGAAGAGCGGAGTTACTAATTATTAATACGACAGGGGCAATAGATCGTTGAACGATATATCCAATCTGATAATCGCTTCTCTTCGCTTTACACTTTTCTCTATGACATTCGGCATTTCTAGGCGACGAATCTTGGCAACGAATCGAGTCCGCATTGCGTAACAGCGGACAGTGTAAGAAATGAGACGTTCGGGTAATAAAGGATCAATTAAAAATCACTCCTCTTTATATATTGCGATTCGAGGATGCATGTTATTCTGTGGAAGAGTTTTTTTTCTCTTTCAAGAGTCTTTGCGCGATTTGAAATGTAAATGTGACGCCAACCGGTTCTCGGTATGTACAATAAGAAGTCGCAATTCAACTTCCACCGTTTCGCCGCCGGTCATTCACTGTTCGCCTGTCACGTGTGCGACATTTTGACCGCTAAAGCGTTGAAAGGCCTTGAATGAACGAACGGTCGAAACAGTCGGCTTCTTAGCACGTGTCTACTGTGTCGGAAAGAAGAAAGAAAAGTACGTCCTACGTTCGCTCGACTTTCATCAAGGTCTGCTCGAATTAACA
Organism: Cryptocheilus praepositus; assembly: GCA_033815515.1. Taxonomy (NCBI): domain Eukaryota; kingdom Metazoa; phylum Arthropoda; class Insecta; order Hymenoptera; family Pompilidae; genus Cryptocheilus; species Cryptocheilus praepositus. Next base: position 5,558,996 of record JAWWQZ010000256.1, on the reverse strand, counting down.
TGAAATACTGTACCTTCTTACAATTCCAAGTCCATGAAAATTTTGAACTGTTCCGCAAGAGTGAATAACGCCGTTTCAGTATCCGTACATGAGAATTACCGAAAATCGCCGAAAAAATGTAACCAGAATGAGTATAAGACCCTTCGGGTGATACTTACTTTAACCTGAGGACTGACCAGGTAAAGCAGAGGATTGGCCCTGAGCCTTTCGCTCTCGTCGATCTGCCTGCGGATCTCTTCCCTCCTCATGCTACTCAGTACGCTGACTTCTTCTCTTGATAATGGCGCTGTGGCTGTCAATTGAATCGGCTGTGCCACGTCCGGCAGTGATTTCTTTCGTTGAAGAGGAATCGCAGTCACTGGCATCGCCTAAGCGAAGAAAGGAAACGAAAAACAGGGAGAGAGAACTCAAAGTCAGTCTTAACATTAGATCGGACCTGTCTACCGAAACTGTCACTTGGCGCGCATCGCCTTTTAATCAAATGTTCCGACCGAAATCAATTTCTGTTCATGCTCCGATTTGATAGCTTCCGGCGATTATTGCGTGCGGTCGAACTTAGGCTCAAAGGCAATTGAAATCGAATAATTACATCCGCAGATCGCACACTGACCCGGTTTCTCATTAGCATATTTCACGAACGTGACTTGAGCTCGTAAGCCAATTCTAAATGGGAACTCGTAAAGTGTCGCGACGAGCCTCCGTTAACGCAACACACTTCACGTAAACACAATGAGGCGCGTATAAAGAGTGCGATGAAGTGAGAAGAGGAATTCTCTGGAATTGGTCCAAAAGGCGAGCCTTTACTCGTAATCTTAGCGTAACGATGGCGCAAAGGTCAGATGTTTGGATCCCGGATAAAATTCACTACGTTTTTAGCTCGGTGCAACGTGCACTTATGGTAATTCCTTTCATAGGCCCCTTTTCGTCCGATAAATCTGCTTTTCTTATCTTAGAGATTGGTTGGAAAGTTTCGTTTGAAAAGGTAGGAAAGCTAGGTTTGTCACCGTACTTCGACAGGAGGCGCGACGATCCAAGATTCGGAGGCCCTTCTGGCCATCAAGGCAGGACTGCATAGCAGTGCCTCCTCCTCCTCGTCCTGCTCTGTCCAGAACATTTCAGGGCACGCTCTGTACTCGGTCACTCGATCGCTCGATCTCTCGATCACTCGATTAGAACGTACTAACCACTTCGCGCTCAATCAATCAACCTTTTCTTCTCTCGCTGCGTTTCTCACGCCCGCAGATAAAACGGCCTCTTTACTTAGCCCATCTTCGTCGATCCCTTTCTCGCATAACTGAACGAAACGATCGAGAATGGAGAATGCCTATCCGCGGGCCTCCTGCTGAGGAAGCCAGTCTGCAGACTGAACGGTCCTAGCTGCCTTCGACCGAAAATAGAGCGACGCCCCACTATTTTCACGTTGAAATAGCTCTCATCGCGGTACATCGCTGGGCGTCGCTAAGCGTCGCTATGCGTCGTTATACGTCGTTCTGCGTCGTTCTGCGTCGTTGAGCGTCATTGAGCGCCGTCTACTCTTATTGCACAGTTCCTGCTGCATTCAACTCTTCGGATATAAGTCCCGTAAAAGGACAAATTGACTAACTCCCTTCTTGAAAGTGTCAACATCCGAATGTTAACTCTGACAGCTTTTAAGGGCTTTCGGCTCAGGTCGGAGTTAGTAAGGGCGTTCGAGAGGTTCCATTTGTTGAGAGGTGACTGTTGGCGGATAGGTCGACAGAAAGTCGGCATCACAAGAAGTACGCTCACGCAAATAAAGTTGAAATTTCCGATACGCCCGAGTTGCGTGACTCACGCGCCTGGCATGTAAAATAAATCTCTCGAGCTTTTTGGAATCGTGCAGTTCCAACCAAGCCGGACCTCGCGCCAAGAAGAGTCTCGGCCCACTTAACTCGTACATTTCTTCCTCATTATATCTATGGGTCGCGAACCGCCGTTTCACCCATTAATTCCGCCCGTTTCAATGCCCGTTCCTTTACCACCTATATTTAGATGCATCGTCGTGTCCGTCGGGTTCAGTCAAAAGAGCGTATTGACGTTTTCTCTCGGGACGAAAAAATTGACAGCTATGCGGATTCTAAATTCTTGACCATGGAGCGGGCAATTAATAGCAAATGTCACAAAACGACCAGCAGAACTGTTTAAATGGAATTTAATGAAAATCACAGCTAATCGACGCGTATTGCCATTAAGGATGTGCTTTATTACTCTGACCTCATTGTGACCCGGGTCGATCAATATGCAAGGAGAGTAGCTCTGCATCTAACAATAGCTCGTTACTTTTCGACCGGTCATGTTTTCCATTGACTCCGAGTTTTCTCTACGTTCTACTACCGCGCTTCCTTTCGTATCAGTTCGACTAAACTTAGAATTCTTCGACCGACGTTCGACGAGAATCTTTATTTGCATTACCGTCCGTAAATATTCTGGCGCATACGATCTGCATGTATCTCACTGAACGCAAAGGCGGTGAAATAGTAGGACGGTTTAATGCATGGCAAACGTACTGGTAATTTAACTTAATAAATGCCGTCCTTAATTATCACTTCGAAACTGTTCGAAATTGTTCGAAAATTCATAAGAAGATAAATATTGGACATACGCGCAGCTGTCTATTGAAGCGATTCCACTTTTAGTTAATATATTGAATAGCACGTGAGAACTTGAAGGTAAATATAGTACCTTTAATTATAGTTTAATTATTCGGTTATTAACAGCGGATACACCGTATACATAAATACATTCATTACATCGAGTCAATTGTATCTTTTTGCACTGTAGCATATCAGTGTCGTTGGCGACATGTTTCCTCGGAGAATGTTCGCTCACTACATTTTCTACTCTATGCGCGATAAGATTGTGGACCGTGGGTCGATAGAGGAAAATCTCGTTAGCTTGAATCTTTCAGCCCGGAGAGGAGAGACACTTTCAATAAGCTTGGCACCTGAGAAATATTCACTCTTACCTAAGGATAAATTCGTTAATCGATGAAAAAATAGACCGATGAGCGACAAGAGAAGAATCGATACGAAACTCGGTGTCGATCTCAATTTTCAGTTGTACGTATTTTAATGTTTTCGGAGCCTCTCCTCGCCGCGTTGGTCCTCTCCCTTTCCTTAGACACGACCTTGCTTTCGTTTCTAAAGAATATTCGCGGTTCTTTGCTATTTGTCGGTTGTCAGAAAGGTTTGAAAAAAATGTCTGAAAGGGTATCAACGTAACTTACTCGCAACTACTTTGCTAGTCGAATAGTATGCAGAAAATTCGAAGAATCGTGCCATCGCACTTTTTCATTTCTTTCGTCTATGCACGTTTGCTATTTTACCGAAAATATAAAGGTCGCGTCAAGGTACACGTTCGGTTGAGTATACATATGCGTAATGCACGTTTGGTATCGGTACTCGTAACTTGTGTCAGTAAAATCACGATGGATCGTTGCGTATTAAGGCCTGCTTCATGTGCTAAATGGAATCTTTTCCATCCCCTGACAATTCGAAGCTTATTATTTTCCGTTAAATCAACACACTTCTTATGTCGTTAATTTAATGGAAAATTAGCTATGCCGTGCGGCACTCTCACATAGGGTCGCAATTATAATAATATATATAATATATAGTATCTGTCTCTCTCTTTATACACAGTAGTTTTCTATAGAGTAGCGTTACGTTATAGAAGCATGCGTTAGAAAAATAATGTCTCTGATCAAAACAGGAGAGAAAACAAGCGGCGTGGAGGTGGAGGAGATAGAGAATTTCCCGCAAATTGTTTGAGGGTGGTCGGTCTTGAAATAATTCAGTATGAACACTCGTAGATGCGCTCGGTGCATACGATGCACGACGTAATATCTCTTCAAGAGCGAAAAGACCGAACACACGATATTAACGTATGTAAGCTGGGTTAAGGTTAGGGGTCGTGGTATGAGGGGGCAAAGGGGGTGAGTTCGACTGAAGGGTGAGGCTGAAGAAAGGGGCTCGAAAGAAGAGAATGTTTAAAGAATAGCCGCCAAAAGATAGTCGAATGATCTTAAAAAAGTGGTCCCCGCCTCCACACCGCGTACTAACCTTACCTTCCGAGTTCCTTAAGTCGTTTAGTTAACGGTTGCTACTGTTTCTATTTACGTGTGGGGATGTGTATGTATGCTCGTGTCCACTACCGTCAAATATTTTTCTTACGTCTCTGTATACCGTCCCTGTAAACCGTTTCTGTAAATCATGTGCATGTGCGCATCTGTTCGACTTGCAAGCGCAGTGTCCTGCGGCTCATTTTCATCAGACTAGAAGTTACTCTTTGGTGTAACGGTCACATAGATTTGTAGAAACGTCGTGTTACGTTGTCAACAATTATCTCCCGTACTTCTATTGTTTTTTCTTTATTATTGTAGCTGCAACCACGATGATGAAAAATAAATACGGGAAAGATCGAAAGAAGGACTTTCGCCGCTACAGCCGAAGAAATATCTCATTTCTGTCCTTTTTTCTATCTTTTTTCCCCCGTTCCTTTAGCATTTAGTCCTCGCTAGATCTGACTCGATCGATTCATAGGACATATTACCTGCGTTTAATATCTATACATGGACATAGACATATACATAGACATCTTTCCTTTTATACTTCTAAGGTACAAGTATGGGTTTGCCAATGGCCAATCTGTCAGACGTTTGTTTAAAAGTTTCGCGTTACCCGCACGGAAAAAGTAAGTTGGAGGGCATTTAGTTTGTTTTCTGCGCCAAAGGAACTGTGCAGCGTTACATTATTGTTCGTCAAATGGTCGATGAATAAGTTCGCATGCCGGCCAACGGTGGATTCTCGTTTATCCCGAAACTTTCTCTCGAGTTATTTGAATTTCAGAACTTTGGCACACAGCGAGGTTGTTAACGAACATTTCTTTTCTATTGGTAGACAATTCTCGAGAGTGGAACACGATCAGAAGTGGCTGTGAGTTGATTACATCACAGTTTGCCCGAAAGAAAGATGATAAAAACGTAGGAAAATTAAACGACAAACCACCGTTTGCATTGAATTCTTTCTTATGCATGCCACGTTATCCGGCGAACCTACTGTGTTGTTCATAGAAAAATAAGTCTGGCTCTGCTCGGAGAAGGCGTGAAAAGCGTCGTTTGCCCCGGAAGGCCTCCACATTTGTTCGTTCAATTATCCAATCGTAACTACTGACTGGACGTGTACTAACCCAGGCACAAATTGTCAACGTTCGCGCCCAGCCATCCGAGGGTGTTTTTTCTTTGTCTCAAGAAAAATGTCAGGGTCTCGCTCTGAAAACGGCAATTCCAACAGGACACACCAAGTACATTTACCTCGAAAATATTAAAAAATTCTTTCATTTAGATCTTTCGTTCGGTGATCATTTTACCCGCGCACTCGCTACTGGATGAAAAAATTCTTTCGCTTTCGCTCTTACAGCGATTCACTTCTAAAGGAAGTCCGTACGTGTCGCCGGTTCATACATCACGGTAGCGGTGAGAGACTCATGCTCGCGATGTCAACTAGATAAGATCGTTGAAATGTCCGTTAAGTCAAATCGTGACCCAAAATATGCGTTGACACGGAAAATCTATGAACCTGTGAGCCTTCAACAAAAGGTCAGACTCGATAAACCGGCTCGATAGACGGTCAAGTTTGCTGGAGACGATTACTTAGTTAAAAACGAACCGGTACCCAGGTACTTTCTCATAATAAACTAAGAAACAAGTGATTGCACGCGAGACTCGGTGGTATTGGTCACTTTGAATTTCTTGAACGTTTAGCGAGCCAGTTGGGCTGAATCGAATTTGTCATGTGATCCGGAACCCTCGGAAGCTACGCGCCGGTAATGCTCTATCGTCATCACTGCTGTATCAATATACCGTTTTATTATACTTATACTCATAGGGTAGCGCGGCCCTTTGGTGTTGCGGCGAAGGCGGGGACCGTCCGGCCTGCGTCCTGGGGTGGCATGCACAGAACACAGCACAAAACGCCACACAATTACATAGACAGACAAGTCGACGGAAAAGAAGAAAATAAAATAGAGGGGAAGGGACGATCCGTAAGATTGAGTGACAGAGTCGCTACTGGTGAAGTTGAGAAAGAACGGGCCGTCTGCTGTCGGATAGTCTACTTTCCTGGTGAGAATCTGTGAGGGATCGGAAGGAAAATCAGATGGCATTTGGATAGTGTTCGATCGGACTGGATGATGACAGTGTAAACGGTTGGCTAGAAACTTGACAGATAGTAGAAACTCTAATTTCTAGGTTATGTACAATCTACGCATTGCAAAGCATTTAAGTGGGAAGAGATTATTGATAAAACTTAATGAACCCCGTCACAACTGCGAGCTGACGAGCTGACATCGATTCACTACGAATTTTGATCAGACAAAATTCCTAATTTAGTAACGGAGAATTGGAAAAAGAAAATTTGTCGTACTCTAGAAAGATATGTGATTGAGAAGAAGTCGCAAAACCACGGATCGAATCGTAGGCGAACTATTGTACTATTTAACAGGTTGAAATAGGGGAATGGAAGGATGTTTGTGACTTCTTTTCAGCGATAGAATGTGACGTAAGAGTGCCAGGATACTGTGCGCTATTTATACGTATGTACACACGCGTGTATAGAACGCGCAAAGAGTACCCTACCCCTAAGCCTAAACAAATTGATCACCCCGCCAGAACGTTACCTAATAAGAAAACGTATGTGGAAGAGTTTGAAGGATAGACATAGAAGGCTTACCTTCGGCATACCGACAGCACTGCCAACTGCCCCGACGCCGCCGCCGCCGCCGCCGCCGCTGCCACTGCCACCCCCACCCCCGCCCCCGCCCCCTAGCCCTGGCCCACCCGCAGGCCCACGGACTGGAGTGACGTAGAGACTCTCTGTACGCTTAGGCTGCCCAGGACTCGGCAAGATATCTTGGCCCAAATTCCGATTCTTTAGTAGAGCCCCTTCGAATTGACTCGATGTCGGCGTCGACGCATACGTTGGCGTTGCCGCGCCACTTCCAACGGCGGAACCGTTTAATGGGGTGCTCGCTCGTATGGCGCTTGCTCCTCTTGTCGATCTAACATGACAAATTTCTCTCTTAGAAGGAAGAGAACAGGTTTACGGAACAAGACTCGACGCCTACTACGATATTAGTCGGTACTACCTGTCAAGCGGATCTGTAGGTGGATTTAGGACAGTCCTGTCGACGGATGGCTGCCTCGATCCTGTTAATCGAGAATGAGCTCTAGCGTATCGATCTACCGAGCTGTCGCGACTCGGTGGCCTTTTATAATGATCCAGTCTACAATGGCATCCAACGGTTTAGACACACGTATGTCAAACGACGCCCATCTTTCTTTTTATTTTCTTAATATATAAATATACGCGTCAGAATTACGTATAGAAAGAAAGTTTCACCTGTCGTTTAATGTTTGACCAATGGTACCGGGTCGATCCTGCGGATTTAAAACCCTGCTGTTTCTCCGTATACTCGTTGCACTAGGTGGCCTTTGACAATCTCCCATTACGTCAGACTGATATTGCTGTTGCGACGCTTGTTGCGAAGTGTAAACTTGCGGCTGTTGGTTGTATTGATTTATTTGCCCGGAACCGTATGGGTTTTGTGACGGAGCCGTCTGAAAAAAATCCAATCGTTCCAATTCGTTCCTTTGCTAAGTCGAAACGAGCGAATGGGCTTTCGATGAAAAAGTGAACATTCTCGAGGAATTCACTACATCAGGGTGCGCGATAGTCGTCTGGTGCGACGGGTTTTGTGTTTTCGGTATCCAGAGGGAAATTCAAAAAGTCGAAAGGGCAAACGGCAATTGAAAACCACAATTATGGCTGCATTTCGGGCATAGGTTGCAGCGACATTACTGCAAAACATCACTGCAAAACAACCGTCCTCACAAAAGGGGCACAATTCGGGATGTCATCGTCACCTTTCATTCGCATTACTTGTTACAAAAATAAACAGAAGATTATGAGAAACGTCGGGTTTTGGCGGGGTTAGATATATAAAAATAGGGATAAAATGCGATATATGGGGGTCAACTCGTCAATTCGCTTACACCATAAAGCTGCGCTCCGAATTGATTCATTTGAGCGAGTGTCATTGGGCCGTACATAGTTGGGTGTGATAGCGGATACAAGATCTAGAAATAAAGAGAAACAGAAAGAATTGGCGAAGGCGATTTCTCAAGCGGGGGCTGAAGGGGGGGGGGGGTGATGGTGGTGAAATGTTATTATTCGATGGCGACAAAATTCGCTGAGAAAAAGGTTCAGCGTTGAGAGAAGAGCCGCAAAGGAGGAAGGCGCGCATGGCTGAGCTAGATAAGAAAAACGACAATGGAACAAAGGACCTGTGAGCCACTGGTGAAAAGCGAAAGTCAAGGCAGATTAGATTTGTCGCTTTGGATGTATCACGAAGAGAAGGAGTCGTTGACTTGAAGCGTCCAAAGCGATAAATTGAAAGCCGCCTTCACCTGTTGGCCAGGGTAGCCCTGGATAGGACCGTGGTATCCCTGCGAAGTGACCTGTTGCTGCTGATAACTGGAATACTGATCCGCCAGGGAAGAATTGACAGTCGGCTGATATTGAGGTTGTTGGCTAAACTGGCTCTGGCCGCCGCTTTGAAACTGACTTGCCTGGGCGTACTGAGCCGTCTGATAGATTTGTGCCTGCACCTGAGCAGCCTGGTACTGATTCGGCACGTTGTTCGGATACTGGCCAACTTGTATGGGAGGAATTTGTGCCATCATCTGAGGATACTGAGACTGATAAGGACTCTGATTGGGCAGGACCGCGGCGGTGCTCGTCATTTGGGGAGCCATGTCCGCGGGACTGAGCTGATGACTCGTGGCCGGTACCTGATTTGGTATCTGGTTCTGCTGCGGTAACTGATTCTGCTGGGGCTTCATACTGGCTCTTCTGATCGATTGCATGACGCTGCTAGCCGTCGATGTAGCGTTCGGAACGGACGCTGGCGTCTCTGTCGAAGCATTTCCCATGCCCGTGTCCACCGACGAAGCTGTATTTTTTCCCGGGGTCATGCCACTTTGATCAGCGCTCGTCGTTTTCTGCAAAATACTTTTCCCCGGCAGAGTGTCTTGAGGTGGCGGCACGTACTTCGGGATTTCTCTATTTTTTAACCTCTCTAATCCGGGCTGCCGGAAATCGGGTGCGAATTGCCTAGCAGTTTGTTGCGCAAGTTCGGAATCCTCTCTTGCGTGCTCTGCCGCAATGTCTGCTAGCTCGGCTTTTCCCCTCGCGGTGGCCGTTCGAGATATTGCGATGTCGGCTTTTTGCAGAGCGATCTTTGAGGCTCTTTGCGCGGCACTTACCGCCGCTTCTATCCTCTCGCGGAATTTCGCTGACCGAATGAGGAAGAGATGTTTTTTCTTTTGGCTCGTTATCAATACGTTGTTCTTGTACTTGCCCTCTTCTTTGCTTCCGTCGCGAAACGTTGTCACACCGTAGCCATACTTTCGGTTATTAAACCATTCACCCTCGTATCGCAAACCATCGCTTCTCTCAGAAATGCCAAAACCTGTTCTTTTGTCATTCTTCCATTCACCTAAGTAGGTTTCGGTTACCGAGGCATCCATTTGCTCGTCCTACAATTAAATGAACGTTTGTTTCAAGCCCAAGATTCGTTAGACGTTTGCCACAGAGACTGGAATGAATGTTATTGAAACTGATAGATATTCTACCTCGATAACAAAGGACGCATTGCTATCCGTATGAACCGACGCCGACGCTTGACTCTGCGAACTTTCAGTCGACATCCACGACGCAGAGCTTGCATTACTTCTAATACTACCTCCGGTGCCACGTTTTTCAAGGTCTCCGGTACTCCTCTGCTTTCTGATCTTCAAACCCTAGAACAAGAGAGCATCCGGGAAGTGACTTAATTGAAAGGGGTCATTTGAAAAAGCCTCGAAAAAAGTATCAAATATACTATAATCGAGACAATTTACCGATAGAATTCCCTTCTTAAGGGATTTTTCAGTGAGACTCTTCCTTCTTGCCGGTGGATCGTCGCTCCTGGCCTTTAAAACAAACCCGCCCCTAGAGTCGTCAACCCTGCGATCTCTTCTGTCTGTTGGTTCCGGTGTGGGTGCAACGGCTGCTCCGCCGTCGGCACTTCTTAAAGATGTTAGTGATGCCCTGACCTGCTTCGGAGGTTTGTAATGACTCGCCAGGCCGAAGGGAGCGCTCGCCCTCACACCGTACCCATGCCTCATTCCCCGCAGCCATTGACCTTGATACGTTCCTACAATGAAATATTTTTATTCTCATACCGTGTTAGTACCGTAGGCATTGAGGAGGCTGCAACGAAATTCCCGGGATTGCCTGCATTCGGTAATAGGGTGCATTGTTTTTGCCAAAACGTGACCGTGTTTCAAAATCTCCGAGATGACTCACGACTCGCGAAGGAGGGTGTTACGCGCACACATTCATCGTCTCTCTTTCTTCGACGCTCAGGGATGGAATGCACGAAAGGGAATCCTAGTGCGTGGGTGCTCGACTTTTTTCGTTCAGAAAGAGTGAGAATAGAATTTGACGAGGAGCCGAATAGCTTCTGTGTTTTGCTTATTCGACCGATCGTTCGAATGAAAAAAAAGGCACACCTTCGCGAAAGACGCATCGCAGTTTGATGAGGGTCGGGTCGCACAATGCTTTTCCCTCTGTACATCGTGGTGAGCCACTTTCGTCGCAAAGTCATCTCGGCTATGTGTACATACACGCGCACGGGCTTAAAACAGTCTCCGTCTCTTCCCAGCAACAAAGCATTGCGGCGCTCGCATTTGAATATACGAACGGCAGACACAAGGAGATGACGACTCCCTCTCCAAGCAACCGCTGAATATTATTTCACCGGCATGTAAGCAAGTGGGTCACACCGCGTCTTTCGAGGCAGTAATGTACGGATAACCCTCGAAATTGCGACTCCTGTGAAAGCTCCGATTGAACGTATCCTTGTTATAAGTACATCGACGGTAACAAGTCTTTTTTTCACTGATTCATACTTACGCCGATATCCTGCTGTCAATTTTTGTTACGGGCACGAACGGTTCCTTATTCTTACGTGCATTACCTAATTGCCTGCGCGCAAAATAATCGCACCGAGTCTACTGAATGTCGCGTAGAATGACGATGTATACGGAGCCGGTGCGTTATTCAGGTCAACTCTTGCTCGTCTCTTGTAAAAGCTTCGCGAAAAAAAGACTCGTCGCCGATGTCTCAGTGTCTGCGACTCCTTAACGACACTTTGGAGCAGATACTGGAAATCATGGAACGTGGAACGTGGAACGCTGAAAATCGTCGGAAGAAACGAGAGACGTGCCTAATAAGAGAATAACCGAGAAATATGAAATAAGAGAATTCACGTGTCGGTCAGAAGAGTTGGATACAATTAAGGAAATAGCCGTAAACAGTGGGAGACCGAGATCGGTAGAGAGTGTCTCGGTTTCGTTGCCTTATTTCAATTTTACCGACCAGCTGGAATTATCGGACTACTTCTCTTTTCCTTTCTATATCTTTGCTTTCGCGGGGAGATATTCGAAGGAGCGGTAAAATGCGCAAATCCATCAATTGAAATTGGATTGACGTCAGTATATCTGGCGAAAGTTGGTCGAGAATAAAAATGGGGCGAAAAGGGGAGAAAAGGAGCGAAAAGGGGCGAAAAGATGGAGAAAGGAAGGAGCAAGTAGAAAGACCTGTTGGCGGGCGTAATACGGCCCTGTTTCACTGCATGGCACTGGCTGGGGCCCGCCTGAAATAGCGCGGCTACTTTCGGAGCTGGTGGTCGACAGTCCGTGCATCGTCGATCGGCCATGTGTCGGTGAGAATTGGCCGTACCAGTGTATTTCGGTCCGCAGCCTCCACCGGATCATCACTAACCACCCCACGAACCTGTCGCTCTGGCTCATTCGTCTTTCCCAGATGCGTTTCACCTACCTGCCTAAGTTTACCTGCGCGATTCTTCGCTAGGAACCGACTAGTAGGATGTTGCACGTGCGTTACAAAAAAAAATAGAAAGATCGTAAGTAAGGTCGATGATTCATCGTAACGCAACGTCATTCTTGAAAGTAAAGTAAAGGAAAAAAAGATGTAGAACGTTGTGCGTACAAAGTAGGTAAAGTTTAACAGCGGGAGGTGATTCGAGCGGTGTGATATTAACAGCTTTGCTCTCCATACATCGTTGTTTGCATGAGGGGGTCAGTAGGCGCATGCCGCTTGAGTGAAATAAAGTCTACCACCCCGACGGAGGGAGAAATAAAAGGAAGAAAAAAAGCGAGAAGTAAATTATGCGGCCTTTCATTATCCGCGCGTAAATTATTCGGCCTCTTTATCCCAGAGCGTTTCATACGAACGAGAAGAGGGCTACTGTCGCTGCTCGACTATTTTTGTTTCATGGAAAGGATTGCAATATTAAGAAGCTCCTCTATAATGTCGGTTAATTAAACTGATAAAATGCAGAGAATAAAGTTTTCTATCCATAAATCATCAGTTCATCCGTGGCTTAGCAAGAAACTGGCTAAGAAAGTGACCGAAAGAATGCACTGCAGCATTCGGTAAGAGCCGATCACATGTTTCGGTATTCAATTCGATTCTCAAACTAAACTCTAATGAATGCATGTCCCTCCATTTATTCGCTGACTCTCGAATGTTTCATACTCGACACATTTTCTCAAGACGAGTCACGCTGCATTTCTATAGCGTGCGATCGATCCATGACTTCATTCGCTCACGAAAGCCTGCTAAAGAGAGGCGGAAGACAAATTGAAGGGGCAATAAAACTCGTGTACCTGCCGCTTTCATGGATCTTGAGAACTCAGTGAAGATTTATCAGAGTCGGGCATGGTGAATTTAAGAACTCTATCATGGCTCACTTTTCTACTTTGCCCCTTTCTCTTGTCTTTTAACACCTTTCTTACTTCCTTCCTTCCTTCCTTCCTTTCTTCCTTCCTTCCTTCCTTCCTTCCTTCTCTGTTCCATCGCTCAGACATCGACCACACCAGGCGCATGTGCCCGCGCCATCATTGATACTTATAAATAAATGCCTCGGCCACGTGCCACGTGCCACGGGAGGAATGGAATGGCGTTCGAAGAGTAGTACCTTACTAACGCCACGCTTAAAAGAGCACGTTTACGGATAGGGTAGAGGGTGGGCGAAAATGTTATAATATATCCAAAAGCACAGACGATTCGTGTATAACTTAAAAATCGATATTATTTGCCTCTGTTGGCCATTTTCTTCGAAGAGTCTTATATTCGTTGAAGGATCAGACCCGAGAGAAAGTTCTTATGACAAAGAGAATGTCAGCATGTATTTCCGACATATATTTATTATTGTATGTATATATATCGGCAAATGATTGTCGGATCGTTTTAGTAGAGGATTTATTATAGGTGCGTCATACGGCTGGCATCGAAAACAATTATCCAAAGCCCACGTTAGAACGAATAATTGCCGAGAAATATTTAACTCGGCGGGAAACGGACAGAAGCGGTGCGAAGAATTGCCGCCGATAAATCTTCTGCACTAATTCGTCGCGAGCGAACGCACGCTCGTTAAGTCATCCCTGGCCTCGACATTCTCCAGGAATTCTTTCGCTTCGCCAGTCTTCTCTCGTCCTTTCTTCGTTTTCTTCCAAAGTGTCGGTATAAATAATCGTCTTATATTCTTCCACCGCGATGAGATAAATTAGAGAAGAACCCTTCTATCTTGCGGACAGCGTCGATAATATCGCGCGTGAAAAAGCAGTGAGTACTTTCTCAGCGATGGGTCGGAAAAACGGCGAATACGCTGTTCTAAGGAAAAGATAGAGACTCGCGTATACGAAACAGAGAGATACGCTTAACAGGTCTCTAGTCGAAGAAATTGCGTCTCTTCTCTTTTCGTTCGCACTGCGACGGAGAATCGAGGGGTAAAATTGATTTGGCCTCTGCCGAGTGGAGCTGAAGAACGCTTGGAAGGGGTTACGGGACGCCCTTGACCTCTTGTCGTGGAAGGTCGTCAACCAAACGAACGAAACACTTGGAAGATAGACGCGTCCGAGAGAAGGTGCGGTTGGCTTTTCGACTTTGCAGGGACACATTTGAAATCCTTGGACTCGTCCTTCGAAGGCGACATGCGTTCAGAAACGTACACTTCTTTCACGCCTCTTCCATCCCGACCCATCATCTTCACTTCTCTGCCACCTTTCGTTAATTTACAAACTGACTTTGCTTTCCTCGTCGATCATCTTCCGCTAGAAACTTTGAAATTCTTTCTTTCTTGGAGAAGAGAGAATGGCTATTGTCTTCTACGTGCTGACGATGGTAAATTGGTCCGCGTCCCTAACGCCGCGTTCCTAACGCCGCACGATAAACAATTCGACATCCGGTCGATTGACGATAAAAAAGAAATGCTGCTGTAGACCGAAACCGAGGTGAAAATAGCGCACTTCAACTATCTTTTGGCTTCTGCAAAGAGCGCGAAATGAGAAGATGAGAAACGAGAGAAGACGAAAGACGCATGAAGATGAGGAGGGAGGAGAGATAAGTTTTATTGCATTTCGCTCCAGCGAGCCGCTCTTGAAAGCGCTTTATTTAGACCGCGAACAACCGGGCTACCCCGTCTTTTGAGACTAAATCCGCCATCGTACGCAACATGACTTATAGCAAAAGTGAAGCAGACTATCTCCTGGTAAGTGTTCGAAGTTTGTGAATGAAGCGACATAAACGCCAGCTTGCCAGACGTTGCAATTACACTGACGTTAATCGGAAACTTTTGAGCAGCAGTAAAGGATCGTTAGGCAAAACAACGGTACGTATTACGAAGTGATCGGTTTTTATCAGGGAACTTCCACGTAGCCGATAAATTCGGAGAAAAATAATTCGGTAAGATTTCTTTCGCACTGCGCACATAGTTCCGACAGCTGCGTACGATGTCCAGTTTGGATGAAATCGATTCTTCGCATATTCGAACGTAAGCTATAAAGAGGAAAAGCGTAGAACGTAGAAATGCCTCTCTGGTGCAGATTTTATTGCACGTCGTACAACGATCGGGGAGAACCATGGACGGGCTGAATAATATTAGTGGAGCGCTGTTAAAATAAATGAAAAGGAAACGTTATACGTAGCTAACGGGGGTGACAACGTCTGATTTCGAAGTTGGGAATGTGACGTGGCGATAGGGTCATGATGCGCGTCTTCGTTCGCCTTGGCGGCTTGTGGGCGGGATTCTCGAGATTAGTAATCGAAGTGCTGTTGAACGAGAACGCACACGCTACTGAGAAATTCGGCCCGTTAAAACGCGCACACGGCACGCCCACGAATTCAGATAAATATCCCCGCGGTTCGGCGACGTAGTCAAGACAACAGAACAGACAACCGTATCCGGGCAGAGGGTATCACTCAAACGTTCTCATCGCTTTGCAAATACGAAAAATTCAATGTACCGTCAACTTTCAGGAGAAGGATGCGAGAAGCTTGGCAACATGCATTTGTATCTTTACTCTATCTTTACTGACGAAAGGAAGTTAGCCGAGATGCGCACTTACCGTGCAATAATTGGTTATGCGAGTGCTGATTGGTTAAATATACCGCGACGCACGATAGAATGAGCGAAGATTTGCCGATCGATCATGCCAGCCAAGTTAGCCGATTATGCACGGCTTATATTTCTGTTTCTTTTGAAATTACATAGATTCTCTGCGCGGGTAATCTCAGTAAGCGCGTTGAACGAGCCAAGCGACAAAGTTGCTCTTGGAAAAAGTTCAAAATGTCGTTTGGGAATCGACGTGGTTACCTGGGGCGTTTAAAGAACCTCCGAAATAGAAATAATTCGTGACACGTAACTGTTCCCCAGGCTCAGTCGTTGCTCCGTTCATTTCGGCAGACAGTCAACCGACAAGAGAAGGATAGAAAGAAAAATACACACAAGGAATAACAACGAAATATTAACGTTGATCGTTCTGCATTCTTTATGACATCCGTGGTGTAAGAAAAAATTCGGTCAGCATGACTAATCGACGCCTTGCAGCTTTTTACTGGGATTAACAGAGACGTTACAACTTGTATCTTCATCGTTTCGTTTGAAAGATCATAAATGTCGATTGGCAGGTATTTCCCTATCGATAAATGGCTGTAAGTACCGTTTCGCGATAAATGAATATACTTAATAAGATCTTCAACGCTATCGGATGCATTTGGATTTCGATTTTTCACTTATCAATCGTAATAAAAATTTACTTCCAGTGCATTTTTATCGTCATTATCATCGTCGCGACCAATTTCTGGAATTAGAAAGCGATCGCAGGATAAGCTTGGGTATCGTATGAAGAAAGGAATAAAGAAAGCGGACGTATTATTGAAAGAGAAAAGAGGTGGATGGCGTTGGATGGCGTTGGAGGGAAGTGGTGCGGTAAAATGGGGATGGCCCGAAGGTCGTATCGATTTTTAGAAACGGCGCGATATTCTCAGTAACCACGATTTTGGCCACCGGACTCTATCAAAACTAGCATAGAAAATCTTCGTGATAGTGTCTGATATTACGTAAAAGAAGAGAAACGTCTTCAGGGCATGATATGCAGGTCTTTGGAAAATAATCGAAAGAGCGATTAAGCAACTCAGTTATCAATGTAAGGAAAGGATTTGAAAAATAGCAGCTAACAACATGCAGATGATCTATGATTACATACTGCCGTCCTGCATACGCTCTTTATGCGTATGCTAACGTGCCACGCTACTATTTTAGCCTCATACGTTTCGCACGATATAACATTAACCTTGGTACACTCACGACACAAATTTTTCGGAGTATCTCTCGAATACTTAAGGGTTCAACAAATTGACACGGGGAAACTAAGCGATTCAATTTCGTCGAACACCGCTTTATGTTGTGCCGAGCATAAATTTCATTACGATATACGAAATTTGAGTATTATAGATCTATTCGAAAGATTGACAGACTCTTGTATTGGAGAATTTCGAAGCAGCGAAATACTTGTTTGTCAAATGAAGCGTTTAGATCGGAAGATTTTTCACTCACCGCTATCCGCATACGTTTCGGATCCGTAACCATCTTGCAGGCCGCTCGACCACGTCCCTTCATACCTCGCTGTGGATGTGGTAGATTGCCGAACGCCATAGCGGCCTTTGAATCCTTGTGTCCATTCTCCACGATACAGCCACCGACCGCGAGTTTCCATGCCCAAACCGTGTCTCTTCCCGTTCTGCCATTGTCCCTCATAAGCCGAACCGCTGAAACGATATATTGCGAACGGATATTTAAACATTCTATATTCCAGATGTACAGATCGTTCGTAGAAGTAACTGCGAAAGGTAATTAGGTGAATTCTGTATCGACGGTGTGCTTCTATGATTGAAATCGGATGATCTAATGTGACATTTCGAGGAAGACTCGCTACTTTCGTATGTCATTACAACATAGAATCTGACCCTGAACGAACGTCGACGGACATTTTTGATATTACTCTTAAGAAATCAATTAAAATCAATTCGTTAGCCTTTGATACGATTGCGGGTTATGCGTTTGCGATAATTTCGCGATCGAGTGGACAGCAGGTGAAAGATTTATCGGACGCTCCTAGGAGAGCGTGAACGGAGACCTTGCTCCAGTTTCGAGTAAAACGATGGATTCTGTCTCCCTCCCTTCCGCGCCCTAGATACGTGGGTTTTCACAGTCTAGCCGCCTCCCTCTATCTTTCTCTACCTCTCTCTACCTTCTTTTCTTCCATACGTCTTTCCTAATTATTTCTCTCCTTCCGCGTTCCGTCTTGAACCCTTCCGCAAACTAACCAATGTCGTGCTTTCCTCGTCAACTTGTTATTTAACCCGTTAACCGGCGCGTCGAAAGAGATGCATCGTAGGCTTAAGATAAAACTTTCCCGTTAACCTGTAGATCATTCGTCATTTTAAGGATAATTTAATTACTTAATTAACTTGATTAAGCCGCCAAATGTGTGAAAAATTTGAAAGAATATGGATGAAAGAATTGGTAGGACGCCGGTACGTCCCTGGGCTAAGCTGCCCGTTGACTGGGGTCCTAGTAACCCGGACTCGACGTTGTCCTTGCACTCGGTGACCCAGTTTCAGGATCGGGAGAGAGTTTCCCTCCCTGATACGGATACGGGGCATAAATACGTGTCAAGGTTCAGGCTCATCTCGAATCGACAGACATATTCTCCTCGCGTCACCGTTCTCTTTCTGTCACACTTTCCCCTGCCACCCTCTTCTAATGACGGTAAACAAATGACGCTAAATAAATGATGCTACTAGCTCCGATAGTAGTCGAAGTGTTTGTGTAACTCACCTAGGCCACGTGTAGACTCCGGACACCTCGAATCCGTAATGCCAGCTTCCCGAATATGCGCCTTGTCCTTTCGGTCCCGTACAAACTCCATGTCCATGAGCCTTTCCATCTTCCCAGCCACCGCAGTAAGTGCCGCCATCGTCAAAATCGAATCTGCCACCGTTGACTTGTGCACGGGTTCCGGTGCTGGTGGCAGTTCCGGTCGCACCAGGCTGTGCTGGGCTGATGCCACCTGTTTGTGGCAATTGGGCACCCCCTGCCACCCCATTAGGCGCCCCCGATTGGCCAGACTGCGACTGCTGCTGCATCTCTCTCCTTTCCACCCCTGCTTACGCCCCTCCACCGCCTCCTCCTCCGCCGCCGCCTTCGAAGCGTCGTCTTCGTCTTCTTCGTTTTCGTCGTCGTTGATCTTCCCTTCCTCCTCCTTTCCTCTCTTCTTACCTATTGTCGTCGTATTTCTCGTCGTCTTTCTCGTCGTCGTCGTCGCCCTCTTCGTTATTGCGTTTTCGGTTAATCGTTGCTTTCCAGAGTGATATTCAGCGACGGTTCGTACACTTTAGAATGTTGGACTGTCGTTCACCCTCACCTTCCCTCATCTTTCGTTTCCACGTAAATCTGATGTTAGAATGGAATCTTCGGGTTTCAGCGAACGATCCTTTATCCTGATGAATTTCTGCAATTGCATAGGACACACCGATACAACGATACGTTTTTCAATACGGCACTTTTTGTTATCCTTTAACTCGTACGCTTTTTCATTTTATTTCATGACACTCCGTTACGTTTCTTTCAGATAGAGAAACGACGAAGCGATTATTTAAGGCTCAATGAAATGTACAATTCACTCTTACGAAATATGATAACCCGGGTGCTCGAATAACTCGAGTGTTATGTGTGTATATTAAAATAGTGCTGAATAGTCCTGCAGGGCAGGGACACTGAAAAAAATGCAACAGGTTCTTTGGGGAATTTTAATGAAATTGCTGAAAGTGAGAAAAATTGAAGGTATTTCGACATCAATGGAGTACGCGTGATTGGCCTTGACGCGGACGGAATCGATATAGTCATGCGATCTTCTCACTCACTCGTTCACTCACTCTCACCCTCTGATTCTCACACGTTCTCCCTCTAATTCTCCTTATCGAACATCTTTATGCTCTCTTCGTTTGCTCCTCGTTCACTCTCACTGAAAACTAGCGAACGCGCTCTTAAGAAACACTTCCCGCGATATGACACGATTTTCTACCGTTTTCTCTTACTTTTTCCCCTTGAGCTTTTTTCACGCTTCACTTGCTTCCGATAACGCGTATCCTCGATGGCGTTGATCGTGAAGAATATCACTCACGCACTCGCACGTGTGAGAGCTTCTCCCGTTTTTACACTAGGAAATAAGCCGAGTCGCCGATCGATCGACGATCGAGAGCTTTCCGTTGCGGCGTCACTCGAAATATGATTCGCAAATAGCACCAGCTTCAATTTCCTACTTGAGCTATTCCTGTATGGCGAAAATAATCTTCCTAGATGATTCGATCAGGATAACGCCTAAAAGGATTATATGACGTGCAGTTTTTCATTTTTGCGCAGTATCTCATTACCACCGTTCCATCGAATCCTGTTTTCCCCTGTCTTGCTGAACACTCGATGTTATCCAAACGGAGACGTACCCTCGATTTTCGAAATCTTCGATGATTCGTTGAAATTTCGACGAAGCTCGTCAGTCCTGGCCAAACTGTTTATCTCACCCCTCGACCATTTTCAGTTTCACTCTCTCTGCATATTTATTTGCCGCCCTCACTTTCCGACCCCTCAGACACATTCACTCACCGTTTTCACGTGTCACGTTGATCGATACGATCGATCGCAGCGATATGGTCGTTGTCGATGAAGCAAAGAACGATTGACCAAAATGTTCACCTTCTCGTCTGGATTTTTGATTGTCCAGATGATAGAGTCGATCGATCATTAGCTCCGATAATCGTTATTGCTCTTCTCATTGCGAGGCAATCGGTTTCGTCGAAGAAGAGAACGAACCAGAGCTTTTGCTTCAAAGTTGCCGAAACTCGTCGGCTTCTCGGCACCGCGGTTTCGCCGTCCGTCTGACGCCGTTACGCAACGTTTCTATAAGCATCCGTGATCCGCACGGAATGTGGAACTCTCTCGCTCTCTCTGTCTGTCTCTCTTTCTCTCTCTTTCTCTCTCTCTCTCTCTCTCTCTCTCTCTCTCTCTCTCTCTCTCTCTCTCTCTTTCCCTCACTTACTCTCTCCTTTTCTCACTCTGTCTCTCTTTATCACGCGCGCGCGCTGAACGTATTCGTCCCTCGTTCCGTTTCGTTTTTCGTTTCTTCCTCGTGTTGCTGTTTGCCAGTAGAGTGGCGCGAAATTCGTTTCTAAGTAGCAATTTACTTTTTTTTTCGTCCCACCGACTAACAAGGACGGTATCGAGGAGTGAACCCTTTTTAGAAGCGGCCGAAAGGAGAGAACGACGACTATTTTGGCACGGTGACTTCACTGAACACAATTTTAACGCCACTTTTCTCTCCTTTCTTCGTCGACTCGAGCGACCTAGTCTGCAAGAGGTTCCGCGATCTTCCTTAACGAAGGAGGCACAGCACGAGGAGGATGTCTCTGACGGCCGGCTCCGGGCTCACTGACACTGCACGAAGACGGCCCTCTTGCGCGAACGAGGCGGCTGGGATAAACCGAGAGTAGAGCGACTAGATATGGCGGACGGTGGTGGTGGTGCTGCTGGTGGTGATGCTGATGATGCTCATGCCGATGTAAACGCCGATGCTACTGCTGCTGTCTGCTGGCAGTACTCGCACATCGGGGAACTGTCGTAGATCCTACGTGATATCTACCACGCGATAGGTACCCCACGCGATGGGTACCCCACGCGATACACACTCCGATCACAGCCAGTGGTACCTGCAGTCTAAGAGGCTAATATTAAGAATATTAGTGGAAATAACATCGATGGACCATGGACAAATGAAGAAGATACCAGAGAATGGCACTCGGCGAATTCTAATAGATCAGACGATTCTTTAGCATAGTTTTGGCAAAAAGAGTGAAAAAACGTAACTACTTGACAGCATAGGTTAGCGAGAAGACGGTAAATGTAACATTTTATAGAATGTACTGGAGTATAGAAATTGTGAGCTCTGTGCATCGATTAGGAAGCCGTAAAGCGTTTATCGAAAGAGTGAAGAGCGCGAGAAAACAAAAACGTTATCTCTTGATTCTGGCATTCTGAAACGTGTAAACTCGTAGTTGGTGAGATCGACTCCGGCAGCTAACCAACTAGATAGCCTTCTAGCTGGCTAGCTTAGCTAGGTGGCTAGGAGCTTCTATTTTTATCATGGGGTGGCGAATTGTTCCCCACGCAAGGCCCACACGAGGCTGGCCGCACGAGGCTGCCCGCACGAGTCTGCGCCCGCACGAGGCTGCTCGCGGTTCGCCAATGAGACCGGGTTCAAAGAGTTTATAAATAGTAGTAGTTCTCCCGCCGTGTGGAAAATCGGCGAGGATTGCCGGAGTACGGTTTCTCGGCGCCAGCGCAGGTACACGCGGCCACCGCTAGTAGTACCGCTAGTAGTGTACCGGCACTCCTGCTGCCACTCCTGCCGCCACTCCTACCGGCAGTAGAGCTACTATCGCTACCACTGCCACCACCGCTACCTTCGTAGGATCAACCTAACGCGGATCGACAGTTTATCCGGGATCCATCATCCAAAGTGCGCGAACCTGGGCGGCCAAATACACGCGTCGACATAATCGAACCTCTCAACATGGCAACGATAACTATACGCTGGATAGGCAACAATCATAGACCATTGAGATGTGCCGTCGAAGAAGTTCTGACGTTTCATAAGTCAACGGGTGAACGGTGTTTCATGAACGGTGCTGAACTGAATCGGAAACTAATGAGAACACCCACATATCTACTAGGCTGACATTA
Organism: Cryptocheilus praepositus; assembly: GCA_033815515.1. Lineage (NCBI taxonomy): Eukaryota > Metazoa > Arthropoda > Insecta > Hymenoptera > Pompilidae > Cryptocheilus > Cryptocheilus praepositus. The sequence goes on along the minus strand of JAWWQZ010000256.1, from coordinate 5,536,715 downwards.
TAAAAGCACGCATACGTCGTTATTAATGAATTGTCGATGCAAGACTCACCCCATTCCGCAACTGATCAGCGACGCGCGCCTTTTCTTAGGGAAACCAGTTAATCGATCGCCTCTATTAATACGCTCGGAGTAACGAAAAATAATTACAGCGATGCTCCGCGGGCAGAGTAGCCTGCTTAGAAAAATGAGAAACGAACGTCTGTGTATTAGTTTTTTAAGATAACAGGTAAGATACAAATGTACGATGATAAAAGAAGTAGAAAATAATTTTCATTGCGACTGAAAACCGCCAAATTGCAAATTCATAGAATCTTATCAAGCACACTTAACCAAGTGTCACATTTAATCATAACTCGTCAATACTGGAAGGGGTGAGGAAGCAGTTGTCAGTGTTATCACAGCTTTTCCATTCTCCTTTCCAGCCGCTGTGAAAGTTATTACGCGAATAGATTCGTCACGGCAATAGACAGTCTTTAAACGATTGGCAATGCATACGCGGTCGCTTTTTTCGTTGGCCGCAGTGCATTCGTTCGAAAGTAAATAGTCAAGAGAAGAGTGGATTTATCCAACAGCGGGGACGGTTCAGTAATTGTAAGTGTATGAACATTTGATTTCTTTGGAATCTATTTCACTCAATATTTTGCAAAACTAGAAAATTACGTACATCAATTTGAGTATTTCACTTGAATGGAACTTCATTTGCTTCTTGAATTCTTATCGCGTAATAACTGTGCAGGCACATAGAGGTGACATGTTGTGTCGGCAACAATGTTTGACCGTTACTACTTTTTATCAGACGTGATTTTCTCGCAGAGGGAACTTTCATTTTTGCAACAGTATTTCCCGTGGAGATGATCGTCTTGACTTAATTCGGAAATTAATTAGATCAGTATTCGACGTTGAAATGTATGATTCGCCCGGATTTTTGGATCGCTAATTGAATTCTTCGAATTTGAGTCAAATATTCGAAAGTGCATTCAACGGTGTGCAGATTTGAAATAAAATCGAAAGCAACTTGAGATCGGCACATGACTTTGCCGCGCGCCACAATAGGCATTTCGTTGCGGCAATAAAACTGGTGGGTATGAAAAAAAGGAAAAAGGATAGAAGAGTAGTCGTATTAAGAAGGCGTGAGCAAACGCCACGTGGCTGAAGTTTCATGCATATTCATCGCTTTAGCTCCTTTGGGCGAGAGATTTGAACGAACATACCCTGCATAGTTTCATGTAAGTAGAAATACACTAAAATAGCGCAAGTCTGCCGGGAGTAGAAGGCGCAGTAGTCTTCCTCAATCCAATATAAATTGCGTACCTTAGCTTTTATACAACAAACCCGATACGTTGTTTACTACATTCACAACAATTCCTCGAAAAATCATAGCAATAGTTGATTGAAGTTCAGTAATAATGTCAAAGCTATCGGTATTTGTCAAATACGTGATAGAGGGTAGTGTAGAAGTGAAGCGTTGCAAAGAAAAATATAAAGACAGAGTTAGTATACAACGGTCTACGTTGGGAAGCGAAAAAAGAGAAAATCGAACGTAGTGCTCTCTCTCTCTCTCTCTCTCTGTCGTTCAGGGGCGATAAGTAAACACGCTTCCGCGTGCAGCAAGCGAATGTCTAAATCCATCCGTAGACGAAGAGGAAGTACAGTATAAACGAAGTGGAATGCCGGGACTGGAGCATGCTCTAGATTTCGGCTAGTTCGAGATTCAGAGAAAAATCGTCTCAACCGACATAGAAGTAAGTGGAAAGCTCGTGCTCGTTTGACGATGGCGAGAACTGCGATTATACTCCCGGTCTTGGCAAGATTCAGGCTAAAGTGTGACACTGTTCCTTCACCCAATTTCGTAGTTAGTTCGCGCGCGCACACGCGGCTCAACTTGTCGACACACGCACATACTTGCCAAGAGAGAAAGAGCGCGTTGAGATACTTCCTGCTGATCGATCCGCCTCACCCTCTAACACGTGTAGTGTTATACCACCCCCCTCGGCAATGAAGAAAACGTGCGTTTTTATGCACACGTGCGCTTTTATCGCAGTTTTCCAGGCGGTGATGCTGTTGGTGGTAGTGGCGGCGTTGGTGGTGGTGGCAGTGATGCTGGCGATGCTGCTGGTGGTGCTGCTGGCAGTGTTGCTGACAGTGCTGCTGGCAGTGCTGATACCGTTCTCACAGATGCTTCCGTTACTAACATTTTACAACCGTTACGTCGATCCATTTCCTTTTCTTCAACTTCCACTTAGGCTTCAATTTTCCGCGAGCACTCAATTTAACAGCATTTGCCGTCGGTCCATTTTGAAAATTTAGTTTATGTTTTGTAGGTTATATGCGTCACGTCGCACGTTTAAGAGAGATTTACATGCACAGAAGTGAGGTACACGCATACATAGGAAGATCCGTCATGATTTGAGACATTCGAGGAACGTAGAAGCAAGATGAAACGATGCAGCACTGCGGAGACGTTCTGACATACAGATGCTTTCTCATTTGCACAAATAAACGCTCACTCTCTTTCACATCACACTCCCACAGCACTCGCACAACACTCACACGAATCTATCGGTCTGAAAATGTTGAATTACTTGCTTTGACCCGATTGCGTCGCTCTTTTGGCGTATTTTCGGCGTGTTTTCGGTGTGTTTTCGGTGCGGCTTGCTTCCTCCTCGTTGTCCGAGTGGTCGTCCGAGTGGTCGTCCGAGTGGGCGTCCGAGTGGTCGTCCGAGTCACTGTCCGAGTCGCCGTCCTCCTCGTCGTCGTCGTCGTTGCTGTCGCCGTCGTTGCTGTCGCCGTCGTTGTTGTTCGACAAGCACCACGCACATCAGGGTGGTGGCATGATTGCGACTATCCACCTCGACGTACGTCGCCGTCGCGGCGGCGTCGTCGGCGGCGTCGAGGCGTCCCTTCCTGCTCCTATGCTCGCACACATGCGCCGTTCGATACGCGCGCGCATTTTCCACCATATTTCCCACCACATTTTCCACCACATTTTTCGCTGTAACATCTTCTCCAGCATAGCACTCCTCTCTAATGCCCTGGCCGACGATTAAGAAGAATTCTTAGTATTATCACTTAATTCTACTCTTAAGGAACTATGTTCATTCCAGGCTGCTTCGCTATAAATTGCCTTACCAAATGTTGCTTCAGTTTTCCCAAGATTTAAGAAACATCACACACTTTCTCTGACATCTTACCGCTCAATTTTCGTTCAAGTACAAATAAATAATCGTACATGCGTAGCTTTCGAATTCGTATGGAATATTTTTAAATAATCAATTCACGATTTCGAATCATTACATTCTTCTTGCCGCTTTGTTGTCACAGCCAACGTTATCAACCGGGCCGGTAAGAGTCTACTGCGCTACTTATGGCAGAAATCAGTACTAAATTTATAGATAATAATTTGTTCCTAAAAGTGGAGTATCGTGTAAAAGCGTGCATAATATTTAATTGACTTCTTTCATTAAATCGATGGAAGATCTAAATGTCAATTATGACCCTGGCTGAGGTTGCTAAAGACCGCGATAATCTATGTCTCCTGAAGTTTTTCTCATATCTATTACCATATCTCTGGCCCATAGACGGGATGGGGATATACGTATCGTCCAATGAATATTTTTGTCCCGTCGTGCGGAAGTATTAAAACAACTTTCACGTAACATGCAACTTTATCGGCTGCATACGGTATGAGGCCACAACGCTGTTCTCGGTGAGCAGTGACAATGTATCGGTAAAAGTATGTATAAGGGTAGGAAGTAATTAAGAAGTATGTACGTTATAACACTTTCGTTAGAAAGCGAGAGAATCATTCGACGGAGAATTCGTAGAACCGCTTGTTATTGTATCACATCTGATAATTCTCTGAAATAGATTACGTCTATTCTCCATAAGTTCGCCGTACATTCTAACCTATCCGCTATCTATCGAGCCAACGCGTCTACATATCCGAGATATCCAGAAAGAGTCAAGATCGTCGCGAAAATGTGACACTATCTACTTTGCCATTTTTGCCAAAAATATCAAAGTTCCTCTATATGATTGCCCTTTCAGTGTAAAAAGAAGTGCAAAACTTGCAATAGTTTTGGAGACATGCTGAAAAACATGTGAAAAAAATGTTGAAAATTTGTTGTCGCGTTTGGAAAACAGTTCCGGAGGTATGGCCAACAAGATTTGAAAAGAAGTAAATAAAAGAAATGCGGAACGCACATTTGTATACGCTTACAAACTCTGAGTTCTCAGTCTCAGTAGACGTCTATGTGAATTAAAAGTGGCCGCTACGAACTTCAGAATAAGCAAACTGCACCTTAAAATTTTTAATATTAGGTGTACAACTTTGCTCCCGCCGTTTTTTGCATTGGACGAAAGGGAAAAACGGCGGGAGCAAAGTTGTGTACCTATTAGTTCGGGAGATATGGTCCAAAATGTCTCGAAAGATACAGAAACATAAGCCTAAACTTGTTCAAGAATAGGCAAAACATCTCAAATTTTTATGCGCCCTTGGCACTCATACTTTCGATGATACGGCGATTTAACACGTTCACGCCGGGGTCGATTTTCATGTTTTTCGCTGTGAGGCGGCGCTCGAAATCATGCACCACTTCATTTGGTGGCGCACGATTGTTGCTTGTTTCAATTATTTAAAATTCAATTATGCAAGTTTTCAACTATACGGCAATTTTGTCCACTTACTAAACGAACTATATTTTTGATGGTGAACGGCGTGTAAACAAACGTTCACGCCCGATGTGACAGTCGAGCGTGACCCACCGGTGGGTCACGCCGGCGTGGACGCGTTAAAGAAGGTAAGAGCATGTTTTTTTTTCAAAATAGCTTATCGCCATTGGTCCCATGTGAAAGAACACCCAAAGAACTTTAAAGGAACCTGTATTACTTGTACGTCTCGATCACTAATTCAGACGCGAGATGGCATTGAAGAAACTGAGAAAATCTTAAGGTGCACCCCTTGCCACTTTTACGAGAAAATTATGGTTTTCAGATTTAATTGTCCTTTTAGTATATCAGAGGGGGTTGAAAATGACTCAGAACGGCGCAAGCCTAAATGCAAAATTCGTAATGGTTTTGGAGATATGGCGAAAAATGTAAAAAAAATTGATGGACGTTAACAGAAAGGAAAATTAACGATAACCCACCTCATATCCAATTATTAATTTTACGGTAGTGTAACACTAATCGGCTGTAAACGTCATTAAAATTCAGCCCCATATAAGACGATAAACATGCCCAAACTGAAAGAAATAATAGACTAAATGAATATCACCTTTACGTAAAACGGGTTATCTTATAAAGTAAAACAGAGATTTAGGATAATACATCTTAGAAACAATTATAGCAGCATACATAAGACTAAGATAATGAAATGGAAATCTAGCACAGTACAACTTAGCATCAACCTGCCATCGAACATATCAAGAAAAGTTGATTAAATATTTTGTCTGCCGTAAAGGTGAAATAACAGAAAAATAAAATACAAATTTTGTTAAATTCCATAATTTGAAGTGAAAAAGAGTTTGAAAACCCAACGATAATGAATTGCTATGATATGTGATAATTAGGAAAGCTGAAGAAGGCATTACGATTTATATTAGGTGAGAATTCGCGAGTAACGCATCACAGGTAGAAGAAAAAAGATGAGAGGCTGTTTAAGCGGTGCTAGAGATTTTTTTATGCGAGAAATCGCGTACGCATTTAAGGTGTAATTGCCGGGCTAATAAAAGTTAGGGAAGCATGTGCGTGGAAATATCGTATGACGAGCGTAGTGGCCTTTTCTTTCTTCGGGTATGCCTAAGCAAGCCTTTATTGTTCGGCAGTTCAAATTTTCAATAAAATTAACATCAAATATTTCCTCACAATGCGTCAATTATTGGGATATATGCATATATATTTTCAATTAATATTTTTTTCTGATACAGAATTCTGCCTTTCAAACACTACAGGGGCTTATATATATGCACTGCGGAAAATTATACCTTTAATTCCGACTCATAAAGTACTTTTGCGAGAGTAATACTTTACACTAAGTAATTATAAAAAATGATAGGGTAAATTTCGAGGGGATGAACATGTGCACATTTAACTGGATTTCCTAAATAGTTGAAAATATGTACTTGCAATGAGTAATTGGAAGCAGTAAAAACATTACTGCCTTGTGCCTAACAATTACTTATGTAACACGATTTCGTGAGGAAAATTGCATGGCGCGAGTAGAGTGAACTGAAGTGTAGCCAAATCAGTTTATAATTTGCCCAATTAATAGTGAAAGGAAGCTAAGTGATAGCTCTTCTTGGCCCTACCTAGTTACATGTAATTCATCATTAGCACTGAGAAAGCGCTCGGAGTACGTCCCGGAACGTCTCGAACAGGTCAGGATGAAGGTAAAATGATTTCGCGTACTTCAACATTCGCGGATCGAGGCAAGGACGAGAAACGGATTTCTCTTTTTTTCTACTCTCTTACCACGTGATTATAAATATTTAACCGTTAAGGAAAGTGAAGTAAAGCAACGTATAATGTCGCAGCGGTTAACAAGACCCTTTGCTTCGTTGTTAGCACGTATAATGGAACGAACTAGGTAATGCGATAATGCGAAAATCTTAGACCAGTGGAACTCGCCAATTCGCGAAACTTTTTACTCCATATTTGATACATTATTTCAATTGATGTCCTTTGTTACGTTACAAATTCAATATCTGCAGATAATCTACGCTCACATATGCTACCAAATTTTCTAATGATTTACATACTTCGTATACTGCTTCTGAACAATCATTTTGATACAACGTTTTTACCATCGGAAGGTTTAGTAAAGTGACGAACAATTTTTTTATTACCCACCTAAATCTCACGTATTTGTACGGTGTGGCAGTAAAGATCAGTATAAGTGAAATAAAGTTGACGCGCGATGCACTTTGGAATGATTGTTTGAATACGACGTCAATTAGCCTTGCAAACGTGTAGGTTTGATGTATGCCTTCCATCCCGTGTGTTTCCTCACAGATGTCTCATTATAGTTATTTCGATCGCAAATCAGAGTTGATGTCGTTTATCAATAGCATTATGAAAACAGAAGAATGATTTGCAGTAGTGTCTTTGCCGTTAAAATAATAATCAGCATTGTCGCAGAATACATAGATTTAATAAGAGTAATAAACGACGGTTTTAAAGCGCAAAGTTGATTTCCTTTTATCGGTACTCGCCTATCTGATATCGTGTGAGGGAATGCGCTCCAGAATGCAGAAGATCAAGGATCCTTCGATGCGGCCTGATCCGGTGGTGGTATGCAGACAAGCGAACAGAATGCTCTCAAATTACATGGTGGTTGCTTGTAGTTATTTGAAAAAAATACATTACTTACGTTGAACGTCACTACATTTAGAATAGAATAGGCCTTTCTAGTTTATTTTCTATATCGCCTTTGTCTGCGATACTTCAATGAGGAAACTGTGGAATAAGCAAATATGTTACTAGGTAAAGTTCACAATTTTTATTTCTGGGTGTTATCGTTACAGGAATATAGTCATGGATAAGTTTTGACATTAAAGTCATACTTTCAAGGTACTAATGTTCGCGGTTATACTTTTGTTGTGAAGTACACAAGTATTTCATATATCATTTATTATTATCTCCTCTTCGAGAACAGGTTACTCGTGGCTAATCAAGATTTTATTTTCAGGTTAATTATGTAATTAAAATGATTGAAGACTCGCATACGTTCGAAATGTTTTTAAGTATAATATGATGCATGTAGAACATTTTCTATTCATTTAAGAAATATTCATAATCATTTTTACAAATGACATATTATATATACTAGAATTTAGATAAAGGTAACAATCTATTGGCCCGCTTTAATATATTTATTTCACTGATCTTAATTTAGAATGTTTCCAGAAAAACAGTTTTCATTGGCCGTGTTCATAATTTTTGGTATGAAACGATCCATGCACGGATTTACCTGTAAGGTCTGTAAGTACCCTTTCCATTGTGTGTGGTGTGAATGATAATGTTATGGAATGCAGGTTGGATAAAAATATATTTTTTTGGGGAATATCTGTGATCACTAGGTTAATTTGATCATTAGCTTAATAGCAGAGAATCTCTCAATAATAGATAATATAAGAGATCCGTTGAAATGGTAACAGCCACTCGAATGGAAAGTGCAGAGAAACGTAGTTACGAAGTAGAATAGCCAATTGTAGGGTAGGAAAGGTGTATTAGGTGGTATTAACGAGGGATAAGGAAAAATAAGGTCGAGTAATATAGGTCAGCGTTGGTGCTGACATTTTAGTTCGAAGTTTGATCGCGTAGTGGCAGCAACTGTCGGTCTCCTTTTAAGACTACGCCTCGACGTTCGTAACTCGCGCTACCCGCCGTTGGTTCATCAGGTTACGCTAGGCCAATCTTATCTAAACTTCCATATTTATTCGCTAAATAATCCCCGGGTGACATGCAGGATAGAGAGGACACACGCTGCCTCTGCTTTAAATTATTTACAATTTGTCACGACTTCAATTTACGACAATTCTCTTTTATTATACACACTGCGAATGATGATGTCATTGAAACGTAACGCGCTTAAAAAGTGACTCTTCATTGATAAGTGTAGCGGACATAAGTCTCGCTATCTCTGCTACTCTTCGTTGCTATTTTGTAATCCAGATAAGTGACGAGAAGTCATGAAGCGGCGATATAGCCAGTGGTGATTAGTCGAAAATGCGGATTTCTCTGCCCTCTTATCAAATCGCCTGCAATCCGAAGAAAGCATGTCGTATCACGCTGCATTTTCGTGGCCTGTTCTCGAGGTCTTTCGTCATTCAGTTGTATACGTTATTGAAAAACAAGCCCTGCGTCAGTGATGAATGTACAAACGGGAATGAAAACCTGCTGATAGATTACGACATAGTGCAATAAGAGTGAGACGTAGCTGAAAAGAAGTGGGAGTCGTGTATAATTTTCAACTGGCCGGATAGTGTTCTTATTTTAACGTAGAGCGGTCAGTTGAAAGTGCAGGAATTTTCGGAGTGGCCGACGATAAATACAACGATAAATACGACGACGACGACGACGACGACGACGCCAGGGTGTAAGGACAGGTGTCTATGAAAAATGCATACCGCGTATGTGCAGCAGGAAGAATGTGTCGGATTACCACGACAGTGCACTCAGAGAGGGACGGCTCGACTGCACGTGTCAGGTTTCAACCGGTAATAGAATTATTTTCCTCAGGGAATTGATTCCTCTCGACCGCTTGTTCTGGGTTCAGTCTCTTGGCGATGTCTCTCGGAGAACAAACCGCTGTTATACGTGCGGCGTAGGTTTTTTTTTCAATTCAGAACGAAGAGATTAATTGGAGATTCGCATTTAGACAGGCAGAGTCGAGTAAATGGTGTAGAATCGCGTCGAAGTGATTTGAAGTACATACGGTATCGTCTCCAGCTGCAATTGTTCAGTGGCGCAAACGTAGTCAGTGAACTATCGAGAGTCGCTCATGGATTATTTATACGTTACGCTGTAGATTGCAACTGCGTGTTTGTACAGTGAAACATGTTGACACTACGTTACCGATGCCACATATTGACTAACATGAAAATGATGTAATTTCAATGGCGTGAGAGAAGAGGGGAAAGCGAGTGGGCGCCAGTAACGTTTGTGAGAAAGAGCAACGTAGAGAGAATAATACGATGCGATAACAATTAATGACATTCACCTCGGCGAGAGTTCAAGAAAAATATTTCATAGTTTTGTTCGATTCGAGCGGTCGCTGTGATTAGCGAGGGAGCTCCTTCTTACTTGCCTACTCCCCCCCAGTTTGGCCTTTGCGTTCGCCTCACAGTTCTATCCGCGAATCTAACACGCACTGTTAACAATCGCGAAGATATGTTAGGGGTAGAAAGTAAAAAGATAGAATGATTTTTGGCCGTCGTGGCTTTGCCAGAAGAATTTTTTTCTTGCAGTTCGAACAGTCGTCAAGCGCTGGACGTGGCAGCAGCCGATCTCCTCAGCTTGACGTTGCGTTCGTTGGATGTGACAGAGAACGGTTCGACGCTTGAGACCGGATCGGATATTAGACACGACGAAATGAAGGAACGCAACGGTGAGAATAGCAGGCGGAAATTCATCAAGTTGGATGAGGTCTCGTGGCACGATACTCCCGGAGATTGTTGGATCGTTGTCTACGACTACGTCTACGATTGCACGAATTTTCTCGACAGTCATCCAGGTGGGAGAGACCTTTTGATGGAATACGCTGGGAGAGACGCAACGCTGCCCTTTATTGGAACTGGACATTCGAGTGGGGCGAGGAAGAGCTTGGACAAGTATTTGATCGGCGAGCTCCCACCCGAGGAAAGAATCTTTCGGATACCCGGCGGATTAAAACTGATGGAATTCTAAAGTTAAATCCATCGAATCATTCGATTTTCACGAAAGAGTGGACGGCGCAGTATCGCAGCGATAAAAAAGAAAAATAAACGGAGGCAGGACGGAGAACAGTGGAGAGAGAAGGAGCGAACTAAATTATATTTCGTCAAAACATTGTGTTATCGACAATTTTGAACTTTCATCGTTGCTTGCGCGACGTGCCTGGGCCTATACAACCAGGGCACAAGCCATGTGTTCAGTTAAGAAGTAGAGAGCGTTAGAGGAGACTCCTAACAATAGTTTTCAAGTATTCAAATGAAAAGCGAATACATTAGGCCCGGTCACTCATAGGATTGTCGGCGATGCGATTATTCATTATGAAAGGAAGGTACCTCGTAAGAATCTGTATTCTCCCTCTGTATAGTGTAGCTTATCGAACAGTATGTATTTAACTTTCTATATAATAAGTATGAATTAGCATCCACGCAGAAGTTGTTAATATAATAAATGTACGATTGTATAACTGAGATGCCAACCAACTGTTGAATCTTCATCCTTTGCTTTCACAGAGTCTCGCTCGTATCGGATGATGTAGATTCTCTTATCCGTTGCTAATCTTTCATTCGAAACGTTGAAAACGATCATTCTACATACCCATAGATTGTGTTTAGCCAGACAATCCAGAGCGTGCCAAAGGGTTCGCGGAAATAGCAGGCAAATAGCAGGCAAATAGGAGGCAAATAGCAGGAGTTCGTTTCTTCGGAAATACAAAGTTAGGAGTAGAATGAACGGATTTCCAATAGCCGCTGTTATTTGCATCGTTACACTGTATTTCTTGGTCCTCTAAACATTTATAATATACACAACATACAGCTTATGATGTAATAGCAATATAGAGTTCAGTTTCTCATAGAATTTCACGTTAAATACGAATTATATCTATCGATAATTTTTCAACTTCAACACTCGGTTGAATAGCGACGAGCGTTCTCTTTGAAACTATCGTGACACGATGGCTCGCTACCGATTCATACGACGAGAAGAGATAAATGGGTAATAGGATACATATGTCGGGCACGATACGCAGATCGCCCGAAGGAGGGAAAGGCGAGGATAAAAGATGGGGGCGGGGGGAAAGAAATGCCCATACAAAAATACTACTTTACCAATGAGAATGAGTCTCCACCCTTTCTCCTTCCTTCTCATTGCAACACGAAATATTTCCGGCTCGTGGCTATTTATCAAAGGCGCCTCGCGCGCGCGCGGTTAGAAAATAACTAATGTGCGTTTACAGAAATGTTTCATCGTTTTTCGATATTATCGCTCTGCAGGGAAATCGGTTATTCGATCAATGCGTGCCATTGTCAGCGTAGACGTCATACGTATACACTCTTATAGAGTTGGGCGTTCTTTCAAATTTATATTATGCGTCTACGTAGAGCTACGATAGATCCATGTTTGTACGGTTGACGGGAAAATACTCTCTCACCCTCTTCAAATGACCGAGAGAGACCGTTTGGTAGCTGCTCAAGTCGCAGCTTGAGTTACATCTCGAATTGCAGCAGCCTTAAAGAAGGTTCTTACGTCATTCGCGATTATCGCCGTCTCAAGGTTTATGACATAGACGAATACGCGTCGTAGATAATGCGCAAATTGACAGTGGCAGTGGCCGGACAGATTATTGCCACCGATAGTCAGTGCACGAGGGATTTATGAATTTTAGAACTTTTGCGCTCTTCCTTTGGCAGTCCTCGTCGGCTACCGACACATGAAAAAACCCGCACATGAAAAAACCCACACTCACGTTTTCCCGCGCGGAGAACGATTGATCGTGTGTGCGTTTAGACGTGATACGATTAACAGGTAAAATCGCAAAGCGCCTTCGCCTATATCGTTCGGGAACGATGTCATCGTCAAATAGTAGGACTCTTTGCGATTTCAATCTGTACGTAGCTAAGCTATTGACGGTAATCTTTCTAGGTTCGTCGAGTTTTCCTAGATCGATATGATCGTGTCGACACGTCTAAACTAGACTACGCGACTGCAGGTTACTCATTTGTGTTACATTGACACCGACTTTACGTACTACTTTCCTTGTATCATTTTAGGACAGCCTATACTTCAAGTATTTACTCCCTAAAACATTCGTTTACACGATTGTAAATTTATTCTATATCGAATATCGATAGGTCGAGTGGCACAAAACGTTTTACAGTCTCTGAGTCAACTGGCTAGTCGTGATTTTGATGAGAAGCTACTTGAAAGAGAGACTGTAGATATTATAGACAGTTAAGTTATCGGTGGCTCTTAGTAAATAGTTACACTTAAAGATAATAACGCGTAAGGTTTTGGACACTTTTGAGTGGCCTACCTTAAGGTTTAACATCGACGAACAACTCGTTAATTGTTTAACGTGATGCGTGGCAATTAGGTACAACGATACCCGTCTCGAGGATCCAATGGTCAAACGATGATTGTATCGTATGTATAGAATCGGCGATTGAAACTGTATATCGCATGCTCAGGTGCATCGTGAGAGATGGCATTGTTAAAATTTCATAACTTTTCGTCAGTTAAAGAAATTGACGTGAAGATCGGTAGGTGAGTAATTGTGAGGGGCGGCCTGGCGTAGAGTGGTGGCGAGGTGCGACGAAATCTGGACCAGCCAGATAGGTAAAAGATCAACGAAAGATTTCCTATTAATTTAGCCGTTGCGCTCGTGATCGAGGATATAAGTATATATCAAAATCGATCGCGAGAATTGCGCGATAGATAGATAGAGGCCGATTAATATCGCGACTGCTAAATATTTGCAACAAAAATTCATCTACGTCCGTTAACGCTGTCTTGAAAGAGTCAGGGTGAAAGGCATATATAGGTTGGCTCGCGCGTAACTGACTCGCGCGTAACTGACTCGCGCGTAACTGACTCGCATAGAAAGATTCCAGACGTTTAAAGACGCTCATTAACATCGGCCAACGACGCTCGTTAACGACGCCTAGAAAGGTCCAGATAACATTTTCGTTAGTCGTAGGCCATGTACGGTTTCCCGGACGATTTAAGACTGCAGTCGCTCATTAACGCGTGACACTGTCGTCGAGCCAAAGGTGCTCGCTAATCCCCCGCCAAACACCGTTTACCCTGATAGTACTTTCCTTCTGCACGGACGTTGAACGTTGCACCCGCGTTGACGTTGCAAACGAAAACTCGACCTCCGACTTTCGGCAAAGGAACTTGAAATATCTCAACTAGGATATATTCAATCTTTTCCCTGCCGCTCCCCTCTCTTTTCCCTTTACGTCTCTCTATTCGTAAGTAAACAGAGCATTTACATAAGACTGCAGAATGACACACCGTGCTCGAACGCTGACTGTAACGCTGTAGTTTCCATACAGAAGGCGCCATCTTCGTACATCGTTGCAATACGCTGTTGTTGCGCTCGACTTTCGCTCTGCGACCTGAAATTTTTCCTTCTTATAGACCGCTTTTTAAAGTAATTATTAACAGAGCGCCAGTGGGCACGGAAGGATATAGAAAGCTTTCGTATCATTCTTCTTCTGCGTTCGAATTCTCTTGCTGCGTTGTCGTTTCTCTTAGAACTCACCTGGGGGGCATCGCTCGCGCTCGTATTTGCGCCCTGACCTGCTGCTCTCTGACCTGCTGCTCTCTGACCTGATGCTCCCTGACCTGCTGCTCCCTGAGGGACTGCTGCTGGTGCTGCTGCTGTGGGTGGCTCTGGTGCTGTTGGTTCGATAAGTGACCGGTTGTTTGCTGCTGTTGAGGATGATAGTGCTCGGTGCTATACGACACTCCGAGCTGCGCGAGATATTCCCTTAGCTCCGGTTGACTCGCCAGAAGATCCCTGCGCGAATGTTGAATGCCAGACGATGCCGTTGAAGAATCTGACCATGGCGGTGGCGGAGTGTGAGAACGGGAGAGCATCGCGTATTTGTGGCACAGATATTCTTCGTACGTAGGTGGCAAACCCGACTGAAATTGCCGAGAAAACAAGAGATCACTCGCAACAGTTTTCTTACCCATTCTATTTCCTCCGGCATCGAAGGCAAATTAGCGAAAGATCGTAAGACGAGAGCCTAACTAACTTGCCCGCTAGATATACCAAAGTCTATTTAACAGCTACGGCCAGCTTTACTTCCAATATGACTTTCTTCTATTCCGCGCAGCAAATACTTCAATTCTATCAATTGATCTACTCAATCTACTTCTTACATTCTCACTTTCACGCACGAAAATCTCCCTTTAAATCTGACCTCGTCCTGCTCGCGAATATATTCGCAAACGTGTGACCTACACTTTCACAGAGATAGAGTTAAATCGACCGACGTGTGGGGGTGAATTTGGCAGTCGTCCCTGGAAAAATATTAAAAGCATGCCCACTTATTCAAATTAGATGGCTTATAAATGAAAACAATCGCTGAGAGAAGTTGCAAAGTAAGCTCCAGAAGTTTCCGATTACTCCGTGCATTCCCCTATAATCTACATTCCTCTTCACTTTTTTCTATTTTCAAAAGAGAGCTAAACATGGATTTTCTGGATTCTGTGTATGCTGTCTTACGAAGACAGGGGACATTTTCTCGGATTATTTATTTGCGCACTGAAAGTTTTGAATTTGATAATGCGGTAGAGTGAATCGATTCTGTTTAGAGTTCCGAGCGTACTCGTTTTCCCTTTGAATGAAAGTTTAACAATATCCCTAAGAACACCGGGGCAAAGGAAGTTTTTTATGGGTAGCACATTAAACTGCCTTATTATTCGTGGGTCTGACATTTTTACCGCTTGGCAGCCGATATTACTGCAGCTATGATACATCCATTCTTCATACTACTCTGACAATCGGAGCAGGCCATGTAACGATGGTGTTTACGAAGAGACCGAATGAAAAGTATCACTTCCAGTTGTGAGTTCAACTGTGACCTCCTTCCTTTCGGAAGAGCTTTCTGCTCCGTGGCCATACTTTGTAACGAATGTCTAAGCTCTCACATGTACCACTTATACACAAGGTATATCGCAACACTCGAACGCAGTTACCTGTATGACGTTCCCGTTCTCTCTGCACTGAATTGAAGTATCAGTCGACCGTTATGATATACAACCGTGAAAGAAGAAGAACTTAATCGGGAATATTTTCGATCAAAAGCATCGAGAGTCGTTCTAATTAAGCCCCGCATTTTTTCCCTCATTAAGCGCCATCCCAGCAGGCCTCCGCTTAATTAACGCTATTGTAATTCGATTTAACACGGTTTTAGTCGATTCGTAAATTCACTTCGGTGAAATGCGATTTTCGATTCGGAATGAACATAGGCGCGTTACAGGATTGTAGGAAATACGCGGCACGTGCAACATCGGCGGAGAAGCATTCTATTAGCTGTCTATTAGTATTCCAGCCGCGACGGTTGCACTCCATTATGCGTTAAATCAGTGAGATACTATTAGGTATAAGTGAGAATTATTCCTCTATGATTCTACCCTTATGTCGCGCAATTATATATTGCAACGTCGATGCGCGCATATATTGCATTCGCATAAAACTACAACCGAATGCTTTCTCATCCAGCAATGTGTCCGAAGAAAGTTCTCTGATTGTCGAGACACGACAATCGGCCTCTTGTGGAATCAGTCGATTCTAGCACGCGACTGACGGTGAAAAAAGAACGAATTGAATTTCCCGATTCAACGGGGTGCTTTCGTCTAAAGTCGGATGGGAGTAGGGGTCCACAAGGGTGCTGTTCCAGAGGGTCGCTACTTTCAAGAGCGAGACGGCTGTCGAGAATTTATGTTCGAGTCGGCGCGACCGAAATACTTATCACTTTTTTCGAAACCCTCCAATTTGTCACCCTTCCTCTTTCAATTTTATTCCAAATCTAACAATAGTAATGATATAGTGGACGCATCTAGCATTGAGATGCGATTATCGGCAACATTATTATAGAAACATGTGTCTCCCACGTGCACGTTGCATTATTGCGTCCTCATTTTCTGAGAATGTTTCATATATTATATGACGATGCAAACGATATCCGAGTTGTGTGCGGGTGTGTGTCTATGGCCACGAGTAGATCGACACGATGCAATGTTCTGACGATGTCCTTTCACCGTACGCGTATTACCATTAGTACGCTGTAGTACTTGTAGAGCGTTCCGTGTGTGACTATGATCGAGCGCGTTAGTAGGTAGTTTGCGGCCGACAAAGTCGCGAACGCGACTACTGACTCTGGCTGCTCTCTAACTACTGCAACACTCCTGACTCGACATGACATCTCTTTCGGAACCGCACTCAGTCGTTACTTTATTCGCTCATCTCTTACCGAAAGGTCCAATATTCTAATAGACGCATTGTTGCCTGAAAATTGCGTTTAACAGAATTGCGTTTGACAAAGTTGCGCTTTCTGAAATGTCTGCAAACGTTCTGCGTTGTGCAAAACATCTGATGCAGGCACTTGCAAGGGCTTCGCGGTAATTTCATCATATTATTGAGAGGATTTTGGTGGAATACGTTTACTGGCAGCATTAGAGATGAAAATCTAAACGATTTTACAGCGAATACCGTTCTCATTCCGACGACGAGTGAAGCAGTATCTTTTTACTGCTCGGCCGCTTTTCCTTCGATCTCTATCTACGTAATATATTAACTTTTGCCGTTGACGTAGGCCTCTCTACTCTACAGATTCTTACCTGCCACGTTTTTGCAATGGCGACGTCGTACGTCGGGGGTGGGGACGTCATGGAAGGAATAGCGTAGATCGCTTGCGCCCTGTTCTGTGGATTAGGCAGGCAACCTCCGATGTCATTGCCGCTGATGTTCGGCGTATCCGGGATCGTGGCGTACACTGCTTCCGGAATGGGGTTCTCGCGAATAGCTCCGCCAAGTATGCTCGAATTCGAATCTGTACATAGTACATGTTCATTGATACGTCGAACGATATAAAGAGCGAATGATTTGCCATTTACCGCACTAGATGTTTCAGTTGTATCACGTAAAGTGCCTTTCTCACCGATATAAGTGTAATGTGATTCAGCTCTATCAGCACTTCTGGTTCTCCTCGAGTGATTCAGCCGTTTCTCCTTCTTCGTACTTTTCGCCGTAGCCCTGGAATAATCGGTGACTGAACTACTGCTTCCGGTTTCGGACGTTCTGTTCTTTGGTGCCCGACCATCTTCTTGTTGCTGCTGCTGCTGCTGCTGCTGCTGCTGGTACTGATGCTGATGCTGATGCTGATGCTGATACTGATGTTGATGCTGATGCTGGTGCTGCTGCGGCTGTTGTGACTGCGTCTGAGCCTGAGGCTGAGACTGAGGTTGAGCCTGATGTTGATGCTGATGCTGATGCTGATGCTGATGCTGTTGCAGTAAATGTTGTTGTTTCTTCGACTTCTTGTCCTCAGATTTGATACCCTTCGATGATTTCGGTATTAGGATCGTCAATTTTCTTGCCGAAATAGAACCGTTGCGCGACTTCGGTAAATCAACGACCACCCCGCAAGCACACACCGGTGCATTTTCGTTAGGCATTCTGCAAAAATAAAATATCCCAGGTAGCACGCAGTGGGCAGCGAACACTGTGAAACGGCGTTCTCGACTTCACGCATCCTGAACATTTAATAATCGCATTAACATCACTTTTAATTCGAATTACTTCGTAACGTTTCCTTTCAGCCGCGTGACGTCAAGTCAAGTCAATAATAATTCCACAATGGGAAAAAAGCGACACGTACAAAACGAGTATGAAAGTGACGCAAAGACGTTCCATATTCCATTATGGGAGTGTAGATTTAGTATAGGATCTTTGTTCTTGCAAATTTTCCTAAAAATGTGAAAGGAATTCAAGGTGCCATCGTTCCAAACTACGTCTTTGTTCGAGTGGCGACATCGATTTTGCGAATAAATTGGTAAATCGACATTCCGTTAGATGGTAATCACAAAATCGTTTTCATTTTTGATTCATGAAAATCGGAGAAAATCCGTTGATTGACTTCCCTCCTCCTTTTTCCCTATACGTTTTCCGTCATGAATAAAATCGCATTTCTCGGTGGATTCGCGAGTTACTGCCTTTTTCTTTGTTCTCTTACTAGTTGAAGGAACGGGATTCTATATCCAGTCTCCTAGCGTAGAAATTTGATCGAATTTGATATCGCCAACGGTAGGCTGCCACAAAAAGAATATGTTCTTTCTCTGTGTAGACTTTCCTCCCGGGACAATCGCTCGGGGGATTTTAGGATATCCTACTCTTCCTGTCCTATCTATTATTCTTTTATTCTTAGATTCCACATATCTTTCGACATGAGGAATTAATGTCGAAACCTCGTAGAAGCTTGAAAGTCAATTGATTTTCTCAAAAATTATGCCCACTGCGTCAACTTCCGGTCCTAAGCCTGATTCTGGAGTTGAATACTCCTTTTGTTCAGGGTACCTTATCTGGTAATTATACCCGACCGCTGCGACAAACAAATCATCTGTCTCCAACGTACCCTAATTACAACAAGCGTGATTAATACCGGCAGGGTGATGTATTAGCACTTGCCAGCAGGTTGCTCTCTATTCGACAGGAAGCAGAAAGCTTCAACAGACTCCACAGCCATCCCCTCTCTTCGGACTTTCCACTGTCTTTTTAACTTTTGCTACGCCTATCTGAAGGCTGCTTATGAACGAAACGAGTCATAGAGATCGCTGTGCTATCGAAGGTGTATTCATTAGTACATCGTATAACTCTGTTATTCCCACGAGCGAACAGCAGCACCTGCGTTAGTTAACCTACGAATAAGCCTAATTTTCCGGTAACCGTCAGAAACTTAATTAAATAATTCCAACGCATCCAAGGTAAAATTTCCTTTTACGGCACTTACACGTAAAGTGTAATCAGTCGTAAGAAGTAAAATAACGCAGTTTCCAAAAGATAGCTGACTAAGAGAGCTGAGGTATGGGAGTGTGGACCGCGATGGCTTTATATTACAAACATCCTTTGAAGAAGCATCCCACTGTTCGGTGTAAGGAAATTTGTAAAGCTGCCGCTTGATGCTTGTAATGCACATCTCCAAAGGGGTTAACTAACCCCCGGAGGAAATTGATCCAATTAACAGTGACCATGAACGTGGACGTTGACAACGTCACTCGCATGAGAAACCTACCACCGTACGCACAATGCTGTTGTGGCTGACTATAAAGCGCCGTGCGAGGCAATTCACCCAATGCGGGATACATAAAAGAACATTTTTTGATTCCTGCTGGAATGCGATAGGACGAAACGAGCTTTACTAAAAATATGACTTGCTACTTTTTGCCAATGAATGTCGTAGAGAATGATATTGTTAGAAATATTGTCAAAGTAAAGTTCTTTTACCGTATATTAACGGTCAACTTCAAAGGATGAAACGGTTTGGAAAAAAAATAAGCCATGGCAGTGGAAGAGTGAAAAAGCGAACCATCGTAAAAGTGGATGTAGCATAGATTCTGGTTGCACGATACGAGCTACAAGCGGAAAGACGTCTTATGTGCATTTTATCTATTCAATTTGGTGCCCTATCTAAAGAGCATCTTATACCACTGATCGTTCATTTAATATCGGTTCTCGTCTATTACTTTCCGTGAGAGTGTGAGCCGTCCGGCGAGTAATTAAGTGACAGCATCCACGCTTTTCACCTACCGTTATTATCTCTGTATTTATCTATATGTTGCAGTGCCTTTACAGTCTCTCGTCATTGCTCGGAGTCAAAGGGCATAAAAGGAGACAGTACCTGGAGGCGAAACATGAAAAGTAAATGACGGATTGCAGAATTCCCAATAAAGGGTTGTCATCCTTCGCTTTAATAGGCCATGGAACGTAACGATACCAAACGGCATCGACCCGACGAGCTTGCGGCATCGTTTTCGAACGTTATGCGCGCTGTTTCAAATTTTCCGATCTGGCGCATGCTCTATTCACATTTTATTATTAGACACTTTCAGAAGAGACTATGGTCGAGTTTCTTGTCGATATTTCACAACATTTACTACAACTTTGAAGCGACATCTGATCAATTACGTTTTTTACTTTCACCATCCAGCTTAACTTTTTCGTTCAAGCCATAGATTAGGTAGCACACAAATCAATGAGCTAACGAATCGTTAATATGGACGTAACGAATTCTCATTAGTATACAAGATACCTTCAATTCGTTACTTGTTATTTCACGCGTCGAGTGGCTGCGAAGGGAAACTTTTTGTAAAAACAGCCGCGACCCTCGGCTTATGACACAGGTGTGCGTCGATGGCGTCACGGTATTGCAATCATAATGGCGTGGTCCGATTATCATTACGTACATTATTATGAAAGAATGAAAGACCGAAGAAAAATACGCGAAGAGCCATTGTTTCGAAGCATAATATTGTTTGAAGTCTGATCTGAAATAATGCAAGCCCCTGCCGTCGCGTCAATTACATACTTCCGACGGTTACTTTCACTCTTTACTCATCATTGTTTTTTTCGGCTCCCTTTTTCGACAAAGTCGTCAACTTAAACGTTATTGCGATATGACGTATTAACTGAAAGGAAAGAAATAGTGCTCGAAGAGCCACGCTACGGTTTGATTCTAATTAAAACTTTAGCGTAGCATAAAGTACAGTGGTCGTCGTAAAAAATTCAGCTGAAAAATGTGGCATCGCCACGAGACTGCATGCAAACTCGAGGAGTGCGCACACACAACTGAAATTGAAATACACCAGAAATGCCTCCTCAACTACTTGCTTTTTTTTTTACAAATCTGTTTCTACGACAACATGTGATGGCACTGCTGGTTTCAAGGAATGAAGAATATAACGCAACTGTAAATTGGTACCATGGAACGAAACTGATACAAATACATCGAACCAATGAAAAGGGCACACCGAATTTCGTTTATATCAAGAGACGTGTTTTATTATTTCTCACTTTCATTTCCTTTGATTACAGGGAATAAAGATATGGCAGAGTGAACGATCGTTAATGCTTCATGTTATATCTATGTATAGTATATATGCCCGAAATTTGTTTGTAACGCCGACGTTACGGTAATTCAGTTACATGGTCGCGTATGTAAGGGTAGCGAGAAATGATGTAGAATTGAGATAAGACAATGGTTGTTGATTTTGAAATAACGATTGAGACGGGAATGGTCATCCCTAGGAGCGGTTTTACGGAGCGTGCGGAATAGGAAGACAGGAAAGATCGGTTGGAAAAGGTCGTTGAGCTGATAGAAGGCGGGAAGAAGGGTGAAAGGTGACCCAGTTCGCAAAGGGTGGCACCGAGTGAGCGGGTTGTCCCTGGTGTCACTGCTTTCTGGCCCGGCATGGCCCGACATGGCCCGGCATGACCCGGCATGACCCGGATTCACCTGATCTTTAGCATCGTTCGTCTCCCCCACCAGTCTCTAACACCCGTTATGGCTAGTTTATCTATCCATCCATCTACCACGTTCAGAAAAAATTCCCTACCCTTTCTGTACACGCATCCTCGTAGAATCCTCCCATTTCTTCAATTCATTGTGTCGTGAAAGAGCAAAGAACCTTCTTCGAACGAGGATACCAAAGTGGTTTCTAAGAAATAACCTCCAGTGCCTCGAAAATAGCAATACGCTGCGTGCGGATGCATTCTCTCGATGATATTGCTTCGACGTTGCTCGGCCGTACGCTTTCTCAGCAAACAATCGCCAAAGCAGCCAATGGCAATCGGTGCGTACTCGGCGAATAGAACCAGTTATGCATTGCCGCATATCATCATTTCAAGATAACTCAATAACCTGGCTTCTCCTTCACTCAAATGATAAACGTTACGGGCTCCTTTCTCTACAGTCCCTTCCATCTTTCCCCTACACCAGCCACTCTTTTGACAATCTTTCAAATACCGCAAAAGTATCTACTCCGATAAACATGTTCGCTCACAAAATTCTTTTCTGGCTGAAATTTTACAACGGCGCTAATCAATTCTATACTTATTGTGTCTTCTTTCGTCACCATTAACGAGCTTGAAAAATAAATTCAGGCAAACGCACATTGGTAAAAAAGAGTATGTCTAAGAATTGATTCCCGCCACGGCACGCAATTGCGTGATATGAGTGAGTCTCGTTCGATTAGTGGTAATAAAGGAGCTACCACCGGCGTCTTAATAAGTCATGTTTCCACAACACATCTGCCACATTTCTGCTAGCTAAGAACTGCCACTAACTGCTAAACTGCCACCTGATCTGCAATGCTATCGGGCTTCCAATGTTCGGCAAAATATCATCAGCTTAACTGAATTGGAAACATATTAGACACTTTATAGATGATTAACCTCCTTAAATGAGGCGAAAAAGTTGAACGTGGGCAATGCAGCACACCGTAAGTTGCAACTATCAGGATATTACTAGGTTGTAAGAATGATTTTTGTTTTTCATCTGCCGGCTTCCACACAACTCGATGTCCGACTTCCGACTTGCCCACTCGCGGAGATTTAGCGACGTTTTATTCACCATCTTTCGCAATCGCTTAATGTAAATGCAAAGAGTTTTATATGTAACAACCGGGAGGAAAATTTGTAATTACGAAATATCTGGAATGGGTGAAGACGATAGTTAGCATCATTGTCAAGGGTAATCAACACCTTCGTCTATTTCCCTTTCCTGAAGCTTTGTTCATGAAAGGTTTCGCATTGAAATACGACACGATGAAATTGCGATAACATTCTGTTGACTTTATAGACGAATATTCGCTAACGACACATTCCGAGCGGAGCCTTGATAATCTAAAGTTTCCTAACGATTTATCCCTTATGGAAAGCCTAAATCCGTAGTTAACAGGCACTCCCCGCTTTGCGAAGACAACAGTTCTGTTAGCTTGTTCGGATGATCGAGCAAACTTTCAAATGTACGGCGAATGGTCTAATGCAAAACAATCGGCAAAGATGAGGGACGATGGAGCGAAAAGATCGTCGGACTAGCTCGAAACCCATCAAAGTTAAGCTATCGTCGTTGGGGCAAAGTTAATTCGAAGTTGCGACGCTTCTCCCGTGGCCTGGATCACGCTTTAAGTTTTCCGTTCTCTCTCCCTCTCGGATCCTCCCATAGTCCTTTTGAACCCCTTTGCAACTTGTGTCCCTGTGCTTACGCCGCGAATTTCATAAATTCTTCATTTATTCTTGTGCTTGAAATTGCGGAACGCTGCAATCTAATCGTTCTCTCCTCTGATGGGTGTGAGTCTTGACACGCGCCGGATCAGTAAGAAAAGATTCATCGGACATACTCGTTAGCACGGACAAATTTCTAGAAAGCACGTTCTCTCTTCATTCATTGAAGATCCTTTAATATTCACCGAGGCTGGAACACTTTTCAACTGCGACTGCATAACGACGCATAGAGCGTCCCAAGTAACCCAGATGGTCCGCGGGGCTGCAAAACAAAGGGGGACAAGGATGGGAGCGATGCAAAACTGCATTAAACCGAGGTGAGGCGAAGCGTGGCGGGACGAACCGTGACGAGACGATGTTATTCGTCCCTATCTTCTTTTAATCGCACCTTACAAAATGGAGATCATACGGTATTATACCGAATTCGTCAGTATTTTCGAATAAATTGTAAATAAAAATAATTGTAGGCAGAAAAGGTGAAGACTCCGATTACTAGGGATTACGGCTGATGGTCTCTTAATTCGAAACTTACCGATATCTGCCTAGATGGTTCTGGGTGAAAAAAAGCTGGCATTTCGAGGCATTCATGCAGTAGGTAGGTCAGTCAGCGAAATGGGAACTGGCTTCACAGCGACTATCTTTCAACGCTGAATGGACCCACGGGGAATATTTAAGCGTGAGAGCCAAGTCGGGATTCATAAACAGGGAGAGAACATAAACGGCTCGCTTCTTCCATTTTCATCGCTGCATCATTTTTTATATGCACGATATATTACGCCGCAGGAGAAAAATGACACGTTAGCATATGGCATTAAGGATGCAATGCATATTGCGCTAAGGAAATATTAATAAATATGAGAGTCTGCGGCTTCGGTACAATCTACAAGCTTGTCTCGACCTTTCGACGGTGTCTGAAACACATTGACGGAATTGGAAGACCCGGGAAGATTACGAAAAAATCTTCAAATTCAAGGGCTAATTCAAATTCAAGCTATGAATTAGTTAACGAAAAAAAGGCAGATTCAACGGAGTTCTCTTATCGAAGACGACGTACATATTCCTGTGATCGACATGTATAAAGCTGACGAGCTGAGACGATTGGAAGCAGACTCGCCACTTTACAGAAACTGGAACTAAACTGAATGTCCGTGAAAGCAGGGAAATCTGGAGTGAAACCAAGGTAGCGTTCCTACGGGGAACTTATGGGAAAACTTTGGCATCGTGCATATTCAAGGTGAAGAAATTCCAGCTCGGAACGGTGATTCAGACTCTCTTTCTTCATTCGTCGGGGTTACTGGATTACAGGATTAGAACGGAACGTTCGTCCACGCGATCTTCGGCGTGATGTCAAAGGGCGCGGTCTAATCTTTGCTCGGAAAAAACGGTCATATTGAGAAATTCGAAAATTCTTTACTAGCCTGTTATCGATACTCGGGACATGTCAATATAATTATCGAGCGGAGCGTCTACTGATTAAAACGGCTAAGGTCGACATCTCTCTTGATGTGCATCTGGTACGCTTCACGAGCCCTAACAAATTCATTTTGGGAAGTGCTTGACACACCGGCAAGTTATAATTAGATCGGTGAAGCGTAGACATGCCGTACTCTAATGAGCCTCGTCGTCGTGTCGCTGCACTTGTTAATATCAACAAGAGGTGTACCGGCTTCCATACTATAGTCGATTCGAAACAACAGATGACTGTGTACTTTTTAAAAAGTATTTTGCATTATCGCGAAAGAGAGAATAACGCGATAGTCTGCTAATGGTATCATGCCTTCATTTATACTACACTTTGTATTCTTTCTAGGCGAGTCTCCTTTCTTTTTTTTCCTACGCAAAAGCATTATGCGTGCCTGCGGTCAGAGGAAACGAGAGGAAAGGAGGTTGCAACCGTGAAGCCGTGAAGTCGGGAGCCATTCGTCAATTGAGAAAGCGTCGGAATATCCAGCTGAACATACCTGCTTCCGCGTGTAGTAGCCACCAGCACTGTGATGTGCACCACTGCAGGTAATCCGTTTAGCTAACGTAAGACCCGCTTACAATTAAAGCTTGCTTTTTTTAGTTCTTCAACGGAAATCGGAAGAATCCGAATGACTCGTCGTTTCATTAAAGAATTGCATTGCGGAAGCCGAAGGCACGAGCAACTCACGATCATTCATATTCGGTTTAGCCGGAAAAATGATAAATATAGAGAAGAGAAAAAAAGGAAGAGTCTTGCAGTTCCCGGCTTCATGTATTTCTTTGTCATTGCGTCGGAGATCGTATCGCACGTAGAGCGACTTCATTCCTTGATCATTTTCTCTGCGTCATCCCATATCGTCGTTCGAGCGACACAGTGACGAGGTCGATCGAACCGAAAAAGAGAAGTTTCTTGGAAAAATGAGAAAGAATTGATCCGCCGGCATTATCACCAATCTCCGGAGGAACTCCATCTCCCTTCAAACTTTTTTCACGTTGCATTCGTCCTGGCGCGATGAATTATTCACTCTCGCCTCACGAAATTCTTAAGTTAATCTGGTCAACGGCCTTTACGAAAGCCCTCTTCCGTCCGAATGAAACTTCGCGAATGGTCTTTCGGAGGAAGGCGCTTTTCACATTTCTTCTCATTGTTTATCCTGGCCGAAAGGACATTTGCCGTATACAGGATTGAACTTTCTGGGTTGAAAGTTTATACGATAGTTTCGAATTGAAAAGCTCTTGGTCGAAAAAGATGGCCTGTATCGAGTCTCGATGATCGGTTTGCGAGTTCGCGTTACTCTTAACAGGGGAAATTTGAGCGAGGAAACGGACGACATCGATCGGCTTCCCGTGAAAAGCGCCCTTTTCACCGCGAGCCACTCGTCAGCAGTTGCGTGGCCACGAAACCGAAGGGAGCGATTTGCACAAGCGATAGACAGAAGAAAAGCCGTGAGAAGAGCCGAAAGAAAGCAGCGACGGCAATTAGAGAGGATAAAAAGCGACTGTCGATACTAGAGGAAGAAGAATATATGGGAAAAGTGGGAGTGCGGGAGCGATATGGAGGTATGGAAAGGGGGCTAGGTCGTGGGTGTATGCCTGAAATTGGGTCTGCACCTAGCAGACTGAGTGGGTGGTGAAGGTGCGCAGGGGGGATGAAAACCAGGTCAGAGCCAGGTCACTGAGCCCACGTCGTCGGCAAACAAACGCCCGGGACGCTGTTCGTTCGCTCGCTCGCATGCGAATTAATTATAAGTATTACCACCTGGCGAATTAAATTGCGTCCTATAAACTCAGCCCTGCGCGGTCCTCGATGCTCCTGTTTACCAAAACGGATGATCAAACGACGGAAACTCTCTAATAACTGAACAACACATTTGAACGGAAGGCGTTTTCCTCTTATCGCTCGTTTAACGCTTAGTTACACGCTGTGGGCGAAGAGCGCAGAAAATTCTTCGGAATTGAACGGAATCGGCGTACAACATTTTCATCAACTTTAAAACGTATTATTTTAGCCGTACATAATCCGGGAACCTGTGTTGTCAGAGTAACATATAGATGTCGGTACGTTTGCATTGTTCCATGAATTCGTCACAAATATCAGCCCTCCCGGTAAATGAAACTGCGCTCAATAAATTCATAATAAAATTTCTCGTTGCAACCGATCAGCCAAATATTCCTCGATTTTTCGCTCGTTATACACGTTTTTCACGAGCCGACACTCCCGATAGGTCAACAAATCGATAACATGCGCTGTTTGTTCTCCTTCGTCATGGCGAAATGAAACATCGTGCGATTTTATCGATTAAAAGATTCCCATCATTTGCCGTTTTAGCGAATTATCGTATGGCATTATTCTATATTACTTATGGACTACTACCACGGACTTAACTTTAATTTCACATCATTTCTGATTAATTGAGTGTTGGGCTAAAAGATTGTTGAAGGAAGTAGGTTTTTTCTATGGTCCAGTGATTAAAAGGGTAGGCAGGCCGCAATGATGCCGGTGAGGCTATAGTCCTCCGTTCTGCGGATCGCTATTATTACAGGCATGCCTGGGAAACGGCATTATTACGGGATAGCTGGGCTCGATATTGCCTTCACATTGACATTAATAAACGTGTCGAAGTGTGTCAAAGTATGTGCGGACTTATCGGCGGTCGAGCGGTAATCAATGATTGTCAGTGCTCGGATTGAGCGTCGTATTCAACATCCGATTAATTCTTGATAACTGTGATCAATTTCACAGCCAATTAGATCTGTTATCTTCGCCTGAATCATTGATCAATCCTGTGCCGACATTTTTTCTTCAGCCTTCCATTACGCTCAAGTTGATCATCAACGTCTGGTAACAGTGTACGATTTTCGTTCTACATATTTATTTTCATCTTTCCTCGGTATTCCCACACGGTAAAATAAATCTTGCCTATCACCGCGACCGAGATACCATTTCTGCTAACGGAGCTAAATTCATTTGTCATATTTACAAGCAAAACCGATTTAACTGTCTCACGATGTCTATTGAGAACTATATTATCCGGAGTACTTTTCCTCTCCTGTCCTAGTCTCTTTTGCTGTCTTCTTCCGCAATATTTTTCTTTCCAAATGACAAAGTCAAAGTGCCGCAGGTCGAAAGTAAACCCGGAAATAAGAGGTGGCAACTTCAGCAATTACAGCCTTTCAACTTTTTCTCTAGATCCTTTTCAGAAGTGTTTCTACATATTTTCCTTCAAGCTGAGAGCGCTTTTGTTTATACACGCGGCGTGTCAACATTTCGTCCAAATGTATTCTCTGTCAGGCTGGCTACGCCCAACTAATACTATCAATATTGAATACTCTATAATGAAGAATAATTAACAGCAATATACGTCAATGTATGCCTATACCTACATAAGTGAACACAGTAGCGTTCATTTATCACTATCTTCATATCATGTATACATTTTATCTTTTCTCCACTCATTTTTCTCCCTACCTCTAAAACCATTGCCAACTTCACAGCGCGGTTGCGATTTTGTTATATTTTTTTTATCCCGACACCATTCTTTGCAATTCTTTGGAATTTTGCATTCCTTCTTGTGCCGTTCTTATTTAGTCCCCGCTCCCCCTTCGTATGGTAAAAGGGCAAATCAAATCGGGGAATCTTCCTTTCTTCGCAAAAACAGTAACTTTAAGATTCTCTCAATTTCTTCACAACGCTCTTACGTCAAAACTAGTGGTCGGGAAATATAAGTTGTATGAGGATGTTTAAACAATTTTTTGACGCTCTTTCACGTGGGACTAATGGCACTGGGGTACGCAAAGAAAAATTGTTTACGCATTTTTCACATTGTAGCGACTTCGAAACTATTTGAAATTTACCGAGTAGATTGTGTTTTACTTTTGGCTTGAATTCATTAAAATCGGACGTATATACGAAGAAAGTAGGATTAAGTGGTGAAAAATTGAAACCGACCCGAACCGAAATGTGGATGTTTAGACGGCAGAAAAATCTGAAACTTTCCTTTCATAAGTGCTTGCGAAAGCAGTTAACGATGCAAGATGGTCTCCGGTCTACGATTGCTACCCTGGAAAGTTGCAACTTCTAATATAGCAATGCATTGAGTATCCAGAAGTAGTAATAATTAAAGATTCGATTCTTTCCTTTTTGCAGTGATTTTGTTCTGATGTTTTTGCCAACTAAACTTTTATCTTTTTAAAAGCTCGTGTTTCTGTCTGCAGCGTGTCTTTTCATCCTATTGCCCAGTCGTTGGCTGCGTTCGTGCTTGCCTTCCAGTTTGCAGCCTCATTAAAAATGTAAAAGGGTCGGCCGGTAGTTTCAGATAGACAAGAACATGGCAGAAGATTTTAGTCAATCTCAATTTGCAACCCTGCCGAAGCACCTCATACTGAGATAATGAGAAAGAGAATTCGTGTCGAAGACGACGAGAAATTAGAAGGGCTGGAAAGCTTTAGTGAGAATAGTTTTCTTTGGCATAACGGTCGATGTCATCGAGCTTCGAAGTGACTATGTCGAGTCGCTTGTTAATTCGTCGGAAGCTCATGCGATTACGAAGAGATTAGCGTCGAATCGTATCGCTGATCGATGTCCGAGTGTCTATGTAGCTCGGGCATCCGAAAATTCTTTCCTCCTGATAATGGCGATGGCAGTGTCTCTGTACTACAGTACTCGAATATTTGACGCAGTTGATATTCCTCGAAGCTCTCTCACCTCCCCGGATGTTGCCCCACCGTGCTATTTCCCACGTGCCCCACGTGCGATTTCCCACCTCCTCATCCGCACCATTTATCAACTTTCCCGGAACTTCGTGCCTTTTAACATCTAACTGCTTCGCGAACTAACGCTAAAACAAAATTATAGCTCGGATATATTGTTTTCTTTAGCGTGCATGTAGAAAAGAAGAAAAGTTTGGCTAGGTGAATGAAAGAGACAACAACGTGGACAGAGATAACACTGCTTTCAATTCCCTTTTCCGGAGCCTGGCGTAAATCTACGTAAAAGCCTGCGAACTACCCAGAACTAATTTCCAGATATGCTGCACGCAACTTCGCAGATGGCTGACAGATGGTTTTACTCTTCTAACGATAACTCTAAAGCCATTGGGAAGTAGACTAGATTAAACATTGTAAAGGAAAGAGTCGAACTGTAGGGGTATACTCGATGATCGGCAAAGCGAAAGCAGCCGCGCCTTAACGAGGCCGAAAGAAATGACAAAGGCAGCGGAAAGTTTCCTCGATAGGTACCGAGATTAAGGAGAATATCAAGTAATCTCGGATTACATCGATCGTTATAATGAACTTTCTTCTGTATCCTTTGTTCGGGCGACAACAGAGCTCACGGCCTACTTTCCATCTCGTCTGGCAACTAAACAGTCGTTGATAATTACCGGAAGCATCTTTGTGTTCCTTTGATTGGCAGTGTAGAGCTATTGAAATAGTTGGAAATAAGCAGCGCCACCGTCACTCGATCTAGGTAAATAGAAAGAAAAAAGGAGGGTGATATTAAGTAACGAAGTAGGGTTAATTAAAATTCTCCGACGTCGTTGGCCTGAACATTCTGAATGATGGAGCTACGAAATGTCTTCGGTGTCGAGGATAAGGCCTCGAGATAAAGGCCTCGAAGATACGGCCTCCAATTTTGTTCGTAGGACTCTGGAGTTTATGAGATCACCGTTCCTCATCTCCGTGCCTCTCCTCTCTCCTTCCCTCGCAGAAATATTCATCGTGCACGCAACGAACCGACGCCGCTCGTTCCACTTTGCCTGGCAACCCTACGCTTACATTTCTCGACGAAGTTAATCAAGTTCTGATTAAAGAAGTGCGCCTAATTAAAGAGCTATAGCTGAGCCGGACGACACCGGGCTTTGAGATTAGTTGAACGATACCAAGGGAAATCGGGTCATGACGAGTTAAGGGTGGAACGTCTATCGTTCGAGGCATTGCGAGTAGGCAGCTCAAAATGAGACACAGGCCATAATTTCGATTGAAAGATCGCCGAGCATAATAAAATTTCGTTCCATTAAGTCCTTTCGTCGCCTCTGCTAAGTGCTCGCCAGAGTTTCATAGTTGAACATTTCGATCGTTTAATATCCTGCTTTCCTGCGCTTCTAGTCACGAGCTGACTGACCGATACGGGCATTGTTTCTTTCCCCCTTTAATAAACGAACCAGCGAAGCAGGCAAATCATCAGGAGCATTTGTGATTTGCAATGAAGAAAGGCCGCCGGGTAGCTGCGGCACTGCCCCGAGCTGCAATTCAATTTAGGGGCTAGCTTGGATTATCGACTTTTCCGACCGTTATTTCCATGCATAACTAATGAATCCTCACACGGCCCAATAGAAATTTCTCCGGAGTGAAATTTTAATGGCCGCACAGGCCACCAAATCGAATTTCTGTCAACTGCGCGATGTCGAGTAACTCGCCTTCCGTTTGCACTCGGCCTCATCCTTATTACGACTATACTACTCTCTAGAATTCGCTTCGATCGAGTCTATCTACGAATCGAAAAGAATGCTGTCTGAATGCCGCCTGAATGACGTCTGCATGACGTCTGCATGACGTCTGCATGACACGGATGAAAGAAATTCTAGGCAGGTATGAGCGTGGAATACATTTTCTTCGAGTTTCCCTTAGCTCCTGCCAAACGCTTCCACCGGATTCCCCTTTTTTCGCCCCGATCCTCTCATTCACCATTGCGGAAAGACTGTTTTACGACAGTTACGGAAGTTGCAAAGTGCGCTAGCAAGCTGGATGATGAAATCCTTCTCGGGAAAGGGTAGCCCGATTTTTGGATTTTCTTTCGAACTCACTGCTTCAATGTGAAACTCCGGCAAACATTTTGAGCGAAAGGTACACACTGCAAGTGCAGTTTAAAGATGGAAGCTCGTGCGTGGCAAAATGTTTTCGCTCATTCGATATGCGGAACGGCTTTTAACTTTCGCCAGTGTCAAAGGTAGGATAATAATAAATGCTCGGCAGCCCTCCTAGTAACCGATAAATTGGTATGAGCGAAAATGAATCGCGCCAAAGTCCTTCCACTCTACTGAGCAATTAATTCGAGCACTCGTTATCGAAAAAGCTCGATAAACGAATCACGTATGTCATGGCTTGAAATGAAGTCTGCTGGACGCAATAAGAACTGACCTGACACGTTCGTCGTGATTTTCTTTTTTACTCGAGTGAACTAAACGCCAGCTTTCCAGTACCTAATGCCTTTCAAGTTTTCCAAACGTTACAAGTTAAAGTAGATGCCCCGCTTGGTCATTGTCTAGGCGGAAACTAATCATTCCCCGAGGCGTTTAAAAGCGCAATTAGAAAACCCTCGCGGAGCTACTTGAAAACATAAGCGAGGGGACGAAAAATATTTTCCAACGCAGCTTTCTTAATTTCAGTATGCATGTAATTGCGCGCTCTCATTTTTTTCTTCGTCATCCGGGTAAATATTTCTTTATTTACCAATTTCTTATTCCTACATGGAAAAACACTGAACATCCCTTGGTCACCCGCTACGTACCCAGCGCTTTGTACCCCAAAATATAAGTATGGAGAGTAAAAAGTGCACTTTTCAGCGGGTCTAGCGAAATGAGTGAAGTAGAGAGAAAAAATGAAAAATTATTCTCATACGTCAACGCCGGGCAAATTAGACCGGAAGCGTAATCAGTAGCAATATTTGAATATGGTACTTAATTGCGGCTCGTTCTGTTCGTTCATGTTTCCTGCTGCAGACAAGCCGCGTTTTTATTCGGAATATTCGCATGCACCGTCCCATAATTTCGTAGAAAATCCCTATGACGAGTTTTATTTAGGCCCACCTTTTTCACCCTGAAATACCGAAAAAACTTGCAATAGAAGAAAGGTCCATTGTTTCGACTTTTGACCGCGAAAGAGATGGAAGAGAAGGGCATAAAACCCTTGAATGCAGAGAGGTGTAGGATTATTCACCAGTGAAAGAGACTCATTCTGCCGTTAAATAACGGTATTTTTTTCATTCATAAAACGTTCATGCACCGCGGATAGACTAGATTCGAGCGCAGCATATCTATCAGCGGACACATCTTTGCTTACGATTGCCTTATCGTAGAATTTTAAGTTAAGTAAGGCTCAATTGAAGATATTCGAGTGATGAACAATTTTTGTAATTAAATAGGCTACCGTCCGACAAAAAAGAGAAATATTTTTGTAAACCTCTTCGTAAACTCTTGTCAATCTGGCACAAAGCGATAGAGAAGGACTTCTAAAGAAAAACTTCACCTACGATCTTCTGGAAGTCGAAATGTGAGAGATCGAGCGGCGAAGAGAAAAATGTTGCGAAGCAAGTTCCACGTGCCTACTACTTAGATTTATCAAAGAGCCAGAGTTGGCATGATTAATTGAGTCACCGTCAGTTTTTCGTAGCTACCTTCGACCTAAACAGATCACTCGGCTGTCTTCTTATTTCATCCCATTACTCTTTCAACGCCCTCCTCTTTCTGTTCAATCTTACCCATCTAGGTAAAAATCAGCAACGAAAAATCCTACTCGTACGTAGCATCGATGTAATAACGTAGGCTCGACGCAATTTCCGTGAAATTTGAAAGAGAGCGGCGCATTTAGCGGTGCTGCCTTCGAGTGACAATGGAAGCAAAATTTCTCTCTGCGATGGAGTACTTCTCGTCAGCGAAAACAGGGAGTGACGTGATTAATTACGGTGTCGCTCTTTTACTCAGCTCCCCCACGTTACATCGTCAAAGTCTCGGAATGACGAAGATGAGTTCGAAATTGTAGTAGATTAAATTGTGAGTTCCGAGGTGCAAGGTTCAACCGGCTGTTGAAACGTGCGTATGCCGAAAAAGGGAGCGATAACGAAAGATCGTAAATACTTTCTTTTCCTTAATCGAAAGAACAGGAGCACAATTTCCATCGTAGTTTCTCAACGATCGCGCAGCGGAAAATGAAGAAGCGTACATAGATATAGACAGAGGAAATGAACGGCAGAATGAAAAGAAACGAGACAGATTGAAGTCATTCTCAAGCGGGAGAAACGAAGAAAAGCGGTGACCCATTAAAGAGGAAAATTATCCTCTGCCCGGTCCATCCGTTGTCCTTCTTCTTCCAGCTGCAGGCAACGTTAT
Source organism: Cryptocheilus praepositus (assembly GCA_033815515.1). Taxonomy (NCBI): domain Eukaryota; kingdom Metazoa; phylum Arthropoda; class Insecta; order Hymenoptera; family Pompilidae; genus Cryptocheilus; species Cryptocheilus praepositus. Next base: position 5,502,641 of record JAWWQZ010000256.1, on the reverse strand, counting down.
TAATTACAGGATATCGTTTTTATTGACGCCGTTCGGTGCCTTCCGTTCGAATTCAGTGAAACAGCTTCGTGCTATCACCCTTTCTAATATGACACTTTTCAGTGCGATCGACGCTTCTGCCAAACGTGCGCCATTTTTTATACATATAAAAAACTTTCCTTTCTCAGATATTACTTAAAATTGTACCTGTACGGATGTCGAATTTACAATAGAATACAACGAGAAGATTTAAAAGGCACTTAAGCTGGCAATCAGTGTGTCAATATTGAACCTTGCGTATACATCCCTGTCGGGTTAAATCATACCTGATTCTTCTTTTCTTTTACTTCATCGCATAAATTCGATTTCAACGAGTGTGTTCCTGAGGACGAATTTTATCCCGATGCCAAATATCGTAGACGAAAACGTAACCCATTCAGCCCTATTTAATGAAGGTGGCATCACTCGTGTAGACGAACGTTACTGAACGTTTTAAAGTATGTAGTTACTTCGACGATGAACACTTTTAACATTCGATCTACAGAGTGAATCGTACGTATTGATTATAGCTAAGTAAAAAAGTTAAGTCGCAAAGCAAAATGAAAGACTGTAACATTTTTCGTTTTTTTTTTTTACAAGCAAACAATATACGGCATTACGAATCTGTGCAAAAAGAATTTTGATGGAGTTCGTATTATCGAAATTGTGATGTAGCTGGTATGGAAGCAGGAGAGGAGGGAAGGCCGTTTTCATTCAGCGAAGCTGAAGGAGCACGAGGATCAGCACCTATGATGAATGAAAGTCCACACTTCTTTCATCGCTCTTAGCCTGCGATTAATACTGGATTTGGAACTGTCAAACTTGCATCGATTGCTTTTATACTAACCAATCTTTTATTTCACATTCCAGGGCAAATATTACTTGGATAAAATGTTGATACGCTTACGACGCACAATCTACGTTCATTTGCATCGAGTCTGTGAGTATGATGTTGTGACATGAACGATCGTTGTGTTTGAAAAGGGGCACTGAAATTGAAAGGCACTGATCGGACCGGCGGGAATTAATGAATGAAGTGTCACATCAATGGCGGGAAGATAGGTGAGTCGATGAGAAAGGTTCGACTTAGTTAGGTTCGATTAGTCCTACCTTAGGATGACTATCGTCGTCTGGAAACACTGACATCGATGTGTAACGACACTCCCTTCGGCCGTTCTCCCTTGACACTGAAAACTGGCAGTTTCCGTTTGCGTTCCTGAATAATATCGCGACTAATTGCTCCGACCCGGGTGAATATTGTTCGGCGAGAATTCGATGTAATATAATTGTGATTTTTCGATAGACGCGATAGAGTCTAACGTTTTCACATTTGAGAAAGAAAAATGAAATGAGGATGAAAGGGGAATAAAAGTCGAGGTTGCGATGTGACACGTGAGCAGCACGGCCGAGTGGCGCAACTGAACTCCGCTGAACCGAGTTGGAGCTTAACTTCCCGAAGGGAGGGAGGCAGCAGTCAGAGAAGAGAGAGGGTTGTTGAATCGTGGGGATGTTGAGAAGGGGTGGACTCACGGAGGGAGAAGAGAGCAGAAATGAAGAAAGACATAGAATCGCGAGTAGCAAATGTGCACGAAGGATGGGAAAGTTCGCTGTCCCTGTCGCATCGATTTCGTGAGAGCGGCGCGTGCGTCGCGATCCAATGCGCGCGAGCTTGCATCCACGAATTTCCATCCACGAGCTTCCATCCACGACCGTCTCATGCCAGAACATGTCATTCCAACCGCGATCTGTCAAACAGCGACTCCAATTGCTCGACAGCCTCACTTTAACATTTTCCTATTTTCCCCTCTTTCAACTTCACAAACTCTTTCCTTGCATTCGGAAAGCCATAACGATCTTCCGCCAAAATGAGACAACACCGCAAGGGACAAATTCAGAAATTCGCTCCCTATTCATTAAACTTCAGAGCCCGTCATTTATTCTGAATAGCTCGTTTCTTCCGTGCCAATAGAAATCGTAAATACTGATTGAGTATGAATCGACCTTGGATTCAATTGAATTCAAGATCGGAGAAACGAACGCTTTCACGTCTCATGTGACATATAAATACATTTGTCTAAATTTCACGCTTCAAGAGAACTCAAGAGACTTTTATGGAAGCAACTAGATACTCTAGATCTATACATTCTAGTAGATATAACGGCACTTATGTAAAACCAATCTATCACCATTAGGCAATGGTTAGTTATTATCGATATGGTTAAATGCTTTTTCCGAATAGATAGGATTAGTTTCACCCGAAGTAGCCAGTTAGTAACCAATTTGAAGGGAAAAAATGAATATCTCCGTTAGCTCGTTTCGAAGCAACAAGTCGACTGGAACTGACGAAGCAAATACACAATTTCATTACGCTCTCAAGGGGTAGCATTTTTAGCTCAACTGAAAATATATACTAAGACTTTTGCGGGGACAAATTCTTCAAAGCGATTGCTTCCCAAGTTTCCCGTAGTTCGATCAATTGGAACTATAACCAGAAACGTAGCTACAACGTAACCGGCGGCGTAGGCGGATATGCGAAAAATACAAGTTGTAAACGAAACCTCGCTCACATATAACTAACTAACAACGAGGTTGTTGAACGGGAACTTTCTTTCGATGGACTCTATCGAAGTATGCCTCGCTATTTTACCGCCGCTTCGAACGATTAGACCAGAAACGTTCTCAGAATCGAAGAAGTGTCTGAAAAATGAAAATACAAAATGGCAAAAACGTATGACTCGTTCGCCGAAAAGGTCGTCACACCGCAAAAGAAGAGCGGCTAAGCCGACGCGCGTCCGGAGGATTCGTAAGGCAGGGCCATAGAAGAAGCGGGTTCAACTGGAAGCTTTGACAATAATGATCGCAACTCATTAGAATTTTTCTGCTTCCAGCCTCTAACATACGATGCCTCGTTAAGTTCAGCAAGGTACGAGCTTAAGTGGCTCGGCATTCGCCTTTGATTAAAGCCTCCGGATACTCCTCCACTTGGATTCTGTGCATTTTTAATGAGAATCAGACTGAACGAGGCTTCGAACGTCCAAAGTACCGCACGATCGGTTCTTTCAAGATGCTACTAGATACTTCTAGATACTTCTTTCGAGATGATATTCTCCGGGGGGTAAAAGAAAAGACGCGGACGCGGAGAAGAAAGCAGAGGAAAGGCGATAGAAAACGATGAGCCAGAAAAGAGAAGGGGAAACTCGAGGGCACTTGTGCTTTTTTCTTCTCGATGAATACTACCTTCTCGGCGCTAGGCACAAAATATCACAGTTGCCAGCCTAGCCTCAATTCTAATTCCCTGAAAAAAAAATTCATTCAACTCTCGCGTTCGTCGGATCTGCAAAGTTCTACCAAAAAGCGTAACACGATACAAACGTAACGTGAACGAATTGTAGTTTTGGCACAGATACAACGAACCATGACGACGTCCCTACCCATACAGTATTGAAAGGCTTTAGACGTTCACCGTTTACAATTAGACCTATCGAAAGAAACGTAAAATGAATTCGACGTGACACAGATCGGCGAGATCATATTAATTATAAGAAATTAGAAGGGCTACTTGATGCCCTCCTATTTCCCACCCTTCAGCAGGAGTTTCGGCGTACAGACAAGAATTCGCCGCGACAGCAAAAAAGAAGTCCATGAGAGCACTCTCATTATCGGAGTATGCAGCAAACTGGCCCAAGCATAATCCCTGCAAAACTCTTAAACCGTAGGATGTGAAGGATTTTTGCTCGACCAGGATTATCTATACCTTCCGAAGCGTACGACCAGATTATACGTGAAAATTCCCTATCCGCCGCACAAAAAAGTATTGTTCGAGGAAGAAAATAATTGAAAACGATTTTCTCCGAATGGTCGGGTATGGGCGATCTATGTAATGGAGGAAACAACTTCTGAGGGAGCTACATATTGCGCGGTAGAACTGCTTCTTCTCCTTCTTCTTCAAGTTACAGGACGTTTGTGTCGATTTATATGGTAGCAGTATCATATGTTCGACACTTTTGTAAAATGTTAAAGACATAAGGAAACATTCCGAGAGTGATGGATAAATAATAATCTTCGAGATTCTACATCAGTCAGGCGGTGAAATGTTCCTAAGAAAACGAGTGAAAAGATTGTAAGAACAGATGCGAAATACCTTCGTAAACGACACTTTATCACTCACCGAAGAGCGAGACAGAATTTCAATGTTGAAAGTTTGAAAGGGCCTCAAGCCTCGTGGGACTCGATTGAGACGTGCCTCATGAACGCCAACAAATCCGCAAGGTGACTACTGCCGCTGACGCCACTTAGATCTTTACCTCAGTTTTCGACGATTCTGCTTGAAGCAAAATTCGAATGTTAGATATTTCATAGACATAAGCAAATCCCGGTAACTGGCCGCACGCGCTTGCGTAACATTTTTCGAATCCGCCGTAGATTGACGCGGACGATCTGATTATAGCCAGCGATTTCCCAATATCTCGTTACAACACAGGGACAAAATTCGCCGAAACTACAGGGTTTCGTCAGATCGACGAACTCGATAAACCTCGCTGTTCCCTGCATTTTTGACTTCGTGTGCTAGGTAATAGTATTGGCCGCTATACTACTACGTACCTACACCGCGCTCGCTCGAGTAGCAAAATTTGCAGCTGAATTTGCAAAATCCCTTCCCGACTCCTCAGGTAGCCGTGTGTGTGTGAGCGCGCGCGCGCATCGATTAGGAACGGTGAACGATGAACTCTACTACGATATTGGACTCCCCGCCGATTATCCTTCATTTCAATTGAACTCTTTCAAAAAATTAGCTCCTCGTGTCTTTCCTTATATTTTAATAAGAATAATTGATCGTATGCGTCAAGTGATGCTACGCGACAATGATAATAAGGGTGCTGAGGAATAGCACTTGAAGAATATACAGTTGGCAATTGGGCGATCGTAATACAGCGATCGCGATTAAAGAAAGCAGGGTACGAAGAAGTAGCGTTTGCACATTGAACGGACACGAATCGACTGAACTGATTACGAGACGAAATAAGAACCGTGACGTGCAATGAGCTGGAGGCGTTCAGTGAGGGTGCGGTAGAAAGTTGTAAAAGAAGGATAGAAAGAGCATTGTGCTTGTGTAGCTAGGCAAACGAAGAAGGACGGGTGTCGGAAAGAAGGAGAGTGTGGAGGAAAAAGTGCACTAAAAGGGGAAAGAGGAAAGAGAATAAGGAGAATCTTAGGATCCGCAAGCGTGAAAGAAGGAGAGCAGAAATGACGGAGACGGAGTGAGAAGAAGCGGAATGAGAGTGAAAGAGATTGTAACTTCGGAGGAAGCCGGTTAGGGGCGCTGCACCCTCTCCAACATGGCCGTCGTACCCTGACACCCCGTGTGAGTCAGGATCCATCTCGCCACCTGTATTTCGAGCACACCGAGCGCCGCCAGGAGATTCCGTCGTGGGAAAAAAATTTCGTGAGTACCTAGGTTAGAAATGAGTCGACAGAGCGGCGAAGAGCCTAGACTTTTGACTGTTTCCGAATATGAGATCGGGTAATTCCGCGAAGGGTGCAAATAAGGTTGCTGTCGTCCTCCGAAGAAAGGTTCTACGCCACAACCGCGTGCGTATCGATGTGCGCCACTCGTGTCAGCGTGTGTGCAATTGTGCGAGTGTGTGTGTGTGTACCCATGGTTCACCGTTTCTCTGTGTGCGTGCGTGTGTCTACATTGGCGATCAATAAAACGATGGCGGGTAGCATGTTTTGACGGTATACGTGTGTATTCTCGTCTGCTAACACGGCCGGCTTCACTCCAGCCTGAACGCCACCCCCGCATCCCGTATTCCTTGCCCACCTCTCTGGCCATCTCACTCTTTCGCCCTCGCACTGTCACGAACGGAAGGATCTCCTTTACCATCGTCCGAAAGATCTTTCAAATTTTCATCTCGCTTTTGCTTCAAGAAGTATTCCTCTCATGATGATTCGCGTGTTCCACATCGATTGAATTTGCAAACGATCTTGACCCCCATCTCGGAAGAGGCTAATCAGCTGTTTCTCAATAGACGGTACCCATCCATTAAGTACCATCCTACTGTCATTGATAGAAGCGAGGGGCGTTATCAACCCTTTGACTAGTCGAGGCTGACCACAAGCAGCGGCACGGTTCATTTCCTCACTTTGTGGTATCGATCTACAGGCCAAGTGCATCGTCGATGGACCATTCAGAGAAGATCAGATCAGCTTGCCGATCCATCGAACGGCAGATTTATTAATATCTAAGCAGCCGTCTGCCAGTCGTCTGTCTAATTAAAGCGGGGGCTAATTAAAGCCGCTGCCAGCGTTTGCCGATACGTTTATAATTATGATCAAAGGATATGCGTCTATCATCTAACGTCTACCTATCTGCCAGCCATACCATGGTATACCTGCCGAATGACAAGCAAAGCACAGAAATATCTGATTAGCCAATGAGACAATCTCATCTACGAGTTGCACTTTCTACTGTCTCTTGTTCCATCGAGCGGTTTTCTCATGAATAACTTAGGGAGGGGTACCCCTAACGGGAGTAACTTCCAATGTTACAATGATGATGCAGAAATGATCAATGACGAAGATTTTGAAGAAGCTGTAACAGTGAAAGAATGGAATCACAGTTTTACCGGCGAAAATCTGAGCGTCATTATCGATGAACTCCCGAGAACCTTTTACAGGGGGCCACGAGAAAGGGTGTGTCCGGTATCGGACAGGCAGGAACTTTGTTTGACGGTTTAGGATTACTCATCGGCACGAATCTGACCTGAATACGGTCTACAACTTGAACGGAAGACCGGATTCTCAATCCCGTTTGCCAGACAGTTTGCGGCCATCTTCGATATACTCCAACTTGCTCAGCCAGCCCGCAACTGAAATATCGAATTCCCACGGTAAACATACTTCTCAGGACGTATATGGACCGACGATAACTACGCCGAACAAAATGATTTCGCGAAATCTTCGCAACGCTTTTCAATCCCTATGTTTAATCTACGGCACTGGATGTATGATTCCAAGTCTAGATTTAGCTTATTTACTCCATTACGATCAGCACCATTTGCAATGGTTACACGTAACAAGGGTTAAGGTAAAAGAGCTTTTGTAAGGACGTTACACTTCGATATTTTAAGGTAATCGCAATTGTTAATCTTTTCGCATGATCAATTACGTAGAAGTAACTTGTCGAATTCTACATTTGTAGGTCACGATAACCGGCATTAGGAAAATGACATAAGTTAGTAGGCGACGGAGCGAGTACGCGGCTAATGCCGTTAGCTATCTCTCATGCACGCGCGTTTCTCTCTATATAGCCGGAAACTCTGCGGGCCGATTGTTCTCATTCATTAATTCATTACCATGTACGCGGACACACAGAGGTATCCCAGGGACACGAAAACTTTTAGTAACTCAATAAAGCGTTTCAGACCAATGACGCGGAACAAAATGATGAAGCCATTCGCGTACGCTTACGCTAATAACGCACAATTTCTAACCCAACGTGAAAATATCAATAAATGGCTTCAACAATCACCAGTGCGGAGAATTAATCAGAAAACGTAAAAGAACAACACTTCAGTTGCCTATCACAATGACTCGCTTCGCAAAATCCGCGTGATTCTTAAACGGAACGCTATGCGATACTTTGCAGAATTTTGGCGTGGCCCAAATTCTTTCGAAAAGTTTTCTGACGCGACTTCACTAGATACTTCCATCGCTTCCAGAAATTCAAGGAAAAAGGACCGATCGGTGACGGAAACCAATCCGCCCACCTATCCCGATCCCTTGTTTGAGTCGGCAGTAAAAAGAGAAAAAAACACAAAAAAAGAGGCCAGCATAGCTCGTTGCGAAAATCGGAGAATTTCGCGTACAGAAAGTCCTTTCAGAAGTTTGACGTTCCAGAAGCAAAATGCAGCTGTAAAAATGCAGCTGTAAAGACGTAAATACGTGAGAATCTGTTCGGAAATTTCTTGGACTTTATGTGCCGGCACGCCGACATGAGCACCGTTATTGCATAATTCCGCGAATATTTTCTCAGATTTCTGATACGCCGTATTAATTTCGACGAGATTCGCTAGAGGACTGTTTACGAGCGGCTGCTTCGGAGTTTCGACGATAGGTAACGTCGTTCGAAAATGGCTATTGACGTACTCGTTTCGGAGTTGGTATGTTATTATACTGGCGTTGCTGTAACTTCGATAGATCAGAGAGTACGGATGTTAGGTGACCTAAATCCCTCGAAAACTTTAGTGATCGGGCGTCACTCGCGTTCCACCAGCCAGCCGTCTCGCGCAAAACACAATCGACGACGAAACCGCTTTGCCAATCCCTTTACAATCCCACTATCAACCTCTTTCAACCCCCGCCTCATCACTAGACGTTCCAGTCGGGAAGTTTAAAACTGCAAGCTAATCCGATGATTCAGCATCGCGCTTTCACAGAACGGTATGTGATAAAGGGCGCTCAATATGTTTCGAAGGATTGGTAAATGTTTAGCTTATGATATGAAAATGCTTGGAGTCAAACTATATACCACTGGCGTTTGCATGGAAGCAAACCCCCTTTCCCTCTCCCGTTCCAATTGAAGAAATGTCCCTGTGGGCTTTTAAAACTGCGGATAACATTATAGTACGACGAGGGTGGCGATTGAGGCGGTTCAGGCAGCGAGCATAGAAGCCAATTGGACAGGTGGAGACGAAGGAAATAAATCTTCGTCACACGTAATACCTCACTCCGATTAATCACTGCGCCGCGACGGTCGAACAATAATCGCTTTCTTCGATTCCCGAGTGTGCCCCGACAAATTTATTCCACGACTTGTTCATCCTATGTTATCGCGCGTCAAGTTACACGATTGATTATTTCATGGCTCGAGTGAACACGCGTTTCCGGTATGCGCATTCCAATGGAGTATATGTAATCTGATTCTTATGATTATTCGAAGGTATTATTGAAAAGCCACACCAAAGTCTATCCTTCCACGATTTCTAATTGTTATTTGTCCGGTCACCACTTCATCTCAACGCGAAGAACAATCCTACTCCTCCGAGAGTGGATATAGATCGTTTGAAGAGCTACTCATCTTATTTTCTCTACCACCTTTTAAATCGACGGACTCGACGAGCACTGCTGTCCGCGACTTTTCAGTCTTGACCTAGGCGAACCACTCGGTTTTCTCGGTCGAGGGTGATCGTCACCCAAAGAGCAACACATCCATCTGCTAGCCATCACGATACATTCGATGAACGCTCTACAAGTATGTAACTTCGATATGGCTACCCATTGCTTCGAATTTTTCTCTCGCTCGAAACACCAACTAACCGAAATAAAACTTGATAATTCGTATCATAGAGTATTGCGCTTGTTGCGCGCTTAACCTTTATTTATAAAGGCTGTGGGACAAGTATTTTACGGAGAAAAATGAGGGAGTCTAATAATGTTTTAACGATGGAAGGAAGGAAAAAAAAGAAAGAGGTTCATTGTGCGGGAAACATTTCGGACACTAGCAGAGAACGAAATCGTTTCGGTGGCCTTTAGAAAATCGTGTCACTCGTAATACGAGCGCAATATTGAAAACACCCGCTAGTAAATAAATGGGGCAAAGCGATTCTTACGAAGATCCCGATTAAGAGCGAGGGACCTTTTCTCCAGAATTTTTTTAATCTCCCGCCGGCTAATCGTTTGAAGATAATACTCGCGTAGTAAGATTTTCCATTCGCCGACGATAGAATCTTCTGGATCGGAAGAATGTCGACATGGCTGACGATTTGCCGATCGAGGCATTGAGATTTCTTGAAGCTAGCACAGTGCTTGAACGGGAATAAGAATTTTCCAACGGCTGAAACAATGTGTCTTTTTAGCCGAGGATTAGATGAAGCCGAGAAAGAGTCACAGGCTGACTAAAAGGGTCACAGTGGATCGCAAAATGTACAGAAAGGAATTTTCGCAGTCGCCGAATTGACTATGGCAATAGAAACGATGGAACAGAAAAGAATGACCTTCGAGTCAATCCAACGTTATGAAAGTGTCGGTGCGCAAGCTAGCCCTGAATCCGCGGAGTTAAGACTAAATGAAACGTACGCGAAGGTGGCCTGTCTGAAAGAGAATGAGAAAAGAAGTTTTTGAAGAAATTGAGAAGTTTATTAAACACGAATCTTCGGCAACCAGTCTCGAGTGTCCATTGGAAACAGAAAGATTAGGCTGTGACGACGGTGCTGCGTGAAGGAGATAGGCAGAAAATCGCTGCGCCTATGCATATGAATGCACGTTGAGTAAAGGCGAAAAGAGGATAGGGGTGGGAAAGATTTCGATAGAGGAAGGATGGATGAGCGGTGAAAGGAATCGAGTAGGGTGTCGCAGGGTGACGAAAGGGTGGAGGAAAGGGTGGAGGAAAGGGTAAGCAAGAGTGGAAACTAGGACGGGAGGCGCGAGCCCAGGATGGGAGTGTGCCTGCTGGCTGGGGCCACTGACACGAGGCCGTCCACTTCTGAAGAGGTGAATGGGAGGGGTGGCTGTGGGGCTGCCGTGGCCTCGCTGGAAACGCTCGGATTTTCGCCCTACCATCAGCAACCTACTTTGCCACCTATTCCGTTCGCACAACCCCCAGAGAGGAATCTTCGAAACGACCTGCCGTCTTATTCCGCGGATCAGAATCTAATGTAAATAGGAAACGCCTGGGAATATATGTCTGGCTTTTCCTTTCGCTCACAGAAGTATGAACGTAATTGACCGTTCTACTCTAAGCCTGAAAGCAGCCATGGTGTTACCGACTGACATGGCAGCCAATGCGTTAGTCTTCACTCGCATACGAGGGGTTACGCTCAATATATAATATCCGCCAGACCGATAACTCTCTTAACATAGTTTAGTCACTGGCCTCAATACGCTGTGGCCCGTTGCCCGGACTTATCCATCGCACGTCTATCTAAATTTCATTCGCTTGATTTGTCGTCAGTTCTCGATAGATTAAACTGTCGCCTAATTCTTCTTCCTTCGATGTTCCCCGATCTACTCTCCGCTCTCTGCTACACTCCCCATTGGCCGACTGCGCGCAAAACAGAAACGACAGAACGCAGACAAATAGTATCTTTCGATCGACCTGACTACAACTTGCGCTTTCATCGAAGCTACACGTACGAGATTCTTCATGCTCTTTGTTCGTGTGACTTCCACTTCACTTCTCGCCACTCCACCCCCTCACCCGAGCCATCCGCTAACCTGCTTCTCTCTTAGCCATGGCCGCCACCCCCACCACTGATTCCCTTTTACTCTTCCTCTTAAAAGCTATAATTTCAGATCCGTATTTCTCTGGAAAGGAGGAAGTCGTAATTCCGTTTCAGCGTCCGGGAAACGGAAGCAGAAGGAAATTGCGACAGTCATATCGGCCACCGCGATTTCTGCCGTCATTAAATTTCAAATACAACCGCCGTTATATCAGGCTCTATAGCTTTCAGAACTATATAAAAATCTTTCTGTTTGTGTAAACGGTGAGATAACGGTGCTATTGAATTTTGTTATTATACCGTATTCTGTCATTTTGATTAACGAACATTAAACAGACGTCCGGTTAAAGATCGGCGACGACCTAGAATCGACGCCAAGGCAATTTTAGATCATATTAGACGAAAAAGTGAAAGAAATGCACATCCAGCACCGCACTTAAAATGAGTCCAAAATGATAGAGGAAAAATCTATCAAGTCAGTTTATTAGATTGTTTGAAACGTATACACTTGAGACAGCGTATTCATTATCTTAATCGTTTAGGTCATTTCGAAAACAATTTCGTCGACGGCGTGCGAAAGTAAAGGTTGGCAGAAAGGAGCAAAGGTAGATCGAGATTAACCGTCACTGGGGAAACCTCGAAGGAGCTCGACATCTGGGAAGGTTCGCAGGTGCTATGGAATCCTATCGAATAGTCCATACCATCGGAAAGAAGCTTATGGCACGAGGTCTGCATCTCGGCGGCTTTCAGTCTCCCCACTTGCGCTTTCCTGCTCGGTCAATGTTTCTCCAAGCTCATCTATAAAACGCTATTGGATTTGCAGGCATCTTCTTAATCCGATGATATTCTTTTCATGCCTTTTCATGGCTATTTTCATGAAAATTCTATCGATTGTTCAGTGCGCTCTTGGGTGCAATGGATTTCAGTAGTACAGGTGTACCGTGGCGTAGAGGAACGCACACAGGCTCGTGTTCGTTCGTTACTACTGCACGGTAAATCCAGGGAAACTGGGTCAGTGGGTAAACGGCAGACCTACCCCGTGTACCCGGTGTGCCCGATGCACCCGATCACTCTTGAGCTTCCGGCCTCTTTCCACCTCTTTCCTTCTCTCTTATCCTCCCTGCACACATGTAACCGCGGGTAAGTCTCAGTCTCGGAAATGTCGAACCATGAAAATGTATCGAGCGGAAACATTTGATTGAGATCCGTGTCGAAAGTTATCAAGATATTCGAAGAATAGCGTAAAGAATTATAACGTTTAACTTGTGGAATGACGTTTTGATAGATAAGAAAGCGGAGAAAATAAAAACCGTCAAGCTGGCGCCGTTCAAGCTCCGTTTTTCAAAGTCGTCGAAGTCGAGGAGCGGCGGGAGTAAAGGCAGCCGCAGCAACAGCGTGGAATCTGAGGATACTAACCAACAGCAATCGCTGAATGCTGCTCAGTTACTGACTGCATCAAACGGCCTGATAGCACAAGGTGCGGAATCGAACAACAACAGCTTGACGTTCCGGAACGAGACGACGGTGCCTAGTTCACCTCCGCCGTCCTACGAATATGTTCTGGAAGAGGTAATTGCTCTTTGAATCATACAAACATTTGTTGACTACCGCACCCTCTTGTCTCACACTGTTTCCGAATGTAGATCATCGACGATACGATTGTGTCGATTTTTCGATTAGAACTTCGCACTCTCATTTTCCATATTTCTTTGGCCTTCGTTTTATCCGGTTTGCGGTGCAGTTCGTGCTCGGGAATAAATATCTCACCGGTATTGGGATCCCCGCTTCCTAAACTGCGTGCTCGCGGGCTTTTGACGTGGCATGTGCCAAAAGCTGACACGTGCCCGGGTTTCAAGCGTTTCACGCTCAGCGACACAAGGATAGGAAATGACATTATCGCGAAAAAAATCATTTTCAATCGCATTGTCGTTAGTATCTGTCTACACGGTTAAGCCTCGCACGATGAAGCTCTGCAAATAGAAGTAGCAGCTCGTATGCGGAATAATCATAGGAACATTGACGGTGACCGTGGTTGTCGATTACAACGGTCGGACTAACGATCAACGGAAATTACAGACAAGAATGGAGCAGTCAGCGGAAGCGCACGCTGAAGAGGACAATGAGGACGAAGAGGTCGAAAAAGAGCCGAGAAAGGAAAGAAATGCTAGTGGCGGAGGAGACGGAGGGGGCGGACCGGGCGATGGTCAAAGAACACCGGCTAAAGGACCTGAAATATTGCACAAATCTAGCAAGGAGTTTTATAGAGCGGTCGCCAAACAATGGGGTATAACGTGCAAAATGAGTGATCATTGCAGATGCTTCGATTGTCAGGTAGAATTTCAAATGTTTCTATGACTATTTCCTTTTCCTTTAACTACGCGCTTAGCAGGAGCAGACTTTACTCTCACCCATGCCGCATTTTTCCAGAGTCATTATTTCGATTGCGAATACGAAAAGGATGAGCAAGAGAAGACTGACGGTGGTCTAGGTGCAGGTACGCCAATGTTTATCTCGGAAGTGATACACGGCACAGCCTGCGTCCTCTTGTAAAAAGCAGAAAAACTTTCGAGCGAAACCTTCGAAGAAAAAGGCCGGCACATCTCTTATTACAAAGAATGGAGTATTGAAGAAAATTGCGTACACGGACTGTCGACATTTCCGAATGAGTTCTGGCAAGAAAACGTGACGGAATTTGAGAAAAAAATTGTACAGAATATTCGGGAAGGTTCCTTCAATGAAAGTCTTTATCGGAGTAACCGACTGTCAACTCAATTGCATCTGAAAGCACGGATTATCTTAACTAGTATTTTGATGTAACCTGTGTAACTGTGTTTATCGCCGAGATCTATAAATGGAAACCCTCTCAATGTAAACGGTAGATGATATTTTGGATATTCGTCAACCGCTAAAATGATGCTATCGCGAATAATGCAAAATATCTGTCGCGATTGTCTATTCTGCGAAAAGATCTATATTCAGCGCGGTGACAAAAGTAAACGAAGGATTAGAAAAGTAATGGGAGAAGGACTAAAGCTGGATAAGATGGTGGGCTGGTCGGCGAGCGTTTTCTTACGGTCAATTGCATTTCCAGTCGTTCCGCCCTAAGCTCCTATATTGTACGCGTTACTCTTGTATTCTGATTATCGTGCGAAAGGATTGACCGATATCGATAGCGACCAAAAAGAGTTATTGTACATTGTGTGAAAAAAGGCGGGTAACGGGAGCCAGCGGTTGTCCGTGGCGACGAGAAAGTAGGGGTTAGTTTTCTGTGTTAAATGCCCAGTAGGAAGCTGGGAAATACGCTCAGGCTGCAATATGCCGAGCAGAAATCGAATCATATTATATTACAAGAGTCTATTAAGCGCCTAATTAAGCGATTTAAATGTTACGTGTGCTCTAATCGCATTGTCTGTCTCGAAAATCGATCATTTTGAGCAACATGTTCAATTTCTGAGTAATATTCACGGCAGCAGAAAAATTACGTTACGTGACGTTTTAAATAACAGCTGGTGCTAAGAGTTAGAACGAGCGTCTGTCCTAACGTGCACATTACTCAAGATAACGAGTGAAGCCGTTCAGAACGGCTTCTCTAATCTTCCGTACAATAGGAAAAGGCGTAAAGTAGTTAGTTTACGAGAATTAAATCTAGCGATTTTCCGCGAAATTCCAAGTTCGACGAAAATCGAAACTCGAAACACATGAAAGTATTCTTTGATCGGCGAGTTATCCGCACGACCACGACGCAAATTCGTTGCCGAGGATATTTGAAACTGCATCGTGCTCGTTTGCGTTTCAGGCACGGTAATTAATGGTGATCCGTAGACAAGGCAGAGTAATGTAACCGTAGAATTAAATCCGAGTAGATGAATCCGGTGAATTTTTATTCGAACTTTAACTTGTCAAACGACTAAAAAAAATTCTGTTACTTTTCTTCAAGCATCTAGCTTATTCTTCTTAAACTCGTAACGTTCTAATCTTTAATAAGAATGGAAACTGTTTACGCGAAGCAGATCGAGAGACATGCGAACTGTAGAAATCTGCTGAAAATTGAAAGGAAGCGCAGAATCATTGAGCCCGTCATTATTTCCTTCGAGATGAGCGAAGCAGTCTCTGCGTATAACGGGGATTGAGGGATTCAACCGAAACATAATACAGTACCTGCCTATACTTGTCTTTTCACGATATTACTTACGATTCTTTTGTACCTCGCGCCGAAGAGTATATTAAAAGCGTGATCGCGCCATTTATATTATTAAATAATTCTATTATATCGATAGCGAGACATTTCTCCCTACTAATGTGTACCTAATGCCAAATGATCTTTTTCTATAACTGAACGTTAACGACAAGACCCGAAGATAAACTTTGTTAGTACGATGTAATACGATCGTCACGTATATATAAACCTGAATACACTGCACGCCTTTTATTTAGTCATTGGTTATAGCTTGTATATGTGTGTACGTGGTAAAGAGAAAACGGAAAACGGAAACTAGTAATAAGAGAGCGGATGGTAGCGTGGTTCGAAACGGCTATAGGTTGTACTGTATCGATACTTTGAGCACGATGTAACTAAGAGTTTGTTTCGAAGGAAGGAAATCCGCTAAGGCTGTTCTCACTTTTACTCTCAGATGAAAGGAAAGAGACTTGCGACGATGTTTTCGAACATTTCATCGTTTTTCCAGAAACGTCGAAGAAATGCCCAGGCAACTCGAGAAATCCTATATCCTAATAAAAATATGGGACAAATTCATATTCTACCTACGTACTTCGTGCTCGCGTATGTGTAACATCTATACTATGTATGTAAGATGTGTATAGACATTGGAGATCATTAATCCGACAGGAAGTCGTTGTATAGAGAACATGACTCAATGTATAACTCGCTGTACTCTAACGAACAGCACCAATAAACAAGGCCTAACCGATGCCGTCTTATTTTTGTCTACTCGACAAAATCCTTAGCCTAATCAGTCAAATGAAGTCTGGCAGCCGAACGCTTTTCCTCGGCACGCGTTAACGCAATCGTTATCTCTTGCAAACAAATTTATCTATTGGGATAACGAGGAAGGACAGGCGAAAGAATCAATACATAAACTCGGTAGTAGGTGGTTTTTCGCTATAGCGTTTAATTGATCGAGATTGAACGAAATGAGAGAAGGAAGGTGCCCCTGCCTTATAGCAACCCGAACGAAAACAGTGAGTAGGTTAGTCGCGCCTAGCGGTAGGAGTAGCGGTCTACCGACATCGATTACTCGAAAGATCGATCGCCATTGTGATTGCGATCGTGCTGCATGAAACGTGATTAGGCACGTTGATCGTTCAGCTGAAAGAAGTCCGCGTTCTTCCGATGACATCAGACCAGGCTACTTTGCAGGTCTGTCGTCAGCGCGCAGCTTCTGTTCAACACTTGTCGCGCATAGTTTCATTCTTTCTTTTAGGCCTTTCTTCATTGCCTTTGCCTTCTTACTCCCTTAACAGATGCTCCTCCTCTCTCAATGTCTACAAAAGCAGGTCCGTCTTTGCGTTCGAAGGATCTTTTGAAAGTGATCGCTTGAGGAAGAAGGAGTATTGAGGCGACACGTTAAGAGCGCCGCTTGTTAAAGAGTGAACTTAACCGATTTAGCGTTATAGATGGTAAAAAGAAAATGATAAAAGAGTGTTAGCTGGTAGCGTAGTCGGAACGGGGGCCGTCTCCCGCCATCGCCTGCTTTCTCTCCTCTGCCGTTCTACTCCGTCCCTCTCTCCCAGTCGTCACCCCCGTCGCGGCTACTTGTGTGTCCATCGGTTTCGTCCGTCGTCCCTTCTTCACTCTGTTTGCGCCCGTTTCACTCAGTTAGCTCGGTATCGCATTATGGTACGGTCAGAGTGTGCCGGCACGGTGGTACGTCGCGACCGTTCCAGTGCATCGCGTCAGCGCTCGTCGAACAACGTGCCGCGATCGGCGAGGATCGAGGAGACGACACGCTGAAGAGAAGAGGCTCGCGCGCTCCTCCTTGGCATGCGGTCACGAAAAAATGGGAAAAACCGCCAGCAAGTTGAAGTCACGCCGTAGTCAGAGTCAGTGCAACGGTCACACCTTATCTTCACTACGTTCACTAGTATTTCACTAGTATTTCAATTCATCCTCATAAATATCCCATATCCTAACCGTCCTTGTCGATTTCACCTTTCCGTTTCTCCTTAGCTAGCGTGACAGGAAGATGGAAAGGAAGGCAACACGATATGAATGTCGGTGACAAGACAAGTGTCACGTCAATGTCGTACCTTTTTATTTCACTCGCAATACGCCACGACAAGAAAATAAGAGAGAATTTTGACACCTCATACGGCGAATGAGAGCACGAGCGATAACGCGACGCAGAAATAGATAGAGCGAGAGTGAAAGAACGATCATCGAGCAACGCCTACGCAAAGTCCGATCGCTTTGCAGCCGATTTACATGGACGTGTGAACTTTCAGCTATATCGAGCCAACTGTACGCGATTTAAATGCTGGATCGTGCGGAAAGTAGATACTTCTTCAGGTGAAAGTGAATAGATCAGTTTATGTACCTTCGAAATTTCCGCTTGACGAATGACAAAGAGATTAAAATTCCTGGCACGCGATGAACGTGCGTAATTATGTGCCAACGAAGGAAACGGGGGAATCACGAGCCACAGAAATACGTGCGTTTTATGAAGGATATTCGTTATACGTGTCGTGCTGTGTGCTGTCTCTCCGTACTTTATTCTGACTCGTACGATCATTTTTACACTCTCTGTTCTGTATTAGTTCGATCACGCCTCACGCTACTCGACTCAGATGATGTTTAATGATGGAAGTGAGCAGTTACTGTCAAGAGGGGTGTCATTTCTGGCTATTTTCAATTGGTATAGAACGAATGAAACTACGAATTCCACGCGGTCGCCATACCTTTTTCGGCGATAAGCCGACGTCTCGACACGTTGCATAGTTATCTCGGGTAAACGGTGAGCTTATCACCGTTGCCAGGTATTATGTTAGCGAAGAGAGAGAGAGAGAGAGAGAGAGAGAGAGAGAGAGGCAAGAGAGAGGAAGGCAAAAAGACAGAGAGCGAGAGTAGCCGCACACCTGCATTCCACTACTCCGCTTTTTCAACGTGAGCTCACTGCCGCGAGCTGTTCTCGGTATTAAAGGCTTCGGTACGCGCGTCATCGAGAGCGCAAATCGACCTTAAGCTCGTTCGTTTTCGTCACGATCGCAGAAATTACGGCGGCTCTTGTTTCGTCCGTAAACCGTCCGTAATGGATTACAATCGCTCCGTACACGAACGCGGAATAACACCCCGAGATTGCTTCTATCTTTTTTAATTAGCCTTAGTCAACTAACATAATCTGTGCAGCGACATTCCGTACAACTTAACGGAAATAAATATACTTTTGCATCTCTAACAAATGTATAGAAGCGGCAATTGAACGTCCTAATCGAAATCGGCGGCCTTGCTTTTACGGTGTCATCATTGCAGCGTGCACTAAATAAATGACTCAGCGAATAAGTGATACCAGACATTCACTGTAATTAATTGCTCTACTTATTCCCCCTATACCGAAAAAATATCGATATCGATTGACAAGTTGCACATTTTTCACCACTCGGCAGAAATGTTAGCTGGATTAATCTTTGACGTTACGCAATCTATTCCTCTCTATTCCTTTCGATTCGCGTTGGCATTTACAAATGTGAAAGCGCCAACTCCAGACTTCCATTGCGGAGGTCGTTCCCGATAATTTATCGGATTTATCATTTTTACCTCTTCTTTCGTTTATGTCACATTAGGCATAGCATGGAGCTTTCGATTTCCATCAATGGTAACACTGCAAAACTTGAGTGCGAGCGGTCGACGTCGCAAAAGAGATGGCCTGCCTTCTTCGAATTCCTGTAAGGATCTGCGATCAAAGAGGCACACCATTCACCTCCAACCAGAAGTGATTATACAAAAAGAGCCGTGTTTAATAGTAACGCCACCCTCGCCGCTGCAAATTACCAGGAGAAGCCGAAGGTATGCGACGATTTTGACAATAGTCGCTTAACAAAAATCGTATAAATGGAAAATATTATTGGACCTATTTAGAGCTGGTGATCTCGTCTTAACCATTTTTTAGCTGAAAGTTCAAATGAGTGTAATACCTTTGGTATCGCATTAGCGCGCCATAAAAGCACGCAGAGGAAGCTGACGCATAGTGAAATTCGTTCTGGTTCAAGTCTCTCTCAAGAAGGGAGTCTCTGAGCAAAGTCAAAACTCTCTCCAGGTTATGACTTATGAATTAGCTTCTTTGAGGGTACGTCGAGATACCGGTATAAGAACATAATGGATCCGGCAGGTCTTGAACCGGTTTTCCTCGATCTTTGCCTTCAAAATGACGAACCCACTCGTACGCGACCGGCAACAAACCCGGGATCCCTATAACGGAAGAACTAAGATCGGGGAAACCGTCAAGTACCGACTGGACATTCAAGAATTACACTTTTGAAGCAAACAGTTCACCCTAACGTGGTCATAGTCTCAAATTCAGCGCGATACTATAATGCAATTCCGATATTTTACTGGCCCCCTATTTTACTGGGTCAGAGCTTATTCTATATATTCTAAAAAGAGGTCTAAAAAGTGATTAGGTAGAGTCAGGTTAAGGATGCGCAACGCTGAAAGAAGAGGCGATTTTTGACAACGGTTCTTTTAATCGGACGTTATAAAGACAATTGTACTAGTTTAACTAAAAGTCACTTGGCTTACATCAAATTCATTTATTATGGGTAGAAAATGAAATACGCGATACTATATCGCTTGTAAGAGAAGCGACCTGTTGCCAATACTAATTTGCGTAGAAATAGGTAGAAATGGGTAGTAATTTATTTGATTTATCTTTAGTCAGCCCATTCCACGGAACGTAAAGAATTTATCCTGATATCTTCTGCGCAGCTGCATACACAAAAGCGTATCGTTCGAATTACTCCGTAAATAGAGTCTGATAAAACGTAGCATGCAAAAGAACAGGCACGATCGCAGGACAGATCTTATGACAGTAACATGAGATGTATCTCTGATAATACGCTAAGTGTACATTTAAAGGAATATCGATATTAAGTTTGCTCGTGTCATTTTTATATTTTGAGCTTGAGTTCTTGAGTCACTCCGGATACTTGTCGGCGATCACTGAAAGTATTATAGAATAGAAGTAGTAAGGATTAGGTGTATGGGATGAATGGGATGCATCAGATGCATCGGGCGCTTATTGAGCGTCCTGCCTGCGACGCAGGCGCGTCCCGGCTATCAACCCTCAGCATGCATTCTCCCTCTCTACGTCTCTCCTTCGTTCTCCATCGTCAACAGATCAATAGTCCCCATATATCGACACGCCGAACCTTCGAAAGAGAATCGACAAAAGGAGTTGAACCGAAGGACGTTCTCAAGGAACGTTATCAATTGGGATTAATGGCCCGCCGTTGAGATACTAAGTGGTGCGTCGTAAGAGACTTCTGTCACTCTTTCCGACACCTTCGTGTCAGTAAGCGACAGCCGAGCGGGAGACAAAACGCAGGCGTGGAAAGTTAAGACGAACGAGAAGTCGCCCCCACGCGATATTGGCCCATTGCAGTGCCGTATAATCTGTATTCGAGCCACTATCAAAGACCCACGATCGTATCGTGTCAATGTGTAATCTGACAAAAGACATACTGTAATGACATAGATAAATGTTCCATTAACGCCGATCTAGCTTCCAGTTATTGAACTACGTCAAATCAATTCGAAACGTCAAGATCCGAAGAGAAAAATCTCGGAATGCATTTTACATCGGTCTAGCTGAAGCGGTAAAGAGCTTTCGAGGTTAAGCGAGCTTTAACGAGGTTTAACGAGCGTGAATAGCGTGGCGACGCGTTTACTTTCATGACTTGAGCGAATTCTATTAATACCGGTTGTACGCCATCCGTGTCCCTACGAAAATACGGCACTGCCAGTGTCATAGGGTCTACGAACATAGCTCAGTGGGGTGCGCGCGCTCGGCCTGAGAGCCGTGTGGCCAAACCCTATCTGCTCCATTGGCAAAGAAAATCGCTTTTCCGGACTCCTTTCAAATACACAGGCCACCTTTTTCCACGATATACCGAAAGCCGCAACCGGGGTGCTATTTCGATAAGATGTGAGTGAGAAACATCGAAGTTACTTAGATTTCTAAACGGTCCAGGTCTCTAGACGAAGACGAGGAGACGGTGGTGGAGGAGGAGCAGCAGGAGGAGGAGCTGGACGGAAAGGAGGCTCGCGACGCATGTCTCTTAAGTGAACCAAAATCAGAGCCGAGGAGGCCCGAGAACGATCATTCCCATACCCCAATGGTAAGCAATTATAAAACACGTAGTAGTTTAGTGGGCGAGTAGTTTTCCTGGGCAACACACAACCTTACGCTTGTCACCCGAAATATCATAGCTTTTAGCAGTGTTTATAGCGATCGCAGTTAGATCGACTTCATACGGCTGGACTTGGCGGGTCAATCGTTATGCTGTCTCGCTACGATGACAACATCGAGTGCGGCGATGTCTGCTGTGTGATCATCTAACAGATCGGCTGCTCAAGGCTGCTCTCGTTAAGCCAATCTTGTCGGTCAGCAGATTCGCGCCACTTCTGCCTCGATTAGTACAATTGCCTTATGTCAAAAATTCTTCTACGAACGTTAACATAGCCCGTTAACACAGAACAGTTGAAAAATGTAAGCGTAAGAAGAATAATAAGATCGTTTTTTTTTTTATTTCTTTCTTTTTAGGAGCCCCCGGAAGAATCGACACGGAAATTACTGGAAAGGGAATTGCGGCTCCTAGATCCTCGAGACTTACGTTCTCATGCCTGGTATCACGGTAGTACTTTAAGGGGTGGTCGGAAGGGGGCCGAAGCAGAGGTGCCAAACGATGGCGACTTCCTAGTCCGTGATTGCGCTTCCCAGCCTGGAAATTATGTCCTGACCGTGCGATGGAAAGGTCAACCTCTTCATTTCGTCATTAACAGGGTGAGTTGCTACCTCAGTTCTACCGAATAAAAGCACGCAACTATTCTTGTCTCCAGAGTGGAAGCATATATGAATAATTAATTAGGAAATATATCACGATATATTGTTACGCGTAGGTTGTCATTCAACCGGACACAGTGTATGAAAGGGCTCAATACCAATTTGAAGATGAAGCTTTCGATACAGTAGCCGACTTGATAACGTTCTATGTCGGTAGTGGCCGTCCAATAAGCCAGGCCAGCGGCGCTCGCATAATCACGCCAAAACCAAGATGCGTTCCTCTAACTTGTGTCGCAGGCAGCAACGCGAATCAGCAGCACTGCTCCAGTCCATCCTCTTCATCTCTATCGACCGGATCGCCGCCTAGACTACCTAGAAAACAACAAAGGAGTCATTCCCTAACAGCTCAGCACCACGTGCCGGAGCAGCACGGAAGAGATTCTGGTAACCAGCAAACTCCTCAGCTTCCTGTGCAATCCAGTACTCTGCCCCGGGTACCTCCTATTCAGAATCAGCCACCGTCTTGTTCGTTGTCTCTCGGTCGGCAGAAAATTACCAGGGTAATATCAGACCCAGCTCTTCAACAGCAGCAGCAGCAGCAACACCAGCACCAGCAGCAGCAGCAGCAACAATCCCATCAAACTGTCGGCCAACAAAATACTCTGGGGAATGCACCGCCTAAGCCACCCAGAGTACCGTACGCGCCTAATCATCAATACCATCATCATCATCACCATCATCACCATCATCACCACCATCACCAAGGCTACCAGGCATCAGGGAGTGACAGTGGGAATGGTTCAGGAGACAGTGAGTTCGAAACAAACAATTCTGGCGGCACGAGCAATCCGTCGTCGTCGGCGCCAATAAAGGGAGTGGTTATAAGGAGTCATTATAATACGAGTAACGACGGAACAAATGGAAATAATGGGAACGAATATGAGTTATCAGCGGAGGAACAGCTCGTTGTCGCCGCTCCCTCGTTGGAAATCCAAACCGTGCTGGATATCGAAGGATTCTCAACGTTGCTGCTTCCTGCCGGGGAGCACAGACCGCTCGATCCCACGGCGCTGAGAGGTGTCTCTGGAATGCTTCACGATTCTGCACCGCGCGTCCTAGCTTCTCACTTGACCAGGATTGACCTCGAAGTGGCTCTTCAACCGGGTACTGGAAATCGAAGCGGCTTGAGTGGAATCGAGCTAGCAACATTACCCCATGGCAGACAAGCGAGGGTCGATCTGATAGAAAGATCGGAATGTTTAAAATTATTAGTGGCTGTTACCGTACTGGCCGGAGCAACGGCAATTGAAAGAGCTGCTACAATCAGTAAATGGATCAAAGTTGCGATTGACACGAAAACGGCGCTGGGCAATTTATATGGATTTTGTGGAGTCATGCTAGGTTTGTGTTTGCCACAAATTCAAAGGCTGGCAAACACCTGGCATCTCTTAAGACAAAAGCACACCGATGAGGCGTTCAGCTTCGAGGCGAAATTAAGACCTACCTTAAGAGCCATGAATGAGTGTACGAATCCGCAGGCGCCGAACACCACGTTACCACATTTGTTACCCATTGCGTTGTTGGGAGAACGTGGACCGGAAGACGTGCTAGGTATAATACAATTGCCGATTGATCTGTAATAGGTGAAATTAGGAGAGGAAAACGTATTTCAGCTTTCACTCGTAGCTACATTAAGTGTCAACATTTCATGTAATTGTACTTCTAGGGACTGTAACTCCGTCAGGACTAGCAGCAGCTATTCTTTCGCCTTGGGAAAGCTCTGCACCAGATTGCGGTCTGTCAATCGTTTGGTCACACTTGGAAGGCGCGAGGAAACTAGCCGAGAGCTTACCCTTATTCCGACGAAACGCCGAAATTGCTTTAGAAGGCTGTAGAAGCGACGAACTATTGTCCGACGCGTTTCGAACGGAATTCCACATCAAATTTTTGTGGGGCAGTCGAGGAGCTGCAGTGGCCCCCGAAGAAAGACATCTCAAGTTCAGTCAGGTGCTAGATGCGATGTATGACAAATGTTCGGCGAGCGAAGTGTCGGCGTAAAGATCGACCGAAGCAAGTGAAATATTTGAGATCCGACGATTGCATCAGTGTTAGACGAATTTCAAAACTTTCTCCTTTCATACCTTCCTACGTGGAATCTCAATTTTCTATCAGAACCTTAGTGAACAACTTTTTAGTTTAGTTTAGTTGATGGATGTGTCTTGAACCGACCTTGCTATTCATTCGATCTCTGCAGTCCCGCTCGAAAACACTGAGGCAATCTACTGATAGGTAATTAAGCAAAATCCCACAAATAGTGGGAACGATCTTTCCTCCGCGGTGAATGATTCGCGATAATGAACGATGTATCTTTATACGTTGTTCAGGTGATAGCCGAGCAATATTATTCGATAGGTATCAATCACCGTGAAATTACGGCGGCTTCATTCAGCGTTAACAACAAATCAAAATACATAAAACGTAAATATAAGCGTAAACGTAAACGCGATTTCAGGATACGTATTATCCCAAATATAACCGTGGAACGCCATTATTATTGACGTAGAGCACAAGCAAAATCCCCCGTAAAAATATAGCTGCTCTTCCAACAATGCGATCGATTCCTACTTAACGATAACCAATTATCCTGACCCGTGACAATACGAGCGAAAGCGTCCAAAGATGTTAGACACAAGAAACAGTCCTACACGACTGCCAACCCGTACTATCGTGTACTTAATTTTAACCGACTGTATATTCGCCCAATATTATGTTGTAAATGTTGTTCATGTTTGTTCATACTTAATATACACGAATGATAAAAGTGTGCTATTCATTGCTTTACCTAACCTCAACGACAAATTATCCTTATGTTCAGATATGTACAATCTTGCATCGATAAGCTCCTAACATATGCTCACCTGTGGACGTACACGATACGTAAATCTTACCTGAAATTTGTCAGAATTCAAGGCTTCATCGTACAAGCACCGTCGTGAATAAGCTTGTATCATAGTGCTGTTGCCATTATTTTCGACAAACATTTTTTATACGCGAAATCCAATTCCCTTTTCCCCTCCTTTCAGTTCTCCACTGACATTAGCCATGCCCCTAACATGACTCTAATTACTTTTTCTTCACCGACAAGATATCCCGACAAGCGAGGACTTACCTTCGGTTGCATTCTCTGCAATTCAATTCACATAAACGTGTAATTTAACAAGCGACATTGACATAATTAGGTATATAGTGAGAGCAACCGACTGCGAGTAGCGGGCGATATTTTAAATTATTTCCTCAATTCTTCCTCTCACTATCGTTACAGCATCGTTCAGATATCACACACACACACCCTCTCACCGTCGATCAATCTGCAAGCTTTCGACACAGAAAATGACCATACAAATGTACGAACATCAAAACAGTATACTGTTTGAACAATTAATGTGATTCGCAGATGATTTAAAGGGAGAAGTAAGTATGATATTAGGCAAATGCATGCAATATCATAGATATCGCTGTACTTTGTAAATGTATTTGAATAAGAGAAATATTTGTTGAACAATGGCTTAGTTAGGTTCCTCTAGAAACCGGGAATAACCTGATAGATACGTGATGTGGGTGGAAATGCGAGGGCAGAAAAATCGAAACATAGGCCGCGCACTGCCTAACTAATAATTCACGAGCAGCTATTCGCATGCTCGAATATAACAACGTCTCTTCGACTTCTATAGCCTACTGTGCCTGGCGAAAGATATACGTAATAAAAGAGCATCGGTTATTTTTTTCTACTTTTTTTCTATTAAAATTCGTTCACCTTGCCATTCGCAATATTTCGTTGACAGCTTAAATTTCTGATACTTCCCTCGTCCAAAGGTCAGTCATGAAAGTCTCAAATTACGAGAAAGATGGAAAGGAGTAGACGCTGGGTGGATGAATTTTTTTCAGAGAATTGGGATCCACCAACTGGGAGCGTTGTGGAAATGTGATTTCGTTCGGAGAATTATTCAGCCAGTGTAAAAGCTTGCGACGTGCAAGCTTTGACGTGCAAGCTTTGACGTGCGTTGAATGAAGGCAGGTGCTCTTCATTGAATATGTACTTGCTTGGGGACAATGGAAAGCATGAGTCAGGCGTAATAACCAGTCTACACGCATTCCGTCTATTCCTCTACACGCATGATTCACAGAAGGAAAACACGCTGGCTCGGTAGTTTGAAAGAAGAAATTTATTAATCGCTTCAATGGACAGCCAAACAGATTGAAGAAGGGACATTAATTCGAAGTTTAGCAAAGATATCGTGCACTTCTTTCCAGATCTGAACTTTAAATGAATTCGAATGAAGCTCTTATACCTGCGGTTGATCGCACTCTCTTTCTCTTATCGTGTCTATCGTCAAATATCGATTACGATACAACGACCGTGGACGTGCGAGGCCACACTCATTGACGTGAAGATTTTTATTAAAAATAGATACACGCTGCCGCCTTGCGAAGACGGTCACTATGTTTATATAAGTCTTATAACGGCCTATAATGTACCGCCGTATAACAAATAGCGGTAGAAATAACTTACTACGCCAACAAGGAAACTAGCGCGTATCGTCGATGTGTGCAACACACAGAGGATCTTAAGTAATTAGTGATCCATGGAAATCCTGCACAGCCCTTCTTCTTGTCGCCACCCCTTTACTCTTAACCCTTAAAGTCTCAAGTAATCCAAGTGTCGTCACTTGCACAGACACTTTAGACATTTTCGTAACTATTTCTGATCGATCGAGCTAGAAAGATTGAGAACCAAACGCCAATCGCCTGAAAAATAAGAATTTTCCTCTTAAGATCCGTCAAGCACCGTGCAGTTGCTTGTTACTTAATAAATATTACCTGAACGAATGCAATGCCAATACCAACGCCGCCGAGCTGAATAGCATGGGCTTTGATGTAATCTAACATCTTACGTAGGCACCCTTCTTTGTGAAGGGTGTCGGACGTCATTGTACAAGTGTCTCCGTTTTGGCAGCAAGTATCAGGTAAAGTCCCGTTTCGGTACGCATTCCAATCACTAGGTACCATCGTTCCGCAACAACTGAACTAGAAAATAAGAGAAATATCAGTTACAACCTTCCGGCTGATATCGTTGAAAGAAAAATGAAGGAGAATCCATTGAGCACGGTCAGGTAGACGAAGGTTCAAAAAATCAATGTTTACCCTAGCTTGCGTGTATGACAAACGCAAACACCATATGTCGTATTATAAGAAATTAAATGCACGCATGAGAACGGTCAATATGGAATTTAGTAACGTATTAACTAACCCCGTATCTTACGCTCCATCTCTACCGAATAAAATGCGACATTAATATTCAACGTGATTGGAAAATATAAAAAGATTTCAAGACATTACGTCGGTTTGCATTTTATTCCACATCAACTTGACTTCCTCGCTATTGACATATTCTGCCATTGAACTGTTCATTTTATCCTCAATAATATCGGTCGCTCGTGCCCTTAAAACGTAGCCGGAAATTCCACCAGCCAGTTCCATAATGAAGATAAGAACCAGCAGGCACGTAAACTTAACAGAAAAAGAAATTATTTTTATTTAGTCACGATTATGTTCGTTCGACGAAAGAATCCTCTTTATCGGTATATCTCTTTCAATAGATACTCACAGTGACGATCATGCAATAGTTTTCTCGAACCGCTCCGCAGCATCCAAAAAATGCAACGAAGAAAATAATCGTTCCAATTGCGATAAGAAGATTCGGAGCGGAGAAGAATTTGTTGTCAAGGAAGTGTTGGTAATTGTGGTACACTGCATGTATCACGGCGCCAATCGATAATAATATTATTCCTGTGATCTGAAAATATGTTAACATTGTCAGTATGACGAAGTTATCAGTTATAGATTCTAGATAGACTCTAGATTCTACTTAATTACTAAAATGCAATTCACACACTCTGACGGTGAAGCTAGACGCAACTGTTCAGACGGCCAAAAACAAACCACTTCACGCTTACGTTTTTCTATTTCTCGACAGCTGGGCGTAGTTTACGAATAAATCCTCTTATAACATATGACACACCGCTAACATGAAAACTTATGACGTGCCGAGCAAATTCAATTTAGGACATTTTAGACGTAACAGCAATTCCAAGATGGACCGTTCAAGATTTTCATCGAAAGACGCGTAAAACGCAAAATTGTTAAAGTTGAGGGATACAGACGTAATGGAAGGAATATCTATAACCCGTGAAAATATAGCTAAAACACACTATTGCCTGCGATATATTCATTATGAAGAATGACTGGCATAGTTGTGAAAAAGTAGAATTGGAAAATTGTCATTTAACATGGATCGGGTTATCTTTTATCGTTGACAGTTGCCGCTGATTCGTTTCCTATTTTCCAACTACGCGACACATCGAAACACGTTGCGGCATTACTATTGTTACACAATAGTCTTGTGTCGGGAATACCACGTCATAGCAAATGTTGTGTCATCGATGCAACTCTCGTTAAAAAGTTCTCAGAAACGTTTTTCGTTCCACACCGGAAAATACTATCTTGACCTTGTCCTGCGCTCACATGACGATTACAACATTTCCATTCTATGTTAACCGGTTACCTCTAGTAATACGCCTGTCGCCATTACGAAACGCATAGATTTACGGCAGGAAAAATGTAATGTTTGGAAGAAATATCGGTCTGTCGAATTCCACGTCACTCAAGATGCATGCCAAACGGAGTTTCAAAAATAATGCGTTGCCACTAATATATTAACTTGTTCTTTTTTTGATAAATCAGTATGAGATGGTGAAAAATATGAATCAGAATTACTTAATAATTCTGTCGAAAGAAACGAAAATCTGGTTGAACACTTTGTCACTCATAAGAAAGCATCGTTTTCCACAAGAGCTGCGGTGTCCGAGCGGTTAAGGAGATGGACTTGAAATCCATTGGGTTCTACCCGCACAGGTTCGAATCCTGTCCGTAGCGAATTATTTTTTTTTGCTTTTTTATTGTTGTTTTCCTTTCCCCGCGTTGTAAGGCAACGTCGAAACCCTTACATTGCTTGCAATAACAAATAATTTCGATCTATTGATAGTTTTCAAGAAAATAGCGTAAACTGCGCAATATTTCACATGAGAATTGTGACAAAATGGCTCGATGCGTAGTATCTTATCGTCGGCCAACACTCCGATGACCGAACAAAGATCTGGAATTTCCGTAATTACAGCCTGTTGGCTAGCTGCTCATTTGACATTGTATAATTCGAACAAAATAATAGTTTTTAACTCTTGGTTTTTGTCTCTCGAAGTCGTCTTTCCTCCTCGTACAAGAGCAACTTGAACTGACACCTGATAAGAGGTTAAAAATACTGCTACCAGACTGAGTCAATATGCGACTGTCTTGAGTGTGAATGCGTTAAGGAGGAAGATCAGGAGGAAAAAATGCGCGAATCGCGTGACACAGATAACTACACCAACAACAATAAGATTATGAGCAAGAAGTCAGTGAGAAAGTGCACAGCAAAAAAGTGTAGAGCGCAAAGATGAGGCGATGCTCAATGGCAAAGCAATGAAGCGTCAGACGGCCATAATGAAAATAAACGTTTGACACGACTGGCGTATGTCAGCCCTGAGGAGTACCGTTTTAACGTACAAAGAGGAATATGGCAACAGCAAGAGATCGCCGAACGAGTGCTATCTTCGAGTGAACGTCAGACGGCAGATAACCGGTTCGCCAGCGAAAACAAAGCAAGTCTGCGTCCTCCTGCCAGTCAATGTTTTCCTTTTTTCCCTCCTCTCTCGCGTCCTTTGTTTTATTCTACCTTGATAATACTCGTATATTTTCCTCTGTCGATGCTTTGCCCAACGCATTGATTGCTAATTCAGCCGAACGCAAACTCAAAGCTAACCGAATGGGGTAAAGTAGGTCTGGGTTGACCGTTGACAGATGATAACCAAAGGCGTTTTTATTCGAAAGACGCAAACGAAGAGTACATGAGACGCAGATAAGATTAGTACTTGCGTAGACACGCGTACTTTTACGGTGAATCCGGAAAAATGTGTTGGAAATACGGTAACGTTGTATGTTAGCAGGAGAAAGCTACTTGAACAGCTTCACCGGTTCAACCAAAGAAGTCGACCTCGAGAAGAAGTAAGGCTCCTGTCCCGCGGTAAATCTTGACGGTAAATCTTGACGGTAAATATTGACGGTTGATCGTGACGGTTGATCGTGACGATTGATCGTGGCGATTGATCGTGGCGATTGATCGTGCTCCGTTTGATCGTGGCATTTGATTGTTGCGCCACGGGATTCGTTGTCACCGAAGAGTGCCAGCTCATCGACAGAATGGCGCGCATATCGCACAGTACGACATAAAACGAACTAGTAATACGTAAAACTCACCACGAACAGCAAATTGAAGATGAACATGAGGTACTTGACGCATTGTGTATTCGTTGACAACTTCATTTTTGATACCATATTCTTGAGCGCACCGAACGAAGGAACGAAGAAACGAAGGAAAGGTCAGGCAATAGGATGATAAATTGTTAGGCGAAAAAGGCGATGGCAAAGAGCGATCTGAAATATGAGGGAGCGCGACGCGAGAGGAGCAGACTCGGTGCTCCGAACTGCCTCGATCCTTCCGCTCTCTTCGTCTACCCGTTCACGCCACACTAAAAACGTGTCTGCCAGTGAGCTCGCTCCAGAACTTTGTAGCACGTTGATAATCCGTTGAAAAAGCGTTATCGTCGTTCGATACACGTAGACAGTAGGTGGCTGCATCTGTGTGTGCGCGCTGTAAGAGGTGTGAGCATGCGCGCCCTGTTACAAGCCGGTTCCTGCCATACGCGAACGCCACCGAAGCCACGAGGAACTTTGACGAAGGGAAAAGTGATTTTTCTCCCGGACCCACGCATCGGGCTTCTCACGAGAGCCCACGAGGCTCCCGCTTTTTTCCTACATCCGAGGAGAAAGTTTAAGTGAAAGCATATCGATTAGCTCGCTTCGAAGCTTCGATCATTTCGCCTTCCCAGTGACTTTTCGGCGCCGATTTTACCTACATTTATTTCGATTTCATTTATTCTCAACATAACTATGTTTATACCTTTCTCTACCTGTGGCTATTGGGGTCATAAGGCTTCGCGCGCTACTCGCAAGCTACCTATGCAAATTACGTCGGACTTTCGGTCGATTGTGAATCAGCCGTTTTATCATTTATAACTTAACTACTTAAAAACGTCATCCGGGAAAATTGACTGGCAGATACGGATTGATTACTATTTACGCATCTAGAGACCGCCGGCGCAATGTATGCCACGTTCTCTTAGATCGTCGATGAAATAGCATCGCTCCGTGGAGGTCGATCGCGGTGTGCCTTCGATTTCGAATACTCGACTAAGTATTCGACACTCTATAATAATTGTACATGTCTGATACGACTCCGTAGCATAGGTCAGAAGTAGCACGAGGCAATAATCTAACGTGACGGAGTAATTCGCCGCAACCCTGATTTCGTATTACGCGAAAGGCCGTTCGGCGTTGTCCCTATTCTATTCTTATAGCCATAGTCGCAGTCAGCAATAGAGAGCGAGGAATATAGGGCAGATCTAGCGTCGCATAATGCACTATTCAATAACGCGCAAAGGATATCGCGAGCTTTTTCTGTGACGTCGCATAATGTCTCGTTCCGCCGACCAAGAAGTAATAATCATTTCATTCGCGTACTCGCTATAGTCGCCGCCTTGTTACGCACGGAGAACACTCAGAAGCAGAAACTGAGAGAGCGATAACCTCCGTGTCTTGCCTCGAAGCAATTGACAGATTGAAAATTGGTACATGCGTGCGTCTATGCTTCTATAGCCTTATATTAGCCTTCTCGCCGAGTCTTCTATACGACCTGACGTGGCCAATATTACCGGGAATCCTCTTCTAGCCGTGTTATTCTCCTTAACCACGCGGGCAAATACAAGAATCTTAAGCCAGAAACATCCTCCATTTGCCCTGACACAATTCTGAGTCTATCGCAGTGCGCACTTTGCTTAAGCATCGATTACCGACTGTTTATAGGGTGGGAAACAACTGATTAACAATATGCTGGGATCAATGACTCATTCACAACTTATCACGGATGTAAGCGAGCGATGAGTAATCGCAGATACAACTTGGGAGTGTCAGGTTCCGCGATCCCACGTGGTCACGGTCACTATGAGGACTGTGTCAAAATTTCACTGAAACCTTCATGAACGCGAACGGATGTCATTTCGTAGGCAAAGTCTATATGTTCCTTTTCATTAATCGCAGTACACATTGACACGTAACTTTGGTATGCATGCCCGTGCGATACAGTGCATTCTGCGTTCGATCGATCTACCTAATAATCAAAAGGATCTGACACTTAAAACTCAATGAATTTAAGAACGTCGTTGTGGCACGTGCCCCAAACCTTAACGTCCGTTTAATATAAAATACATTTAGCCGCGCACAACCAGATGTTAGATCGCTGTAAAGCCAAGTAATCGTATTAACGATGTCTTCAAGTACAGAGGTCAGTAAATTGCTGCCTTCCGCCCACGTACGCACGGCGCGTGCAATTAAATTAAACTGCAGATTGGCCTGGCCGAGCTCCGCGTCGAGCATCCATCGGTCGTTATCATTGGGTGCATCGGACGGACATGAATTTTCTTAAGGATACGCTAAATCTAGACCTCTAGCGTAACAAGCTGCTGCTTCCGAATTCTTCGCGCCTCGAATGTACTGTATGTACTGTATCGAATGTGCTGTGCTCCAAATTAGCGAAAAACATTCGGAACACTGGGATAAATTAATTTTTCATCAAAAACCAACCGACTTATCCCATATGTGTAGGCTAGGATAATAGGATGTTGGCTTGAAGAGTTAAACACGCTTTCAAGTAGGTGCAGTTAAGGTCTGAGGAAGTAAAATGAAACGATCGAACGTGCATTGTGCTTGAACTATAGACTCGGGTACGTGTACATATAAAGTCTGACGGTCCGTGACACGTATCTTAGCAATTGGCAGGCAAGGATCGTAGCGATGCCATTATAGAAGATAGTATTATTATAACTTAACATTAAGGTAAGATCGATTGTGTTACGTGTGTCCTGAAAAGATATTAAGCCAACGACACCAATTTTACAATGACAATTATCGGCTCTCTCGAACAATATATATCATTTTGATAGGAGCGTCAACTGTAGAAGCCGAAGAAAATGCGGTAGTACAATCCATCGTTGTTAAACACTGGTAAACTCATGAATTTCGTATTGGCACGGTCTCACTGTCGAATCGTTGAATCGCTGAATCGGTGATTAGGAGGGATCGCCATGATGCACCCAGGCAAATGCAGCGCCGTTGGAAGGAGGTGCACCGTAGTAAAGCCAGGAACGTGCTCTTTCAACAAAGGTGATGTTTCACTTGGCACCGTATCAATTTTATCCCAGCTACTTTTGGGCAAATAAAAAATTCATCGAATCACAATATAGACTACAAGATGAATTTTCCGCTAACTTTCAGATTGAGCGTAAAACCGGTTGAGAACCGCGATGTATATCACGTCCGGTAGCTCGGGTATATACCGCTTTGTAGTCCCTTTCGACCCTCCTCGTAGTCTTATGATGGAAAGGGGTCAGCCCTTTGAACGGTATATCCAAGACCTACTTCTGCAGAGCTCATTCGGAGTTTAAATTTCAAATTTTAGCGGAGGCTTGTTTTTACAAGCTATATCTATACCATCGAAAAAGTCTGCTATATCCTAGTTTAGTTTAAGAAAGCAGTTATACTATGAAATCTACCGCTGTCGGAAATATAGAGAAATATGCTATCAGGATAATAACGAAGAGTGGAAAGTCTTAGGCTTGAAGCACCTACGTCGCCCCATTGAAAAACGTACCTGGACACCCTCCTGAAGCGGTGCGCGCGCATCAGAAGTATACTCGGCGCAACAACAAAAATACATGATTCGCAAGCACTCCGAAGCGGACATTCGTTGCGTCAAGTCTGTGCGATATACTCGTGGCGTCTACTCCGTTCCGACGCGACCCAAAGTTACCCGTAAATCGAGTCGAGCTCGTTTCGTTACTCCGCTTATCTCAGTGTGATTTCATTAAAAGAGTGCGCGAGTGAAGAAAAATGGTGTCCGGGGGCATGGCATGCGTCAAATACCTACTCTTCCTCTTCAACCTGATATTTGCGGTACGTTGCACAAGGATAAACTTCATATATGGAGTTGACAGACCTTTTCCGCCGAGTTCAGTATCCGCGCGCATTATGCGGACAAACATCTACTGTGTCAGGTATACAGGCTATATTATCGTAGATACGTGTACGAGGGTTTCTACGTGTACATTAGGTACATCATTGCTATGGCATAGACATCTATTACCCCGACGCTCGATAACCCACGGGGACAAACAACCGCAACAAAGGAAATCGGACCGCTTCGTCGTCAGGAAGTTATTTTCGGTCAATGCTCGGCTTTATTGCGCCACAAGCCGCGTATTTTCTCGCACGGCAGAAAAACTGAAACCAGCCGCAATTCTTTCTTCGCCGCATTATTCTTTTACGATATCGCCGAGAAGTCTGCCTGCTCGTCGCGCCGCAAATTGTTGTCGAAGCGAGGGCAGCCCTTTCAATTCGCTCGACTCATCAAATTTCCCCGCTTCTAATGAACAATTGAGAAAAATCAATTTAGTAACGGTTCGAAGAAAGTATAAATTTGTTCGTATTCTGGACACTCAGAAATTAGTTGAAAATGCCCCGCGAGCTGGCTTAAAGGAGACGCGCAAGGATCGATTCGTCTGGCGAGCGTGAAGGGTCTACTCTCCTTCCATCTGCTTCATTAGAAACTGCCGACCTGAGCCACGGAATATTCTTTCCGGTTATTCTCATCGTACGCACTATTGTAAAACTTTACCCGACTTCGAATAATAGGCGTATTTGTAACGTAGAATTCGCAATGAGCGTAGGTTATCCGAAACTACGTTTTGTATTCCACTTCTCATCTCTAACTGCGCGCCAAGTTCGGCTAAGGTCCACCAGATACGAATAAATTGTTTCTATCCTATCTATGGGCAGCAAGCGTTTAGACGTAGGAAGAACGTCTATACATAGGCAAGAACATTTTTCTCTTCCACGATGCGGTGAATGTGGGATTGTGTGTATGACTAATTGTGGGCGTGGATTGGCTTTATTTACTGGTGCCCCCTCTATTGTGTGCGTCGCAAAGAGTTTGATGAATTTTTCGGCGGGTAAATTCGAGTAGTATCTGCATCAAGATACGTTGATTCGGTGTCACTTCAGTAGTTGCGCGTACTGGCGAAAGATAAGTATTACTATCGAGTCGTATAATCTGAATAGCAGCCGGTTACTTCGGCCTGAAGTTTATTTGAATATCGACAGTCGCAATTAGTACTGGCGAAAGACAGGCAGACTGCTAATCTATCAGCGTCAGAAATGTACTTTCCATCGGTGGGTTGCGTGCGTGGAGATTATCCCCTCGTCTGTTAATGCTATTCAATTATCTTCGTTCAATAATACGTCGCATTACAGTCAGTGCACTGTGCGTAAGTGGCTGAAACGACGCAGATAAAGACCGTTTGTCCGATCGTTAATACGATCGAATTTTTCAGATAACCGGGATCGTCTTCATCTCAGTAGGTGCGGTGATCTTGGTTGTTTACAATGGTTACAACAACTTCGTGGACAGCTGGTTCTTCGCAGCTCCAGTGCTAATGATAATCGTCGGTGTAATAGTCTTCCTAGTGTCATTCTTCGGATGCTGCGGAGCCATCAAGGAGAATCATTGCATGATAATAACGGTAGGATAAGCTTCCGTTGTTACATGAGTATACAACGCACTGTACTACGCACTTGTTGACGCTACTTTCCCAACAAACATCTTTGATCGCTGCCATATCGTTAATATATTGATAATCCTAATCTATTCGTTCTAGTTCTCCGTTTTGTTACTACTGATCTTTGTTCTGGAGTTTGGTGCCGGAATCTCAGGATATTTGATGCGCGGTGAAGTAGGTACGATGTTAGAAAACCGCTTAAACGGTACTATGCAGCAGTATAGCAGCAATGATGATATTCGACGATCATGGGACATCATGCAACACGATGTAAGTGAAATATTATTTCGAAAATAAGAGTAGCTCTAGGGTATGAGGGATCAGAGACTGCCGCGTAAACTATTCGCGACAGAGACTCGCACAGAGTGTAAATCAATATCTCTTGCTGCACGAGCTGTACATAAAAGTACAGTTACACTTGGGACTTCCTGTGGACGGACTCCGTAGACGGACTCCGTAGACGGACATCGCACGTATATCTCGTGTAGGAGGGCACGCTCGCATTGCTTGCCGCCAAAGGAAACCATTTTATCATCCGACAACTTGCCGTCTCGCTATTGTTCCTTTCAATCCCCGTCTTTGCAAAGTGCATCGTTTAGCCTGTTATTCTTGTTGTCAGTAAAACCCGCTCTCAGACATAATTACGTAAGATGCTCGTCCGGTGAAAGGGAAGTTGTGTAAGACTTATACTAACCGATCTCGGATCGTCCCGTCGCAGCGAACGCACCGTGTGGTTAAGCCCTTTCAAGGTCCTGAGAAGGCTAGAGAAGAAGAGAAAAAAGTAAGATTGACATTTGCCTTTCGTTTTAGTTGCAATGCTGCGGCATAAAAGGACCGACGGATTGGTCTCCAATTTTCGTCGAAGACACTCTACCTGATTCCTGCTGTAAAGAGATACCGTCCCACAAGAAATGCGATGCTAACTCAATTTCTGTTCGCGACGACGGGTGTATGGCCAAGCTCCAATATGCCATAGAAAACTACGCTCTGATACTTGGCGGCGTCGGTATAGGGATTGCTCTCATTCAAGTAAGTCCTACGAGATAAAACATCATCATCATCTTTTACGCTGATTTTTAATAAATCGCTCCTTCTGTTTTCAGTTGATTGGAGTAATCTTCGCGTGCTGTTTGGCTCGCTCAATACGTCGCGAATATGAGACTGTGTAAGCTGACAGACAGAACTTTTAAAAATTGCAACATGCCTAACATGCACTGTTTACAAATACTGCCTTTGTTACACACTGGCTATGTTCACACGTACACACACGGACACAATCTCTTTTCCTCTTCCGTTTCTATCTGAACTTATATTCAGTGCACAATCATATCTTTTTGTTACCGCTTGTCCTCTCGACGGCTTGCGTTTTCAAGTTTTTTATGAAAAATGAGCGTGACAGGTAGTTCGATGGTATCCTCCTTTTAGTCTGTCTGTGAACGCCTGTCTGAGAGCCTCTTGCTCGCCAATTTTATAAGATCTTTTCCAATAAACTTCCAAACAATTTTCTATATCGATTGTAAACCATGCACACACATACGTACACTCGCGGCTATACACAAATTTGCTGTTACGTCCGTTCGTTTATACATGTACACTGTATATCACAGAAGTGACCCTCCGATATCTAATCAATTTCTTTCTGTAACATCGTTATAGCTGAGCCAGGATAACTCTCAAAATTGAATCGTATAACGTCACACTGAACATCGAGTGCCACAAAGTAAAGATATGCTAGAGGCTTTGCGTAAAATGTTTGCTTCACCTGACCGTAAGCTTGTTAGCAAAAACTACTTTCTCTCTTTCTCCCTTTTCTTTTATCCTTCCACTCCTATTCGTTAGCCCTCTGAGTTTTAATAGAATTTTCAGAATTGCAACTAGTACGTTTATATTGTTTATCAGATTTATACCGTTAGCTTAGAATAAGTTACGTTTTCCAGATAGTTCATTAATTGATTTGTTATTCTGTGTTGAACGACACACGGTGTGTTAAAAGATTCATGAAAGATTGATAAGGTGTACGTGTATCATAGTTTACAATGAAGATCGCGAGGCGTCGTGTGCCACATACCGTATTAAAACTGAAAGGGCTATGTGGAGCAATGATTTCATTTATGTCGAAAGTGAAAGCTTTGCTTTTATTACATCTCGCATGGATCGGATCAATGTGTATTTAGAATGTTGTCAGGGCTCCACTATAACTACACTCGATTATCCTACTTTACGAGTTCTATAAGCATTAATTAAGTATGGAAGTACTTGACGATTTAAAGGGAAATGAAGCTGTGATCGAAAGTCATAAGTGTTATAGTGTGATTTACTCTTCGGTATATATTCAGGTGTTGTAACTAAAACAAACGTTCTCACAAATAACAGGTACCCTTCTTCTCAAACAAATTAGACTAAAAAATTATATAAAGAAAAAGTGCTAGCTTTAAATTGCATTTGCATATTGATGTACTGTGTCGGCAGTATATGTATACACATATATATATATATATATATATATATATATACATATGTTTGTGTACATGTACGTATATATAAATGCGTGTAGTATAATTAAGAAATACTATTTATATAATATTAAGATGTTCCGTTGTTTATTACGATGTAAAGTTTACATAGTGTTACAGCCATAATTAATTAGTATCCGTATCTTAAAGAATATAGGCAACGTATTGAAGTAACGATTACTTGTATGGTAAGCACACAGCCCTTTTAGTGATTTCCGTGAAAAGAAATAACCTTGAAGATTGACTGGAAAATAATGAATTTTACAATCTCAGTTCTCTCGTTAGTAGTATCGAAATGTCTGTCAAACTTGGACACTGTTGGTGCAATAACGACACACACACACACACACACACTCATATTCCCCATTTGTACCATTCATACATTTTGTAGAAGGATGCGTGAAATTTGTCGACATTAAGCGGAGCGTATCAGGTTTGAGAAATCGTCCGTTACGTCCTATTCGTCAATCGTTTTGCCTATTTGTCCGTTCTCGCTTAATCAATATGCAGTGCACTTTGATATCGTATCTCCATTCGTTATACAATATGTTCTGACGTAAGAGTGACCTAATATTTTTCAATTGCAGTGAAACCACAGCACACTGATCTGCCGTCAGTTAGGAGGCATTTTTTATAATATTATCCATCATACATTGGTAGAAAAGTATTTGTAGATCCATTATCTTCTATAGCCATTCTTATTGTGCTTAAAAAAAATCAGCGCATAGTGAAAGAGGAATGATGCAGTCACCGACCTAGAATATCATTTCTACAGCGATTTACGTTAAATACTTTTTCTACTTCTATTCTTTTTCTCTATAAAGAAAAGTGCTTAGGCAAAGAAATAGATCTGAGATCGCTTGATTTTGACGATTTTTTATACCTATCCGTCAGGAATAAGGACGGATACGACACGGCTAAATCTATTCAGTCGATTTGTCGGGGGGAAAAAAAATTACTGCCATTATCTGCCAAAAGCCAGGAACGTGATAAGATGCCTCCGAAATAACTAATTGACGTTGACAATGAACTGACTGTATCGAGTGGCATGTCAATTAAAGTCTCAAGCAAAAGAGTCCTATGACAAATGAGCCGTCAGATCTATTTTTTCATACGGTGAAAGTTCGTACAGTGAATTGACGAAAAGCTTTTGATCATCATTCCTCTTTGTGCATCGTCAGTCAGACTATCGAGAAACAATGAGCTATTTTCCGCTAATCTTCCTCAAAGTGCAGTGTGAAGAAAAATCGTCATTTAATTAATGTTAACAAAAAAAAAATCGTTACGCGCATAAAAAGCTTGTGTTCTACTAATGTCTGTGGCCGGATGTCAGAGATAAAATGGCTTATTGCTTCTACTGTACGTAGGAAAACATCCTACTACAGCCTGGCGTCCATACTAATGCCTCCTCGTCGAACGAAATAATCGAACAAAAGAAAAGAAAAGAAAAGAAAAAGATTAAATTTTCTAATAATTATAGGGTACATAGCCATAGAGAATCATATATATGTATGTATTGAATTTGTAATAATTTTTCGTGTATCGCTCGTGTATCGCGCAGACCAAATTGTACTCTTATTCGTAATCGACAGTGCGACGTGACGTGATATTGTGTAATATATGTATATAAACGAAATATGTCATTATACATATAATGTACAAGCAGCAGCAGCAGCGGCAGCAGCAGCAGCAGCAGCAGCAGCAGCAACAACAACAACAGCAACGACACCAACAGCACCGGTGGTGCGTGACGTTCTAGACGTTTTATTAGTAAGATTGGAGACAAAGGAATTCGGTGCTTGGCGAATCTGGCACGACTCGTAGAGAATGGAAGATCGAATCGAAGTTGAGGTCGCTTTGTCAATAATTAAGCTTACAGTGTCAGCGAACTCCATATTGATCGTAGAGTGCTCTCTCGCGTTGCACGTCACGTTTACAGTTCTGTTTGTTTGAGACCGATGAAATTGGTATAGCGCAACGCTTTCACTCTCTATGAAGGTTTTTCAGTTTACGGAGCTGGATCGGTGTTTACAAATTGCTTGGGACCAACGGGACGTCGAAATGCAGTGCGAACCTCGCTTTCATCGAACCGTTCAGCGACTATTCATTCTTTAATGTGCATTAATTGTGATGTCAATCTTATTCCATGCTTCTTCTCACTCCGAACACACCTTACATACTCGGTTACGTACTCTTCTCTCTATTCGCGGGCAAAGAAATTGTTCAAACAAGATATTGACCAGAATGCCAAGAACTCACAGCATCATGTCGATTTCACGAATTTAAGTACTGTAACAAGTCGAAGTTTGCAATACGGCTCTGACGTCTTGTATATTCAATGGACATTCAACGAAAAACGAATTTTAATGTAATCCTAATGTAATTTAACCCGATGGGGAAGCTTACATTAAGGTATATATGTATAAAAATATGAAGTATGTCGGCAAAACAATACCGGTAGATATTATTTCAATTATTTACATTTGTCTGTAGCTCATGACGCGAAATATGCAAGACCTCAGAAATGTTAAAGATGATGAACGTCCGTCGATTAATTATAGATTCCAAAGCATAAAGTAACTGCTGCAAAATATAACTAAATATTAAAGTGTGCCTAACATATAGTAAACGTGTATGTTAAACGTATAAAAGAATAGTTTAGATCGAAGTGTTTAGAATGACATTACTTAACTGCGTTTGCGCAATACAGCTTGTCCAGAGAACTAGCACCTGTTCAAAGTTTGCTCCTCTTAATTATGGAAAGTGATCTGATCATTAGGAAATTTGATTGGACTTTTATACTTGGTATATCTTCATTACCAGGCAACCCGAAAAGACTGATAAAGATTGTTATCATCAGTATTATCAAACATTGGTATTTTAAATGGGAAACAAAGAATTCTATATATATGTACAAGTTTGTACTGAACTCTATTTTGGTCGCTCGCTTGCATTACTTCTATGATATATATCAATTGTCGTTCGGTATTGATCAATCGATATACGTAATACAACGTAATTTCGTTACATTAGTGTATCTTAATATAAATAATTTTTGGCATTTTGGGAGCCAACATGTTCGTAGCACATATTTGTCTAGCTTTTATGTATATTAATAAATTGATGACACTTCCTTAATGTCTTTTATTGCTATCTCTATCTTTGACTCCTGAATCGCGCACTGTAATAAGAAAGGGTGTAATTCTCACTATACGATGAATTTTATTTCATTTTCATGCCATTATGTAGCGGACTAACATTTATCAGTACATAGGATATTCAACCTCTCGCATTTGGTTTTTTACTTCGTTTTAAGAATGCTATTGGGACTCATATACATATGCCTAACGAATGAAGGAATAGACAAATGTATCATGCGATTCTTTGTCGACCTCAATCAGAATA
Source organism: Cryptocheilus praepositus (assembly GCA_033815515.1). Classification (NCBI taxonomy): domain Eukaryota; kingdom Metazoa; phylum Arthropoda; class Insecta; order Hymenoptera; family Pompilidae; genus Cryptocheilus; species Cryptocheilus praepositus. The sequence continues at coordinate 5,460,591 of JAWWQZ010000256.1, read as the reverse complement.
TATCGTAATCTGCGGGATCTAAGTCAGAGGTGTATAGAAATGAATAAAGCGGCACTTAACGTGCTCTCACGAGTAGGCGTATCACCGACCGAACTGGTCAGATAGAAATCGCAAACAAGAGCCACATTTCTTTCAATGTACCGATTCACTGCTCTATTCCTCCATCTAACAACATTTAGTCGAAAAAATGGAGCCAGACTGATTGTTCCGCACAATTACCCCGCACAATTACCCCGTTCAGTTCGAAATTCTATCAAACTATCAATTGTGCGCGAAATTTTCTTTTACACGCATCTCCTTGAAACAAAGAGACAGCGAGATCGATTACGTTTCCTTATTAACCTTATAAACAGTAAATGCACGTGGACAATTATGTATAACGACGTATTTACAATTCCTAGGCAGAATTAATGTGCTACACTCCCCTCTTTCTCTCCAACAATTTTACTCGAAGTTTTATCGTACGCCGTCCGATAGTCGCGAAAGCCGGAAAATTGATATTCTCGAGGACATGAAAGCTATCGGCACAATTTCTTTTAGTTCATTCTTTCTTCCTATGTGTAACGGAGATATGTGGATTTTGCTATTTCTTTTCTTTTCCTCATTTTCCACTCCTTCCACACGTATTATGTACAAGAATTCTGACTTTTCTTTAATGTATAAAAAAAAACAAAAAGTCACGAAGACTTAAAGACTAAATGCTAAGACTGTACAGTGTTAAGTCTGAATGAAGTTGATGCCAATCGTCTCTTCCACCTCACGCGAGCTGTATAAATTGCAATCACACGCATCATATTCTAATCGTTTTAGCAACTAGTTCATACGTTTTCAACCGTATTATTTACAAAGTGGGTATGGCCACCTTGTCTTCAATTGTCCTCTTCGCATGACAAAACATGGAAGAAAGTTACACAAGTTTCGCGTAAGCGGCGTACCTAACGACGAGAGAATTTATTTCATCCGATTCGGAACACGCAAATTACCTATCGGACAATCAATTTACCTAATGGCTGCCACAATTAATCACAAGAACACTTAGAGCCCATAAGTATTATTACACTTCTGATGAAATGAAACGAATGTCGGGCTACTACTTAAGCCTTACGATCAAGTACAATGAGATGGTGCAGTAGGTCTCAACTTACACTCTAACAAGTCAATTTATACATACACACAGACACGCGCGCATACGTGTATATATATATATATATGTGTATATATATACACCTATGTGTGTAGCAAAACATAAATTGAGGTGAAAAGTCCGATATTTTTCTTTGTTGAATATGCTAGCATGAATATACAGGAAATAATATTTATTTACAGTTACAATGATTTAGCAGCTGGCCCCAAAAACAAATGGATTATGTTTCTGCCAGTCCCAATATTCTCTGTGGTTTGACTAAATGTTTCGCAATTTCACACTAATGCGCGAAATTGAACACTTGATTTCTGAATAGATGGATATGAAACTTAGCACTGACTAAATGAGGAACGAACGATGCAAGGTAAAGTATTGAACGTAGGAATTTGATGTTACGCACGACGGATTTGAGCGAATAGAAAAATATTGGTACTCAAATTGGCGGAGAATTGGGCCTCTACATTTCGCGTCTTACGATATACATTTATATATACCTAAATACTTACAGTTTAAATTTTAATAATATTGTTCATGATATCTCCTACCCTAAAGGTATTAGCAGTATTGGGTGGTATTGTTCATATACAATACGATCCGTTTAAATACTATTTTGTCATAAGTTTTACGGTGAAAAACTCCTATTTCATGCCCCTCCCTCCTCCCCCACACTAGTAACTTGCACGCACATTCATTCGTCTTAGGCACATTACATACTTAACGTAAAAGCACATCACAATCACGGCAGAGTTGACCTCGAAGGGGTTTGTTCACTCATAGTTTTTTTCTTTTCCCGAGCAAAAGAGAGCACGGGTAAAAATGTATAGAGATTAGGTGAGTCGAAGTTTATGAGAGCAGCAGCAGGATGATAAATTGGCATGAGGCAAATAGGAGTTTAATACGAGATATAAATATGCTCATGTGGCATAACGCTTGGTCCACAGCCGTGCTATGCGATCATGCTCTTCCCTGTTTTGCAAGTATTGCGTGGCTATACTACCCACCAAGGGATCGGCTGGAATGGAAAATTTCAATGAGCGCCTTTAAAACGATCAGCTGCGTAGAGTGACCGCATATTCGAAAAGAATTGCTCTCACAGGATATAACCGATGAACTCTATATTACTAAAATTGTATTTCTTTCAAATTGATCGTATCGCTTGCATCACGTAAGAGCACGAACAATCCACTTACCTGGATTACAGTCTGTGAGAAGGGAGCATATAGAAAGTAATACTTTCGAAATCGTTAGCGCAGGCGACCAATTATCCTTCAAAATGTCCAAGCAAATTACTCCTTGGCTATTTATATTGCAGTGGTAAATACGCGTTCGGAATGTAACCTAATCAACAACGCACATGCTCATGCCAATTATTAAGTAAGGGAGTTAACAGTACGGAATATTAAGTGAAATATACCTTTGGAGGTTTGAAGGGATATTCTGGAGAAAAGTGAATATCAAGGAAGAAGACACCTCCTTCGTACACCGAACCGGGCGGTCCCAATATAGTGGATACCCATTCATATAAATTATCCCCTTTCGGTCCTGCACTGTAAAAAAGAAAAAAAAATGGAAAAATAAGATGGCATTAATATAATAAAGATAAGCGACCGATACAGGGGAAAGTTATTATACGAACATAATAAAAACTAACCTGCAATTCGGCGGTGGATCTAATGTGATTTCTGCTAGTTCCTTTTGTATCCTGAAGACAGAAAATTGCTGCGGTGATGAAAAATATTCATAAATAGCTTGAAAGAGTAGAATACCGAAATAACACTGCGCGTCATCCCTCAAGTACCTTTTAGCCGAAGTTCCTAATGCTTTTGACATTTTTGGATTTGGTTTGGCTTCTTTATTTTCTGGCTTATTGTCTGCCAAAGACGAACCGCGGCCACGTCCGGTTCCACTAGATCCTGCTCCAGATGACATGATTCTAAAATATAGGAATACGGCGGTTTATATAACGTAAATAAATGTTATTATAGTTTCTAACCATCTTCTATTTGCCAATATATCTTCTACCTAGCCGAATGTAAATTATTCAGGCGTTATCTGGAAAACTGCCGATTAATATAATAACGGGCAGTGATAAACCTCGAAGCGAGAATTATATTCTATCGCTATCGGGGTACAGTAGGCACAGTAAGCGTGTATCTGTTGCAAGTGCCGGCATGAATTTGAGTTGCGCTAAAGACGAGTAAATTTAATGAATACTCGATGCCTGCAGTCTTCAAAATCTCTCTACATCTGAGATAAGTGTACGTCGGGCACAGTCCGCTAAACAACTATGCACGTGCCAAACGCTGTATATGAACGACCTATGCACTGGGGACGTAAAAACATTATTGGCACGTTAAATCACGGTGAAACAAAAAATTGAGAGATGGGGTAAACCACCTCAAAACCGTTAATGTTTCCGCACTAGACTCCGGTAAATAAGGCACATAACGGAACAACGATGACAACGGCGGCGGCGACGACGACGACGACGACGACGACGACGACGACGGCAACAACCACGACGATGAGGACGGTGAAGAGGAATAGGGAGAAGCCATCTCTGAAACAGGAACTCTCGATGATGGTATACTCGTTAGATGAGACAGGAGCTGAACATGAACGACTAAAGAGCAAGGAAGCACGCCTGAAAGGGAGACACACCGAGCCGAAGGCAGACGAAAAGGACGTTGAGGGAGAACGCCGTGACACAATGGGGGGGCCTGTACCTCGTGTGTTTGGTGTGGTCCACGCCGTGTTTGCTGTCGTCGTACGAGGAAGCAGCTTCTCGCCGGGCCGATGGTGGGGGATGAAGACGGGATCGGCGCGCGACGGCGGCAGAGGCCGAACGACCCACCGAACGACCCACCGAACGAACAAACGAGCCAACAGCCGACCGACAGAAAAGAAGAGAGCCGGGACTGCTGCGGGCAACCCGCCACCGGATCACAAATTATAATAATCCTATTCGCGTAGAACACGAGGAAAATTCTCCTTCGTATACCGTTCGGAACGTCGAACGACAATGATCTGCAACACAGTTCTCTAGCGCGTCGTTCTTCAAATTCTTACGCTATCGGGCCACTTTGAACGTAAAACTAGTAGCGTAGTAGCAGTAGTTGTAGATTACTCGTTGTCGTCGTCGCCGCCCTGTCGTCGCCGCCCTGTCGTCGCCGCCCTGTCGACGTCCCACAGGCCGAACCTCAAGAGCGACAACAATTTAATTTGAGAGAGTTGAAGAAGACTCGCTGAATTCTACACACACAGGGGCGCGCGCGCGCCCGCGCACGCACCACACACGCACCACACAGGCAGCACACAGCCAGCACACAGCCAGCACACACGCTTTTTCTAACAGTCTGTAGTATTGGTCGTCGGTCGATTTACCTGGGGAGTTGCGCGTGTATGTCTAGACGGTCGCAAGGAGTTGTAGGAAGGCCGCTCGGAAAAGAGAAGACGAGCGCGCGCACGAGCGCACGAGCGATTGGGGGGAAGAGGATTTGAATCGCCCTCGCCGAGTTGCCCGTAACCCGGAAGCCCAGCGCTCCTCAGCTCCTCGTCTCCTTGTCGCGACCATTCATCTCACTTTCATGTCCCGAAATCGCGATCGCGGCGTCCTTCTTCCCTCGGCGAGCGCCGAAACGTGCGCATCTCTGCGTCGCCGGATGTTCACTCTGCCACCCACCGACCATTCCATGCTTCCCTAGGGCGCTGCACTCGCCAATATTTAACATTCCCTCCTTCTCCCTTACTCCAACGCCCGCTCGACATCCAACTCTTCATCGCTGCCACCCTGGCAAATACAACCTTTACTAGACTGGCAACTAGCAACTGCAACATTCATGAATACGCCGCTTATTGGCCATTCCAATTTTTTATCCAAATTCCTTTTCTTTCTTTTCGGATACTAATCGAATTCGATCGGTGACACGCGAAACTCGAATTAATTCGAAAGCGTCTTATATAGAAGGCTCCATAATCCAAAGGTTCCCCGAAATAATATTTCGGATATCCAATGATCCGTGCATTTGCGTTTCTATGAGAGTATCCTTTCAACACTGCTGCCAACGACAACAGGGACCCAAGTCAATACAAATGACGCACAATAAACATTATATTTACGTTTTATGAAAGAATTCTTTTCACATTCTCAGTTGTGTTTGAAATACGTAAATACTCATCCGCAAGCTGAGGATTTATAAAAAGTCAAGATGGGGAAGCGACAGCATCAAAAAGATAAAATGTAACCTTGCTAATATTTATGAATATTACTTAAATTTGTACGATATTGAACGTTGTAACCGTTGTATTAAATTACTATTTATAATCACCACAGGTACTTGACGTACACAGAGTGGACTACTTTGTACGGTGGAAAACAATCAGGAACATTGGAAGAAAGCGAAGACACAACCTTCCGGCGGTTACCTTACGATCACTGTTGTTTGACATTACAACCTTTCGAACATCCGTACTGCGATGCCACGGGAAACATATTTGAGTTGGAAGCTATTTTAGAATATATAAAAGTATTTAAGCACAACCCGGTTACCGGAAAGAACTTGGATCCTAAGACATTGATAAAGCTAAACTTTCACAAAAATGCAGAAGGACAGTACCACTGTCCTGTATTATTTAAAACCTTCACAAAACACTCGCATATCGTCGCTATCAAAACTACTGGGAATGTCTTTTCGTACGAGGTAATATTCGTTCGCACGAAACTTAGCCTATTCACAGAAATTTAAGTTGCGAGTATATACATTTTCTTAGGCTGTGGAGCAGTTGAATATAAAAACACGTAATTGGAAAGATTTGCTCAATGACGAACCGTTCGTTAGGAAAGATATAATTATTATTCAAGATCCTAACGATCCGACAAAGTTCAACCTTTCTACGTTTCATCATGTCAAGAATAATATAAAGGTTGAGGATGAGGAAACGATAAAAGAAAAAAACAATCCCAATGCAAAGTTGAAGACAGTTTCTATGGAAACTAAAGATATACTCGACGAACTTAAAAGAGAATACAAACCGGCGGACAGTAAGAACGTAGCACCCAAACGCCATGCCGATAAATTTAACGCTGTTCGTATGTTCTTCGATTATGTACCTAAATCTCTATTGTCGTACGTATGTATTCGTTAATTGTTCTCTTTGCTATCACTGCCATTTAATGCAGGCTCATTATTCGACTGGAGCTGTTGCCGCAGGATTTACGTCTACTGTGATGCCGACAGAAACGACGCATCAGGCTGCAGTAATTGCAGAAGATTTAGTGAGATACGAACGAGTAAAGAAAAAAGGTAACCTGCAGATAATAAATTTCGCCTCGCAGTTCAGAATAATATACAAAATAATAAATAAAATTGAATATACAAAATATTTGTCATAATAGGGTATGTAAGGTTATTGACAAATTTTGGAGCCTTGAACCTGGAACTTCACTGTGACCTTGTTCCCAAGACTTGTGAAAACTTTATAAAACACGGTCAAAACGGTTATTATGACGGAACCAAGTTTCATAGATCGATACGTAATTTCATGATTCAGGGAGGGGATCCCACAAACACAGGCAACGGTGGAAAATCGATTTGGGGTAAAACGTTTGAAGATGAGTTCAAACCGAATTTGATTCATCAGGGCAGAGGAATTCTTTCAATGGCAAATTCTGGACCAAATACCAATGGATCCCAGTTGTAAGATTACCTTTATAATTTCATTTCATCTACCGATTAGCCGGAATGCATCATTTAATCGAGCATTTTCCAGTTTTATAACTTTCCGATCGTGCAGACATCTTGATCGTAAGCACACAGTTTTCGGGAAAATTGTCGGAGGACTGGAAACTCTAAACGCAATTGAGAAAATTGAGGTTGATAATAAAGATAGGCCGATCGAGGACATAATAATTCAAGGGATTCAAGTATTCGTTGATCCATTTCAAGAAGCCGACGAAAAATTAGCGATAGAAAGAGCAGCGGAGGCTGAAAGATTACAGCAAGAAGCTTCGATGAGCGAATCTGCGAAAAAAAAGGACAAGAACGAAGTTTTAAAAGTGTACAGGTCTGGGGTTGGGAAATACGTCAAGATGGAGAACGATGAGTCTAGGTAAATTTTGCTTTTTCAACTTTTTCCTTTGGAAATTCTTTCTCAAATTCTAATAAGATTTCCTTCATTTTAGTTCACTTAAGGGGCAATGGAGCGGGGAGCCGCTCGTTAAGAAAAAGAAACTCGCACCAAATTCATTCAACAACTTTTCATCATGGTAATGTAAGAATTACGATTGTAACCTAGATTTAGGCACACTTTCACCGACCGCAGTTACGAACACCTCTAATATATTGTTACGCCTAATAAAATGAGTAAAAGTAATAAAGTCCTGCGTTATTTTCATTATTCCCTCTGCTATAAAGACACATTAATGACGCTTTATTTAACACGAAGAATGTAAGAATCCAACTAATGGTATAAGATGAACTCGATCAAGAAAAGAAGTGATAGTTATCGAAAAAGTCTTTCGAGAGATTATCAAGTAGAAACGTTGCGACTGAATTGAATTGATGAAGTAACCGGGATGAAAGAAATGAGATTTTACAAGATGATAATTATGAGGTGGAATTTGTAACTGAATCTGGAGAATCCAGACGTCCATGTTTGATGTTTGGTTCGCCCAACCCTATCGTGTCGGTCCAAGTCGCGGAGTGGCAATTTAAAAGGGCAAAGTGCAGTGTTCCTTAAGTGTATTAACGCCGATTCGTGCGCGTCACGTTGCATTTTACGAGTCGAAACAGGAGACCATCGGCAGCTACGTACCATGGATGATCTAGGTAAGTAATCATCCCGAAATATGTGATGCGAAGCAAGTGCACTAACCTCAAATTTGAATCGCTCATAACAGAATCTGTCAAGTCTCGAGTATATCGAGGGGCAGGGAGATTCTTTTGATAAGTAAAGCTTGGCATTTCGATCAAATGGATAGATCTGAAGGAATTTCAATGGTTACTAGCTAAAGCAGGGTAAAATGAGCCTGTTGTCATAAAAATCGTCGAACTTGTCAGAGCAGCTAACCATTTTGGAGGAGTTGTGTTTGTAAGCTACTCAAAGCTTGAAGCGAATGCATTTGCAAACGGTACTATATATTAATGTTAGAAAATGGTAGATTCGTTAGATGAAATATTTGAAATGCTTAAGTCGGCTTTCCACTGCGACGAAGCTTAGAGGAAGGATTTAAAGAGAACCGCGTTTTCATAGAAACGCTCATTTTTATCTTTCAAATGTTTCGATGAGGTGGCGCGCTAAAGTTGAAATGAAGAAAAGTTGATGAAAAATAAGAGTGGGCAGAATAAATGTGACGGACTTCTTTGCGAGGACGTTTGCATGTCGCGCGACGAGATTGAATGCGTTGAGATGGCCGACGAACGACTCTGGCTACGATTGTCAAGTCCGCGAAAGTCCGTCGACGGGGGGTGAATAACTATTATCTTAACGCGTATAACCGCTCATTCTCAGTATTATGGGAGGCGCACGTTAAACCGATCGCTGCCGCGCTGACCAATTTTTGCGGAAGGAAATTGCGGACGGCGATTCTTCTAATCCGCCGCTCCTCCTGACTATATGTGGTCATAGTGTTATGTGCTCTCACTCCTATTTCATCGTTTGGCGGACGTGTTTTTTTTTCCAAGAGGACTTAATAACTGACGTGTTAGCTGAACGCAACACGGATGCGTCGTGCCGGCAAACTGCGTAGAAACTGAAATGAAAGCTATTTGTGTCGACATTAATGAGCTCGTCGCAGCGCTGTCCACTAGCAACTAGCACTAGGAATATTTACAGGTGTTCAGTGTTCCGTAGAAACATCTTCGCCCACGATTCTGCATTAGTTGGTCCGTCGCGGACGGAATTAGCGGGCGGAATTAGCGGGCGGAATTAGCGGACAGAGTAAAGCTAATTTCGGTTGATTCTCCGCTTCCGGTATCCGTCGCAAATGAAAGACATATCAAGACGAACGACTGCGCGTGGTGGGCTCGCGTGCCAACGATCAGACTTTTAGTGCAAGTATTTTTAGTGCAAGTCGAGGAGAAAGAGCTGACACTGGGCGAGGGTGAGAGCTTGAAATACACGTATACGTTTGAACTTCTCTTGTTTGATGAGCAGTCGGTGAAACTTGGCCGAAACGTTATTCCGCCGCGTCTGACCACGTTAGAAAATGATTCCGTGGCTGGTAAGAGGCTGTTTTAACGAATCGTGACGAATCGAGACGACGAAAGGTGCAACAGTTACGAAAAGTGTCGTAAACTTTCGGGCGAGCGAAAGACGAAGACGTTCGCCTCGGAATCTGCATTCAACAAGTGGTCGCTGCCGGGAGTAGTCTCATCTTGCGCACGCTTCACGACAAACTGCGGGGGAGTTTTATTTGCCACGTGACTGGCCCGCCGATCGAATTCTCGCCCGTTCATATACATTTCTGACATCTTATTCATTTTCACTTGACCCTACGTTTTCCATCGCAAAGATCGTGTTCGCGTGAAAATCGCATTTGTGGGACGATTGTCGCAGTGCACGGTGTGTCGTTATACAGCGAGTGATTCTACTATCGCGCCTTTCCTTTCTGCCAATAATCTTATTTTACGATAAACGAGTCATGGATCGCACGATGTACGGAAAAGTAGAACCCGGAGCCACGTACCAGCCTTACAGGATTACCATGAAAAAAGGATCACCTCCTGGATGTAAGTCCAGACTATCAATTCCACTTCACGCTCAAGGAAAACTGGGAAAACTAGATGTTCATTGCGTAATAATGTTAGTAACAATCGAATGACTGCTAGTTTTATCATGAACGGCAAGTCAAGTGAACGAATGATCGTGCACTTGAACCGAGGATAAAATGATATTTCTGGCATGTCGTCAAAGGTCGGTAACTCGAAACCGCGCGTTTCCCGATTTGCAGCCGTCTGCAATCAGTTATATAGTGCATCGTCACGTGGCTGTGTATTAGATTAACCACACCTTTCTTCACATCATTTTAGTTTCAGCGTCTAAATCAAAACGTACATGCATTTTATCCTCTTAAAAAGACTATGGCGAATGGATAAGAATTATTATTGCGAAATTCGTCTGTGCACCATCGAAATACGTGACTCAGCCTGCAATAACAGTTGCCATTGGCTTCTTGGGAAAAATCCTTCACCCACTGGGCAGCGTGCCTTGACACTAAACTTGCCGGCATAATTATCGAACGCATTATTCCATGGCTTTCCATTTTTGGTCTCGACCATGTGCGTTCTCATTCAAACTCTGCCGCCATTTATGCCGTTAACAGTGATGTCCTTATTATCGATCGCAACGTTTCAGTCGATAATCTAGGTACCTATTAGCGAGTGTATCAGAGTCATAGCCGAGCTAGAGATAAACCTTATAATCCTATTACAGGGACTTGTAAAGAGACTTGTTGACTAATTTTGGCTCAGAAAAATGCATTTGGTGACAGATCTGCTCCGTACTTAGTCTGTGGTTTGGCCTTTTTTCCGTCAGCAGATGCTAAGATGACAATGTTGCTTAGTGTAAAAATGAATACTAGATTTGTGGGGACAGAGTTCTTTTAAAAAGTAGACAGTGTGAGACCAGGCGGGATACGGCGACAGAACTCCTGGCTTCGTGGCCTTTCGTACACTTGGACGGTTTAAAGAAATCTTCAATTTGTATTACCTCAGTACGTTACAGAAAGTATAGGTATGGTCGTATTAATATGATACCTTGTCGAAAGGATAACGATCTCTTCATATCCAACCGTGTGGTTCTATAACGCGTCCTGGTGATATTTATCCGGTTTTTTTATTTCATTTATTTCATTCATTCAGTTATCTGAGAACGATGTAACAACCTTCTTACATAGCCTAGAACATAAACTTTTAAATACGTCTTTGATTGTGAATGCATTAGGAAAGAACGCGTTCTCTTCAAGGTTCCCATGTAGCAGAGTAGAATATGAAGTACATAAACGGAAGTGCATAATTCCGCATTAACATACCTCGTGGGATCCGAGTAAACATAACCGCGCGTGGGTAAAAGTCTTCGTTGATCGAGCCTCGACAAATGTATAGGCCCATATGAGGTGTGGTGCGACTTGGGAACCAACTTCCTGTGCGATGCCAATAAAAAGACGCAGTAAAATAATTAGGGTTGCCCGTTTTGCTGTTCGCGGAGGCTTTGAACGTTCGGAGAATTTGAAATAGCGTTCGGCTGTCGTCTAGATGACCATTGTGAATCTAGGTGAAACCGCTTCGTCTATAAGTATCGTCTAAGTGTGACGATGAGCTGCGGGCGATGATGGGGGAGTGGGGGAGAGGGGATGAACTTGACGTAACAGGGCGAATCGTAAGGTGCAGCCTCGGGAAGAACACACGTGCCGCCCAGTCCCGTCTGGCTCTTCTTCCTCTGCTCGAGACAGTATCAGCTTGACAGTATCAGCTTGACAGTATCGACACACGTGCTCGTGCATCGTCAGCTGATCGATCGAAACAGGTGCTTCTCGAACCCCTTTAACAACGCTTTCGCGCAAAACGAAAGGTGACGCTTTCGGTGAATTTACTTCTGATCATAAAATTTCATTCTGCTCCTACAGTGCCTATTGAAACCGGTTCTTCAATTCGTTTTCTTTACGGTCACAGTTACAATTATTATTGTACAATCCAGTGGAATCGGATTAGGGCTGTCAATCCAGTCTCTCTTTAGTTCCGCTCTAATTGAGCACTTATTTTTGGTTCTCTAAGTGGGCGCACACGGCGCCACGCAATTCATTTTCAGCACTAAACGATAAGGTGGGATAGATAGAGTTGAGACAGTCGTCTTTTTATATCCGTATCGATCGAGGATAGATCGAAGATGATTTTCTTAAAATAATTCTATTTCTCTTTACGTTCTTCTACGTTGCCATTTCTTCTATCTCTAGAGAGGCTCGGCTCGCAATCTATATAAGCTATCGCGTTAGCAGTGGCCAGTACTAAAGCTAACCTTTAACACCTGTACCTCATATTCTTTGACTATTGTCAGAGGGTCCAGGTTCATCGTTGAAGTTCGCTATTCGTCTTCCATCCGATTTCGTTTCTACGTATGTCCGATTATCGAAAAGGGAAAATGACGGACGTTATGAGGCCGGAATCGCCGATTGCACCGATTTCGCCAGTCCGCTTGGCTACCATCCAACGGCACGTCAGATGGGAACAGTACGTCAGTAAGTACGAGAAATTCGCCTTTAAACACGTACAATTCACTCTGTGAGTGCTGTACCTTTTGTTCAGCCGAGAAGCACGTCGTTTTCCAGATCGTTGTAATCTTGTGAACGAGCGAGCGAAACTGAAAAATCCGATTATAAAGCAATTATAAGGTTGAATTAGCGTCCTAGCAAGATGGAAAAGGTCTGTGGTGCGAACGAATGTTATTTTCTTACGTGACGAATATCTGGATTATTGATGGATGATGAGGATGGATTAGTTCGTGCGTCGATGTGCGTCGCAGTTGTTTCCTGCAGCAGTTAATGCGCTGTGTGGTATGTGACAGCGGAGACTCTTCTGTGGCTAAAGCAGAAATATAAATCTGTTGGCACGACGGTCACGGTCACCGTACGCATCAGTCGGGCCGTTAGTTCGGCAGCGAACGAGAAGGCTTAACACGCATATCGATATGCAATTGTGGTGGTTTCTCTACGCTGTAGATCCGCTGAAAAATGTGAAGGATGCGAATGACGACGCAGCGCCGTGTGAATGGAAGCTAAGATTGGCAGGGAGCCCGCATCGAGCTTCCCGCATCGAACTTCCCGCATCGAGCTTCCCGTATTCTATTTTCCATCTCTGAATCATGCCCTGAGAGGTTACGCACGAGCGATACTGCGTACGCCATGCGTAAATGATTCTATCCATCCGCGAACTGACCCCTGAGACGTTGACGATGAAATAAATGTTAAAGGGAAGCGTGTAAAAAGGTGACTAATCGCGATGAGAGTAGTCATGTAAGGAAGTGATGCCGAAATATCTCGGTAAAATGAGGCGGCGTAGAAGGAGTTCATCCGGCGATAACAACTTCGAGTTTCTCTTCTCCCTCTCCGTCCAGCTTCTCCTCCTGGGCCCAAGAACGCCGAGCGGCTCGCTCCTTTATTGACAATCAGTATCGTTTCGCCGATGAAAGCTCGCGAACGCGCACGTCTTTCGAGAAAGTGAAAACCGCCAGGCGGCAGATTGAAAGACTCGACCACGTGCTCGCGAGCTCCAAACTCTCTTAGTCGTCCGCGCACGCGAGCTTACGAGGAGAAATTTGAAAAAGTGAAAGCCCCGTTAACGAGTTGTCTCTTTGCGATGGATAATCTCTACGAGGCATACAACCGAGATAGGACAGGAAATAACCTCGTTAGTCTCGGTAAACCCCTTAAACCATTATGTTCGAAGAAAAAATCTAACGTAACGTTTGATAGCCAAATGAAAGACGCGACGATGACAGAGGACGGTAAATGATGATTCACCGATAAGACTGTACCAAGAAAAAAGTTCACAGTGCGAGTGTTTCTCACAGTCTGTCCCCGCTGACATTATCGCTGCGCGCTTGGTTAACCTGACTGTACACTATAGACTTGCAAGAGTTTGTTCAGGTGTCAGTGAAGTCTCCGGTACTCGCTCTTCTGATAGATATAAGAAAGGACGGGAATTCTTTATTTCAGATGCCCTTCTGGCAGATTTGCAGAATACCGTTTCGTCGGAAGGAAATCATGTCGGGAGCAATGCAACGCCTGGCTACGGATCGCTTAACGGTGCACGTTCTCACGGAACAACGACTTACAGGTCTTACGACAATCGAACGTCACCGCTTCCACCGCAATCGGTATGTACCTCATCAGACTTTCCTATTAGAAGAATTAATATAAGAGGCATTTTCTATTAACTGAGAAATCTTGGATATTACTATATATATATAAGTAGGAATGGAGAGAAACGTGGAAAAACTCACTCTGTCGCTCCTGGTACGATTGCAAATGACGTCCGTTCGCTCATAATTGATAATCCGCGAATTCTAACTGAGCACGCTTCTCGATTATGTTACGGAATACGTTATTAATAGCAATAATAATAATAATAATAATAATCTAAGGTAACGGAACATTATTTCTACGATGATAGAGCAGAACGTGGGTGATTAAAAGAAATGATGCAGCAGCGTTTACTCTACACTGTCCACAGTAAATTGTTTTATCATGTAAAGATGGCGCGTTTGGACGGTCATTTTACCGACCGCTCAACAATTTTCAGCTATAAATTTCGCACTTGCCGCCAGATGTTAGCAGCTACACGCGCGCCGGCTTCATAACAAATTTAAATGCCGCCTGGTGACCTTCCTCTTCCCGGTATTTCCATAATCTCTCGAAATAGAGATATCTGTCGAGAGTTTAGTTCGTCACAGCATCGACGACAGGAGAATCGTGCAGATTGAAGAGTGTGTCCGTAAATAAATGTTTGCTCCTTAACAGTGAAACGCCTTCGTCACGATTCCTAAGTTGTATCTAACAGCTCGAAGGTTTGGCGGAAAAAATCTATGAATACTGGCTCCGAAAAAACACCTAACGGTTTCTATACCTTCCTACGCGCGCATATACTTACATAATATGCAAAAAACGACCGATTACTTCACCTTTATCTGAGAAATCTGGGAAAAAGTTGTGGTAAAGGGGGCTTGGAATATTTTATCCATCTGCATCTCGAACTTGATTATTTGATATTCCACATTTCAAAGAGAACGGTGTTACCCATCTTTGCCGCCTACACTCACTTTTAGCACTGAGTTCATTGGTATATCTGTCGAATCCGATGGTAGATCAGTTGGCATTCGCCAAGCGGGCCGGTTAAATTCGCGCAATTGTCAGAGGTTCGCACGATGCCGGGAGGACAGGAGGTTTTTCGGATTATGCATTCGGCATACAACGCGACGTTTTAGCGATCGGAAAGAAAGAAGCGCACTCCAGAATACGGTTGACGCAACGGGGGCGGACGAGTGCTAAAATTAGAATCGATATCGTCTCTAAAATTGACCTGTCCGCATCATTCCGCCTCGATCTTCGAGTCTGACGAAAGAAAAATATGTCTACGAGGGTCTCGGATTACTCCTGTAAAATGATGTAATTATTAAGATCACTTACGGCAGGAGAAAAATTGTACGCTTGAGCCAATGGAAGGAACATGGGACAATTAATAGATGGTCATTTTAACGTCGCCCCGCTTATTTCGATGTAAATCGGCGTACTCGCATCGTCTACGTAGGAAGTACATTTTATCGAGCGCCTTTCTTCAAACATCTGCCACGTTCCCTAGAGTTTCTATCGATTCGTCTACTCTAGGACAGCCTCGATCTCAATTATTCATGCGTTCAACGTGTGCGCCCGTTGTAAAATTTTCTTTGCCGGAGCTACTAGCCATCCGCTACAGAGTTTTTCTTACCGATGTTTCCGCAATAAAATTCATTACGCACGATCGTTGCTCAACGTAATCGTTGCCCTATCGTTTGCCCGAATGCAAAATCCATTGATCAGCAAAGCAGACGACTAAAGAATGATATTACGTTACGCTTTATAGCGCGACTTCGCGTAAAATGCGATTTCTCATTTTTCTTTTGTCTCCTGACCGCCCCGACGCTGCGACCTCGGTTCTTATTCGACGTCCATCGTCAACATTGAAAATAGCTCTCCCATAGGCCTAATAAACGTGGCGGGCTGTAAATTATAAATTCGCTCTACGGTAGTGCTTTCATCTCTTTTCTTGGAACCGCTAATTATGACGCCGATCTGTCACCAGCTTGCGTACAGGCGTCGCTAACAAATGTCAAGGATTGAAGCCAACGAATAAACCGCTTAATTGATCTGTTACGGCCAAAGGCTCATTTAACGGCTGCGCACACCTGGTAGAAAAGCGCGATTCATAGTTGAACGTCTATCAAAAGATCGAACGACAGAATATTTCAAAGGAAATCATGATAATTCGACCGATTATTGCAATTCTCTTACGTTAGACTTCGTCCTTAACGTTTATACATACACGCGTTTACTACGTTCAGATGAACATCTGGGCTCGCTTGCCAAATTGTTCGCAATGCCAAACACCGCCAATCCTTCCCTTTGATTCACTTTTAAAGCGATGCTAAACGCTAGTTCCATTTACATGCATACCGCGATATATTTCCTGCTGTTGTTGCAGCTGCACGATTACGAGAATCTTTCAAAGACGTTGCGTAGATTCCTATTGCGAAGGCATTGCGTAACAAACGTAATATGTCCTCGGCATACAGCGTCTCTCTTACCGCAGAAAATCTTTGGACGATATCAACGTTTCCTATTTTTTCGCTCAACACCTCTTTTTGCCACGATTCAAGACTTACCGTTGACGTTTCCTCTAAGTCAAGAGCACGTGCTGTCCATCAGTCTCCACTGCTGTGCAAGTAAACGGAATCCTAATATTTCGAAAGCTCGAGCAGAAACTATGATCGGGTGAAAATGAAATCTACGATTAGTTCAAAAATAAATCCTATTACCGGGTGCTTTTTTGCCTAGTTACCTTTTCACGTATATATGACATTTCTGATCTAGTTTCACTTCTGAACTCCTTCTGGACTAAATTTAAACCTGGCCCCGCGGTCAACTAAATTCACCGGTGTCCTCGAATATATACCCTCCCCGGACAGATGTTTGTTTTCCTGCATGGCGACCTTGAAAAGATGAACATACGGTGGGAAGACAGATACGAGCCATCATTGAGAAAGGAGAAGAAAATCTTTCTACTCAATTAGCATCTAGCTATGTTATTCATTAACATCCCACCTCTTCGTTGGCTACGTATCTAACACGAACAAACCTTTATCGAGTATGGCTTGATGTCAGCACTTGCTTCGACGTGGACGAAGAAAGGGCATAGCAAAAAGAGAAATGGAAAATGAGGTGGAAAATGAGGTGGAAAATGACGGTTTACAAGACGATACATCTCGCTGATGTTTTCCGCCGGTCCTCTCCCGCTCTTTCTGCTTGCCGCCGGATATTTTTGGCGCGACAACTCTCCGTATCGTTGTGGAGCAACCTAGTTTCCACCGGCAGGATGTGCCGTTACGCCATTTTATTGCAAAAAAAAGAGAAAGAAGAAGAAGAAAGAAAGAAATTAGTTCTATTCCTAGCCGGTTTGGCATGGAAGGCAGCTTGACCGTTGTCATCTTTCCACCTTATCCCCCCTAAGCATCGGCGTCCTTTTCCGCAACCGTGTACGTCAAGAGACAGCCTTGATGCTGCATAAAAAGGCCCAATAGCGATTTTCATTCCGTCTATTTCGTTGATTCTGTCTCGAGAGACGCGAAACTTGATACTGCACCTTATATTTAATGCGACCACGCCGAGTTCCATGGAAGAAGCCGATTATCGAGGATTAAACGTAGCTCGTTTTGATCTGCATTTTTGACGTAGATCGACATTAAAGTTTTTCTTGAGTTTCCATTGAATTCCTGTGACTTAACAAAATGATATAGTAGAAGATTCGACTTGGAATAGGAATAGATTATGGTTAATAAGGTATTTGAGTAATGCTAAGCTAGAAAAAGGTTCTATTGAACCGACGTGGCACTTCCTTGTCATTTTCATTGATTACGTATTTAGAAAAAGCACTGTGACCGTCGAATATAGGCGTCCAGTGACATCATGTTTTTGAAATAATGCCGATTCAACGCGGGAACTTGGCAAAGCGCGGCTTTTTCTACGGATGACAGGCCAAAACGCGAGCGTGGAAAATTGTGGAGCGCGGTCAACTGTCTGCTACTAACGTTCGACACTATGCCAACGTCGTTTTACAATCGCCTTGCCGTCACTTCGATTGACGTCATTATCATGAGTCGGAAAAATGCACAATTTCTTAATAGCGGCCCGATCAAGGACGTAGTTCTTCACTACTGCCAATGTCTGCTGTCTATATTATATAGAGTACTACTGATATGCACTCATTAGCTGTCACTAATACATATTGTTAAGATTTATAATCGGTGGTATCTATCGTCGAAAATAGAAGGAAACTCCGTTTCTTTCCTTATAGCCAACGTATCAAAATCGCGAAGTGATAGAAGAAAGTATGACGAAGACGAGTGGAACGTACCCTCAGGCTAGTTCTGGCGGGAAAATGCCGTCGCTGAACAATAACTTATCAGAGTTGGATACGCTTCTTCAAGATCTGAGCAATGCTCGGTACAACACGCATTATCAAGACAGAGGTGGGCAAAATAATGACGCGATATGTATAGACATAATAAAGGGGTTCCGCATGAAATGATTATAGAGAGCCGCGTGTCTAGCGGAGGTATGAACGGAGGCACGACTAGTCCGATGCTACGTTCTCCGAGCAGTATGTCAGCTTCACGACCCACCGTCGATTCATTACTCGAAGAACTTAGCACTGCAGTGCCTAACGGGTAAGCACGTCACGGTCAAAGTTCCTTTCTGAAACAATATTAACGTTGCGACGGAGATACGAATGCCGAGTAACCTTCTTTTCGTCTAGAGACTACCCCCCGGATGGAAGGGTTAAAGTGACGATTCAGGAGACATCAACGGAGATTCAGCCGGTGTACGACGCATATCCTTCCAGTCAACACGGTTCGCTCAATAGATCTGAGATTCAGAGAAGTTACGCCAACGGCCATACTGCCAGTAATGCCACGAAAGAACTCGATGATTTGATGGCGTCCCTCTCCGAATTTAAGGTATAGGGCAAACGTTTCTCATCAGAAGCGCTTCATGCTGCAGCCACTTCGAAAGGATGGCTACCCATTCAGTTTCCAATTTTTTCCCTCTAAGTGCGTTAAAAGCGCAGCTGTTCACCGCCCAAATTCACTCGCGGAATCAGAAAACAGTGATGTTAAAACTACTCCTGCCCATTCTTGGCTCCGCGGGTTACCAAAATAACTTCCGTTCCACCATCCGCCAGTAGAATTGCCCAGTGCCTACTACTTCTTCCCTCCTTCTCTGTCTTCTATGTTCCGTCGTCATCGTTCGCCTCCTCCTTCTTCTTTGGCGATTCCTTTTCTCCGCTTCTCTCTGATTTTCTGCTTGCGGAGTGGGGTAAAGGGAAAATATAGAAGGTGGGGGCCATAGTGATCCACCGATCCTCTCAAAGCTTTCAGCCAGTTCGCAAGCTCGCCTGTTACACTCGACATCTCCTGTGGGTCTTCAGAATTTTTCATTCAGTATCTGAAAGAGGCAGCTAGCACAAGAGAGCGAGAGAGAGAGAGAGAGAGAAAGAAAACCTGTACCTTGACACCTTGACCTGGCTCCAATAAACCAACTGTCCTCAGCTCCTCTAACCGACTTAGCGAAGTTAGCGCTATCAAGTTCCCTCTCTTAAGCCTGAATATTCCTCAATCCTCCTACAAGTTCTTCAGCTTCGTCCTTATTTTCTCAAATTTCCTCTACTTCTGTAGTGCTGCTTTTATGTAACACAATATCAATTTGACAACTGGTATCAACGGTCTCCCTCAAATTCTCTCTTTTTCTCTCTACCTATCTCCATTGTCCTTCAACGATCTGTCCATTGGTTCTCAGCAAGTTTTCAGCAAGTTTGCTTGGGAATTATTTTTCTAAACTTTTCTATTGTTCCAGATAAATAGCAGTTCCCATCAACATCAAACGGTAACTGACTCCCCATACGCCAAGCCCAATAAAGCGACGAAAAGTTCACAGAGTCCGCTGCCACCGTCTACGGAAGCAACACAGACTCGTATTCATATTACGGAAACTCACACGACTCATCAATATCAACCGCAGCAAGGGGAGAGTCACACCGCCCAGCCAGCAACGCAGGCTAAACAGAATCAGTTGGATTCTATGCTAGGAAATCTCCAGGCAGACATGAGCCGACAAGGAGTTAACACGACTCAGAAGGGATGTTGCAGTGCCTGCGAAAAGCCTATCGTTGGACAGGTGAATAATCAGAAGCCTGGCTGGTAACATAGCCAATGTTAACAGGGACTTGAACGAACTTGAAAGAACCTTGGATCCAAGTGTCATATCAACCGCTGCTGCTAAACTGCCCGCTCTCTGGAGTGACTCCATAGGATCTTTCAGCTTTCAAATTTTCCCTGATTTTCAATGCGGTGCTTTTATGTTTTTCGTTGCATTCCATGCGGGTGATCGCGTTCTTCTCGTTAACTAGGTCATTACTGCTCTTGGTAAAACATGGCATCCGGAGCACTTTACCTGCACCCACTGCAATCAAGAGCTTGGGACACGAAATTTCTTTGAGAGAGAGGGACATCCTTACTGCGAGCCGGATTACCATAATCTGTTTTCACCTCGTTGCGCCTATTGCAACGGGCCGATACTGGACGTGAGGATTCAATCTGCAAGCCCCTTCGTCAATATCCAATTGACTTCCGACTATATTTTCTCTGATTCTCTGCTTTCAGAAATGCGTAACGGCTCTGGAGAAGACTTGGCATACGGAGCATTTCTTCTGTGCTCAGTGTGGCAAGCAGTTCGGAGAAGAAGGCTTCCACGAAAGGGATGGCAAGCCTTATTGCAGGGAGGATTACTTTGACATGTTCGCGCCAAAATGCGGTGGTTGCAATCGCGCCATTATGGAAAATTATATTTCTGCTCTAAACAGTCAGTGGCATCCTGACTGCTTCGTGTGCAGGGTTGGTATATATCATCTTACGTTCATATTTGAAATTCTTCCTTTGCAGCAAATTCTCTGGTCCAGTCGAAGGGTTCCTATTAATGGATCATTTATTTATCCAATCCATCGTAAGCCTCTTTTACAATCGACTTTGCAGGACTGCAAGAAACCGGTTTCTGGAAAATCTTTCTATGCGATGGAGGGCAAACCCGTTTGCCCGAAATGCGTTGGGGTGGACGACGAAGAAGAAGAAGGAGAAGAGGAGGAGGCATAAGTGTTGGCTCATGATAATACCATCACCGTAACACTGGCAGAATTTCTTATGTCGAAAGTCCCCTATCGTTATGCCCCCCTGGTTCCAAAGATGCGGAGCCCTCCCCAGATAATTTCTTTTTTTTTTCCTTTTTTTTTTTTCAAAAATCCCCCGACCCCAGCAGGTTTCTCTAGGTGGTGCACACGTGCAACTGCTGTGCAAATTGCAACGTCGCTGCAACTCCGCTTCGATCTCTACTGACGTCCCGAGCACAATCGCATACCGTCACACCGTACACAGACACAAAACTTAAGTTCATTACTTTGTCATGAGAAGTAGAGTCTTCGCGACTGCACACTTTCAAATATTGAGCTAGATCGCAAACCTTAGGTATCGTATGTCCCGTTAAGAATTGATATTTTATGCTGTCTCGTTTGAGAAAATGATTGTTAGTAATGTAATGGAAGTAAAAAAAATAAAACAAAAAAAAATGAACAACCCAAAAACAATAAAACACACACAACACTCGCGGAGTTGGTTGACGCTGACTCGTGGGCCATTGTCAATGCATGCCGTCTGAGCGTGCATGCACATGACTCGCATGCGGTGTCGGTTGTGCTCACGGAAGTCAGTTACGGTCGTTAGCTTTCCCGATGTGCGGCTTGTTAACTAACCAAATGGCACATTCGCACGGCCGCTGAATGAGACTGGAAGAAAGCCATCAGCTTCTTCCCAATGACGTTTACGGCACGATTCAGTGCCCCTTAAACATTTCAACCACTCTATATAAGATTTACAAAAAGCATTCACGAAGTATAGACGCGTAGAAGTTAACGAACAAAGTTTGGCCCGATCAAGCTGTCTTTGCGTTATGCCCATCAAAGCATATTGCATTTTATAAACAACGCAGCCGTAAATTTTCTTTTATGACGGCGATGCTGATTTTCATGTACTTCGGCCAAAATTATTTTCGTGTGATCGCACGATTTTGCCCGACCAGTGCCAAATAGACGAGTAATTTCATGAGAATGAATTAGGGATGAACTTTAGATGCAAACAACTTTGCTTGTACAGGCGCGTCGACATTCGTAAATAACCATTTTATCGAAATTCGTACGGTTTAAATATCTGAGCAACTACCGGAACATTAAAATTTCAATGCATATACATGCCTACTCACAGAGTAAACGTGATCACCGGTGCTTAGTACACACCGTGTACGTGTTGTTCTTGTATTCTTGTTTTTGTTACACAGGACTGTAGGCAGAAGTTTCAAGGAGGTTCTTTCTTTGATCACGAGGGATTGCCATATTGCGAAACTCACTATCATGCGAAAAGGGGATCTTTATGCGCGGGTTGTCATAAACCTATCACAGGTGAAGAAAAATGCACGCTAGCGTTGTCCCGCAGAACATCGGTTATTAAAAAGGAATATTTCTGTTCCAGGTCGGTGCATAACGGCAATGTTCCGCAAATTCCACCCCGAGCACTTTGTATGCGCTTTTTGCCTGAAACAATTGAATAAGGGGACTTTCAAAGAGCAAAATGATAAGCCGTACTGTCACGGCTGTTTCGACAAACTTTTCGGATGCTAAGACGATTATAAATACCCCGATCCTTACAGATTAATCTACAGATTTACATGCTTACACACGCCGATACCACGTATACAATAGAATTGATAACCGCTTTTCTCGTCTGCGTAAGAAAATCAGCTATTTAACGCGGTTTATACAGAAGAAAACTCGATAGCTCTTTTAATGACACTTTTGAAAGAGCCTTTTCAATCTTTTATACACATTAATCCTTAAGCGGTACACCGAGATTGGCATGTGTAATATAAGCCGTTTAGAGTAAATGACTTCTATCCAAAAGGTTGTGAGCTTTCGACGTAGTATGGCATTGTCACTGTCATAAGTCTAATCATGTCGTACCGTTTGAGGAGAAAGGGGTGCTATTAACAGTTTGACTTTACTAATAATTTATATATCAATAATGGTTGCAGTAGACCAACCAATTAGCATCCGCCGCAGCAGAGATCTATACAATGGGATGAAATTACAGAAATCTCATATGGATCAGATTTTTCATATTTATAGAACATTTCCATAGAGCGAAGAAAATGATTAACTTGGATGGCCGTTCGTCGCAGCAACAGAACGAACAAAACGTCTGTGAAAAAAAACGGGGTTTGTTTACATTTGGAAAGTAGCATTTACAATGTTGAGTCTGCGTGATCTGACTAATTAATTAAACGACTATTGAAGCTAGAAAATATAAAAAAAGTATATGAAAAAAAAATGCAAAATATTGGAGAGTGAGATAATTGCGTCGTGATGTAGCTTATCAGAGGATACCCGTCGTAATCATGATAACTCGATATAGGAAAAAGTCGAAGTGATAAGAGAACGTTGTTTTTAACGTTTATTTGGCATACTGTCGCACAACAGATATAGACTTATACTGTATTAAACATACAATAAATTAGTATATACACAACTAACAGCGAAACTTGAACGGACAATTGTACATGTATAAAACGCTTTTACAATGAGACTAACGTACCTATTCACTTTGTGTTACCAATGATCAGTGACATAATAAATCAAAGCAATTATGCCCTAGCAATGTATTATATGTAAAAATATATTATGGAATCTTCATTGTTCATGCGTGCTACCGATTTCTTGAAGTGAGAATTTCGCGAAACGGGCAAACCGCGGCGATCTAATCAATCGATAAGGACAAGGTGTCCCCTCGAGACGAAGTATCGCCGGCGGTCTCCTATCACAGATAGAATAATTTAAGTTAGATACTTTTTACGCGTGGGATTAATCGACCCTGCCAGTGTGCTGAAGGGTCAGGCCAATGTAGGAAACAACTCTGTGAAGCTCTCATGCCAAAGATCTGTTAAAGCGACATTACTGCTGTTGGTGCTATTATTCCTACAATGAGTGATGTTTTGAACACCTGCAACAGGAGAATCGTGGGATTCGTATCCGCCATCTGATAGATGAGTATCTAACTTTGTAGCCTGATAGCCGGTATCAGCGTCTTCGGAATGTATACTTGACGGCGACATAGAATCCACGCTGGTGTAAGCAGGTGAGAATTGGTTCGAGTAACCATGGTTGGACGTTACGTATGAAGATTGATCGTCACTTTGGCAAGCGCCGGAATCCGAACTAACTTCTTGCACGCACTCCTGGATACCCATATTGTTGTCTTCACCGGGATAAATAATAGTGATGCAGTTAGTAGTCTCATCGTAAGTTCCGTATACTGTGTCCAAGTCCCCGGCGTCTGACTCCTCCTGCTTTACGTCGACCTCGCTCTTAATTGACAGAGGTGTAGATGAATTGGTAGTAGTGACGACGCATGGTGCAGTGACTGTGCTAGAAACAGAGTGCCACGGTTGCCGGTATCCCTTTCCATTTAAGCTTCCAACGGCTGTATTGGCTTCCACATTTTTTGATGCCTGCCCCACCACTCCTTTTGGATGGTCAGGTTTCTTAACGGAATCTTCCTTGACTGACACCTGGACAAAACATGTCAGACACGTTATTAATGAGAGAACGACTGAGTTAGGATTTCATCGATGTCATAGGAAATGGATGAAAAATTCGTTGAATTTTCTCTCGTAGACTATGCTGTCTTGATTCGAACGTTTCATCCATTTCTGAATATGTCAACTAAGAGAATTGCAAAATCGAGTCGTCTTCAATGATGATTGGACATTAATTAAGAGTGCCGCTACCGGGAAGCTTGTAGCAGGAGGGTTGATGGGTGCAGAACTTACTACTTCTAAAAACTCACTTGTTCATTTGATCTATGAGGATTTGCTTCCACTTCTGCGGTAACCTCTCGCAGAAGGCTCTCTGCAAGTTCCTCGAGTCGCTCGATGTAATCATCTCCTTGGAGGTCGCCAAACAGTTCTTCGAGAGGAGGTAAAGGGTCAGTATCTTCAACAGGATGGTAGCTCCTGGGGTTAGTGTCAGGGACGGTGCCGATTGTGTTATCCCACCCTGCGGCAGAGGGTTATCTGGAGATACTGCAGATCCCAGCGAGGGTACAACACAGCCGACACGTGCCTGGCACAAGGAACAATACGTTTCTCCTGGATTTCTCATATCCCTTTCCCTTCGGAGTCTCTTGGCATCCGTCATTAGAGATTCATTCTGGGACCTTAGCATCGAGCATTCTTGAGTCAGCAAATCATTTTTCTCTCTTAGCATTCTAACAGTTTCTTCTAATTCATCCAACTTTGCTTTCTTCCTGTCCCTGGATGTTTGGGCTGCCACTCTGTTCTTCAATTTCCTGCAATTTGCGCACCATTTCGAATTGTCAGTGGCCCGCACTCAATGTATACTTGCAGACACGATATTAAAGAAATGAAATATGACTAAAGGGTACGCGTATTAGGTCCTGGACATATTCTGTCAAAGCTAATCTTATTATCAGTAAAGAACCTAACGATAAGTTGAAAACGCTAGAAATTGCAGCAAATACTGAAGTAAAACAGTTCTGTATTAAAGAGACATTGTCTATTAACGTTTTCTCCTACTTCTGCTACTAATAATGCTTTATTAATGTGTGTTGAAGTTCGTGCGTGATAAACGGCTAGATATCGCACCTATAAGTTAACACCCTCGACGAATCTGTTGTAGCCATGACAAATGACGTCACGGCCATATGCTTTGGCCATCATCGAAGTGAATTGAGAAATAAGCGAACTAAAGGGAAAAATGAAGGAGTGCATGACCGGTGCAAAGTGAAACTCACTTTCTTTGCAATTTCTCCTCCCAAGTAAGGTGATCGAGGCGTCGTTTTTTTCCCCTGAGACAAACATCTGGTTTGAAAAGTGTGTTTTCGTCGGGCATCATTTCTTCTTGTTTGGGCATCTTCTTAGGATCCATCTTTGTTTTCTCCGCGAGAATAGATGTTGTGAAGTTAATCTTGGGTACTTGTCTGGACAATTCGTTGGTAGGAACGATCCCCGGAGCCTTCGACAGGCCCTTAGGCAACGTGATTATAATACTCTTCAACGCACTCATACTCTGCCATATGACCGTGGTATTAAGCGATGTTCACGAGGCGAAGTATGTTGTGTGGACAGACCAGCCGACCGCTCGTCCGCGAGTTCGACAACGACTGACCGGACGCATAACCGGAACCTTTTCACAGCTACTCCCGTCTACCTCTCCTGGCTGATGTAATCACTCTGACGGACTACACAGCACTCCGATCGAAGTCCACAGCCGCTCTACGTTTCACCGCCAGCTGCAATGTGACTGGTCGACGTTGAAATTCAACAGATGTGGTATTTTCTTATTGGCTGACAAAGAAGGGCTCTGCTTCGTAATCAACACGGAAGTCGGCTATCGTCGTTACGCCGAGTCTCATTTACTACACTTCACACATCTTCAAATTGCATCATTTGAGCACAAACCGAAGAGATCGTTACTCACATATAATATTCACATATAATTGTGTAATATCACTGTTGCGCGAGTTTTCTCTATAAATACTCTGCATGTTGCAATCTTCTCACGCCCATTCGGATATGCTCTAGGCTCGGAAAGAGTCTTAATACCATCTTTTTTTCAGTTCACTTCAAAGTATAGTCATAGAATATCCATTTCATTTTCGTCTTGCCTCTAACGTTACCCATCGGGTACGATATCAGCTTACAACGCTCCTTACGGTGACAACTGATACTAAACTTGTCGATAGCAATTTTTCTCGTAGTTAGAAAATAGATAGTCCCAAATCACGATTCTACAATTCACATTATCTATCAATTCAAACTCATTTAATATCTTCTGGGGAGATCTTATATAGTGTTATACCATATTCAGCACTGGCACCATATGATAAAGGGCAATGACCCCTCATGATAGACCACTATACGCGCGCGAAATCCGCAGTTTCCGAGATATTTTAAGAATAATTCCGATATAGTTTAAGAAAACGTGACAAATTTTTTTCCAAATATCTCAGGACGATTAATCCGCAAAATGAAGAGATGTACTAAGGCATTCATCAAAGTTGCAACCGCATTGAAAAATTCGAAATCATGTCTGAGATATGACTAAAAACAGATAAAAAAACGAAGAAAAAAGCGAGAAAAAAGCGAGAAAAAAGCGAGAAAAAACGCGCCCTTGTTACGACCTACCACTGAATATGTAGGATTCGACTTGTTTCCCCACACTAAATGAAAAAAGGGTCGCGTGTGGTTCCAGAAAACGCAAACCACACTCTAAAATTCGCAATAGTTCCCGAATTATGAGGAAAAATAAACGGAAAATAAGACAAAAATACACAAAAATAGGCGAAAAATGTCAACACTTTTTTTTGTTTCGGACCGATACCGTTTGATAGAGGGTAATTTGCCCTGAAGATAGACTACTTTACGCGCGCTGAACTCTTCATACTTTCCGAGATATGACAATTTTAAGATGGTGCAAAAAAATTTTGTTCAAAATTGCTGATCGCGATTAGCCCAACGTGAAAGTACGTCCAAAGAGCTTTAAGAAAACCTATATTACTTATAGGTTTCGTTCACTGGTTTAGACGGGACAGGGCCTTGAAGAAATCGAGAAAATCTTAAGGTATACCCCTTGCCATTTTTGCGAAAAAATGATGGGTCACCGATTTTTTTGCCCTTTTACATATCAAAGCGGGTCCAAAATGACTCGGAAAAATGCAAGGCGCACCCCGAAATTCGCAATAGTTCCGGAGATACATCCAAAAATGTGTGGAAAAATCGTGAAAAAACGAACCTGAAAATGGGGTAAAAAATTGCAACCTATCCGATCGACTTGTAATTGTACCATGTGAACAGGGGTACGAAGAGACTCAAAAAAATCGCTTGGTATGACGCACGCACATGATAGACACTTCTGTATGAAGCTACATTCGCTCGCTTGCACAATGACGTGTTATTTCACCTGTACCATCTATACGCATGCTTACTTATAACTAATCTTAACTACCGGGACCAATTACTGTGAATTGAGTATTAAAATCAGTGAAAACCTTACACTGTGACTAACAATTACTTGTGTAACGCGATTTCGCGTGGAAAATTGACAAATACTTGAGAAAGTGCAAAAACACCTAATCCTGAGGAGTATGTTATGTCACTTATGAACTAGTAGGTGCCTATGCTAAAATCGATTGTAAAGTATAGCACCGAGCAGACTAACTACTCATTAGCTATGTATGGTCAGTACATACCGCGAGTATTTACGAGCAATAACAACAGTAAAAGCAAAATAAAATATTAACCCTTATAAATCACTGAAATATTCCGATTTATCAGTTTTTAGTCACGGTCGTAAGTGAATGTAAGTATTGGTAGCGAAAGTTAACTGACATCGTTACTAAACTTTGCTTTTCCGAGGTAATAACCCATATATCTGATGTTTGAGCTTGTCAAACAACCACGTGTCGCTTTTCACAACTTTCGAAAGTTTCGATGTGACCCTTACGGTAGCCGACGCAAGACTGGGACCTGTCGATAGCTGCGCATCGATTTCGGCCAAATCATGCGCAAATTCTCCATTTTTCATATTAGTCTGCGCACATTCTTCAACATTTCGCGAAACTTTTTACCTCTTATGTAATATATTATTTCAATTTATGCCGTTTAATGTGCTACACATTCAATATCTGCCGATAAGTTATGCTTACGAATGCTAAAAAATGTTGTAATTATTGACTACTTGTATAGATCTATTGCTCAATTATAATTCTCATACCGTAATATATTATCATCTAGCGTCTGAATAATGTAATAAACAATCTTGTTTATCGTCGTGGTAAATCTCGCGTATTTGTACATTATCCTAGTAAAAATGAGTATAGGTGAGATTCAGTACATATTTCAAAGCTGATAACAATTACTAGTGATGGGAAAAAAATGTTACTGTTTTCAAAACCATTTAAAAGTTCTCTGGTAAACAATGATCAAATACAATGTGGTGTAAAAATCGTCACCGTACCTGTTTCTGCATTCGTCCTCCAGTATCATTAGACGGCTAAAGGAATTTAAAACTCCATTCACCAATGTTGGCTTCTATAGACACCAGAGGTATACAGCCGTTAAATTCAGTATTCTGAATCTGCATTCTCTCATCCAGCGTTAGACTGGCGAAAATAATCCTGTTCTTAGAATGGTGACACTGTAAAGAAAAAAGAATTGGATTTATTATCCTTGCGAAATAACTGTATCAATAGTTATAGACGATGGCTAGAAACTTCTACTCAAAACTGACTTTAACTTTCTTTGAATGGAAATATAACTATAAATTGTTCATTATTAATCATAATTCAAGAATACAGCGTCCTTATGGCAATTGAAAACTCTTCATTTGATTATACAATGTTATCGCGGCAACGTACAGTTCAAATGAATGTATGTGCGTGAGAAAGCGTGAGCTTGCCTAACCCACGCTACCTAACCCACAACTACACGATATTAAAATTTCAATATTGCATGATGTTATACATGCCGGCCGCGGACCACAATAAATACTTGGATCTGGTCAAACTCGCCGAAAGTTATGTGAAATCTGGAAAATAGGCTATTTCTATCTTATGGTACACCTTATTTTACATAACCATACAAGCGTCTGAAAACACAATAAAATATTTCAAATAATTCACGGAAATTTACAAATTTCATTCTTACATTTGGAATTGTGTCAATGTCAGGCTGGGAGCATTGCGATTACACAAAACTGAGCTGTGATTGGCCAGTTTGCAAACAATGCCTACTCTCGAATCTGCTTCTTTCAAGTAGTTACTGTTACTCTGGCAAAATGCACTCGAATGGGTGTGTGTGCGTGAGAAAGCGTCTGCTTCCTTTAGCTATACAAATACATACAGCTGAACATTTCAATACTCGATTATATTGGCACCTATGCAATAAGGAGGGCCAAACTATCTCACTAATTAGTTGTACATGCAGGTAATGCACCAATTTAAATATTTAAACACTGTTCAACTGATTAAAAGAAAAGTGAAGCTGCAAAATACAATGTTATCGATGACCAGATTTTTTCCTCAATCGTGTGCACATCTGTAATCACAGCCGAATGTTACCATTACATCGCAACACGTGTTACCCCTTACCAAATTTCCAGTATTTTAATAAATTGACACATCATATAACAAAGATTTGACAATAAAATAGTGTAAATATTGTAGCTTATCTTTAATGACAGGTATCGTGGCACTGCAAGGTTAGGAATAAAATCGGTTACTAACATGGGTTCCGATTTTGATTGCTTACCAACAATTATACGTTTCGGCTGATATCAATTTTTACTCGAAAAACATTAACATTTATCATTTTTACACCTTACAAGTTTGACATACGTAATTTTTGTCACTAATTAACAGTCCATCCGCCCCGTACACCAAATCAATCAATTCATTGTTATCGAATTTACTAAAACACAGTAAGAATTGCCGGAAGACCTGGTGGGAAATCTTGCTGATGCTTATTTTTTGAGCTGTCAAGATATCCTAAAGTCAGAGTCGTATAGTTCAGTTGATTTTTTAAGTCGAGCATTGATATTTAAAAAAGTACACACCTCCTCGCTCAGTTTCTATGGTTGTAATAAATCTGAGGATTCTATTGAAATGTTTATAAGGAAATAGATAAAGCGTAATAGCACGCTTCTTATGCACTGTATCACTGGTAGGCTCAGAATATGGTTGGTTCATAAAGCTAGACAGTGGTCGACTAATCGCTGCCAGCAGTTTGCACCAGATTTGCTCCCACGATGATGTTGATTTACTACATTCAAATTAAAACACTAAAAATTTAATGTTTCGTGTTCTTGTTTCGTATATGTTCAATTCGCATCATATTTATTACCCCTTAATTACCAATGCACCACATGCACAGATTCTGTTAGATGTAAATTATCAAATTCATCTGGACTACTGCAAAAACTGTTACAAATCACTGTTGAAAAATCTGTCATGATGGTTTTTACGAATTGTTGAGAGTGCCTAGAATCAAACTCAAATACATTACTTTGAAAGGCATGATACTTCTCAGTTTGTTTTGTCAGATTGTAACAACTTTTGGGGATGGGCCTATAAAAATGTTTACACAATAATAGTTCAAATGTTGTAATTAACCTCTAACAATCCCCATTCTGTTATTACCAAATACAAAATGAAAAATTACTCAGCGAGTGGCATTCATATATTCTAAGACCACTATCTGAAATTTGAATTGTGTCGGTTCATACTACTAATCTAATAACAACTCCCAAATAATGTCCTCTAAAATTTCATAACTACAATATTCATTTTAATATAATTTAACATTACCAATATTCTGTGTTGTTCTAAAGTTTCAACTTCTATATTAAGTGCACCTGAAAACTGTGTAAACAAAACTTATATCTTTCCTAGTAGGTAATATATTATTCTGATAAATAATATGTTTCTAATACCAATAGTACCATTTAGACAAGGATATTACTCTTGCATTAAGATTTGTGTTATAGCGCTAAAATTACAACACTGACTTTACATTTAACATTTTGTATGTTGCATCTATTAAAATGCACAATACCCGTAAACACCACAACAATTTTCCACAAGGGAGCAGATGGGCATGGATCAATGATGGAACAACATCAATAACACGTATTACACCCCAGCATAGAAATAAATTTGAATTCCAGACATATCAATTGCATTTAATATTGAAGTTTATTATTTAAATGAAATCTCGATAGTATTAAGTTGCATTAAAATTAGTGTTAGAGTTATATTATATATAATTTATAATGATAGTGATTTGAAAATTACAATGATGCGGTTGATGAAATGTTGCAATTTCAGAATTTGCTACTGCTACAAGACTTACCTTTTTATTTATGTACTTATATTGTAGAAATTGGTGGCATTACTGTCAATCAAAACAATTCGATCTTCAGGTGTTAGCAGTTGGCAGTAATACAGTGCAAAATGTACTGTGTTAGCTACTACATTCTAACAATTCTCTTGCAACACTTCTGTAGGATCATCCTTAAATTTGTCACAATATTGAAAACTGAGCGAGGAACAACACACATTTCTGAATAGTGTTGTTTGATTTAATAAACAGATTAAAATATTCGAGTCTAACTTCCGGCAATTTTGACAACGTTTCTAACCTCGATTTTTGATGGTGTTTTGAGTATTTTTAGTAAGTTCCACGATTTACAACTATGTAAATCAGTGCATGGCATACATAGACAATTGATTAGTGTAAGATATGTTTGGGTGTCCGGGTCTGACGAGATGAATGAATGGCCTCATTGGGCTAATGGTAGAAGATATTTAATTCAAATAAAGATGATGCGCGAACGACGACGAATAGGCAAGTACTGATGAGTGATCGACAATCCTCCGAATTTTCCGTCGGAAAAGTATAACAATGGATTAACTAGTTTGTTTAATGGAGGGCATGGGCGATTGATTAGTAACAATTACGCTGTGTACAATATGTATGTGGTGCATAATTAAGAAATATTTAATTTTTGACGTTACAGTTGAAATTCTACTAAGTATGATATTTACGTAAGCCAATGGAGTTCGAACGGCGGCCACGTTGATGGAAACTGACCAATGACTGTTCAGCGCACCATACCACCGCAATCTGTGCCTGGCGTTGATATTCTGCAGAAAGTTAGGAGTTAGCTGCCACATTTATACTGTTTCCCTACTAAATTTTCATTCTACGACATCTAGATTTATCGAAATCGTAAAGTACCGAGTAAAAAGTACCGAGTAAAACGTACTGCGAACTGAGTTCCCTGCATTCGGTGAATTATTCGAAACATTCGAGTGTGACTTGCGAATGATTTCGTAGGAATGTAACATCATATTTGACAATTTTTACATTCAAGCATTTTGCACTTGCATGCGTCAGGCAAGGAAACGCTTTTTCACGTATGACGCTTCTTCAACGGACATCCTTTCGCGCGTATCAGTACCTATTTCAAATGGACAGTTAGGCAAACTCATGCGTTTTTGCACACGCACGCATATACAGTCAAAGGTACTTCGCCACGTTAATATTCTACAATTAAGTTAAGTGTTATCAGCGAGTCACTTTATATAGCTGCCGTTTACATACAATGTTTATTTGCGTTCAGTGTAATTGATGAAGAGCTATTATCTACAGATATAAATATTATACTTATATATTTGAAAAATATCTCTATTTCCTTAAATTTGAATCTTCATGTTTCGCGCTATGTCAATATTTACATTTTTTCAAAATTACTTTTCTATATGACATTTTTACTCATGCGTATTGCCTGGCGGTATATACGGTATATATGGTATGTTTCATCAGAGTAATAAAGAATAGTTGTCCACCGCGAAGTAGAGTACGTTTTATGTGATTGTTCATTGATACTTATACTTCGGGTGAACTGAAAATGATAATTTTCTTTTATTGCATCGTAGATTCAATACTTGAAGAAAATTCTGGTACCCACCTATTTAACGTTGTCTAAGAGAATGTGCTCTAGAATGCAGAAGCTGAGATCAAAAGCTGCAGAAGACTGAGGGTGAAGGATCGTTCGATGCAGTGTGATTCGCTGGTATGCAGACAAGGCAACTTCCGTAAGTCAGAATGGTCTTAATCGACACTGGTGGTTCGTTGTAATTATATTGTATAAAAAAAATGAATTGTTATGTCTATGTTGAATGGTTGACCTTAATATATTCTCGATTTATTCGCGACGCTTTTATGGCAAGACTAGCGATCGGAGACTGTAGGTTATATATCGTCTTTCTTAGAGATTTTCGACGTTCTTTTAATTGCGATAGATAAATTTAAGCTATATTGACAAAAGAAATGTTGCACTTTATTTGAATGGTCGTACTTCCGGACATATGAAGAGTTCAGCGGTCTGTGATCGATTTTCAGGCCAAGTTACCTTTTATTCCATAATATTGATCTGGAAGAAAAGACAATTCAAATGTTTACTAACTTCTGGTCGTACAACGGGAGTGTTGAAAATTTATTTTCAGTGTTTCTTGTATTGTTTTGTATGTCAGAGAATTATCGAAAATCAATGTGCATTCTTCAACATGAATATGGTAGAATTACAGGTGAGATAAGGATTCATCGTGCGGGTTACTTTTTTCAGTTTTGTATTCGAGATCATTTTCGTAGGATTCATTTAATATAAATTCCCACCAAGAACAGCGTTGTGAGCTCTTACCGAATCCAGCCGATAACGTTGCATGTGACACGAATATGGTAAGGAGGACCTGGTGCATTGAGACATTAGGACAAAAATGTACATTGCATGATAGGTCTATCCTTACCTCGTCTGTGCTTATACATCACCCGGTCAATAATGTAAAATATGAGTTAAAAACGATGAAGGAGTTCTCGATTGAATATGGCAGAGTGCAATAATATATTGCACGATTATCTTAATCGATATGCCGTCTGTAATTTTGACTTGAACACTAGTATAGTACGGTACACTGATGAAAGTAGGTAACGCCCTGTAAACTTACCGATTCATAAGTTAGCTGACAGTTGGTAGTTACTCCAATTAGGGTTTAGGGTATTGACTAAGTTGGTGAGACTGAGTTTTGATTTAGAGGAAGTAAGCGGCCAAGAGGCAAATTCAATGGTAGCTAGAGTGTCTTTGTATACGTAACAAAATATATGATGCAAAATCTTGTATTCAACATCTATGCACTGGGGATCATTGAAAGCGGCATGGTATAAATAGACTTTTCTCAAAATATGACTCGATAAATAGGAGTTGACGATAGTACTCGTTTGAAAATAAAGAATTTTGAAGTGTTTCTTGATTGTTTTGAAGAGGAAGAGCGCGGGAGTAGTTTTTCGGGCAGATGTTCGAAAATTGGAGTCGGATCCAGAGGAAAGTCCTCCGGATCCGGCACGGTGCGTCGATTGGGCGAGCTGGGCATTGTGTCGCTCGCATGTGTCGAGATTCGCTCGGGGCGTTATCCACCCGATCGACCACATGCGGGAGTGACGACAAGAACGGGCGTCAGGAAGAGGGCGTTGCAGGATGATGGGCCACCACCACCACCATCACCACCACGACCACCACCACCACCACCACCACCGCGAGGGTTCAGAAGGAACTCGGCTCTCAGTCTGAGCTCGACAGTCTGTGCGAAGCGTTCGGGCCACGTTCGTAGAAGCGCCCTCACACACACGGACGCGTCTCGGGATCATAGGTGTGCGCGTGAACGTCGCATAGGCATAGCCCCGCGCGCGTGTAAGCGTAACGCCTAACCGATGCGACATATATCGAATTGACATACACACCAGCAACCTAATGGCGTACCCCAATCGCGAGGAAGCCTGAATGTGCGCTCCAAGTCGTCGTTTACACATACACACACACACACACGAACACACATACACAGAATTCGCGAGTAACCCGGTGGACGATAATACAGTGGAACATTGAATATACGTGCGAGCGTATGCATAGCTGGAAAATAGCAGAGAGAAGAAGAACGCCTCTATTCGTCATACGACTACTACATTCTCTTAGTTCGCAGAGTGATTATTCGGTACGACGTCGCGCACACCACGCTTGCTCATGTACACCTATATAATAGATACTCACGCCCATACCCATATCCACACACAGTCATACAGGCAGACACGGGGGCGCGCGCGCGCGCACACGCACCTATACATAGGCAAGCACGACGGCTCACGTAAACGAACGCAACGCCCAGCCGGAACGTCGGGAACCCTACGCCGATAATACGCCGTTCCCACGGGCTCGCCACACCGAAGAGGCTCACTAGAAAGCTTGTCCATGATAGTTTACGCCAGGATTTCCAAGAAGAGTCCACATTTTTCACAAAGACGTCAAGATGCGCTCCAATAGTGTTTTCGGAAGATCTCTAAGGGTCTGTGACAGTGAAGTGGAATAGAAGCGTCTAAGAGCTCTGGTGGAGGAGTCTCGTAGGGGCAAACGCCGTGTTAAACAGGATGGCAAAGGCGTATTAAATACGTGCCTAAATTTCGATAGAAGAGAATATCCGAGGTAGGGTTATCGAAGGAGACGTCAACGAAGGGAAAGGGCCAGAGGGAGTTGGAAAGGGGAGTGAACGGGCAGTGATAAAAGAGATACGAGAAAAAAAAGCCCCTCGGGCTCCTTAACTCCGTAACGTTCGTTTGTAGCCCATTGGCTCGTTGGTACGAACGTTACTGCACATTTTCTCCTTTATTCAAAATATGCAGTAACGCATGTACTTTAGTGTGCATATAAAGGCCATCGTCGGGGGCTTTCCTTGGTGTTGGATATACCTTATTGGTCCAACCCTTGGGTAAGACTACCCTACCGCCGCGACGAACCTCCTCCACCTCGCTCGATGCTAACACGTCAGTGAGAGAAAAGAGGGTGAGAGTGAGAGAGAGAGAGAGAGAGAGAGAGAGAGAGAGAGAATAACAAAGCCAAGAGAACGGAGAGAGAGAGAGAGAGAGAGGGGGGGGTGGGAGAGAGAAAGGAAAAAATCGTTGATGTACACACATCGAAAGTGAAGATTTGACCGTTCGTCAGCAGCTCAAAAGCCTTGGTAAAGAAGAAATTGGTATCGGTAGTGCTCTTCCATTGCCATCGTCCTCGCTAAAAATCCAGTGATCGAAGCGCCGACGTGACATCGTCTCTCTGGAAATAGTCGGAAACGGAGCCGTCACGCCGTCGTTGTTGACAATAGAGACAGGTCGTCGTCGTGGTCGGTGCACTCGGCAGATCACGACGTACAAAAGCCGGCTACCTGTAGGGGAGCGCACGAACTGGGCAAGACGGAGAGACGAATACCGTCGGAAGGATCGGGGGTCAGGTGGATCAACGTCGCGCGACGAGGATCCCGCGACATGAGATCGGCGGCCTAGCATTTCGCTCGGCGACGTGGGTCGGTGGTCGTCGTTTTGCAAGAAGGGACGGCACGGCGAAAGCCGGGATAGTAGGAGGAAGTTCCCAACATGGCCGCCGCCTGTTACGAGAAGGAAGTGGTGGTAGGCGCCGCTATCCACGGACATGGTCACCACCTACATCATCACCATCACCATCTTCATCATCATCACCACCACGGTGGTTCAAATAACACAGTCGGCCAGACGGTCCTCCCTCAGGACTCGACAGGACACCTTTTGGACACCAGCAATACCACCGCTACTAACCCTGGACTGGTGATCGGTGCCGCTGTCGGACCGAGTTCGACGACCGTTTCGACGAACAGCAATGCCGCGAGCAACGTCAATGTAAACTCCACAGCCGCAACGGCAGCCGCGGCAGCCGTGGCGGCCGCTGCCGTCGCCGTCACCACCTACAAGGACTACAAGGACTACTCGCAGCCGCTCCACGTGGACTGCAGCGTCGAATACGAGCTACCCAGTCAGGCGAAGCCGCCTCCGGGCGGCGGTGAGCCCCTCCTCATGATCCACCCGTGCTACTATCGACGCGCCGAGCGCGAGAGGAGGAGTCCTTTCGTCAATAATCTGCCACCGCCGACGAGCGCGCCGTTGTCCTCCTCCCGAAGAAGTGGAAGGCGAAGTGCCGCGGCTGCAGCCGCTGCCGCTGCCGCCGCCGCGGCTTCCGTCGCCTCTTCCAATTCCTCCGTCGCCGTTGTGCCGCCTCCGTCATCGGCCGTCTCTTCCATTTCTACCTCGACCGTACCCGCGACTGTGCCCACAACCGTCTCCGTCGTCGCGGGCTCATCGGTATCTTCTGCTTCCGTGGTGGCCAGTACGGAAACGGCCAGTCTCATCACTACCGCCGGCCAGATGTCCGCCGTAGCAATGGCCTCTTATCGAGTGGCCTTAAACGCCGCCGCTACGCTCTCTCAGCAACAGCAGCCATCGC
The DNA here is from genome assembly GCA_033815515.1 of Cryptocheilus praepositus. Classification (NCBI taxonomy): domain Eukaryota; kingdom Metazoa; phylum Arthropoda; class Insecta; order Hymenoptera; family Pompilidae; genus Cryptocheilus; species Cryptocheilus praepositus. The sequence continues at coordinate 5,422,617 of JAWWQZ010000256.1, read as the reverse complement.
GAAGACATCATACTCAGCAACCGCCCCCACCGCCGCCGCAGCCGCCACAACAACAGCAGCCTCAGAGTCTACTTCATCATCATAGGAGTCATAGTCACCTTCCACATCCTCATCATCAGCAGCAACAGCAGCAGCAGCAGCAACAGCAGCAGCAGCAGCAGCACCAGCAGCAACAGCCGCAGCCTCAACCCCCACCGCCACCGCCGCCAACACAACAGCAGCAAAGAACCACTGTAACGCCGACAACCTCTGGTGCAGATCTTATTTCCGCTGACGAGAAAGCCGTGATATCAGGTATTTATCAACACTACTTCCGTGCAATGCGTGCGCATAATCATCAGCATCGTCAGCAACAACAACAACAGCAGCAGCAGCAACAGCAGCAGCAGCAACAACAACAACAACAACAACAACACAGGACCCATCAAATTCATCATCAACCTCACCAAAGCGACAGAAGTTCCTCCTCTGCCACGTCGACGGCAGCATCAATTTCCGGTATATTACGACATAATTATCAGCAGGCGTATTCGAACTCCTCTACTGCGCATCATAGAGCGACAACGGTCGCTCATCACCCTTACAGACGACCGTCTACGACGTTGTTGTCGCGCGCAGCCTCTCATCTCGGTCATCAGGTCTCCTCTTCCTCGCCCTCAGTTTCCTCATCCTCGTCGATCGGTGCTTCCAACGGTGTCTCGTCCTCGAGCGGTGTCTCGAGCGTTTACGCGAGTACGATACACAGGCATCACGCGACCTCGCTGCATGCCCTTCAGGCGGCCGGCTTCTACGAAACACCAGGCTATCACGCTCTTCTCCCGCAAAGCTAGATAAACATTGTTAATAATGCCGCCACGTCGTCGTTGCCACTCGAGCCGAGGCATTGACTTAGCCGCGCGTAATTCGGGGCGCAACGGCCTTTGTGCCGTTTCTCATCCCCCTTTATCTTTGCCGTTTCGTTTCTCTCTCTCTCTCCCCGGTGTGGGTCGAGCACTTTTTCGTCTTCTCTCGCGGAGACATTCTTTTTCGTCGTCCCCGAACCCCACCGGGAGTAGTCGCGACTCGTATCTTCTTCCAAGTCGTTAAAAGTGCATGCGGGTGGGTCTCTCTCTAACCAGCGCGTACGGTGTACATCTGTCTCTGCATATATATCAGCGACGACGATCGTACGTGCCATGTTCATTGTTGACGGTGAGCGGGTGGTCGGACGGACAGACGGAAAGGCACAGAATAAACACTCCGGCGAATACACATCCAAATGAGAGAAACGGAGACGAAAACGTTTATGCGTGAGTGTGCGTGTACGCGCTTGTACACATTATAGAGAAAAAGGGAGACAGACAGCTGGGGCGGTCGTATCCGTTGTACGTATCGGATGTTTTATCCACCTGCAGAGAGCTTACGCGTCGCTCAGGTACTAAAATTTCATTTGCTTAGGTCCGTACTTGCCTCGCTGTAGTTTGCCGTTGGGTAGTGGCTTTATGTAAAAATAGGCCCTTTCACGTGTTCCGCGCCGTTCGAAGGCGATTGCTTTCTTTTCCCTTTTACAGCGAGGCTAAAATCGACAGATTTCATCCATCACCCCTCTCGGCCGCAATCGAGTGTGTCCGCACAAGATTCCTTTGTTCACCGCTCTGCTATGCTCAGAAGAATGCTGTTCTCAGGGAAATACGTCTCTCCGGATCGTCACTCTTGGGTACCGTGCTTTCTGCCCCCCCCCCCCCCCCCCCCCAACGCTCCAATCTCTCCCTTGCGTTCTTTATCCATCTATCTGGCTATCTTGCATCGTCTTCCGTCTTTCATTCTATCGTTCTTCTTTCACTCGCAATAAGAAAATAAGTTTGTTACTGCATCGTAAATTCGTCAGCTAGGTCGATTTTCTTAAACGGCAATAGGGAACGTTACTGTTTCCACTAGGCTGTTCAAAATGAGCGTAACACCTGAGGCTAATTAGAGCCAAAGAGTATGCAGTCTTTTGTCTTTGTTTTGAAGACGAGCTGTCTCGGAATTCGAAGGGTAATTAAAGTCTCATTACTTGAAGTTTCATCGTCCATTATTTCATTCCATTACATGTCATCGGAACATTCAGATAGTGGCTAAGCCCAAGGAGAATGAAATGTCGATTGCCAATTTATATGGCCAAAAGATCGATTCATCAGCCACATTAACAGTGCCAAAGTTGCGGGACGAAGAACGCCATACCGTTTTTTGTAATATTATAAAGAAGGCTTAGTTCGTTGAACGGTATTCTGGATGAGACAGACTCCATTCAGGCATTCTGCCATTTCTCTCTGCATTCGAAATACGCATTTCCTTGGCCAGTAGGAAATGAAAAGCGCGTCGCAATTATTGCGGCTGTGTCCTGGTCTCACGGAACGTCTCGATCACACTCCAACCCTCGTTCTCTTAGTCCATCGCCCACCCCTCTCTCCGTCGGTGCTTCTCTCTCGCGACGCATCTCTAGAAACCCGACGTTCGAGAGTCGGGTTGGGTTTCTTCTTTTTTGTCCTGCGCCCTTTTCAAAGAGCGCGCTCAAGGAGAAACGGACGGGGACCGTATTTCGTTACACGGTAACGATCGATCAACGTGACCGCACGACCGCACCGGCGGTGTACGGGCAGGCCGAGAGGCGAAACGAGACAAGACCAGACCAGACGAGAAGGGGGCGCGGTCAAGATCGGATCGGGGGAGACGAAGCGAAGAGACGACAACGGAGGCGCAGCGCGGCGTAGCGGGCAGGCAAGGCAGGCAAGCAAGCAGGCAGGCAAGCAGGCAGGCAGGCAAGCAGGCAAGCAAGCAGGCAGGCAAGCAAGCAGGCAGGCAGGCAGGCAGGCAGGCAAACAGGCAAACAGGCAAACAGGCAGACAGGCAGACAGCCAGTCAACCAGCCAGCCAACCAGCCAGCCAGCCAGCCAGCCAGCCAGCCAGCCAGCCAGCCAGCCAGCCATCCAGCCCAGCCAGCCAACCTCTCTTAGGGAGCAAGGAATATGACGGCGGGAGGGCTCGGAGGGGGAGGATAGTGCCCTGATGCAGGATGCATCGACTTATATTCCAAAAACACTGACAACCATGTGCATAAATCCCACGGGGGTAAGAAAACTCGAGCGGTAGGGCAATAAGCGTACCAACGAAAGTGACGTTATTTATCAAGTCTGATCAAAGTTTTACTTTTCCACTGATTTTCAAATGTAAACGTATTAAATTGAGATGAATCGTTTCTTTCGAAGATTGAGCCAACAATAACCTCGCAAAGCACATTTGTATGTTGTGAAACGTAACTGACCGTGCCCGTAAGTGAATCGCGAAAGGCTTGCTTAACCTGATTCTATTGAATTCCAAGTACATCGACATGCGCGTATTCCAGGTCTCGCGAGGGTTAGAGATGGGGAAACGCGGAGACGTTAACCGGCGCCATAATTTCATCCTGCACGGGGACGGAATTACGCCGAGAGACGTCGGCAGTGCTCCTTCACCTTATTCACCTCCGTTGCTTCGTTTCTCAGAGAAGCCGCGCATTTCAGATATATAGAACGCGATGCTTTATCTATTGACTTTCGATATCGAAGGCGGGGCGAGAACCAGGACGGTATCGACTTCTATTCCAAGAGTGCACCGAGGCCGGTTTTGTGGTACTTGGGCACACGGGGGTTGCTCTCGATATAATTCAATCCATATCAGAAGAGATCACGTGACACATTTACCTTTTTTTCCGTCAATCTGAAAGCGTATCGCGCGTTGGTACAAGCTCGTCTCCAATAGCTTTCAAGTCGTTCGAACTTGGTTCGTACAAAGTCAATTAGTGCCCGATACAATTAACTGTAGTTTACGTAGCAGATTTTCAACATAGTCACTACAAAGTTTAGAATTGTCAAAGATATAGGGCAATGCAATTTTCAAACTTCCATTGGGCGAGAAAGTAGGATGTAACGATGGTTTCATAACGCATAGCCGGGGTTTCATTCATATATTTCCAGAAAACCATGTGGAAACTGAAACGGGTTAGACAGAGGAGGTCAAATTGTGTTTATTTTACATGATATATTCTTTTTTTTTTACGCCAAACTGCGTGGTACAAATCGCCACGTGTCCGCAGATACGTATTTTCGATTGATCACCAGTGATCCATCCAAAGCTAGTACATGTTCTGATAATTATGAAAAGTTAAAATTTCAATTACCCCGATAATTCAGTTCACATTAAACACCCTTGGGCGACTAAAATATTTGCCGAGGAAGAATTATATTGCGTATAAGCTTGCGAAAAAACATCGTTTGGCCAAGATACGGAAGAAAACCATATTTCTACTGATTCTACTTTATCACATCCACGAAACTTCTATCATCGATCGTTTGAGTGCTTGTAACTGCTCATCAGTTTTCAATCAAATTCCATTGATAGGTGGATGACATTCGCAGAAAACGTGTGAATAATTCTGATCCCATTACGCAATACGGAATAACGAGTCCGGTGGAGCCGTGTCTGAATTATTTTTTGAGGTGATTTATCCGCTACGTCAGTTTTCAATCGATTTCGAACAACGAATGACGCGGAAATACATTGCCGGAAACGCAGGTGAATAAATCGCAATAGTCATTGCACAAGATAGACACTATTGCCACTATTGGCAATGAGTCGGGGTAGACACTTTTGAGACCCACCGGCAGTTCTCGATCGACGTGGCGCATCTCGCGGAAAATGTGCAACGTTCGTAAATAATCCGGGTCATATTTCGTAAAAAAAAACCGAACGAACGGACGAATAACGCACCGCATCGGAGTGCCGTCGGGCTTGCTCGTCGAAACCAGCCTAAAAAGCGTGGAACAAAGAACTCGAGTTGGTCGGACGTACAACAGACGGACGGATAGACGGACGGATAGACGGACGGATAGACGGACGGATAGACGGATGGATAGACGGACGAATAGACGAACGGAGAGAAAGAAACGTCGAGCGAATGAATAGAAGGAACGAGGGCCGCGTGTCGGAAAAGGCGAGCACACCCGCGCGGAACGCTTAATTCGCATTGCGTCACGACGAAATTGCGTTACAGTTGACGCGCACGGCGTGCGTTGTACACCGCACGACGGGGCCGGCATTTATCATTCCATCAGCGGCTCAGCGAACGAGAGAATGTATATATGTATATTCCCGCGGCCGTAGCGTAGATCGTTGACGCGATAGAGGGTTAAACTTTGTCCCGGGCTCATAGATATTTATTCGACGCGGAAGGAAAAGGAGGGAGGCCGAGGGGGAGGATGTTATTGTCCCTCGTTGAAACCCCCGTAGAACTGGTTATATAACGTGACGTCGACGTTAGTTAATTAGGAAGCATTGAGCGAGTGCGGAAAGATCGGCGGTTGTCTTTCGAAAGGTTTCGCCCGTAGCTCGTGCCCGTAGACTGTGATCGAGCGACATTTACGCGCCCAACCTCGAAAAATAAAACCAGCAGACCACTTCCGGAAAAGAACGGATTCGAAAATCTTCGAATTTCTTATTCTTCCATTTTTTTTTCTTTGTCCTGCGTATATCGTCTCGGCGCAAAGATTATCCTAAGGAAAAACTCCGGCAAATGTTTAGAAAAATATTTTGATACCGTAGAAATGAGATGGGCTTTATGAAACGTTTCGTTACAAGCTAATACGGATTGAATGGAAAAGAGTCGCCTAACTGCCTGAAGGAAGATACTTCTCTATTGAAATACTTATCGTTGAAAATGAATTGCGTGCTGATTATAAATCGGAGGGAGAAGACAGTAAACTCGTCGGCATGAATATGGTAGAAGAGTAAAATTCAGCGAATAAATTTCGGTTAGTCGGATAGTCGAAATAAAGAATTCGTTTAATTGGAACGGTGCCTGTTGGGAAAGCGATTATTTTTTTTCATTCATGCAAGGGACTGCGAGATCGCTACGCCCTTGTCAAATAGCACTGTGTTCTCGCCACTTACCCTCCGGCCGGTCCATCCCGGGTAAACGTTTCCGCCCCGCTGTTTTTGCCCACTCAGAAAGAACGCACTTCTCAACATTGAAGTACAGAAGAGCAGAAACGGATATAGGACCCTGGGAATAGTTATTTTGGTTGCAGCCATGTACCGGTAGGATATTAGTGGAAGCCGCCTTACTATTCGTCCATAGAATTTGTTCGCGGAACAGTGTGACACACAAAAATGTGCAAAGATTATTTTCGGTATTGCTAAACAGGCGAATTACACGTGAAATGTCAATTAATTGAGTAGCTTTTAAGGAATCTGATAATTATGATGTTGGTGAGGATTAGGCGAAGGAAAAGAGAACAAAGGAAAGGAATGATTAAAAACAAGCGTAATGTCGTCTATGTTGCTCCCAGGAAAGACCTGCCTCGGCCCACTATCGACTTCGTCGTATTCTCTGCGTCCGTCCCGCCTCTCTTTCTCTCTAGGGCACCATACAGAGAGGGCCTCTGTGTTTTATAACCCCGTAGCGTATGAAGGAGCGCCGTTGGGCGCGTTCATAAAATCTGATCGCTTCGTGCCTCGGGCGCCTAACACGGAATGCGCATTGTTACCTTCTGCCGTCGTCGTCGTCGTCGTCGTCGCCGCCGTCGCCGTCGTCGTCTTCTCCGTCTTCGTTCAAGACAGCCGAATGTCAGGCGCAGGGAGTCGATACGATCGCATCGAGGCCGCTGCTGACGTTCCGCGCTCCTTGCTTATTACCCGCTCTCTTGCCGAAAGTGTCGTCCCCGACTTGCGTCATGGAAGATTTTCTAAGAAGGAACGTGAGAGGGAGGGAGGGAGTGTGTGAGAGAGGGAGAGAGAGAGAGAGAGTGAGCGAGAGAAAATCACGCTTGAGACGTTCTCTTTAGACCGCGGAAAAGTACGTATTTCTTTGTGTTCCACGGCCAAAGTGCCAAACGTGAAAGACTGCCCTCACGATTGTTAAAGCGACGTCTTACACCTCCTCTTCCTCTTTCTCTCTTCCGTAGTATTGGAAGCGTGCGCATTGCTATCTTCCTCCGGCATCAGACATTTCTTACTTTTCTCATCAGTATTATTCCCACCCTGTGCGGTGTTTTATAGTGTTCGCACCTCCATTTTTTCTTTACTGCGGAATTCCTAAGCGCAAGTGCCATCGCAGTCTATTTTCCTATTGCCTTAACTGACCAAAGTGTTCCATGATACGATTTCGTTGTTACGCTAATGTTCCGAGAGTTGAAGAGGAATGGTGAGGGTTGGTGGGATGGAGGGGGGGGGGGGGGGGGGGGGTACATGGAGAGATAAAGATTATGTAGTGAAAAACAAAAGCTGGGAGCCAATTTAGAATTTCGTGTATGATAGAGATAGTTTTGGACTGGCAAAAATCTGGTTCCTCTGTTTCGTCTGATCGTCAATCCGTCTTCCCATGTGCTAATTAATCTAGTTCCTATGTACATACGACACGTACACACACGTTTGAACATGTATATGTACACCCGCTCACCTTTATCCCCATTTCTTGAGAGCATCAACGTGCCGTTTTCGACCCTCTGAAGCAACCTTTTTATCTTCGGCCACCTTTAGCCCCTAAATTGCTTCTTTCACTCTTTCCCCGCCTCGTCCCCCCCCCCCCCCCCCTTTTTTGATTTTCATTCGAACCTGGCACGTGCAAATTGCAAACCGAAATGGGAGAACGTAAGTCTTTTTGGATAAAACAAGAATAGAAGAGTAAAAAAGTCTGCTTATCGTGCGTAGGGGAGCGCGGGGCATTCCGGTTATAAAACAAGCCACGTATTCTTCCACTATCGCGCGCGACTATAAAAAAAAGTACCAGATCGGGTATTTTACCGAACCGTACCGTACCGTAGATAGACTGCATGATGAAACTAAATGGTAATCAAACTGAACTAAGGAAAAGGGAATTAATAAGTTTAGAAAAATCGAAAAAAAAAGATGACATCTCTCGAAAGGAGACACCCTAGTTCGACCATGCCTCGCCCTCGACTACTTGCATACCCACATTCATATTATATATATGCATATGTGCGTACGCTCCGCGTGTTAAATAAAAGGCCGATTCATATTGAGCGGATAAGGTGGGACGGGGCAGAGAACGTTACTCTCTATACTTAAGAGTAGGAGAATGTGAGTGCGGAGAGTCCCATCTGCCGGACTTGAATGGTTGTCATTGAAAATCGTCCGCGTCCCGACTAAATCTGCTCCGTACCTCCTTTCTCACGATATCGAGTCGGAAAGCGCGAGATATACGAAGATTGCGCGCAAAAAATCGAGCGTATAGTTCTGTAACTGTTAACTCGGCCTTAAAAAGAAGTGACGTAAACTGCCTCAAATTATTACTATACATATATAAACGAGCTAGCGCCCTCACTATCGACTGAGCAAAAAAAGAAGCCTACATGTAATAATCTTACACCTTATATTACGCAGTATGTTAAAAGTAATGTTACGTGAGCGCGTGCGCGCGCGCGCGACGATGTCAGGAGGGAAACGAGGGTGGTTGTGTGAGTTTTACAAAACCGGCCCTTCCTGGTGTTTTCTGGCCTCTCTCTGCCGAGGTAGGTATAAGGGGCAAAAGGTGAAAGATAGATATCTATCGCTCCTGCGTCTACACACGACGTACGCTACATTCCTAAAAAATCGAGAAACATTCAACTGCGGAAATTGTAAATTGAGAAAGAGGAACGGAGGGTCGTATCGATCGTAATACCTTTCCGACGGCTCCTGATAGTAGCCTCTTTCTCTTGGCAAACGGAACAAATAAACGAAGAGATAAGAAGAAAAGTGAATAGGCGGCAGGGAAAATAGTGCCTCGGTTCTCATACGCGAGGAAGACAAACGGAGATGATGAAAAGCGTATTCTCTCTATGTTCGTATATGTGTGTGCGTGGGTGCGCGCGTGCGTGTGTATGATGAATTGTTTGAATCAGAATTTCCTGGCGAAATCGGGAGCTTCCGGAAGCCGAGTGGCCAGACGTGCGTACATTCGTGCCGGATAACAATGTTGGCCGATTTTCGACGGCCAGCAGCAACTATTCCACGGCGTCAACGATAGTATATATATATATATATATCTTGAGGAGAGCGCTCGAACGTGAAGGGGAAGGAACGATGACGGCGATGACGACGCTGAATGAAAAATCCAAAGCAGAGAGGAACGACGGAAAAGGCCCTCCCGTGATATGTCAGCATTGTCGTTCGCCGCGGCACTCGTCGGCTTCTTCGTTTGTGTATTATACGGGCACGAAAGAATATACGACAATAAGGGTCGTACCCGCTCCTACGGTCCGTACCCCGTACGAGAGTTAATCGAGAAACGGACGAACTCCTACGGCTTTTATGGCTCCGCTCGTAAAGATATACCTAAGGCTTTTTGTGTGGAACTCGGGACCCCTCCGAACGCACCCGGTCCAGGAACACACTGGGGGACACACAGAAGCGACAGAGTAGGTAGGCACACAGAGAGATAGGTAGGCAAGCGGGTAAGCAGGCGGACAGGTATATACGGGCAAAGCTTTGGTGAAGGGAGGAGAGTGTGCGAGCGATCGGCCGGCGGTCGGACCTCGAACGGTCGGACCTCGAACGGTCAGACGACCGAGAGAGGCTGTACCAACGCCGGATAGCTCTCCTCCTCTCATCTCTTTTTCTTTCTCCATTGCGCCACGGCACAGGTAGTTGCACCGGGAAGAAGAGGCCGGAAAGCAAAACGAAAGCGTTTTCGATCCACGACGGCTCTTTCGGCTGCTAAATTACAATACGCGCCCGGGCTTATCCCGTGGGTGGATCCCGACCGTGTGGCTTAGGCCGCTTAAGTCTCAAATTATTGCCCTCGAGAGGGGGAGAGAGTAGGCTTCTTTCCGAGAGCTATTTTTTTCGGCGCAACTAGATTCAACTTACTATCATCGCTCGTGCATTTTTTCCTTTCAGAATCGGTACACCTTGCACCTTCGAATATTTTCCTTTATACGCGCTGTCAATTATTTTCTAGCTCGTGATTGTATTGTGAGGCATGGTATAGAGGTTGAAAATTCAGCAGATGCAGTAGCATTGAACAAGTTGCGCTATTTATTTCATCTTTCGTAGTTTCAACTTTGATGCGTCTCCCTACAATCTTGCTAGGGCGTCATATCGAGCGTCCCGGAATGCACCGGCATGCGAAAAGGCGGCTTAAGCTTATCGACCTAGCGCCGCAATCTGCCTTAAGTCTCTCTCACCCCCCCCCCCCCAACGGGCGTATACATCAAGGCTGTCATAAGAAAAATGTCTAATCCGCTCGCGCTTCGGACGTAGAACTTCAGCTTCGCATCTTTTTCTTTCCTTTTTTCGAAACACATATGACGCGGAATAAAGAAAATAACGCTGTTTCGGACGCGTGATTACACTATAACACGGAGCGTCGTTTGGCGTGAGAAAAAAAAAACTAGCGCGGTTATGCAAGGACATAATGCGGGAGGGTTGTTTTACGCTAGTAGCGAAAAATATGTATAAAAACGAGTTGACATTGCTTTGCATGGTTGTTTTTCGCAGACAATGTACGAACGTCATTTGGGGGTGCGAACGAACGGTTATAGTTTTGTTATATCTCGCGTACTTCATGCCGGGATGACGATCGGTTTTCCTTTATTGCAAAGCGGCATTTTGCCCATTCCAAAGGGAGATGATACTTTGTCCTCTTCCGTTTTTTACCGGGAGTACGATAGCATCCCCGTAGAGCGACAGGGGCTCGTTCTGGCTCGTTCTGGCTCGTTCTGGCTCGTTCCAGCTCGTTCTGGCTCGTTCCAGCTCGTTCTGGCTCGTTCTTCGCGGAAAACGCGCGTGAGGGGATCGTTCTACGCTGGAAAACGCTTCCGCGCGCTCGTAAAGCCGATATTACGCCAGTGCCAGTAACCGGGAGTAGGATGGTGCAGGTATCGTGTCCTACGTCCGAGCAGAGCGATTGCGAAACGATGGACCACGCCCTCGCGCTCTTGCCATCTCCGCTTCGACGACTCTACGATCGATCCTTTCCTTGCGACAAGCTGGCAAAAATTACCACCGCAAAAGTCGAGCACGAAACGGGACAACCGAATACGCCCCTGGTTCACTCTCGAGGCCTGCCTCTACGGCCAATCGATACCGTCTACCTACCGTTTGACAACCTCGACATTTCTCTGTGCACTCGCTCTCCTCTCTCTCTCTCTCTCTTTCCCTCGCTCTCTTCCTTCATCCCTCTTTCTCCTTTTCACTCGCTCACTCGCTCTTTGTTACAGGATTTCGTTCCATCGACACAATAAAATTCACCCTACGTAACGTTCTCGGTACACTGGCCCTGCCGTTCCTTTCTATTATTGTATCTTTTATTTTCGGAATCAATATCTGTCAGATTTCGAGTCAGGGTCCTGTATATGCTTGGGTCCGTGTGAGCTCTATCTCTCCCGGCGTCGCCGTCCCTCATCGTCGCCGCCGTCGCTGTGATCGTGATCGCGGTCGTGCTCGTGATCGTGGTCGTGGTCGTGGTGTCGTTGTCGTTATTCCGTCGGTAGATGCTAATGTTTAGAATGTTTGTTGTGTGTGTGTGTGTGGTAAGACAGATAGAGAGAGAGAGAGAGAGAGAGAGAGAGAGAGAGAGAGAGAGAGAGAGAGAGAGGGAGAGGGATTCATTTTCATTCCTGGCGAAGCATTTGTCTTGCACCGCGCACAGCCGTACTGCCGAAATAAAACGAGAACGCGTCGGCTTTTACTCTCACAGTCAACTTTTGACCGCCCTCGGTTTCACGGAAAAGCAAAAAGAAATACTGATGATAGCGCGAAGAGGGGAATGTCCTCCGTCGCGAAAAGCAGGGGTGAAGCTAGCCAACCAACTACTACGCTGTATTATGAAAAAAAGAACATACCTACGCATTTAAGATAATGTACAAGTCTCTAGTGTGATACATTTCTACGCTTATTCTCTAACTGTAGTCATGAAGTCTAAAGTACGATACCTCGTTGTGGTTTGTAACGCGGAGAAGTAGTCCTGTAATAATAATAATAATAGTAATAATAATAACTAGTAATAACGATAATAACATTAATAATATTAATAATAATAATGATGATGATTATAATAATAAACAATAATAATGAATAATATTAATGATAACTATATTAATACCGATAACGATCAAAATCCGCTTAGGATGATGTAACTCGCAAAACCTGGCGCATATTATCTGTAGTAGGGAAAAGGAATTGTCCAGCGACACAGAGGCGTCCTAATAATTGCATACTGAGAATAAAGAGCGAGCGCGTCAAACTATTCGACTTAAAGAGAGACAAGAAGAGAAGCGAAATCAATAAATACCACTGAAAACTGAGAGATCTGCGAATTACGGAAGTGAATGGATGCACGGATGGATGAATGGATGGATGGACGGATCGATGGATGGATGGATGGATGGATGGATGCATGGACGGACGGACGGACGGATGTGTGGTTCGAAATGAATGGGTGAAGAGTAGTACGATATGTATGCATCGTGCGACAGATCAGTCGACCCTTTGTATGAATGTGTGATTTCTCACGAACAGAGTTTTCGAGAGTATAGTGTTCGGCATGTACATAATTCTGTATATACGAACGAATCACTGACTGTACAATACCACCCAAATATATTTATATTTCATGTTAAAAAATACGATATCACCACCAGTCATACCATGTTACCCTTCTTCTCGGTGAACATAGACGCATATATGCATATATGGACGGAGAGAGACTGTCAACGACGATTTATGTAGATATTTTTTGCTTATGGCAATTTGAACGAATAAACGTGCACTTATTTATCCATCTCGGAGGGTGTCAGCGGCTAATAAGGATCACGCTAGGGTCTATGCATGCGTATCTATGTTTCCTTCGACGGTACCGTTTTGGTAGATGAATATATCCTTAAGTAATTTCGCGAGGCAGGTAAGTGGAATTCGTGCGTCGTAGTACTTTCTTTCCGCCGGTAAAATATTTACTGCTGCGCACGCTGCCCCGATGAGTTAGTGTGTGCGAATAAGTGAACGCTATTTTCTGCTAACCCGTGAAATGCACCAGGCGTAATCTCTTTCAGGTACCGAGATCGTATATACGCCTCATCCTACGAGAGCAGTAGGGTCGGAGCCGCCGCGCAAATCGTATGCGGACTTATAACCCTGCGCATTTCGGATCAGCTGCGTCTCTCCTTTCTAGCTCCGGTAACTGGCTCACCTTTATTGTTGGGCTTCAAGGAACGCGAAGGGACGGAGAAACGAACGAACGAACGAACGAACGAACGAACGAACGGGCGAGCGAGCGAGCGGATGAGGCGGAGGGAAGTCGATGCGCACACAGAAGAGAGAGACGTGCTACGGAGAATGGATGGCCAGGAATAAAAAGGACTAATGCGCGCAATGGCGAGGTGCCGAGGGCCGAACCCGGCCGGATTTCAATGACAAACGAAAATAAGACGGGAGAAAGAGAAAGAAAGAAGGAGTGAGTGCGTGTGAAAGAGCTCCGGGCTCAGCCAGAGTCTGACCATCGACAAAACTTTAAGATCTCTTTTCGTATTCGTGAGGGTTATTGAGTTTCGTCGAAACTGCCAGTCACTCGCGGACTTCGCGAGTGAGTTTCTTTGAATGCCCTGACTTTCCACGTACATTCTCGTAAGACCTATCTATATCGTCTTAAGGGGTGCACATTTCAACCCTTGCGGTCGGCTATCGTCACTATGGCGACTCAAGTGTTTCACTTTCTTCGTAAGCGATACGTGTTTTTCTTTTTTTCCCCGTTTTCATAAAAGTAGATATTCTCAGGTAAATTTCATATCAATGTACGGCCACAAAAACGATTTTTCATTAGCATATACGAAAACCTAATTATGACAATATTGCTTCTTATTTTGTCATTTCTCTACCATTTTAAATTTCGCCATTGAATGACGAGCTATATCTATCATGAAGTTTGAAGGACCAGTTCCTTAATGTTCAGCATAATATCTGACATAACCGAGAATTCTGTTTACGAAAGCGAATAAGAACGTGTTATTTGGAGTGAGTTTTCGAGACCAGATCGGAAGGAACATATGAAAGAAAAATAATCGCTCATTGCCTAAAATTGAGTCGGCTACCGATCGCAGAGGGTTAATAAAATAGAAGTCGCCTAGTTTCTCTATCCCCAGTTCACGCTTCCCACGATGTTAACCGGAATCGCAAGTGCACATGTTTTCAGCTGTCAGGTATGAACGACAGTGTGCAATAAAGACCAGTACGCATTAAGCCTATTGACCATCGAATACCTTTGGCATCAGCTATTTTAACTGAATTATGTAAGAGTACGGTCCTAACACGCATGAGACATTGCTATTTTGAATGCGATTGTCGTTATTAATCAGTACCTCCGCTTGGAATATGCAAAATTGCATTATAATAGAATTAAGGTAAATTGCACTGATGGCTTCCCGGTTATTGTCCCCACTCTATTAATTTGCGTAATTCGTATATGCTAATTTCATAATGTTTGTTGTGACCTCTATCTAATCGCAAACTTTTTATTGTTCTGTAATACGTGTGCCCTTAGTTAGACCGCGACTTTATTTGGACGATTTACCTTCGCTTTGCTTGAAAATTCGTTGACCATGAAGATAGCGCGCGATAAATCTGGGAGTTATCGCGGGGCATTTCGGAGAATGTTAAGTGTTGAGAAATAATTTTCTGCCAGCTCGTTTCCAAATCGACGCGGAAACGTTGCAGGCATAGGTCTAATTAAATTAGCGATCGTGTGCTTGATCGAGCTAGAGGCTGTGACGCGCGCGCTTCAGCATCGTACAATCGATCGCCTTCCTCGAATGAAAGAACTGACGTCCGATGCATGCATGCACCATATGCGTGCCCTCCGTTCGTCTCTTTGTATTCGCCACTTATGCATATCCAATACGCAATCGGTGCTTATGTATGTTCCCCTGTAAGCGCGAAATAAAGTCTGTCCTGCCTGGCCATGACAGTGCGATTGTTTCCTGGGTTGCTATTTTTCGCACGGTGTTGCGATTTTTCTAAATGCTGATTCATCATTTCTCTTGACCCTTTGCCTAACAGGCGTTTACTTGAAATCGAAGTATCTTCACGGTAAGTTTATTGCAAAATAAGAGTTCCAACGACAATAATAAGGCGGACTGTAAAAATTGGCTATACTTATTTGACGCATGTCTCCTTTCTAAGACATAATCAGCCTATCGTTTCGATTCTCTCTTATCGACAACAGCTGCGCCGAATTCCACATTGGACATTGGGAAAGCTATTAAGAACGCATTGATAGGATTTTAACTGTCTGCTCTGTTAAACGCATCAATTGAATTATGATAGACGTATCCCCTTCTGCACGTTACACAAAGCCGTCTCATTTGCACCGTTAACGTACCGGTATTTTTCTGTTCATATTGTCCTATTCATGTGCATTGTTAAAATATAGGCGCTAGTATCTTATTGACGTTGCATAAACCAATAGAGGACAGAATTACAAGAAGGACGTCGACATTCAAGAGAATGACGTCTAAAGCCATGGTAGGATTAGACGCGTAGTAGGATTAGGCGTTTCCTTCAACGAATTACCTTAACGAAAGGTTTCCTGAGTCTCGACAAATCGCAAGCGAAACGTCGTAACCATTCGAGGAACCGGGTTAGGTACGGTTTAGACTAGAGCACTTTTAGTTATTCCGTTGGAGGGTACTTTTGATAATTGCCATGTGCCAGACTGTGACGACAGCTGGCAAGGCCATTAATTCGACACTTCTTCAGAACGCGGCTCAATGCTTTAGTCCAATAAGTTAGATTGCCGTAAGGCTGGATTTCTAAGATGCGTTTACCTTTTGGACAAATTGAAGACGTCTCATAGATATGCCGCCGTGTTCTCACCTTAATTTCACTCTATTCTCAAATCTTTCTCAAGGATATATTAACTTTTTTCCTCTTTCTGTGGTCTCGCTATGTGATCGTCCATTAAAAAGTTCATTCTATACAGGCACAGATCGTCGTTCTTTTTTCATACATAAAAATTCTAATTATATGATGTATCGAGACATTATTTCTCCGTATTCTAGCGATATTTTTTACTTCAGCGAGATCGATTTAAACTTTCAATATAAACGCGCTATGTGGATTGACATTGACGCCATCTGTGGCAGAAATTGTCATGCCGTCTGCTGCGGTTAGCTATCATGAAGGCGTGAATGAAATGCCGCAAGTCTTTATCCGTAACGTTCGTCCAACGAAATATTTTACATCGCGAATTGTCTTATTACATAGGCATCACTGCCAATGTGAGTCGTGGCTCAACGTTTCTGTGTAATATGCATTACTTAGATGTGTCTCTGTTAGTACATTCAACACGTTTCTTAGATCCGTTCTCAACTGCTTCACCTAACCTAAATCTAACCTCGATTTCTGCAGATCGACTCACTTTTGCCTAATATAACTTTGTCTACGAATTGCTATCCTCTTCTCAATTATTTGATGGTAGCTTGTCAGTGATATTTGTCACATTCGATGAGTTATTTTCAACGTATACGTTGCGTGTGTCAGGGGTTATAATGGAGTTTTCTTCGATTCTCTTTTCGACATCTATATCCATAGCTGCATTCTGTTCATTTGATTTCAATGTCTTTATTTCTTTTTGAATTTTAATTCAGGTCTTCTCTTCTGCAAGATCATATGTTATAGCTTTAGGTTATAATATTGTACTAACCATATTTAATCAGGACTTTATTTTTGGTTTACAGAGAATTGCCAAAGAGCCCACAGCGAAAAATAACTTCTGTGTTCTTAAAAAAACATATAATTCAAAGTGTGAAGCAATTGTTCGGTGAAGAAGGAGCGAAGAGCAACGTTGACATTCTTAAGTACGATTCGCACGAACGTAGATTTATATTACGTTGTGCGTCCGATTCTTACGTGCGTCTAAGGGCAGCACTTACACTGTCTGGAAAGTACGAAGGTGAACAGTGTGTGTATATAGTTCACAGAGCTTCTCCTAATCTGTTGTCATTTGCCGCTGACAGTAGAAATTACATTCATTAAAGTACATACGTCATTGCAGAGTACTTGGCTTACTCTGTATTAGTTAATTATTGACCCTAGATATTACCCCTTCTCAGTGCATTTTTTATATACATTTTGTGCATTCTTGTGAACCGCTATGCCTCTCGTACGCAAAGAAGGTAAAGATACTATTATATTTGCGTCAAAGGAAGATCATGCGACACCTAGTAAAATTGACTTGCCAGAACCAGAGCCAGGTCCTGGCCTCATACTGCCAAACGGTGATATTAACTGGAATTGCCCTTGTCTCGGCGGTATGGCAACCGGTCCTTGTGGTCTAGAATTCCGTGAAGCTTTTTCTTGCTTCCATTATTCAACCTCAGATCCGAAGGGATCAGACTGTTATGAAGCATTCAAAACCATGCAAGTTTGCATGCTGGAATACCCATCCTTATATGGAAAGAAAACAGATCAAATGGATCTCCTGGAGGAAGATTCTACAAATAAATTGGAGGATAGCGATCATACGACGGATAGACAGCAAGATAGAACAAATAATGCATTGTCAAAGGTAGAAGAAAGTAGTGTGTCGAGTAGTCAAAAAGAAGGAACGCAGTCCATGGCTAACTGAAAGAAAACGTTACATGTTCATTAACATGAGATCAACACATTGCGGTGCTCACTATACCTTGTTAATACCAGCAAGCGGAATAACGGAAGAAGATGACGATTTTGAGATTTACCAAGAAACAGGAGATGGTTTTGAAACTGGGTGAGAATATGTGCATACATACGGTTTACATTGACAAACCAGTGGACATACTCTTATCCTTCTTTTGTTGGCCATTGTTGTTTTCTCATAGTAATTCGACTAACATACACATGCGGCTTGTAACGGTTACACAATTTAAGACGAAACAAAGATGTTCGTTATAGGTCAGATTCAATGGGTCTTAGATGTTTCCATATTGTTCGGGATTCATATAAGGTGGTTTATTAAAGGAAAATAGTCAAAAAAATGTTGCACTTTATTACCTTTTGTTCAAATTTATCGGGAAACTGTATGAACATTTTTCCTTCATCGATATTACTCAATTATTACGTTAACGAATAGGAAGAATTGCGCATATCCAAGCGTTGGATTAGTTAAATCAAAGGGATTGCACTCCCGAGAAGACGCGTTTATGCAACACTCCTTTGATAATAGTACGGTGTTAATTAATATGAAAGTCAAACTTGTCGACAACAAAGTTAATTAAGCTTTAGATTTGGCCGCCCAGGCAGTTACATAAACTTGTGAAGGTCATAGGAGGTTGGTCACATACTTCGAATGACAATAACTTTTGTATCTTGGTTCAAATCACTTGGAAATAACTTTTGTATACTCGTAATCGCTGTATTGTAACTTCGAATTCGGAGAGTGAAATGAAAGTGATGGCGCTGCACTGACACAAGCAGCCAATGAAATGCATCTTCCCCCTTAACGGTCTTCTCGAACGGCGGGTAAGTGGCAAGGAAGCAAGCAGTTCATATAATAGACGGTACGTTCCCTGCTTTTATATGTTAGTATTATTTGTTACACGTCAGACAATAAACCGATTTAATCATAGACGAAGGACTAGAACAATAATATACGTATTTTAACGAGAATATTAATTTTCGTTACAGGAGCAACTAGATATTTGTAACACTTGTTGGAAGCGTAGTAGTCTCATGCGAGTTGGTTCGTTGGAGATTATCGTTGGTTGGTGCCATTGGAAAAATAATTTCGATTCAATTGATCGCGCTTACTCATTTTTTTATACATTGTTCGAAATTTGTATTAAGCCGTAATCTATATTGCATACTTTCGCAGGTATCAGAGCGAGTTTCCATAATGTCTTTTTTAGATAGATTGTTTGAAGCTAACTACCTGAAAGAAATATGTAAAAAATCTTTGTCTATGTTAGAAGAATTGCATGCAGAAGTTCGGCCGACGCGTGTTCTACTTATTCGTCAGAGCTTGAGGTTGGGAGCCGAGGTTGGGAGCCTAGGTTGAGAGGAGGTCCACTGGGTGGCGGTAAAGAGCGTCGATACGAGTCGCTCCATGTGACGTCAGCTGTTCGGAAGCAAGTCCCGTGAATACAACCGCTACGTTCCCCACCACTAAATTGCCTCCCAACCACTACTACCACCACCACCACCACCACTAGTTCGGAGTAGCCGTCGTCATCGTCATCGCCATCACACCATGAGCTTGGCGTTCGTGTCGCGCTGCGTTCCTGTTTTTTTCAGAGAGAGATGTGTTTTCAGCGAAACGTCTTTATCGCGAGTGTCGAGGTGGTAAGAAAGTTGTAAGTTTCGTTGGTTCGAGGTTCCGCGGTGAAGGTGAGCCGATCGTGAGCTAGCGAAAGAGCGCGCGAGTCGAAAACATCAGCGTCGCGCGCCAATCGATCCCCGATAACGTAAAAGCGAAAAGGAGGCCGCCGCGCGTTCTCTAGACCAAAGTACGCCAGGAGTGAGAAGAGAAGAAGCAGCGGCTTATTCGCTATCCCCCGGAGCTTTTCAACTGACCGGACATAATTCTCGAATGCGCCGTGCACTCTGGAGATACATTCCTTGGCAGTGACCGAGAGTGTCCCGGGGTGTCGTGCCGCTCTCTCAATTTCACCAGACATCGTCCACAGCGTCTTCTTCTAATGGAGACTACGACGAGGAAGGAGAAGAAGCACAAGGAGAAACGAAGGTGAGTGCTCGCCTCTAATATAACCTCACCGTGTGTTGTGTCGGGAGGAAAGGAGTGACGAGCGACGCACCCGTATGGCGCTACCATATCACATCGGATAGCGACTCAATTCCCACTTCTTCATTTTTCAATTATTCATTCAATTATCGTCCCCATGCATTTTAACAAAATCTATCTATATCCCCTCCCTCTCGCCCTCTCTTATATCCCCTTGACTTATTCTCTTTTCTCTCTTTCTCTGTGCATCTTGCTTTGTCGCCACCGCCACTTTGTCGCGCGTCGTAGTACAGCAGGTGTGTAGTAGTAGTTCCATGCGCGTGTGTGAGTTTCACTCTTGAGAGTGCGTGCTTGACGCAATCGTTTCTCCATACCGAATGCCTTTATTTCTCTTCTGTCCTTTTTTTTCCCTCCTCGCTGACTCGATCTTGCCGCAATTCGTACAACTCTTTCTCTCTCCGTATCACTCACTAACCGAATTACTTGTATACATGCGTACGTTGCGTGCATTTCATGTGCGTGTACGACGCTGTGATCCGGAGATGAGAATTGAGGGGACGATTTCTCTTTTCCCGTCCATCACATCCGTGCCATCCATACAGGCAGTAATACGCAAAGCAGTATTATATTTTTCGCTGCATGTATCTGTTGCTACCGTCAAACTGAGGTTAAATGCCATGTTTGTGCGGGGGACACACAATTAATGTAATCGGTACACACCGTATTGGACGTAAGAACGTCTCGTATTTGATTGTCCAGTGGAGAAATAAAGGAAGATAAGCCGCCGTTGCAAGCGCATCGCGAGAATGAGACAAATTATTGCTTAGCATGATCCATGCTAATTCTATAAGTGACTCTATTATAGTTATCGTCAGTTTTCGGACACGATTATCGGTGCCTTTGCGTCATACGGGAATTGATAATGACACAAAGGACATCGTCGTCTATTAAGAAGAAGAGTCGAAGAAAATGGAGAGAATAATAACGAAGATACTTGTGAGATTTTCTCGCTGTTGAGAATAACGACGAAATGCGCAGGCCTTCTGTCTGATAGAAGATAAGTAATATTCGCACACACGCATAAAGGCAGTCGCGCGTGGTAATATGACATATCGTGTGTGCAGCGATTCCGGTATCGAGTTTTATATCAGCGACGGCAGGCAAAATTCCCCCAAGAGGCGGATAATCGCAGACATCTGTTCAGAAAACCGCGAATGACGAAAATAGTCGCGCTGCCCGTTACGTAGAATAGACTGAGAAAGACTGACAAATGAAGAATGTCGGTTCGTTCGAATGATTTGCAAAGAAAAGCTACACTAAATGGTAGATGGATGGTAGAGAGGCCGACGGAAAGAAAACGAAGGAGAAACGGTGGCATGCCCTCTGGGCTTTAACGGTCTCTTTGCATGTACGTGCCTATACTGAACAAGATTACGATTATCAGCGTGTAACCAGTCCAGGGAATTACGGAACATATGCAGAAATGAAGGAAACGCCCTTGCTCCACTCTTACTTCACTTTTAATTCATATTCCGTGTCAGTTCCGTTATTATTCATTATCACCGTAAGAAGCGGTGCACCTACACTCTTTTCTTCTTCTTCGGAGAATGTAATTATAGTAATCTTTCCGCGATGTGTATTTCCCTTCAGTTTGCAAAATGGCGAGTCGCCATGGACTGCGTCTATCGAATGTGTTGTCATTATGTATGGGTGTTTTGGGGAGTACACGTGCCACCGGAAATATTTCGACCGATAAGTTAATATAATAAATCATAAGTTACATAATGTACAGAGCGCGACATAATCCTCCGACTTTATCCTCGTACTTTGATGAATTTTTAATGTGCTTTATGATAGAAGAAGAGATCTGTTGCTGCCGTCGCTTTGGGGAAAATCTATATCTTCCCGTACACGCAGCTTCTACATGTCCGTTTACGTGTAATTGGTGGTGATCGCTGACGCGCGCATGAGAGCACATATGGTAGAACCGGACAATGGCCTTCTGGAAAGTTTCCTCTCCAAATTACTCGTTCGCCGATTGGCTATTAGCAGCTCGTTTTAGCGTCATAGAGGCATATAGAAAAAAGCTAAGTATTGATTATGGAGAGGTCCGTTACTCGCCATTGTTTGTCTACTTGCCATCAAGAGAAACACGTTTATGCCCGGGTTTCCTTAGTTGCGTGTAGTTCTCTTTAAAAGTCATAAGAAAGGGGTCGCGTATAAAGTGACGATTGAACATAGGATTCCATGTGGGTACCCGTAGAAGAGATATTAAAAGCTCAGTCATCGACGCCTCGTATTCGAAATATTCATTGGTGAAAGCGCATCGTCGCAGGGCCTTGAATCCATCCGTGGCATGGCATGTTCTGCCACTTGATAAACAGTATCGAACAACCACTATCCGTTACGAAGGCGACCATCTAACTAAGAACAGCTTTCCATTGCTTTCTTCTTTACTGTTGTAAAGCGGCTGTTGTAAAGCGGCTGTTTTGCGGCTGTTTTGCGGCTGCTTTTTCATCTGTACAAATTAAGTTGTACGGAATATAACAATTTCTATCAGTGTAGACGATGGAGGTAGTTGTACTGGCTTCTAAAAAATCTATCAATAGCTTTATCAGCGTCTCTATTGGGCAGCTGATTACAAGGTTGAATTTTATTAGTAATCTGGAGTTTGCGAGAGTGTGGAATGGTATTCTAATTGTGAATTGACTAGCAGCGATAAACTCTAGTCTTGTTTGGTTTCCTCGAGGTACTTGAGATCGTGTAAAATCAGAGATCTAGTGGGAAGCAATTATTTTTACGTTAATTTCGCGTTCAGTATCTCTGACCACAGCGCTTCTTTTAGCTAACAAAAATAGAATACGTATTAGAACGATCGTTTCAGAGTCAACATGTGGGTCAGGGTCTTTTTGTGCGAACTTTGTCACCCGTCGTTTAAAAGTAACAACATAGTTATCTAAAATGCGCCTTATTGCCGTTTGAAGTCACATACGTCAGTAGGAAGATTACATCTTTTCTCTCTGAATATTCTCTGCATCGGTTGTAAGTTGTTAATGCAGAACTGACGCGCAGATCCGGAGGGGAGTTCATGTCAGAATAATAATTATACCCTGACTTAACGATTTTTTTTATGTCTCACGTCTGGTGAACCGTACCATTTGATTGAACAACGCGAAAAGATATTCAAATGAATATTCCGTGACGAAGAAGCATTCAGTAATTTCAGTCCGCCTCATTACTTCATTCTGACTAACAAAGAATGTTCATAACTCGAGAGAAATTGGTTTTCGGTTGTCGATAGAAAAATAATGTTTTGGGATCACACAATTTGTTTCATCGCATTTTGCCTTCATTCTGCAATGCCTGTCTTAGAATGCAACAGGGCGTATAATGAGACAGGAATCAAGGTCGGTTCGCTAATGATCAAGGATCATGCGGAATCCGTATCGCTTTGCGCAGCTCTACGAATCTGCATACGCGCATAAAGAATAAAAAAATAAATAGGTTAAAAAGTAAATTGCTATAGGTTTTTCGTTGCATGAGATACTTTGTTAGCTGTCTAAGAATGGTTTCATTTGCATTTTCTTGAAATTGCCATACCTTCGGAATGACTAAATGTTCAACGTAAATTCTCCTTTGTTGTTTATCTTTGACCATAGACCAGAAGTATAATGTCCTTCTCCAGTGTTTTCGACTTAGCTTAGGTGTGCTTACTTCAAATCTGTGTTTAAATTGATCAACTATGATTGCAGAGATACAATTCAGATTACCACTGCTTACATTGTGTCTTTTTTTCGAATTGATATATAAAGTCTTGTTGATGTGTGTAATTTATCCGAAAGCAACTTGCATATCTTCATTACTTATTAGGTCTGTATACTGTCGTATTTAAAAGGAGGAAAGGAAAAACGTTTGAACTCTGAAATGCATCGACGTGATGAAAGATTTCTTTGAATTGTAGCTGTCGGTCTCTGCTGGTTTGGGACGTTATTGAATTGATCTCTTTCTGGAAGAATGCGATAAGTTCGTTATCCATTAGTGTTTTTCTTGTGACGTGGTGGTGTGACATGTCAGCACCTGCTTCTACAGTAGTCTTGTTTGGACTGCTTAATTCGCTCCGTCGTTATGAAACTTTGTCCGAAACTTCATACAAAGATAGGTTGCCAATATGAAATTGTTCCCTTTACCAGTGTAGTATTTCGCCATCGGTTTGATATTGAAGACGGCCGGAAATTCGCAAATGCCGAGTGCGTTTCTTGCATTCATGATAGCTTAGAGCGAAGGTTACGTTCGAGGTAGCAACATATTATGCAGTCGACATGACTCGATGTATCGCGCCTCGATTCTCCTCATTCGAAATATTTTCATTTACACATTGAATGTTATTTTCCTTACATCTTACTCGGTTTTTTTGAACTTTCGTGTTTATTCTTACCTTTTTAATATTTTGAGTTGTATACCGAACTTAATCGGGAAACATATCGATTGGACTGAACGGGAAGCAAGAAAGCAGCAGAGGACAATTGGCCGCAGTAGAGAAGTCTAGGCTATAATAAGTGGGCTTAGAAAGGGGAAACTAACAATGGGAGAATACTATTCGAAAGTGGGAAATTCGCAGGAAAAGAAGGAAAGGTAGTAATAGAAATATGGCACGATAGGCGTCTTAATGAAAATCGTCGAACAAAGTAGCAAGCCGTGTGGTACGCTGTTGTGCGGCACGCAGGCGATAGGAAATATCGTTATCATCGAAAAGATAGCGATCGATTCGTGATGTAGAAGATCTAGAAGGGGCAACGAGACTATAACGATATTTTAGTAACGTACGGGCCGTCGCGGTAGCGAAAGTCGAATTCCGCGGGAGTCGATCGATGCAAGACATTGGGATCTACGCTCATTCAAAGCAGTCTCTGAGTAGTATAAAGAAGGAAAATACGAAAGACGAGAAAGAGCGGAGAGGAGGACAGGCGAACTAGATTGTGAAGCCAATTGGAGAACCGATCGTACATTTGGACTTTGAAGATAAAGGAGAGAGTCTGGGGAAAAGTAAGGCGAAAAAGCGTGCGTGCGCACTGAGCGCGCGACGTGCGTCGATAATAATAGAAGATAGAGCTCTTGATCTTCGAAGACGTCGCGAACGGAGAAGGCATAAACGAGAGAGACCGTTTGAAGAAAGTAGAACGATCGGTCTTTTTATTTTTAAGAAGCTGGTAACAGTGGATGCCCGTAGTAGCGGGGCGGGCCGACTGCTGACACACGTGCACGACGCGTGAATCTTTAGCATCTGCCCGTGGTGGATACTTACCGACATAAGTAGCGTCTGATATCGAATCAACGATAGACCGTTTCATTCAATTTTCAATTTCATCAAATTGGATGGCAAACTGTCCGACTCTGAGTAGACGGAGGTGGTAGGACGAAGGTGATCGGTAAGCATATGGCTTAGACGGCGAACGATTATGTAATAAACTTCTCTAGACGATAAGAGTATACCGTAAGACGTAGGAGTAGAAAAATTAAGAGGAGTGCATCTTTGTTACGTCGTCGTAGAGTGACGGGCCTACGGGGAAGAGCTGCTAGAGAGGGAAAGAAGGGGTTCATAATGGTTCCTTGCGATCGACAACAGCTGGGTCGTTGCTCCGAGGCTAACGATTGGATCGGCAGAGAATCCGGTTACGCCGATTTTGCAGACGAGCGCGTCACTGGCACGAGGCAGAGCGTAAACAGTGATCTGAAGAATTTCCAGGCGCCGTTTCCTGGACGGCCGCCATATTCGAATCCGACAACAAGATGTCAGGAGAGTGTAAAGGCATTCTCTAGTATTGGAAAGTTACCGAGCGACGTCCTAACGTTATCTCGAACCGTCCCAGCCAATTGCAATTTAACGCGGCAACAAAATCTGCCAGCCGGTTCTAACGGGGTGCCTTTACCAACCGACAAAATTCCACCGCCTTCGCGTAGTGTTCTATCGGCGTGCGATACCGGACCCTTATCTTTTCACTCTCCCGAAATGCCTACATCGGGCAATAATAATCGAGCCTGCCAAACGGGACCGGTCGACGTCGAGGACTTAGCTCTGTACTTCGATCTTCATAGGACTCCTTCTAATTGTTCACAAGCGCAATCTCAACAACGACAACAACAAGAGCAGCAGAACCGCTGTTCAAAGGCGGCCAGACTCGGTCAGGCTATTCGGAAGGAAGATGATGCCCAGAGACAGGAAAACCTGCGTTGGTTCAATGAAAATCCTTATTGCGGAGATTGTCAAGGGCTCTTCGACTTCTGTAACGTTCAGCGCTGGCTTCACTGTCCACTCAGCGATCGTTGTCCTTTGTACGATGACGAGCTTCCTCATATTTATAACAAGAATATTTTACCACCTTGTCTTTACGAAAATGTTCAAAATGGACATGACATCGGTGAAGAGTATTGGCCTTTTGTCTCTACGGAGGATAGCCAGCTTCTCGAAGAGTACTTGTAAGTGGACGTGAACGAACGTTAAGAAACAATTCCCTCATCTTTCCACTAGATAACACCCGTAGAACAAAGTGCAGGCACTAGCTAATCCACGCTGATAGAGGAATGACTAATAGCAAACAAGAGAGAATAAATAGACACTAGATACGCCGAAATACCCAAACAGCGTGAAGGGAGCAAAACTGTGCCTACATCTTAATTACAATCTACCTGATATCAGCATATAAACGTGACAAATTTAATCTATCACGCTTGACGAACTTGGTAGGAGCTTTCCGTCAAATAATGTTTCGTTAGACAACCGTATAGGCTAAGAATAATGGACTCTCTTGAAAGCCAGAAAGGTACGTTGTGATCGTAGAATCGATTTCGAAAGCCACACTGTTCGAAGGTCGCTTCAAAATCGAGATAACGTCGTCGATCACTGACAAGAAAGTTTTGCGTCAGTTTCTGCCTTTCGTACCTCGGCACATACGTCTAAAGAACCTACCGGAATTCATGGACCTTAACCTCGATATTCCACCTGACGGGCGAATTAATCCGTCATTTTCATATTACGCACTTTGCCGTTACCTTCGTCTCTTCAAACAGCGACAAAACAACCTCCAGTGCCAAATACACACAGATACTTGGCCAACCTAATGCAGGACTCGCCTACTCTTCTTTTCGAATTAACTCATTCTCAATTTGTTTATACCAAACGATTATCTTTCCAGTACATTATTCTCTTTCATGTCACTCGCGATTAACTTAATCTCATGTTGATGGAATTAAGTTGAAAGACAGTATAAGACGAAGAAATATTATCTAGAATATCTCTTCGCGTATCTGTCCTAGCCAAACAGCCTTAGGAGTTTTAATAATATTTTTTAATAATAAGCAATTTAACAATATTCGAAAATACGGTCTACAGAAATAGTTGACAGTTTTCTGCTGCCTACATAAGCAACTCGACGAATATATACATAACTGTGCCATGACGTAGAGTTATTATCATTAGATTTTCTGTTGCAGGAGTAACGAGAAGCGGAAGGAGAGATCTCGCGATGCAGCTCGCTGCCGTCGCAGTCGTGAGACCGATATTTTTACTGATCTAGCAGCGGCACTCCCGGTCCCACCGGAACAGGCCGCGCACCTAGATAAGGCCAGTGTTATGAGACTCGCCATTGCTTACCTCAAAGTACGAGCCGTTGTTGACTCTGGTCAGTTGAAATTCAAACATCTTCTACTTATTTTCATACATTTCTTCCAATAACATTTCGGAATGGCTTGCACGACAGTTCCAGGTCCCTTGGCTAAGTCGGAGTCATCTGAAGAAATGGATGAACTATTCCCGAAAGCCTTGAATGGTTTTATGCTAGTATTATCCAGCGACGGGAACATGGTATATCTGTCGGAGAACGTCAGTGACTATCTTGGCGTGTCACAGGTTCGTATGCAGCTTGCCCAACTGATTGCCATGTCAGTCACGTATACCTGATACTCTCATCATTTAAACGAGTCATTTAGGCACACCTTCTAGATTTATTTTATCATGCCTGACTAGATCTACCGCACCGTTAACTTTTTCTACGTCTTTGCGGCCGCATCTCCAAAACTCTTTCAAATTATCTTATGCGCATGTCACTTTTTAAAACATCTTTACACATCTTTTACCATATCTTCTCAATTACTACGAAATGTTCACTGTCTCGTACGTCGTTCTTCGCTACTTTCGACTGGTGTATCTTCAAGGCAAAATATCCTCTATCGAATGGTATCAGTCCGAAACAAAAAAAAAATTTGACATTTTTCGCCTATTTTCGCGTATTTTCGGCTTATTTTTCTCACTTATTCCCCATATTTTTGCTTATAACTCGTGAACTATTGTGAATTTTTGGGTGCGGTTTGAATTATTTCGAGTGTCTGCCGATTCTCTTTCATTTCATGTACGTGAGAAAGTCAAATGATTTACTTTCAGTTGGTGGTTGTTAAAAAACCCATAGTTTTCTTATGTTTTTCTCGTTTTTTCAACCTATTTATTGTCATATCTCGGAAACTATTTCGAATTTTTCAGTGCGGTTGCGATTTTTCCAAGTCTCTTTGTACCCCTTTTCATCTGGCACAATTATAAGTCGATCGGTAGAGTTTCAATTTTTGACCCCGTTTTCAGGCTCGTTTTTCACGATTTTTCCACATATTTTTGCCGATATCTCCGGAACTATTGCGAATTTCGGGGTGCGCCTTGCATTTTCCGAGTCATTTTGGACCCACTTTGATATATTAAAAGGGCAGTCAAATCGGCGACCCATCATTTTTGGCAAATGTGACAAGGGGTATACCTTAAGATTTTCTCGATTTCTTCATGGCCCTGTCTCGTTTAAACTAGTAAACTAGCTTTTCGGTAATTTTTGGATATAATTTAAACATTTCATTCGTTATACGATAATTGGATGGGACCTTGATAAACATTTTACTACGTGTATGTACTTTTCATTCTGCGTCCATGAACGTGCGATAAAAAAGCAATAATAAAAGTTTTGGAAGTAGTATAGTTTTACGTGGCAGTCAATGTATTTAACTTGAAGTTCTGCACTCTCCTTTTATCAAATCGACCTGAGGATGATAGGTTGATTTTTTTTTCTGCAGATGGATATGATGGGTCAAAGTGTTTACGAGTACAGTCATCCCTGTGATCATGATGAATTGAGAGAGTGTCTGTCATCTAAGTTAGCTGATTGTGATGAAAAGCGAATGTGCAGTTTTTTCCTCAGATTAAAATGCACCCTTACCAATAAGGGAAGGAAAGTAAACCTAAAGAGTGCTTCCTACAAGGTACGTTAGAATCGTGTTTTTATCATTTTTATTGGTCAATTTGAAGGGATTTTCGAGAATGTTGTATGGCGGTGATTCTAGGTGATACATTGTACCGGTCGGTTGATCCATATTCGCGATGCAAACGCAAACACTGTCGAGATGGATGACGAGGAACAAGGCTCTGAAGACGAATCAGTTGAACGAGGCACCGGTGCTTCTCTTGTCCTAGTTGGATGTCCTATTCCACATCCGAGTAATATAGAAATACCCTTGGGACGGGATACATTTCTTTCGAAACACAGTCTCAGCATGAAATTCACCTATGCCGACGAAAAGTAAGTAAGAATAAATGTTCTTTTCAATTGGAAAGCTTTTATCCTCTTTAATCTTATTTAGACGAAAATTTTTGTTGATGTCGCGCACATACATGCTATTTTACTATCAGTTCTTCTGTGCATGATGTGTGTTTGGATTATAGGTTGGCTGAATATCTTGGGTGGAATAGTGACGAGTTAGTGGGGCAGTCGGTTTTCGAGTTCTACCATGCTTTGGATAATTTGGCCCTCGACAAGTGTTTCAAATCCTGTGAGTATTTCGAAATATGCTGTCGCTAGAATATGAGCGATATTTTAGGGGCAAATAGTTGTAGGGTATTAGAGAGTTTTCTAAGCAGATTTTCGTTCGAAATGATCGTACAAAATAATCGTGCATTCTTAATATGGGCGGGAAGAATTGCGGGGCAATATATGAACATACTCTATAGGCCAGGTATATTGATACGCACGATACTGCTGCATCGTTTCATGTTTTTCTGCTGGATCTTCCCTCCATATAGCGTTACACAGATAATGCGGAAATAGGGTTCGATGTACTATCCCAGTGGTCCAACTGGTAAAAAGGGGACGGGAAAAGGTTGAAAGTAGCCATTGGGTCGGTATCCATGATTGAAGGGGGGAAACTTACGCAGGCAAGGGATTATTCTCAAGGTGGGAGGGAGGACATATCATTAGGTGGCTCAGTTCGGGTGAACGACACGATGTCGACGGAAAGATTTAAAGGACGATCGTATCTCTTATCGTATCTTTACGAGCGGGCTTCTTTTACGACTCCGTGGGTTAATCGACGCCTACGCAACGATGCGTATATTCGTGGGCAGCCAAAACGTATCTATGTATGTATGCATGTATATGTGGAATGCAGATTCATACGTTCTTGCTTAAAACAGAAGAGTCAGAATTGAGCTTTCTTATATACCGGCATCTGTAAATACAAACGTCAAAACTTCTACGAAATTTGTCGGTTTGTGATTTTACATTCTTCCGACATAAAGAACGACTATAGAACGGTATCACAAACACAAATGTGTTTTAGCAAAAGAGCGGTGAAGTTTGTATTCTACATCGCAGTGGTTCAAGGGCAAAGAATGAAAGGGAGTATTAAAAATGATGTCGCTTTATGAACGTCGTAAGACAGGACATAGACGTCGTAAGATCGTGAGAGTCTACTCTCATTCAGTGGTTTCCATTTAACATTACAGAAATAAGAGAAATTTAATTTTCTGCGGAGTATAGCGGTGCCCATTCGACATAGCAATCGACTTTTGTTTGTTTATTAATTTGAAAACTTTTTTCATCCACTTCGTTAAAACTATTCGCATTTTTGAGATAAAGAAACTGTTGTGCCGGAAGTGCTTGACGGTAGGATTTGGGAAAAGTATCTCGACCAAAGGGATAGAAAATCGAACCGAGTTAGGGGTAAAACGAGAATTCCTCAACCCTCTTGGGGATGGCGGCATAAAAATGCGACATCGAGATGAGGGCTAGGAGAATTAAAGGGTGTGATAACATTGTTGTGAATTTTCGAAATGTTTGTAAGATATAGTACAGTATTATACATGAAATGTTTGATATTTTTGTTAGAAGGTAGAATAAGCTTTTGAATGAATTTACAATGGGGGAGAATTTCGTCATCGATGGGGATGCTGGGGGAAAGGTGCGCAATGCGCCGCGCATATAATGCAGAAAGCAGTTCGCTTAGACGTTAGACACCGCTTTAGAGTTGCCTGCGGTTCCAGTCTTATCACCTTCCGGGAAAGATTGAACCTTAAATTTGACGTTGCACAAAATCGGTAAACAAAGATTTCGCTGGAATAGAATCGTAACTGTGAAGATTGTATCGGTTGCAGTTGACCATATAGAAATCGCAATCGCGTAAAAATTGCGGTATCATCTGACGCACCAAATTTCCTGGGCGATCCCGCAAATTTCGTCATCCTTGCGTACGTGTGAGGTTGGGTGGAGTCGACTGACGATCGCTCATCGTCTTTTCTCGTTTGTGCTTTTCAGTGTTCAGCAAGGGCCAGTGCGAGACGGTGGCATATCGTTTCCTGGGTAAACAGGGTGGATACGCTTGGGTCGTCACACAAGCAACTCTCATCCAGTGTTCTAAACAACATAAACCCCTATCGGTCGTTTGCGTCAACTACGTCCTAAGGTAGGATACTCTTTTGTTCAGTAAAATTTCATTCCTTTTTACGCTTTGAATGTCAGTATGGCCTTTATTGGGGAATCTTCAGTGTTCGGTTACTAATTAGAGTTCCATCAGAGCACTGAACACATATCGGTCGCAATTCTCATCGAAAACGAAGAAATTCGTTTGAAATTTCTGTGACTGGAACGTGTACTGATCGAAAGTAGTGTAATATCAAGGTGACGGCCGCCATACTATTGCGAAGAAATATTGCTCAATGAGCGCAGTAATCCGATCCGCAGCGTAACGTAATTATTAGGTGTAACGTTATATTACATCATTCATTCTTGCGGGAGTGAAAGGACTCCTGGTTGGTTACGCTCAATTTCGCGAATAATTTCGAACACGACCGAATCCAACTCATTCCGATTAATCGCGTTCATTCATAGCAAACTGGTAGTTTGCCGTAAAAGTTTGCCTGGACTTCCGCATACTTTCAAAACTTATAGCAGGTGGTCACGCAAGGTAAGTGCTCGTCTTGTTATTCTCTTAGATTAGATTTAATCTCGCGGAGCATCACTGCGTAACGAAAGAGCGGAGCGTTTCACATTCGGTTCGCTTATTCGGTCCTCTAATTTATTTATTTACTTCCAGGTTCAGGTTTTAGATGTGAGTACTCTGTACTATAAGGAATTTCTCTACATAGAACTCTGTACGATATGGAACCGTAGCGTGTAGGCGGCGTGTACTTCTACCATATTTCGTTGAATTGGTGAAAAATATCCATTCGCTGTCGCGTTTTACTGGATGATCGTCCTTCGGTGGCAAGTAAATGCTCTTACCGCGATATAATTTTACGTCTATCGAAACTCGAGTGCGTACAGCGTAATAGGAGAGCATAGATCGGATCAAGAAGGATCGGTGGGTTACGCAATGTCTGGCATTTACGTGCAACAATTTCCGCGCTCACGATTAATACGACAGGATCGTTGCTATTGCTCACCGTGTACGCAAGAAATCTCTGTTCGCGAACGTTAATGACGATGACGTAATCCGGGATTTACTGGCTAGTTCGGTTTACACCGAACGGCGATTAGTTGTACATTGTATTCGCTTCTACTATGTTCCAACTGGCTTCGGAATCTTGACTATTTTATGACTGCCTGGATATTCCGAATGAAAGTTTTTAAATCTAGTCATGGATTCACGAGAAGTCCCGTTCATTAATCCGATCTGCGCAAGCCGATCCGTGGATACTTTCGCTATCGGAAAACAAATAAAAGCCTGGCTATCTTCCACCCCTCTGATTCCCAAGGCAATTTTGGGACGTTATTCCGTTTCCAGCCCCGTTCTGGGGCTACCCTCTCGCAAAGTTGGCGCGTAACACGCGCGCCTTTCTCTCCAATCCCCTCTCGTCTTGAGGAACTGGAATTTCGTGGCCCACATAAAGCGCCCCTCTTCAAGTATATTGCTCGTGGGCGCTTGCTAATCTGCTAGATTATCTTGCTCTGCAGTTTCGAGCATAGCAAATGCAGAAGTGCAGTGGCTAATAGATTAGGGTTGCAGGATAAGAAAAGTTTCATAGTTGAAGTTCGAAATGAAGTGAGAGAATCGGAAATACGCAATAACGGATGATGCGTTCCCCTTGAAGGTTGCTCGTGCGAGAGTGAAAGCCCGATGTCAAAAGCCGAGTTTATTTGTTCGCCGATAGGAGAGGAGAAGAGAGGAGAGAAGAGGAGAGAAAGAGGGTGGTTCGACGCTTGCGCGTAACAAATGTGCAGGAGGCGAAGGTGTTCGTCGATACTCTTCTCCTCGCCGACCAGTCTCGGCGCGTGCGAGACCCCGAACGAAAGCGAGAGCGAGGTCAGGGGACGAGAAAGTGCCGAGTGGTGCGCAAACTCCCTCGAAATTCTTCGAACACCGGTTCGTGGGCGGATGGCAAAGGGGCGCCAACTCTCTCTCCGTCAGAGTGCAACGTTTCGCGATACGCCTTTGCCTTTTCCGAATATTCTTCAATTTCCTTTCCGATTACTCCCACGTTTACTCACTACGTCACAATCTTCCCGTCAACATAAAACAGAGTGTTGCCAGTGTTTCATTTCTTACTCTCAGTGTTTTAGAAATTTCGCTACTCTTCTGTTATCATCCTTCTTCACCCATTTCTTCCCATCTATTCGCAATATTCTATCCCGATAATTGTCATTTACTTCGCAACGACTACTTTTAACTCTCTATCGAGTCAGAGTCAATATGTTAATGGACGGGTTACGATTTTACGTTGCAACGTCGATCTCGTTCTAATGGAAATGTCTTCTCATGAGAACTTTAAGACTCATTGTTATTTGATATTGGTCCGTTCGCCGTTTCCGGTTCCTCGGTCTCATGACTTTCAAAGACACTGTACGGTGTCTGAGCCAAACCTGTCGTGCGTTCCGCAACATACTCTTTATGAGTTTGCGGGCTCTCATAAAAGACAAAAACTTTCTGTGAAATAAACCGCTTCTATTAACCGGAAGCATATGACCATTTTATTTCCAAAATTATTCGCTTTCGCACTATCTTCGAGAAGATTTTTCACGTACCCTGTGCACATATATCAATCACGCGTTTGTTCGCTTTTCTATATTAAAGTGTTATTCGTTATCACTGTTTTCCACTATCACTCCTTCAATCGATGCTCGTAAAATAATGTTTCGTTTTCATCGCGACCTATCTCTCCACGATTATACTCTAATACCATTTCTTTTTCTCAAGACAGCCGGTCTCCCATTGCTGATAAACGGCGGTTATATGTTCACTGAAAGAAGGCGTCATTCTAAAAGCTCATCTTTGACAGTCACTGTTATTCTCTTTCTTCTATTTCGTACTTTTTGCCTCAATCGGTAGGCAAATGGTAACTTCTGGCAAGGTAATTTACGGCTGGCAATTATTTCATAGATTAGTTTGAACCTGCTATAATCGGCGTTTTATGCATCAGCTTCTCATATTTTTTTCCCTATGTCAATGACGGCATTTTTGATTTGAAGAAAGTTCTATCGTAAAAAACTTATTATCGTCAACGACCGTTATCTTGTAGGTCCATAAAGTAAGTAAGCTCCATAAATCGACTTCAGACCTCTTTAAAGTTACACTTTGCCGCGCTGACAGAGTTTAGTTCGATCCTCGATTGATTCTCGACTTAGATCGCCCTTTATATTTCACTATAATTGCGTTGCGTACGGAAATATTTTAAGTGGTAGCCAACTCTCATTACGATAATTCATTCTACGCGAAGTATCATTTTCCAGCATTCTTTCAAATACATAAAATCCATGGTTTTAATAATTACTAACAGATCGCGAACATTGTAAATATTTATAGGATTCGCGAATTGTTGAACGTCCCGATGGAATTGCCCTCCTAAGTTTCTATTCTTCTTATGCGTTATTTAATAACAGTAGGCACGTTGAGGACGACCGTGTTCGCATTGTGATACGTTATAGTGGTCTAAAGCAATGGTTTTCAGTCGTCATCGGCTTGTGTTTCATTTCTATGTTGACACAGAGTAGAGTACAGTGGGGTACCGTGGTCGAATGCAGCCAATGCATTCTCGTTTGAATCGTCGCCGTCGGCTAGAATAGAGTTACCGGTTACTCGTCGTCGTACGATCATCTTTCACCACATTCTAAGTTTATCAACTACATCCAAAGGTACGAAAAGGTACGAGGTTAAATTTACATATAAAAATACCCTATTTCCCCTTGTGGTCGCGTCTGCTTGTCTTATGTTGCAAAAATAATCGCAATTAACAGAAGAATCCGATACTTTGCCTGATATATCCTAGGTTATCCCCAGTTATTTTGCGTAGACGTGCGGTCAACATCTGTCTTTTTACTCTATCATGTATGTTATCGCGTGAAAGTAATGTAGTCGATAATTCTTTCATCTCGGTACATTTGCGTGATGCATCGCGTTCCATTATGCAAGCAACTCTAACGGCAATTCGCGCAGTATGGAAAAAGGAAATAAAGTATCAAGCGATCGCTTGACTTCTCCTTTTTTTTCTTTCTTTTCACAATATTCCCGCGTTCTTTGACTCTGTTTTCGACGGACGAATCGTCGTCAGTGTATTTTTAAAAGTTCACCGTCTTCCTCGCAAAATTACGAGCTGTGTGGCCACCATAAAGTTTTTTTCCAACCCGGAGTACTCAAGTGGGAAGGCGAGGAGGGCGAGAAGTGATATATAAATATATATGTGTGTGTGTGTGTATAGTGGATCTGGAGTAAACAAGTGTAAATGATCCGTCAGGTGGAATTACCAAAGCGCGGAATTTTCCTATGTTCTAATGGAAAATATCTAGTGTGATTTACTTTTTTCATTTCCAACGTAAGACTATTGGCCAACATGTGGCAGATCCTGAACTTCTCTATTCTCCTCTCTCCATGCGTAGTGGAAGTTCAGATAGATTGTCATTTACACGTGTCACGGGTAGTTGTAGCGAGGAAAGAAGAGCTTTTGATACTTCAGTTCTTTCGAGCGAGAACTCTCAAACTTTTCGGCCAATAAAACTACGGAAACATCTCAGTCTTCTTGAAATTGGATCTGCGAGCTATCATTATGAAAATGGCTGCATTTAAAAAATCGGGATGCATTTAAAAAATAATTGGAAATTTGGAGTAAGACAAGGGGCGAGCAGGCGAGGCCATCGAACTGCTGCAGAGGTGCCGAGGAAGGAAAGAGAAAGAGAATGCGAAAACGTGGGAGAGACACTAGTATATTTTCGTTTCGCGATCCGGAAGACGATGTTGTCGTCGCTTCCCTCTCTTCGTGCCTTGCGACCCGTTCTGCCTCACCTTCCCGCTTCTTCTCATTCTCTCTTGGGACTCGTTGCTAGAGTGACGTCTAAGGTGTCGTCGGGGCGTTTCAACAACATTGTTCGACCATTTTCTACCTCGTAATATCAGTCCCTTCCACGTTAAAGTCTTTGACAACACGGCAACTCGAATGGTATAGTTTACTTTCATTCAGTCGTTCGACGTTGAAAAGTAATAATGGTTAGGAAATAAGGGAAGAGTAGATTTAGTTTTGTGTGTTTGGCGATTATATCCTGATGAGGATTTAATAGGTGATGAGGTGGAATTCGCTTGCGACTATCGTGCTCGAAAAATTCCGCGCGTCCGTCTTGAAAGCAATAGAGGAGGCAGGCGGCCGTGCGAAATCGCGATTTGCAAATCAAATGGCCGAGACGGTGGAGCGCGCGGTGGGGTTCTCTATTGGTTGCAACGGTGCAACTTGGCAGTGCCTCGTGCCGCGGCGTCGTGCACCGTCGATGCCAGTGCTAGTGCCAGTGCTAGTGCTAGTGCTAATGCCAGTGCCAGTGCCAGTTCCGCTCCTCATACTCGCCCAAACTTCTTCACACTCCCTTATATTCGCTCGCCGTTTATACGTTCGCTAGCGAAGCCTCACTTCGCCTAACTGACAAAGGTAATCGGACGTTTCCGCTGATTCGCCCATCTCTTCAAATAACTCCTAACTCACGGACGAACGCATCGCGCCCTGATCAATCGATTAGATCGATCGAAGTCAATTGCTCTCCTACATTTCGTTTCTCTCATATATTTCCTTCCAATACATACACATTGGGAATTAGCCAGAACAACCACCGACAAATTCGTCGACTCTCGCGCATTCGGATGCGCCACTCTATACGTCCGAATAATTCTCCTATCGATCGTTCGATTCACCCGATTACATGATCGGTTCAGTCTACGATATACCTGTTGATCCGACTGTTCACTGCGGAAGACTCGCTTATTCATTGTTGCAGGATTAATATGTCAATAAACGAGCTTCCTGGAAGATGTAGATGTAGAAATGAATTCCAACTCTACGTTTCTTATACTGCTCGTAGGTGCTTGTACACGTTCCTCTCCGTACACTTGCCAATGTACGATGTTCGATCCAAGATTTCTCAGGACGCTTATCGTGGCTCAGTTTCTCGTTACGTAACGCCGCGTGGCACTTCTAAATCGGAGAACGACGAAGGAACGGTGCAGGAACGGTGCAACAACGGCGTTAGACCTAGACTTAGACAACTTAGAGTTGATAAGAGCACGGGGCCCGCCCCTTTGATACGTGTCGCGACCGAGTCAATTTTCAGCCTGTCTGCTTCTCAATATTTGACTAAACACCGAACCGACTACATCTTAAATTATCTCTCGAATCCTATTGCAACATCGTAATCCGAACATCGAAATCCGTTTACTTTTATATTTCACATTTGACTGATAAAAGTTCTCCGGTTAATTTGAGCACTGATACTCGATAGATAATAAATAGAAAAAAGTAGTAGTCTCTAATTGATTATGAACGCGAGTTCCATTCACCGATGCACGGCTGTCGT
This sequence comes from Cryptocheilus praepositus, assembly GCA_033815515.1. Taxonomy (NCBI): domain Eukaryota; kingdom Metazoa; phylum Arthropoda; class Insecta; order Hymenoptera; family Pompilidae; genus Cryptocheilus; species Cryptocheilus praepositus. Next base: position 5,384,790 of record JAWWQZ010000256.1, on the reverse strand, counting down.
CACACGCTCTCAATTGGCAAACGCAAGTAAATATTCAGCGTGCAAGGCAAGTCGGGCTAATATTAGGACGTTCGACGGTCCCTTTTTCGCGTTTAGCCTCACCGTTACATACAGAAAGCAGCTCAGGTATCGACAGTTAGGCAAATAGACCGCGATGTATAGAGGTGCCGATTGCAGGAACTTTATTAATTGTATAAATGAGTGCGTAACGGGTAAACGAGGGATTATACTGGCACTGATACAGAAGCATGATAAATAAGAGGAGCCGAGAAAAAATGTACGAATATGTGCACCAGGCGAGATAGAAACAAATATTGACGTGCATACTCGGCGATAACCGGTGTAGAGATGCAGACGTAATCGCGGACGCATACACAACGCACGCAGCATTCACGCGTCAGGCTACTAGGAACGCATACACAAATACATTGGCGCAGCCAAAGCTAGGCTACGAGATAGTCGATCATAGGTGTGCCCTCCTACACGCACATCCTCTCACACGTCAGCGAAAAGACATTGAAGAGCTCGTATTGGAAGGGTACGTGCCAAATTCGTTGGCAGACCTCGGACGCCGCAGATTCATAGCATCAGATCGGAGAAGGGTGTCGGCAGGGATTGACGTGGGCGGAAAATTTGTTGTGGAGGGTAGGGGCACATACGTGTTCCCACGTGCTCGATTGCACAAGTAACTCGACGGTCGGCGGTCGGCGGTCGGCGGTCGGCCGTCATTCTATTTTTAACGATACCGGCCGCATATTTAACCTGCACCTAACACAACCTAATCCGTGGCCAGCAACCGGTGACCGATTCAAGCATGCTCGGATATTGTTAAGAAATTTCATCGTCCGTGTCATTTTTAGCTGTCACGTGGTACCGCGCGGCTCTCGCTGAAACATCCTGATGCGCGCCCATTACGATAACGTTGTCGCAAAAGTTGACAGGAAGCGCGACTGTGAAAGATCGCGCCTTGCCCGCTTCAAATGCAACACGTGACCTTATCGACGCTAACCAGTGTAACTCGTGTGTCAGCTTTCCTCGATTATACTCAGGTTATCGCGCGTGACAGTTCATTTTTTTTCCCTTCCCTGAGACACCTTGTTCGGTTTTTCCGATACGATAGACGATACATTGTTACGTGCCGTTGTTACGATTTCCACTTTCATTGCGGCTCAGAATCGCTTTCAATATATCAATGGAGAAAGTAGAACACACGCTTCCGTATGAAACGGAAGATGGTCAGGGCTATGTAAATGACAATTTCAAGACAACAATCTTTGCTCGACGCAGCCGTCAATGTACGAAGTGTCGTGTCAAGAAAGCATATGCACCGAGCAGTCATTATGTAACCGGTTTGAACGCTAAATAACAAAGTGTTGTAGCGTGGCGGAGTATAGCAGATTTGCATCCCGTTGTTCGCAAGATGCATGTGACATTAACGGAATATTAGCTATGAAATACAAAAGCAAAGGTGGATAATATTGTTTGCCATGTTGAGAGCGGTTTTATGAGATGCATCGTTTTTGTAGCACTTACGTAGGCAAAAAGAAATTTGAGTATTCATAGGCGGACACGATTCATTTGATAAACGAAAGTGCACACGCAATACGCGTACTCTCTCACACTACATTCTACTTATGCCGGTGTAATGGGCCCATACATATGTAAATATGACGAAGGCGTGCTGGACGACTAGAGCGCGTAATGCGTCTATACGCATTATACTACTCGCAGATTTGCATTACATTTATTCCGTCGATGTCGCCGTCGATGTCGTCGTCGTTCTCGTTATGGAATGATATCTCAGAGACACGTACACGAGCACACTGCCCACGGTATATAAATGTGCATTTGGGGCCCCGCTGGTCAATTTGCGGCAATTACCGAGCCGTTGCGACCGGTTAAAGTCAGTTAGCGAACGTCTCCAGCCACATGGACGTATGTACGATGAATGTTCGCGAAGACTTTGCTTTTCGCATACGAGTACGTAAGATCTGAAGACAAATCATAGGAACGCTAACTGTTACATTTTGGCTAATTATTCGTAAGGCTTAGCATGAGAGGGAAAGGGGTGATGTAACCAACTCGAGCGGGACTATTCCTTATTCTGACTCTTTATCGATTCCACTAGCTTTGCCTTTTTCAACGGAACACCATTTATTTATCGAGAGCGTCCTTGTTTTGTAAAAACGATGGCTCGTTATTGACGTCCAAGATTGCGCACGACTTTTCCTTCGTTTCTTAAGCGATCGAGCTACGAGTTAAGGCCTTTACCCCCGCGATAACCTCCTACTTTGATCGAGCAATGTGAGGGAATAAATTACTCGCGGTCAGCTTTCATTTAAAATCGATCATTCCCATAGGACAAATCGCTCCCGGCGTACGTTCTATAAAGAAAAAAAAGTTTGATAGTAAGCCTCGAGATGACGACTAACATATGATTATTAGCCGCTAAGCGAGACGCGGAAAGCTAGGAAATTATAAAAATATCTCAGCATCCGTGATATTCGAAACCGCAATGGTGAAGTGAACGATGCGATGGCCGCTATGTCCTTTCGGAGTATGATTTTCCTTCAGTGAAGTACTTACTTACAGTTAGCGCAAAGTCAGACGCACGCCGTATAGTTTGAGTGCAATTTCAAAGTATTCGAGGAAAGTCGGTGCGAAAGTTGGTGACATATAGCGCGTTGTCTCTAAGTCATATGATAATTATTCTTAGGCGCCGCGGCGGACGTAGGAAGGAAAAGTGTTTTGTCGGTTGAGCTCTGCGAGAGAGGAATGAGTTTCGATGGAATGGGCTAACGGTGTTACGTAAGCCGATGCTTCGCGATTAAAGCGAGAGAGAAAGAGAGGGAGGAGAGAGCACTGGCCATGTGCTCTCTCATGTTTCTCATACGAGTGAGCGCACTCAACCGGGTCAGGAGCCGCCGGGCAGAAAATGTAAGTGGTGTAACGGAACGACGACGTTCGAAGCAAAAGTGACGCGATGCAATGTGGCCGATGATGCTTTCAACATCGCCAGTTTAGTTCGGACGAAATTGTTAATGGTATCCTCGTGACGATTCTATTCGATCGAATCTTGTATCTTCATACACAGCTTTCAAAACGGATCAGTATATCTCTCAATTCAACGTCAAATCATGATACAGGAAATCGAATGTGAAATGACAGGAATGCCACGTGGGCATCGTCGCACTTTTCAACCGATCTAGTGTGCATATATGCCGCGTGCCTCCAGCGCGTTCCTAAATGAATTCGTTTCTGATTTCGGCCTGCAGACTTGTGTATCAAGACTAATATCGTTATATAATATCGCAAGTGGTGCAACCTGCGTTACACGCACTGTATTAGCATATAAACGGACAAGTGCAACGTGAAATACTCATTCTGCTGTCTGCTAGAACGAAACGGTCTCTGTTATACATCGCAACCAGTAATAAATCTTTGACCGTCGATCGAATAATGGGGAAACCGTTAAGGACAGTGACCTGGATTTCGTTCATTTCTATTCGCTAATCGAGATCGAGGGTGCGGCTACTTGTTGCACTCTGCATAGAGTAACTGATCTGGAATTAGGGTCAGTTGGGTATGACGTTTGCCGTTATCTACAATCGAACAAGTTGCAATTGATCATTTTCAGTAGTTACAGGCTTCTCACGTATTTTCTATCCGAATTTACACTAATTACGTTGTCGTCTGTCTTTCCGGTCGTGCCTTTTAACGTTTGAAAATGTAACGTGATTTGAACATTGGTAGCACTATCGGTACCACTATTTTACCAAGGCCGTAACAGGCAAGGAAGGTGCGTGACCAGGCCGATGACATTTTGATTTCAGCGGTGTGGAACACGAGGATGAGGTATACAGTGCGCGCCAAGTGGCCGCGCGCAAATCTGCAAACATCCTGAAGGAAGTACAACCATCGCCATTACCCCTTTCAACTGCTGCATCTCCGCAACCGCAGTCGGGAAAAACTTCTCCCGAATCGACTCCGGAAGTGCAATTACAAAGTCAACTGAGCGACGTCGAAGTCGACGAGAGTCGTTACGTGGCGAACGTTCAACACGGCCCGCAAATCCTCCAGGAGAATCGTGCGAGACCCCTCGCGGTTACTGCATCGATTTTCCGATCATCCAATCCGGATTCGAAGCAGAGGGATCGAGATCAGGAAGAAGAGGACGGGAAACAAGAGATTACCAAGGTAGAGGACGGCTCGCGGAAGGATCAAACCTTCCCGAGACCGATCCCAGTCGCAGAGAAGCGCTTTACTGGTATCCAGTCTCTTAAGGAGTCATTGGAGGAGGTGCTCAAGGAAAACGAGGAACCGAGTAGAAAAAAACCTCTACGAAAAACGGAGTTCATATTCCAGGTAGAGCTGGGAACGATTATAGAGGCTGGACAGAGGCCGATCGACGTCAGAATCCTGTGAATCTAACGAGTGAAATTGCCTCTTGTCAAACCTATCAACTTTCTGGACAATTTGAACAAAAACAGGCTGCTCACAGGATCTTGACGATGATTGGCCGATGGAATGCGGAATGAATCCTTGATCTTTGAGATCAATCTTTTCACTCCTTCAGGGGAAACCTGCTTTGGAATACGATCCGGAAGCTGCCCGCCGAGATCGTCCGCAGGCCGTTACCAAGCATTTATTCGCCCCTTTGACCAGTGTCACTCCGCAGCCGCAACAAGAACAAATTCCTTGCAGACCGCCACCTCAGACGGCTACGGCAAGCATTTTTGCGCCTCGTACCGAGGATATGAACAAGGGCTTCCTGACGTTCAGCGAGGATCAGCCAGGCCTTACCAGTGTGTATCGATCTGTCAGTGTTCGTTTGTCTCTGGTCATTCGATTGATAAGGAGCGCTCGATTCGTTAATCCAGGAACAGCCTGTAAATTGGATCAAATCCACTAGTGACTACTACTTGCTGAACTTGATTTTTCTCAAAAGTCTTTGCGCTTTGGTGAGGCAGAATGTTAGAGATCAAAGATCGATGACGTCCAAAGATACGTGCGTAATATCGTGAAAACACGTGGGCGGCTGATGAGAAGTTGACGGCCAAGCGTCACGCGGAGACAGACATTGATCAGAAAAGAATTCTATTTTACAACCGATGAATACGAATATATAGGAGATACTATATTCCTCTTTTAATGCGTAATTATAGGTAAAATATAATCTCATTTATCTCATAGCACAATTCATAGATAAATTTGATTTTTACCGTTTTACATAGAAATTAAATTTAACTGTGAATTCAGCGCTGCGGTAAATAAGATGCGATAAATAATTTTCTTCGACTTACGCACGACCATGTGACACTCCGTCAGATGCCTGAATGGATAGGGATCTACATTTGGCAAATCTATAAGTTTTCATCTACAAAATTGATTTTATAAATACAAAATGTTAGATTATTATTTTTGACAATTCTGTCAAGCGCTTTCGTGGCCGGTAATATTAGAACGGTTTATAGATTACTTCGACGGTTGTTCTAAGTGACCTGTACAAATTTTCATTTCGCAAACCGCTTTTCAATAATGCTTCAACAAAGACTTTGCAATTAATTGAGAAAACGTCTTTCCTGCTAACCTGCTAAGATTGGAAACTGCGTATAGCGTACCTTGTTTCCTCGACCGACCGAATCTAGCAATTGAGAGTGAGGACGGATTGGCGATAACATTGTATGCATCGTGTCAAAATGATAGCGTGTGCCGCGTATCCCGCCGTATTGGCATGTCGAGTGGGTAATCATTCTTCAGGCTGGGTGATTCGATACCTAGGGTCCACCCGGCGAGGGTTAAATATACTCCCGCGAGTGTTCGAGCGTGACGGATAGAATTAATCACGAAATTGGGCTTAATTGGGCAGACTTAATCTCGGATATACCAGAGACAAAGAAATGAAAGTTTGACGAAGGTAGGGAGGTGACCTGTGCTATTATAAAATGTTTCAGTGTTGAAAGACGAACCGGAGGATCTGACGCATCTTGCTCCGACACCTGGCGATGTCTGTGTACCTCTCGAGGACACGCCTTTTCTCTCCGATATGTTGGATGAGTTCATTTTGGGCAACGATAATTACTGTCCTCTATTAAGTCCAGGTGGTGCACTGACACCAGAGTTACGTGGAACCGACCTAGGAGAACCTCTGAAAACGTCGGAATTAGGAGATTCAGCGCGAGCAAAAAGTCTTGGGGATCCGCTAGCCGATAGCGACCCGTTTATGTACGGAGATTCCCCTGGAAGTCCGTGTAGTATAGATCCTAATTCCGTTTCGCCGGACCTCACGAAATATCGTCAGGTAAATAGAAATCTAATACATATAGTCGTCATTATATATTCTCAGGCTATATTCGGATCGGGCACTTTATCTTTTATTTTCAGAGTCCTGAGCGAAGTGTCGATTCATTGGGCAGTCCAACCGGTGGTAGTGGCGGTGAAGGTTTGTCAGAAGATGAAATGTTGATGCTAGGCATCAGTGATAGTATAGGGGACGACGAGTTAGCTCTTCGTGCCCCCTACATACCTATGTCCGATCAGGACGAAGCGTTGGAGCTTTTAATTAGCGATGACATGGTTATGTGGGGAGCAGACGATAAAGGATCTTCCAAATGGTAGGTTTCACATTGTTAATCTTCTCAGAACCGTGAATGTCTCTGGTTATTCAGTTGAAACAGTATGTACATATTTTCATTCTAGGCTCGTAGACGAGCGAGAGGAACGAGGATCCGACTCTACCCTCGCACAGTTATTAAGAACTGACCAGATTACGCAAAGAAGGTACAACGACCATGGAGGCGGTCTTGTAAGTCCTGCCCAGGTTCTTGGTCAGTTACCTAGGAAAAGTAAGTACCGTTACCGTGTATTTGTCAAACAATTTCGTTTCTTATGATGCATCTTCTCTCTGGGTTTCATCATTTTCGCCTTCTATCGAGTCTTAGACAAAATTCTGCTTATACCTTGGCAAAATATGACGACTAAACGTTCGAAATTATTATTCGTCGCAGTCAATCTATTAAATGGTCCTTTCGCTACTTGACCCCAACACCCTCATCATCAACCACGTTCCACCCACAGATGCACCTCTGGACTCAAATCGCTGGTCTTCAAAGATGAATCGCACAGAACGCCCTACTAAACGTATCCACACACCAACAGACTCTCTCAGTGAGAACAAGCGCATCAGATGCGAAGATTCGTCCGCCCGAAACATATCTCTCCGTTTAGAAGATCAAATCTTCTTGAGTAAAGATTCGTCCTGGAAATCGTCGAATATGTCGGGGAGTCAACTTTTGCGCCGTCTCGTTTCGCAGCAGTCTATTCCGCGAAACGCATATGGGACCGTGTCGAGAAATGAAATACAAAGTAATTCTCCTCAAGCTGAAATAAGAGACTCTGGCGAAAGATTGGAAGAGGATGTGGACGGTGACAGCGGAGGAGGAGGCGGTGGGGGAGGAGGAGACGGTGGTTTTAATACAGACAACGAGATGCAGATAATTATGCAGGACGGGGCAAGTTCTCATCGCAATCCACCCTGTAGCAGTGTTCTCATGAATCTCCTGGTTTCTGGCTGCGACGTGAGTGCGGGATACGTTTGCTTAGCGAAGCCGAAACCGTCCAAGAGTATTGCGAGCTCGTGAAATGCGCTATTCTCGCAGTTCTCTTGTCTTCCAAGATACTTGCAGTTTTTAGGATGATGGCTCATTTCGGGAGACTGTCGGTCAGGAATCGCAACTGTGCATTCCCGAAAAATCAATTGATGGACGATTCCATCGGGAAATGCGTTTTAAACGTTAGACGACACTTTTACGAATCCCGACGTCGTGCATGTCGAACTTTTTGGTCCCTCTGTCGTCGTCTATTTTTTTGCATTGATTCCATCGGAAACACTAAACGTTCTGTTCTAGAATGCAGGAGTGATTCGCAGAATATGATCTAGTACTTGAAGATATGCATGCGTGTGTGGGATAAAGATAAAAGACAGAGGTAGAGATAAATGCAGATACTGAAAAGAGGTAGTCTGTAACGGCGTTGAATAGTGAATAGAAGACACTTCTGGTTCGGTTGAGAAATACCAATTATACCAGAATAAGAGAGGATACGTTTAAGGAGAAGCTAATATTATTATTAATTATTACGATCGTTTAATGATCGAGTGTCGACTTCGTTTAATGCCACGTTATGTACACAAATACAAAGTATATGAAATTGTTGATTGAATATTGTCGAAATACATTGAACATTGAACATCGAATCACCGAAATCTTCTGCTGCGTTACGTTCTATACCCTTCCGGCCCTTCGTCTCTTGTCATCCCTCCGTCCCTCGCCTGAATCATTTTCATCACCGATAAAACGGAAGACTTAATCGCTTGATTGAGTAACGACAGGTAAATAACTGCGTATAAAAGTAGACTTAACGATGTAGAACTAAAATATTCTGTTAACTGAACAGAATACAATCATATTAAGTCTTCCAGTGTGTTGTCATCATACATTTTTATGTGTTTATGATCAGTTGTTAATTGCGGGGCAACGTGGTGACGTTGATCGATATTATTGACAACCCGAGTGATCGGTAATACGCAATGTAAGTGTAATAAAAGTGATACCAAGTAGTTATAGAGTATCTTATTCGTGTCCATGTCGATTATTCGCCGTCATTAACTTTGAAGCCTAATATCTATGGTCAATAACTCTCACGTCACTACGTTTCTCCGATCATTTTTTTTCCTCATTCGATGTTTCACACCGTACAAGGTAGCATATCGCCTAAGGGTATGTCTAGGTTTCATATTCTCCTTGAACGATATCAGTGCGCAAAATTCATCATTTGATATCAACCATACTTTGGAAATTCCTAATCCTTTCCTATGCACGCAGCAGTTGTCTTCCATACGTGAAAATCTATGACATGAAGCGGTACGATATATATTGAGTGTACATAACGTATTACCCTAAACGGCACTACTCTATAAGAGGAGATTGTAGCAATAAAGTCCGACGGTCTCCTGAAATTTGCTACCAAATAATTTTTTAATAAATAATTGGTAGAACGGCCGACATTATCAGAAGTGAAACTAAAATAATTTTCTTTCCAGGACTCCATATTGGATTCTCGCAGCGTCCCGTCATTATTGGCTCAGAAGGATTTAACAACTCCGCTAAGCGTGGAGCTTGATAATCAGATGGTGCCCCAATGTCCGAGCAATGGCACAGTGTCGTCCCTTGACCAATTCAGCCCTGACGCTAGAAAAGCATTACTCGCTCCAATGATGAGTTCAGGCAGTTCGTTGATCTCGCCATCGTCCACCATCATGTCATTCGATAATTTTGACTATGACGTTACTGGCAACAGTCCTGGGCTTCTGCAAGTCGGGTCAGATCTGTTCGGGACACTGTTAGATCGGAATCTCGTTTAGGCGACTGATTCTCCATCATGCAGGCCCGTAAACGAGACAGAAAAATATAAAGGAAAAGAGTGATGGAATAGGAATAGGAAACAGATGTATTTACAATGAACTGGTCGATGGCAGGGTCTAGACTCTCTACTTCGTTTCTACCCAGCTCGTTTCGTGATCCGGGGGTACGTTAGTATAGACAATATAACAATAAGGATACAAAAAATAAATTTGAAGAATGAAGGGTTAGCATCTAGATTCGAGTCATATTTTTTTATTGATATTTTTGCGCGGATTTTGGGGATACGTCTTTTCGGCGTCAGACGCCCCTATGCTTTCGGTGCCAATCTATACTGGCGATCATCGATGTGAACCCCTACGTCGAGACCGGCACCACTTATTTCTTTCTTCTGTAAGCTTACCTCTCCAATTTGTACCTCTTGATACAACTTTGCGAGTCTGTACGTAGGTTACGTACCACTTTAAAATTTATCGGTTCCCCAGAAATGATGAACGTGAATTAGCGACTTTCGTTTTTCAATTGGAAATTTTGAAAATGTCCTACAACGCGTGTATTTTGAAATGTATGGGAATTGAGGCTACATTCTCCTCTCCCCAGTTCTCTCAAAATGTTTTACATTTGCTAGCATTGCCTAACATCACGACGTCGGTAGTGTTCAGGTGAAAGAACGCCTGTGGATTCTCGGTCGTATGAAAGGATGAATACTAAAAGATGACTACTGTTAATACATAACATGTAGTATGATATCCTTAGTTTGATAACATACGGCTGAATTTGCTCAAATTTACGGTGCTCCAATATCATTAAATGTTTGCGAACATTTCGCTAAATTTTCGAGTGCTGGTCTCGAGAAAAGGTTTCCGAGTTTATGAATGAAAATCGTAGATACCACTTTGCCGGCAGGGAACTTTTTAACTCTTGAACTGTACTTTTTATCGGCCGTCGCCGCCACGGCATTCACGCGATACCGATGATCACAGCCTCGATCGTCCTAATCGCAGTTGTTACTGTTTTTTATAGTTTTTCTTTTCTTTCTTTCGTCTTGTTTTTTACCGCGCTACATCCGACAATCCGTTGTTACTATGCCTATTATCACTCTATGCACAGGACATATTTATATCTATAACTGTCCGCTAATACCTATAACCACCACTGAGCTATCGATGCCGCCAATTAATATACTGCAATTTATTATAGTACGCTAATATGATTTTATTATTTTACTATGAATGATTATTAACCGATTACGTACATTTACAGTACTGAAATAAATAATGTTTTGTAAAAGAGCCAATATTGATCTTTGAGAGTAACAAATGTAATTTTAGGTGAAAGCGGTACGGACCGAGCAGCGTCGTGACGCGCCACGTGCGTTTGTCAATGTTTCATCCTTCACCAATGTCTAACCCCTAATTACATCTGATGACATGTGGCTTGTCCAGTGCCCCGTACAGTTGGAATTTTGTAAAAGCACTGCGCATTTCCGTTCTTACCATGAATAGTGCAGGTTTGCTGGCCGTTGTAATATCAACGTTTTGGGCTATTAAACTTGGCAGAGGGTTCGGTCGTTATCTTAACCTAGTTGCCCCAGGTTTGCAGCTTACATTTACCATCATCTTCCTCTAAATTCCACCCAAACATACTTAATGAACAGGTGATGGTCATCTTTGACCTGCGGTCATAGTCTTACCGACCCTTCTGTGTTTACCTGCCTATCTGCTAGAAGTAAGAGCCTACTTTGACATAAGTGCGCAAGAACCTCTACCGATTCAAATAACTTTGGATCGCAAGAAAGTCATTAACAAACTACTATTCTCCATTCAATCATCTGCCCCGCTTTTACTTGCCTCCTCCCAACAACTATCATAATTTCTACTTTGCATTCTAAGATTTTTCAACAGAGAATTAAAGATGGACTTGTGGCCATAAAAAATTGTGGAGTAGATATTGTGGCTAAGGCTAGAATAGATGCTCTTCAAATAGAATTTCACTGTTATGGGAGTGAGACTCACAAGGATTGCTTCCAAATATCCTGGTTGGAAATAATGGAAGATAATACAGGAGGCAGATATAGAGGTGATTATATATATATATATATATATATATGATTATTTGAAAGCTTGGTAACAACAGAGAAGAAAGACGATGCTCCTCCTTTTTTTTGCTGTGCCAATGAAATTCTGCGTGCCTGCGTTCATCATGATATTCTGAAACATTGTATTGCATACGAACTTGGATTGAACCGTAGACTTACGATCAGGTTGTTTGTTAAAATTGCCCGAAGAACAAAGGTCATTACATTCTTCCTGGTATCTTTCCTAATCTTTCTACTGTTGTATCAGGTGAGTAAATATATGCGGCGCGAAAGATAGAAACTTGATAAAACAAGAATATACGGATGTTGTCAAATATTCACGCTTTTCGGTTTTTACAGTTAATCCTTTCCATCTTGTCAAGACTCCTTCGAACTGCCTATAGCAATCAATTATATATTGGCCTGAAAATGACCCATTTTTATATGTGATTATGTAGTAAGGGACATAAATTCTAGCAATTCGGTACTTTACGATGAATTGAACGAAGAAAAATCTGATGCGCCATATATGTTCATTACATCTTCGCCTTAATTTAAGCAAGACTGTGTTTTTCAGAAAAATATGTTTGAAAGTGAAACGAATTAAACCTGGCACGATATCTCTTGTTCCTTCCATTTTAAGAATAGAAACCTGGTCAGGAGAAAAAGAATCTGTAATTTTCAATGTTTCTAAGGAAACAGTAGATTAGCTCTAGCTTGTTATGTTAACACAATTATTAGTTCTTCATCGATTCTCACACATCGCAAATACCAATAGATTCATAAATTCTGCCAATGATCCAGAACACTCGTATCATGATGGACTAAGTAGATACGAGACGCAACCTACGACAATTGGGTAAATTAATTTCCTTTAAATCGAGGAAGAATAATTATATTTCAATTGAAGAAAGATTTTCAGGAAAGAAATATTTGAGGGAAGTGTCGCGCCTAATAATGTTGAAGGTGAAAGTTGGAGGTTCCAATGACATCCCTCGTTGTTATCGACTTCTGGCCACTTTCGAGGGTGTAGTAGGAAACAAGTTAAAATCAGTATCTGCACAACCGCCATTTGGAAGCACAGAAGCATAGACTAGAACCACCTAGCATAGACTAGCATACATTCCCCGGGGAAAAATCGTAAGAAGGTAATTTTTAACGCTGACGCTTTGGGACTACAAGTAGAAAATGTTTGACGCGAGTTTTATTCGTGAAGCATTACTCGACGGAAACTGGGGCATGGGTATGCTTTAGAGTCTGACGCTGGTAATAAAAGTTTGATGAAAGTGAACTTTTCCAGTGAATGTCAAAGAGCGGAACGGCGTACAATACGTGATGGTTTATTTGTCGAGAAGTAAAATACACAGGCATCTGTTATAATGATACTGCCGAAGAATACTCCTTACGACTTTCTCTGTTTAAATACATCTAGCGATAATACATCGGTACTAAAAAGAGAGAAGCTTGTTTTTCATTCGTTTTTTTGTTATCGTATTTTTTGTTACTGTTACTTATCAATGACTTTACAAGTTTTATAGTACGACCTCTCGCATCCTACGTTCTTCGTTTACGTTTGACCATTTTTATGAAACGCACATTGCCAGCCGTGACTTCGTAACGAGTCCGTCGTGCTTCTAGTCTCTCTTTCTAATTCGGCGATGAATACGAGCGCGATCGAATTTATTCTCTCTGTCCTTTCCTATCTGTTCGTTTGCAGAGTAAAAATGGCTTGAAGTAACGCTCTCGCAGAATGAGTTCGTTTGCGATCGTATTCGCACTCGCATTTTGTTCACACTTTCGCACGATGGTCCCGATTATTGGTTGGTAATTAGTTCTCTCTCGCTCTCGCTCTCTTTACACGCTCGTCGCGCAGTCGTGAAATCAGCTTTGACGGATCAGGACGAATTGCACGTGCAAAGAAATAGTTCACTCAAAATGAGAAATGTGCCAAGGGCCGTCGTCTACTGATTCTAACTTGCCATCGGTTGTAAAAAAAATATCTCCTTTTTATTCTACGTACTAGCATCGACAAGACCGGGAAACGTGTTTGATATCATTTTGTCGTAATACTTTTTCTTAAGATTCTTCGAAGACTAAAAGTTCTTTTTCATTTGCAACCCTTGCAGACATTCCCCGTTTGGAGATTGTTCAGTAAAGCTTCGTAAAAAGATTCTCGAGGCCGATCGTAAGACGATCGATTCCGAGTAGAGAGGTGCGATTTACATTTCACACAGCCTTCTATTTTTCTCTCAATAGCAAATCTTTCGAACGGCGGTGTGTTTTTGTGTCGCCCTTTTTCGTCACGTCGATTTTTTAAGCGCGTTTGCGTATTGTCGAGGCCAGCCATCACGCGACCTCTGACCTAACAGCGAAGCCCCTCGATATTTCCTTGACACGCGCAATCATCGCCGGTGCGCCGGTAATTATTACCGATCAGTGACGCTATCTCAACTAATCATTTTCAAAAATAGAATCTACAATAGCATAGACCCTTATTTTAAGAATTCGATCATTGAAAAGGAAAGTCGCTATTACGCGTTCTATGCCGTTCGTACAATCTCAAATGTCGTTTGTTGCGTCGAGAGCAATCGTCGCGTGACCTCTGACCTAACTTTATCCCCTTCTCTCATCGCTATTAATTATTAACTCGCTCCTACCTGTGTCGGCAGGCAGTCAAAAGAAGTTAAGACACTAGGTTGTCAAGCCGATCGTTCGAACGCAGAATAAAAGTGGCCCGGAACGTCACCGCACCACCACTTTCTTCCCACGATTTCTAATCGCTTGATACTTTATCCTGCCGTTCTCTTCATTTCGCTCCTTTATCGTTTCTAATTTTTCACTCTCTCACACACACTCCCGTTCGCACGTTTGCGCCTTTAGCACACCACTTTTCCTCTACACACCCTATCTACGTTTTTCTCTCTAACTACGTCTGCTGCCTTTTATGTATACACTCGTGAGTAAGTATTTCAAAGTTTACGCCTACCACATAGACCACGATAACGTGGAGGCTCTCAATATCAGTTACTTGTTCATTTTTCCTCGGATACAAGGGAAAGGGGGTATTTCGTAAAATAAGTACCTAATCCTTTTGTCGCAATAGGCTGATGTCTGATAAATATTAACGACGAAATAACAAGTACAATATTGCTCGATCCCATTATTATTAATATTAATCGTTATCATTTTCATTATTCGTAATATTATTAATCGTATGTATATAGTAAAGATGCTCCATTCGCGAATAAATTAGCCAACTCTGTTTCTCTTTTCTCATCTTTCTGCGCGCAACAACTACTATAATAAAGGGAGCTACATAAGAAAGGGCTCACCGCGCTCGGTTTCTCGCTTTATACGTGTGTCTGTATGTGTATGTGTACGTGTATGCGTTTATATAATACAGTTACATATATATATATATATATATATATATACACATTCATACGCATATGTATATATATGCATCTACATAAATATGTATATATATATTTATTTATTTATATTTTATATATCTATTTATATAATCATCTTTAATTTTTCTCTCAACGTAAGTCGCTTACGATAGGCCTAACGATCTCAAGATGCATCTCTCTCTCCCGCGCGCTTTCTATCGCTCTCTTTAATCTGATACTTTCACGCGCTCATACATTCTTTCACACATTCCCCCTCTCGCTCCTCTTAGCACGTTCGTCCGGCGAAGCGTCCAAGGATTGAGAGCCGCGATTGCACTTTGCGACTACTCCAACATTGCGAGAAAAAGCAAAGGACAAGCGAAATCGCAAAGACTACGTAATATTTGTGCTCGACTCTGACACGGCGCGCGACTCGAGGACCCGCGGTGTGTGTCGCCAAAAAATTCACGAAATCCTCCTCCTATTGCCTCGAGACATTCATCAACGGCAGTATCCCTTCGTCATTTCCGTTAGAATCGTATCGTTCGTTAGAGGGGGGTAGTCGAGAAATTCGGAACGAAAGGCCCCTATTCGTAACTACTTAAGTTCTTGAAAATTGAATACATTATCGTAGATTCAAAGTACACTAAATTTCATTACGTTTAACACCGTTAAAAGATTGCATATTATAATATATTAGAATGTATTGAAAATTGAACAATTTACACCTATAATAGTTGGAAGGTAAACGATGAAGAGGGATAAAAATTGTAGCTACATCGCTTTATCTCCAATTCCCGGAGTTTATGTAGAGAAGTAGAAGAGAATATCTGCCAATTCGCTGAGAAGGAAGATCTACGAAGCGTCGAAGGGATTGGACCTCGTGCACTCGCCTATCATTTCCGATATGCGAATCGTTACGAAAGGTATTCGTAAGTGCGATTGGAATTTCGGAAAGGTAAATCACAAGTCCTCGGCGCCGCGGCAAGACGACAATAAAATTTTCTACTCATTCTTCTCGTTCGTACGATACGAATTGTAAGTACGTTCTCTCTCGTTCTCGCTCATTCTTCTTCTCATTTCATGTAAATACAGTAATGTACAATCGTTTCTTTTTTGTTGGAGTTAAACCTTACCGTGATCTCGGCGCGCTGGCGCGATTTAAGGGAATGAAGGCGGGGGGCTCTTACGCTCTAGCGGTGAGTCGAGTAAAATGATGAAAAAGATTCTATCTACACCCGTCACTCCTTTTCTCCTTCAACGATTCTTCTTGCCTGCTCCTTCTTCTTTTCTCGCGGTCATCTTCTCTTCGTTGCTTCGTTATTCTTCTCCCCATTCGGTCCCTTCTCTGCTCTCTTATCCAGCTCCTCCGCGAGCCCTTCTCCTTTTCTTCCGCTCCCTCGTGCTTCTCTTATGACTTATAATAAACATTGCGCTGCTTCCGAGATCTTGCTTAAGGATCGTTACGCATCGCCATTCCTAGTTCTGTCATTATTAGCGCTTTCAACGTAAGCTTCTTCGTTTGCAAGTTGCAAACAAAAAGTGAATCTTTCTGACGCACATTCATCAACCGTTAGTTACTTAACTCTATTCCCGATTTGATGCAAATCTCGCAGATAGTCGCAATTATTACTTAAATCGCCATAACAATGTTCTCTACGTACACCTAATATCTCACATGATTCCTGGTCTCGTAAAGACTAACAAATTCTGATAACAAATAATATGTATCTACATAGAGGACTCTGTGCGTTGCCTAACTTCTCATACATTCTCAACCTTTCATTCCCTTAATTTCACAATTTTCCAAACTCTCCCCCTACCGACTGCTTTAATCCTCTTATTCTTCCTATATATTTTTCTCGATCGTCTTCATACCGACCCACAGTTATTTAAACCTGTTCTCTCTGTCTATCGGTACCTCTTCAATCGACGCTTTTCCCCTTGCAGAGTATGCTCAAGGATTCTCCTCGAGTTTTTACATACGCGCCATGAATCAGGCCCAATTGCCTACAGTGCACGTATACTCGTGCAAAAATAGTCGAAAAGGAAAAAGGATCGTGACTGTAATATAAGTCGTGTGTGTGTGTGTGTGTGGAAGGGGGCGGGGGTGTGTGTAAGTTTATGCATGATTTCCTCGTTTCGTCCATTTATCAACCCATTAACAGGCGCGTAAGGCATACTTCGTTCATTTCAAGAGGGTGCTATGTGTCGGGGTGCCATCAATAGAGAATAGGCACTAGTGGAACGGGTATTTACAACGGAGCTCGGCGCTTTTTTTCATCTATTCCTTTTGTACGAACGTCGCTATACAAATCTTAGTTAAAGTCATCGCATCATAACTGTTCAGATATTTGGCGCGCCTGTTGACAGGTCGAATCATTCTGGTCTCAGTGTGGTTTCTCCTCGTGCCACTCATAAATCGTCGACCTCAGCTTTTGTTAGCGAGAACAAATGCTAGTATGTACTACTGAATGTACGAGAAAGATGATATCCGAACTTTAAGATTTGGATTAACCGTTGAAAGAAGATACTATTATCGATAACAATCCCTCGCACGTTTTTCATTTACCATTTCATCAATTTTCTATCATTTCACCCGACAAACACTAGAGGTAAAAAAGAAAAAGCGTTTACCGTATATTAGCAAAAAGAAGGCGTACACAAACCAAATATTACTTTACATTTTCATATTTTCACATAGAACTTTCATTTCCTCGATTACACCACCAGTTATAAAACATGCCGCATATTCGAAGATGCCCGAAACGAGGGATTTATTCTAAACGTGTAAGTTTCAGAGAAATGGCTAAAAGAATAACGGAAGCAGTAACCCCAAATAATTGGTCTGTCTAGTTTCGAAACTTGTCACGATTTATCTATCTTCTCTACGGCGCGTACAAGAAGTGCCTCCGTGTAATAGGCGAAAGAAGAAGTGAACCGGATGCGCCTTCAAGAAGCGAGGAAGCTAAGAAGAAGCGATCGACGAACGAGGGTTCGATGCACCCAAATGTGGAGAAGTGTACCATTTCTGTTGTCGGTGTAGGTGTTGTAGTTGTGTCACTGTTGATTCGTAACGATGATGTTGTTGTTGTTGTTGTTGTTGTTGTTGTAGTATCAAGTTGTATCATATCAGGTGATGGTGGTGATGGTGGAAATAGTAGTTGTGATGATGGTGGTGGCCGACGGGTGCGGGTGGTCGAAGAGTGGCCTTACTTGAGTAGCTGGTGAGCTCGCTCGTTGGCCACCTGTATCCTCGTCTCGTTTGATTCGCCCTGCATGCCAGAAAGAACAAAAAAACGAAAAATCGTAATGTGTGTCAAGCGTGCGTCGAGATCGATCTTCGTTTACGTATCGACCTCGCGGCTCAGTCCAGCAGCGCATTTATGCAAGTTCGAAAATTGAGAGAGATGTTGGTGGTGTTACATCGTATCGCCGATATGTATCGTAAAGGCCGAGTCAATTTTGTGCGTGTTCAATGTTGAATATGTTGACGCGGTCATTTTTCGAAAATACTGTCGATCGCGCATTTCCTTTTGCAATATTCCTGGGTGGTATAGATTTTGACGGGCTAAAAACAAATCGAAACTGTCTGGAGATCCTTTACATTTTTTTCTAGCGCGTCGAAATCTATAAAGATGACCCCCCGCAGGTGTTGAAAAAGAAAATATCCCGGGATACCGATATGTCAAGGTTCAGAAGGTATTATGGAAGCAACGCGTGAAGCAAGGTGTGATCGCGATAAATTTCCATAACGCTAACGGAGTAAGCGTCTTGACTGTATTCGCTGATCCTTGTCAGCGAAAAATTTATTGTCCGCAAATGTTGCATTCAAGCTGACGAAGAGGGGCAAATAGAGCGAAGGCGTTCATCACCGTTGCCTGTAAATAGTCCGAAGCCGAGTTTAAAAGCGCCACTGAACTTTAGCAGAGCTTAGACCGAGACATGACACGCACACCCGCCCGATCAAATAGACTTCCCCTTAAAAACTAAATTTGTACTGAGGCTACTGAGAAGGAGTAGATTAAAATGAAGAATTATTCTCGGGCGGGTTAGCGTGGTGTTCGTGTATCGTAAAGTATCGTTTGACGGAGAAGAATCGACGCTCGGTTCGGCAGATGACGAATTCGTTGTCTCACGAACATTAGGCAGGTCTGGGTTGGAGACACGCGGGTTGGTTGGTTGAGACGACGGTCGCAGTAGAGACCTGAGGTCCGACCGACGACGAGAAGGCAGAAGAAGAGGGGGTGGTGGTGGTGGTGGTGGTCGAGATCGTGTGATGGTGAGCGTACATGTAATATTTGGAGTAGATCTTTTGCATTCGTTATCGTTAGTTTGTTTTCTCTAGGTTCGTAAGTTACTGGTTTTGCTATTGCTCGGGCGCGGAGGAGGCGGATAACTTGGGTGGTAGAGAGAGTCGCATTTTACTTGAGCAGAGCGTGGGCACGTTGATTCGCCACGGCTATCCTCGTTTCGTTCGACTCGCCCTGCGGATTGATTAGTATTCGATTTCGGTCACAGGTATCGTTCACAGAGAGTGCGTTAGAAGAGAAAGTTATGAGATATTAGAAAAAGAGAGTAAACGAAATAGAGAAAAGATACAGACAATATTTGCGTGTGCAGTTTTGGCTACGGTGGCCGTGCACCGCTTTACGAACATCTTAGAAAAAGAAGGTGAATCATCAGCCAAGCGTGGCGCGTCCGAAGGCGCGCAAAAAGTGGTGCAACAATTTGCTTTTACAATTCCAAGAGCAGACAGCCGTGAAATTTACCGAAAGATCGGTGGGAGATTTTTTTATTGACGACGCGGGACGAAGGAAAGTGTGTACGAAAGGAAAGTGTAGGAAAAGTAGGCTGACCTAGGGTTGTCGGGTTTCTCTAAAGTGGTGGTGGTGCTGCTGTGCACGTGCGCATGCTGTGACGGATGTTCGTGGGACGGAGCCGGTCCGTTTGAAAGTCGCGGACTGCTCAAGGATAGATGAGGAGAGAGATGAGAATGAGAGGAGTGTGGAGTGCCAGGAGGTGTAGAAAAGCGAAAGCGACGTCGATCGTGTGCGTCGGCCCGGGCACGTGCATCGTGAGACAAAAATCCATCCGTGAGACTGGCAAGACGGGCTGGTGACATAGCCATATACGATAAGTGGCGCGCGAGTCAAAGAAAAAGAGCTCACCTTTCGATTGATCCTGTCGATCTGACGATTCTGATTCTCGAGTTCGCTGCCCATGTCGATCGCCATGTTCCTTAAGTTACCGATCATCGTGTTCACCTGACCCATATTCTCTTCCATCTCCGTTTCACGAGCGTCGTTCGTTATCTTGGCGATGTAACCGCCTTGGGGACCCAGACCGTTCCGATCATCCATCACGCGCTGTGGCTGGTTGTTAATTACCTTCCCGTCGTCGTTGCCCTTCCACGTGCCTTCGTCCTCTTTGAAGCTGGCACTTCTGTTTTTACGAAGAAAAGGGAAGAACGATAGTACGAACTCAGATATCTCTCTAGCGTCATCGAAAGCAACGTTAACTTTACTCGGTCGCCGTCATTGCCGCCGGCCCTAATTTCTTACGATCAAAGTTACCTTCGACAAGCTAGCATCGTATTAGCGAAAGTATTAGCGAGTTAGGACGGCGGTCAACTCTAACAAACGGTCACGGTTACCGCATTGGCCTTAATCTAGACGATTCTAATGACGGTTATCAAAGTAATCGTTATCGCTAACTATGCCTGGACGTGCGCGTACTTGTTGCAGGGAAGAACGCAGAGGCCGCAGCACTTTTCCATTCCGGTCAGATTCTTCTCTGCTTCTCGCATGTCCGCGTTGATCTGGTCCATGCCCTCCTCGATCCGGTCCAATTGTTCTGTTTTCGTCGTACGAGAGTTAAAGGTTAATAGATCGCGTGATCAGAAACGAGGCCTCAATTTTTGCTCGAAAATGGCGAAAATTGAAAGAGGGGAGAACGTGCTCGTACGAAACTGATCGAGATTAATCAATGACCGACGTTCCACGGAGTCGTTCGTGCCTCTTCAGAATGATGCATATTATGTAATAACGTGACTTGGTCCTCTTTCAATTAGTTATGTTTATGTTGAAATGTTCGTAGGTGAGAATTGTTTTCGGAAGACAACGATGCTAAAGGCGGCACGCGGATCACAGGTTTAATTAAATCGATAATTCGAAATCCGTAGGTATTGCAGTAGACAGATGGATAAAAGATTCGTCTCCCGTCGACAATGCTCTCCGTGTTTAATGAGGAAACGCTCGTCGAGGAGACCGTCAAATCGAGGAACTGTCTAAACGATTGAGAAACGACTCCTGAATAATAATTTGGTATAGAACCGAGTACAACGACTCTTTGAGAATAACGGTTGTATACGGTAAGAGAAAGAATATCGGCCATAACGCTCGATATGCGACGGGTCATCCTCGGCTATGAAATGTTGACAGTGCAACGGGAGTGCTGCAGTTAAAACAAAGAGTTTCCCTGCTGAAAGTTTTTCCCCTGACGTTCAACTAAGTTTCTTTCTGTTATGTAGTTGGACTCTGGGGCTTTGTATATGTATACTGGACATGGGGTGTATGTGCATATATCGTTCTTTCTTCATTTTTCTGTTCGGGGCACGTACGCGTAGCACGGCCGTAGCCACTACGTAAAAGCGTACAATCATATAGATGTATTATTATGTGCTTGATTAGATGGGACGAAGTCCAGTATATCCTTTTGTCGTTAAATTTTCAACGGATAGATCGCGTTAGGTGGATCGTTCTTTGAATTCGATGAAAATTTGTTCTTGTTGCTGCTTGTTCTGTTTGTATCACTGTTTTCTTGTACGTTTTTGGCATTTCGTGGTAACAGAGACAGTATCAGAGAGACAGAGTAGTAGAGACAGAGAGTAGTGACAGGCAGACGGCAGAGATAATTATAGGGTGTGAGAGAAAATGTTACCGTAATTGGAAAGGACTCGGAAGAAGCGAACATATATTGGTTAGCTGAGCGAGATAGAGTTGAGGCAGGATGAAGTACCGCGCGCGGCAAGGAATATGGAAAACAAAAAAGGCATCGTTAAGCTGAGTAGAGTGCGGAGAAGAAGAAAAAGATGTAAAAGAGAAATACAGAGGTAAATAAATAGCTCGAAAAAGAACGTAATGAAGTAGGGTCTTGGCCAATATGAACTGGTGTTGAAAGAATAAAAAAGGGCTCGGTGGTGGTTGGTGGTTGGATAAGGGTACGTAGTTGTGATGCTGGCGGTTGTGATGGCGACTGTGATGGCGGTTGTGATGGTTAGGGGATGAAATGTCCGGTGAAGCTTTTGTTAAGTATGCACGTGGTTTTGGTGGAAGTAAATTCGTCCTTTCGCGGGGTGTCGACAATTACACGCAGTGGTGTATCGTGTGCGTAACGTATGTAATCGTCGTCGGTCAGCCTTTCTTTTTCGTGCAAATTCAATTTCACTGTTATCTGCCGATTCCCTTTTTTTGCTTTTTCTTCACTTGTTTTTCTATAGCCGTTTAGTTCGTTCGTGGCTCAAGCCATATTCCTCCGCTCTTTCGCTTTGGCACAATATGTTTCTTTAGTTTAAGTTTAGTTCTATGATTGAAATGGCTTACCGCCTTGCTCGTCCAGCATTACGAGGGTTTTCATCCCGACCTCGTGGCTCTAAACAGGCAACCGACTAATCAGCGGCGTGTTAATATGACGAGGAATCACGGAGTCGACGCTCCCTCGCTTTCTTCGCGATATCTGCAGCGGGGGCTGAAGGGGTGGTTTGCGATGCAAGGAGCGATCGTGAATGCGTTCATGCGAATTCGATGGGAAGGCAAGTTATCAAAGATTTCCGAGATAATGAAGGGTGTGGAAGGAGGACGAGGAGGAGGCTGTTCTCGCCACCCTCCCCTTTGCCACCACCGCCACGTAAACATGTAACGTAGCAAAGCGGAGAAAGGGAAT
Organism: Cryptocheilus praepositus; assembly: GCA_033815515.1. Lineage (NCBI taxonomy): Eukaryota > Metazoa > Arthropoda > Insecta > Hymenoptera > Pompilidae > Cryptocheilus > Cryptocheilus praepositus. The sequence continues at coordinate 5,361,958 of JAWWQZ010000256.1, read as the reverse complement.
CGCCGCGGATGAGCGAGGGGGCGTATACTACGGATTTAAGCCTGAACTAATTCTATTACTGGGGACCATGGGACCGGGCTAGTTATTAACGGAATCAGACTGAATGAACTGAAAAAGGGGAAAATGGAAGTGCCAGTTGAAAGGACTACTTCGGATCGGATAACGTGACAGTCGGTTTCATGATCAATAGGGGTAGTGAATAAATCTCGATATACTTCAAGTCGGTTTTGCAATACGGACTTTCACTCGGTAACTCGTATACCTTCACGGATAAATCAGCCAGAAAATTGTCACGCGTTCATTTGAGAAATTCGAAAGTCCGATTTGCATAACGAACTTAAAATGCGTCGACTGTCAACGCTGCCATTTTACTTTTCCCCGCTACCCCCTGGGTGAGCGACTGCAATTTGTGGAGCCCAATATCATCCCGGTAATACCATCGGTTCCACAGATATATTAACGGGAAAAATATTCTAATAAACAAAGTGGCTAAACGGCAGTGTCGACAGTGATCTGAAAACATTGTTCAGTGAACTCTCACGACCTGATTAGCATTAGTTTAGCAGATTGAGCGTCCTGATAAATTATTTTGTTAGCCTATGCAAATTGACTGCGCCAGGCGTAAAAAACGGATTAGGTAGACGAACCCCCGACACTGCTCACTTCCTAAGACTCCTGCCAAAGAGTTTCTGCCTTTGAAATGCATCGATGATCTACATGATGGGAGGGAGATACGAAGAATGATCGACAAATCAAACCGGACAGGAAAGGGTGTAAGTGTATAACGAGGGAAGAGATTTAGTACAAATATCCAGAAAGCGAGATTTAAGCGGAGACAGACAGAATGAGAGATAAGTAAAGAGAGAAAGTTCGTCGAAAAGAAACAGCAACTTATGTTGAGAGACGATCAGAGACGGTCAGAAAGTTAGGACGATCAAGCGAACGTACAGACACCACAGGTCAAATGACAAATTGAACAATGCCGTGAAAAAATTCCTCGATTCGTTAGAGTTGCAAGCGAGTAGGTAGAGAGAACAAAAGAAATCGCCACAAGACGTTAGATAGGTACAGGAACGAAGACAGAGAAAGAGGGAGCGAGAAAAGTTAGCAGAATTACCTAGTCGTAAACGCGAAGAGAGGAAAAGAATGTAAGAAACGAGTATATTGATTATATTTCCGCAACCGGTGAATATCGTTGTCATAAAAAAAGTTATTTCTGGTAATTCGGCAAAAAGTTCATGTTGACAGGTAACTCTCTTTTAACCATCGAGGACTCACGTTGAATGACATCATGATATAAGATTGTCTAATCGCTGTCTAGAGGCAAACGAAACCGGGCTTCGTAAAATAAATTCATGAAAATTTATAAAAAAAAGAGGAAAGCATCGCATTCGCCGAAACCGGGAAGGCAATTAACCCGGGGGATCACTTTCTCGTTTCTCTTTTGTGCAATTTCTGTAGAGGCAGCTGCGCCTTTCTCTCTACGTCGATTCTCGAATAACAAAAAGTTCGAGGAAAAAAAAATTCTCGAGAACGAATCGAAAGCTCGGCCCGAGAAAAAGGAGCGTGTGGGCGTACCTCAACCACGCGACATTTTATTCGACGTTCTCGGTTCATTTAACACGATTCGCACATCTCGCGACAATATCTCATCCCTGACGTCTCTCTGACCTTTCATCCGCTTGACATGTTATAACGTTTCAAGTACCGGAAGAGGTTCAAGTAGCTCTTTAGAAAAACTCTCATTGTATCGAGTCGAAAAAATGTTTAATTATCTTTAGAATTGTCGCGAAATGCGGACGTTTAACTGTTTGCGTCTCTGCGATTCGGCCGATGCTATTTTCGCCCTCCGAATTTTTCGAAAAACCTCCACGCCCTTCTGGCTTTCCTTTCATTCGTCCGTCGAGCGAGAATCTTTTAGTTTGTTAGGTAAGTCTGCTTACCGCCTTGGTGGTCTAACATCATCAGAGTGTTCGCTGCGACCTCCTCGCTCTACAACGGGGTCGAAGGGCCCACACGGTTAACGGAAATGAAAGATCGTTCAGTGACGCGCGTGAATAACTGCGAAATTAAGTCAAACACAAGCGAATCCACCGCGGGCACGTTTTATCGTGAAAAGCTAGTCAGCCTCTTTTCAGTCATTTCGCCAAGAGACTATACAATTTCATAATAACAGCCATTCACTTTTTCCCCAATTTCACGATAAAACCTGCCCCGCTGCGAAAAAAATCATAATAAAGAGATATATTTGGCAAAGAATAATAAGTAAGGCGGTCGTCCGTAAACTCCGAAAAATAGTAAATCGTTCTCGAACAAAAACAAATAGTGAAAATTCCTCTTGCATTCTTCGGCATTAGTTAATGAAAATTTACTCGAGAGTAAAACTCTGTACGGACGAGTGCCTCGCACGAAATGATGTTTGAATGGAAAAAAAAAGACAGAAAAAAAAATAGAAAGAAACCAGAGTCGAGAAGATTGCTTCGATAACGATGAGCAACGAATGACCAAAGGTAGACAGGGACAGAAAGAGTGGAGTGTACATAGAGATTCTCAGTCGAGAAGTGAATAAATAAGAGAAGGTGATAGACGTCCGAGAGCGGTAAGAATGATAAGAGAATAACTGTCGATCAACGAGTTGTTCAGGAAAGGATTGACGACCTCGTACGTCGTCCTGCATGCGTATCGTCCGAAAATTCTACTTTCATTTCGTTCTTTCGTTACTCTTTTCTCTGAATAGCGCAGCGTCTTGATAATGGTTAGCGCCGTGCACCAACGGTGGACCGTCTCGCAATATATTGCAAGCCGTTACCATCATCTTCGTTTCTCATAGTCCTGCGTAACGAACATAACAAATATAAAGAGAGCGAGGCAGTTCGTATCACGAGCCCATTTTGTTTGCAACTTGTCGCGTAACAAAAAAAAGAGGTTCGACAAGAATTAGCCGGATCCTTCTTCCAAAATGACACTTCGAAGGATATAATTAAAGGTCGTTCGAAGGCTGTGAAGTCAAACTCCTCACCCTGTACATACGTACATAAGGAAAAAAGGGGATACAATGATATCGATGAACGATGATACCGGGGGTAAGTACAAAATTACATATTCACAAATGTCGACGGGTCACTTTCATGGCGCACTTTCTACATACCGGCTCAACGTTGCTTTACGTACAAACGGGGGGGAGGGGGGGTGCCTTTCAGAAAGAAGGGTTGCAAAAACACTTGATCGATTTAACTCGCGCAACTTCTACGTAGAAATGGGGAGGTGAAAGATCGTAAGGCCGATAACAGACACTTATTCGAAGAGCGGCTCAAAAGTAATTACTAGGACAATCAATATAATACCTACACGGTAAGACGACGGTCGACAAAGAAGTATATGAAATCTATGCGGTAGTATGTGTGTACGTTAGAAAGATGCAGAGGTCCAACAGAGAAGGGAGATAAAGAGAAATAAAAGAAAAGATATAGTACGACAGAGACAGACATCTACCGCTAAAGACGTTTACGAATTATATAAGTACGGCTTTTGGGTATTCAACACTAAGTGGAGGAATATGTATGTATATATATATAAATATATATTACGTATTACACGTTGACTGATAAAGCGACACAGCTAGAAGCTTTGTGTTAAAAAAGACTACGGAGTATATGTAAAAGTATACACAATCGAAGGAAGAACGTGTGTATCATGTGAAGTAAAATATATATAGTTAGCGTGCGTACATATACGTATGCCGCGCAGCATACCTATACATACGTTATGTAGATTATTTGCGCAAATACGTATGCATCTGAGAAAAATTGTTGGACACACACGACAGTATATGTTAGAGACGTCTGCTGCGGCATCGAGTATATCGTTATTGCTGTGTTCTGCTGGAGTAGACGTACTGATATAAGCGCGAGGGAATGAGGTCTGTTTGAAGAAGGGTTCTAGGGCTTGGGACGGTCGGTACCACACAAAGGCTGAAAGAACAGAACGTGAACGTTGAAGATGGCTCTATCCGAATGAGGGGCTGCTTTCAGAACGTTTCATGGCAGCGGTACGAATATCGTAGTTTGTACCACTACTAGCGGCAGCAACAGCAGTAGGCAGTAGCAATTGTGATGGTAGCAGTATAGTATTTCGTGTCAGACAATAAATTGGAGTAGTAAGTAATTACGGTCGGTCGAGAGTGGCAATGTCAGTAACGTTAGTGGCATTAGTAGTGTTAATGTTAATAGTGTTGCGTAGTTATCGGTGGTAGACAGTCGTAGTGGCGACACAGTAAGTAAAAAGTAGTTGGATGACAATACTCTTATGACTGTACAGTGGTAGTTGACTGTCGTTCATAATCGTCCACCGCGTTAATAATCGACTAACCGCGCAGTCACGTTTCCTTCCAATTCTCACGTTCTTCATTGAGATACGTCACGAGTCGCTAACGCCTTAAAGGCTACGCTAGGAGCGCATCGAGAACCGAGAATAGAGCACTTCAAACGGATTTTCGCCTACGCTGAGAAAATTCACGGAGCACGACGCGCGCGATATCGAGGCTCGGGACAAAAGTTCTCGCGAACCGTTAGAAGAATCGCAATCAACAAAAGTCGCAGAACAAGAGACAGAAGAAAGAGAGGAGAGAGAGAGAGAGAGAGAGAGAGAGAAAGAGTCAGAGAGAAATAGAAAAAGTAAGAAAGAGCTTGAAAGACAGAGAGTTGAGAGGACGAGAAAGTAGGATATGCGGTGAAAATAGTAAATCTTATTGTGTCGTGACGTATACTTGGCGCTGTCAAGAAAAAACGATGTTCCTTCTCGATTTATCAGGTTGGCAACGAGCGCGAATCATCATGATGCCATTTGAAAGGTAGAAATGCCGCACGTAGCTATCAACCACGTGCATACAATTAACCACGTGCATTTATCGGGGAATGAGTTTTAACGGACACTGGACTGCGAAACGGTGAGAGGTGCGTGACTGTCAGTGTATATGTCAACGATTATATGTCATTCGTGTCTAGGTGTGGGTGTACACATATGCGGTGATACGGGGAGATATAGATGTGTCTCGCTCGATATTTGCAGTGTAGCATTTCAGGCCCAGTTTCCCCGTTAATTCATCTCGAAGTAAATCCTCCTGCTGCGAAGCTCGTCCAAAAAGGAAAAGAAAAAAAGAAGAAAAAAGAAAAGAAAGAAATAAAGGAAGAAATAAAGGAAGAAAGAATGAGATACCCACGGTAGCAAAAGTTGGGGGTCGTGTAGAATGTCAACATTCGCGGACTTTTAATCATCGCGGGAAAAGGGACTACGGGGGTGAAAGGTACTATTGAACGGAGCACTTAATGACAGTGAAGCCATTATTATCGGTATCGACGATCGTATTACCTTTAGCCACGGCAACGGCGATATTCGCCAATGAAAAAAAAGCTGAAGAGAGGAAAGAGAAATACCGCGGTGACAAGTGTCCGAAGGAAAGAACTCCCCCGCAATCCATCTTCGTGGGTAAAAATATTTCTTCCGTAAATGAAAGATAGCGGCACGATAGCAAATGCCGAAATTCAGAGTTAGAGATAGAGATAGAAAGAGAGAGACACGGAGTATACAGGTAGAGAGGAAAGGCAAAGAATTTGCGTATGTTAAGTTGGTTGCGCAGTTCGTTGCGTATGTATTGACAATGCGAGCTACACGTAAAACACGACGACCCTTCGCCGTTACTTGGCCGTTTCTTTTTTCCTTTACTTATTGGCTAAAAAGCGAGTTCCACTCACCTCCCTGGTCATCGAGTGCGACCAGAGTGCGGATGCCAGCCTCCTTGCTCTACGACAGACAGAGGCAGCACAACACAGACAACCACCACCAGTGTTAGAGAGTTGTTTAGTAAGTATAGTAAGTAGTAAGTAGTAAGTATATAGTAGTAGTAATATTAGTAGTATATTAGTAGTATTACGTATATAGGTATTAAACGGACGGGTGTGCGGAAGTTCGGTGGAACGGGCAAGCAAGACAAAGAATGGATTCATGACCGGAAGAAGTAAAGGCAACGCATCCCGAAAACAAGGACACAGAGAAAGATAGAGGAAGGGAAGGGCGAAAGAGAGAAAGAGTGAGAGCGAGAAAGAGAGAGAAAGAGAGAGAGAGAAAGAGAAAGAGAGAGAAAGAGGAAGAGAAAGAGAAAGAAAGCGAAAGACAGTTCCTTTTAAGTACTTTCTCTTTAATCGATCTGCAGCTCCAAACGGATTTGCGCATCTCGGCCGTAGAGAGGTAGTGTTAAAGAAGAGGAAAGAGAAAATGTAGATAGAGAAAATTGAAGGATGAAAGAGTATCGATGAGCTCTGATATATAAATCGTTTCTCAATGAGTATATAAAATCGGCTTGTCGCTTGTTGTTGTTGGCTGTTGTTGTTCTTGATGTTGTTATCGATCATGAATCGATGTTGTTGTTGTTGTTATTGTTGTTCCTGTTGCTGTAATTTGTCGTCGCCGTTGTTGTTGTAGGTTTTCGTTTTAATCATATCTATCGGTTTCTTTCATTTTTAATTATCGGTTTTTTATAGTCGTATCTTCCTTCTGAGCGGGTACAACACAGACTCGCAAAGCGAATAGTTGGACTCTCGATTTCGTCTTGTTCTGATTTTGCTCTTTTCTATCGGAAGTTCGTAACAAGACAGAACGGTACGTTTATAAATCTCACAACTCTGCTCTCCCTCGTTCGTCGATGCATTCTTTCACTCTCTCCCAATCTCATCAGCCTAATGAAAACGAGAGAGAGCGAGAGAGAGAAAGAGAGGGAGAGAGAGTTGATGCCCGTGACATATCTAGTTCATACTTAGTTTCGGAGGGTTTTCATTTCTCGGCTGTTCAACTTTGCCCACGAACAAAAAGAGAAAGTCCACAATTAATACAGTGTATGTAAAACACCGCAATATATATAGAATAAATAGGTCACAATTACAAATTCCATAGAATAGGGTAAATCAACAAATCGAATGCGCAAGACAAATGAAACACAGAAACCCTTAAGAATACCTAAATAAATGCAAAGTAGAACACACACGCACACATAAGTGGACATGGGAGACAGGAAAAGGGAAGAGAAAGAAAGAGACAGAGAGAGAAAGAGAGAGAAACGGGCAGACAGAAAGAGAGCACATGAATGAGTGAGCGTGAATGAGCTAGTCGTGTCAGTGGATGCCTTAAATGAGAGTGAGCCAGTATGGGTGGATTAATGGGTAAACAATACCAGAGCGTGAATAAAATCATATAAATGATATCATCTGAGGAGTGTCGGTGCGTAAAGATATAAGCGTGACACCGTTCAAATCATAGTAATGCTGAAAAAATCGCATTAATCGTAGTCATATCTAATACTATGCAAAAATCCTATTTAGCCGAATAATAGACTTGCGTATCCTTCCAAATTCATATGGGCGATCACGTCTATCCTAACATTCATGTGCAAATAATACAAAGAAACCATGTAATTCGTATAAAATGTGATCCCCACATAAGTCCCATATAACTGTCGATGCTCTTGTAAATAATGGACACGTGCTTAACTCGTTAAGAGCAGATAAGAACAAATTGAATCCTCCTTCCCCGCTTGTGATACGGTAAATGGCATGTATCAATATGATGGCCACGAATGGAATACTAAAATGGTATGCACCTATGTTACTCTCTAGTTGATGTATATGCCAGGATCCTACCGTTTCCATCGTCAGGTGAGTGTGTCGTGTAAACAGTGGGCGAACGTGTGTGCACGATTGGCGCCAGACTTTCAGTGATCACGCTATAAGAAGTGACAGCACGATGCATTGATAGAAAAACAAAGATAGATAGGGAAAATGGATAGGCTTGCAGATAGTGTGTGAGCACGCGCGAGCGCACGAAGGAGAGAGAGAGAGAGAGAGAAGAGAAAGAGGGAGAGAGAGAGAGAGAGAGAAGAGAAAGAGGGAGAGAGAGAGAGAGAGATAGAGAGGCAAACACACAGGCAGCCAAACAGCCAAGGCAGGGCAGGCAGCAAAGTCCTTAGATAAAACGCAAACGAGCGACAGAACCACTGCACACATCCAACCATTGATACTTCTTCATGCCATCCTCAACGCAGACTGTAATGCATTCGATTGTATAATAACAATTCATTTGTAGATAGTAATATCAAGTAGAAGAGATGTTAATATAACTAACATGTTGACCAAATGGAATCAGGCATCGTTTGGCAAGATAAGGACATATTAACAAGAAGTTCAAGTAGCTTGCTGTTGCCCGAGCAATTGGTGCTTCAGACTTTCTTGCTAATAAGAAGACAACAAAAGGTGGAGAAAATACTCTCAGATTGGATGAAGAAGTGTCGCATGAAGGTAGAGCATCGCGAACATATCGACCAACCCGGAAGCACCAGTGACTCGAGCATTGCCAAACGTTAGCGTACATTGCGCAACAATCCTGAGCAGAATTTGCCGACTTTACAGCCGGCTGTAATTGAGGATTTTTCTCTTTTCTGGCCGTGTGTTTCGTTTTATCTATCGGAAGCCTTTGCGGGCAGGCAAAGAGGCGGCGGGCAAGGCAAGTAGTGTAGGTCGTTGATATCAGGCAAGCAAAGAGACACACGCGGGCACACACCGCACACGCGAGAAAGGGAATGGGGAAACGTATATATATATATATATACATATATGTGATATGTAATTAACGCATTCACCGAAGACAGGGACAATATCGAGAAATAACACGGAACCCAGCTCAGCTAGGAAAGACGCAAAACGTGGGTAGTAGTCAGGAGAGCTGTTGTACAATGGCACGATTATTCTTTCATATCAGCGATATAACGGCTCGAACCTGCATCTCGCTGCCGTCTGATCGCCAAATCCGTCGACGTATCCATTTACCTTAGTCGCAGAGATACTCTTGGTGTAGGGCTCGTCATTCATCTACGACGAGGACTTCCTTGTCATTCTCCTTCTCCCTGTCCTTGTCCTTGTCCTTCTTCAATCATTATTTGGAGTAGTCGATAAGACGCGATGGATCGTGGCATTTAATAACCTCAATTTGACAATTGCCTTCTCCGCCTCACGTTTCCGATATGCCATGATCAAAACAAAAGCTGATAATATTTTTCTAATACCGATTCATTTTTTCTATTGTGTCAAAAATGATAATAAGAACGCCGTTATAAGTTAATGGGGATGCAAAGTTATTCGACGTTAACGGCGATCGACTTTGAATACGGTGTAATTCATTTCATTAAACGTACACGCGACGCAATGACGAATATAGAGAAAAAGGGAAGAGAAGATTAGAAAAAACTGTTGAAGCGGAAAAAGCACTCTGATACGCACGCGCACGATCCATGTGCGGTAACAACTGCTACGATATAACTCCATAGAGTTCTTTTTAACTGCGCAAAGGTCAACGGGAAATTTCCATATACAGAATCCACTAACAGAATTCATTAATAGAAAGAGCACGGAAAGTCGACGAATTATTTCAAATATTCCGAGAAATCCGTTATTCGCTCATTCGCAAAGAAAGCGAAGTCCAACCTGTATTAAGCGCACGTAAACTAGAATATCGGCCCGTACCGGGACATAGAGAGGCGTGTCGCGCATATCGTATTCCTGAAACAATAATGATCTCATCTCGATGGTGTTACGAATTTTCAAGCGAGCACCGAATCCAGCTAGCAGCAAACTCTCGCCGTCGACGTTTCCAGTGATCATCTCCTTGCAGCCTCTCGATCTTCCGATGATCACACGACATAGGTCCACTTCCTGCGGTGATTTCAAGGCTCTCCGGTGCACAGAGTGCGAAAGTATGTGCTTGACAGTGCAGCCACAGGTAAGGGTAGCAAGGAATTTCACACGGAGCGACGCACGTGCCTCTACTACCTTTTACGCAATTTCCAATAGACTGATTCCAAACACAAAAATTCCGAAAACATTCATTTAAAACACGCGAAATCTAGTGACCATGTTCAAATGCAGTTACGAGGCAAGTTGCGTTCATCCCTTCGACAAGTAGTAACAGATTAAGAGGAGCAGAGTAGGGCACGTCGATTAAACACACACAGTTAAAAAGAGGACGCACACATCCATAGACCACATACGTAATCTAGAAAAGTATCCAACTGATATATACGAGCATAGACATCGAGTATTATGCACAGGAAAAGAACACGGAACTAGAGTATATATGTTGGGCTGAACACACACGCGCACGCGTCTACACGCTTGTTGGCTAAGTAGGACTAACAACTTTTGTCGCTTCGATATTCCCGACGTATCCTCGAAATATTTAATTCACTGCACGATCGCTAACGGTAATAGCCGTGTTATTTTTTTCTACAAAAATCTCACCGAATTTGACTCATGAATCAATATTAATTTTAAAAGAAACCGCGAGGTAAACATGCCCAAGCGTGCCGGTGTTATGCAATTTCGAATCATGTAAGCTGCATGTCACGGCAAGCTGCCAATAGGTATGTACATTATCCCATGAAGAAAATCGAAGGAAGAAACCATTAGATACGTATAAGCCGTTTAAAGCGTGTAAACCGTCCGACCTTTGTGCCAGCTCTTTGGACTGCGTCGATGCGTCGTCTTACAATCATCTTTCATCCGCGCGGTGCTCTTGCCGCAATCTTAACTTTCGATCAAATTCGAATTCCCATAATTCGTCGCCGATCATCAAGAAACTGAATCAACCGTAATTTGGGGACGGATAACATACGCGAGAAAATTCACATTCTCCATTTGGTCCCCGAAATACTGGGTATCCCGAGGTGTATCAACAATTTCGCCGCTACATCCCACTTTTCTCCATTAGATTCTTTAACGGCAATATCATGCCGCAAAGAGTGATATCACGTGGCTCCATGGAGGTGAATTCGCACTTTTTCCATCTCCTCCACCGTCGCGCCGATTAATAACTTTTCCAACGTACCTCCAACAATTTGCCGACGCATGTCTATATGTACACGATCCTCTACGTATACATATTACTCGCATCCCAATATGCTAACCATAGATAATTACAGATACTCTAACTTATTACACATAATTATATATAGTTGCACACGGTGTACTGTACTGAGTATGTATACGATAGAAAGTGTATACATAACGTACGAATGCGTGGTAAATCTGAAAGTTCTGGCGCTAACCCTCTTCACCGCACGACGATGATAACAAGCTCAATCGCCGAAAAGACTCATTTCCCTAATACCTACGAGACAGACTTCGGGAGATGAAGAGAATAACCAGAAGTAAACCGGAGAGGTCACAATACAAGATCGGCAGGAGTATCGGTATCTCGGGATATCGAATACCGAGGATGTTCCAGGGATGAGAGAGATAGAGATATACATATGTAATAATATATCATATATAGATAGATTAACATAGAAAGAGAGAGCGAGAAAGAGAGAGAGAGAGAGAGAGAGAAGAGAGAGAAGAGAGAGAGAAAGAGAGAGAGAGAGAGAGAGAGAAAAGTGAGAGATAGAAAGATAAAAGGTTTGATGCTTAAGTAAGGAAGGATTAGTTTTGAAGGGACTGACAAACTCACCTCCTCGCATAGCGCCAGCATACGCCTCGTACTCTCCAAGGACTGAAACAAGAGCAATGTAAGGCGTTAATCTGATATTCCATCAAAATCAAATTATTACGTGAATTAAGTTGATACTACTAAAATAACAAAATGTAAAGCAAGCGTATGATAGACGCGTAAAAACGAATTTCGCAATTACGCATATGAAAAGATGTTTATTGGTAGGCGGAACATATTAAAGGATCCATATCCATCCATCCGGTTGACGGTAGATTCAACGAAAGAGATGAAAGAAAGATAAAGGTGAGATAGCGAACAGTAGAGGAAATTGTCGGCGATGAAAGTTTAAACCAGTTGGAAATTGCAGAAAACCGTGCGAAGTTTCTAGCTGTCTAATAACTTCGGCCCCATTCGCGGCGAACGTTGATGCGCTAGGCCTCCCTTTCGCTCACGCCAATTACGTCCGTTTATCATGAACAATCCCAAGTCTTTCGATTATATCGAGTAGCAGATAATTGCGTCAGTCGTTGGCACCGAACAAGTACTCGAGAAACACTCGCTAGCCAAATATGCGAACACGCGAGACGTCATTCTCGTCGCAAGTGAAAGTTCAATTGTCCAGGTCTATCAATAATGTCGACAGGTACGTTCACCTATCGACACGTTGTGAGACTCGATTTGCAGTATGTCACCTAGAGAGAGGCTTCCAGTATAAAATCGAATAATTCGATCCCGGTTGAATTGAGTTTACACCGAGACCGTGGAGACTCGTCGCCTTGGGGAAGATTATTGGTACAGAGGCTTCTTCGGCGCTAATTCGACGGATTCTGTTGGTTGGTTCGATTGTCGCGAAAATGATCAGTAATTGTGCTAGAACAAGCACCGCGATTACGTCTAAATGTTAACATCAGAATCTATAGTTGCCGACTCGATACTCTATGAAAACGGGTAAGAAACTTTCCTTGACATTAATTTGCGACCTTATTAGAACTACTATTCTTAGAAATGTCGAAACTTTACGAGAATGTGATTAAGCGTCGATTCACCTAGCTGGCCATGCCCTAAAATAGCCTGAAGGGTCCTGCGTACATTCCACCAAGACACCGCGAACGTATCTGCACGGATATCTATTGAAAACCACACGGATCCATAATCTCCCATAATTCGCTAATCTCCGGTTTCACAAGCAAGCCACTCGTTGGCCACTAATTCCCGGCGATAATACAGATTAGTTCGAAGCTTGGAAAGCCACCCTTTGATAGTACGATTGAGGCGAGCACCTAGACCGTAGTTAAATAAAATTGACCACCTCAGGCGAAATCACCGAAACAGGACCCATACGCATGCAGGTATCGATGCGAATGTACTCGCACGTGCGCTTACCTCATCTGTCGTTTGACCAGCCTTCAGCTGTAATTCCTGAAGCTCAGTTCGGGGTGGCCCACCCTCGGCCGGGGCCGTTGCTGTCGTTGGTGCGGGCATCGTTTTTTTCAACACCCAACCACTGGCGTCCTAACGGATACTTTTCTCAGTGCCTGCCTTCTCACCGTCCTCTTCTTTCTTCCGAAATAGGCCTCCACAGATCAGAAGCTCTTGCCAGTCTTCAGATCAGTCTGCAACACAACCGCAAATCATTCGAAACCTCCCAATTGATAATTGCATCTGATTACAAAATTGCACGAAACATTTTTCACGAACGATTTTTCCACCAAAAAGTATTTCTCCCTAAAGCGTGCTTTTCAAAACTGCTTCCGTCCAATAGCCACTGAAATAAACTTTCAAGTCGTGAACCGTTACAAGTCTACCGATTCTTAGCCAGTGGGCTACAGAGACGGGTAAAATCGGGGTTCGGCTTAACGCTGTTAAGAGATCAGCTGATCGGGTTACGTATATTGCGGCAACTTCAAATAAACCAAACTCTCCGGTCGCTCAGTTGAATAAATATACCGAATCAATGATTCCGAAACTTACGAGAATCTACTTTGCACGATATTTATAAAAAAAAAAAAAACAAAGCGGAGTCAGCATGTCATATTTTGACAAAGCGCGCACTATGTGCTTGGAGTAAACTGACACGGAAGGCAGCAAACTGTCGTTGCGGATCTCTTTCGGTGTCTTTTGTTTTTGATAGTCGGTAGCATGCGCGAAGATGACTTGCGCGACGAGAGTGGCGTGACTAGTCGAGAGAAATGCGTGCCAAGTACTACGGCCACCCCCGCCAAACTCGCGTCTGTCTTCCTGCGAGAGGGTTAGGACGAGGCAAAACGGCCGATCGGCTAGGAAGAACGACACTCTCTTGTTACATCAAATTTCAAGAAGGGCTAATACAATTGTATTGTACACTTAGGATTGACACGTATCAGAAAATTATATGAGGCGAAAGTAAGAGTAGCGGGATCTTAAAGAAAGAACCCCTGAAAACTGCGTATTAGACTTGAAAGGATAATACAAATTCCAGATGAAGGAGTGCGCAATGAGTGAGGGAGAGATGCCATCTCTGCTCAAGTGGGGAGAATGGAACGAAGCGATCAATTGAGAGGAAAACATCGAGAAATCGTCAGCGCTTCGGAAGACACAGGCAATTGGCTGTGTGACAGCGACAGACAAACTGAACGTGAAAAATAACGCGAATAGGGAGAGAAAAAAAAGAAGTAGTCAAGGAAAGGCTCTTCCGTGCCAGCGTGCGTGAGATTGACTGAGAAGCGAAGACCATAAGGTAACGGGCGTGACGGGCGCACCCTGGGGGTAAAATACGTATTTCGAGAAGGGGAGAGTTGGGGGAAAAGGATAAAATCGAGACCGTGAAATTTCTGTGCGCTGATTCGTCAGCATCGTGCCCTCGAACTAATGTTACGTAGAGAGAAAGAAACACACATACAGGACCGTTCGTACGCTTTCAGTTCCCGAGTGCGTTTGATTGTGTGCGTTTACCAATGTGCGGTGGGCTCGTACGCCCACGAAAATCAATAGCGACCGACCGACCGACCGACCGACCGACCGACCCACTGCCGGCGAGAGCGCAGACTCGCGTACACACGTCCTCCACCTACACCCAGACGAACTCCCGCCCGAAAACCTTCCCACACTAACCTACGGTCGTCCACACCTATTGTTATTCTCCATTTCCGACCTCTACTCATATTTTCCGACGTATTTCTCACGAATCCACTTCTACCCTTCTAGACTCTTTTGTGCGCGGAGCCCTCATGTCTTTAGCCTTTTCACTTTTTTTCTTTCCTCATGCCTATCTTTTTCCACATTCTCTTCTCTTCATAAAGCGTAGTTTTCGGTCATAATCGTTTCTCTTTCTGTCCTTCTACTTTTCTCTCTAAGACTCCGTACTCCCGCAGACGTAGATTTGATCTCAATCTTTTTTGTCGCTCTTCTTATTTCCTTGAGTGACTTTAATTCTGTCGTTAGGTAGGAACATGTTTCCCTTTCAATCTTGCTTCCTCTTTCGTCCACACTCTAGCACCCTCTTCATTTTTTTCATCTTCCAAGTAGAACTGGAACCGGCTGATTGGTATCAGCCCCAACGCAATTTTCCGTCCAGCAAAAGGCAGAAACAGCTGGGAACCAAGGTAGAGGTAGGTAGGCAGGTAGGTCAAGAGAAACAGACTTCCCGCCAATCGGGGGTGGATCGAGGGGGTACTTTTGATGGGTCTGAAAGAGGCGGGAGACTAGCATATGACGAACACGTGGTCTTCGTCCAACGACTTCAGTTTGTCGACGAGGATACGATTGAGATCGACACAAATTATACGGGAAGGCAAATTTAACAATTACTTCGGACAAATCTTCACGTGACAACTCGAAGAATTTAAGGGATGGAGAAAATCAATGTCTTGCATATGAATATGCGTTCCTATTGTAGTCCGAGCAGAAAAGAGGGTAGGGTAATAGATACAGCGATGAATAGAAAGTACGATACAGAAAAAAGGCAGCAACGGGAGAAAATAGGGGTAAGTATTGTTGCGTGAATCGACATCAACATTTTAGAAAAACGAAGAAATACGAGCAGCTTATAAGAAGCAAGTATATTCTGCAAGAAAGGTAGCTTGTATTTGAACACATTACCGAAGAGAACATTCTCTAAGTAGTACGCGCTCGTATATGGTCAGCCGTACGGTGTAATATGCGACTTGTCAGCTGTACAACATTTGAAGCTCAATAGACGTCAGTTTATTGCGATTGCATCTATAAATAATGCTCCCCTGACATATGAGTGTATAAAGAAAAGGTAAAATTAGCAGTCAGTATGTGTGGAAATACAGAAAAGAAAGTTTCTGTCCGATAAGTTATTATAATTGATGGGAGGGAAGACTGATACGGCCCGGAAAAAAGTAAATTTAGCTATTTTTGAGGTCGTGGCGTCGAAAGTGTTAAAGTAGGACACCATAAGAGCGTAACTAGTATAGCAGGCATTTGGATAGTAGCGGAGAGATCAATCGGCGGCACTGTCCTTGCCCTCGGGGAACTTGGCTCGCTTCCAGGGTGAAAGGTATCAAGCGCACCCCTTGCCGTTCTGCACATACCAAGATCACGGACAGCAAGACCTGGATGCAGAAGTTTCGATTCCTACGGGAGCAACAAGGACAGAGGATGCTGCTTCGAAGGAATAAGGGTGGAAAACAGGAGATAAATCGAGGGCGGAGGAGGGTAAGACTATTTGCAAACAGTTCGATCGAGGGAAAGGATTTCTCCAAGGCGAAAGATTTGCACGCGATCTAGCAAGGTTGCACGGTTTCGTTTCTAGTCTGTTATCGTCGCAAACTTTAATGATGCTTCACCCCGGGTTCAACAGCAAGCTGGAAAAATAATGTAAAAGTCGAAGGAATATCGCTGAAACATCGCTCACCGGGAGTTGGGAGCGTTCGAGTACCCTACCGAAATGTTGCTCCGTATGACGCAACTGTTAGAACCGGGCAAATCAAAGTGGGACACGTTCAACTAATGAGACTAATGATACATCGACGTGCATCTATAAATAAAGATGCATCTTCTGCACACTGGGACTGATAGGAAGCGTGCAGTATGGCAGTTGAAACACAACTGACATACCGCGAATAGGAACGAGTAAACCGTTGAAAGAGCAGATCGAGAAACGTGTTGCGATGCGCTGGCGGATCCTGACAATCTTGTATGACGATACAACCAGCGATAGAACGCTACCTTCCGAGCTGCATATACTTCCACGTGCTGCGCATATCACGCTTCTTCGATTTTTTATGCAATCCAGAGAACGGTTATGCGTGACATGTCTGCGAGCGAAAGAAAGTCGTCATAATTAAAGAGCGTCTGGCTTTCTGAGGCAATTGCACAGGAGAGCTGGATAAGTTGATGTTCCGTTTTCCATTGAAACTGAACTGTTTAAATACATTCGGAACGGTGTACGTTCTCGAATGAATTTTCTGTGAGACTAAAATGTTACAGCCGGGCAAAGTCTATGACTAGTTCGAAGTAACGGCAAGCGACGATGAAAGGGGGGCCGCCCTGCCTGTCAGAGCTTCATTTGCCATTGGCCATTTGACTTACCCCCGACACTCTATACTCACTCGCCGGATCTACCATCAACATTCCCACATGGCTTCACACTACTGATTGAGTTAACACATTAATATGGTCCGTGCGCCGGGAAATTTGCGGAACATGGATATAAGCGACACGGCCACTTGCCACCTCCAGACGAGGCAACCTCAAGGAATCGATATGTTCGAGATGTGTTAGACTCCTGGCGATGACGTACGTACGAGTCATAAGCGATTGGTCAGCCACTTGTTTCTCGGAATGAACAAAATTACACCTATCTAAACGTACATCGAAACAACAGCCCGAACGAAAATTCTTGTCTCTTACATATTTATTAACATATTTTCATGTTAATTCGTTGAAATTCACTATCATCGCGTAGCATAGATACGAGAGTAAGGATTGTTAACTCGAAAGTCAACAAGGACAAACTGACTTCAGTGAAAATTCTCAATGAATACACGACGTGCAGGTTTCTGATCCTGTCCATCCTTCACAATGACTAACGAATATCGGAAAGATCGATTTCGGGTAAATTGAAAGTGGACTTCTAGCAGGATTTCTTTATATTTCTTAACGAACAAGCGAACATTAAACTCAATAAAATTTCTCTGGCCAATTAAAAGACAATGATATCCTTCTTCAAGAATACTCTCGATGGGCGTAAATTATTTTATAATTATAATGAGTGTATTTCGAAATCGTAATCGATTGATGAATGAATTAGACATGGTATCGTCGCATTTAAACGAGAGAACCGGCGCGTTCCATGTTGCGAGAAAACAGGCGAAGCAAGATTAGTAAAATCGATACTCGGAACAGGTTCAATTCGCGTATGTGCGCGCTCTCCTGCCTAAAGGTGCACGAACAATCGGCGAACGCGATGACGAGCAAATGAACGATTAAAAGTGGAGTCGCGGATTCTTGACAAGCCATTATGGAAAATCCCAACGGACGGGCAAAGGCTAATGCGGTCAGACGGGGATCAAAAGTAGAAAGCTTTAACTAGGGTATCCTGATGTGCGGAGAGTCGAGTGAAGAGACAGTAAATAAATAATTTAGGCTGCCAGGCAGCTGCACTCCAGCGTGCTATTCAATATTTACGAAGACCGTCGCCCGCACGATAAGATCATAGCATTAATTGTTGCACTCAACATAATACCTGCAGCCACATATTTACACTCTAGCTAGTCAACGAAAGTTCTGCTTAGAAAAACGTCATACTTTTCCTCAACTTGACGTGCAAGCGGATGAATCGTCTTGTATGAGAAAAATAGGGCGCGTGTCCATATTGACAGAGAGTAAGAGAGGTATGTATTCTCTTTAAGGAGACTCGAGCGTAGAGTTTTTAGCGTAGGCCGGGCGGCCGAAAGAGGCGATCTAGACTACCGGCGACAGGAGACGTCTCATCGAATCGATCTTGCCCTGCTTCAGAGAGACTAACTAGCCTCGACTAGCCGCAAACAACGAATATTCCTGATGAGAAGTTGAAAAGAGGCCTGCAACGGAGTTGAGCGGTAACAGTTATTACTGACCCTGACGCTGGGCGTCGTTCGTTAGTGGATTCCACCGCCCCGTGACACAGTTTCCTCTTCTCTTCTTCTTGGAGTGTCCCGGCGACTCGTTGACAGAGAAATACTCCGAGACTGTCACTCGTCGTCAAACACTGAGCTCTGATGAGCGATTCAACTCGCGTGCCAAGTGTTCTCTCGACGTCGCTCTGACGTATGAGAGTCCGCGATGCGAGGGTTGATACCTAGTCTCACCACCAACGCCACCGAAGCATAGCCACCGAAGCATAGCCAACGAACGACCGACGATAGGGGGCGATTGCGGAGGAACCGCGCGAGATCCACGATTCTCTCGAATTCGCCAAAGACTCAGATGGCTCAGCCAATCAGAGGGTAGCGCGTCAGACCAGTTAAGCGCCTATCACGCGGCAAAAACACCGAAAGAAAATCAGAATGAAAGTACAGCCCTGCCGGTATGCAACCCTTCATACGCGAACACACGGAGAGTGCGCAAGTCACATCGATATCCCTTAGATTCCGCTTCGTGAGAACACTCTATATATACGTAATCGTCAACTGCCTGGATAATATACCGACCTCATCGATTCGTCAGATTCTCTTTCAGATAACATAGTGCCGCGGGATCTAATTTCTCTGTCATTCGCGGCGAGCGATCCTATCATTTCCGCTGATAAATATTTCATTATCGCATAATAGGCATCATGAGACAACAGAACCACTAGCATTTTTTTTCATTTCTTATAATATAATATTCGGAATTCCTTGCATCTGCCGTTTAATACTCACAGTTCTGCTCCGATTCTTTTGCTAACCGCGTACAACACTAGGGATCTATTCGAATACATTGCCACTGTAGGTTATGTGTACCAAGAAGACTGATCGTATTTTACATACACACTGCTACAAGACATAACCAAGAAAAGCTGTCCGCTATACTAGATTAGCAAAGAACGTATACTTTACGATTAAAAGAAAACAATTTGCTAGGTTGTATAAGTGGCGTAGATCAGCGAAGGCGGGACGTGGAGTGCATATCGTTGGCATGAAAGACCCATTGAGAAATGGGAAATGCTCGGTGCGTCAGCGTGAAGAAGAAAATCGATACAACCTCGAGCCGCAATGTATTATCTCGCACACGTTTCTCATCGCGTTATACGTTCAGGTTATAAACAGGAGAAATATTGACGATAGCGCAAAGAGCTGATCTACTCACCGAATTGCGATGGGCTGACCAGTTTCGGAAGTGTTTCTTGAAAAGCCTGGTAAGCGGCCGAGAGTGACGTCTTCCGTGACGAATTTCGGTGACACCCAAAGCTGACAAGCCCCGCGCAACAGATACTGCTTTCTGACAACCGGAAGTAGGGAAGCAACTCTGCCGGAATTGTTTGGGGGCGTGATCAGTCGGACAAGCATAGATATTACAACTTTTAAGAGACGCGCTTCTTATTTCTCCTACTATTTTTTTCTGATAATTGAGAATATACTTTCTATTTGATGGAAAACTGCACAACAATTCGAATATTATTACCTTACAGGCTTTGCGTCGACGAACTGAAATACCGGCACAGCCGAAAATCAGCCATGTTGAAGCATGTTTAACATTTGAAAATAAGAAAAATGAAATTTTTTTAAACGACACTTTATTGCCTAAATATGAGAAGTACATTGAAAGATGATGAAAGGGGAAATAAGTCGCGTACGCTGTAACGATGGAGTAAAGATTGCTTTTGGGAATTGAATTCCGATTGGATACGTTAGATGGCACCATTGCGATGTATTCGAGTTTTCTTTCTAGAGAATGAAATTGTTTCTGCAGCGATTCATATCCAATTTTGTTTGTGCTTTCGTGATGACGTTTATTCGCAATAATTAGTGCTTGGAAATTGCTCGATTACAGGTAATCTTTTTCTCCCCCGTTCTTATGTCAGCTGACAAACTAGTATTTCTACTAGACGCAAACAAGGTAATTTAAGAAATTGATCGCGTAACAACAATAGAACGAACTAATCAACGAATAAGATAGACTGAAGTCAGTGAGTAACATTAGTGTAGATGTGTAGTAATTGAGAGGGTAATGATTTGAAAATAATAAAGCAATAAAAAAGAATAAATAAGTTTTATTTGAAATAGTGGAAAATACTTGAAAGGCTGAAAAAAGCGATAGTAGGTCGAAAGTTATCGGAAATGAGAGTTTATAAATGATTCGGCCCTTTCGGTCAGCGTTTTTGACGATGCTTACGACAGAGACAGAAGAAAGAATTCGGCGTAACTGCCGACTCAGGAGCTCGTCATCGGTTCGTCAGCAGCATCGATGATATCATGTATTGCGACGAAATACCTTGCAGGCGAGCGGTAACATTGTCTGGAGGTAGGCGCGTACGACGCATACGAGCATCAGCGATTCCTTCAAATTTCTCAAGGCTTCCCACTAAATTAGCGTTCAATCTTTGCGCGCGCGCTCTTTCACTGACGCACAACCTCTCTATTGCTCGGAGTCTTTCCTATCACTCACACAGAGACGAGTATCGTTCGAAGTAGCACGCGCAGAAACATCGCTGTCGCATGATTATCGCCTTTCCTTCAATTATAAAGATTTAACTTGTAAGTCGGTTGGAGGTCAGAACGCAACGCACGTCGAGAAAGATGGCAGGTTCGCAGTTTCGTCGAGCTGTCCTCCTATTTTTCTACTCTCAACTCTACTTCCAAACGCTCGCCAGTCCTGTTAACATTCCGCTGCACAGCGTCTCAGATTCGTTGTTTCAAAGTGCTTTGAGTTCGTTGAATGAAAATTCGCCGACCCATCATACCTACAAGGACGGCAGCCTGATCAGCGCACAGAAGTTGGTATGTAGCAAATGTTTTTCTATCCTTTTTCGCGTTAAACCAACCTGTTTTCTATAATGTCCCTTTCTCTTGAATATTTTTCTTTAAATATCCCATACCATAAGTTTGCAACAAAATTTCACTAATTTCTCAGATTTCAATTGCTACCTTACAAAAGAGGTACAAGGTATTATTCTACTTATTGGAAAAACTTTCTTTCAAATTGCCAAAGAAATAGCCTTTCTTAATAACTCTGACTCAGAGAATATTTATTAGCAGGCTATACGCGCCGATTGTACACTGTTTGTTTTGAAACACAAAGAGTTATTGGTCAGTGTGTTCATGTGCGTGGATATATGCCTGAAATAGATAAGAACAGATAAAAATGTTAAGGGTTATCAGGATTATTCTCCGTTATCATACAGAAATCAGGACTACCAACAAAGTCTTGTTGAGACTTGTTTTTCTTCGTTCTATCGATATATAATATAGACAACAGCTTTAACGTTTAACTCTAATAAATTTACTCTCAAGAGAGATAATATTTTGTGCATTTAAGAAGTAGTCTCGTTTAAAGTACTCATAAATGTATATGGGATTATAAAGGACTGATAATTTTTATTTTAGGTGGAACCGCCATACGTAATATACAGGCTCACCTTTAATTTAAATCCAATTTGCAAAGAAGGAGTAGAATCTTGCCCTAAGGAAGCGTGCACAATTGACTTGAGGCAACATGAATCGGGAGAAATAGATGTCCACAGAGAATCTATTCAATGTCTGTATCTGTACCCTCAGTCTAGCCAAGATGACATCATTCAAGTTCAAGAAAGCATTCAGGATGGAAGCTTCCAAGATGCGAGCTTTCAAGAGCAAGAATACGCTGAGAACCAGGATAAGCAGATGAATCAAAGTGTGGAACTGGATCATGAAATCCAGCCAGTGGCAGATCAGAATGATAGACCTTTCATAGCTGTAAGGGCTTCCAGCCCAAACTACTGCCCAGGATGTCCATACGAATTAAATCCAAACTTACCGGGACTTCAGGCCTTTGGAGAACAGATCACTAAATCCATGGATGAATTACTGCCCAATGACTTTAAGCATTTGCTAGTTAGAATTATTAAAGTAACTCGCGCTGTACCTCCGTCAAACACCATCGTTGAATACCAACTTTTAACAGAAATTGGTGAATCGGACTGTTTAAAAAATAGCCTACTTGATCGATCGGAATGCAACTTACAGCGTAATATTCCCACAAAGATTTGTCTCGTTACGTTCGAAGAACGTCCGTGGACACAGGAAGGTCGGAGGATAACGAAGAATAATTGTACATTGTTGAGGGAAGGTCAAAACGAACCTTTCGGGCGGCCAAATTTCGCAACTGAATCTCTTGTCACGGCTACCCATCATAGAGGTCAGCTACAGGAAGAACCTAGTATTTTTGACATTGCAAGAGATACGTTGGAGGAAACGTTAACCGAAGTTACGAGTCCGCGTATAGATAGCTCTGCTACAGACGAGGGGCAACAGCAGTCAGTTACAGAAGAAGCATTTGTTAAAGTTGTACTGAACAAGAGTCAAGATAATGAGGAGCCCGCAAGATTTGAGGATAAAGTCAAAGAGTTTGATGAGTTCTTGAAAGACTTTGATTTGCCTATTAGAACTAGTTCTAAAGATGGGCCAAGTCCGGATGAAAACCTAAAACCGGTCGACGAGAAAATCAGTAAATCCAGGGTTGAAGACCGTACTGACGGTGGTGATACATTTGTAAGAGCGAAAAGATCATACTTGGAGGTTTCCGGCGTAGATAGTAATTTCTTGAATCAGTTAGCGCAAAAGGGCATAGAAAAGGTGGATATCATGGCTGCTAATGACAAGAAAAGAATTGTTCTTAGTACTACAGAAGATTGGAAACAACGGACATCGGAAGGCTTCATTTTTAAATTGCTGTCGAGAGTAGAATATACCGAATGCAACGAGAAAATAAACGGTGTCAAAGGTTGCACAGCGAAAAGACCCGAAAGTATCCAAGTATGCGCAGTGGAAATAAGTACTGACAAAGATCAACGTATCGAAAGTGCGCGCGTCATCACCGCTACGTGCTTCGACGATTCTGGAAAACGATCTAAGAGAATGAGGCGGTCCAATCGTATGGTTGGATCTCCCACTCAAAAGGATGTTAACGACGAAGAAGTAGTAAGATTTGCCCAGCTAGGATTAGGCAAATTTTCTGAAAATTCGGAGGGCACTAACGAACCAATCATCGTAAACATCACCGAGGCAACTGTACAAGTGGTCGCCGGTCTGAAATATGAAATAACAGTTCAGTTAGGAAACAGCGATTGCCCTAAGGGTGTTAAAGGAAATTGCAGCTTGAAGTCTGGATCTGAAATTAAGGAATGTACATTTTCGATTTGGTCCAGACCCTGGTTGGATCACGGTTCTCCGGAAATTACAATTGAGTGCAATCCTAAATTAAGACAAACTCGATCTTTGCGCGGTGTTAATTATAGTCAAAAGATGTTGCAACAAGCCGCAGACCTGCAAAGTGAACGAATGTTCGAACAATTCAAAAGGGATTACAACAAATTGTATCCATCGGAGAAGGAAGAACGGAAGCGATTTAAGATTTTTCGAAAAAATCTAAGAAAGATCGATGACTTGAGGAGAGGAGAACAGGGAACCGGAGAGTACGGCGTTACCATGTTTGCAGACTTAACTTATAAAGAGTTCACAGCTGGTCATTTGGGTCTTCGGCCAGAGTTGAGAAGAGAAAATAATATACCGATGCCTGAAGCTGTTATACCCGACATTGAGATACCCCAGGAATTTGATTGGCGTCAATATGACGTCGTCACTCCCGTAAAGGATCAAGGATCCTGTGGCTCATGCTGGGCCTTTTCTGTAACAGGAAATGTGGAAGGTCAATACGCCATTAAACATCAGAAATTGTTATCCTTATCTGAACAAGAACTAGTAGATTGTGACACGTTAGATGATGGCTGTGGAGGTGGTTTGCCGGACAATGCGTATAGAGCTATCGAAGAGATAGGTGGTCTTGAACTGGAAAGAGATTATCCTTATGACGCAGAAAATGAAAAGTGTCACTTCAATAGATCAAAAGCTAGAGTCCAAGTTACCTCAGCTGTCAACATCACGACGAACGAAACGAAAATAGCGCAGTGGCTTGTGCAACATGGTCCAATCTCCATTGGCATTAACGCAAACGCCATGCAATTTTATGTTGGAGGTATCTCGCATCCTTTCAAATTTCTATGCAATCCCAAAAACCTGGACCATGGCGTCCTTATTGTAGGATACGGTATACACAGTAAGTGTTCGATCGACGATTCATTTCGACGATGTAGAATGTAAATTGATTAACAATTCTCAATCCCCTTACAGAATATCCACTCTTCAAGAAGGACATGCCTTACTGGACCATCAAAAATAGTTGGGGTCCTAGATGGGGAGAACAGGGCTACTATAGAGTGTATCGAGGAGATGGAACCTGCGGAGTTAATCAGATGGCTTCAAGTGCTATAGTCGCTTAATGATCAATTTTCAAGTTAAACCGTTAACGAGTCTTTCACGTTTAGCAATTAACTTATACTTGTTGAAAATATAAATATGTATCTACAGATATATATATATATACATATGTATATTTTCCCTTAACTTAACGCGCGTTATTACGCAAGCGATTTGCCTTCGGCTATAACATACTGCTGAAATTGACTTCGTATGAAAGTATAGATAGTTGTAATTGTTTTTATACAAGATTGATAGCTTTTTGGGCTCCATGACAAAGGATTTAATATCGTACGGAATGTGTACGATGCAAAGCTTTTTTAACTCACTGACGTTATAGAAACAA
Source organism: Cryptocheilus praepositus (assembly GCA_033815515.1). Classification (NCBI taxonomy): domain Eukaryota; kingdom Metazoa; phylum Arthropoda; class Insecta; order Hymenoptera; family Pompilidae; genus Cryptocheilus; species Cryptocheilus praepositus. Next base: position 5,336,668 of record JAWWQZ010000256.1, on the reverse strand, counting down.
TTACCGTTGTTCTTGTAGAAAATGTATTAGATTTACGGACATGCCCGTGTAGGGTCATCGTCACGGAAATGTTTTAATAAAAAAATGCTAACACCTGTTTCTGCACATTTAATTTTTATTAAACGTAATATTGAACAACTACGCAGTGACATGTTAGTATATCTTCAAACGCATTGATGTTTACAAGTTCGTTCGGTGTCTAAATTTTGTCATATTTTGATTTCACACAAGTTAACTAGTTATCGTTATAAACTTTTTTTGAACTAGTTTATGATTATCTAGTCTTTCTCACGGAAACGTTCGTTTTTACCGCTATCTTGAATTTTCCGCGTTCCCAATGAAAATTTATCACTCATGACAAAAGTCCCACGGCAATTTGTAAGAGTAACGTTTTCTTTATAAAAACAAAAAAAAAATAATAATTCCACATAGTGACAATCTGTTGTTAGCGACAAGCATTTAAGGACCGCTGTATTAATAATTATACGAGCCTTCGTTTTACGTACGACTCGTTTTCTTTTTAATCCCGATTGAGAAAAACACAAAAGATGATATCGAAATACGCGGTATAACAAAATTATATTTCAAAATCTCCACCACACAACCGACTCCAGATCCATATTTAATGCTTATGAGTTTGGTTAAAGCTGATAAAAAAAGATTATCGATAATTTCGATTACACATTCTTTCACGATAAATCCGTTTTATATTCGAGAGCCTGTGGTATAGATGCATTTGTAAGTCGTACACATGAAGGTATATAAATATGTATGAGGATACATACTAAACAGATAGAACACGCACACATACACGCACAGATATTCAGTAGAAAAAGTAAACTTTAGCAACGAAAATTTTGAACAACATAAGAAGTTTTACAAGACGCGCGTACTTAAAATAACGCGGCAGATAGACAAATGCATTTTAGCCAACGTCAATTTGAACAAAATTATATTATGCCACTGTCAAGCTAAGAGGTTGTCCAAAAGTCTGCAGGTCCCCGTGTGACAATCATCAATAGATTCAGCGGTGCCTTAAACATGGGATATCACTTAGAATCTTAAGCAATCGAAATCCTTACGTATCGTTATGAAAACATAACAGTTAAAAATTAACAAAAAAAATATATGGAACTGGTCTAATTATTAAACAGGTAATCAACGTACTTTCAAGGCTCATGATCAGTTGACGATACTCTTAACACGATGTGAGAACAAAAGATATAAAATGTACAGTGGACGCTACATGCGTTAGTCAGTTTTTTTTTGTTTGTTTTTTTTTTTATGGAAACTCGATTTGCGCGTAAACCTAGTTTTAGTAATAGTTGTAAGATCCCCATTGATTGTACGGCCCATACGCTTGTGGACCACCCTGGCCATACTGCCAGTTTTGATAGTTGGCATAGTTCGGGTCCGACGGTGGTGGGTACTGTTGATAGCCTTGTTGATATCCGCCCTGTCCACCATACTGGCCACCTTGGAACTGCTGCTGTGACTGATAAGGTCCGCTAGGACCACTACTATACTGATAAGACGACTGTGATCCAACGGAAGGTGGAGGCGGCACACTGGACTGATCTCCAGTCTTTACTTTCTTCGGTGGCGATGAGTCCCTACAACAGGAAAAGTTCATACTTATACTGAAAGTCACTTTTTTCATCTATTTCATCTGTTACTTTATTACGGTAACACATACACTTTGTTGTCGTCATTCTTTGTCTTCTTCCTTTCTTTCGCCTGCTTAATGCATTTCTGAAACTGTTCGTGAGCCTTTAACACTTGTCGTATGTCCGGGCTGAAGTCCTCGAGAAACTCGACTTTACGTTGTGCAAATAGAACTCTTTGTTCCAAGTCCGCATGTTCTCTTTCTATGAACATATCCATATACCCTACGATTTCTTGGGTATCCACAGGATTCCTTTGTAAGCCCAAATCTATGAGTTGCAGGTACAGTCTGGGGTTATCCTTATCTTTTTCTGTGGCCTTTAACAATACCTTGATGGCTTTGTCGACGTCGTTTTTAACTTTGCACAAAAATCTGGCGTATTTCACAGCGATATTGTTTGCAATCGTCCTATTCTTACTGTTGGAAATGTAACTTTCGTATAAAGTACACGCTTTGTCTAAATCGCCTCTTCGACGTTCCAAATTTATTCTTCGGTACGCAACTTGCAACATGTTTGGCAATGCGTTGTCGATATTTTCTAATATGGCAGAAGCTTTCTCGAAGTTACCTTGACCTTCTTCAAAGGTGGCCCACTGCAGATGTAAGTTAGGTTTTTTCGGGTGATGTACCATACACGCTCGCGAGTATACATCTCGAATTTTTTCTACATTATCACCCTTTAACGATTCCAAATATCTAACAAACTGCAAGTGAAGGAGAAGAAAAAAACGTGAAGAAAAGACATGGGCGTGTACAGCTTGAATAACGCTGAATAACATTTCTTCTCTTTTACTCACCCGCATCCAAAATTCATCGTAGAGCGCACATGCGATCAAACACCTTTCGAACAAAATGGTTATACGATTTTGATCCTTCTGTTCTATTTCGTAGTCGAGATATTCCTTCCAATTCTTGAGTTGGCATCTTTCCAGGGGCTTGACGTGGAAGTAAGGTCTCTTGATCTGCAATCGATTATCGTGTCTTAAGTGATCAGATGATTTCCAGGCAACATTGGACGGGCAATAGCGTTAGAAACAATTGAGTTAACTACTTACACCCTCTTCGTAAGACCATCTGGCAGCTACGGCGTTAACATTGGCCTTGTGCATCTTTCGTCTACTACTGATAATTTTTTCTCTGATCGCTCTTGTCTCCTCATCGGTGGGTGGGACTTCGTGAGGCGGTGGTTCTTCACCCGGAGGTGCGTCGTCGGCAGCAGAAGCCGTAGTCGTGTCATCTGATTTTAAAAGTGCTTTCACCTCAGCTCGCAGGGCAAGGAAGTCGTCGACGCTTAAGATGCGATTGGGCAGATTCGAGGAGACGAATTCTTGGAACGCCTCGAAATGAGAGATGTAACCCAATGTTGGCGTGCACAACAAACGATCGTACAACGCTGTTACTCTGCTCAAGCGTTTTCCTTCTAGTTCCCATTTAATATAACTTTCCCAAAGGCGATCAGATCTGAGAAGCGAACGGATGTGTATGAGAATTGGAAAAATGTCGAAGGAACGGGGAGTATAATGTAGTAGGTAGTGCTTGTTGAGGACTGTTACCTGAACTCAAGCCCACACGCCTGGATAGCCCGCTCGTACTGTTCCCTCATTTTCTCCTCATCTTTTTCGTAGACGGTCTTACAGTGATTGATGTAGTGGAGCCAGAGGTCAACGCTGAGGGAAATGGCTTTCAACCCTTGATCGAATACCTGTGGTAACGATTTGCGAATAACGTTTAGAGCGGCTTACAACCGGATTGGAGGTGGCATCGGGTAGACTTATACCTATTTCTTTAGCTTTCGTTAAGCATTAACGGTTTTAGCAACGTATACTCACATAACGTACGCGTACTGTAAATAAAGAGATATAATTAACACAGAGATTGCAGAGCATTGTGCATTCACCTTAAAATCAGGGAGTGTTCCGATCTGGGCGCCTCTGTGTCTTCCGCCAAACATTCTTGCTCCCTCTCTGGCACGTGCACGTCCTAAGTCTTTGTTTCTGACTTTGACTTAACACCCAACCCATTCTTACTTACATTAAGTAAGGTAGCGCATCTTATGCTTAAGTTTTACAATACTTTGTTTTCTGTAGTAAGCTATGTGGTACAAATGCTTACAGTAATGTAATACACACATAATAGTTTTTTTTTCTTGCACGACATTATCGCAAAGTTGGAGAACTAGCCTTCGCTTGACTTACGTATCGTACGTAGTTGTATCGATAAATGTATCGGTATTTGATAAAACAGTAAATACGTAAATAGCATTATAGGTATCACAGAATAATTAAATAAGTAGCTATATTGATAAACGGAGAGAGTCGTATAGGTGCCGCAAGACGTGCTAGGCTGTTGGAAGGGAAAACCATATTTACGTGCGTGCACACTGCCCACGCGTCTTCCTAACTCGAGCTATTTTCATTAGATTGCGTTAATTAAATGATATCATAATAAGAGATAGCCTAAATAAAAATGTAAACGAGTAAGCTCACCGTTTGGACATTATCGGGGTTGCCCTTCTTCTTCTCGTAATCGGCAAATTTCCTCCAATATCCATAGCAATACGGGTAACGCTCCAAAAATTTCGTATAAGCTTCCCGTGCAGCTTCCGCGTCGTTCTGCGATCGAATACAGCAGGTGTCATTGATATTCCTTCCGATGGAAAAAAGCGAAAACTGTATCACTTACTTCTTGATCAACATATTGTAAAAGATACGTCCATCCAGTGAAGTCCGATGGATCTTCATTAACAGCCTTCCAGTATTTCTCTAACTCGGGAAGCGTCTTTTTCTTTGGTGAAGCAGGTTTGGCTTCTTGCTTAGGGTCCGCCTGATCTGTTTCGATAGACAGAGCAACTTTCTTAGCAGGTGTTTCATCATTATTCTCTGACGTTGGTGAACTAGGATCGTATTCACCCTCCGCATTTAGTTTCCGTTTATCTATTAAGAGCAAAGGCTTATTTATTAATAGAAGCTAGACGGAAACGAATTGCATATGTAAAGGCCGCTCGAGACACCTACTTCCGCCTTCCGTTTTACTCTTCTTCTCTGGTGTTTTGCTTAGTGACTTAACTACACTCCTTTTCTTTTTCTCGCTATCCGGAGGCAATTCATCTTCTGATACTGATTCTGTTTCTCCTAGATCAGCAGGAGCTGCTGCTGGTAATTCTTCATCTGAAACTGCTTCCGTTTCTGGCTCCTGGACAGATACAAAAAACCCATAAGGATCTCATTTGCACCTTCATAACGTTAGGTAAAATGTAAAAATGTACCTTTGCTGCTGCTTCACTGGGTAATTCATCCTCGGACACTGCTTCAGTGTCGGGCTCAATTTTTTTAACGACACATTCCTGTAAGGATTCTGTATCATTATCCAGCATTTCCGTGATTTCCACACCTCCATCGTTCACGTCGTCATTTTCTAATTCCTCTTCATCCGGATGAACCTTTTCCATCATGTCTTCGACTACGTCAGAAATTTCTGGCTGTTGCTCGTCTATTTCCATAATTTCTACACCGCCCTCTGCGTCAGTAATTATAGTTTCCTGATCCACTTCTTCTGTCTCTAGAATTTCTGTGACATGCGTTATGGTCTCTGTCTCTTCGGCGACAACTTCTTCCAAGTCAATGAGAACACGCTGGTGATTCGTTTCGTCATTACTGATATCTTGACCCTCCATATCGATCTGTTCCTGATCACTCAACATATCTACCTTGTCGACGCTTGTCTCATCTATGATTATGGGGTCACTGTTGGTATGCTCCTAAAAATAAAAGTACATCATAGACGTTACGAGTTTCCAATATCTAATAGATCAATATGTAAAAGAATGTTCGTTTTACGCGACTCACCATAAAATTCATAGATTCTTTTAATTTGAGCGTGGAAGATATGGGTGCATTTGGTACGCTGTTCACAACTGGCGGCGGAGGAGCTTCAAGTTCGGGCACACCTTCCAGTTCTTGTTCAATCTGTATATTTGAATGAATAAAAGCGTTAAGATACGAATCGGTATAAACTTTGATGATCCGCTCGTGATAGCTGATCACTGGACTCAGTGTTATCGTATTGCAATGGGAAGAAGGGAGAAACGGATTCACCTTGTTAGTTATACAATGTAGGTCAAGAGAGGCAACGCTCATCTCGTTTATGATGATTTAAATGATGACCTTAAATGATTTAATATGAAAGCGTCAGTTTTATCAATATTTCGTATCTATTCGAGACTCGTAGGAAGTAGTGAATATCGAAGCACACCCGAGACGAGTGAAAAGAAATGAATTACATACCTCGAGCTCCTCGAGTTCTTGAAGCTTTTTCGGCGATCGTGTCGCCCTTGCCAGAAGTTTCTTAACAGGCGGTTTTTTAGCAACGACGGCAGTCTTACGCGTTCGTCCCGACCTGGTGCGTCTCACTGCGTTCGGGGGAAAAGAAAAAGTGTGTGTTTAGGGTGTTATGAGGAGAGCGTTCTCGGTCCGTAGGTTCAATGGTAGGTTCAATGGCGGTTGCCTGACGATAGAGCATACCGCGCCGGCCTGCAGTCTGCCCTCCGATCCCAGCAATTTATCGCAGACTAAGGCACGCCTCGCTCGGCGATCGATCCGAATCGACTACTTTAAAGGGTTCAACGCTCGTCCATCAACCTACCTGGTTCAGCTAGCGCGATTTCGCTCTCGTCACCGCTCGCCGACGACATTCTACTGAGCTTCTCGATCCAATCTCTGGAATGTAAAACGCAGAACTGAATGCGGAAAATGGCGTCGTCGCGGCCGGCGAAGAGGTAGACGAAAAATATAGCGCCAAGACGATGTGTCGAAGGCGCGGTTCAGTCGGCGCGGTTCAGTCGGCGCGGTTCAATCGGCGCGTTAGAACGATTTTATCCACGATCGGTACGATTTCATCCTCGAACAGCGCACAGAACGACGCACGCGTTAAATAATTCATCCCTTTATAGCTGGCATCATCCGACAATGGATCTTCTTATAGCTCAGCATTTCCCTCGCTCGACGGAACTTCGGCTTGACTCCGCCTATTGATTCAATACGAGGAACTTCTCACGGTGACCAGCTGAATTATCGACACGGGAGATTATTTTTGCTGCAACCTAGCTCATCGATTTCTTCCTCCGGTACATAGAGTGCGTTCAAATCTATTAATCATTCACTGTTTCTCATCAGTTCTATCTGTGCTTGTCGCGCGTTCTCTATAACGAGTCAGTACTGATTACGTTTATGAACCGCGTTTCGCCTTTCATTTTTTAATCATGTCTTTTCGAATGAAAACGTAACGAGTGCACGTTTATCCGTGAAATATCCTAAAGTTAAAGGTGAATGTCCCATTTCATTTTCCCCTAAATAATCGATTGCCGTAGCACCCTATCGTTTTTAATTTCTATAATAATCATTGACATCAGGGGTCAACTGCCATTAGTTCACCTCGAGTTCCACGCGTGCGCCTTATAATCTGACTAAGATAACAAACATAAAATTCGTCTTCTGGTATATACGTCATGCACTGGGTTTATCTAGCAGCATAAATCTTCGACATTAAGTCAGTTGCCGTAAACTTTTCGATTTTCTCGCTGCTCAATACTAAAGTAGTGACAAAGAAGTTAAACATGATCTCAAGTTTCTATGAGAGAATTATCGGTTCATCAGCACTCTCGGAATCAAACGAACCAAAAATCCTTTGTGTTGGGCTGTGTTGTCTCGATATTGTGCAAACATGCAAAGAATTCCCGAAAGAAGATTCGGACCAGAGGTGAGTCGTTTCGCTTATTATTCGATTTTATAGATTCGCGGGTCTCTCACGATGCACACGCGCAGTATATAATGAAATAAAGAAGTGTCCTTCGCCGTCTATACGAGATACGTCCGTCGCTCGTTGATATCGCGTCGTGGTGTCAAATTTATGGATTGCATTAAACCCTGTCTTTAGGTCTATTGACTACGCTTGGCAAAGAGGTGGCAATGCATCCAACAGCTGTACTATTCTTTCCATGCTTGGATGTAACTGTGAATTTTTAGGAACTTTAAGTACAGAGGAACATCTGATATTCTTGCAAAATGACATGAAAAAGTACAAGATCAATTTTGCTCACTGTCCTGTGATAGAAGGCATCGGATGCCCTACCTCAACAATTCTCCTAAGCTTGAGTTCCGGTTCACGTACAATTGTGCATCACAATCCAAATATGCCAGAGTTAACGGCAAAGGACTTTGAACGTCTTTCTTTTAATGAGTATGCCTGGATTCATTTTGAGGTATAGCATCTCGTATAGATAACATCCTGTCAAACAAGGATTCATCGTTACTTTGCTTCAGGGTAGAAATGTCGCTAATGTGTTGTCAATGATGCAGAGCATCGAAAATTACAATAATTCCTTGACCGGCGCAGAGAGTACAGAGAAGGCTGGTTTAAACAGAGTGCCAATAACCGTTAGCGTAGAGTTAGAATCTCCTAAGCCAGAGTTAGTAGACTTGCTGCCATATGCGGATGTGGCATTCATATCCAAGGACTTTGCCCAGAGTAGGGGATTTGATAATATGAGTGAAACAGTGAGGCACATAAGCGAAGAAGCTAAATCTGGGTATAGTATACCATGATCGCTGCACACAGATATTTGTCATTTATAAGATTTTCTATCGTCTTGTATAAGATTCTGTATATGCCTGTAAAAGCAAGCGTTTGCAAGAAATTAATTAGGATAGTGTCAGAGGAATTATCATGTATGAAAGATGAATAATTTTCCATCTCAGCTGTATCTGCATAGTTTTCTGTAATTTTGCAGAGCGACGATAATTTGTGCTTGGGGCGATAGAGGTGCAATGGCACTCACGCCAGATGGCGTGATCGTTCAGTCTCCGGCTTTCGCCCCACAAAAGATCCTAGACACTCTTGGCGCGGGCGATACATTCAACGCAGCAGTCATTTACTATTTGAATAAAATCAAATTGAACCTGTTAAAAAGCAATACGGGGCAGCTAGAGATCGAATCGAAGCGGGAAGTGAAACACAACTATAATATAGAGAGTCTAGAGTTCAGTCAGACAATGGACTTTATAGATACGACAGTTTTACAGTTGGCGATTACCTTTGCTTGCCGAGTCGCAGGTGCCAAAGTAGGATATAAGAGTTACGATGGATTCCAGAACGTTCTCAAGAACATTCCAGAAAGATAATACAGATCTTCCATTAGCTAGATTTTCTATGTAGATGTGCAATTATTTTCAGAGGTTATGTACACGAAATGATAATAAAGCAAATATCTTTTATACTCTAATGCATAATAGAGTTTATAAGATAGCAGTAACGATTGAATGGAAGGATGAGTCTTCGGTTCAAATCCAAATTTATTATTATCATCCGCTTAAAGATTACTTACACACACATTACGTTCCAACGTGAATCATTATGTACCAACAAAATTAAAAATCATGTATATATAGTAATAACAATGACGCTTGTCAAGATTTTCGTAAGTCCTTAAGATTCCTTAAAGTTAGTTCTACATTTACATATAGAAAATTTATTTGGTTTCATCACAACGACTATATATAGGGAATTCATTGCTCGCTGTAAAATGTTACTTTACGAAAATGTGTTATATTATATACGCTAACGTCGTAACGGAACAATCGATACGATAGTTGTTTGAATTTTCTTTCGTAGGCCAGATATACGATTGGCCAGACTTTTGATTCTCACAACTGTCACCGCCTCTTATCGTTTGAAAAGAAAAACTGTCTAGCAATGTAAACATATATTAATATCTTATCTACGTATGAAAAGATCGACGGTCGGTGCTCAGGCACGAAGTCAGCGATGAAGCCATTTCAAGAACATCGATCCCAATATTAGTTAAATTCGTAGAAATCATTTGAATTCTTACTTGGCTAAATTGAAGGGAACTGGCAGAGCGCAGGGTTTCATTCACCCTCTGCACCGAGCTACTCAATATGTCTGCTTGGTAATAGTTCATTTCGTGGATCTCAGAACGCGGAACAAAAGGCGCTATCACAAGTTTCATCGTTGTCGACGCCGTTCTGATAAAACGTCGCGAGACGCTCGCTTAAAATTCTTTATTTACAAGGTCCAACGTTGAGAAAATCTTTCGTTCGAGGCAATATTAAAGGGGAAAAAGGTTGCTTGTACTTGCATGAGATCCAGATACGATCCATAGGTAGTTGTTAGAGGTCCGAATCTAAACCGTTGTCCATGAAGTCTTTTATAACCATCGCGCTCTTATCGGGGAAATTTCTGTGGACGCGAAAATTGCATCAATCGTTTCGTTTGAGTTAGGAAAAGTGATAAAGTCGGTAAAGCGCGCGAGTATTTCGTGTTTAGGTACCTGATGAGCGCGTTTAACGAGAACCAATATCTGGGAATCGTCGCTTCTCTGGCGTTCCGTCTCTGAGCTCTAACTATTTGAGCAACTGCCTCTTGCGGTGGAACCATCGCCATGAAGCTTGGGAACCTGACAAACCAAAGGATCATTAACATATTTTGTAAGTCACTTATGTCACCTTATTAGAACTTTTTCGGGACAGTAAGATATAGCGTCGTCCCACCTGATGTCCAATAGTCAAGTCTGCATGTGAGAATATTTATAAGATTAATAACCTCATCTGAGTATATCCCAATATCTTTAATACTAGAAATCACTTGAATTGCAAATTTCCACAGGCAGATAGGTGATTTTCTCTGTACCTTATTCGCGGCTTCTTGCACAGTCCAGTATCGACCATGTACGGATAAATAGTTGTAAAATTGATGTTCATGTTTTTCCCTCCGGCGGCGGCTCTCAGCTCCTCGTGAAGCGCCTCCATAAAACCTATATAAATAAAAAGATGATTTTTGTACAATGCGATTAGCCTTTCCTTCGAGTACATGACTGATGACAGAACGTAATGCTCTCTACCTCGTACTGCAAATTTAGAGGCACAGTAAGGGACCAAATTGGGAACACCGAGAATACCGGCCATCGATGATAAGGCAACGATGTGTCCATGATTCTTAGCGATCATATGCGGCAAAAAAGCTTGTAGGATCTGTATTGGAGTTTGGCATATTTAGAGTGGAAGAGAAAAGAATCGGTGTTGAGAATAAGAATTTTTCGGTAGAAATGAGTTACCCAGCAGTGTGCCAAAACGTTGATATCGAATATCCGCCGGATCTCATCAGGGGTATGCTCCAGGAACGAGTGGCACGGCATTATTCCGGCATTATTCACGATAATCGTAACATTGCCCACCTCCTCTCGCACTTTCTCGGCCACCTTCAAGACTTCCTCTCGCTTCGAAACGTCGCACCTGCGCGAATTACAATCGGTGGACGATCTTACGGGGAAAGTTGCGATATAACAAACTAGTATGCGATTAATAAGTCGGTGCAAGGTTGCAATTTAACAAACAAACGTTACGTCATTGACGACACTTTTATGCATAAACTAGAGTCTCGTTAAGTACTTGTAAGTGTAGACCGGCGTGGAACCCATATTCTTGATTTCTTTCGCAGTTTCTTCGTTTCCTTCTTGATTTATATCCCAGCAGACAACTGTAGCGCCGAGTGACGCATACTTCATGGCTAGCTCTCTGCCAATGCCATGACCTGCTCCTGTTACCTAATGTAGGATATTAAAAGTGTCAATTCGAGGATAAAACACCGCGCAGCTAACAATTTTCTACCGTTACGAGTGCTCAGAATCCAAAGAACGTATATTCAGCGGTCGAGAGTCAAGAGTCACCACCCAAATTATAATGACAATGCTTCTGACGCTCTCGTCAAAATCTTTTCGTACAATGGTACAATGGAATATTGTCTTCTATTTTCCCTCTAACCTATTATCTTTATGAGCCTCTTGTTACGAAAAAGCAATATGGCCCTTCAGATTGACTTCTACGCGTCTACCCTTCACTTCTTCAGAAAACTAGGGGAAAATTGACACGCACCAGGACAATCTCGCCGACGACACTCTTCTCCTCCACTGGGAAGATTAATCGGTAGATTCCTTCGCCGATATAATAGATCAGCTTCAGCAGAAGTAAAAGAATGTCCGCAAGAAGCAATGTTCCACCGTACGCCTTCACCATGATTGCCTTCAATCCCGCCCTAGAAAGTTCAATATTCAAGTGATACCTTCTCCTTTAATTCGTTTCATTCGTAGTCCGTCGTCATGAAGCTGCGTCAATAATTCACTTTCGGTTTTAATTGTCACTAATCGTCATTCTCGAACAATAAAATGTAATTTTTATTATTGTAACATTGTATCGAGTGACGACTGTCGGCTCGAGTGTTACGTATATCAAAGTTATAATACATCTTGATGATACAACACGTACGTACTTGCCACGTGTAAACTATATTAAAAACGCGTGGTCGCGGTTAAAAGATAGCGTGCCCGTTGCTTGCCACCGGCACTCGGCGCAAGGCGAGAAAAAAACGCGGACATCAATTGCGAAGAAGAAAGAAATGAAAATGATTTTTGCCTTTTCTAATTAACAAAGAGTTGATGGAAGAAACGGTTTATCTTGAGGAGAAGGCGATAATTAATTTCTTTAGGCAATAATGCAAATTGATCAGCCCTAGGGTCGATAACGGGTCTGACTGATATTTCGCAAACGGTGAAATTGAAAGGCCAAGATGCCGTGCAGCCGCGGTTAGGCGGCAATTTTACATAACGCTATCTGTAGAGCCATAAGCCGTGGCAAATCAAGAGCACGGCTTTCCTCTTTCCACAATTTACGGAATCCATTCGTCACAATATCTTATCACTTCGTACGCATATTGATATCGCGCACTTCCTTTCTCCGTTCATTTTCTGCACTTGACATTTGACTAAAAAAGAAAAAATCACTCGCTCATATTCGCGCGCGAATTCAATGTTATGGAAGATGCAGATGAAACTACCTCCCGCAGATATGCCATTTCTGCTTTGACGTAATACGCTCTCTTACACGGATGTTTCAGGGCATTTCCGTGCTTGAGTCATGTCATCGACGAAAAACAATAATTCGAAGTCTGCCAGTGTTAAATATATACACGTATTAATGAATGTTGGCTAAACTCTTTTTCTTCCTGTTATTAAAGTATCACCTACAGTTATTATAACGTCTGTGAACGAGAAGGCATGTTATTTAGGTGGCACTAAACGTGTATTATATCCATATTTGAGCCTAACAAAAAGGTCGCGTGATACTTTCGGAACATAGTATCAGTTGTAAGATCGTTGCGACACAACGTAGACTGCAATTTAGTCTCTTTTCGATTAGATGTTTATCTTACTGGCAATGTGTTCTTGCTCCAGCCGCTTGGCTAAGTGCTCGCGCGTTTTTCTCATTTTCGTACGGGGTCAATTTCGTTTCTCAACTCGGCAATTGACGCGAACGGAAGAAGGATTAGAGCGGCCTAGCGAGCGAAGCTGTTTTTCGAGTTGCAATCCGGTTTTTGGTGACCCAAGCTTCATTACCGTCTGGTTAATTATATCAGTTACTTGACTATTAGCTCGAAAGGTAACGTACGAAAGTCAGGTTTGAGAGTGATCGTGTCCTTATGCGGAATTCGCGTCGGTTCTAGAAAAGGTGCATAATGATACTTTATCCATCGCTGACATTCACACTCGTCAGACAGGCAACAAAGGAGAAAGAAAAGAGTAAGAAAAGAGGAAGAAAAATGGCCTTATTTTGGATAATCCATAATTCTCGATTATACTAATTTAGCCGTACTACCCGCGCAAATGAGGAATGACCATTCGGTTGCACCACAGATGTGTGTGCACCGTTATACGATCCTATAGATTATGACGATTTGCTTATTCGACGTGCCGAACCTAAATGAAAATGATAATGCGTCGTGCCAAATATCGATGTTAGATTCGATCGTTGTTCACGTTCACGTTCACATTCCACAAGTGGAAATATTCATGACGAAACTGGATTGAAACTGGTTAGTCCAGCCGAGCAGTTTGTTTTGGTCCGCTCCTTGTATTATTTTCCGCTCAAAAGTAAATACCTTTCGTAGGGCAAACTAGTGGGTCAACCGCATTTTGTTCTCTTTTTGCCGAACAAAGAAAAAGTTTTAAGAGGCGAATAATGGGAATACTAATACACACTGGCCAAGCTGTGTTTGCTGCAGTCCGAGTGAGCAATTAATCTGCATTCCATTAACTTTGATAGGAAAAGGAATGAAAGTTGTTTTTGACGAATTGTTGCAACATTTATCGTATAATATATTCAGGCAAGAATAATGTAAGGTAATCGCCGAATTGATTAAGTCCGAATCGACGCATTATCTCCGTTAGCGGTTATGAGTGGGAATTATGAACTCTAACGAGAATATAACGTTATCAACGTCGTTCGTCGTCTTTCGGTATATACGACACGATTACGCGGTTATTTATTAAGCGAAGCAAGAAATATCCGCGGCGCCGTAAATTAATTGTTTTCACGGCCGCTATCGCTTTTGTACACTTTATTTGTCGCGTGACTATTTTCGGCCTGTTTTTCTGCACGATACATAATAACAGCGAATGCAACGACTGGACTAAACTTTAGCCACACTTCACAGTGCTATTTATCGCAGTCGGCGCGCGAAACACCAAGAGAAGTTATACGAAGCTATAAGCGGTTAAACAAAGAAATAGTTCAACTTGAAGAAGTTAGACTATAATTGACCGACCGATGAACTACCGAGGATGAACTACCGACGATGAACTACCGTCTTCCGAAGAGGACAGCACGAGTGATATAAGTCAACACTGCTTCTTCATGCCTACTGGACACCGGCTCACATCAAATTGGCTTAGACACTGCAGAAGATATTTCCAATTTTTCTCGAAATTCAATTAGCCCAGCTACCGCAGAAAAAGTTCATGGCAATGGTACAATTAATTGATTGCCCCAGCTTTTTATCGTTCAACTTGAAATCTGCTATGCGGAAAATCATTTGAAAATTGAACATACGTTGTTGAAATAATGAACAATGGATAATTTTGTGGGAATTTCCTTAGCCACTTAACCGCTCGATATTCACGAAGTTTGTACATTGAATTCGATTATTAGGGCTGGCGCTACACATTGACAGTTCCATCTGTATTGTTCTTAATGAGCTGCTGCTGCTGCTGATCGCGATAGGACGCGTCACTATGCTTCACGATTAAACTATAGACACATATATCCAATTTGACATTAACGTCGCTGCTACTTACTCGCTAAATGTTTTCTGGTAAGAAGGCACTTCGAGCTACACAGCCGTGGTAGACCGAATAAGCTGGGAGCAGCGGCAGAGGGGGAGGCGAATTCCCTTTCGTTCTTGTCCCGACGAAAGGGAAAATATGGACTGGATTCGAGTGAGGAAAGCGAACCACCGACGCACCGAATGAATGCACCGAACGAATGCACCGAACCAACGCACCGAACCTTCACCGTTCCTACTCGAATCGCGACTAAATGCGTCTGGCTATAACATTTCTCTGACCACTACGGAGAGCGATCTCCTCGACGCTCGACTCTCGCATGTCTCTTCAACGTCGTCTCTATCGTATGTCTCTATCGTATGTCACGTGTCGTCTGTCCCCCAAGCGCAACGGCTTACCACCGTCGATTTACCACCTTCCACTCACCACCGCCACCATCGGCTAGCCACCCTCCCATAACACCGTAAAACTCCTCCTCTATACACCTAGCTATATTCATTCGAACATCGTACACTGACCAACGCGTACAGTAGACTTTCCGTCAGAAAATTATTGCGGTAGGACAACCCAGTCGAATGTATCGTCTCTTAATCTTCTATGACTATTTCCATGGAAATGACTTTACCATTTTAATGAGATCGGCATGTACGATACCGTTCACAATAAATACTCTCAAACATGCAGTCGAGGAAAATCGTATTTAGCTTGCGAATTCAACACGAGCGAAGGTTGGCTTATTACTCAATAATGACGACCTCTATGTAGCGCGTCATTTCATTTGTACGTGACAATATTGTTTGTGGAACACAGAAATGTGGCCGGTGTAGAATTTCCGGTTTGGTCAAGTCTCAATTTTGAAATGAATGCAACAGGATTTCGACATCCTCGGTTATGGGTTTTGTCTCACGTAAATTCCTTCTGCGCGGAGGTTAGCGTAACGAGTAATAGCATAGGATAAATTTGCAGGTATCAGGCTACGGTGACGTCTCTAGTAATTTCCCCCTGTTTGCCTCTACGGTTAATAGTGTATAATGAATTCGCCTATAACTGCATATGCTCGGCTAATAAAAGGTGTCCCCTTGAAAATAATCAGGACGTTCATTCGTCCTTAAACGAAGCGTTGAGAAGGTTCGGCGGGATCGGCTGCGACAATGGTGTGTGACGAATGTGTGACGAGTGTGCGCGACATGCATGGTCCTTTGATGTATGCGGGTACGGTTGCACAATCACTTTCGTTCTGCGACGCATGCTTTGCGAGCTCTCCGCCTGCTGCTAGCAGGGAAGCAACTGCATAAAGCTGTGACCTGGGAGCGCACGCTGCTTCGCGTAGCTCTTGCAATTGGACAAAGAGAGACGTAATTGGATTCGTGATAGTCACCAGGAGACTGTATAGAGCGCTCTTGTGAACCGCGATCTCTTTTACCGAGACTGTATCTTACGATATTTTAGAGCTTTGCAGTGCGCAGCGGGGCGATGAGAGTAACGATAATGGGAATGCATATAAAGTGACGCAATACGCGGGATGGATCTAAGATTAATAGCTCGAATATATGGTTATTTGGATAATGGCTATATGGCTAAAAAAACCGAATACAGAGCACCACTGGATGGCATTAGTACGTATAACCTTCTTCGGGAAAATTCTTTTTACGCGTAGGATCCTGTCGTGTGGCGAACGCGTATAAGGTGAATTACCGACGTACCGTGCGTACTCTAACGAAGAAAAGTGTTGGCCACATTTAAAAAGGAAACTTTCGAGAAACCGCAGTCTTAGAAATGGAACTGCCGGCTCTATAAGAGTATCGGGGTATATACCAATCGTTAGAATTACCTTTACATCGATCGTCAGACACAAATATTCACCGTTCAACGTTCTCTCATACGGCAACGTAGGCCTGGCCGCTTGCCATTAAATGGAAGCATTTGTCGTTCAAAAATCTTAAAATCAAAATGATCTCGTTTCAAATCAAATCCACAGCTTCTTATCTCACGAAATGATATATGATTTGCTTGTCGGGCAAGAAAATCTTTTCTATGTGGTGAATGAAAGACAGGAATTTGACGGAGACCGTTTACTTGGGGACACTGGAAAGATAGTTGTGCAGTTCAGGTGAGATTCTTTGCTCCGCAAAAGGAGAGAGTGCTGGAGGATATGCGGATTGTGAAAGAAATATTAGCTACACGTAGGACCTTCTACATCATTTTGTACTACGTCGAAGAGGTTACTTTCTGTTAGCTATATGCATGTATAGATATCGAATTAACCAGCAAATTCCGATTTTGTCTTGCAAAATGACTGATCTGCAAGCTGTCACCCCTAGACCTCTACGCTTTTTATCGGAGTGCGTTAATAATAATGTTATCGAGGTCGAGGTTCGGTAATTGAGAAAAAATGCACGTCATATTGAATTTCTTGCCGTGACGGACATCCGGTGTGACGAAACTGTACATAAGAACGTTTATTCCTATATCATTGCCGTGAAATGCTATTGAGTTGAGAGTTTCGGCTAAATTTAGGCAATTATTGGAAGTGCGGAAGGTTAGGTCGTGCAATATGATACTATAAAGGTAATAGGAAAATGTGGGAGGTCCGATTTCGCGGTTTCTCATTGGATCTCTATTTGGGTCGATTACTATCAACTAGTCGTCCCTGGGTACGGATTTCACTGAATGTGTGTCATTCTACTCTACGATGAGATAACGCGGTCTAGTGGGCAGCGTTTGTCTTCCTCTAACAGGCGTTATCCACTATATGTGGGGATGATTACTGCGCGTATTAGTCAAGTCTATTAAAGGGAAGAGGGGATATTTAATTCTGAAATCCGCCATGATAATTGTTGTCAGAAGTGTAGAAAATATGAGTTGTTCGACAGTTGTTCGACTTACCTATCAAATATATAATTAAGTCGTGACTAATAACTAATTTCGTTGCACATACCGCTGATACGTTTGGCGATTCATCATTCTTCACTAGTCGGTGAAAAGACTGAATTTGCATTCACAGCTTTTGAGATAACAAGTTGTATTTGTATAAACGCTGCCGGCAACCTATGATCGCATACAGGCGTGCGTGTATATTTCGCACCACTTCTACCCAAAAGATAACGAGCACTCAAAGATAGCCGCTGTACGTCTCTCTCTCTTTCTCCTTCTCTCTCTCTCCCTCTCGAATGTTGTGCAAACGACGTACGTTGCGAACGATTTAGGTAGAAAAACAAAGTGCATAGTTCGCGGGTCAGTGCACGAATTCATCGATTCCGTTCGGTCGATGGAGAGAAATCGATCTGCCTATGCGTCTTTGTCTTTATTTAAAGCATCGAGCCGACGTATAAACGATCGGTCATACGTCCTCTATCCCTTCTACCTTTGCCGACGCGATGGCTCGGAACGTCTGTTCAGAATCCCACGAGTCAGTCGAATTTTAACTTCTTCCAGCACTGCTCATTAACGTACAATTTTCTACTACTTAGCGTTAATTCGAAAAATCTCATTTTCCTACGTCGTTACTTTGATATGACGAGTCTCTAATGTATTTTTAATCGAGCAAAAGTAGGTCTACGCTAAGAACTCGCTGACTCTTATTGATTGAATGGCACCAATATTTATCCTGCCCTCGCACTTACCAAGGCTTTTGATACGTGAAAGAACGCGAGGGCCGAAAGCGCGTCAGTTCGCTAAATTCTATCCCATATAGGCAGCGTTCAAGGTAGACCGTACGAAAATCGCTCTTGGCCAGAAACTTTACGCAGATCCTTACCAGCGCTATTCTTCATAGAAAGCCAGGCGAACTTGTTCTTCGCTCATGAAGAAGGCCGGTGCAGCTCAATTATACTGGATGTCACTCGATTCACCCTTCTCAGTCCTTTCTATGAATAGTGAGATCGATAGAGGGTTCATGAACCCCTTGTATCCTCCACTTTACAACTTCTCGAAAGCGCACGCTACATTTCTGCATATTTCCACTTGGTAATAATAATACTGCTTTTTTTCCCATCCCACTAATCTTCTTTTAATCTCCCGTATCTCTCACCTTCATTCAATATTCAGTCCATTTATTTTGGCATATTGTGTGTCACAGGTTTACGAGAACACTCGGACATATTTGGATCATGGACAACGCGTTGTAGATGCATCAAGAATTACAACACCGTAAGTTCAACTGTGCCTGTGCGCTATTATTGTCACCAGTAATGTCTACACTAAAGTCTTTACTCCGGTGGTTAGTTACAAGTTTTGGTGTTGGATATATATTATTATGCACTAAATGATTAGAAATAAATATAATATATCGTTATAACGTTTATTTAAGTTACTTACTTTTCATTCAAAAACGTTATTCAATATGTAACGTCAGACAGTTTTAAGATTGAATAAATATATATTCAATGGACAAATACTCTAATGCGTTATCATATTTTTAAACCACGACCATAACCTTTCCTTACGCGTTCCTTAGAACATAAGCAACGTAGGAGAAAATGTTATCATCATGCAAGACTTTCACGTAAGTACATTTAACTTCTAATTTTTCTGCGACAAGTTCACATGGATAAGCAAGGCCCAGTCGGAATAGATAACGACCAGTATACTTATTCGAATTGACATTGGGTCAGTGTCTATGCTGAATGTCTTCAACTAGACTTAGACAAGAACCCTATGTATTTTTAAGAATTAGTACTTTTTACAATATCTAGCCAAACTCGATGAAATGTAACACAGACAGGAATTCCTTTCTTAAGGATATATATATCCTATAATAAAACTAAATTGAACACAATTAGTACGGACACAAACCCTTTTTCTTCAAAGAAATCGTGGTGGTTCTTGGCTAAATTATACGAAAGCCAAAAAGCACGGACATGAACCCTCTTTTACTGAAAATATTTTGGTGGTTCTTGTCCAAACTAAATAGAACACAATTAGTACGGACTCGAACCCTCTTTTCTTCAAAGAAACGATAGTGGTTCTTGTCTAAACTAACCTGAAGGAAGATAGTACGGACTTCAACCTTTTTCCCCGATAACTTTTGGTGGTTCCTGTCCAATCTATATTGGGAATAAATAACACAGACTCGAACCCACTTTTATTTCAAAGAAATTAAGGTGGTTCTCGTCTAAACTAAATTGAAAACTGTCAGCACGAACTCAACCCTCTTTCCTTCGAAGAAACAATGGTGGTTCTTGTCTAAACTACAACATACATATATTTAATTTATTTTATATTGCCTACATTAAAGGAAAATGTATTTTTAATTTCTAAAATTATTGCACTTAATCTGCCAAGACAAATTGTTAATATTTTATAATTTAATAAAATATTATTTTATTATGTTACTTATATATTTAAATATATAGAAAATGTTTTAACATTTTCTATATTTAATATATTATATATACTTATTAGAATTGAATAAATATATTTAATTTATTTTATATTGCCTACGTTAAAGGAAAATGTATTTTTAATTTCTAAAATTATTGCACTTAATCTGCCAAGACAAATTGTTAATTATTTTTATTCATTTTTTAATAATTATTATATACTCTAAGTCCTTTCGTACAATATAGTATTTGTTTTATTGAAGATAGAAACCTTTCTGGTTTGCACCGAACTGAACTCAAATCATGTAAGGTTTTAATAATAATTGATTATTTTTATGAATTTTTAGTTTATATATATTTATTTATTTTAGTAATATCTTCTGTAATTCATTTTTATGTATATATTCGAGTATTATTATTTAGTATTTTTATATATTTAGGTAAATCTAAACATATGGTTGTTTTTTTTTAATTATAAGTTTGATTTTTTTTTTATATTTTTTTCTATATCTTTTTTATTTAATTTATTTTTATTGTTTTTAGGTTTTAATTTTTTGTATTAATATTTATAAAATTTTAGGTTAAATTAAACCTTTAACCTTCAAAGTTAACAATTAGATTATTTATTCTAAAATTTTATTAGTATTAAAGATATATAATCTTATGAGTAAATTTACAGTTTACTACTTTTTTCAGACATAATACTTTTTAAATCTTAACATTTTAATGTATTTTTAAATTTGCAATTTAATATTTTATTTAAATTATAAGATTTTTATTTTATGATAAAATTAAATAAGTGATTATATTCTACTAATCATAAAGATATTGGTACTTTATATTTTATTTTTGCTTTATGATCAGGCGCGTTAGGTACTTCTTTAAGAATAATAATTCGTATTGAACTCGGTAGATGTGGTCAGGTTTTAGGTAATGATCAAGTTTATAATTCTATTGTTACTGCTCATGCTTTTGTAATGATTTTTTTTTTTTGTTATACCTTTTATAATCGGCAGTTTTGGTAATTGATTAATTCCAATTATATCAGGAAGTCCTGATATAGCATTTCCTCGTATAAATAATATAAGTTTTTGGTTACTTCCCCCTTCTATTTTTTTTCTTTCTTTAGGTATATTTTTAGGTGATGGTGCAGGAACCGGTTGAACAGTTTATCCCCCTTTATCTAATAGTATTAATCAAGCAGGTGGAAGGTAGTTTGCACCGGTCTAATTTATACTTTCTTCAATTGTACCATAGGACTTCCTTTGACAGAAGAAGTGCTTGAAAAATCAGTAGTAATAGTTTGAATGAACTTCAGCAATGTTTGATTATACGAAAAGAGTTTTTGGCGGCGAGGGATAATGGATAAATAGGTTCTTATAACTAATTGATCAGAGAACACAGGTTTACGTTTTATACATATATTTTTCCGTAAAATACTGTACAGAAAAGGAGGTTGCTTAATTGCTACTTATTTGAGAATGCACTTTACACTTATTCGCTATCACGATTTACTCTCATCTGCCAATTAGTTTTTGCTGAGAAAGAGAACTGCTGAATGTCAAGTGGAGAATTCTTGATGAGCTGAGTGACGTTTGTTGACCGAAGTCAAGATAAAGTGGCTGCACAGTATTCTAATACTGGAACAAAAAGAAATCAGTAGTTTAAATACGACATCACAGCAAGGCATCGATGCTGTTAGAATTTATCGAAATGATTTGAAACGATAATCTACAAACCTGTGAATTGTGTTGAGGCAGAGTTGATATAATCGAAGGTAAGGAAATACTTTGAGTAAATGATGTTCGAAAATGGTCCATTAGCTCAGTTGGTCAGAGCGTCGTGCTAATAACGCGAAGGTCGCGGGTTCGATCCCCTCATGGACCAGACTTATCTTTTGCTCTGACCTGCAAGAGATAATTTTTAATCCCTCATAGAATTGATATATATTTTTGATATACTAGATTTATTATCGGTCACACCACCTACATTGGAAAATGTGAAGTATATAATAGGTCGTGCGGTTCTGCAATACTGGGCGTCGGTAGGAAAGTTTGACGATTGACGATTTTAGTATAATTCTGTAGGTAGGATGGTGGTGGTAGGATGGTAGTAGGATGTAGTAGGACTCGATGAGAGTTCCACTCCCGGGCAGCCACCTGTCGCGCGCTTGCGCATAAAGAGCTCGTGTCGAAGAGCTCGCGCCGTCCGTTGCTGAACGGCAGTGTAAAGGAAAATGGCGAGTGCAAGGATCGTTCGTAACAGGCCGCTCTATGCCGCGAACCCGAAGTCGCGCTATTGAGCGGGACAAGCCCGATAATGCGCTCCACGTGACCCGTGCTTACGTTCGAAAGCTCTCGGACGAGTGTCATCTTCCATGAGCGCCGCCGGCTTCGATCGCTGAGGCATCGCTCGCACTCCTAATTCGCGAGACTCCTAATTCGCGAGAACCCCGGAGCAGCACCCTCCTGCAGATCGCGGAGACCAGCGACGGGGTGAAACTGACCTGCGACCTCCACTCCAGCCAGAAGTCACGCGGTAAATACTCCGATCGGACCTACCTACCGAACAACTGCCAATATCTTTTCCTACCTCCTCTCTACTACGCTACCGTAGAAGACCAGTAAGTGCACGCGGGATTCCTCATAGACGAGGGGGCGGGCACGTCGATCGAACGAAACAATGCCGTGAGCCGATAGATAGATATCCACGTGCTCCAACGTTTCTAGTTCTGCAGTGTGTGCTTTTGTGTATGTGTAGGTGAGAGAGTTTGAATCGACTGGTATCCTGGCAAAACTGCTTTTCTATTCCAGTGAGAATGTCAGAGATCGTTATGAAAATTTCCTCGAACAGAAAAGTTTATTTATCTCGCAATCGAGTGGTCCTGTGGCGCAACGGATAACGCGTTTGGCTACGGATCTGAAGATTCCAGGTTCGAATCCTGGCGCGCAGGGATCGATCGACGAGAGAGGTTTATTTTATTTTTGCCGCTTCGCTTCTCTTCCTCTTATCCTTTATCTCTATCATTTGCAACGTTACGCGATTGTCTTTTAGAATTGCAATCAATAATTCATGAAAGTTGTGCAACTGCGAGCTGGTTCGTTGATTCACGCGCAGCGATGCAGAAATTCGACGCAAGAATCGACGAAGCTGCGCAAGCGGACGGAATGTGTCGCCTTTCACATTACAATATCAACTTTTACGATCGCGTTAACGTTCCTCCGCAGGAAGAGAGTAAAAAGGTGCGAAATCGATCGCGCTCGCCTTTCCGCATTTGCCCGGCGAACGGACGTACGCACTATTAATGATAAATATAATGCACTTTCTACAAAGAGAATAGTGAGAGGGAAGGCGGCAGAAGTTACGCCGTCTTCATATAACGCGCGTTCCAACGCCTTGCAACGCCTTGCAACGCCTTGCAACGGTTAACCCGCTAAGCACGGAAAACAGGTAGACACGTCGTTAGACATTTCCAATTATGCACAGTGAGAGTGCTTTCCGTTACGCGCGGTTCATCAATCTTACATAATAGGGCTTCCTTCTTATAGAGACATCGACTTCCTCAAATCTTTATTTCTCTTCTGTCCTTTTTGCAAACGCTGCAGCGACCCTTCGAAGAATGTCCAGGAATAGTACACGTTCCACGCGTGCCATCTTCTTTCCCTTTTCATTTGGTTCTACGCATCGGGCGATTCGTACCGGACGCTTCACATTTCGTCTTCAAATTGACTAGGGCCTTCGGAATTATTTCAAATAAATGTGGCATGTCGACACGTTGTCATTTCGAATAATCGCCCCGGCATCCGGCCTCTATCTCGGTTTGCGTCTCACTTCCGCCGCGCCGGAACTACCTATTCCCTTCTCTTGCCCCCGTCTGGCCCCCGTCTGACCCCCCCAATCGAAACTTCCTCCCTCTCGTTATCAAAGTGCCAAGCGGCTCGTTACCCTATGCGCATAGAAAACCATCGGCAATCTTAGACATTCGGCAATACGGCTGCTTTCTCTTCAGGAGTCCGAGTTTTCTATATTTTTATCTATTCTACGGCGTAAATACGGCGAGCTTGTGCATACAATTTCGAACAGTAGATATGAATTAAAGCACACACATAGACCACACTTTTGAAGCTTAGGAGCTTTCTTTTCAGGAGTCTACGTAATCTTGAGTGGCGCAAGTATTTTTAAATATCGCTTTACGCCACTTTATGATACATAGTGCTCTGAAAAGGAAGATTCGAAGCGTGTATAGAGGGAAACTAAACAATAAAATACATCAACCGAAATAACGCTTCCGATAAATCGTTCCTGGTTTCGTGTCCCAGATCCATTATCAGAGAAACGCGGTTAGGTGAAAGAAACCGTCTTTCCTACTTCCTTTCGCGAATTATCCATGCAGGAGAAGCAGAGACTCACATACAATAGACAATGGTAGGCGCTAAACGCCCGCCGCACCGAACAATGGAGAATCACTTCTGCCATTATTTTTTCCTTACTTTTCCTTCTATTCGGCAAGTGGCTTCCTATTTAGGTAGACTAGCAAAACGTATTTCGTATCTTTGAATTCTCCAAAACCACAGCGGATAGAAAGGGGATTGAACTTTTACCAAGCTCCTTTTAACAGTCTCAAGTCTAAGATATTGGGGGAAAATTGGCAAAAGCGGGGTAAGACGGTTGTGGCTAAATTAAGTTGCGCACAGCCGCAAATGAAATCTGCCGAAGAAGAGGCCGGCAGACTTATTCTTTTTCTCCTATTCGTTAGTTAAGCCTTGAGTGCACTGCTTTCTCGCTCTTGTAATTCGCAGTTGTGTGAACTACGAAGCATTGATGGAGATAGCGCAGAGTCGCACGTCGGGCCGCATGATGTTTTCATTAAACGTAGAGAAACCGATGCGGGGTTCGAGTTTTCTAGGTGACGGATAAAAGGTGGTTCCTCGCGATCATTTGTGTCGACGAGTCGTCGTCTGCTGGCAAACGCATGAGTGAGTGCCAGACTGGCTGGCGACGAGTGCCATCACACCCATTCGCCCCGTCCTTCGCTATGTTACGTACGCTGCATCCTACCAAATTATTAACATTTTTTCATCACCCTTAATCAATTTTCTTGATAACGACGAGATACCAGGCAATTATTGTCTTTTTCTTTGCTCGTTCGCGCGACTGCTGCGCAATGTCCTGTCTATTTCTTTCGGCGCACAATGGCAGAGATCTTGCGCTACGTGCACTTTTATTCCGTGAACATGCCTCTAGGCTAACACGTAACGCCTATACTTCGATAAGATTGGTCTAGCTTGAAAATGATATTGTTAATTAGTATGTGATAAGATATCTTTTTCAGACCGTGGGGTAATGACGAGCGTTTATCGAATTAGAATTCTCGCGTTCACGGGTCGCACTACTACTGACCTATAATTATGTTTCAATGATTAGGCATCTACACGCACATTAGTCTCCAGCTAACGAGCAGCTGCGAGGAAAGCGAATCCTTACTTTCGCTAGTTTTTCCCAAGAATGCAAGCATGACCGCGTACAGTCACATCACGGTACTTTCGTTTTCGCGAAGGTACACGCAAAGGTAGACGCAAAGGTACACGGATTATAAGTGATTCGCCATTCATATCGGTGCGCGCCCTTTTCACGTTTTCTCCTATCTTGAAAATCCGCTAACGACTTCTACGAATGTCTGTAAATAATTCCGTTTCTTTGCTAGCCGTTGCTTTATTGTTGCTTTGATCTACAGGACGATCGATAGGAATTGGGAAGGATCGTTAATGAATCCTGCACGGATCGAAACGGCTCTAAACTTTCCGCTTGAAAGTTTCTGTATAATTGCGATATTAGCGTGGGCGAAAAACGGGGGTCGTTATCAGGGACAAAGACCGTCGCGCATTTAAAAGCGATACCAACGTGCAACTAGCGTGGAAAACGGCTGAAAAAGAGCGGACGTCGGGACGTGCGTAGGAAACACGTAACGCTTCTGTGTCTCCTTCCTTTCTGCCGACTGTTAACTGTTATTACATATAACCGGTTATTATTGCCACACGCTCTTTTCCGTACACACCATTTTTACGGCACGCACACAACGCAACGGCACATTACCGTTTAGAATAATTAGTCTTCCGACGTATTGCCCGTAAAAACATTCCGTGTCAAATGGCAGGACAGAACGATGTGGGATTAGTCATTGCTAATCGGAGGATTTATCATGCTCCAGACGATAATGACGCTGTCCATGGGAGTATCGGTAGAGGAGACGTTAGGATCAGCTTTTATGGCCAAAAGAACGAGTGAAGCGAGACGATTTACGGCGTCGTGAAATTAACTTCTCAAGCTTCGTAAACTTGTCTAGGCGATCGCTTTCGATCGCATCGATACATCGAATCTCTCGTCGCGTATTCGTGGATGCGTTCGTTTTTACGCTAGATTGCAATAGGCCCTGCGATGCGTCGATTAGCTTTCAACGTGGGCGAGCGGCAGTGTCGATTAGATTAGATAGTATCTAAAGCCACCGATAAATTCACCCGTTCCATGGTAAACGTTGGCCTTTATAAACGATGGCGTCGATAAATTGAGAAATCCAGACGGAAAGCTCGCTCCGACGTCTGTTACCCCATTATCAGGATACTATGGATTCTCGGGTTCTACTTTCTTGGGCCTCGGATCTTCGATGTAAATGCAATTAACGTGGAACCATGTAAACGAGGTCGGCATCGCAGTTCTTCCCGTTGACGTTACTAGTGCGCACATTCGAAAGGTGTGTTAGATTGAAAATTGAACATGCATCGCACGCCTCCGATAATGCTTCGAACGGTACACACGAACTCGTACACGAGCAGCGCATTTTTATGGAACGTCGAGTATCGTCTAAATTACTCCATCATAGAAATCTGTTATTCCACAATGTACTTTTAAAAACATTATTATCACTGTTTCATCATCAATCTCACGCCCGAAGTATCGATCCGAAGTAAAATTCCTCTCAGAGCGCCCTGTTTCATTTTCTAATTTGTTGACATTTTTCAATAGCAAAGATATTATTATATTTTCGGCAAACTACCGATAAACGCTTCTTAGTAAAAAAATCAGAATTTCACATCCAGCTTAAGGGATACGATCTCTTATTGTCGTTATTGAAGTTATTATTGTCGGCGTCTATTGTTTGCCTTCTCTACACGCGTTCATTGCCCAACTGCCTGTGGCTACATCGTTTTTCTCTTCTCTCGTTCAATTTCCCTTGACTCTCTTACCCACCATCCATTTCCACGTCTTCTTTTCCCCGTGGAGCTGTTAAAATATGCTTTTCGTCCACAGCCCCGTACGTTTTCTTTTTCCTACTCGTGTGTTTGCTGATCACCACTTTTACTCGGAAAACGAAAGGGTCTGACAATGTTAAGCTCTGCAGTCGATCTACTGCATCTGACATTCTGACCATGCGCACAAACGAACTGTTCGCAGCAGATCCGACGATTTTGGCACAGGGTACCTTGACCGCTCAGATATTTTGGCTATGAGGACCGCAGATCGAAATGACATTACACTTCAATTGCTTCTGCATTCTATAGTTAGACAAGCTTCTTTGAATTCCTACGATGTAGATTCCGGCCAAGGAATGATGTGACGGATTTATAGAATGCTATTTACCATTTTACTATACTGACTGCCTCTTAACACCAGACTTGCAAGACCTGTCAATTTCACGGCTTTCGGATTTCACAAATCAAATGACAAAAACTATTCCAGCTATGTTCCAACAGCGTTTCCTTACTTTTATGAATGGAATAATATGAACGTATATGCAAATTCACTTCCTCGTCAGGTTCTTAATTTCTAAACTTTCTACATCGTACATCTACTTATTTCTCCGTAAATCTAAATACGTTTTGCGTCCACTGGCATTCGCAAAGAAGCAAAAATAAATGAGGCTGATAGTATTAAATTTAGTAGAACGTTTAGAAGCGAAATGGAAACCGCACTCGATCGGCGGATCAACGATCAGCTGAAACGGTAGTGCGACTGATCGACGATCGAAATCAATCTCCGTCATGCGGAACAGATAGAGCCGGTAGAATGACAGAGAAAAAGAGAAGCGCGCTAGTACGCGAATAATCAGTTCATGGTCATACGCGGCACCCAGAAGCTGAAGCAACGCATAGCTCGTTCAATAATTCACGTCCACTACGTGCACGAGAGACATCTGACGCAAAGCTGCTGCTCACATGGAAATTCCACTTTTCCGGGTATACTTTACATTTTCCTATCTCCCATATCTCACACGCTCGAATGATCCGCAAAGCTGATTTTAAACCTAATTACTTCAGCCCAATACTTTACATGATACGAGCCCGATTCATTTTACTATTTATTGTAACGACGGTTTATACTCATGCTCAATTTCCATCTGCAGTTAAACAAGGGAGAGCTATGATTAAGGGACGCGGCATAAAGTTGGTACTGCGGTTGAATTAAAGATAGAAAGACATTTAACGCGTTCATCCACCTTTCTACCCACCGTTGCATATCCCTCTATGCGCAAATTATTACTCCTAATTCGAGTGAAAATTCACCTCTGGCTTGCCCCTATTATTTGCGCACATATGAGAATGCACGCGATGTTACGTGGGAAAATAACGCCATGAACTCGTCCTAGTTGTCAATTATATTCTTAAGCCTTTTCCATCTATCTCGTGTTATCAAATAACGCGTAAGCGAATAACAATTATTTATATTTTTACTCATATACCTGAGTCATCGAGCAATTCTATTCGGACAGAAAACTGCGCGTGAAACCTTCAAAGTTAAACGATGACCTTTTATGTTAAATGGAACCGATGCTTGACCTTCGTAAGGAGATACATATGGTGTTTCGAATGAAGAGCGGAGGAAGAAGTTTTCAGGGATGCTGTTGCATAATAGGCTGCGTGATGGAAACGGGCGTCATCTTTTCGATTCCCAAAGTGTACGGACACGATGATAATGATCGGAATTATCATCATCATCATCATCATCATCATCATCATGACCATGAGCATTGTCAATTCGTACAACATAGGTAGTATACCGTGCAAAGAGGCTGCGATGTAGAACATGTACAATTATAAAGTCTATGAATTACGGAATCGACGTGTTGCACGATACTGTAACACTGGGTGTAATCTACTTGGGTTTTCCGTGTTTCGTTCAACGTCAAATGACTGACCTAGGAAACCGCTAATTAGCAGTTCTCTCCGAAACGTCGACCACAGGATGGGCAGAGGTCTTTTGAATGCGCGGTCGCTTCGTGCGACTCAGACGAATGAATCAGCGCGGCCAACTGTAAAGTTAAATTTCACTGAGTCATATGTCGAGTGTGAGGACCGAAAACTGGAAGAATTTCTACGTCATACTCGCCAAGTGTTTCACGCTAACCGCAATAATCAGGTAGCAACGAGCGGTTAGAACGTCTGTCCTAATAGTTCGACCATCCCTGACTGGCTCTCTGGCGCACGTACGAGGATGATCATCGTCGCGAGGTGTGATATACAACTAGCAATCTTTCCTATTTCTGCTCCAATTTCCTCGCTAATTAGCAGACAATGTGTACTCACTCGAGAGCCAGAGACTCTTGGTGCCCGGAATACGTTCTACTGCCTACTACTCGTTATACTTTTGGTCTAAAAATGAAGTGGAACGAGGCGACGGTTTTGTGCAAGGAGAATTATATCCTCAGAGTGTCCAGAGGAAGACACCTTCGTTCTTTCGTAAATTCACGCGTCTGTTCCGATCGCTGGTAGATTCTTGTAGAACGGGGCGGCCTTTGGTCGCGGTTCCAATTAGTAAAAGTTCGAAAGACGAGGTGTAGCAGACTGTAGGATCCCGCCTAGGTGGCTATCGCGTCGTAAACTTTTTGTCGCTCGGAAAGAGGAGCGGCTCTATCTTTTGTTCCGGCGTCTTTATTAAGCCTGAATTACGGGGATAAAAATTGCGACATCCTTCGGTGCCCTCCACTCCTCCTGTCGTGCGCTCTCTGTTCATCTGTCTGTAGTTCCTCTCACGGTACATGTCGCCTCGTTGCAACTGGTTACAGTCCACGAGAGCATGACCGGCCCCTAACTGTACCGGATATTTTAAATGCTCCTTAGAGGTGAACACCGAGAGGAGACACACAACATAGGCACACATAGGCGTGCATAGGCGTGACCAAAGAGCACGTTCCGCACGTGGCTGGACAGAGGCGACACTTGAGGAATTTCGAGTTCACGAGAAACGCTCTTTAGCCAGGACAGAGGCTTTCCACGCCAGATCTTTACGTCTGATGTCTAGACGAGCTAGCCACTAAATCAGATCTTTTCAGTCAGCACTATTATTCAAGTTGGGTACCGAGCGTATCGTGATTATCGTCTTAATTAAGAAATTCTGCAGTATGCGCTCTGTGCGGTCTGCGCAATTTTGACGGTACAATTGCACTATCTCGTGACAGTTAGTGTCAATAACAAATCATCTGGACCGGTAGAACGATAGAATGGCTGGGTCCCGAGTACAGAGCACTTAAGATGCACGCGTGCACCTGCGTTCGATCCACTTCATTAGCGAGCAGACTCCAGACGGTTTTATTTCTGGCGTCCATCAGACATCGATTTCCAAATATGAATGAGAAGAGAACAAGCGTCGATAGGCTACTTTTGTTAATATAAATATTCGCAGTAGCAATCTCCCGGTTGGTTAGTCTACAGTGAGATTCGCTGTTAATTCCGGCGATCAATGAAAACGTGTTTCTTATCTGACTTCCTTGACAAACGTCTCCCGTCAGGCTGTACTCGTCTGACAGGCTTCTCCCATTCTCCGCAACGACTGGACTTTTGCGTCAAACGGCCGGGAAGGAAAAATGTCGTCATGAATATGTTACGGAGCTGCCCGGTGGATGTTTACCGGGTACTAAAGGACAGCGCGTTCGTGCAATTCCTTGATTGTGTGACTCATGGAGCGCGAACACCGTGGTTAAGCAACGTGTTCGAAGATTACTCACTTTCAAATATAAGTTTTTGCCCTGATGACGCGATTACGGATACAGCGTCGCGATAGTGAAAGTAAACTACCGATAGTGACGTGGATCCGGTCGAAATCTGCCCACGAAAATGGAAGACATCGGCAGTGTCGAAATGATCGATCGCAGCGTCTCGTTATCTGCCGTTCCAGTTCTAGCAAAAGTCGATAATCCACCGTGAACAATTCATTAGATGGACTGACGCGTGCTAGCCAAACAGATCCAAGTCTTGTATTCAGAAGTGGAAGTTGTTAATAGTGCGCCTAGCTGAGATTACATATCAATGTGTAGAAAAGGTGATAGCAGGTGGGACGAGTCCTTCCTGTACGCCGATTATACGTAGTAACAAATTGTGTGCCAAACTAGCTTGTAGTTAAATGAAACGCCACGGTAAAAAGATAGGTTTCATCAGACGGCAGACGTAATCACTCGACAATGGGAGTAACGCGCCATCGAAGTAGATCCTTTGATAGAATGAAAATAAAGGCGTCGGTCCGTTAGTAAGTGGACATGCTGTCATCCTCGAGTGCACTCCAGCGCGAATTCTCTTTGGAGAGCGCCGGCTGAGTATTGTTCTACATGGAACTGTCATTCGCGAGATCAAATGGGGAAACTCGACCTGTCACCAGGAGTTTTTATCCTGCCTCTTCGTCTCATTTTCATCCGGTATCTTCGAATCCTTTTACATTTCGTTTCAATCCGTTACAGATATACACAGATGACGCGATGACGCTGCATTGGTGGATGCACTGGTTCTGGGTTACTGCACAGTTTATCGGTGAGTTCGTTTGTGGGAATTGAACTACCATTGAGCAGACGTAGACCGAAGGTGATCGTCAATTCTCCGTCATTCAGTTATTAAACTATCAGTTATTAAAGTTGATCGATTTATATCTGGATAGAAGCGATAATAAATGTGCACTTTCGTACTTTTCCAGTGATCTTAGGAAGTCCCTTGCCATCGACAACAACGGAGCCTCGCAGCCAGGCGCAGGAGCACTCGGAAAGTGAGAGACCGGTAGAGATCGAGTTGACAGGCACTGACAGTCCGTACGACACAGAATTGTCAACGGTCAAACAACAAAGCTTCCGTATCGCGAAGGCCATTGGTCTCTATCCTCCAACGAATACGGCAATTATGCTCGAAAGACAGATGACATCTGCCAGTCCGCTGGAGCAGCCTCGAAACGTCGAGACAAGCACTCGAGCCAGTGCGAATTCGAGTGAACAAGGGACATTTAATGCTACCCTTTCAGCGAATAACGTTGCTTCCTACAGAAACCGAGCCGCTATGCCTCAAAGAACGACAGGCGCCGATCCGATGGAAAGGATTCGCGCGCCTGTCATTAAAAAAGATAGCAAAATAACACGGATCGACACGTCCGACAAGACTAGGTCTCGTTACATTACTTATTCTCTATCCGCTTTACTAGCGTCATTTTCTCATCTTCCGTTCGACTTCCTTGAAGCGACGCTTTCCTGCCGCTTCAGAAACATTCTCATCTTGTTACGCAGGTCCAAGTATAATAGCCAAGAGGAGATGCTGAAGCAACAGCATCAGGAGCGAGAAGAAATGGTTGAAAATGCAACCGAGGTCGAGGAGCTGACGGTGCTACCTCTTCAAGAGGAGGAAGGTTCTAAGTTCAGGCTGGTCCTGAATAGAACGCGGGCCTCGTCCTCGTTTCTGTCTTCTTCATCTTCTTCGTCAGGTTCCTCTTCAGCCGCCGGTAAGCTCGGGATCAGGAGCTTCAACCGATCCGAGGACGACGCTGTGGTGGACGAGGAACTCGTTCAGCCAAGAGCATTGGCCACCGCCGCGTCGATCCTCGAAGGTACTTATTACTTTTAACGTTTACAGTCCAAGTAACAAGGCGTTCACTGTACAACGACTCTATAGTTGGAGTAAGCAGAACTAGAAGCGCGTTTCCAAGGGACTTCCAGAGGGATCAGGTACAAGGTCCGTCGTTAGACTACACTGGCAATAGCAGCGATGGCGGTGAAGATTACGGAAATTCTTCAAGATCGGCCATAGATATCGCCGCGATCACAGGAAGCTGTCTAGCCACCGTAGTTTTGCTCAGCACAATGGGCAGTCTCGGATTTATTATGTACAGGTAATTACCGACTATGCATCTTGATCGTCCATATATACTTAATTGTTCGTCTATGTACTGCACACAGACGGAAGTACCTGAATCCACCGCAAACGCTGAACAGCGACAAATGTAGTAATCCTGATAGCTCGGGTTACATAGACGACTGCACTATTCGCGTGAGTACACTATTCTACGTGTTTAGAAAGAATCAACCGATTACTTCTTCTCAGTCGATATTGCAAGATTCCCGATTCTCTCGTTTGCAGGATAATTCCGAGGAAATGTACAGTCTGGACAATGACTCGTTCCTAAACTCGCTCGAGGCGATGACAATACAAAACTATTGGACGGACAGCGTGAAGCACACGAAACTATGACAAAAGAAGATAATCTGCCCCGGGAAGAGGGTCGAATCGTTTGACATCGCCGACAGCGAAGCGCACGAGCAAACTTCACTTCTTGAGCAGTAGTACTTACGCTTTGACGTTCCGAAATCATAAGTCGCTGAAGCGCGAAAATGAAAATTGTCCAGGGGCGCGATCACTGCGGAGGGATGGGGTCACGAGTTTTTTTTTATCACCTAAGATTAGGTAGGAGCCGATGAAAGTTCTTAACCGATGCGTTTTACCAATACGTAAAAGAGTTCACAACACTTGGACACGATTTGGCAAAAGCGAACTAACGGTAGATCAAAAATTGTGGGGCGATCACGTTGCGTCGTCTTTTAAATTTTGATTTACGTCATTTCCATTTGTCCCTCTATTTTTCTACTACGAGTACAATTGACGAATAGTCACGCTCGTTTAGATTGCGGTGTTAAAGCGTGACGCTACCATTCTCGACGCTATTTCTATCTAACTCTATTAACGAGGTATAGTGCAATAAACAGATGATGTCCTTTCGTAATATAACGTACGATAAAACGTGAAATCTCTAGGACAGTAAGTACAAATAAGACTCTTTAGTCGTTAGTCAGAAACACGAAGCGTAGAATAATTGGAAAGAATCTATAATTTAATAAGAAGGGAAAAGTAATAAGCTATGTATACCTAATGTACTTCCAACGTAAAAAGGAGACTTGGAATTTGTACAATTGTACTTATGTATATCTTTTTAACCTCGTTTCGAGTGGCGATTTCTCTCTCAGCCTCACAACCTTAGGAATTACAATTTACGATTAAACGTGTTCGGCCATATTTAGCAGACGCTTAGAAACGATCAGCTTAAAGTCACGTGTATTTTCAGACAGGAAATTGAACGAACGAATGATCGGACCAAACACATACGTAGACATAGCTTTACGCCTTTAATTAACATATCCGGCAAAAAATGATTCACGTTTTTCATCACACTCTTAGCTTGTACGAATATGTATATCTATGTATAAATGTGCAAAACTGGCTAATTGCCGTCACGGCACGGTTTAACGATTAAGTAGCTTAGCGATTTATTCAAATATATTTCTATACCGATTCCGAACTGAGAAAAAGAGAATCCCAATGTGATAGGGTCTTTAGCCTTTAGCGAGTGTAAAATTATCATCAGCTCATTTTATGGTAACGGTTGTGAATAAAGACGCTGATATATTATTATTGAGTCTATTTAATTCGTGGAATATCGCAATTACTCACCGAATCCGTCTTCTCGCCTGTGAAATGCGAAGCCATGGGAACGGTTAACGGTTAACGGTTAACGGTTAACGGTTAACTTTCCGATAATCTAAGGGTGCATCTGAAAGGAAAATCATTTTTTGGTTAGAACGAAGATGTCCAAATTAAAAGTTTCCCCTGTAAATGAATAACGTGCATTGAACTATTTATTCAGGAAAATTGGTAAAAATATACAACATACCGATGTGGGTTACTTCTTAAAGCACTGAAATCTAACTGAGAAAAGCAAGCCCAATCTTCGCGCCATGAGGTAACAACTAGATTTCCAAGTTCAAGCCAGATTAAATAGTTTCACATGAAATGCATCGCTATTTTATTAACTCTTCAACGTTTACACGTAAAACGATTTTACCAACTGACATCTTTATCCCTAGGCCCGTTGGACCAATCTGCACCTAGTGCCGTATGCACGAACCTCGAACTATGTTAGACATTTTTGCTTCGTGACCAATCAATCACATCATGTTTGTGTCATACGATGTTTTAAGTATACGCTAGATAGGCAGATGATTGAGTCATTGTTGTCAATATGTGATCGTCAGCGATATCAATTTTCTGATTATTACTGACTGCCGACCTCTTTGTCCCATTCGTTTATCAGTGGTACAATTTGTGCATAACACTTATATTGTAAGTACGTAGCGATTCAAACTAATTTTAAGTACAATACAATTAACAATTCATTTCCGTAAACTGTTTTCTATCAACTTACTAATTGTGAACTTTGTTCCGCTTCCGTTTTCTTTGATTTTCAAGGACAGCATGACTCTCTCTACAGCTTTACTACTTCTGTCAGTTTTTGTTTTTGTTTCTGGTAATGTTTTACATTATCAGCCAGAGGCAGTACATATTGCTTATGGCGGTAAGTTGACTGTTTATAAATTTTCCAATTTCTTATTCCTATTTAATGAAACGCTAAAACAATATTTCAGATAATCCACATGATATTGTGGTAACATGGACAACAAGAGATAATACTAACGAATCAATAGTGGAGTATGGAATCGGGGGCTTTATCTTAAGTGCACAAGGAAACTCAACTCTCTTTGTTGACGGTGGCAAACTAAAACAAAGACAATACATACATAGGGTATGGCTCAAAAATCTGACACCTGACGCTCATTACGGTAAGAGAGACATCCTTCAATTCTTATCATCACACTTGCATAAATAAAATCTTGTTCTATCCTTTTAATTGCATATCCGTATAGTGTACCATTGTGGCAGTCAACTTGGGTGGTCAAATGTGTTTTACATGAAGACTGCCCCAATGAACACAGAAGAATGGTCTCCACATATTGTTATTTTCGGTGATATGGGTAATGAGAATGCACAAAGTTTGTCAAGGCTACAGGAAGAGACACAGCGGGGCATGTATGACGCTGCCATTCACGTTGGCGATTTTGCATATGACATGGATACGGACAATGCACGGGTCGGCGATGAATTTATGAAGCAGATTGAAGGAGTCGCAGCTTACATTCCATACATGACCGTACCTGGAAATCATGAAGAGCGATACAATTTTAGCAACTACAGGTTAGTAATAAATGACAGTGAACTGCATGGACTATACAGTTCTAATATATCAACTGGCAATTACAATTTTTAGGGCACGCTTCAGTATGCCCGGTGACACAGAAGGCTTGTGGTATAGTTTTAATATGGGGCCTGTACATTTCATAGCAATTGAAACAGAAGCATACTACTTTATGAACTACGGTATTAAGCAACTGGTTAAGCAGTACGAGTGGCTCGACAATGATTTGAAGCATGCAAACAGACCTGAAGTAAGGTATGTGGCTGATCTAAGATGAAATTTGGTTCCTGTGATGACTAGTCGGATGGTAATGGGACCTTTTTCTAGGGCGAAACGTCCATGGATAGTAACGTACGGCCACAGGCCGATGTATTGCAGTAACGCGAATGCGGACGATTGTACAAATCATCAGTCATTAGTTAGAGTTGGACTGCCGTTCCTCAATTGGTTCGGCTTAGAAAAATTATTTTATAAACATAAGGTAGATTTGATGTTGTGGGCGCACGAACATAGCTATGAACGATTGTTCCCAATGTACAATTTTAAGGTAATACGTGTGGCTGTGTGTACATACATACACAGGTGTTTATTGTTAGAAAAGTGTACTCAATATCTCACGTGATAAATATAGGTGTACAATGGTAGCTATGAAGAGCCGTATCGCAATTACAAAGCACCAGTGCATATAGTGACTGGATCGGCCGGTTGCAAAGAAGGTAGAGAGCAGTTCATCAAAAATCCACCCGATTGGTCTGCATATCGCAGTTCAGATTATGGATACACCAGGTTCAAAGCCTACAATAAAACTCATCTGTACTTAGAACAGGTACGAAATAAACTCTGACAATGTCAAGTTAACATAGACGTGAGAACCTAAGCTATAAAATGATCTTTAAATAGTTATCTGATGACAAAGAAGGAGCTGTGTTAGATCGAGTATGGCTGATCAAGGATAGTATAGAGCCGCAATACGACATGGAGCTTTTATAAGAATGAATCCTACCTAAGTACAACTTATCCGATTATTTGAAAAGTTATAGAGTAAGAGTAAGCTGACGACCGGTGCTTTTATGATGATAGGGTGGAAATTGCTTATCAGCATTGTACCGTCTCGATGTCTAATAAGTCAGTCATTATGCTAATATTTAATAAATACGACGGTCAGTCTAATAAATCGGTCGTTGTGTAATTGATTTGTAAATATAAACCCTTCGAACGATAAAACGCTTGAAAATTCATTTAATACATGCGGAAAAAAATGGAAAATACAAACGTACAATATAATCCTTTAATTGTTAAAATATAAATATATGTATATATAATCATTACAGCATATAATTATCATAGTAGTAATAATATTAGTATAGCGCTTTCTGTATTTCCATCTGATTCTCACATTTAATCGTTACTTGACAATGATACAAGTTGAATAGCATCTTTTCATTTTTATCGCGGAAAGAAACTTTCCTATTCAAAGTTCATATTACTACATATTAGAACAGAAGAAGATTTATAAGGCTAAGATTGATCTCAGATTTATACAATAATTGAATTAAAGCTGTTATTTTTCTACAATTCTACTTTCAAAGATTAGACAAACGATTTATTCGGCTTGTCAATTCTGTGCCAGATTCACTAATACTTTGGCCTCTGCCATAACGGTCGACTAACGAATTTAAAAAAAGAAATGAAACAGGAACTGCCCTTCCATAAATTAATATAATAAGGGTGACAGTAAAGCTGGAAAGTATCAAGTACTACTTTCATTAAACGAAGTGTTACATAACTATGATTATCAAGTAATTCTTCGACAATAGAAGAGGTGTCATTGTTCGCATTACGGTCTGACGAGGAGGGGATTGAATCTTTAACTTAATCCTTACCTTTTAAAAATGGAATTCAATCCTTATTAGACGTTTCGTATTCGAACCTACGCAGCAGGTATAAATATTAATAGCTCAATTCGGTCTTAAAGTACACGCTTTTTCCATGTACAATTTTTAACAGGTGGTTACATGTATAAGTGGTTTTATGCGAGTGTACACTGCATGCATGTACGTATGTATGCTCGTACGTGATCTGCCATTGGAGATATGTGTTTAAAATATTTCGAGATGCAGAAAAAAGCATCGTAAATCAGTGAAACGTGAGATCTCGATTGATCCGCTATCAGATGAATAATCTCAAGCCGACCGACAACCATCGAATACGTGTTTTTACTTGCCTTTTCCGTGCATTTAACCACACATCTCGATAAACAGACTAAGAGAAACACTTGGTACTGTCAGTGATTGATTGAAATGGAAGAAGTTGCCGCTGAATGGCTCTCCTGGTAAGAGAACTGAGGAAAATGTTCTTGTTCTTCCGCAATAGAATTCAAACCGCCCCCACTGCCTAAGACACCCTGATCCGGGGGGGTAAGCTCGACGCTCTCGCCGGTAAATTCACTGTCGAAATATCGTGTGTCAGTGTCAGAAGTTACTTGTGGCTTGAAAGGTGGAGGAATTTTTTTCTGTACAAGGTCCGACCAATCTATCGAAGAGAAGAATGCGTGATTCATAATGTCTTTTGCGTCGTTAGGTCCGCCGCCCAATCTTCTGCTAGGGTCCTTTATTAATAAACCTGAAAATAATATACGTATTCTAGTATTGGTATACGTCATCCAGCAAATTTTAAAGCAGTCTTTAATGAGTTCAACTGACCGCCTAACATGTCCTTCGCTTCGTTACTAATTGTTCTAGGGAACTTGACGTCTTCCGATAGAATAAGCGAAAACAGAATCTCGTGATCTCTGTTATAAAAAGGTAAGCGACCGCACATCATTTCATACATAACTACACCGACGCCCCACCAGTCCACTGCCCGTCCGTAATCGTTATCCTCAAGTACTTCTGGTGCTAAATACTCCGGGGTACCGCAAAACGTTTTTGTTGTTCTTCCTGTCGAGCATCATTATGCGTTTGCAAGGCAGACGGGATTATACGCGGACGTCATAAGATCTTATATGCAAAGTATACGTACCATACGTGATATCCTCTTTACACAGGCCGAAGTCGGCGATTTTAATGTGGCCGTCTTTATCCAACAATAGATTTTCTAGCTTAAGATCGCGGTAAATGATACCCTGCGAATGTAAATATCCTAAGGCCGAAATGATTTCAGCGCCGTAAAACCGTGTACGATCTTCACCGAATACACGGGATCGGCTTAAGTGAAAGAACAATTCCCCACCGTTTACGTACTCCATTACAAAACATAATCTGTCCGCCGTTTGAAAGCTATATTTTAGCGACTGAAAGCAAGATATTCGATTAAACATTCATGCATGTATATCTTTTTCGTCGAACGCTCTCGAACGTACGATTAAGAAAGGATGGTTTGTAGTGCGTAGGACTCTGTTCTCTGTAAGTGTATGTGCAACTTCATCCTTTCGAATGATAACTTCCTTCCTCAGAATCTTTATAGCGTACAAGTGCCCTGTGGCTTTTTCTCGACAAAGGATTACTTTACCGAATGTACCTTTCCCCAAGACCTTTAGGAATTCAAAATTTTCAAGAGTCTGTAACAAACGATATGGCAGTGTTATATAAACCGCACAGAAAGTTCTTTTGTCAAAATTGCGAAAACAGAAAGTTTCTTTTGGAAACAATATTTTTTAGCTCTCTTACAACTTTCTTTTTTCCTGTGCTTTTACTACTTGAAGTTCCTTGAACACTGAATTTCGCTGACAGCTCGTCGATACTACCGCAGTCAGCGTCTGTAGAAACTATACTGAGAGACCCGCAAGAGTCTGATCTACCGCCCCCTGTAGATTCCATGTCCACATCTTCCGAGGACGAGGACTGTTGCATTTGCGGTTGTTGCTGCTGCTGCTGTTCTTCGCTTGCCAATCTATCCGCTACGTATCTGTTAGGATGTATATCTGTTAAATATTGCGTTGTCTAGAATATTTGAATGCTACGTTAACTACGTAATAATGGTGCTCTCGAGGCAAACCTTATAGCTGCGACCCAATCCTCTCTCTCCTGCTCCGTTTCAACGTGAAATGTCCTCTCGATCACTGTTGTCCACTGCAGGCCTCTGATCACAAATGTATATGGTTTCGGTCTATCTACAGACATAATCTGACATCCGCGCACTGTAAAGTTATTCAGTGGCTGTGCGGCGGCTGCCATTTGTTGATCAGGCTTAGCCTTGAATCCAACTAGCGTACCGTCATCCCTTAAAACAAAGTATCTGGACCTCCAATTTTTAATGTGCTCACCTAGAAGCGAAGAAATAAGTGAGTAAAACGGAGCGAGTGGGAGACTATATTGAAGACAGGTACTATGTAGTGCATGATCGAAACGGAGTAAACACGAGTATTAGTCATCAAAGGAGGGAGAGAGAGAATTACGATGCAAAAAGTCGAATTATCCGCGACAGGAGAGGCACTTTCTAAAGCGCGCCGACGACGTATTTAGGAGTATCGTCGCTTGGCATTATTGACAAACTGCAGAGAAGTTGAGTGCGGTGCAGGAAAGTGTGAGAGTCGATGCGGAGTGTTCGCGGGCGGAGTTCGAGGAAACGGGTTAAGGTAAATATTATGAACAGGTTTGGCAGTACCGCGTTTTTGAAGCCAGCCCTCTTTGACGACACGCTGACTGCCGCCACCGGACGCTGCGACATTCATCGCTGCGTCCCCCATGACCCTCCAACTTGTGCGCACTTATGAGCACGCCGCTCGCTCGTCGTCTTCCCGTCCAAACAGAAAATCCCAGGAAAGTCGACGAAATGCGCGAGCGGGAGTGGTGCGAGTATACAAACTTGAGCAATCATAGATACACGTTTGGCAGATAATGCGTATACTCTGTGATCGGCGGACGCACTGGCCAGCGATATCTCTTTATATTCCGGAGATGGCGTGCGGATCAATTTCAACGTTAAAGCTCAATTCACCATCTAGCGGAGCGACTCAATTCTCAATTTCCCTTATGTATCCACCGCCGTATTCTCTACGAATAAAATAAATATAAGAAACACCCGTTACCTCTCTGCTGTCTATAGAAGCGTCAAAGATCCTAAACCGCACCGACTCTTCGTTTTTAATGGGAATCTTCCTTGAAACACTGCGATGGCTTCTTATGAATCAAGCCTATTTTTATCATTGAGTCTGCCCCTTTGCCGGCGCTCTACTCTGTGGCTCGTTCAGCGCTGTTTTTGTCAACTGTCACTGATAATAATGTTCCCTATTCGATAATCGTCACTCCCGAATTTGCGATACCAATAAAGTTCTTCGTGGGCAAATAAAGTGTATCTTCTACCGGAGATTCGTTTGGCATACAATATTCATGAATGGGTGCATTAGTGGGTGTGCATCAGAGGGTTAAGCGGTCAATGTTTACCTATACGAAAATAGATCAGATCGCGAATTTAAAGAGATATTGTTGAAAAAATGGGCCCACCGCCGGTTGTCACTGGCATCTCCCCAAAGGAAGGACCACCCGGTACTCGCGTTATAGTACGCGGAGAGTTCCTGGGCTCCAAGGTTCAGGATCTCATAGGTTAGATCTAAATGTCAATCTTACAGAACTGTGCATTTCTTTCTTAAGATTGCGAAACTAAGGATGCATTGATTTATTTTCAAATTCACCAGAGTTCCTCTTTACTTACAGGACTCACAATTTGCGGATGTGACTGTTTATTATCCGCCGAATGGAAATCATCCAATAAAATCATCGCTAGATCAGGTCCTTGCAAAGG
The DNA here is from genome assembly GCA_033815515.1 of Cryptocheilus praepositus. NCBI lineage: Eukaryota > Metazoa > Arthropoda > Insecta > Hymenoptera > Pompilidae > Cryptocheilus > Cryptocheilus praepositus. The sequence continues at coordinate 5,294,433 of JAWWQZ010000256.1, read as the reverse complement.
ACGTGGCGATATTATTGTTACGACGCGTACAGGAGGTCAAGGAACTTCCACTGTACAATTTCGTGGTTATCATGAAACTATAGGTCCTATGAAAGAGTCCGCAGTATGGGTAGAGGAGGCCCCTATGCAAAGTTTTGTCTGGGGGAGACGAGCGTTATCTCCCACCAATTATCAGCAGGAAGACCCTTTGGGTCTGAGCGTGGAAGGAAATGAGTATATCCCTTTAATAATGTGGAAACTCCAAAAAATAATTGCTAGAATGAACATATAATGTCTGTCTTTGCAGCAAGAAATTTCCTGAGGATGAATTGATAGAACTGTTTGGTGAAGGTAGCGGAGATCTGACTAGTGAAAAGTTTCATCCAGGATGGTTTCTTTTGCAACACCACCATGCAACTACGTTGGAAGACCTGAAAGCTGGTTTGGCATATCTCAAGAGAAAAGTAAATTCTCAAAAAGAAGGACAGCTATCTTTCTTAAAGGTACATTCCCATGAATTTGCCAGCTATGGGAAAGTTTGCATTTGATTGTCTTACATCTGTTTACTACTACAGGCTAATGTAGGATCTATAATGGAGCAGCTCGATACCTTAATGCTTTTGAAAGAACAGTTTGAAGGAGACATGAAAAATTATGGCAGCGATCCGACCGATAAACTCGAGAAAGCTATTCGTGAATCAATGTCGGAAGCGAATAAGTTATTTGACGACGTATTAGCGAGGAGGGACAGAGCAGAAGCAACAAGGAATGCTTTGGCAGTGATGCAACGATACAAATTTCTTTTCTGCATGCCCATCAATATAGAGAAAAATATAAAGAGGGGCAACTACGATCTTATTATCAATGATTACGCACGGGTGAAGAACCTCTTCAAAAGTACGGACGTCGAAGTATTTAAAAAGGTTTTAGAAGAAATCGATAATAAAATTAATAATCTGAAGATTACGTTGAGAAACAAGCTCAGCGAGATGCCATTTAGTTTAGAGGAACATAAGAAGATAATTCGAAACTTGGTCAATTTGGAGGCAGAAGGTGATCCAGCCTGGGATGCTATAGGTACTTGCAGGTGTACAATGTACTTGTTCCCGAGCGAATTTCTTATATATTAATGTTATTATATATTTTGCCATTTAGTTTCACATGCGAATTATTTAGAGGAAAGTATCGCCGGTTGTGTACAGGAACATTCAGAAATTGACGCCGCGAGTGGAGACGATTCAGGAAAATCGAAAAATATGAAACATATACGAACAAGTAAATACGACGGCAGTGTAATACCACCGCAAATATCTTGCATAGAAGGGATCTGCGACATTATCGTGGAACAACTCCCGGACCTATGGAGACTCGGTCAAAGTTATTTTACGGGTCAACTGCATGTCGCCGTAGACGTAGATAAGCAGACTCCGTTCAAGAATTTAGTGTTATCAAGTATGCAACGTGCCATGGAAGCTATGAGAAACACTTGTGGTAACGACGTTGAATCGATTTGGCTGTTGCATGTTTTGCGTTGTATCAGACAAATGTACGCTTCCTTAATTCATTTGGACTTGCCAAGCGATGCTCTCGATATCTTTGGCAAATTTATTCTCGACTTAAGACTGCAATGCTTAGTTACCATGTTCAAAGAAACTGCCGAAAATATAATGGCGTTGAGCAGGAAAGAATCCTGGCAAATCGAATATTTAAACGAAGACGGCGGAGTGACTCGATTGGTCGGTACTACTCTATCAATTTCACTCTTCCAGATTTGTTACCCGTTTCAATTCTAGATTAATGCTTTTTCTTTAACAGCCCTACCTGTTCGAAGAAATGGTAATGGAGGTAACGAGGAGAGCTCGTGAAACAGTAGTGATATGTGGTCCCAGAGAAGGAATATTATTTGCCAATGTAACGCACCAAATACTGTACCAAAATGCAATTAAGACACTGTTTACTTCGTTTACCCGCTGTTTGCAACAATTAGCGTTTAGTGGATGTGAAGAGGCTCTTGATGACGATGAACCGTCAGTTTCCCAATTGGTTGGTTCACCTTCAAGTTGCAGAAGTAAAAGTAACAAACAGCAAGGTCCAGTAAGTTTGTAAAAATGATCTATGCATTAATTGGCATTCCTTGCAAATCCTTCTTGTTTATCAACATTACTTTCTTATTATATGTGTGTATATATATCTCGATCTTGTTAGACCTGGGAACAATGCCTATTAATCTCACTAAGTAATATTCGCTACACACTAAATGTGATCCTACCGAGGATCAGTGAGGCATTGAAGGCACACGGTTATCCTGATCTGTCGACATCGGTGGGTTGGACCTCTGATTGGACACAATTAGAAACATTGGACAGTGCTGTTCTTGACGCATATTTGGAACGGCGTTGTGATCCTTTGGTTGGAACCATTGAGCCCAGTATGTACTTAGGTGGTCTAGAGTGGGACTTTGACACAGAACCCACCCATGTTAGACCATATGCTCAAGAGATATTGGCGAATTTAATAGCCGTTCACGCAGAGGTAAAGTTTCAATCATATTTGGTATGCTATTAGATAAAATGTGTGAAATGATGTTGGCAGGTACGTAGAGTGGCACCAGCTTTGCTTAATAGGGTTTTATCCCATATCGTCGAGACTATAGCCGAGGAACTTGCAAGACTCATGTCCTGCGTCACTCAATTTCGACCTGCCGGAATCGTGCAGGCAAGGACCGATATTGTTCTGTTGAAAAATGCCTTACAATCATACAGTACAAGCAGAGCGCGGAATTTCTTCGAAGAAGCTCTTGACGCAATACCACAACCAATTAGCAAAGATGATATTTTAAGAATCGAGTCGCTTCTATCTAAAGTTACTACGTCGATGAGGTTGCAATTATCGTGCTTGATCGTCGCTGATGGTACAAATACTGTTCATTTAACAGCACCGGACCCTAATCGCGTTACTACCGTGTAGTCTACCGCCTTTGTAAAAGCTACAATGAAAATATTGTAAGTAGTGCGGTAACAATCTCATTATACAATAAGACTGATTTATAACCTTTACCTGTTTTACAGTATGTACACTCTTATTTTCCCTTGGTTCATAATCAAAAGACTACATCGAGCTTTATCCGAAAGCTATTTCAACTATGTGACTGCAGATGTAGATTTTATTTGTAAAAATTGTAGTTTTTTAAGGACAGCTGTTTATTAAGAAAGAGGTGAGAACTAATATATACGTTTATTGAATAAATATTACTTATCAAAGATACTGTTCAAAGAGTTTTCTCATACTGATACCTTCACCTTTCACTCAACTTTTTGAATCAATTGCAATGTACCAGTTGACGCTACGAGCAGGACGGTGTCCCCTATTGAAAGAAAATATTAGCATAGGGAGCGCATGCAATTGTAGGATTTACGACACTTACCAGTTTGAAAAACTCTGGTTGCCCCATTAGCTCCCACGATACATGGTAAACCATATTCTCGAGCTACGACTGCGCCATGACTTATTAATCCCCCCAATTCAGTGACTATTCCTCCAAGCAGTGGAAAGTATGGACTCCAGCCAATATCTGTAGAGTGGGTAATCAAAATATCACCATGTTTTATGAGCTTTCCCTCTGACAAGCTTGTTATCACGCAAGCCCTGCCAAGTACGGAACCACCGCACACTGAGGTTCCTTTAATTTTCGCAGCGTCTTCACGTAATCTTATTTCTGCTGCGGCTTCTATTGGTTTTGGCATACCCATATTTAACTCAGGATACTCAAGATGTGCTAGCTGCGCATGAATTCTGCGTCTACGCACGGCCCTAAAAATTGATGTATGAACGTCATCCTCTTTTGCCGATTGAATATTAAACATTGATAATCGTACTTTCGAATAAGGGTTGGATTACGGCCATTCAATATCTGTCCGAGCTCGTGATGGGTCAGAAAGAATACAAGATCCTTCGTAGGTAGGCGTCCCTCCGTCACCATGAGTGTACCTAATTTTCTATACGCGAGTTTGATTTTGTAAATAGTAGATACCAATAAAGCTTTTGTCATTTCTCTGCGGTTAACGGCCGTTCGGCAAAGAGGTATTATTTTCTTCAAAAGCCACTTCGCGAAACCTCCGATAGGAGTTTTCAAACTGTTCACCGTTTCCTCTGCACTCAGTTCTTTTGTTACGGGACTTTCATTAGAGGACGTAACTAAGATCTGCGAAAGATTATATAAATGTATAGTGACTATCCGAGAAACACTTGATGTGTTTCAAAGAATACCTGAATCGTTGATATGAGATCATCCGGCTTAAGTGCCCAAGGATCTGAAAGCAAATCGAGCTCCTGAATACATCTATGGCCGTGGTCTTTAAGAAATGACTGCAGTTGTTCAGCAGCAGACAAGCAGTTTGATTTCAGCCAGTCAAGTGCTTCGCCGGGTTTAACATTTTTGAATTCATCTGCCTTTCCGCTATTCCTTATACACTTGGCTATTTCGCGAAGCGCTACCGGCACTTGAGAACTGATAACATCAGTACAAGAGCTCAACAAAGTTGCAATATCCGTAAAATGGTCTGGTATGAAGTCCGAATAGCCTGATGTCAGCATTGACATGCATAGCATTTGATAGGAAACGCTTACTCTCGATGTTTGCGTGTGGCAAATTGATACCTGCCAATTCAATTATCCAGATGAAACTCCGATATACCGAACAGCACCAACTTCTTTACTCACACACCTTGTAAAGATCTTCATACTTTTTGCTAATTTCGTGATACAAATTAGAAGCATGAGAGAAGTCATCTGGATTCAGAATGCAGTTGGTATGAATTTTCTCTGCAGCTTTCGCGGCTGCTTCGTTGGTCCATGAATCTTTGAACGTATTGGCTATTAACTTAGCTTGCTCTCTGAAGGTTACTAAGCCATTTCTTGCCAAGGCAATCGCATGGATTTCGGGCGTAATGACGGTATGGCCACAAATGGCGATATCCACCACTTTGTTCGTCATTGTAATCGTGTTGGTGACAAATCGCAAAATTGACTAATTAAGAATGCATACGTTAAAGTCCAATGAAGTACTTAGATATACCTCGTAGTGCTTAACGAAATGTTACTTACACTAAAGTAATTTATGCTACATCTCATATCCGTGATGTAAAGATATGGACATTCGAAATTGTCGAATTGCATACCGATGGATGCATTAAGTATTTTAATAATACTGGATATCGTTAAAGGCGAAATTGGGTTAGGGTAAACTTCGCCAAGATTAGCAAACGTCAATATGTCTGTATCACTTGGTACACCAGAGCCAAGTTCGTGCTTAAGTTCAAAATCAGTCCAGGCATTGAGAGTGGTTATTGGTCTAGCTTGCAGCAAGAAAATCTTTTCGCCGACTACTGCCCACTCAATATCCCTGGCAGCACCGAAAACTAATTCTAGGTGAATTCCCACTTTAGCTAATCGAAGTGCAGTCTCATTTGATATAGAAAGTCTCTTAGAGTCTGCTTCGTCTAATGCCATTACTTCCACTCCATCGTCATTTACCAGTATCTTTTCCATTTTACTTCCTAGCGTCGATGTTTCGATAGATAATTCATTGTTCGTCTCGCGTTGGATGATTATCGTGTCAGGTTCTACCGATCCTGATACAACCGACTAAAAAAAAAATAGTATACTAAATTTTCTTGCAAAGAATCACCATCGAAACTTTTCGATCTGCACATACCTCTCCTAAGCCATAATTTGCTGTTATTAAAATCCTCGAGGGGTCACCTGTAGTTGGATGCCTCGTGAACATAACTCCAGCAGCATCTGCGTTTACCATCTTTTGCACACAGACACCCATTGAAGCTTTTATCGGCATACCATTTTGCCGCCTAATGCAAGAAGCGATTAATAAACAAAAATTTATGTAAATCCTCATGATGATCTAACTGGTAAACTTGCCTATATTCGACGCTCTGATAGGAGAATAAGCTTGCCCAACACGCAGCTACTTTTTTCACAACGTCATCAGAAGTTTTGACACCTAAATAAGTTGAGTTCTGTCCGGCTGCCGACGTTTCTTCACTATCTTCACCAACAGCACTAGATCTAATTGCATATCTGTATTCTCCACTATCATGTTGTGTAACATTATTATTATTGCTTTCCAAATTTTCAGTAGCACGCAAAATTGCGCTTCTGACAGATTCCACGACTGGGGTGCACTCTATTATCGATACAGCCCTGTAAAATAAATACGGCCAATTATCTGATTACCGAATAATTTGAAGTAACGTACGATGCTATCGCAACCTACTCGCCGCAGAATTTTTGCAAATCATCGTCACTGCATCCGCTGCTTATCTTCACAATGTTACCGACGATTTGCATCAGATTCTTATTAGATTTTAGGTGTAGATCGAGCGCATGTACAGTTATGCAAAATCCTTCCGGTACTGTAAACTGTAACATCTCGTACTTTATTATTATACATAGCCAGAAGGGCGTAATTATAACATTAATGTACAGACTACTGCTAAGCCAGCAGCAATATTAGAGATGACGTACCTTTCCATCCTTTATCGAAGTTAACACCGCAAGAGAATGCCCTTTTCCTCCAACAAGATTTTCATTTTGACACTTTCGATCGTTAAACGGAACAACATATTCATCAGTTCGTCCGATGCCTTCGAAATCAACAAAGTGATGGCTTTTTAAAGCAGCTACTTTTATTTGTGAGGGACCATTGTACGGGCATTGAAACTGCATCAATCCAACACCCGTACATCCATTTAAATCTACAGTAAGATTGTGCATATGATTCAACCAATTCCATGGTTGACCACTGTATAAAACAGATGCTGTACTTGCACAACTTTTCATGATTGCATGGTAATTCTTTCCATTTGCTACGGAAATATCAAGAATTGTTTTCATCTCTTGCAGCAGGGATAAGGAATCGCTCTTTTTAAATAACTGACCTGTGAAATTAACATTGTGTTCCGAGCATGTATTGAACATCGAATTCGTTAGTTTCTTCAAATCAAGATCTGTCCAGTCAATGTCATATACAATTTCGTTAGCCTCCTTAATGTGACCAAATCGCATACTAAAAAAAACATCGCATTACATGTGAGATAATTATTAGACTAAATGCAGAAATCACTTACTGAGTTGATCCGTTTTTTGAAATACTGGCGCCTATACAGTACATAGCACCGCGTTTGGTGGCACCTATGAAAGTAACAGTTTTCTGAAATTCGTGCGATTCGTGCCTGCCCCATCGTCTTTGACACAGGCCACGCAAAAACAATTCGCTGGTTGTTAAGTCTGGATTAACAATTTGAGCAATTATGGAACCCCATTGATCGAACCCGGTATAATCCAGAAGTCTGTGAGAAAGAATTCACGATAAGTACCATACATAAATAATTGAAATAAAGAGTCATACAAAAGGGCCTTGTTACATATCATCGATCCAGTGAGGACTCCTCCATGGTCGTCTAGCTAGAATATCTGCGTGCAACCGAGGACTCCAATCATCAGGCCATTCCAATGTTCGTGAACTTGCGATAAATCTGCAAAAAATACATGTATACTTCATCAGCATTTTCTATCCCATTTTAACCACTGTCTTACATGCTGTTTAGTCGAATGTGTTTGGTATTTTTTTCTTTATCCGTCTGGGCTCTATCACGAAGCATGCCATTGTAAATGATTCTCCAACGTTGTTGAGCTTGCAGACATTCAATTTTGAGATCTCTCGCTGACCATCCGTTGGATACATTGTCTACGATGACAGTGTCAGGATGGTCTGCAAAGTACAAGTATTTGTCTACATGAAAACGAGTTAAAACAATAGTGGATCGGTGTACATTTAAATACGTATATTCATACCAGGCAATACATATATTTGACCATTCGCTAAAGAAAGTTCTAAAGACACTTCTGCGGTGCGATACCCTCTACGAGTCAGTTTCAGAAATAAAGAGTTCTTATTTTGGTCAGTCGCATAAAAAGATATGCTGTCAGAGCTCTAAAAGTAATATGATCCATAAATAATATAGTACGGATAAATATTACATTGCAATATATTACTACTTACGTTCTCATCTTTCAAAATTATTGGAGTTTCCAAATGTGGTTTTACGAATGATATAAAACCATGTTTCTGGGCATTGTTAATATGTTTTTGTCTCTCCGCTCTTCTTCTTTTTGACACACACCAAGTTGCCCACCACCGTTTTAACACAAAGTGGAGATCTGATAATTATTATCAAATAAAGCGGTAACTATTATATCAATTTATACCGCATAAGAATTATGACACTATTTTCTTAATTACCTGTGTGTTGTATACCTATGTACGCAGATATCTGATTTTTTATATGCTTGTTAAACCACAGATAAATCCATATAGGAAAAATTAAAGAAATTAAAATTTGTATAATTAACATAATAAGTCCCATTGTCACAGTGTTTTCCTACTAGATAGTAGTAATTTATTGGGGGTGCATAAACGACAGTGTACTCTTTTAAAAAATAAACTGTAATTGAAGACTGATGCAACACTGCTCACTGTTCTCACTGACCAAATAAAGAAATTAGAGGCATATATTTTTGTATGTGACTTATAACTGTTCCTTATCATAGAATTCAAGAATATTGGTGTTATCAACATGCGCTAAGTAATCAGGGTTCTTCTTATCAGCTATTAAAGCGGAGGCGATCGCTCACAAGCAAAATGATCGTTACTGACGCCACGACGAATCCTTTGTAAATAGAAAATGTTTTATCTCCATAGCAAGTGTTAAAACAGGAGATATGTGTCACATGTTTATTGCATTAATCACACGAAAATGTATGTCACGTTCAACGGGCAATGTACAAAGTTGCATAACTGCAATGTCAGAATAATTTAAAATAATGTACGGCCAATATCTAGGTCACTTGTGAAAAACACCTATTAAAAAATAATCTTGTACTCGGACTTATAAGTTACCGAAGATAAAGGAGAATACATATCGTCTTAAGAGGTACGAGATCAACTTCATGCTGACTGAGAAAGTGATGCTTGCTAAGCCTGCGACCTTGAAACTGATTGCATAATCCATTTGTTACATTGGTTCTCTCCATAATTAGTGAACACACCTAGATGTTAGGGCAATTTACGTTGTTGGCGCGGAAAAGACTTCCGTCGGAGTCATAAAAGGTCATTTGAAGTTAATTATCAGATGCATTTGTAGAACTCATAATACATTTCTTAGATTGCACATGCGTTTGCACTTTTTATGCCGTAAAAACACCATGTTTTTTTTAATCGCGCAACACGTGTGATAACGATATCTTAATGTTATGTCTGCAAATAAATGCAAAAACACATATGAGGACTGGATCACATATGTTCATATACCTGATAAATTTATCTTCAAGAGAGTATTCTAAGCTTTTCAACCGTTCCACTGTATTTTCCTAACTAAAATGGTCTACAGAATTTCGACTAACGTGCGTTCCTTATTTGCATTTTAATTAGAAAATATAATTGACGACATTTACCCGTAAGTAGGATGCAGATTCGTTGTATAACTGGAATCAACTGTGTGTATCATAAAAGATTGTTCCAAACATGGGTGAGTGCAAGTTTCGTTGACACACGTATACTTATTACGAAACAATTGTATAGTTACTTGACCACTTTTGTGCATATCTTGATTGCATCCTAGCAATCGTAGAATAGATATGACACTCAGTAGTACTATAGCGTATTCAAATCTGTGCTTAACAAGTCAATTTCTCACACAAAGCATTTGCAAGTTGTGCTTTATATTAATTTTCCAATTGTAATCGGTCAATGTCTCAATACAAGTTAAATTTAAAGCTATGAAATTAACAGTAACTGCAATCACATATGGGATTGCACAACGTTGTCCGTTATGAACAATCATGTTGATGTCCAAAGCGTGTTATCGGTGCTAATTGCTCTTTTTATTCCAGGCACTGAAGTTTACATCTTCCGTAATTGCATCTGAATCTATGCGGGACTTATCTACTGGATAAAGCCTGAAAGGAAAATCAATATCAATTAAGAATAACTATGGCGTTTTTGCTGTTAGTTTTGTATAGATCAACTGTATTTACCATCTCTGGTAAAGATAGATGAGGAACACGATATCGTCCCGGAAGCATGCTATTCTATGAACTGTTGGCATTGTAATGACAAAGGCGAACACATCGTCGATTAATGTATTGAATGCTTTATACATGAAAGCTCTCCATGGAAGATGCGCAACTGACTTTAATTTGTAATTAACGAACAGTTGGGGAAGCATGAACAAAAATCCAAATGCATATACGCCTTTAACTAGAGAGTTAATGCTCCAGGAATACCAGCTGTAATATTAGACATATAAAAATGATATCTCAAACCGAATTACGAGCTGAGGGATGCTGAGAAATTGACAAACTTGCCTCTTGTGGGGTTGATACAACAAGGAATAAATCGCACCGCCGATAACAAGTGGATATAATAAATAGCTTAAATAACGCATACTTTCGGCATCAAACTCTCTCGTTTTCGCTTCAGCTGCATTGCTATTACCCGTGTTAAATTTGATCCTTGGCAAAATTCCTGTACCTCTGACAAATTCAGCCCTTAGGACCTTCTTCATCTTCCAAAACTGGGATAAAAATGATCATGAAGACGTATACACGATTAATTTCTGATCTGGATTTACAGTTTTATATAGTTCTACCTCTATAATTGTGCCAACCCCGGTGGGTACCAAAACTAATAAGGAAGAGTTTTCATCCATTAGGTAAAAAAATATAACAGTCTGGCTAAAAGCACGCCATATCACAGTCCATTTACTCAGTCCTATGAGATTATCCTTTCTCCTCCAGAAACTAATATCATTCTTAAATGCAAGGAAGTCAAACAACAACTAAAAGAAGTAATACATTGAATTGTATTGATATTACGTTAACATCAGAGTGGTCTTGAATTACAATTAGACTTACGTGAAGCGCTGCAATGATAAAAGTGGCAGCCAACAGATAAATATTAGTATTAGCAAAAATTGCCTTTAATTCATCAGTGTCTTTGTTGGAGAATCCAAGGTTCTTCAAACCTTGCATAGTAGCCTCAATATGTAGCATCAGTCTTAGTTTACCGAGTGATATTGGGTTGTAAGATATTGTCATGTTCATTGTATTATTTTGTGGTGTCACTCTTACAAGATCACGCTGTCTCGTTTGAAGAAAGTCAAAATTGATAATAGGCAAAAACACGCTGCTCTGTACTACCCTGTATAAATTAGCAGCAATATTTAAGTTATTAGCCACGTTCAATATTCAGGCTGATGTGAACATATGTGCAAGAAAAAAGATTAAACACCTAATGTTATTTATGAGTTCCATGGGTATGTTGTCTATGGGCAACTTGATATCATCCGTCATTATTGTGAACGTAAGTCTGCTTTTAATATGCGTTACTGGATGCACAGCGAGTTCCTTCGATTTTTTTGTTCCCTCTGTATTCGCCTCTTTTTTTCCTAATAGATTAAAGGTTTCCGCCTCTGGAACTGCATACTGTGTCATTTCAGTGATAGTGTATGCCATATAAGGATCCTAAGAAAGATAAGAACGTACACAGAAGCTATACATTAAAGCAGACATATGTCCTACTCGACTAGCTTACCCTTTTGAGTTCATTGAAGGATCTACCACGTTTTTTGGACTCAGGTACAAGTAATATATGTAAAAACATTGTCCCATTTTGTTGTGTTTTACGGGGAATGTTGAGATTTACAGGACTGTAAAAAATTCCATTCACTACAGTCTTATGTTACATTATGGTTTTCAATGACATGGCATCCAATATATTTCAAACGAATAATGTGCAATTTCTACAAAGTAGAAGATACTGTAAAATAATTCTTACATGTCCTGTATTTTATTGTAATCCAAGTTCGACACAGTGTTGATAATGCTGACTTCCCTCTCCATGGGATTCCTTATCGTAGAGGTGAACATATGTAATTGTAGGCGCGGTTTTGTGCTCAGGTACGATGTGAGACAGAATTTTCCTTCGTCGCATGTTGGTGCGACAAACAGTTGCGAAAGTACATAAATCGAGTAGGCGATATATGCCAAAAAGACTTCCGAGAGAATGAGACTTATCGATGGCCACCGCATTCTGACGTTTCTCGTCTTAAACTCTCATTGACACTATACTGCTCGGCATTGTATCAGAAAGTTGAGCAATTTACCATACAACTATCCATATCTCAAGAGGCAACGTGGTATATTCTGTGTACATTGAAGGTATGCATACCACGCAACGGCGTTCACCTGTGTCAAGCTTAGCGGTCTAGAAAATCCCGGAACCAATCTGGACAACAGGTTATCAATCAGGAAGGAGTCGGAATCAGTAAGCTGAATTGCTTGAAAATGTCCTATCTGTCGATAAACGATCGTAACACTCGTTTATTTGCCATTCAGAAGAATGTTTTTCAAGGGAGTAAACCGCCGAGTGAAAGAAGTCAACCGACAATGAATTTGTTGGCTCTGACGATGGTTTACGTGTCACAGCAATGGCGCGGGATAGCGTGCTCTTGTTTCCACTTCTCCACTCAGGATGACGCTGGCGTACGCCGGCATCTAGTACGCAAGCCTCTTTCAATTTTCAATTCAAATTCCCATTACATGGAAATGATAAATGCGGCTGCATTCTACATTCTTATTTTAATATAATATAACGAGTATTATTTCATTGGTGGCTAGTAACTGTCTCGGTGTTAAGAAGTAATTAAAGAATAAATCGCCCATAGGTTAAATGCTATTCTCTATGCCTCCCGCGTTAATATGTTTCACTTGAAAGGGATAGGAACGATTTAATCCACCCTGCGACTGTAGCGGCCCGTGACGGTAGGTTCGGAAAACTCGGCAGGGGTGAAAGAGAGTTATAATCCGACATAGGGGGCGGCAGTAGTCTTTACGCGAAGGAGTTTACACGAGTGTTTAGGCGAGCAGTACGGTGAGAATGGTACGGCGGTACTACTGAAGTAGTGCGATCGGCTGTTCGGAGCTTTCGGGTTTGCAGAATTTGCCGCCAACGCGTCGACAGCGCCGTCGCTTGGGGATGAACCATCATGGGACGGAGTCCGTGGTTGTCGGGGTGTCAGGACCGCTGGGGAGGCCGCGCACGGTTGTCATGCACAGGTTCACACCCATCGCCGTGAACCCCGTTCCGGAATGTGAGTTTGCGAGTGAGTTTGCGAGGGGAGTGTGCACGTTCGTTCGGTTTCGTGAGTGAGGGAAGCGCAGGACCACCCGGCCCACTGGCAAATCCTTTCGCGAAGGATACAGAGGCGGTTCAGTGGATTAGCCTTGTTTCTTCGAACTGACAAGGAGAGATGAGATAAGTGTTCCGGGAAACGTCTACAGGACCGTCGAGTATCTGCTTTACAATAGGAAAATCGAATTTTCGAGCTAACGCGGAAAATGTGTTTTCGACGCCAGGGTGGTAAAGGGATCGAAAAGCATAGCGCGTTATATGAAAAAGTAAAAGGATCCGAATGAATGAGATAGGAGTGTATCTGGCGTGTGGCAGAAAAAGGGCTTTTGTGCGAGTTGAATGAAAGTGATGCGCCCAGTACCCGCACCCTAACCCTAAGCTGCTCAACGCCGAGCTCTGCTCTCCATCGAGTATCGCCAGGAGGGTGGCGTAAATTGCGTAAGAGCATCCCTATCGAGAATCGTGGCGCGCAGAGTGTCTCTCCGTGACGAGTATCTCGGGAAGCTGCGCTCACTTCGTCGCATCTCTCACTCACATCTCAACCCCTACTACGAGCGAATTCAGTATCCAGAGAGAAGGCTAGGAGAACTGGCCACACTCGTCCACACTCGTCCACACTCGTCCACACTCGTCCACACTCCGCGCTCCGTCGGACATTGTTTGTCCTTTACGTTAAACGATGCTCGGTACAATGATGAAACCTCTCGCCGATGTTAGACGCTCCCGGGCCGACAAAGAACTCCGCTCTCCACCCTGGCTCGGAGTTTTCCGGATTTAAGAGTGAAAGGATCAACCAATGGATGAACATCGGATGTCCAACGGCCGAGGAGCATGGAGCTGGGAGATGGGATCTGGACATGGAGGACGAACTTCCTCCTCGTCGTTTGAACGTCGCCTGATCAATAATAAGTCTTCTGGACTTGGCGCGTTCTGAATTTCAACGCTGAACCTCCCGGAAGCTGTAGCGCCAGAAATTGAGCAAGGATGTAGGGGGTGGGGGCCCAATTTCGGGGCCCCGGCAAGCCCGAGTTTCCCCTTCTAACCTCGAACTCTCGGACTCGGGTCAAGAGAAGGAGTAGCATGAGAGGGATCATCTGAGAATAGTGTCACGACGGATGACTGCCACCGGCTTGTGTTTCATCGAATATACCTCCTGACATTCCTCAGTCACGTTAGACTTAAGTCAGGAAAGACTGAAGTTAAAGTAAAAATCGAATAAAGGAACACTTCGTAGTTTGTGATTAGTAAACTAGATGAATTTCATGTAAAAGGAAGGAGCGAGAACGGATGATACTGAGAGATAAACAATTGTGCGTCCACCTGTACTACTAGCCTATTCCAGTGTTTATCTTGGACCTGGACCAAAGTTAGACAGGAAGAAATGTGTGCTCTAGTTGATTTTTCGTCCTAGCCTCGGTATAAAGGAAAAACTCTAAGGAATCGCATTGTTGAATGTGGACTAAACGGTGTATCAAGTGATGTTTTTAGTTTCCAATGAAATATGACTTCGTTCGCTAGCTAGCCCGTGCCTCCTGAAACGTTTATTCGAATTCACATAAATTGAAGACGGAAGAAGGAAAGACGCGTGTCTCTCGCGAGGCGAACATAGTTCATTGTTAGCGATTTAAAGTAGGTCGCGAGGTCGATACTACCATGTAAATGGGGGAGCGCGAAAAACGGAGGAAAATCGAGAGAGAATGGGATGCGACAATAATGATGATGACGTTAAAGCCGGCGGGCCGATGATGTCGCGGTGATGATAACGAGATTCGGGCACTGTGCCGGTTACCGGTGTGTCAGCGATAAGTTCTGCCCTGTGCGAAGTAGCTGCTATTTTATACCGTCGAACCGTCGCTAAGAAGACAGTGGGTGAAAATGGTCGATCTAGGAGGGTACATCATTATACTTACAAACACCGACGGCAGGATCAAGCTATATGGTGAGCATTGCCTCTGGTTTCTTTTCTTACTCTGCGTAGAGCACTTTACAAATTCGGGAACAATCTGAAAATGATGGACAACCGGTGCAGCCTGCTTATTCACCCTCCCGGTCAAATTGAACGTAAGCCGTGACAATGAAAAAGTTCCATCAGATAATTCCTTAAATCGTATTCCGCCCCCTCGAAAATGCCACGAAACTAGTATAATTGCTTTCATTTCCACCTCGGTAAACTCGCGCTCTGAGTAATTTTCCGTTGATCGTCGTCATTTTCGATGTACACTGGTCCACGGTAATGAGATGATCAATTGGCACGCGATCCAATTATATAGTTTTATACGCAAATTGGAAATTACTTATTCACCCCCGTTGACGCGTCGCCAGCGTGATACGTTTTGCTGCGGTTAAAGTGACATGTTTCCGATTGCTCGTCCATATGCATTAGATCGTTGCAGTCGATGGTCCTTCTTTTTGTCGTACGTGATAGGAATTTGTGTTTCTTACCGCGGAGGGCCGTTCGGCTGTGCCGGTTTTACTACTTGTCGGAGTGCGATATACTTTTACTACTGAAGGATGATCGCCGGTCGAAAGGTTTATTGAAAGGCGATAAACATCGTTATTTCGTTGTAAGACTAGTTTTTAGCGTGTTTAGCATGCAAATTAGCTTTGTTATATGCGGTAATAAGAGTTAATGCAATAAAAATATTGTTGAAACTCGGAATTCAATTGTTTCGCGCGCGATCTATATGTAACATTCGCAGCATCGATCCCTCTTTTTTTCCATCGCCCGGCAGACTTTGAAATCCGGCTTCGGAACATTGTAAGCCGATCCAGACTCTCGATTACGAATGTCCGTGTGCAGACCGCACGCAGACACTCGATATCGCCAAGCTGGCAAAGCCTTGGAGCTTGAATCTTTCCGACTTCAAGACGGATCGCACAGATTAGATTCTGTCACACGGCGGCAGCCTTGCGAATAGGGTTTTCGAGTGTATTGTGCACTCGGCCGAGTTGTTTGCAACTGGCAAGGAAAAGGCCGCTTAAATCGATTTATCGCGACGTCACGATCAAAATTGCATTGTGCCGTTTCGGCATTTCCCGTAGCATATCTATAGAATGCGGGGACAGGTGTACACGTTCGTCAAAACGGTTATTCTCGTTGAAAAACGATATCAAGTTTAATGTTAAATTTTTAGATAGTTTGCTCTATTTCGTACGACAATTGGCCAATCGTTTCACTTTCATTACTCCACAGTTTAATGAGGGATGTTTTAACAGTATTCAGCCGTCTTCGACTATTGTAATGGCGAGTGCTTTTTTTCTATAACTGTAATTCTGGATTAATTCGCGTTCTTCCTCGATCCGTTCTTTTTAAGCAGTCTAATGAGGGATATTCATTAAAATGTTTCTCCTCGTTAATCCGTGCTTCATAACGCGTTGCGACAAAAGGGTCTTTCAGATTGTTTTCTCTAATTAATATGCACGTTCATTTTTTGTTAGCTCAATTAAGCGCTCACATTAGTCGGGTTTTAGTTTTCTCTGTAGACTGTAAGCAATGACGATGAGAAATTTAACAAAGATTCACAGATAGGTATATGTCGTAGGTGGCTATTCTGTTACAGGCTCGCCGGCGGATAACAAGGAGATCCTGGAGGTGGGCGACGAAATTTTGGAAGTGAATGGCCGCACGTTAGAAAATGCCAGCCACGCAGAAGTGATCCAGCATATACACCAGGTAGTAGTTACCGCCCATTTACGTAAAACTTAGTTGAGTTGTAAGTGTGATCAAGTATGCGGGCAAGCAAGTATAGGAGCGAGATTTAATAAGGTTCTCTGTGCTTGCAGTGCATCAAATCAAGGACAATATGTCTGCGCGTAAGAAGAAGAAGCGGAAACAAGATGGGTGAGTCATTTGATTGTTTCGCCCAGTGACAAGAATCATAGGAAACGTTCGTCTTACCGTAAATCGCTTTCTTTCGTTGCAAACTTTCGGTAGAAAAATCAGCTTTATCAGTGTCAACCGTTTGCGCGGTGGGTCGTCGTCAGTAGGGAATTGCAGGGTAATATTTTTCTTCCCGAAGAACACTTCGAGGGGTGGGTTATGCGTCATAGTTTGCCTACGTGTTTTATGGTGCGCTTTAACGGCAGCGTTTTCTCTCCACACTCGACACGCTTCACTTCCGTAGGAGTAAAACGGGAAAGGTTGGGGCGAGGATGCCGGAGCACGTTGGGAGGTTCTGTAAACTGCAACTTCCCATACGAAGCGTCCTCCTATCATTTTTCCCTTTACGTTGGGAAACGCGTTCGGCTGAAGTGCCTGAAGGGATATCGGCGGGAGCGTGGGAGTTTATCGGCTTGTTGCATCGGCGCATATTAAACATAATCAGGATTAGAGTCCGGACTATGCGGGACAGTGACTTTAATCCTGATTAAGTTTACTTCCCCACGCAACTGGTACTCGTACGCGTAAGATGCTCTTAGATAGGTTACGGGTGTCTTTGAAACGGTATGGAGAGAACGATCGATAATATCGATTGATCTGCGGCGGAAAGAGAAACGGCCCCCTGTGTTGCCGCGTGAAATTTGAACGGCGTACAGTTTCGTGGCGGATCGTGCGCGTTCGCCGTTCGCCAGGTAAATGCTTCAGGTTGACCGTGGTGGAAGACAGCCCGATGGTGGGATGGAGAACGAGGGGGGTAGCGAGGCAAAGCGAAAACTGGAGAACGGCGAGTTACTGGATGGAGAAAGACAGGTGAAAGAGTGCGGGCGCGCGAGACTGACTGTGATAGTGGGAAATAGGTGAGAAGTTAGAGAGAGAGAGAGAGAGAGAGAGAGAGAGAGAGAGAGAGAGAGAGAGAGAGAGAGAGAGAGAGAGAGAGAGAGAGAGAGAGAGAGAGAGAGAGAGAGAGAGAGAGAGAGAGAGAGAGAGAGAGAGAGAGAGAGAGAGAGAGAGAGAGAGAGAGAGAGAGAGAGAGAGAGAGAGTGAGTGAGATATAGGTAAAGCGTAGAACGTGCAGGAGAGCGTAGAAGCGAGTGGGAGATAGTTAAAGTGTAGTCGGCAAGCGAGGAAAAGAGTCGGACATATTTAAAGGTTGGCGAGCGAGCGGGGTATACGGACAGTGTGATACCGTATAGAGGAGTAAGAAAGGTAGAGAGAAAGAGAGTGGAGAGGAGCGGAGAAAAATCGAGAGGCAAAGAGGGACGAGGAGGCCGAGAAAGAGGGAATATAACCTTCGAACGTATCCGCTGTCACGCTCGGCCGTCGGTAGTACGGAACCATCCATACGTGCCAGCGGTTCCACGGCATTCTGCGCGAACAACGAATTTTGCTGACGTCGAGAGCGGCGGGACGCCTCGCGATAAGGGAGTACGTACCGCCGAGCGCCTCCGAATCGAATGGAATCGCGACGTGTTAGTGAGAGTTTCTCCTAAGCGTTCTCTTTCCGCATCGTCGCGCGACGTCTGCGTGCATAGGTGCATTGACGTGTGTTCCGCATATGTGAAGGTGTGTGCTGAATGTGAAGCTGCTGATGTGTGTCATACGTGGAACGGTGCAGTTATACGGCGGGCACGCGTTCCTCACGGTGTCACGGTGTGTTGTCACTCGCGGTCCGATTCTTCCTATTCACCGAATCGCGCGCGGAACAAACGACGGCGCGAACGTCACATGTAGACGACGGTGCATCAAGCCCACTGGGACCGATAATCTCGAAGAATGCGAACGTCGACGATAGAGCGACGCTTGCACTTTCCTTTTTCACGAGACCTTCTTCTCATGCAAAACGGCGCTGCAGGAATGTCAATAATGAATATCGCTAATCGACCAAGTTATAAGTAGTATCAGCCTCTAGTGTTAATGGTTATGTAAATAGCAGAGACGATGCCTGTGTAAACGTCAACGAACGAAGTGAACTTTTATGTGGCGCGTCCGGAATTTTGACCGCACTAACGTTTCAACTTTCATCTGCCGTTTCCGCGAAAACGGTGCTTCCTCAGATATCTAGCGCGGTAACGCAAAAATCCGTCTATTTCAGTCCTTCTTTACATTCCTTACAGCATACGCACTGCATTTTCGTTTAAAGCAATTATGCTGATACAATTGTAAATAGGATAGATCAATTTATCGGAATAGTTTTACGATTGCGTTTTGACCTTAAAACGGGCATACAACCGCTGACACCTATACCGCAATACCGATTGTGAGCATCGTGAATGTTTGCCGATAAAAAGCGACAGTCAGTTGAGCTGGGCGTACAACGATCTGGATACGGTGTCTACTGATAGAAGCTGATTTCGGAATTAAATCCTGGAATTCGCTGCGGTCGCAACTGTTGAAAGGGAGTCGACGCGGGAAAAGATGAATTAGGGGGCCATTGGCGGCTAAATTCAGTGAGTCCAACGTTCAATTGTATTTTTTGTAACGCACTCGACTTCAAGAATATACCCAGGTTAAAATTTACGTAAAGTTTATTACGATTGCTACATCGTATCACCACAGTAACGGTACCACGTCATACGTTGGCTGTATGACACATTAAGATACTCACTGTCACATAAAAGAATCGTTTTTAAACCTTGTGCGCCGTCTGTCTTCTTAGTCACGATTATCGTGAAGCGAGTCATACATTTTCTAAATATCGACAAAAATAAACGAAAAATGTAAAAATTTGCTTTTCATCCGGACCGGTACCATTTATTTGATAGAGAGCAATTTGTGCTGGACGTAGATCACTATCCGCCCACTGAACACTTCCTATTTTCAAACATACCGCAGTTTGAAGAAAGCGCAAAATCAACTTTTTCGGTACTTTCAATTTAGTAATCCTATGTGAAAGAGCGGGAAAGAGTCTTTAAAACCCTATGCTTTTATAACTTTTGATCACTAGTTTAGACGTTAGCGAATTTCGAATAAATCAAGAAAATCTGAAGGTATACCCCTTGCCATTTTTACGAAAAAATGATGGTTTCTCGATTTAATCGCCCGTTTAGTATATCAAAGGGGGTTGGAAATAACTAAAAGCGGTACAAATCGAAATGGAAAGTTCACAATAGTTTTGGAGATATTACCAAAAACGCGCTAAGAAATTGTGGAACATGAACCCTAAATATGGGGTAAAGTGTTTCGATCGAGTTATCCTTTTGAGAAAAAAAGAAGGATAGTGTACAGAGGCTTAAAAAATTTGCAATAGCACCGAACATTTCAAAATATGGAGATATAACTGAAACAGGCCGGCATAATATATAATATACATATCGTAGGTACCAATAGAAACAAACACTACGTTTATGTGCATCACTATTAATTGTAATCTATTCATGTAGTGACTTGAAAATTGTTGACCGATTACTGAAACATCTAATTTTAATTAGTGACCATTAAAATGGGATCGATGTATACGGTTGGCTGTATCAGTGTATGGACGGTGGCGTTATTCTATGTATATTGCAAAATCTTAAGTGGGCTCACTCCATTTTCGTGATGAAGTTTATGGATAGATTATCCTTCGCCGAGGTGGAGCCTCAACGTTAACCGAGAAGATGAATTTTATCAAGAAAGTGGAACGTTTCCAAACAGTGTTCGAGGGTGTAATAGTTGGAGATTTATGGGGCGACCGTCGCAGGGTTGTACGAGGTCTATTTAAATTATCCGCTTTTATAATTTACATTCGGTGGAATCGATTAATGCTTGGGCGATTATCTTCCCTTAAAAGTTGTACAATAATATAACACCGTTTCCGTAAATGTTATTAATATCCGAGAAAATGAGAGCCCTTTAAATGACGAGGTTCGATATTTTTTCCCTTATCGTTTGAATACTCATGTCTATGGTGAGGTATTTAACGCGAGAAAAGAATGGACCGTCGCGCTCGCCATCGATCGAATTTACTTTCGCGTAAAGGAAGGGAGGTACCGTTTAATGGTGATGGGCGAGCGGGAAAGCCCTGATAATGAAGCAATTTAAAGAATCCTCCCGTCAAAGTTGCGCGCCCAGAGAAAGGATCAAGATGCACTTTCCCTTCATCGTGAATCAGTCTCGGTCAAATCGCTAAAAGTGCACTTCCGAAGCGAACTCGGCGGTGGAATTCTCGACTCTAGGGCATTAGTACGAGCACAGTAGGAGAACTTTGCCCCGTATAAGTGTTTCCACCTAGTTCGCCTCCGGGCAAACTCAGCGAAGGATCTCGCGCTGATTTCGAGTCTCGAATTCTCCCTGCAATTTCTCGCCCATGCAAAGTCTGGGAATGTGGCGAAAACTGAAATGTTAAGCTCGAGTTTACCCGTTCTTCTTCCTACTCGAGATTTGGTTCTTGCGCTTCCCAAGCCTTGTTTCCGCGGATCTTCGCAGTCAAATATCTCGCGTTTCAGAGACACTTACATATTTGATATTTTCGTAATTGGATATCGCGGTAAAGAAGTTATTAGCGGAAGACGGCTCGTGTTTTTCAGTGGTCGTAGAACAGTGCGTTGAGGAATTTTGCTGTTAAAAATGATGGCGCGGATGTTAATAGGATTATCGATAAAACGGCTGTCCGTTGCAATTGATTGAAGGACAAAAAAGCTGGTTACGGAAATAGAAACGTGCATAACAACAACGTATCAGAGAGCGCTGTGTGAGAAGCTCTCGCGCATAAGCTGTAGCTGGAAAACTGAAACACAAGCGAAGGATCGAAGTGCACTCCTGACTCCGTTCAAAGGCTGTTGCTCATAGATCAAATCTTCTAACTGGGCACCGGAGCGTGTTCTATCTTCCACTCTCCCGGAGAGCCTTTCGATGTGCACACGTAAATGTGTATGCGAACGTATACACGGCCGGACGAATGCTACAGTAAAGACTTATACAGTTAGAAAACTGGTTTTCGCCTTCCCTCGTGCGTCAGCCACGACACTGTTCCAACCAGTGTGATCGGAGTCTTGCTGTCTTCTGTATAACGTCTAACTTAGATGCTGTTCATTTTCTTCCGCTAGGCCACAATATCATTGTATTCGACCGACAACCATGGCGCAATAGATCAAGATCAAAATCTCCTTTAAATACAAAATAGCCATTGCCCGGTAACTTGTCGTTATTCTGTAAATCAATTGGGATCTGTTGCCGAGATTCTACATTGGACGTGCATACGTGTCGGCATTTCTGTTCCACATCTCCGTGGAACGTGGAATTTGTGAAAAGAGTCGACGGAGAATTTCACAGAGTTCGCACCATCAAATCTAAAGACTGTACAGCCTCCGTAGTGAGGTGTGTGTCTATCTATACAGACAACACAATATGCGCAATCGTATGGTTACCGTTTCTGACCAAGACGAGATTCCCCCGGGCCTGTTGTGAGAGAAGTCAGACCGAGCATCGCGTTGCTTGACCCAAATTCGAGTAACAGACGGTGCCCGCATCTCTATTTTCTTCCCTTACATCTGACGCAAAATGAAAAAAAAAACATGCATCATTCGTGTACGTAATAACGCGACATTTCTGTCTTTCTACTCCTTTACCTAAAACTTCGTAATTATGCGGAACAAGGAAAGAAGAAAACCGGTATCTGCGTATAATAGCTTCTAAACTTAAGGTTAACGTTCGTACATATTTCGGAAAAATTATAAGAGGAACATGAAAAGTGAAGTTTTTCGCTGTGCACGTGGCCCGTCGCGAAAATTCGTCGCGAAACGAATTCTCAGCGGGCATTTGCGCTTTCTCCGAATCGGCGGGCAATATACGAATGCATCTTGGCGAGGTGCCAGGGCGGATCGCAAAGGAGCGAACCCCAGTTGTAAGAAGCGGTGGACACGAAACGTAGGAGTAAAAATGGAGAGGAAGACAGGCGTAGAAGCAGCAATGAGATACTAAAAGTGGGCGAGATAGGAGAATGTGAGAAGTGCACAATCGATCAGAGAGTGCGACGGACAATGCGAAGGATGAAAATAGGAAGACGTTGCCTGTGACGCTCCGTGGACATGCGTAAACTTTTATGACGACGGACATGCGAATTTGCACGCACCGCAAGAAACAGCAGGCTGTCCTCTTCGGAATTGGAGAATGTCGTGCACAGCATGGCGCCATTACAACGACGACGACGACGACGACGACGACGACGACGACAACGACGACCAAGTGAATTACACGGGCAGAGCGATTGTCTCTCCTTCTATCTACACGCCCGCGCGAGATTCTCGATGAATGAATGGAACCAGGAACGACTAGATGATTCGTTGGGCCCGAGGGTTATGTACATATTACACATACTTTGAGACCGTTTGCGGAAGCAACACTTCTAATTCTATTCGGTTTACTTGTGCGTCTGATGGCAGGAGTTGGCGCCGATATGAATGAAACATGTGTAAACTGCTGTGGGCGAAGCATTTCTCCTATACAGATGATATATCATTAAGTAGAACATTTGCGAATTTTTAATTACTACGTAAAGCGCATAGAAATGAGTGCGGATAAAAACCGATACATGAAACATTATATACGTTGAATTTAGCGTCGCGGAGTGGCTCTAAATATTAACGTGACACACCGACAGTCTTATCGAAAT
The DNA here is from genome assembly GCA_033815515.1 of Cryptocheilus praepositus. Lineage (NCBI taxonomy): Eukaryota > Metazoa > Arthropoda > Insecta > Hymenoptera > Pompilidae > Cryptocheilus > Cryptocheilus praepositus. Next base: position 5,270,718 of record JAWWQZ010000256.1, on the reverse strand, counting down.
ATCAATAATTACTCTAAACGTACAGAGAATATGTAAATTCGCAGGGTTAAAGTATTTCTATTATACCGATGACATCTCTGAGTGAAATAAACTTGCACATTTCTACTTTTCAAGTGACATGCTTAGGAGCCGGTATGGGTGAAAATTGTTGCGTCAAAACTTCTACACATTGGCTGTAAGTTCGGGAGACGACTCGAACTAATAATTAACGCGATTTACAAACGGTCTTCGGCAAATATCCAGAGCTCCTTCGAACGCAAAAAAATATAAACTACCATGGTGAAATAATTTCTGTTATAAGAAAAGAAACTTGGAAATTCGTGATTTTCGACTGACACGGATAAAAGGCAGTGTGGGTGGAAATTGTTGTGTGAAAAATTGTATACTTCGAGTACAGCGTGGCTTAACGTTATCTATTGTAGTCAGTGAAAACTTCTGACCTAATGTTACCGGTTCGTATAATCACAGTGCGTTATTGTACCATCAGGTAGAAAGATATGCCAATGCATCGGATATCGAACGAGTAAGACGTTTTTGATTTGAAATAGCTTGTGTGCCGATCGAAATTCGAAACGCGTCAAGTGCGTTGAACCTGAGGCCGTTCGCGGCGTTAATTTTTATCGTCTGCCGGATGGCAAGAGAACGAATAGCGGGTAGTTCCAAATATAAATCCCCTTGGTTTGTGCTCTCCTCCCTATCCATTCCCGGTTCTTCTCACTAGAGTGCCGGCCCGGAGTTTATTTTCTAGTTTCGTAACACGTGCGCGCGAACTCCGCTCGTCTCTTGGTGTTTTTCGAAAAAAACAAGGATGTAGTATCATTAATTGGAACGTTGGAAATCTGAAGGCTTCCAGAAAAGCAGTGAACATTTCTATGCGCCGTTATGTGCTAAAAGCGAACTTGAGATACGAGGATTTCAAGACGTTCGATTCATTGGGAAGAAAAGACGATGGCAAAGCACTTTCATTGTTATTCGCGTACGAAGTTACGTGGTAAAGAGAAGAATAATAAATCGTGAAGCCCATCAAACAATTTATCTTCCGCACGTATCTGTACGTTTATCAGCGACCATTGTTACTGATACAAATTACAGAGGAACGTTTGACCGTGACAATTGGATCGTGCTGTCCACGAAGAATCGATACACGGCTGACGCAGGTTATTCAAAAGAAATTGAATTTATGTTCACCGGATTAACTAACCGTTAATTATCCCTCAGAAATTGTCAGCAGAGCATTACTGTGAGAACGAATATAATGAGAAAATGCCATATCCGACACAAGTGAAGAATTTGAAGGAAGCAAGGAGAAAAGTAAAACGCGAGAGTTAAAGAATGGCTGAAAGTGTTCCTTCGTTTTCCTTTGCAACTGGTATTGAACGTGTTAAAGTTGAAATTAAAGATGTCGGGCTTCTTTCGGCGAATGATTTTTTGCGGTTGTTCCTCAAGACGCGGAATCGATGGACGTGCAATCGTCCTCGATGACTCAATCGTCGAGTCAAAGTTCGACTTGCATTCGAGCCAGGAGAATGATCGCTCTTATGACATTGCCGATCACTTTGATCTCTCTGCAATTCGTTACATTGACGATGAGGATCCGGCAGAGAATTCGGATACGGATATGGACGAAGCATCCGGTGTTGAGAACGGTACTGGGCGCTTCAATGAATTTACTGTGGCAGGAAAGAACATTTACCGAAAGAAAAATTAATATACGTTTACGTCTTTGTTCGAACACAGTTTAACAGAATTTTCTTTTGTTGGCAGGTTTCGACGGAGCAAACATTGGGCGAATACAAGACGCGTGGGTTATCGCCGTGGAAAGGTGAGAAATTGATTAAAGGTTTACCTAATGCCCTAAAACGCAAGCGCCATGAACTATTCGGAAGCCGTGTTCAAAATTCTGGACAGAACGGTTCGTTACTTTTACCTATATTCGCCTGAATTAACCGCACCGAACGCGTTATCGCGGAAAGCAAGGTGCCCGCATAAAGCTCAGCTCGTTAATCCACACCGACTACGTATCTGCTAACTTTACCTTCACCTCAAACGAACGGACTGGCAAAAAAACTCGCGAAGAAAACGATTTGTCTCGTGGAAGTTGCAACCTACGGAGTGGAACGTAATATTAATTAATTCATTCTCTACCCAGGGATGCGAGAGAGAGGCTACAGAGTCTGACTGCGCTTAGGAGGATTCAGCCTCGAGATATCCAGGCGATTTTGCATCAGCAGGTAAAATTCTATACTTTCAATGTTCTTCAATCAATACGAATTATATGAACACTTCCGATTATCATACAACTTCCGACGTGAGCTCCTACTGAAATGTTTCATTTAAATTACCACCATCCAATTGCATCAAGGTATACGCATTTGAAGTGATACGAGCTTACAATCTTCTCTGCACAACTTCAGTCTCCCCTCCTTCTCACTCCTCTAATGCACGAGAGCCACCTTTAAACGAGTTGTGCAACGCGTTGAAACGTTTGTGCATCGACATTTAAGCGTTAACGTTTAATATTACTAATCGATAGAGTGCGCATGATTGCTGCGCTCTGGGCCTTCATTTGTCCCGCTATTTTCGAAACATTTCAGTGGGCCGCGAAACTGCGAAGAATAAAACGCAGTTGCAAAGCTTATGAAACGCAGAATGCAAAGTAGCTATGATTCATCGATCAAATGCGACCGCTGATGTGCGTCCGAAGCAGTTCCTTTTCGTGAGACGTTCGCAATCCTCGTCAGCGATTCTTTTAATTGCCGGGAACTTAGTAGTAGGGAAGTTAAGGTTCATCGGCTTGACGCCGATCGTTTGCATAACTGCGCGATGTATCGGAATCTGTAATGACAGGTCCGTGAAAAATGATATAGAGTGTGGTTACCTTTGAGAACGTAAATAAGGTTGATTTAACGAAATAATTCGTTAGAAGAATGGGGCGCGGCGTGATGAAGCATTGATTGCGCAGTATCAGCGCACTCCTTATGAAGCGCGGAATGCAAAGTAAATATGATCGAGTCGGATGAAGTGAGGATTATGCGTGGCCTTGGCCGGGTGCAACGCGTCATGCCTGACTCCTGTTTTCTTTGTTTCTCCCGTGCGAAGGTTCGCGTGCATATTCCACAGGTTGTACCCGAATCCCTGGCAGGCTCTCTTTGGTTACGCAATAACGAGTTTCAGCTGGAGAGTTGACCGATGACGTTTTCGCGCGATCAACACGCGATTCTCGATTCGTCCCGAAGCCGGAAGCCCAATGAATTTCCGCGTTTCGTGCCAAAATCTCGCCGGGCGTGTGTCGCGGCCGCCAATGAATAACGAATGAGCGGGATGAATAGAGTAAATCCAGGCCAGTTATAGTACTAGTAATAGACCTTGAGATGCGGATTAAACGCTCGAGTGTTCCACTTGGGTGTATCGAAGCGGTTAAATATTCATGCTATTGCTTTTCGGGACTGTTGCGCTCGAATTTGTTTAAAACTATTGCAGCTTTGAATGACGCGTTAACAGAAAAAGACAGCCGAAAGAACGTACAGTGAAAACTTTTGAAGTCTATTTGAATTGTATCGCTTATATCGATCGTATACGGGTTATAGCCGTCAGTTTGGTTTAACGTTATTTCTCTTATATTCCAGCTACAGGCGGTCGCGTCGACGAGTGGAGTCAGCACTGCGAAAGATGTGACGAGCAATCAGATCACGGTCACCGTTTCAGACAAGTAAGTAAAATCGATACGTGTACAATGTCCAGCCCCGCGATGGTAACGCGTTCTCCACACTGTCAACGATTGTTTTCATCGTGGTGATCATATATATACACGCACATACATCTTTACATAGATATACACAGAGACATATCTCGTATCGATCTAGCCAAGTTTGCACTGTCCTATGTACATTAAATACATTGTACTCTTCCATAGACACTATAAATATGTATCTTAGAGTGCCCTCGTTATTCATGGCACGCGTATGTATTATACAGAGTGGTGAGTAACGATAAAAATAGGTATACCAATAATGGTATACTTTCCGTTCTACAATGAATGTCGGTAACACACAACGTATGCATTGCGGTTAGACTACAGGTGGAAACGATAAAATGTGTGCGCGAACGACGTACGAATGGCAGGACGATGCCCGTAGGACGGGCACCTACCGCCGGATGTCACAAATTGCGATCGCCGTGATTGATTCCCCTTTTACGGCGCAACCGAGCGTGCGAGCATTGTTTTTCCTTTCTACTCTTGTTTAGCTCGCGCAAAATCCACTCCCCGCTGTGTCATTTCGTTGAATTTTCTTTTCATCAATTTTCGAACGATGTTAACGTTGAATGGATTGATCGAACCAAGATACTTTTGACGATAAAATACTCTATTTCTTTTTACTAGGGATCTTGGACCAAACGCCTTTCCAAAGAAACTGAGTAACGGCACCATCCCGAAGGGTCCGAAGAAGGACACGATCGAAGGAAAGGACGCAAAGGCATCGCCAGAACGTAAGGACGTCTTGGAAAAGCAGCAGAGTTGTCCGGAGGAGACAAATCTCCTGGTTAGTCGCCTCATCCATGCGACTATGCAAAAGAACCGCAGAATTTTTCAACTACATCTTCTCGGAGAAAACAAAATTGCTCTTCGCGGTGACGTGTCGCTCGTTTTACACAACAGTATACGGAAGAGACTCGTAAGAGTTTCGCAGGACCTTGAGGTGTCTGTCGTTGAATGGTTCGCGTAAAAATTCTCGCTTATGTAAAACAATCCACTCGCTAATAGCCGATCGCCTCCCGGAATAGGAAAGTCTTTGTGGTTTATTCATCGAGCGACGACAGTGCGGAATTATTCTTTCTCTTGCAGTGTTCCTCGGCGTCTCAACAAAGACGTGATTACAAGTGAAAAATAAAGTGTAAAGGAGATAGCATAGTTGACTATTTACCAAATTTTCATTTTAATACGTGCTCATTATTCTTTCTTCCTCTAATTTGTGCGCATCACTCGTTCCTTGGCGTTTTCGCGCATCTTCATTTCACGCGTATATTCATGATTTTTTCGTGACTCTTTTGCCACGTAACTTTGACGTTCTCGCTCGTTGTGCCGACAGCAACCGTTGCAAACGGGAAGGATCGCAGAACGAAGGGCCAGCAGCCCTTTCCAAAATGGCCGAACGGAGGTCCTGATCGGAGAACCAGAGGGCAGTCCGAGGTCACCTCGAGGCTCCACGTCGTCGGCGGTGATTGATGGCAATTTCCTGAATCCACCGGAGGAACGAGACTATCCTGAACCAATTTGCAGGTGAGTCCACAAACATCACTGATGAATCATTTTTTACATCGTCATCCTGAATTCCGTGTGAATCTTCTATAAAAATATCTCCGAAAAATACGCTTTAAACTGCTCAAGCAAGGAAGAAGCCTGATTCTTGAATTTGTCATTTGATCGCGGTTCCCCTTCTCAATCGTTGAACCGTGAAAAAGGTATCAAACTACTTGAATACTCGGCTTCATAACGTTTCCGCAATTATTACGGGCTCTGTGGCAATTTCCCAGATTTTTTGTCTTCCCTCTTTAAGCCAAGTGTTAAAGCGGATGAACGTTCTTCCTTACCATAATCGACTTGCGCGTGGTATGCCGGGAGCCGTCAGATGTCGCGCAAAGTTTCTGTGCCAAGATCTTTTTTATGACTCTGAGATCCCTAGCTATCGCCTGGAGGTTCGTAATCCTCCTTTCATTTTCACGTGAAAATCTTACGACGCGACATTCACCAGCTACACAGTTCGTCTCATTTGGGGTAGGATTAAATTTAAATTCTCGTTTCAAATGACACGTGAAATGATGAGCTGTTAATAGCACAGGGCTGATTTCGCGTGGACCGAAGATCCTTTGTGGTGCGGTGTTCCCTACATTTATTATATTCTTCAGCGAGCCAAGTCTTATTTAGTCAAGGATGCTGTTTAAACGGTCACTTAGTCCGGAAAGCTGGAACTTAGGATGCTTGCTAAATTGTCCTGGCGGCGACGATGTCGATTAAACGAAAATAGTTTTCATTCAAGCGGTGTGCTATTATGTCTAACGCAACTATAAAGTTCTGAGTGGAAAGGAGGTAGATTTAGAAAAGGCACGACACTTGACTGATCAATAATTAAGATCGGGGGAGTAGAAAAAGAAATAGTATTTGAATGGAGCACTCCATGGTCTCGCCTCATGGTCTCGCTCCATGGTCTCGCTCCATTACGGACGTTAACTCGGACTAGGTGGAATTAGAAGTGGATTCCCACGGAGGCGATCAGTGAAATAGTGCGCTTCGAAGATCAAATACACACTGTCCTTCTGTCCGTCCATCCTTCCATCCTCCTATCCTTCCGTTAGCCTCTGGTATCCTCGGTAACGCCAACCCTTCGGAGTCACCCGTCGGTATTTCACTCTTGCGACACACCCATCTTACGAACGTGTGAGTGTGTCTCGAACAATGCATTGTAGTTGCCTTATTTTCTCACTGTGGAAGTACTGCACGCGCACCATCTATCTTTGTAAATTTACGTACTTGAATGCTTAAGTAATTTTCTATCATTCCTCTAGTGATATCTCGTGACTATTGTCTAGCACGTGTTCATCTCCCAATCTGAAGACATGAGGACATTTAAATTCCTTGCACCCATTTTCTTCTATCTTCTCTTGAGATCTGCAGACATCTAGGTTTCTAAATCTCCCGCTCCGCTTCTTTTCTAGACTTTTTTCAAACACTAGACCTTCCAATATCGCAGCTCCTAGACAGTCAGTCTAGTACGTCTTCATCTTTCATCATCAAGAGACGTCCATTGAAAGTTAGGAAGTTGGCATGATCCGAGTCGCTCGTCACCGAAGTCAACTTCGAATTACTTCTCGCTCGTATTCGGTCATTCTAGAAATTGCCCCGTCCGCGATCCTTTACGCGATCTCGCGAAACTAACGTTGACGGTGGTTCTCAAAAGAAACTGGGCCATCGGATCGAAAGAGTCGGAAAGAAAATCAGAAGAATTCGTTCTGAGCGGAATTCACGTGCTCGCCTCTCGTTAAAACTGACCGTGTCAATGAGCGCATTCACTTGCATCTGAAACCTCGTGTCTTCTCCTCTGAATACGGAAACAGCGCGTTTTCTCGTTCGACAAGTCTTTACGCTCTTCCTTCCTTCTTTCGATTAACGTTTACCAGTTGCGCCCGATTAAAAGCCTTTTCGGGCTCCGTGTTTCTAGGGCTCGCTTTTTCATGACTCGTTTTTTACCTTCAACCTCGCGCAGCAGTCGCCTTTGATCGTCATTGCACGACGAAAATGTTTGCCAACGTATTTCCAACTTCCCCACAGCGGAGACGCGAGCGACCCTCGCATATCACCTTTATAAATAACTTCGAAGTAGCTTCTTTTAGAAATGTTCCATGTGCGGCATGTGAATTGTAAATTGGCTAAATGTTCGCGCGGTGACTTAATACTCCTGAGTGCGGTTGGAAGCTTGCTCTATTAAAATCATAAAAGCCAATTCCAATCTGTCACATATCTAATGAGTTTCATTTTCGTCAAGTGATTCGAGTGTCCTCTTAAAATTGATACGACTTCTGTTATCAGTAAAAGCAGCGGTTCGTTCATTGAGATCCCGAAAATTTGCCTAAAAAGGTTTTGTCTACGTTGAATTCTAGATCGGTGCGTATTACGGAAGCTTTATGTACCAACCACTCGTTGGGTCTTGTACTTGACGCCCTCTTTTCCTCTCTCGGATTCATTCGTCTTCATCGTTCGACTTGACGGTAGAAGCAGAATAAAGGGAAGAGGCGTAAACAGGAGAAAATGGGCGAACAGAACAAAGATTTACAGCGTACAAAACTCTTGGGATAAAAATTTCACGTGGGTACTTGAGGTTTATTGTGGTTCAGAATTAAAGTCGGAATAAAAGATTTGGGCTTAACACGCGGTTTACGAAATTCTTTAATTTGACGGATGTCCGATTTCATAAGTAAAATTATACAAGTTATTACTATTACTTTCTAGCCATTTTATCCGAAATGAATTTTCTCCCGAGGTTTCGAATTTTCAAAGGCTGTGTGTCCTACGTCATTTGAACGTCAATTTGAAACTTGTGGAAAAGCAAGTAGGCATTCGTCTTTTCTGACGTAAGCAGTAATAGATTTTCGCAGTGCACTCGGCGATATTAATGTTCACCATCGGCCAGCAGCTAAATGAAAGATCAAAGTCAATCAGATAATCGTGCTTGCGCGTTTTGACAAGCGTTTCTTGCCGGACGACGATATACATCGCTGGCTAATCGGAAATTAGTTTCGTTCCCGTAGCGAGACAGTGAAAAAATGGAGAGGACTGTTTCAATTAATCTCCCGACCCGGCTCTATCTCAACTGGCGACTGACGGCCGTTTTAATTAAATTGGATTTTTAACGTTTCGCGTTCGTCTGACAAAAATGTCGAGCGACGAAGAAGTTTCGCCTCCTATCGATTTCTGCACCGTGCTCTCCGAAGTGGCGACGATGGAAAAAGGAGAAAGAGGAGGAGAAAAAGAGCAAGGAAAAAGAGAAAATAGACTCTGAGATAAGCACCGTGAGCAGAGAGTCGATTCGTGGTCTCGTATCCGTCATTTGAGACGGGGCGTATCGATTCTCCGGACGAAATCGATAGCCCAACTCTCGTATGAACATACGTATGCCCAGTGACGAACTTTTTACTTCACGCCACTGGGGATCATTAGTTTTGCGCGTAAAGCTCGTATGGCAAAATAAGAATTGGACGTTTGAAATTCCACGTCAGAGTGAATCGCCCCCCCGCATCTTTCACTCACTGTTCCATCTCATTGGCCAGTGGCCTCAACGTGCAAACGGCGCATGACATTTTTGCACGTACCAAGGTGGCATTTGCATTTGACAGCTCACTTCGCACGCGGATTACGACGCCATAAGAGGCGTTCTTCGCCTCTTTGTGAACCTTTGCGTCTGTCTGATGGTCAAGTCGGCTTGCTCGTATTATTGGGGACCACGCTCAACACCTGTGAGCACAATTGACCGACGCAACTCTGACCGACGCAACTCTGACTTCCGGCGTCGACACGCTCCACATCGCGTTCTGTATTAGTGAATCGACCGCATCAATTTTCTTCCTTTATTTTGTTGGTCGCTCGGTTATGGCCGGTGAATAAGAAATATGTGAAGTGTCAGAGGGGGACTACGCTTTACTCTACGCTTATAATATACACTGTGCAACTATACTTTATAATAATCAAATCACTTTTTCCTCGAGTTCGTCATCATCCAATGGAATTTTCGTCTTGCTTGTTCGCATTTCAAAGCGCACTTTAGTCCTAGCTGATCGAGAGAGATCCTAGCGAACGGCAAGAGGGATTTTTCGAGGGTCCACACAAATCTAATTTACGACGTGCACGGGATATCCCGACAGGACTTTAATTGGGCCACGAGTCGCCGATCGTCGTTATTCCCTTCGTTCGAAATGCGGAATTTCAAATGCGCCTGCAATCCTCGTCACTGGACAATTTGCATTCCGTGAATGACATTTTTTATGTCACGCAGTTTCGTTTATTCGCCGACGGACTTTCATCCACGTTCAAGTGTTCCGCTCTAAATTGAAAGTCGACCAATTCGCGTTTTGATATCATATAACAATGATGAATAATGTGTTAAATTATCTTCGTTGTCGTGAAGCAAAATTCGTTTCAAAGAGAACACGTGTCCCGTTTAATGGAGAAAGCGACCATTATATTACGAGTTTCTACGGCGGAAAGGACTTTCGTACGAAATATGTCGATGGTAAAGCGCGATTACCGAGATATGAGGATCCGTTCATGTGCAGCTATGAAAATTGTAGAAAGTCCAGATTCCACGATCAATTCGATGCATTGTCTCCGTACAAAAGATCAGATAAACGAATAAAGTGTCTCCGCTCATTTTCGTTCTACCCTATCTGAAATACATATGAAAGCGACGTAGTTTAGTATTGTCTCCAATTAAAGTCTACTACGATTAGCAAATCCGATGAGGATGCGCTCACATGCAGATATGAAAATTGTAGAAAATCTCGAGTCCGCAATCAAACCGATACATTGTCTACGCTACTTTCCGTTTTTCTCTATTTGGAATAGATAGGAAAACGACGAGGCCAAGTATTGTCTGAAGTCTGAGTCTATCGGTTGATAAGTGTTCATAAGCGCGTTCAGCCTCGGGCATCGACACGGCGTGACACAGGAATGGAATACCGATTGCCCATTCTCCCATGGCGTTTCCTGTTCCGACCACCTATCCATGCTTTCGAAATAAAAATTCGAGGAAAAAAAGAAGATGCTGACGGGGCACGCGTGAGCAAGACAGGGGTGAAGCTGAAAAAAGGGAAAAGAGGAAAAGAGAGGAGGGAAAAGAGAAATGGTGGGAGAAAAAGGTATAGGTCGTAATTGGAATGACGACAGGATTGGCGACGTTCTACAGACGACACGCCTGCTGCCCATTGTTCTCATCTAACACATTATGCGCATCATTCACGGCCTCACAGGTCATATATATGCCTATCAGCGCGGTTGGAGAAAGAGTTGTTAACGCATGTACGAAACGCCTATGTCTGACTTTGCGGTTATAATGACTGGCGCGACGGACATTCTTCGTTTTTTCTCAAATAATGACAGTGAAATGACATTCATAATATTATCTTATCGCGTTGACCCATTTGTATGCGTCGTAGCGCTCGCCCCTGGCAGGTCCCTGAAATTGCTTTCAAAGAGGGAAATCGAAATTTCACCGCGGAGCGAAATTCGTGGTACCCACTGCGCTTCGATTCACCATTGATTGGAAGGCTCGAAGAGAGTAAGCTCGATTATCGGACGGGGGCACGATTTTCCCATTGAAATGGTTTAGGGCAAATTCAACGATGAATCACAGTGACAAACAAGAGATTCGATATGAATTAGAAATTCGTACGTGTTAGGCAGTTGAACATTCCTCTTGTCTCTAATCTTCTACAAGATAAATCATCATTTTCGCTTTTCCGAGTTGCAGCATTTATATCTATTGAATTTGCGATACTGAATACTATTAAGTCTCTGCCTCTACGCGTTTTACATGACACCCAGCTTTTCCTCGATCTGCACAGCAGCTCATTTCTAGTTCACGACTTCCGTTGCAGTACGTGTCATTGGAGAATGCATTCCTTGCACTGATTTCAAGGACCAGTGAATGAATCTATGTTAATTTCGAGTCGTAAACTAGGAACATGCTAAACATGTGTGGGAAGCGTAAAATATTCGTAAACTTGAGGTCTTTCCTCATGGCCGAGAAGCAAGTAACGAACATGGAGTATTACAAAAACGACGCAATAATTTAAGAAATTTATGGAATACGGTGGGTAGGATAATAATTGAAAATAGACCGTGGAAGGTGGGGACAATAAGCTGTTGATCTAGCCGATTAACTGCGAATCGTGGAAAAGAGCAGTTAAACGCGTTGTATCCTCCCATGTACTTTCCAATCTCCCGGCACAATCAGCTTCATGGCCACGAGACATCTGGAAAATGGAGCATCTCGCCGCTCTTCTGTATCATATTATACTCTACGTATTCTAAGGCCCGGAAAAAATAATTTCACTAAATTTGCACAGTCCCCCGTCATCGGATATTTTTTGGATCAATGAATTAAACATCTGAAATTTCAATTACTGAGATGTCAAAATGCTGAACATTTGAATCTCTAAGCCGTCCGAATGATAGAAATCTCTAATTATCTGTATGTCCAGACGTCACAGTGTCAAAACGCTCAAACGTAGGCAAATCTAAACATGTTTGCATACTCGGTGCATTAATTTAATCGTTTCAAATGTACGCATTCACTAATGTTTATGGTGCAGAAGCGCACAATCGCCTGCGATAGTTTATCAAGTTTACACGCCTGCATATGTTTAGGTGCATGAATGAGCGCTTTTCACCAAAATCGTAATGTTCCTAAATTGAAATGTCGGTTAATGTCACTCGCAGTTATACAATTTTCCAAATTTTTGCGGTATCGTTAGAATTGTCTACAAACCCTACTACGGGATGGCTCTCGGGATAGATTCTCTGTTGTTGAGAATTCGTTCGTGACAATACAAGAACGAGCGAGCGAGATAGAATCTCAAAATGAGGAATCGTTGCGGTGATTCGTCATTGGAAATCACGGTGGCAATTCGAAATATGAATGGTTGCGGATGGTGCCAGTCGTCGGATCGTCATTATCGAACGATATTCCTACCTATGTCTGTGCCGTGATTAATTCCTGCGGTTACATGTGACCACAGGAAATAGCGTCAAGCATTAGAAGCAAAATGAAAGTGGCGATATATATAACGCGTACATATAATTTATTTAACACTAGATTTAGGTGCAATATGTATGCCATGCAGAATATGAAAATTGGAAGTCTGAGGAGGAAATTAATGTGAACATATATTCGTATTATTCCAGCAAGAAAAGTCACCATGTTGTTGGAAAGCAATAGTAATTTGTCGGTCTGGAATTTTGCTCGTAAAATTCGAAATAAGTGTAGACATACGGAATTTCAAAAAGAGAAGCCTTGAAAAGAAATGATGTTAATAGACGTTGACAAACATTGCTAGAAAATAATAGTAAGCGTTTCTATAATTTTGCTCGTGAAATCTGAAATCGTTTGACGTGTTAATAGATCGTACGTATGATTCACTACTAATGTGTAATAGCTCTGTTCAGTGCTGTCGTGTTTCAGTATACTGAACCGTGCCAAGACAACTCCATATAATTCGGCGGGATTATTCAATTGTCAGAAACTGAACGCGAGTACAGGGAGCATGTAGCACAATTTAGTGCAATCCTATTTGAGTAACCATTCTGACTAAACTAACACTTCCCGGCGCTGGCATGCACGAGTTATTATGTATATGGCCTGCGACTGTTGAATTATGAAAAGATTTCGTACGAGCCGTCACGTTGGTTAAATTTTAATTGATTTAATGTCTACTGCGCCGAAATGGGGAGATTATTCTGCTCTGTGTCTAGAGTTGCACCGAAGCCTGTTACCATTCTTTCCTTACGGGAGATAAGATCGAAGACGTTCCAAATGGGTGAAAGCAGGCGGAATTGTTTGGTAACCGAGAAGTACATCTCCATTCAACTCTTATCAGGCAGGAGATAAGTTTCTCACGTCGCTTAGTACATGTTCTTGCGACATTGGTCCCGATTTTCGTTTTACCTTGCCGTTTGCCGTCTCAAGGTGGCAGATGCTTTCATGTATTCAATTCACGCACATCATAAGTGCCAGTGACCCACTGTCAAGGTTGGGACAGGCCGCTAATTGTAAGTTCATTATGGCGATCACGACGTACGTTCCTTGGCACGAGTTCAACAACGATGGACAATGGTCCATGTCGGCAGTTTCGAGGGTGCAAGTTTATGACGGATCTCCTCGTCCAACTCCCTTTACGACCGGATAATGTTTCGTACGTTGGTAGACGTCCAAATGTGATTGCGGTGATAAGTTTGGCCTGAGTTTGAATAGGAATCCACAAACCGTAGTAACAGTTACCTAGCAAGATGCTAATTAATTCGAATAGAGCTGAGATAAATTAAGGAATGATTTGAGGATGCGAGTCCAAAATTGGAATACTTGAATTAGGATGCTGTGTAATGAACGTTTGACTGTGATGCGGATGCATGGCATTTTGCATTATCAACGTCGTTAATCGCTTGTCGCCGTAACTCGTAACGGATGCAATTTCTGTTCCCAACCAATAATTAATCTGATAACTGTTTGGCTTCACCAAGTAAAGTGTACGTAAGTTGGTAGTACGATCCGGTGGTTATCCTAGTCACGGTAGCTGATATTCATGGAAAAATGTCTGACCATACTGTAAAAGACGGCTGTCCATCGACTTCTCATTAACGCTCCGATTCCGTCTAGTCCTCTTTAAGTCTGAGACACTTTAATCCCATTGGCGGGGCAATTAAAGTAAAAACGAACTTTTCCTCATTTTTGCACCGTAGTTAACCGGTCGTCATCGCACGACGCATAAATCCACGGAACGGAGGAAGGAGCATATATGCTCGCAGTGGGAAAGGCCACGGATCCGTGCGTGGCATTTATCGTCGGGAAACCGAGGCCGGGGCCTTTTTCAATAGAAACCGCCCTGGCGCAGAGCTGGTGAAGGAAAATCCCTCGGTTACCTGCGCGCATTTACTACGTACTACCTGATGCCATTGTGATACGCCCTCTTGTCGTCTAAGTGCCTCGAATTCGGTAACGTTGCCCCCACGTACATTCCTTCTATCTTCTATGTATACGTTCATATCATTCAGGTAGATATTTATATAGGCGGTGGGTGGACGTTCAGGTTCTCATTACTTATAGAATCCGTTCTCACCTTCCTGATAAGGTTATTCAGTTATCGTTACAATTGATTGTTCAACGTTGCATCAGAGTTTTTTTCAAGAATATGCAAAAGTCATCTCAATACGCAGCTTCGGCAAAATGCACATAGAGATTCCTCTATCTTTCCCGCTACTGCCGCTGGTTTATTTCCATACAAACATTGTCCTCCCTTCTTTCTGCCCGACCTCACATGACCACGCACCGCGGCTACCGTATGGAAAATCGAAAATACGCCATGTTGCGGGCTGCCTATTGTGCCTGCGAGTGTTTCGATGACGAAGGGAGCTGCGTCCTACTAGTAGCTGTGTGTCGGTTTACATTGTCTATTAATATCGAACATCGCCTCACTCTGCGCACACATCGATACCAACCGACACCTGACTGCAGGGCGTAGTAGGTAACATGTGCTCGATTACACACGCGATAGGCAGCCCCTTCGATGAGTCATTCATGGTGAATGACGAAAAAAGCCAGTGGATAGCCTCTTCCAGAATACATTCAATGAAGTGCGTATACTTCGTCGAATTTCGTTAGTGGCTGTCAATGGCATATTTGCATATCAATGTATTCTTCTGAATATATTTAAAAACTACGGGAATGCTGCAGGTGACATTATTCTGTAGCACCTTTGAAGGTATCTAAAATAGCACGGTGAATCTTGACACCGAAATTTCGAACTTTATGTGCTTGATATTTGAAATCCAGGATGTAAACAGAGAATCGATTCTTCACCGTACAAGGCGGATTACATTTGAACCCGCATACAATGCCTGACTTTTTGCCTGTTAAAAATTCTGATTCGATAGATGTGAAGCCGAAAGATACGCGAATAGTTGTCAGTTCGTCTATGGGGAGAGCAGGTTTGGACGAAAAACGTGAGTAAACGTCACCCCAACGGCTGAGGGAGATTGGGGTGGGGCAAGTTTGTCTTCCGGTCGTCAGGTGCGACAGGAAACGCAGGTGCAGCTGTGTTGGGGATCTACCCTGCTTGCTACCTGCGATCCAGACCCGTAGACACTTGGACGAAAACGGGCACCCGAGAGATATGCCACTTCAGGAAGAAAAACAAGGAAAATCGAAAATATACACAGACCGACGGATACTTGGGAATGATCGAACGTTAATAAAATGAAGTAACTGATTTAAGTTAATTAGCCGCCGAAATTGCACGTCATTTGCCCAAACATAAGAGAGCGGTGGCAATCTGTAGGAAGAGGGCGCTCGCATATGAACAGACCCACGTATGAAAGTCGGGCAGATACGAGGTACGAGAGATAAGGTTTCGATATCAGGTGCCGTACCGATAAACCGCATTCCAAGCAACAGTCCTCATGCGTGGCGCCCTCAAGTCGTGTCAACAGTTTTCCGTCCGTCCAATTTCGTCTTCCCCGCGTGTGTGTGGCTCTTTTATCCCGTTACAACTATCTATTAAAGTCCAAACATACGTAGGTGCAATGCGTTCTATGTGCATAGAAAGAAAACGTTCGTATCCGTAATATATGTACATGTACATAACGTAGTGTCATTATATGTAACATGTAGTCATAATAGATGAAATATCCGTAATTTCCGATACGCTGCTATCTACCGTGGTACATTGATACAAGTACCGATTACCGTATTGCCTTACGTATGTCGAAATTGAAATGCATGGACGTATACGGTGTGATTTTATAGTTGTCTGTTTTGACGCGGGTGTCGTTCACCTCTCGTTACCTATAATATTTGATTGATTATTCACCCACGCGGTTCGCGATGGGCATGGTGCCATGGTGAAGAGGATAACCGAGCTTAACCGGACATGCGACCCGTGCAAAGCATGCTGGGCATGTCTGGTTCATCGCGTCGTCGGGCTTACAGGTCTTTGCAGGTAAATGGTGCCTTCTTTTCTCTGGGATCGCGATCGCGCGATGTTTTGCGAATCGATAGTAGCGCGGTAAATATTCGACGCCGTTTTCCTTCTCTTTTTACACCCGACGAAATGTAATCGCGCGCGGATCGTAAAATGAAGTAGTATTCAAATGAACTAGCGAGCCAATCGTGATTAGATCTTCCGAACGTGAGAAATAGAAATCGTAGATCTGCAGACTTTTTCTTCTAACTCGCACTCGATCAACTGTGCCGAACTCTTGATGTCTTTGTGCGCCATTAAAAATCAGACACTCTAGTTTGAAAGTAAATCAGCCTCGCAGGTTGAGCATTCTATGTTTCCTGAGAAAAGATCCGGCGATCGAAAAGTTTTTCTCGCCCCAAATCCTGGTATTAGAGGCCTGCAGTCGATAAAAAAAGGCGTTTTCCATGGCTCTTGAATGAATGCCTCGTGTTATTATGATTTTCATTGGGGGACCATTTCTATAACGAGAATTTTCACTTGAACGGGTATTCTCTTACTCGCTTATTCTCTCTGCATTTTCCTGTCGAGCGCGTTTCCTCAGGCTAGAGTGCAAAGGGCATTTCTTCAGGATTCCTAAAGATACTACCGAGAATCCCTTGACGGTCATTTTGTCGTTTCCGAGAAAAACCGTTGGGGACCGCTCTCCAGAGTCTGGAGTCTGAATTCTGTCGCGAATCTGGTTTCACTCACGACACCGTCCATTGTTCTCTTCTCCTTCGCTGGCCATAAAATAGCCGCCTGGATCTCGTAACTCGGGTTCCCGCTGGCTTTCTGCATTTCTGCCGCTCCTCATTTTTCCCTTTCCGTTTTTTCTCTGTCCCTTTTTTTCGCCTCTCGAACAAACTTGTGTGTTTACGTACACGTGTTGCGGGGAAATTTTGCTTTCTCTCCTCCGACGTCCGGTCTCATGTCATGCGCTCCCTTAGGGCTTGAACCGACAAAGCAGTGCGCGCTTTTGGCTCGGTCAAGCTTGTTGAGTTTGGTAATCGAGACACATGAGACGGCAGATCGTAAAAAATCGAGCCTTGTAAAAGTGATCAGGTCGCGATCGTTAAAGGCTGCCTTTCTTGTTTCATGTGTCAAGGCGGAGCGCGACGTCGACCGCCACGACGTTGGGCGAACTTGAGTCATGCCGCTGTTCGATTCGCAAAATAGAACATGCATTTCTAATGTGGCCAGCGCCAGCGTTCTACTATTGTTCGTCGCATACCCGTTCGTGTCGCGCCGGCAATTGATGCGCGAGAGCTTTTATGCGACACATTTTTATATCCGACGATATGCGCTACTATCAGATGAAGGCGACGAACAAAATAGGTTCAAAGCGTTACACGCCAGCCACTTTAGGATGCAAATTGCACATGCGTGCGCGTGATGGTCAGGAGCGGGAGGTGAAAGGAGGATGGAAGAGAGGAAGGAAGAGAGTAGTGCTTTCGCGCAACCTATATTGCCACTCTCGCAACTTATGACTAGCACGGCGCAAGTGAATTTTAGAGAGCATTCGATTGCTTTGACAGCCGTTCGGCAGATCATTAACTCGTGTAGTTCGAGCGCATCCTTCTGCGTCCTTCGTCAATCAATTAAATATCCCACTTTCCAATTTCTTTTCGCGTAAATATTCGTTTCTGTCGTAGATAAAAGTTGCCATATGTGTAGCGACCAGTTGAATCGTACGTCATTGATTTCTTTTTCGTTGGCAAACATAAGTATAAATCTGCATACAAGTGATTTCTCTTTTAATAAAGCGAATGATTTATGATGGCATAATCGGTGACGGCCTATCGGGTTCAGTACTGTCATTCGATTTAGGAGGCGAAATTGTGGAAGAACTAAGGTAGCAAAGCTTTAAAAGAATTCTTTTACACCTACAACTTGTGCCAATGGTAATTTGTCAATGGAATTCCGCGGGATATGAAACAATTGGGCCCCGTGTTAACGAAGGACCCAGCCGGGAATTATATAACTACTCATTGCTGGATGCGCCGAGAGTTGGAAACTCAATGATTCGTGAAAGATCGCGGTGCCGATATTGTTGACGTTGCGTAACTGTCCCATTACTCGCACGAATAGTGACTTAAGAGCTAGGCTGTAATGTTTTCAATGATATCGTGTGTTACGATATATTGCCTCACTGACAAAAAAAAGAAAACGACTGCAGAATGTTCCTAGACCTACGAGCAATGTGGTCAACGTCATTCGAACTGCGTAGATCAATAGATATTTAGGTCTGTACACCTACAGATACTAAGTCCCACAAGTGACATAGATCTGTACATATAGGTGTATCGGTGCTTTGGCGTCTGAGCAGTCGGATATTCAGTTGAATAGGTGTTCAGACAGCCAGACGCTCGAATGAACAGATAAACGTACATCTGGACGCGTTCACACAGAGATTCCGTTCAATTCTGTCGAATACGTTCAAAGTTCTCTAACCCTACTTTTCGATTTTCCCTCCCTCTCCGCCAGCATTGTATGCCCGATATCTTCGCAGCACAATTTTCTTTAAGTCATGAAATAGGAACGTTGTCGACAATCTGCTTTACACGAGCCGAAAAATGTGCAGCCTCTCGGTAATATGCATGCAAAGTGAATTTGTGCGGTCTGCAAGAATTCCTGGTGGTATCCTTTCTTCCTCGCGACAATATGGTGCCTCATTGTGCGTCGGATAAAGCGGGACTGGTTAAAGCATGTCTGCATCAGTGTTTTAAATGCCTACCAAACCGGGCCTTCTGTTCTACCTCCGAAAAGAAAACGAGCTCTCTTTATAGGGCGATGGACCTGCCGAGCCTTTTAGAATTCGTCGAGAGCGTGTAACGTGGCATTACTGGGTTGCTAGGTTAATAGAAGTGTTAATTAGAACGGGAAACGATGGATTGGATTGGCAGATTATTGTTTGTTTTCACTTAGTGTCGAGAAAGCACGATCCTGCGAGAACTTCATTTAACTGACGATTTCTTCGAATGTTAATTATTGTAGAAAGCAGCTAGGTGTGAATTGATTCGTATTGCTTCTAGAACTGCGACGCATTCGGCAATTTACATTTACTATTATCTATCGATAGTAAAACGACCGATTATTTCTCGAGTTGGGTAAGAAAATTGGAAAATGTAATATTCGCGAGAATGCTAAAGAAGCGGAAAAAAGACAGCTTACGACTGAGAAATCAGCTGAGAGTCAAAATGCGAGTGGTGAGCGAAGGTAGACGCTTGAACCCGAGTCGACGGCATATCTCTCGTGGCATGTGTATATACGTGCGTTCTCGCGCGACATGGAGGGGCGAGAGAGCAAGAGACTTCAATGCTAGGCCACGTGATCGCCCGGCCGATGTTGAGAGGACTCCTGAAGAGGAGGTGAGACCGACTCTCGTACAAGCGGACGGGAGACAAACTACCAGTGACAGTTGCCTGAGCAAAACGAAATGAGAGAAGGAAAAAGACAAAGATACGAAACAATTGCATATGTATGAGAAATGCGTACGAGACGTGCAACGCGTATGACACCGGTTAGAAAAGGACAAAAATATTACGTGGGAGAGAAGGAAAGACTCAACAGATAACGAAGGGGGCAGTGAAATAAACGGAGAAAGGCATACGAGTCCCCCGTATCACTGTATTCCGACCGGGGACGAGTAGAGCCTCGGGAACCCAACGCGAAAGAGCAACAGAGAAGGAATATCGTAACCATCAGCTCAGGAAGGTGGGAGGGTAGCTAAGGCTGGAACGCGCAGCTGGAAGGTGAGAAGGGGACGAGGAATGGAATGGAGGGATGAAGAGAGAAGGGGAAGTGGGACCAAGAGCGTGAGAGAAAGAGAGAGTAGAGAATGTATAGAACGCATAAAAGGAGAAAGAGAGTGAAACACGAGAACGAGTGAGAAAGGCGATGGAGATGGTAGGGTAGAAACGAGAAGGAAGGAGAAGGAATGAAAGAGAGAGAGAGAGGGGGGGGAGAGAGAAAAGGGGCACCGGCTCTGAGGTCGGGGTAAAGCGAAGCCAACAAACTCACGTCAGTTCGAAGCCGGAGGGACGCCAGCCCTCCTCGTGCGTGTTTCATCGGCCAAAGCATTCGCCTCGTGACCACAATAACCCCTTCCCTCCTGATACTGCTGGAGGAGAAGAGGGAAGACGATCGGGCAACACCTTCGATTCGCACGCTCGCGAAAACTGTCGCGAGCCACTCCGAATTTTTGCGGCTGCACAATGCACTCCGGGGAGAAGAAGAATTTCTCGGGATTCTGACGTAGTCCGGAATATTTGCTGTTCCGCTGCTAGTGAATATTGTTTCGACGAATTACGCTGG
Organism: Cryptocheilus praepositus; assembly: GCA_033815515.1. Taxonomy (NCBI): domain Eukaryota; kingdom Metazoa; phylum Arthropoda; class Insecta; order Hymenoptera; family Pompilidae; genus Cryptocheilus; species Cryptocheilus praepositus. The sequence continues at coordinate 5,250,144 of JAWWQZ010000256.1, read as the reverse complement.
TGAGTTCGATTATGTTGTGGGTGAACGGTTCGACAAAGCAACCCGAGGCAGAGTCAAGTAGAGTGAGTGTACGGCTCGATCAATGAGCTCGCGTGATCGCGGATCTTCCACACGTGAACATGCTCGGTGATAACGACATTTCATGTAAACGAATTTCTTCGGCAAAGAAACGCAAAGTAGCAAATAGTTACTGAAAGAGGAAAGTTCGGGGCGAAACTAGTGAGTCAGGCGATCGCTGCATCCCGCGAAGTGACGTCTGCATCGATACGAACTTCCTGATAAAGAATTTTTGCGGCCGGGCGCGAAGGCAGAACAAAGAATTTTGTCGTGGAACTTCTGGGCGTTGGAAGTCCGCAGGAAGTGGTTGCCCGCGCAGAAGGGAGAATCGGAGAAAAGTAGCCTTTTCCACGGGGCACGAAGAGTGAGAAGAGGGGCGAAAGAGGGGGAGGAGGAGGTTGATATGAGCCCGACGCAATTAAGGCGGTTAACGGAGTCGGGAATACCTGTCCGCCGGCGGTCCAAAACCGGTACGAGGAGCGTTCTCCATGCGATATAGCCAGCAGCATTGGCGCGCCATCGCTCTAGAGCCGCCCGCGTCCTTCGTCCTCTTCGTCCTGGCATGCCGGATTCGCCTTTCGTCGCCAGCATCAACGTACTACCCGCGACGAAGCCTGCCAATTATTATCACTGTCTCGCTCGCTACTACGCCTTTCTATACCAACAGCGTCAACAATTTTACCCTACCGGCCAACCGAAATCCGCCTTACGAGAAGACGAAAAGGCAACTTGAGCTGCGTCTAAAATCGTCGAACTGCGCTGTCAACTACTGCAACTTGTAGAGTGCGCATATTCGTTTAAGAAGCGTACCGATTAAAAAGCGAGTATTACGTCGATTCGGAAGGTTTCCCTGCGATTCCGCGAAGGTCTTTTCACCGGTTTCTCTTGAGCTCTTGTTGGCTGACGATCCCTCCTGTTTGTCGGTTTTGTGGTGTTAGGCGTCGCGTCATACGGCGAGGCGCCACTGCCGTCGTCGCAGTCGCCGATGCAGGTCGTGCCGACGCCGATGTTGGCCGGTGCATCGTCGCTGTGCATGGCCGTTGTGCATCGTCGTTCTTCGTCGCTGTCTTCCTCGGCCGCTCCGACTCCGTGCCAGAAGCCAGAAGGCAAAAGGGAGAAGCAACCAACAGAGGTGTGTCGTTCGCGCGTGTTTCAGTGCATGTGTGCGAGAATCTCGTTTGTGTGCGTTTGTGGAGGAGGAGATAAGAGTGGAGGTGTAAAGTGACGAAGAAACGTCAAGAGGATGGGAATTTGAAGAGGAAGGGAGAGAAGAAGCGTACGAAGAGTGGAAAAGAAGAAGGCAAAAATAAGTGAAAAATAAAAAGTGAAGTAAAGGAGTCTAGAGTAGAAGAAGAGAAGATAGAGATAGAGATAGAGAGAGAGAGAGGTGTGTGCACGTTTATGTGTGTGTTAACGTGAGAAAGGATCGAGGATCAAGGAAAATGGAAGAGACCAGAGATACTGGGGGCTATTGAGATTCCTCGAACGTTCCTCTCAAACTATCGAGCGTTTTGTCCATGAGGTTTGAACGAAGGACGAAACCAGAAGCCACGCCATGAGAATCCTCAAAACGCTACACTGGTACGTTCAATGATCCCGCGGTATCTTCGGAGCCTTCTCGCGTAACGCGTCGATTTTTTGCTTTTTCTATGGAGACACTACGGGATAGATTTTTCGGAGAACGTGGATGCGGAAACGTAAAAAGTAGACGCAATTGAAACTAATATTCGACACCCAAATAACCTGTTCTCCTTCCAAAATATTTTGAAGTATTACCTCTATTACGAAAGCATTGAACCGCCTTGCAACGAAAAGTTTCGATAGTTCGAAAGCTTGCAATTTCATTGCTTTAGAGCCTACAATGGACACATTGGCTAAATGAATAATTTTGCTCGCACCAATTATAAGTTTCTTCCCAAGTTTACCGAAATACTTGCCAAGATTTGCGGAGGGAATATTCGCGGTCGCTGCCGGAGGTGGCTGTAGCATTTTGGAGTAATGACATGAGTATGATCATGAACTCGCAGTAGAGGATAGTTTGGATTTTCCCCCATTCACACAAAGTGCGCTTCAGGCAGGAGGGCACAGGAGGGCACAATGTGTAATGGCAGGATGGTATGGATTTTATTCCCTTCGAGGGTGTACTTCAAACACGAGGGCCACAATCAATGCCACGAGCGTTATTCAATCCGAAATTCGGCTTCGTTCTATGTATATCGCTTTATCTATTAACTTAAATAATATTTAGAAATTACTTAATCAGCTTTCAACTTCCCGTAATACCTACATAGAATTTGTATAATCATTTGTGTTACATAGAATCTTGTACATAAAATGACGCAATAATTGTAATTTGGTGACTCGATTATTGACTATTATACAAGTGAGAAGTTTGGCTTCACCTCAGTCGTATCGGCTGATAAAATTATCTAACAAATAGGAACTTACATAATCATTTACGCAAACGTTATTTCAATGCTAGACTTCTTCCCTTTAATCTACCGCTCGATACATCTGCTCAACAGTTTAAACCTGTCAGAATAGTGCATTTAACGTTTCTGTCACTGTGTTAAAGTTTTATGAATTACAAATTACTGCGAACTTTAAATGTCTGTGCTTCAAATAATGGTACGAACCGTAATGGCTCGTAAAATTAGAATTCGAATTGCCAGGACTAATGACAGTGCGATTACCGGGCGCAGAATGACTGTGTTTAATCTCTGTTTACAGTTGAACTGGCCTTGAATTCGAGGCATTGGTACCTGGTACAGGATTTTTCAATGTCCAATCGAACTCGCGTAATGCCGCAAATTATTGGCGAATTCTTTCAACAGACCAAACCTCTTAGCGTAATTAAAGCACTTAGCTCTAAAGCGACACGTAATGTGCTTGCCACGTGTAGTTACTAACAATTTGCATTTCTCCCATTTTCACACCTGAATTATGGAATCATCGAATTTCAACCCTGTTCCATATAATGACAAACGCAAATTGCAGTGCATTAATTCATGTTCGCGCGCTTGTCAAGGGTGCCGTTGAATTACAAGCACTAATGACACTCGTTACCGTTGCAATTAACGAAATTAAGTGGACGCCCGTAAGTGTCCGTCCAGAACTCCCATCAGGTCATGTCAGGTGAACATAATCGCCGAACATTTCTGTGCTCCGTAGTACTTAGTTGTGCTTTCATACTGACTAATTTTTGAACAAACCGCATGAATATAAGGAATGTTGAATGGCAGATTGGAAAGCACCAACCAAGCTCTATTGGTCTTGCGAAAAACACAATTTTCAGTGAATAACAGTAATGCCATAAAAATGCGGTGATTCCACCCTCGCTACTCGGTAGAGAACTGGCTTTACCGCCTCGCGCATGCGTCGTTGCACCGGAACAATTCAAATTAACGGAAGCCGTACGCACACATGTGAAGGGCGTGCATTGACGTCCGAGCGTTAATTAGCGACATTAACTTCACTGCTTATTTCCTGACGTATGATCAAAAATAAAAATAACATTTTTCGCCGGCTAAACTCTTCAATTTCGGAAATACGACAATTCAAATAAAGTGCAAGAACATTTTTTTTAACATAGGTTAAATTTAGTAGCTCCACGTGAAAGAGCATGAGAAAAGCTTCAAAGAAAAACTTATGTTGTTTATAACATTCGACCGCTGATTCAGACGTGAAGGTCTTAGAAAAATCGAGAAACTCTTAAGGTACACCCCTTGCCATTTTTGCCAAAAACTGATGGTCCTCAGATTTAATTGCCCTTTTAGTATATCAAAGGGGGTCGAAAATAACTCAGAACGGCGAAAGCCGAAGTGGAAATTTCGTAACAGTTTAAGAGCCAAAGATGTGTAAAAAAATCGTGAAAAACGAGCTTGAAAATGAGATCAAACATAAAAACTCTAACGATCGACTTGTAATTGTACCATATGAAAAGGAGTACGAAGTGACTCACAAAAATCGCAATCGCGCCGAAATATTCGAAATAGTTTCTAAGACATGACTAGAAATAGACGAAAAATGGACAAGAAAACGAGGAGAAAACTGGTTTTTTTAACGACCTACGACTAAATGTGTAGGATTCCACTTATTCCTACATACTAAATGAAAAAGGACTGCACGTGGGTCCAGAAAACGCAAACCACACTCTAAAATTCGCATTAGTTACCGAGTTTTGAAGGGAAATAAACGGAAAATGACAGAAAATAAGCCGAAAATACGCAAAAATAGGCGAAAAATGTCAAATTTTTTTTTTGATTCGGACCGATACCGTTCGATAGAGGGTGTTTTGCCCTGAAGATAGACCACTTTCCGCGCGCTGAACTCTTCATAGTTTCCGAGATATGACGATTTAAAGAAAGCAATAAAAAATTTTTTTCAAAATTGCTGATCGCGATTAATCCCACGTGAAAGTACGTCCAAAGAGCTTTAAGAAAACCTATATTACTTATAGGTTTCGTTCGCTAGTTTAGACGGGACAGGGCCTTGAAGAAATCGAGAAAATCTTAAGGTTTGATTGCTCTTTTAACATATCAATGGGGGTCCAAAATGACTCGGAAAAATGCAAGGCGCACCCCGAAATTCGCAATAGTTCCGGAGATATCGGCAAAAATGTGTGGGAAAATTGTGCCAGATGAAAAGGGGTACAAACAAAGTTGGAAAAAATGCAACCGCACTGAAAAATTCGAAATAGTTTCCGAGATATGGCCGAAAACATGCACAAATCTAACTTGTTCGGTGAAATATAATGAAACACGATTGTAACGTCGCTCAGTGTAACAACGTTGTCGTCTTAACGGATGCTCAACTCGGCTTTGAGTTGAAAACTATGTATCTACGCTAATTTCATGACGGTTCGCACATAGAATTCGGAGGAAGAGAAGGACAAGTTTCCGTTTCTGCAGCCCTGCCTACCTGTCCGCCTCCGCAGGTATGCTTAAGCTCAGGGATGGACTTACTCCCGGTAAAATTCAACGTCTTCAACTTTACCACACTAACAGTCAACCATTGACTAATTTCCTGTAGTCAGAATCCCATTACAGATTTTACCGTGGGTATAACGATTTACCTCCAAAGTTATGAATAAACTTCTATGTGAAACTATACAGTGGACTCTCGTGTAACGGGGTTAATACTAGATTTACGGAGAAATATGTACGTATACGGCATACAGACTTAAAAGATTAGAAGCCTCAAGGAAATGAAATTAGACACATATTTGTATCATTCCATTAATAAAAGACAGCAAAAATGGTTAAAAAGTTCTAATCATAGATTTTTGTCATTTTTGATATTACATATACGCGTCTTATTATATCAGGTGTTGTGCGAGAATTGCATTATATGAAAAAAACGGGTAATATTTTAGTCCCTCGCAGAGACTCGCATTATACGGAAGTCTACTGTACTTCTGAAGCTGAAGTTAATTTCGTAGCTGTACGAGAATCGCCCCATATGAAAAAAACTCGTTGTAATATTTTTAGCGCGTTGTAGGAAGTTGAGTTATACGGGAGTTTACTGTACTTTTGAAGCTAAAATCATAACGCAGAAGTTAATTTCGCAGTTGTACGAGAAACGCCTTTACGAAAAAAAACTGTTGGTAATATTTTCAGCGCGTTATAGGAACTGGTGTTATAGGGGAGTTTACTGTGCGGAGGCTCATTTTGTGCTTTTACGAGAATATGAGAAAGGTGAGAATAATTTTAGCGCGTCATATGGACTGGCGAGTATACCTCCGAAGCCGGAATGACAAGGCAGGAATTAATTTGGGAGTGCGTTCTTTTTTCCATTACGTAAACGTGACAAGAGATCTCGCAGGAGATTGTCGGCGCACATTGTTTCCATGCGGTTCGATCTTTCGTTAAATACCGTTGTTACGTGGAGCCGCAATTTAACAGCGTGCACTTCCGGCGCATCGCTGCAAAACGCTACCGTTGTGCAGGCATCCGGCAATTCACGGCGCTGCCTGCCAGCTATTAAATTGGAGTTCGACGTATTACTTTGGCGGCAAACATTCTTCGCCCGCGCCGGTCGGCGCCGCGTTCAGATTCGCACAGAAAAGTGACGAGAAACTTTCTTCATTTCCTCCTAACCTCCTTTGTGCGCTCGAAAGGTGAAGAAAAAAGCTTGAAAAATGACCGCTCGAACAATGCTCATTCGAAATATCGTTGAAAGCTGCGTTAGGCTGAGCCTGTTCAGCATCGCAATAGTCCGCCATAGACAGTAGTGATGCGTACCAGAGTAGTAGTGTAGTAGACTTTCCTCCTTAGCGTTGCAAGAGTTCCTGGCGAACACGCTTACTCCGCAATCCACGTTCCAGTTTGTTGCGATTACTACCGTGTTTCTACCGTGACATTTTTTCATCGTACGATGTAATGAGGCGCAATATAAACTGATTTTAGCGAATTCCTCGCGAGAGGAACGTCACGAAGGAGGCGGCCGCGGAAAGCTCGAGGGCTGAGGAGATGCAATGCAATTAGGTTTGTTCATTGTCGTTGGTTAGAAGGATACGATGAGGTACTTCGTTTTCCGAGAAAACGGAATAAAACGTTGCCGGAGAACATCTCTTCTCTATTTCTGACGGAGTCATTAGCGCACATTTAAGTTGGAGCCATCGGTCGAAAATGAAATTGCGAGGGAAGCGCGGGATGAAAACGTTCCTCGATAATTACGTCGGAACGATTCCTTTCTTGATTATGTTGAGAGCGTATCAGACCGTTAGAAGTATTAGCCCTCTCCTGCAATCGACGTACTAACCGTTTCGCAACCCTTAATTAATTCGGCACTAATTGCTTTCTTTCAAACCGAGAAAATGATTCGCTAAAACCGGTCTGGTCATCGTCATTGCTGGAACAATAACCTTTCAACATAGAAAACGCAAAATGCTCCACAATAATGAGAGGCGATATCTCTGACAGTTAATAATTGCGGTGAAATTGTTTGCCATGAGTCACCGCGAATTCAAATCAGCCGCTCATAGGTCGGCTAATAAAAATTAATTCCTCTTAGAGGGAAAACTGCACGCTTTTATTAGAATTTCAGATACGATCAAATGGACGCAGATTCCTCTTTAATATGACGGCATTAACGTGTTATAAAAACGAATCAAAATTCTGCCCTATTAATTGCATAAAACTCATAAAATCACACTAAATAAAATTAATTTCAATAATATAATTCATCACAAGTTTTTTTCATTAACGTTTATGTACTGCCGATAGTTTGAGTTTCACATAAATATGCAAATTTATTTCGTATCGATAGGCGGCTCTCTTATGCGTTAATATCATCCGATTTAAAGACGATTTGTCTCGCGTGATTTACAATATTCGGACACATTATGATTCTGCTTCCTCTCGTACACAAAGAGGAAAGTCTGTGGGGGGAATTTGCCGTCGAAGAATCCCGGTATCTATCAAGGATGAGGTCGAATATCTATGGTGAAAGAGAGAAGACGGTGCAAGTAGAGAAAAAGAGATGCGACGATTGCTCAGGGAAGTATCCCATCGTAATCCTTATTAAAAGCTTAGTTTCTATTAAAAGGCTAACCTAGATAGCGAATCGATGATAAATGAAAGAATAGCTGTGACAAAGTAGGTAGATGGCATTACTAGAGACTTGGAATAGGTGTTTTTAATTTTTCAAATACCCCGGTTCAAAGCCCCTGTTGCTTAACACAACAATTAATAGGAGAATACGCATTTGAATACACAGAAGGTGTGGCAATCGTGTGTAAATAATTACGTACCATTTGTTTCACTAACGGTGTTTGTGTCGGAACGTACGTAAGATAACAGATGGGCGTTGATAATTTCAGGACATCTGTCTGATAGTTAGAACATGCATTAAATACATATGAAAATTACAGCACGGGTAATTAGTGCCTGTAAAATCAAACTGTAATTCCGAAAAAAGTTACATCAATATTACATTGAAAATTAAGGGTAGAAACAAAGTACGTAGTAAGCTTATCCTTCTACAAAATTGCAGGAGGGACAAAGAAATGTAAAACAATCTTTGACTAGAGGCCAAGATAGGCAGAATATGAATCAAAAATACCATGTCACTGGAATTACTGTAAATAATGGGACGGTATTGCTCATCTACATCTACATTAACGAATATACATTTCCAATAGTTCTCTAAGCTTTTAAAGATAGTCAAAAAGCTGAAAAAGGGATTCTCATATTTTCAACGTATGAATAAAAGTAGGCGACAAGTGCAAACAATTTTTTCTTCTAGTGGTATATACCATTCGATAGAGAGTAATTTGCGCCGAAAATAAACTACAATTTGCCCTCTGAACCCTTCATAGTTTCGGGGATATTACAATTTAAAGAAAACACAAAAAATATTTTTTTCAGATAGGACAAATCTAATAGACCTACGTGAAAGAGCGTAATAAAAAGCTTAAAAAGGTCTATGGTATTTATAAATTTTGACCTCTGGTTCAAACATGAGAGCATTTCGACATTTCTTGCGAAAAGATGGTGGTTCTCAAATTGAATTGCCCTTTCAGTATATCAAAGGGATTCGAAAATAACTGAGAGCGGCGCAAGCCGCACTGGATAATTCGCAATAGTATCAGGGATATGGTAAAAAATATGTGGAAAAATCGTGAAAAACGAGCCTGAGTATGGAATAAAAAATGAAACCCCTACCGATGAAATTTTCATTGTGCCATTTGAAAAAGGGTACAGAGAGACTCAGAAAAATCACAACCGGGCTAGAAAATCAGAATGATTTCGGAGATACGGTAAAAAATAAATGACAAAACAAAAAGAAAACGCAATTAGAACACGTGCGAAATGCGCATTTGTTTACGTTCTTTAAAAAACTTTTATTTATAATAGGCTGCCACCACTTGTTCCGATGAATTAGAAGCGTGAAAACATCGAGAACTTAATTTTAGAAATGTTAATCCGTAATAATGCATTTAAAGACTATTCTGTACGTATTCTGTAATTACTTAATAGCGAAACGATATCAACCTTCGTGCGGTTATTGGACAACAACGTTTAAGAGCGAACCAGCTTGTTCTGCCCCTTTGTAACCCCGTCTACCCTTTTCACCCATTTTCCTCCCGCCATCCGAGAAGGGTGATTTGAAAGGAGACATAAAAACCGGTGTACTTCTCGTTTAACATGCGCCGCACGGTTTCCTATTGCCTTTGTTTGTCGGGTTCCCCATTGTTTCTTTATTTATCGCGCGACCCCATATGAATCGAGGCGCGATTCACGATTTACTCTGTATACTCCAGTGCAACGAGGTCCCTCGAATAACCCACGTTTACCCGCAACAATCGCATCGGCTCCGGTTTGTATTGCACCTGCGATCATTTCGTCGCACGTTATGTTGTCCTTTTCATTTCTACATCGGAAGTTGTACATTTTTTTTGTTTGTGAAAACGCATGCAGTTCCCTTTCCACAGTGTAAATGCGCGTGCGTCTCGTAAAGAAACTCGGGCAGATCGTGTACAGAAAATGTAAAAAGTGTCTCTATGGTGGACAGGGCTTTTTAGAATAATTAATTAAAAACGATGGCATACTAAGTGAAGCCTGCCGAACAGGATAGATTTATCGAAATATCGATAAGCTGAATATTTTGTTCCGACCAAGCTGTAGGCTGAATAAGTGACAAGCTGGTCGCGAATCAGCGTGCTTCCTGCCACGAATGCATGTATGCATGCAAGCGCAGACAAGGACATGCCGTTGATGCAAAATTCGACGCAAGAAAAATCAGAACATCGGCTATTTGTTTATAATGTGTCCCATCGGGGTAAATAATGAGTGAATAATGCCCATCTGGACGTAATTATGACTGCAGCCTGTAATTAAATATCCCCGTTCGCAAATTCTCCAATTTCAAACTGCCAATGGACGCATTTTCATCAAGAGTTTATTGAACAGCGTTACTTGCGCTATTGATAATTGACCGTCACGAAAAAGCATCGAATCGCACTTGCGAAATAGTGAAACGGAACGGAACCGTGTGGAATTGGATGCGAAATTAGTGTTGTACATTTGGTTAAACCAAATCGTTTTGTTACGTGTAAAAGATTTTTCCTGTAGCTTGTTCCGCCGGTACCTTCTTATTGTCTTATCATTAAATGCTTATTGTTTTGCTAGCACGGGATTCAAACTATCGATCGAGTCGGCTCCACGACGTTGTGATAATTGAACGCCAAAGGCATGACTGTTCGAGCATTCCAGGAACTTTCTCAGAGTGATTCAACTCCGCATTCTCTCTCGGTGGTCGTACTGATAATACAGTCTGTTGCCCTTAAATATTCAACACGATTAACTATCGCTGATGCCCAACATTTTCATGCTTTGCGTAAAAAGTGCTTGCTTTTAGTGCAAAGAACAAATTAGGAATCAACGAAATGAAAGAATATTAAAGACTAACGAATCGTGGACGAAGAGTACTCGAGGGTTCGAATGTTAACGGACTATCGAGAATTATCGCCAGCATAGCCGGGCTGAAGTTTGCGAACGAAAAGTTAACGGAGAGAGGGAGATAAACCCGTCCATCGAACGCGCATATATCAGCTTTATCGCAGCGAAAGTTTTCTTTTGATACACGTCTAGACGGCTATCACCAGTTATTTCAGACTATCGAAATTCGGAAATTCACGTCATTCCGCTGGCAGCAGTGACGTCCGTTCTCAACTTTGTAAATCGGCTTAAAAGTAGTGTAATAGGCGTGAAGTTAAGTAACGAAAGATTATATAAATAGCACGAAAGCCGCGTTTGCTGTGAGCTCAAGGCGCACAGGTGCTCACGCAACATAGGCATCTGTCCTGGGACGAGAATCTCCGGGAATTATAATTGCGCCGCGAAACTCTGGCGGATGATGACGAAAAATAGCGTTGTTTGTCGAAAATTCTCCTCGTTCCAGTTCCCTCGGACTACAATTCCCGCAGAGCTACTTTACGCCTCTAATTCCTGCCCTGTCGAATTTGTTTTCACTCTCTTCGGCAAGCGCCACTTCGCGAATTACTGTTCCTCTACACTATGGTTATACGACCCACTTAGACGCATTCCTAAACCGGTTTTGTCTAAAACTGTTTTCGCTCTCGACGGAAGCTGTCTCGCGAATTTTTACTCGACCTTTAATTTTGCGGCGGCAATACATTTGCCACTGGGGGGGGGGGGGGGGGGGGGGGGGGGGGGGGGGCTAACAATATATTTTCGGCTGATCACTTGTAGAATCGAAGAATTTTCATTGAACTTTCGTCGATTCACAAATTACGAACGGTCGACATGTTCGATATTCGCGAGGCCTTATTTTCTCCATTGAACATCCGTGTTCCGTCGCGAAAGCTGACCAAGTTAACCGGCAAATCCTAAACAAACGGCCTCCTTGCGGGAAGTGAGAGGCGGCAACTTGTACGATCTCCCTTCTATCGTGCGTCTTTAACATCTGCAACAGTCTGCACTTTTACGGAAATTCCCTCGACACGCCTCGATCCATCCTTCGTCGGATCTCCTACAAATTGCTTTCGCACAGATTTCTTATCGGACCGGAAAGGGGTCGACTAAGTGGAAACATCGTAAAATAGCGACTCGCAAGTGATCAAATTGATTTGTTATTTCGGTAGTTTCGAAACTATTACCCGTGCATGCGAGCCAGCGGGCCTATAATAGAGGAATTGCGAAAGAATTTATTTAGATGGACAGTAGAATGATAGATTAGATTTGGTAGAAGAAAGCATGAACGAAGAGTGAAGAGAAAATAATGAAAGACGCGTCTTTTAATGTTCCAGGTCCCGAAGGCGTAGCGCGAGTGGCGTGACGGACGTGCACACGCAGCAGCAGCAGCAGCAGCAGCAGCAGCAGCAGCAACAACTTCAGCTTCAGGAGAACAACAACAGCAGCGCACGGGATTCAAAGAAGTCGCAGGAGGGACTGGGGCCCGATGAGATGTGGGCCCCTGGCGGTCTCGGGCATCACCGGGAGCTGCCAGTCGATGTGCCCGACACCCTCCTGCAAAAGGCCTACCCCAACAAGGTAAAAAACCGCTCTTCCGATTATCGGAATGAGCTTCGCCGTCCCCGTAGCGCTAGCGACCTCGACCTCTCCCTAAATATCAAAAACGACACCCTTAAAAGACGCAATCCGATTACCGCCGAATCTCCAACGTCAAACGTTTCGCCAACCATCAGCACCGGTTCTAACGCAAATCTCAGTACTACCACGGCTACCACCCCCACTACGAACACGATCACCACGACAAACACTAAGATCGATGACCGTACGACGGCGGATGCCATTGACGGAACGCATACGATGATGAGAGTCGATCCAAGTTCGATCGTTCGTAACGATACGGCCGGGGTCGTAAGAAACGGCAAGCCGACGATGATGAAGATCGAACTTAAGATCGAGGAATCCAGAAAGCTGAACGACGAGGAGGCGTTGCCGGAAAAAGAATTGTCGAAGAAAGATTTGGATAAGTTCCGAACGAGTCCGTCGAGCAACGCTGGTTCGCCGGACTTGAAAATTCCGTTCAAGGACTCAGACGAAGAAGATGAGGGCGTTAACGAGGATACCAGCGGACAGAAAGAGTCAAGCGTCGATATCGAGGATGATTATCCGTTCGCGAAAGAGGACTATCCGACGATGCTGAAAACTTGTAGCGACGATTCGGCCAGTCCGAGAAGTTCCTCGGGCAGATCTGATAGTACGGCACCCCTGGACACCAGTTTAGTCGTGAGACACGGTAAAAGTCGTAGCAAAGATTCCCCTACGGCGACCTACGACGCACGAAGGATCGATTTGGGATCTCCGTGTAGACCGGTCGTGGCGGAAATTAAAGTCGCACCGCTCTTTGGCCGAAATCGAGAAACGACGTCCTTTGACAACCCTGCTTACGGCTTGGCAGATCTTCAGGACCTTCAAGGATTATTGATGAGGTCCGACGAAGTGTCTGACTTGACGCGATTAATCGATGAACAGTGTCCTCTTCCAAGAATGCCCTCGCGCGATCAGGAACTCGCGATAGAGACTCCTCGAGGCAAGGAGAATCGACTTAAAGCGAATGACAGTGCGCAGCTTGAGAGCTGTACGAAGCGGAAAACGTCGAAGCGCCGAAACGATAATAAGCTAAAAGCGAAATCACGGAGCTTGGATGTCGAAGAATTGATAAAGGCGAGCTCGACGGATGATTTGATCGGAATCGAACTGAACAGTTTGTCCTCGACGTCCTCGCGACAGCGACCGAAGAAGAAAAGACATCAGCAGATATCAAGTGGATATTCAACGCTTCGTAGCGAGGCGTCCGGAGATCTTGAAAATACCGACCGCTCTTTCCTCGTCGTCGGCAAAAGTTACAGAGAAGTCGCTGTCGACTGTCCGCCCGATTTCGTTCCCGTGACAAAATGCCATCCCGTATACCCGCCGCCGTATAAAACCGGCCTGACGCCAGGAAACAGCAAACACGGAACGCTCGAGCCGAAACGAGAGAATGCAAACGGCCGAGTCGAACAGTCCTTGAACGCATCTAGTAAAATCAGCGAGAACGACGAAGGAACGAAATCGACCGATAACGCGTCGACGAACATCTCCAATACTAATACGTTAGGCCATTCCCCAAGAATAAACACGAGCGAGCTAAACGCTTTAACGTTGTCTTTGAGAGACGACGAACACGCTAAGGACAGAAAGCAGGAGAGGAAGGTAAGGTCCAAAGTCAAGAGCTTGATTGTCGACGGCTTGCACTCTCTTATCACGCACCAACGTCGCAAGAGGAACGACGAACGACGCCCTTTCTCGCTTCACCTTTCCGGCTTGCACTCTCCCGCTGATGTATTTCGCGACGCGGCTAACGAATTTCACGAAAACGTACGGCGACGCAAGTCCACCGAGAATTTCACGAGACGTCGGACGGCAGATGAACAGTTTCATACTGAGGCTAGGCTCTTCGGTTCCGTCGACAATCTTCTCTGCGATTCCCACAAGAGTTCCGTCGTTACCTTCTCTTACGATAATCCGTGTTTCAAGAATTCCCCCGAAAGTAAAATCGACTTTTCTTATGATAATCCTTCTTTGAACCTTTCGCCTCACTCCAAAGTTCCTCTTTCTTCTCATGATTTTCGCAATACTGTTTGCGTAAATGTACGTCAAGACAACCGTATACGTGATCCTTGCTCGAACAATTCTTTTGAGAGCAAAGCTACTTTTTCTCCTGGCAACATCTATCCTGATGACTCTTCAAATTTACCACCAGTTCATTCTGTTGATAATTCTTCTTTGAAAGATTCTCCTAACAGTAAGATTTCTGAGCGTAACCATCATCCGAATGTACCAATTTCAAAATCTTCCAGATGTAAAACTTCACTTTTGAATGGCTCGGACGATTCTCATTTTGAAGAAGTACCGATAACCGCGCAACCTCATTTCTCGTCCCTTCTCCACGAAAAGGGATCGTTAGAAACGATTCCGTGTCGATTATCCTGCGTTCAGGAAACCAATCAAAACTGCAGAAATTCACTTCGCGAGTTGTCTTCCAATAATCGCTTCTCCAAAATTCGTTCATCCCTTGAGATTCCGAAAAAACGCGGCCGCAACTCTTCACCCCCGAAGACCACGATCTTTGAGATTTTTGACGATCTCGACATTTCGCCCAACACCCAGAACAAGAAAAATTCTATGCTGTCATTCGAATACGAATGTTCCAAGTATTTCGATCTCTCGATTTCTTCGTTTGCGAGTCGAAACAATTTCGATCCTGTTAAGCAGCAATCTAAAAGCGATTTCGATCTCGTCGGTTCGAAATGTAATTCTTTGGTCGATGAAAAACGCTCGTGGCTGTCCGACTCTCGCTTGAACACGAAATTGTTCTCGAAATCATGGACGGACATCGACGGAATTAGAGACACAATCGCATTAACGACTTTGCACGCTAATAACGGACGAACGCCACAGAGTTCGTCGGCGGCTGATGACTTGGCTTTGGGAAACTTTTGGCAGGACAACCACGACCTTGAGCACCCGCAGGTAAAACGCACTCTGACCTATGCTCTTGCTGTTTTGTTTGACGAACGGTTCTCATCAGTCGCTAAATAATTTTAGCTTAAAGGCATGTCGTAACAACTAAGAAAATAACATAAAGTACCGATAGAAAATGATGACACAATTTCAACGACAGATTGGAACAAGTACATCGAATGAAACGTGACTAAACGCATGCCGTGCAAGTAACCGCATGCTAGCGTAGACAGCTAACCTTTTAGAACGTAACAAAAGCTTAACCCTCATAGAATCGCACAGCTTTCTCTGCTATCATCATCTTTCCTCTCCTCTCATACTCTGGCTTTCATTTCCGCATTCCGCGAACGGCAAGAAGATTTGCAAAATACCGGGGAGACTTTCAGTGGAAAGGAAAATTGATCGGAATGTATGCAAGTACTCGATTTGGAATTTCACCGATTTCAAGAACGGACAGTAAACGTCGACGAGTAGTGTTTTTAGTTTTGGGAAACGGTGCTTGGGAAGGATTAATCCGAGCCGTCTTTTGGACGGATTTTTAGGCCGGCCTCAACGGAGTGAAGCCAGCGATACCACCTAGGGATCAGAAAAGGGCACCTGCCAGGCCGCCGAAGGATAATCTGCGCTTCTCCGCGCAAAACAACAACGTCGAGACAAGCGATAACGCCAACGCCGAGCCAACGCAGCAGCAGCTACACTCTATCAGGAAGTATCAAGTAAGTTCTCTGTATTTTTCTCACTCGACCGTCTCCTGTCCCCCACCCGGTCTTCCCTTTCAAGATATATCAGCAGAACGCTTCAAAAATCTATCTCCTTACACTATGCCTTGAACGGTCGTTCACGTTACATACATTTATGCGGTATGAATGCTCGGTAGAGAATTCGGTCGTCTATCCCGAGGAAGCGATTATGCAAACGTAAAATTAATCCTGGCTTGCGTCACGGCATGCACTTTCAGCTCTGCGATGCGGTCTTTAATATTATAACGCTGCGCGCCAAGGCGCTCCCGGTATATCCTCAATTCCGCAACTCGTAGATTACCACATCGATAATCGCGTAAATCTCGATTGACCCAACACCAGCCATCCGCGTTCAATAGAACTTAATGGGAATTATTTTGCAAGTCATTCAACGTCTCGTCCCCTAAATTCTCCTATATCGAATGCACGTCCAACGAGGTGTAAGCGTTTAGAGCTATTACATCTAATAAAGTGATATTGCAAAGGGTGTTACTGCGTGTAAGGCAATTCTACTTGGAAGTGTTAGCTGAGAATGTGAGATATTCATTTACCGTGTCACGTTTCAGTGTTAATTAAAAAAAAAGATGCACATGCAATTGACATAATATCGACGGGAACCTAACTTATGCGGCAATCTATGTTGCCTCATGTATTTTCATAACTAAAGTTCCATCGGCTACCGATAATCTCTTCGAACGCATCCTATGCATTTTTTTATGCTGGCCTAATTCGCCGGAATAAAAATGAACCCCGACAGGGTGAGGGGCGCCTTTCGGACCCAGTGAACTCGATAAAGTACGTAAAGTCGCACGGCAACGTTCTAATGCAAAAGCGCGAGTATTGGTTTTTATACGATATGGACCGTATCCGTCGTACACGTCGCATATATGGAAATGCCAATAGCAACTCGCTGACATAACGAATAATACGGACACAGATAACAGCGATTCTTACCGAAGTTTAACGGTGTGTTAGGCGTCAAGAGTTTAGTGCATTGATATGGTTGCGTGTGCAATGACAATACATACAATTGCATACAGATCGCATTGCGTAATGGCAGAATACGAAGGCAGACAAATGACAGATCGTTATTTAAAAGGGGACACACGGTGTGCCCGTTCGCCTACGCGGACATTTGCACAGGAAATTGCAGATCCGTGACAATGGTTATCGAAGAATTGCTGCGCAAACGCAGATGCGCAACACCGAAATTCCTTTGCCGACCTCGTGGCTGCCGGGAGTAGGAATTAATTCTTCCCCACTGATTATAGTCGGTTGAACCGTTCAACGGGATTACTGTCCAAAAAATTCACTAAAGGCTACCACCTATTCCTCGATTCTTCACTGACTTTACTAAATTACTGCACTTATCATAATTCCATTCCTATATTTCTCAGTCTATATTAAACAATGCTAATATCAACACAGGAAATAAAGGAAAATACCTGATGTAAAACTTGACGACTGTCAATAAATAAATAAAAAAAATAAACATTTCATCAAACAACACATATTTTCAAAACTGCGAATGTAGAATAAAAAAAAAAACGTACTTTTGTTGTTGAGGAATTCTATAATGACTAATTCACCGTTAAATTTCTATTTCCTTTGTTAGTGAAAATAATTATAATTTAATAAAACTAAACGTATGAACCTACGTCAGTGTGCCTGAAGTGGTTAATATATATATACTGGATGGGACATTACTTTCACAAAATGTATATCCTTGCTGCGAACCATCAAATTACATAATTAAAAAAAAAACTAATAATCACTGCCCAAAGATTCAGTTTTCAACTCAAAGTTTTCCCAATGGAATTATTATATGACGTGTACGCAGGACACTTTCTATATTGCTAATACCATAATACTGTTTCACTATGCTAGATTGCTGTTGTGTGAAATTGTTCGCCATTCATTATTACCTCAAACCGACAAAAGTTCTAGTAAAACTAAATATAATTCCACAGTAGAGGTAAAGTCTGTGTGTCCATTTTTGACATATACACTACAATATTTTATGACATTATAAGATGTAGTTTCGTACTGAGATATGACTTATTACGCCCGTCAGTAGTACTACCAAAATTGCTAACGTAAGCTTAGATCATTATATCCTCCAAATTTTTTCATATCGTCATGTTTTTCCCATACTTTTTAACATCAATTAAGATGCCGAGAGAAGAATTTATATATCATAAGAATACAATACAACCTACAATGTACATTTTAATCAGTTTGGGGTATGAGCCCGGTATATTCTGCTACTGTGCCATAGAACATGTTACATATAATGTACCAACCATTAAGGCACATGAAACAAACTGATGAAAAGTACGAATGGAAACTAATTTAGGCCTACCTTTGAAGAATTGTTATTCTGATGACGATTAACACTGCGTTTAGATCTCATGGCATAAAGGGTCGTACTGCGTCAGACATTCTACTGGATTCAGTATCCTACTTCAGCATCCAGCATTTTACTGCAATCAGCTCTGGTGACAAGAAAGTTGTCATAGAAATGAGCTCATGTACGTAACGTGTGATGCCAAAATAATCAACTAATAAGCGTCAAAGTATGTTACAAACACATGTAGTGCGATATAAGTAAATGGAATAACACAATGCACATACATAGTCCAATATATAGATAAAATAAAGAAATTAAATAAAACATGAAGCGAAATATGAACACTAAGAAGAAAGATATATATAGCAAGAATCAATATTAGGGAAGCATGTGCTGGCAGTGGCCCAAATTTTCGGTGAGCATCTGAAAGGGCAGGCAATCTCGGCTGTCGGCATAGTCCTAAAGAACTGCATCGCATCGTCTTCAAGTGTTGACTGCATTATCTATCAATTTAGAAACGGGAAATAGGAAAAAGGAAAATCTTACCAACTTAAATTGTTGTCGGCAACGAAAAGGTTAGGTGAAGCCAAGATGGCGGACAGGAGCGCCAAGTGATCGGTGACAAGTGATCGATCACCAAGTCGATGGAGTGAAGGAATGAATGCTCGGAGTGAAAAAATTGATGTATTTGATTCCATCTGGCTTGTTGCGATGATGAGATGTAAATTTGGAACTCGGACAGAACTTTGAACAGGTTGATTCGAAGAAATTGTGACGAGCGACGTGAATCCGTGTAGACGGCCGCCATGATGCGACGTGAGAGAGATAGAGTCGATTGACGATCGTGTAGGAGATGAGATGCATGCGCTACCTAGCGACGCTCGCTGGAACCTTGATAATCCGGCGGAACACTCAATTTGAACATGAGCACCTGCAACAGCATGTATAAGTACTTCGTTACCAAGGACAAAGATTATATAATATAAAATATACTGCAATTATGCAGATTACAAGGTACACTTTCGTTTGCCGTTGGTTAGTGGTGCCGTTAGCTTTCGCGTCGCTAGGGCAGGAATATGCTAGAAATCGTGTTTTCAATTCGTTTAGCTTGAAACGATAGACAAGGAACGCTTTGAAGGAATGCTCGATTGTCGTATCTAGAAAATTGTCGCGTCGGAAAAAAGCCATCTAGGAATCACGTTCGAAATTCACACAGTCCCGAGTGCGAGAGAGTGTGAGAAATGCCAGAACCTTACGTGACCGGCTCGAGCGAGCATGTTTATCTTACAGAATCCTCACACCGCTTTACCCGCCTTAAGTCAAGTGTGGCCTGGAATGTAAAGAACCCCACAATAGTCTAAGATTACATGCCTCAAGCGTAACGTTACGAGCGTTCCGATAGGTGTAGATATAGGGTGACTCAACCGAACTGCATTCATCCATCCAGCCGTTCCCGTCGTCATCTTTCCCTGACCTTAGGCGGGAAAAAAAGTATCGACATTTGATTTGTGGGATCCCCAGCACAATGATCCTTTGAACGTTGCATTTTCCCTGAGACAGGTTCTGCTTCTTTTCACACGCCGGGCACGTGTACAAATTCCGCTTTTCTTCGATGCGTTGGGCATCCTTTTCGACGAGGATTGTGCACCTTGCATTCATCGCCGGACGACTTTAAACGTTACATTTTTGTTGGGGGGGGGGGGGGGGGGGGGGGGGGGGGGGCGACTCCACTGCCTTGCTATTCTCGAAATAGGGACGTGGAAAAGCGAGTTTTATCGAATTAATAAGTAGGGAACCGGCTCGTGACACGTTCCAGGTTAATTAGACGCGGATGCGCGTTTAATTATGCGGCGACGAATAAATTATAGGATGCTGGTAAACGTTTTTTGTACACGACGACAAATTGCTGTAATGACGTGAAAGAGGGGTGTCTTTCTGTCGTTGGCGAAACGTCTGCCAGAAAATGTTATTTCATTTTAAGCGAGTGCTTCGTCGCAACCCTGTGGCGTAATTAAAAATCTTATATACCGTGATTAAAATAAATTGACCCTAACGATATTAGAACGCAACAATCTAGCTTACCAGTCTGTATTGGCATACACACTGGGAGACACAAAAGCTAAAATATTACAGGATTATTCTCCACTTTGTTTCAACCGTTGACGCCATTTTTTCTCGGAATTCTCAGTGGCATTATTACCGTAAACGCAGAGCCCCGCTTTGAGGAAACCTTACAGCGAAAACTGGGGGCTTCGCAATGGTATTCTTTCCACCTTCCTTTCCACCCCTTCACGTCTCACAATCTGTAACAAGAGCAAGAACAATGGTGTTATGTAAACCGATATTGTACTAGGTAGGTTCTTGAGATAACGCGAAACGATATTTGTGCGACCAGACGGTGGGGTTGATTTTTGCATATGTCACAAAGTTCCAGTAACAGGCGTGCTTATCGGTCGGTCGGTGGGCGGATCTCAGATAACTAAATAACGCGTCGCTGATCTGGTGATGACGTATTATTGATTGCGTGTGTCCCGTGGGCTTCTCGCTGCGGTTCATCAGGAATTTCTTTATGGATATTATGTCATTAGCGTAACTAGGGTAACCGTCTTTCAACCCATCATTTTCTATAAATTAATGTTTTGTAACTTTAATTTAAGTACTACGCAGAATGCATTTCATCCATATCAGAGGATATTTCTAAATATAATGTAATCGACTTAATGTTATCGATTTTTTTTTGTTCAGGAACAATTACGAAAACGCAAAGATGAAGAGGAACGACAGGAGATGCTTAATCGTTCTCTGCGAGGCTCGAGGAAACTCCAAGCTCTGGAAAGTCATGCGACTAGTCTCTCTGGGCAGGAAAATCCTGCGTACGCCCAGGACGAGGTGACCACCGGCGTCAGTCGGCACGCCACTCCTAATCATGCCGCCCAGGAAGAGGAGCCTCCGAGGCCCCTCAGTGAGTGCTTTCACGTTTTCAAGACACGACACCTTCTTCTTCATTCTGTCCTACTGACCAGATCAAAGTGGATCTTCCAATGCATTAATTGGCTTGCGGTTATTTCAGCTTATGGAGAGGTGGTTGCCACTCTGGAGAGGCTACAGCTTCAGCTGCGAAATATTTCCGGCGCACTTGGCATTTCCGGGCCATGTATGGAAGCCGAGCTAGACGCGGTTCGGACGCTTTTGGTTCAAAGCCGTTTTGCAACAGCTCTAGCTACACATCACGCGTTAAAGACGCGACTGCGGTCGAGTAAAAACCTGAAACATCACGCGGACGACGCCTCGAATTTGGCCCGTGATGTGAGTGTTTTCCCCGTCTGCCTTTTATCGTAATGTTCGCTCGGAAAAGTGGATATCAAGGATATCATCTCTCATGGACATGTGATGTGGAATTTTTCAGTGCGTAGAAATACTTGAGAAATGGCAGTCGTCCTCGACGGCGACAGGCGTCGGTGCAGCAGAAACGATAGCAGCGGTCGAAGAATTAACGGGAATCCTAACTAGTTACGACATGGAAGCTTTACTTTTGGCGCACGACTCTATTGTTTCCTATGTTGATGGGCTTCAGAGGAAGCAAAGTCCTTCGTCGTCGTCACCGAGCGGACCTCCCAGTCCGACGTCGAGTTGGCGAGGTTCCAGAACCGTTGATAATATTAAAATCATCAGGATTGAAAAAACGAACGAGCCGTTGGGTGCTACTGTTAAGAATGAAGGCGGCGCCGTTATCATAGGTAAACTCGGATCTCTTACAATTTCAATTCGCGTTCACTTGCAATATTGTTCGAATGATTAAATGTTTTTGCAGGTCGTGTCGTTCGAGGAGGTGCAGCCGATAAGTCCGGACTTTTACACGAAGGCGACGAAGTTTTAGATGTGAATGGCGTCGAAATGCGAGGCAAAAGTGTTCACGAAGTGTGCGATATTCTGGCCGGCATGCAGGGTGGCCTTACGTTTTTGGTGCTTCCAGCTCCCACGAATCACAGAAATAATTTGCAAAATAACAGAAGAGAAGATACGAATCAGGTATACGTCGACTTATTTAATACCGGTTATTATAATGTGGGAATGGAAAGTTAGGAAGTATATTTAACGATCGCCATCACCTTTTCTCTATAGATACAACATATACGGGCACATTTTGACTACGATCCTGAGGAAGATCCTTATATCCCCTGCAGAGAACTGGGGGTGGGTTTCCAAAAAGGTGATGTTCTTCACGTCATTTCTCAAGAAGATCCTAATTGGTGGCAAGCGTATCGAGAGGGTGAAGAGGATCAAATTTTGGCAGGACTTATTCCTAGCAAAGCCTTCCAGCACCAGTAAGTGAGAATTGAAACGAAGTATTCGGCGCGGAGCCTCGTGCCTTGACATCGTTTATTGCGAAAAAGCGAAGTTGCATTCGCGTGGGTGTCTACTTAAGCAGTCCTCCATTTGCTACCCGTTTTGCGTAGGCGAGAGTCGATGAAACGACGAATAGCTGGTGACAAGTCGACGGTTCGCGGATCAAAGAAGTCGAGTACGTTATTGTGCGCGAGGAAAAATCCAAAGAAGAAGAAGAGGAGTAAGTTCGGTGCAAATTTTAACGATGACGGTTATCCTTTGTACGCGACCACTGCCATTGACGGTAATAATTACGAATCTTTATATTTATTTCATCTCTTGAATAATATGAATATATCTTTATCGATGACAATGATTTCTCAGATTACGATAGCGAGGAGGTGCTAACGTACGAAGAGGTTGCCTTGTACTATCCGCGGGCAAATCACAAGAGGCCAATTGTACTAATTGGACCACCCAACATTGGAAGACACGAACTTAGGCAGAGACTAATGCAGGACAGCGAACGATTTGCAGCAGCGATTCCTCGTGAGTAAAGATCCACGATGTGCAGTATTGGAATCTGTATGAATCTAAAAGTTGTCGAACTCTTATCCAGACACGAGTCGTCCCAGAAAGGACTCCGAGGTCGACGGGCAGGACTATCACTTCATCTCTCGGTCGCAATTCGAATCAGACATTCTCTGCCGAAAATTCGTCGAACATGGCGAATACGAGAAAGCCTACTACGGGACTTCTGTCGAGGCGATTCGTTCTGTCGTCAACTCCGGCAAAATCTGCGTACTAAATCTTCACCCTCAAAGTCTTAAAATCCTAAGGAGTTCGGACTTGAAACCGTACGTTGTCTTTGTCGCTCCGCCGAGTTTGGAAAAGTTGAAGCAGAAGCGGATAAAGAACAGTGAGAGCTTTAAGGAGGAAGAATTGAAGGATATCATTGAGAAGGCACGAGAGATGGAGGACAAGTACGGTCATCTGTTTGACATGATCATCATTAATAACGATACC
Organism: Cryptocheilus praepositus; assembly: GCA_033815515.1. Lineage (NCBI taxonomy): Eukaryota > Metazoa > Arthropoda > Insecta > Hymenoptera > Pompilidae > Cryptocheilus > Cryptocheilus praepositus. The sequence continues at coordinate 5,226,649 of JAWWQZ010000256.1, read as the reverse complement.
GATCGCGCCTATAATCAGTTGCTGACCGAAATCAATTTGTTGGAACGAGAACCTCAGTGGGTGCCCACGTCGTGGGTCCCGTGAACATAGACAATTGAACAATAAACAAGAATTAGACGGCCAGTATTCAAAAGATGAAATTAGTGAAAATGCGAGATATTTGAGGTTAAATGAACTGGCTCTTCGTACAGGTGCCTCTAATGCGATTTTATGTTTAACAGATCGACTTTAAGCGGTTGTTAAAGTTTATCGTAGCCGGACAGTCTTCCGTCTTTAAAGTCTTAACGTTTTGGTGCCATGATCAAGAACGAGGATCGTTTTTCACATACTGATTGCCAAGAAAATTAAACAGAAATTAATGGACATTCTAGCTGGCCAATCACTTAATTCTACGGTGCCAAATTTTACAGTTTACCATCGTTGCAGTACAAAAATTGATTTCCCCTCATGGTTATAGCGGTACGATGATCAAATTCGTGTAATTTATCATGGTAATCGACGTGATTAACTGATACACGCAATGGAAACAATAATTAAAGAGAAACGCGGAAGATACTCAGATATCGACACACAGAAAATTCCCGATTAAAATAATGGACACATACTGATCATCGATCCATTAACATGCGAGAACGGGTTCACTGAACGGATTCACCGAACGGGTTCACCAAGCTCCAGCTAACAAATTTTCAATCACATTTCTCAGGCCTTCGGCAACATGGACGAGTGAACGTTTTATGGATATTTCATAAGCGCTGATGATCTATCGTTTGACAAACTACAAACAAGGCGCGTCCAGATTTTTCTATGTCTTTGTCCATCCTGTGAGTGGAGAAATACTCGTTTTTTCTCGAACTCATTACTACTAACTACTAAAGTTAAAACTAAACTAAACTATTACTATTACTACTATTACTACCACTACTACTAAAACTAACTGTTCTACTACCCTAGCACAAAAACTGCTATCCGATAACAAACGAAAAAAAAGCTATCGAGACAATGATTATACCCCTTGACGTATAACGATTACGATAAAGTACGGCGTGTCTCATAAATAATCGAATCTTAGCGCTCTGGACGAAAGGATAAAAATTAAACGTTTCGCCGTTCACCATAGGCTACTTCGTGTTTGTTTAGGGAAGTTAAAAAGATCGACGAGGGTGGTTTAACAATGACGAATAAAACGTGATGTCGTATTTCTAACTCGTAGGTACGCGTTATTACCGATAGACTTAGGGCCCGTGACTAAAAAAAAGACGTTTATAACTGAGAATCACGCGCGAACGATATTCTGGATGTTCTTCCTCCTTTATCGTCTCTCCTTCTATTGCATGTGCAACGGAGGATAATCGTGAAATTTCTTAAGAATGCATTTTACAACGTACGCCGATCAATGCCACTAGAAATATCTACTTATTGCAAGAAACATCCGTATCAAATTTTCCTTTGATAGATAAACGCCGTAATAAATGTGTGTTGTGTACCCTCGACTATCAGAAGACACGAATTCCGGGATAGTGTTGTAAGTGTGTAATAAGTCGAATACCGGAGTTTCCTTTCTACGATTACGATACTATTTCAATAATGCTGGTCAGGCGTAGTTGATGTCAGAATACAAGAATGCGTCAATTTTTACCAAATTCAACTACGATCCGATATGGACCGAAGTATATTTTACGTAGCCTTAATTACATTACGCAACGTACAGGCATTAATATCTTTAGTTTTATCGTTGCTCATTAACGCTGATATGTTAACTGTACTTCCTTTTGCATGCAGCTACGTTAAAAATAGAAAGTTGACGCATCCTTATATGGATTAGAACCGACGAGAAATAGATGTCAGTTCGGAGATTCGGTGTTTTGAGACATTATTAGCGAACGTTAATCGCAGAAGGGTTCTTAACTTAACTGCTTTTGACGTTCAATCCCTTCAACCCCTTCGACGCCCCTTTTTAGCGAGCCTATTTAAATCACCTTATGAGCCAGGCATGCGTGGCAATTCGATTTCGTGCCAAGTGGTAGGCAGCATGCGGCGAAAGAAAGAAAAAGCGAACAGGAAAGAGATAGAGCGATAGAGTGAGAGTGAGAGTGAGAGGGAGAGAGAATAAAACTGAGATGTGCCAAATATCTGCTGGAGTGTATCCAGAGGAAACAGTTTCCATGTGTTTAAAATGAGAAAATGAGATGAAAGGCACCCCCTTTAGAGAGTATGTCGTTATATTGATTATGTAAATATCTGTGCACTTGTATAGAGATGAGATTAAGAAATATTGTCATTATTATCATTATTTTTATTATTATTGTTGTTATTATTGTACGAAGCGTGCTCAATTTGCCAGGTACACGGGCGCTATCGAAAACTGTATGAAATACTGGATGTGCCGGAGAAAGCTGGAAACTCAGGCAATTCTCGCTTGGCAAATCGTCACCGCGACTTAATTACATTACGGTTACTTCATTACAATGCATGATTTTGACTTCCGTTGACATCATCATAATCAGTGCGTAATAGAGCTAGGGTGAGAGTGTGTACATTTTCAGAATGATTAAACTTATTATTGTCATTATTAATATTATCACGGTCATCGTCATTATCATTAATGATATTGATTTTATGTGTAAAATAAACGTACAACTTTCAGAGATGATAAAAGAGAGGTATATATATGTATATACGTATACGGTATATCGCATATATACGCACACATGTATCGGGAGAATCGAGAGAGATAATTGAACGTCAACTATTGTGTGTATATATTAACCGAGACTAATTAATACTTCATTTTGCCCGCGTCGTTAATATCGATCCCCGTCACCAATGAATTTCCTATGATTCGGCCAAGCCTTCGATATCGGGTCTCCTCGCTCGTTTTTCAAACGCACGTTTAATCAAATTTTACTCTAATTGCTCCTATATCATGTCGTTCTCAAAAGCTACATTAACAATTTCTTTCGAATATATTCGGTTAATTTTACGAGAAAGCTCGATATCGGATTACCAAACTTTTTCATCTAACACTTGGATGTTCATACGCGCTCATCTTTTACCAGTGAGCACTCTTGGTTATTGCTTCAATTCCCGGCGATACGTATCCGTCTCTGCAGGTATAAATGTTGATATGGAATGAAAAAAAAGCGGTTATCGAAATAATATAATTAGCAATAAACGCATCGATAGGTGATAAGCATGCGACGAGAAACTAGACGACGGAGTATAAAAGATACAGGCGGTGTGTACAGAGTGTGAGTGAGAGAATGTCAACGAAAAGGGAGAAAAAGACAAGCGCATTGAAGAAAGGGAATGAGGGAAAAAGGGAACGAAAGAAACATTCTAAAATGAATACTCTTCCGAAATGTTAACTATACATATACATTGTACTATTTAATAGGTCACGTTGCAGTCATAGGTGTTTAAAAAAAAGTGGAAGATGTGCGTAAAACTGCGCGTCGGCGGATATTGTCCGTCGACGAGACAAACTCGCCACAGCTAGATTCCGTGACAATGGACGGTTAATACGAAGAAAAAGATGGAAAACGATCATCCGCGCGCCCCCCCGCTCGAACCGGGAACGAGCTAATTTTCTCGTGACAGCGAACGTCAACGATATATTTCAAAGGCGATTTTCCTCTCGGAGCGGAAAATCGTGCCTGTATGCGTTAAACATTGTTGTTTTATGAAGCGTCTTATTATATGTACATAGACAAAAACTAGCGGTCGCGTTGTAACTGACTAAGAGAAATTCGTGCGCGCAGCGCGATTTTCTGCTCTCAGAATTACGTTGCGTGGATTTCGCGCGACACGACAAATGCACCCTCGATCCACCCCTTCTATCATCTCATTTCTCCCTACATTCTGTTATATATTCCGTTGAATAAAAGTTACTATAACATTCCGAACGTGTAATTGTCTACTTGACGTTCTACACATTTTAGGAGGTTCTCAGGAAGTCATAAGTGAATTTTCCTGACCAACTGCACGGTCGACATCGAGCATAAATTCCGCAACAAACTGAAGCCCCCCGCCGATCGATGACGGTACGTGCCCAGCAACTAAATGCGCATTGTCTGGCATGGTATCTCTCTATACTACTTGACAGAATTATGGTCGAGTGTCGGAGCCAATCGGGATGCGAATGGATAAAAACAGGAACCTGCTCTGGCCTGAATACTGATCACATACATGCGCGAACGTTGAATTTCTGCTTTATAGCATTTTCCTTCCTTCCACGGCAAATGAAAAGAGTTTAGACGCGGCATGAATAGTGCGTCATGTAGATTCCGTGCGCGGAACGTGAAGAGAAGGGTGCATTCGAAGGCGCCCTTGGGTAGTAGCAGCTTTGATAAACACGCAGCCCCGGTTTTGAAGCCCCCGACGATAAGAATGAGCACGTAGGGGGCACGTAGGGGGCACGTAGGGGGCGCTCCGAATTTTTCGGGGGCGGCGTTAGCGTTGACGTTGGCGTTGACGATTACTCGGGCCGGGAGGTAGGTGGGTGTCCCGATCTACGCGCATGTTTCTTCTCCGCGAAACGGATCGATGCTGGAAATAGCTCGGCCCGCAGGAGAGTACGAGGTGAGTCGCCTTCGCTTTCGGCAGGGCCTTCGCGCCTCTCCATCGCCGCTGCTTTTTTTCCACGTAACACGAAAAGCTCTCTTTCTCTCTCCTCTCCTCTTCTTCAATCTCGCCTTTCCTCGCGCTAGTCCGGGCGTCCCGCGGAACATCCGATTTTCCCTCTTCCGTCTCCTCATCTCACTCTGACACCTACGTTTGCCATTTCTTCGACACATCGTTCTCTGTCTTTCCCTGTCTCCACTTGTTTCTCTCCTATCGAACGGATAAAGTAAGTGTCGTAACGAAGAATTTTCGTCCCTGGTGACGAAGCGGCACGCCAGCGGCACGCCAGCGGCACACGCCAGTGGGATGACGCGAAAGAAATGTGCATTGTACCAATGGGGCTGATGAGGCTGACATCGTAAGTGCGAGAATGCCAGTTTAAGTAGAAGTGTGCGGCACCTCCTCTGCCGTTGAAAAACGAGAGACTTCCTGTCTTGGTTAGTTCAACGGCGGGGAGATTGAGTGAACATTTTCGGGGAGAGTTTGTCATTACGGATTGATGAGAGTATGGACAAAATTCCGCCTATCACTCAACCTGCGTCAGACTAAATTGAATTATATGATAAATTTGTTAAAATGCTCCCTTGACGGCAATTGTGTTACGCGTAGCAACGTTGTGTATCGATTCCCTGGGTACGGTTGAAATTTTGACAAGTTCCTCCAAAGGATTATGAACTACTTCGATCGACGCTGCATTCAAACTGAACGTAAATTAGAACACGTATGTCCCCTTGAAATAACGCCGATAAGTTTCAATAAATACTCCGGTGAAATGAAGACAATAGTTGCGGCTTCATTCCTTCTGAACGGAGCTGACGCAGCAACGATTGTTGCTAAGACGATCATGACGTTGCTCTGGCGCAGCTTTTGTCGACATGACGGTGTGGTATTTTCTTATTCGCCTCATTTCATGATACAAGCATAGCTCACTGTATCGTAACTTAAATATTCTCATCAGTCGTATACTATCATACTTAAAAGCTTGCTCTCTAACTCGCATGTTTGACTTGATGTACTGTGTAGCAGCTATCGTTTCATATATATATAGATTGCCTCCTTTGCTTTAAGTTAAAAAGCGTGAAGAGAATTCTCGAAAAACTCATAGCAGCGTGCGCGTCGGCACGAACTTGTTGATCGCATAAGTCCAGTAATTGTATAAAGTTTCAAGTAACGCAACGACGTTACGGTCACGCGTAAGGAGTGCTTCAAACTTGACATACAAATTAAGTATTAAGGTTCGTTCGATATAGCGCGAGCAAAGCTCGTCATCGGGTGACACACTTAACTCTGGGTTGCTAACCTGACCGGTTGTGGACACTAACGTTGCATCCTCGGATTAGTCATATCGCGAAAAAATGTCTGCTTCCGTTCTCTTTGAATCGAACTGAAATGGTGCTGCTGAAATTGACATGTCGAATACTTTTTATACCGTTTTACACCGAAATCCGCATCGGCATGCCACTGGAATTGGGCGACTAAATATAAATTGGCACGCGTACCATTTTTCTTGCTTCCCCCCCTTTCTCCGGTCTTTCTCTTCTGCTCTCTACGTCCCCTTTTTCCCAGTTTTCGACCTTGTTCTCATACGTGTGCAACGCAGGGCCGCAACCTTCGCCGAGGGATGGAATCAGAGGTGATGCAATTTCTCCTATTATCGTGTTACGTGTTATCTGCGTCTCAGAGTGCATGTCCATTTGGATAAATAGGACGATCGAAGACCGGTGAGCAATTTGAGATCAATGCTCCGATTACAAGTCGAACATCCAGAAGACGTCAAGGAAGCGCATTGGCGTTTGACTTGTGTCTGTCGAGTACGCTTCAACTGCTAGTTTGATTAACTTTCTTTAATATACATGGCTCTGTGAACCCTGAACTATTCAGTTTCGATCGGTGTGATTGTACATCTTGGCTTCACGCGAAATACGAGAGTTCGCGATCAGAAGGAATTCCCAGGATAAGAAGAGTAAAGGACATTTTACTTCTGAGAATGAATAAATCCGAATTTCTCTCGCGAGACTTGCCGCGACTTCACGGTTCTCATTCTTCTTTCGCGTATCGATTATAGTTTTGTGTCACACGAACGGGGGTGGTCGCCGTTAATCGTATGTGTGTGTGTGTGTCGCGTACGTCGATCCCCACGTCGGTTTGCTCGAAGGGGTCCGTACTCTACACGACAGTGTGTGGAAATATTACATAGTGTGTGGAAGCGCCTGGTGACCTGTGATGAGAAACCAAAGGGTTTGTTGGCACACGAGGGAGCTTACAACGCCGGGAAATAGTGGTCGGCACGTACCGGGAAATAATGTCTATGACACCAGCTTTTAAACAATGTAAGACCTTTTACCAACTCAATTTGCCCCGCGCGAAATCTCGTCAGCTTCCTTGTATGTTGGTCGAGTTAAATGGCCCAAGACATTTATTGCACAGAAAGTCACTGTATAAAAGGAAATGCAGAGAACTTGCCTGAAAAAGGCAAAGAACTCGAATTTCTAAAAGAAATGTATTTTATGACGTACGGTGTCTGAGTCGTTAATGATTTTATCGAGTGCGGATAAATGCAGTTTATTTTAATTGCACTGTTGCATTCAGTATGTCAGTAATTCGACTAAATTCATCTACCGCTGAATTTTATACATTAAGATAAATGGATTTTGCCGTTGGATAGAAAACTCAGAAAAAACATGTGCAGTGAGCTAATAGTATTTATGGACTATGGCTGACAAAATTGTCTCAGGACGAAATACCTCTTTAGAGCATAGATGCTGGAACGCGATCGATGTCTGGACTTCTAATGAAATTCCAGGGAGTCCGGCACGCGCTCGATTAATATGCTAATATACACTAGCATCGTAAAGCCGTAAGCTCATTATGATTATATAGAGTGTCCAATAAGACGTGTCGTTTGCATCACTGAAACACATGCTAGTTTATTAATACTACACATTACAAGAGACAGTATCGTTTCATCCACGATCGCGTGTCGGTGATAACCTAAGTAAATCAAAGTAAGTATTGAAAAAGATTCCACGATCAATTGTGAGCTAATTCAAAACAATTCACAGGCAATTACGTCGATTTCCTCGGTAAGTGTAATTAAAGTTGAGAAAGGAAGAATGGTGGAATCAGGTCTTCCTTCGCAAGATCAACTGTGTACAACTCTGAATAGAGCCGCCCGTGTTTAAAAATATCAGTGACAACATCCTTGACTAATTAATCATAATGATATAGCTGTGGACTTTTATACCTCTACTATGATGATAAATTTTGAGATTTTTCGGTCTGGACATGAACCGGTGATCGTCGGATGATACGCAATAACTTTCGCCCGGCTTCCGTCCGATCGTTATTTGTGCTTTCTCGCGGCGGTTTATTGGACGGAGCCGAGTGCTCGGGGTTGGTTGGGTAGAGGGCTACGTCTAGTTACGGCACTGTCATCGATCGGCCACTTCTGGCAGTGATCCCACGTCTCTGAGCAACACGGAACGGAAAATCCGCCGTCCTAGGCAGAGATTTCCGCCCTGATAATGGACCGTGATACTAGTGATAACAGGCACCCTGCCGGAGGATGCGAGATATTCCCTTCAACCCTATCCTTTGATACGGATATGACGGATATTGGAGTCAGATGTGAGAAACGCGAGACGAACAGTTTAGCCGTCTGCACCTTCAGTTCATTCGAGAGATGTACGTGATGCGACGAATAAAGGTAAAGTCGGAGCATCGTACAAACAGAAAATTATCGTGTGCGATCGTACTGAGCATTTATCACTACATGAGCAGTACCGTGCTATTTAGAAATATATCATTGGGCGACGGACTCGTGGCTTAATTATATAACTGCCTAGCGGGTGCAGCCATCAAATATGTATTCTCCAATCCTCTGTTTCCGTCCCAACAGCATGCCATGTCAAACTCTTGCAAACTTAGAAGTTCGACGAAGCCGGTTCATGACACGGCAGTCATTACTTTCGATGCAACTCTGGTATCGACATCTGGCAGTACCGTACATCAAAATAGATAGGGGGTAGTGTGTAAATACTTAGTGAGACAAGAACGTATAAAAAAAGAACCAGATTTAGAACGCTTCTATAACGAGAGTTTGCAGACGAAAAGAAACACGGTCGCGATGCGTGAATACGTCAGACTGTGACGTTGCTTGAGGCTTTCCGGATTGCTTGCAACGTTTTAAGGTTACCTGCAATTATTTAAGATTCTTCGAAGAAATAATTGATCTTTTCGTTCATTATATCAATTGGGAGACATCGGCACAATAGCGGTACGGTTTAAATTACGCAGCCAAACGCCTCATCATTCTGGCAGCCCCTTAATTGTTACGCACAAAGTGAGACGTAGATATGTCAGTGCTACACACTGCAAGAGCTAGTGCCCCATCATATGTCACTACATCGCGTCAAGCACATTGAATTAGCTGCTAATTATCGTTTTTCCACCAATATACCGAGCTTCTATTACCTGCTGTCCATCACAGTCCATTATGATTTAAATAATTTCCACCCGCCCGACGTGCACTTAGACGGGGTACGGTAGTCATTAATCGGTGAAAGGGTAAACGTCACTGCGGCCATAAACACCCACGCAACATCCAACCGCACTCAAACGGACCGGTTAGTCATAAAATTCCGACGAGCGAAAGAACCCAAAGTGACTGACGCAGGTGACCGAGGCAGGTGACCCAGTAAATCGTGGCGCAACAGCAAGTAAGGTACTTCTGGTGGAAAAAAATAAAATCACTAACTCAAAAGGACCCTCGTGTAGATTGGAAGAATGAAAGTGTGAAATGTTGAGAATTACCCTCGCAGCTCGTTTTACTGGTGATCCTGTAAAAAAGAAATTGTAAAGTGACTGAAGTTGTAAAATGAATTTTGTGTTTACTATTGCAGAAGCCTCCCCCGCATCACGGTAGCTCTTAGAGGATGCACAAGCTAGCCAAGGGCCTGAAGAAGAAGAAAAAGTCGAAGAAGGGGAAGAAGGGAGCGGAGGAGGAGGAATTTGATCCAGAGGAGCTCGAGCGTTATCGGCGCGAGCGGGCGGAGGCCCAGCAGAAAGCCGAAGAATCCGGCGAATCTGCAACTACAAACGCCGGTTCCGACGAGTGGAAGAAATTCGAAGCCTTGACTGCTGGCGTTGACTCCATCTTAAAGAAGACCCAAGGCGATCTCGACCGGATTAAATCTACGTCCTTCTTCCAGCGAAAAGCTCCGCTCGACGACAAGAAGCCAGAAGAGGAGGAGAGCAAGCAGGAGTCGAAGGAAGCGAAGAAGTCGAAGAAGTGGATCGGATTTGACGAAGACGGAAATCCGATCGAGGAGGAGCCGCCGACAGCTGGCGAGGACAAGAAGAAGGACGAGAAACCGTTGGTCAACGAGGACGGGTTTGTAGATGTCCCGGATGATGAAGATGAACCGGATGTTTCTGCGGACGAAGACATTTTCGATACGACGTATGTCGATGTTCTTCAGAATATCGATGTGCAACTAGCTTACATTCCTGACAGTCCGACACAGGAGGAACTTGGAGACGATCCGTTTGACACGACCAACGCTGATCGCGTATTGAAAACTGTCGATAAGAAGGGAAATAAATTGGTCAGTCTCGGAAATGCTGTTGAAGTTTTGGCAGGACGAATCGAGCACGTAAGCACCTGTAAGTTGTCCAAAGATAGGAGACCAAGAACTCAGCAAGATTTGCTCTTGGATGATTTCGACGAAACTGAGAAACCTACCGAAAAAGTTGTAGCTGAACCGGTACCTGTGGAAAAGACTTTGTTGGATGACGATACTGATCTACCTGACGTTCCGGTTGATCTAACCAAATTACCACCGGTGTTACCTCGACCAGTGACACCTTCTGAGAATCAAAACGCCAACACAACTGAGACTGATGCAAAACCGGCGAATGGTGTCTTGGATATTTCCGAATTTGAGGTTCTCAAGGAGAAGACAATCTTAGAGGAAATTCCCGACCTCGACGACTCGGAATTCGATCTCGACGCGGCTCCTGATGAACCAACAAAGCTCGAGGAAGCCGAGGATCCGTTTGGTAGCAAGGAACCGGAAGTCGTCGATTTCCAAACTGATATAATCGAAGCCAGTTTCGAAGCTGCAACTTTCGTCAACGAAGAAGACCCATTCGATACTACATTTGCGGAAAACATATTACCGGGCAAAACAGAATTAAAGTTTATTGAGAAAGAGCTCGAGGAACTTCCGGTATCGGAAGTTTCAATTTCACTAACTGATCCCGCTGGATTAAACCGAGATTACGAAACAGGACTGTTGAAATTAGACGAGAAGGATATACGCAATGGGGGTTTACAGGCCAAGAGAGATTTGCTGGGTGGCTCGACGACTGATTTAAGTCAATTGGCTGATGAACCAATAGCGCCAGAAGAGGAATTAACCTATGTCGATCCGTTCGATACTTCATCTGTGAAGGAAATTGCACCGGGTAAAACAGAACTAAAATTCTTGGAGAAAGAATTACTAGGCGAACAAAGTAATAACGTAGAGACTGCTTTGGACGACGACGACTTTGATCCGCGAAAGGATGAGACTCCTGAAATAAAGACCGCACCGCCGCCTAGGCCACCTCAACCTGCTGGAAATAATAAGCCGAATTTTCAAGTTAAATTCGACGAGGAAGAGGAGGATAAGGAACAGGAGCAGAAAGCTGCGGAGGCAGGGAGCGAGATAAGGAAAGCTTCAAGACCAGAGGCATTGGAGATAACGCCAAAAGCCGTCGCTTTTGAGTTACCGACTCCTTCGAAAAGACCCGATTTGCTAACGACTACGGAAGAAGAAAAAGCTCATCCTTCAAAACCGTTAACTCCCTATTACTCGCAAAAGTCCATTGAAGACGAGTTACCGATAGCCGAAGAGGAAGCGGATGTCGATCCTTTCGACACAAGCTTCGTTGCTAAAGTAGCACCGGGGAAAACGGAACTGAAGCTGATCGAGTCAGAATTACTAACGCAAGAATCGAAGTTACCGCACAGCTTGAGCGATCACGACTTTGATCCGCGAGGTGAGGCTGAACAGACTAGAAGGCAAAGCGACTTTACTGCAGCGACTTTCCGACCGCAAAATCTCAAGTTCGAGCGTAAGGACTCTTTGGCGCAAAAGATCGAGGCGCAAGTTCAACAGAGTAAGCGGGCACCCGTGAGACAGGAAAGCCTATTGGATGCTGAAGTGGAAGTTGATGCGAAACCGTTAACGCCGCAAATTGAATCAAAAGTCGAGGAGGTTGAGGAATTGTCCTACACCGATCCTTTCGACACATCGATCGCCGCGAACATACAGCTTGGTAAAGCGGAACTGAAGTTATTCGAGGACGAGTTGGAGAAGATTGTTGAGCCTGTCAGAGAAACGAAGAATCCTTTGGCTGCTGTCGTTGGAACTACCAGTGTGCCAACTGTCCCCGAAGATCAGGATTTCGATCCCAGAGCAGAGGAAAGGAAAGAGTCGCAAGATTTCTTGAGCTTGGACGATCAAGGGCCTGAGGATAAAGTTCTCACGCCGCTGCAGAAGAAAGAATTCTCGCTCGACGAGGACATAGATCCGTTTGACACGAGTTTCGCTACTATTGGACCGGGAAAGACAGAGTTAAAGTTATTAGAGTCAGAACTGATGAATAAATGAAAGTGTTAATGCATAAATATTCTTCCAAATAAGACTTTCAAACTTCGTTTCTAATTGTCGTTAAGCTTATAGAAGGAGAGAAAGTGAAGGAACGGATATCGACGAATCGCCTTTCCATCCATATTGTTACACCTATTCTAATTAATATCCACGGATATAAGTAAAAGGTGGAAAATAGGTCGAGAGAATTAGTATAACCTGACCGATTGAAACAATCAAAATGGATTCGAAAGGGGGAAATCCGTTCTTGATGGACGACTATGGCGCAGAACCCGAGAGCACTGCGACCAGCCAACAGAGCAACATGAATCCTTTCTTGCAAGACTTCGCTGACCCTGGAGCGCCCAGTGGTGGCGGTGGCGAGAATCCGTTCCTCAATTTCACCAGTGACCAATCCTACCAACCGAGCATCGACTCGACGAATCCATTTGCCTCCTTCGGGGTGGACTCTTCCGAAGCTGATTCCACGTTCAGTTCCGCCATTACAACAAGTACACCAGCGAACAACGTCTTCACTAGCCAAGAGACGAATATATTCGTCACCTCGGAAAATGCTTCCGGCGAAGATTTATTTGGGACGACGACCACAACAACAATGGCCGGCAGTGACACAAAACCGTCTGCTGATTTGTTCAGCGAACCGATTCTCGATTCTCCGCCACAAAAAAATGGGAAAGCTGCGCCTTCAAGGCCTCCGCCTCCACGGCCGCAACCCCCGGCTCCTCCGACTAAGAACACGAAGGACTTGATCCTCTCTGTAACAGGTGCTATGGACGCGACGTCAAATCACTTGCTCGACAGACTCCAGGCAACAAGAACTCCGAGTCCAACCTTGATGCATTCCCCGTCACCGACACCAGAACACAGTTTCGCCGATCTGTTGGACGTCGATGGCAACGTGCCCGACCTGATATCGGACGATAAAGCTGAGCCTTCGAAGAACCAGCAGGACATCATGGACCTGTTCGACGCACCGAACACTGATACAACTTCGGCGACCATTTTCGCGACGGCCATGACCACATCCGATACAACGAGTTTGGTCACAGGCGTTGCACTCACCATTGAAACTCAAGAAAACCCTTTCGCCACGATGACGGACGAAGAAGACTCCACAGCTCAGGCTGAAGGACCGTTTACCTCGAATTATCCGGAAACGGCATCGATTACGAGTGATAAGAGACCTTCGATGACTACCGCAATTCCCTTCACGGAATCTGACAAACAAATGACGCAAGCTGGCTTAGATTTTTCGACGGAAGTTTCGAACGCAACGGAACCTGTATCGAGTGCTGTTGAATTTTTCTCCGCCACCACCAGTGATCAGCCTTCGTCTGGCATTGACAATACGTTTTTCTCGATGGCTGACACCACTACACCTTTTGGGAACGTTGACACGAGTACGTCACCTTTTTCAACGACCAGTGCACAAGTTACCAGTTCGCAATCCTTGTTCTCAACCGCTGAGACTGACCAGAGTGCGGCGCAGCAATTTTCTTCTGATCTGCTGGGAGACTTTGGCGAGCCAAGTAAAGAGGGTGGTTTAATATCAACGAGCCCGACACCTGGAGCTGAGTTTCCAGGAGGAGAAGTCTATGGGCCGGAAGAAGAGTTGGATAATTTCGCGGCAACAACGAAGGCGATTGAAAATACTGGAGATGCGTTCGATGCGTTTGCTTCGAAATTCGACAAGGCGGCCGAACCAGAAACGGCTGGGGATCCATTCTTGGATGCTTTTGGAGGAACTGGACCAACTGCTATGGACACCTCTAGTGACGGTATAATAGATAATATAATGAAAAAAGAACATTGAAGTCGCGCTTAAGGCGTTTCTTCGTTTCAATCATTCCAAAACAATTCTGATACGTGATTTGATTTTAGTATGGGGCGACTCATCAGCGGCTGGGTCGGAAACGGCAGTAACCGGATTTGGAGAAACAGACGGTTTCGATTCCTTCCTAAGTATGACCGCGCCACCCACTCAGCCAGAAGCAGCGAAAAGGTCTGAATCTGTGGACTCTGATGAGGGTCCTGACTTCAGTGTGTTTATCAAGTAAATATATTTCGTAAATCAGAAGAATTGCATTAATGTAACGCACACTAAAAATTGCGCAAATTAAACACTGAAATGATTCTTCCAGACCCAAGGAAGGTGATCAAACAGTTACGCAAGAGGGTGGTCCGGTCCCCGTACTGGCACCGCCCCCGAAAAGCCCGCAAAATTCAGCGTACGCTGATTCCTCACCACGAATCAATCCCTTCGATAAATCCGGCTTTGTCCAGGATGCGATTCCTGTCACTGAGACTGCACAGGCAGCTGAGATGGCGAGAACTGACTCTCAGGTAAAATTTCACTATACCAGTGTTATTCCATCGTATACGGCGTCGTTATTATTTTATAGGAGACCCCACCGACTCCTCTATTCGACGAAGACGTGAGTCAACCACTGGAAGATTTTCCACGCGTGAACAAGAAAGTTGACGGCTGGGAAATGCAGCTTCGGCAGCCTAATAAAAAGAAAATTACTGGCCAACGGTTCTGGAAGAAGATCTATGTGAAGCTGACATTCCAAGGCGACAGTCCTGTTCTCCAGTTGTTTAATAGTGCAGATGATAAGGACCCTTTCCAAGAGTTACCGTTATTGGCGTGTTACTCTGTATCAGACATCGGTGCTCAGCAATTTGATCAGTATGGAAAAATATTCACTGTTAAGTTACAGTATATATTTTATAAAGAGAGACCTGGAGTCAGACCTGGACAGGTTACGAAAGCTGAAAGATTGACAAATAAACTTAGTCAGTTTGCGGCATATGCTATTCAGGGGGATTATCAAGGAGTGAAGGAATTTGGAAGCGATTTGAAGAAGTTAGGTCTTCCTGTTGAACATGCACCACAGGTACATGAAAACAATATAGTATGTTAGAGTAAACGATAGACAGAATTTTATCGAAATGCGACGTTACAGATCTCGCAACTCTTCAAACTCGGTTCTCAAAATTACGAAGATATGAAGCAATTTTCGGTGGCAGTGGAAGAAGCATTGTTCAAACTACAAGCTCATAGAGACCGTGCACTTAATTACAAAATGGAAGAAGTCCAAATCACTGTTGTCGATGAACTTTACGTCGAGCAAAGCGCAGAGGGCCATGTGGATAAACAGATAGCAAGAGTTCGACTTTTCTTCCTTGGTTTTCTGTCTGGTATTAAATTGAATACTACGTGTATTTTCCTGGTTAGGATATTGCCATATATCATATTTATTTTATCGCATTGATTTATAATTGTGTAGGCATGCCTGATGTCGAGTTAGGAATAAATGACATGTGGCGACAAGGGAAAGAAGTAGTTGGCAGACACGACATTATTCCAGTGGTAACCGAAGAATGGATTCGACTAGAAAACGTGGAATTCCATGCTTGTGTGCAACAAGACGAATATGAGAAATCCAGAATCATAAAGTAAGCCATTTCTACCTATACTCATCTCATAATTTATCGAGCATAAGTCTTCACCGAAGAAGCTACCAAACTAACAAACACGTGTGCTTTTTCTACTAACACTTTGAAAGGTTTAAACCACCTGACGCTTGCTACATCGAATTAATGAGATTTCGAGTGCGGCCACCTAAAAACAGAGAACTTCCGCTGCAGTTGAAAGCAGTTATGTGCGTTACCGGCAACAAGGTAAAAGAACAAGCGCAGAGAAATATAAACTTCCCAAATCGATATTGCTTTGACGCCCTCACGTTATGTAGTATGTTATGCAATTGCTACCACATTATTATAGAGTAATGTAAAAATTAATTAAGGCAAATCAAACGATAAAAATACTGCGGAATTGTCTAATGATGTAACAGTGACTAGACGCATTTAAAATATTTGAAATACCAGATATGTAAATAAAAGAATGTCCACCCCTTGGGCATGTATCGTACTGACGAAAAATGGCTGTTAATTTACAGGTAGAATTGAGGGCGGATATTTTGGTGCCGGGTTTTGCATCTCGCAAGTTAGGGCAAGTGCCCTGTGAAGACGTGATGGTCCGATTTCCCATTCCAGAATGTTGGATCTATTTGTTCAGAGTCGAAAAACACTTTAGGTACGGGTCCGTGAAGTCTGCTCATAGAAGAACCGGAAAAATCAAAGGCATCGAACGATTCCTCGGTGCCGTCGACACACTCGAACCTCAACTGATGGAAGTGACTTCTGGTCAGGCGAAATACGAGCACCAGCATCGTTCCATCGTGTGGAGAATGCCGCGATTGCCGAAGGAGGGACAAGGTGTGTTAAAATGATTGCGCTTAACCATTGTCATCATTCACGGAATCGATCAGCGATAGTTAGGATTTGTAGTGTAGCGTAATTTGGTGGGATCGGCCGCGAGTTTGTTAACAGTGGCCTTAGGCATTCATTAATCCGGATGCCTTTTCAATGGACGATTTGTAACAAGGCTATTTGTTAATAAAATTAAGCACGGTACACTGGCAACTTGCAACGAGCAATTGAGAATTTTTACAGTACAATCTATAGGTGTGTTTCTGACATTTTCGATTGGTCGAAAATAAACTTTCAGGCGCCTACACAACGCATCAACTGGTTTGCCGTATGGCCCTTACGTCCTACGATCAAATTCCGGAAAATCTTGCCGAATACTGTTACGTAGAGTTTACAATGCCGGCAACTCAAGTTTCTCATACCACGGCGAGAAGTGTTAGTTTGCAGAATAGCGACAGTGATGCTCCACCGGAGAAATATGTACGGAATTTGTCGCGCCACGAGTACAGGTGTGCATAATGTTTATTAAAAAGAAACGCATCAAGCTATTGCACAGAGAATCTTGCATTAATGCCTCTTTGAAACAGGGTTGGTATTGAGCATACGCAAGGTGAGGGACCAGGGGCGTATGTGGCTGCTACACTGTCGACGAAAAAGATACCGGAAGCGACGCCAGAAGCTCACGGTGAAGTCTCCGACGCCGCGGCGGACTCGGATTCCGACTCCTCGGATTAATTTCGAAAGAGAAGACCGAAGTAAGGTAGTATATTTAAAGAAAGCTAACATTATCAAATAAAGAAGCGTAAGAATCTAATGGAAATTAATGGATCCCCTTATATAAGTGAACGACAACGTATCCCCCATTCTAGTCGCTTAAATCTGTGAAAATAAACAGCTTAATTCTCTAACAAAAGTTTAACCGGAAGCGAATGAGGGGTTTGCCTGAAATTGCATATTGCTCGCGTGCTCTCGAGTCAAGTCGCTGCACTGAACATAGATATTGTCCAATTCAAGTCCCAACAGACTGCTCCTGATTAGTTTAAGACTGCAAGCGTAGACGGAATTAGGGACGCTAAGACACTATGGGTTTACCCCTTTCCTTAGATTGAACGCACATTCTACAATGTGATTATTTCGATGGACGTAATTTGAGTTGCTCATACTGCGTTTTTCCGAGTCGAGGGCTCGCGAGATGACTTATGAAATTGTACGATTGCAAGTTCTACGCGTCTGTAACGGGGAAAGTATCAGATAGAATTATATTGATAAGAGACGACAATACCGCTTTTTCGTTTATTCGTAGCGTTGCTAAGTCGTAGAACACTGGCGATCGAAAGTCTGTTACTAAATACTTCGAAGATCAACGAAAGATCTATTCAACTCAAATGATTCGGAACTATTAGTTAGGGAATGAATAAGAGGTAAAACAAACAAAAGAATAAAAGTGGTGCTATGAGATAATTACTTGAGAAATTTCCGGTAAAATCTGTAACTAGTTTTACCGGTGTCTTTTAGGTTTCAATCAAATTAATTACCCTTCTTTAATACATTCCATAACGACTAAGTAATCTTAACTCACGAGCTTAGTTGGAAGATATTAACTTTATTACTCGCTAAGATGTCCGTTGTTGTTAAAGTTATCAATGGCATGGAATTTTCAATTGATTTTAATTAAATTTGACAGTGCCAACTACGCGATCAGAAGGCAATCATATTCTAGCATAAGGCTCGTTATAATTTTGCGATCGCACTTGGTCTTTGATCGTTTCCGAACGCTTCGCAGAGTGATCTATACGAAGGTTAAATAGTCGCTTGTAGATCAACAATTCGTTACCGAGACCTATACGTAAGTTACGGAATGTTACGCAGATAATCGAATCGCGTTAGGCATTAAGACTTAGCTAATAGAGCAAATCGTAAAAAGTGAATAAACAATAATAGCGAGGTATCGACAATTCTATGAGGGAGCAAGTTATTGTGTGCATAATATTAACAAAAGGAAGGGCGGGAATGAGTTAAGTGCAGCGAACGCAAGTCTGCGGAGTTCGTCTAGTCATTAGCCATACGAGATATTTAATATACAATATTATTAAGAGGAATAATAGCCTAGGATATGATGTAGGGGCTTTCTAGATAATAATCGTACAAGTAAGTTTCTGTTCTTGTTATGTTTTTCGTTATTTATTCCAGTTGGCGATAATTCCGTCGCGATTTATCGTCATTTCCTCACTGAGAACCAGCTGAACCAAAGATTAGGAATAAAAATAAGATAAGGAAGGCGTAAGATTTATACAGGCTAAGGAAATGTAACTATCCGTTGCCAGGCTAAAGTCTCAAATTATTTAGCCAGCTAGCTTAGCATAAGAAATTTCGCGTTTTACGAGGGACACGCGCATTTATCTCTAAGCTTTCGTTGGAACTTTTTGATTTTTCGTTGAAACGTTATCGACCCCGATACTGGTGGCCAGGAAGAGTTCAATCTAGTCCGTAGCTTGTAAGAATATACGTACGGTGATCGGTCGATAACCGTTGGCTGACTCGTACGTTGATAATTAACTATGTCTAGTCTGTAAGTAAACTTTAATTGAGACTCAACGACGTCCGCCGGACGTCGATCTATGGATATGCCAACTAATTGATAGATTAGGCAGTTCGTGCGATTGTTATTCTGATCGTAGTCGGCGTTAAACTCCTTCTACTATAGATTTGGCAAACTTTTCATTTCTGTATACGAACTTGCGCCGCATCAAATTGATTGACGCACCGACAACTCGCCATAAAGAGAAAGACCATTGGTAAATGAAAAGAATTGTCCGCGTGAAGAGCAGATGAAAGCAGGATTAACGGGTCTTCGAAGTGAAAAAGGCTTTCGAATCGCAGTGTTGCGGTCTGTTTTTGTGTTGGTACCTTAAACGGATTTTAGGGCTGAGAGCGTTCTCGCTGTTAGTGCCCTAAATGCAAAGTTTCCAGCTCGTGATCTCAAAGACGCGTTGCCGCGCCTCGTGATCGTGCCTGTGCGCGACCGGGAACGGCCTCGTCTAGCTCGTAAACAAATTAAAAAATCAAGCAGGGATGAAGCAACATTCTAATATACCGAATAATTATAAACGATGCATGCCCATTATTCTCCGTAGGGAAGTCGATAGGTAATTCATTTAGAGGATACGTGTGCGGCACCAGCGCCTCTATTTTCGAACGATCCACTTTTTCCAGTACGATTAAGAAAGTAAGAGTGAGAGGGAAGGAGCGAGGGATAGTGTTCTGTTATCAGGAGATTCTTTGCGAACGGAAGTCCGACAAGTATTAACGACGAAGGATATTAATTTGTCATTAGGCTCGATGAATAAATGACCGTTCCGATGATAAAACGAACGCGTACGCCAGTACATCACTAAATGGCGCCATTCCAAACTCCGTTTCACGTAGGTGGTCTCCTGTTCCTGTCAGCGACCCATTCGACAGCGTTCGAACCTCTTGTGTATGTATGTGTGTATGTGCGCGCGTGTGTGTCATCTGTTAATATAAAGAATGATTTCCCGCGTAGTTGAACAATAATAAGAATAGTTGCGCGTAGATCATTTAGAAACTCTGTTGAATACGATCGACTTACGCGTGTAAGTGTAAAGGAAACGTTGTAGCATTAGATAAAATAGTGTCGTCGTTGTTCTTAACGTAAGGAAGTCTGTTCTGTACAGCTGACGAGAGTCTCTAAAGATTTCTGGATATTCATTCATCTTGATCCCTCGTTAGAATTTGCAGGGAAAGTTGACCGGAACCCCGGAACGAATAAAACTCCTTCAGTTGCGAAGTTTGGATTTCTGACCAAAGGGAAATATGTGTAGTTATACATCGTGAAATTTCGAGCTTTTGGCCCAACAGCAATATATGAAAGTACCCGTAATTTGCTGAATAATATCCGCTGAGCGTGTAACGTACAATAACGACCACTAATCGATTTTCATTGTCGCTATTTAGGTGTTAAATTAAGATCGAAAAATCATATTTTGATTGCGTTCGAAAAACTGGAACAATATGCTGTGCTATCACCGAATCCTTAGCTTTTTTGTCCAGATGTATGAAAGTGGATAAGATTAAGTCTTGCATAATGTAGGAAACGTAGACCGGAAATGTGAAAATGAGAACGAGAGAGAGAGAGCGAGAGAATATTATCGTTTTGCGACGTTCTGTTATCATTTATTCCCGTTTGCGTAAAAATGGTCGATTGTCAAAGGTATTCCAAACATTCCCTAAACTCAAGCTAAAGCTTCTCTAAACTCTAATGTGTACCTAATATACATATAAGTATAAATATATATTATATATAAATGTATTTAATATACCATACGTGTATGTACGACATAATGTATAATTATATAAATGTACGTACGAGTCTAATTAATAACTGTAATCTAAAGTGAAGAAAAAATTATGTAATCGGTATGCGATGTATACAAAAAAAAAAGCGAGAACCAAAAAGAGGAACGCATGTATTATAATTCGCGAATTTTTGAGGGACGACATTTTTCGAAGTGGAAGAGAGAAAATGAGAAAGAGAAATAGAGCGATTGTAACACTGTTAGTTAGTGGTATCATCGATAAATTCTATGTATCGATAAATAATATAACATTGTTTAAGCGATATCAAAGTGGAATGTCAATTTGACGCTATAAGCCCTTTCCTCGTAATGGTCATATAGTACTTCTTTCTAACTACAACGACCGTCGATTTTCCACTCCTTTCGCTTATAACTTCAAGCATCAAAATTTCCATGAAATGTAATCTATAATGCATTACATTTCCTCTCTGTCCGTTTTATATTAATTTACTTTATCACCCTACCGGAACCCGGGAACATTCAGGAAAACTAACAAATTTGTCAAATTGCCGTGAGTACACAATTTTACGATTCATTTCTCAACGACGATTGGCTATTTGAGTTATGTTGCGATTCTCAAATGATAACCTCGTTCATAGACCTGGTCGTAGATTTAGAATTACATAGGCAAAGGCGGCCAGGGCCACACCTACAGCCATGCTATCTTATAAATAATTGATTTGTACGCGATCTCACACATCATAGCGCTGCATACTGGGGAGAAGAGGTCTGAATGCTAAAAGCTACTTAACCCAAAAAACCTCTCAACTCAATCTTCAAAAGCGCCCTGCTACAAACGATGAAATAGAACTTTATCAACACTGAAAATCTCTGCACCTCCTTCGTTCGAGCCCGCTATCAGCTTATCTCTGAAAAACGTACGACGCGCCGAAATATAAGAGAGCGGCATAAAAATGGTCATCTTTTTCAGAACGTATTAAGTTGTAGGCGTCCTTCGACGAAACTTGCTCAGCTCGAAGCCGGACAAAAGGGAGCCCATTGGTTTGGAGTCTGCTCGCCTTCAAGCCGTCTCTAGCTCTCACCGACGAGCGACGTCCGACGACGAGGTTCGACGACGACGTGAAACGACGAGAGAGCGCACTCTGCGGCGCACGGTCGATAACGTTCATAAAATAGTTCTCCCGCCAGCTACACCAGCACTCGGTGGACGACGACCACCTCCACCGTTCGTTCAGCATCGCCTCCGCCACCACGGCTCAGCTGTTTCTGTTTACTAAACAAAGGAGTCAGTTGAACGGCGGACGGCGAACGACCAACGGCGAACGGTGGGCGTTCGTTCGTTCGAGCGGAAGATTTCTTCGTCCTCGGAACCGGAGAGAGGTTCTCGCAAACTGTGCTTATCTATTGCAATTGCCGACTCTGACTCCAGTTCGCGAGTGGAGGAGAGTTGATAAGGTGATAGAAAACGGTGCGCCGCGAGAAACGACTGGCTAGAATCCCGGAAGAGGTCGCAGGAACAAGGGCGGACACAACAAGTAACAGCAGTGAGTAGTACAAAGTGCTTGAATTTTCGCCTTTCGAGCAGATTTTAGGTTGCCTGCGTTCTGGCCCTTGACCCCGTTCCTGTCCTCCTCTCTTTGTGCGTGACTCTCTACGCGAACTGCGACACGTCGGTGTTGCTTTACACGAGGCGCTAGTACTCTGATAGCTGCACCAGATATCCACCTTTTCCGCTCCTTTCCGGCTGTCCTTTTGATAGTCGCATCGATCCAACTTGATTGCAGACCGAGCCGCGTCGCCTATCGTCATCTTTCGCGCACTTTCTGTCTCTTCCTCGTGACATCACGTTCAAGACACATCTTGACGTTTATGCCCGCTCTTTCTCTCGCGTCTTTCTCGTTTTTCAGTTTTCCTCGGTATAAAAGGTCGCGTCAACAATTCTATACTCTTACTGCACATACCTGCGTAGACATTGCGCATTGCGCTATCTCTCCAGACACTCCTTTTATCCCTCCTCACCTCAGCATGACATAATCTAATTAGCGATCGACATACAAAGAGATAAAACGTTGGCAAGCGTATAGGCTGCACATTGTCGCGACATATGGAAGGCAGCAGCTTTTCAGATAAACCGAGTCACACAAAGGATCATCTCTGAGAGTTACTTTCTGTCAATACTAGGGATATGCATGAGTCTTTATGTGTATATTATCAATCGGAGCAGTAATCTCTAACGTTACGTAAGACGATTCGGTAAAGTGGAGTGGCCGATTTGTTCTCGCTTCCGTTCTGCTGTTCTCTTCACAGGCTAACGCTTTCCGAATGGAAACCTATTCACACACGGAGTATCGTTTACGTAGTAACAGATTCTCTGACAATTGCGCCGTTCGCTGGTTCGTGATCGCCAAGGCCGTAAAGGCAATTGAGCAGTACGTAAGACGTGATAAGTCGTTTCACCGATCAAGTGATTCCGAACACAATGAGGTTTCCAATTGCTTCGCATATCCGCATCTAGCGCACATCACTTCGCACCCAACTGACAATATTTCTGCAGCTTCACACGTCATTTTTAATAACAAAGACAGATTGCAACATAACGGGCAACAGGGCGTACTTGTTGAAATCTAGGCTGACTGCTTATACTTAATGTAAACTGCCGTCAAACGGGCTCTGACACAATTACGAGACACATAACGCTCCATAACAGTTTTAAACCCCTTTGACGGCCGCCGTGAGGTTTCGCATTGAGGGATCGTCTCGCGTTTCTCGTCTCTCGTGGCTTTCAGGCCTTCGCGTCAGCTGTTCTAGCGGTCCGCAACGATAACGTTTTCAGAAAAGTGGCCCGTTAATATATCGCGCCGCGCCAGGTCGAACTGGACTCCTTCTCGCGTGCTTAGAAGTAAGCGCGGAAGCGGACATTATGTAAACGGGCTGTACAAAGCGTGATGCCTGCTCGCCAAATGCCGTTTTGGCGCCAGCCAAAATGTCTCACCGAATAAACGTGTGCGCGTCGCGGCAAAGGAGTAGTCAAATCTTGACAACGGTATCAAAAACTATACGAAGAAAAATTGAAAGTGACAGAACGGAGTGATCTAACGCGAATATTTGTAAGTTCAACGTACCGCGATCCCAATTATCTGTCTTCATACGTTTATACGATACACATTACATACGCGAAATGTTGCGCATCGCTGAATTCTCTCCACTATTAAGACGTTGCAGTGCGCAAACTTTTGCGGGCTTACACTTGCCGACACGATAACTTCATTTTCACCTCTTTTCCAGCGCGGTTTATGTAAGTGGCACATTTGTTGCTTCGACGTTTACTCGTAGCGTGCGCACAATTCTTCTTCCGCGTTTAACTCCCAAACTGAAACCGCGGTGAATCAGTTGAAAATCAAGGGAATGGAAAACACTAGATTTGAAGTAACACCACGTGAATGTAACTTTTCCATACATCATGCTGGAGTTTCTACTCTTTCCATTAATTTACAATTTGCAGACTAGCGTGCATCTTTCTTCTCTAAAATAATATTTGCCGAGCATAATCTTATTTCTTGGAAAATCTGACTTGCAAAAGCGACACAGTGGAGCTCAAAGTAAAATCGTGCACATAAAAATGGCGATGTTCGTAATAATATTTCGTCGCCGAATCAAAAGGGAGAGGTACGTTGTATTAGTAAGCGGTCCCTCTTTGGATATCACCGTCTCCTTTTCACCCGTTGTTTTCTCGGTGCGCGTATGAACAAGTAAATATACGCGCACACTGCCGACATAATAGCCGTGCGCCGATGCGAGACGTGTTTTTAAATGTCGAGAAACGGAACAAAGAGGTAATGGCGCGCAGTTCATACAAGGGTGACCGAATTCATTTTCTCCCTGCGTTTCAAGAAGAAAAGCGTCAATCGTTCGGAGGAAAGTAAACTTACTGCATCGTCTTCTCTCTTGTTCGCCCTTCGTGCTACAAATTAAAATCTCATGCGTGACGGTCGAATTTCAAACTCGGCAACCGAGGAAAATATACGAATTGGTCAATCTGTTTTTGCCTACTCTCCTTTCGCATACAATGCTAGAACGAGTTAAGTCGAATCAGCATTTACAATCGCCTTTTTGCACCCGCTCTGGCATATACACACGTAAACTGTGATGGGTAGGGAACGTGGGTAAAGTTGTGCACGTGGCATACGGAACATAACGCTCCGTGCAGCAACCTTGGACGAATGAGTAATATTCCATGATGGAAGGAACATTTGCGCAGCAGCAGCCGCGAAGGAGAGAAGGAACTTTCGTCGTTTCTTCATCACCTCTTCCTCAACTGTCTCGGTCGAATACACGTCTTCACTTTTCGTTTCGGAGCACGGCACCCAAGCTTTCCCCACTAATGTGATTGTTATCGCAATTTTTGGCTCCAGTCAACAGTTTAAAGCAGTTGTTAACCATACAATGTTATTTCACATAATCTTCTTGTTCGCTACTATCTTACTAATTGCAGCGGAAAGTAATACTTTTTACTACTTTTCGTTGTTCTGTTTCATCTACAGATAAGTACAGTTTCAACTAACGGAAAATAAGCCGAAAATACACAAAAATAGGCGAAAAATGTCAAATTTTTTTTTTGTTTCGGACCGATACCATTTGATAGAGGGTCATTTGCCCTGAAGATAGACCACTTTCCGCGCGCTGAACTCTTCATAGTTTCCGAGATATGACGATTTTAAGAAAGCAAAAAAAATTGTTTTTCAAAATTGCTGATCGCCATTAGTTCCACGTGAAAGTACGTCCAAAGAGCTTTAAGAAAACCTATATTACTTATAGGTTCCGTTCGCTAGTTTGGACGGGACAGGGCCTTGAAAAAATCGAGAAAATCTTAAGGTATACCTATATATCTTAAGGCCATTTTTGCCAAAAAATGATGGGTTATCGATTTTATTGCCCTTTTAATATATCAAAGGGGGTCCAAAATGACTCGGAAAAATGCAAGGCGCACCCCGAAATTCGCAATAGTTCCGGAGATATAGCCAAAAATGTGTGGAAAAATCGTGAAAAACGAACCTGAAAACGGGGTCAAAACTGAAAACCCTACCGATCGACTTGTAATTATACCAGATGAAAGGGGGTACAAACAAACTTGGAAAAAATGCAACCGCACTGAAAAATTCGAAATAGTTTTCGAGATATGCCCGAAAACATGCACAAACCTAACGGGAAGTTAATGAACACCACATTGAATGTTAATAATTAGAAAATGC
Organism: Cryptocheilus praepositus; assembly: GCA_033815515.1. Classification (NCBI taxonomy): domain Eukaryota; kingdom Metazoa; phylum Arthropoda; class Insecta; order Hymenoptera; family Pompilidae; genus Cryptocheilus; species Cryptocheilus praepositus. Next base: position 5,200,507 of record JAWWQZ010000256.1, on the reverse strand, counting down.
ACTTTTGGGGCCTACTGCAGAGGATTGCAAAGTTTGACGTTGCTACTCATCAGTTATAAAGTTTTTCTAAATTCATTATACAATGTAGCATAACTGCCTAACACATTGGGAATGTGAAGCAGGTGCAGTTAAGATAGTTGATACGTTTTCATTGAACCTTTTCGAAGTTTACATAATTTTGAATATGGCACTTCCGTTGCGCAGCGCCGAGGGTCGATTTAATTGTGTCGGAGCAAGTAGAAGCAGCCGAGCATCTTCCCGGTATTTTCGTCGTGACCATGACAGACTTCGGAGGGACCACGTGACGATGACAATTAGGTCGCTTCATGATTCCACCGAAGATTCTATCGCCACTATAGAAAATCTACTACACACTATAAAAGGACATTTTATCGGACGGTATTTCCATCAAGTCGAAACTTTTAATTCAATGTTCTTTCATAATGCAGCGCGTGACCGTGAAGAAATGGCGTTGACTAAAATAACATTAAGCTGGTGGAAAAAGGTGAAGGGACTCGAAGGGCCAGAAAGCGCGGAAGGTCGTTTTCCTTTGATTTTCTCCTGGTCCACGCGGCCTATAAAAGACTGGATTCCCGAGTGACCCACTGCACGAACAGCTCCTTCTGTTTGACATTTCGTAACACGCGGCACTGTCGTATATTTAGCTATGCTCGTGGGTACCCTCCGTTACCACTAGGACGATTCACGTACAGCTGGTGACTTAAACGCAGAAACGCAGGTTGCGTGTGTGAATTATGTGTGTGCGTGTGTGGGTGAGTTTAGTGCGTGAGCGAATTCGTCTATCTGAGTCTAAGCGCATTTCACACCGAAACAGCTGATTGCCAGCTGTTCCCGCTAATTATTGTCTTGTGCATGTTCTGTCAATTTGCCCCTATTACATCATAGCCCAGTTAAATGGGCAAGAATGCAACAGATTCTCTGATAAATTTAAATTGAGCAGGTTATATCTAAAGCGTATCAAATCTGGTAAGGCCATTATTAAATCGAAAAGGCGTTGAATTGTTTTTACAAATTTGTACAAATGACAAAACAGTCGCATTCGAATGCGCAAGTGAAAGTGTAGCTGTTCATTAGCGTTTGGATGGTTACCTTTCAGAGCTAAAATTGTTAACAAACACTGCACGTCGCTGACGCAACTCTGTGCGTGTGATGCAATACGATTAGAAAAATTCGATGCGCCGCCTCTATTCTTCTGAAAAGGAATCTGTTTTGTACCGTAAAAAATAATATTTTTTACTCATTCCTCAAAAGTCCAGAGTCTTTAAGCTGTGCCGTCCGAAAAAAAATAATAGTATAAAGGATGGAAATTGGCCAACTAGTCATTTATATTTTTTACCGTCCCTAATTTTTTTTCTGGCATATGACGTGAATATGGCTATTGACGTAAATTTGCAAACGTTCGCGAACGATCGTGAAACGTCAACAGCAATATCGCAAGGAGCATTTAGTTGGCCTGAGAAGAATATGTTTTTTGTCGAATCTCCAAAAAAATTGCTATTTGTCGTACTGCAAGGCAGACGTCCTCGTTGAATATCCGATCGTGTACGTGCCTATAAATTGCCGCGATGATTCATTTGCTATCTCCGTTTTACAATTATCATCGGTGCGTAACAATCAGTTTCTACGAGATAAGAGAGTATCTCGGGTAGATACGAGATGCAAGTGGGATGCCGTACTTGACTACGGAAAGTGCTACGGGCAAATTTACCAACAACAAGAGTACATTTAAACAAGATGATAATTGGAACGTCAAAAAATACGTGCGTCGCGAAAACTGCACAGGATCGAATTGCCTTCGCAGCACACAACGATTTCCGTTTGTCAATCGTCGACAAGTTACCGCCGACAATTCCTCGATCCCGTTAATTGCCTTTTCAGATTCCTAGAACGGCGTTCGCGGCAGCTTAATGAGAAACAAATGCCATTATCATTACGATCGCGGCATATCTCCGACGGACGTGAAATTTTTCTACATGGCGCATCTTTGTAATACTTTCCGATTAAGTGCAAACACTGATGCGCGCAAATAACCGTCGAGTATTCCGGAGAGGCGCACGTTTAGAAACGAATAAACGAAGGAGTGACGCGGGTGAACCGTGAAATTAGATCATTTGAATACGCGAAATCGATAGGACCGAGCCAAAGGGCGCATCTGCTGCAAACTGATAAACCTCGAATGGTTAACCGATAATTAACTTCGGAAAAACGTCCGCAACTATCTTTGTTTGCCCAACGTACATTAAATGCGCATCAACGGCCTATTGATTTCGCGCGAAACAAATCAGATCGAATATTAGTTGGAACTACTGCGGGAAAAATGTCTTTACTGTTATAAGGTAAAACGGAAAGTGGATTTTTTTTGCATTCAATGGGAGGTTACAAAGTAAAGAGGAGGCTACTTTGACGACACCCGGTACCGAAGCGAGCCGTGCAACTCACCAGCGTCATGAGTCTAATGCGCTCGTGACGCGGTGCAACGCACGGCTTCTGCTAGGCTTCGCTCGTAGAGTCACGGACAGAGGTAGAGAAAGTTAATTTCGCATGGCCGTTGAACCGATATCGCGATTACGTTGGGGGAGCAGAGCGTGTGAGCGAAAGAGACCGACGAACGCTTGCTTGATAACTGGTGTGAGCGTGACGGCCAGAACGGAGTCAGCTGAGAAGGAAAGAGAACGAAAAGGAACGAGAGAGTCGGAGAATTAAATAGTCGGGGATAGGAAGAAAAAAGCGGAAAAACGAGATAGATCACTCGAGAGAAAGATCGAAGAGGAGGAGAGAAAATGGATAGAGTATAAGTAAAGAAGGAGAGGGGAAAGTAACTCTGGCATTCTAACTCGCTTAGAACTCAATCCTCTGGTCGAGTGGCCAACTCTGCTAACGGTGTGCAATCGACGGTGTAAAAGTTCGGCCAGGCGCACGAAAAAGGCACGACCCAGATACAAAGCCGATAGACCGTCGAGAGATCGGGCAAAGGTTTATTTTTTAACTCTAAACCTGTCGGCCGAGGAGCTGCTCCGACTCGCGAAACTCTGCTCTTTTGAAAAATCAAACAACCAATAATTCTTACATACTGTGCTTACATAGATCATTCTCTCCGTTAATTTTCCGTTATAACCTTGAAGAAAATGACGTTGCTGCGACCGACGCGAGTCAGACCAGATGAATTTCGCGTAGGCAATATGATGATTCGCAAAAGAGAGCCGTCCAATCGACGCAGATCAGGTTGATATGCATGCTTGTTTACGGGCAATGACGATTTTACGGAGAAACCCGGGAACGGGGTCGCGACGGGAGAGAGATGTGTTTTCCGATGGCCGGATGAAAGGTTCGCCTCTCCATTTCTGAAGCACACCGCCTCTCGTCTATTTCGTAATGTCCTAGAAAGTCCCGATTTTTTCCTAAATATATGCCAAAGACGGCTCAGGAAATGGTCCAATTGCACTCGTGAATATCGTATATTCCGTATTCTGTTCGAACCTCAAATGAAAACCACCGTCTCTTTTTGTTCCTGTCGCCTGGTAACACGGTTTTCACGAAAAGTGCGTTCGCGAATAGTAAACTGACGTTTTCTTCTGGCTCCAATCCAAAATAGCCCAACAGCTTTTTCTTGCTGTTGTCGGACTCACGCCAGTTTGACGTAATACGGACACAAAAGCAGTTGGTTTCTCTCCCAAACCATGACTCCTCGTATTTTGTAAACTTCCTGGGGTTCGCTGCACCTCCCGCATAATCTCGCGTTATTTTCGTACGCGTTTGTCTTGCCAAAAATCTTTATTACTTCGACGAATATAAGTGCATGTCTTCTTTTATTCCATAACAGCACCGGTTATGACGCAAATATACATGCAAAACTTATTCATCATCTACCTACGTACCCATAATAAGTAAAATTTGCATGGAATGGGAAGGAAAGTTATCGCGAACCGCATTTCTATTCAAATACTTGCGCCTCGACGTAAGATTTATACTACTTTGATAAGCCGTTCCATTATTGATTTAACGCAGATTCGAGTGCAAAAGTGCGAATAGAAACGCACTTGTATGAAGAGTGCGTTGACGAATTTTTCACTGGCCGACTATGTTTTGCCGGTTGATAAATATACAAGGCGACGAGAGAAACGATTCGTTCGCTTAACCACTCGACATCCAATTACTGCTTGTTTCAGTCAATTCAGCGTATTTCATATTCGACCCGAGTGAAACCCGGCAGTGAACATCTGTCAAATTTATTGCAATAACAGTTAAATGCAAAAGCGATTCGTAACTGGCATTACGCACGGCGACAATAAATAAACTTGCTTTTACATGCCTTTCAATTCTAAATGAATGCGAAGATGTTTTAACATTGAAAGAAGGCAGAATCCTCTCGCTGAGAGTACGGAGGCGTGACTTGACGTCGTGTTTCGGGCAAAGGTGTCGATTTGATTACGCTATTTCAAGCTTCGTTAGACGTAACGTGTCATTAGCCAATGAGTCTCGGATGTCGCCGAACAAAAACGATTGTAATTCTATCCTCAACTCGTGCTAATACATTCTTATTTATAAAGATGTAGCCAACATTTAAATGCACTTTATGAATGACGAGATGCCGGCACAAAGTTATGGTGTTGATAGAATGATACCGACTTACAGGTCACACATTTCTGCTACTCATCATATTTCATGGTTCGCTGAGCGAAAGACGGTTCAGAGGAAGAAAGGCAGCTCAGATCTGGGAGCGTAGAGAGAAAGAGCTATCGCGTGGGCGAGTAAAGTGCAGAGGCGAGCAGACAGACGAAGCTTGGAAAGGACGGGCAAAACCGGTACTGCTTCTTTCAGCCACCACTGCGCAAAAAAACACAATAGCGTGACCTTAGCGAATATGGTCAGACAAGATTCTGCGTCTCCTGCTCCGAAGGTTTTTCCTTAACCCTTTTTGTCTCTTTTTTCTTAATCTGCCGTTGTCAGGGACGTTTCACACAGTTTCGATAACGCAAACTAGCACCGATGCAACTTACATCGTTCACTACAACATATCCGACAACTATCAAAGTTGACGAGGATAAAATCATAGATTCCATGGGGTGAATAAGCAATGGTGACTGAAACCGGTTTACACCTATCAATTTTCCAGCGGCACACTTATGCGATATTGCATTAAACTTTATATTAAACTTCTCATCAGCTGATGCGCTTAATCCTAGAACGCAATATTAGTGCACATATAATTATTGCGTGCTCGGAGAAACGCTTGAGTTATTGCTAGGAGAGAAATTGGTAAGATCGTCTAGGGATCTAGGCTTCTGGTTTAGTGTCGTCACATTTGTACTCCGGACTTCCTCCTCAAACTAAATAATATGCTAACCGTAAAGCCAATAGATGCCGCGCGTTCTATCCTAGAAGCAATAGTTATGCGATGAATATTTTGGTTACAGAATGCAGTAAGAATGCCGTCGTTGCTGGAAGCGCTCGAGCTGAAATACGGCAGCTCGACGACCGATTGTTCGTTGACGGACGACGAAGCCGAAACAAATTCACCGAAGGCGGCCCTATCGGTCAGCATCTTCATTCCGAAAAAATCTCCGAGACACACGGTGCCTGCTCTACTGGTCCTGCAGGACTGCGACATCGAGTGCGCGGGGAATGACGCCGAGAAGCTTCGCAACAAATGCAAGAACGTGGAGGAGCTCGACCTGGCGCAGAACAAACTGTCTCGCTGGGCCGAAGTCTTTGACATCCTTCAGCATATGCCGAAAATTAAGTTCGTCAATCTGAGCTTCAACTGCCTAGCGGAGATGTTTGAGATCAGGCACGGGAACTACGAGGCGCTAAGGAACTTAGTCTTGAACGGTACTAGAGTATCATGGTCGACGGTTCAATGTCTCATTAAGCTGCTTCAAAATCTGGAGGAGCTCCACTTATCCCTAAACGAATACAAGACGGTCGATCTCGAGCATCAGAAGCCGGAGAACGTGAATCAGTCATTGAGGAAGCTTCATTTCACTGGCAACCCCATTGAGATTTGGAACGAAATCGCAAAATTGGGTTACGTGTTCCCGAATCTGGAGAGTCTCGTGCTAGCGGAATGTCCGATTAGGTCGCTCGCTATCGAGGAAAATCGAAATGTCGGCGCCGAGGAGGGTAGGAGGCAAAAAGTGACGGAGGATATCAGCCAGGACAGCGAAAACATGAATCACCTGGAGGATGAACAAAGGAGGAGGTCCGTGGACGAGAAAGGCAACAGGATATTCGCCGAGGGCAAGGTTAATTACGATAGATCCGAGTCCGAATCTGAATCGAGTGGAAATACGGTCAGGTCGGCGCACGATCCATTCAGAATGCTGAGGTTTTTAAACGTTAATGGTACTCTCTTATCAACGTGGGACGACGTTGAGCGATTGTCGAGGTTTCCTGCGCTGAAATCTTTGAGGATCCAGGGTTGCCCGTTATTTGAGGTAAGCAGAGATTCTGCGAAGAGCAACTTAAATCGGGAGAATTTGCGCGACATAGCGTGAGCGAGAAAAGTTTGCGCGAAATGAGACGAACGTAGAAAAAGTGAGGCTGGAAGTTGCAGGTCGCGCGGCCTGAGAGATTTAAATTACAGCGTATCTCGGGTGCGAGGGGGTGCGAAATCTGGCGTAATCAGAATTTGCGAGCACACTTGTCCGGGAACGGCAAAACGTTTAATTAAGACCCTCTTATCGCCGAGACGTGCGCAGGCTTTCGTGCCACGGTAAACTAATTGCAAAAGGCGATAGAGTGTCTACGAGAGTTAGCATTGAACAACGCTACTTAGGTTATTTCGAATGCAGAATGCATCGGAGTAACTCAGCGATGGCTGAATTTGCCAGAGGAGCAAAAATGACAAATTACTGATTGAGACGAATTCTACGCTGCGTAAAAAAGAGTAGAGTAACAGGAAGAAGGGGCTGTGTTTGTTACGACAACGCGGTCTGGTATTCGCGCCGCCTGAGATGTTTCCGTTTAAATGCAGCTGAGCGGTCGCTGGCAGGCAACCAAAAGACGGGCTTCTCTGACGGATTAGCGCAACTTTGCTTTTGGAAAAACATCTTCCCAGAATCGATACCGCGTCGATACTCGCGTGGGCACGCGTACTCCGCGAGTATTACATTCATCCTAGCTACACGAATCGAATATATGCCTATATTGCGTAATATTTGCGTAAGATAAATGTGTAGGTTGCACAGGAATGCCCGAAGCATAAATGTTTCATTCGGGTTAATCTTAAGCGTCGAAGGGTAATTACTGCAAGTAAAATATTGATCGCTACGTTCAATCGTGTGAGATCATTTTTTTACCTCAAATATAGTGACATTTCGGTTATTCGGGAACTCTCTTTCAGCCTCTAAGGGTATTGCTTGGTAAAAGACCTGTGCCCGTGAGTCATAGGAATATCTTTTGCAGAGCCCTCGAGAGTATACGGAACACGAGAGGCGGCAGCTACTAATAGCTCGACTGCCGAACGTCGAAACGCTGAACGGCGGTGGAGTGATATCGTCTCAGGAGCGCGAGGACGCCGAACGGGCCTTCATTCGTTATTACATGGACAAGCCGGAAGCCGACAGGCCAGAAAGGTGAGTGGCTTCGCCGGCAATTCGCCACACTCAAATTCACCTTCTTTATTCCTTGTGACACCTCTGACGCGGAAAACGGTAAATACCGTTTACTAAATCAGGATTAATCAGACGCGATCGAGTTTCCGCGACCAAACGAACACTTTCCTATTCTAGAAACGAGTCTGTGTCTATTAAGCTATTCTCGCATCAAGGTCGTCGTACGGTCGCAAAGCCAAAGTAGCAACGAAAGGAGCTGTGACCCGTTCCTTCGATTTTTCAGGTACTCCGAGCTCGTGGCTATTCACGGAAAGCTGGACCCACTGGTAAACGTCGACCTGACGCCGGAAAAAAGGGTCAAGGTCACGTTCACTTACGGAGATCTAGTCGAGGTAATATTCTACACGAGAGATGAATCTTTAAGCGGAATTACATTTAAATCTATTCGTGTCTGATATTAAGCGCCGAGAGCGGTCGAATCCTTTATGAGGATTATTTATTACGTCTCTTGTCTATTCCAGGTACGATCGGTAGACGTATACAGAACTGTTTTTGAATTGAAAACAAAATTGGAGAGTATGGTGAAAATACCGGCGAATAGGATGAGGCTTTTCTACGTTGACCAGGTACGAGTCTTTTTCTTACACGCTGCACTGTGCTCTTGTCATTTTGCAGAACATTTGGTTTCTGGAACAACGCGTTAAGCAACGCGAGATCACGATATAGGACACTGCCCCTTTACCACATCTTCCAATGACCCTGCGAGTGACATTTCGATCCCTATCCATCCTACCGTCCCAAATCTTAAAGCCCCGAAAAGTATAGCGATACGGCGGCCTAAGCCTTCGGTGCTTTGGAGATCGATAAATTGAAGTAGAAACCGTTACGTCGTAACAGAAGTAAAATCTGTCATTGCGTCTATAGTCATATGCCTGCGTTCGTCTACCGTACGTAAAAGTGTGCAATTTTATTTTCTAGGAAATGAAAGCCCAGCATGGTCCCGAAGAGATGCTTTATCCCAATAAGCAGTTATACAGATACAACATAAGGAACGGCGACGAGATAATAATCGATAGCAAACTGAACCGATGCTCCTCGAGTACGTCTTCCATTCGATCCTGAAGCAGATCGACGAGCGGAACTAGATAAGCTCCGAAAATGAAACATGATATGATGACGACGACGACGACGACGACGACGCCGACGTCGAACGTTGATCTCCATTGATCGAACTTTCGATCTTTCGTGGGATTCTTCGATAATCCGATCGCTGAATCCGGAACTGGAGAAGTTTTGATATGTACGTGCCGAGTATTAATATAGTAGTTGTATTTATCGATTCTTCAGGGTTAAGAGCTGGATTATCTCTCGCAACAGTGTAAAGAAATTCAGATAATAGGAAAAAAAGAATATTATGGACAAGAGAGCAAGAAACTGTAAACGAATGTGACGATGAACATTTTCTCCCGATAAAATTGATAAAGTGTGGATTTTTTTCGAGGGGAGATATCAACGAATTTAATCGAAAATAAGTTGTTTTATCAGACATACCCTCTAGTACTTGGAGAACTAAATGATAATACGATTTGTAAAAGTAGGATCAGATCCACATTATTCTTTCCTTCCGTGCGATTTCGTGATACTTTATGTTACGCACATGAATTAATTTTCATCTCCACTCGACTCGGAAATTTTACTAATGAGCTTGAAGTATAGAATACGAAGAAACTAACGTTTACTCAGGCGTGGCTCAGTGCGCACATTAGTTAACGATAAATGATCATCTAGGAGGAATCCCGTTAGCACGTCCAGAGAAAGGTTAGGACGAACGGTAACGCATGGACTTTTGCGATAACCTTGAATGTGTGATGTGATCACGTTTATAGAACAATGCAACGATCTTCGATGATGTTATCGAGGCTGCTAAGAAGAGAGTTAAAGAAGTTGAAGGGAGAGAAAGCGAAATATTTTTGTAGACAGCGGCCAACTGCGTTAAGAGTTAAGATGGATCATACATAATATATATATGTATACATAGATGTCCTAACTTGCACCGCATAACAATGAAAGGAAAGAGAAATCGTTCGGGAAAGTGATCGATGATGACGCGTGCACACGATTTTTATTTCCTTAAATGCATTTGTACACGCGGACATGAAGAAAAACTGGACGAGCTCCCGTTTATCTGCAAAAAAACGTGTACTTAACGAGAAAAAAAGTCGAAGTCGGGCACGAAAGTATGCGATATCGGCAATATTGGGAATTCTAAAGCGAAAAGAGAATCTCAGTTTGAACGTTCGTTTGCTTAACGGCGAGCGAATGCTAATAAATAAAATAAGGCGAGAATATTCCTATCGGTTTTTATACTTCGCGAATGACTGACTTACCGTTAAAACCAATGGCATTTACGAGTTACTGCCATTTACTGATACCGAGATGTGACGAAGGCTTTGCTGATATCGCTTACCCTTCGCGCAATATTCCTCTGCACTAGGCGGCGAAACGTATAAAGAAAAGGGAACGCGCGGGCTACTACAAGTTTCGGGTTTTCTTGCTTTAAAAGGGGAACGGAAACCTTGAAGAGTCACTTAGTGCCTGCCTTTTACTAGCGTAAAGCTCGAATATTTCTAACACTGCCCTGTAAATACCGTGACGCGTACTCGGCGAGTCGGGCAAAGCTCTGTAAATAACGTGGAAACGCATCTTTCCATTGAAAATTTTGCCGGAATCGAGCACGAGCAAGTAAATGAACGCTACATTAAATGTCAGAGATCATAACCTTTTGTTCTCTGCTCTCATTGTCTCGCCTTCATCGAAGCACTCACCGACACACGAGGAAAATGACGATAAGAAAAGCCTGCTCAAAAATGACATTTTCAGTGCTAGGAGACTCTTTTGCTTTGGTGAACTTAGAGAACGATATGCGTGCGAACCTTGTAAATTGAAGTTTATAATGAATTCTGCATGAGAAACACTTGTCGTCGGAATTCTATGCTTACAAGGTGCTTATGCATGTTGTTACACGAAAACTTTGAATAAACTGTTGGGGCGTTATAAGAAGAAAGTTATTTAGTACCGACGTAAGGGAGCTACTGAAATTGTAAATACGCATACGTGCAATTCGCATAGAATCTTGCGACTGAACGTCGGAAGAACAGTCGAAGGTTAGGCGATGGGGCCGGAAACATCGTTGATATGAGATTTCATGGTCAACCGTGGCCTCGCCCTGTTCAGAGGCTCACGCATTTATAAAAGCGGCTGTTTGATCGATGCGAGAAACCGGGATGGAGAGGAAAACTCAAACGGGGGCAAGGACGGATCGACGCTGGAGTCCCTCTTTTCTCCGCGTGTGTCTAGTCTCGGAAGGAAAGATAAGGAACTTTCTTGCATCACTCTCATTTTATATATATATACATATATATGTATAAATACGATCCTTTTTTGTGCTGGCGCAAATGTACGTACTAACGAAAATAAAATCGTTTATATATGATGGCGACCTGATTTCTACTGCTTTCCCAGCATGAATTTCTGCTCTATTATTATCCTCGCCGGAATTTATTATTAACGGATATCTGAGAAGACAACGAAATTTCCGGCTTCCACCGGATATATTTCGCTGAAGTATTTCATAACGCGATACACTCGCCATTTTGCAATATCTAATAGAAGCGTGCTAAACGTATTTAATGGAGCCATGCTCTTACGGTACTCGGTGACGCGCGAAGCCATGAGAATGCCAGACAGAAAGGAAAGAACACGACAAGAAGCGACGGAGGGTCTTCGCATCTTCGGATAAAAAATATTTCGCGCGTTTTTCTAGAGAATCCTGCCATTGGCTCGACTGATTCACCCTAAATCGCTTCCCACCCTCGCTTATACTTTCGCTTGGGGAACTTTGAGGCGCATCGATCGCACGGAACTCGCACCGCTACGGGCCTAAGGGCAACTCTGCTACGATTGGCCGATGCCACGATTGGCCGATGCCACGATAAAATGGTACGAACAGCAACCCTGGATAATTCTAATTCCATTGATAGAAGCTTTTTCAGAAGCTGACCTCTCCCATAACTCTCCCCGTCCCTTAAAGCAAACTTCCCGAGTGGCAAGAGAACGTGTCAGCCTGCCAACGCGATGGACGCAACGACAGGCGACGGTCTCGTTAAAAAATTAACATATCGATTAATTAGTGCCTCGACATTCTCTCCCGTTATTCACCTTCTAATCGGGCCGGTCGAGCCCTTTTGAAAGTTTACAGAAGGGTAGAAGTATGACTAACGTCAGTTGCTGGGGGTAGAGCGTCACTCTTCTCGTCCACTCGCTAAAGGACTAGGCGCGTAGCCGGGAACTCTTTCGCCCGCGCATTGACGTTCGCATCGTGCCAACGAGCTGTCATACCGAAAGATGATCCACGCAAGAGTAACGAGGTGTCTCCGTGACAACCGTCCGATTGACGCTGAAGAAATCAGCAGATTGGTTTCGTATGACTTCAGTTTCAGTCGGTTCCGACGGTTCAGTCGGAAATTCACCCCGTCGAAGCCTGATCTAGGCACATCCCTGTTCGCACACGGTGGACGTCCGTAAAACCCCTGTGGTGCGCGCGCGACAGTTCTCGAGAGCATGAGTAGGAGGAGGACGTGAGTCGTGCTGGTGCAGAGGGCCGAGTGAGCGTGTCTCTCCTGCGGAACGCACAGCTGGCAGAGCCGTCAAGATGTAAGCTGTACCGGGTGTGGAAACGGTCACGTTAGCTGCTGGGCCCAGGCCAGTGCGACGCCACGAGGCAGGAGGAGGTCGAGGAGGACGAGGACGAGGAGGACGTGAAAGAGACGGAACAGCGGCGGTCTTCTGCCGGAGGAACTCGCTGGATGTGAGGGAAGTGCGGCAAGAGCTAGCCAGAAGACGAGAAAGGAGAACGCACGGGAATGGAGTAGCGAGAAGGGATCGATCGCTTCTCGATAGCTGCTGGCATGGAGGACACGGCACTGGGGTAAGTAGATGTCGACGAGTGTGCGGCAACACGTTTCTAAAGAATGACGAAGCGCGGGCAACCCTTTTAATTCTCGATCCGACCACTGCTGATAATGCTTGCACCGTCAACGCTTCGAATCTTCCGCTCGCATGACACTGACAACAGCCGAATGGACATTTGGCAAGTCGACGTCGCGAGAACAGATAGAAGATTGCTCATTCTGATTGCGACAACATAACATTCTCGCCAGTATCGATGAGTAGGCTGTCGTTTTGAAAACGGGCGAAAGTTGATGTCTTACGTCTCCTTCCGGAGATTCACTGCCGATTAAATTCGCTTCATAGTTCAAATTTCAACGAATTCCAGCTAAAGTTGATGCACCTATGACGTGAGTGAAAATTTGATCATTTCAGAGTGAACGACGACCGTCATTACCGTGAAACACCCGAGTATCTCGTTCTTCTAATAACAATAAAAATTCGCTCACGTAGCTGTAATACGCAATGCAATAAGAATCCGAGTATTAATAACGCGGATATTGAAGTGTAAACTCAATTCCAATTTCATCTCGGCGAGAATAACGATTTAATTAAAACGTCATTAGAGATCTATGTGTCCGATGTCACCGAGATAGCTTTGCCACGGAAAGTTAATGGATACACGTCTCTGTCTCTTCGATAACTAAAACTCGGTCATGGTGGAGTCGATAACAACACGGCAGATTGTCGATAACGATACGATCATCTTGCAGTCGACGCCGATTCGGACTTGAATGAAGATTAGGTCACGATAGAGTCGACACGGTAAAGCATCAATATACACTCTTGAGTTTCTTGTTTCGCGCGCATCGCGCTAAGGGTTGCGTTGAATCAGGCCACAAAACCATGTGGACGCATCTGATCGCGAGGCAAAGGGGAAAGTGAGTCCCTCTTTTCTCCACCTTTATCTTCCCTACGATCCTCCACCATTTCTCCGAACTTCCCTTTTGACTTTTCTTCCGGCCGCGTACTCTCTCAAACCAGAGGAACCTGCACCGATGCGAGAAACTCGACTGTTCAGGGGTGGCATTTAAGCGATCTCGCGATAATTCGCCCCTAAAGAACGAGGGGTGCATACGATTCGATCCACGCCTGCCTCGTCGCCTCAACTAACAGCCGCGTTCGCCAACGATTTTTCTCCGGTTAAGAAGGTTTACGAGCGGACGGCTATAAGGGCAGTCGTGACGTACGTCCAATTTCGGTTCCGATGCTGCGCGTGAGCTCTATTTGCATTTCGTAGCGCCGTGGGCGAAGATAACTTTCGGTATTCACGAGATGCATTGATCAAACTGTGCGCTCCGTAGCGTACCGGAGCGTCAAATGTCAAAGAAGCACGGGCGCAAATTTTTCACGAGCTAAAACTTTCCAGAGAATTAAAATGTTATTTTCGTTTGTTTATCAATTTATAAGCGTCATCGTGTTTGCTCGGTAGAGATCGATGGTTAGCCTAATATTAGCGTCTTTTTCCTAGTCACGCGCGTTGTTAATACCCGAGGCTGATGTTGACCAGTGTAACTGCTAGTCATGTTTTTACGCTGTGGAGCGACGTACGTCTTCTTTCATGAACGACACGTTTCATAAGCGGGTATCGGGTCGACGGAACGAGAGTCAAGGCTTAGGATGTATGAATAACTGAAATGGACTATCGCACGTGGCGCTTCGTCTATCTCGCCCATTAAATCGAACCTGACGAGGTTCGATTAGATCCGTATAAGTCTAATATTCATGGTTTTCGCAGTTACGCGTAAAATTGACCCCGGCAATACCTGTGAACTTGCTAACATTTGCGTCGTTATCCCGGCGTTCAGGTTATGTAAATAGGAACATTTCCATTATTTCGCAACGAACAAGCGGAAACGCGTAAAAGGACTCTTTCATACCTTTGATATTTCAATGATTTTCTCAACATGCAAAACTGGCAACGCTCTAATATCCGTGAAAAATTGATCAAGCCCCGTTTCGAGTGACGATGGAACGAGACTGGCATGGGGAGTGGAAATATGGGAAAAAGGCGAGGAAAAGTCTGTGAAACGAGGTGAACGGGGGAAACGATCGGCCACGCATTTACACCGCGCGCAAGGCTCGTTTACTTACTACGACGGGCGATGAACTATAAATAACGCCTTGTTAACGAGAACGCATAGTGCACGTCAGATGCACCTTGACAACGGTTCGTGGAACAATACGGGCTGTCTCCCGTTAAGAAATCGATTTCACTTCCTTCCCGTGTTAAAAAAAGATTGCGAAAGATAGCGGAGGAGATATGGCTAGAAAATGTTCGCGCCAACACTTCTACGCTACTGTTTAAACCGTTCCACTGAAATCGTTTGCCTTTCAAACGAACTGCCAACGAAAGAGTTTAGTGTGCCTCCGTAGCTGATAAAGGTCTAAGACTCCATCTAGTTTTCCTCCGCGCGCTCTAAACGAAATCAAATTGGCAATATGACGTTGCCGTTACCTTCCGCGCGCTCGCCCGAACAGGTTACTTTAGGAGAATCACTCTATACACCTAGACTCATTCCTATCTCGGCCGGGTGATAAGGGGGTGTTACAAGAAAAGGGAAGAGGAAAGATGAAGCCGGCGTTTTCGAATTAAGCCGGAACTTCCTCCGGGAATAGACACTTTCCAGATATTGGCACGATTCCATAGCCCCTGAAGCCACTCCCACGCATTAACCGGCCGTCTGAGCACTCTTCGGAGTCGTTAAACCACGCTTCCTAGCCAGACGACTCATTGGATTCGCTGTCTCACCGGCCCAGGGTTCTCTTTTGAAAAACATACGCCCCTGTGTGTAGCCCGAACCTTCATGCTCGTTGCATCGCTGTCGCTCGATAATTCCAAACGCGCTTTTTCACGGAACGAAACAAAAAAGCAACAACTACTACCCCTTCTACGTGCGCCTATTTATCAATACTGCCGTTGGACGGTTCACCTAACGAAAGCTCAACTTTCAAATCTGCTCACCTGCTCTACGTTTTAGGGCAGGACGTGTACATTAATAGGTAGTATCGGGTCAATCAGATCAATGGTTCTTCCAGTTTCGCATAATGGCGGACAATTATTCTGCCAGCCTATTTCTGTTAGCAAACCATTAGCATGGCGAGGATCAATTTAATGCGTCGAGCATAATGGCGCGCGCGCGCGATCTAATAATAAGGCTGGACATTACGGATTATTGGATAAATCCAGTCGGCGGTTGGTTTGGCGGCTTTAAACCGGCCAATATCAAAACCTCCGCGATTCTGTCCACGTTCTCTCGACATTCTATCCACGTTCTATCCACGCTCTGTCCACGTTCCGTCCACTTTTACAAACGTCGCCTTTTGCTTTCACGCTCGAATTAACCAAGCTCCGGCCAAAGCTCATTCACACTACTTAGATGCTTTGTTATAAACAAACACAACACGTATGTGTCTCACACCGTGATCAAAGTCAGATTACAGTGGCTTCAAAGTTAAAGCTGGCATTTATACCAGAAAAACAATACAAACGAACAGTAATCACTTTATTTTTACTACCTTCGACTTACATTGTATACATTATTCTGTATGGATTTCCTTTGTCTGAAATCGTACCATAAAAATTTCTCGATACGGTTTATTTAGTAGCAAGTCCGTTCTTTATGAGAATTCACTTCCAGAAATTGTAGGTCATCCGATAAATACGGTTTTTCTATGCACTGGGAGCATGCGGTTTATTTTAATCCTGAAACAGCGTTGTTGTAACAGCGCGGTGTTTTCGATGTAGAGGGGAACTGAATTGACTGGCTCGCATTCGTTCGTTTGCACTACTTTCAACCCTCCAACCTTTTTCTATTTCCGATATTTTTCAACAACCGCGAATTTCGTTTTCCAATTACCGATGCTCGTGTAAATGCTTTGTCCCTTAGAACGAGCGTATACATACGGTAACCAGCATTGAAATACTGAAGAGCCGTTATTAAATTGTGATAAAAACGGTGCTAAAGGCTATTGGGAAGATTCTGACAGAATGTACAACGTCCATTGTCTGGCCACCCCCGACACGGATCGATGTCCACCTTTCGTCCAGCAGGAAAAAATGAGAAAAAAAGGAACGGTGCGTCGGTGCCGTCGGTGCCGTCGGTGCCGTCGGTCCTGTCGAGCGGCCAATTTCAAGTTCAAAGGAATTATCCTACAGGCCGATTTAGTTGCACTTACCCTTGCTCGTTCGGACGAAACTGATGCGCGGTGTATTTTATAGTTCATTTAACCGCGGATAGAGAGGAGTGCCGTGTAATCGAGACCCGGCTCGTCTTTATTCTAAACCGTTGGCGTTTCGCGAGAAAGAGCTCTAAATTCGCGATTGTTTCGTCTGCTTCGAGTTTGAGAAGCCTCCGGGCCGCAAGCCCTTTGTTATCTCGTAATAAACCCAGACGCGAACGTGGTAGGAGCGAGTGCAGCGCGCTTGCATATCCTATTTCGCCCCCCGGATTCTTCAATATTACGTGAGAAGGCCTGTGTGCCGGTTATATACGGCGCGTTTTTCGGATACTCGGAAATCTCAGGATTTTCCACGTTCCTCGGCGGACTAGGCTTTTTTCATTAAATGAGTAATGACGAAGACAGTCCGAGTTGAGACGGGGCAGCGGCTGAATAACCCAACGAACGCCGTTGTATTATTTTATCGGAGCACTTTATCGCGGTATTATCAGGAGTACCGGTCACGAGAGACGCAATTACTTTAACAACGACTCGCCCCAACGTTAATGTCCCCTTATCCGTCCAGTTCGATGATTTACAACTCCATACTCGGCGTGCATCATTCAAAGCTGTCGACGAAGCGGAAAATCGAATGGAAAGTTTCGCGGCTGACGCCTACATCTAAATCTTCCGAATCCGCGTCTCAATGCCGTATCGCCGGCGAAAATTGAGCGCGACGTAAGGATGTAAGGGCGACGCCAAGTCGGCAAATATTCACAGAGTAAACGTCATGTTTCACGTCGCACCGAAATGCGATTCATTCAAATTTTCCTTGTACAAATTAGTTTTCGCGACGAACCGGCTTAACCATCGATACATCCTATTCCCTTTTGCTCGTACATATTTTATGATCCCTCGGATAAAGCTAGTCTCGCGCAAAGCCGGATTTTATTTGGGCAAAGATTTTTTTAGCCTCTTTCGGTAAGGTCAGGTGAGTTCTCGAATCACCGACGGGATTACGATCAGGGATAGCTTTCCACGGGGCATTTCTAGACCGCGAGCATCCGCTTTCGAGTGCCCCTCACGTTTGCATCGAAGTCACGAGCCGCCCATCGTCTCCGGTTTCCTCGTCGCTTCTTTCCCGAGACGGACAAACAATTGATTTAACCCGGGAGATTGGAACGCGTCCCCCGTGCTCTTTTCTCTTGAGGTCCCCCGCGATGAAACCTTTCGTTTTCTCGCACGAACTTACTACCGTACGCCCGCTCTCCTCCTTTCCTTTCTAATTTCCTACAAATTTCTCCAATTTCCTTTTTTCCCCTCTAAAGCGCTCAATACTTCATGACTAATTAGACCGAGCCAGCCGTTAGCTTTTTATCTCCGCCCGTTTCTGCAATTCCACTTTCCAGCGGAGTGCGGGAATTATATTCCCTTGACGCTTCACATCGTCGCGCGTTTGCCTAGGCGAATCTATTCCACATAATTGAGACGTCGTAGACGGCGGGCGTCGCGGGGCTTAAATATTTAACGTTTATCTCGGTCCCCATTTCCCGAAACAATTTGAAATTGCGAAGGCGAACGCGAACGCAAACGCGAACTCGCGCGCCCCTCAAAGAAACACTCGCGCCCGTGCATTTCCGGGCGGCACTCCAAATCGTCGCGACATTTCTCTCCCCCATGGCAAAACCGTTTTCACCGTCCCATCGGCAATGAAACGTAAAAGGTAACGTCTGTCGAATGCGCACAGATCAAAGAGCCGCTGGAAAAGAGATACAGAAGCGAGAGATTGCATCCAAAGTCTCATCGAGAATTTTTAATTGAAAAGCGTCAGTCTGACATGAAATATCGAACGTCGCCAGTGCTAATTGGCTTATGGAGCGAGACGCTAACGATCTCCCGCCTTACATTGTCGGATGGACTTTCTTTCTCTTTCAACTCATCGTCGTTTCACCCTCGCTTCGCCATTCACAATCCTACGATTAGAAACTGTGAAACTTTTCCTCCTTCGATCGATCGAAAATCAAAAAGGAACCTAACAAAAACTATTAATCGATTTCCACTACTTGGAAGTACGAATGATGGCGAAATGTTTCCCAGAGGAGCGAGATATTTCCGTTTTGCGTTTCAAACCATCTCAGACGAATTTTGCCACCCCGGTTTTGTCAAGGAGAATAAGAGCTCGCAGTGTAAGCGTAGAATTCGATCAATCAAGCTCTTTCATCTCGACTCCGTCTTCTCAGATTTCGTTATCGACGTCGAAAGCGGAGCTTTATACTCACGGATAATTGCATACCTGCGTCAAGAACAATTCCTACCGTCTATCTATCCTTTTCCGTACTTCCCTTGGTAACGCAATCCACGGTGCGGTGCAGAGCGGCTTTTCATTTTTCGCCTGCTCCCAGCTTTTTTTCCCTTTTCCCCGTATTCCAGTTAACGGCTGTTCACGGGAATTGATGAAATTTCACCCAATTTCCGGTACATCGCCGCGGTTGTAAAAATCGGAATCCCTCCCACCTTCCCACTGGCTATTAGTTCAACTAGGTTACGCGTATATGGAATTTCCCACGCCGTCGTTCCCTCTCTTTCTACCTCTTTCTCTATGACTCGAACTTTCCCTCGAAACCTGTCTCGATCGCTCGAGGACACCGAATTGCGTCAGAAAAATTGTTCGGTGCAAAAATCGACGTCGTTTGACGGTCTGACGTGTCACAGATTCTTGCAACAGGAATGCGTGACGATGGGAAGTCGAGAATCGTGACAGGAGGCCACTGTCGGCTCGCTCTAATCAGTTCGACCTCCGCTTTGACGTACTAAACAATTTAAAGCCCGTTAGTAATTAACTCCTCGGAAAAATAATTCGTTCGCTGGCACGTATCGGTGCAATAGAATGCTTCAGCCGTAAATGAAGTTTTACTTTGTAATTGGCAATTGCGGTTGGGTTGAAAAACGTTGTGGTTTGTAAGCTCTTGGTGGAGCCGCCGCTGATGTATTCATTATCGTTATTAGCATGTCGTCCGGTTAAGTGACGTCAAATTATATGACGTAATCCGTTCGACCGACTGCTGAAAAAGTTGGATTTTCCTCGTTCGTGGGCTAATTATGCACAAAAGTGCAGCCTTATTAGCTCTCACTGGAGATCCGCATCTGTCAAAGTCTAGTATGTGACGTAATGTTCGTTACGTCGGTATCACCGAAAAGAGTAAATTTTTCATCACTCTGACTTTGCAGCTTTTTGTCGACGATCGTGCGTAACCTTTCCCACGCAGAAAACGACGGCACGAGAAAACGAGCGAGTGCTAGAAGCCCAATACATTCTCACCGGCCGATTCCTTCGGCAATTACGTGATCTCCACTTCCAATTGCATGACGCTGTTCTCTGAACTTTCCATGAATCACGCATTGACGTCCGTCAGAGCCAGGAGCGCGCGGAAATTTACAAGAACCGTTTCCCTGCCTTGTTGCAACGCGTTAACGTGCGGCTGTTGCATTTTGTGCGAGGAAAATGGGTCAACGATGGCGATTCGAGTTTTAAATAGTCGTCCACGGGCAGCTTACATGCCGAGTCGCGTAAACTATTCACGAACGGTCGAACACGCCGAGAACGAAGGAAAATAGAGACCCGTTTAGATACTATGAGGGGTTAAAAGCGGAATGTACGCGAGTGATACAAAGGTTAAAAAAAAAAAACAGAAAAGAAAAGTCGCTGAAGAAAAATGTCGAAGCTGAAACTGTTTGCGCACGACGGGAAAGAGTTCGCGCCGATTGTGCAGCGTATACACAGTCGACGTAGGCGCAGACGATGCACATGCAGGCGTTTGTAAAGTTGCGTGAAGAGGAATAGGAGGGCGAGTACAAAGTGGGACGGCGGTGGTAAAAATGCACCGATCTCAAGCTTACTAACGGCCACGAACCCCTTCTTCTACTTCTAGCATAATCGAGAACTGATCTATCGAAAATGGCGTCGGGATTGCCGAGCGCTCATCAGAGGAAGCTTGGACCAGCGCCGATAGCATCGTTCGAAGACCTGTCCGACGAGGTGGAAAACGTGAGTCCCCCCCATCAGTCCTCCCTGAGCCCTCCTGAACCGTAAAGCGAGTCTCTTATCACAATACCTCGAGGATCTCGAGGATATCGAGCCTTGGGCACCCTACACTGTGTCCTTTTGTCGGGGGGCAATTGTCGAGCGACCGACAGCCAACCACCACCACCACCATCACCAACAAACCAACCAACAATACCACCACTTGCAACCGTCAGAGACAAACCAGCGTACGAATTTGAATGCAGGGCGAACCGGCGGCACGTATGCCAGGCATCGTCGAGGTGACCACGCCGGCAACGCCTGGTAGCTCGCTCAAGACACCGAGCACGCCGAGAATTGACATCAGCAGAGCCAGCAGTTCCTCGCACCATGAGGACAGCAACTCCAGGGACTCCTCGCCCGAACGGGAGCTCCTCGCAGGTTAGTCAACTATCCCTATTTCCCTCCGTTTCCGCTTAACTTTCACAGGATTAGCGGAATACTGACTCGTCTACCGCAGGACAGTCACTCGTCTACCGCGGAAAAATCGCCATGGCATCTAAGAAAAGCGCCGTCGAGAAAAGCGCCGTCGAGAAATGCGCCGAGGAATTTTTCGAGCAT
The DNA here is from genome assembly GCA_033815515.1 of Cryptocheilus praepositus. NCBI lineage: Eukaryota > Metazoa > Arthropoda > Insecta > Hymenoptera > Pompilidae > Cryptocheilus > Cryptocheilus praepositus. The sequence goes on along the minus strand of JAWWQZ010000256.1, from coordinate 5,179,123 downwards.
TACGTAATCGCGTCGGGATCGAAGCTCTTTAAACACACCCACGCTTAGCCTCGGAGCCGGCAAACATTGCCGTCGTATAATCGAGCCTGAGAAGATCCTCGAGAATCGAGGAGCTTGCTCTCTATCGACCGATTCGACGCCGATCCTCAACCCTTCAACTGTCCTCGTTGAAAGACTAGACGTGTCGGCCTTCAACGCGACGTGTGCCAGGTGGAATTCAGTGACGCTTTCATTCACCTTTTCAATTTCCTTCGAAATTGTAGAAAATATTAAAGAAACTCGGTATCGGGGTTCCAGTTGAAACTAAACCATAAACGTCGTGTTGTTTCTGAGTGACGTGACATTCAACGTGTTAATACCGAAACAGCATGCCTGCTTGTCTGCCGTCGCGTCCCGTTTAACTACCAACTCCTCACTTCTTTTGTCAACTTCCCCATTCTGCGACTTCTACCTCTTCCACAATGGCATTGTGACACTAAAGAATGGAAATCTACGGGCGTATTGATCGAAGACAGACGAATTAAAAGTTCCGCCTGGTATTATTTTACCTTCGAACGAACGAGTGTTACTATACTGCCATCGTTGCAGCGTACATAATCGTTTAAAACAATAAATTAAATCGTTTAAAACAATAAATTAACGATAAGGCAAATATTATAATAGCCCAAGTAAAAGCCTGCAAGTCCGTTGGTTGTGCGTCATCAATGATACTATTCGTACATTAGGAAGTAGCCCAGAAAGTCTAAGAAGTAAATCGATAATGAAATCGTATGAAACTTTTGTAAGAGAGGTTTAGGCAAGAGCATAGTGGCACTGTCGGCACCTGTAGCGGCGAATTACCTTGGCCAGTTGAAGGGTTCATTTTCGTGCACGCGATGCACCTCTAGCACAGGACCTTCGCGGATCCCGTCTGAGAGTCCTGTCTTGGGTCAAGGTCCTATCGATCGAGAGTCGGTCGTTACGCTCGCTAAACGAACCGCGATAGTATAAGCTCGATTATTCAGTGGCTCGATCTCCCCGTATATCATGCGCACGCTCGACGAATTAATTGCGCCGAGATACGCTGTCTAATGGAGAACAGTGGGCCAAAGGGGGATGAGGGGTGCACGTGTGCAGATGTATCTACCTATCTGGCCACATATGCGCGTACATATACGACCGTCCTATATCCAGTGGTGTGCTGAAGCTGGCTCGCGGCACGACTGCTTGTTAATTTGCCTATAAATTTGCCAGCCGGTTGTTAAGCCGATGTTGGCAAGGGGCGGATTCATTCGTTTGAAGGAAAAAAAATTGACGGGGCCTGAGCGCGCCGATGGGTAACCGTGAGAATGTCAATTCTAAGCACTGTCATGGTTGAATGTCAAGCCGTAGCGATTCTAGTCTGTCCAATTAGAAGTGTAGGAGTACGTTAATGCTCAGACATGTAGCGTGGTACTGCGGTCAAATAGTGGCAATATCTTCTTATGTTAGTTATTTAACGTTAGTATCAGTGTATTATGAAGTGCGACCGTATCGATAGCAGTAGTTATTACCGTCTGAAAAAGGTAGCGGTAATCATTTGCAATGCCCGTAATGTTGGAAAATGGAATTTTAGGCGCTGATCCACCACCTGGATGCAAGTTAACACTAGGCTACAAGGAGGATGCGCAGGACCTGCGATCCTCGACCGAGGAATTGGACCTGCACGACCCTATACACGAACAGGACCTACGTAGGGACTCGAAGAAAGCCCGAAGACGGAAGGAAGACGGCTCACAATCTGATTACAGCGGTTCTAAGCTCGACAGGGAACGAAAGGACAGCAACTGCTCGGAAATTGTTCTACTCAATATCAGTGGCAGGACATCGAGACTGTCCTCTGTTGGTAGCCAAGGTTCCGGAGTTTCTGGGAAACTCTCTGTTGTTTCAGCGACATCCTCCAGGTATGATAACAACAATGCATCTCCGACTCTTCTCATTCATTTTTTTTTTATTTTTTTTTAAGAGATAATAGTGCTGTCAATTAACTGTCCCTGTAGTGCTACACCTTTTAGTTGTGAATTCCGATCAATATTTTTATACGTGGCCTAATTTGTCTTCCGGCCATTTTACTATTCTCTCAATAGCATTTAAAAGTTCATCATACTAATCTTGTATATTAGTCGAATTATACATTGATATAAAGAACCGTGATTTAAGATGAAAGTGAAATGAATTTCGAAACAATCGGAACGTATTATAATTAACTATACCTGCAGCGTTAGACGCTCTAGTTGCAAATCCTAACAATGTTTCTAATACGCGCCCTACTTTATGTTCCGTGAAGTTTACTATCCATTCAATAACATTCGAAGGTTAATAATAGTAATTTTGTATAAGTCAAGCTATACATTCATTTAAACGCCCATGATGAAAAATAAAATGAATGCTGAAAAGGAATATCGAAAACAATCTTTCATATGCCACTCACCGGTGTTGAATCATATTCAGCTAAGATCACCAGGCAGTTTGAATGTTGAGTTCGCGCTCATAAAGTTGCTGTGCGCAGAGTGAGGTTATAAAGTCTTGAAACGACCAAAGGTTCCTGCTGGAGTTGATTATTCCATTCAGTGTTCATGAACGCAGTCATAAACAATGGGAGCCTCTAAAATAATAAAGCATTCGTCATGCGTTAATTATAGATCAAATTTGTTGAACTTTCTAACGAATTTAACCACTTTTAGTACCGGTTTAAAATTCTTCTAAGAAAAAATGTGTGTAGCTACTGTGTAAAGACGTGCATCGAATGACAATTTTAAGTTTGGTAAAAGGACTATAAACCTAAATTCTAATATCGAACGCGAGAGGCAGGGAGAATTTTCATACCTTTTTGTGATGAACAATCGATGGACCGGCAACGACGACAACCACAGTCTCTGACATTCGGAGAAACAGTAAAGATTTGGCAGGCTGGCGGCATCTGGCGTCGGCTGCGCGAATCATTGTCGCGCTTCAGATTTCGTTATGGTCGGCAATCGTCTAAAAAAAAAATCACAATACTTACATTAGGCTAATCCGTTTATGCGTTCTCATTCCACTTTTATTTCGAATTAATATGACGCCACCCTAACTGCCACTTTGTATTTCAATGAATAAAGTACCTCATCTGCAGGCACACGTAACGTTCATTCATGGGGTTAAACTTTGACGGCCAACTTTGGAATCCAGAGAAAATAGTTTCAAAGACTTTGACACAGCAAAATTTCTGGTTACCAGAAGGCTCCACGTACGGCGGAATAAAGTCTATGTGTCCGGCACTACGAAAAGTAAAATATTCCACGGCTTTTTCACAAAATATTTGACGATCGCGCAATTTGACAATCTTTCGTTGGCGGGAGTTCTGCCGTAACTAGTGAACTAGCGCCACCCCGAGGGCAGCGTTGAAAAAAGTTATTAAATCGTCAGTAGCGCAAAACCAATAAATTTATGAAAATGCAAAAAAATGAGAGATATTATCTTTAACGATGCGCCGTGCCACAATAAATGCGTTAACAGTAGTGCGCGTCTATATCCAATGCACTTTTGCGAAAATTTGTTTAAAAAATGTACGAGCGCCTGGAGTATGAGAGAACAAACGTTAAGTATTTAAATATGAAATCAAATCATAAATATTAAAATCATTGAAAATTACGATTGGTAAATGAAAATAAGAAAGAAGTAATATCACACATAATTAGAGTTTCTGAAATTTTCAAAGGTCACCTAGTCCGCACAAGTGTTTGCTAGAAACTTCCTTCTGCGGAAGTAAGCCCACACTTGCCGACAACTTGATCGAACCATCGAAGCCGGAAACAGACGATTTGGAAAAAATTCTGTTAAAACGAGAGGCAGACACGACGAAGGCTTTAATTCCAGAGAGCATAAAGGTGTCGATGGTCGGTGGAAACTTAAAACCAGATCCTCTCGATAAGCCCAGACGACGTGGACGCGAGGAAAGAAAGGAGATATTCAAAAGGGAGGTGGAGATCACGAAGAGATTCTTGGAAAAGGTCAACATTGAGGTACGCCTGGCACATGGCCAATTTGTTATCATCTCTCCCTTTCGCCTTTACTGGCTTAATACCAGGTGTAGATTAAAGATACGTCTGAGTGACGAAGCTTTCTCTACGATTGCACTAATTGCAAGACGATGTCCTATAAGGAAACCGGTTCCTTTCAAGAAACGTGTGCTTAACAATCGCTACAGGTGCCGATTATCAGAAAGCAACCGGAACAGCAATCATCGAAATCTCAGGCTCAGGAGGTCCAAAAACCTGCCACTCTTGATTTCAACGACAAGAGAAAAAAAACGCAGAATTTTAAAGAGATCGTGCAGACGACACCTACAACGAGTAGTGCGACCGGCAGTCCTAAGCTGCCGAGACACCAAAAAGTGAGGGACTTAGAGGGTTCTAGAACTCCCAGTCCTTCGTCTGTTTCAAGGAAGAGTAGTTTCGCTTCGTTGTTCAAGGTACGCAAATGTTTAGTCTAGTGCAGAGCGTAGCGGAGCATCCCTTGGCGCAGATCGAATCGCAGTGTTAAATGCCTTACTAGACATCACTCTTTAGAATATCCTATATCTAGTTGCGCTTAATAGACGGGCGGTACATAATGTTTCTCTGACAGGCAAGAGCGGACAGCAGTGTCCTCAGTCCGGAGTCCCCATCTCCCGGAACGAAACCTCGCCGAAGTATAACGTCGAAGATAAAGGACACGACGGAAAGTCTTCGCAGCAGGTCAAAATCTCGCGAAAGAGTATCCATCGACAAAGGAACCGGACTGAAGAAGGACTCGAAGAACAAGGGCGTCTTCTCCTCGACACTCAGCTTATTCAAGAAACGAGAACGAAAGAAAAGTTACGACGAAGCGATCGCGGCTTCCTGTCAGGATCAGGACACATCCGGTGGGCCTTCGCTAGAAAGCATCGGCCAAGTCGAATTCACGTTCAACACAGAGAAGGATCGAAGAAAGGATGACTCGATTTTCATCAGCTTGCACGCCGACGATAGAAACTACGAAGAAGCCCTGCCGTCAGAAAGCGTCTCCATTCCTTTAGAAACTCCCACAAAATTACTCGACGAATATGATTCGGAGCCACGTCCGAGTAGTATCGTCACGGAGGCGTCGATCGAACATCATCGAGGCTCGATCACGAAGGTGAGAACGGAAGCGCAGATCGAGACTACAAGTGCGTCGAGGACTTCCTCGAGAGAAAGTCAACTGCCGCAGAGCACGTCGAAGGATTCTCAGATGTCGAAGAGTTCGTCGCGAGATTCAAAGACCAGTATGCACGCCGGTAGAGCTGTCGGTGTTCCGTCTGTTAGCAGAGGATCGCCTTCTACCGAGGCTAAAGAGCAGAGAATAGCCAGCAGCTCGTCAAGAGACTCTTTAGGCAAGAAGCCAGAGGCGATGCCAAAGCCGAAGAGGAAAAGTAAAGAGGAACAACAAATAAAGCCTCCTGAGAGAATAGACGAAGTCGATCCGAAGAAGGTAAACGGTAAGAAACCGACACGTTATCACGAAGAGCCGAAGAAGCCTGAGCTTCTAGACGACGGATTATCTAGATCAGCTCAGGACGGACTGGTAAAAACGCCCAGCGTCATCTCTGACCTCGATCACAATAGTTCCGAATCCGAGAGAGATTCCGAGATCGAGTTTATCAGAAACAAAGCTGAGAAGCTTGCGGAGGAACTGCCCGACGAACGGAAAGGATTGTTTTACGAGGAGAGCTTTGAAGAGGATCTTCCTTACGTACCGACGACCTTGCCTCTTGAGAAGAGCGTCGCCGTGCCGATCCTACCCGTTAAACAACGACTACAGGAAGTAAGGTAATTAAAATTCGAAGAATAACATCTCGTTGATCCCCGAGTTTTCCTTTAAAATGCTGAAGAAAGGAAAGTTTTGTTCACAGAACCATACCGATTGAGAGGCCACGCTCAACAACTCCGATAAACCCAACTCTCTTGGATGAGTTTGTGATGCAAACGTCGTTAGACGAGCGTCGCGTCGAACGAATGAAGATCTCCCTGCCCCGCGAGGACAGTTTCAAGCTGAAGAGCCCTCGCAGGCACCCTGTCAACACATTTAGCGAATTCGCCGGCAAGGTGACGGACAGTCGTCGTTCCGCTGGCAAGTCGCCAAGCCCCCCGCCATTACCACCTAGAGCACCGGCTAGACCGAGTAATTGGATCAATTTCGAGGAGATCCCGGAGAAACGTAAGGCCCCGAAAAAGTTGCAGAGCTTGCCCAGAACGGAGGACGAAGCTAAGGGCGGTGCCTACAGTTACGTTCAACCGGAGGAGTGTCGATGCGAGTGCCACGAAGAGTCGAGAAGAGCTTCGTTGAGGGAAGCCGCGGAAACGAGAAGCTCTTCGTGCAGCAGTAACGGCGATCGCCCTTGCAACGGGGAGAATTGTAACGCACCGCAGCAGGCACAAAGATCATCAGCCTCGATCGACCGGGCCAGCATCGTCAGGTAAACGAATCCGGGTACGATATATCGTCCGGGAACTACTCGGAAATCAAGGACGATCGTCGACGACGCTAGTGACGAGTAGAAGTTTGTTTCTGTTCTTTCAGTGACAGCTCGTTGGAGTGTAGTCTGAGCATGGAAGAGGCTACTCAGGCATTGCTGGGGAGCTCAAAGCCGTTCGGGATGGACCTCGATGTCAGGTCGAATCGTTCGAGTATCATATCGCAGGAGGAAGCCGACGAGACGCCGCATCAGTAGGCGGGAATAGTGGAGTCGCTCGACACATGGGAATGTCAACGGGCGGATTGTGGATCGGCGGAAACGGCTTTGCCGGATTCTCCCATTTACGCTGATTCCTTTCGATTAGGTTCCTTCATCTTGCGGAAAGTGTCGTCAACGGGATCCTTTTCCTTTCGCCAAAATGTCACATCTACGACTTTCTCAGAACGTATGATGGACCGCTCGGCTACAACATATCGCGAAACGTTTCGTCTCTGTTTGCGCGCTCAAACTGCAGAACAGTTTCTGACCGCAACTCGCCTCACTCATCTATTAACTCGCCTAACAAATGACACGCTGTCGGGGAGAACAATGGATCTGGCTGTTATTCAGAAACTCTCGAAACTGGGTTAGCGTATGCTGCATGAAAACGTGTGCATAACTTTCGCGCAGATTTTGTTATTGAAAAGTGAACTTTTTCTCTGTTCTCGCAACCAGCGAACAGACAGGGTGCAGTAAAAGGTCAAATGACAAGCGACGGTGCGCGTGTTGTCATAAACGTACATCGATCAAATGTTACCCCTCATTAACGGATAAAACGTCGCGCATTATTTCAAATTTGAATAAAACGTGGACGATGGCTCATCGCTAAACACATAATTTCTCTAAAAAGACGAAAGGAAAAGTACGTGGGAAGCGATAATTGAAAATTCGCTTTAGAATTCTTCTCGGCGACGTTTCAACGTCACGAGTCCTCATCCGACGAGAACAGAACTATTTTATCGACTATTGTATAAAAGACGGAAAAACGAGGCTTTGTGACGGCTTCCTGCGAATTTTCACAAGCTTCATATCACGTAGATAAGAAATGGACGGTGAATGTTTCGATGGAAAATGAATAACGAAATCCGTATAGTCACAGTTCCCGATATCCGCGTAAGAGATTTATTAAACGTTGATCAATCGATTCGAGTAATTTATTGCCACGACGGCTGAATCCTTTATCACTCTGACTGGTTAGAGTCTGAGCTCTTATCGTAATACTAATTAAAATGTTCGGTTTCTTAGGCATTTAATGCGCGCATTAAGAATAGAGCGAAAGAGAAATTAGTTGAGTGAATGTGCCTGAGCGAATGCAAACGAGTGTAGGAGAATTTTGACGCACCTAGTGCACTATTTGAATTATCTGCTCTTTTTCTCGTCGTCGATTTTCAGACGCGGGTCAAAGTTGACCATCGTCCACGTGGGGAGAATATGAAAAATAAATGTGAAAAATAAGGAAGAAAGGGAAAGGATCTGACTCGTTAAAATCTCGTGTTTCTTCAGTAACAAAACGTTTCAACGGTACCGTGTCACTTGTTGAACGCGTCATCGTTAGTATAATGTAATATTGTATTATATTATTCTTGCAACCGGCTAAACTTTATTGACACTTCCGTTTTGTTTAACGTTGGGAAATGAGTGAGAGGCGGGGTACCGGCGAAACGTATCTGTTGAATGCTTGTATAACGAAGTTAAATGTGACTAAATGTCCGCGACGTGCGTCAATCGAATTACGTTATTGAATTAATCTACCTCGTGTAAACCAAAGGTAATCGAGAAGAAGCGAGGGGATCGGGAGGAAATGCGAAGGTTCGCTTTAACTCACGGGTGATGAAATGGCATATTTGGTCAGCTCGGAAACTCGTGAGTGCGCGACTCAAATGCGCAAACCGTAATCATCGTTTCTGCTCAATGCGTTACGTTTCTCGTCGTAGTGTCTCGCTATTCTAGTTATGTATTTTCTATGCGATTACGGATAAACTGTACTACTGTGTTCAAAGTGAAACGCTACTTCGTCTCATGGCATCGAGCAAGTGATAAAACGAATCTAATGAAGGGAGAAAAAAATCAAACGAACTGCTGCGCAAGAACTATATAAGAAATCATTTACCTTATCCATCAAGCCAAACACTCGACCGCAAGGTATTACATTATATTGCATTATATTGCATTCTTCCAAAGTGTAGACATGATCCCATGCCAACGACTATACAAATCTCGAGACAATTAAGCTTGGCAAACCGCTGCCGAAAACAATAATGCCGTATGTTAAGGAACACTCATCATAACTTTACATTGTATAAGAAAGGTATTCTCCATTAAGAATATCGCTTACTCGATGCAATATCCTTCGACTTGTTGCAAGCGCGTATCGGAATTGAAACGAGTTCCACTTCCGCTTTCCCGCTCTCCACCCCCGTCATTCCTTCCTTAAAACGTATCAACGTTTCAACTCGTATGATATCGCCCGTCAACTGCGATCATCAAAGCGAGGAAGAAAGAAACGCGTGGAACTAGTTTGCGCAAGATCGGCACTTTCTTTCATTAGACACTTTCCTAGTGAATAGACTTTACTCGAACACTATTTCCTCGAAGGACTGACTCTCAAAAATAGAATGTCTCTCACGGTCAATTTCGACGAGGATGGCGAACGTCAAGACACAGAGGAAGCAATGAAATCTACCTTGACAGAATTGGAAATTTGTCCGGAGCAGCGTCTTCCACAACTTATTAACTGACAAGCTAACCGACGTTCGCACATAATACCTACCTTCTCCTTCGGAATACTTCTCAACTATACTACGACACAGAATACTGCGTCGCTCCATCACTCTGGTCCAGACGAAACGATCGAACATTCGGCTAACGAGTTCATTCGCGGGAATAGAATTTGTTAGGCCGCACACACGGCTGAAGCATTTGAATTGCTCGTAATTAGAGAAACCTCGGCGCTCTTTATGAAGTGTGTCGTGACGCGAGAGAGGAACGTAACGGTCTGCTCGTTACAGTTTGCGTCCGACGTAAAGTGCTTGAAAGATTTAGTAAACGCCATCCTCGGAGTCCCCAACGTCGGAGACGGCTTCCCTGAGCCGACCCCATACATTTTCTAATCTTTTTCTAGACGAAATCTAAGCGCGACGAACTTCTCAAGTGAATATTCGCGATCGCGATCGCTCTTCGGAATGCCGGACACGTTCGAGGATGACAGATTTCTGCGTTGGCACTTTTTCCCTCTATATTCCGAATAAGCGATCCGGGATCGACGCCTGACTAAACGAAGCGTCAAAGATAACTCGCTCCTCGGACCTGTCCAAACGAGCACCTAGCAATACGTCAACGTTCATGAATTATTTTTAAGGCGTAAGACTATGAGAAATAAAGAAATATTTAAATGTTTCTAATGTTATGTAAATACGAGTGCGCCGGCATTACGAGAAATGAAATAGAGTATTTCGGGCGCTATAAACGAGCTAACTTGATTAAACGCAATGACGTTTCAGACGACCAACGTGCAAAGCGTAACGAAGTGAAGGGAAATAAAAGTATTTATGTGTTTTGATGGTGGTGACTCAATCATTTCAAAAACCGCGTTCCTTAGCGACATGTTCTAAAGAAAACAATTTTTTTCACTCTTCTCTCTCTCTCTCTCTGTCTCTCTCTATCTCTCTCTCTTTCTCTCCCCTTCTCTCTGTCTCTTTCTCTTTCTCTGTTTCCGACTTTGTCAGTCGCCTTTGAAAGGCACTAAGATCTAAAAGGAGATTATATTGAAAACATGTATAGGTGTAAAGAATGATACTGTCGTAGCTAGCTCTAATCACACTCTATCTTTCTCTCGACGGGAAAAAATGGAAAGTAATAAGTAAAAAAATTCACAAGTGGCGCATTAACATCCCGCTATTGATACTGGTTGTACCAGTGTACCTTGTTTATCGAAATGGAAATAAATCGGAGAGCCAGGATATAATCAAGAAAATCTCACTCGTCTCTTTACCTTCATCGTCTGTACAAAAAAAAAAAACGGAAAAGAAAAGTTCGTGCATCGTATCCGTTTAATGTTTGACACGATCAAACTTAAAGAATATTCAATTAATCAAATTCTACCGAAGTTAATTGAACGACTACTTCAATTTGATTAGGTCACGACGATAGAGGCTAAAGAATGACCTAACGAAACTAATCACTGCACTCCGCGTTTGATCTATTTCCTCGGCACGGCATACGCGAAATTATAATCTTAGAGAGTCTATTCTTATAAAACGATCGTCGCACCTCAAAAGACGCATAAAAAAAGATAAAAATAAAACTCAGCTCGGCGCTCCGGACGTGACGGGTCGAAACGATCTCTTTTTCCGCCTGTACATACATATTATAGATACATTCTCGAGGGATTAACAATTACTTATAATAGATACATTCCCTTCATAAATGTATTTAAAATGGAAAATCTTATTATTATTATTATTATAATTATTATTGTGATTACGATAATTATTATTACGCTACGTACGATATTTCGATGCACATCTGTTTAAGGAATTGTTACGAAGTGACAGAATAAATAAGTATTATATCTTAATACAATAAAGTAACTCTCGTTGGAAAGTACGATGTGCAGCTGGTCTCCAGTCCCCGTTCTCTGGTCTTTTGTTTAGTTATTTATCCTAACATAATTTTTCGTCTGCGCTTTAAGCGGCGGAGTCCCATAAGAACTCTGCATCTGGTCTTTGCTATCCCTTTTCGTTGCTTCCTTCTCTTCCTTCACGTCCAAGACAATTGGAAGCTCGTCGTCTCGTAAAAGTACCGTCGTCATCGTGCTCGTGGTAGTTGAATTGGTGTCTTGCAACGATTGCTAAATATACGTCAGTCAGACAGTGTGAACTTTTTAATGCGTGTTGGATTATGCGCGGCTAAAATTATATTTCGCTAGCTAATAGAGCTATAATTAATTGAAAACTCCATTGTGTGTTGTCTTTCGCTGAACTGTGTGAAACAGTTCCTTCCCTAGCCTCGGCATATCGGACAATGTGCGACCCACTTATTAAAAGGAAGTTCCGCGTCAATTACTCGAGAGCGTGTAGGTAAGGCAGCCTTTTAACAATGACCTAGTAGGCGTCTCGGTTAATTGTCGGTAATTACCTGCATAACGTTGATGAGAAACAGGAAGGCTAGTAAGGTCAATGCGCTCAACGCTGCACCACTACCGCCGCCCTTACCACCTTTGTGTCCACTGAAAAATTGTCAGCCACTCGTGAAGGTATCACTTTCTAATAAACATCTTTATTAATATGTTAATGCTTCAAGAGTGCAGAGTTGTTAACAGTTCGCACTTGTATTGTTAATATCGGTTCTATAACGTCTAAAAATGATTCAATTAAATTGAATAAGTTAAGTTGCAGTGGTATATCACCCTTACCCACGATGTCCATGATGATAACCACCCGATCCACTGTGATACCGGTCAATCGGCGTAAAAGGTTGCTTCCCGAAATTACCGAAGTTCATTAACGACTTAAACGTCATCTAAAATCCACCACACAAACTAATTCAAGCCTCACAAACACGAATACTATTTTAAACAGAGCTTGACGGTGATATATTATTAAGTGGCTCTCACCTCTGTATAATATCGAGATGATGACGGAATGAGCAGACCGTTGAAATGTTAAGTTCTCACGAAGATTACGAATTTCACGATGTTCTTCTCCAACCTCCGTTCTACGAAGATCGGAAGACGACTACTGCGCGAGGAGAAAAAGTTCATCGCGATGTTCTGTCACGGCTTCCGGATGTTTCTTTACGCTCGTTAGTCACACACCGGGTCTGAATATTCACGGACCTTGCACCAAGCCCGATGATTGTCCCCCGTAATCAGAAGCCGTGAGACAAAACGGGAAATAATTCTATCCCCGAGTCTTATTAAAATAATTGTCCCCCCAAACTAGTCAACGGAAAATTATGCTACTCCGCAGAATTCTTGCGCGAGGAATGTTTTATAATGGCAACAAGTATTGCTCGACATTTTTCCAAGGGATAATATATTCTTTGAAACATCGTACTGCACATACATACAACTTAAGCCTACGTGACGATCCATCATTGTGCTAGTGAGAAATCGACTATTACAAAAAATATACTCCCACCCGTATTACATATGAATTCCTATATACAAGTAAATAAATTTTTAGCCGGGTGACAGAGAAGTAAAATCGAAGACATAACATCCTGAGACATTAACTCATGCGTATGCTTAGGGAGGGTCATTCGTGATGACTATCATTCAATCCCTCCGATCAGCGGTCTTTAAGCGTGATCGAAGGATCGAATGAGAATCAGTAGACCAATTTACGATACCGAGCCTTTTTGCCAGCAGTTCTAAGCTCGTCTTCCTCCCAGAGAAATGGACAAATAGCTAAAAGACTAAAGTGGAAAATGGAAACGGATTAAATACGGGAAATGGCTCTAAACTTAACAACGTATGACGCGAAAATCGGTAAAGACGATTCTAGCAAAAGTCTTTTGGATATGTGTATACGTAATTCCACATGTTGGAACCTAAGAGAATATCGTGATATTCGAAATTGAACAGCTCCAATTACGAAAAACCTTCAAGCCAGTCGACGTCTAATATTTAATAAACAATCGATGATAAGAAAAAAGTTGCAGCCAACAGTGTTCGCATGCGATGCCTAGGTTAAATAAATAGAAATAAATAAAGTGAGCGGTCGTCGGTTCGCACCAGCTCGAATTAAATAGACGAGCTCGCTCGACCCTAGAGACCTTCGACGATCTACATCTAATGAAAGTTGTCTTCGGCAAAATATTGCGAAGATTGCGCAGCAGAACATTAACAGATTTCAGATCAAATTTCTCCTCTCCATATCCCTCTTTTTGTCAAGTCTTTACTTCATCTTCGCCGGACAAAAATGTCCCTCTATCGAGTTCAAATGGACCTCGATAAGTACCTATAGGAAATCAATGCGGGGAACGGAAAAAAGAGAGATTTGCACTCTTCAATTTCTATCCTTATGATTTTCTCACCCCAATGGTATAGAGTCGAAATTTTTCAACGAACCGATAGATCAATAGTTTTGCTTACGCGATAAAGATGTCAAAAATGAGGGAGATGAGTAAGTGCACTTTTGTAAATGATGCCGCTAAAATGACGAATTTCTACGATCAATGAATTTCTTCCATTCCTCGTAGACTCCCTTAGGCCGCGTCTGCCCCGTCAAAAGGTTACAATTCCGATGGAATCTGAGTCCTGCCCGAAGGATCGGAACAGCGGCTTCTTCATACGGCGTTACAGTCCATAAACAGAGTCCTGCAATCTTCTCCTGTGCGACCACGTCGTCCTGCCTCGTAAAGTGTTTCGAATCCAACTCCACTCTGCCTCTGGAGTATGTAACTTGTCGCATACCTTCGTAGATGGAAAAGCAGTCGTCATAACCATACTCCTCCAAGCTTCTCATTAGCAAAATAAATCCTTGTCTTCCTCAAGCGAATTACTCACGAGCCAAGCTGACAGAAGATCGACGATGTTCCCTGTGTATCGGCGACACACTCTGCGCTAGCCTCACAAAGTGCCCTCTCAGCGCAACCACGTTGACCCTCATCCTCGGCACGACCAACGTTACTGAACGATTTCACCGATCTAACATATCCCTAGGTTCGAACAAACACTTATCATATTCTCTTAACGGTTCCGAAGGGGTCAATCTCTCAGTTACGATAGCAATTCTAACTTCTCGAAATCGAAATAATCTCTAATCCTTTCCCTATTTACCTTCAACATAGAAATCGAAGCTATGGCAGCTTCGGAAACAGTGTCTCGTCTTCCCAACGACCGTGCCGTCAATGAACGATGAGAGAACGAAGTCTTCAGGGCATCCAGTAAGTTGATAACAATGCTGATGAACTGCTTGACAATAATTTGCGATTCGAATTAACTTATCACAGAGCCGCCCGTCACCCGGCAATAGAAAGGCACCCATGCAAAAGGGTCTCGGTAAGAATAGACGTGCAACTTTCGAAAGTCAGGGAAAAAGAAGGAAAGACGGGCACTCGGCCGTCGCTCATCGTCATGCGAGATGGATCTCGCTTTCCACGTTTCTTTTCTCGTCTTCTCGAAGTGAAATGAGGGCGGTCATTGTAAATCGCGACTAATAAATATGGAATTCCTTGAATTACAACCAAGTACGGATAACACGTATAACCGCAATTACAAAAATTACGTAGGCAGCGGTATAAATCCACCCATAGTCCATTTTTACTTCCTACCCGATCGATAAAAGTCTTTCATAGTACTAAACACGGGATAAGCAATTTTTTAAGAATGACCATCGTTGACTTATACCACTGAGCTCCTCAACACTTGGCACACAGATGGACAAGATTGAGAGGTAAGGAAAAACGTGAAAAATTCTAGGCAAGAGAAGCATACACTAGCGGCTGACATTGAAAGCACATACGGTCGGATGTTTCACATAATCGGAATTTTGATTCACTTGGTACTAACCTCGGAAGCATTTTTAGCCATGAGAGCAACCTGACCAGGATCTCTGCCCTGTCCTAGCAACGCGCCCAGCACCGCAGTCAAAATGCCCTAAACAACCGACACCAGCTAATTGTGCGCTCAGTCAATATTTGCCATAATTATTTACAGGATGCACGTTACTTTCTTTGCCCCAGATCAGCTTGATCTCAAACAATTAGATTCGTTTGCCAGAAATCGTCTGAACAATCAGTACCGCGTTGCCACCGTAAAAATTACGCAAAGCCATAACGGTCGATCTTTCTTCAGGGTAGGCAAATTAAATGGTTTAGAAAACGTAAAGCTCCTCGGAGCGTCACAATAATAATGACGAGTGGACAAAAATAATGTCGACCGGTGGACGGAGGAGGGAGGGGGGCGAAAATTAACCGGATACACACTGCTTTCCTAATTCTACAAGGAGGCTCGTTACTGAAAGCAGTAGTACGTGTCAAGAAGCCTTTGTGCGTTTGTCTCTTTGTTATTTAATGTCCTATTGCGTCATTTACGAAATATCAGGAGATGACATCGCGAGAGTTCTCCGTCTTATTAATCCAGAATGACTTTACGACGTTATAGAAAAACCAAAGTCTCGACCGTTTTAGAAAGTCCTGATAAAATGATCTGCCTCCGACACTTTACATACTCAATTTTCCATACTTTCCAAGGGCAATATTGCACTATGGAGTGTTGCCAGTTTACAGTATAAGAGCAATAGGTGCGTAGCAATGTACAGTATACTTTAACAGTGCAACTAAAGAGATCTGCATGAAATGTACAGCATGTCCGATGAAACGAGTCGTGTTATCATTCAAAGGAAATGTTTTAAGATAAATTGGCGATAGACTAACGATATCTCAGATAACATTGTCGTTTATCACCGATTCGTGCGATCTACGAGAGTTTGCAGTAAACACCACGTACCTGCATAGGACTGCTTTGGTTATCGACTTTGTCTATTCCATCCACCGACTGTTGAGGACCTCCCAATAGTGCGGTGAGTACCCTCAAACCCACAGAGAGAAGGTTTGACCAGGGACTCGCAGGTGCACCATCGTCGATGTCATTTTTGCTCGGTCCTGTCACGCCACCAGTTTGGCCCAACAACATGTGCATCAACATGCCCAACATGTTGGACCAAGAGAACCCGCCACTGCTGCCTTCCTAAAATAAGAACATAAAGAATAAAGTAAGCGTTCGTTGTGTAATAAGAAACGGTCTAACACGAATTGAAGAATCCGTCGAATTGAAGTTGTTAAGACTAAATTCGATCATTTTGTTACCTGAATGTGATTGGTACTAATGTCATCCAAATCATCCAATCCCACTTTCTTCATGGCATTCGGTTTTTCGACAAACTTCCGGTCCTCTCTTTCTGACTGATGTTGCTGATATTGTTGAGGATATTGCTGGACGTACTGAGGATGCTGTGGTAACGCTGCAGCTTGTCCCAGGACAAGCGCCACCAAGCACAATGACACGTACTGAATCGACTGCATTCTGAAACGAAATATGCACCGTTATCAAATACTTCTCCACTTCCAATGTAATGAAATATAAACAATATCTGCAGGTAAGTCAAATTCATTTAAAGAGACCTGTCTCCAGAAGATTACGTCAAGCGAACGACACAGATGACCGACCCAATTGAATGAGGATGTCGAGTTGGGAACGTCTCAGGTGAAAATATGTGGGGAGTCGTCCACGGTGATTCAAGAATGAAAGTGTGTCAGGAGGTTTCAGACGCGAGAATCCGAAATTCCAACTGGGACCGACCAACCAGACCGGTCTCTTCGTATTAAAAGAAAGTGCAACGATCGATACCACCGTGGAAACGATTGAACAGTTTGTCCGAAGATGTGAAAGATGCTGATAATTGTTTAAATTATTCGGATAACTCTGGTCTAACAGTAGAATGTAGAACGTGCTATAAGGTAAGAACGTCCGGTTTGATGTGCGTTTTCGAAAGATAGAAATGACGTGGGCGTTTCTTCGAGAGGGAGGAGGCGTTCAATCGCGGAGGATCGACGATCGGCTGAAGGAAGAGGAGTCAGTTGGAGAAGCCGTGGGGCCTTGAAAGTGTGTCACGTCGGTTAAGGTCGCCTCGACAGGAGCACTACGATCGCTCGTTAGCCCACATTCTCGATCGGACGGTGCCGGTTTGTTGAACCCGGCAGGTACCGTTACTCGAAAACGCGGTCGCGACCTACTGTCGTTCAATTGCCCGACACAACAAACTATTGCCGTCAAACAATCATATAAATACACAAATGAGAAAAGAAAAATCCGAAAATAACATCCCCTCATTTTTTCTAGAGTATATAATAATGGGAAATGTATTTAATTATTAAGACCTTGGCAATTTTAACGAACTATACGTTCATTTTAGTTCATTCATAAAAACCGTGCTTGAGGTCATGCAGACCCCAGGTTTTAAAAATGCATCTTGCAGTAGAAACTAAACTTAAGCGGGGATACGGTCGAATGACAGCGAACGTAAAAATGAAATACTGCTTGGTATGCCGTAAATGAGGATGTGCATTTTTAGGAACGTCCTGTGAAAGCAATGAAGAGAAAATTTGTTGACACGTGTGTATGGGTTCGGCCTTTCAAAAACGGTACACGCAGTTCTGGAAAAATCGCGGACGAGTTTCTAACTGTACCTTTACACCTGCCAAAGGCATTTTCTACCTGTTCCGGATCTGTTAACCGCACTAAACCGCTCGTTGAGCTGTTACAACCAATACCCGTCCCTTTATTGAAAAATTGCAAACGATACAATATAAGAAAGTTTACGAGAAGAGTAAGAGAAAATTATGATGTAAAAAATCACAAGTTTCTTACACACCTATTTTACTGTGCGTAAAATAGTAAAATCTTAAATGAATCTTAAGTTGCGGACAAATATATTATTATTTTCTAACTCAAAATCAATGCAGCCATAACAAATAAATGAAAATATGAACCGGAAGGGCTTGACGTACCTATCGCTTATTTTTAACTTTTCACGAGAATTTTCTTGTAACTTTAACTTTGAACTAATAAAAAATCACTAAAACCCCATGTTCCATTCACTGCAAATTTTCAGAGAAAATGTGTTATGTATGATGAGCCGATTTTCTTGTAATTTAAATGAGATACGTGTCTGACAAGAATACGAGTGTTAAGGGATGGTGGATGCTCTCGTACTCACTTCGCTACTTTTAGGCAGACTTCCGTGACACTGACTCTCGGTTCTGAAGATGAAATTCCTGGCGGGGTCTTCTATATAGCCTGCGAACGCATGTGGGGGTAAACCGTTCGGCCAATGGCCACTAACCTTTGGCACTATTTTCAATGGAACTGGCCAATCGGCACTCACGATCCCCATGACGGAATCCGAAAGGTCTACTTAGAGCATTTTTCGAGACGATTTTGCAACGTCGTCTTTGCTCTATCGCCTTCCGTTTCAACCGTCCTCGCGGACTGCATCCGTCAGATAATTTACCTTCCGATCAGTTGAACTTCCGTTTTCAAAGAATTTCTTCAAGTTCTTAACGAAGAAACCCTTCCCCGAGACTTAATTCCGATAATCCTAAATGCAGAACAATCCATTTGTCCATTTAACATATCTTAGGAGCAAAACGAAGATGTAACACAAATTCTGTATTTTCAAACGAGGCGAATTCCTTGCAGCAGTTTGAACGGTAAATCGCATCATTCAGATCGCCAGCTTCGTCATTCGGCTTAACGCATTGGTCGCTACGTCACTCAAAATTGGATAAGATGTATTCGTCCTAAAATAAAATGTAGCATAAATAATATATACAGGAATTGACTTAACGCATTATCATCCAGAAAGCGGTGATTGTGAACTAAGCTATTTTCTTTTTCTTCTTTTGCCTAAATTTTTATGTTTCCGCAGCAATTTTGTACCTTCTACAATCTTGATTGTTTCAAATCCCATCTTCAACACTATCAAGGCTTACTGTAAATTATACTTAATTGTCGTCCTTTAGACAAAACAGGGGAACACAGCATATCGATGCGAACGTTTGATCACGTATACCCTTCTAATATCACAATTATAAATGGATGTATATCATAATTATATCTGAAATGAATAGGTTCCTTATTGTCAGACCTTAATTATTTTATAATAGTACCGTTGTCTAGCGCAGTAAAATCCGTAGTGAAATATGCTCACGTTTCCACTTGCCCTTTTTGCAATAACGTACCAGAACATTGTACCGAAACGTATGAGACGCGTACGCGTCCGGAATAACAATTAATCAGGATCGGCAAACTGAAAGTGCACATACGTACACTCTACTCGAAGTTACACACACGCCATTAAAAATGCATCGTGCCGTTGCGATGAAGAATCGTGGCCAGCGAAATGATCGAGAGAATTCGACCGGAGAAAGGAAGATTCTCACCAATGTGGGGATCGGCTATTCAAAAGTGAAATGTCAAAAGCTATGGACTAAAAGCTATTTTCAATTCTTCCAGACAATCAAATCTTTCGAAGTTTATCAAACTTATTCTGCCAAGCAAAGTATACCCTAACTCGTAATTATACGTCACAACCGGAAACATTTTGCTCTTGCTGGGTTGTCAAAAGACAGCCAAAGACAGCCAAAGACAGCCAATGACGATTTAGCGATTTTTCTGGTCGCGCCCTGGACCGGTTCGATGTCGTAATAATAGTAACGTTTACACCTGTTCACCTGAGTCTGACAGACCTATTTACCGCAACGGCTAGATCAAGTCTCGTGTGCGTTGTGTTCTTATCAAGGCGGTCCGTGTCCGCAAGTGTAACACTACCGACAACTCTAGCACGCTAGTGTTCACCTAACTGACAGAAAAATGACGGAACATTCAATTATTTTTAATATAGAACTAAGTGCAGACCTTTATTTTGCACCGCTAATGCTAATTTGTATGCCGAATACGTCGTCATTACTTCTAACACGTATTGTACTTGGAGTTACTGTTATTCTTACACACTTCCGGTACCTGCAGTTCATTCGGTGCCGATACCGAGGTTTCCCACACGCCCAATGAAATTTCCTTTCATTACTCGCTATAACAGATTCGTGCGTCTTCCTCGTAGAAGTAATGTTTCCAAGAAGTTGCACAAGTAGATTCGCTCTATCAAAGAACATCGCAAGTACCGTAATTCGAAGGCATCATCTATGAGTCTTTCTTTGACTCTTATTTACTCGAGCTATTTTCTTCCTTTCCTTCCTGTAGGGCACGTGTCCCGACGCCTATGAAAGATCACGATTTATCATAACTGTTTCAGTAGCGGGATGCTGCGTTGGCTCTTCTTATTAGGAGGATCTCGCTAATCGTCGCTCACCAGCGAACAACTCGAAGATCGCAGTCGCGGAATTCCACCTCCTTCTTCTTCGTCTTCTTCGACTGCTTCTTTTGCTTCTGCCTTCTTGTTCAGCGTCTTCTTAACGACCACCTCCTTCGGCTCGGGAAGTTCAGTGAACGTATTGCGCGTTACAGATCGATTTGAGCGTAACGGTATCGTCGTGCGACCTTCGCCGATGCCAAGGAAATTCTCTTTACACCCGTAAGGCAGCTGAAGATCGTACGTCACTGTGGAAATCGGAAACGACGTTATCGCAACGAATTACTTGGCCAACATTCGCACGGTGCCGAATCGTGCCGGTAGGAATTTCTACGCACCCTACAATTCCCCCGCGACGTCGCATGTAACAATTCGAAATGACGATCGCATGCAGCAAAGCGGAGAATTTCACCGGTCATAGCCGACATTCCAAAGAAAAGCAAGAGAGCATGCGAGGGGCTTCGACACGCTTCCCATTGATCGCCATTATGGTACCGTGACCTTCGCTACTCGACTTCACAGTCGAATGAACGGAATACTTTAGGAAAGTAACGCTTAGACAAGATAATAGACTAGATGATAGCCTAGATAATAGCCGACGTCGAAGAACAGAGGAGAATCCCCGACGCGTAAACAGAGCGTACGCGCAAATTGCACGAAGGTAGGATTTTTCGAGAGACGCGTGTGTCATTCGCTCGTTAACATTAACCCACAATCTGTCTCTGACCCGCTCTAACGTCAAGTGTAATCAGCCGACTGTGCGCTACCGACTTTTGTCAGGGACGGCTCCCTCGTGGCACACATTTGCCGAGCGTGAAAAACGAACTTTGTCACGGTAACGTTTCCGCTTATCGAACGCAACCTTTTCACATCTGACATTAATTCTTCAACAATTTTTATTCAAACTCCACTACATCTTTCGCAGCCGTGTAAAATATGTTTTAATGTGACCTGCGGTCGCGTAAACATTCCTAGTAACCCCGATATTAAATCTATGTAGAATTGTTGGGCTATGCTAATGAATCATCCGTATCCCTCCGTCCGGACGACGGTCACGGGCAAACTTTCACTGGCCGAAACGCAATTGTTATCGAGCGGACACTTAAAGGCCAACATGGCTAATGGCGGAATAGGAAGTATCAACGTAAAGACTATTAATAAGTGGATCTGACGATTATATCTGCGGTTGCGTTGCACGCGGAGGGAGCGGAGAAACGAGTAGCCATTACAGCTATTCGGCACAGAAAAGCTTGGCTATGTAGCGGGATCGGCACGTGTTCGATTTACATGACGATTTGTGTGTCGCACCATTTGACTGTGTGTCCGTTAAACCCCAGCGCCATTCAAGTTCACACCGATGCAGCAACGGTTCGGTAGGCGAGTCGGACACATACCCTTTTCCAGACTCCCAGCGAGCTTGCGAAACATGTCCCATTGTTCACATCTTCTGTAGGAAGGACCGAATCCGGGACAATAGACGCGACTAAATAGAACAGTCCACTTTCAACGTATGCACAACGTTAGACTCGGTGCAACCAGATACATTTATTTGTAGAATGTATCGGTCAATGCAGCCGTACTAATACTAAAAAATAAAAGAAAGTGAACTGAATGGACAAATAGGTCATTTAGACAGAATATTCGGTAAAAGGTGGATGTAGTATGACATGACGAAGAATGTTGTCTAACGTTTAACCATGATGGGTTTCAAAATAACGTACGTGCAGAGTTGATGATACTAAATGAACTTTTCACGCGTGCTACTCTAATTAGATTCTATGTATAGTTGCATGTTTGCATAGAACGACGTGCAATTAATCGAGAGATTGTAAGATTAAGTACATAACGCGGGTATTAACCCCAAAATTGTGAAGATACTTGAAAATATTTTTTACCTTTTCGATCTTCGTCCCGCTCATCTTCCCGCGCAAAGGTCACTGAATACATACAATATAGATGTGCAACTCAAATAGAAGTTGCAAGTAGAAAACTTGAAATTTGTCCAGAGTGAAGCCCACTTTACGTCTCCATGAAACGGAACACTATGCCCGTCATGTTAAAAGCTCATAAAAATAACATACGTTTCCTATCTATTGCGAATCGTTAGTTTAAGACCGCGGATTCGTTTAGTTAGGTTAGTTTAAACTGAAAATCCAGTGACAGGCATTTTTCGGTGCTTTCGTATTTGGTAAAACAGCGGATCAACTGACCGTCGCTATGGAGTGTCTAATCGGAATACAGTTTAAGAATTTTGTATTAATAGGAGCTGACATGACCACTGCCCAATCAATTATAGTAATGAAAAACGGTAAGGTATTAATATAATTCATTTAACAGAAACTCAACTAGTATGACTTTGCATCAATTTACACTATGTTATCAATTACGAAGAGAAGAAGGATTTTCGCTAAATGTGTGCAGCTCTGGATAAAATATTAATTTATCCACAACTTGTTTATTTCTCACTTTTCCAGATGAACAGAAAATACACAAAATCTCTAACAAACTCGTCATGGCTGTGTCCGGTGAATCGGGAGACACAACGCAATTCTCGGAGTACATTGGCAAAAATATTCAATTGTACAAAATGAGAAACGGCTACGAGTTATCTCCAAAGGCAGCTGCATGCTTCACAAGAAGAAACTTGGCAGATTATCTTAGGAGTAGATCTCCTTACTTCGTAAACCTATTGATGGCTGGTTATGACGACGAGACTGGTCCAGAATTGTACTTTATAGATTATTTGGCTTCCTGTGTTAAAGTACCGTACGCCGCCCATGGGTACGGTGGATATTTCATGCATTCTATTTTAGATAGATATTACAGCCAAGGTAATTATTTGTTTGACGTACTAACAAAATTAAGCCTTCTCTATGTTAGTCTACATTTTTATTTCCTGCAGATATGACAGAGGAAGAAGCTTATGATTTAATGAAAAAATGTGTGCGTGAAGTTCATAAGAGATTGGTTGTAAACCTGCCAAACTTCAAAATTCAGAAAGTGGACAAAGATGGTGTAAAAGACCTAGATTCTATCACAGCGAAGAGTCTGGCAGTGGAAGATGCAGCCAAGGCGTAAAATATCACTTTGTTCTTATCTTCTTTTATAAAAGCATTACTTTGAATTTAGACTCAAAAACATTTAAATATAAGGCAGGCACAAAAGTAATGAGTTTATTTATTGTATACCGTTGCACATATTAATGTGTCCAAAGGATACCCCAACATTGAGAGGTAAGCTATATTCAAATAACCATGAAAATAAATTTTTGTTCTATAACGGTTTGTTTTTGAACCGTTAGTAGCAAATATACAGAAGTATTCCATATACTTGAACAGTGTAAAAATTGCAAGAAATGACATAATATGCACAGTAGGATAGTTACACGCAGTTTTAAAAAAACCCATGCATTGTAACATACAAAACAAATAATGTATTACTCAGTAAAAACCAGCCTAGTCGCTCGTGCATTTTCTCCCAGTACCGGTTAAACTTTCGCTATTCATTGTGTTGTGCTTATTCCTTTTGCTTCAAAGGAATGTCTTTTTATTGATATTTATATTTTATTTTGCATTTATTTTATATAATAAAGGGCCTTATAAACTAATATTCATAAAATATATACAAGGTAATAGTAATTCAATTTTTTAATAATTCTTTAGAGTGTGGTATCGCTCGTAACAGTCACCCTTATGTAACGGAATATTACAAAATTTACATACAAAACATGTTCTACTTCTTATCTTTTTTGATGCACATACTCTACATTGTTTTTGGGGTGATTTGCTTTTACCACTTGTCACTATTCTTATAAGTTTATGCTTCTTTATGCATGACAATCTTTCTGGGTGATCTGATCTTGGTGCCCTTCTTGTCGGCTCTGAAGTATTTGATATGTTACTTGAGTCTTCTGTGTAGTCACTTTCAGAATCTGTTGACGATAAATCGGATATCCACGAAATTGCCACTTTGTGTAAGAATTTCTTATATGTCATCTGCTTTCCGTTCAATATTGTGTACATTTTAAATGAATTAAAAAGCGCACAATTGATTAAGAACATTACAACTCGTTTGGTCCACTTCTTCGTTTTTCTAAAAGTGGAGTAGTACGACAGATATTCATCTGCGCGATCTACACCTTTCATATACTTGTTGTAATCAATTATCGACTCAGGCTTTTGAATTGATATATATGATCTTCTATTTACACTTCCAGATTCCCTTATTCGTGCCGAATGAATCGTCGATATCATGTTTACATTTCGTTTACCGTTATTCCATATTTGTAACAGAATATCGTGTTTTCTACGAAATGTAGCTTGACCATTTGAAAGGGTTATTTTTTGAAGACATTGAGGAAGACCTCTATTTTTCCGAATAGTTCCACATACCCGTACTTTATTTTGCAGGAGAACTTCAGCCATATGGACACTGTTATAATAATTGTCCTGATAAATGTGATGCCAAATATTTTTATAAGGATCAATAACTTCTAGAACAGTGTTTTCCAATTTCATTCCTTGGCAAGAATACACTTGAAAATTACAAATGTATCCCGTGTGAGCTTCACAGACTGCTCTCACAAATATGCCGTTCTTTACAATTTTTGTGGGATTATAAGTTCTAAATGATAGTCTTCCCCGCCACGGAATAATACATTCATCTAATGATAATTGTTGACAAGGTTTATATACATCAATAAATCTATTCTTTAAATAATTTATAACTGGCTGAACTTTTACAAGTCTGTTCGCATTTGTGGGTATATCTTCATTATTACAAAAGTGCCAGCTCTGCAGTATCTGCAAAAATCTGCTCCTGCTCATTACTTTCGAAAAAAACGGTGTTTCGATGCTTGGCTCAGTTGACCAATAATCGTGAAGCCTCTCTTTTTTTACTTGTCCCATTAGAAGAATTAGACCTAAAAATTTTTTCATTTCTGGCAACGTAATATCCACCCATTTCTTCGTCCTTGAGATATTTTTATATTTATTGATTACTTGATAGTGATATCTAGTCGATTCTTGAACGAAATATTCCAAAAGGTCATCTCCAATAAATAAATTCACAATGTCTATTACACTTTCTTTAGATTTTGGTAGAATTTTTATACCTGGGCTGCCTTCGAAAGGTTCTAAAATAATTGATTTGTCATTTGTTGACCATGTATCGATGTTTTCTTCGGCGGTGTCATCGTTATCACTTTCTGAATTGCTAGATTGCAGTGGCAATAATTTGCTCGGCTTTCGAGTCTTTATAGAAGAATCACTGCTATCACCATCACTGTCACTTTCTAAGTAACTGCTATGGTCTGACAAAGTATCTAAGCAAAACTCTTCATCTACACGATCTTTATCCATTGTAAACGGTAAAAAATATTATAATTCAATAGGATATGGAGAGGTTAGTGTACAGCTACTAACAAAACAGTTAATCCCACTGGACGAAAACCGTCGATATCCAAAAGCCGATTAATAGGCTATCGGTCGATAAGCGTTGGCCATCGAAAATCCGATTAATAGGCTAGCGGTCGATAAAGTGTTAACGTAAAAGTTGATAAACATAGCAGTCATGCAGTTCAAAAGAAACACAGTAATTTGTTCACTAAAGTCTTACACCTATTAAATGTAACTACCGATGATAACAATACCAAGATTTACTGGTTTAACAATGCGATGCTTCTACGTGTAGTAAAGAAGGCATATGAAAAAATGATCATATATCAAAATATAAAAGCAACATATCTGTGTTCAGGGCAGAATTACTTGAGACAAATTTTATTGTGTCGATGGGTCATAAGTTACGAAATTTTTGCGTAATACAATCAGTAACTTTACCTTTCGTATGGTCTTACACTAAGAAATAAAGTTACTCGCCTCTAAGATGTACTTTATGCCGCGACGTTGTCGTAGTTTCGTTAATTTCTTTAGACAGAAATTAGAATGAATTCTACGTGCTGATTACGCGCAGTATGCTAGCTAGAATTGTCAATTGATGCAAAAATGTTACGTTTGGTGTCGTTCTTTATGGAAATGTCACTAACACTAAAGGCCACCGTTCCCTGTACAACCCTAAGTATCACAATTAATTTCAACTATAGAGGAAAATGTTTCTTCTTCTCGAAGTACCAGTCGAAAAATCATGTATACAGCAAGAACGGAAGTGTAAAGTTTGTAATGGAAGTTAAAGAAAATGTAACTAAGAACGCTGTTCGATGGAGTTTAAGTCCAGTCGCGGTACTCATTCGAAAAACGGTAATTTAATAAAACATACATGGTATAACTGTATAAATATCAGGTCATCTCGTCAATTATGCACATGCACGGCATAATAAGTTCAAATGACGGTCATTGTACTTTTTACAAATATTTACGCGTTGGGCGCTTTGACAATGAACTATCTTTTCCCTATGTACGATGTGTTCTGGAAATGATTTTAATCCGCACAGCAGCCAGGCTGCTTACTGAATTTACACTGATCATCGGCAGTTGGAACGTTATTTCTCTTTCTTCGCCTCTACTTGGGTTTGTGCCACTTCAACTTCTTTATTGGCATCTGCAGGATGATCCTCGTATCTGGGAAACATTCGTTGTCAATGAAAAAGTAACATGATAGCAGCGGATAAACGAATCTAATATCTATACTTACGAAAACAAGGCCCTCAGGTCTCCCTTAACAAGTGCCAATAAGAGGGGTGTGCCAACACATGCGGGGACGAGGTACAACAAAGCTGGTTGCGCGTGATTAAACAAATGCATAATCAACATCGTCGCCAACAGTCCCATAAAATAGGCAAAGAACGTCGAGTAAAAGTATACGTTTGTCTTTCTGCTCAGACTGTTGTCGAATCTCAGCAATAACGCTATAAAGATGCCCGGTAATACGATATCACCCAAACCGAGCATGGCAAAGTTTCCAGCACTTAATCCTTTCTCTAATAGATCCTGTGGGAATACTAGCTTAATCGGCACTTCGAACGATTTCGCAACGGTCACCATAACATCTGTGCCAAACACCCAAAAGGTATCGTAAAACAAAAGCCCGCAAAGTAAGATACATCCAGTTACAACATTGTTCAAATGTAACAATTCGACACCGTTGATCGCAAATGCGATTCCAAACAAATTATTGGCGATCCAATGCTGCACAAATAAAATATCAAGCGAATCTATTAGTACCGTGTTACGGTTAAACTATTCTAATTACGGTATGTATTTACTCACTTGTTTTATAAGATACCAGGCTCCCACTAGCGAACAGCATATCAAACAGACTATGTCATGAAGATTAAACTTATAGTTAATGATATCCTGAGCATTGTCCCCTTCCCCTTTCGTGAACTGTATGTGATATGGTGTCTTTGGAATGGCGGCAGGTACCAAGGAAGAAATTAATGGACTGCAATGAAATAATATTAACGTGAATGTTAACGATTCTGTTAAGATATTTCCCTTTTGAATGAATTCAATAAAACAACATACCTGGTGAGGTGACATAATGCGAGGATACCAAGGAAAAAGAAGTAACTAGCTAAGATTAAATTCACATATTCTTTTGCAAATACCTGCAGAAAAATATATCATTTACTTATCAATTTTTTCTCATAGAAGACGCATTCTGCAACCGTCTTTCCTTACCTTATACAATATATACAATCCCAGTAGAGTTATGCTCGATATAAAGGGAAACATTGCAGCCTCTCTACGAGACATTGTGTCAGGTTGTTCCCCACTCTCTTTATACTGTTGCTATAACATAAAAACGAGAAAAAACGATATAATCAGCAGATACCTTGTACCATTATGAAAGAAACATTTGAATTGCGGGACTATCCACGTTCACGTCCGCGTTCACGTCCGCGTCCACGTATCGCCAACAAACACCCCCGATCTCATGATACAATAAACATTGAGAAAAATTTCTAAAGGAATCTGTTGACTGGCAAGCATTAACATCACTGAAATATCATTGTAGGAGACCTGAGAAGTTTAGGCAGTAGATAATCGTTTTGAAACATATGTCAAAACGTGCGACTAACCCGTTGTTCCTTATGGTGCTTGACGGCCCGAAAGCTGCCGAAAAAAATTGGCAGAATCGCCATGATTATGAGACTTCCATAGGCGATGGCCATTCCTTCTGGGGTCGAAGCAACCCTCGTACATGTCTTGTTCTCAAACTCGGTAAGGTTTTCGCTCGCCTGAGCGGCGATCTCACTTGCCGTACTTGCCATCTTGAATGATGTTGACACGACTGTACACGCACGACACGACGTCCTGCAAACAGCCTTTGATCACGAGCTCAACCAAAGATACTAAACTGGCAAAAATATTTTCACTCCAACTAATTAGTTGCGCTTTTAATTCTCAGCTGGCAGCACATTGCCAATGCAACGACCTTCACACCACTTTTTTTCGAAATTCCCCTCATGGTAGCAGCACCTTCAACTTCGAACATATGTACAAAAATAAAGAGAAAAAATAAGAAAAATAAGCTGAAAATTCGCAAAAATAGGCGAAAAATGTCAAATTTTTTTTTTCTTTCGGACCGATACCATTCAATAGAGGGTATTTTGCCCTGAAGATAGACCACTTTCCGCGCACTGAACTCTTCATAGTTTCCGAGATATGACGATTTTAAGAAAGCAAAAAAAATTTTTTTTCAAAATTGCTGATCGCGATTAGTCCCACGTGAAAGTGCGTCCAAAGAGCTTTAAGAAAACCTATATTACTTATAGGTTTCGTTCACTAGTTTAGACGGGACAGGGTCTTGAAGAAATCGCGAAAATCTTAAGGTGCCATTTTTGCGAAAAAATGATGGGTCACCGATTTTTTTGCCCTTTTAACATATCAAAGGGGGTCCAAAATGACTCGGAAAAATGCAAGGCGCAGCCCGAAATTTGCAATAGTTCCGGAGATATAGCTAAAAATGTGTGGAAAAATCGTGAAAAATGAAGCTGATAGTTGAGTCAAACATGAAAACTTTAACGATCGACTTGTAATTGTTCCATATGAAAAAGAGTATGACAGGTGGCTTATCAAGAGACTCAGAAAAATGCAAGTTACCCCCAAAAAATCTCTAAAGTTCTGAAACACATCCAAGAATAGATGAAAAGAAAAGAGTAAAACCTGCATTTTCCATAACGTTAACAGTACCCTGTAACAAGGGGTCGCCCCTAACGTTGCAGTACCCTGTATGAAGGGGTCGCAAAACTATATTAGATAGTAGATCTATATTCAGCCGTGTCTGTGACGTAGCATTTAACGTGGTTCTTTCTTACCTTGCAAAATGGCGCTTAACCTCACTGTCAAAGTGCATCCTGTGGTTTTATTTCAAATTGTCGATGCCTATGAACGCCGAAAAGCAGAATCCTTACGTGTTATCGGAACACTATTAGGTGACCATATAATTTGATTACCGTGAAAAAATGTCAGGCCTGTAACGGTCAAAAATGTGTTTCTCTTCCGTGCGCATGGTTGACATTTCGGCGTTATGTCGATGAACTCCGTTTACATATTTAACTTATTTCTTTCGTAGGTACGTCGGAAAAGGGAATAGTTGAAGTGACCAACTGTTTCTGTGTTCCACATAAGGAATCCGAAAGCCAGGTAGAAGCTGATTTAACTTATGGAATGGACTTGTACGATTTAAATCATAGGGTCAATGCTCAAGAGAATATTGTGGGTTGGTGGGCAACTGGCAATGAGGTGATCTTTTTAGCTTCACTTCTATACTATCCTTATGGATTGATCATTTTAACCGAGCAATGAAAATGTTTAGGTTACAACACATTCCTCCGTTATCCATGAGTATTATGTTCGTGAGTGTAATAATCCAGTTCATTTAACTGTCGATACCACATTGGCAAATACCACAAGAATGGCGATAAAGGCTTATGTCTGCGTTCCATTGGGTGTACCTGGAGGCAAACAAGGTTCCATGTTTACCCCAGTCAAAGTTCAGGTATATTAATGTATTACCTTCTTTATATGCAACATAGCATCTCATTACTGACTCGAAGTAACTCTGTCACTTCATTTGTATTTAGATTACAAGTTATGAGCCAGAAATTGTTGGTTTGCAACTATGCACTAAAACACAGTTACAATCCCATGTTCAATTACCTGGTAAACCTGGGGGTGGTAATATAGAGCCAATGATGGATTTAGCTCAGATCGCAGAAGCTAGTACAAAGCTTTCATCCATGTTAGAGCAAGTCCTGGCGTACGTTGACGACGTTCTTTCCGGAAAGCAACAGCCAGATAATCAAGTATATGTTTGGTCTATTTTAAATTTTCAGTCATCTGTGATAGAGGATGTACTACAAAAAATATCTTACTTTTAGGTTGGCAGATCTTTGTTAGACATGGTTCATTCAGTTCCAAAGATGTCTAGTGATCAATTTGACGAAATGTTCAACAGCAATGTGAAAGACCTTCTCATGGTTGTTGCCTCGTCACAACTGATAAAAACACAGCTTCAATTAAACGAAAAGCTAACGTTACTTACGACTTTGTAATAAAAACAGACCAATTGGTACAAGCCCAATAAAGAAAAGCATTATTTCTTATGAGAATTATAAACTTTATTCCCATCAAATAATTTTTTGCAGTGTAATATGGAAGTAACAAAAGGCATTGTACATACATATACAAGCGTGAAATAAATACATCTCTCATGCGTACAAAAGTATTGCTGTTGTTAATATGATACATAAATAATCCACATATTGCAGACAATAGTTTACGTATTATACATTAATCGTATATGCTCCCGTTTCCATTCTCACATTGTCGATTAGGCTGGTCCAGTCTGGTACTCTATTCAACTGTACATAATTCTCTTTGGTCAAATTTCTTTCTCCCAAACCACCACTGAAGTAAATCGTCCCCCCTAACCATGCTGTATAATTCGGTTTACACGGCGCTGTATGGAACTTAAACGTTTTAATCTTCAGTTTATTTTTATACAGGTCGCTTTCAATTAGCATTTGCAATTCGGATTTTAAACGACTCGCAAAGCCTTTTGCCATAGTCGTTCCTCCAATTAATATAATATTTTCTGCCAATTCTCTCCTGGTATCTATAGGGCACTGTTACAGATAAAACGTTATCGCATTGAATGACCGATTTCGTAGATTACACAGCTAGTGTACATAAAATATTACCTTAATTAAGGCATCAAGAACCATGGTGGATATAGAAAGATTATCATTATCTCTTTCCCATAGCACTTCATACGCTCTTTCTCTAATTTTACCAGGCACAGGAACGCTCTTAACACCAGGAAATGTAACACTTGGGGGTGGTGTTGGCTCATCATCTGTTCCGAATTTCATAGCCCTTTCTAATGTAGTAACAAAGCATGCTCTTACTTTAATATCTTCAATAATAGATTCTGGTATTTCTCTATTAGGCAGAACTTCGGTTAGGTACTTCTTTATGTTCCTGCAAAATAATCCGTTGCATAAATGATCTCAGGGAGTAGACAAATACTTGGAAAAAATAATAACTTACTCGTGCACAGCTTGACCACCCAGAGGTAAAGCTTGCCAGGCTTTTAAAATAGGTACACCTTCATAGACCGGTATTAAAGTTGCCTCCTGATAACCAACATCCAATACTAGGACAGTGTCAGTGGCTAACGTGCTTATTGTTGATAAATGTGTGGGTAGCGGCGTGTAAGAAATCATTTCAAAGTGGCGGAACATAACTTTGGCTAAAGTGTCCCTGAACTTATTTGGAGTCAGCGGATTTTCAACTATGAGAACCCTTGTTAATTTGGGAGTTCTCAATACATGCCTGTTAAGACATTGACACTGTGAAATTTCGTATTTCGTTTAGGCGATAGTAACGCGAAGTTACGAAAATTTACCTAAAAAATAACGCATCGACGAATTCGACAAGAAGCTGATACAAATCAGCCTCACTCTTGTAGTCAAAAACCTTTCGGATTTCTTTTGTCTCCGGACATTTCACTTCCGTCCTGATAATTCCTCTTGGAGCCGGCTCACCCACATATCCATACCTGTATCAATATCACCCAAATTATACTCCGAAATTCCATAAATACGGCGCTAAACCGAAATGTCAAAATATTGACAACTGTCTTCTGTCAGATACTCACTTCGTATAGGCACTGCCAATATCAAATACGACTTTTGTATTATCTAAGATAGTATGAAAACTCTTAAATTCCCTTTGCGTCATCACTGTCTTTATATTATTTAATGCTAATCATAAATTTACTGATATAAATACTATTGAAAGATGAACGGAGTAACCTCCGATGCAATACCGTTCGTGTAAGAAATGTTAGTTATTTTTATCGGCACCAGATGGCGGCAGAACTTATGACTAACTGTAGACTCTAATGCCCCGCCTACTGGTCTAACATGGTTTCGAATATATGAGAAGAAAACACTGTAGTACTGTACATGTGACAATTTTATTTAATCTTAAAAAACAGAAGAGTGCCGAAGCTACTTAAACGATCATTTCAAGTTCTCGCGCGTAATCTATAGCCAGAGTTGCTAAATCAGCACTCGGTATCGGCTCCTCAGACTTTTTCTCATTCGTTGTACCGAAGTAGAAATATCCGTCCTTCGATAAATTCCAGTTCTTCTTCGCCGCGAATGCCTTCATTTCTTTTTCCGTGCTCAAATTCAACATCCTCAAAGCGTCCCATATCGATATTTTATCATAAGCACTTTCCATACACGCTCCGATTTCATCACGTACTGTATTCAACAATATATCAATAAAAAAGTTGTACGACGCAGCTGGTACGTTGCCCTTTGCTAAAAAGATCTTGTTGTAGGAGCCTTCCATCAAATATTGTTCCAAACTCAATGGGTGCCTTATGTAGACATTGGATTGTATCTGATCTGATGGCAAGAGTTCCAATTCTGTGTGAAATTCTGCAACACGATTTTGGGACAGAAGAAAGAGCAGATTGAGTCCTAGAAGTTGATATTTATAAGCGGACTCGAGCAATTCTGACTTATAGTCAAAATAGTAACATTTTAGTTGAGCCATGTAACGTTCAAAGGATGGTATATCTTCTGTGGCTATGCTCCATTGCGCTCCAATTTCCAGAATATCTCCTGTAATTGAAAATTTATTTCAAATAAGACATCTTTTTGAGTGGAAAGATTCGATACCTACTGGCTATGAGTAATTCATTCTGACTGGCTGTACTGTTTGATGTAGGAAGAAACATCAAATTTGTCAGTCCAACCTGAAATCGTTTTAAAGATTATAAGTGAGTGACATGAAAGCTTTTATAATTGTATTTCAAAAAGCATGACAATCCATTTTGACAGACCGACAATGGTAAGTAAGGTTAAGAACGGTATCAATTCGCATTGGATGTTTTGAGAATAGAATAACCGATGTCCGTACCTTTAACTGACTAAGTAATTCGCCGCATTTCTTCAAATTGCACGGCGTTTTCGTCCATTCCTGTTTTAAATTCTGATACAAGGAGACAACGTCTTGTAATGCTGCCATTTTTAGATTGAAGCCACTATTTACATGTGCATCTCATAGCACTAGCTGTAACATTCATGGTGATGCATAAGTAGTGTACCATGAACGTAACGAGACTGAGAAATGCGTACTCGATAAGCAGATGAGCATCCTCTCTGTTGTCAAAGACCGCGAAGCATAATCATGTATTATGCTGATAGTTTCAACGTTTGCCGAAAGATGGCCGAGGTAATTTGCTGATGTACTGTGTACTTAGCTTTAAAATGAAAAAATTTATAACAAAGATTTGTGACAAATTGCAAAGCGTCATGTAAAATAATCATTAAATTTAAGCATAGAATAGTATTAGGGTGAGGATTTTTGTGCAGGTTTTAGCGAAATTTTCTGATGAAATAGCATACCTCCTAGCAAATATGAACGGGACATTCTGCATTGGCAGATACTATTCTGCGTGCACTTGAGCAGTGCGATCTTTGCCGGCCTTCGACTTCCTCTTCCCGTAACTGCAAACAATGGCGTCCGGAGTGAGTGCTTTCCACGCGAATTTCACCGATAAACATCGGCATCTCGTCGTTTCAACGATAAGAGACATATCGTCAGAAAATGCGTCAAAGGTGCGAAACACCCAATAACGTCTCGATTTCTTTCAGACTCTCTACACATACCCCGAAAATTTCCGGGCATACAAAGCGTTGATCGCCGCTCAATTCTCCGGTGCTCAGGTGAAGATTGCCGAGGATTTCGTCTTCGGCGAGACCAACAAGAGCGAGGCCTTCCTCAAAAAGTTTCCCCTCGGAAAAGTGAGTGAAATATATTTCAACGATAGCTCGGCTCCAACGTCTGTCAAGTACGTGCTGCGAACCAGATGGCATAACTTTTCGCCCAAGTATTCCGGCATCAGCCGATCGGCAACTTTTTCACCGTTCGCTGTTCTCGAATATACCGCATGGTCCTCATTTTTCTCTCATCTTTTTCTCGATTCATGAAGGACCCTCGGAAAATCTATCGGTCAACTTTGTGTGAATACTTTGAACATTTACATTGCTAAACGGGATACAGGTTGTGCTGTGTTTTGATGACACACATTGCATCATTTACTTATCTGAACTTCGTCAAAACGACATATGGTCTAATACTCAGATGTTCACATTAATTTTAAGGTGCCTGCTTTCGAGACTAGCGATGGAAAATGCATTACAGAGAGCAATGCAATTGCGTATTATGGTAAGACCGACGATTACCCTTCCGTTATCTGTGTTGACGTACGAATAGAGTAAGTGACATATATATTTTGTAGTGGCTAATGATCAGCTCAGAGGAAAGACTGACTTAGAACGTGCAGAAATTATCCAATGGTTCGGATTCGCTGATTCTGAGATTCTTCCAGCCAGTTGCGCTTGGGTGTTTCCACTATTAGGCATTATGCCATACAACAAACAGGTACAAGGTCTTAATTGGTAAAGTATTTTGTAAACCTCCTTCAAAGGCAAAATATGTGCAACCTGATAACAATTTTTGTAACTCACGGAGGAAGAGCATAGCTTGCATATTGAGAACACAACCGTATGTGTACGGTACACCGGTGTTTCTTAATCTGCATACAAATACTACACTGCGCATTCCGTGATCGTATTTTCTGAGTCATTCAATGGAATATGTCTTGCAGACTACTGAGCATGCTAAGGAAGATGTGAAGAAAGCATTGACTGCTCTAAATTCACACCTCCTTACACAAACGTTCTTAGTCGGAGAACGTCTCACTCTGGCTGACATTAGTGTTGCCATGACACTACTTCATCTGTATCAATATATTCTCGAACCGAACCTACGCAAACCATACCAGAATGTTAATCGATGGTTCCAAACCGTCATTAATCAACCCGAATCTATTGCTGTGATTGGTGCCTTCAAGTTGGCTGACAAGACCCTTGAATATAATCCAAAGAAGTTTGCTGAAATACATGGAAAGGTTCGTACCGGGTATTCCCTGCTGATATGCTTCAGCGTGTTCTGGATGTATCTGACTGAAAGTGAAACATTTAATATAGAGCTCAAAGAAAGAAAAGAAGGAAAAGGAGTCGAAGAAGGAAGGAAAGGGGTCCAAGCAACAAGAAGCAGCTGTTGAAGCTGAGAATCCCGAAGAGATCGATCCAATGGAAGAAGTTCGCGCTGCCGAGCCGCAATCTTCAAACCCGTTTGACGCCTTACCCGCGGGTGCTTTTAATCTCGACGATTTCAAACGGTTCTATTCCAATCAAGATGAAGCCAAATCTATAGAGTACTTCTGGCAAAAGTTTGACCCAGAGAATTATAGTATCTGGCTTGGAGAGTATAAGTATAATGATGAACTTACAAAGGTACGTACTGTTAATTCACCGTTTGTTACGTACTGTAGGATCTTTAGTGATATTTAAGAATGCAATCCTCTTTTCCTATAGGTGTTCATGTCGTGCAACTTGATCAGCGGAATGTTCCAACGACTAGATAAAATGAGAAAGGGAGCTTTCGCCAGTGCTTGTCTGTTTGGAACAGATAATAACAGTAGTATCAGCGGAATTTGGGTCTGGCGCGGACATGAATTGGCGTTCACAGTTAGTGTTTATATTAAATTCGTTTTACACTTCACCGGGCTTTTCGCTAATATCAAATTCATTTTTCTTGCAGCTATGTCCAGACTGGCAAGTAGACTATGAATCC
This sequence comes from Cryptocheilus praepositus, assembly GCA_033815515.1. Lineage (NCBI taxonomy): Eukaryota > Metazoa > Arthropoda > Insecta > Hymenoptera > Pompilidae > Cryptocheilus > Cryptocheilus praepositus. Next base: position 5,142,554 of record JAWWQZ010000256.1, on the reverse strand, counting down.
TACAGTTGGAAGAAGCTGGATCCTGAAAAAGATGAAACTAAGGAATTAGTGCAACAGTATCTCTGTTGGACTGGCACAGATAAGGAGGGACGCGTATTTAATCAGGGAAAGATCTTCAAGTAAATTTTGCAATATGCTTATAATAAAAAGTATCCAGGACGCATCCTTCAGATTTCTTTATTTAACGATGTTCCTCGATAGATCTCCGCTATTAATGTTTTGAAATACATGTTTGTACGTTACACCTTATGTTTTATGTAACTTTCTTTTTTAACAGTGTTTCACTATGTCGTTTTAATATAAATTCAGTTGTCTATTCGCTGTATGTATTATTTATCATTAACAGATTTATGTATGCCAAAAACTGTGTAAATGGCACACACCCCTGTATCTCTTATATTCTGAACAAGATAATGTTTGTTCAAGCTCAGCTACTAAAATGGAGAATAAGAATATTGAATGTTACGAGGCTGCAGAAAAATCGAATATATTATTTTCCTTAACATTTTATTTTAAGGAACATGTTTATATATAATAAGATAACAATTATAAATAGAAAATTCAAAATCCCTTCTCCGTCATCCACTCTTTTACACGCGACACATAGTCTCCACGAAATTTGATGTAACCCACGAGTTCGTTCACGATTGTACCAATTTCTCTATCAGCAATTTTTTCTAAATAATCCTTCAGTTCAGTTTCCAATGTCCATATATCACCCTGAATTCTTCTGATTACGGTTACCCTTCTCATTCCTCTGTACGTTCTTTCAAGATACACTGGCTGCATATGATTCTTTGTACGTTGTACGAAGTATGGGTAGTCGGTTGGCTTAGCTGAAACAAGGATTTTAAACTTTCAGACTATACAATGATTAGACCTTAGACGAACCAGTAGAATGTACTGTTTTGTACTATACCATTGCGGTAAGTTAAAAATGTTTACCTGTTGCCGGTAGCCATCCCGAAGGCAAGTCTAGTGCTTTCGGAGGAACCGGTATACATTTATACCTAAGTATATGTTCTACGTAGGCCCATTCCTTTGGATCCTTTGATATTTCGAAATTTGTGTACTTGTCAGGTCCTTCGTATATGGGCGACCTATTATAGCTGCTGAGTCTCTTTTGCACCTGAAGTACATGATAAATGAACGTGTTTGAGGTTAACAAGTGTTCGGAGCGTATTTCGTTTGCAAGCGTACGTAGGAAAATATAGGCGTGACAGATATTATCAGTGGCAGGCGTAACATAACGCAGAGGAAGAGAAGATTTAAGGGGAAATAAAGGAATGACAAGAGACATCGGAATGTTATTTTCTGAGATCGTTGGGAAATTTCATTGTAACGAGGTGAACGTCCCCGAAAATATAAAGATACTCCGGTATGTTGGACGTCGGTGACGGATTAACATTGCCGCGAAGAAATATTCGAAAGGAGGACGTTAATCGGCTCGTAGACGATGGACGATAAGTGGAAGGCGTGATTCGGAGAGGCGGCCCTTCGTCAAGGTACAATGAAATCTGACGTTGAGAGTTGAGATTATGAAGTTGAGCTATCGGTGAAAAGAGCGATCGGTTGAGGGTAAAAAAATGTAGATTTTGTTTGACGTTACCTGAACGGCAGACGCGGGATCTGTCAAGTTGTCGGCGTATCGGGTCGGACGAATAATCGCACGAAGTGTCGAGCGTGCGAAAAAGCGAAGGGCCGCCATTTTGAGTTCGGTAAATAAGGGTCGGTGGCCGCCATTGGTGCGCACGGGCGCGTCTTCCTTCTCGTTCTCGTATCCGAGCGAGTATTTTCTCGCGACGGGGGTAGATCGTTGTTATTTTTCAATTCCGCCGAGACGGTTCACTGGTAAGAGGATCGTCTCCAGTTGAAGATCTGCGGACTAGGTGAGGATGAAAATGGTAAATGAGCCGTAAATCGTGGGGTTAGTTAGTGCGAAGGCTGTATAGGTAGTCGGGAGAAGTGCCGCGTTGTTTGGAATTTCGGTTGGTCGGTTCGGAGTCGGCGGTAGGTTATCCCGGTGTTTTGTTCGGGTGGCGAGTTCGGCCGGAAGTGGGCTCGTAGCGTTGGAAGGCGAATTGTTGGGGAGTCGGCGTGCTCGGGGGTGAATTCGAGGAAATAACGTGAGGAATTAGTGGGAACGGACTATGGACCTGGGAGAGGTGTTGCGCTCTGCCGCCAGGTGGCGGTAGCCTGAAAACAGTAGGACAGCGTACAGACACCCTGCAACGGGACTGTGTTTTTCACGGGATTGTTTTCCGCATTTTCCCGTAAAAGCCACGCTCTCCCGAAGGGATTTTCGGCCTCAGAGGTGAGTACAACCGGCGGGACGAGTCTCGGCCGTCTCATTTCCCGCGACGGACGCCTCACTAGCCCGGACTAAACCTCCGAAGTCTCGAATCGGATCCGACCTTTTGTTTATTCGTGCCGATTTTTTCGCGACGACTTGCTCTGTGATTTTCGATACTCCCCGCGGGGCCACCGCTCAATTTCCGCCGCGGGAAGTTAACGCGTGAGCCGATCTTCCTATTAGGACAAGAATTGCCGCGATCGCTCCGGGATTCGGCTAGATATCAGTGAAAATATTTCGATGCATTTGCCTGACCGAGAAGAGGCGCTTCGTGTATCCGTGTAAATGCAAAGTTTGTCACGTAATTTTTCTGACCGCCAGGGCCGCATCTATCAACCCCACTACCCGCTCGCCCGCTCACCTACGAATAGGCACGATCAAATAAGTAGCTTTTTCACTCGAGGCGGCTAATTAACTTCTTCGTCTGTTACTTTTAACAGGAGAGGCATATACCTTCTTTGCCTCGTGCATTTTTTTAAATGACATACTTTATCGTTTCTGCCAACCACTGTCTCTGCGAACGTTCATCCACACGCGCCATGTATAGAGTTTGCCTTTCGACGCAGTTCATCAAGATGCAAAATTTCAATGTTCGACGCACAAGTTAAAAAGCGATTAAACCTCCTCATGGCGAACTATGCGAGCTCTGCGACTAATGAAGTTGAATCGATAAATGAAATTTCAGGAGCCCAATGTGGGTGGAAGTGAGATGGCATCCAGGGAAAAGAGACCCTTAGCGCCTTCCAAATCAAAACAGAAGGCGAATAATGACTCTGGCTTGCCATCGAACGAGAACAGAAATAGGAAAGGCAAGATATTGCCAAGCTTGAAACAGCAACAACTCGCGCACGATATTCTAGAGGCTGTCGCGACCGGAAGTCAGCTGCCCGCTAAACTAGAAGCGAGCCTTCCACGCAAGAAGGTCCTGAAGAACTTGAAACGTAAACAAAAATTAAGAGTGGCCAAGGCAAATCTCATTAAAACTAAGGTCACCAAAAAATTACCCAACAGGAACTTGCGCAGGATAAATACTGACATCAAAAGAGGTGTTAGGACGAAAAAGCTTAAGCTCTTGGAGAAGGATTCCATCAAGGGATCGGATAGCTCGAGGCTCCCAGAGAATCATATCAACGAGTTAGAGAACGAGAAGGGTGGGGAACCAGCGGGTAAAAGTGCCAAGAATAACCTCAGGATCAAGAAAACCAAATCTAAACTTGACGCGGACGTAGGAGACGCTCAAGAAAAGGGCACTGATTCTGCCGGTGTTAAAAGTAGTCCGAAGCTTAGTAGAAAGGCAAAGGTAACCGAAGCTACTGATTCTGCATCCAAGAGTGCCAAACTCTCTAAACTCGCAGGATTCAAGAGAAGTACGATCAAAGTGACAGAGACCGATATCAAGTGTTCAAAGGGTAAAAAGATTAACAGAGAGGGTGATTGTACTGGAAACGCAAAATCTACCTCTGGTATTGATACCAAATTTTCGAAGACAGTTTTGGATAACAAGAGTTCCATAGATCTTACTATCGACGAGGTTATAGCCTCAATGTTGAGTGACACGGAGGTGGATCATCAACAGGAAAAGGCAGAGGGAAAAATAACTAGGAGTAGAAAAATGTTGGTGGAAGAGAATATCGTTGTGGACGTGGAAATCAAAAAGGACCCAGATATCGAGGAGAATAGAATTGCTTCGGACGACGAATGTCCGGATTCGAATCAAGGAACTCCCTTCCAGTCGGCGATTCAGTTAAGAAAACGATCGAACGTTAGTATCGGTCAGAGGAGCTTGCGAAATGGAAAACTGCGGCAACTTTCAGATTCTGGTCTCCCCACGGATCCGGAGCTTAAGAAACGGCGTAGATTAAATTCGGATGACCCCGTTAACGCGGAAATTTCTCCTGAACACGCGTCGGACGGCAACGTAGATACGGAATCCTGTTTCTCGGAATCCAGCGGGAATGAGTCTCAGGGAAACTTAACGAAACTTGAGTCTCCCGTGATCAAGGACGAAGTTCATAAAAGTTTCGATGACGGCAGTGAAATCGTCGGAGAATTAGAAAATAACAATAATAGCGAGCAAGTACATAGAATAGGGGAAGTGGGCCCAATATTACGTTCGAAGACGAAAGCAAAAAGTACGGAAGGCGAGATAAAAATTGAGGACGTGAAGATGGAGGATAGGGTATCCTTTAAGAGCGCGGAAACACAGGATGAGACGAAAAAGACGAATAACTTGGATCAAGTTAGGAAGGATAGCATTTTGTCGAAACTAGCCGACAAATCCAAAGGACGTAGGAATAGCTTGAATCTGGATATGAAGAAGACGGTACACTCCTTTTACGGAACAGAAAAATCGGACGGGAACCCCAAGTCACAGATAGATCAAATGATCGAAAACATTAAGCTGACGATCGCGAAATCAATCGAGAGTAAGATATTCGGGCCTGAGAAGGGTTTGGGACTGAATAAAAACTTCGAGGTACCGAAGATCGAGGAAATCATTGCGCCGTTGAGTGCAGAATCTCAGAAGTTGGGTTTGGAGGAAAGTGCGGACGAGGACAAGCCGAATCCATCAAAGAATGAGATCAAATCAGACAGCTCAGAGAACTCCATACCAAAAGTGGCTGATACTGCCAAAGAGATTGAAAAACTAGTCATGGGGGACATTGAGCTAGCAGAGACTCAATCGCAAAACACGCAGGAAAGTGATTCCTCCAACGTCGACTCGAATGAAATTAACCAGACTGATAGTCACAGTGAACCGATACATTGTACCGAAAGCAACGACCAGTGTTCTTCGAACGATCAAGAACAGAATCAGGAAGCACCTTCCCAAAGCTCTACTTCGGAATCGCCGGAAAAATCGAAAGATGCATCAACCGAACATCAGGCAAAATCGTCCGAGGAGAGTAAAAAACTTTCCATACGGAAATCTCCGCGGATCATTGACAAAGGTTTTTCTGACGGTTGCACTGATTTAGACAGTGGAAGTAAAAAGTTAAGTAGGATATCTAAGAAAACAAACGTTGAAGAATCCTCGTCGAACGAAGTAGAGAAATCTGGCACTTCCGATCATCAGGAGGTTCAGGAGGCGGATCAGGAGGTTCAGAGAGCCGATTCTCCAACGAAAAATGAATTGAAAGAGGTTTTGAGTGACAGCAGTGAAATGGCAGCGAAGACATCAAATTTAACGATAGATCAGGAAGGAATCATCGATGACTTGATGCAGGCTGATATCTGTGATAAGGCCTCTGAAAACGAAGCTTTGAATATATCGACAGTGTCTGAGGAATCGGAAACGTTGGAAAGCATTTCACGAGAAGTGGAAAAACTCGTAGCAGAAGGTTGCAGCGGTGACCAGGCGGAATCCTTGCGTGACGACGCTGACGAGGAGAAAAAACGAAAAAATATCGATATTACGCGTACAGCGGGAAGTCCAAAGGTGGAAGAAATTTCGGAAGGAGCGACTGAATCTTTGAAGGCTGCCGAAGAACATGAATCGGCGATCGATAAAGAGCCTTCGGAAAATCAGCCTGCAGAATCATCATCGCCTGTTACGTCTACTGACGCAATCGAACCTGTGAAAAACACCACCCCAAGCTGTGATTCAAATTCCGAAAGTTCGGAGAAATCGGTGATTCAAGACATGAATACGGAATTGCCGAGAGATGGAACAAACACGAAGGACGAAGATGACGTGGCTAAAGAAGACGTTAAGTCGACCGATTCAAAGACTTCTCCCAGCGAGGCAACTGGCGAAGAACCTGCCACGATTAAGAGTACCGAGGAAAAAACAGAAAGCGACACCATCCTGGAAAGCGAAATTGAGAAAAGTACGAGTAATGAGAACGACGAGCAAAAGTCTGCGGCCGAAGAGAACAGGCGAGTATTAAGGGCACGGGATAAACTGAAAAAAGTGGAGAATCGACAAACCTCTCGAAGTAGAGAACGTGCCGAAAACGCGATGAAGGTAAAAACGGAAGATGAGGCGTCCCAGTCGATTCCGTCCGACGTCGATTCGGAAAACATTGCAGACGGAAAATCAAGCTCCGACATGAGCCGGCCGAAAGAAGAGACCGACGATTCTCAGGCTACCGCCGAGTTGGAAGGTAACGATTTGGAGCCTCAGGCGAGAACAAGGCGCAGTAAAGAAATGAAGAAACGGAAGGAGGAACTACCACAGGTTCAGAGCAGCCTGAAAATGAAACGCAGCAGCAAGCGGGACATCAGAAAATCTGACCAGCAGAAGGAGGAGACGCTGCTCGACAATGAAGTCGCAAAGATTAACGAAAATAACAGATCGTTCTTGAGCAATTATAACAGCAGCGGAGAGTGTACGGAGAATTTTCGGGGCTTTTCCGAGGTAGCGCAGGGCAGACTGGCAAAGATTCAAGACACGGCGAACAGCTTGCGCAGCAAGTCAGAAAATGATTTAACCATAGCGAGTGCACCGGCCAAATCGAAATGCGAGGCAATGCTGTCGCGGAATCTTTCAGAACACGATGTGCCCAAAGACGATAACACCGATATGCTGGAGACTGAGTGCAAAACGGTGAAGAGTCCAGAAATCTCGCAGAAGGATTCTGACGAGGCGTCGACGTCCGGCGAATCGTCGAGTAGTGTCAACATCAGCACTAAAATCTTAGAGACGCCGGAGGATAAAGCGAAGAAAGAATCGATTTTACGGTTGCTCGGATTAGAATCTTTGGAAAAGGCGGCCGAGAGATTGAACCATCAGAAAGCGAGGAAAGAGCAATACACGGGTACTTTGAAAACAGTTATTCGAGTGCAGAAGGAAAAGGATAAGGACAAGAAGCGTTCGAGATCTCCGTTGAAAATGGTCCTGAAGCAGGGTCGCGGCGATGGCGAAGGAGATTCTCCAGAATTCTACACCATACAAAAGGAGGTGAGCTCTACGACTACTTTAACATCTCTCCGCGTAGGTTCGACACGACAGGATTTTTCGTTCAATTGTCGTTTTCTCTTTTGATTTCAGTTTGGAACCACTGGTTTGGGAGATAGCAGCTCTGGTGCGAACCGAAAGTTCACTACTAACCACAGACACTCTTGCGGTAATCCTGGTTGCGGGAATAACTACATTGTTAATCACACCTTTTCCTTCACCGCTTCTTTCAAAAGCCCTCACGTTTTCTCTATCCTGAGCAGAATATCACCCGGAGGCTGAGTGCACAAAGGATTGCTTGATTGAATTATTAGAGTAATCACACATCTGCGTAACAAATCTCACGTATTTTATATGTACACTATTTAAAGGACGTCAAGTGATTCTTTTCTACGGACCTCTCACTTTCGTATTATCGTACTTACAATGAGTGTGTAATTCAGTAACAAAGCATGTCACTTTATGCTACTGCTTTGTATACTAAGAGGCAGTGTACTCTCTGCTAAATTCTAATATATACGTATCAGCTTCGATTCAAATAGCGAAAGTCAGCTTAACGAATACGCTATACTTCATTTCGACTAACTGATTGGCCTTCTTATATTACCGCAGATGAAGACAACGAGGAATCACCGCCAAAGGATCGGCAATCCCTTGTCATTCCAGAGAAGTCCTCCTCATTTTCTATTCATCCAGGACGTTTATGCGCGGACGTATGTTGTTACTGTTTCGGCAAATTTGGCTCTTTGGATACGCCCATGCATTTGGCCCAAATGAAATCGGATGAGAGGCGCAAGAAGATTCTCAATATTGAGAGACATCTCACGAAGGATTCATGTTTGTGCGATGCTTGTTATCGTCACGTTGACAGAAAGGTGCGTCTCCGTATAATTCGACTAGGTTAAAATATACGTTTCTTTTTGTTAATAACTATTGGAAAACATTCGCTTGTATCGTAGGCAAACACTAGTCCGACGAACTTGCAAACCAAGCCACAAAAACAGCATCGTCAGTTAATGGTGTCAAAATGTACGGCACGCGATTGTAGAGATCCTGCTCGACATCACGTCAAACGCCGTTGGCTGCTCAAAATCAAAGCTGGCCTGCAGAATCAGGTTCTGATCAAGATTATTCCCACTCGAACATCATCTCCTGACGTTATTTGCCATCCGAAGGTGTACTTACTTCTCGTACATGCATTTTACAGGTGGATATAGATTGGGAGTCCAGCCAACACACGTCTATGTCATTCTGCGTTGGTCACTACGCGAAAATCGAGAGATTCCTGACGTGTGCACTTTGTAAACGTAGACTAGCTAGAAATCATACTCACCAGCTAGGGAGCGCAGAGACAGACGAACTGAATCAGAGACTCACCTCTCAGAGTATTCCTGTTCTACTGGCCGCGGGAACATTCGTCTGCAAATTGTGTCGATACTTTACACAGCTGCAGTTGAAGTACAAGGATGTTGAGAATATGAACGCGAACCATAGATCCTTCTTTAAGAGTTATCGGAAAAGGTGAGTTTATCGGGGACGGCATGGCTAATGAGTCAAGAAGGTTTTGATGAAGAACTAACAGAGATGCCTAATTTCATAGGATCTTGCACTATCACGATATTGAGATACTCGAACACGAGGACGACGATTCTTCCAATAATCAGTCAAAGGACAAGGATAAAAGGAAAAAGTCGAAATGCGGTTCCGCGTCGAAGAGCGGGAATTCGAAGTCGCCCGATGGACAAGCCAACTCGGCATCGGAGAAATCAACACCGGAACCAACCAAGAACGAGAGTACGATATCGGAGATGGAGAATGATAGCCGAAGCACGAAAACCAACAGCGGTAATGACGGCATCCCGACAGACGTTCAGTTTTTAGGCATCGAGAGTGCCGTTGAGAAGCTGAAGAAACGGAAAATCTTGGACATGCAGCACTATTCGACGGCGGACAACGCGGTCTCTTGTGATAACGCGAGCGAGGTTGTGGAGATTCTGGCCATGGACAAGGAAGTGACATTAACGAGATTGCCGAAACGAGCGAAGACAAGTAACGACATAACTCCTGTGGTCCAGCGATTGGGCGCGAATCCTTCGATCAGCGTTCGTACCCTTTTCCCGGGCGAGGAAGAGATGAACCTGCACGCGAACATAGAATTCACGAACGTGCGGGAGATAACGCCGCAGGGCTGGGAGAAGTGCGCGACGATGATACAATACGACAGAGACACGAAGCTACTTTGGCAAGAACTGCAAAGACCGTACGGAAATCAGAGCTCCTTCCTTAGACATCTAATCTTGTTGGAGAAATACTACAGGTCGGGAGATTTGATTCTAGCACCGAACGCATCTCGAAACGCGATCAATTATTCGACGTCGGTCCAGAATAGACTAATTTCTTACGAGGGTCCCGAGAAGATGGACGAGCCGATAATGGAGCCAATCTCTTCGGAGTACAACAATCCCCGGCGCTTGAGTGGCGGTTTCGTCATGGAGAGAGACAGGTATTCCTTGCCGAGTACGAGTTCGTTGAAGACCACTACTGGATCCGGTATGATACAGTCGACGAAGGCCAGTCCGCCGCGCGTTTTGAAGCTAAATCCTGGCGTATCGATCATAAAGAAACCACCTCCGAGCTTGCAGCGCTTAAGTTTACCATCGACGAGCACGAGTAACGGAATGAAGCGGAAGGATGGACAAAAGTTGCCGGCGTCGTCTTCCGGTGGGAAAGTATTTCAACTGAGCGAGCCTGACTTCAAGCGGTTGCAGAATCTTAAGAAACAGAAACAGTTGCTCAACGAGAAGCAATCGGTCAGTCCGAGCAGCGGTTCGGGAAGCTCGAGTTCCCCGCCGAGTTTCAAATCCAGTACTCAGTATCAGAAAGCTCAAATCGCCGCGCACACGCAGTTTCAGAAGCATCTCCGTATGCAGCAGGAAATGCTGAACCGTCAGAGTAGAGGTGACTTTGAACCATTGATCTGTGACATGCGAACCATGGCGAACGAGAACAGCCCAACGCAAAACCTTCTACACAACCTTAACCTGCCAAAGTCGATTCAAGTGACCACCAAGCCGCCTAACCCGATTCCAATTTTGCCAAAAATCCCGAAATCGCTAACGGTCATACCACAGACCGTGACCAGACCCACTACCGACAAATGAGAGACAAACCTCTGCGGTCAGAGTAAGTAAGTTCCAACGTATTCTCTATTGACGGAGTGAACGGAAAACGTCACCGGGCTGTTTCGCTCAGTGCCTCTACGAATTATTCATAAAGCTTGTTTCGCATTAAGGAAAGAGAGGTTTTCTTTTTTAAAATGGACGATTAGCACCTTTTTGTAGGACGAATGAGATTTCAAAATTTGTCACGACAATGAACCGATGCGAGAACGCAGGAGCCTGCCTTAAGAGCGTGCGTTTTGATACGCGCTCGCTGAGCGTTTAGAAGCTCGAACGAGACACGCATGATTTTACAGTACGTTTAAGACGTTTTAAGGACGATACACAGAGAGACTAGTAACGTATGTATTCGAGATGCAACAATCGTGATTACAGACTATAGATAAAATAGGATAACCGAGAGCAGATTGAGAATTCTTGGATTCTAACAACTACGTTAAACAACCAAAGCTTCAATATAAAAGGAACAAGCGCGTTTAGCGGGACAAGTAAATCTGTTTCCGAAAGAAAAAGTGCCTAAAGTGACACTAATAAAGTCGTTAGTTTTTATTGACATAATATACGTTAAACGAACTTAAAACACTATGCATGTATGTAAAACGTTTCGTCATTTCGAGATGAGGGATCCGTATCAGTTCTAATCTAAGGCAAGAACGTCACTGTTGACTTCAAGTTTCTCTACGAACGACGATAGGGACGTGTAGTGGGTGGGAGTAGGATATGTTTTTCAACTCTGTTATAATCGGAGTTCAATCCGCAACTGTCTGATCTGCCTTTGCTACTTTGTATTCAGTTCATCCCTAGACGTATCAACGTTTCCGAACGAAAGTCGAGTGTGATCGCGAATGAATGTTGCATGTAGTTCATTTCTATTTGCACTTGAAGAAATCCAATCACTTGGGCGACAATCTCACATTGGATTGTCGGGTATATTTTGTCTATTTGAGAAAAAAGGAAAAAAGGAAATCATAATGGGCGGTACGAAGACGTCGTTCGTCCTTAGTGCCCAAAAATTGTACATTGTAATATTGGCCTGCTCATCTGACAGGGAGCATAAAGACGACTTGTAATTATTACTAAAGGAAAAAAGATACCGACGAATGTTAAGTGTCAAGCGAGTTATAAGTACACTAAGTAGGTGTAGATTTACGCCTTTGAGCTTATTTATTACGTTATTACATTATTACAATCTGTACATAATGGATAATTATTCTAGCCGATAATCGAATTAATTTGATATAATGATTATAACGATGACGAAAATGACGATTAATAATGTTTACTACCGTCACGAGGCGTCTTTCGCGCGTCGCACGAGAAACACGATTCGTTGAGGAGTGCGAGTTCAGTCGCGTGCGAGACGAATTACGAGCAAGTGAGAGAAAAGGGGCTGGGGTCGTCGTCGAAGAGCTTCGAAATCATTTTATTATCTCGATCTTCTCTTTCCTTCGTTCGTCGCCGCGTGAGAAAAGAAGCGCGTTCCGTCCCCGGCTTTCGGTCCCCGCTTTTCGCTGCCTCGAAGGACAAGTTTGCTCGTGATTTCGGCGCTACCCTGACTCTGTCTCTCTTCGCCCGCCGTCTCGACTCTCTCGTCCTCAGAAACGATATTCCTCGGCCGATTTTTCCCGTTTCGTGCAATCATATAACGCTGGACCGTCACTAGATATAGAGTTAGATAGTACGATGAAAACGTTGATCAAGATTCTCGAGTGTTAGATTTGTATATAACTCGGGAGCGTTAATTTATATCACCGGTCCCGGCGAATTTTTAGGGTCATAATGGTTTAAAGGAAGTGCGATAACGAGGAGTATCGGAATCGAGGCATTTTGCCCGAGGATGTAACGAGATGATGCGAGGAGAACGGAGAGAGCAAAAGGACGCATCGTAATTTTCTTTACCTTTTTTCCATGCATGCGTAACGAGGACGCTCGTGTTCTAACGGGTTTTACAGACTGTCGACGAGCAATAAAGATTGTCGTCGGAAGTGGACGTCAGCGATACTCTTTACTTTCGAACGGGATGCGTGTTGTTTCCGATCGCTCGCTGATTACGCGATACGAATAATTAGTTTATTAACCGCGCGTCAACGAAATCGCGAGGACGGTTCCGATCAAAATCGCAGTCGACTCTCTGCGGTTGGCTCAATCAAGAACGATAAATCGCTGAAATCTGTCTGTTCGACAGAAAATTTCCTTTCTGCGCTCCTCGGAAATGCACGCGCATCCCTCGACAAAAGATTTCGAAAGCAAGGTCTGTCGGTCGGTTTGTTAGATTTCACCTAACGACAAGGGATGACAAAGAAAGCGCGACGGTCTTGAGACCATTAGTTAGTATTGTTTACGAGCGTCGATCATTATTTCCCGGTTTTCCTGGAACCCTCGAACGAAAACCAGCCGGATGATCTTCTAAGATCTCGTACAGAATAACAGGATCGTTCGGGATCCTCCCGCGTTTTTTATATCGGAAGTGCGCGTATAGCGAAAAACCGAGAGCGCGTTGTTGTAGATATGATAGAAATTGGACAGCGGTAGAGAAACGTCCATACTTCTACATTCTCTTTATTTTCTTTCATGGGAAAAACGGAGAGTGCTTGAGAAGGAGAATGCGAGAGAAATGGGCGTATAAATGGGAGACAGAGAGAGAGAGAGAGAGCGTGCGTGTATGCGTGCGTGTGTGTTTGTGTGTGTATGATAGAGGACAGACAGTGCGGAACTCGGCGTTATAATCTAATCTGAATAGTGGTTCACGTGGCGACACCCACACAAGAAACACACGTAAAAAAGGTACACGCGCATTACAAGGCATATTATTATACATAACTGCATAAAAAAGAACGTGCGCGCTTACGCACGCGCGCACACAGATGCACTAATAAGAAAAATACGGCGCCGTGGGTATTATATGTATATTACATATATATAATACTATACGTTATATATATTATATATATAGTGGTAAAAAAAATTACTATAATTACAAAAAAAAGTACTTGACGGTACGTTATACATATAAATGCTCTATTTTACTAAGGATATTTTTGATATATCTATATATATAAATATATGTATATCGAACTAAATGCGGAATCACTGGCGGTAGCTTCATGATGATGATGAAGATGGTGATGATGATGATGATGACGATGATGATGATGATGGTGATGATGATGATGATGATCAATAATTATTGTTATCGGCGGTCAGTGGCGTTTGAAAATTAGTAAAGAGCCTGTCTCAACGGGAGTGTGCCACGTCTATCGCTAGCTTTTTTTATTGCAAACGAAACGTATAATCGTACGCAAACTTCGTAACTGTAATGAAGGTATCGAATAAACTGGAACAGTATATCGATTTTTAGCAATTCGTGTTTCGCCCACATTAATTAATATACACGCTTACAACTGGCTCCAATAAAATCAAAATCGGAGTGACCCCTGTTATCACGGAACAAGCTCCAGTTTGCATAGAAGCGAAAGGTTGAAGGTTGACTGTATTTCATGACACGCCGATAAATTTGACACACTCCCTGGCAGCAAATGCGTAAAAATCGAAAGAGAGCGTGTTCGAATAAAAGTGATTCAGAGAGAATGAGAGATTTTGTGCGCGCGCGTGTGTGTGTGAGCGGGAGAGGGAGAATGGGAGAGAGAGAAAGAGAGAGAGAGAGAGAGAAGCGGAATAGAGTCAGGGGGAGTGCGTGGTCAACGAGAACTGAGTTTAAGTTTTAAGAATTCTATTTTTCTGGTGGAAGAGAGTATAGTTATTGTAAGGGATGCGAGGAGAAGAGGAGGGTAAAAGAAGATGGGTCGCGCGTTATAGTAAATCTGACGATGCACATCGAAAGAGGGATGGAGTGCTAGGCACGCCAAGCGGGAAGGATACCGTCGTTTATTCAAGAAACCTCACACCCATCGTCGAAATTGTTGTCACAAGATTTTGCCTTTCGAATGTAAACTAATAGAAAGCGGAGGTGCGCCGGTTCTTCTATTCCGACGCGAGGATCGTTATCCGCGGAAAATAATTACTCACGAACAAATCGAGCGCGTATGGAAAGCAGCTTCTCGGTCGTTCTGCACGGAAGATAGGCATCGCGGAAGAAAGAATTGCGAGTGAAACTGACGGAGAAAATGGAAGGAAACCAGTTTTCGCATCCTGATGAAAGTCGATCGGATGGAGGAATCGGTGGCAAGGTGTCAGAGTTGATCTGCTAAAGCTATGAAACGAGCAAAAAGGGGTGAGCGGAGAGAGGAGAAGAAAATATAGATTACAAATCTACACTTAGACAAGGAATTTCGTCAGAGAAAGATTTGAGTCATCGAAGGTTTCCATCTATTGACCGAGCGACGCATAACGGGACAACTGAAGTATGGAAGATAACGCACGGGAGGCATAGGCTCAACTTCGTCCGGTGACTGAATTTCTAAGTTTCCGGGGAAACAGAGTTAATCGACGTGATAAAATCAGCTGCTCGATCTACGGGAAGAACTATTTTATTAAGTCGCGGCAGGGGTTGGGGGGGGGTTGTGGCTCGCCAGAGATGAGAAAGAACGGAACGCAGCACGGAGAAAAAGCAATAAACGCGCACCTACGTTTTCTTCAACGTGGCGCGCCATTGCGGATGCCGCGCCGAATTTTAAGAGCTTTTTTCGAACACCGACAGCGACCGCATGCCGATCGTCAGCCGGAACGTCGCCCTCCGAACTACCCTTATCAGCTGATCGCGATCTTCTTTCGATGCCACGAAGGGCCGGTCGATACTCTCAAGAACACTGCCGTATTGAGTCAAGATGTTTTTTCTTTTCTTTTTTTTTTCTCCTTTATCGCGGAGGTGTGCTCCGAAACTCAACTGTCCCAAGCGCTTAACCCCTCTTCGTTCTTTGGATCTTCATTGCGTTGATCGCTCGTCTACGTAGCGATTACGCTGGAGGTGGGAAAGTGGGAATGCGGAAAGAATCCTAAGGTTGCTCTTACGAGAACTTTCTATGTGATAACGCACAAGCTGTGACTTGGCACGCACTCGAACACGAGTCGAATCCCTATTTTTCTGCTTCGACAGGCGAAATCATTCACGTCTTTTCTGGCTCTTGCGATTTTGAAGGCTGCTTCGCGGTGACCGGTATGCGTCGGCGTGAATTTCGGAACACAGACTCCACGCGTTTCGACCGATTTTGGTGCGATACTTTTATCGAAACTAATTTTCCTGCCGTAATGAGTATCGTCGAACCTCCACGAAGGAATCGGAAAGGAAAACGAGAGCGACGATCGGGCGTGCGTACGATCACTCGATTAAAGAGAGATAAGATAGTGCGAATGATTCGAAATTAGTTATGCGGCAATAGAGTGGCGCGCTGAACGTAAACGTAAAAACGAACTTTTCTTTTTTTTTTCGCGAGACGTCGGCTTGTCGTCAAAATTATCGAAAAGTGGCTTAACATCGGCACGCCCGCGCTCACGTACACACACACCCACACATTGATACATACATACACACATACTCACAAACATACATACACGGCAACAAACACACAGTTACGAGAACATTATGTTATTTAAATTAATATTAACACACGTTAATACTATTATGATAACCCTTTGTTTATTTAGTTTTAAACAAATGTAATAGTTATTATTAGTTCTCCATCCTTTGTATATATTCGCAACACTCAATAAAAAAATACCAAAATGTCTAACATCTCTGATTTTACCCTGAAGAGGAGGCTGAACGGCGTGTGAAGGTCCATGGGTAATCAATAAATGTGCATCTCCTTTTTATTTTTTTTTCTGTTTATTTGCAATTTGTTCGTATAATTGGTAACTGATCTCGGATAACTAGTACTAAAAACCTAAACAACGTACGAAATTTTATACATAGCTACTTGTTTTCTTAACGGTGCTAAGGCGGCTATTTACAAGTATGTGCAGAGCCACGTTCCGAGTTAAAATTTTCCCGCAACTCCTTAGAATATCTTTTTACATCGTTATTTTCAACTATATCACGTCGAATCTCAATCTGAACGTGGCTCAGGCATTGCTGAAGGGAAGATTGGATTTCTGTGCATTATCTCGATAATTTGTTGTATAATTAAATAAAAGCACGCACCTTCTTTTCGCCCAGCCTCGTTACCAAAAGAAAGACTGCAAATTCGGAGTTTGTCGACTTTGCGCGAACTCTATTTGGCAAGAAGGTGGGCAAAAGCGGTGGCGTGTTGAAAGTTGCTCAAACGAAGGAGTCTATGTGAGTTATCGTTACAGGAATCGATTTATTGCGTAAAAGCATTCATCATCGTGTTCGAACTTCTTTTGGTACATGCTCATGAGAAGAAGGGAGATAAGATAAAACAATGTAATCACAGGCCTGTGAAAGGATCAACGCAAAGTGACCGACGTATCCCCGTGAATCGATGTCGAGCATTGATTAGTAGTAACAACTATACAATAATAATATGCCCAATGCTCGTGCACGATTGCGCGGATTTACACATTTATCTCGCCACTTCGTTAGAGTGAAGGTATCGTTGCGCAATGAGAGATCGACGGTGGAAAGGTGCTTCCGCCAATCGCACAGCTTCCCTGAAAACATTCTTATCGGAAAACGGAAAGGTAAAAGAAAGTATATTGCACTATACAATCTGCCGAAAACGGCAACGAAATACTCTCCAGCGTCGTGCTCTCATTTCTCTAGAAGCTTTCTTTTTCAAACAGTATGCACATCCGACGCCCCTTTACGCGTAACAGCGTTGCGTACCCGGCAACGGAGTAATTAACTTTCTCTCGAGAGTCTTTATGGAAAATGATCAAATATACGGAGTATATTCGTCGCTGTCTTTATTAAACGAAATGCAATATGAGACTCAAACTTGGCCGGATGTGTCTGGAATTTGTATTACTCAATTGTGCTGCGCGTACCGCTGTCTCGAAGATGCTGTTTGAAAATACTTTGCGTTGACCTCGAGTAATCTTTGTTTTCGCAGGACGCGTGACCGAAAAGAAAAGGGAGAAAACGTGTTATTAGGGAAGTAAGTTTAATCGTGATTACTTTATAATAAAGCGGCCGGTCGCGGACGACCAGGAACAAAATGAATCGAAAACCATCGTAGGCCATCGAGGTGCTCGAAGGAAGTCGTTCTCGACACAACACGGTCTAGCTTTCGCAGGAAAAAGGACAATGGAATATCGGTTAACGAAATCCGTAGAGCTTACAACGGCTAAGGCCTGTCGTGGCATTATGCGCTAGCGATCGTGTACACACAATCTTCAACTTTGTTCATCGTTATACGTACAAGGGACGGCTTACAAGAAACATCCGTCAGTCTTCGACGCCGATTACCATGAAACTCGGCCGGCTGCTTGTACGATGAGGAAAAATAAGTTAGCTTCCGCAGTTCTTTTACCTACTCTACGCGAGTGTAAAGTTCTATTACATACAGCGTCAAACATTCGACGTATATTTCTTGTAAACAGCTTTAACTTTACAGATGTACGAATCCGCCGAAGACGATCCCAGTTCGGTTCAGTTCGATTCAGTTCTACCCCCAGACGTTCGTTAATAACGTACTTAAAAATTTAGTATGTACAAACAGTTATATATGTAAAGGCCTCTCGTTCGATATCCAGAAGCATTTCTAAAAAACCGCGTACGAACGTCATGCCGTTTCGGAAATCGAACGAGACTCCTGAAAAAGTGAAAGTGCAAGTTTGCAGCTTAACTCCTTCGAAGAAGGAAGATCCGCTGGTCTCTTGATAATTTCTTGAAGATCCTGTTATTCCAGGTTGTCTCTAGAACAGGTCCGTTCAACTTCACCACCACATTTCGGCCCGAAGATTGAGTAGACCCCAGGATCGTCCCCTATCTTTTTAACTTCCTCTTTAGTTCGATCCCACACTAAAATTGGGTCCATCACAGCTCGTGATCATTTCTAGTCATCGGTCCGATCGAGTTGCCTTCCTGACGCCGAATCGGTCTTCATCCAACGATCCGTTGGTCTGCAAGTCCATGAAACTGCTCGCGCCAAATTTCTCCACGCTTACCCCCCACGGAATCTCGAGCACCTCATCAGTTCTTACGGTCTTCGCGCCCCATGGTCATTTGTCGACACCAAAGACGATGATCAGCCATCGGATCGTGGGTTCCGCATTCGTGGAAAACAGTACCCAAGAGTTCCGAAGGTTTCGCGATATTTACAGCATTCCAAGCATCGGCCTCCTCCAAGTGGACACGTCAAGGTCACCCCAGGTTCATCCTCGTTGTGGCTGTTCCTCTCGAGTGCCGCACAGACGACCCGCACCTTCGTCGACGTCGTTAGGATCGCGTGGCGCCTTTGAAAGCGTCATTAATCCACCGACGGAGAGCGAAGGATGCTCGGCGCAGGAGGCCGGTACCCTCTAGGTCTCGAGGCCGGGTACCAAACTGTGGAAGGTCTGGATGTCGTGGAAGGCTCGTCCACAGCTCTGATTGTTGTTCCTCTCGAATTTGGCCAGGTCGAAGTGCTCATCCAAGGACTGCAGCTCGACTAGTCGCTCCTCCAGAGTCTTCGCGGAGTCTGCGAACCTCGCGAAGTCGCAGATTCTGTCGGCGTCACAGCCAACGACGTCGGCAACTTCCATCATGTCGCCGGATCTCGCTGCGTTCGCTAGTTGTGCGTCAGCGTCGTCTAGATCCGAGGGGAAGAGGACGCTGTTGCCGGAAGTGCTGGTCGTTGTCCCTGCGGTGGTCGTACTGAGGATCGTTGCTCCAGATCTGACGTCGACTGAACTAAGGCGGTCGTCGGTGTAGACGAGGTGATGGTGAGGCGAGTCCGGTTCCTGAACGTCGTCGATGTGGGAGAGGAGGCGAGGCGTTGACGGGAGGATGTAGAAGTCGCTGAACACGTCGTCCTGGAGGTCCAAGTCGTCATGCCTCTGCCGTTTCGGACTCAGCCCGTCGTTTCTCATGTCATCGCTCAGTCTGAAAGGCGAATAAAAATTCGTTCAGTATCGGAGAATAATGCTGGAAAGTAGGAGTTTACGGAAAAAATAAGCTTACCTCTTTCTTGAGTTCGTCTCATCGTCCGTCACGCCGACAATAAGGTTTCCGCCAACGTTGTTCTCCTTCGCGGAGTCATTTAGATACGTCACTACCGGAAGGCCGTAGTTCCTCGTTTTTTCGTCCCGATTTTCACGCTGCAGTCGTCTCACCGCGTTGTTTATGAGGACCGATCTGCAGAGGCTAGCCTCTGGATCTTCGATCCTCCTTAACTTGCCGGCAGAAATCTTCAGCAGACGGCGACGCTCCTCTCTGGCTCGATATTTAGCGGAAATCATTGTGGGACGACTCCTGCGTATCACCAAATCTTCTTCCAATCTCATTTTAGCGTCTGTAACAAATAAAAACGGGCGGGAACTCGTCAGAAGTCAGTTTTAGATACTCAAAGCGACTGTGTAAAGGCAGGGAAGACAGAAAGTAGACGAATGCAAGGAACTTGAAACGGATAAGACGAAGGACTTATTTAAATGAACGTCCGCAACGTAACTCCGTGCAACTTAGTTAAAGAACTCGGTTGCGCGTGGCATTGGCAAGAACCGTCACGATTTTAATTCGGTCGTATGACTAAGTCGCAACGCGCCTCGCCTCGTCTGGCCAACGAATTTTTGAGCAACGGCGAAGTGGTTGACACAATGCAAAAGGCTCGCGCGAACTAACGGAGGGCCAGACTTTCGATCGCGTGTATTCATTCGCGCGCTCTTACGCACCGATAATGCCTGAGGTTTCATTCTTTTCCCCTATTGTCGTCGCTGACCCACATACGTGCTTCCGTCTCTATAAGACGCAGGAACGCATCTTTCACGAATTTCATTAAAGGAAAATGCCGCTACTAGCGCTCTACGAGAGACTACTAACTTTCTACTTTGCGCGTTACACTTTTCAAAATCTGCCCGACATACCGCCCGTTTACTGAATGGTTTGCGAGGAAATTCGCGAAGAAATTGGCCAAGTGCACCATTGTGTTTTGCACAAGGGAAGGATTCTTGCGGGGAATATTTAGAAGATCGTCAAGGTGTCAATGATCCTGAGAACATAGCGTAACGGAGCCCGATTCGGAGGCTGCGTAGGATACTATTTATAGGAGAGCCCACTTTTTGCGCTCGAGATGCGGTGGAATTGTCTTTCGCTCTCGAATAGACATGAAGCTTTTCAGACTAAAGGGTGAGTAGTCCCGGTCCGCGTTCGGCGAACAGATAAAAGTGTTCCAATACGGGAAACGACACGGATAATCTATTCCATACCGAGAACAAGTCGTCGAGGGGCGCAGATCTGCGATAACTTCTAATTGACATTGAAGCGCCATCTCTCATTTTTCCCCTCAACTTCTACATAACTTCACGAATTTATATCCCTTACCATTAGAGAAACATATGATTTTATCAAAAAACCTTTCTTGGAATAAAATCATTTTAAAATTGTCCCCTGTTTTTAAGACGATGTTTAACGAAAAAGAGGATCAACTAACGATTTTTAATTACTTTTCCATCTGAATCATCATGCAGGTTAGACTATTTGTTGGCGTGAACTGGTACAACCCCATTTCCGTAATTTCCTGCTCTCGGACTATTGAAAGAAAGTGACCACAGACGCGGAATCAGATATCGTCGACGGGAAACGTGATTTTTTCTGTTTCGGCATCGAATTTCGCCACGGAAACGCATTCGTTTACAAAGGAAAAAGCATCCCTCTTCAAATACCGGATATGACGTTCTGACTACGGCAAGTAGTAGTAGTAGTAGAGTAGTGTTGACTTCCGTAGTACATTGCTGGCCGCGCTGTCGCGACCTAAACTCTATAATTTATCATGTCGTATTGTACTTCATTTTATTAGCTTAAGCCGTTCCATTCTTTAAACTGTGGTGCCTTATCGCTTTACGAGGTATATCAAAATAAAACTGGATAAGGTTATTCAAACAAAATCTGCTACAATTCTTGTATTGAGACTGTTGGTACATGTCACAAACGCTGATCAAAAATTTTCTAACAATTTAACCTAGTTTACGTGATAGTAATTATTTACACAAGAACATTGTAGTAGCGTTTACAACATTCGTAAATACAATTGCAGAATTGTTTCACCCGAAATAGTGAATAGAAATCTCAAGGATATTTAATATATTAACGTTGCAACCGATTTTAGATGCACTTTTGACCTCAGCGGTAGTTCACCTTCGTTCTACCCGCGGTGAGGTGCTATCGAACATTTTTCTCCGGTTTTTCGCGATTTTAATATATCAAAAGTACGTTATTTATACAACTGTAGTGCTCTAACGCTTCACATCTGGTAGCCGAATAAAAATCGAGAAGAACTGACGACGGGGGTAACATGTAAGTAAAAATATTCGACCATATATGATGCCGATTTGCACTTGCAATTTCCTGGCCATATTGGATAATCGATTCCTTTAACGGTCGAAAATAATTCTGCATGTCATCAATTCCAATATGCTTACTTCTTGCGAAGAAATCTTGGGAGAAATCCTTTTATTTCGATCGTGTGGAATTAAAGCAGAGATAATTTACAACAAATATTCTATTAAATAATTAGTCACTCGTAATGAAAATGGTTCTCTTTATTATTTCCATGACAAAGATGCGCCGTTCGCGAAAATATAACATTGTACGAAATAATGATCGATCAATCTAAAAAGTGTGATATATCTCTTCGACTGCAGGACACCCCCGATGCGGATTAAAGCGGATTTTACATCGGTGTCGTCCAGGCTCTTTGGCGGCGACGAGGAACGAGCAGTATGGCGGATTTCGAAGCTGCTCGAAATGATCTCGGAATGATCGTGAGGATGCTAGCCGGGCAAGGAAAGACGGTGAAATGTAAGTAAAACGAACCTCTATGATTTCACATCTCCCCTTATTCGCGCTGTGCGCGTAATCACGTTAAGTGGGTCAATAGCTGGTTGAATAAGCAAGCGAGTACGGGTTTAGTTAGCCGTCAGCGCGTTCGCCGTAATATTTTCTCTAGAATTCATAACGGGTCGTCTAAACTGAATAAGTAATTCTTGGGAGTCGCGTACGATTCGTTTAATCGGAGTCGGTCAGGGGTACATTAGGGCTTATTTCGGTTAGGCGCGTCGGTAGGAAAGGTAGGAAGCAGGGGGGAAGAAGTGTTAAAGACCGCCGTCAGATGGCGGCGCATGGTAGGTGCCGAGCACCGACAAAATGGCAGTCAGGCTTTCGCTTTGAAAGAATCGACAAAACGATACTGCGCGCTTGACACTTGTTGCTAAACGGTTATTTGCTCCGCACTTTATAATCTCGCGCGGATAACATAGCGATGCACCGCATATAAAAGTTTTGCGCGCTCACTTGGAAAAATATTGTCGTTGACGTTAGGAATGACGCCTGTTGCAATATTTACGTACAGGCGCGCGCCTCGTGACGCATCGGCGCCTTCTTATTTTTCTAACATAATATTAGATTTCGCAAGTTATTTGCCGCGTCCCTACTCTTCACCCCCTGGTGTTTGCACCGTCGATTGCAAAGTGACGATGACGAAATTCGTTTGTTTCGAAGATTTTTTAAGCGTTCGGTAACGCGCGCGCGCGCAATACGAACGGGCTTCCTTTGTCAGCGATCAGTCGAGGTTGTCCGAGCAAAATAGAGAGAGGAATAGTCGCGCAAGAGTGTGTACTAAGTACGAGCGGCGATTTTACGCTCGAGGTACGCCTAGGCTCTGACTTTCTCCGCGGTGGAAAAAAGCACCATGGATATGTTACCCAACCTGCAAAGTCTGCTTTGGCGTTGGCTTCTCTCGAAGCCACCACCTCTCGAAGCCACCACCTCTCGAGTGTCCTCTCCCTTCACTCCTTTCCGTATGTTCGATATATGTGCACGTATGCACACGAGTAACCGCGTACGTCTGCATCTGGATATGTGTAACGTCTCTACATAACTCCACGTACGGATGACGTTTTAATTGAATCATTTTCAGCATTGCGCGATCATCGCTCTCGCCGTCCTTCCTTTCCTTTCACCCTTTCAATTCGCGAGGTTACGCCACTTTTTTTCGTTACCTCCCTTAGAACGCGATCTTCGATTACTAACATTGAGTGGCTAGCAGATTATCACCGATCGACAGACATTAGTATTGTGGCTTTAGTGATAAATTAGCCACGATACTCCTTCGACGAGTAGAAGGCAAAATGAACCGAGCGGACAGATTTCACTCGTTCGAGGATAAAGTTTTAAATCCGATATCCTCGCTGCCGATAATTACGCGACTCGCAGAGTCACTTTTCGCGAAGTCAGAACGTCATTGGGCCATATCAAACCAGAAGCAACCGAATGCTTTCACTGAAAGACGGGACGGTCGGTTTCTCCTTAAAACGTCCCTTCACTGTCTTCTAAAGTAATCTTAGTTATGCGGTAGACTCCCGTATGACGCGGTTAATATTCTACGCGTTGCATAAATTCATGTACAACACTCATATGACAAAACATATAATTGTCACTCGATATGGATCAACATTTCCTTGTATTTAAACGATTATCTAAAAAAATAAACAAAAGAAATTTGTTGCAATGAAGATAAGAAACAATGCGATGCTCGATTAAATTACATTATAACAATAAACTTGTCACAATATTTTTGGCCGTCGTAGGAAGTCATTTTATACTTATATACGATACGGGATTTCTCAGGAAAGGGTCGAACGCGAATGAACTGTTCAACGACACTGTGCTCGAAAATGTCAAATAATCAATTTGAAACTATAACCTGTCACTTCGTTATTAGACTCGCGTCTTTACCATTGCAATAAACTTTCTACCCTGATTGATACAAGAATGTTTAAATAATCTTGAGAAAAGTGTCGTTACGCTGGTATAATGGTGGGCGACGTGACGTTTTGACTTCAGACTCGACTCCTTATCTAAGGGACAAACTTTCTAGCATGATTAATATAAGAATAGGAAAAGAGCTTCGAAGGCGAGTAGACTGTCGTATAGCGCGTAGCATCGTTATATTCGTTCTTACGTCCTATATCGTCGCGCGCTCCGTTCGGCAATTAAACGAAGCTTCGACCTCGTACGTAAAATTAGATAGCCTAATCGCGGCGCGATGCGAGATACCGCCGCGAAGATTCCCTCGTCGGACAATACGGGGAACGGTGGAGGGACGATAGGAGGGACGATACGCGGAATGATACGAGGAACAATAAGAGGAAGAGTAAGAGGAGTGACAGGGATAGCGATATGGGCGAATGGGCAACGCGATCGAAATTCGAGTAAGCGCGAGAGTGATAAGGAGTCGTGTCGAATGAGAGGGAGTAAAGTCGGTGCGTGCCATATTGAACCGTTTCGAGGTAGAAAGCGTCTGTGTTGTTACTGGCACGGCCATGTCGGTCCGTTCGCACTGCAGGGGCCTTGAAAGGAATGCGCGGATAAAAAGAAATCGGCGACTGCTCACTTTACGCGTATATAAATAAATGCGGCCGGTGAACCGGACCTACGAAAAATCCTTCGAGCCAAATTCTCGACTAGACACGAGTCTCCGTGTGGCGAACGGCTAGTATAGACAGAATATTAGACAAAAGTTACTGAGTTTCATAAGTAGGGTTGGATAAGATAAAAGCCCTTTTCCGCTTGAAAGTGGAAATCGATTGAGAACTTTTATTAGAACGTCTTGACTGTTTGGGGGCAGTCGGTGCCAACTCGTCGGCAGTGTTCGGTTGTCAAGCCCCCGTCTCCTCATTTTGACTAATTAACGAAATTCTGTCGCGCAGTATTAATAATAAACTGTTACTAATAAGGTTAAAAATAACGCAGGACTCAGCGTAAGTAGGGTTGCTTATTGCGTATTAACGCGCACCGCATGACATTCAGTTATCAAAAACGATTAAAAACACTGACGCCACGAATAAGATTATCTCGACTGTGAGGCCCCGTAGGCTTATCAGCGATATCTTCGATAAGATCGATAGCGCGCGGGATCAATATTTTCGAAAGATTTCAGAGTTCACGACCTTAGAAGCGCGTTGCACTTGAATGTCGCACGGTGATCGGAGGCGATGAAAGATTGTCGCCGAAACCGATTAGCCGTGATGTTCTCTTTACGTTTGGCTGATTTGCGAGGCGCGCTTCTAACCGACTAGATTCGTCCTCGGTCTCTTTGTGAGTAGGCAGAAACCGATTCTTTCTCCGGTTCACCGAGTCGTACACATGCTTATTCGTTCGTTGCAACGCAAGGAGATCCGTGAGGCAAGGTTGTGCAGCGAACGGCACATAATATCGCGCATACTTCTCCTGCCCGGGCAGAATTTACTTACGTTACAAGCGAACACAGGCACACGCCGCGACATAACGCCGTCGCTGTCGAACGGCGCGCGCGGACCTTAATAATGCAACGAATAATTTCGACGCCCGCCAACACAAGTGCGAAACATCCCGGGAGACTTCGTGATAAATTCTCGCGCCGCGAAAAAACTGGCAAACAATTCGAGTCTTTTTCTTGGATTTCGAGCCGTATCTCTTGCGTGGAAGAAGTCAACCGGTTTGCGTTCTACAATTTTTACATCAGCCATGTCTCGCATCTTCTGCACGCGTGTTCCCCTAAAGTATTGATCGTCGGCCAACCGAATATTTAGCGGGTATATTTTTAAACAATCACCGATGGAAGTTCGTTGATAATTGTTATCCTATCGTAAGCGACATATGCCGGGCAGGTGCGATATACAGATAGACGCCTAGGATTCATTGCGAGCAGCTTTGCATAGCGCGTTCAAACGCGGTCGCGCTTACGCAACGACGCGCAAGCTAAACTACCCGAAGTCGTATCGGGCAATTGCGATTGCGGACTTGAAATTCTCGCGGCTCTATCGTCACGTTTTTCTTCGCCAAGCTTAACAATCTCTCGCCTGCGATGCGTTGTCGCGCGACTCGGCGAATAAGCAAATGAGCGGGATCTCGTTCATTTCAGTTCTATCGTGCGGGATGACGTCAGCTTTCTACGAATATAAGAATACGCGATGGAACGGTTTACATTGCGAACGCACGCACGCACGCACGCAAAAATCTACACGGTATTGTCCGGGTAACACTCACAAACCATAGATGCTCCCTTTATCGCAAAGCACTTGATCGATATTTTAGCCAAACTCCCCGACTCGAAAATAACTCGCTAACAAATATTTGCGCAAACGAGTATTTTTAACCAGTAGAAAAGAGCGTGGTCAACATGAATTCACCGCGAAGGGTCAAAATTGTTGAAGGCGCGTATTTGCGCAAACTGTTGTTGACCGCGCGCGTCATTGGCAATCTAGATACGACGACGACGACGACGGCGACTACGTCAACGACAGTACTACCGGGGGCCGAGAGTACAACGTCATAGGCCGCTCGCGTCTACAACGCACGATTTGCACATGCGTATCATTTTCTTACTTGAATAACGAGCCCATGGCAGGCTACAACTTCGATACTGTCTTACCATTCAAGCAAACCGCCAGACATATTTTGCACATTTTATCGCGACGCCTCCATTGCAATTACAGCGCGGTAGCTTGTAAATTGACGTAATACGTCGTTTATACTGCCAACGTCATTCAAATCGCATACAAATTTATCGTAATACCGACTTCGACCGGAATTTTGAATTCTCGCAACGAGTCTCGCGCACTTTCACATTCCGCGCCGTGAAACTTCGCCAGTTAGAACTTCGAATTCGACAGCAACGACAGACTTCGACTTCTAAAATGTTTCGCATTTACGATTTTCGAATCTGCATTTCGTCCGCCTCTGCGACACGCAAGACACGATTGTTCCGCGTTCTCTAGTCTTTCATTTAACGTCTTCAAGTCACAGAGAACAACTTTACGAACTTTCACCGAGTCACCTATCATTTGATCCAATTTTTCAAACTAACGCGTGAAGTATGTAAAAAATGTTTAAGCATTATTAAGAAAAATATCATAAACATGATTTTGAACAGGTTTTGATTAAATGACTTTTTACAAGATATTTTTATAAAGCGACATATTAAAGACTATCGAGATAGCGAGACAGAGAAGTGATGCGGAGGCAACGCGCAAGAGACTCGTTTTCATGTGGGACGCGGTACCGTTTCGCGCGTTCCGTTATGACTTTTCCGTTTTTCCAGCTACTTTACGCGCTTCTTCGCCCTGCGACCTATTCCATTCATAACCTAGGTGGCGAGGGGTTAATCAGAAAAATCTCCTGTCTTCGTAGTATGATGTATTCCGCATAATAGACCGTAACATATTCGAACGTATTCAAACGTATTCAAAGGTATTCAAACTTTTACAAATCACTGGCACAATTCGCTAGTCAATTTTAAGAATTTGTTTGCCCAGTTTACATGGTCCGCGCGCATTATTGCATCACGAGTGATACAGGGAGTGGTGGCGATCCGAAAAAATAACATGCAGCGTATGCACGGGCATGAGAGGTCGATTAACAAGAGCCCGAAATTCTGCTCTCGTGTCGACAGCGATCTGGGGGTCGTGGTCCCGTTTTACGAGTCGTACAAGGGCTTTATGTATTTTCGGGAGATAGCCGATAAACTAGTCTCAACTACATTTCCGCTTTTTACCCGTGGAAACAGTCGCGCGACCGTTGGGACTAACGAGACCGAGGCTACTAGACCAATTTCGCTCAATAACGATGGCCGCTTTAAGTTCCAAGCGATTTCAGATATTCCGGATATTCTAGGATATAATTGAAATGTAATTCCATTAGGTTCCCTGCGTCTTTCGGCTCCCCTTGCATTTCCATCGAATCTCTTTAAGGCTCTAGAAGCGGAAAATTGTCCCGTAACAGAAACGAACCGGTCCGTGCATTGTCTGCTCTTTCTTTCATCCTTAACTGCCGCCCGATTATTTTTCTTATTCCGTTAGCCGCACATTTTACGCACTTATCCGAACGGGGACGGTCGACAAAGTTCGTTCGGAACTTTCGTCATTCTTTGCCTCAACGATCCGTGGAATCGAGCAAGAATGCCGAGGTTCAAGTATACGACGGCTTATTTTCTATGACGGGAAGCTCCACGAATCTATTATAGGCAGGCAGTCGGTGATCCAGAATCCTACTACAGCGCGACAACTACTGTAAGATCGGTCATTCGCTTCGCAAAGCCCCATTGTCGTTTATTAGCGATACCGTTACATTTAAAACGGCACGATTCCTTATGCATCGGAAATCGTAGCCACGAAATATTCCCAACTCTCAATTTTCTGTGCAATCAAAAGAAAAGCTGTGATACATAATCTCGGAGCATTCCAATTCCTCTCGCTTGTTTACAAATTGAAAAAGAGCTCTATCGGTTAATCTTGTCAGCGGGATCAATCGATACACGAGTACGTTATTATAAATTAACAAAGCCGGCAGATTACATCATCGCGCGACTTATGTCCGAGTCCAGATTACGCGATGGACAGCGATTTCTCGCCGTGCGCCGCGTCACCTTATTTTTTTTTTATTCCTGCCGTTACAGTGCCGCGCGACGATAATGATCGAAGTCGGTGGAAAAACGATGTAGCAATTATTATGCATGCGAGCGCAATGGCGCGACACGATAACAGGGACGATACATCGGCGAGAATTAATCGACAGATTGCGATTACGCCGTCGTCCGGGACAATCTGTCCAATTACGCGCCTTCACGCCGTTTTGTACTCTTCGTCTTTCGCCCGCTCGTCCCCCGAAACGCTCTGCCAAATATTATCGACGACGCTGACGGAAAGGACCTGCGACGAGGATTCCACTATTTGCGCGATTTAGAGAGCGTACACGACCGTCGAGGTTGTGCAGAGTCGTTAAATAGGCCGTGACCATTCGGACGACTTTCTCCCGCAGCCGCAATGAGCGAAGACTCCTAGAAGGAGGGAGAGAGAGGGAGAAAAAGAATCGCTCGTATTTAGAACGGTGCAGGCTAGACGACTCTACGCCGAGGCTAGGCTCGTTGAAACTGTGGCTCAGAGGTGCCACCGATCGCAATATCTTATCGCACCGAAATTTTATCGGCGCCTTCCGGTGCGCGCGTTCGCTCTTGCACGAAATTCGAAGGACTTGGCATATCGAATGAGCACGGTGTCTTGCGGCCCGCCAACACCAAATAATATACGCGAAACTTTGATTAACTATGTTTTTTACGTCACTCGAGATATCTAAGGAATTGATAAGATATGTGTCTGTGGCCATGTACCGGGCGACATTTCTTTGTCTTTAAATAATTCATTCAGCTCACTCTTTTCCAAATTAATTGTTTCAAGATAAAGAAATGTTGACCGGTCTGTTGTCACAGACATATAATTCATCACGTCAAATTTAGCTGGCTATTACTTTGTAACAAATTTTGCATACTTTTGTTAATGAAATCATTTTGTTTCCCATACGTGCACATTTTTCCGGATAATGTGGAATACGTAAATATTTCTCCGTAAACCTAGTGTCAAAAACCGTCATACACATCTGTTACATTGCGTATGGAATTAGCAAGGAACGCAGTAGGCGGTTATCGACTTTTAGCCAACTGGGTTATACCGTATCCCTCATTCATTTTTAGATGACGTAGCTCTCTGAGACAAGTACGTGTCATCCATTTTTGGGTAGTGCGACGTTCAATGTCTGCAACCGCTCGATAAACCTCGGTTTAATTTCCGAGCTCAGTTATCATAAACGAAATTTACAATGATATCTGTATGGCTGTGTCAATGTATGGGCGTTGTAGTTGGTGTGCAACGGTCTAAGAATACGAGCGCAGAATGTAAATTCCGGAGGATGTCGTGGCACAATCAGCAATAAGGTCATTCTGCATGAAAAATAGGGATAACAAGAGAGTGGACGTTTAGGAAAAATTAGGCACAGCATGTATTATTAGCGAGCTATTCGCCATGAAAGTAACTCTCCTAGCTGCGACCAATTATCTGGGTACTAGGAGAGACCCACTTTCTCGGCAAATTGCATCAAGAAGTTTGCTACAATGTAGTTCTATCATACCGCGCGCGAGGCAGCAAAGTGACTGTAAGTTGAGGACTTACTGTGGAACGTCAAGATCATTATCGGGCTGAGACTCTCGTTTAAATCCTTATCATTCTGCCCTTCGGATTCTTCGCGACTAGACAACACAGCCGTCCAGTTGACGTTGCATTCGATGCATCGTTAAATTTGCACAGCGCCTACGTGCGAACTTTTCCGGTTTGACTCTTACGTTTCTTGAAATAGCTTCTTTACATATGACACACGTCAGTCGCATTTCCAGTGCTCGTCACAAAAGTTCTTCCGCCGATACTGCTAAACCGAATTACGTCACGGTACCGCTCCTTTCAGTAGTTACGCCACCGCAACTCGTTCACCGCCTCTCGAAGGCACATCGATGATAATCGCCATTGTTCCATTAAAAGTTAAAACGCCGCCGGGCGTAATCGATAGACATTATTGCCGATATTAAAAATAGCGATAATGGTCGGCGGCGTGCGCGCGAAAAATCTCGATTGATCGTCCTAAGAAAGCTGTACTCGGTGATAAATCATAGTTCAAGGACGCGCAAACTGGTTATGGATAAAAAACGGCAATTCTGCGTTTTCGACTTATTCTTTCGCGTAAAATGCCTATGTCCGTTAGGTCACGATTTACTGGACATCCTACCGTTGATATTGCGAGCGCAAGTACGGCAGACCATTGTTTCGAAACGGATTTCGAATAAACGTGAGGGAGCGTGACAACGGCGTTTAATCACTGCACTTCGCGCAGTCTATCAAGCCAGTAATTCCGTCAGCAGGTCAATCTGACTTTACGTAAGGCCAGCTAGCGTTAGGCAGCTCCGCTGTATAGTGACTGTAACGCGTAATAGTCGTAATCGCGTAATCTCCTACGACACGAGCGCTCTCCACTCCGGTTCCTTGGCCTTTCGGATTCTCGCCCGCACCAGATTGTCTCTCCTTTAAACCGCTTTCGCAATAATTGTTTGTCAACTGAGCGCCCATTTTCAGCCGCGTATTCTCACCTACGGGTTTTGCTCTTGGCCAATGTTCGAGGTTAGAAATAGAAGCGCAACGCGGATAACGCTCCAAAGTCATCCGGTCAACGTCAACGTTACACCATTGTTAGCGAATCTTTTCTATGACGTTCTTTCGAGCTATCGTACTTTTTCGAATTGTTCAATTGGACCGATGGAATTTTTGATCGACTTCGCAAAGAGGATTAGCCCGATTGCCGGTGGCTTTGAGTACGGTACTTCTCGAGAACAACAAGATCGTCTACTTTCGCTCTTCGGCCGTGGTCACTTTTTCCAGCCGACGTTTCACACGGAACGAGTCCCTCCAGTAGTATATATCAGGGGAAAACGCGACGGACGAAAGCGTCTGATTGCGCGTTAAAACGAAGACGCTGAGAGAAACATTCTTTTCACTACTCCTTTCGACGAGTACGAATTTATGACGCAACAGTCAAGGGTTATTACTTTTTTTTCTTCACCGTCGCACGTCGTCGCCGAAAACAGAGATAAACTGAGAGATTATGTACGCGGGCTGAAAGTAGCAATGATAACGATCTGTTGTAACGACACGACAACCTCTTTGCACAGGCATCGAGGTTGTGTGCGATGATAAGTTCTATCAACTGGAGCTAAAAAGTACAATGCGCCCGAGAAAGCGAGCGAGAGGGAGAGAGAGGGAGAGAGAGAGAGAGAGAAAGCAAGCGTGTCTTTGACGAGGCAATCTTTCGTGCCACGCTCGCGATTACGGTGCACTGATTTATTCGAGAATCGGAAGAGAGTTCAACGATCGATCGAATGCCCGGCGAAGTGTATTTCTGCATCACGGATTACGAACTGTTGGCGTGTTCGAATCGAACGTGAATTCGTTCGCTTCTTGTAATTGACCATCTTCCGATTAGCTTTTTAACGGTCTTGAAAGCGGGAGTCAGGCGCGCAGGCGGCTCTAAGCGGAATCGATCTAAATACACAGAATCGAGCGTGGACAATTCGTTTAAGACGTTAAACGGTGTTGAACGGTGAGAGGAATAAGTGTGAGCCGCCGCGCGAATGGAAATACCTACGGCAAATAGCTTTTTTTCGCCGCCAGTGATAACAATAAGACGAGACGCGGCGGAGTATCCGCGTTACGCAACAGGTTGAGAGACGAGCGCCGTTTGACAAAGGAAAATGCGTGCGCGAGAGTTAAGTAGGCCTATTTACCGCCACGAATTTACTGCCGTTGCACAGCGAAACAGTTCAATAACACCGCGTGAAAGGAACGTCGCCCCTCACTTTCTCCGAATCACTGATTTCACATAACACATCCTGTACATCCTTCCGTTCCGAGCGACATGGCAAGTGCGGTTCTCAAAATCTCAAGCATTTCCTGTCCCAAAACGATGTCTTCCCGTTTCGAAGTGCCCGTAGATAAACCCGAGGTACGCAACCGCGATAAACCCTATTGCAGCTATTTTCGAATTTCCCCGCGCATCGATATCGCCGGGACGAACTTTCTCAGAAGCAAATTCGCCCGAGTGCTGCAACAACTTGTTGTTCCGATTTTTACGCTATCTCTTGCACAATGAACTCGATAACGTGCGAGTTCATACTCCAGTTCGCAAGGACGGCACGTAAACGGCATTCGACGCTCGTACGCGCGCAACAATCGGAGGCGCAGCATCGTGCGGTGAACGGAAAAAATTCAACATCGCGCGTCGTTATGTTTTCTCGACGCAAACTCCATGAGAATACGGCATAGGCTGCGTGCACCAGAGTCCGACGGCCTCGAATTTCGCGGAGGGAAACATTAACGATCATACGCTTACTTTGTTGCCCGCAGCCTGCCGCGCGCCATAAAGTCACATCAATACACGGCAATCACGCTAAGAGCAGATGTTATCCCCACTCGTGGTAGAGGCCACTCTTCCCCTGAATCGAGTCGAAGTGGGCTCGACGGGCTGCTGGGTGGTAGGGACGAATCGGCTCGTGTCGACGATACTCGGTTTCCCCCAGGAGGAGAAACACGAGCAGGAATCGAGGAGGAGTACCCGACGTCAGATACGGCCAGGAATACGACGACGAATACGACCACGAATACGACGAGGGCACATGACTCCTCGCCGTCCTCCGCATACGTCAGATTCTCTCTTTCTCCCTCTCTCTCTCTCGCTCGCGTCCTTTGTTGGCTTAGCGTCTTATATCGTCCGCCTTTTTCAATTTACCGGACTCTGTTGCACTTGACTTCTTACGTCTCCCTGGGTCCCTTATCTTTCTTGCGTCTTTATCGCGCATAACCTTTGCCACGCTGTTCCTCGTTTTCGCGTTGGCTGCTCTCTACTTTGTTTATCGTGTCTCCGGTCATGTGTATGACCAATTTTCTTCCCTGCTGGACTTTGTCAGACTTTGCCTTTTGCGCGGTCCATGCATCTGGCGCGTTATCTCGCGGTGCACTTATCACGTTTGGCCTTTGTCATGTTGTCACTTCTATCTTTTCAATATTTGGTCACCTCCGACGTATTTCGCTGCACACTTTGCATTTTCCATTCTCTCTACTTCCTTATCTCCTTTCGGCGTGACGTCTTTTTTTCACGCGTAGCATATCTATCTTTCCATGCCAATCTCGTCAGATCTGATTATCTTCGGCGTACTTGATCTTTTACATTGTTCCTCTCATTTGCCCTCTCCGCATCTTCGAGCGTATTCGTGTCGTCGGTCCCGCATTGTCCTTCTCGTTTGGATGTCGCGCGCGCGCGCGCATACCGTTCCACTCTCTCGGCGTCTTTGTCGCATTTCCTCTCTCACATCGTTTCTCTCATGGGTGCACTCGCATACCGTTCCTCTCTCGCATTTTGTCACTCTCAAGTGCCGTCCCTTTCGCATCCTCGTCTGATTTGCTTCCTCTCGCAATCCCCTCATCTCTGTTGCGCCCATCGTAATGTGTAGATGCACACGGTTTACCCGAGGCACGTATATACGCTCGCGAGTGTCTACATAACGTGCGCCGCACACACTGATAAACCTACACACGTCAGGGAAGCGCACAAATTTACGAGCGTATGAGCAAGCTGAAGCGAGAGGAGCATATTGATATCTCCTGTTTGCCCTTCTCTCTTTCTCTATCCTCACGTGCCTCTCATGTCACGCTCATACGCCTCGTACTCACCCACAGCCATTCTCGCATATGCACCACCCCCCCACATGCATAATACACTCCGGTTCTCTCTATATGCACGGAAGCGTGTATATTTGTGGTGGTAGATACACTGCATACATCGGTTTGCGCGTGTGTAGATCGGAGGTGCGAGAGTGTCGGTAGCGAGAGGGGATGAAAGTGGTGGGAGAGAAAATGTAGAGTTGAGGGGAGAGTATATCGATGGTGGGAGGACACACGGTAGGGACATGCCGGCGGTGGCGTCGCTCTGAGGGGAGGTAGAGAGACGCGTGACGTCACTTGTTCCACCAGCTGGTCGGTACTCTCCTTGTTGCCAGGTCCATGTTTCTGACGCGGCGGCGGCGACAGGAGGGTGAGCGAACGAGGAGGGGAGAAAGAGAACGAGGGGTGCTATGCACTTGCGGAACCGATTTTTTTCCCCAATACGTTCGATCCGAAGTGTGAACGTACTCTCCGTGAGCGAATTAAAAGGACGCTCAATGCAAACTTTTTCATTTCAGCCAGAGATTTACATAGGAATTGATCTCATTTGAATGCCTAGCGGGTATCGTTATGTTAGCAGGCCTCACTTAAGGAATGCGCGTCAAGACTGTTTCGAGTAAATTACGGTAGCGATGCCTAGGATCACGCGTAATTCTCGATCCCCGAGTTGAAAGCATTGAAAGAGGAACGGAGCTAATTTCAGTGGCGTTACTCTCTTTTCCAGTAGGCCTTCGCGCAGTTTATGCGAATGAGGTCTCGCGGCTGTTAGCGACGAGAAACGAGTCCGGGAGAGTCACATTTCGGAGTAAGTACTGACGATAATGTAATACTCGGAATTTAAATGCGTCACGATTTTCCGGAGTCGCCGGTAAATCCGTCGTTACCTCTGCAATACGTAACGCCAGTTACTAACTCGGCAGTCTAATCGCCGCACGGTAGGATTTTTGAGCGTACGAGTGTGTGAGCGAGCGCGTCGGTGTGCGTTTCATATTTGCGCGCACGTCGCGTTTCAGAAGCAAATGAGTCGCGCGAAACCTGCATCGATCGCGATAAAATCCACTCCGCGGGAGAATGTCGTAACTATCGAGGCGCGCATTTGTGTCGTCGCTTTATATCGGAAACGAACCCGCGAACGGTACCTACGGGCCAGTACATTAAGGCGGCGAATGTTGTTCGCGAGAGGTGGATCGACCAGTTTCAAGAACCGGAAGATCCGTGAGACACATCTTTGACTCGTTTCTCTATTCAGTTAACAAAGCACGTACAGCGAAAGGTTGCTCTCGAGATGATTTCGCACCGTCACCGTCTATTTCTAGCGGCAGATACATACGTATGACAAACAATTTATTATCTGCTAAGCGATAAGCCGTACGACCGGTGACTTTGACGAACTCTTACTTTCACTCTCAAAGCCAGCTTCGATACCGTACCTTACGTCTAGATTAATTATTGACGCGTTCACAATTATTTCGCCGTTTCCGATTTCTCACGCTGTTAACATCGCGAAGGCGAACACTAGCTTTCCGTACGTTTTCATCGATCGCTGGAAATTGCGCTACTCCTTCTGTTGGCGGCATGCATCGAGCGATTGTTCAGGGCCATTCATAAATCTCCGCAAGGCATTACCTTCGATCTAACGAACAGTAAATTACGACGCGACGCCCCGTCGTCGTCGTCGTCGTCGGGCCTTTAAATCTTCAGCACTCCGATCCTGGAGCATACCTAGGAACTTTTTCTCTCGCCTTTTAATTTCGATCCTGAACTGAACTCGTTAAGGACGCATATTCGAGTCGTATGACAAAAAAAATAAGCGTATTTTCGCAGAGACGACAATATTGCGATGATTGCTCAGGATGTTTCTCAGCTGCAGAAAGCATGATTATTCGATTACGTCTTTCGTCGGCGCTGTTAAGCGACGGAACGGGTATATTGCATCGAATGACGTTAGCGTTGGAATTTCTCCGAAGTGTGCGCGCATAGATGTGCGTGCGTGACGTAACGCCGACGCTGATAATTATCATCGTGGCATAATACTCTGACGTCGACATCGGTTCTTGCGGCAAGTGCGCTGCGTCTACTCAAATGCTTTTCTATCGAGACTTAATCAGGCTTACCGGTCACCTTTTTACTCGGCCGATCTTATGCACTATGTTAATGGGGATGTGATCGATATAGCCGGTAGGTGGTTGCTTCGATTCCTCCCACGCGACATGCTATACCATCGTTCTAGCGGTTTGTTTGCTCGGCGTACGCGCTTCGTACGCAAACGATTAAAAGAACGGACCAATTTCATTCAGGTCTAACGCTGTTTTGGCACATTGGCCTTTCGAAAGTTCGCCGTGCCTACGGTAAGCGCGGATCGTAAAGTTAGAGCGGAAGTTGGAATTCAAATATTGCAACGTCCGTGGGTCCGTACGTCAGGCAAGAATTCATCGGCGGGCGTTGCACGCGAGAGAAAATAGACGCGCCGGAGGAAAATGTATCCGCTGCGCGCCGAAATTCCGAAAGCCCTCGGTCCGAAAGTTGGCCCGCTGCCATATTGTGCGTGCGTAGAAGCGTGTCTCGGTGTGCCGTCGGGCTCTATGAGCAGTCGCGTGTCACGATGATCTGCAACTCCGACCGTGAGCGGCC
The DNA here is from genome assembly GCA_033815515.1 of Cryptocheilus praepositus. Taxonomy (NCBI): domain Eukaryota; kingdom Metazoa; phylum Arthropoda; class Insecta; order Hymenoptera; family Pompilidae; genus Cryptocheilus; species Cryptocheilus praepositus. The sequence continues at coordinate 5,105,371 of JAWWQZ010000256.1, read as the reverse complement.
TTGAGTAGTCGCCTGTAATTTGCATATATTCGCGAACATCGGGCGCCGTTCGTCCTCATCCTTACGTCACACAATCGGCGTGCGAGGATAAAGGCTTGTCGGGATAGAGACACGGAGAGAAAGACAGAGAGAGAGAGAGAGAGAGAGAGAGAGAGAGAGAGAGAGAGAGAAGCCGGCGATCGATAGCGCCGAAGGAGAGGAGCCGTTTCGTAAGTCCGGCGCGTTATATGAATAAACGTGAGCGAGTAGATTGGATGCGATGCGTGATTACAGTACCCTCCCATCTTCAAATATTTCATCATTTCGGCATCGAGCCGTTACGTTTCGTTGACATAGCTATGCAGGCACAAAGTAATTAGATTGCGCAGGCTCAATTGCGGTTATTTGAAAGTTCGGATATTTTTAAAGGAGAGGTAACACGCTGATCGCCAGCCGAAGTAACGTGGGCGTTCGATTAATGGGCACTGCTTTATCTGTCATTCGAAGAGTACGCCGAATCGATTTTGATTTACGCTACTGTTGATTTGCAAAGTGCACAATGACCCCTGGCATTCTCGGGCTCTCGGTCTCTCGAATGCGCAAATCGATAAAAAAGAGTTGCCATTCTTCCGGACTGTGTGTAAAGCGTGTAAAAGGTCGATCACGGCAGACGATTATTAGAACGTGCGGCGAAGCGTGCGCAAACAAATGCGCTTACGCATGTGTTGCTTCAGATGCGTGGGAGTAGGTAGATACGGGCAATAGAATGCAAAAGGTTGCGCAGCTACATATGGGATGTGGATCGGAATGTGAATTTGAGGAGTTGTATCTAATTTCGGTGGACGTAAATGAATTGACGTGCAAACGTCTAGACGCGTTAACGTATGTCGCCCGTGTCAACATACGTCCGTACGTATGCCGCGGCTCGCGCAAAATCACTCGATCGCGTGTGCCGCGCGTCCTTGCGGAAGGTCAGTGGCAGAAAAACAATGCGCCGTCGCCTCTCAAAACAAAGAGTCGTCGTCCTCTATGTACATCCACCCCCGCGCCGGCTGACCCGGCGAGATATTCGGTCGAATCGGTAGTCCGCTTCTATCCCTCTATCTGACTCACTCCTATTCGGGATCGTTGCGGCGCGCCCGCGCAATACGCAGGTAAGCGGGCTTTCGCGAATTTCCTCCGTGCCAAATGCTCAACGCCTGATTTAGACGAGTGACGAGTAACGGCCGCGTAACGGCCGCGTAACCCAACTGAACGGGAATTACGGCTATGTAAGGCGGAGGACGATGATCTACAAGACGCTCGGACTTGTCCTAAGTAGGCGTTCACGAACTGTGAATTAGCGTAATGAGTTCGGCAATTTCGCTCGTCTGCGGAAGATTCGGAAGTGTCTACGAGTGCTCTTGCTTCATTTTTCGCTATCAATGGAATCTATTGAACGAATGAAAATGACTGCGCGTTCGGTCCCTGAACGAACTGATTCAGCCCTGACGCGCGTACGTGAGTGAACATACGCGCGCCGACCTCGCACGTGCGCGTACTTAACGCGCGATGATAATGTTCAGCGTTGTCTTTCGAGGGCAATCGGTGAGGACTTTTAACACGGCGCCTATCACCCAATGACGAGGGCCGTTAAAGCCCGATAGAAGGAAGCCAAGAAACGCGCAGTTCGCTTCGCGCTCTCGGCGGAAAAACTACTTTACCGCCGATTAATCGCGGCACACTTCGCTGCATCTGAGCGCACTGTCGGAGGGACTTTTTATTTTCTGAACATCGGCAAAATCACTGCACGCAATTGACGTGGCAAAACTTGTAGGAATAGCGCTTTCGACGCTCTCAGAGAAATCATGACGACGTCGACGACACTGGCACATTGTGCAAGCAATTAAGGCATATTTCCGCGTAGAGCGACAATAACGGCACTTTCTCCCGACGCACGAATCAGCAGAAGCGTGAGAATGCGTTCGACAAAGTATCTTCCCCCGGTTAATGTAGTCGCGTAAATCGAAAATGCTCCCGGAATGCCGGCTGCTCAAAAGTCCGGCTGCTCCGAAAGGAAAAAGCGAAGGAATCTCGAGAGTGCCAGTGACAATCTGCCGGGCTACGTAACGGGCCTCCCACTTTGTCTCGTATTACACATGCACGCGGTAAATATAGCGCCGAGGTATATCGGACGGTTATTAACGTAGGTCTACATTTTTGCACGTTACGAAAATTGTACGTCATACACCTGCCGAAAGATATCGGTATAGGTGCGCGTTTGGTAAATTCACAGCGTTCTTTGTCAAATCATTTTCGTGCATCATTACAACTTATTTGCGCCTTCTATAATGAATCAGCAGTGTTCAGTCCCGTAGAGAAACATTCCGTTCTGAGCGTGCGCTTCCGCCAGTATTCAAAGGGTTAACGCTTGTATAAGTTCAATTCATCTTAGCCAACGTGGAATCCCTTCAATGCGCGCACGATACGTTTATGATACGTGGCTGTTGACGTTCATATATTAGGATGTCTAGGACAGGGCAGCAAACGCTTAGCTATTTAACGTGAAAATTCGGCCGGCAATCATATCGTCCGGCAAAGGAGAGGAGAGTCGAGTAGAAATGAGACGACGAGAGTGGATGGCGCTCCAGCGCAAAGAGAGGGCGCGATCGTAAATTTAGCGCACTGATCTCATTCCACGGTGAATCCGCGGACGAAAATAGCGACCGACACTGACGGCGCACGTAAGCGCCTTAAAAGCGCTCTCTCTATCGCACTCGCCGTACTCTTCGTTACCTGCAGTGGAATGCACTCAATGCACCCGATGCATCTCGTGCGAGACTGGACGGCGAGAGCGAGAGTCGAACGAATTTCTTCAACAATATCCGGCTTCCCTCTAACCTTCCGCTACGAACCTGTCTTATAATCTGCGTTATATGCAAAGTGCAGCTGAAGTCGAAGTACAACCGAGTGGATGTACTAGGTGAAAGCATGAGTCAAAAGCGTAGAACGCGTTCGCCCATAGAAGGCGGGATACACCGTGTTATACTGGCAAAACACAGAAGAGCGTACCATCGAGACAAAATTTCAATTGCTCGTGCGGGAATATCGTGAAATTGGCGTTAATTTTATTATGAACCGTATCATGCTTATCGACTCGTAAAAATTCACTTGTCATAACTGGTGTCTGGATGAGGAACCTACAGCTTTTCTTCTTCATCCGTTGTTAATTCTCTACCAGTCACGGTAAACGTGCATTGCTTCGATTCAATACCAAAACGATCGTTATTCTTTCACAATAATCAACTCTCTGAGCATTCATCCTGCGACTAATCAATTGAGATCGCCTGACCGACCGCCAGCAGGTACGGGAAGCCGCGATGGGGTTAATCGAAATTTTAATGATGCATACGCCGTTTGAATTTGCGCCCGGACTATGGCCACAGCGTGTTCGTTCGTTCTCCGATCACCGTACTTTAAATTTTCCGCTGTGTGCATTTGCCGCATGACTTCTTTTTTCGCCCACGGTAGCGTATATGTTGAACGCGCCGCCGATATTGCGCTTCTTGCCAGTGGTAATGTCAGGGAGTTTGAAACTATTAACTACCGGCGTTCCACTTTTATGCACGGCCACATGTTTGCTTGTAACGCTATTTATAACGGGGTTCTGGGTATTTTAGAGCATCGTATTTACCTTTATATCGCGCACGGTATATTTAACGCGAACACGAAAGACGCGTTCAAGATTTTTTATAACGGCATCCGCGGAAGCCCGCTTATAGAGTGTTCGGTGCGAATGTGATAAACCGAAAGGCCCGGAGTAGTTCTTAAACTCAAATGTATTTGGCGTAGCACGTGGGTGCGCGGCTAGCGGACACAAATTAGCTGTGCCTCTTGTCAATTGCACAAAGCGAAAGCTATTGGCATTGAGCGCGTAATAACGTAATGTAATAAGCGATCGTGGCGTAATTAGAGGCCAATTTAGTTTCCAAAGTGAATATTGCGAGGAAAATGCAGCGCTAAGCGAAGACGGCGATGGAAGAAATTTCTATCGAGGTACTCGCGACAGCGCATCTGGACAGTGTACCGTACCATCCGTTGGCGCGTGGCCAACTAATCCATTTGTTGACGATCTTATTCAAGAGAGTCAAAAACAATGATTGCCGAAGTTCAGCCCGTCCGAGTTTTCTTCCGCGGATTAATCGCCACAAGCAACGGTCGCCTCATTTTCGTCCGGCCGCGTTCTCCGGAATGCACAGGTTATCGACGCTAACGAGCGCTCGATTGTTTTCGCAAGAGCCTCCTGCGGGGACACGAGCGGATGTCGTAATCGGTGAAAAATTCTTTCAAGCCCGTCCCGTCGCGGCATCCACGCGCTACGCCTAAAATACATACGTATAATCATTTTGACAAACGATATCCCTTTTTGTGAAAAGCAATTCCGCGCGCTGCGACTGTTTCGTGCGCGTTCGTACGGGCGCGGACCTGTGTGTTGGTACTTGGATACAATCGCGGAAGTAGGAGGAATCGCACGACGCTCTCTTCTGTGATCGCGTCACGCCAATTGTCGCTAATTGGGTTATTTTTCAACGCGACCCTGGGAAGGTTCCGAGTTGTACTGCGACGTGTCGGATGGAGAGAGGGGCGCGGAGAAGCTGAAAGGACGAATCCCGCCAAAAGAGAGTACAACGTACGACCCCCAAACCCCGAAGTCCCGAGGGAGAATTTCATTTTTATAATTCCGCACTTGCGATCGGCCGTTTGCAAGAATGCTTAGGGGTCATATTCGTCATACGTTTCTCTAGAGTTCCGGCTCGGCCTCGAGCCAACGTACACTAAAAATTTTCCCGGTAAATGGAATAGGCGCGTTCGCCTTTCGACTCGGAGGCAAAAACAATGTTTCCGCGATAAAAGTCGGCACGCATTTCGGTCGTGCGCGATTAATTAACTGTGACAAACTGCAATTGCCCTGTGCGCCGACTGTTTATTGACACTAAAGCCTAGCGATAAAATAGGGGCTGACGCGGACGAGTAGGGGAAAGCGTTTACTAGAGGGTTAAAGAGAGACGCGAATGGAAGAGGCGCGCGTTTTTGATCGTTTGAAAGAAGGGGCAAAAGGCAAAAGTGGGAAAAATGAGAAGCCGGCGGCGAGCGATGATAATTTCATTACTCGCGTTCGATCGTCACGCACATTTTCTTACTTGAGACTCTCGACGTAACAGTTCGGAAACTCGCTCTGGCGTTTAGCGACGTTGATATTGGCCGGAATCCAAGGCCCGTAACAATCACCTTGACAACAAGACTTTCTAGAACTTCTGGCGAAATACGATTAATTTGCATTTTCACCGTTTTGCGAGTGTCTCGTAAAACTGGGAAAGAATCGCGCGCGGCGGATGTCGCATACTATCCGTTTTACAGTCGGTCAGCCGATATCGATCGCCGCTAGGGGGGAGTGAGTCTTCTAGGCGATTCGGTTCTTATCTTATGGTCGCATCGCGTAGGCCGCATTATGAACATTACGAATTCCACGGCAGCGTGGAATCGCCAGTGGCGACCTTAACAACGCTGACGATAACGTTGACGATAAGCGTCCGGGAATTCAGTGTTGCCCGAGCAGATTGCGTCACGCGTGAATTTCTATCACTTCAATTTTCTAAGTGCCGCGCTTCCGAAGGTGTTCTAACGGGTAGATTATTCAGTCCGCGGCGTGCAGCTCCGCGTAATAGCTTTATACGGGCTTCGTTATAAGATGATAGATGTAACGACCGCTTATAAGAAGTGAAACGTTTTGGACGGCTCATCGTTTCGGCCAATTTCCACCTCGAAACCGTTCGTTAACGTGTTCGCGATCTGAAATATTCTCAGCTCGCGAGAACCGGGGAGAATTGGCATGAACGCAGCCTCGAAACGGAAGGAAGAATCGCCGAGGGACCGACGATGAGGCGGTTCTAGGTTGGAGACTACTTTGAGCGGCCCACTTTCTTTACTTTCACGATGCCGCGCCGTTCTTCTTTCATCGCGCTTGCTACTCCGGCTTCGTAACTCGACGACGACAAGAACTGCAAAACGGAAGGAGAGGGAGGCACCTTCGTAAAAGAGAGATAGAGAATGGCGAATGTACTTCTGCCTCGCGTACAATGTCGAGCTTCGATGGTGCCTCATCATCAACGACCGTTTCTACTCAACCCGTCTACTTCGAAACACCGCGCTCCGCTTAAACAGGATCAGAGTCACATGAGATTCAGCAGGCGTAGTGAGCATATTTTCAAACTTCAATCCCTCCCAATTTCAAGTTTACAGAAGTGGCCTCGCGCTTCCGTACATTCTATAGCACGGTAGCCTTTCAGAATACGATCTCTAGCGCACACGATCTATGAATGCTTCAAACATGTCTGCAGATCCCGAGATGTCTATTAAGTAGAAGGCCGCTCTGGAGGATTTAACACACTGACGGCCATATCAGTTACACATATATTGCCTATAAAAGATCATTACAGTATGTTCATAATAACCTACAGAAATAATTGCCTTCCTTTACGGTTCTTTATGTGGCATCTGCTTTTTTCCTCATCTTTTCCACTATTATCTCCGCCCATATCTCGGAAACTATTTCGAATTTTTCAGTGCGGTTGTATTTTTTCCAACTCTCTTTGTACCCCCTTTCATCTGGCACAATTACAAGTCGATCGTTAGAATTTTCATGCTTGATCCCGTTTTCAAGCTCGTTTTCCACGACTTTTCCACACATTTTTGGCTATATCTCCGGAACTATTGCGAATTTCGGGGTGCGCCTTGCATTTTCCGAGTCATTTTGGACCCCCTTTGATATGTTAAAAGGGCAAAAAAATCGGTGACCCATCATTTTTTCGCAAAAATGGCAAGGGGTATACCTTAAGATTTTCTCGATTTCTTCAAGGCCCCGTCCCGTCTAAACCAGCGAACGAAACCCATAAGTAATATAGGTTTTCTTAAAGCTCTTTGGACGTACTTTCACGTGGGACTAATGGCGATCAGCAATTTTGAAAAAAAATTTTTTGCACCTTCTTAAAATCGTCATATCTCGGAAACTATGAAGAGTTCAGCGCGCGGAAAGTGGTCTATCTTCAGGGAAAAATACCCTCTATCGAACGGCATCGGTCCGTAACAAAAAAAAAAATTTGACATTTTTCGCCTTTTTTTGGCCATATACCAGAAATGTCATTTCCTTTTCGATGGATTTTATTTGATTCGGAGATGGTGTTTCTAATTTTGTAGGTGGTAATTAAAACTATACGTAATCGCATATGGAGAAGATATAGCGGTCGAAGTATAAAAAGTATTGAAAGCTTCTAAACATGACAATCGATGTGTTAAACGCCATCCAAGCCGAGCACTGTACAGACGCACGACTCCACGCTCAGCCTCGAATAATTTCTAACGGGTTTCCGTTTCTTCGGCGCGCGAGAAGTAGAGAGAAACACAGAGCCCCAAGCAACGCATCGAACAAAGTGCGGCTGTAATACGACTTGTAATACGCTGCAGGTCTTTCTTTTTGTAATACGCACTTCGGGTAGAACGGTCACGGCGAATCATTATCCCTTGTTTCAATTGCAAATCGAGTGTCATCGTCCTCTTTCTACTTTTTTCTTTGTTCGACCGTTGGCACCCTTAGGGCTTTTTCCACTGCGAACCAGGGACATTTTTGTTCCAGTAAAACTGAGTAAATTGAATGAAATGCGTTTTCAACGTATTTTTTTAAAACTAATGCAATTTTGTTCATCTCTACAACTTGGCTCGAAATAATTTTTTTTTTCTCTGTAAGTTTTTTGCCTAGTTGCGGCCTAGCCGATGTTGCGCAGGTCGTATTATTCCACTGAGATTTAGTGAATTTTTGTGGCAAATTCCATGCGTTTGATAAGTATTCCTGTTTGGAGCCAAGCGATATGACGCGGAAAAGTGGGAGTGAGATATCTTCGTCTCGATGCGGTTTCGGGAAAGAAAAACAAGCTCGCATATGCTCGTCGGTCAAACAGATGCGTCGTCGTCGCGAGCTGCCCTACACGAAAGTGGCTATACACCCGTGTGTCGAGAGGACGTAAATAGTTACGAGGTTCTTGCCGTTGAATTTTAAAGCGGAGTTAACGCGCCCGTTGCACGACACGCACATAAGGGCGATGTCTTACGCAGAACGGGGCTTTTACAGGATGTAGGGCCACTTGATAGCTGGCCTGACATATTTTTATTTCGACGCGCGCTCTCAAAAAATCGCCCGTCAAAATTGACATGCAAATAGCCAGCCATACTTGTGTTTCGAAAGTCGCTTGAAAACAGGCCGCGATACACAACTCGAAATTATGCGCGTTAAGCCGGGTATAAGAGCATTTATTGGACGCGGGTTGTTACAAGCAGCGGCAGGTCTAGTCAATTGGGTAACTCTAAATGTAAACGGAAGTAAAAAGTGTTTTGAATGCAGGTACATTATTCATCGCCTTAGCGAGCGTTGTGTCAGTGGAGTGTAATTATTTGAAAATGGAAATTGGACCGCGAATACATTTAGCGCAAGCGGCGTAATAATCGATAAGGATACCGAAAACACCAGGCAAAGTTTCCTGAGCGGCTCGAGCGAGTCTTTAACAATAATATTGACCGCGCGAACGACACCGCGCGCCGGAATGTAATTACGTCTTTATCGTCCTTGAATGTAAGCGGAGAGACAACGCGCCAACGCGCCGCGAAGAATGTAGCACACACACACACATTGGTACGTATAGGCACACGTACTCGCAGGCGATATTCAGATATACAGATGCAGGCACAGACCGAGCAGAAGGCGAGAGAGATGGACGAAACTTAAAGGGACATGTATAACGGCCGCTCCGTCCATTGATCAGCGTTGGATATTGGTATAGGCTCGCGTCCCGCCATCCTCCGACCACCCTCTAGCAACCCCGACCATCCCCGTGCACCCTTCGTCCACCTCGCCGTCCACCTCGCCGTCCACCTCGCCATCCACCTCGCCATCCACCCCGTCGTCCACCCCGCCCTCCCGGAGGCCAATGGTGTTTCGCATTGTGCGAAAATGGATTTCGAGTTAGTGGCACGAACTGCCCCCTCATCCCGGCAGGCCGTAGCCTCTGCCGTGCCGTTGTTACTGCTTGCGTAACGGAGGGATTAACGTGGTCGATAAGCGCAATAATAAAGTGATACATAGGTCCGCCTAGCGTTCCGTCCATAGGTGTCCGTTCCGCTTCCGTGTATTACAACACGAGCCAGCGAGTAGCCAAAGCCGAAGCGTCGATATCGTTCCTCGGCGCGAGCGGGGAAAATAACGAAAGAACGCGAAGGAAGGCGAAAGGGGCCGTGAAACAACGAGCTTCGGCGAGTCATTTACGTGCGGGATACGTAGGAGCTTTGTTACCGTTAACTTATCGCCGGTCAATCCGCGAAGAACCGAGCATTACGTACGGATCGACAAAGATCATGCGTTCCTGCGGAGTGCCTCTGTATAAAGCGTGGAAAATCGATAGCGTCCGCTGAGCAATCCACTTAATGGCATTCCCTAAGCAGTCGCCGGACATGATAAATCGAAGGCTGCGGACTATTTAGATATGCCGCTATGCTAGGGCAAACTCTACACTCGAGAGGCACCCACTCGTTTCCTTCTGCTCGGTAGCGTTCCCGAGCGAATTTTCACCAGCGAAAGATACTCACTCCCTGTCCCCACACCACTCGTGTCGCACTCTCTCCTCATACAGTGTCGCGCGCACGAGCGCGCACCGCCGGTGAAAAAAGTTCACGCGTGCCATATGAAGTGCGCAAGAAGCTCGCGCGCACCAACGCACTACTCTCGTCGGCGGAAAAAGAATTTCCGAGCGAAAATTCCAATTTGGCAAAGCTCGCTGCCCGACGAGCCCGCCAATCGTTTGAAAACTTTCACGCCCTACCTTCTTCTTTTATTTTCTTTCGCAGCGAAATTTTCGAGCCGGTCAAATTTTCGGCTTCTAACGAGGGGCGCCGCGCTAAGACGCAACACACTTTATCGTGAAAATATGCACATCACGGAATACGAAGGCGAGTACAAAGAGTCGCGTACTTTGCACGCCAAGCAAATTTGCACATTCTCGCGATCACTCGTTTACATCGTGTCCCGCTGTACGTGTAGCATTATACGCGGGCGTGTAAAGCTTCGCGCTTAACGGTAAAAGCACGGCTACCTGGAACGCCTCCGATTTCAGTAGCACGCTTCTATCGATTTAGCATTGTTTTGCAAAACTATTTGACGGTAGTAGCGCGCCGCTAACGCGAAATGTATACAATGAAAGGCACCCCCTCGGCGAGCGGAGCAAAAGAGGTGGAATGGGGGTGGAGCGGGTGAGTGAAATGGAGAAAGCCACTCGCAGAAGCTGCCCCTTTGAGTTCGTCAATCGACTCTCACACACGCACGCACACTCGCTCGCTCACTCACCTCTCGGCCGCGAACTATCTCGGCAATGGTAAAACGAAAAAAAGGCAAGCAGTATTCCCCGGATTATCTATCGGCGCGCATACGTCATGAATGTACGAGCGGCGTGTATCCGCACGTAGCGACGTGTAGTAGCTGTCCGCGTGTGTACGTGTCACACATTCGCGCAATATCGCCACTCTTGTCGTGAGATCGTCACGCGGTCTTAATAGAAGTGTATACGTGTGGGGTGGTGAGGTGGGGAGGTTAAAGGGTGATGGACGAAGGGGACACGGAGGACAGTAGTCAGTGGCGTATGTGGTCGGGAGGTTGCTCAACTTGACATCGCTTTCGTGACGTCATTCAAAATCACTTTACCTCGAGACGAAACGAGTTCCCCGTCGCCTGCCGTCGACGCGAAGTCGGTGGATGGATGGAGCGAGAAGACAGCCAGAGATCTTAGTCCTGGAGCAGGCACACGCGCACACACACACACAACACACGCACGTACGATCCAGAAAAGAAAGCCCGAGATAGTTGTGTATGCGGAGTATGTGAGAAGAAAGAGGGAAAAGGACTGTCTTTGCGCACTTTGCTTCTTCCCTCGCGCTTCTTTGTTCTTCCTTCCTGCTACTACGTCGGAAGGTCCTTTTCCTCCCGGTTTATACGATATACGTATATAGATAGAAATCTGTATATATAGATGTGTGTGTGTGTGTATGTTTATATATATAGACGTATGAAGCACGTACGCAAGTACCACACTGTCGGTCGAGAAATGCGCGTAACGGAACGCGAGTTGATCGGAGCACGTTAGCTGGTCGGCGGCGTCCCTTCGTCACTTGAACACACTTGACGTTGGATCAGTCCCGATACAATGCTCCGAACGATATAATAGGCTCGGCGAGATATCCACTGTTAATAGTCACCACTCGCTACCAGCGTCTTTCTCTCTCTGCACTCGATCGGTGAAGAACGAAGAGGTGCGGCGTGGGAGAGAGAGAAAGAGACAGACAGGAAGACGAAGGAAAACACTGGCGCTGGACGATGTCTATTTGCTTTGTAAGAAAAGTGGGTCCCGCCTGACGTTCGTACGCAAGCGAGGCCCAAGCACGACTGAAGCGTATGCGAGCCGACACCGGCCGAGCGTGTGGCTCACGATGCGGAGATACCCGACCGAACGTCGTACCGCTACGACACGAGTTCCGAGTCGTTTTCCCCTCTCAACCACCCCTCCTTCTCCGCACCACCCCTTCTGCTCTGACGCCTATATTTCCTTGCCCCCCTTTCCCCCCCTCTCTCTCTCTCTCTCCTCCACCTCCTCCTCCTTCACGGCGTCTCTCCTTCTCTCTCTCACGTGCACTCTCTCATACGCGTCTTCTGTCTTGCTCCGTTTCTCTCCGTCACGTTCTCTCGCTCTCTCGGTCGCGCCGACGTCACCCTCCTCTCTCGTCACCCACCCCTCTCGACCTCAGTTCTACCTCTCTCAAAGCCGTACACGTCCTTCGGCACGAGATACACCGCGATTTTTCCTCGACGATGAGCCCCGGTGTACGTGCGCGGCCAAAAAGAACTATCGGTTACCGCGCGTTCCGTCATTTTCCTTTTTCCATCGTCGCTCCCCGCTGATCCGAGAGCGCGTCCACGTTTGCACGGTCTCGCACGACGACGGGGTGGACGATTTTCGGGGTTGCCGTCAGGTGGGAGGTGGGAGGTGTGGGAGGAGGGCAGGTGGGGAGGTGACGGGGACCGTCGAGGGGGTGGCTTGCTGTGGGTGGCATGGAGGGGCGGGTTAAATGAACTGTCGGGGCGCTAGGCGGTTTGCCTTTGATTTAATGGGAGATTGGAAGGGTACGTTACGGGTGCTTGATAGGGATACGCGAAATTGGGAAGATGTATGCGCGTATACATACTGCCCACGCTATATCGTCTATGGTAATGTGCCGTATGCTTATACGAAAAGGATCGCGAACAGTGTCGATACGCTTCGCCGTGATACATGGCACTGGCACGACGCTGCCGGTAGTATTCAAATCGGAAAGTTTGCGACCCATGGCCCTCCGTGCCTACGAAAAGAGGAACAATTCTGTATCGCGGAAGTTAATCGAGTTGCAAAAGCTGAAGTTTCGTAAATAACGTTAGACCGGCTTCTTTGATTTTCCTGCTGGCTTAGCGTAATTTAACGAGGATTCCGGTAAGCTCGTAAGCCAAGTCCGAGAGAAAAGGCAGAGGGGCCGGCAAAAGGCACGAAGGGATGATAGAGGCTATGGAGAAGGACAGAGGAAAAAAGGAAGGACAGGAGAGGGTTGAGAAGAGTACTTTTGCGGAGAATGGGAGAGATGTCCCCGCGTGTATTTTCCCGCTGGATATCTTGAGGTTGGTAAACTCGGCGTGAAAGCATTGTAAAAACATGAGAGCGTGCAGGCGTTCCGTTGACCTCGGTCGATGGAGCGAAAGAGGATTAAATATTTGGCGCGTCGTCAGGTGCATCCACTGCAACGGTATAACAATGTGCTTCGCGTCAATATTAAAGTTGCTCCTCATCGGTGCCATACGTAATTAATCCGCCGCGTTGCCCGATTAACAGATTCGGTGAAAGCACTCCCTGCTCTCCTTAAGCATTATCGATATTATCGATACTTTCGCCCCTCCCTCCGATATCAGCGCACCAATCCATCATTAGCGTGTCAATACGCGAATCAGATTACCCGTTAATAGTTCGTATTTCATAGAATACACGACGCCGCGGGCCAATGGCATAGGAAATCGAGAAAAGGCAGTATCGCGCGCTCTTTAAAATGGGACCGTATCAAATGTTCGTTCCTGCAATAATTCACACCCTTCCCGGGACTCGTTCTCTTCCACGCTTCCCTTCTCTTAACCTCTGCACCAGGCTCCCGTGCCATCGGTACTTTACTCGGCACTTCCTCATTCGCTGGCCGCGACTTTTCTCCGTCACGCTTGAGACCGTGCGCGAGTTTGTGGAACATAGACAGCCCACTATGGGATGTCGATAGTGTGCACAAACAGCGTGTTACGAGTTAAGCCCGCCAACTGTGTAGCGCGGTGCATCGAGGGTGTGCCCATTTTCGTCGGCGCACTCAGAAAAGCATAACGCAACGCGGACGCGAATAAGTGAATTTTTCGAAGCGACACCGCCCGAACCGCACAATACGCAATCATACGCGTGGCCCGCTCTAGGCAGGCCACCCCTTCGAATATAGAAAGATAAAGTTGAGTGTGGACGCTTATGGCAAGCCAGGGGACCGTTTCGAAAACGCACGCTGCTACTCAATTATATTCTTTCGCGCGTCAATTTGAGGTAACAACCGTCGCGGTCAATTTAAAGTTGAGAAATTTGAAGCTCGCCCGGTGGCAGTAGCCACGCGGGTATCGCGGTTATTCAATTTCGTGGCAACGAGATACGCGCGGCTGAGAAGAAAACGAGTACCGCTACGACACGAGTTCCGAGTCGTTTTCCCCTTCACGCGGTTTACTCCCCCCGTCGGCACTTCCCCGCTCTCTCTTCCTCCTTCTGCTTCCTCCCCACTGTCCCTCTTCGCCGACCCTCCGATTCTCTCCATCCTACCACCGTTGCTACTCTGCCATTACTATACCTTCCACTTCCGAGACCGTCCTTCGTGAGTACACCGCGATTTTTCTCGCTTAGGAGGCAGCAGGTCGCAGACCAAAGGTTAAACGCGAAAACCAAACTGAGGAGAAAATTCCTTCGGCCCTCGCGCCTTGCGACCTTCCTTCACGAATGACAGTCGTGCTAACGAAAGGACCGTTCTTATCACGATCAAATGATTAAATCGTACCTTGATAAACTTGAAAAGCCGTAAACTTGTTATCAAACGGATCTCAGTGCAGCCTTGTATTGAGAATTTATGCACGGGCTGCTATAAATACTGAACGGCGTAAAGCTCATTTCTGGATTTGTCTACCCCTTTGACGCAACTTTTATAGCATCGACGTACGCCGGTAAAGGGGCCTTTTCGACGAGAGTTCGAATCTGCCAGAAATTATAACCTTGGACCACTCGATATCGACAGTACGAGTGTATGCAAGAACGTTTTGCCTTTGACTATGTCTCCGTGGGATCTGTCGAGATTGCCGAAGGGTTAAAGGGGTTAAGCAGCCGAGACCTTTCGAATTCGGAGGGTTCCGAGCGACGGAGAGCCCTTTTCCTCTCTTTCTCTCTCTCTCTCCCTTTCTCTCTCACACGATCTCTGCGTCGAGTTTATACTCCCGAGAGTCTGCTTACATTGGCTGACTTTACGGAAAACATTCAGGTTTAATATCTCACGAAGGACGGCGTTCTCTCGCTCCCCGTCTCTCTTTCTCTGTGCGCGTGGCCACTGGCGGAGAAAGGAAGTTCAACCGTAGAAAACTACTCGAAAGTTGTGCCACAGCCTTAACTTCGTATAACGAAGAATATCTCGTCGTATCAAGGTGGCTTCGAGATTTTTTAGAACGTCCTGCGTCCTTCTGCGCTCAAAGACAGAAATACGGGCCATAAAGTGCAAGATCGAATCGAACGATCGCGGTGACCGATCGGATGATGGCTAATTGTAAGCGGTGCGAACGTTCCGAAGTGAAATCGAAGTTTCGACCTTACGCTCAACTTCTTCTGACTTCGCGGTGATAACTTTCTAAACATTACCGCATTAATATTTTTCTTCTTACCTTCGTGGCGTCTACGGTTACACCATAGAAGAAAATTGGCGACGAACCAGCGAAACAGCCAAGTTTCGTAAAGGATTCGAATATCGGTGCTTGTCGGAACCACGAGATTCGGTCTTCGGAACTTTCCTCCTCGCGTCTTTTCCCTCGGCAGGTAGGGACCAATTTTTCCCCAATGACAAACGAGCGTGTTTAGAAATTATTCTGGGGCAATGCAGAGTCTAAGATTGGGCGCGCGCCGTGGCCAAAAATAGGGATGATGCCCAGAGTTGGGAGAGGAACGTACTCAGGAAGTTTGGTGGCTCGTGTCTGTTCAATTACGAGACGCAGAGTCGGAGTACAACGCTCCCAACGTACGGCAAAACGCTCCGCTACACGAAACGAGTCCTGACTCACGTTTTTCTCTACCCTTCCTCTCCCATTCCCCCCTTGTATTTCTCTCCCTTCCACACCCTTTCTCTCCTTTTCGCTTCCCTTTTCGTTCTCTCCGTTTCGTTCGCCCTCGCCAGTCAACGCACACACGCACGCCGACCTACGTAAGTGTCAACACGAATTTCAACGCTTCCTTTCCCTTTCTCCTCTCTGACAAAAGTACAATTCATTTTACATGCGCGTAAGGCGTGCGAGTAAGAATTACATAGTCGTGATTATGAAACGCATCGTGTACGTTCGTCTTATTTAATCTAGCGGAAAACAAGTCGGTTCAGAGTAGGAATTCATTTGAGCGCTGAGAACGAGCGACGGTTTGGCTTATTAAATATTCTAAAGTGGTAGACGGGGTCTGAGAAGGTGGTCAGATCGTATCTGATAGGCTCGATTTAACTCCGCATTGTTTCACCGAGATGTCACTGTTCGATAAGCGACGTCGAAAAGAAACGGTATGGAAACGTGCTCGTTTAACTTGGGTAGGTCATCGAAACGTGCCCGCGTCGAAGCGTAATCGTATAGAAAATTTGCGTCGATAATTAGTTATCTCCGTATAAAAGTTGATGGAAACATGGCACTTCCGAAACATAAACGATGATACTCGAAATCAACGACGTTATTATCGTCATTAACCGCCGCTCCACGGCCGAAGGCGATGCGCGTTAATTAAATTGGCCGCAGTCGGCGAAAAATCGAACTGCGCAGCCGATGAATTCTCGCGTATCAAAAGTGACTTTATTACGGGGGCAAAGGCGGGGGAGGGCTCGATAAGCTTTCGCGCCAAATAAATTTTCCCGCTCGGGTCCCGTCCGCGCGCTCTCTGTTTCTCTCTCTCTCTCTCTCTCTCTCTCTCTCTGCTGTACGCCAAATGAGTCGTGGAAAAATGTCGCCCCTGCGGTAAATAAATTGAAACGTTTGTCGCGGGCTATCCCTGCAGGAGGTGAATTCGAGCGCTCTGTAATAGCGAATATTCGCGCCAGCCAGACGAACGTTCCCATTTCGTACGCGTATTATCGCCCCTCGTCGAAATAGGCTGCCATCCGAAGAACGCGCGGAGAGGAAATTGTACAGAATTACTTATCCTAATTCGTTCCGCGAGACAAAATGTCCGATCGAGCTTCCGCGATCGGCCAGTAGCGAGCGAAGAGCGTACCAATAGAGGAAAGAGCGCCGAGAAGAAATGCAGAATAAAAGAGAAGAGCAGCTTTTGACGAGAGTTGTTCTACTCGAAAGTTGCCCGGGAGCGTGTGGACAGTGCAAACGTCGAGTTTCTACGGTGTAGATTCCGAAAGTTATAGATGTTCCGGCGTAGAACGTCTCGCACTCGTCTATGCCTCCGTTTGCGCGCAGAATCTCTGTCGGCTAGATTTATCCGCATATTAGCGTGTTTATAATATAGAAGGAGTCTATATGCATATGAATGGAGTACGTACGGCGTTTATGGGTACGTGTAGACGCTTATATGGACTATTATAGTGGGGACACCATCCAGGCTGGACATTGTACACGTCTCTCTCTTCCTGCCTCTTTCTCCGACTCTCTCCCTTGTCGAGGGAGAGCGAGAAAGAGAGAGCCTTTTGTTCTGGTTCGTCTACCGTTCTTCCCCACACGCACCGATCGTCACGTAGCCACCTCTCGTCTCTTTTACACGCATATACGAGGTTGTGTGCGTCGACGAAGGTGCACGCGGAGCCCCGTAAATGTCTAACCGTGTGCGCGTCTCTACAGTTTTCGGCATGGTTGTGTGCGCAGCGGCAATCTGTGGACACCCGGTTTAACCGGGGAGGAGGCGAACGATCGATTTTCATCGAGTCTCAAAATTCTCTATGCACATCCTGCCGAGGAACTAACGCCCCTGACGTCCGCCGTACTTCTTCACCCTTTTTATAATGGGTCGCTAACTTCGGCTCACTGCACGTTCGCACACACGTTCATTCACCTTCCAGGCTACGTCAATTATTTGGTAGAAAAAAGAGATTTTAAGCGAATCGTGACGCTGTCGTGTTCTCAGTATTTTCAGACGTCGCCGGATTCAATTATAAACGGGGTCAATAATTGCATTTATGTTTTATACTTTCGATATTTAGAATGTGGCATGAGCTGTGACGGGAATGGAAAGGGCGCCTTAAGAAATGACAAATTTCGTTGGCAACGCCAGTAGAAGCGTATCGCCACCGATGCCAGCCCTTATTTCAGCGAGTACTCTCATGTGGCTTCTCCATTCGAGCTGGAATCGATCGAATTTCATAATTCTCCGCGAACCAATGCCTCTAACACGACGCCCATAGTTCGTAGTTGATATAATCTGCTCCCTAAGTGGATCACCGTTCTACGCTCTCTCCTTCAGCTTACTTGTACGTCAGTTAACGGTCCTTACGTTTCATTGCAACTGCAATTTCCATATCATTTAAATATTTAACGTTAGTTTCGTATGCATCGCCGGGTTGAAGACCGTGCACTTATAGATTTGAGAAATAAATAAGTTCGAACGTTAATCGGCAGTCTTCCGCGGAGCTGAGTTCTGGGGTGAATCTTTTAACTCTCGAATCGATCGACCCGTTTTCGTGCTTACACCCGCACGTTCTCCCACTGTGTTCGATATTGAATGCATCGGCTGCTTATCCGATTAATCGGTTCCCGCGAAAATCTTATTAACCGCGCTAACGCTACGGCCAATCGATTTCCATCCCCTCGGCGTCGATGGAATTCCGAATTTCAGCAAAGTTGTGCTCCGTTATACTTCGTTTGACTGAGATTTACCGCGAGTACTTGACGATTCTTAAGTCAGAAGTCAGATTAGTCGGGAATAGATTACGCGTACCTATTCGCGCATATGTTTGCCTAGCAGCTTGCGCAATTACACGTCACACATTCTCTGGTCTCTAATATTCTCTGTCTCCAAGGCTTTTCTTTATCGTCTCCCAATGTCGGCGACGTGGAAACGGCATCGTGCCGATGATGTTATCGCTATAATACAAGCGACGTACATTTAAACAGAGATAATGGGAGCTTCGGGCAATTTCGAGTAGTTTGTAGGCCGATACTACAGCTTCGACATTCCTCTAGCTTTGCCGAAAAAAATGTACTTTTAGACACGTTCTCAAGCATCCCGCGAACACACCGAAATAGACGCGTGTCAGATGTTTGCGCCTAAAAATGGAGCAACGCGCGTTTCCCCTGCACGTCGCCCGTTTTTCTAATCCAGCGCATTTCGATGGTTCGAGTAGTAGCCAATTTACGTCTCCTTCCATTCAGTCGGAAGTCACGTCAATTTTGTTCTCAAAGGAAAAACGATACGTAAACGATGTTGCAACTGGGGATCCATCGATGCTGCATCGGTCGCCGCATCGGTCGCCGCATCGGTCGCCGCACCGTTGCACTTTATTGGTGCACGCGAGCACTTTGCAATTCATTGGGCAACGTTATATTACATGGTCGCTCTGTATTTCGTCCCGGGGGTTAATTCAAACCTTTCGCCCCTCGTCCGCACATGTAAACGCTCCCCCCCACTTCTGGCATTCTGGTTAATCGGGCGCGGTTATTCGTAAATATTGAAAAGCGTGTTTAGAGGCTTCACGAGAACGCGACTGTGTCCCTCTTTTTCCTCTTTTCCTCCCTTCAGCGCCCCTCATCCTGCCGACGCCGCCATCCGACCTCTACTTCTGTCTCATTGGCCATTTGCCCGATCCCGACGACCCTTCGTAGACCCGAAACGCACCCCCCGTCCTCCGTCCCTTGCCTTCTGCCATTGCAAGGACCCTTTGAAGGTTCTCAATGGAACTTAGGCTTCGACTCTCCTCGACAACGCGTATGCCTATGCGTAGACTCGCCACGACTCTCATATCGTTCCGCTCCTCTTTTCTGAGCTAAAACTGCTTTCCGATTTGCCTCCGCCACGGTGGCTTTGCGCGGTGATTGATCATTTTCGGATGGCCCGTACGCTTGCCTATTCGAAATTTAACCTCTTTCGCCGAGCAGCGTAATACTTCTGCTAACGTTGCTTTACCGTGATACGTCACCTGGTAATCTTTGCGCCGCCGCTTACGTTTGCCGAGTTTCAGGCACGACAAAGGCGATGCCTTTTACAATCGTCGAGCGTCATGCGAGTGGGACGTCACGCGTTTCCTCCCCGCAGAATTTCTCGTCGCAGCGCTGTGCGTTGTGGCTGGCACAGTGACTGGCGTACGTGCAATACGTATAATCGGCTATAATCGAGTGAGAAGGAGAAACGGAGAGTGGCGGACAGCAGGTGCGCCGTAAAACAAAATGCGGCAACGACGATATCTTCGAAACGAAACGCCTCTTTATCGATTCGCCCCAAGACAGCCCGACAAGCATAACGTTCGCAACGCGCTCCGAAGGTCCGGCGGCCTGGCTTTCCACCACTGGAGATCGGGTTTCGAGGGATCGAACGATGCGCGTGGCGAGTAAGACTGGTAGACGAGAATACGCATGGTCTAACAGAAGATGTTTCTTACGCTTTAGGAAACGCTAGGCGCTTTACAAACTTCAATTTACATACGTAGATAAGATAGCTCGTTGTTACCAACTCTCAGCACTAAAGAGCAGTTAACAGCTATGTTTCTGCCTAATTTCACGAGAACGGCATCCGAATTATCGTTCAATGTTCCGTCTCAAAAGTTACGATGGTATGTCGCGGAAAGTATCACAGCGAAAACTTAATGACACGGCATTGTGTTCGTGCCGTTCATTAGATGACATCGATTGCATAACAGGTGATCTCGCCTAAAGCTGCGCCTTTCGATAAACCTCGTGAGCTCGGAATAAAACGTTCAGCGAAACTTACCGTCACACCGCATAATTTACCATTTCTTTGCGAATATAATTAAACCGTTGTGTAAATAAAACTGTCGCTAGTACTTGGGTAAAAAATGTGACAGATATGATAGTGACCGTTCGAGAATGACTGTGTTAATCAAATTGTGGCTAGTACTTCGGTGAAAAAATAATATTTTTATTCAAAATACATTTGTGCCATTGCGAAGTAGTCTTAGCCACAATTTTATTTTCGTATTCATTTCGGAACGAACATTCATCACGTTCATCAAATTGATTTAAGTTTGCTCTAGAATTTTTATCATTTTTCAGCGAAGTATTAGCGACAATTATATTCATATAATACAAAAATAATGATAAAATTGTGTTGCCGCCCAAGAATGAATATTATTTTGAAAGTGTCTTTTTTGGCCGAAATACTAGTGACAGTTTTATTTATACAGTCATTTCGGAGCGCTCATTATCAGATTTATCACATCTGAACCATTCCGCGAAAATGACGTGAAATGAAGCCAAAGGATTCCAACTATCTGCCACGTGAGGAAATTCTTACATCTCATAACCACGCCGCACATCATAAAATTATAGTGACCAGCTGTTTTCATTAGTGGCTATTGGGTTGTAAATCTTCTAGCCGGGTGTATAGAAACGCTGTAGGTGGTAGATGAGGCGCGAGTGTTCTTGGGAAGGAAAGGGTTTTTTTCAGTCCGTGGCCGGGCCAGCGTGGCACGCTAATCGGATTATTTTGGCGCGGTGCGTAAAACACGCTCGTTATCGGACGACATCGACGCCGACGACGTCGTCGACGACGGACGGAGGCGGCGCTACCGGCGCCGACAGCTTTTCACGGTTAGTCGCGCCACGCCGGAAGATCGATCAGCGCACGGATGGCACACGCGTTCGATACTCGTGTCGCTTTCTCTGCTATTTCGCTCTCTGATATCGTAACTAACATTAAATCATTCCTCTGAATAGTTTAAAGCCAAGCAAGACTCGGATCGCTTTAAATGGAGCACCGAGGCTATACGTCTACCTATTTTACTCTAACAACGGTCGACGTCATGCCTATAGGCAAACGATCATGCGGCTCTAGAGCAGCTATGCAAAATATCAAATTAAAGATTAGTGTTTTTTTTAATAGCCCTGGTCCTTCGACTGAAACGGGGACCGAGGCTGCACCGCCGCATAGCCATTTTACTGTAACAACGGTGGACGTCGTGCCTATGGGCAAACGACGGTGACGTACTACAGCATTAGATCATTTAAAAGTTAATAACGTATTTTAGTATTTTTTTAATTGTCTCGCTCCTCCGCTGGAAATGGAGGATGATAGCATAGCTATTTTACATAGCTGTTTTACGCTGCGACAACGGTGGATGTCACGTCTGCAGGCAAACCAGCATAATGCTCTAGTTAATTAAAAAATAAATAACGCATTTTGGTATTTCTTTAAAGCGCGGTTCTTTGATTAACTGCAATTAACTCCACCACTGGAAAAAGTATAAGAATGATTTTATTGGGAAAAAGAACACAGACGTGGTTGCAACAGACGACAATTGGAAGTAGTCCCCGCGCAGCAATGCAGACCGGAATGACAGAAGACGCAGAGGGATCAGCTGATTTGCGAGGTTTATTTGGGCGCGTGCGGCTGACAGGTCGAAATGCATATTTGATAATGATTTTTCAACTTGCGCCCACTGAGCGGAATCGAACTTAAAGGCCATCGAAACGAATGGAGCGGGAAAAGCGCGAGCGACGATGCAACAACGAGCGTCGATTTATTATTTAAAAGCGCGGTTGTTTCATCTGAATCCCCGCTCTCGCGCGATCGCGGTCACTTTGTGTCGGGGGGAATGATTTGAGCGTCGAAAGGTCAGAGTATCGCTCGGCGTAATATCGTAAGGGAAAAATTCGATTGTGCGAGGGTGGCGAGTGTGCAGACTCACCGATCAAGCGCACACAGAGGTAGACACCCACACAGCCTCTAGAGAGGTACGCATACGCGGCAGTCGCGCACTGGAAAATAGAAATGTGAGTAAGCGCTCGCAAAACAACGACTTGCCGCACGCTCTGATAACTCTGACCGCCAGGTCCACGTTTCCCGATAGGTTAGGTCATGGAACACGACGACAGCCTGCTGATCCTCCGAATCGCGAATTTGACAAGATGTTGCCTGTACTCGCTCTCCCCTTTCGTTCGCTCTGCGCTTTCCAACGGATTTCCTTTCTGCGAATTCAAATAAAATCCACCCGATTCCATTTGCTAGTCACGCCGCGTTTTTCGGTTTGACGCTCGTGCGGGTGAAGTATCCTTTCGATGGGATGGCGATCGTTATTCAAATGACGCCACGTGCATTTCCACTGTTCGATTGGCGAGGAATTCGAGCGAAATTGTTCTTTCGCCTAAACGATTCATTGTCGGACGTTAGATACGCGGGAGCGAGTCGCTAATAATAAATTCGCTCGTTAATTCGCGCAGCAAGCGGAATCCGTGAATTTTTGCGCGGCAAATTCGATGCGCCGCGGAAAATATCGTTTCTAATGAAAACGATGGCTCTCGCGAGAGTGGAGTGCCTCCGGTCGTCTCTCCCTCTTCCTCTCCTCTTTTTTCTTTTCCTCCCTTTCGTATTTCTTCTTTTATCCCTTTTCCAGCTTTTCCCCCACCCTTCTCTCCGACTGTCCTTCTTCTCTGCGAGCAACCCTCGTCCCACTCTCTCTCTCTCTCTCTCTCTCTCTCCCTCTCTCCTTCACTCTAGCCGCTCCATCGACTTTTCTAGGGAAAACGTACAGCTTTCATTCCTAAACTATATACGGTACAATGTTCAGCTTTCATGGTGTCAGCTCCGCTGCGTTTAATCGTCCATTTTTCTGTCTCTCCGTTGCCAACGTAGGGGAGAGCCTGGAAATCATAATTTCACGAAATAATTGGCTTCCCCGCGATATACCAGCTACCCGCTTTTGTTAACACTTTGAAAAATACTCGACCGTAACGCAACTCACCGTGCCCGCCCCTCCTTCACCGGCTTTAAAGAGATCCTTAACATGAAATTATGGGGGAACGAGATGTCTTGTTGCAGAACACGGCGGAATAATTTTATATAAGACAAGTTGCGTCGTGCCAGTGAATCGGTCGATCGTCGATGCAACCGTAGCGCAATAGTCGCTAGACCGTTCGACCGGTTTGTACACCTTATTGTTGTCGACTTACGTAATTGACTCTGCACATTAGCCGAGGCTTAGCGTGAACCGTAAAGCGTGTAGCCGTAAACGGCCTTACCCCCGCCCTCGTTGCAGGTATATTCCGACGTTGCCAGTCTCATACCTCGATCTAATCTGCGTTTATAATACGCCTGCGTGGACCAATAAATATTTCCGACCTTCGTGAACATTCGCGAAGGCTGTAGCGTGTGACGGTCACATTGGAACCCGTTACGTCATCGTTAGTTCAACGTTCATCGGCATTTTCATAGAATCACGATGTGCGACGCCTTTCCTTCGCGATTTACACGGGAAACCAGAGTGAAAGTCGACGGTTGACGCGTCGTTAGAGTAGATCATTCTTTCGAACCAAATTATAGATACCGTCATACAATCATTAGTCATCGTTACGCAATGTTGTCGATGGCCAGACTTCTGCTATGCCGTTATGGAAGAATCTTTGCTGAAAAAGCGTAAGCTAGTATGTAAATGGCTACGACGCTTCCGTGGAAGTTATTGTGACACGAAGTTCTAATGAAACTTATTCGTAGAGCATAGAACGTAAGAACGAAGTAGCGAATCGTTGGAAATGCGCTGCGTTAGCTTCGCACCAGAAGAATTATCGGTTAAGAACTGTTCTGGCGAACGGCGGAACGGCCTTTTCGCTAAGTGGCACGCTCCTGCTCTTTCTCCCGTCGATAGAATCGTCCATCCGCTGCTAAAATGAAGCTCGCGCTAACGCATCGCTGCAAAGCGATCGTTTGTCGAACGAATGCCGCTCTCGTCTTTATTTTCAGTGGCGGCGGGGGCTATTTTTAAGCCGCTTTGGTCACCTTCGAAAGTGCGGCGTCATTCGCGACGACCATTCGACATGTTGACGCTCGCTACCTCTATATAACTCGTCATTTTATAAAATTACGTCGGCACGACGGCCGTTTTTCACCTTTTTCTTCCATTCCCGGTCATGTCGCATAAACACGGCGTGTAGCTTCATTTTGATCAAATTACCCACGTACTTGACTTCCAATACATACCTCCTTCTTTCTTCCTCAGATTGGCCCGCCGCTGTCACGAGCGTTACTCCGATTCTGCAAACAGTGAGTGCTCCTATTCAACTGATTTCATTTAGTTCATACATTTTAGCGCACTATAGAGAATCCGTCGAAATAGCAGGCCAAAACGTTGAATCGTACGCATTGCCGAATAGAACTGTATGCTCCGCCACCTTGGCATTGTTTACCTTCGGCAGGAGAAAAATCATAATTACGGTCCCGCGATCGTGAGCGTAACTATAAGGTCTAGACACCAATCTCGCATCCTTTCTCGCGATTACAATGCAGGGCGGCCCGGGGCTAGGCGAGGTGATAACAGTGTTTACGGAATCTGATCTAACGTTATCTACGCTAGCTTCCGCAATGTCCACGTCGCCGTCCGACGCGAAGAAGCACGGGAAATTTTATTAAACGGTCCTTCGCCGCTCAACGATATTCCGATTATGACGCAATCGATGGCCAGATTCTTTTGGCAGAGCGCATTGCCAAATCGTCACTTAACCGTCCACGATTATTAATCGCGGTGGCGGCACGGGACTCCGTTATAATCTCTGCGCCTTCCACCGTTACCTAAGCTGTCCGATTTTTTAGCGGGTCGGCAAATTTTCTTCTGCCTTTGGAAAGTTTTATTGCGCGCGATATCGCTCGCATATTTCAATCTATCGAGTGCGAGCGCGTTCCTTCTACGTGCGAGGATAAAAACTGGCACGTAGAACGGACGACCTTCGCGACGACGATGCGCCTTTTCCCGCGGAGAGTCTCGATGAGTGAAATCGGCGAGTGGTCGAAAAATAGCGCATTTAATTATAGGTCAAACTCGCGAGATTCCACGGGGGCAGCTGTTTAAATAGCCAGTGCCGCGGAGTCTACACCTGACGCGTTGCTACGAGCCGAATTTTCATCCGGCGCTCTTTGTTTCACACGGTGAAAGAAATGTCGGCCTGTGACTAGGTGTCGTGGCGAAAAAAAGATTTGCGCCGAATCATTCCTAACATTTCTCCGCAGACATGCCCGAAATTTGATAACTTGGATCCGACGTTTCGTCGTAGATTAAGGCAATATAGGGCAGGGCAAATGTCATATCTGTGCTTTCAACTTTTTTCATACTGATTCTCGTCATAGTAATAATACGATGCGCACTGCCAACTTTCTTTATCCCTAAGCCCGCAAAAGTGGGTAACGCCACAAATAATGCGTTACGCCGTACTCAACTACCTGCGCTCTACTCTCTCTCTCTTTTTCTTCCCCGTCTTTTCCCTTCTTAACGTCACCATCTCCCGCTTTTCTTTACCTTCGAACGACGATGGCATTATAAGACGACCAGGAGGACAATGAAAACAATGTGTTCGGATGAGTAATCCCGCTTGTCGTCGACTACCTCGGAGCTAATTGTGAGAGTGTCGCAGGCGGGAGAGAGAGAGAGAGGGTGAGAGAGAGGGAAAAAGAGAGACGAGGGCCGTCGTAACCCAGCCGTTCGGTGAGGTTCTCTTAGTCATACGCATACCTACCTACTTAGGGAATTCGAAGCCAAGTATGGTGAGACCTTGCGCTATCGGAACCGTGTTTAAACGGTGTGCGTGACCGTCGACACAGCGGCACGAGGAAGCAGGGAGCGTTCCTGTTTGTAACGATTTCGTGCGGGAGGAACTGTAATAGGGGTGGATTAACACATTGACGCGCCACCCTTAGCGCCGATCACGTATATACATAGTTTCGCCTGAAGAGAGCACGACGGTCGAAGTTCGAAAACTATTGTTCCACTGTACAGTAGCCGTGCGTGCAATTAGTTTTATCGATTTAATCAACAGACCGGCGTTATATCATAACACACTTCGGTACAATTTGTCAAATTCACCGGCTCGAAAGTTTCCAATTAATTTCCAAGTACAGTTCGCATTTTCCATTTTCCGCGAGGGGCAGATCATTAAACTTACTTTTCATCGGCGCTTAATTACTTTCCTTAATCTGACGTTAATTTAAAAAAATCTCACACTGCCCCTTTACATCCTAGGCGCACCATACACGCTCGGCAACGGAGTCTGACTATATCATTGTTCATTTCTCTTCGCCATTCGCGTCACGTGAGGACTTAGCGTTGCGTTTCTCAATTAAAGCGCGGCGCGAATTTTTCAGCCCGCCTGCGAGGGAATATTTGAGGCTAATTGCGAATTACGCGCTTCGGCGGCCCGAACGGGTGCCTTATTACGGTTAAACAGTCTGTTATCACTGGTCGTCGAGCGTTGCACATTGTCACGGGCAGGAGAGCAGGCGATAGGAGCATTCAACTCGTGATAAGATAATGACGCGCGCGATTAATCATCGCGCTTTCCGATTCTTTGAAGACGAGGCAAAGTTTAGTGCGCTTAAAAAGCCATAATATTCTGGCTTAGTTTGGGCTCGCTAATCTGGCAGCCTTCGTCACTCACGGTCAGAATGGCAACGATGCCCGATAACGATGACGTTGTCTCGTTATCGTTCCTCAAGAATTCACCTTTTCCGAAATCTCCGAAAACATTCGATGAGTCACAACATCTACGGGCGGACTTGTGTACGGGGGTTGGTTTAAAAATGAATTTGTTAATTAGGGAGTTTTATCAGGGGCCGATTTCCAGGGGATATTCGGCGTGGGACGGGCGTACAAAGCATTTCATTCGGTTGCCGCTTAATTAGCAAACGGTGGCTCGAGCAATTTGCGGAGCCGAGTACTCGATGATTCAGATCGACCAATTAAATTCCACCGTCGTGCATTACGCGAGCCGGGCTCGCCTCTAGAAAATCTTGCTGGCTTCCCGAAGACTCGCGTAGAAGCCGAAATACATCCTGCTCGACAATTGTCTTCAGCCAACGAACGCACGGATCAACAATTGCTCTTGCTCAATCGCCGGCAAATCAGTTTCTGCCTGAAGCGTATCGATGCATTCCGTTGATCGATGCTTATCCTTTTGCCACTCTGTTGGCTACCTAAGATACCACGGCTTTAACCGGCGGCGGATTGTCGATTAGGTCTCATCTGGGTAGATTTAAATCGTTAACCGTGTCGTTTTAATCGTTAACGAGCGATTAGCGTTTATCCAGCGGAGCGGGCCACCTGGGTTTTCATTGTTTTCCAAACAGATTGCTCGACCACGGGCCGATGCGATGCGCCATGGACATACCTTCGTGGTCGACGTTCGGTCGATTCCCCGACGAAATATGTAGGTTGTGTGCTACACCTACGTTTAACTATACCTTTGTCCGTGTGTGGGTGGGTTCCAGTTGGCACATGTCGGGCTTGCGTACGTGTTAGCCGGTATATCAGGACTGGCACAAATGTAGATGCTCGTATACCGTCAGCTTGTGTACGCGGCGTTACACATGTGCGGCCACTGTGTACGTGACATTACACGTGTACAGACGTAGAACGGTATATCTTCACTCTGTACGCGTGTGGCCCAGTACATGAGACGTTACACGATGGTATGTTAGTATGTGATAACGTCGCGTACATAATACAGTATATGCTGACAATGCGCGCGTGTAAGTTGGCATCCTAGATCGCGCATACGCGTAACTAGACGCGTATCAAGCTTTCAAGGATATATTTGCTTTGAACTTGTTGGTTGGGCCTAGCGAGAGAAAATTTTGTTGCACGCCTAACCGGCGAAGAGAGTGCAGGTTAAATCCCCGCATATTTTCATCTCCTCTTGGTTATACATCGATACAGATGAATATATTGAAATAACTGTCAGAAAACGTAGATCAAGAGGCCACGTTTCGGACTTGTTACTGTATTACGGTGTACACGGGTTCGATTGATTGTGCGCCAGTCACAACACAGGCACGCATGCGTGCATAGACATCCTTTCTCTATACACATCGCCTCTCTCTATTTCATCGGCGCTATTGTGTCTCACGCCGCGTTTTCCCTGGGGATTAAGAGTCGCTCACGCTTATGCGCCCCCTTCATCTAATCAGACCTATAACCCCGCAAATCTCTCGCACGTTATATACACGGTGACACATATACGTCCTTGTCCCCGCCGATTTTCACTGACGAGCCGTCGACCTTGGAACATCGTTGAAACTTCATTTGAGAAATCAATTGAAAGAGAACGTTTTTCAACCTTAGCACACTCAAATCGTTCGAGTAAGAAGTACATCTCAATTGATTCCAAGTTGCCAATTTCAACATTTTGACGTTCAGCGATTTTTCGATTACGCAGATGTTTTTATAAAATATTATCCTATGAATTGATCCTTGCTCATTCGATGTAAGATGTCTTTTGACGTTCAACGCGTTTTCGATTAGAGGTTCGCCGGAGATGTTTTCATAAAGAATTGTGCTATGAATTTATTCCCGTTAATTGGACGTAATTGACTTACGGTAAAAATGGCGGGTATGAACACGAGTTATTCGGCGGTTGATTCATTGACGACGAGGAAGAAAAAAACTGAGAAGTAGGGAGGGGGAGAATGAAAGAGACTGGGGAGGGTAGAGTCCAGGAAGGTTTAATTCGGCAGATTAAAAATAGAAGCCCGAAGAAAATGTCAAGGGCTCCGGAAACACGACCTACCAACGGCGCAATCTGTAAACCCAACGCCGGTGAGTTACGGGAGTCTAAGGCCTGACAACCGAACCATTGGGGAATTTTTTGAAAAATTCAGTCGCACATTCTCAGGCCGACAATCAGCGACACTGTAAAATTGAAAAAATTCCGTTCGTACAGAAGCGCATACACCCTTCGTGCAGAATATTCGTTCAAGATTCCGAATTCTTTACTACTATCATTTTTGACATGTTGTCGGGTAGCTGTTCTCCCCTCTTCAGGAGTCCACAAAGTGCATGTACGACTTAGAGATAATCATGTTAATGACTTTTCGATCTGAGCACATTTGAGGAACGTATTTGGCGTTTCGCCGCGTATATAGGCAGTATATAGGCGGTCTACAGGATTACGTGTAACACTTTCGATCCGCTCTGCAACATGGCATACCGATGATTTCGGAAGAAATTCGTATCCAATTGGTATCGGAGCAGCAGAGGGGTAGGAGTGTGCGACAGGAGTGTGCGACAGGAGCGGAGGACAGAAGCGGAGGGCAGGAGAAGAGAACAGGATCGTGGCACGACCCGTGGGCTAGGAGCATTGTCCACCTGTCCCCCTTCTCTCCCCCCGGCTCACCGCTTTTGTCCCCCTGGTCCCCCTGGAGGCACCTGCGTGACGTCACGCGAGGAAACAGCTGGTCGCTCCTTTCTTACCTGCTTTGCACTCCGCTTGGCGCTCTTCATTTCGTGGGGGAAGTGAGAGGAACTTCCCCACTACGCGTTCTCGCTCTCGGTCTCTCTCTTTCCTGGCCGTCGGCCTCTCACTTCGATTCCTGTCAGTTCGCTCTGTCTTTCCGTCTTTCACCCGCTCGCTTCGCTCCTACTTTACGTCGCGAACTTATCGCGCTTTATCTATCCTAGACCTTTCCGCCTTCTCTGTTCGTCTCGCGCAGACCTCTCGTCTGCTCTTACACCTTTTTTAGTCGTATCGCTGAGCCCGCGCTTTCCCTCTCACTTCAACCGTCGCGAACTTCTTTCCCCGTTAATGCTTCTTCCCGACTCGCCGATCTTCTCTCTTTGTGGCGTGCCGTATCTTTGCCTTCCACGCAGACCGGTCTCGCGCAACTCCTTTCGCCGCGACTCTACACCGCTTCACCAAAGTCGTAGCCCCTTTAACCTCCACGTCCACACCGGCGGCAGTGAGAGAGAAGCACGGGAACGGTCTTTAAACCGGCCGCATGCCACGAGGCAAAGCCTTTATATTGTTACGTTACCTTTCAGCCGAGCGTGCTGCGAGCCCTTCGATGCGAAGGCAAATTTTTCGCGGACGCCACTTTCCACGACTTCCGCCTACGCTCCGAGCGAGATCGGTTAGAGCGTCCTGTCGCAGGCTAATTTACACCTTTTGATGACGATTGAAGGATCGTGTTCCGGCAACAAGTATCTTCCAAAGTCCACGAGTCACTTTTCAACGGACTCGCTCGTGTCCGCCAAAATCATTTCTCTTTTCATAATTCCAGGGAAAAAAGCCGAGCGGGAGCTTTGTTTAGCAAGAGAGAACGATGTTCTTGTTCTTTAGGTTCTTCCATGGTAAAAATCGCCTTCTGCCTCCTGCGCACAGACACAGGCGCGCATTCTTTGCCCTCCTCATTCACGTCCAATCTCGTTTACAGGCGCATAACACGCACACATTTCGGAGCGCAGGTATTTCTACATGCATTAAGCGGACAGGACAAGCGAGACACAATGGATATCGGGGCCAGAAACATCGAGTCTAAGATTCTCCTTCTCCGTATCCCTTTCTCCTCGTCTCATTCTCTATATCTCTTGGAACAGGAGACTCAGGTATGCCATGCTACCGTCTCAATGTCCACGGGAGCCACTCGTTTAGCCGTTTAGTTTCTACGTGTAGTCGTTACCTACGATCTGTGAACTCGCGACAGCGCACGAGTGTGCCGAAAATGAGTGGGCAAACTGTAAAATGAAGGACCTGCCTCATTTTTATCGGGCGACTTTCGGAACGATACGTTTTTGTGGTTCCGGGCACGACGGCAGATGGTTCGATTTACGGAGAAGTAAAATTGACGACGACGTTCCACGCACGACGCCCGACGCCCGACGCCGATGTCAGGGGCGGAGTCTTTTAGTGCGATTTCCCTCGATGATCGAGGTTATAATCTTAATTCTCCGTCGTGAAAGGATTTTCACTCCGTATTGTCGACGCCTCAGCCTTCGTCAGATCGCCAGATCGAGCGTACGCGCGGAAAAATTCATTAAGACGCAAAGTGCTATTTAGCGGATTTGCATTCACGTAAAATACCGGAAAATTGAATCAACCTCGTCATCGATGCAATGCGTCATAGCGTTAACTATGACTCTGAAACTTTACCATTAGCTTTGCGGAATCTTGTCTAGGTACACGTTATCCGAAGAAATAGGTAGATACACGAGATAGAGAATTTAATACTTAGAAGCCGAGGAGGAAATTGATTTTGGTACATCTCCGCATTGTTCCATTAATAAAAGTCAGTAAAAGTGGCTAAAAAAATGATAGCAATAGCTTCTGGAATGTTGCTCGAAATATTTAGGGCCCGTCAATTTGACGGGTAAATTAAATGTTAAACGCATGTTGCGTGTGAGCAAATTGATCTTTTAATTTAGGCACTCTAAGCTACACAGTGCACGATTATAAATACGCGTCTTACTTTGAAGAACTCCTTCGTAGAAGCGATAAATCGTGACGTTATCTTCTTTAAGCCGAAGCCGAACGAGAAGAAGAGGCACGTTGGTAAAACGTTCGGCGACACTGCTTAGTGATCGCTGGCGAAGTTTCGCGATGTTGACAGGACGATTAGCGGAAACTTGTGTTTTTCCTGCCACCTCGCGATATATCGCGCCCGATGTTCGGCGAAAGTCCGCCGTTTCTTTTAAAAGTTCGCGCCTGGGCGAAAAATAGAAAACGCTCTTCCCCATTGTCCTTGCCGTTTTTAACGCTCGGCCCGTCGTCGCGTTTTGCCGATAATCCGTTCGCGGAATTACCAACGAACTACCAACGCGCGGCG
The DNA here is from genome assembly GCA_033815515.1 of Cryptocheilus praepositus. NCBI lineage: Eukaryota > Metazoa > Arthropoda > Insecta > Hymenoptera > Pompilidae > Cryptocheilus > Cryptocheilus praepositus. The sequence goes on along the minus strand of JAWWQZ010000256.1, from coordinate 5,073,251 downwards.
CTACCAACGGAATAATTAGCGGAAATTCCTATCAGTCATCTCGCTTCTTCCATTAGTCAAGTATACAAGTCTGCTACGGGTTCAAGTAGAACTTAGTAGTACTTCATTCTGCGTTACGATTTAGATAAGTGTTAATTTGAGAAGGAAATTGATCGTTTTTCAAATACAACGTGGCCTGGCCCGACAGCAGCGAAGGCTGGGTTCAAATGGGCGTTCAAATGGGCGGCCATTTCACCGCGTAATCTTCTTAGCCGACATGTTAATGATTTATTTTTTATTGCCATTTTGTATGAATGAGTTTGCCCGATTCTAGTTGCGATGATGTAACAAAATGTCGAACGCCGGAGTATCCACTCGGAGCGGAATTAGAATTCTCGGTCATCGGGCGTGACGCATCTGAGTCATGACACATTTCTGCTCACCCACGACTGCATAGGAAACCATTGTAAATTCCCCACATCCGCAGCGAGCGTATTTCCATGCGGTCCGTTCGCGGTACGCTCGCAATAATTAATAAGCTCGACGACGCGCACGGGTTTTCGGAAAAAATCGCGGCCCGGGCACTTTGCGTCGGCGCCGCTGCTGCATACAACCGCTCTGTCCGGGGCAACAAAAAACGTGAGCAGCGCGAGCTTATCTTAGAAATGTGCCACATGTTATCCGCTGCGTCCATCCTTATCCGGCGCGGTATCAGGCGTCTCCTTTCCTCCCTGCGCGTCGCCTAGGGAGTAAGAAAATGAAAGAAAGAGAGGGAGGAAAGGCAGTGCGAGACGGGGCGCACGGAAGAGGGGGCGGACAAAGGAAAGAAGAGCAGAGGAAAAGAGAGAAAGGTTGTCGGAGGGATTCGGATTCTCCATCTCTATCACTTTTTCGTTCATTCCGTTTTAACTCACGCGCCCGTCTCTTCATCCCGCCGACACGAAACTCGTTCCTCCTTCTCGGCAGAACTCCACGTCGCCTCTTTCTCCGTTCATCCACCCTCTCTCACTTCGCTTCATGAGGTTTCTCCCCTCGGCGCAGATAGTGCAACTGCATATACACTCGAGATGTACGACGTTCGGCTCGGATGGCGTCGGCCCCACTTCTAACTAGATTTATACAACGTTCAATCCTCACTCTTTCTTCTCCAAAGTATAACCCCCTTCCTCCTTCCAATCTCCCCCGCGCGGTCGGCTGCAAACTGTTAAAGTACGCGTGTAAACGGACATGTGTACTTGCGCACTTCTCGTCTACCTGTCTATCTATCAATCAATCGGTTTATCTATATCTGTCTATCTATCATAGGCGCACACGTAAGTTTCTGCCCGTATGTGCATCCGTTGTATGTGTGTGGGCTCGAACCACCTCTCTCTCGGAATATCTCCTATGCGCACGATCCTCTCTATCGGGAATGCATGCGAGAAATTACGTACACACACGATTACACGTGTGCACACGTGTTCCTGTGCATGTGGCAGCGGTCGGTAGTCGTAGCCAAGGGACAAAGCGTTTCGTTCCTGAGTCCAGGCTACGTTAAAACTACAGTTAATTCGCTTGATGGACGCGTGGCGCTGTTCTCCATTACTCTTTCACATGCACGTGTGCATGCGTGGTCGCAATGCGCAACGACGATCGTTTCTCGTCGAACGGCGAAGAGCCGATATTTAAAGGGGAGGACACGTCGTGGGAGGATTAGCGACTCAAACGAACGTCTACGCGACCAATTCATAGTCAGAGAACAGATCCGCGTACCTTCGCATATCTGAACGCAGAGCGCAATTACGCGTCTCAGGGTATGTACATAGATTTACGGATTAAATAATCGCTTACGCGTAGAAAGAGACAAAAAAGACGTAAAATTGCGAAAAACAGTGGGGGCAGTCGGATGTTCCTCTCATCTCGTTCTACTCTAACCTCGGATACTGTCGTTATGACGCTCGATCTTGTATTATTTACCGGAGTAAATGGAGCGTGCGATCGACGTTTGTCGTGCGGCGCGCAATGTCGCCCACATATATACGGGCGACCGTCTGTGCAAGGCTCCTACATGCACACGTACATGCAGACGTTCCAGCTTACAAATAAGTACGTTCTCATACGAGCATCCGGGCACGGCTAGGTACTCTCGCGATTCTAAATTATTTATTAAGTGCCACTCTTGAAATTACGACGCCGTCATACGCCTTTCTTCCCTTGCATTGTTCGATACTCGACAGTTTCTCGACCGTTTTCCAAGTCACCCGCAAAACCGCACGCTGCCCAAACACGTTTATTCAAAACGGGCAATGGCATGCCGTTTTATTCGTTCAAATAGTTACTCAAAACTTGATTGGACAATTTCCTCTATATGTTTCGCACCCGTTGGCGTCGCCGAATCAGGAGTCGGCAATGATGGAGTGTGCGTGTTTGAATAAACGTATTCCATTATTGTAGACTCCTGCTGTTGGGGTGCCAGTGGCACCGAAACGTACAAAGAATTATCCAATGAAGCTCTGAGTAATATTCCAACTAATAAAAGGGCTTACCCTTTCCTGTTTTGCATTAAAAGGTTGAAAGAACACAAACATGTAAAGTGGCCGATGCTATCAGAAGTAGAACGATCTATAATGCGACCTAATAATCTAACGACTGCAATGATTCAGTAATAATAATGATCGTGAGTGGGTGGCCGCAAGGAGAGGCTCACAATTTCATTTAATTAACCCCGCAAGGAAGCGAGCAAGATGTAGATTAGAAGTGTGTCGCTTTCGTGACAGCATTTACGCGACGCACGTTCGCAAAAAGCACCACCTGTACAAGGCTATAGTGTGTATGCTTTACGTATGCCTCGGTGGCACGCGAAGCCGGCTTCAAAAGCGAATAGAATCCGGCCCTCCCTCAGGTAAACTTAAACTTCTTGCCGTATCCTCTGCTCACCCTTTCACCCTTTACTACGGGTTCTTTTTGTCCCTAAGAAAGCTCCACGCGTACAGTCTACAATCTACGTAATCGTAGGATTCTCAAGTCTGTCTAGCTTCGAGCACACATGCGACGCACTCGAAGATCATCCTACGACATTACTGACTTTTGATTGCTGTATGACAGCAGACGAAATGACAGTCTTCAACGTTCGTCTCCGATAACATAAGAATACAAAGAAAATTCATATTTAACAAGTAGAGTGCCTAACATGCGATGTCTGTTCCGCCGACGTAAAAATACTTCAAAGAACAAGAGGCGCAAAAACAGAATTACGCGAAGGAACCGAAGAGCAGAAACCGGATAGACGTGAAAGAGTGAAACAGTAGCAATGCTTAATTATCGCGAAAATAACTGGCGCAACGCGCAGGGGCCGGATTTATAAAATAGCAACGCAGCCCGCGAGAACTCTAGTCCCAACGGGGATACGGACAACACGGATGGAAGAGAAAGCACGCGAAACATTTCGTGCACTAACCCGTTTTCTTTCTCTCCGGCGTGTAGTCGAATAATATTGATCAGACAAGGTTCGACGACGCGTTGACCGTGGAAAAAAGACGCGAGAAGCGAAGGGAACCGTTTTATCGAGCGCTCTGGTAATTCAACTCCCCTTCTGTATATCGCGCGCGCACATAACACCCCCCCATTGAGATCGGCACGACCTCGCTACTAACAGAGAAATCCTCCGCGAGAGACTGAAAGGGCCCGTCTTTGTGCATCGCGACTGCGTAAGATCAAAAAACTAAGCGACTATTCCCCTCTGTCGCGTCGAAGGACTCGTCACGAAGCGACGCCGGCCGGTCTGTTAAGCTAATATTGTAATTCATCTTTTCAAACCCGAAATCTCATCCATACGATAGAAACAATTGTTATCGGTGCTGCCACACAATAAGATCTTTGATTTTCTTCTTGAAGAATTTTCATATTTTTGTCAGTGGCAATAATTATAAGCTAGAGAACCTAACCGTACATATATGACGGGTGGAGGTAAAAAAACTGAGTAACTAACCCTTCTGTCGCGGTGAAGAACTTCGTATTAAGCCGACGTATTAAGTTAATCTTGTAATGAATCTTTCCAAGCCTGATTATTTTGTAGATATTTTTATATGTTTAACTACATGGCAGAAACAAATATTGTCGGTGCTGCCAGAAGCATATAATCTGAGCGTATCAGTATCTTGTCAGTACACTTATACAGCAGTGCGCTTGAAGAGGTTAAGTTGCTTTCAGATGTAAATTGGCGTCATTAATAGCTTGACGTGCGAGCCTATTAGTGACAACACGATCTTTCGTAATTCCTATTTGTTAGCTAGGTCGGATTACGGTTACATTCTGTTAATTAAACGTGCGCCGCGGAGGTAGCGAATCTCGTTCCTTTTTCGAAACGTCTAGTTACGAGCGAGTAAACTTTGTTTTTATGAAACATTAAATATGTTTTTAGACGGGCGCCGTTGAATATCAAGTAATCGCGTAAACTTACGCAGCGCTTCACGTGATCCTGTTTGTCACGCTCTGGCTGGCACCTGCCGCCTGCTTCCCTTTCAATTAATCGCGGTAAAAGTGTCGCCGATCGCGAGATTCGCTCGAGACCAGTGACGTAAGATAAGGGGAAAAAGTGAGGCGCGTCGTCGCGAGAATTTAGAGTGAAACTTTCCTCGACGAGAGAGACCAATTAGGAGAGACTTGCGAAGGGGCTAGGAGAAAAATTCTCGTCACATCCAGCAAGAGGTGACTTTCGACGGTGTAAATCGGCGCAGAAAAGAAAAGAAAAGGTATGCCGTCGACATTAGACTATCGTGCGCTATCGTTATCTCAAATTCTAACGAACTTATCGATACGTCGATTGTGAGACAATTAGCCGTGCGTAACGGCGATCATTCTATTTATGGGACATTAAGTGTATGCGCACGGTTAGATAACGGGCGTTCTAAGTTACATAACGATCTCGCGACGTCGTCATTATCAAGGTCTAATTTTGAAGTGAAAATTCGCCGGCTAACGATCGCTCGCTAATGGGATGAATGATTCGCGGGCAATAACGCGAGCCTCCCAGCTCGGAGCTCGAGTTTTTCAATGTCTCGAGGCGAAGTATGAAAATCGGGAATTTTCCCCCGGAACCAATTTGCCGCGCGGATTACGACTATTAACAGCCGGGCAGAAGTCCGTCTCGACTCTCTGTATTACGGCTCTTCAGCCGTAGCAACCCTTCTCTTCGTTCTCTTCGTTCCCCTCCTTCTGTTGGTTCGCTGCCGTTGTCCTACCTTGTTTCGCCCCCTTTCTCATGCTAATCCCTCCTTAAATAAGCGTCGCTATTTTCAGCGTTTAGGCACTACGGCGCTACGTGAATCCTCGCGACTCTCCATATTGAGTCGCGTCCAATTATTATTCGGCAACCCATTTGTCCCGCAATTCTGCAGTCTACTCGACTAAGCTCCGTTTCAGATGCAAAACGCCGCGATGCCGCGTTCTCGATTATCGAAAAAGTCCGCGCTCGACTCCGATGGGCGCTTCTTTCTTGCCGGTCGGCTCTTATATTGATCGGGCCGTTCGGATTTTTGTCATTTTCTCAATGGCGCGCGCCTTCGAACGGTTCGGCGGACGTATTGATCGAGTCGTCGCTAATTCTGTCATTTTCGCGTAAAAGAATACGCTTTGTGCCGCTGTAAGTACCGATATTGATTCTCAGTGAAGCGGGACGCTCTCTTTATTATCGCCGCGACGAAAGGATACTTTTTCCGTCGCGCGTCATGAATAATCGGCGGGCGACGTTCGGAAATTTCTCTATTTTTCGCGCCGCCTTGTATTTAGCCTCGGAACTTTACGGTCAGGCGAAAATACGTAAATGGACGAACGCGATACGTGACGCAAGTGCAATTAGCCGGCAGGCCCTGATCCTCGCCGAACTTTATTATCGATTGGCCAAGGAAACGTAACAATAAAAAAGGGCCAGTCGGATCGGGGAAGAAAAATGCCGCGAAGTTGCGCGACCAAACAATGAACTTTCCATTGTAGCCGACGTCGGTCGGATTTGGCGAGTAATTATTTCTAGGCAGAAACCAATTTGAACTTTCTTCTAGTGCTACTGTTTTTATTAAATTGATTCGTGGGAAAGGGGCAAATGGGGAAAGGGCGAGAGGGAGAGAGAGAGAAAGAGAGAGAAAGAGGAGAAAAGGAGTACAGTTAAGCCTGTCAGCCGCATAACGGACGAGCGTCTACTTGGATCCGCGTTAGCGTCTATTGGCTTCCTGCTTTCGTGGCAAAACTGGATGCGCAGTAGAGTGAATAACTTTGATAGCGTTCTGGAATGGCTGTTTACCGGGCCTTGTTACAGGCAAACGCAAATTTATCTTTTCACCTACAAAATGATTCGCAGCGACATATTTGTCTTTCTAATCAACGTCTCAACGTTATTCGCTTTACAATAGTATTCGTCCTTTTAATCGCAAACATACGCCGTATATAGTTCGCATATACTTTATTCGTATGTCAATTTTGGATGTTATCGTTTTTTGTTACTTTCGTATACGCGCGCGGTTCGGATCGAAAACTGCTCGGCCGTGCTGATAAAAGTCACCGTGTGCCAACATCACGTTCGACGACGGCCTCCGGCCTTGACTGACGTCATTCCGTTGTAAACAATTACCGCTGAATAAGGCGGGTTCCTTTTAACCATTGCGTCGCGTCTTTCTCCCTCTTTATCGCCGCGACGATCGCTTAAATTTCGAAAATCTTTTCCTCCGATCGCCGCCGATCTATTATGCGCGGCTCCGAAATGTTGCGCAACGCTTTCCGCCAAACGCGGTCGTCGAACTTTACACAAAGATCATTAATCGCATAGCTCGCCTATGTTCAGCTATGTATGTCGTTCAGCTGAGCAATGATTGGAAACCGGCGAGAAAGACGGAGTCGTTCAGTGAAATTCACCTTCTCAGTTTCGCTGCGGCGCAAATTTATTTTCGTGCCCGCCGTCCGCGGCTAAATCGTCTTTTAATCGTCCGGCAGGTTTCGTCTGACATTGCGGACAGCACGATTCGCTTTGGGACTCGTTTCGGCGTCCGATAATGAGCCTGTCTTCGCTATAATATGCGCGGCCCAATGTTGCTTTATAGATAAGCCGAATGATACGCCGATACCGTGATCGGCTAATTTTCAACTATTTAATTGCGCTCGACTTTATACCACACTGTGGGGGCGTCACGTAGGCCGTTTCAAAGCTGTTTTCTTTCACGTGTCATTCTCAAACGCTTTATTTACCAGCGGATAGCTGCGATGTCGAAAGAAATCCTATTTTTCAATCAATATTATGTTGTGTGATAAGATGTATACTTTGTGGTTGTGTACCGGTGGACGGTATGTTATGTTTAAACGATTAGCTGCAAAACACAAAGATGATGCGCAACACGTGTCGAAACGTCGAGTTATGCGATTTATAGATAATTGTTTACACAAAGAGAAATTATAAAGACGAAACGTAACGTGTGTCGAAATATCGAGATTTGCGATTTCTGGATAGCTATTCTGATATAAAGAAATGACGTAGCGGCCATGCAGCTTGTGTTAAAACTGTGTTAATCTTGTGATTTCTAGATAACTCTTTCCATATAATAAAATGAGAAAGACAACCCGCAATGTGCGTTCAACCGTCGAAATAAAGAAATTTTGCCCGTTGTAGACATTTATCGTATTACGTTGCGCGTGATTAACGTCAATTTCCATTGCAAACGATTTTCTGCGTGAGAGATATCTGAATGGTCCTAAGAACAGTTACACTGATTCGCCGACAGCCGAGCAGTAACTCTGCAATAATCGCGAATCAAACGGCATTGACAGAAGTACGGATTAGCCGAAGGGCGAGAAACTTGGCTTGTTGAGCGTGTGCAATTTGCAAAGACAAGTCTGTCGACCTTGGGACGACAATGCGTCGTGGCGAATGATCGCGTTCCCGGCGGCGTCGCTCTTGCGAGCTACAAATCTTCGACTTCGCTCCTTCTCTCTCCTTTTCCCGCCTGGCGTCGCCTCGCGTCGACACTCCTGTTACCCGCGACGCGAACAATAACATTCACTTATCGCCGGCAAAACAAAAGTCCGCCGAGACGTGCCCAATCGTTGATAAAGAATATCGCGCGATCGATTCAGCGTTATCTTCGAGCGCGACGTGAAAAAGTAACGACGAGAAACAACCGGTTCATATATTAACCCTTAACGCTCCGCTTATTTTATTAATAACGAAAATGGAAGCTTTGGTTTTAGAAATAGGCAAATTGCAAGTTTTTCTTGTCTTTTAGAGTATGCGATGCAATTTCTTTTGGACCGTTTCTCACGATATGAAGCTTTCTAATTAAATTATGTCTGAATACTTCAAAATCAAATACGTCTTCATTTTAACTGACCTCGTAATTCGTATCATAATAGTCTTCTTTCTTCGTGTTTTGATGAATGAAGAAGTTAAAAAATAATTTTACCTCAACATTATAGAAGTAGTATGTTATCAGTAAAGAAACAAATAACTAACGCCAATAGTAAAATATCATTTTAAGGGTAATCATGTTAATTACATCATACGATGAGAGAAATGTTAGATATCTCCGTAGCTAAGGGTTAATACGTTGAGTGCCATATTGATTATCTATGACCGGAGATTGTTTCTTCGATGGGGCCGCAATAGTCATCAGTGACCAGAGTATCTTGAATGTTCAGAATAATTAAACCACGTTAAATGCGCTATGGACAAGGACATTATTTTATACAACTATATTCCTTATTATTTTGTCATTAGGCGCAAATGTAAATCTGGCGTGGCAATCAATGTAGTGACACATTAAACGAGGTGGCCATGTTATTTGGTTTTCCGTTTTACCAATGGGTAAATACAAAAACTTCAACCAAATAAAAAACATTTTGGTACCATCTGTTGAATTTGACGTAATTATTAACGATATTTTAACGATATATATCTGTTTGATACTATAACTTGATATTTTGGCACTAGATGTATACCTTATCAAAGAACTTGTCGAAGTAATAATACCTACCTTTGAGAAATGCACGCATTTACTCCCGAAACGTCAGATTATGGTTTCCAACGAAATAAAAAGAAAATTGCAACATCATTGCCGTGTCAGTACTGATTACGCGCACACCAGGTGTATGCCTTATAAAAAAGAATCAATTTTCTACCCTGCCCTTGAACCAGTGAAGAAGGCGGTATGCTTATCAAAGATATCTTCGATAAGCGCACACATTTAGTGAAAGAAAGTAAAAAAAATGGCAGTGTCATTAACGTGTTAATAATGAGTAGGTGTGGACGTGACGTCATCGATGCGCGGTGTCATCGAGGGAATCTATATGTGCAGTGATCGTTAGCCGTCGTCGGCTGTCGGGGCTGTTCAGTTCGCGTTCGCAAGCTCGCTGTCTCTCGAATTCGGGCCGTGTGAGAAATTAGACAACGCGTCGTTCTCTCCTCTCGTCTCTTTTCCTCTCAATGCCAGGCCGCGTCACAATTCATTTCCCAACCGGTGCGCTGTCCGACATTCTTATCCTACCTGCCAGCCTTCTCTCTCCTTCCCTCGAATTGCCCGCGCTGCGCTCTCGTCTCTTTCTCTCTCTTCATCCCTGTTCCCGCTCCGTATGTACAGTTAGACCTCGTCGAGTAACACGCGGTGAAACGCGACTCCGGTGGCCACGAGAGAGACGGAGAAGCGAGAGAACGAGAGGCTAATATCGTGCATCGTAAGCGGAATTGCGTTTCGTCTAAGAGGCGCCGTTTATCAGAATCACCGTCATCTACCTCCGACGAACTAACGGTATTCCCGGTTATCGGAATTTATTTTGGATACTGCTCGCAAATCCATAAGCCTTTCTATGGGTGGATTGCATGAAAACCTGTTAACCGTTTGCCGAGGAAATTGTGTGAAATCGAGCACTGTTGTGCCGAGTCACACGATAGTCACTTGAACTTCTCGGGAAACGCGTACGCGGACGTGTCTGCGAGTTTAGCAAATATTCTTATATATATTTAGCCCCGCGTGCGTGCAGTATTTAGTTTTTGTTGTGCCAGTGGTGTTTGTCGATTACGTATATCAGTCAGCTGTGGGTCACGTTGGACGTATGTATGCGTCGATTGTCCGAGAATTGTTATATGGATGTTAGACTGTTTTACATTTCATCAGTTCGGCCTTATCGTTCCTGTGGAATGTCCGATTATGAAGAGCGTTTGGTCGGTAAAAGTAGACGTCGGTGGGACGTTTTTGCTGAAAGTGAAAGTCGTAGAACCCGATGGGGCAATGTTAACTTTTACGTTGTCGAAATGGGAATGCCGCTCGTTGGCACTGGATCACCTCAACCGAGCACGTCTTGCACAAAAGCATTGCATCGCATTGATCAACAGATTATTTGTAAGGATTTTCCGCGTTATAACATCTCACCGAGCCCCGTTACACACGACGTTCGTTTGGTTAATCACCGGCAATATCGGTACCAACCTCGAAACCTATTTCCTCTCTATTTACGTATTTCTAAAGTCTTACTCCGTATCGATCATGCGAGGATTTGCTTTCTAATAATGGAAGTACGTTTTCCTACACGTGCCACTTCTGTCAGTGCGCTTAGCCAGGAATATACTTTTACATATCCAACACGAACCCCGGACTCGACACGTCGCGTCGGAGTGCACTAACAGGTTACTAACGTACGTTAATGCCAGCCCCTCGCCGTTTATCTACGCAACAACTTGCCGCCGCGCAGGATATTTTCGTTGAGGCCCGGCAGGACGTTTTTCGCGGCTCACTTTCACGCCTCGCGTTTTAGGCAACTGACCGCTCGGTCTCGAAGCAATTTTACTCTTTCCGACGCACGCTGCACCGAGAGTTTATCAAGTCTAATGAGCCGATCGGCTATGACACTCGAGGCCGTGAGAATCGAAGGATCCTACGGTCGGATCGATAGCCGCCGGATCGATTGCCGTTGATAGAGATAGAAAGTCAGTGCTGGTGGACGCTAGCTAGTAGACATCGGTAGTAGGCAGTGGGCGAAGGCAGCGGTAACGCTGGCAGATCGACAAAGCGGTGGAGAAAGACGTTCGTGTTGGTGCCCGATGTATCGCGCGGCGCTTTGACCCAGAAACCCACTTTCCTACCGAATTAAAAGCGAAATCACGAAGTGTGTGTACGGACGGGCAGGCCTCGAGCGTAGAGATAGGCTAAGACGTAATAAAATACAATATGACACGGGGCAAGGCGATCTAATAAAGCCGTTGCTAGTTCGCTGGCTAGCGAAGCGTCGCGATTTTAAATAGAAAGAAAATAGGAAAGGTCTCTCGCTCGGTGTTAGGTGAGAAGATATAACGAGGTCGCGGTGCATGTCGCAACGGCCGAGCATTTGGACGCTCGATTTCCTGGACACTCGACGACTATTCTTCCAGCTTACGTGAGGCGTACGTGACGATGGCGATCAGCTGACGAAGGACGCCCGGAATGTCTTACGGTTACTTATTGCGTCTTCGTTTTTAAGCCTCTCGTATGAGGACGATCATGTTGCGCGATATTCGAGCGTCGTCAAATGTTTTTACTGCCGCGGCGCGTCTTCACTCTTCGTCGCTAACCATACTCAATTTTCGCCGGTCGTTCGGAAGGGAAAGATTCGCAATTATAGTTTGCAGCATCTTATCACGTTGCGTTAGAGAAAAGCCGTCAGGTTTGAAGATCCAAAAAGCGATGCGACTTTTGGCAAGGGTGAGAAAGTAAGATAGATAGGGTTGCGAACGTACGAGGTCAACAGGGGTGGCTGAAGGACGAGCGCCGTCTAAGTTTTACGGCTTTGTACGGCGGGCATAGAGGTCAAACGTACGCCGACGACCTTGACTCCTTTCGTCGCTGTCCGTCGAATGAAGGGTCGCAAGTACATAACGCAGCGAGCTTCGGGTAGATCTTGCAAATTCGCATCGCCGAATGCGATAATGCGCACTGATTACTGGCCATCGAATGTTCGCTTGCCCGCAGTGACTGCCTATCCAAATGAATATGGAATAGGGGGTATGGAATATGTGTAACGGTACCTTGGCGCGGTCGAATTACCGCGCGAATTCTATCGTTGCGCGTAATGGAGCAACAGCCGTCGTCTAGCGGAGATTCCTGCCCGGCAAACGAGGAATTAGAGGCGCGCGTTATGCTCGTTAACTCTTCCCTCGCCGAGAAACAGGATAACAACGGCCGCGGATCCGAAACTTCAATAATTCTGACGCAAATTATCGGCCGCGAGGATTGCTGACTCCGCAGAAAAGCGAAGCGCAAATTATTAGCTCTGCGAATTCGTACCTTCTGAACTTTCCGAAGCATTCACCCGGAACTTTGCGGATTCAAAGATTTTTGTCGTTACGCACGGCACAATTTCGCGGTGCGGCTACTTTCGCTTACTTTCGGAGGCGACGAGTCTCCCTATGCTATCTCTACTCTACCCGCATTAACGTAGCAACCCTTTCATCGCTGACAGCCGACAGCACGCAGTAAGACATCTCTCTGTGCAGGCGGCTTCTCGTATCGCAAAAATAGACGAACGTCAGTGTCGGCTCTCGACTCGAGAAGTCGAGAGAAGTGACGGCGATGCAGAGTAACACACGGCAGGAAGACGGAGAGGGAACGAGGAAGGGAGAGAGCGCGAGAACGGGCAAATAAAGAGGCGGAGGAGAATAAAGAGCGGAACCCCCTCGGTGATTATCGGCCGCGTTTAATCTGGTCTACATACACCCTTCGATCTTTCCCGCCCTCTTTACTCTTCTCTCTCTCTCTCTCTCTCTCTCACACACACACATTTGCTCGCTCTACCCACCCTCGGCTTCTCATCGTTCGTCGTCATTCCTGTCGTAGTCGGCAACAACCGAATCGACGACGTGCGCACACGTGTTTATGAGCGAAACTTTCATTGGGGGTAAGGGACGAAGTTTCATGGCGCTTCTCTTTCACTCCCTCTCTTCTTCTCTCACTCCGAGAAGCTCGATCGATGATGAGCGCGGCCCTCTCTTAAGGGGGCACACGTAACTCGGTGCCTGACGAAAACGAAAGGTGTTTTCGATCTGACGTATATTCGTCAATCCTGGCGTCAGTGTCTCACCTTGATGTACTTTCGATACACGCTGATGGAGTATTTTTAGCGAAAGTGGGACGATTGTTGATAATGTGCGTTTCTTAGAGATTCTTCCTTCGCAGGCTCACGCAAGTTGTATTCATGTTGGACGGTAGAAATCAGAATTACGTTATGACGGTGTACGATATGTTATGCTACGTACCTTGCTTGCTGCACTTTCTCCACATAAAAGTACAATTTTAATTAACAGTTGATGCCGGAGGGAAAACGTTCATCCTAGGCTCATTCAAACCTGTCGAAAAGGAATATGCGGTCAAAAATGGAAGGGAAATTTCAATTTTTTTTTTTTTTTTAGACCTGCACCATTCGATAGAGGGTATTTTGCCCTGAAGATAGACCACTTTCCGCCTGTTGAACTCTTGATAGTTCCCGAGATATGACAATTTTAAGAAAGTGAAAAAATTTTTTTTTCAAAATAACTGATTACGATTAGTCCCACGCGAAAGTGCGTCCAAAGAGCTTTAAGAAAACCTGTATTACTTATATATTTCATTCACTAGTTTAGGCGGGACAGGGCCTTGAAGAAATCGAGAAAATCTTAAGGTATACCCCTTGCCATTTTTGCCAAAAAATGATGGTCCTCAGATTCAATCGCCGCTTTAATATATCAAAGGGGGTCGAAAACAATTCAGAACGGCGCAAGCCGAAATAGAAAATTCGTAATAGTTTAGGAGTTATGACCAAAGGAAGATTAAAAGTGAACGAAAAATACCAATGTTTTGGGATTATTGGAAAGGGACGCACATATGTTCACCTTTATTCACGATACCATTAGTATGTTGTAAAATGAACGTGTCAGAGCTTGTTGAGACACTCAAAGTGTTAGACATATGGTAACTCGATCTGTTAATTGTCTTTTAGTAGCCTGTTTGCGTGGTACATTTATTGTAAGTTCATAGTAAGTAACCAACAGTAACGAAAAATGATGTTCAATAAAGCAAAAATGTTATTCGATCAAGTCGTCAAGATAGAAAAGCGTCAATAACCGAAATACGAAGTTTGACCCATATTTGTACTCCCACGCGATCGATGAGACGCGCGGTCTCTTAAGGACGATACATCATGGCGAAAATGAAAGCTGTTTCGAGGTTACACGGCTCATCGCAAGTTCATCAAAATCTACATTTCACTGTGAAAAATCTCTCCCAATACGTTCACTGCGAAATTGATTACATATAATAGCCACGTAGAAAGGAGACAAACTAAAGAATCCCTTTAAAAAAGACAATTTCCCTCGAGACTTATTACTCGCACGCGTCAGAATATTAAGTAGTAGCCAAGCAGTCGTCCTTTGAACGCTTCTTACTAAGAAAAATATAAAATGAAAGATAATAAAAGATTATAAAATACTGAAAGATGCGCAAATATCTGCATAATAAGCGGAGATAGTAAACGCAGATAAACGTTCGGTAAAGTTCGACAATAGGCTATCATTGACCCAATTTTCTCGCACGTCGATTCAGACGTCGCGACGTTCGCGTACGCACATCGGTATATATCAATCCGAAAAACCTTCCTCCAGACTAGACCCTTTTTTTGCCAGCGGGTCTCAGGGGTCGGTCGGGGTAAAATCTGCTGGCCAACTTTCAAGGGGAGACGGGTCGATCGCCGTCGAGACGGGGCGCGAAGAAAAAAGTTGCCGTGCTAATGGAGACTTCATTTTACTCCGATGCGAGCAGCCCCGGCAAATAATTTTCCGTCTCGCGCGAATTAAAGTGCCGCAGCGGCGTCATATAAACGCCTAACTCCTACCATTGTCGTGCGCTCCGCATTGTTACAAAGTGCCACTTCGTCGTACATGGCAATTTATAATTAACGGTATACGTTAATACGCCATGTGCGCCATTACACAGATCGTCTGACAACAGCGGTGCAGTTGCAATGATAGAAAAAACAGTGTGTACAGGCATTGGTTTATACGACAACTTTTTTACGTACCGCGTGACGAGGAACTGGTAGCGCATTTATGCGTTTATCGTTTTTTTTTTTCGAATTTTTACACGTAATTAAGGATGGCGGCGATAAAATTGCACGCTCGTGTCGTTGCCATGTTTTTATCTATGAAACACCGGGCCACGGTGGGCTGTAAATAATTTTCCGTTTCACGGCCGGGCCCTTCATGTTGCTAAATCTGACGAGGTTAGACGCCCTCGGGTTACGCCATTGACCCAACTTCGGAACCCTCGTTTTCATTAATCCTTTCAGCATCGACCCCGTCTCGTTCTCGCGGACCTACGCATACGGGCTGCGTTCATCGATTTATAGCGTGAACGGGGATAACAAACATGTCACGCGGTGTGCACGATGCCTTTTTTCCTTTTTAACATTCCCTTTGTTTCATTCATGCTTTGACATAACACAACAAATGACTAACTTTTTCTTAAATCATTTGTATTAGCGTAAATAATTTTTGATCGGTACGCCACTGCAGCGGCTCAATTAGCCGTTAGAACAGTGTAAATTTATTCACCTCTAACTCTATTTAATTGAATCGCATAGTAGAAAGCAGTACAAGATACAAATCGCAGTTACACGATGCCTTTTTCATTTTTAACAATCCATTTGTTTCATTCATGTTTCGTCGTAACGCTACAAACGATACGTACCAATGGAAAAATCGCAAACGCAATCCTTCTCAAAGGTCTAGTAATCATTTTTATCGGATTAACTTTTTCGTAAATAATTTTTCTGCCGTACGCCATTATAGTAGCTTTCATCGAAGTCATCTTGTCGTTAAAACTGTAAATGTATTGACCTATAACTCTATCTAATGTAATCAACAAGCAGAAAGGACAACAACACAGAAATCGCAGTGACATTGTTTACGCGCAGTCCGCGTCAAACAGTGACACACAGAGGTACAGTCAATCAGGTGACAAAGATTGAATCGTCAGCTGTACATAAGTAGGAGAAAACGGTGTTACGTAATCGCTGCGTTAGCACTAAAATTCATCGTTGCAAAGTCGAAGAGCTTTTAACTAGCTCTTCGTTTGCTTTCAAGTCGAGTCGAGATGTCCAGCGACCTTTTGACTTCCGCCGGATGGCAGGGCGCGGAGGAAGGGATTCCTTAAGAAAACCACTGCCCTCCTACTTCATTCAGACCTCCGCTTGAAACGCAACCACCACTTAAGCAGACTTCCCGAGTGTTACGCCGCACGCTTTTCACGTGAGACTTTCTTTTTCTCCTCGCAGTTTCTCCTCCTTTCCCACCCCCTCCAGCGCAATCGATGTTCATGCGTAATCGCAATGCCATCGAGTCTACCATTGTTCCATCCTCCTACACTGGTACTCAGGATGTATGAGATTCAAGTAGGCTAGCCGGTATTCCGAATTCTACCTTTTCAGTTTGTGAATTTCCCAGGTTCGCGGAGACGTGCGTGCATCACTCTGCTCGGAGTCGAACTGTGACATTTATACGTAGATGTTTCCAAAGCATTGTAGATACGATTGCAATCGAAATGAAGGGAAACCCGATATAATTCGTTCCACATGCACTTCTGAATACTTATTTATGCATTTATTCCATAATGCGCATTAAATAGGTGAATCTGGTCCAAATTATATGAAATTTCGGTTGAAAAAATCTTACCGATAAATTAGGAAGAAGTGGAGATGAAGAAAAGTCAATTCAAAAAGGAATATTGTTATATTATGACCCGCTAAATCGTAAAATCGTGTCAAAGGAATCGCGTCGCGTGTGGCATTAGGATAACAGCCGCTAGGATCAATTTTATATGGGCGTAGGAAAACCAGGATGGACATTGTAAAGAAAGAATCAATATGGCCAGTGTGAGATATTTTACTGTACAGTGGCTTCTTTCACGGGAGTTTACAGTTTGACAGGCCATAATACAATAACATAACTTTCCATTTGCATTTTTGTAATCTGAATATTTTCGTAACGTATCTTATACCAGATTTATTTGTTCAATACAAAATAAGTTACCCAGTAACTGTACAGAAGTAAATATGGACTGAATCATATCGCATTTACTCTCATTTCGATCACAACAGTACAGCAATATGTTATAAAGATTTCCATAGAGAACATGATGCCATGTATTCGTTATTGCACTGGTACATTGGTTTTAAATGTTCAGTCGCCTCGACTCTAGTCACCTCATTGCGGTTCGGCGAACTATAAAAGCAAGGGTGTGCGTCCGCATAAAGAGTGTTCCTATTCTCAAACCGTCCCAATTCGATACTGTCGAGAGATGAGAAGGTGAGATTTTCCCGTAGATCGAAAGGTCTTGCTCCCGTGTATGAACAGGTCTCGTCGGCTGTCTTTCACGCTCGGGTCACTCAATCAGCAAATCCTCGGAGCGATGTTGGCCTCGCGGTTTGTCTTCGTCTTCTCGGACAGCTCTCTGTCGCCCGTATAACCGGTACATAATCGATATCGCCATACCCAAATGCCTTATAACACGGGTTATTGATTTGCAACTCCGCCTCTCCGGCAGCGTGTACGCGCATAACGCGGGCATAATAAACCGTTCGTCGGGGACGTGGCGTACGAACATGTGTAGTAGATGTGCAGTAGATGTGTGTGCCAGCGGTAAAGTGCGCTAGGTAGGGGGCGACTCCCGGCTAGGTAGGTGTTAACGAGCATCTTTAGCAGGCGGAAAAGATACGCGAATAATGGTAGAATAATGGAGACCGCGCGTTCCTGCCGCATCAGACGGCATTGAAGGCCTTGCGCGACCGTCATACTGCCTTCTTTCATGCTGACGGATTTCCTTTGACACGATCGCTCGCCGTCTCGAATGTGTAAATAAGGATACACTCATTACGTCGTTTACGTCGCGAGTGCATTGTGATACACCTCGTAAATACGGAAGCTGCTTCTTCAATTATCCCGCCATTCGATAGAGATTTTAAAATAGTCGTCGGTCAAATGTCTGCTCGTACTACTGAGCGCGCCAATTTTGTCATTAGGGTACGTCTGGATAAACGTATTCATTTCTTTCCCGCCTTTCCCTATGCTTCCTTTGTCTTAGTTTGGCCTCGTCTCTAAATTGCATCAGCTCTGATACCGATGCCGATGCTTACGGCGCAGTAAGGCCCCTGCGAGTCTAATAGCGGGGTTAGCTCTTGAAACCACTGACAATGACTATTGCGTATTCCTTACACGGAATGGACGACGCCAACAGTGGAAACAGCCTTGTGACTTCTACTTTCTATTGCGTCACGAGTTGTCAGACAGAGGAGGTGGCTCAGGAGAGGCCTTCGTCGGGCCTAGTTTCGAATGTTTCGTTTCGCATTATGTTATTGCTCCTACGTGTATCCATCTCATTCTTTATGCACCAGGGATTTCGCAATCCCATGACTTCTTTTTCCTCCGCTTCTTTAACTATCGTGTTATTTCTTGTTCAGCTGTAATTCTGGAGGTGCTCGACACATAGCTAACCGAATGGGGTGATCTCCCATTTTTGTCGTTAGCAAAGGGTTAAATCAAACCTATTAAATAACTTCAAATTTATCTTATCTTACTTTCAACAAATATACTAAAATGCGTTTTGCATAAACTATGGAAGATACCGAATTATGTTATTTGTTTTTAATTCCGTGTTTCGTATAAACCAGATGCAATAGAGGTTCGTTACCGTCAAATATATTTTATTAGTTAAAATAATTTTTATAAGTTCTCCGTCTTTCAAGTAATGAAGCTTATTCCATGTTAATTGCGAAAAACACACGGTGGCAAGCGTACGCTTAGGTGTGACGCAAACGGTTGGCTAACTGTTAAAATAATAGCAGTACTAAGGTAGACCCATCGTTTTACGTCTGTACGTCGTAAAACTGATAAGGCGGCGATGAAGGAAAAACGGTACCGCGTAATCGTTGTTAACGAACAGACAAGATACATGCCGATACGTGCAATTTGCGGATTTTCTAATTAAGCAGACCGCCGCGAGTAGCCATGCTTCCGGATGCGAATGTCTCAGAACGACAAAACGTCTGCACCCTCTTTCATCCCCGCGGCTTTATCCATCTCGTCAATTGTAGAGCGGATGCGTTGTTCCCGAACAATGCAAACATTATGCCGTGAATTGCGTAACGCTGGAATGATCGTAGCCGCCCGGCGCTTGTCACAAAAGAGACACGGAAGGAGAAAGAGAGTAGAGCGAGAGAGTCGTGAAGAGGGGCGAAGACACTGAGCGCCTCGAAGGGACGAGAAAATATCGGCCAGCCGAATTTCGTAACTTTCGCGAACTCGTTCGGCGCGGGTGTTTTAGGCAAATCCGTGAAAGAAATATTCGGAGCCACGCTAAATCTCTCTGGTGCATGCAACGGTCCATTCGATAGAACTGGCGCGAACTTCGTGTCTGCCCGAACGGTAAAAATCGGTAAAGGATCATTCGCTGCCCGAGTCGATCGGCAGTACGTGTGCTGCCATTGTAATAAGTAAAAACGTAATGATCGCAGCAGTGCGCAGTATGCGCACTCGTAAACTGGCTTCGGCTTTCTAGCAGGATAAGAAATAGCGAGCGTCGAATATTCAACGAGCCATCTCGCTATAGGCGCTGAACGTATCGAGCTTGCACCTGAACCAGTTCTGCCGGCTGCAGTCCCGTCCTCCGAAGCCTCTCCTATGCAACGTTTGCATTTTTTTCATCAAAACGCCCCGAACTAAAGATCGCGTACGCCTGCATGCGACCGATACAATCGGCAGGACATTCCTGCGCCGACAGACTCGATGCATTCGAAATGATTCTTCTCTGTGCGCGCGATGAAAATTCATCGCTACGAATAACATAAACGATAACGCGACCGCTCGGCTCAAAGAGATATAAGGAGCAGGCTTTTTCGGCCACGCAGTGTTCCCTTCCGACGAAATGTTTGCGTCGGTTACACACGCTTTTTTTCCGGGCCGATTTTTCATCTGTCATTTCCGCCTGCCGCTTTATCAGTTCTCGGGAAAGCGTCGTGGAGCTGAATAATTTCGTACGTTTTGCCCTCGCCTTCTCTCGGGCCGCGGTATCGATTGCGGAATTTCGAGGGCCATTAATGATTAGCAGGCATCGAGGCGCAGGGTTGGTGTGTTAGTAGTGTGCGGCTAGTATTGCGGTGCTGCCGGTGCTTCGGGCTTCCTCTGTGCCAGTTGCGAAAGTCTTGTTAAATCGTCACATCAAACTACTCCTTTGTCTCGCCTATTCTTACACGCGTCCCGGTGGCTTTCTCTCAAATCTCCACGAAATCTTCCACGAAAATCTCATTCTTAGCGGTTAAGGTCCGAGCAATTGCCCGGACGGATCTCAGAGTCGATTTCATGACATTTTTACTCATTTTAACGACAATCGAAATATTTTTAAAGCGTGAGAGGACTTTTAACACTCTTTCATTATCCTGATCGAATGTAAAAAGAAACCGAACGAGTCCTTTTTCTTCCCGGTCGCGCCACAGCCCCGTCAACAGATACAGTCGGATAAAGCGTTAGCTTCGTACGCGGATATTTACACACGGGCAACGAAATGTGCTCGTGTGAACGAACTCACTGCGGAGGTCCTTGGAGCGAAGTAAACCCAGTTAAAACGGCTCGTAAAGCCGTCGCGCCGTGTCCCTGATTCGCCAATTAGGCCAATGCCTCGACGTATCGATGACCCATCCGAAAGATTTCGTATCGGCTGCGAGTGGAAAAGAACCCTTGACATTGCGGCACCACTGCCACTGCCATTTTGTCGGAGCAAAACTTTCGAAGCGAATGTTCATAGTGCCCGATTACAGTATTACACTACTATCCGGCATGAAATATCAGTATATATGCATGTGTGAAAGCATAATACAGATATTGGTTAATAATAAATCGTTCGTTCGAAGAGGTACGCAGTGGCAAAACGTTGGATTAATTTTGTACTTTCTTCTCTGTGTTTCAACCTTTCGAATAATTCCATTTCGTGCGACCACCAATGACCGATATTCGCCAATAAAGCCTGGCGTGCATTTGGTAAACGGTCGATAAAAACAAATCCTCCGATGTATGTATTTATGAGCTGTACGGTTACGTGAAAGAGTGTATTAAATAAGGTTCGAGTAGAAGCGGCTAATGTTGCGATTAAGATTATTAACTGGAACTCTGCTCAGTGGATTTTGAAGAACGTTTCGTCGCAAAGCGATCGATATCGGGCGGAGAATGCGTGACAGTTCTGGGTTACCCGGCACTGTACGCTGACTTGATTAGGACTCGTCGTCGAACTTGATCCGAGAATGCATCTAATTGGCTGCGCTCGTGTGCATACCGAGTAACCGCGAATGCCTAACAATTATCATCGCCGTTGTTAACGTTGCGCCACATGCGTGACGACACAATGGCGCGAAGAAGTCGATTTATCGTTCGCCGCACGATATCAACTTATCACAGACCGCTGAAAAAACGGTAAACACTGCCGGTGTCGACAAATTTTCTTACATCGCCTCTATACACTATCAAAACCACATTGGCCAAGCTCGTCGGAGCGTATGGAAATAACGTCTGACGACGAATAACAAACGGAAGCAGACGTTTCAGGCCAATGAGCTCCAAATGAATACAAATGATAGACGGCAAAACATATTGGTGCCTTCGCCCATTTCGAATTATACACCATTTTTAATGTCACTCATTGTTGAGCGATACGTGACTCCGTACACTGAAGTAAATAAAACTCCTGGCAAACAAACCGGTTCTATATCGACTGTTGACTAAAGCGGTAAAAGCGCGTAAAGGGTTAAATTGGCATCGTTATGAAAGGAAAACAGTTCGCGGAGGAGCCTGAAAAAGTCGTGCAACGTGGAACTTAACCTGTATGTGCTTTATTAAATTGACGAGGGCAAAGATGACGTGTCGTTTGAGCTCACATTTTTTACGCAACCCAATGCCAAAAGTGAGCCGGCGTGAAAGTGGCGCGCGGTAAATAAATATTCCGCCCACAGCGACTATTATGCGCGCTTATATGAGGGGACGCCGCGCTGTGTTTATTCTGGGCTAACTCTCTAAGGATAATTGAAAGAAATTATATAACGAACAGCGGCGTATCGAATAATGCATGCGTCACGGTGAAATGAAACAATATGCCGCGTTAATAAAAATTACATACGCGCGCGAATCAGGATGCTCGAAATCGGAGCATTACGCATAAGTGTTGCAGATAATTCACATTGCGTGAATAGATTATATGACAAGACGTACGTTTGTATAACATTCGTTCAGGCGACCTTATGTTTACGATCGCCGTCGTAACGCAGCGTAACGACAAAATACAATGAGATAAATACGTATGATTGTTTTCGAATTTAGTGCGCCGAGATATATAATTCATAACTATATGTATACTTAAACGATTTTCTGGGAGACACAAAGATTAGTAGTTATCTGTATTGTGTACATACATAAGCGTAGGGTATGATTAGTATATAAGGACAAATGGGATATTTTATGAGAAAAAAAGACAGTAGGCGGTGTAAATGCGTAACAATGAAAAATCGTAGAGACGATGCAGGGAGTTATTTTTACGTAGATTATATCGCGTGCGTCTTAATCCGGAGGGAAAGGAGAGACAAACAATTCTCGCGCATCCGTGCAACTGCAACGGCGCACTGATAGGAGGAACGAGAAGTAGAAACAGACGTGTGCGTTGAGACTGCTACATGGCAAACGTATGCATTACGCCGGTGTGTGACGAAGTCGCTCGCGCGAGCTCCGGTTAAACACATGTGCCACCAGGATAGAACGACGACGACGACACGCACGTGCGTAAGATTGTGTGAGGTTTATGCACCGGCGCAGGTAAGTCCACCTTTGAGGCAGGTATATGTAATATGCATCCGCGAACCTGGCGCCGTGAAAGTGCAGGCACGTACCCGTTGAACAGGGCCCTTGTCTGCGACATCAAGAAAATCCGATCCTTTGAACTTGATATCTGCGCGTACATGCGCCTTCTTTTTTCTATACAAGATGTGTGTTGGCCAATTAAAGCTGGCGCGCTTGTTAGAGAGTGTCAGTTTCGCAGCGTGGACGGCTATAAGTTCAAGCGGTTGGAAGTGCAACTTCACGGTGAAACTGTATCTATCAGTAGTTGAAACTATAAAAGTAACGGTTGGACACGAAAAGCGGTCTGCTTTCTAACGTATAGGCGTTTTACAAACGCACAATAGTTTCACCTTTGGAGTATACGTCGCGTCGTGTTATTCTTCGTGTTCGCGCGTAATTGATACTCAATCGAGTGGACCTGGCTTGTCTCTCCGTTACACAGTGAAATCGCGTATATTTTTATTTGATAGCGGCGGTGCGGTCGGGGAGCTTTGCAGGTTCAAGCGATTTCTCATCTTTTAGATACGTTCCTGAAGAGACGGGCCAGGTGGACCAGTGTAGAGCCGAACATGATATCGCTCCGCTGGCAAACATTCGCGCACGTCGTGCTCAGGACGGGACAGGTGAGAATCGTGCTTTCCGTGGTCGACGTGTCGTTTTCTGTACGCCAGCACGCAAGCGGTAAGTTAATCATTTAACTGTCGGCAAGAAAAAGTATCGCTCGCCTATCACGGGCGGTGAATACCTGCACCGCGATTCAATGAGACTGTTTCGATTTACCAACGATGTGCAACGAATGCACGGCGAGCAATTGAAAAACGCAGTTAGGAAACTCGCCTGGTCCTTAAGTGTCGGGAGAACAAAAGAGTTCGGCAACTTCCTGTGCAAGGGAGAATTACGTTAGGCTAATTCTCGTGGATTAAAGCATTACGTCGTTGCTTGGCCAACCCGTAGCGGACTCGAGATTTCTTGACCTCAGTCTCGCTCATGCTACTCCGCAACGTTTTGCAACGTCCTTGAGCCTGCAAAGAGAACGGATAGCAATAACGGCGATAGTAATAATCGCGGATTTATCCTCGTCAGCACTGTCCCTCTGTGTGCATGCGCCTGGACTTTATGGAGCCTTAAAAAGCGAGCGTAAAGATTCGCGAACAAAGAGTAAAGTTTAGCGCGACGATAAAGAGGGTGATAACGGGCGGCGTCGCCTAGTTATTCGCGGTCCCGTCTTTTCGGACGTCTCTCTTTCGTCGACGTATTAGCGAGATCGTACGTAAACTTGTCAGTTTAATTGCTATCTGTATCTTGGCTACCGTGTCGCGCGCGCATAAAGACGTTCGTTATCTCTTAATTGAATTTCCATTCGTTTCGACGACTCAACTCCGTTCTTCGGACCGCGACGCGTGTTCGGTTAGGGATTTTCAAGCGTACGAAATGACGTCTGGCTGCCGGTAGCACATCTTCGCCCGGTGGCTCCTGAGAGCAGCTACGGATAATCGAAGAGCCAGTATCGATCGATTTACGTGCATTTATACTCGTACGGCGCGGCAGCACGCGACTATAGGCCAAAATTAAAGGAGAGCAGCGCATCGGAACCCGTCCAGATGTCGGGTGTAGGCAAAAAGACACGGGAGAAAGACGGGGAGAAAGAAGACGGTCAGCCGAAAGTGGAGAGGTAGCAGCGTTTGCCAGCGGCTCGCGTGCTCTCGCCAACGAAAGAAGGAGCCTGTAATGATGTTAGTACGAATGTGTGTCGCGCTAGAGGTCCTGCGCAAGCAGAGAACTCTAGGTGGGAAGGGAAGGAAAGAGAGAAGAAAAATTGCGAAGGTCGTGCGCTCACCCTCGAGCAGGTGCCAGTCCTCGTCGAGCGAGGCCAATGCTTGTGCCTGATTGGCCTGTTGTTCAAAGTCGAGCATCCTGCGTCAGCTTATCCTCTTCGTTCCGTTGATATTCCTTCGGCACCACTCTCTTCTTTGCGCGGAGTTACTTATTAATCTATCTGACTACCGTTTCTCAGGCCCGTCGTCACTGCTGCATCGACGAACGTCCGAAAATTAGTTGAGTGCGTCTCTTTAAAGCGGTACGCTGCGCCTGATCAGCGCGCCCAAGCGAAAACGCCAAGTCCCATTTCTATAGTCACTTTAGAGTTGATTCTACCGCGTCTGTTTACCAGTTACGGTTTCGTGCTTACGCCGCGAACGTTAATCTATATGCATAAACGAGTTTCACAAACGGAGTCAATCGATCAGGCGTCCGATCGTCTCTTAGTGTTCAATCTGGCTTGTCTGATCACGCACACACGTGTTCTACTTATTTGACGACACTCGATCCCACGTACGTTCGCGCCGATACACTCGAATTCGAATTGATCTCGTCCCTTTCGGAGGGCCGTTTGTCTGTCGACACTCTCGCGTTGTTTATCCGTCAGTTTATCCGCCAGTACTCTCACCGCTTCGATCGTCTTTTCACAGGGGGTGTTGTACTCTCCCTCGTTCAGTTTGTCTACTGTCGGATCCGCTGCAATCCAATTGCCTTTTCCGCGCGTTTTGCTTATTTCCTGACACCCTGGCTCGTGTTTTCTCCTCGACAGCGATGCTCGGCTTATATATCGATTGTCCTTTGCCGGACAATCTACAATCTATCTATGATATTCCAAAGTGAGCGGCCCGCCGATTTGAAGTTTCGGTTAAGCTTCGAAACACTCGATACGAGCAGCCTTTGTGCAGCGATATCTTTAACTGGCGCAATACGTTTTAAACGCTTTATCGATACTTGAAGTTTCGCTTATCTGTCAACGGAGTACCATTGACTCCCACACGAGAGATGCGCGACGTTCAGTCGTTGAAACGACGCGAGAGTCTTTTGTCCGTGGAAAAGAACGCGAGCGACCGTCCACCGGAGAAAAGCCGGCGAGTTTGCGTTTACCGTAAAGGAGGAGCATCAACCGTTCCTCCACCTTCCTCCCACTCTCCGTGTGTCCGTTTCAGTTTTAGCCCTCTCTCTTTCTAGAACGCACCGCAGGTGGAAAGAGATTAGCTCTCTGAAATCGGTGAGAGGAGAGCTAGCGTGTCGCTACCACTCCTCCACCTTCTCTCTTTCTCCCTTTTTCTCTTTGTTCTCTCTCTCTCTCTCTCTCTGTCTCGGTGGCGCGCGCGCGCGCGTACGATCACGATCGCGTGTTTACATCAGTTTTTCTTATCGGACTAGTCTCGCCGTCTGGAATACCGTGAGCCACCCCCACCTCGATCTCTCCCGCTCCTCCGCTCGTCTCCAGTCCTCTACGCACAATAAACGCGGAAAACGTCACGGAAGATCTATACGAAATTTGTCGAGTGGATCCGCGTTCGTCTTTCTCTTCGTCGGCCTTGCGCTTTATCAAAGAATGGAGGGGATGCGTAACGCGACGTCGAGTTCGCGTTTACGCAGTTCGGACAGTGGTGTTTCGAGAGTGTTTTGCCGAGGCAATGGGAAGGAGAGAGAGCAGGAGCTGACGTGCATACGCGGCGGTACTCGAACCGCGACTGATTTCCCCTATCACTCCGTACTCAGTTGCCACCCACTATCCTCCACCCCCGCCACCTGCTTACTCCATCTGCCTTCCTCGCGCTTCTACCCTCTTCCTCCCTCAAACTCGCTCACTCTCCAACGGTGGAACGTCTGACCCTCTCCTGTTTCTATCCCTGTTGCTCCGCACTCGCCTCTATCAGCTTCTCCGTACTGCGATCTCTCTCTTGCTACTTCTGTCTCTATCAGGGTCCCTTTCGTTCTTTCCTTCGCACTCGCTCTCTCCTTCTCGCTTTACACTCACTGGACCGAGTGTCTCACCCACGACACTGTATAGCACATACTCCACCTGTCCCTCTCTCACTCTATTTCGCTCTCCGTTCGTCGTTCCGTGAACCTGGAGCAGTCCACGACCGTTAATGTAGAGAGAACTCCTCCGTGGGGTACTCCTCAATTCCCCTCCCACTCTATTTCACCCTCGGAGTATCTCTTTCTCCTGTCTCGGTTATTCTCGCCAGTCTCTTTCCTCCGAGTCGTCCCTTTTCGTGCTTCGTCCTTGGAGGAAGGTTCCTCCGCGTCTGTTTCTCTCGCTACGCTTTCTGTTGTCCTGTCTGATGCTACGAGTTTATGGCTGCTGGAGACCGGTGTTAAACGCAAAGTTATGCGTCGCCGGCGTTAACGTTGACCGTTCGCGGGGCATCCTTTTTTTTCGAGGCGAATTTTCGACTTGCGGTGCTTGGGGTATGTGCGTGGGTTCCGTTTCTTTGGTTGGTGAAAAAATCGTGGCAGACCGAGCGAAAGATCGGAGATAAGGTATCGATAATGCATGACGAGAAATGACTGTTTTTACTTGCAACGCGGAGGTGGCTCTCGGTTCGCTACTTTTATCGGCCATGAAATCATGGAAAATGTGACGGAATATCCTTCGTTGACCTTTATGCTTTATGGTAATACGACGAACTACTGAAGGCCAAAGGTCAGCTAAGCATTTTCTTCACAATACGCTTAACATTAAACTCACCTCGATACGTTCTCCGTCAACAATCGATAAAATATACGGGCTAAAATCGAACTTAGATGGGGTATAACGTAAGGGTGACCAATAGGTAAAAGGTCAACGTTTCATCGAACGATGACATTTCTTCTGAAAGGAAAACTTCGTTTATGAAAAACTGTTCACTTTTTTTACAATCTACGTTTCGCGCATTCAGACAATACTGCATCACCGCAAGGATCATTTTAGAAATGAAACACTGCAGAAGGCGACGGAATACACGTAGCCACCCAGCTAATTCCATCGCTGACGATATCTTACCTCCCAACGCTTTGCGCAATAAACATTTTATTCGATTCTTTCGCCAAAGTACACAATTCTGCAGAAATGTCATTACGACAGCAAGTTTGAAATGAACGCTGATTACTTAACGCGAAGCGCGTGAACGCATTGGTATCGTGAAGCCACTGAAAAAATCTACCCTCTGTGGGTGGGGGGTAAGAATACACCCACAGTATCCCCTGCTTGTCGTAGAAGGCGACTAAAAGGGGCTTGTCATATGTAGAAGACGTAGAAAGTGTGGAAGTTGGAGCCGCTGCGTACGAGGCTCGTGCAACTGGCGTTCATAAGTGGAGAAGGCCTTCGATGGAACGCGTGTCGCGTGCTATCCAGCATACGGCCCTGATGGCTCGCGCGTGTCGTCATTTGTCCTCGGCCCCTCTTGCTTCTCAGTCTTCTCGCCGTCTTCTCCCCGTCTTTTCTCCGTTCTCCAGTTCCCTTCTTCCACGTTCCCTTCTTCCACGTTCGACGACGGGGCAACCACCACTCTTCGTCTCTCTTTTTCTCCCTCCAACGCGCTCCTAGTATCACTTCAACCGTCGCGTGGCACTCTCTCCCTGCCCCACACTCCCCCGCGATACCCATAACATCGTATTTTCTCCGTCCGTCCTCGCCCCCACTCTTAATTCGGCCTCTGCGCTCGCGGACTTCGGAATCTATGTTTCGTATCAATTTTTACTTATCGCGTCACTCTGCCAGTGGAGGACAAGGCGGCGGCGCCTTACGATACTCTCTTCGTCGCAACCCGGTTCGATTAACTTTATTGCAAATTCAACATTTTTTCTTAATCTTAAGAATCTTCGTGCCTGCCTTTGGTTGAACGTATTTTGTCTTGTGTCGTAGGGGCCCTACATGTTTCGAGGCCCATGGGCCTTCTCTTTAGCAGCAGTATGGATTTTTCATACGTGTTCTCCGGAACATCCTCATACTCTGATTTACTGCCTATTTTACAGTATATACTAGAGTATACTAGAGTACACGACGAAATAGCCAGTAGATCAGAGGATGAGTGTCTTCCGGAGGAAACCTGTGAAAAATTTAATCTAGAGTGTACTATAGTATACTCTAGTATATATTATGTAGTGTATGCCCGTATACTGTAGTACACTATAAGACAGGCAACAAAATCAGAGAATGAGTATTTTTCGGAGGAAGTTCATGAAGAATCTATAGCGCTCCTGAAAAAAGATCCCATGAACCTCGAAACATAGAGAGCTTGTACAGGATAACGTAAAACACGTTCAACCAAAAGCAGCCACAGAGATGATTAAGAGTAACCCAAGGTTTGTTAGTTTTTGGCACTCCTGTGGTTGCATGCGCCTTGGGGTCAAATGAGATGGTAGAATATAGCGATAGGTTGTATAGGATCTTCGATGTCTCGCTGCACTCGATTCTTGGTTAGTTCGTTCCTCCCGCCGCATCCACAGCCTTTTTTCCCTTCGATCGCCGCGGGCGCGTGGCGGTCTTTTTCTACTTTGGTAGTCCCATCTGCGTCGGTTAGCCTTGGCGAAATCGACGCAACGCGTTAATTCGGTCCTTCATCAACGGATCGCTTCAATATTGTTGTCTGACTCTAACTGACAATCCCCACTGCCTCGCTATCCGCCTTTCGACATTCTGACTTTGGCCTAATATATTTACAGCATATCGCAGACGCAACGGTATCCAGTAACAGTAGCTAGGCGTTCTGCTACGAATTGGATCCTTGTTGCCCCGATACTTCGGATCGCCTGTAAATTTGAAAGCATGCGAATACGTTGGATATGGAACATTGGCCAATCGTAAATCGAGCCCTTCCGCCTTCCGTGTTCCACCGCTTATACTCTGCACGGTCATACGTAATCTAATGCCTTCAGTTTATACGCTACTATAGAATCTATAACACAGTGCAACAGACACCATCCAAGCCGGACATCGTGCGTCTCCGCCTATCTCTCTCTTTATTCCTCGCTGACTCTCATTCGCCCTCCTACCCTCACATTCAATCCCACAGTTTTCCTACGCTCTCTTATTCGCTCTCTCACACTTTTACGACGCAATCGCTTCTCTCCCACTCATCGCCTTCTGCTCTCTGAGCGCGCGCACTCCACCCCAGATGCTCGACAGTGCCGACAACCTCCCCCACCGATGAAACCCAACACACACACACACACACCTAGTCGGAACACACTCGGCAAACAAGAAACCGCTCGCCCTACGCCTCTGCCAAAATGATTTTACAATCGCCAATGGAGGGTCATAAGTTGGCTCCTTTCCTTTCGCCAGCAACGTTGTCTTTCCCGCAATTAAATCGAAAGTATCACTCCGGTCTACACTCGAAGCATCTTTCGCTTCGACAAACACTCCTGTCTAACTGATATCCGCCAATTCGTTTTGTCGAGTGCGAGCATATTTTTTGCTCCACCCTAGTCACCTCTAGCTTCCGTTTTGATATGCATGTTTAGGCAGCGTCGATTGAAAATCCGAAAATTCGAATGAAATTATAGGCAGCGCGGTAGAGAGGAGGGTCGAGAGGAGGGTTGAGAGGAGAGGGGAAGAGAAAAAGAGAGACAAGCGATGACGATGTAGAAACCAAGGGGAACGTGCTGAGCAGAGTGGAGAGGGTAAAAAGAGTCGACCGTGACGTGTGTGGCACGAGCGTGCGGCGTGCACACGCTCTTCTTCTCCTACTCCTCGACTGACGTAGTCTGAAGCCTCCTCCTCCGCATTTCCCTCTCACTGGCTCACGAGTTCGATCCCATTCGCCCCGCAGACCCGTCGTAACGCTCGGGAACCCTCAGTTTTTGGAACTTTTCTATCGATTCACTGATATCACGCTCGCGGATCACGCGATTTCCCATTTTGAAACGTTTCCATTATCAGCGGTACTTTCCCTTTCGCGAGTTACGCAGGGTCATTACTCGATTGGATTTCCCGTTAGAACGGATGAGATAAGAAATCGCGCTAGTTTATCAGCGCACTGAGCGCTACTCTTTACACGGTCACATTCCGTTTTGGCAACACCTAACTTATAAGAAATATCCGCGCATTCAACGACCGTCTTGCATCTTGGCACGGCTGCACGAACACTTAACGCTTAGCCAGCCGCTGTCACGTAGACGCGATTTTGCTCTATCAAAAACAGTCCATACACGCCAGCGGTTTGACGATCGTTCTGCGAGAGCACATGCTTTGTTAACTAAGCGATTCCATTGAAACATAGCGCCGGGTGAAACGCCGGAGTTGAATTACAGAAAAACTGTGACATTTTCGATGAACCTGTTGCTATTTTCGTGGAGCTTCATATCCCGGACCTATCGCAACGGCTTTGCGCGTCAAGCAGGGCGTGACGTCCGCAGGCAGAGCGCCGGAGAACTTTGAATCTCGTGGGCGTTCTCTCTCGTTCATACGCGGAACGAGTTTCCATGGTGATCAGCCACGGTGACCACGATTTCGCTTGCCGCCTGTGACGTCATCAGTCTCCAAAGGATCAACCACGTGTTACGATTGCAAGGGGATGGGTTCACCCCTGTTATATACGGTGTGGGACGCGTGACGCCATCGGCTTTAAAAAGATCATGTGCCCCCGCGAACTTCTACCCGCCGTATTGCTCGTTAATAAAAAACCTGACATCCACTGTGACGTTATTAACAGCGCCATATTTTTACGATAAACGCGAGTCTACGCGGGCAAGATCGTCCTAACGGTTTTCTCCTCACAGTTCAAGCTTAACACGTTGGCAGCCAAACGTATGTTTACTATATTAGAACGGCGATGCTATGAAATACTACAGCGTTCGACTGAATTATGCAAAATGTAAATAATGTGTAGCTATTGGGGACCAAAGGATCGCATCACTATTCTAATAACAACTGCATTTATAAAAGAATAATTGCTACCCATTGCGAATATTTTGTATCTTCAGTAAAATCCCTTGCGTCGGTCACCGGTGACCATCATGGCAGTCAAAGTGTTAATTCATTTGTAGATCACGTTAAGGGCTCCGCTGGTCACTGGTTTTACGGTGTGGAAAACACAACCGCTTGGCCGCTGGTCAATGTAGATGATGCGTCATGCGTTTGTCATTCATTGGTCAACAACTATTCACATCACATTAGTCACTTTAATCCTGACGGATATATTCTTTGTGTGGGGAATTATGTTAGATGACGAATCAATTTAATTTGATACGAACAAAGGGAATCTCCGTCATTGAAATGTACTGATTCACACTAAAACATGTGGTTTAATATTGCATATTTTGAAGACAAAAATAGATATAAGGTGAAGAAGTAGTAATAATATAAAATATATCCATACAATATGTTTCAAAGAACAGGAATAATCCATTTAAATGTGGCGCGCAAACGTTTCTCTGGATGCCATTCAAGATGGCTGGTAGATATGGGGGCGGTGTGTTTTGCTTTTATTTTATTTGTAATTTATACGGTTTTGCAGTATCTTTCGATATCTGTTAAGCATTCAAACGCAGATAAAGATTTAGACATATTGCTAGGCACGTTACAGAACTTGATATGAAATAATTAAAGTAAAGTATGCTTGAGAAAAAATTCAAAGTGGGTATTCAGTTTGCAGTAATGGCTGTAGTGTTTAAGTTTGTTTGTCACAAATGATGAACCATAAAATATTTTCATTTGCTGCATTTATTCTTACACTAATTATGTATTAGCTAATGAATAGTGCACAATGTGTGGTCTAAAAGCATCTGTGCACGTGTTTACGAAAGATTTTGCGTTTAATTTCTCTGTAAGCAACTCGCATATTGTACGTATTGCTTGATATTTTCGACGGAGTCATGTGACGTCACTTCATCCTTCGAACTAAGCGCCAAGACACGCTAGGTGTCGCCACTTTCCCGATAGCTAACAATCGTGTGTCCGCCATTGAAGTCTGCCGGTGGAATTTTGCCTTCTCGTTGGCTTCGCCGGACGAACAAAGTGACAAGCATTTTTCCATTTGATTTTCTTCGATTCAAACAGAGTGACTACCAGAGACATGTTGCGCGCTGCGTCAGGACTCTATGTCAGCTTAAGACAGTTTGCGAAAGAAGCCTCCAATGTAGAATATCTTGTAAAGGTTAGTACTAACCTCACTTATTTCCGTTCATGTATTGCACAACATTTCCGAACGTCGCAATTTCTCTTTAAGTTACACATTATTATATTTATTTTAGTAATGCACCGAAGGTAAGTGAGAGGAAAATTCAATTTTAATACATACCAGATGTGGTACTTATTTCTGATTACGAGGTTGTTAGAATTTTGTTGATACATTTTACACTCTCATTCGAGCATTTCATGTAATCTTCGAAAATATTGATTTATTGATTGTGCACGTTTATATGGAATCCCATTTTGCATTGCGAAATATATTTTTGTAGCAAGTTTGTGACATAAGCGCAGTTATTTGTTCACACCGTAATATAACGTTCCTTTCCTTGCAGAAAGCAAGAATCGTTGTCTTTATGAAGGGTACTCCAACAGACCCAAGTTGCGGATTCAGCAGCGCAGTTGTACAAATACTGAAACTATGCAACGTTAAGTATGACTATGTCAATGTCTTAGAAGATGAGAAAGTCAGACAAGGTATGTACACATATTATTTTCTCTTTGATAGAAATTACAATAGACAAATAGTGTATAAAATATGTAAATATATTTTAGCTTACAAAATAATTTGGTGCAAATAATGCACTGTTTAAATATAAATGGCTTCTTAAATGTACCTCTATGTAATTACATTATTTTTCATTGTATTATTACTACCACTTAACCTTATCAATGATATAGATATAAAAACATTTTCAAATTGGCCCACTATACCACAAGTTTACATAGACGGTAAATTTATTGGCGGGTGTGATATTCTCCTCGAAATGCACAATAACGGGGAATTGCTGGAGACGCTAAAGAATGCAAACTTATTGCCAAAATCTATGAAAGCGGAAACTAAGGATACGTCATCGAATAGTACAGGGAAAGCAAAGAAGGAAGAGAAATCGACTAAATAGATAGTTGCATGTTGTACGTTTTCTGTAAATAAGTAAACATAAGGGTATTGTTAAAGTAGGTTACCGTTATAATAAATCTGTGGCCTACACTCCGAGTGGTCATTGTAGGTTCTCATATCAATTTAGATTTTTAGCATTGACAACCTTACTTTGCTTATATTGCTCGTTTCATATGTATAGGTAGTGAGAGTTTTGTCGCTTTGTTTCATAAATCGAACACCTTCACAATTTTACCAATTCTCTCTTAAGTATTTTACCAGCTGCAGTTTTGGGAATATTGTCCAAAAATTGGACGTATCCTAGCTGCTTGTATTTAGCTACCCGTTCAGCGACGTGAGCCTTGATGTCATCTTCGCTGACATTGTATCCTTGCTTTGGGACAATAAAGGCCTTTGGTATTTCTCCGGACTGTTTGTCGGGAACACCAATTACTGCAACGTCTTGAACGCTGTCAAGAGCACGGATCACTTCTTCAAGTTCCGCTGGTGGCACCTGGTATCCTTTTACTTTAATCAGTTCTTTTAGTCGTCCTTTTATATACAGTTGCCCTGTGAGAATAGTTAGCTACATAGTAATCATAAGTATTACATAAATGCTAGGTACTAGGTACATCTGATACGAGCTCTTATCAAGTTTTCGGTTAGAAAGTATAGGTCATAATATATATCAAATTTTTTTTTTTTTCATAGTTACCTTCGTTAGTACAATATCCTAGATCTCCTGTCTTCAACCATTCACCATCCATGGTTTCGGCTGTGGCTTTTGCATTCTTATAATAGCCTTTCATTACCTGTGGTCCACGTACAAGTATTTCACCTGTTTCGTTTACACCCAAATTTTTCATTTTGCCGTCCTCCTCATTTCGAACGATACGTATTTGTGTGTTGGGAATAATGTAGCCACCGGCGTCGCTAGGTCCTTTATTTGACAGCGCAATACCTGGACTGGTCTCGGTCATCCCATACCTGATAAAAATGCGTTAATGAATACACCTCAGTATCAGTTTTCGACATCATCTACGTGTACCAATAGCACCAGATATAAGGTTTATACATATTTAATAGAAGGGTAAATTTAGTTAATTTTGTGGTTTTAGAAAGTTAAGTGAATTGAAATATCTAAAACACATGTAAATATTTCGTATCTGATACCAGCGATTGTTACAAAAATACACGAGTATGTTATTGTTTGTCTAATCTATCCATATACTATCTATACATACATTATATTTTTATGTAATGTAAGGATAAGAAAGAATGTTCTTATTATTAGACTACTGACAGGAATGTTTAGGGCTGATGCAGCCAAGAACCATGGTCGTAAGGTTTATTAAGACACATTCACCATAGGACGTTAAATGGTAGAAAGTATGGTAGAAAGTTTCATATATCTGCATTTATGTACTTCGCGTTTGAGTAACGACGTTATGTTATGCACATGTTTCGCGTAACACGCATCACTCTCATGTTTCTTCAAGTTTTTTATTCTTTAGAAGTGACTTACCCTTGGGTAAATATGGGAGTTTTACTGACTCGATTTTGAAATTTTGCAATTGACTCTTTGCCAATAGGAGCAGCTCCTGAAATAATAGCTCGCGTCCTATCAACGTGACGAGGCTGTATCTGCTCGTTATTTGCCATCATCTGAACCAACGGTGGCACCAAATAAAGAACATGGGGTTGATGTTTCTCCAGCAGATCTACGAAACGTGGCGCCGAAAACTGCGGTACACACAGCAGCTTCGCACCAAACCTAGGCGTTTGCAAGTAATCACTTGTATATACCTACAATACAACGTTTCATTTACATGCCTATTCAGCGAATAAGTATCAGGGTACCTTAAGTGCGAGAACAGAATAACTGCCACGCCGTATATGTGAAATATAGGCAGTAACACGGGAATTATGTCTTGGTGAGATGGCGTCGTTTCGATACCTGAGCCCACATACTCGTTACCGAGCTGTGCCAAATTCGCAACAATATTCCTGTAAAGAGTTATAAATTTCATTGCGTATTTAATCTGTATAATCTCTAGCAACGATTGTAACATAGCTGTAACAACAAGGTAGCACCTGTGTGTCAACTGAACTCCTTTTGGAAGACCGGTAGTTCCACTAGAATAAGGTAGTAGCACGTCATCTTCGGCATTAATCCCACTTCCCACCGAGACTCCATCAACATCGTCTCTAACAAGATCTTCGAACTTTAGTGCTCCCGTGGGCGTTGGACCGATCTGATCATTCACAACGATGATAGGTAATCGTATGTTGCAATTATTCTGAATACTAGAATTGACGGTGTTAAATTTACTTGGGACCGTAATCACTGCTACGGAGTCAGAATTTAACAGCTGTTTTCGTATCTCTTCAACGGTATATGCAGGATTCATAAGACATAACTAAAAAATATGGAATATTACGAAAGGTTGAAAGTAGGCAAATTAATGGCAAACCATATGACGATAGTATTCATTTCAATTGTGTACGAAAAATGGTTGTGTTAAAATAGGATTTCTTACGCGTATTCCACATTTGCTCGCCCCCAAAAGTACAAGAGCGTATTCAGGAATGTTTGGCAAGTTCACTGCAACAGTATCACCCGGTCGCAATTTGCATTTCATAAAAGATGCGGCCAATTTGTCACTTAGTTTTTCTAACTGCTCATACGTGTATGATCTTCCGGTGAAAGCGCATTCCTGCAAAGAAATTAGGGTAATTTTCGTAATTCTTAAAAGTAGATAACGTCAACAGAAGAAATAAATTGCTTCATACACAGGTTTTCCAATTATGTGGTTCAAAAGGCAACTGCGATATGGTAATACAAAATTACGCGATAACAGTAATCGGTGTTAAGATAAACTTACAGTCATTATTCAAATGGTGTATATTTTCAATGACAGGTATATAAATGATCAGAAATTTTTCCCCCGTGTTCTCTTAAATGTTTATCGACATATTAGATAAGCTAGACAATTGAGAGTTTTTTGCGGGAAGAAAGTTGCACAGCTAAAACACATGCGAATTGTGAGGAAGGTGCAAGCCCGTAATTGACCGGTTTGTGAAGTAGGTTTCATGTGATAGTGCATTGTACTGTACCACAACATCTGTTGTCTGTAGGAGGGAATTAAAATTGACACAGAGCAATATTGGTAAGATTCAGGTAATTCTCAGAATACGTAAGTACAGAAAACATGTGTTATACGTATGTTATGCATTTATGTCGTAAGAAATCAGAAATAGTTACAGACGTCATATAAAGAACCAGTTGGTAAAAAGAAAGCAATAGATATATCAGTAGCTCTATGACTAAGTGATATTCTAAACAGCCCACATGACTTGCATGCGCGAAATGGTCGGTGGCCATCGATTCTTGTCAACTAGCCATTCATTACGATGAATTAGCCCAAGGATCAACTTTCGAGTATCATTTTTCAGCTATTCAGCCGTCTAATAAACTTGTCAAATCAGGGTGCATAATACAGCGACCAACGATAATCAAAGAATGAATAGCGCGTTGAGTAGAATTTTTCACGAACAAATACGATCTCAGTAGAATAGAACGTATAGTGTTTTGGCTGGCTATTTTAATTAATTTCTCGGATTGATGGAACATTTTCGTTGAAACGACAACATAAATAGCCCGTATCTTATCAGCGTTCTTCGTAATAGCGTATACCCAACGTAATTATGGCGACAGTCTGTAGGAATTAGCATTTTATATGAGATATTTCAATTCGCAATTTGGATGAGATTATTCAAGTGGGCTTGAGCAACGTAAACGTACCACTGCCGTTCGATTATGCCACTTGTGCATTTTTTCCGATAAGTATTCGTGCACGAGGACTCCTTCAAAACCAGTTACGTCCGGGAACGGGCTGTGCATTATATTGTTTCTATCAACCTTGATTACGGGTTCCGACGATGCAAACCTTTTTGACGCTTGTAAAAATATATATCCATTTCTGTCCAACAGTTTGCCGAGTGTAAATAATCTCATGGCTGACATTTTGGTGATCCTGTTTATCGGATCCCGGTAAAAATTTTTAGATCGGAGTAACGTGTTGCACGTTTGATCATACAGTAACAATCTAATCTACCATTAAAAACGGATTTCAGTTTATACACAATTCGCAGTAATTGATGGCGGCGACTATAATTCTGTCAGCCTGTCTGCACTTTTGCTGCCCAAATTATGGATGCGGAAATGCAACAAGCCACAACAACGCAATTTGTCAACGAGATCTTTATTCATGAAATGGCAGAGCAAAATTATTAATAGTAATATTCACAAACACTACACTACGATATGCGCACTACAGAGAGAACAAAGACACTGTACACGATGGATGGCAATATATAGTGCCATGGCTGATTCTCATTGGCTGGTTTACAACGAGGACTTTTTATTTTGTTATGACGCCAGTCCACGTTACTGGAGACTAACGGCATCTTGTGCACAAATTGGCAGAGTGATACTGAACTCTGATCCTCAATTTCCGTCGATAAGCGATCATTTTCCTATTCTGAAAATGACAATAATCATACTTCATTGTCTTTGCGTATTTACCACTTTCGCCTATAATTTTTCAGCTCACGTCATTGTTTATGGCTTTCAGTTTTCATTTTTTCTCTGTCAGTTTCGAATATCTACTCACATGCTTGTTTTATTTTTGCAGATTTACGTCATCGGTTATCAGGGTCCTGTAAAATTCAAATGCAGTGTACTTTAATGGGTCGGTAAGTGACATCATCTTATTACTCTGCTTTATTCATATGCAGCATCGTTTATCTGCAATAAGTGCCATTGCGTGTGGAAAATTATTTAAACGTCCTCGTTATATCTGTTCTATTATCCACTGCATTTATTTGCATGCACTAAATATTTAGTTTGGAAAATTAAATATTGATTTGAAACGGGTGTTTATCTGCTAGTGGAGATCAAATTTTGCAAATTTATTTAGACAGTTCAGGGAAAATAAGCAGGAAAAAATGATTCAAGGGCAGGACGAGGAATACGATGAGCTAAAAGACAAACAACTTACTGTTGGCTTCGTGTAACGTGCGTGAAATAACCGATCCTTCTACCTTGCGTTCAAATTAACTCTTTCTCGGTATTTCGTTTCACCTAATAACGTGTACTCTACTTGTCACAAATACACGGGCGCTGTATTGTCCACCGACTCATCAATTGTGAGCGATTTAAAAACTGTAGAAACATTTTTGTGTATAAGGGATTTTTACTTATATTTTACTTATATTTACTTTAACAACAGACGGTAGTAAAAACATTTTTATCTTTACGTGATTTTGCCATAGACTCGCAAACTATTTAATCGCATGCAACGATAGTCTACCATTTCTTGTTGTCTGTCGCTAATTTAGATTTTCAAACTGCTCACATCCGGTTTTCTTATTTCTGTCCGATAGCTAATACAAGCAGATTTACCTGAATTTCATTTATATCGTTTTTGACACAATGAGAATTAAGGATCGTGCGGGTCGTAACTAAGTTTCCTCGCAAGACTACGCCCGAACGTGCACTCAAAGATTCATGCGTACACGTATACGACCCCTTGATAGTTCGGAAAGAAAGAACCGCGAAGTTTTGCCAACGAAATTAATTACGTGTGATTCCCGGTTGAACTTAGCTCCTTCTATCTGGCTAAAAGCCAAATCGAGCTTAACGCGCACGTAGACCGACCAAACGACGACACAATGAACTTTGCCAGTGTCAACCGATATCATATTTATTGCCGTGCACGGTTCATTATCATCGTACGCGTTTGCGATCATCAATAATGAATGTTCCGGTTGATTTGCTCATTTTTCTGTGATCCAAGTTAACGTCGGTTAAAAAACGGGCTGTTTTTCAATCATTTTCCCGTCAATATCTTTCTTGCCATCGTTCGAATATCTGGTAGGTGCCGGTGACTATGCATAATGCAATTCAATGCTTTTCATAGAACATGCGTTTTATCTTAATTTGTACGCTTCAACGATAGCGAGCGCAATTTCAGACGCAACTAACGACCTGAGTAAGATATATGGATCTGGCACAAGTGTGCATTTCTTTTTTCATTTGTTGTTTGTTAGGCTTTGTGCGTTCGCGAAGAGACCTTGTCGGCTGGAAGGCTGCTAGTTGAGAGTTTTGCAAAAGGCTGGAAGGGAAAGTAATACGCACTAGGCGAGCGTGATTGACAATGTGACGACGGTGGTCACTGTCAACCGCACGTGAATTCCCCTCGTCAGTAAGCTCCGAGCGATAATCGCTGTGATAGGGGTCGCATCCTACACTGCCCTAGGGTGTGTTTCGCTTCCCCATGTATAGAGCTCGTAAAAACGCGGCTAACAATGCGACCGATCATTTAGACGGAAACTAACCCTCGGAAAGTAATAAAAAGGAAAATGTATGTACGTGTCTACACGACTAGAATGCAATGAACACCGGTCGCGCGTATAAATATCTTTATCAGGCAAATTAGATGTCCTCATGTGTTGCACGTAAGGTAAATTTGCCTGGTGGAGTTTGTCTACATTTCGTTCGTGCAAATGATTGCAGACATTTTACGCGGCTAAGTTGAGTGGTAGCGCTGTTTGTTTTTACGTGCTTTCGTCGGTTTCCTTAACGTGAGTGTGGGCTCGTCAAAGAAAGACGAGCGTTAAATTTTCACCTGCTATCGCGGCTTCTCAGGCTAAGCACCTGTCCTCGAAGGGTTAAACGATCCATTCACAGGATGCATCCTGCATTTCCATGAATGGCAAACGAGCCTCTCACGAGGACACTAGGTGTGTCGTGTGGGAATCGACGCGTATGGGATTTCGAGCTGTTCTGCACGACATGCGATTACATGACGAATTTGCGACTAGACATTTGTCACGATAGCTTCCGGTTCTCACGACAGGTATGCCAGTACAACGATTAAATGTTGCACTTCCACTTTCCATTTTGTTTAGATCAACTAAAAAATTCGGGGACAATCCATGATCGCCAGGTGAATTTGCATCTATCACGTATTTCCATGTTACAATATCCGCGAAATTGCAAGTTGTGATCAATGCATTCCAAATCTTCCAATTATAACAACTATCGTGGAAATGAGATATTTGATTGGGTAACAGTTCGTTGGGTTATCTAAAGCAGGTTTAGGTACATTGCATAGATGACTTCGGTTCGTCGAAACGATCAAACGATTGAATGCATCCTGCATTTCCATGACTGGCAAATGA
The DNA here is from genome assembly GCA_033815515.1 of Cryptocheilus praepositus. Taxonomy (NCBI): domain Eukaryota; kingdom Metazoa; phylum Arthropoda; class Insecta; order Hymenoptera; family Pompilidae; genus Cryptocheilus; species Cryptocheilus praepositus. The sequence goes on along the minus strand of JAWWQZ010000256.1, from coordinate 5,032,319 downwards.
AGCGAGGGGCGCGTGGGAATTGGCGCGTACGGGAATTCCAAATGCCTATGTGTAATGAACCGCGTAGACATTATAAGTAAGCATGCTTTGTTTGCGCTTTCAGAAAACTGGGAATCGCGCTACGAATCTTTCTATATTTCATGCTATTCATGTCATACATTCAACTATGCAGATATGAGCGTGTTTTCACATTTGTCTAAAATGCATCGAGTGCGGTTCCAGACAAAAAGAATTCGCTAATTGCCAGATTCATAATTCCAAGATGCGTATGTCGGAGAAAGTTATCCACCTATTTCATTATTCGTGGTTATTTTTCCGTCCTTCACCGATAGACTCTGTCGAATAGCGACAGCATGTGAATTTCACTAGTTGCTGTGACTTTTACCCTGACCACCGCATACGGTCTACCCTATGCCACTGCACTGACCCAGACAACTTCCATTGAACATCCGTGAAACTTCCTCTTCAACCCCTGTCCGCCACCCGTTCCCTTCTACAACGTCTTCTTCATCTCGTTGCCCCTGTTACTTTTTCCACTGTAACCCTTCAACGTCTACAAGTTCGAGCAGCCATTTTTAAGTATAGACAGACACTCATGGGGTCCCACTTATGCCTTGTATATGGTACTTGATCATTTGGGCTGATCTTTTCGTGTTTTACTACTAGGGTCCGTCGAATAACGGCACCACGTGAACATCACTAGTTGCTGTGACTTTTACCCTGACCACCGCATACAGTCCACCCTGTGCCACTGCACTGACCCAGACAACTTCCATCGAACATCCCTGAAACTTCTTCTTCAACCCCTGTCTGCCACGCGTTCCCTTCTTTCTTAGCTCATTACCTTTCCAACGCCGTTTTCATCTCGTCATGCCCCCTGTTAGTCCTTCGAGTGTAGCCCTACAATGTCTACAAGTTCGAGGTTCCATTTTTGGCTGGTGGCTTCTTTTTGGACAAAGGGGGTGAGCGTGGCACATAAGTAAGCGGACCGCAGGAGCCGATGGAAACGGGGTTGCCGGCGAGGTGGCGCCCTCCCTTCGACGCCTTCGATCGACCCTCTCTTTTCTCGCTCCCTCCGTCTTCTCTCTCTCTCTTTTCCGTTCCCACGTCTTTCGTCTCTGCGTCGGTCGCCTCATTTTTTCGTTTCCCCTTGCTCTTTCGCTCTTAACGTATCGTTGTCTTTTTGCTATTACATTTTCGTCTTTCAGTGCCCTTCGAGTCCGGCCGTTGCCGTCCTACTACGCCATCGCTTTCTTCGGGATTGTCCTGCCAAAGCGCACAACTGGCACATATTTATGACAGTGTGTCAGTCGGTCAACGTTCCCGATGGAAAAAAAATCTCTCGGCGCTGCGTGGAGAACGTTTGAATGTAACTGCGAAGTCTGGCTTCGATTGATGGGGGTGGTTTGTCGTGATGGGTGATTAAACAGGTTCTTTGCTGATATTCTTCCCGATACCTTTCTGCCATCTAGTTATCCTTAGTAGTTATATTGATAGTATCAATTCATCGGAAGTAACGGGTTGGTAAAGCGAAGGTTTCCGCCAGAATAGCATCGGCTATCTAGATTTGTACTAAATATAGTCTTGTTTGATCGTGCCAAATGACGTTCGATTCGATCGATCGGTCGACGAAGGGATCGGCGAGAAGATCGGCGCGTTAGACTTAACCGTCACCGTGTCTATCGCGTAGAGCATCGCGAATCTAGGAGTCGGGGGTGCCGAGCCCGGGTGGGAGAACTAATAGAAGTAGGGGAGAAAGCGAGAGAGACGGCCGAACGCACGCGTCGAGAGAAAAAGAGAAGCCGAAAGCTTTGAAGGCGATGTTGGTTGCATTGAAAGGTAGTCAGCGCCACCGCTATATATAGTCAGTATTATAATGCTCGTAATTAACATTATGGTACTTAGCGTCGCAAGGCTATGGTTCGAGTATTTAAGGTTTCAGTATTACGGCATTATCGTATTTGATACTATAATACTTCGGTTCTAATACGATAATGTCCGAGTGTTTACTACGGCAGCATTATACAACTGCGAGCCCCGGGAATGGAGCCCCATTCGAATTTTTGACTGGTCAGAGGACGGAGTACGATAGCTCCGATACGGTTCTGTGCCGTTATACTGCTTGGCACTACACAACACTGTGTCACCACAATACTATAATACTCCGCAGTTCGGAAAGGGAGCGAACGGCGCGAGGGTGGGAGCCGAGGATGGTGGGAGAAAATAGAAGGAACGCGGCGGGGGTTGTCGTGGCGTCGCGCGCCCGGCTCACCCGGAAGAGAGGGATGCGCCGAAAACGGGAACGGCAGAAAGAGAAAGAGCAGGCGCGAAAGGGAGAGAGAGAGAGGGAGAGAAAGAGAGAGAGAACGGAGGGATGGACGGAGGGATGTCGGGGGTGCGTCGTTCGTAATAAGCGGTGGGGGTAGTGAGCGCCGCGGCCAAGGGTGAGTCTCAGTCTCCACTCGGTCACCCTGCCGGACGGATGGGTTCGAAGTCCGCGTTCTCTGAAAAAGCCAGTCACGCACCCCCCTCACGTAACCCGTTCACCCCGGTCGGTGCTCGGCAGCCTGGTTCTTCTCATCTCTGGCCACGACGAACAGGAATAGTCGCGCGCGACACCGAGCAGGAGTACACGAAGCAAGGATTTACATAGGCACGTATACGATAAAAGCAGGCAGGATAAGGATAATAGTGTACGGGCCCGCGTACGTGAGTGCACAAGTGTGATGACGACGCTCGGTAGACCAAGGATAGGGGGATGAACCGTATCCTGGACGCATTTCCTACTGGACGTGTATACCGCAACCGGTCAGCGCGTGTGCATTGCCCGACGTCGATCGATCGTCGGGACACGATACGATCCAGAGAGATGGACGGAACCACCCTCCTGAGAGACGGCAGATAAGGAGCCGCAAGGATAAAGGACGACGTTGCACACACGTAAACGAACCTATAGAGCGTATACATACCGCTACCGCGGTACTACCTACCCTTTAGGACGTGTGCTGCTGCGGGTGTGTATACAAACGTATCTGACACACACGTAGAGACGAGGAACGAGCGTCTATGGATGACCGGTACGAGATTGGATCGCGTTCGCTCGTTTCGATACGATTAACCAGAGACGTGCCTCGGTATCCTTTTCTTCGTCGCGAGATCGACGTTGAGATCGACGTTGAGATAGGTGGAGTGGCGCGTGGGTAGTCGATTGGATGGTGCTGGCTGCCGCGGATTTATGCTTTCCCATTTTCACCTCCGTCCTTCAAGAATTCGACGCTGATGTCGGCAACATTCTGTGCATCACTTTTTAAAGCGGAGACTCCCGTTAATTACCGCACAATTCGTTCTCGGTTTCTCTCCATTTTTCCATTTCCCCCGTCATGTTTATATTATCACGTAAGAAGGTGGGCAAAACCAATTGCTCTCGCGTGTAGCATTCCTTCTTCCCGACCGAGCATCGAAATGTTAAGCGGTTTAACATTTTATGCGATACCGTTGATCGATTTAAATCAATCTTCTTAAAGACACGATCGTTTACTTATTGACTTTCAAAGGTGGTCTTGAATTTATCTCGTCGATTTTGACGATGCCGCACTCTTCACTCGTCAAGGACACTGAGGATTTGGGACTTTGACGGTCTTCCGAGTGTATGTCACGCGCTTCTTACGGACGATGTGTCGCGTAACAGACGATCTGCTTGCTTTGGCAAATAAAAATGATCGGTATGACGATCGATCTCCGGAAGAATAGCGTCGGGATCGAGTTGAAGCCATTTTTCCGTTCAGCTCCGGCCGGAGCCGGACCAACTTTCCTTTATGATAAGTATCGTGCGGTATAATAGAGGTTCTTCAACGAGTCGCTCCGGTTCTCGTAAAAATTCCCCACATTTCGCATCAAATAGGACGATAGTCCGGGGCTGCAAACATGACGAGGATTTCGGGATTCACTGATGCTCGCCGTATTTTCGAGGATGCGATAAACCCCGTGACCCCTCACGATTCTGGCCATCGCGGCGAGTGGGTCGTTCGTGGACGAATAAAAAGGGTGGCGACTGCGGCGTCTTACATTTATTTCCTTCGATTTACGGTATTGAACGGGCATCGAGAGGCGAGATGTTACATTTCTTCGTCGTACTATATTGCCCCTTCTTCTGAGAACGTGATTCAGTACCTATGCTCCTCTTGCCAGGAATTCTCATTCCCCGACACTTGCACCTTGCAATCTGTCGGTTGACGGTCTACAAAAGGCACAATTGCGAGAGAACTACGCTCTACAAAAAGCAAATTTCAATTGAACGCGTTAAAATAAAACCTTTTTTTTCTCGAATACATAATAGGAAGGCGAGTGTCGACGAGCTTTAATAGGGTAAACCCTTGTGATCCATGAAGACCGTCCTCTACGTCTTAGAGAGATTCTGGTCATTCGGAGACGCGTGGGAGTTGAATCCGCTGCTTTCTTTATTCTCTCCTCTCTCCCTCCGTCCATCCATCTATCGAGCTTTCGCACTTTTCAAGGACGCAGACAGGTTCGCTGGGACGATAGAAACGCGGAGTCTGGCGGTGATTCGTGATTCGGTCCGAATTGATTCGCGCCAGGATTGCTTTCGGATTATAGAGCCGACTGTTAAGTGAATTTGCTCGGATTTGACTGCGGATATTCCGGCATAAGTAGCGTAATCGATCGCGGAATTCGTCCTATTTGGGCTGCTCCGAGACAATCTCACTTGCAGTTGATTTAATTACAGAAGCGCATTATCTTACAATTACGCGGATCGTTCAAACACGAAATAGGCCAATAGCTACGAACTTGACTGAAGCAGAAAGTCAGATCGATCTGTTCGCCGTTTCGCAGTTCTCCGAAAACGTATCCATCGATCAGTTCCTCTTTTCGCAGGCACCGACATCGATCGCGTTTCTAACGTCTCGAATTTGTCGCGGCATTTGTGCGAAAGCACGTGTGCACGAGGAGGCTAAAGAAAAATGCCTGACAGTTTGACGGCTTCGTTTCGTAGGACGACGGGTGCGCGGTTTTTCCAGTCCCTTCCGTTGACCTTCGCTCCGACTCGATATTGATCGAATTTCGATAATTCTCCGACGGATGCACGTGCACTTTTTCGGCCCGATTGTTTTCTTTGCTCCTGCTTCACCAACTGTCTCTTTCACTGTTTCATTATCTGCGCCCGTTGAACACGTTGTCCGACTTTGCTTCTGCCTTGCCACAGTTATTTCTTCACCCAACCTCGTTTTTCTTCATTTTCCTGCTCCACATCCGTTCCTTTACTTTCTTTTCCATTGTTTCCGTTGATTCCCACCTTACTTTACTTAGTTCACTTCGACCTCAAGACGTCACGAACGATACATCATGTCTGGTCCGTTACCGCTCTACGCCGCAGCCTCATTGATTCCCTTCAATGTCATTTATCCCTCTTTTTCTTACTCGTTTACTACATTTAATGATGCTACCCCGATTTTCCACTTCTACAACGCGCCCTATTCAATAATTCTTTATCTTCGCCAACTTTCTTTACTCAGTTCGGTCTACTGGCAACGTACTTCGCAGTCATTTCTTTATTCCTACTCACGTTTCACCACTTTCCACCCTCTCCTTCCGTCCCACGCGTCTGTAGATTGTCTGCTTCTAGTTCTTTGCTGCCGAGTCATTCTTCGTCCACATCACCGACTTTTTTCTTTCTACACTTCGCGGCGTATTCCGTTCTACTCGCGTCACGGTCTTTTTGTCTCATCTTATCACTTTTCCTTCTTCATCGTGTCTCTATCCTCTCGCACTTTTATAACCACCGTTAAAAAAACACCTGTCTTCGTGTCCGCGCGAATGGTCCCACGGATTGTCCTAAGGTCGGCACTTCTTCTTGTATCACTGCGGAAAATCCGAAGATAAATTTTATTGCGTTCCGACGAATCGCGTTCGCTAAATTCCAAATGCGCCGCAGTCGAGGGATTCCAGGCGAGAATTTCCGTGCTGACCACGACAATAAAGACGTCCGTGGGAAGAAGAAAGTCTGGCCGAAGGAAAAGTAATAGGCAGGACGATACATGAAAGTACCGTTTTCGGATGTGGCTGCTGTAAATGTCGATCGCCGCATTTCGACGAAATTCAAAACAAATTTTCCTACCCGTTAACATACGGTTAGATTTCTAAGTAATCTAGAAAAATCGCATCTTAACAAAAATGTAAGTAGGGCAGACGAATCCAAAGGGTCCAGTGTTCATGATTTTCACATTTTGATTTTGCAATATTTATCGGATAGAAGTTTCTTATAGTCAAGCACAATTTTGGAAACCGCACCCGAAGTCTTAGATTCGACTAACTATTGACATACGGTTAGGTTTTTAAATAACCTCAACATATCACATATTGTTTTAAAGATGTTTATTTTGCAAAATCTACATAGTAAGGCAATTTTTATAATACAACAACCACGATACAAGACAACTCTCGGACGCATGCGAAATTTCAATCTCCTTAACAGTTCAAAGTTTCCTCCCGTCACGCACAATTGTTGCAAACTCACACAAAGCCTTAGATTTTGCTAACGATGTCCAGTGGCGGCAGTCTGTCGACGAAAGTTGGCACAATTCCAGTAGGAGTCCCTCTGTGTCTAGCTGCCGAAAAACAATAACGATCGGCTAGGAATGTAGGGCCGTTCGGTAAGTAAAGGGACAAATGTCGGCGGCTCGGCGTAGTAGAAATTACCTGAGTTTATTGTGCTCCTCGATAGCAGGCGGACGCTTAACTAAAGCTACGGTAATCCTTTCGTACAATGCCAGAACAGAGAGGGAGAGAGAGAGAGAGTGAGTGAGTGAGTGAAGCTGTTCGTGGTCGGCCATTCTTCGCCTGAACTCTCGAGACCGACAGACAAGGGTTCAATCACTGAAGCTTTGCCGTTAGTAGATAAGTTCGACGATTTATCATGTTATCATGGTCCGCGCTTTTGAAACAGTATCACTGGAGTCTCGCGTACGGCGACACGATTTTTTATCGTCTGTTTCCGACGTCATCTTTCTGGCCCTTCCCCTTGCGCGTCTCAGCCTTCACACTGTTTGCAGCGATAAATCTTCGTCGACACGGAATTCTTCCGCGGTATCTTCGTTTCTTGCCCGCTGAAAATACCGTGGGAGGATTGCGTGAAGCATCGAAATGCTTAAGACACGCGATACGCTTACGCAAGATAGAGGGACCGGATCGATTCGGTCCACTTCCGAATTCGAATGTTCCGAATTTTCGGGCTCTCTTGGCAGAACGCTCGGGATGAATAGTTAAATCGAGTCGCGACCGAAATTGATGGTCATTAATATGAAGACCGTTGAATAATGTACGTCGTTACAGTTGGGCTCGGTCAAACGGTTTAAAAACTGCTCCTCTTCGACACGAAAATTCGGTGTCGCGTTGCTGGTATCGTCGACACTTAAACGGTTGACCCTCTCACGGAAGAGCACGTACAGTGGAAAGACACTGTAAATCACGGATGCACTTCCACGTTTCCTAACGCATTCGTCTTACTTCGAAGAACGCCTACTTTCAGCTTCAACTCACTTCGAAATGGATTTCGCCGCACGACGTTCTGCGATCTTTTTCGTCGATTTTCGAGTCCCCCTTTTCAGGCCATATCGGGTTATGAATTCGCTCATTCTTTCTCTGGATACTGTGAAGGAAACGTAAACTCGCGTACGCGGACGCGCATATGTTACGTGCTTGTGTGTACAAATGGATTCTTTCTTCGCACACACATACATTGCGCGCATTTACAGACGACGACGACGACGATCTTGCGCGTTCCAAGCGGCTGATCCCCTCAACTGCCTTGCCATTCCTTTTTTTCTTCAGATAATTGGAACATTGCCGGTGATATAAGAGAATAACCGATGCTTTCGTAGCTTCTAATATTTTCATGATATTTCGAAGTTGAGTCGTTCGACATTCGAACACTCATCGCGAGTTGTTTGGTTAGAAGAGTAGAGTGGGCGGCTCGAGAATAGAGCGAAGAGATGAACGCACTTTTATGGGTTCTATGTAAAACAGTTCCTCCGCTTCTGAGAAAAGCACTGAGAATCGCGAAGACAAGACGTCACTGTGACGTCGTTAAACTCGTCATCTATACCGTCTATCTAATTCCACTCCTCGGCTCCGGCGTCGTCATTCCTTGATGTGCTTTTCCTATTTACCGGAAAGGAATATCGCGCACAATAACTCTCTGACAGCGCAGTACCTGGAATTGCAACATTTGTCACTATAGAACGCGACACTAAGACGTTTTATTAAGGTAGTGAACGCCGTAATTTCTGAACTGAGTCGAAATTACAAGATGCTTTAGCGCTTAGCGGAAATAATTCTGTATTTTGCGTAAAAATATGTCGCACTTTGTTCTTTTAACGACCGTTTGCTCAAATGAAGATCATTAACTTTCCAAAGGAGCGAATAGTACGAAAATAGACAAAACTGCGTAGCTGCGGCTGTGTACTGCAGAATATTTTATACAACGGTCGACATTCTTGAGCTCGCAAAAATTCTCTACAGAATTTTTCCACTCGGACTTTGTGCTCGGCTACTTGAGAAATCGAATTGTCGATGTTTAAAGAAGACCGGAAGGGCACTTAAGGGAACGGAACGAAACCGTCACAGGCGAAGGACGATCTCGATATTCGTCCAGCCATTTCGTCGGGGATATTATTGGGAATGGAATGAGGGAATTTCGAGTGTTCAAGCCATGTTTCCTCCTTGGCAGTGGGGGCGCAAGGTGAAACCTTGGAATGGAGTGAACCTTTCGGCAGTACACGCCGAGAAGGTCGATCGATGTGGGCTCCTTTCAGGAAGGGAAGTAACCGAAACATTATTTTCTCAAATATAACGAACACGTACGCGGCGAAGAAGCATTGAAGAAGATAGACGTTGATATATTAGCTGGATGCAGCTCAAAAGCGCAACATCGCATATTCACATTTCTGACTTTCGCGTCTGATAAAGAGGAAACATGAGACGACAAGATTAGAAATATACGAATGCCGCGAACGTCGGGGTTTTAATAAAATTTGATTGCATTAGCTTGTCGTAAATGGAGACGTATGATTAAAGAAGCCGAGCGCAAGGGGTCAGGGATGTTTCCGTCGACAAAAAGGGTGCACCGAATTCTTTAGATTGAATGGTGATAATGATGATGGACCGCTTTGGAGGGATTAAACCACGGAGGCGATCAAATTCAGAGCAGGATGGATTCGCTCGAGAATGACAAGAAATGAAGGAAACGAATGGAACCTCGATTAGGGTTGATGAGTCGAGATCTAGATAACGGGCATGCCCGTTTAAACCAGTTTCTGCTTCTGTTGACCTATCTCCTCTTCGCCTGCTCTTCTGTCTATCTTTCCCCTTTTTATTACCTGGCGATGACTCGATGGAAGTGTTACAGTAGCACCTAACCTAGGAAACATTTCTTTTCATTCTTCGCGTATATTCGTCATTGATAATCAAAACTAATTTCAATTTATTGAAACATTGGAGTGACCTATGACCTACATGTGTGGAACAGCTAGAGCTTTCTTTTTAGAAACCCTACATATAAATCGAAGTTTAAAATATAATCTGTGCTCCATGCCATGTGGGTGGTGTGGACTGGACACTTACAATTGTACTTTTAGGCTCTACATATATCACATACAGCGTAGCTAATATTACAAAATTTCATTTTGATGTAGACCTCTTGAAGAGGGAATTGAGACACTTCAATCATTTGAAAAACACAGTAATTCAAGTACGTGCCTCGTATTAGTCGTTGAGAAAATTTCTAAAGTTTCTAATTTAGCGAGTAGAGGCAGGCGTCGATAACCGATTGTTTGTCAATGTTGTTGGCCAGATAAGACTCGGAACGTCGTCAGTAATGCCGAAGAGGTTCGCCTGTCCACGTGGGTAAACAGTCCCCTCAAAATAGAGACATCGCCGCAAGGAGGAAACTTGTTCTCCGAGTATAATTTAATGGACTTGGAAGTGTTTGCTCCGAGTTTTTCCTTGGTAGCATGTGCTGTGCAACGTTTGAAGATCGCGGCGGGCGATGCACAAGAATTCTGCGAATACCGCAAACACTTTCGAAAACACAGTTAAATGGAATTGAAGTATGCGCGTCATATCATTCAAATTCTGATTACCTAGACCGCTGTACTAGCGTGTCCAAGTATTCCTAGCATTTTCTCGTTACCAGACTCTCCTTGCCGAACTGCCTTCGGATCTTTGCGCGCACTCGTCCACTCTCTTCTCGCAGCAGATCGATCTCTTATCCACTTTCTCGGAAGCTCGACTTCCTACTTCCTACACACACTGAGTGACCTCATTGCGGGGGAAGCGTTTTAGCTCTTCGTTTCGATGAAGTAAGGGTTCATCGTCGCGAGTGTGTCGCACTCGTCGGTCTGCATTCGTCGGCATGCCGGGGGCAAGAAGACACTCGCCCCAAACTCAACCCCGGACCTTTGCTCAAAGGTCAGCTTGTTGGTGGAATAACGTATGCACGCGACGAAAAGTGGGATGGGGAGGATCCGAGGATGGGCACATTTATAGATAGATCGTCTGCACTCGGGGGCATTGGGTCTCTCGAGGTTTTTCCCTTGAAGTTTAGTGAAATAGGACGGCTTCGAAGATTCTTAAGGTTTGAATGAATACCCTGGCGTTGTCGAGCGGGCATGTCGCCGATGCACTTTGCCGAGACTGAAATCACTCTCGCGAAACTTTACCACATACTCTCACGGAAATGTGTAGAATTCGTTTCTACAGGAAACCAGACATGTGAGAGCAATTGCGAAAAGTGTGCAGTTTCTGGAATAATGATTTATTATAGGTAGAGTATCATGTGGCCGAGAGACTTGTTATACTTCAAAGAGTTTTTATCACTTTAATCGTTGAATTTATTCATTTGAAACAATGTATTATATATTTTTTTAATCCTCACTGTCATATCATTTATATTTATATACATGTGTACTTCATATTCGTTTCACCCGTATGTTTCGCCGTTATTCAAAACCATATTCATTTTCCAAGCGGATAAATTGATCAAAAGAGTTAATTTTTTAGCTCAAACTTTAGGATAAATTTTTACAATTTTTTGCATGTTTTCGGCCATATCTCGGAAACTATTTCGATTTTTTCAACGCGGTTGCGATTTTTCCAAGTCTCTTTGTACCCCCTTTCATCTTGCACAATTATAAGTCGATCGGATAGGTTTTAATTTTTTACCCCATTTTCAGGCTCATTTTTCACGATTTTTCCACACATTCTTGGCTGTATCTCCGGAACTATTGCGAATTTCGAGGTGCGCCTTGCATTTTCCGAGTCATTTTGGACCCCCTTTGATATGTTACAAGGGCAAAAAAATTGGTGACCCATCATTTTTTCGCAAAAATGGCAAGGGGTATACCTTAAGATTTTCTCGATTTCTTCAAGGCCCTGTCCTGTCTAAACTAGCGAACGAAACCTATAAGTAATATAGGTTTTCTTAAAGCTCTTTGGACGTACTTTCACGTGGGATTAATGGCGATCAGCAATTTTGAAAAAAATTTTTTTTTGCTTTCTTTAAATCGTCGTATCTCGGAAACTTTGAAGAGTTCAGCGCGCGAAAAGTGGTCTATCTTCAGGGCAAATTACCCTCTATCGAATGGTATCGGTCCGAAACAAAAAAAAATTTGACATTTTTCGCCTATTTTCGGCTTATTTTTCTTATTTTTTTCTCTATTTTTGCTTATAACTCGTGAACTATTGTAAATTTTGGGGCGCGGTTTGATTTTTTTCGGATCTCCCTCTTTCCTCTTTCACTTCGTATAGGTGAGCAAGTCAAACTCTTGGTTGGTAGTTGTAAAAATTGTTAGACTGTAATTGTTAGAATTACCATGCGTCCGCCCTGTTATTCCCACCCCTTTCATTTATTTCAGATTCTGTTCGTCGCTGTTCGGCGAGCGCGTTTGTCGTAATCTCCGAGCCGAATTCTATTTGTGCGCGAGTTTCTTGAGAGGATCTGACAATTTAAATAAATTAAACTGCCAGATCCGCTCTCAGAGGTTCGTCGAAGGGCTTATTAAACGCGCCGACGCCGAGCAGTGCCATTTTTCGGATGTACATACATGCCAGGACCGACAAATTACAGTAGCTAAACCTTCGGAGGCGCGAGATTTAAATGCAAATGACGTTAAAAAGGCCTTAGCGCCGTTATTGGATTTCGTCCGAGAACCGCTCATATCTTGTCGGCTAAAAATCGATCTCCCGCATAATCCCGGTTGCCTAAAGTTATTCTTCGATATCAGAACGCTCGCCTATCAAAACTCATTCGCCGTTGGTGTTGGAATAATTGGGCGTCGGTCGGCATGTGGATTTTGAGGGCAAATATTTTGGCCAGCCCATCCTACGAAATTAGGAGGAAAATTGCTCCCCAAAATCTCCGCCGTATGCACGTCCTCGCCGGTTCAGGTTGGACTTTATGATTGCAATTGCGTGTAGAGCCAACGTTCCAATTTTCCATTTCGGTTTCCTGAATAGGGACCGCTTAATGTCATGTACAGCGCGTTGCATCAGCACACTGCGGATCCGTTTGTGTAAACCGATCGCCGTCCTTTTTAGCGCGTAAAAGTGAGCGTGGCATCGATCGGCCGATTTTCGGCACGACCTTCGGCCGTTATTAGAATTCTTGTAAATCGGGCAAACTCAATCCCGGCATTGCTAACCTTTGCACGCACACGATTAACCTGACGGCCGACGTTAGCCTGGATCCTCGGCAAATTGAGCTGCGCTACTCACGCGTTCGTTCTCTCGGTCGCTCGCTCATCCACTCTCTGTCGAACTCGAGACCCCACGTAGAACTGCCGAGTGAAGCGTTATTCCCGAAAATAGCGGAAAACTTTTTCGTCCCTCTCTTCGCCCGTTTGCCGAAATATCCGTGAAAGCGTGCCTCCGCCCACACGGCCGATCGATATTTAAGTCTTACCCAGACCGTCTGAATAATCTTTAGGAAAATCTCCGTTTAATCCGATAATTGTTGCCAGTTGGTTCACCTTAACCCATTCGCGGCGCGAGAAAGAAGCAGCCTGTCAAATTATCGCTAACCGACACACTGAACAATTTTTGCTTTTCTTTTATTTTACATTCAATTTCTAGCTGGTCTTTAAGAGATTATTTCGGAAATGTGCTCTTTGCTAATCGGGCGTGCGAAACGGTGCCACCCATTGGTGACCCTTCACAGGTGAAGAATCCGAGTCTGTCTTCTTAGTTCTCGGAATAATTTCGCTGTGCGCGAGGAGCGTTGTATAAGATGATTATGGGTAAATTTCAAATGAATGCAAGAGTTTATGCTTCGGATGCGCGAAAGCTTTACAATTTCTTCAGACTACGTGGAAGTAGTGAACAATTTAACAGTGGGATTAGCAGAACCTTCTGCTTTTCTTCTTGGCAGTTTCTCGTAGTTTCCGGCTTATCCGCTAATGGAATTAGAGGCTCGGCAAAAGGACGACGCGGGGTTATTATCGATGTTTAAATCTTGCCAAAGCGGATATCGCAGCGACAGCCTTCTCCCTCTTCGATTCGCTTCCGTCACGTCTGATTCTGAGGCTTAGTTCATCGGAGACCCGTTCGATAATTATTGAAATTGACTCGTTCATGCGGCTGGGTGATTCTGACCATACCGGATAAGAATAGAGCTTTTCTTGGCCCACAACCTTTTACCGTAACACGGTACTCAATTTCTCGCAGCCTATTTATATTTATATATACACATTTTAGGAACAGAACTTTTTTCTCGTTCACAACGTTTTATCACCCCGTGTTACTCAATTTCTCGTAGCCAAAGTCGTACTCCGTTAGATATACATAATTTAATTATTTACATTTATGTATAGACATTTTAAATTGCACGAGATTTACATACGGCTCGGTGATCCTGATCGCAGAGGATAAGACCAGAACTTTTTTGTGATCCGCGGCGTTTTACCGCAACGCGTTACTCAATTTCTCGCCGCCTCGCCGAAATCATACTCCATTAGATATACATAATTATCGGAAAATTCTTAGCGAAGAAATTATCGACGTCGTTCGGAGGGCAGAAATTCCGTGCCTCGGCTACTTACAACTATGGGCGTGGAATTTTTAAGGAAGAGCGAAATTTTCCGACGGAGAAAACTCCCCGAAACTTGGTCCGCGCATGTAATACACTCCGTAATAGAGCGACGATAAAGACATCGATATCGGGAGCTCGTCGAAGTTGGACAATAGACTTTTCTGCGACAGCAATTATGCAACGCGAAGATCGATGTCTCCATTCTCAGCGCGGACCATCAACGGCGTGCCATTATGTATGACGTTTGCCGTGGGTAAAGCTGGCCGCCGTAGATTTAACATACGTATGCAGATCGGAGTCTATAGGTGTGGGCCGAAAAAGTATCGGAGAAAGATTGCCCTTTCATTATGAACGTTTAAACGGCGAAAAGGTGTGTACGTGGGCCGAAATGAATAGCGGCGTTGATTAATTGATCAGCGCGGCTAATTGTAAGTTGAAATTATTAACGACATCGGGCCGTATGCAACGTCGACCGGGGCAAACGGTAAAGGAAGTTACGTGCAAAAATAGACGTACTTTTCCGTGTTCCTCCTCCTTCGCCGAAGGTTGCCACTTAATCGATTAAGTGGAGAAGATTAAGGGTTCAGTTATCATGTCACTGTTCGGTCGATTGAGCGGAAGATTTGATTTATTTTGGCGATATCCGTTAGGGACAGTCAATGTCTTTTACGAAGAGACATCGGGACAGTCGTCCACTTTCGAACAACCAATACTCGCTACGCTCTGAATTATAGCGTTCATCTTTGTCAGCCGTTTCTCGCGGATTCCGTTCGTCTAAAGATTGACTTCGTCCCTCGCCAATCGGCTCTTTTCTCTACTTTCCGAACAGAACGTTCGACTCGTTTCACGACCTAAAAGGATCGACTCCCTTTCGCTACATGGCGCAGCCAGTCTTCGGGTTTCTTTTGTCGTTTCTCTTCTAACAGCCACTTACTCCCCGGTGGACTTCCTAATGCGAGCCCGACAGAGAAATATCGTGCGAACGATCGCGGGAATTAAACGACGAGCTCTTGTGAACCTGCACTCCACAAATCGCACTCTCAGCCTCTTTGCTTTGCCCATTTCAGCTTCTTCATCGGTATCTTTCTATTTCTCGGTATCCGGCGCTCCTTTACGATTTTTTGCCTCCGCGTCTCGGTGCCAACAGACTTTTCGCAATATTGTAATCCCCAGCGTAACCATGTTCCCAGTTTTACACCTCGTTCGAACGATATATGCCCCGTCACGAAAGGGTTAATTTACTTCGAGAAAATTCTACGTCGCTGACCCGCACGCTAATTGCGTCCTTCGCATGCTCCGATCTCTTTCGTTATCAGTGTGTTCCTCTCCACACAGTGTCGCGTATATTTTTGTACCACGGCATCGATGTGTTGGTATTGAAAATTCGTTTCCGGTCTACTTGACGCGTCGTTCAGTATCGTCCAATGACAGTTGCTTCGACTTTTCATTTCACGTTGCACATTTTCATACGGATGTCGGGATGCCTGTAATCACTCTCAGCTTTCATTTTGTCATTTGTCAAAAGTTGACATTTTCGTCGCGAAAGTGCACCCTCAATTTTTATGCTCCCTCATTTAACCGCTACAGCCATGATATGCGTGAGCTCATTTATTGCTGGCTTTTCACGTTTTTGCGAAATGCAACAAGGTAGACATTTGTTGCCAGTCAGAATAAAAGCTCAGCTCGCGTCCGCTTCTGGCAGATTATGGGGAGCAATATAATTCGGGTCACCGTTGCGTTCCGCGTGAGATTGACAGGGTCGTCGAATAGCCACAGGAAATAACGCATCGCTACTATCGATTAAGCTAATCCGCGGCGTCCAGAATACAACCCCGTGAACTTCATTAATCGCCATCAGCGAAAATCAAGGCATCAATCAATAAGTTGGCGAGACCGGATCACTAGCGGAGCCGTCGGTGTACCGGATCGTACTTTAATTCGTACCATTTAGCGCGCACCGCACACATAACACATTCCCGTAACACAAGGTGCCTCTTTCTGTTGCAGCCCCCGGTTCTCAGTCCCACGAAAGTTGGCGAGGTCAGAAGCACGCAGGAGAAGCATCGAAGACTCTCACGGCAAGTCGGTACTGGCGGCATAGTCCCGAGTTTCGTTCGCCGACAATGTGATCCTCGGCTCCTGCCTCTCCGCCCCTTCCATCCCCGATCCCGAGGGATGTCCTCCTCCGCGGGCAGCAGCTGCACGGACGCCGAGGAGGACGCCGAGGATGTGGAAAACGACGTTGCGAGAGGAACGGCGCTCTCGTCTAGCATCCCATCGTCGTTGGCCATCGTCGGTGCTAACCGCGCGCGCGATAACGTGGAAGGACTGCGGTTAAATGGGTCATCGCTCGCCGCCACTCAGCCGCCGAACGAGGACGCCAGCTATTGTGCCAGCAGCAGCGGTGGACGATCTCTCCTGGTGGGGTCACGTGACATCGCGTTGGCGCCCGTTGGCTAAGAAGAGGGTGGCCGAGCCATCGTCGAACGAAACGAGCGAGAAGAGAAGAAGGAGTGGACGCCGAGCTACAACGATCGCCGTTGCCCTAGCGTTCGTCATCGTTGTCTCCCATTTCGCCAGGCGCAAGCCAGTTCAGACGAAGATTCGACCGAGCCGCGCGACCGATACGGTCGCCGGTCCACGAGCAGGCCTTTTCTATTTAGGGGGATCGGGCTGGAAGACATTTTGGTATAGGTGCCTAGTTGACGAGGGCACGATCGCCGCAGGAGGTGTGACAGGCGGTTTCAGAAAGAGGAGTCTCAGGTGGTACCTCGGTCGAGCGAGAATTTTCATTGACACGCCGTTTCAACGTGTTGAGATTCGTACGTTTGGACGGACGAGGCGGAAGTCACTGATTCGCGGGACTCTGCCGAGTGTCGCCGTTACTGCTGAAGACGGCATTTTCAATTTGACAAGATTGTGGGTCGAGACGGTGTTACGCGGGATTATAGTCTGGTCAACAGCTTCCTCTATCGCCGGCCCTGAAATCGTCATTCCCACGTCTGACGAAGTAGTGCGGGGGCCCATAAATAGGGAAGGCGGTGAGATGTTATACGGCAGGGAGGTGAGATTCAGGTGACAAAAGAAACTACAGGTCCCACCCTGCTCGTGGTCAAGGAACTCATTTCGAAAGTCAACGAGAGGATATCACGGCTACTCCCAATCGAAAACGAAGTTACGATATCGAGTCTAGTTACACCTGAGCTAGGTTACCTGAAGGCATTACAATCGGAGTCCGTTAAAATTCGGAGGCATCGAATCCACAGCCATCGAGTCAGTCAATTCGGAATCATCGATACACCTGGGCCGCTTACCTGGAGGCATCGATATCAAGGCTGATCAAACTTGAGTCATCGATTATCTACTCGGAAGTAATGTCTCTGAGCAGCCCTGATTCGTCATTCAAACAGAATCCTAACTCACAATCGACTGTCGAACTAAAGAGCAACAGGAATTAGAGAGCGAGCATAGAATAGCGAAATAAAGTCGAAATCGATTTTGTAAGAGCCTTCACCTATAAACGACCACAACACTAGACTACATGCCTCAAAAGAGAATAAGAAGAAACTCATTTT
Source organism: Cryptocheilus praepositus (assembly GCA_033815515.1). Lineage (NCBI taxonomy): Eukaryota > Metazoa > Arthropoda > Insecta > Hymenoptera > Pompilidae > Cryptocheilus > Cryptocheilus praepositus. The sequence continues at coordinate 5,014,646 of JAWWQZ010000256.1, read as the reverse complement.
CTCACATTGCCACGAGGAAAGCTCTCGCTAATTTCAACATACTGCCAAAGTGTGTATAGTCTGCTCTCCATGATATTGATTCGCATACCGATTCGCACATAGATCCGCGCTACCAAGAAAGTCGATCTGAATGATTCGCGTCGGTGAACAGACTTCGATCCGCTTCGAGGACAATGATTTCTTCGAGTGCGTCATTAGAAAGGTAGAAAGTGTGTCGTGTGAATCGCAAGTGTTTCCGTGCGACGACGAACATCCTCGGTGGAGAAAGTTTTAGAGTCCGTATCCGGTTTAGGGGTGAACCAGAGGGAATAGGGTGCGAGTGGATTTGCCATGAGCTCCTGATAGCCGAGGAAGCGACCAGGATTCAAGGTCATTCAACGGAGAAAGGATGCCAGGCGGGCGTAGGGGCCTGGTAGCCCCCCAAAACACCTTCCTAGAGAACATTATCAAGCGGTGCAACAGCCAACGTGAGTCACAACCCATTACACTTCAATTAGATTCCGCCTAGTTGACCCCGGTCCTAATTCAGATTGGCCGAAAAAACGTACTTTTCCAAGATGTATGCGCCGTATATTCTGCAATCAGTGTACGTGACTATATTCTTGACAAGTTGCGTAAACGGCACACGAGAAATCTCGTGTCCCGCCGCTGACCATTTCGAGGTCCGGTCACGAGATATCTCAATTCGCATTTGTTATGACGTGGCGTGTGCCGAAAAACATGCGCCACCTGAAAATGGGTTACGGGTGAAAAGAACGACGTTAATTAACTGCGAGATATGTTAATAGCCAACGCGCGGAGACCGAACCCAGGGGGTTATCGCGACATTCTTAATAACTTCAATCTGACCGTGCCTCGATCGCAATCTTCCTTGCTATTTTACGAATTAAAAAATTACGTCTTTGTTGAATGACGTCGCTCGTCATTTTCACGGCACGCTAGAGCGCGGCTAGGGAGCCAAAGAACGGATTGGCGATGATTTTATCGGATTACAACGGATAAAGCGAATTCTCGGGGAGAAAGTTGTAGGGATAAGACGATCGTTCGCGGTAGGACTGGCAGCAGCCGAGGCAGATATTGTACGCCGGCGGATTCTCGGAATTCGGAGCATTCGAGTTAATGGGCCAATAGCGGCGCATCCCACACTTGGTTTAACCCTTTCACGGCTCGCAGACAGATCTATTCACCGGTTGACCCTTGACCTCACACCGATCCCTCCCTCTTAGAGGCGCATTGTGTTTTTTCAACCCAACACTGTCCTTCTTCCTATCTGATCAGCTCACGTATCTCCGCGCTCTCGGGTATTAGCACATGAATCGTCGATAACGGCTTGAGGTACGATTGAGGGATACAAGAGGGATGAAAAAAAAGCGATAAATAACAACGAGATCCGCACGCAACATATCCCGTGTTTACGAAGCATCGAGGCCATCTTTATGGAGCTTCCGAAACCCTCTAAATTCTCGTCGCCTTGAAAGATTGAAATCCTCCGGGCCGTAGGATAATAAATTCTGGGATTTAGCGGGTACCGCGTCCGGGTGCCGAGGATTTCGACGATCTATCCCTTTCCGTCATCTTTGTATTACACCCCCGCACGTTTGTAATTTGCGATAGAAACTGTCTCGCGACGAGTTTAATGGCGAAGGTGTGAATTCGCGCTGCTCTTAGGAGCAGTGTTTCTAGAGAGAATTCTCCGAACAGACGTGGATAAACGAGCCGCGCGAACCTTATTATTATAAACTTTTGACAGAGGCGACGCGTAACTTGTAAGCGGAACGTCGGGGATGAGAAATCACGTTGAACGTTCTGTCACCATCTATGATGCTCTAAGTCCATTAACATCCACGCATTGTCCACTAACCGTCTATTAAACAGGTTGTCCCTCGTGCGCGCTTTGAAAACATATTTTCTGTCCACGAATGAGGCCGCTAGGGGCTACTTTCACAGCGCTAATTATGCGTCACGGAATTTAAATGCTGGCATGCGTGGTTTTACTTCAAATTTTAAGGGTGTGCCGATTATGGCTGTAGAGTTAAAAAATCTGCGAATATCAATTTTCAGCACTACTTCTATTTTACATTCTTCGCTATAACAGAATATCTTCTATGGGTGGGCGCCGGTGGACATTTTGAAATTTGGACAATTCGGTAAACTAACGCAACTCGACGTTTCGGTAGATGTCGCGTGTCAACCCCGGCAGTGGCGTTAATTAATACATTTGAAATATTGAAATAAACTGAGAGTTAAACGAATTGTGAAACATGTTATGCAAAAAGTGCAATTATATAAACTATCAATCTTGCATACTAACTCTTTCGAATGACTGACGACCGGAACGTTAAACTTAGTACTGAGGATATAGAATTTATTTTTCAAAGTATGGTCTGTTGTCGAAAGATGATTGTCTATTCTTTCCCTATACTTAACGAAGTGTTCGTGAAGTAAGATTTCCTGCGCATGAACACCTCCGGAAGAGAATGTCCCGGACGTCAATCGCGCATGAACCCCGAGTACCTTTCCGAAACGTTGTGCTCCACCCCCCCAGACGGCCCTCGAGGGAGTAGTTCGACTTTCTCGCTGGTAATCGATCGACCTCCGTCAAACTGGCGCGCTTTTTCTCGAACGACGACGTCGTCGCAAAAAATAGCCACCGAACATTGCCGCTTTTCAGCCCAATTCCATCTTCTGCCACGGCTCAATCGCTATAGCTGCTTAATTCCTTGTCAAACTTCTTTGTCAAGCCGGGCATACGTCAAAGAGAGATCAGCACGTTGAGTGTAAACGTTGATGCTAATCGCTTTTGATAGGTTCCATTTCGCGATTTTCCTAATTGTGCACGTTCTCGTCGTTTGACGATAAATTAGTTTATTTGAAAATAGTTGACTTCCGGATGGTTGCCGTGTCTGAATTGTTTTCGCAACTCTGGCCGCAAAATACTTAAATGTAAAATTAGTTTATTCCACACTAGGGAACTGTGATTTTGCGTATATTTGGCATGAAACCAGCCGGCAGTGTCATTATGAGTTTTCGTTCCAACGTTCTTCCACGCTCCCGCCTCTCCGCCCTCTTCTCTTTTTTCTGACAATTGACGCGTTTTCTGCTCGCGTTCAAGCGCGTCGCGAATGAATTAACCAGCGCCGTGTGTAGATGTGTCAAGAGTTCCACAAGGCGTCACGTACAGCGAGGACTTGTGTCTTTTGCCACTTGCGAGAAAACGCTCGAGAAAATTATGAGACAGCCTTTGGGTGCAAGTTCCCAGAGGAGCGGACACGATTTAAACTCAAGGAGAAAGAACAGTCCCAACGAATTTTACGGTAATTCCGTGAACTTCTAAATATGCGCATTCGTAAGCTAGTGCTCCGATTACTTTAAAACCCTGCCTTATCGTCGGCACATTCAAAGCATCATTATCGCGCGGCGTACGTAACTCAAAATCGTGCAGTACGGCATGTCAACAGCAGACAATGATAAAGAAGCCTAGAAGCTATCCGTCTACATCAGCCGTTGCGCTTCCTTGAAATGATGTAAAAGCGAGGATATGATAATGCATGCGCGTGGCAGAAATTGATCAATAAACAGGACATATCGATAGGCGCGCTGGAGAAGGAAAGGAGGAACGCAGGTGGTGCGGACGAAAGAGCCTCTTGAATTATCGTAATTGAAAATCGGCGCTCTGTTGGTGGACCACTGGCGAAGGGGTGTGCGTCGCGAAATGAGGGCTTCCGGTGAAATTCATGCCGTACACGAGTGATACGGTACGATCTGTGGAGCAGGGCTAATCCGGTGTTGCAATGGGAAGCTTAAATATTCTCGGCGCGGAGGACCGTTAGTCAAATCGACGCCTCCCGTCTGCCTGTCGATAAACATAAAACGCGCCTGACGTATGCTCCGTTCGCCGCATGTAACGTTAAATTATTCAGGCCGCGTATCTTCGTAATGCCGATGACGAACGCCGACAAATTGATGACGCGGTCCTTGATTCACAGCCATCTGGATATCTTGAACTACCACAAATGGACTTTCACATCCGAGGGCTACGGAGCACGTCTTTCGGTGTCTTCAAATAATCTAACGTTACTATCTAGCAACACTCCGAAGAATATGCAACCAAGAGAGGGTCATAATGTTTCTTTATATAATTTAGAGGTGAATGTGGTTCATAAAAAAACAATATTACGGGAACACCGGTTAAAGTATTTACGAGGTATACAGGATTCAAAAGGGGAAACCGACCGTTTTTCAAATCGTGCTATGGCAGACTCCCATATAGTGCTAAACTCCTATAATGTGCCAAATAATAGAATGCAGCATTTATCCGGAATATAATATTTCATTACTTCTGATCTCTTATATTGCGTTGTTCGTTTCTTTATCTGGTCACTTTCAATATATTGATATGGACATCAGCGCTTGCACCCCGTTTCGATTAATTCGGGATTTCTTTACTTATGGCGCGTTACGCAACTTGGTGATCACAGATAATTTCGTCATATTTCGGCAAGATTTTTCATTCGAGCAGAAAAAGATTGAACAGCGTCGCTCAATTGAACAGTGTCTCCTGAGATTCTCAATCGTGTTTCCGCAAGAGGACAGGCATAACCTCTTTTCTTCTATTTGTCTCCTGGCAATATCGATCGCCCGCGACGACGAGTTAATCACGCTGAAACAATCACCGAGGTAAACCCGCTCGATGTACCACTGTTTCCGCGGAATTAATTCTTCGTTCGATCGCGTTAGTCTCCCGACGGTTTCAGCTCTACTACTATGATGGCCTAATCTAGAACCTGAAATGACGTACTTCCTAAACAGACGAACTCGGTGTGTATCGAAATAATAGCTCCATCAACACATTAATATAACAATAACGTAGAAATTAGCCAGCTGGTAATAATATTAACAAACAGCAGAACAGCAGTTGCACAAGTGCATGGCTCGAGGGTTATCCATATTTTAATCTTATAACGTCACATTTTTTGCGTTGATGCGACACATTTTAATCCACAGTGATTATCGGTGATAATTCACTGATCAGGCCTAATTGGCATGGTCTCGACGGTTTATTAATACACGGTAGATCGTCGTTATAAATAGCAATAGAATGCACAGGTCGAAGTGAACCGCTTACATACTTACGACGCTACGGATTCGTTCATTTTCACTAGCAACATTTTCCAACTTCCGCATAAATGAAATGTTCTGCGCATGAATCTCATACCACGTGCGCGATAATAAAATATCTCGAAAATTGATATGCTCACCCGTCGAACGCGAATTATATTCATTAGCTATTACCGCTGACCAAAATAATTTCCATAATCCGCAATAATATTTCACCGTAGGCCTGTCATAAGCCGTATTCGCAAACAATATCCGCGCACTGTGTGTTTTAATAATTGCGCGAGGCGACACGTTACACCGTTGGTAATTTCGCAGCGATCAAAGTTCATTCCCGAGAACCTTCTTTGAGGCTAAAAATGAATAATTCACCGGGGACGTGCGATTATTCGCTTACCTGTCACACGTCGTGTTATGAAATTTATCCGTTGCATCCGAGGCACAGTTTTCCATTTTTAGGATAGCGCGATATGCTACGGGCCTGTGCGACGTGTAATTTGATACGAGGGAAATATGTCGACGTACGCTGAATTTTCGAAAATTTCTCATTTTACATGCTATCTGCGATTTGATTGTCACTTACTAGCGTACACGTTTACACTCATCCCACGTACGCTGTGTAACGCTGAATTCACCTCTGTTAGAAAAAAACTGGCTGCGATAGAAAAATGTGATATTCTCTTCAGATAAAAACCAGAGGTATTTTAGTGCTTCGGAAAGAAATCGATTGAAGAAAATTATCTCTACTCACAGATAGCAGCCTTAAAATAGAACAGCTTTTGCAAGACTATCGAATAAAAAAACGAATAAAGACCTTACATGCCACGCGCTCTATGTTAGAGCACATTATCGTCCTCACGACATCCCAATGCTTTTGTCGTAGTTTAACGGATTAACGAAAGTCTCTTAACACGTTGATTGCGATGGTGAACATCGGTGGACCGGTACATACGAAAATATGCTCGGCAGTCAATGTGTTGACGCTCAGGACTCTGTAACTTTTGTTCTGCCACGATCACGCGGCCACTTTTACCGTCATGCGCCTTTCTCCGCCAGTGAACTCTGCGCAAAGAAGACAGCACAAATAGAATTTTCGCCGCATTCATTTAAGGACCGCGGAAAATACCCCGGCGACTCCGTACTCGAAATTCGTTGAATTGCACCGTCTCAATTCCGTCCTTCGCCTATTTTACCCTGGATCCCCGACAATTTCAACTTCACGCAAAGAAGACGGCGCAAACAGAATTTTCGATGGATCCGAATTTCCATCGCACCAATTCAAGAGTCGCGGAAAATAGCCCAGCGGGTCTGCACTCAAAATTCCTCGAAATACTTCCGAATTCCGTCTTTCGCCTACTTTTCCTCTGATCGCCGAACAATTTCAACTTCGCGCAAAGAAGACAGCGCAAACAGTATTTTTGGGGGTTTCGAATTTTCATTGCACTAATTTAAAGACCGCCGAATTTTCCCCGGCGCGTCCGCACTTGAAATTCGTCGAATTTCGTCCTTCGCCTGTTTCCCGCTCGGTCGCCGACAATTTAAACTGCCCGGAAAGTCATTAAACGCGGGACGCCACATTTAGCAACGAATTTAAGGGAATTTTTCGGAAAGTACAATACGAACTCGCGAAGCGCGCGTCTCGAATCTCGAGAAGTCGGGATGGAGGTCGGGAATGGAGGTCGAGAATGGAGGTCGAAAATGAAATGCGCTGACGGAGGAGGCAAGGGATAGATTTTCGAAGGGAGCACTGCCTTTGACGGCCCAACGGTGCAATTAAGCCGAACGAGTGGAATTTGAATTAATCTTAATCAGATCTCCACGGGGACGTGAGAGCGTTCTCGTCTCATCTCGAGTAGCCCCTTCAGCACTTGGCTGGTGCAACCTCTTGGCACGGCGCAGCGAGGGTGGCAGAGCGCAGTTTTTGAATCGAACGCTAGACACACGATTTTCGAGCGATCTCAACTCCGCGCCTCGAACTTACAAATTCGCGGCCCGAGTTAAATTGCCCGTTAAAGAGGGATTGCACTTGGCAATCCCCAACTTTTCCCTTTCTCGCATTAATCTTAACGAGAAATCTGTTTTTCTTCTGTGCGTCAAAGAAGGCAAACTCGTATTAGTCGCGTCCGCGTCGGCCGCGAACCCGCATGCACGGGATTTAAATTGAAAAAACTTGGCCGAAAAGCCTCCTGACAACGTTAATCGCCATGCCTCGGCAGACGGGCGCTTTCTTTTAAGCCAGACATGCGTCAGATGCGCGCCTTCTGTCCAACCTTCCACTTCGCCATTTTTTCAATTTTGCTAGTCACCCTTTTGTCAATGAATTAGTTCGATTCCAATGGCTTTAGCGGCTTAATTCTTTGTCAAGCTTCTTTGTATCGGGCGAGCATATATCAAAGACAAATCCGCACGTCCTGTACGGATAAATGTTCATGTTAATCGCTCCGATAGGCTCCACTTCGCAATTTTCCTAATTACACTCGATCTCGTTGTTTGACAATCTCTCAGTTTATTTCGGCCTTTGAAACTGTGACTTTCCGCATTTCTGGTACAAAACAAACATTTAGTCCAACTCCATCTTCTGCTATGAGCCAATCGCTATAGCAGCTTAACTCCTTGTCAAACTTTCTGCCAATCCGGAGATACGTCAAATACAGATGCGCCCGTTGTGCGCAAATGTTCATGTTAATCGGTTCGATAGGCTCTATTCATTTATTTCGGCCTTTGAAATTGCGACAATAATAAGAGGTTAATTCGTGGTGAAAGGTCTTTGTGAAGCCGAAGATTGGGAAACGGGCGGTTTTCGTGGTCGTTTCGCGAGCCACGTAATTGTCTCCTTCTATTTCTCGCTCGCAGGGTCTAAAAATAGACGGAGGCCGTTCGGGGGAGCGTGTAGGCCTTCCTGAGCGGTTCAACCCTTACGGGACATCGTCCTGTAACACAGCCGCGTTATCTATCTTTCACTCGCTTCTTCTGTTTCTCTCTTTCTCGCTGCAGTCTGCGCCCTCCTCCCGTGTCTCACTCGAGGCGGTCGCTCCTTCTAAAAATAGGCGTGCATCGAATGACGAGCCGGAGGGGGCCGCGCAGGGCCGGGGGTTGAAGTTTGCATTGTGAACGCGTATAGCGCGGTGTATATGACTATCCATCCCCATGTAACCGTAGATTTGACCCAATGACCCAGCGGACGGATCCGAAACGCCACGGAAACGCCCGAACGAGTTTCACCCTCAACCCCATCTTTCATCCTCCTCCCTCTCGACACACACATTTAGCCTGCATGTGCACACGCACGGCTCCTCCTCGAGTGCCGCCTACTCTCTCTTCACTCTCTCTTCACTCTCTCTTCACTCGCTTTTCGCCGCGTTTCCCTCGTTTCCCGTTTCTCGCAAACAGGCTCACGGTTGTCTGATTGAAAATATGTACCACGCAGAGACCGTACGAGTGGTGCAGACGCGCACCCACGTTATTGTGTTATAGATATTTCGACTCTGCGTGTCTTCACGCGCAGGCACTGGAACGAACCGATGGAAATTGTGGCACCGAATAGTTGACAAGGCGGTAACAACACGGGAACAATGAGTATTAAAGCCAGTAAAAAATGCATATTTGTACTCTACGTGCTCTCACTTTACTTTTTACTGTGTTCGCGGATCTTTGGATTTTGTCTCTTCATGCGGCGACGGAATTGGGATGGACCCATAGAAATTCTAGGCGAAAATTGTTTGACAAGTCGGTAACAGTACGGGAACAACGACTATTAAAGCCAGTAAAAAATGCATATTTGTACTCTACTTACTCTCACTTTACTTTTTACTGTGTTCGCGGATCTTTGGATTTTGTCTCTTTATGCGGCGACGGAATTGGGATGGACCCATAGAAATTCCAGGCGAAAATTGTTTGACAAGTCGGTAACAATGGAAACAACAAACATTAACAGAAGCTAACATAAAGTGCGATTTTTTATTCTATTTCCTCTCAGTTCGGTTTTTATTTCATTCGCTCACGCGTTGCTTTTAATTCTGTTCGCACACGTTTCGCGTTTTACTCTTTTCTCACAGAACTTGTATCCTCGCAACTGCACAATAGATACACGCCTCTCTCACATATAACTCTATCACCAAGTAAACTAATTTTAAGTGGAATGGCAGGCAAAACGAGGAATGATAAGCCGTTTTATTGCTTCAAATGTTATTGGAAAGTATATTAAATAATGCCCTTCGCACGTTTTGAAGCCGCTGGTGGCTCAGTATTAGGACTCTTTAATGGTGGGAAACATTTTGTTTAAATGACGGAATGTATGTGTTTTTCTATATTTCGAGACAATCGTGTTCCATTGCCTAGAATTCTGAAGAAATGTATGTGTGGCATTATGTGTTTGAAAAAAATGTTGACGAAAAAAAGTATTCACAGGGCGTTGCACTATGACATCGCAACATTAGTAATCGAAGATGACAGGGAATATTTTGCTGGCCCCTCACGGTCTGTCTCGTATTCATATTCATAGGGTGACACAAACTCAAAATGACCCCCGCAAAACAGTTTACACCTGTCTCCACACGCTGTAACTTGACACGCGTTCACTTTCACGTGACCCAGTGAAGGCGAGGGACCCTCGGCCTTCGTCCAGGACACGAGGCACGAAGAAAGATCGAGCGTAATGCTCACGCACGACGCCATTTTCCCCCCTACCCTTTACTTATCAAAGGCCTTATCGTGTCGGCGCACGCGATAACGCGAAACGCCGAATTTCGGAATGCGTGATAGACGACTACAGAAATTCGCTCGTTATCTCGCGGTGAAATTTCGGCGTGGCACGCGAACGGGCCTAAATCCTTCGCGCGCGCATTTTCGGCTCATTGAAATTCCGCGCGCGCTCCGCGTTTTAATTAAATTTCACCCGCGGTAAACAACATTCTTCCGCCCAACGGGCTGACCTTTTTTTTCAATTCTAAATCAGCACGCGGCATGATAAAGCGGAAATTGATTTGGGGGTAGCTTCGGTTTAGTCGACTCTATCAAAGGGTGCTTTGTTCTCGAGATTACAGCGCTGTGGCCGATTTTTTAACTGTTCCGCGGAATGTAGTTCCAGAACGGAGAAAGAGTAAGGTTCAGGTTAAATATGGACATCCGTGTGCAGTGCTCGCTCGTTCGTTCATCTGTTCACAACGCGGATTCCCTGTTGACCCTCTCAATTTCATCCGCCTTTTCGACTTCATCCGTCTATCTCCCAGCGCCGGTTAGATACGTCAGCTCATTATGAAGTGTGTACCGAAAGCGATGCCGATGGAGAATACAATTATTCTACATTCGCATCCTGAAGCAATTCTTCCAAGTCTATTGATATTTTCATTTACGCTATTTTATTCTGACGGTTTATACGTTATGGTCTAAAACAACACAGGTCAATCATCCTTGTCATGTAAGTTTGCATCTCTTTGTTACTTCTCCCTTCATTTCAACGTTCTACGTAGTATATATAACTCAACAAAATTCTCAATTTTTCAAACAGACTAGTTGACCGGATACGCTAAACATAATTACAATATCAAATTTTCGTTTACTTATTTTTCTTAGTAAAAACTGTGTACGTAGTACGATTTTTATATGTACATTCAGATGCAACGTGTCATAGTTTATGATATATAGTTAATACCGGGGAAACAGAGAAAATACAAACCAGACTTTCATCCCGTTATCTCTCCCGTTAATTTTGATTTCCGCCAACTGGTGTAGACGCCGGATTTCATTCTAAACCATCAGTAATTGGCTTATGTGAACAGTTCTCGTTGTTTCCGATAGAAACGGGAAAAAATGTGGAATTCGAAATCGCAAACAGAAGTTCGTTTTTAGTTAGCCTCGCAATTCTAAGATCATTCACGACACAAACAGGATGAGAAGTAGAAGACGAGTGTTTATTAAGACGAGTTAATTAGCGAAGTAACGAATAATTAACTAAAGATATAAAGTTTCTCGAAGGAAACGTTTGCTGTGTTAATTCTACAAATGAACGTTTCTTAGGTGTTCAGTGTAGACAGGCTCTGGTGTGAACTGATTATGAAATTTAACGTGAATGTGTAATGAGGAGCGAAGTAGCAAAGAAATTGTGGCTGTGCAAACGTTGATCCCGTAAGGGTAAGTAAAGAGTCCTGATCGAAAGCAAAGATCTAAAAATAGAGACGCGTGTCTCGTCGAACAAGCTCAGCCTCCGAGAAGCCGGAAGACGTGCGCCGAAAATCTAGGTGAGAGGGTAAAAGCGCGTCCCGTGCGGGTGTCTGTGTCTCTGCACGTATTAATGCGCCTCTGTTTGCGCGCGCGCGCGCAAGAGGGTGGGTTAGGTGAAATTTGCATTGAGAATGCCTGAAACGAGCTTGACCGCCTTAGAACGAAGAGAGGAAAGTGTAAATCCTTATAAATTGCACCGATTTTTACTCTCCCTGTGTCTTAATGGATGTCCCCGCGTTATTTACGTGTTCTTCGTTTGTACTCGTATGTAAATCACGTAACGCAATACAACGCGACAGGGTACGATATGTTACGATTTTCTATAGGCATTATAAAGTCTAACTACGGTCACTTAATCATATCAATATCGTCCGCTTCTCACGTAAAACGGCTCATGTTCGAGGCATATTTTTTAATATATACGCGAGCGAAGCCCCAGGGCATAAAGTGGTAACGAGAAACCGGCGAGCAATATCGGCCAGGAATATTTCCTAACTGAAAATTTATTAGCCATCGCTATCTTTACTTTGCGCCGGCTCCGAGTGCCAGCGCCACGTATAAGTCTCCTGTTTTTTTATGCCAGTGGAACTATATGACAACGGGTAATTTTATTTACTCGCGACGCGCGACACGGGAAGCTTCGCCTAAGTGTCATAAATACGCTGAAACTACTGTGGCCCGTTAATTACAAGACGCAAAGCAGTACGAACCGTGAAACTTTTCGTCTGCGAACGTTTGTTCGTATCGTTTTGCAACGGTCGCGTGCGCAGAATATTCTATTAATATCGGCTAGCTGTATAATGTGTAGATGAGAAGATATGCCGGTACACTATCGTTACGCATAAATTTCGTCAGTGCCTTGTAATTTTCCGATGATAAACTATCCGCTTCGCATCGAAAACGTGCGCGAATGAGCGATATCCGAAACTATCGGAAATAGTTGAATCCAATTTCAACAGCGTTCTGCTATGTTGGCACAATAAAAGCAGACAAATGATATACCCTCGCCGGTCCGAGGGCGGAGTATATTTATCCGACAAATACGTGGAGTCGAGAAAGAGGGATACGGGGCGGGAGTCGGTATTAATGAGAAAAGTGTGGCGGCGCACCGCAAAATTTGAGGAATTTCAAGAAATTCCACCGGTCAGCTCGGTCGGCATTCCGCAGCTCGCGTACACAGTATCGCATTTTCATACATGGGATGGGTGCTATCCAAAATCGTCATGAAGTACGTTCATTGTTTTAACGGACCGGCGTGTATACACAAATGAGTCAATTTCAACCGTGTTAACACTTTACCTACCGCTTATAATTTAACTTATTACGCATGTTATTACCCTTGCTAGACTTATTCGCATCAATATCATATATTATTAGCGTTTATTCATACAGCTGTGCACATTTTTAATAAAAATCCGTGACAATTCATATTATTAGATATCTACTGCCGTAGAGATAGGGCCACCGAGAAATAGACAACGGTGAAATGTGAGTCGGGGTAACTGAGATGAGTAAATTATTGTAGTCTTAACTTTTTCTCAATAAGCATTAAATCATTAAACCTCTAGTGTCATGAAAATTGTCAATTAAAAACAATGTTATTATGGCATTATCACTTGTCAAAGAAATTGCATTACGCATCGAATTACGTATATCGCACACTTGATTAACATAGACGCAGGTGTATCCTTTACCAGCATGGACACTGTGAAGGAAGAACTTGTAGGGAGCATCTTAAATGTTAAAACGTGCAAGCCCACATCCGGCGCGTGAAGCTGTAAAATGCCGAACGTACGGAAGTCTTGTACAGGGTTCAAAGACATGGCGTTGCGCACAGACAATGCACGACGTGAAAAGAGAGGAAAAGGAAGAAACGGGAGTAGAATGAGAGGAGGAAAGGGAAGAAAGGCGAAGAGGGCAGACACAATAGCTCGTCGATATCACCAGGCCCGCGTCACTCGCGATCATCCTCGCAACTTGACATAAATTTTCTCGAAAGGCCGTGGACTATTTCTGGCGCGGTGCACGGAGGGCATGTCAGAATGAACGGATGAATGAAAAGCGCTCGAAGAGGGCAGAGAGGAAGGGAGGCGGAGTTGAGAAGTTTCCGGTTAAAGCGCCGTTTTTTATTTACTTCGCGAGAAAATATGTGAAATCCGCTTCACTTCTGCGATGCACTGTGTGATCTTGCGTTTCTGTCCCCTTCGCGTCCTTTCTGCTGATATCAGTTTTCGTCCACAATAGGCTTAACTTATGCCTATGCCGTCAATATGCACATTCATATTAGTGGCAAGGATGAAGAACGAGGAACGTTTGTTCGATTTAGTGGAATAATGAGGATTTTATGTAAGTAGAGCGTGCCTTCTTTCGGCGGACAGCTTTTATTTCTCCAGTGCCTCCACATGTTTACTGCATCTTTAGTTGGTGTGTTATTTTCAACCTTAATAATAGTGAATAATGTACATAAAAGACTTTTTTATTGCAAATGGAAATCAGTTGGGAACTTTTATTCGGACGTCTCTACATGTTCGATGGCAGTCAGTGTCCCCTCATCAAGAGCCTATAATAAGAAAATGTCTCCCAATGTAATATAATGTGTGGGCGTATGTCACCGAGTACGCACGTATCTTCACAACGTATTACATTAACATTTCTCATTCACAAATTGGAAACATACACCCACACGTTACATTAACGCCCACCTTATTATTCTAGACTTCAGTAGGAGACACTGACTGTCCCAAAACATGCAGAGGCGTTCAAATTAATATTCTCAGTCGCTTTCCAGTTTCAAAGAAAAAAAGGGCTTTCATCACATATATTCAGTATTACTATATTTTGGTATGCTAGACGATTTATTAAGGGAATAGCCACAGTATATCGAAGCGGTTATCCATTGCTATGGATTCCGACAATACTTTTCCACACTTCGCGTTGAACAGTCACGTACACCCACACATTACACTACATTAAATTGACACACACGTCATTATCATAGGTTCCTAATGAAGGAACACCAGCTGTCCAGAAAGATGTAATTCAAGGAAAAGTTCTCAAGCGATTTCCATTGCCAACGACAGGGGAGCTTTTATCAGATTATCCGCTATTACTGTATCTTGGTAGGTTAGACGATTTTTAAGGGATGGCCAGAGTTTCCCGCGGCGGATATCCGTCGCAATAGATTCCGACAATTTTTCCCCCCGATTCGCCTTGAACTCCGCGCAATATTCGCCGTGAAACCACAATAGGCGTTACCTTCATGCTCCGGCGCTCTGTGCCGATATTGCCGGGTTTCCGACTCTCTTTGAAAATTTCACCACCCTTTCGCCAATCTTCCCTCTGTCCTTCCATTCTCTCTCTGCTCTTCGCGCCTGCTCTTCGCGCCTGCTTCTCCGCGCTCGTGAAAGGACGATCCTCCTTCATCCCCTTCTGCGCTACCTCTTTTCCATCCTTCTTCGCTCGCTCCTCTTCCTCCTCAGTCTGCCTCGCGAAATTACCTTTCGTCGACTGCCGAATCGTATTTCCTCGCGATGTGTGGAATCCCGTACAAATCCACTCTGCTATCCTCAAAAACGGCGCACGATGGGTGTACTGGGAATTTGCCGACGAATCGCGTCTTTCTCAATGTTTCCTGGTGCGCCACAGACTTCTTTCAGAGCTGGAGACTGAGTAGGGGGTGCTTTTCTGGAATCGATTAAGATCAGCTTGTTCTAGCACGTTTAACCCTTTTCATACGGGGTACTTTGAAGTGCATACATTGCCACTGTACAGCTAGTCGAGCCGTAAACATGCAGAACCCGTCAATAAAGTATCCTATTTTATACTTTATCATCGATGCTGTTCCGAACTCTCGTATTGTCGATATAAGCAGTTATTGAAACGATGAAACAAAGTAACGTCGGTTATCTTGAAGAACATCTTTCATTTTAAGCGGGTGGCTACTGTCACTGGCAGTACATAATGAGTATTAAAAAGGTATTGAATCCCATTTTTATATTTTCATATAAACATAATATTTTTTCGATACAGGAAAGTCATACTTTTTCACATATTTATAAAATACTTATATCATAGTTTATTATAATAATTATCTAATATTTAGTTGATAGTTTCTAAACATGCATTTTACATTTCTTGTGCGTATGCCGAATATTTCGAAGATACTTAACCAATATGATTATGCCACCCCGAATTCATTTGGCACCCTACCTTCGTTGAAAGCTATCTGCGTCGTGCCACAATCGCAGGCTTTCCGGTCGAACAGTAATCGTGAAGCATATTTGAATGAGTGTCATTACCGCGCAACGACACGGTTCCACACGCGGTCTTAAAGTTTTTTCGTCGAAGGTTCCGGATTTTATCGGACCCGGCACGCACCTGTGTCCGTATCCACCTCCGTCTTCCTTGAGGGCAAAGCTTTGTCGCAAAACTGCAACGATTAGGGGCATGATTTATCGCCGGGACACGGGTATCGCGTGCTCACCCTCTCCTGTGCTCACGGTCGCCTTAATACGCGACTTACCACGATTGATGGCGAGCAGCTTCTATTAAACTCAAGGCTACGCGAGCGTACCGCGGAAAACAGTTACGATTTTTGAGCGGAAATTTCGTGCGTGCCCGTACGAGCCCGTAAACTTAATCGAGCGTGAAAAGTTCCTACGCTAGCCTCATTCTCGTGCGCTTAACACTGGATCTATGGAGAATATCAGGAGAACATATAGATATCTGATATTCCCTGGAGAATTGTGTAGGTATACGATATGTAGAATTTGAAAATTAGAAAAGTTCAAGTCTGCATTAACACTTGATTTACAGAGAAATATGCAGGTATTTGACATTGTCTGATATTAGATTCGTGTCATTCCATTAATAAAAGTTACTAGAAAATAATAATAACGTTTTCGGTAATCTCGTTCCTGAAATCGAAAAGCCATAAAATTGACACATCACGTGAATCCACCGTTAAAGGCGTTCACGGTGCAAAGATTTAGTGTGTCAGCAAAATAACCGTCTAGTCAAATCCGATGACTGGTATCTTCGATAGAAAGTTGTAAAAATCGGGCGATAAACGGTCGCTCAAGGATAAAGGAGGGTGGTAGGCGATTTATACGTTAACGGGAGTAAACGTGCGCCTATCATATCTCAGCGTAGATGATAACGTCGTACTTTGCTCTGCGTCATCGTGAGTGCGGTACGACATATTTGCGCCGGCATTCGGAAGGTATTCCATAGGCATCGTTCCTGTCTACTTTGAGAAATCGCCCCGGGGCAACTTATGCGACAGAGAGAGAAAAAAGTAAGGTTTTTCAAAATGTGAAATACGTGAAATAAGTGAATAACGACTGGGGTAGATCTTGAAGAATCGTCTGGAAATGTAGCGTCAATGAACGAATGTGTATTTTAGAAAGTTTACAGGGAAACGGGCGTTTGAGCGAGCGACCGCGTCATTATTAAATTCTCAACGATGGCCGTACAATATCGAACTCCTTCACTGCATCGGAGCGTTCAACTGTCAGGAAATGAAAAAGCCTCTCGTCTCGAGTAAGCCCCGCGTATCGACGAAACATATTTTCCGCCGAACGAACCGTACACCGTCTGGCTAGTAATAATACGCTTGCACGGCATATTTCGCTTTTTCTATGGCATTGTAACGTCACGTCACACTCGTTACAGTGATCGCATCGTGAGCTTTTTTCTATCATCGGCACGCTACGTCTTGCGGCGCACGATCGCATCAATCGTCCCGACACGCGAGTCCTCCGAACGCACCCTTATTCTCCAGAAATTCATTGACGGCTTCGCCTTATGTTTCGCAGCCTGAAAATGTATGTATGAAAAAATTACATACATACACATACATACACCGCAAACGGTGTACATTCCGATCACTTGTGCGCCCAAAACGAATCGCCCACCCTTTATCACTTGGAAACTCCGTCATGTAATTAAATCATAATATTTAAGCTCGCGATGCAGCAACAGCCAATCGACCGTTCACTTTTCAATCAGCGAACGCTTTTCAACTCGCCTGCCATTCCGCCACATACAAGCCCCGCGAACTTTTCATTCTCTCTTCCTCGCGCATTCACTGAACGCGTTCGATTCTCCCGCATCTCGGAGTATTGTTTCGCAATGCGATCATTGAAAATTGGGGGATGCTCGGCAAGCGGCGAGGGTATAGAATGCGCGGCGATTCGCTCAATGCTAATGAGATAAACGATGCGAATAGGCGTATCTCTGTGTTGTTAGGAAAATGGGAACCAGTTTCTCTTTGGCTCGAACGAGACGCGAACGGGCACATTGTCGGCGGCACGTTAATATCCGCCGGCAATATCCAAATCATCGTACATCAGTCGGGTGCCTTTTTGCGCGGCGAGGGTGCTGTTTCACGTCGGAAGAGACAATGGAGATAACGGACTAAAGAAATTGCAGAACGGCGAAATGGGTTAGCCGCGAGATTAATCGTTTCGCTTTAAGTAACCCTCTAATAACTGCCCCGGCGCATTGGGGCGTTGCTGCTGACAAAAAATGCCCAGTAATAATAGTGTTAATCGTTTTTCTGTCCATTCTACTTGAATTTCGCTACAACTATTAATAATATATTCCTTTCTCGTGGAAAAGTAAGTCGACACATTGAGTAATGGAAACAAGTAATGAAAATTTGCAATGCTTATTTAATTCGATGGGGTCAATAAAATAAAATAAACACATAACAGTAGCAAGAAATAAGAAACTGTATTTTAATATGTATCAAGTTTAATCACAGTCTACAGTGGAAAATATTTGAATTTGCAATTAAGTTAGATCCAGTAATAAGGTAAAAAGTTATGCGAGGACTTCGTTGATAATAGAAAAGCGTGGTTATATGCAAACGGCGCGTATAAATAGGACTTGTTTTCTTCGTTAATCATTGATTTCCGAATTATTGTTGGGAGGGAAAATGGGGCCAAGCCAATTGGAGAAAACTCTCCTGGCCTTTCTCCTTGTCGAGCGCGGCGCAGAGAAAGGAAATTCGCGCGGAACGTTCGGCGGTAATCATTCGAAGCACATTGTTCGTAGAAAAATAGCGATATCTCGCCATGGTCACGCTTAGCGTATTAATCACGGTGGTGGAGCAGAAAGTTCTCGTTATTATATTTCCAACTCTTATCGGCATTATTTCCGCGCATTATCGTTATTCGCGACAATGGGCGCGTGTAAGAGGTGCCGAACAAACTGGGTCGCAGGCTAATGAATCTGTTTAGATCGTTCAAGTACACAATAAATATGCAACATCTTCCGATATCGAAGTCTACATCAAATTTCCATTAACACTAGATGTACGAAGCCTGTCAAAATGACTCGTTTTGGTATTTCTTATAAAGTCTATATCTAGTACATCTGCACACACCGAGATGAGTAATTTTGATCCCGTACGAAACGTAGGTAAATGTTAATTTATAATATCAGAATTCATAACATCAGAATTCTACTTTGCATCGGGACTTACACAAATACCTTTTTCCGTAAAACTACTTAGTAGTCATGGAAAAGTTTCCGCAAAATATTTCATTATTGAAACTTCTTATTAAGCAAACCGATTTTTTGACAAATAAGTATTTTTCTTCCCTCCGATAGTAGTAGGCATACGTCAAAGATTGGTAGTTATATTTTTGAACGCGTCCAGCTTTGTTTAGAGCACACAACGAAAACTGTCTTTAAAAACGTCAATATTTGCACCCTTGACAATTATTTAATTGTCGCGGTCGAATATTCCCCTTTAACTCTAGCACCGTTGTACGTTTTAACCTTCGTAAGCCGACATCGTTAAAAATCGCTGCGCTCGGCGGCGATAATCTCGGGAAAAGATGGCGGGACAAACGAAGGCAAGGGTGCTAAAGACACGTTGCTCTTGGCAGACTATTACGCACATGGCGATCGTGTCTCGTGGTCGGCAAGTAAGGTCAGGTCGCGACTGCTTAATCTTGATTCGCACGCGAGTAACTCACTACCGAAGTTAGATCGCGACTTCGGGTCAAGGTGCACTTGCCACGGTTGCACGCACCTCTCCTTGCATTAGCTTGCATTCGCTCACCACTGATGAATATGGACATTTAGAGGACGCCAGGCCGCAAATTCGGCAATAGCCGAACTGTTAACAAACTTGCAAATGTAATCCGAAAACAATGCACTTGCAATATTTATGAGCCTATCGTCTTCTTCTATATTCGTCTCAAGGATAGAAATCCAGTGCTGCTGGGATCGGTCTTTTTGTGCCCGCTAATTGGCGTGAAATATTTAACTGCTCTGCGACATGCATTTTCGTTGCAACGAGTTTTACGCGCGCTACCTATATACTTTCGGTCCTTTTTCAGATTTAATCGTTAATGGGCAAAACGGTATTTCGCGTTACGCACCCTGAACTTTTGTCAGATTTCGTGACGGGGCGACAGGATACCCGAAGTGACGCTAATTGACAAGTTGACCTTTGCCACCCCCAATGCCGACGGTACTCTCTCTGAAAATCAACTCTCGAACCCTCCAATGCTAATCCCGACCGCACAAATATTTCATCGCACCTATGCAAACCTTACTTTTAATATTAATTAGATAACGTTACACGCTAACCAGCGGCAACTTCAATATTACATAGCGCTCCTCCCACACAACCCGTTTTATCGCCTTACTTTATTCGCAGTTTTTAATTCCCCGCAATACGCGACAGCCGACGGGACGAAAACTGTCTTCAACTTCCATCTAATTAACACTGAGACTCGGCAGCACGTGAAACCCAAGATGCCTGACGCGTCGAAACGTTATTATTTCCGTGGGTGTTCTTTTCAGCCTTAGCAGAAACCGTGAATAATGAGTAAAAAGTCCTTTTTCGTTGAAAATTCCAATCCATTTGAGAATTTTCGCTCTTACAATTTTCGATCGATTTTACACACCGACACACATTTCTCTGAAAATTGTAGACTTCTGACGAGAGGGCACCGGATGCGTCAACATATAGAGAGTCCTAAGAATAAAAATTCTTAAGTGACTTCGAATTGTCACCCGAAAAAAGACTTACTCATTATTCACAGTTATTATTTCTGATCCACCCAAATAAACGGATAAAATAACCGACTTCCCGCGTGGGCCTAATTCAGTTGCGAGGCAGTTCGACATCTGCACATCCTGTTACTCGTAACAGTGTAACGCGATCGAAGGGGATCGTTATCTAAGGAACGCACGTGAACATTTGAGAACGGATTTCACGGGATCCTATTAATTACAACCACACTCTGCTAACGATGGCGCGCGTCCCCACGGATTCATTTGTACCCGCGTCGCCAGTCAGACCTAATTAATCGAGATTTCCATGCGAACCCCGCGTCCGCAAGTTTCATAACGTCGCCTCGCGCAATTAATAAAAAGGCGAAGCCCTCGATCTAATGGGCTGTGCCGCGAGCCGTTCACGTATTTACCATTTTGGCAGAGGAAATCCAGCGACGCCCTACTCCAGACTCCAAACAACCGCGAAACAAACTTCGAACAGCAATTTGCATATCGAGCAGTGCCGTTCCGGCGGTTGATTAATTTCTTGGGAGCCTGGGAACCGGTGCAACGACCGTTACTCTAATTTCTAGCGACGACAGCTAGCTTAACATAAAGTAGCCGGCGTGTCGGGCAGCCGTGTAATGCGCCGTGTACAAGTCCACCCTCGTTGTTACTGCGGTTTGTCGGAGCCCGACCTTAAACGGAAGGCGGGTACCTTAAGATCGTTACACACGTACCGCCGTATTGCGGTATACCGAAACAATTCCGGTCTGCACGTCCTGCCGATACATTATTCGCTTCCAGCGTCCGATTATCCAATCTACCCCTTCGGGCGGGGCTACGGGAAAACGCCTAACGTATGTTCTCCTTCTAAGAGCCGAACAAAAGAGACTTTCCTACGTTCTTTAATGTTCTACTCTTTTAATCTTCTTATCAGTAGAAAACCAAGAAATGGCTGGAGACATGTTATACACAACGTCTGCACTCTTTTTTAAATAAGGGCTTACGATTCTTGGCTTTTGCACTTTTGTATGATACAATTCAATATGTCTGATAAGAAACATTGCAAACATTGTAAACATTTGCTGCGGCCTTCGATAGTGATGTTCAATTTACGGTGCACTCAAATTTAATTACAGCATTCTTCGACATAGAATCAAGTGAGCGCGACTCTACTGCTTTGCGTTTTTTGCAATCATTTGAAATAAGCCCTATCACGCTGTTCAGATTTCGTATAAAAATTTGCTGTGGCATTTTTCGGCATAGAATGAAATAAGCGCGACCACACACGGTTTTTAAAAAGGGCCCTGCCACTAAAACGCTTAAGCCGCATGACAGATAACGCCGGGTTCTAGACGTCATACTCGTTAAATTTCTGAGTTATCAGGTCTTGATATCGACGAAATCGCAGGCAGAAATCTAATATAACTCGAGCGTACGTGTTGCGAAATTTCGAACGTGGAACGCGGCTGGAAGTTGTAACAGTTCGCGCCCTCACCCTTTCTGCCACCCATCCTACCAGTTCGCCACCCTTCACACCCTTCACCCTCTCGCTGTCACCGAGTGCACGTCGTAATTAATACGAGTTCGAGTACTACACGTGCTTTGCAAATTAAGCGAGCCACGAAAGCATGCGGGTTTAGCGGAAATTATTCGAAAAAAAAGTCGTTGCCTGCGATTCCTGAGGATACGAAGAGCGCTCGGCGAAAACGTACGAGCGAGCTAATTATTTAACGTGATGAAATGAAGAAAAGAAGAGTGAGGAATCTTCGCTAGGGAACCTTTTAATTACCCCCATATTTTATGCTTTACACAATTCGAGCTTGTCGCGTACCACCGGTCTTTCCACACTGGTTATTTTCCCTTAGTCTGTGTACAGAGAAATTATGAACTACGCCTGGAGCGACGACGACTCGACAAACTGAGAACGACCAAAAATTAAACACGCTAAAAATGCGTTGTTAGATAACGCATAAATGTTGTCCTGTTACTTTTTTCTTTCCCGACAATGTTGGATTGTGCCGTGAGTCAGTAATACGGGGGTGGTTATTATTGATACTAGATTTATTCTATTCTGCTTTCACGGACAAAATGACATGATTTTTTGTTACATGACGGCTGATTTTTATTAATAGAACGATACGAATATATATTCAAAATAATTTCCACCTGATGCTTCTCATTTTGAACTTCCATATGTTACATGCCTTAATATTTCTCCGTAGGTCTAGCGTTAATACAAGCTTTAGCTTACTAACGGTTATCACAATTGTTGCTGCACAAAACTTGAGAGCGAACTTAACTTATTTATTTGTAAATTGTCTTCAGTGAGGTTCGAAATGTTTGTAAAAGCTGTTTCCACAGACCAGACTCCCTGTCTGAAAATATAATAAAAAGGTCGATAAAACGGCTCGCAAGTCCTCCTTTCGTTGAAATCCGGATCTCGCGATTTCCTTGACACTTAAGCCTCGTGACTGACTACGCAGTCTTCAACTTCTGTCGCGGCTAACGTAACGACGAAATCTGTCTCGTTTCCAGCCCCGTACGTCGCGCTCTTTCTCTGTTGGGTTAAGGTTTTCACATGAAAGGGGAAAGATGTTCGCGACGGTCGGGGCACTTTATTGGCCTCTAAGTAGAAAAGTCCATTAAAACGTTCGACGTAGGTGTGTGGGTGGGCGCGCGCGCGCGTAATTTGCGCATAACGATCAAGAACACGCCCTACCAGTATCGTCAGGCAGGGTAATCTTTTGTTTGTCTTGCCGTATTTTACGAGATTGAAGAAATCCAATGTACGTTCTCGGCGGAGTATTCACGTATTTTTATTTAAGTAGTTAGGTAGTTTTACGAGAAGCATGTAGGAGAATCGTCGGGAGGATCTTGAGTTGGTATGCATGAGTATCGACGGGAAGGGTTGTGGCGCTAACCACAGGGCCACGTCTGGTCGAAATAACGATTCTTCGTAGGCGACTCGCCCGGAATGCCAAATATCGATTATGCACCACGATAAATATAACGTAACTAAAGCCGCGCGACCTTCTTTAGCCACCATAGTCAATGTTCGTGTTCAAGGCACCGGCCTCCTTGCTTAGTGAGCCTCATACATGTGAACGGGCGATTAGAGATGTAGAATTTGTCTTCAATGCCATTAGCTTGGGCGCGATTCGGTGCATTCAAATCTGGAAATGCCCCTAATGCTGAGCTTTTTGTAAAACATATGTAGAACTCAATCGGCCCGTGCATTTATCATGTTGGCAAACTGCTCCTTTACATTATTAACCGTTCCATTACGTTTAGAGTTCCATACACGTCCCGGCATGCGTGTAGGTCGACTGCTCGCAGGCTGCACGTTTTCAATATGCAACTGTGCATTTTATAAATTGATCAGTCCTTAATATTTCACTTGATTGCAGTTCGACCATTTCGATAATAGGCAAAAATCGGTTCGATAGTACTTAATATTAGTCTGTCATATTCGCTGTTAATCGTACTTCGAACGCCTCTCAAATGAAAAAGCGTGCAATTATTTGGTCCATCGGCATCCGGCAATCCCCATCCGCATCGTTATTAAATGAGTTACAACGATAACAGGCGAGTTTTTCTCCCCAACGCTATCGGACAACATTTATTCAATTATTGTTTGATAACACGCTAAGCGTGAATATGCCGAAGGCCTGATCGGGTCTAACGGAAAATTTTCACCCGAAAATATCCTGCACCACGTTGACGCAGTCGCTGACCGGGAGCAGCGTAAAAGGGTTAACCAGCGAATTACCGGGAGCCGAGAGCATTGTCGCCGAACGCCCACTCTGCATTACAGACAATAACCCGCCCCGAGTTCACGGATAAATTCTTTCCCGTGCACTAATGATGACCCTGCTATTCGCGGGGTTGGCTTCGCAAATTTCCGTCTCTGTACAAAGCTACATATTATCCAATTGCCCGTACCGTCAGGGTATATGCTTCGCGTGTGCCTACCCCTACCGCGATCCTCTACGTCTCTACTTATATCAGTATGCATGTGTCGTGTGGTATGTAAGTGCAGCTCCGCTCCAACCGACCGACATTACTCCCGTTTACTGAAGGCGGAAGGAAATATTTGCCGAGCGGCGATAAAACATTGCCACGTAACGACCTCTAGTAATTAATTGCCGCCCGACGGGCTATACATTACTGCCAGACCGAGGTGAAGGCAATCATTATAATAAACTTTATTCGCGCGCATCGTTAGTAGGGGTGAAAACAGCGGCCCGCGATCAAGAGGGCGGCTGGTTAATCTTTAACATATTGACTGGCGTGTCAGTCACATATGGCTCAGCCGGCAGGTATCACAGGCTATCGCAAGGAACCGTGCATACCAGTTACAACGTCATTATGATCTATAGCATGATCAATCTAGATGAGCAACAGCCTCTTTTTAGCAAGTCCTACCGGAACCTCGACTTTTCACATTTTCACACAATTTTTTGCATGTTTTCGGCCGTATCTCGGAAACTATTTCGACTTTTTCAGTACAGTTGCGATTTTTCTGAGTGTCTTTGTACCCCTTTTCATACGGTACAATTACAAGTCGATCATTAGAGTTTTCATGTTTGACCCCATTTTCAGGCTCGTTTTTCACGATTTTTCCACACATTTTTGGCTGTATCTCCGGAACTATTGCGAATTTCGAGGTGCGCCTTGCATTTTTCCGAGTCATTTTGGACCCCCTTTGATATGTTAAAAGGGCAATAAAATCGGTGACCCATCATTTTTTGGCAAAAATGGCAAGGCACCTTAAGATTTTCTCGATTTCTTCAAGGCCCTGTCCGGTCTAAACTAGCGAACGAAACCTATAAGTAATATAGGTTTTCTTAAAGCTCTTTGGACGTACTTTCACGTGGGACTAATGGCCATCAGCAATTTTGAAAAAAATTTTTTTTTGCTTTCTTAAAATCGTCATCTCGGAAACTATGAAGAGTTCAGCGGGCAGAAAGTAGTCTATCTTCAAGGCAAAACACCTTCTATCGAGTGGTATCGGTCCGAAACAAAAAAAAAATTTGACATTTTTCACCATTTTCGACACTTTTTGGCCGATTTTTCTCAATTGTTTAATATATTTTTCGTCATATCTCAAGAACTATTGTGAACTTTGCTCTTGCGTATAGAAGAAATACCATGATCGATGTTTAAAAACCATTACTTTACGTAGCAGATAATCTGGTAATGAGAATGGCAATGAAGGCAACGAAAATTAAGGTAATGACAATGGAAATAACAATTCGCATGATTCATTCCCGGCACGCGAAAAACAAATTTAATATATCCGAAATTTAGATAGAAAAAATAATCCTTACTTAAGCGATACGAGATATTTTTTATATGAAGAATTGGTGCTCAAGGTATACATTCGCTTAAAAAAAATACGATTAGCCAATGAGTTAGGTTGCAAGCTTTACGGCTAATTGATTGTAATTTATCCGTCAGCTGTGCGAATTACGGCACGACAACGGGCACGAGATCGAGGATAAAGCACCAGGTCGTTCTATTTTATCGGGCAGCATTTTCTCTATATTTTTTTATGTCACTTTACATTGTGACGTAACGGGCGATGCGCATTGCACGGTAATCATAACGGTTATTTCGAGAAGAATGTATTATTAGAAACGTTGCTGCGTTGGCGATACATTTTTCAAATTCGCTATGAGTCGAGATGCGAAAGTGAAGCCGGCTGAAAAATAAAATGACCCAACATGTCATGTCTTGTGTTGGAAACCTTACATATTTATAAATACAAGGCACGATTTTAATCCGCATCTCATTGTCGCTACAACTCCGTCAATATCTGCGCTTTGATAACGAGCAACAGTATGAACTTGAACTTTCCCGTATTTTAACAAATCAAGCGAGAGCTAGAATAAGTGGGCATAATTTACAAGCACAATCTAGTAAAACATCGTGATACTAGTTTCTAACGAAAGACAATATGGCTTAACTAGCACCTTTTCTCATTCATTTAGACATCCAACATCGGTGCAAATATTGATCAGAAAATGTTGCAATTACCTTGAGTTGAGTTCGAGCCCGTAACGAATTAATCGATCGACTTCTCGTTAACGAAAAGAGGAACATTATGAGACCTGATCTTCGAAACGATCAATAATAACGAAAGGTGTGTTCGCGCGTCAATAAATCAGGCCTTGATTTCGCCCGCCCTTAAACTTACCCCCGAAACAATCCGGTGTGAAACTTTCAACCACCCGCCCATGTCTTATCACAGCCAGCGCGATGGAAATAGGCTCTCCACTCTGCAATCTTGATCCCCGGCGTCCTATTACTCGTTATTTTTTCAGTTACGACACGTTGCTGCGGAACAAATGCGCTTGTCGTTATAGAGAATCGAGAAGCACAACGACCGATACGTATCGATGTGCTGCCAATGCTGATACTATCTTTTCTCGTAAAATTATACTCCCGCAATAATGCTTCGCTCGTCGACTTAAAGCACCCGCTCATCCAAAAGATATGCTCGAGGTCTGTTCTCAGATGTGCCGATTAAAATTCGACTGGGACGTGAGAGAAATTCTGTCGACGTAGAAACTCTTGGGCACAGACAATTCTCTTCGCGTACGTTCGATTCGGCTGTCATCGCACACAGAATGATGCCTTTGTAGTCCAGACGGTTTTACTCGCCTTTTCGCTGCCAGTCTAGGCTTTGAAACAGAAATATTTGTGCTATCGCACGCAGAACGGCCGCGTCTTCGCATTCGAGAAATACTTTGACGGAACAAAGTGTCTGTCTATTACCGTGACGCTTTGTAATATTAACGTTTCTACCTTGGCGAGTTGAAACGGTAGTATCCAATGTCGACACCGCATAGCACTGAATCAGTTAACAGCTTATATCTTATTCATCGATACGCGCATGCATTCCTAAGCCTTGAATTAAAGCGCCTGATGATAATTCAATTGATCGCTTGATGATTCAGTCATTCTCCTTCTAGCTGCACAGTCAACAAACACTGAAACGCGCAAACACTGAAACCAAAAATGTTTCACCAGTATTCAACTTCGCCGCTGCATAGAAGTAGTTAACCCCTTATATTTCACTAATCGATACGCGCTTTCATTCGTAAGCCTTGAATTGAAAATGATCACTTATAAGTCTATCTCGTAATCTACGTGCAGTCGGCAAACACTGAAAGGCTTGAAAAAATGTTGGAAACACTTGGTTCCCTTTGTCGAAAGCAGCCTTTCCGCCGGCGAAATCCAATGTATCTCACGTATAGAGGATCGATAGCGGAACATAAGTACACGGTAGTTGGTTTCGACGTACATATCGGTGTCAGTCCTCGACTCCGCGAGACGTCGAAGCCTCCTTGCCAGCAAAAGAGGATACGCCCTGGGGACATGTAGGCGTTTATATGTACAAATATCCGCCGAGTGTTGTCTCGTCGTGGTTGACTCGAGGTGAGAAGCGTCATTGGTTCGTGCCAGAGGGCTGGGCGCATTGGGGGGTTGAGTAACAAGGGGCACTTTTGATCGAGTGTCCTCTCGAAAGTCGCTCTACTTGTTGAAAGGCATCAACCGCCAACTCGCTCGTGCCTCGAATGTTACGGGCCGCCGGGTCCGCTACATCTTCGAACTCTTCGTCTGTGTAACTTGAGAACGTAGGCGACGCCTCATTTGCGCGATGGTCATTGCGGACACGTATGCTTTTTGCATGTTCCCTGGAACCTGTAATGTTATATTCCTGCGCGACGTAACGTAAAGGGTACTTGTACGTAATGGGAGGAAAGGAAATTAGGGTGGGACGGGGGTCTCTTCACGCTACATGAAACCGCTAACGTTGCAACGAGTGCGGCGGCACGTCGGAGATCGTTATGGGTGAGAAAGGAAAAGCTGGTACAGGAATGATTTCGGAAATAATGCGGCGATGGCCTTTTTAATGTGGGGTCAACTATTAAAGTCTGCAGCCCGCGCCCGTGCTGGGGGTGTAAAGACGCAGCCCGGCGATGTGGCGGATTGTAAGCACGTGCTTTAGCTACGCCTACGTGTGGGGATAAAATTTGCACCACGTGTGTGACAATGGAAAGCGGCGCGTGAGCAAACAAGGCAAAACGCGGAACGGTCCCGACGTTGTTCGGAGCAAATATTTGAATCAGCAGAGATGGCGAACGTCAACAATTCATTTTTTCATTCTTCGCTAAATAAATGACGCGATCAATCAGTTACCGTTCTCAGTCAATAATGTTTCTCACCGCAACTATAACTGTGTGATCTGAAACCATCAGCTGAGGGTGAATGTCAAAACGGAAAAGTTTCGAAAAAAGGTACGTCACCGATTTCATTTTTAGCAAAGAAAAAAAGTAGGCGAGAACCTCCCATTTTGAGCGGACGCCAACTAACAACGCATACAGATTCATCGAGTTATCAATAAAAAGGACCAATAAAATCGCCAACCTTCGACTTTCCAAACCACACCGACATTCCCCGCGTCCGCCTCAACAGCCACTCGAACTGTCCGCACTCGGCGAAACAATAAAACGCGCGCGTCCGAAGAAAAAAAGGAGTTTATTCGCGCTCGTAAAGGAATATGACAAAAGCCGAGAATCGGGCGGCTAGCGGGAAATCGCGCGAGCGTTTAACGAACGGTAATGAAAGCGCATATAAAGAGAAAGAGAATGTCTTCCCGCTGAGCTACTACACCATCGTAAAGTCGTTCATAAACACTTTACACTTTACAAGCGGGCATCGTTAACTCGACTCTCGGCGGATTCTCTTCGTCAGTCCGCGATATTGCGAGGCCCCAACAAGTCGTCACCCCCGACCCTATCCCCCGCGCGACAATGCAGAGGACTCTACTTATTGTTATTCCGATGCGCGGTGTCATTCAAAAGGCGGAATCTTATTGAAGGCCACCCGCGCTATATTGCAGACTGCGCGAGCTTACGGCAGCGCGCAAAAGCCTTTAAAATTTTACGATCGCATCTTCCCCACCCTCGGCAACGGGGCAAAGGTCATGCGGAGCATGCCGCTCAGACGGCATCATAGAGAATTCGGGGATTATTCAGATTCCAATCGAATGATTCGCAAAACGATTCGTCGGTCGAGGAAACGAGCAGTAGGCAAACACGGGAACTCGAGGAATAAAGGCTCGCGCGTTGAAGGAAGGATATATAGTCTTTCTTAATTTATCGCCGTAGCCTCGTGCAACTTTATATCCATACACTCGCGTCTGGAGTTCGTTAGTAGTGGAAGCACGCGGACGGGGCAGAAGTACGCCGTGGATTTATTTGAGTTTCACTCGTTGCCGAGTACTGAAAACGCAATAGTGTGTCATACGGATGTAGTTGATTACGGGCCTGCCCGCTAAGAAATCCGCGTTCATAGGTGCGCAGCGATGAATAGGATCTTGTTATAATGCAAGGAAGATTAATTACGCTGCCATTATGCGGGCCGAGTGCCCGACGTGTGACCTCCCGCGGTCTAACGTGAGGGAGGAATTAAGAGAGTAAGAAATTGCCGAGGCATAGCTCGACAGGAATCGATCAGAATCGCAGGCCTGGCTGCTTAAAGCTCAAAACAGAGAAATTATGGAATGCTCGTATCAGACATTTTACAATGTACGGAGACCAGCGTCGTTCCACTTTCCCGGCTGGCAAATATCACGTGAACGATATATAGGCAAGCGTATAGAGAAACGTGCACAGGGACACACGGATACGTGCGAGTTGACGCGTGTGTACGGGGACATGGGTGGGAATGCACATGCACGAAATGATTGAGGCGGTAAAGCCGGGGGCGAGCAATTTCGAACAATGGTCGCGGGAGAAAAGTCAAAGGAAACGCTCACATGCATAAGCGTGCATGCGCCAAATTCTTATGTTTTGTCGCCTCCTGCTAAAGTAGAAATATCCTTCGCCGTGGCTATTTTTACGCAGAGAAAGAGAGAGAAAAAGAGAGAGCGCGAGAGAAAGCGGCAGGGGGAGGGAGGAAGTTTTATCGTGCCGATCGATCTGGCTGAATAGTTAAAAGCCAATTTAAAGGACTTAAACGTTGAGCAAAATTTGATTGGGCCTTCGAGCATTCTAAAAATACGCAAATAGATGCTGGGAACTTTCTGACTTGCACTGTAATGTGTACGGCCTTTGCCGTTAAGAAAGTTTCAGAAATATGTGGGAAACGTCGCTACTTTGCAATACTTCAACTCTGACGTACGAGCGCGTAGAACATGAATCCCATGTCGCAGAGTAGAATTTCGCACCAAATAAATGTTTTAATATCAGCCATAGCCGTCCTAGCGTCCGTGCGTGTAGAAATCTGAACTAGCGACCACTCGAACGCACGCGTCAATACACGTGTAATAGAAATGTCAGTTGGGGTCCTAGACCCAATACGTCCAACTGCAATTTCTTCGATGCCGTTGCAAACAGACACGCACACATACATTGCTGTCTATAATGCAACTGGCCTTGACCCGTTTTGAGCGACTAGCAGGTTTATAAGTATGCGAGTCTGCACAACGAGCACGAAACTGTGGCAAATGGCAGAACTTATTCGCGGCATATATATCCGCCGACTCGTTCTGTACCTTTACGACTCGAATTAAACTTGCGCGCACTCGCTCACCGTCGACGTCAGGCGGTTTTCACACGAACATAAAGCGTCGCGTGGCAATTAGCCGTCGAACAAGTGTGAACGACAAGTCGCGAATTAATTCGATGTCGCAGGACTTCCCGGCCGGTTCTCATCAAATCCCGTACTCCTCATTTCGACCTGCCGACCTTCCTCTTTAGACCTTCTTCAGGAGAGTACGTAATATTTTAACCTGTCAGAAAGTACTGAAACATCGTTGATATCAAATCTCCTACTCTTGATTTCGCCGTTCTGACGGATATTTGAGGTTTTCTTCATGGGAACTACATAATCATTAAGAGTACGAAATTTCATTGGACCCAATCCGCCAGAAAATATGCGACATCATTGGTACGCAGGGACCAACCTGCTACGAGGCTTCATTCGTTAACTAACCATTGCCCGTCGCGGCAGACAAATGAAAGTTGCCTGTGCACCTATAATGGCAAGGTACACGTTGAGCAGCGTCACAATGAAGTATGGAGAAACTATCCAGACGTAAGAGGATGAAGTTTACCGATGAAAGTAACTCTCGGAAGTAATGCAGACGATGGAGCTTCATATGAAATGAGTACCCGCAAACCATGAAACACGACCGAGCCATTAAGACCGCTTGAACCGACGGAGCAAACGAGCAGGGGGTGGAAGTTTGTGTGGAACGTGTCGAGGATGAATTAGTCCTGAAGCCCCGGCCAAACCAACAGTTTTCTCGCAAACTTTGTTTAACGAGAAACCGCACGCGTTAAAACATCGGACATGACTGTCGCTTTCTCTTCTTTTTTTTCGCTTCCTAAATTGAGCGTAATTGGCATCTATTCGCCAGGCAGGATCAGGATAGAGACTAAAATTTGTTAAACCAACACATGCTGACTAATCGAGAATCTGCAGACACGCTGCAGTTCTTATTTGGTTAACCATGCCGCTTGCCAAGGCGAGACTTAACCTGTAAGTACAGCCTGCAGGATGCAGAATCTTAATTCATTACGTCAGAAATTCGGCAACGCATTCTCGACAACCGCCGAAGTGGGAAAGTTTGCCTACACGAAAGTTACCTAACGGCGCGCACGGCGGAAGTTTTCGTTATGCGAAAATTTCAACGGCACCGGCACGTGAGTCCTCGACATTTTCCAGGCGGGCTCTAATGCATCGTAATGCTCCAATGGCGGGGAAACGCAGTTGTTTAAGCGGCAGATACGTTGGCCGTAACAACAACTCCGGCGAGGACATTCTAATCTAATCTGAAATCGAATTTGCCGTAATGGCAAGTTTCCCCGTTACAAAAAGGGAATGCGCTCATTACACGCGGGCGAGTCAAAGAAGGAGTGCGCCCACTAAGGGAATAATGGGGGAGCACATAACAGGCTGCGTATTTTACTAGATAAACGAGAGAGGCAGAGTGGCGGCAGGAGTCACGCTATATCGAATAACGCTTATGCAAGGTTTGCCAGCCAGTGTGCACTGCAGGTGCTCCTTTATGGAGCAGCCGAATTGAGAGGATGCCGGAGGCCCTGTGAGTAATGCACACCACTCGTAACGTGACAAACAAACGGGTGACGTCTCTCGTGGCTCTGTAAACAGAAAAATGCAGATTCCTGTTGATCGAGTCGGGACGGTATAGATGCAAATGTTAACCCTTTGCACTCCTGCGGCCAAGGCGGTTACCCGTGGACATTCAGCTGTCGCGCTATTGTGTCGTCCAATCGGTGTTTTCAATCTACACTCAAATCTCTTAACATGGCATACGTCTCCCTTCCGAAGGACCCACTCGCTGCTTCTACGCCGGAATAACTTTTACCGGCGCGTCTGTTCCAACAAATTGCTGAGATTTTTTCAATTTAAATGAAACCGAACGCGACATAATTCGATCCGCATTTACTTACTCTTATTGTGCCTTTCCTTTGTCGGAACATCTTGTCCCGTTTCGGCAGATAACAAAAGCGCGAGCAGTAAGCCCCGAGAAGCGAATCTCCTCTGCCGTACATGGCACATTTCGATCCGATCCAGGGTGCCACGTAGAGAGGTTTTATTGTCTCGATTAAATGTGGCCCTGTATCCAACCGTACTGTCTCTATTATTACAACTACCGAAACATGCATCAACCCGGAGAAAAGTATCGCGAGGTTATATTAATTCTATCTATTCGAGAAGGCGTTGAAACTTCATTGCTGGTATCATAGTTCAACGATTCACAACACAGTTTCTGCACACGCCGGTGAGTCAATAATAATGGAATGAACCCCTTTAACGTGCAAGTTGGCATCGCAAGCGTGTAAGCGGATGAGGAAACCCGACAGATGAGAGAAAAGCCGAAGGAGACAGCCAGAATTTTTCTCTGGCCTTCCTCACCGACAACCGAACTTTTGATGCGTTCAATTTTTTCGGCTTTCTGTCGATTTATCCACGCTACGTCAATTTCTTCCAACCCCCGACAATTATTCATATCTTCTGCCGCTCCCGCGAAAATAGGGGCTGCGAATGCTAAGTTTAAAGTTCGGTGAAATTGAAATCACCGAAACACTGTTAACCGCGTTGATCTCGGTAAAAATGCATAATACTCAAAGAATACAATGGACAATTTTATAAATGAAATGAATGTTGGAGCAGTGGTTCGATACTATGGTCTTTAATAGCCCAGCGTTATATAAAGCTTTACACGATCCAATCATACTGTACATCGTTTAACCGCGATGCGGTTCTAATGTGGTCGATTTGACTGTGGCGCTGGAGGCAAATCTAGTAAAAGACGCGTGGCACTCAACGTGTTAAGAACTTTTCAACTATCGCCAACGCCTCGAACAATGTACTCTCAATCTTTAGTTAATGTGATTACGAGGGAATCGGAATTCCTTTCTTATCGGTCCCGCACATCCAATTGACAACTTGTTTTCTTTTCTCTTTCCAGCCGACAGCAGCTTTCTACTGGCCAACGCCCAGATCGTCGACTTCCCGATCGTCTATTGCAACGAGAGCTTTTGCAGGATCTCCGGTTACAACCGTGCCGAGGTTAGAAAACCACTAATTCCAAACTAATGCTAGTAAGAAGTGAGAAATGACAGATAACGTAATTACGAGAACGACTGATCAAACAAGGTAGATTGAACTGTTCTAAAATATACGTGGTTTTAAGAAATTGGTCTCTTCTCGCTTTGTGTTTTTAAGATCTTAATACTAGATTGACAAAGAAAATGACAGAAACTCTTTTTATTGCTTTGCAATAACTGTTAAAGACTTTTTGCTTAATTCTTTTCTTGACTTAATGTAATGATACGAATGTACATTCAAATTCATACCCTCCGCAAGTTTCTACTTTTGAAATTTTCGTCACATTCCTATATATTAATCGAGAAATCTAGTGCTAAAATCATCTTAAGAACTTAAGCCAAAGAGAGGAAAATTTATTTATTATAGATGGCACATCATATAATGTTAAGCACAAAAGTCTATAGTTATAAAATATAGGTCTATAAATATTGGATGAATCAGCCATCCGTTCGCGTTCGGCTAATTTTTGCTCTATACAGGCGTTAGAATTATAATTCAACTCGGGATCGTGTCGAGTCTTTCATCGGAACGACAAAATTGTTTTATCACTGTTGCGGCGCTCGCGATGGGCCTACATCGGCGATCTCAATGCCGCGAGGGGATTAATAAATCCATTTCATGGGAAGGAAACAGAGATAGTGAGGTAGATGGAAAGAGAGAGCATGGCCGGGGGAAAAAAACGTGATAGGGATTCAACCCGATAACCCATGCGTGACATAGATGAATGTCTAGTTTTCGACAGTTGTTCGACAACCGCGTGGTAGGTTATGCATGAAAAAGAGAATGGCACTTCTGCACATGCCAGTCATGCGCCAATGTCGTTATCATGTAAAACTTGCCAAGGGGTAACGTACTCGAAAACTGGATAGTCCGCAAAAGAGCGGCGTCGAGATATGGCATACATATTTTAGCGGCACTTTGTGAGAAGATTCGCAAAACGTTAGCCATCCTGCAAGCTATCTGATCATTTTTATATTTGTACCGTGTACGTGTACTTTTTCGCTGCACGTTTTGTTCCGCTCAACATTCCATCGGATTTCGATAGTAATTACCATCGTAGTAGAGCCTTTAGAATTCTGTGGGTGCACGCGATAGTAACGGTAGGAATGTGTGTATTAAAAGCTTTTCCATCGTAGAGGTGGAAATGATGATATCAAAACATTCGCACACGTTCGCAACGACAGTTCTTATATGTAGTTATAATCCGGTAAGACCACCCAATGTTGCTGATCTGTTAGTTTACTTGAAACTCCGTGCTTAGCGGTCAGAATCGTACGTGCTGCGTCAGAATGAACGCATATTTTACTTGTCAAACAACTTCATCGTTTTCCACTCTATCTGTCCATCTACAAGAATCGCCTACGTGACAATTTCAGTTGAACAGGTACTGTTTCTTTCTCCCAACAATTCTGATTTCACGTTTGTCTGTCTAAAATTTTGGGAAACCCTACAATGACAATTTCAAAGTGTCACTCATTAGTAATTAGGAAAGTTTTGCTATCGTGTTATTTAATTTAGTAACTTTTGATGATTCGCGGAGCTTCATCATTTCAAAGATTCAACGCTGCTCTTACACGGTCTATTTGTGTTTAAATGTACGTATGGATAAAAGTACTGTTATTTTGATGTTACATCGTAATGTGTTGTCAATGCGCAGGTAATGCAAAAGTCATGCCGTTGCGGATTCATGTACGGGGAGTTAACGGACAAGGAGACCATCGCCAGGATCGACGAGTGCCTCGAGGGTCAGATACAGGACCAATTCGAGATCCTGCTGTACAAGAAGAACAGTAAGTTTTCGCCGAACGAATTTTTCGCGCATGAACTGAGCTTAAATGTCGTATTCGTGGCTTTTTTCGCGGGAGTCGACTGTTCCAAGGCTTTGCCGATACTTCTTTTTTAATCTCTCTGTTATCGAAAATCCCAAGTTGAACGTGAAGAAGATTAATACCGTACGCGAAGACAGATCGTACGGAATAAAATCTTGCGCGCAGAAAAATACTGCAACGAACGAAAATTGGCGAACTTGCCAGAGTACGAAAGTGGCGGTGATTAAAATTCATTTTACTGTCTCGACGCAAGATCTCTCGTAGGAGAAAGAAGTTGAAGGCGGTTGTAGACTACGCCGTTAAATCTACATTTGACATTTTTGCCAGAAGCATATGAATCTCTTTGTCATACGTTATCTATGTTCCACGACGAACTTTCGTGTCGGATAAATTGTTGTCGCAACTGTGATGAATATGGCGCCTGAGCAATCATTTTGAGTAACTTGGTCTGCACTTAAATTAGCCGAAGGGAATCGTCGTCTCACCGCAAATACTTTGACAAAAGGCCTCGAGGCACGAAATGTATTAATTGTGCATGCACAACGCTGGTCGAAACTCACAGAAACAAGAACTGTCTCTGCATCATTTTATGTATATCGAACTACTACTCTCGTCCGAAACTTGGGAGACGTTTCTCTTCGTTTCGTTTCTTTTACCTTTTACTGTCGACGCGCGTCAAACTCGTCTCGCCTATTTTTGCATATCATTTTGCCCTTAAAAATTTGCTGATCGACCTTGGACGCTCTATGAACCAGTGCTCCTGCTTAACAGTCTCATCATTCAGGTGCATCCAATTTCGATTGCGCTCTTCTTTTATTCCTTTTCTTTTTTTATTCCAAAGAAGTAGTACTTTAACGCGTCACATTTTTCGGCCTTTTTTATTCGCGATTTTAATTCTTATTCGCGCGCTTTATCTTTGACAGCCTATAAGCGCCAAATAGACGACGATGACGGGTTCGTTCGATAAGCCGAAAAAAATCTACTGAAGGCCATTTTCGAAACTCCCCCATTCCCTCCACCCCATAATCGAGTCGATGAGACATTAAGCTCAATAATGAAAGATCGTTCTGTTTAAAGGTACCCCACGAGGTATGTCTAGCACAGGTTCGCAAAAGCGTGCTCGCAAATGCCACCAGTAAGTCACCCTCGAATCTAGCAGTATACAAGTATACAATGACACACGACAGTTATATACTTATATATGACACACATATATGATATATCTTTATATACGCCCGCCCGTAATCTGTATCTCAATCTACATGAAAGAGCGTGTGCGCGTATATGGTTATATATACATATGAAAATATACATACACCCCCACTTTAGAGCGAGCGAAAGACGATCGTAAGGGATCGTCGATATCGATCATTTCGGAGCTAGATGCGCCCTTAATCAGGGGGCACACTCCGATTTCTCCTTGAGATTCCTGTTACTTCGCCATTCCCGCACGTTTTCCACTCCCCCGAAAGCCGGACCGCTGGCGACAGTTCTGTAATATGGAACATCGAGCATATAGGTGAAAAGAAGATCCTAACAGTCTTCCACTGATCTTACGTCATTAGGTATAAACCTACGGAATATCGAAGTTGACGTCGGCTATTGCCAAAATCCATATTTTATGCACGCCGTGTAAATATTTATATTCTATGGCCCACCGCCGCACCCCGACAAATTCATTTTTTCTTTCCTCCTAACGTGAAGTCTTTTATTTAAAGCAGCGCAAGAAAACCGGCATTAACGATGATCGCGTATCAAGGCCAATAGAGCGTGTGTGCAAATGGATGAGTGTGTCAGCGTAAAAGAGGAAGAGAGCGAAAGTGAGGGTGTGTCAGTAAAAGGGAAGGCGCGTTCACGGTTTTCACGAGCGGTCGGAGCACTTTTTTCTGCCTCCGCGTCAAAGGGGGACACGTTCGTCATTTTTGCCCGGCATTTTCACCTGGACCGCGTCTAATCGAGCCAGCGTCAGCCCGCCAGTTTACAGCGTCGCTTAATTAAGTGACGTCGTTGACAGGCTCTCGGGCCGACGCGAGAAAAAATTAAAAAAAAATCCGCAATCTTCAACGACGCGAGAGAGAAGAGAATAATTCGAACTACCCATTCCTGTCCGTCCATTATCCGCCACGAGGTAACGTTTCTTTCACTCCGCTCCTTCGATCAACACAGCGAATCATGGGCCAGTCCACCAATGCAGAAAATCGGAAGCGAGGATCTTCCCCCATCTCTCGCCGAATAATCCGATACATACAATATAGGCACTCTCTCTTTTTTAATATCTCTCCTTTCAGACTCTCTCAAGACTTTTCTTCTTCTCTCTTTATAGTTGAGTAATCATCTGCATATTGGCATGCCTTTTGAAATTCGCTAAGGGTTACAAGAATGAAACTCGGGATTCCCTACCAAACGAAATTCCTCCGCGTTATCAGTCTTTGGCTTTTGTTAACGGTTAGAACCTGCGATAATAACATCCACCGCCTTTATCGAAGCATGCGTATGAATTGCAATGCTGTGTAGAGGTTGGAGTAGGCAGCGGCGCCAGCAAGATCACAAAGATAATACCGCGTTCGTAGCTCATCGTACTGAAACAATAGTCTTCCGTCATACTGCCAGAATACATTTGAGCTTTTTCGTCGTTTGCACGGCTCACTTAGTCTTGTCCAAATTGAACTAATGATCACAGAAAATGATACGGTAGTCTGAACGTAGCACCTAGTAGATCACTACTCTCTGTCCAGATTAGACAGCACCAACGTTCCAAAAAATTACAGGTTTAACTTTTTAATATTCATCTATGCTGGACTTCGCACTTAATCAAATAGATAAGTAGGTATAGAGAGTAGGAACGAGAGAAGCGAGGATGTGAATGCGTGAGTGCAGAATGCCAAATGACATCTATGCTAGAATGAAAGTGAATAGTCCTGTAAAAGTGAACACTCAACGATATTTTTTCCTCTTGGATAAGCCTCTAATAGAATCCTCGGCGAAGAACGGAAACTGCCGAACGGGAAATAATATCCTACTTTTCCCTTAATTGCGCACAGAAACACCACTATGGCTGCTGCTGCAAATAGCGCCGATCAGGAACGAACGGGACCTGGTGGTCCTGTTTTTATTAACGTTCCGGGACATCACGGCGTTAAAGCAACCAATCGAGACAGACGACAGCAAGGGCGGCTTATCAAAGTTCGCCAAATTAGCAAGATCCGTCACCAGGTCGAGATCGGTTCTCGTTTCACAATTCAGTTCCCATTTGCCCGCATTGAAAGATTCCACATTGCCCACTACCACCAAGCAATCCAACCTTGCTCATGTAAGTCGAAGATAGTATTAGACGTTAGTCTTAGATGTACGAAGGGATGTAAGTCATAACTATCACCGTCCCTTCTATCTATTTGCAGATGATGTCCTTAAGCGGAGACGTTATGCCGCAATACAGACAGGAAGCGCCGAAGACACCACCGCACATACTCCTCCACTATTGCGCGTTCAAGGCCGTTTGGGACTGGATTATTTTGTGTCTGACTTTCTATACAGCCATCATGGTACCGTACAACGCTGCCTTTAAGAATAAAACAAGCGAGGACGTCTGCCTGCTGGTCGTCGACAGTATCGTCGACGTAGTGTTTTTCATTGACATCGTTCTGAACTTTCATACGACATTCGTTGGATCTAGCGGCGAGGTGGTCTCAGACCCAAAGGTAATTTTCTGCCAGCGACGATCTAATAGATGTAATAGATTTCTCGATGCATCTCTTAGGTACAGGAAGCTAGATGTTACGAGGTAAAATACTACTTCGCAGGTAATCAGGATGAACTACCTCAAGACCTGGTTTGTCATCGACCTGGTCAGCTGTCTACCTTACGACGTGTTCAACGCATTCGACCACGACGAGGACGGCATCGGCAGCTTGTTTTCCGCCTTAAAAGTCATTCGACTGCTCCGCTTGGGCAGAGTTTTTCGAAAACTCGATCGGTATCTGGAGTATGGAGCCGCGATGCTCATTCTTCTCCTCTGTTTCTACATGTTGGTTGCTCACTGGCTGGCCTGTATCTGGTACGTCACATTATAAGGTGATTTTACCCTGAGTACACAATTCAAAGGTAACACATGGGAACTATAGACGGACAGGGAAAGTTTTGCGATCGTATCGCTATCTTCGATTACTGACAGAACGCTCATACAATAGAAAACATATTCCTGCCCACATATACACGTACACTATGTATATTTAGAGCCTTATGACGTTGCAGGGACGGAATAGTCAGAAGTTTCTGCAGGAACTTATCATGTATATATTTTTGCCTCGAAATCAACAAATCCCTAAGCTATGTCACCTGAGTTGCCGCCTCGCATTTCTGCACGAGTCTAAGTTAATGCGTTTCAGCATTTCAATTAAGTAAGATTACGGAGGGACAGAATGCGCTCAGGATTCTTTCTCCTTTATCGTCGACATAAACCAGGCAGCGGAATAATTAAAAACAACATTTGAAATGTTATTACGCAGAAACAATTCTCGGTGCTTCCAGCCTCCGATTACCGTTGCCAGATTTATCCTGGGACAAAGAACGACAACCATATTGCATGTCTTCTTCCTTTCGATTTCGGAATACTGTACTCTTTTGCTCTCGTGCTTTTCACCTGATCTCTATCGTTCGGGTTCGGTCGTTCCACTTGCTCGCGAAGCGAAAATGTTCTTGTAAGAAGTGTCATTGCGTTGAAGGTATACGATAGGAAGAGCGGATACCTACTATGGGCTTCAGTATTCGTGGTTGTGGAAATTGGCCAATGTTACCCAGTCACCGTACAGCTACTTGTGGACCAATGCCAGCACTGCACCAGAACTAGTTGCCGGTCCGTCACGCCACACGATGTATGTCACTGCTCTTTACTTCACAATGACTTGCATGACCTCCGTCGGCTTTGGGAACGTTGCAGCAGAGACTGACCTCGAGAAGATTTTCACCATCTGCATGATGATTATCGCTGGTAGGAGGACGTTTAACTCTGCCCACGATAAAACTACCAAACATGTTGAGGAAAAGTCGAGTAGGCTCCCCATAGGTGATCGCTCGCGTTCATTCATTTCCTGGGAACCGCTCGACTTTTATTATGTCAAACTCCGGAATCCCATTGAGGCGGTTCTTTATTTTTTGGTCAGCCTTATTGTATGCCACGATATTTGGCCACGTCACGACGATTATTCAACAAATGACATCGGCGACAGCCAAATACCACGACATGCTGAACAACGTTCGAGAGTTCATGAAGTTGCACGAAGTGCCGCAGGCATTGAGCGAACGAGTCATGGACTACGTCGTCAGCACGTGGGCCATGACGAAGGGCCTGGACACGGACAAAGTACTCAATTACTGCCCGAAGGATATGAAAGCGGACATATGCGTGCATCTCAATAGGAAGGTCTTCAACGAGCACCCTGCATTTAGGTTAGTAAGCGTAGTCAACGGATACGGGGGCTGACAAAAGGATTGGTCCGCTTACATCGGTAGTATTCAGTTACATGCATAAAACTTAACAATAAGTATGCTCGAAGTTATTTGACTAAGCTCTAACTAGTACTACAGATGCAAGTGAGCCGCTAACGAAGGACACTAGCTTAAGTTACAACAATTTCACGTGCAGATTGGCATCGGATGGATGTTTACGAGCGCTGGCGATGCACTTTACGATGTCGCACAGTGCACCGGGAGATTTGCTGTATCACACGGGCGAGTCCATCGACTCCCTCTGCTTTATCGTAACGGGAAGTCTGGAGGTGATACAAGACGACGAGGTTGTAGCGATTCTGGGGAAAGGAGACGTATTCGGAGACAGCTTTTGGACGAACTCCTCGGTCGGACAGAGTGCAGTGAACGTCCGTGCACTCACGTATTGTGACTTGCACACAATTAAGAGGGACAGGCTGTTGGAAGTGTTGGACTTTTACCAAGCCTTCGCAAACTCCTTCGCCAGGAATCTGATCCTAACGTACAACTTGAGTAATCGGGTAAGTCATATCTTATAAATGACAATGGGGTGTGTATGTAATTTGCAATTCACTTTATTATGTAATCTTGGACAAATCGTAACAGTATTCTTTGGCATTTTTCTCGATATGTGTACGGCGGGATATCTTGAGTGTGATAGCAAGATAATGGTTGACATTGCAAGACGAGTTAAAGAAATGTTTATCGCGACATCGTATCTGTATTGTACCAAGAAACATTTGATTCAGACTTATCAGGCACGAGATAGTAGGCGATTAGGCTAAAATGGCAACTCACATGGCACGACACTTTACGTTGCAGTCTTCGTAAATAGTAGTATACAACAATCACGTGATAGGAAGTAAGTCTAGATAAAGACAGATCAGGCCGTAACAGGGGGAGTTAAATTTTTGCATGGAACTAGTAAAACGAGTATAAATAAAAACACCGAAATCGGTAAATGGCACCACGAAGACGACACGAGATAAAACATCGTTTACACATTTAACCATAATTCGTTTCAAAATTCATCTTAAATTACACGAAGCTTTCGATCCCACAAAATAGGGAATATTCATTGTATCAAGATCATTTCTTCCACACTTCCAATAACTGCCTGCACACATTTTGAATAATTTCTGTTTAGACTGCTGCAATATTTTCTCACTAATAATAGTAATTACACAGGATTTTAAATAGAACATTGACCAGCATGTTCCATAATAGTATTATTACTACGATTATTCTTTTTTCTCTCTTATTCCGTCACTATGCATCTTGCGTCCTGAGAGTTCTAACAATATTTTCGACGTAGGATCCTGATCCAAAACAGACTTTGAATTTCGTACTTCTTCTTCAGCTTCCGGTATGGGACCAACTCCCCAAACTTCACAATGCTTTATCTTAAAATCCTCCGTTCCGCTCAGCTGTACGTAATTCTGAAACGTCGTGCAAGATACGCTTGATTTCCCCGTCCCATATTCACAGTCCAACCACAGACCGGGATAGTTCAGTTGTCCACCCATAAGCAAACCGTTAGGCATGGTCTGTTGGTGAAGATTCAAATACTGATAATGATTATTATAGCCAGTCGATGGAAACGTTAGGATGTCCGGCTCGAGTTTAAACAGGAAACACGTTTGATTCCCAACAAAATTCGGACCCAAGGCCCAACTATCCGAAGCAAATCCACCGAACACGTGGTCGTCGGTATCTTGAAGTATAAAAATCGTTGCACCCTGCATAGTAATCCTCCCCAACATGGTAGAAAATGATTCTCCGTGCACTTGGCTCGAGAAAAGGAATCTCCACTCATGTCGTAGTTCGTGCGGTAGACTTAAATTAAGGAACAAGACGTCGCCTAAACCTAGAATACTTGGGAAGTGCGGTATATTCTCGAGACCCTTGCAAACGGGTAATAAGTTTAGATCGTTTATTCGCACGCTCGTGTTCTTGTCGCTCTTCTTCTGGGAAACTAAGAAAAGGCACTGAAACACGTGGGACTGAATTGTCTTGAACGTGGCAGACGTTGCAAACCAATTTTCGATCTGGTCGACGGTCAACGTCTCCCCGAGCTTCACGATATCCTCGCACAGGCTTCTTGATCGCATATTTATACGTCTGTTGTTCACTGTGCAGCCAATACTGCTCCAAGAAA
This sequence comes from Cryptocheilus praepositus, assembly GCA_033815515.1. Classification (NCBI taxonomy): domain Eukaryota; kingdom Metazoa; phylum Arthropoda; class Insecta; order Hymenoptera; family Pompilidae; genus Cryptocheilus; species Cryptocheilus praepositus. The sequence continues at coordinate 4,971,164 of JAWWQZ010000256.1, read as the reverse complement.
AGTAATGCGCGTTGCCGGAGTTCTTCTGCAGTCGTAAGTATGAGTTGATGGTGGCCTGCACATACTGCAGGAACATAGCTGTAGGAATTTCGTACTTTTGCTCTTCCTCCGAAAATCCCTCAAAGACTAAACTGCAACGTTCTTCTGGACTGCCACGAACGGCAAAGACGTAAAGCCTTCCGAAATTTTCCCCGTTAATAGCGGATACCCTCTTCCCTGGTTCATGACAAAGAAACCGGACAACAAATTGCAAGAGTACGTCGTCTAAATGAGTTGACCAATGCTTAAATATGTCTTCACGTTTTATGGAGCCCGAACTTCTCGACATAGACTTGAAGAGATTCTCCACTAAGGTCAGCTCTTCTGCTGAAAGAATATTTGCAGAGGAAGCAGAACGGCTCGATCCATGACCCATCTGAAAAATTAAATGCAAGGGAAAATACTAAAGTGGAAATAAAAATTAATTGGAGTTTTAAAATAATTAGCACGGTATCAATATAATTTGTCGATCAGTAATAGAAAGGCAAAGTCTTTAATACTCTGGTGTAAAGTGTAGCACTTATTTTTTCCGTATATTATATACTGTTCACCCGAATAATTAAATCATCCGAACGGCTTGATCCATGACCCATCTGAAAAATTAAGTACAAAGAAAAATACTAAAGTGCACGTAAAGAATAATTAGACTGTTAAAATAATTAACGTAATGTCAACTTAATTTGTCAATCGTTAGCAGGAGAGAAAATAGTCTTTAACACTCCGATATAAAATATGGCACTTATTTTCCCGTACATTTTATATTATTCACACGTATAATTACATGATCCAAACACCGAGATGAACCGGTAAAAAAAAAAAGCAAAGAGAAAGTTTTGCATCGATGTAAATCTAGAAACAGAATTTCAAATATCGCGCCAAAGCACGTGCTACCGAGAAAAAAACACTCATGTGACCGTCGTCTGCAAGTTCCTTTTTCCCGGTCTCAATCAATATCCTGCACCGTCGAAGAGAAAGTGATTAATCTCCCGCTAGCCTGTAGTCTGCCTTTCTGAATGAACCGCAGAAACGTTCGTCTAGCCAGTACAGTTCCGAAGTAGCAATGTCAGATATTTCAGCACTGCATCTTACAAACCTTCTAAAGGTGCGCAGCCCGTAGCACGGCAATCCATAAACTTCTCGGAAGATTCGAATGCGGAAGAAAGCAATCGCGGAGCCTTAACGAAGAAACGACGCGTTAATAATTATTCGAACACATCCGGAACGCGTCTCGACGGAGAGTCGAGCGACGAGGAACTGAGTGACGATCTCTGACACGTTAATCAAATATTTTGAGGTTATGCGATGCACGAAGAGTCTCGTCGTCCGTCGTCTCTGGTCGTCGCCAGTTGGTGGCCTATCGACTGCCGCTAGCACGCTTGCGCACCGAAAGAAAATGTCCCGGGACTGGTGTGTAGTGTCTTCTATTTTTCGCGAGGCCGACACGTTCTCATGCATGCGATGGCTGAACAATGGGGGAACAAACGTTTCTGGCACACGAGACTTTGCCGACCGGAAAAAGCTGTTTCGCTACCAAAAACCGATACACGCTCTCACTCTCGCAACGCCTCGTGCCTTCTCTCTTTCGCCTCTGCTTCTCTCTTTGCCGAGCGCACACATGCGATGCATGGATGAGAGAACGGCATGCCCGTAGGGATACGCGCAGCTTCAATAAAAATGAATAGCTCTCCCTGTATGTCGAGGCGGTCGAATTATAAACGCAGTATCGTGTACCGATACTTATACGTGGCACGGTGGAAACGACAGGGGCATTTTTCGAGAGGAGTTAGCCACTGATTAACCAGATACGCGACTACTGACTTTTCAAGAATCTACGTCTGACTCGAATGTGCGAGTGAATGGAATTATGTTTGTGTGCAGCTCATCTTTCGGAAGGTGGCCGATGTTCGACAGGAACAGGAGCTCGCCGAGACGAGAAAAAACGAGCCGCAGTTGGATCAGGCGCAAGATCATCTAGTGCGCAAAATATTTTCGAGGTAGGGCACCAAATATGTATTTCGAAGATGTGTACCGTCTTAGGAAGAAACCGAATACAGCGTGTTCGTAGCCATGATCAACGTGAACGATGTCTGGTTAGCGACGTGGCGAAAAATTGTCAAGCAATGATCTCGGACCAAGAATCAAATCGCCAATACATATTATAGGACGATAACGGTGAAGCTATTGGGTCATTGCATGAACTCTTGCGGAATGTTATTTCGCTAGATTAGAATTGTGGCTAATAGAAGGGACGATCACTACTGTATATCGATTTCTGTGTTGTGTGTGGTAGAAAGACCGCAGGAATCCACGCAGTAACTCAATAACGATAATTTCTCTTCTAATACCTTAAAAGAATTATGGCTAGTATCGGTCGAGCGATTTGCCACGTTTGCAATCTTCGAAGGATTTGATTCTTCGGTGCAATTGATTCATATAATACAGTAGACGGTTGATGAAGTCTCTCATACGTATACGAACTTTTCTACATACCGACGCGTCACGATGATCCTCGATCTAGTGCTATTTACTTTGTATCGCGATATAGAGGAGTCGTTACGTAGCTGCCCCGGTAAGTGGGTGAACATCGATTGCCGTGCCTTGAACATTTTTAAATTAAACGGGGGGATGCACGGAAAAGTCTGCATTCACGATCCGAAACGCGCGAGTGGATGGAAAAAAGAGAAACCCTCGTCCCGCATAGAGAATCGTGAATGCAGAAGAAGTGCATGACCGTCCGTAGACATCCATCGACATATATAACGTGGAGATCGTATAAATGAGTACGATTCGCAAAACGGTAATGAATAATATCTTGGCTAACAAGTGAAAACGGCAAAAGACTCTTACAGCGGGACGACGTCTGCTTTCTTTTTTCTTCTCTTTTCCGTACCTGTTGTTGATGTGACTGTTGATCGTTGCTTGGCTGGCCTGTTGTCCGAAAAGGTTCAAGACCGACGGGGAGCCACAGATCGGCGTGTCCAGGGCCGTAACAGCACGGTCCCAGCAGGATTCCGACGAGGAGCTCACCGTGAACGTCCTGCCACCCTGGCCAAGTTTTAGGCAATTTCATTTCTTACGTATTTATTTCTTCTTTCCTATTCTTTTTACCGCCATCTTTGCTAACGTATTACGTACGACACTATATTTCTTATTATTATTATTATTGTTATTATTATTATTATTATTATTATTGTTATTATTCCGAATCTTTTTCAATTGATTGAACATATATATTATTATTAACACCCTTTGATTATTATGATTGTCATTGTTATATAATACATACACATATATATATACATATTATTATTGTTACCATTATCAATTTCTGCCGGGATGCCGCGCGTGTATATATGTATACGTCTCGCGATACCAATATACATACAAGCTGATAGATTACGTATATACATATTCCATTTGCGTACATGTAACCCGTATATAATGTTTCATGTACCACTACGTGCCGATCGATCTGCGAGATATATATTTGCGCATCTTCGCTTAATCCTCGATTCAACGGCGCATCCGTCATTTATTTGCGTTTTCATGCGAGCCGCGGAATCGAGGATTATACATTTCTTTTGACAGTAATGTATACCTTCACGGTCATGGCCAGATTATTGTTACTGGCAGGAGTCTGTTTCTTCAAATTGGGTCGTTTTAATTTCAAACGATAGAAAAGCAAGTCTACAGGGATTCTTGCCGGACTTAACGATTTTCCAGCCATGATCGAAATGTCTCGCCGCTTTTTTCATCCACGGCGATTCTCCGAACGTATCTCGAACGGGAATTTCGCTGATGTACAGGTGTATACACGCTTCACGCGGGAATCGAACGTTTGCTCGCACGTTTTTCCGCATATATGAATAATCGAGTGAGTCAGGATTTTTAAACATTTATTGGAACGAAAGGAAAGATAGTTAGTCATAGTTTGACTTTGAAAAATTCCGACGGAATATATTTTCCTTGTCGGCTGTTTTAATTAGTATTCGAGTCCCTCACTTGATTTGTTCAGTTCTTTCACCGCGGTTCCTTTCGAGATCCGTTTTCACGTCACCCAAGTGCCATATAATCTTTGCCATTTTGATAATCACTGCAGTTTTGACGAATGCTAGAGTGCTGTAAGATATTACGCCTTTAGAGGGTATGCGCATCTTTCTTCCACCATATATATATATATATATATATAGCCAGGTACATAAAGCCAGGATTGTATAGAGCGAATTCGAGGATACTCCTGTCTCTTTCATCTACATAACCATTGCATTGACAAGATTTTCTTGTTAACAGTTCATTGTATACCATAGCTGGAACCTTTTTATGCAAAAAGCAACTCCGTGCTACTGGCAAAAAATTGCACTTTACAGCCGTGGAAGGATTTGAAGCGAGAGAGAGGGAGAGGGGCGGGGGGGACAATGGCATCCTCAAATTCTCGAACACGCCTTAAAAGCATCCGATCCTCTCCGATTTTATGCAACGCGGTATGCATGTGACGAACACACTCTAGGATTCAAGTTTCTATCTGTCACCTGTACTTGAGACTCTTTACATATATATATACATATATATAGATAAATCAATTATTGCCACGCAGTCAGCCTAGATGCCCCGGGAATGCCAGAATATAAACAGTGAATGGCCGAGGAATAACGCTCTCTGGCAAATTTCCAGAAAGATTCGTATTTCATCATATGATAGATCCTAATTCGCATACGTTTAACGCGACAAAGGTTATGATTTTACTTGCACGGGAAGCTGAAGCATGCGATTGAGTGCATGATAGTATTCGTAGTGTTGTATTGAAAGCGTGGCTCACGCCTGTAAAAATGTAGTCATTCAGCAATGATCAAAGTTTCCCCTCACGTGACGTCAAAACACGCACATCGATTTAAAATTGATTATGTCCGAAATGCAAAACATTGAACCCGCTGATGTGATTTCGAAAGTTACGTTGCGAAATTGATTAAAGCAACCGCAGTATTTACCCAAACGCGTTCGACTGTTTTCATTCATTATCAATTATTTCGCGCGAGAGTGACGTTCTTTATACCAAACGATTTTTACGCGTAGATGTGTTAATGTGTGCGAGGGTCAAGGCTAACGTAGTATCTCGGTATTGCTAATTTGTCGTGCGGTTACAGCGGCGAAACGAAAAGAACATCTCTACATTCGATTGAACGTATCGTTCACGTGAGCCACGTGCCACCAGCGCAGGATAAAGCGTAAACGATAAAAGATGGTCAATAAGACTAAGGAACGGCATTCCCAGAGCTAACAGGGCAGATTGTCGTCACTATTATTATATCGTGAAAGCGGGGCGAGGACGAACGACGACTGGTGAACCCTCTGAAAAATCTTAAACTTATCTGACACTATCTTTAGGCAACGAAGATCGAAGAAGACTTTTAATAAATGTCAATTGTCGCTAATAGTGGATAGTACGTTAATGTGAAGTTTCAGCAATTTTGCTCAACATCAGTAGGCAACTTTTCACATTGCGAGAGACTAGAAATTCAAGTAGTTTTGTTTGCATCTGCATTGTTAGAAGTCCAATACTTACGTATTCATTGGAATTTCCAAACGTACGTTCGCTTTAAAAGCCACCTCTATTCTCATATCGATTATTTTCCTTCGCTCTAGTCCAGCTGTCGTATCTATCGTCGTCCCGCTTCGTTTTCCCGTATCTTTTACCGCCATCTTATATCACCACCAAGACGATACTCTTTTTTGTATCCCGTAGGCACACCAAAGTAGGTTGCTCGTGAACACCGCCGGAGCTGTCTCCCTTTTTCTAGCCTCAGTAGAGAACGAAATATATCCGCATTTGCCAACCAAGAAAACCAGTCTTGACCCCGTGCCAAAAAAAAAGTAAAATACAAAAAAAAACCCAAAGAGAAAAAAAGTAATAAGAAAATTTCTCGCTCGACAAAAAGCGAAAGTGCCGTGTCGTCGTTTGGTCGCACGAGAAATGAAAATGACGGAAAGAGAGAGAGAGTGAAGAGAAAGACGCGTTTCACGGGGATAAAGAGAAACAACGTGAAACGACTAATTCCCTTCCAAGATTTGTATTACCAAGTATCATCTGTGACCAAGTATCCCGTATGACTTATCCGTACACATACATACGTATGCCCTGATCGTGTACTTATGTATCTGTACGTCTCTCTATATATACATATATATACATCCACTTAATGGATTAATTGGAACATGTGCGTGACTAAAGGGGCGCGTATCACGCTCTTGCGCTTTCCGCCGCAGGTTTCGTAGAGAGAAACAACACACTGCCGACGTGGAAAAGGGCGACGGCAAGGACGGGACGGGCTCCACGGCCGAGGAGAGCACAGCTGCGAAACCGCGGGCAAGAGTGTGGGGCAGACTCTTAGGTAAGCCCGCTTCCGGTTTCTACATCCTAGAATGTCGCCCTTTAGAATCTTCAACTAATAACGTCGTGAAGCCCAGTTTCAAACTCCAGTGAGTTCCACTACTTTCCACGCTTTACCGCTCGCTCCCGTGGTTTCCACTCTATCATTTTACAATATTGTTCACTCTACAAATTAAGCCTTGCAATTTACCAATCTTCTAATCCAGGCGATCGCTGGACCTCTCAGTATTTACGTTTTCAACACGTTGACTGTCGCGCAGTGCTCATCATTTATTATTTTGAACATGCAATTCATATTAGAGCAGTGATTCAACCCTTTGCTCTCGAATAACTCCGCATTATTTTCGTTTGGTACACTCGGCTGTCAACATGTTAGAATCGCACGTATCTGCAAACTTCAGCGCCCAACTATGAAAACACTCAAGACCCGCGGACCATCTCGTTCGTAATGGCACTGACCCGCCGTTTCCCAATGCAGGTAGTTCGAGTCTAGACTCCGCAAGCGAAGCAGGAACAGGAACAGATACTTTCAAACGATCCTTTAGCGCAAGAGACTCCCGACCGAGTTCGAGTGGAGGCACAAATAAAGTCTTCCCGTCGTTTGGCAAGTTAGGCGGAACCATCGAGGAGAGCGGGGACAACGCTGACAGCGCGAAAGAGGAGCACAAAACTGAGCAGCCGCAAGAACAGAAACCGCAGGAGCAGAAGTCGCAGGAACAGCAAGCTCAGAACTTCGCACGAGACTCGAAGCAACTCCAGCTGCGACGTCTGGAAAGCTATGACGGCGGCCTGATCTCAACTCAGCCGAGTCACGACCGCGAGATCCTGGCCGCCGTGCTCGAGGTGAAGGTCGATTTGAAGCTGGAGGTGCAGCGAGTCAGTCAAAGGCTGGCTAAGATCGAAGACGTCCTGCAAACGCTCATGAACAGGTTGCCTCCTGCCACCACTCCCACCGGGAGTGCCGGTGTTCAGCAGAGATCGAGCTATCAGTCTGGAGGAAATGGAAGCGCTCCAGGTTCGTGCCACGAGACATATTGTAACAATAAAGTATAATTGAAATAATTATTATAATAATTAGGTTTACGTTGCAAGTGTAATATACAATAAGATCCAAATTATTGGCTTCCGGATGGTTGCCACGTCTTTTTACACCAAGTTGCCGATGTCTCGCGGACTGCGTCTGCGAAATATCTACTGCGAAAAGACGCGGAAAACATCTAGAAAGAATGAGACTCATCATGTATAGTCTTGTTCCCAGGTATCGAGCACTACCGAAACATCGTAGCAGGGCCCACGACATCTCAAAGCACCCAGACCCCAAGTGGGTTACTGCCGGAAGGAAAAGCCGCTTCAGCCAGCGCCGAAGGTCATCGAGATCAAGCGACGAACACCGAACGGGGATTGAAGAGCCAGGACCATCATCACCACCATCATCACCATCACTTCAAGGGTCAAGGGGACTCTGACCGGTTGGCAGCAGCCCCGGAGTACAAATCCTCCTCGAGGGAAGTTAGCAAAGAATTATTAGAAAGACTGACGCAAGCCTCGACGTCCCGAGGTGACGATTCGACCGCCTTGGGCCCGTTGATATTGCGGCGGAGGCGAAGTAAACTTAGGAACAAAGGTGCCGCTCCTTTGGCACCGCTTGCGACCCAGCCAGTTAGTCCTTCGGAGGCGACGGAGACTACGCAGATGTTGGAATGCACCGATGATAGAGAACAGGCAGGTGCCAGTGCTGAAAGGACCGAGAGAACCGAGAGGACTGAACGGTCCGAGCGAAAATGGCCACCGCCCAGGCCCAGAGAGTACTTGTGAAAGTTCTCATGGCGCTTCTGCGTCGCTTCTTAACCCTTTCCGTGCAACAACTTCGCATATGCATTCGAAAACAATGATTGCCTTAATCGTCGGTCTGTGCTGAATTTCCATTGCGGGGCGATTGCCCGTTTTCTTTTCAGATGGTCTCACATTGCTGAACAGGAGCATTGTTAGACTGCCCGTTATTCACCTAAAATGACATATTGCCCGCGGAGCTTAATTGCTATGCCGCGGGTGCTGTCATTTTTTATTAACTGACTAGGTATATTGATTTCTAACTACGTGAACACGTGCATAGTGGTGAAATCGTGCCGCACACAAAGGGTTAATGCGCCGCGAAAGACATTCGCCACGCCCCTCTCGCCTCGGGGCGCAAAAACTATATATATACATATATAAATATATAAATAGTACGTGTAACTATTTTCGCAAATCCGGTACGCTAAAGAAAATAAGGAGACAATTTCGCGCTGCATTTTCGCTAATCGCTTACTCGCGAACGGGGATGGGAACCAATGCGTGTCACGAGATTCCAGTCTGCTATGGTCGGGGAATAGATTATATGATTACAGGAAGAAGAATTGATCGTGTGGAAGGAAGAGGTATGGCACGAAAGTACGGGTCCATGGATTTGGTGGTGAAGGTGTTAAATAATTGACTTGCCCGCCGCGGCAATTATACCAGCAGTTAGAAAATTGTTACCCCCAAAGCTGGTGTATTTCTTGCATGACCAAGGCGATAATGCTAATATACGAAAAAAAACTTAAAAACTCGCTTGCGACGGCTTCTTGAAGACATCGAACAGCATTTTCCGGGTTGAAATTGTCCCGTATTCGCGTTATACATATACACCGACACGATTTCATTCACAACACATACACACACACACACACACACACAAGCGCGCCGCGCGCTCGGGCGCAAAAATATACTACACGTACAAAAATACACGTCTTAGATTATCGCGCATCGTGTTAGGGTCGTGCAAACGCGGTAGGCTTAAAAAGCTCAAGTCCCAAGTCATGGAGCTTTGCAATTAGGCTTAAGAATGATTGCTGTGATTTAATGAATGGGGAACAAAGTAAGCGAGAGCACGTGAAAGAGAGAAAGAAAAAAATTAGGTGTTCGGAGGATGATGAGACTGTGTCACGCAGGATTGAAAATTGAATCCAAACAGCAATATTAGTTGTACATATATCTTGTAATTATAACGTGTATATATTGATATGGTTACTACGCGTACATTTGTGGGCGGGACCTTGCAAGATTCATTGTAGTATATCTGAAGATTATCGGCGCTCACTATTTTATTCAGGATTCAAACATAACGAAAACTTTAAGATACTCTACAGCGTCAAAATTGGCAAATTTTCGCTTCACAGTTAGTGCAACGTATTAATTAATTTGTTGTTTCATCTAAAACCTACAAACTCTGAAAGTCTAGAAGAGACCGCGACAAAACTGAAATGAAAAGAGTAGAAATGGGGTAAGTGCTCGCTCATACAGGCACGTGTGTACATATTATAAATAACGTATTAAGGACAGCAAATAGCTATATAATTTCATGTTATAAAAAGAAATGAATTATCGAACAGTTATGAGGAAACTTTGTTAATTAGTTTTTAGCGAGAACAGAGAGACGATATAGCTGGCTCTATCGTAGTTTATATACTTATACGCGAAAGTTTAAACGCCGTTGAGAGATTTTAGACATCTAAGCAACAGCCACACGGGATATATAATGATATATCTCGGGACATAATAATAAATATAACAAAATGGCGCGCAGGTTTTTTCGTGCCCGAAGAATCTCGTCGCGTGGGCCCATTGAAATAAAAATTAAAAAAAAAGCACGGAGGATAGAGTAAAAGAGTTCGTCGACGAAGAAGAAGAGGCTTGACTTGCAATTCCAATAATCACGTCGTAACGCGGTGATGCAACACTTATACATACGCATACGCCTATAATTATATAATATACAAGTATCGCGCTCTCGCAAACAACAAAAGGAATACAGTCATTTTATAACCGGTAGATATATTGCATTCGGGACCAATGTCGAGACCATTTGTACACACACAGATACCACACGACTTCAGAAACATTTTCTATTGTGCCCCCCTCCCCCTCCCCAGTGTCCGTTTCGATGACGGGCTTTCTCATTTTCGCAGCCATCAATTGTTTAACGAGACAGACGAGAGTGGCAAAGAATCGAGCAAAGGATTTGCCTCGAATCAACGGAGCGATTTAATGACGCGGCCATTATGCAACTTGAGAAGGGCTTTTAACACATTGACTACTGCGTCGGGTAGACACGGTTGGCACTATTGATCCTACAGAGCAGATAACGATCTATTTTCAGCACAAATTATTCTCTATCCTTCAAATAATATTTAAATTTAAGCTTCTAAAAGCAATAAGATAGAAGGTCGACACTTTAGAAGTTATTATTTCGCAGCAGCCTCTGACGAAGTTCTTGCCGAATTTCGCGTGGCAGTCAATCTGTTAAAATCGTGCACTTGCGTCGTATCGACGTTTCAATAAACTGCAATTAACGGAAGGAAATGGAGCAATAAGGAGCACGACGCCAAAACAATATCATGCAAGCCCGTTTATTGAGCAAGGAACTCGATATGGTCCCGTTTCAGCAATAATCGCGTATCTGTATTCTGTCGCCCAAAAAAGTGAGCAAAGAGGTAATAAGTAAAAAATCTCGTCCAACGGTCAGAGCGTATAACAAAGGATTGAGATCGTTAAGGAACACGCGAGTATTGGGTATCGCAAAGGACGTATGATGGAAATCGTGGCTCGCAACCCAACGAACAATTTTAATGAAACAACGATGTGAAATTGAGGCCCGATAGTACGTCGTCTGAGAGCTCATTCGCACATTCGCGGACGTCCAATTATCGAGCCCACTATATGTACAAACACACTGTTTTACCAATCGCGAACATACCAGAATTTTCATTCCAACTACCCCCAACTCTTTACGTTCCGAATCGTTACTTTGGCAGAAGCAACATCGACACTCGAGATATGTCGCAAGCGCGACAAGATTTTCAAACGCAAGGGGACGAAAGTTGGCAAATTTCACGTCTGCGAACGTGCAAAAGCAAAAAACGTGCAAAAAATAGAAAAAAAAACACGACAGGGCTCCGATGCGTTGGAAAGCGAACGTGTAAATATATTAAATTACTATGTAAATTGCGCTGCACCACGATATAAAGGGACAAAGATGTAAGATAGCTCTCTCTCTATATAACGCGGACCCGTTAACACAATAAAAATTGCATCTCGCGTCGTACTTGGAATCGCAGGACGACCTGCTCCGTTTGTGCGTAGACTTGTTCTGTGAAGAAAAAGAAGAGAAGGGAAGGAGAGGAATCAGATTGCGTTAGTCTCATTAAAAAGTTAGACATAGGGGGTAAGCGAGTTCGCCAAAGAGAAGGGGGACGCTTTCCTTTTCCCCGCTCGAGCGCGATGTTTCAGTCACGGCAAATGGGGCAGATCGCTGTACTACGGATTAGAATAAAATCGAGAAGGTGAACAAGAACAACAACAAAAAATGAAAAATGTGATATTACGATTTTTTATATCAGCTACTTTGCAATAACGAAAAACCATCGCCATTCGAGAAGGAGAATTATAGAGGTGTCGTCGTCCTTTATTAATTAATTAATCGATTAATTATTGTTCCGCAATCACTGTTGCATTGAGAAGAAAAACGCGGCGCGCGCTGAAATAAACGATGTTACGAGGAAGAATTAACGAGAAGTGTTGAATGTGTGCAGTAAAATCGGTGTCAGGCGAAATCTGTACGAGGCGTAAAATACTATCAAAGACGGAAGTATCGAGATCTTACCGCATTACGATAAGCTTCGTCCTAATTGGACTGTTTCTTCGACTAAATCCGATCGACACATTGCATTTCTGTCGTGTATTTTGTATTTCTGTTTTTATACTTTACATTTGTACTTGTACCGTGTTCAGCTTAAAACCTATTGATATCCAAAGGAAACGCACGTCCACTGCTCTAAACTGCCTAAAACGCCTTTCACCGGTTTTACTGCATAAGCATATAATATATACATATACCAAGGTGCTGAAACCGCTAATCGACAAGAGGAAGAATGTCACTTAGATAATATAAATGATTTTTACTCGGTTAGGGAATTGTTCGATATATCGTATTATTGCTCGCAAAGGACCCTTGCGGAAGAAGCAAGGAAGAGGGGTGCGTCATAATCGTTGGATCGGTTCTTTCTTAACCAGACAAAGCAGGAAAGGTAGAGCAGGCATGAAATCCTCGAGTACGTGGATTGTTTGAGGAACGGGTGTCTCGCAGAGAAAGCGTTGATACACCAGAGGAAACGAGATAATTTACCACTTGGGGATGAAAGAGCGAGAAAAAATGAGAAACGGGAGGCTTAGTCACTTAGTGATCTTTGCAGTCGCTATAATAATCGAGAGTTACTCATCATTCACTTTCCAGCGTATCTAATTAAACTCCTTCCTCTTCGAATGCTCGCAAACGCTCGAACTAATATGAATAAAAAAAAGAGTCAAGTCAATCTAACAAGCGTTTCCTCTAAACTTCTTGCTTTACACGTCGAGGCACCGGCTCGTTAGATCCGAATTAAATTAATTAATAAAAAAAAAGAAGCCAGCAACTTGAAAATCTCTCTCACGTCCTGTTCTTGTTTCGTGACAACGTGTGTGTCAGAACCACTTGTTCGTCCGTGTCCGCTCAACAGACTGTTTCAACCCTTGCATAACTAATTTAACTTACGTCAAACCCCAAAGAAAAAGTTACGAACAACTGCCGATTTCGACATCAACGCAACATACATTCCAGTTTTTCGGTACACATGAGTAAATGATTTAACGACACATTTTTGTTTGCGTGTGCCAGGGTGTTAAGTGCTAAAATGAAAATTGTTTCATGCAGCACCCGACACGGACGATTAAGGGGTAAAAATGTGAAAGAGATATGGCTAGAAATCCTTCGACGACGACAGTGACTTGATCGAAGAAGCCGTGACGTTTGAATATCCGCGAAAACGTAAAAGTGGTGGTCACGAGAGTCTATTAGCAGCTACTGCGCGAAGTAAAAAAAAAGTACATATATAAATATATAAATACAAATACATTAGAGAATTGGGGGGAAGAAAATTTTTGCTATTACTAACACTTCGTCCATTTTTCTATATGGGCAGTTCGTTGCACTGTAAAACCGAAATCCTCAAGCCTTATGTATATTTTGTCCTCGAATTAATTCCGCCGAAAGCGCTCGTGTATTGCGGCCGGTGTCGCGTTAAAATAGAGATTGTGAGTAACTGAGGAATCCTCGGGATTCGAAGAGATTAACGCGACACTCGCAAGGCACAGGCGAGGATAGATGAAGGAAATAAGCTAGAAGCGGAATGAGGCTCTTTATAAACCTGTAAATCCAATCGTGCAATCTCGAAAGTTTATGTGAGAGAGAGAGAGAGAGAGAGAGAGAGAATGAGAGAGTGAGAGAGAATGAAAGATAACGAGAGAAAATGAAAGTGGAGATTTCACGAGAACGAACTTCTCGCGCCGTTGTTTGAAAGATGAAAAAAATTGTAGCATCGAACAATGCCTGGCTAGAATACTCAAAGAAAAACGCTGCTTTCGAACTTATAATAAAAAAAATTAAAACTTATGATCAGTCGGTCGTGTTATTTAATCGCACACATAAAATACCATGCGCACAGTGCACTCTCACGAATCCTGGACACATATCATTTTTAACTTGATTAATTTATTAAAAATCCATTCAGATGGATACCTCGAGGAAATACATATCGTAAGTACAAAATATATATAGTGCTAAGCTTAAGATCGCTAAATCAGATTTCCTTTACAACTTGACATATAAAATCTTCGCCCCGTTCAACTATTATTGGTTCTGAAAAACCACCCTATCGATTCTCAAACGAATCGTTTCTCGTTAATCGGCTCGAATTGGCCAACTTGTTGAAAGCTCGATATAAAATATCACGTTAACAAAGTTATCTATCTCAGTTTAGAAATAAAATATCAGTTACTGAAGGTATCCCTTCACATATGTTTTTCCAGCACGTGAATGTAGAATCCAGGATCACATATCTCTTCTAAAGGTTTGAAATCGCCGTAAATCGTGTGCTTCGCCTTGAAGTCAAAGGCTTGGGCTAACATGTCACGGAAAACATTTAAACGGTGAGGGTAATAAGATAATCGGAATTCATTCACATGGTCGAGATTGTTTTTGTTCCCCTCGTCATCTTCTAAGGTGATCATGTAGTCCAAAGTAACGATCGCCGGTTTGCCAGCCACAAAAAGAACAGACGTCTTGATGTCCGTAGTGTGTTTGCTCTGAAAAGCGATTAGGAACCGTAGAGTGTCTTATCACGATCATCGGGTTTATCATTAGCACTACATGAATTCATAAAAGTTTTTCGTACGAGTAGTATTTCCTTATCACCGCTCAATTTTAATCTAGTGAGTCATCGCGCTTTCCACCGTATTTCCTCGATGACTGGGTTTTTCTACTCAACGCACAAAATAGTACGTCATCGTTGCAACATGACGTGAGAAATGATAGATTGCAATATTCCCGGTCTAGTTTGCGTCATAGTTCGTTAGCAGATCAATATGTCTGAATTAATACTTACATTATAGTATATGCACTTTGACGGCGTGTTCCCAGTTTTAATAATATAATCGTAATTCCTATGATCGATGAGCAATAAGCCACCAGGCTTAACACAGCGTTCGAAATTCGCGAATGCTTGCCTAAAATGATAAATACCCTCGTCAGAAATCTAGAACACTATGAACGACGAGAAGCGTAATCTTTTACAATAATACTAGTTTTACCTTTGTTCTCTTTGATCGCCAAAAGAGTCTGGCATGTGAGCGAAACTGTTTCCTAAGCAAATGACAGCATCAAATCCGTCACCCATTAAATGCCTGATATCATTTGGCAACGTGAGCCAGTTTGCCTCCTCAATGACTGTAATTAAAAATGTAAATTGTGTCAATGACCAGCCATTATCGTTAGTTAGCCTATTTTCAAGCTGGTCTTTAATTAGCGTTCAGTAAACAACGAGAAGAAAAATAAAAAGCTCGAATGTCCGAAGAATGGCAACGTTCGATACTGGGGCATAAGAATGAGAAGCACATAAAACATGACGAACGTCATAAATGAAGATGATTGACCTTCTCCGATAACAGGACGACCCTTTCCAACAGTGGCACACTCTCGTTTTCTCGACTTACGCTTGCAGATAATGATAAACCCTACTGTGGTCGCATGTTTGCGCCGAGAGAACGTGAGGATATTTATCTTCTGATTTCACAAGGGTCATATTGCTTTGTTCAATTGTCGTTTTGTCGTTTTAAATAGAATGCTTTCAAAAGCAGGATTGTTAGTTAACAGATTCAAAAAGGCGCATAAACCCATCGGCTGAATTGTGCACAATATCATCATTTAATTGAAAGAAGAAAACTTACTCCAATTATCAAACGCCGTCTCCTTTCTCCTATCCCATCTCGATTTGAGGGCATATTTCAGCATTTTGTCAGAAGCATCCACGCTGACAACCTCAAAGCCCTCCTCCAGCAACATTACAGAATCTACACCCGTTCCGCAGGCAACGTCCAAAATCCGCTTGCAGCCCTTTTCGCGCAGGAGTCCAACGAGAAAGTCGCGATAGTTTTTCGTACGCTGCGTCTTGTCGCCGATGAAGACTTCCCAAACCTTGGCTGCCCTTCCATCTGCATACTGGTCCCTAACACCTTCCGCAGCCGTTCCTAATGAACGGGTACGAAATACGGAGTCCACCATGGCAGCTCAGTTTACTGCACCGAGAAAAACGACAGTGACGTATGGTAAGAATATTCTTCACAAACTTCTTAAAAAGAAAAATACTCGAACGTCTCACTGTCAAGCTTGATATTAAATTCAGTGAAATTCAGGCAGAATTCAGTGGAAATTGCCCGTATAGGCCTATATCGTCAGACGGACAACAAAGGCAGCTAAACGTTAGTGTCTGGCCATAATGACCGTAACCACTAGGCTGCCGCAGTTCTGCTCTTAAATCTTTGCTCGCGTGCCTAATAGATATTTTAATCGTACGAATTTTGTACCGACTCTCAGAAAAACGTAGCTCATCTAATGGACAACTGTAGCATTTTAATCATACAAACTTGTTTGTTCAATGTAGCCTTGTATCCACTTCTAGATAAACATAGCTCATCTAGCGAACGACGCTAATCGTACATTTGTGGTAATTTTCCAATTGTCACATTTATTTTTGATAAAATAGAAATATCTGAGGTTACCGGACAAAGTAACTTTTATTGAACAAGTTCATAGGTAAAATGATATCCGTCAGTCAGCTTTGAGTGACACGTTTCCAATGCGTCAACCGTACGACATCGAAAACAAACGGAATGGGCAAGTGTCGTAAAAGATAATCTTGAAGAGCAAACAAACGCTAACGCGAGCTCGATTAATTGCCATTTTCGATGGATAACAGATATACATATATATATACTTATAGCACGTGCAGCTATATCGATACGCAAACGCGTGTATATTTTTGAAATAAATAAGAAGAAGAAGGCAACAATATCTTGAATGCACGCAGTGACAAATATTGATAAAGAACGTGCAGCATACGAGTCGTCTGGTGAACCAGACGTTTTGCGACAAATTAATTGAATAAACTGTACTCTGTCGAATAAACGCTACAAAAGGATTCTAATAAACGGTATTCCTTTGCTTGATAGCTCATAATATAAGCCCGTGTAGAAGCACATGCGGAGCCGTTTGCAACTAAAAGGAGTTAAGATACAAAAGCAGGAAACTTTCATTTTTTTAACATAAAACGCACGATACCAAGTCCATAATTACTAATGGACTTATCACATTTCGAAGTTACTGAATATTTAAAGAAAGACTGTCCTACACTGGAAAATAATAACAGGATTTTTCGGTACAACTTGTTATTCCACGATTACACGTACACGAACACAAGACTAAAACTAGCATTCCCTTTTTCGGATTCGTCCCACCGAGCGCTTTAGTTACACCTAGTGGAAAGGAAGAAATAGTGGAAGAAGAAATTTGCAATTAACAGAATAATGTTTAACGAAAAACCGTCCAGCACCATTCTCGAGCGCATCACAGTATGACACGATTGCACAAATTCGAAACAATAGGAAAAGCAATATTCGCTTTTTCAGTTCCGTCCCATCTAGCGGTTAGCGAAACCTAGTCGACAGGAAGAAAGGAACGAAGAGAGGAAAGAAGGAACCCCGTTGGAGTCAATGACATACCTTCGACTTTATCAAGTGCAACGACAAACGTTGTACAGGATCTGCTTGACGTGCCTCGCTCTCCTATAGTACTTAGAATGTATCTTCGAGAAGCGTTTCTCTAGGTTCGAACTAGGATGAATCGAAGTTCTCTACGTTCGAATTGGAATGATACGCGAAAGACGGAGGACAAAAGTGCGATACTTAGATTGAACTGACAGGCCGGTAGTCCAGCTGCCGCACTTATATACACCGTGACAAATTAACGTCGCTGAGAGATCTTGTTTGCGCGGATGTGTGAGTCTCGTGATACGTGCACGGTCGGGATGCGCGCGCGTGTGCACACGTTGCCTCACGACTGGCCGATTTACCAGCCTGAACATGATGTAACATGAGGCGCGTTTTCTCAACCCCCGTCTTCTACGTGCGCTGATAATCGAACGGCGAATCCTCGTGTTGGACAATTGTGAAATCGAGATCGCGAGTAAGCTAAAAGACTCGATGGCTGATTACGATTCGCTTACGATTATAATGATCGTTCCTGCTTATAGTTGACTCTCTTATCTCGTTCTGCCACCTCGCACCAATCGCGGACGCCGCGGATCAAACCCAATTCAAACAGGAAATTAGCGGCGAACGAACGTGCGCGATCAGTATCGTACGATATGCATTGTCACGAGCGGGAGGTAATTGCGCAAATTTTTAGATAATTCGATTTTTCATTATGTGTTCAATTGCAACATGTACGGAGAATGACGGTGATTTCTTGGGCATGAGAGGAAGTATGACTGGACAATGAGCAGCAGACGTAACTATACATTCATATGTGTGTGTATATATATACATATACAGTATACATATATATACATATATAGTATTCTTTATTTCGATTTAACAGTGTTGTAACATAATAGCGGCACTGTGTAAAACATTAGAATTATTATGAGAGAACGAGAGATACATAATACGCGCCATTGTCGCACTAAGCTACGACCATGCTAGAAGTCCCTATTCAGATGTCCACGAAATAGTTGTACACCGATAATGAATATGTCTTTCAGACGCACCACGAGGTGGGGAAATTCTAAAGCATATTCGAAAGATGTGTGGTACATTCATTGATTCTCCCGAGAATGATAGATTCTTTCCAAAGAGCTGGCTTAATACTGCGAGGGAATATTACCTTACACACTTTCGAGCGGAGCACATAGTTTACTTTGAATTTTGACTGTTCGGCCGCACAAATCGATTATTCTTAGTTTGTGAGAAAAATTAAGTACTAACTGCTTCAACCGTCATATTTTGAACACGTTACGCCATTTCCGATATAACTGAACCACGTTGATCAGTGCTCGGCACCTATCAAAGAACCAATGTAACAACACATTCCGTCAGCTTTAGACAGTACTTGGCAGAGTCTATTGGCAGTTTTATCGTTAACAAGAGCTTTCTCCGTTCAAGTTTGGCATATTACCCGTGGAAGTTTTAAACGATGCGTTAAATGAAAAGTAAAGCTTGTTTATCCCGCAAATTCTCCGATTCCCATAGAAAATAACTATCTGTACAGAGGACACTATATTCCTCATCCACTGAACGTCAATCGAAAGAAAGTTACGTATTAAATTACGTTCCGTCGAAATTATCTCATATAGGTCACTGATTTTATTCAGCAGATATACAGATCGAGTTGTGAACATACCGATGCGAGAGAGTAAGGAACATGGCTTGTGTGAAACACATGTATCTTAAAAATCAGATTTCTCCATGTAAGCACATCGATTATCAATTACAATGACGATATTTAGGCTGTGCACAAGAATTCATTCCTTGAGTGCTTAATAATCTTGGTTTTCTTTTTGTTATCTTTCAAACACTAAAGGGGTTCAATTTATTTTCTTCGCTCGAAACTATTTTAAATTGGATGAATCTTAATCTATATCACTCTGTCAGATGCAGTTATTTCTTTCTGCTCCCCGTTAGCCCTCCCCTTGGTTGGAGGTCCTACCCTCATATATTCTTCAAATCATCCGGTAATTCATTCTTGGGATGCTTATTTTCAAAGTGTTGCTTATAGGTTTTTGGGTCTGGCATCTGTGCCTGCAAAAACACCAAACGCTCCCATGTACACAACTATTTCAGATCAGTCTAAACCTGTACCGGCTAAAGATACGTTAAAAAATATGTTTTCGCTACACATGTTGTCAGTTCTCACATTACATAATTAACACTTGAATAGAAATAACAGGCTAATAATGAACTGTGTCACGAATAATACATTGAGAAACTCAGACTTATGATAATGAAAATGATCACTTTGACAAACTAATTCTACTTACTTTGCATATTGTGCATATGTGCACGAGAGCCTTCTGCGCAGCCTTCTTCTGATCATTGGCACTGTGTCCCTGTTGCTTTTTCACCTTGGCAGCTTTTTCTGCGGCCTTAGCTTGTGACTGAATTTTCTGTTGACCACGTGCCATTCTGCAAATAAAAATATGTTTAGCCATACGGTAAGTGAAAGTAAAGTATTTCTACAATCTGAAGTGAAAGTAAACATATTGTTTGAGCCAATAATGGGGGCAAGTGGACATAGTGAAACACGCATTATCTGCATAAGCTAATCTTCTAGAAATACGAATAGGGGAGCAATGACCAAACAAGGGCACATCTTCCAGTCATTAACCGTACACAACTTGAAATATGGCTTTCTTTGTTTGATGATATTTTTTTAGAAAAAAAAAACGGCGAACACCGATGCATGTACAATCATTTGTATGGTAGCAGCATGCTTATTGCACGCGAAATAAACCGATTCTGTGCGGAAATTGGAAAATATGCCGGAGAAAGAAGATGTGCTCTGGAATATAACAGTCCATCTGGTTGCCAGAGTGGTAATAGCCAACACGAAAAATTCGTATTGTGGAACTATTAAAATGAAGTTGATCAGTAGAGGCATGGAAATGTAAGTGGAAACGGTTTTATACGAATGTGCAATTCCGCGTGGTTACCTTATGCTGAGTATACGTGCTACCTTACTTGGTCCCAAATTACGGCGAGAGTTTTTCGCGGCGCAAACGATCGCCTTTTCCTCCTATAACTATCTGAAAGTCACCCTTGTCGAGTATTCGACGGGTCTGCTGCGATAGCTTAATTTGTCCAGCCAACTTCAACAATCCTATCTGCTCTTAGCTCCACATTGACGTCGAGAAATTGGAGCAGAAAGTTTCGAATAGCATAGAAAACTGGTACGCACAGATATAACGAGCAGATGCACGTGAAGTATCAGCTATCAAGTGAGAATCGCATGTGGCACAATGTATACAGGAATGTGCCTATGAATATAGCTATACTTAGATATATGCGGAAGCTCAACTATATACGACAGGAGGTTGGGTCACGCGAAATTTTATTCCATTAGAGTGGAAAGTTAGACTTGAAGACTACTTATTTGTTTGCCGATATTTGCGCGTTTAAGCATCGTTCCGATATTCAGTTATCACGTTAAGCCACGTTCATTAACCTCAACGAGCGCCATTTTGTCGACCAATCAGCTTGCGCAGTGTCTTTCGTACCTACTGTCTATTAAAACAATCGATCATCTTGAGAAATTGACTGATCGGCGGAAAGAATAATTTAGTAAAATGTTCGTAAGGCTTTCCTTTAGGGCGACTGCGCTTTAACAATGTCATTAATTTTTTGATTGCACGCCATGTGAACGGGACATTATCTAGCTTTTCGGTGGATGAGAAGATCTAAATTGCTTGTGGAACACAAGACTCGGTCGCCATGTTCGCATTGTCGAACACGTAACTGGATGTTTCTTGAGAAACATGGCCGCACATCGTTCCGCTGGTGTAGTGAAATTTTGTGTACAGGCGTTTTAAAGGATATATTCGCATCAAAGGGGTTCGTGTGCCTGGAACGGGATGACGTCGATACACTTTGTCGTTCATCCGCTGCCGGGAACGGACGACCAACTGAACGATAGGTGAGCAAGTCCGCAGAAGGTTTCGTCGGCTCGACTCCCATTAATGTATCATTTAGCATGTCTGTCTGTTCTTCTATTGAATTGAATTCGTTCCCCGCATACGTCGCTGTTACGTTAACCACGTCCTTCGTCTCCCTTCTTCGCCCAATCTCTCGCTTCTCTTTAAACCGTTCGTTACTTCATATTAGCGAATTAGATGGGAGTAATTCGAGGTCTTAGGAATTATAAACTCGCTGTCAGATGATTACATACTCAAGCCTCATTGAATGGTACACATGACTCTTGTACCAGGTGCTCATCCCAGGTACACAGAGGGATGGACGTTCATGAAGTTTCTCGAATGCAGAATATTCAAACGTTGACACCTGCACTTATGGCGCACGGCCGACAGGATCTTTCGTATTTTTTATAATCTGACACATCGTTTTTCGAAGCGCAGAACTGATCGTGCATGATCATTGCATGTTAATTGGACGACGATGCGTTATCCTAGTAGTAACGGCTCGGCTATGGTTGCCGATATCTAATACGTGTCTGCTGGGAATATGTTATCACATTGAATCGTCACTGTCATGTACGATGTGCGCCCGAGATATCTCCTAGTTAATTAACGTCTTATCGAACTCATGCCATTTTGTTTATAGTCATATAGATGCTATGCCATTTTTTTCTCCTACAACATGTCTTCTGCAGGTCCCAACATGTTCACTGATTGTCATCTCTGTGCAGGGCTCTCTAATACTCATTTACAATATGCAAGAATGCACGTTTATTCACGAATATATAGTTGGAAAATGTTATTTTATCAAATTCGTACAATGAATTCTGAAATATAGAACATTAATGAAAATTATAAATTTAAATGTTCTCAGGGGTAGATAATTGTATCATATCATGTTTTTACATATGACACACTTCAACATATCCTTAAAATTCTTATAAAATTTATTTATTTTTTTTTAGACATAAAATTGTCTTATCTTTGAACATTAATTTTTCTCATAAAATTTTAATATCATTTTTCATGTTTGGTGCTGAAGATAATGAGCTTGCATATATCACTAATATTGATCTAGAAATATTTCTTCTTCCAGAGTTCTATAGACCATAAATCATATTTTAGTGCAACTGTTTCCCATATCATGTGTAACCCTGATACGGTTTAATAAACTTTTATTGCACAAATTCATTACATTCTACCATCCTAACCTAAATTACAACTTAACACTCTCGCTGCTTTTGTATTGCCAGTAATCCACATGAATACCATCCCTATTACTAGTGACATATATAATATGGTTTTGCTGCAAAGAGTATGTATCATTAACAACACATCTTACATAGACTTTGCATTAAAACATTGCAAAAGAATCTATGGCAGCAACAGATTGTGCAAGTAACAGATAACAGCAAATAACAGATTGTGTATCGTATACAATAATTTTTATTTAAGCAACAATGAAGTCCCAATATTTGTTTAATTTTGTAATTAAATATAAGAATGAGTAGATGTAATAAGAAGTACATGTATATTATTGGATTCTGGATGGTTACCGCATCTCTTCTTTTGCCGAGATTGCAAAATGCTGAGATAAGACGCGGCAAATATCTGGAATCCAATAATATAAACAATCATGGCCATGAAGGTCTTGAATGTAAGAAGTACATCTATTAACAATTGAGTAGATTCTGTTAATTTTGTAAATTAAAATAACATAACATAATTTTTAATCACATGATTTCTCTACAACCATATATAATTAATGCATCAATCATATACATACGTTAATATAACAAATTTTATCTGCAGTAAAGTATTACATACATGATATTTTACAAATTGCAAAATATTTTTCAAACATAATGCACACAATTGTGTTGTTCTAGGTTGAAAGAGGTAGCAGAAAAAATCAACAGATATGGATTTGCAACACCACCAGCTTTTAACGGGTTGAAAGTATCTGTAAAGCGTATTGTGGTTGGACCAACGCACATCGCATTGCTTACAGAGGATAACAGAATATGTCGAGTTGCATTTACAGTACTCTCAGATAGATTGGATTTAAATAAATATGAGCCGAACCGAAGGTATGCTCAGATAGTAATTTCAATGCTTAGAAGATGAGGAGAACTCAAATTAAACTGTTGTAATCAATGTGCCTTATAGTAACAACAAAAATCATGTTGGAAACTCAATTTCTGCGCCGAGTGGCAGTGGCAGCAGCGGTGGTGGAAATCGTACTGGGATATCACGTTCGAGAGCTAGAATTATGCGTAGCAGTTCTGCCATTCGTGGCGGTGGTAGCAGTGGTGGCGGTGGAGGTAGCGGAAGGATAGGACCACCGGGTGTAATTATGGGTGGTGGCAGTGGTAGCAGTTCGCGTCCTATAGCATCTGTACCAGCGCCATTCGTTCCTGAGGATCTGATATCCCAGGCTCAAGTAGTGTTGCAAGGAAAAAGTCGAAACCTAATAATGCGAGAACTCCAGGTATGGAACCAGTACAATTAGAGTCTAGGTGCAGGTATAAATTGTTAAGCTTAGGGGATTCTCGTCTCAATCGCGCCTTCTTAAACGTGTTACAGCGTACAAATTTAGATGTAAACTTAGCGGTGAATAATCTATTGTCGCGAGATGACGAGGAAGGTGACGATGCAGAAGATGCAACAGACAGTTATGTACCGGAAGATTTGATATCGCTACTGGACGGTGGTTTTAGCAATGAGCACTCTGTCATTATCGACGCGGACTCCATGTTTTCTGAGGACATGTTTGGATATGCTGGAATCAGAAGGTTATTATTTCATTATGGAGCACAGTAACATTTCTTTCATAGGGGCTAGCTTTGTTCTAAGTAATACTTTGCTCTTTTAGTCGCGGAAGTTCATCTCGTAGACTCGGTAATGACAGGGAAAGCGAACGTTCATCCGAACGCGATCGCGATCGTGATAGTTTCAGCAGATGGAGGGAGCGTCAGTACTATGGACCACGTCGTTGGCTAGAAACTGCTCTGAAAGATTCGTGGGAGAAAGATTTCGGTAATTATCATTAAAGGTCTAAGGAACAACCTTTAGGAAGAATCTACATCTTTCATTTATGCAATTATTACCCCGTTCTTTTCGCAGACAATAAGAAAAAGGAACTTGCTTCTCAAAGTCCCTTATGGATATCTGAAGAGTTAGAATGGTGGCATGAAAGGAGCAATGAGTCCGCTCCGCGTTTTACGCAAATCGCAGCACTTTATAGTGAATTGATTGCTGTTTCTGCTTCTGGGCAGTTGTACCAATGGAGATGGTCAGATTCCGAACCTTACAAACACCCAGAGGTACGTTTACATTTTTGAGAACGTTTTTTTAATAGCCTCTTGGAGTATATTATATGATCGATGTTAATTTATTTCAGAATCCGAACGTGCACCATCCGAAAACAATACCGTTGGCATTAACAGCCGAAAAAATCATTAATATATCTGCGACAGCCATTCGTTGTTCAGTCAGTACAGAGAGTGGCAAGGTAGCAACTTGGCTTGATGAGCTTTTGGGACATGTTGCTTCTCGTCTTGAACATCCAGCTCAAGCTTTCACTGAATTTACATTGGACAAAATTGTATCGCTTCACACTTGTGCTTTGTATACTGTTGCAAAACTCGAAAGTGGAACACTCTACTGGTGGTCAGTTGATGCAGCATTGTTACTGAAATACTACTAATTTTGATATGCTCGGTTTAATGCTTTTAATGTACGCTTGACGATACGTTTGTATCAATTACGTGTCGACGTTTGAAAAATCAGAATCTACGTTTGCTCACATTCCTTATCGATTCTAATAAAAAACTAACCATACTTTCTTTTCATAGGGGCGTTCTACCGTTCGCGCAACGCAAGAAACTTTGGGAAAAATATAAAGTAAAATCTCGCAAGCATCGACCATCTACGGTATTGTCAAGCGACATAAGCTACGGTACACATGTCTGTATGAAGAATAGTCCCATCTATCAACCAGGAGCAATAGGTTTTACCATAGCCAATGGTGTTCCGAAAGTGGGGCAACTTTTGTCTGCTGCATGGAATTTAGATTGTATATGCAGATTTAAGGTATTGCCTGCAGGGTCGCTTTTCCCAAATGCAAATGGCGATAAACGTGAATCTAATAGCAATCCTGGAACGGGCGCGGCTAATAAATCAAACCAGAAAGAAACTGCCGATAGACTTGATATGCCACCGCCGCCGTCACCTGCTTCAAGTACTTGCAGTGATACTGGGAGTATCACGACGAGTCACAGTAAGATATTAAAATAGCAGATATTGTATTGAGCAAAGAACAAATCTAATAATGTTTTGCATTTATTTTCTGTGTAGAGAGGCAGAAGCGCGTTGCCCCTAGAAGTGAAGGAGAATCTGATCGTAAGGACGAAGAAGACTGGCATTTAAAGGACGTTGTCTTCGTTGAAGATGTTAAAACTGTACCCATTGGTAAGATTCTATATTCAGAAGATGATTGGTAGTTTGTCCGGTTTCTCGTAATATGTCATTAAATCTGCTTGTTCTCTGTAGGAAAAGTGATTAAAGTTGACGGTTGCTACGTAGCAGTGAAATTCTTTTCGAAAGATTCCAAGGAGAAGGAGAAAGAGACGAAGGAGAAAGATTTTAGCACATCCGATTTTAAAGATCTTACTGCAGAAGAATTGATTAAATTATTAGCTGATTGTAGACTTTTACGAAAAGATGAGTTGCAGGTGATAAAGTCTTCTGTTAATACGCGAGCACCGGATTGTTTCCAACGAACTCCGAGAAGAGTTAATATAGTGGAGGGTGCTAATGACAGTTTGCTAACAATTTCAACCGATGGACAAGGCATTCATGCTATATTGAAGAACGGAAATAAGCTAAGCTATGTCGTCTATAATCTAAGTACTGGCAGATACGTTCAAGATTGTTATATCCCGTCTGATATTTCCGCATTTCTCGGATTGCAACCGTCGAACATCAATCTTACGAATGCAGGAGAAAATATTGAGTGCTCGATGATTCTTAGAGACGGGAATAATACAATTTATCCGATAGCAAAAGATTGTGCTGATGCTATTAGGGATCCAAACTGGTTAGATCTCGTCCCTGTTGTCTGCATTGGTGCTTCAACTATACCTATACCGAGTTGCTCGAATTCAACAAATCTAAAAAACCAAGTGGCTGTTATTGCACTTGCATTTGATAACCTTCTTCTTATGCCACGCATTCTGAGGTGCGACTACGATAGTGTCAAACAAGTGTTCTGCAGTTTGGAACAAGATCTCAGTGCGTATTCGCAAAATTTTTATACCCATCATTTTCGATCAAATCATACTATTACTAACGATTATTATACGTTACTTGCAGAAAACAATTTGTTGCAAATACAGACTATATTAACAGAAAGGTGCGATGGTAATCGTAATATTTTGCATGCATGTGTGAACATGTGTGCACCGACATCGAATAAAGAAAATGAACAAGGTATCGAACGAGAATTAGTATCCAATGCTGTTGACGGTACTTCTACGCCGATCGAGGAACCCATTCCAACATTGAGCTGGCCACCGGAAGCTTTTGATAACACATCAGGCGAGGAAGATAGTTTGCTTAGTATAGGTGCTGCTAGTATATCCATGATGAACAAAACTGGTGAATAATGTTCTACTTCCTCCAGTTTCATAATGTATCTCACGTTACTAATTCATGCGCGTGTAATTTTAGGTGCTGGAGCTGCATCAAATAATACCTACATTATAGATTCCGTTGAGAGGAGGAACAATGCTTTACTTATATTGAAGTTTATGTGTGAAAGCACTATACTAGCTCCGTACCTTAAAGAACTACTCACGGCAAAGTACGTTTTTCCAGTATACGAGAAGAATTACTGCGTTGTAAATGCATTTTCCTAACTTTATATATTTTCAGGGATGCACAAGGCCAAACACCCTTAATGCTCGCGGTGTCTGTTCGCGCATACCACGCAGCTCTCATTTTATTGGACACTATTCAAAGAGTAGGAAGGGATATGAAGGACTGTTCCGCTATGATCCTTCCGTCGGATGCTAATCCTGACTTATCACCTTTGTTCGTTACTTGCTGTAACGACACATGTAGTTTTACTTGGACAGGAGCTGAGCACATTAATCAGGTACTATAGATCAAATCTCCGCTACAAGATGCAGGATCTCGAATAAAATGGACCACTAATTTTGCGTTCATTTTTCAGGATATATTTGAATGCAGAACATGTGGTTTGACTGGATCTCTATGCTGTTGCACAGAATGTGCACGAGTTTGCCATCGTGGGCACGATTGCAAGCTAAAAAGAACATCCCCAACAGCATACTGCGACTGTTGGGAGAAGTGCAAGTGCCGCGCTCTTATTGCTGGACATCAAGGTGCTCGATATGACTTACTGTGTCGTCTTGTAACAAACACGGATCTGGCTACAAAAATTAATTCACGGTAATATTGCCTCCCATCGTTGTACCTTCGGAAAATATAAGAGACTTATATTTGTTGTTCATTTGCAGAGGAGAAAGCATTCTGCTCTTCTTAGTACAGACCGTGGGAAGGCAGCTAGTTGAACAACGGCAATTTAGATCAGTGCCTCGGCAACGCTCAACATCGGCAAGTCGTAAAGCTCCATCTTCTGACGGTAGGTTTCTTTCTAAAATAGATATATTGATGTAATAAATATAAAATATAAATAAATTATATCCTCTCCTAATGAAATAATATGGGGGAAAACTGGAGAGGTAAATTAGTTTGACTCGTTCGGACGTACATGTTCCAACCAGTCTTTCTCATAGGTTTGGGTCCTGATCCTGTAGATATGCCGGATCACGATTTAGAACCGCCGCGATTCAGCCGCAAAGCTTTGGAGAGGCTGTTGAATGATTGGCCTGCGGTTCAGTGCATGATCATGTCTGGAGTTTGCGAGAACGGCACCGATCAACTATTTGGAGATCAAGGACAACTGTGCCGCCAAAGTGGCACTGCATTATTGGACAAGTTTACGCATTCGTTATTGGTGAAGTGCAGTGCAGAGGTAAGTGAAAAATGTTTGCAGTAAAGCAACAGTATCAGCATACATTTGCTATGAATATACTTTTTAAATTTGTAAAAAATCTTCACTTTCTAGATGCTTGATACACTTCTGACTACACTGATCAGAGAACTCCAAAACGAATCCGTGCCTGGAAGGCAGGAGGAAGCAAATAATGTTGCACGCAGATTTGTGAGATCCGTAGCACGTATATTCGTCATTTTCACGATAGAAATGGCACCAAACACGACCAAAAGGCGAAGGTACATAGCAGACTAATTATTCTTTCTTCACATATATGTATATCATAATATTAAATTTATTTTTACAGTACCAGCCAAGCTTCGCAGCCTCTAATGAAATGTCGAAGAGTGTTCCAAGCACTGATCAAGTTGGCTGTGGAGGAATTATGTGAAACTGCCGATTCTCTGATAGCTCCAGTTAGATTAGGCGTTGCTCGCCCAACCGCCCCCTTTACGTTAACTAGCTCAGCTATTGAAGTAATAAATGGTTCAGAAGAACTATTTTCCATAGAACCATTAATACCGCACAGTGGTGTTAGCTCACAAACTTTGGATGCAGCCCTGCAAACTCAACAAGGAAACAACAACATAACCATTGCAAGGGATGTGTCCGCGATGGATGAAACAGAAGGAGGTGAAGGTACTTTAAGTCACAATAATTATACATCACTTTCAGATAACAGCATTCCGCAACGCGGCGTATTACTGCATAATATTGGAAATATTATCTATTTTTAATGTTACTAATATACGCTTATACTTAGAAGTTCCCATGGACATGGATGGTGATATAAGTGAGCACGAGGAATCAGGAGTTTCTGGTACAGTAGCAGGTCAACCCCTTGGCGAAGTTGATAGTAATGCAGGGGGTGTTGGAGAAGAACAAACTGGAGACGGAGAATCCGACACAGAACTCGATCTTTTAGCAGAAGCAGAGACAGAATCCGATTCCGACGATAATCACAGTAATCAAGATGCAGCATCCGCACAGCGAAGCGTTCAGACTGGAGCAACAGCTGGAAGCGACGGTGGAATGGGTTCGATTCTATTGTTCCCAGAGGACGAGTCCGGGGAATCGAGTCAACAAGAGGATGACGAAAGTGAGGCAGGAGAGACAGATGAGCAAGATAATGAAGAATTCCAGATTGGCGACGAGCAGCTTGAGCGCAGAAGGTGAGGATCCTTTTACGAATACCTTTGCCATTTTATTAGTGTGATTTTAGGAGACAGCAATGTTCAGTGCCGGATTAAGGTACGGGTTAACCGGGCAGTCGCCCGAAGCTCCTAATCGCCGGAAGAATGATTAGAATTATCAGCTCTATATCTTAGCACTTACCATGGGAATGCGGAATTGGCATTCTGCCCGGAACGCTGACATATCTCGGTCCGGCCCTAGCAATGTTATCACATTCATAAATCGCTATATCTTCCACAGAGATAGAGACTTGCCCTAGTACATGTTTCGATATTAATGCTTTATTGCAGCGGATCGTCTGGGCATTTACATCGTAATAATCTTGCGCCTGTTTCTATGCAATGGGCGATCCGTAATCGGGAATTAAACACACGTACCGCTGGCTTAAGGGTGACTGGCGGAAGTAATCTGGTTTTCATTGACCCCGCATCTTTAAGGCGCACCACCGCCGCGTCTGCCGTTGCAGCGGCACAGGAGCCAATTACTATGGGAACGACCGCTAGCTGTCTGGCAAGAGCATTTGGAATCGTTATTCGACAGATCGCAGATCTACTCGTCATGATGCAGGATTATAAAACATTGGCACCCACCTTACCACGACTCATGGAGATCACTTTCCAAGACGCTTTAAATCTGCAGGTATGCTTGCCATTACTTGAATATAATCTTAAGTGAAAATATCTGCCTACATTAGTTGAATGCTTCTATTTAATCCATGTCGATGCTCCATATATTTCGGATACATCAGAGTGCAAAGTAAATCAGTAGAGTTCCTACACAATTAAATAAAACCATTCAACCAAACAACCACAAAAATGATAACATTATCCGAGATCCGATTTAAGAATAAAACGAGTACAACTTTTGTGTTATTTTCGTAGATGTATTTAGAGGCACACCTGAAACCAACTTGGGACTGGCTGCTGACTGTGATGGATGCTACCGAGGCACAATTAAGATTCGGAGTCTCGCTAACTCGTAGTGCTGATCCCACGCACCCGGAGCATCCACTTAATAATGCGCCATCCTTGTCTGGGGGTAATTTCACCGGGCTGTTGAACACGGCTGCTTTATCATTGACGCTACAAAGCAATACAGGTCGGAACCAACGCAGTGCTATCGTTACGAGCTCGAATATCTCCACTCCTCAAGCTTCAACACGAATCACCGTTGGTTTTGCAGGCGTTGGCGAGCCTTCTAGGAGCAGTAGGGAGCGGGAAGGTAAGCCGAAGAAATGTAATTCCTGCTTCGTATACTTGTGCATAAGTTACACAACTCGTTAAGACATACGGTAATGAATTATTACGACATTTAGGTGGCGAAGCCCATTCTGCAAGACGAGAATTTTTATCCTACTGTCTATCACTCATGCGTGCTCACAACGGCGAACACCGAGATAGCCTTCCGGTCTTAGACGTATCCGCTCTTAGACACGTTGCATACGTATTTGACGCGTTGGTATACTATATGCGTTCATTGTCTGAGCCAATGACCTCACGAGGCGACACCCAGAAAGACGCCACCAGTTATTCTTCGTGGAACGACCAGGTTCACATAACTGCAATATGTAGAAACTTATTTAATGTTACATTTACTTACAGTGAGATTTTCTGTAGGACGAGAATGATAACGAGGAAGGTGAAGAATATAATTCGCCAGCTCCCACAGCAATGGAAACTGACGCTGTTGATTATCCGGACCTACTCCAGGTTCCAATTTGCGGTTCCGGGAACAACAGCAACTCGACACCGAAAGGACGGAAACATCCTTTCTTGCAACGATCGGACTCCACCCTGTGCCTTGGTTGCCCGCCTCTCGATCCATTTGACACAGTCATGAGCGAAGCGTTACCGCTAGCTGATCAGCCACATTTATTGCAGCCGCATTCAAGGCGCGAGGATCTCTTCGGTATTCCACGACAACCAGCCTGCAACGGCGCAGGCGGTAGTCAAAATCCGTTGGAAGGACTGCCAACTCGATTAGGCCTTTCTGCTCGCGGCACTGACAATCAGAACAGCTTGATATCGCCTACGTTCAGTCAAATCATTCAAGGACCGACTGCTAACTCGGCAGATAGACGAAGTTCCGCTACTGATCCGGGACCAGCGAAATACGTGGTAAAAAACTTAATGTTAAAATCATCAACGCTTATAATTACCTGCTGTATCGGGTATCATACTGACAAGTACATATTTCAGGAGAAACTGAAGTCTTTCAACCACAATCATGATCACCAACCACCTTTAGTTACTGAGCAAATTGACCGGGCGCCTATCATAGTGTCTACTAATAATCAAACTGATGCAGGAACAACCAAAAATAAAGACACGTATAAGAATAGAAGTGTTATAGTTCGGGCTGGTACTGTATCCGTAAGTATAATCTCAGGATTGTTGATTTCAGATAGAATGATTGAAATATTTCAATTAATTTTTTTTAAAGGAGTCGAACGCAAGTAAGGCCGGTGCTCCTGAAGTATTAGTGGTACCAACGGTCGAAAACCAAAATTCGGAAGATGTCGACCCAGCTGGTACGAGTCACGAAATTTCGGCTCATGAAACCGTGGAGACAAGTCCCCAAGAAAATGCTAGAACAGTTTCAACGATTGGAACAAATATTTCTCACAACATCCTACTAGGACGATGGAGGCTATCGTTGGACTTATTCGGTCGCGTATTTATGGAGGACGTTGGATTGGAAGTTGGATCCGTAGTATCAGAGTTAGGTGGATTTCCAGTTAAAGAAGCTAAATTTCGAAGAGACATGGAAAAACTTCGTAATTCCCAACAAAAAGACATTACACTCTTTAAGGTAAAATCTTCAGTTAATATAAAATATTTTTTAAACTAGAAATATTTGTTTTCCCGATATTAAATTCACATTTTTCGTGTAGGTTGAACGAGATAGAACACAATTATTGGTACAGACGATGAGAGAGCTAAACACGCAGTACAATTTATACAACAGGAGGGCATCAAGTACTCCGCCTTTGGCAGTGAATCGTGTTAAAGTAACCTTCAAAGATGAGCCAGGCGAAGGGTCTGGTGTTGCCAGAAGCTTTTACACGGCGATTGGAGAGGTTCGTAATCAAATATTGCAAAAGTTGAGAGATTGCCAATATTTGATCTTATAACCATATTACGTGATGATCACGATCACGATCCTATCCCGTGATAATGCCAATTTTTGTTGCCGTATAAGAAAATGACATTTCACAGAATAACTAAAGCCAACTAACGCAACATGACTAAAGTCTGTAGGAAAATGCCAAGCACCCATCATCCAAACACAGATACTACTTCATTGCACTATTATCTCCTCTCCCCATTTCTAAAAATAAAGATGGGCTTTCATCTCTTTTAGGCATTGCTCGCCAACGAGAAATTACCAAATCTAGAAGCTGCACAGGTAGGATCAAAGTATACACAGTACAATGTGCTGCAGAAATTGAAGAGTAGCAGAGATCGCGAACGAGACTTAAGACGACAGGTAATTGTAATAGAATCCTTTGTAACCAACATTTGCTACACATTTGCTAATCGTAACTGTCATCTCAGAATCCCAGATCATCTGGAAAGTGCCGAGAAACTCGCAGAGCTCTGTCTTTCGAAGCTCGCTTGTTTCATCCATCAGGTTCAGTTGAAGGTAACAATGGTCCTGGTGCTGGAAGTTCATCATCAAATGGGCACCCATTACCGGTCAGCCATCCCAATAATGACCACTTAACGATGCATCAGCAACAACTTGGTGATAGGCTGTATCCAAAAGTAAATACTCTATTTACTCTACGATGATCCCCTGCCGAAGCCTTACTTTATAAATGATTTTCCAATTATTAGGTTCACGCATTGAGGCCAGCATTGGCCGAAAAGATAACAGGCATGCTGCTCGAGTTGTCCCCCGCACAGTTATTGATGTTACTAGCCTCTGAGGATGCTCTACGACAAAAAGTGGAGGAAGCGTACGAGCTCATTCATAGTCACAATCAAGACTTAGCCAGCGAGGCTCTTTTAGATCTTGACGTGTTCAGTTTGACAGAACGTTGCGCCGCGAACAAGAAAAAGATAGAGAATAGTATTATGGATGACACTGAAGACAATGCCCCTCTCTTTTACTCACCGGGAAAACGGGGTTTCTACACTCCGCGACAAGGAAGGGCCAGCTATGAACGACTAAACGCATTCAGAAATGTGGGCAGGTAGGGGACAAAGAACTCGTGTTTCACGTTTAATCGTTAAGGAACATTCTAGTGATAACATTATAATGTATATATTCGGTTATCTTAGGCTCGTAGGGTTGTGTCTTCTACAAAATGAGCTGTGCCCCATATTTTTAAACCGGCATGTCATAAAATACGTACTGGCGAGGCCTATACGCTTCCATGACCTTGCCTTTTTTGATTCGGTGATATACGAAAGCTTGAGGCAACTCGTTATCGACGCCGAGACCAAGGATAGCAACAGTTTGTTCTCCGCATTGGATCTTACATTCAGGTAAGAAACGACGGTGGAGCGTGTTTTCTTCCTTACGCCTAGATGTCTTATGAAAACCTCATGTTGGCATTTCAGTATTGATTTGTGCCCCGAGGAAGGAGGTGGGTCAATCGAACTAATACCAAGCGGCAGAGACATCGAAGTGACTGCCACGAATGTCTACGATTACGTACGGAAATATGCTGAAGTTCGTATGATCAAAGTTCAAGAGAAGGCCTTA
This sequence comes from Cryptocheilus praepositus, assembly GCA_033815515.1. Lineage (NCBI taxonomy): Eukaryota > Metazoa > Arthropoda > Insecta > Hymenoptera > Pompilidae > Cryptocheilus > Cryptocheilus praepositus. Next base: position 4,936,618 of record JAWWQZ010000256.1, on the reverse strand, counting down.
CAAGCAATACGCGAGGGTGTATTCGACGTGTTGCCCGACGGGGCTCTTGACGGTCTGACATCCGAAGACCTGAGACTCCTCTTAAACGGCGTCGGTGACATAAATGTACAAGTTCTTATCTCGTACACGTCGTTCAACGACGAATCCGGCGAATCCACTGAAAGGCTGGTGAAGTTCAAGCGATGGTTGTGGTCCATTGTCGAGAAAATGTCACATGTCGAACGACAGGACTTGGTGAGTAAGCTTATACAGCATGTCACGTGAGGTCACTTATTCGTAATTATATAGATTGTAGGAAATTAGCCTGTTAAGTTAATGGATCAGAAAGTGGGTAGAAGTAGGCGGCCACGAAGAAACTGATTATTGCGAAAAAAAAGGTGTTCCGAGCAATTGTTCGTATAGTGAATCTGTGTTGTAGGTATATTTCTGGACGGGTTCGCCAGCTTTGCCAGCCAGCGAGGACGGTTTTCAGCCCATGCCGAGCGTAACAATTCGACCGGCTGACGATGCCCACCTACCAACTGCAAATACGTGTATTTCCCGCCTATACGTTCCATTGTACAGCTCTCGTCATGTTTTACGACATAAGCTACTACTCGCTATCAAAACAAAGAATTTCGGATTTGTATGAATTTAAAAGAAAAAATGGGTGATCTTGTTCGTGCGCAATAGCCCTAAAAAGAAGTCACATTATTGATAATGATATAAGGAAACAACAAAAAAAAGTTATACGTTGTTATTTTTCTTTCCTTCCTAGAAAATTTATAACATTTATAAATTTATAAGGTGTAATTATGAATTATGATTTTTCATTTACTTGAAAAGAAGTGGTCTTTATCGTGATAAGGTTTACGTTTAAAGTGTCATACTTAGCCTTTATAGTAACCCAATAAAAGTCTCAAAAATACTAGAGCGGCGCTCGTCTTTAGATTATTTAGCCTCACGTGTAGTAATACCTTCGAGCATGTCGCAGAAGATAATTATTAATAGTTCAATAGAACCTGCCCTCTGTCCTATATCACGGCCGTACCCTATTTTTATCCACCGTTGAGTTCTTGCCAGAAATGCTAATAAATCATTATACAATTAAAAATTTCTTTTATTAGGCATGTTTAAGATGTAACATAAGATGTTGACAGGAAAGTTGCAGATTTTTTTTAATGCACACCAGTAGTGAAAGTTTGTCGGATATTGGTTGGTTGTTGATTACAATGCGTATCACCTTAAAAACCAGAGACTACAACACGAGTATCAGATTATAAAGTATAAGACTTGACATCGAAAGTGTACTAAATTCCGAACGTAGAACGCAAAACCTTAAGATTGAATGAACAATGAATTCAAGACGGTAACAATAATGAAAACGAAATGATGTAGAATTGAGATATGAACCATCTGAAATGCACTGCATCATTAATTTCTAGCAGGGTTTAGTAAAATTTTGATGTAACAGGTAAAATAATCTAGCTGCCTATTTTTGTTATGTTAAATACTTTCTTTTTTTATCGTGTGTTCCAAACCTTGCTTCTATCGTAAAACAATAATCAACTCTGTTACTTATGCTGCTTAGTCTTGGCATGCACTCATTATATGTCCTCGCCTTCTGTCTAGGGTCGCAACAATATACAATTCCAAAATGATTGACCATTTTGAAAGAAAAATTTGAATTTACAGTTTTAAATATATTTCCTAAACAATAAACTGAAATAGTAAAAAATAATCTATTATCTTTAATTTACTTAAAAAAAAATGACTAATGCTAATATGTATAATATAATAAATCTCATTATTTATAAATTTCTAAAAATCGTAAAGTTATATACAATAATTATATTATCCATTATGTACTTGACAAAGTATTGATAGAAACTTATGTACAACGGTTACCTATTGACCACTTCCTGAACTGTTTTGGGGTAATTTTGCTGTCGTTTGACTCAACTGAGCCAGTGTTTCTGGTGTTGCATGCGCTTTCAAGATAGTATTCTCCGCTTCGAGTTGACTAATACGATCCATAAGCTCTGCGATTTTTTCTTTTAGTACCTCGACTTCTTCCCGTACAGCGAACATTAAATGACTTTTCACCAGGTCCTGGATGAGAAGATTATCAGAAATGAGTCGCAACCATTAATAATAGTCCATCCGTTAATAATAAATAAGTAACTATAAAGAAATCTTTTGACGACGAATACTTACCATAGCTTGTTCAATTTTATTATCAATGGCTACAGCACTCGTCCCCGACATGCTGTAACAAAAGATGAGGGAGAATTAACTGAAGTTTTTGTTTTAAAGCTGGCTCCTAATGCATATAGGTATTATCGTTAATGAGTGAACGCGAAAGCATTCAACGATATTGGCCAAGAGGAAATGCCGAACGATCCCGAACAATGCTGAAGGTACGTGAGAGGAATGATTAATGAATTCGTCACGAATTGACGAACCTTTCGTTATCTTCTAGGGTGTGGTGATCATCGCTTCCTTGAGTAACTTCAGCTAACGATTCTAAAAGGGTAGCGTCGGCTGATTGCGTGGCAGCAGGCGGTACAATGCCTGATATGGAGTCCTGCTCCGGATCAGGCTGATGAAACGCCATGCCTCCCTGTTGCATACCGCCAACGACATTTTGGCATCCGGCAGCGGACACCTGTGCCATTTGCACTTGAGCACTGCTGCCGGAAGTCGGCGGTTGCATCTGGGTCGGCTGTATGACCTGGGGCTGCACCGGTTGTCCGGGAGCCCCGTGAATAGTCGAGGAAGTCTGCTGTGCACCTGACTGAGGAACTTTATGGATATTCTGGATGCCTGGCATTCCCTGTATGGCAGTCATCGGCTCGGAAATCTGAGTCATCTGTGGCTTCTGTGTTTGCATGGGCTGGGCTTGCTGTTGAGGCTGCTGCTGAGGTTGCTGCTGTTGCTGAGGCTGCTGCGGCGGTGGGTGTTGAGTCACGAGGATGTTCGGAGCTTGGGATGTCGGTACCGTAGCCTGCTGAACCTGCGGCGGCGGACACACGTTCTGCCCTGGCAGAGATTGGTTCTGGGCGCTGACCGTTACGTACGCATCCTCCTTAGAATGGGGAATAGTCTGCTGGGGTGCCACGCCGCTACTGCTAGTCTGAGTCAATAGGGGAATAGAACCTTGGGGCATGCTCTGCGGTTGACCCAAGGTACTGGGGTGGGTGGGCTGAAGGTTCGAAGGTAATGTTGCCCCTTGGCCAGCCTGTTGCTGCTGCTGCTGCTGTGAGGCGAGCTGTTGAGACGACTGGAAGTATTGAGGAATCTGCGTGGGCTGCGGCTGGACCTTCGCCTGAGCCTGAACTTGACTGGGATTATGCTGTACATTCGGCGGCATCGAATTGCTCACCGCGTAATTGGCACTCGACACCGCCGCCGGATTGTTCGGTACACCGATGGACACGTGCACATCCTGATGAGATGGCACAGGTCCGTTCGCGTCGATGCTAATGCCCTTGTCGTCGGATACGACTGTTTGTTTAGGTGCATCCGGTATGACAATTCCGCTGTCAGTCACTCCGTAAGATATGCACACTTCGTTGGGATCCGACACCTTGGGTGTACCGATGGCTGTCGGCTGGTTAACCGACGTATGATCCAAATAATCCATGCACGTCCACCTGCCTCTCTTGAAAGGTTCGGTACTTTCGATCTTGACCACTTTGAACCGTTCGTTCCTCCCATGGGAATGCACTTCCCGTATGTCGGCATCCTGCTTGGCGTTACTCGAAAGCAGATTGATAATATTGTTGTCCGTGACAGAGGTGATGTCGAGGGTGTTGATATTGCTATCGTTGACAGAGTTGTTGACATTGCTGCCCTCCGATGGGACAATAGCTAAGCCATACTGAGAGCTGGTAGGAATCACCGGGGCTGTGCTGAGGGCAGCGTTGCTGGTATTGAAGAAGACGTCTTCCTTGGAGAAGGTGTCCTCCGAGTAGCTAGGCGTCTCGATGTCGATGTCGGTGATGCGCGAGTGCTCGACGGAATTGTCCTCCGTGTGCGATTCGTCGAGGTCGTCGTTCGAGTCCTCGCCGGCATCGTTGCTCATGCGGCAACCGACGGTGACGCTGGTTATCTGGAAGGACGACGTTTTCTTTCGGCACTGATTACTGCCCGTCACGTTGCTCGGGGTGGTCAGGCTAACCGGCTGGTGAAGTTTGTCCGGCTCCCCTAACCGAATTGTCTCTGTCGTCGTACGATGCACTGGATTAGATATCTTCCTACTACCATCCGACAGCTTATGCGATTTTCTGTGTACATTATCTGCCATTATTATAGGAACTTAGCATTCGAGAGCCACGATCTTTGCATCCGTTGTCCTCTCGCATGTTAAAATCGACATCGCTGTAAGCCGGGGGGCCCGTCGGCTTTTTTGACGTCGCTCACGCTCTTATCCGCAAAGCACACCGGCGATCTTCAGGCAGTGCCGTTACGATGCCCGACCAAAATGCCAATTAAAATCATATTCTGATCTCTATAAGGTGTTGACAGTTCACCATTTCATCAATTTCACGGGAAAGGAGTGCGTTCGCTCGAGTACCGTCCACTCGAAACGAGATTCGCACTTGACGATACGGACTCCGCTCTTTCACGGGCAATCACGCTCCATTTGCTCTCATTCGTTTACATTACTATCTCAATACGATTCCCATTGTCCATATCCTTTCTATTCTATTATAGTAAGTGAGCAGTTTAAAAATGGCTGCCAATTCACTCGCGGAATTGCCACGAATTATATCTAGAGTATCTGCGGGTTCCTTGGCGATATTCTATTTTCATTGACGTTATAATGCCGCATTTAGACGTCCTCGAGAATCTAAGTGTGCCTTCACATGGGGGCGGATTTCGCTCCGAAACAACGTCTAGGCCGGAACGCAATCGGCGTCTCCCTACCAATCGAACATCTCCCCATTTTTTCTACCCAACGAGCACCGTTCGCGACGCTTATTCACCTTCTTCCATCCTACGCGATCGTTATTTCCCATTTTTCACACATTTTTATACCGTCGATAATTTACCGCTCCTAACTGCAGACCGACTCTCAAAGTATGCGATGCCGCCGCGTGGGTGGTCCCACTCAATGGCGCCAATTTTACACTCGACGCAAACTTCTTCCGGCGGCTAAACCTTACCGCAAAACTTTCTTTCCTCTTGACACGTGCGTTTCTTTCAACGAATCATCTCGTTTCTTCTGATCCTTGCTATCGTACGAGTCTTCCGAATGTTCTCTTTAATAAACTTACCCTTATGTACGTAAGAACCGTGTCTATGAACGCCGTCATAATCCTCTGCAACGATGATTCCGTTGCATTGTCAGAGGTTACGCAGAAGTGAGATTTACTTCGTAAAATTGAACACAGCTAGATATTTTTCAAACTAAGTTGTGCGGCTAATTAAAATTCCGTGCAATCATGTTAAGCGCCGCTAGAAATTGTTTGGTTAAAGAGGTTAAAAAAGCTGGTAAGAACATGAGATCGAAAAAACCAAAGATGATTAAGCCTAAGAAACCTGATGAGTTGCCGGGTAAGATATATTTCTTTTAAAGCTTCTGTGTTAACTGAATTTATGATCAAGTGTTTTAACGTCGGTGCCAGTTATATTTCAATCATTTCTGCATAAACCTTCTTGTTAGTGTTAAAGTATCCTCTGAGCGACCAAACCGATCGTCGTCTCTACGTTTGGGGAATGGCTGAACACGGTGGATTGGGCACCATGAACAGACCACAAATGATCCATGGTTACAGATGTTTACATGCCCCACGGCGCTTGACTTTTGGAGAACGGCATAAAGTTGTGGATGTAACTTGCGGATATGGATTTACAGTTTTTGCTGTAAATGCTTCAGATAAGAACATTGTCTATGCGAGTGGGATAAACACAGATTCTCAAATCGGTAAGATTTGCTTTTGCAGAATTTTGACTGATTTTTACACCACCCTGACATGTTTTCATTTTCATTACAGGTTTTCATGAAAGTGATAAAAAATATTCTGATGACGTGATCCCTGTACCAAGACCTGTAACTTTGCCTATTCAAAATTCTTCGACTAGAGTATTAGACATTGCCGCTGGCAGAGCACATTTATTAGTGTTAACAGACGAGGGCCTTTTTACATTGGGCAACAATGGTTATGGCCAATGCGGTAGAGTCATTGTACAAAATGAGAATTATAACAAAAGTATGATAGTGCACCATATTCGTGATATTAAAGGAAATAAAATTAAAGCGGTGGCAGCTGGTCAGGATCATAGGTATTGGATGGTGGAGTTAAAAAGCTACGTTAAAAAAGTCTCTTAAGAGTATGGGCCTCATTGTTTTTTAATACACCTTAGCATACTATTGACAGAATTAGGAGAAGTGTACACATTTGGTTGGGGGGCTGATGGACAGACTGGTCTAGCTCACTACAGAAATGAATATAGACCGTCATTAGTCAAAGGGGATTTGGCTGGTCAGCACATAATAAAAGTTGCTTCTGTGGCAGACTGTGTATTAGCTCTTAGTGGTATGAAGAAAGACATAATTTTTCTTCTTTGTGAATCATTAACCGATCATCTATCAAACTACATTCATTTTTCTTCAGACAAAGGAAAAGTGTTTGGTTGGGGTAACGCAGAATATGCCCAATTACCTGTTCAGAATGGGACTCATCAAGTAAACATTGCCACTGAACTACAGTCATGTAAAAATTTAGGACATATTATAGATATCGCTGCGGGTGGTTCTTTCTGTATGGCATTAAACAGTGTGTATCTTCATTGCTTCTACACACTGTTGACTACTGCATTGTTTAACACAACTTAAATTTCTTTTAGATATGGGCCAAGTTTATGTATGGGGATATGGAATTCTTGGGTTGGGGCCCAAAGTTGACAAAGTCTTAATGCCAACTCAAATACCACCAACATTATTTGGCCAGAATGCCTATGACCCAAATGTTAAGGTTACAAGTATATATTGTGGAATGAGTCATCTTGCTGCTGTGACCAGTAATGGAGATTTATACACGTGGGGCTGCAATAAATTTGGTGCTCTAGGATTAGGACATAGCAAAGATCAATTCTTCCCTCTGAAGGTAAATGAATTTAATCAGCTTTCACTGACAATGCCACACTTTGAACATGCGCACGTTTATTCTTCATTTCATACAGGTATCACTTGGAGCACAAGTAAAAAAAGTTTCCTGTGGAATCGATCATATGATAGCACTCTGTAAACCTTTCGTTTAAAGGTATATTCCATCTTCTTGTACTATATCAATACAGGGTTATCTTATTTATAAAAATTTACAAAATGACTGGGTTATTTAATGAACCGTATGTTATAGGGTGCTTGCTACATTAAAAGTATAACTTACTACTAATTAGGACTGTAGATAAAAATGCGTATCGCGTACTATATAAATAATGATCCAATGGACGTGTCAGAAAGTTGCTGCGCATATAAACGAATCGGTCAGTATGGATGGTAAACAGTCTCTCGCTATTTGGTCTTACATGGGACATAATACTAGAGTAATTTCTTATAAAACAATAAAACATACTGGAAACTAGAAGTAGAAATAGGCGAACACTAGTGCTAAAATGCCGACGTTAAAAGTAATTGCACTGCTGCCGCTAACGCAAAGCAGGTTTTCATAAGAAATAGTATATTTGATTTGAGTAGGGAATCGGCACACGCGCGGATCTAAAATAAAGAAGAAAAGTTAGGAGAAAATTTTAGTTAAAGCTCATGTACATGCCGAACTGTAATTGATATACAACTTACCGGTACATTGGTACCCTGCACCTGTAGCATTTGCACTGATAGACAAGTATACCGGCGAACACGTATGGATAAATGAAGCGCCACCACAAGAAATTGAAATGGTATGAATGTTGGTATTGACTGGTGTGCAGGAAGCAGATTTTCTTGCTTCGGTAGCATTAACGTGTAATAGAGTGCGTGATGTACAAACGTTTAAGTTACCCCAACCAGACCCTTGTACCTATCGCAATAATGAATACGTAATTCAGTAGGTATTGTATTAGAGAGATAAGCAAAGAATCGTATAAGGATATCGTTACCTTTATGGCCATGCTTCTGGAAGAATCGGTGGTGTAGAAGTAATTAGGATGAAGTCTGTAGAACTTAACTTCGTACGGTGCAATGTAATCGGTGAATGAATTTGAAGATCCAACAGATACATAATCTGCGCCGCATTGTGAATTAATCAAACGGTTTGGAACTAAAGAGAAAATGTACATAGAGATTAATTTTATGAAAGAATATGTTGTGATTATAAACAATGTATGTACCTTGTTTTATTCTAGAGATGACGTTAGTAAGCGGTGCCAGTGCTTCAATTGTGTTACCTGTACCGATGGAAAAGAGATCGGTAGTAGAGTCTACTACCAAACTTGACCATCTATCTTTGGACCCATAGGTCAGAATAAGCACTGTCATATCTGAAATCGTGGACGGTATTAGATATGTGTGATAAAAATCACGTTTCCGTAGAATTAAATAATCCAACCACTTACCAGGCATATATTCACGCATTCTTCGTAACTGTTGCAGACAGTAATCTTTATCAGCATCGGAAATTGATGTTGTATACGGTATTATCAGAACTACGTCAGAACGTTCACCGCCAATACCTTTACTTCTTTCCTCATTTAATTTATTATATCGTATTGATTGCAGGTTTATGATAGACTTCGGTAAGTCAAATCCATTGGAGACTAAAATAATTTATTGCCATTCTTATTACTCACTGTATTGACTTAAGAATGCAATAATGTACTTACTATTTTTATAGTTCGATGCGTTATAATAATAGAAGTCTAATATGCTGTTGGAACTGTTAATCATAACGCTTCCGTCGTACCCATTCAGGATAGTATAGTTGCTGTTATAAGGATTGATTTCCAAGTTCTCCAATAAATTTGCAATTATCGGTTGCACCGACTCTAGAGGCCAGTTCGTGTCAAGAATAATGGTTATATCTGTAGATACTGGATTGTAATCATTCAGTCTATCCGTATCGTCGCATGACATATCGTTGTTCATAGTCGCTATAAAAAAAATTCGGTAAACTTGTTGAATTATAAAAAGAAATACTCATTTTATATTATATATAAACCAACTGTACTACTAACGAACAATATTCGTTAATTCCTTTACAGCCTGTGCAGCAAACTTTTCTATAACAGCGTCGTCTAGAGTTGCCTTTGCTAAAAATTTACTCAATACAACCGATGAACTGAAAGTCTGGAAAAGCATAATGTGTAAGTGTACCGTGTAATACATATTTAGAAATCAGATAGATTTTGACACAGCATAATGCTCACTTGTGCAGACATCGTAGAAATTGGAGCAACTGCTGAGAACAACACCCTTCTATTGCACGCACGCAATGACGTATTGAACAATCCTTGCGCACTGTAATACATATCGAGCACCTGTGAAAGTCTCAAACTAGGAACTCTTGAATACAGGTTCTGAATCTCAGTGGCCAGAATTAAACCATCTAAGTCTCCCCTGATTTCGGCAGCCGTAAATTCGAGATACTCATTTGTATTGAGAAAATACCACCTCGGCATCGTGGTCGAATTCCAATTACCTGACGCCCCCAGAGTAAACTTCTTTCCTCCGGGACCTTGTCGCAAAGCAACTTCAGCCAAGTCACCTGAAGATTCGATGGTAATGCATTACGCCTTCTTGTCTCGCTGCTTGTATTTTCGGGTATTAGGATAGGTAATTACCGGCTAACGTAGCAATCCATCTATTATCTAAAACTGCTGTATTGTCAGTAACTGGAATATTTCTTCCTTCTCCGTCATCGCGCGTCAAATCTTTCAGCGAAACCTCCTGATATTGTAATCCAGCTGCTGCACCAGCAAGCAACGCTCCACCAGATACTGGTCCCCATCTGTTAAAGTGCATTAAAATATTTTTCTTCATCGGTATGGATAACTGTGTAGTTATCTTCATGGCATCATGTATTCAAGTGTTGTGCTTACTGGGTTCTTAAGACACCATTTTCCACGGGACACTTGCTGAGCGGTGGTAAGGAGAACATGCGAGCGATTGCTGGATGATTTGGGGGTAATTCCGGATATAACGAATTAGGATCGATCCCAGTGTCTACGGATCCTTCTTTATTACTCGTCATAACTTCTCTGCATATGGAACGAGATATAACGATGACAAAATTTGGGAAGCGCCCACATTGTTGACTGTACTTACATTTGTTCAGGGGACAAGGTTTCTACGTCATCGGTCATCATTTGATCTCCGGTTTCGTTTCCTTTGCTAACACCTCGTTTGTATCTTCTGTATTGATTGTTCGCATACCTGCATACGGTTCCTTCATCGCCTCTTTCAAATATAGCTATACTACTTGATAGCAAAAAGTGCATAGTACACTGAAAAGTGAATGAAGAGATTAGAATATTCTTACTCGAAATATGAGAAACTTATTAGAAATAGCTTACTCTTTCGATTGCAGTGATGCTGTTATTCGGAAACGTAATTGCATTTCCTGGCACGAAACGAAGTATCTGGTGATGTTTATAGAATTCAAAACCGATCGGAGCATACGGCGTTACACCATCTTGCTTTGCGACATTTGGATTTTGACGAATTCCATCTAGGCGGAAGCTGTATGCCGAAATATGCGTTAGATAGGAAATATCTCAAGAAATGGTCAAATTGATCGAATCACGTACCGATGCAAAAGTGCAACTGATAGGCTCCTCATATCCATATTAAGGTTTTGCGAATTTTCAATTTTGCGAAGCAGCGCGAGAAGGGTGTTCAAAGTATGAGGCAGCCTGTTATCACGTTGCAAGAGGTAGTCATTTTCGTAACATTCCTGAACCAACGATGGGTTGCTTCGTAAAGGATTCTCTTGCGCAAGAACGGCTGAAATCATTTGTGTAACATGACGTATATGGCAAATTGATAACAGGAATCATTAATGGCTTCTGTCTTACCAAATACTCCCGCAATTATGAGATAGTACAGGGTGGAGATCATCTTGGTGCTTCAAAAGAAATGTACTACGTTCATAATCTTCGCAACCACGCTACAGAAGAGATTGAAGTTCCGAAGAAACTGTTTTTAATCTAAACGGATTTCACTGAAGTTACATGAAACATTATTCGACTTCCTTGTTGGGTATTCTAGCTGTAATAGTCACTTACCATGAACCGGGAGGAGTTTTCACTTTTTACACAAAAATAACGTGACTAGTCTTTAGTCTCTCTTAACCAGGTACCACACCACACCTTTCTACAGACATAGTAATGCCTACCATCACTATCAAAAGATAAGATATGGTATGTTATGAGTAATCTGCCCCCACCTGCTTGGTGAGATGACCCTTATTACAGACAGATAATTTTCCAAATTCAATGAACTCTTTCTATATATAACTACGAATGTATATTCCATGAAATGTGCATTATGGGTTACCAATATTAGGCTGCAGGAACGAAGAATATATTATATTCGATGAAGATATCGTGGCAGTGTTAATGAAAACCAACGAGTTCTTTTTATTACATCATTTTATTACCATCCCTATTGATTGATCACATTGTGTATAAATTATAAAATACCCAAATTCCACGGTGCTATAATTACAACAATGGATTGAAATCGGTGTACGAATTTCACGTTCTCCATTTATCTTATCAGTGCCAGGTAGAACGTACTCATAGTCCACCGTGACAAGAGACATGATTCATTAAATAGAAATTGAGTGCACAACATGTGCACTACCTTCGTCCGCGAGCGTGGTGAAATTCTCCCATGATGAAGATTTATCAAATTATCTTTTTCATTTCTTGTGGTGCGTAGATAGTTGGTAAATAATTTCTGCCGGCTGACCATAGTTCATACTCCTGAATTTTAGGAGTACATTCGATTCAATCACAAATCAGTATACCAGAAGATCTCAGAGAATGTTACATCAACGATACAGTGCGGGGCATTCACCTACCAATGAACCTACGTGTTCTCGTGGATCTCATAAGAAAAGCTGAAAGAACGTCGTATACTTCGATGGATATGAGGATAATGTCATCATCTTTATTACATAGGTACCGACAAAATAAATGTCTTCCACGTTCGCTAATGTCGTACGAGCATCGTGATAGTCTTCTTTGTCTTCATCAGGTTTAGATTTGACGGCGTTGAATACTTCGATGATGTACAAACTGGAGAAGGGATATTACCATTTGGCGCAACTGGTTCACAACGTATAAAACATAGGCTGATCGAAGAACTAGTCCCTGGCAATTCTCAACTATTTCCAGCAGAAAATTTTACTCTGAATGAACGATGCGCACTTCATCACATGCTCTCAAGCACCATCATGAATTATTCTTCTCAGAATGCGAAAAACGCATGTCAACAGATTGGCCAGACGGAAAAAATAACAGGTGCCTGTTTAATAATAGTATTGTTCCGTGGAACTTCTGCTGACTATTATTTGTTACAGGCAGAACTGTTCTCGCCGAGGGTAGTTGGGATTGTCCACGGGAATATGGAGTAATCCTTACACCGTATAGCACGATATCTCCCGGCACAATTATTGCAGCTATCGCAGCATCTCTTCAACGGCAAAATGTCGCTATCAGACAACTGCTTACAGCATACAATCCAATCTATCCCAGTAAAATCATATATACATTTACAAGCTAAACGATCGGCCATTCCGTATACATAACATTCTTTTGCTTAGATGCAAGCACTGTGCAACCTGCCATTGATGCGTACAATGAAGATGAAATTGATATCATTGTTCCAAAGGATCAAATGAGTCGTGAAAGATCGATGTGGCATCAATCTTTACTCGGTTCGCCTGTAAAGGTTGATAACGTTTGGTTGTCTACCATTGCTGGTAAATTCTGTATAACATTGTACGATCGTTTACCAGTTACGCCCATTAATGCTCGTACTTAATTTATGATTGTAGGAGATTTGGCAGAAATGGTTGTGTATCAGGGACCCGTACTGGGGTCTCAGATGGATCTTGGTGCAACAGGATTTTGGAATAATACTATGCGTCCAGGTATTTACTACCTCATAAGCAAGCACAGGAGTTTCGATGCGACGAGAGCCGAAATAGTGGGTGGCATTGATGGTCAGTATTATGGATCTTCGTGAAACAGAATAAAGTAACGGAATGCGACGCTAAAATCTCTTATCCCCAGGACTTATTCTCGCAAATCACTTACAGCAGTGGGTCAACAATTTCCACAATCTCCGCCTTAGTCAGGTCTTAGACATGTATTATTCCGAAGAAGGCATAAGTTTCGATACCAGTGTCAAAGCATGCGAACGACGGAGTCACTTCTCTTTCGTTGCACCCAAAACGTTATTAGACGAGCAGGTACACTGCTGCAAGATGTATATCTTTCATTGTTGATCAACATATTGTTTAATCATTAATATTTTTAATAGACATATGCGGCATCGCAGATTTTGGCCTATCGTAAAAGTATTGCGTACGTGTCCAGTAATGCCTTCCAACGTATGGTCGACTATGCCACTGATAAATTTTCGGCCTATACGAATGATCACCTATTCACAGAGTCACAGTGTCACAAGAAGAGACATCATGCACGAGTATCTGCATTGATTACATTTGATGGCGCGTGGTCTAATGACTACACGACAGATTTTATGGCGTAAGTACATGTATTATATAAATCTACACATCGTACAACATGAACCATTCATAATTTTCCTTTCATTATTCCAACAGGGCATTAATAGACGATTTGGATGTGTCGACATACGGTTCAGAAGTGGGTATTATACATGGTTCGTCAGGAGAATGGTTGCTGAATGTAACAAGTAGTCCTTCTTCAGCATATTATGTTGTTTCTCAGTTCACAGAAATTGCATGTAAGTCACGCAGTAACGACATTTTTCGTCAGAGTGCAACTTATAATAACGATACATCGTGCAGGGCCCACAAGATTTAATTTCGTTAAGGTGTTGGAGACTGTGAACACATATTTGAATGAAACTTGGACTCGAAACAATAACAACCATTTGATAGGAACGATAGGACAAGTTGTAATTCTATTGGTTCCATTAGTTCAACTGGACGAGGAAGATTCACAAAATGCATTAATGTTGCTTAGAGAAATCAAACAACATCACCCAGGTATGCTGATTGCGCTCAACTTCAGTTAAATGCAACGTGACGCACGTGTAATCTATTTTTTGCAGATGTTCATTTTCTGTACTATGCGTCCAGGTACAATTCACACTTGTTTAAATCGTTCATATTGTCAGAAGAAGATATTCTCTTAAGAAGTTCTACGATCGACGATATTACCAGACACTTATCATCAGGTATACGAAATGCCTGACAGTCTTTTTCGTTACACTAAAAATGATTTAATACGTTAATGCTTATATCAGTACCAAGATCATTAAGGCCACTTCTGGAATTCGATGCGTTCTCAAGGATGGAGAATCAAATTGAAGAATACGTGGATCCATCTGAAACTATTATGTACAGATTGCATCCACATTGGAAATTCGATACGAAAAGAATTGTCCTCACGGTATATATATTAAAGTGATAGGCTCTAATGGATTGGTGCGTAATTGCGTAATTTTCCAGGTCCGTAGTGTGGGATACGGTACTATGAAAGTTTGCTCATGGAATCAATTAACAAACAATGCAAAAATAGAAGGATTTTATTGTAAAGAAACAACCGGTCACGAGGAAATCACGTTGACAGATTACTCTATTTGTACTGATAAAACACCCTGTGCCAGTACATACTATCGTGTACAAAATGTCACATCCTTAATGAAATGTACAGGTAACGGTACAAAGAACATGCCAGCTACAAAGATCTCTTCTGACACAACTTCTGACGAGTAAGTGTTTCTCCATTTTGTTTCAGAAATCGATTGTAGAACACCGCGCCAAGTGAGATACATTATCAGAATGCAGCGGTTGTATCACAAAAATTCGGCATCTACGAAAACACCTTTAATCTTAACTTTATCTTTAGCTTGCCTAACAGTATTATTGAATGTGTAATTTGTCAGCAGTCATTTATTGATAGGTTTATCATAAGAAGGACTCTCTTTTTATACATGCTTGACCGAGCTGTGCCGGCGATTGGTACAGACATTGTGTAATACAAATGAACGATTATCAACATATGACTTTATTTGGTAGAAAAAATACAAATTCTGAATTTCATTTACTTACAGCAGCCAGTTCGCGTTAGTAATTACGATAGGCATATTCATAGACTAATTTGATAAGAAATTGGAAGTTACTAGAGGCAGCTAAGCTCCCTAACTCAGGCTCCGTTAGAAGCATATCAACGGGCGGTAGAAATTCTTCAACCTTGCCACCTATACAGAATACATTAATCGACGTAGTAATACATAAACTGTCCTCTTTTATAAAAATTGCTACTTACCCATAAAGTGTGCGAGTTCCAACAGCTTAAAGAACAGCGTATCCTGTATTTGTTGTTCGGGATTTTTTTCTACGGTATCCCACCGATCCCTTTTGGCAGCACGCGCCCAAATTCTGAGCCTCAGTGATGACTTATCGTCCTCTTGTTCAACGTAGTCGAGCAAGTCAAGAGCTTTCTTAAAATCGTACTCACTAGCAATCTGATTATCCCCGGAAGTGTACAACTATTAACACATTCATTGATTAGTAGATGCAGGCACTTAAGTTTGGCAAAATAAAATATGTCGTATGTACCGTGATTAATTCCGTAGGCGTTAATACTCGTAGTTTCTCGATATCGTATCCATAGGTGGCTAATACTTGTGTCGGTAAATCTTCATGATGAGCGACTAACGTTAACTCATGATCGATCCTTTGCACGCAATCTTTGATTTCATTCTCAGGTTCGTCAGATGCAAGAAGTGCTAGTTTGGCGAGCGATAACATTGACTACAAAAAAGTATGATTACTTTTTGCGACGAAACAGAAATTGAGATAGTGAAACTAGATATGAATTTCTATACTTTTTTGCGCGTAACAAGTTCAGTTTCCTGTGCGGCCAATGAATGAAGAGTATTGGCGGCGTATCGCAATTCGTCTGTAAGTCCAGCTTGAACCCAAGACAGAGAAGGATGTTCGGACAATTTCTCTGTCAATTCAACTGCACCACCTCGTCTACACCTTTCTACCAGTTGACCTTGCCGTCCATCTTTCACGTACCACGAGAACAAAAATCCAACAAAGTCTTGTGCGGCAAACTTCTCCATGTAATTATCCAGTCGATTCTTGTTATTAGTCAGTTCGCATATTTGTACGAGAGACGCGAAGTCGCAATATTTTTCAGCTAACATGGCTGCATTTTCATATTGTTCCTCTTTTACTGTGAAATGTAAAAATTTGTTTATTGTCAAATTATTTTATATTGGATCATATTTGTAATTCTAACTGCATACTGTAGTCTCGGTACGTACTTAACGGCTGAATTAGATTCATTCTATCGGTTTCATATTGCTTTAGAAGTATTTCAAATTTTTCTGTGCCGCGAATACTCTCCAGGTGACACTTTCTGCCGTCCAATATTAGATCTATAAGACTGACTAACTGTTCGTATAGCTCATTTCTTACAGATGAATCATTTGTACCAGTGACACCGTGCTTCAACGTAATACTGTGCTGTGTGAAATAAGACGTAGAGTATTGTTACTATCGTTAGGAGAAACTTTTTAATCTGATTAACTGTTTAATAAGATCAACATAAGAACCATTGTATTAAGACAATTCCGTAGACCATGCTTCCCGGTTGCTGCTGTCCATGGAAGATACTCCGTTATTCCATTGGAACATCTGGTCGGTACAAAACGTTCCGCGTTATATTGTCGATACTTAACCACTTCTTGAAGAATTCCCTGAACATTGTAAGACAACGAATTAGATAGAATAAATTAGACCCGTCATGACACTTATGTTGGTCAGACATACCAATAGGATAGAGTTGACTTGCATTATGTACTGCGCCACTTGTTGTGTCGGCCTTTCAGACTGTGTCACGTCACATACATTATTTACCAACGTCGGCAAAAATAAATGCACTGTGCTAACTTCTCGATAAAATACATCATTTGCCGTAAGTTCATCAGAAACGTAAGCTTCAGGAGTTAATGTCTCTTCTATGACAGCATCTACAACGTCCGGATGCCTTAAACACAAGAAACTCTGTAGAATACATATTTATTTGATGCACAAGCGAATGTCAACGTTCATACCTGCTTTGCAGGTTGTATATCGTTGACGCAGCAACTATTTTCTCAGCATACTCTCCGAGCACATGAGATGTCGCCATAATTACACCTCTGTACGTGACTGCACAAAACTTAATGAAAAAAGGACCAAATATATTACGTGATTAATGTATGAGGCTGGCAAGGAATTAGCAGTTTACATACCCTGTTCCATAAGTTATGTTCTTTTAAGAATAAAATAAACAAATCGAGGGCTTTTTGCTTGCCCTCTAACTGATTAGATATCTGGATTGACGTCACCACATTTACCGTCATAGCTATAAAGCGAAGTTAATTGAGCAACATATATTAAATAATGTTCAATTGGCGATAAAACTTTAATTACATAAATCTCTGTGGTTAGCCCATCGAGGATCATTCGCCGGATAATCATCGATTAAATCTTTTGCGACCTTCAATATGAGTGTATCCAGTGTGGCGTCGATGTCCATTACCGGTTCTTCTTGCAAGGGAAACAATTGTGCAAGAATTTCCTCGCATTGTGTCTGCAACCCAGTGGTATCCACACCAGTTAAACTACTCAAACTAATTTTTTCACGATAATTATTGGACACTACCTTGTTTTGACGAAGACTAAGAAGGAAAGCAGCGCATATTTGCTTCGCATTATCGGAACTATAAAACATGTCTTGCAGCTGTTCGTTATTTACAAGAGCAGATAGATTCTGGGCTGTCACATTCGCCCTATAATTATAATCAGCGCTACCGTTCGTTTCCGAATATGTCCTGCAATACAAAGATCTTTAGTAAATGTCCACTGTTCATTTATCTGCATTAAATTGGTAACCAACACATTCAAATCTTGGGCCGAAAAGTCGGTCGGCATTACGGAAACTAGTCCAAAGTTCTTAGTGAACAGTACTGGAGTTCCCGAGCATAAAGCTCCGCCGAGAATATTATCTTCGCTGCCTCTTATTAAATCGATTTTATCTTGTTCATATTCAGAAGCACTGTTCACAACAAGCACCGTGTTATGGTTGTATATAATTGCTTCCCATCCAGACAATATGAAACGGTAAGAAAGTAAAATCGTCTCCGTGTCATCCTGATAAATAAGTGGTCCAATCTTTACTGGAGTGAACCATTTGAAGGCGTTTGCCAAAGTTGTTCCGGACAGAGGAATTAAACCAAGCGCCAAGTGGATTTGTGGAGATACATCGTTGCAGTGTGCCGCCATCAGTAGAACAATACCTTCCTCGCAAGGCTGCATATCTATCAGCCAACTATCCATACTCTGAGGGTTGCATGCACTGGATTCCTAAGTTCAAATTTTTCTATCAGCGATGTGACTATATCTTTAACTATTCGAAGATATCAGCGATATGTACCCAAATTTTCCTCTGAAAAGCTTGTGAAACAACATGTCCGATGTCTTCGTCAAACTCCATTTTTTCTTGTTCGTTATGAGGGAAGGACCAATATTGTAAGGATGTTCCTGCGAGAATCAGAACTCGCGACCCTCTGTCACCTAGACCCGTACATGTCACTTTCACCAATTTCTGGGGAATTCAGGTTTCTATCAGTAGGTGAACTCTAATTGCTTAAACTATTTAACACGTTGACTGCCATGGTGGTCACTGGTGACCGGCGCAAAAGATTTCATTAAAAATGCAAAAAATTTGCAATGAAGCCTATTTGCAATCTTGCAAAAGCAATTGATATTGAAACGGAGCTTCAATACTTTGGCTTCTAATGACTCTGCGTTACCTTTACTTTGCATGATTTAATTATACTCTCCAGTATTTCATCGCATCGCAGTTCTAACATAATAAAATACGCTTCAGCAAAATACGCAAAAGATTTTACTAGAAATGCAAAAAATTCGCAGTGAAGCCTATTTGCAATCTTGCAAAAGCAATTGATATTGGAACGGTGCTTCAATACTTTGGTTTCTAACTCTGCGTTACCTTCATATTCCACGATTTAATCATACTTTGCAGTATTTCATCGTATCACGGTTCTAACATAGCAAAATACGCGTGGCAGTCAACATGTTAATAATAGAGTGTAAGTTATACCGTTTCTGTTACAGGAGACTGCGGTATTGCACCAAAAATGAGGGACGTCATTCTACGTCCTATACCACCTAACCATCCTTGACTCGTTCTAAGCACCCTGCAGAGAATACTGTTTTTTCCACTGATAAACTGTGGTTGCAAGAGGGCGACTGTACATGTCGTGGTCGCTAAAATACAACCGTGCCCAGGTATATACGTAAGGCAGTCCACTTCTTGGCCCGCCAATTCTGCGCTCGTCTCTACTGAAGATCCTTCATGGGCGACACTGACCCAGTAACGAACAACGCCTTCAGGTGACACAGCCATACAACTCGGAACCTGTAAATCGATACATTATAGCCAATGGAATTCTTACACCAGTTTCATCTGAATTTTGCGTCGTAAATTGTTCGCTAACTTGATGTCCAGGCGGTAACCAAACCGCTATGCACTCGGCTTTATGCGCCAAGTCGCTCTGTGGTAGAAGCAGTTCCCTACATTGGCTCTTGAACGTTCTCCTTTGCTTTGGGTCATGAATGGTCGTTTTGCACTGCCATACAAGTAATCTGCGCCCACAAACGAGCCATGCCCAACCATCCACTGACACGCTAACGCTAACCGCTGTGTTGCGGTCAACAAATGTTAACGCTTCTGTAACGAGCACAGGCAAAGAGGATCCAAAACTTTCTACGAGGTGACAAGGGGTCCTACATATTATTTGCACTGATTGGTTTGAACGACCGGACACACTGATGGCCCTAAAACGTAAATCGTTCTAAGAAGATATCAGCATGAAGTAATTATATAGTCATTTTAGACTTTTAACTTACGAACTGTTTTTTTTCAATGATTGAACTATAGACATTCGTTTTCTTGGAGATGTCAAGGTTCTTCCAAGTGGGCTTCCGAGGCTTGAACGATCCATGTCTGCAGTACACAATTTCGTTTAATGCTGAGGATTGCAACTGACGTTAGTCAACGGAAATTTGAAAAAGGATAACTGTACGTAGAACGCATTCGTAACGACTTTGATAACTTTCAGGTTACTTTCATAACAACGCCGGTTGCATGTGCTTGGCATGAACTACAGGAGAGGTAATGGCTGAAGGAAACTGCACTGTGTTTTTAAGTTTCATTTCTAAACAAACCTACCCTTTATTCGAAGTAATTTCTTGTCTGCCTTTATACCAAAAATACGACAGAATAATATCAATTTCGTTAACTGTGTCTGTCAGAGTCACGTACAGAATAATGATAAAGTATAAGTAAATTTTAGGATATAATAATATTAAAGCATTTATTCTTGACGCATGATATGTGGAAAATGATGTTAGTTGTTATTGAAATATAGCTATTACATTATTAGTAAAATTTGGGAAGAAATAAGCGAAAAATTAAAAAAATTTTGAAAGGGGCCCAAAATTTGCTAGAGACGGCCCTGAAGGGGTAGGGTATATAAGGGCGCGCGCCCGCTGAGATTTCAGTCGCCTTTCAGGCGTGCGAACGGGAGGGGGTTTTGCGGCCGGTTGGTTTAAAATTTCTTCCTTTTATTTTATTGTATTTCCCCAATATTTAAAATAGTTCTAACTTTACTTTATCTGCATATCCTCCCATATTATTTTTAATGCGTAACAATACGTCGTCATTGTTTAACATTTTTGTTTTTATGTTGCAGGCGGTAGAATATTCTGCACTTGCTTGATCTCAGCTAATACGAGAGTCAAAGGGAGCGATGACAATCCTTCAGCTAGCATTCAACACTCCAAATTCTACAAATATGTGGGTGTCTAGCAGTGAAATATTTATAAATTAGTGTACATGAGCATACGGAATTATATTTATATATTATACAAAATCTAAAAATGAAGTACCTAGTATACAGTAGTAAATTATTATAAGGCGAGCATTTTAGAATGCATAGAAATTAAGGAATCCACTTTTTTGTACAGTATTTTAACGAAAAATATATGTATAAAACGAAATTCTGAGTTCTCTAATCACTTAGTTATAAGATCCTTTTATCCACTATCCCTCGCTGCCCCAACCTTTCTGTGTCGTAAAAACTGCAACAAAGGCATTTCTGAAGAAGGCAAGAGTTGGTTCTACCAAACATATTCATACTGCAAAATATTGGCGAAGGATGACGGTAAGTGGGTGTTAATAAGTAAGTTAAAGAAATCGAGAGGAAACACCACAGACTTTTGGAGAATATAAAATATGAAATCAAATTGTCCCAATGAATACATTCCTAAATCGTAAAAGTTTGAGAACACCTTCTGATACCTCCTAGGTATTTATACTTTCCGGATACAAAATTCCGAAATTTACGAACAAAAAATGGAAAAATTCTTGAAGTTTTCGAGATTTTGTATCAGGAGAATATAATGATCGAAGAGGTATCTCAAACTTTTGCGGTTCGAAATTCAATTTTAAATTCATCGTTGAAGCCTTCCGAAAAATTTCTCGAGATTTTCGGGATTTTGTATCAGGAGAATATAATGATCGAGGAGGTATCAGGAGGTATCTCAAACTTTGGCGGTTCGAAATTCAATTTTAAATTCATCGTTGAAGCCTTCCGAAAAATTTCTCGGGATTTTCGGGATTTTGTATCAGGAGAATATAATGACCGAGGAGGTATTCCAATTTAATAATCAGGAGGTATTCCAAATTTTGACGATTAGGAAATGACTATGGCACGCATTTTTAAATCTTTTCACAAATAATTTGAAACTCTTCGCTGATTTGTCACGACCGTTATCCAATTTTTTAATTCTTACGGAATGTTTGTTTAAATGAGTTTTTATTGATTCCTACTCTATTTTAATGACTTTAATATCCACCTACCGTTATCCTTTACGTCTCCACTTTATTCCTTATGGGGTTTCCGACGATTTTAAATGTTCCCATATGAAGTACTTTGGAAGAACGCTTTTTTAGCACCCCCATTATTATACTCCAGTAGTTTTAACGAAACGTCGAATGTTTTACGAGAAGAAAAAAATGGGGCGGCGAGGGATAGTGGAAAGAAGGTGTCTTATAACTAATTGACCAGAGAACACAGAATTACGTTTAATACATGTATTTTGCCAAAAAATACTCTACAAAAAAATGATGCTTAATTACTACGCGGTCGTGTAATGTTTAAATATAATATTCTTAGACTTATATGCACTATATCATTATTGAATCACTAAACACCCACTAATTTGCAGAATTGGAAGGTTGGGAACCCCATAAAAAATACTTTGGGAATTGTGACCGCTTCTTTTGACTGACGTATTGGCCAAGATCAAGTGGAGGTAGAAGATTTCAGTACCTATAACATCAAATAAAAAAGTAAATTAATGGAAATACGTAATTTGCAATTAAGTATGCATATTGAAATTAATTAAAAAAACCGAAAAAATTGAATGAACTGTAAAATAGATGTTTTAAACAAATCATTCGAAATGAACGATGCATTTTTGCGTCCGATTGTCAGGTTAACAGGTTCGGTCAGGGCTGTAACAAGAAATTTTCGGGCCCTTGTCAATTTTTATTTTTAACTTTATTCATTGTCCTCTTAGATTTCTTTCATGATGCAATCATTTTATTTCAGTAACATCGAATATTATATTCTACGTATTATGCAATAAGTAAATAATTATTAAACAATATTGCTATTTTTTGGCTTAAAACAACTATATGTTGTGATGCACCGATTTCTAGTTTAACACCATTTTAAATGATATAAACAAGAAACTATGCTAATATTTAAATATTATAATAATATTTATAATTTAATATAATTAATATAAATAATTATAATTTATTTGCGGAACAAAAGATTAGTGAAGTTGCAACTCTATGTATCTAGTTTATGGTTGCAATCGTACGACTCCGTCGGTAAAGTTGTTGAAATGCAATCAAATTGATACAGGTGTGGGAATATAATAAAATACAAACATGCATTAATTAAGATTTCTTTGGAAGCAAGACATTTCCCATGAACGATCCTTTAAGATGATCAGTGATGTTCTTTCGTGATTGATGATTTTCTAAATAATTCAAACAATTTATTGCACGTCTGTTTTTAAATTAGCATGCACCTGCAAGCATGGGAGAGCCGGTTAAATAATAATCAGCTGACTAGCTATGCTGAACAGAGTATAACAGTTTGCGAGGCCTTTTTAATTCCGAGCATATTACTATGTTATAAGTATTTGTTACAAGACACATCTGCATTGTTGGAGAATTCAATGCGAGCGACATCTGAGAGTGAAAGCGATATTGCGAAAGGGATACACGACACTTATAAAAGTTCCGGGTCTACGTACCAACTTTTGACGAGTCTGGTAGTGCTGTGCGTTCGAAACGCATGGCTGGGATCGTAATTTTTGTAATTCTTTCATAAGCCGGCTGTCAAGCTTGTACATTGTTAGAACAAGTGGAATCGAAAGAGAGTGTCGTGGAAAAATGGTTGACGTTAAGAATAATGAAATAAACGGCGGTGAGAATGCACCGCCTAAAACTGCCAAACAGTTGCAGAAAGAGGCTAAGAAGATGGCAAAGCTTGAAAAGTTCAAGCTGAAACAGGAGAAGAAGGAGAGTGACAAGCCTGCAAAGCCAAAGGAAAAGCCAGAGGTATGAATATTCTTTACAAATAAACGGTATGCTCTGTTTTTTTAGGAATAAAATACCTTATGATGGCCTGTCCATATGGCTTTCACATAACAGTAAGTAAGCTACTTTAGTTTGTCATTCATAGTTGTATCATCTTCTTTTCCTTCATTTCAGTACTGACTTCTGTTATAGGTTGAATTTTTGGAAAGAATTTCTGTCAATGAAACATTGTAATAATGTATATTGTAAAAGTTCTCTTCAATTATAATACAGTAGCAGTAGATCATGTATACTTTCTGTTTTAGAAAATTGAGAAGAAGAAGGAATCCAAAGATTCAGCTACTTATGATATAAATACTCCAGCAGGTGACAAGAAAGATATTACTGGCCCAATGCCTGATACTTATAGCCCACAATATGTTGAGGCTGCATGGTATGCATGGTGGGAGAAAGAAGGTTTCTTCAAACCAGAGTATGGTGTAAGTAACAAACATATCGTATAATCCTGTTCTTATTATTCTAAGACAACGTAGGATACATCTATAATCATTTTCTAGAGGAAAAGTGTATTGGAACCAAATCCTAAAGGTAAATTCACAATGGTAATACCACCTCCCAATGTGACTGGCTTCCTACATCTTGGACATGCTTTAACCAATGCTGTCGAAGATGCGATCACAAGATGGTAATTTATTGCTTTCATCTATGTAAGAACTAGAAGGTACAAAAGCATAGTACCAATATAATGAAACCTCAGCATTCCTGTTCTTTGACCGTTAACTGTCCATTAGGAACCGTATGAAGGGACGTACCACTCTTTGGAATCCAGGTTGTGACCACGCTGGTATCGCTACTCAGGTTGTCGTAGAAAAAAAATTATGGAAAGAGGAACACAAAACTCGTCATGACATAGGCAGAGAGAAGTTCATTGAAAAGGTCTGGCAGTGGAAGAATGAGTACGTTTTGTGCAATACACTTTCGTATACCAACTTGAAAATGCATGAATGTTTAGTAAGAACTAAATGCTTTTCAGGAAAGGAGATAGGATATACACTCAATTAAGAAAATTGGGGAGCTCGTATGATTGGAGTCGAGCATGTTTTACCATGGATCCTAAATTATGTCGTGCTGTCACTGAAGCCTTTATAAGACTCCACGACGAAGGCGTAATTTACAGAAGTAATCGTCTCGTTAATTGGTCTTGTTCCTTGAAAAGTGCAATATCAGATATCGAAGTGGACAAGATGGAATTAACTGGGCGTACACTCTTGTCTATTCCGGGATACAAAGAAAAGGTGGAATTCGGTGTTTTGGTATCATTCGCATATGAGGTTGTCGATACGAAGGAAAGGATAGTAGTGGCTACTACACGAGTGGAAACTATGTTGGGTGATACTGCTGTTGCCGTACATCCGAACGATGCTCGATATACTCACTTGATTGGGAAATACGTTCAACATCCGTTTTGCGACAGAAAATTACCCATTCTTGCGGACGAGTTTGTTGAAATGGATTTTGGTACAGGAGCAGTAAAGATCACACCTGCTCACGATCCTAATGACTACGAAGTGGGGAAGAGGCATAACATTCCGTTTATTACCATTTTCGATGATGACGGAGTTGTGATCGGCAATTATGGCAAATTTACGGTAGCTACATTATTTGTCATCTTACTGCTTCTAGGAAACGTCCACTCGACAAATATTGATTAATCTATTACAATATAGGGTATGAAAAGGTTCGAAGCCAGAGTGGCAGTCTTGAAAGAATTGAAAGAAAGAGACCTGTTCGTTGAAATTAAAGACAATCCTATGGTTGTGCCTATCTGCAGTCGATCAAAAGATGTAGTCGAGCCGCTTATGAAACCGCAATGGTACATAATGTGACAATTATAATATAAGTGGCGCTCGGTAGATTTTCTAAAATGTTTATGTGTGTAGGTACATAAAGTGCGACGAAATGGCAGCAAATGCATTAGAAGTAGTAAACAATGGGGAATTAAAAATTATACCAGAACAGTACAAAAAGACATGGTATCATTGGATGGAAGGAATTAGGGATTGGTGTATCTCCAGGCAACTTTGGTGGGGCCATCGCATACCTGCATACTCCGTTCGGCTTAAGAATAATACCGAAGAAGTTGATTTGGTAATATTACTTACAATATTCTACGAAGATCTTTTGCGTTATAGAAAGTTATGGTCGATGTGTTTGTGCAGAGCGATGATCGATACTGGGTGAGTGCACACTCTGAAAACGAGGCTAAAGAAAAAGCAGCTAAGAAGTTCGGCGTCAGTGTGGACGATATTAGTCTCCAACAAGATCCTGATGTCTTGGACACCTGGTTCTCATCCGGTCTATTCCCATTCTCCATTTTTGGCTGGCCTGAGAAAGTACGCTAATCATAGTTTAATACCATATGGCCATAGGAAATAACATTAAGGTTTTTTTAGACTGCCGAACTCGAGGCATTCTATCCTGGAACATTATTAGAAACTGGTCACGATATTCTATTCTTCTGGGTTGCCAGGATGGTGTTCCTTGGACAGAAACTATTAGGACAATTGCCATTCAAGTATGTTCTTTATAATTTCTTAAAGGTGGACGGATATCTTATCCGCTAACACTATATCATTATTATAAATGCAGGGAAATTTACTTGCACGCCATGGTAAGAGATGCACACGGAAGAAAAATGAGCAAATCTCTTGGCAATGTAATTGATCCGATGGATGTAATTACTGGAGTATCTTTGGAGAATCTTCACAAGCAATTACTTGATTCGAACCTAGATGAAAAAGAATTGCAACGCGCTATGGAAGGACAGAAACGGGATTATCCTCAAGGAATTCCTGAATGTGGAACAGATGCCCTACGATTTGCTCTTTGCGCCTACACGACACAAGGCCGAGATATAAATCTCGATATTCTCCGTGTACTGGGCTACAGATTTTTCTGTAATAAGATATGGAACGCAACGAAATTCGCATTAATGTATCTTGGCGCTGACTTCAAGTATAGTGAAAACGAAGTTGCTGATAAAAACGTAATCGGTGATAACGAATGGTATCAATCCACGTTAAACGAGAAATGCGTGCAGGATGCAATGAATACTTATTTAGGAGATTACCCTTACATCGATGGTCACACTCCATCTGAACTGGATGTCAAGGTTCATAACGCTTTAAGCAAGTTGCACGCTGACTTTACAAATTATCCACATTTGCACAGGTGGTTTAATCATCTTAACACCTTCGATAACAAGGAGAGATCAAGTTTCCGCGCAGATCAACGCAATATGTTCCCTAAATGTGTTCCTACGATGCAGAATGGACTGAACAATTCTGCGGACCATGGGACAAGTGATGGATTTGTACGTTATGCGTTTTTCAAACATTCGCAGAGTGTTTTTGAAACATTCCCACTTGAAATTTAATTATCGGTATTTCAGAGGAATGGTAATGAAACTAACGTTGACTTGTGGATGCTATCAAGAGTTAGTTACGCCGCCAAAACATGCGACGAAGCAATAGCGCAATATGATTTTACAACAGCTACTACTGCTTGTTATAATTTATGGTTGTACGATTTGTGCGACGTTTACTTGGTTAGTATCAACGCTCATATAATAGGAACAGGATAATGCAACATGTTATTGTGTCAACTTAAATTCCTGCAGGAATATCTCAAACCGATATTTCAAAGTACTAACGAAGAGGCTAAAGTAACAGCACGTAGAGTACTATTCAAGACGGTGGATGTTGGTCTGCGGTTGCTGAGTCCGTTTATGCCATTCATCACAGAGGAATTGTACCAACGATTGCCTCGTAAAAATGTTACTTATCCTAGCATATGTGTCAGTCCATATCCGGAAGTTACAGAGGTATAAATCTAATAATTAATTCGCTTGATATGACCTTACATGTATACTACTCATTAATCACTCGTATTGTAGTGTCCGTGGAGAAATGAAGAAATCGAGAAAGACGTCGAATTTGCGCAGAAAGTCATAAAGAACATTAGGTCAGCCCGGGCAACGTACAATCTGCCAAATAAAACAAAAACTGAGGCTTTCATAACATGCACTGACGCAGATTTGCGACAGAAAGTTGTGAAGTATCAATTGTTGATAGAAACTTTAGGATATTCCGTCATTAGTTTTGACAAAATCCCACCAGGCTGTGCAATTCTTACGGTCACTGATAAACTCCAAGTACATCTATTACTAAAGGTGACGCAACATAAAAATGATTTACCAGCATCATAAAACTGTATTTATATTATCGAGGTTACTCATGGTATTTTTATACAGGGCTTGATTGACCCGAAGAAAGAACTGGAAAAGCTTGAAAAGAAAATGGAATTGTTGACTGATGTTATACAAAAAACGAAGCAAGCGATGTCCGCACCAGATTATGACGTCAAAGTGCCTCTTGACGTACAGAAAACCAATTCAGAAAAGTTGGTCAACTCCGAAGGAGAATTAGAGCGAATTCAAGATGCTATGGTAGCATTACGAACAATGTAATGTTGGTGTTAAAATTCGTAGCTCCCAAAATGCAAATATATACTTATTTATTGCGCCAAGTCGATAAGCTGATGTAATAAAAGGAAGTTAACACTTTTCAGTACGATGTTCCGTGAAATAACACATGTTATATTTGATTTTTGATGCGTTATCTATAGGATATATAGTATTAACAGATAGGAGTTAAAAGGTAGGTAATTTGAACTGCTGTTACACTTTGAAAAATGTTCTTTCGTAGTCATTTATTTATAAAGCGTTACCAATAAATGTGCAACAGGTGTTAAAATTACTATAAACAAAGTCTAACAAGGAGCTAAGTAATAAAATTTTATTGTATCTAATTTGTTCCACTTGATCAGATTCTATATATATATATATATATATATATATATAAATATATATATATATATTTATACATGTATATCTGCAGCGATCTTGATGGCGACACAATGAACGGTATAGTTTCAAAACCTACGTCATTATAAATCTACAAGGTAGCTACCGCGACACCACCTAAAATTGAGTATTTCATGGAAACCATTTGGAAAACATTTCTTTAAGCTCTCGCGTATTATTGAGTTTACGATAAAAGTAGCAGTATGATCATACTTGTAATATTATTGTTTCGCGATATTATAATAGTTCACATACTATCTCGGGGCAGAAACTCCTAGGCAAGTTCTAATTTTCCGTTCTTTCAGTAAAATGTCAGACTAAAACCGTTAAAGGATGGATCAAACCAAAGATCATTCTTCCAAATGCATTATTTCCCTGAGCCTTTTACTATCGTAATACTTTCAGGTGAGAATTTTTTTCAACAAATGTCTGCCAGACTAAAAGTTTGTACATTGTATTTTTCTTAACAAGTATGTTTGTGGAAGTTGTGTGGAGTATGTCAGTTTCGAAATCCTATTCTTCAGAAGATTCGCGTGTGCTTCAGGACTTTCGTAATAAATTCTACTAGGTAAATTCCCGAATACAAAAATATCGTAGAAGTGAAAAATTGTGCTATGAATTGAGAATTATTATTTCTTGTCAATGAGCGTAGCTGTACCTTTACAATGTCTTAGAACATACTGATTGTTCCGTCGTTTTTGCAAGTGCCAACGTTGCAATACACTTTTCGGCTGCAGATACCTCTCGCATGATTACGCTTAATTCGTTAACAAAAGAGAGAATGTAATATTTATAATTGTGATATGCATGTATTGATCGTTGCGTATGAATTACTCGAATTTCGTCCAGTTATTCTGGGACTTGACGGCGGATGCGTTTAACGGCAAATCGAATGCATTATCGATATGACTAATACTGCTCTCGGGTTGATTCTGATTACGTACAGCAGGAGTTTTCGTTGGCGAACCACCGTTGGCTATGCTAAATTTGTTGAAATCTAAACCATACGCTTGTAACAGATCGAGATCCCCAAGATTATCAGCAGATTTCTGCTTGTCTTTACTATTGTGCGGGGGTTGAAAGTAAGGGTACAGGGGATTGCTAAGGCCCTCGCCCATTTCGGGAATATGCAATGACTGGGTCATCTGCTTGGAACTGGAAAAGTCAGATGACTTGGAGAGCAATGGGTCAAAATCGTCGTTGCTATTCGTAGAGTCTAGTCTGATTAAGTCTGGTACTTCTGGGGAGTCCTGTAAGAAAAAAAAAGTCATGGAGAATTTGTATGTAGGCGTGTACGGGGTGTCATTGAAAGCATGTACGATGATCGCAGGCAGCGTATAATACAAAGGTTTCGTTCATAGCGACAAGAGGAATGCAAGATGCGTATGCATGGTAATAATGACTTGATGACGTGTAACTTTCGATTATAGCATAGAGCATATTTATCTTGTAAAGAAATAATGAACGGTATCGTTTACCTTAACATGTGCAGAAGAGGATGTAGCGTTTAATGGATTGGGTGGCGTATGAGATTCAATGGGCAATGGCGGGTTTGTGGAATGTAAGATTGGCCTCTGCAAATAGGAAAGTGTAAACACTTTACTCGTGTCGAAGGGATCATCCTCGGGATCCTCCGATAGAGCGTCCGTAATATTAAGGCATTTATCAAACATGGAATCGCAATTTCCGAATACACTGTCGCTATAAAACTTGCTAACGTTCTGCGAATGTAGTTTCGATTTCGATTTCGATTGTTTGCTGTCTTTCCCTTGTAGGTAATGAAGCGCATTGCTAGCTGTGTTAATTAATTTAGATGCGTGCAATTCATTTAAAGAGTTTGTGTCGTGTGCGAATGACGATGAAGATACGGGTATGAGCGAGGCCTTGTCGGTTTCCCTTGAACTCTTATTCGGTTTCACGGCCAATGAACCAAATGGGAATATTTTATTTGCACCGGTATGATTGCTACTCGTATTGGCTGTTGTTTCTGACGAGCTATTTGACTGATCGGTTCGACTATTGGGTGAGGAGTGTGGAGTAGAGGATGATGCAGTTTTTGTCGGGGATGCTTCAGATGGGTTTACTATGACAGTACTAGGTAGGGGGCCGTGCCGCATGTGCCCACTCCATGCAGGTCTCAAGCTGTCTAAACTGCGCACTGGTTTCAACTGAAAGGTGATGCATGATATATTCTTACGTTTACCATTGAACAGAAAATTGACGAATTATCTAGGGTAACATGTATTCATAGACGACTTTAATGATTCTACAGCTAAATGGCTTCTAATCTCGTCTTGCCCAACATTCGACAATATCAGATGAAAGGGTAAAAAATGGTCCATGCATAACTCGTATACGAATTTCGTAACTTTACTCATGTCGCAAAACTTGCTTGTACATCTTGTACGAGGTTCATACGATAACATGTATTACAATCACAGGCACATGGCACAGAACGTATACAATATACAAATGTACAATTAAATATATAACATACTCAAACATCGTTTCATAAGCAGAACATGACGAATGCACGGTCACAATTGAACGTAATGTCGTAGAAAGAAAATATGCTACAAATCTTTGGCTATAACTTTGACTTCCATAACACGTTGCGCGAATTGCATACTGAAGAAACGTAAATCATGCGGGAATAATAATACTAATACGTTCACAATCCGTTGTTATTTCTCATTTATCCCTATTTTTACGTCTAGCTAAGAAGCGAAAGCAACTCACCGTTCTGTCCACTGGTGGTGTGTTGGGGAATATTACGTCCTGCAGTTCATGCATAAGATCTATATTTATACGTTCAGGTGAGGACTCGGAATCGTCGGGTGAACTAGGACTTAGCGGTGAGTATTGTTTTCTACTGTAAAACATCGAATATGAATCATGGGTATAATTAAGACTATCTATGGAGTTGCCACGTAACAAACGGTGCAAGTACCTTGAATCAGCGAACGTGGAATTGGGCAAACGCAGCTCTTTCCGATAACTAGTCGTAGCTGTAAAACCATTAGGAGACTTCGGTGGCGACGTAAACCTAACTTGCCTTCTGTCCATTGTAGGTGAACTGGGTGCTGATCGCGGTTGGTGAAACCTCATACTGGTCTCACTCCTATTTGACCGCCCTACAATGTCAGTGTCACGGGACACAATTCATAAAGCTGCATATGAGCGAATAAAAAAAGAATTAAGATAGAAATGATAATTCACCTTTCCACTTCAATCCCTTGTAGGCCGTTTTCATATCCTTGCCTTTGTCTTTCACCGATTTAACGGCGTACTTGACAGCTGGATTTGCTTTATCTTTGACACTGCGAAAAAACGCCGAACTTTCTTTTCGCATCGCCGAGGTCCACTCGCGATACTGTTGCATAAACTTATAGCTAGATTTGACCGAATAGCTACACGCCTCCATTTCGAACTCGTCGGAGAAACCTAGCCCCGAGTTTAGCATATTCAATCGCTCTTCTATAAACTGCATTATACACATGTCATAACAGATAGGAACGGCAACATACGAATGCATAATATATAAGCGCTTATCTAGTGGGGCCTACTCACCTGCTGAAAAATTTGCAACTCTAACATTTTTCGCAGGAACGGTTGCATCGATGACGGTCTACTTTCGACAAATGCATTCTGATCGAAAGTTATACGCTCACCCTGCTGCAGGGTGAGCGCTTCTCTGTATCCTGCAGTTAATTGCACCAACGCCCTTAAGAATGCTCGCGACACACCATCTCCAAGCAATGCCGGTCTGTTGCGCAATGCTTTTTTCAGATTGTTCACCTGAGACAAAAAAACTCTTTATTTGATTATTTCAAATGAGTCTTAATCCTTGCAAGCGATCGTAACGTATAATATCTAAATGCGCATTTCTATACGAACTACGTCTTGTGGCAGGGATTCCAAGTCTTGAAACGGCGAAACAATGACGTTGTTATCCGCATTCAAAATGACCACTTCGCCTAGATCACTTCTACGAACTTTCTGAAAGAATTTAGAAGACTCCTTTTAATATTTCTCTTTGTCAGTACGTCGTTGAGGTTATAGGGATTATACGGTCTACCTGAAGAGTTTCTGCGGGCACACCGATTAGAAATGGCATTGGCGCTAATAAATAATCGACTAACGATAGAGGTAACACCGGGATATATATATGCTGCCAAATCATCGGATAGATTAAAGCGTTGCATGCCTGCACGCATGCAGTTAATCTTGACAAACGTTTTGATGTAAATATTATGCGTCGTTCGTACAACATCGAGGCAAATACCATCATCATATTATGAGCATCAACAGCGCTGTAATACTCTGTCAAATTCCTCTGCAACAACATAATCATTATTTTGATGTTCATGGCATTATAATTTTAGCTGGGCTACTTACATTTTCTGGTATACTAGGTAACTGAAATTGCTTTGGGCTTTGGCAGACAAAATGCTGAAAATACGAATCAATGATTCAAACAACGGATTCATTTTGATGTGTGATTTATATTACTTACCGTATTGGAATTTGGTAATGGAATAGACACTGAATTACCAGGAAGCGGTACGCCACAAGCATATACATCTTCCAGAAATTTCCAAAGGTCTCCAGTGTTGGTTAAATATGCAATATGATTTAGTAACCTATAAAAAAAGATAAATTAATATTTGTCCGTAGAATTAATATGAATTCAAGACTGGTGTACACTGACTTGTAAAATGTTTCATGCCACGGGAGAGCACTTAGAATAACCAAAGCAGTTTTCGTTTTGGGATCGTGCCGGCAAAATCCAAATGTCCATTTTGAGTCTATACTCGTTAGCACAAATGAGAAGTGTTGCACCAGTATGCTACAATTCATAGAATTACTTAAACATATGTGCTTAAGGTAAAATTGATCAATGTATAAGAAAAAAAAATAAAGACCAAACTATGTAAAATAGTGAAAACTTACTTTTCAATCTCACATGGATACGCAAATTTAGGGACAGACTTAAGTATTTCTTCATCTCCAAACAAACAGGGATATTTCTGCAGAATCCATCCTTGCTTTTCTCCCACGGCCGCAGCAACCTCGCAGAAACACTCAAACAGGTGCTGAACATTCTCTCTACAATTTTAAAGCCCACATCAATCTCTGAAGGTTGACATGCTTAATCACTGGATAGAATATATCTCTGTGTAGCATGGAGTTATGTAATAGATTATTGTGTGAGATGCATATATTAGAGATAACATATATGATATACACATTCAGTTTCTATCAAAATCCCTGCAATAGGTTATTATACAATCACATCTGTACACATGGGTACAGGAATTTTTGTATTAGCAGCACACTGCTCCGAATAAAATGAAAAACTACTTCACTCTCTCCAGCACGGATTGAAATCTTTTAGTGACATAGGTCCAGTGTCATATGAACAAACAGCAGCTGCTTTTTATCTCAGCTATCACAGCAACAATTGCAATTATGCACAGAGAGAAATTGTCAGCAAACAAGGAGCCTTGTTTGCCAACAAGACTTTATCAGGCGTGTATTTCAAAAGCAATATAGACAAACTGACTATCAACAGGAAAGAGATACTTGACTATACTTATATTACAAATTAGTTTCATCAGCTGAAAGGACACCTTTCACGGACAGCTAACAGATAGTGATGTTACGCACGTATATCAAAAGATGGGGAATAAAACTTGCCTCAATCTGGATCCCATGATAATAGCCAAAAAAAAATAAGTACTTTGTATGTCGCTGACGTCTATACGTCATTGTACTACATGACAGTAATGTATTGCATTCACGTAAGCTTTGATCGCGATCACATACACGATTCACTCCGTCGTGCCTTACTATCAACTCACGTCCCTCTATTGATACTCAAATATTTGCTTGATTAATCAGCGATCATGCACCCGTGTCGAAATCGCAACGATCATGAATGCACGCCATAAAGACGAACACATGCGCGAGCTTAAACTCCGTGCAGTGCTGCAAGTAACATATCCCCGAGTGTAGACGAAATATTATAGAGCGTCACATGATTGCACATAGTGCACGTCACAAGTTGACGTCATTCGTGTTAATCAATGAAAATCAATGGAAGAACCGCCAATTTTTTATGTTTTCTGGCTCTAATCGGTGAGTTGAGCAATGATGCGGAGGGTATATTTACGTATAAGGTGATTTCGAATGATTTTGGCCTGGTGTTGCATTTTGTGTATTGGATTTAGGATGGTGAAGCTTTTTACGGTTATGGAAGAAGGTCTAGTGTTGAGTCCATAACCAATCCGCAGCTTAGTCAACGATAACTGGCCAATAAGAACGCTTGCTGCGGAGTCGAATGCAATAGACTACAGGCTGGCTGTTCAAGATTAAAGCCATACGCTCCGTAATTTCTTTTTAAGGATCTGACTGACAAAAAATAATTTTCATGAACTAAGTAAATTGAGGATGGGAGCTATAATTAATTATCTTAAGATGTAATGAATTCATGACCGCCATAGTAGGTCATAAAAGTACTAAATTTCTATTGAAGGATTGTTTAGTATAATGTTTAGTGGTGTAATAATACAGGCTACACAGATGAGTTTTGTAATAAAATTCATAAATTAGGTTAAACAATGAAAATAATGTTAATAACGGTACGCAGTTAGATTGGTTAAAGTGCATTATAATTACATAAAAAAGGTTTTGATTTATGACAAAATAGCAGATCAAACAGGTATAACTGTAAACTACACAATAGTGAGGACTATTAGTAACTAATTGCTTACAGGACAAAATTTCTGTATCTATGCTCAGTTATAAAAGTTCCCTTAACAAATTCTAAACATTTGATTGATTCCACTTCGTTAATAGTGAACACTTAAAAGGCACAATCAATTATGACGGTACAAAAGTGCGTGAATTAAATACACGATCAGTTTCACATGTTATTTCGCAATACCCATTATAAGTCTAGCTATGTGTTTTGAGAAGTATGCAGTAACGCCTGTTACATCCAAGCCGTGAATACATTGTCCGCAAAGGGTATCAATACTTTGACGTGTCGTCTTTTCATCATTCGGCATACGTGTACACCTTGAGTCTTTTGGATTTGCCATTACGGTATAATAATTACATGATCAGTCTATTATTACAGTCTATCAGGTTGTGTTAGCTGTGTATAATTGTTTGTTACACCAGATCACTGAACTCCTTCGCAAATCCGAAGTCAATTGTTTCGATGATATTGGAGTATGTACACGTGGTTTTGCAGCTTGCATTTTTGCTCCGAAGTAAGAATATTTTTCGTTTTACTAATGATTACGTTTAAGCTGTTCGCAACGCCCGTATTTACACATTCCCGAGTATTGATTGGTTCTCTTTTCACGACTAAGGGAATCTGTAGACACGAGACTGTGTTAATAAATTACTGCGATAGGATCTCCCCAGCCATTACAATTTCTATTTGAGTGCGCAACATCAAACACACTGGGTTTTATGCATTTTAGAAAAATTCCTGCATGTAGCTTGATTACATAGGTACGTGTTATTGCATATTGGAAATACGAATTTGTAACAAACTAAACATAAGAAAATAACGCTGATCCATATAGTTATTATTCGTTTTCATTACTTTACAGTGTTGCGACTGGGTAACGAGAGAGTGCTGAAATTGTCTGAGGACATGAGATAAGAATTCACGGTACTAAAGTTAAGTGGAAATCAGTTTATTTAAAAAAGGGATTACATTGTTGGTCACACAGATGTGAGCAAATTGTAATATTGCTGCCTGAGTTTGAGTCCTAATACATATACTGTCAACAGTACGTACACCTATAAGTTCATATATATACTTTCCATATTCAATATAAAACAATGATCATATTTCAGCACTCTAGGGGCAACAAAAACGTCATAAATAACAAATCAATATAAACGTTTCATTGTGCCATCATAAATTATATAGCAGATTTTGTATGTAATAGTAGGAACTTTATCACTTAACAAACGTGAATCGTTGCAGTACTCTCAGCACAAGCTCTCCGAAATGGTTCGAACGATAGAGAATTTGGATAAGTGACAAAGATCGTTTTGCTCATTAACGACAGACGTGCCAGTTCACTGTAAAGTATCAGAAAACAGTTTTCTTTTAAATATAAATACAGTTCTCTTACGCGTACTTTGCGAATTGGGAGTTAAACGTCCTGTTACACAAGCTAAACATTGTCGTATGTTCGTTAGAGCAAGATGCAGCAGTTTCTCTTCTTCTTACGCTCACTCCCGTCCCCCTGGTTTTCCTGTGCTTTGCGAGCAGCTATTGCTCGCATCAAGTCGAAGAATACCTGCAACGTTATATGATAATGATAGGCGGCGGCGCTACTTATGCGCAATATTTGTGAAAGTCCTAAGTGAGAAAGTTAATCTCAAGAGAAGTGAATGAACTTCGGTACTACGATCTCTCGTTAATTCATAGTTAAGCACACGTAATACCAACGAACGGTACAGCACTAAGAATCGAGACGGTGCTCTTCAACATGCATTGCTGCAAGCGGTGGTAAGCTCACTATACGTAGTACACAACTATCTGTACATTGATTCAGCGCATCAATATCGGCAGTGCCGGAAAAGGAACACGTGCTTGGCAAGAACGCTTTGAATCATCGGTGCAAAAAAAGACAAGCTAATCTGCTCATTATGACGCAGAGTCCGCGTAGATAAGACTGTCAAGGATAACAGTCCGGCGTCGGTGCGCAATGATTATCTAGAAATGTACAACTCGCTGGTCGATGCAGTTCGCTTACGTGTTCTTCCCGTTGCGCATCCTCCGGCGGACGAGAGATAAGAAAGAAAAGAAAGGAAACTTACACGCAAAGTACACGGAAAATGGTGCGAGAAAATATAGCAAACCTAGAGAATAATGCACTTCTTTTTCTTCCTCTTGGCACGGTCTTTCCCGCGACCGTTACTCGCCGACTTGTCTTCAATCTTGCGCGACCTTATTTCACGCATCAAGTCGAAAAACACCTGCAAATGTGCAACAAGGATGCTGTCTCAAAGCTTCAAGGCAGACGAAAAAAACGGTGCTGAACGGAACCAACGAAAATGACGCGGCATGCACGCACGCTTCGTCAATTCAGTATACTCAATACTCGTGACAGGGAAGTGTGCGCAAGCGATACGGTAATATTCGTGGAAGTCAATTTGAACGTATCAGCGGATTTATATAGATTGCACGATTAAGCTAAAACTTTCCTATTTCATGCGGCTAAGTACACAGAGAGAAATGGCGATAAATTATGCATCGTGAATACATTACAGACACTGAGATATGTGCGTGGTAACGTTCTTTATGTAAATTGATATCAATGAATGCAAAGTGGGTGCATATTGTGTAATAGGATGTAAATAACATTTTTGATGTTCACATTCACATATACGAACGAATATTAGGACTATTTCGATTACAAGATCGAATTGCAGTTAATTTAGTCATACCTTGTCTACATTCTCCTTGGTTTTTGCGCTGGTTTCTACATAAGGCACACCCCACTGTTGAGATCTTGCCTGTGCTTCTGCTAAACTGACCTTTCTCTTTTCTTGCAAATCACTCTTATTTCCCACTAATAAAAATGGAATGTTTTCATCATTTTTTACTCTGAGTATCTGTTCTCTACAAAACAAAAAAAAAATCAGGGGTTTTGAAAAATTTTATAGTTAACAACTAGCATACATTGGAATGAAATTACAGATGGGCAGAAGATGTCTTACCTGAATTCCTGAGTGGCCTGAAAGCTATCATCTTCTGTTATGGAAAAAACACAGAGGAATCCTTCTCCACTGCGAAAATAATTATCCCGAATTGCTGCATAGTCCTCTTGACCTGCTGTATCCAATATATCTATTTGTACCTCTTCTCCATCTAACACAACTTTTTTCCTGTATGAGTCTGCCTTTGTAGGTTCATAGTCTTCAACGAACTAATACATGTGCAGATTAAAATACCGTTAGGATGAGCTGTGTACTAATAACATAATGTAGGACTGGCTTTTCCTCCCACATACCTCATCATACATGAATTGCAAAGTGAGGGCAGACTTCCCAACGCCTCCACTACCAACCATAATAACTTTATGCATTGCTTGGGTAGCTCCTGGCTTCTTTGACATTTTCTCTCAGCTTTCCTCAACCGTGTCTGAAGCTTCTGCAACTGTAGACATATGAATAAAGATGCACGTTTACTCTAGTGGAACTGGAAAGCACTTTCCCAAATTAATAAAACACAGATGTACACGCATGTCACTGTTACCTGTAACTGTTTAAATAAGCGAGCAGAAAAATACAGCTGTGCAATATATTTACTTTGAAGAGATCATAGAGGAGTAAATGAAACAATTATAAGTAGCTGTACTTTAAAGACCTGTACTATTTAAGTACCCTGCACGTTTCCACAATTATGTTACAGTTAAGAATGACAGGATATGAGAATTACGCTGTCAGTGTGAGAAATCTAAGGGGATAGGGTCAAGTGCATACACTTGCATCTATTGTAGTTGTAATCTACCGTACACTGGTCGCGTGCACGACGTAAACTGACATAACGCAAAGGGCAATTGACGTGAAAAAAATCCTCTGATTCATCAATTTAGCCGGTCACCAGAATCGGTCGAGTCTACCGTAAATTTGTCGATCTCTTTCGATCTGACAGATAAACGCCATGGCTCAGCATATGATAAAACCCATTGTTTCTCTATGTTTATCGAGATTCTGAGCGCCTTTAAGCCATACACACTTGTAACAGAAGCCACAGGCAACATTGCCGGCTGACTCTTTGGCATGTCGATTTCCGATACAACCCCATCCATAGAGTCTTGTCAAGTTCTGTAATGTTTTTGAGTGTGGTGCATTAACATCGGAGAGCGACAAGACATCGTGCACATCACGGCGGCCGAAGTGTCGGTCGACGTTTTCGTCGGTTTCGTCACTATCGAGATGTGGGTGTGTACGGGCGAAAAGCAACACCAGGTCGCGTAGAAACGTGAACAACGAAAAAGGCGGTGCCGCACTGTGTTCCGCAGATAGTGAATTCCGAGGGGAGACCGTACCACTTCCTGGTCACCATTGAAAATCGCCCGGCAGTAGATTACTTCGCGTACTCCGACGCGTTACCCTATCTCCCCCTTATAATCCTTAACAATGAAGTCGCCGGACAAGTAAATACCTTTGTGATAATCGTTCGTGCGAGAGTGTACACCCTGTGCGGATGTGTATCGTCACTTTGCGGCCCGTCACGCGTTACTTCGCTTTCTCGCTACTTCTAGTACTAATAATTAACGACAGGGCTGCTGTCGTCGTGAATTCTTGCCCCACTACTGCGAGCCTTTCATGCAACGCCCCTGTGCACGAAGTATAGTCCGTTCGAGTACAGTTGCAACGTGTTCGAACGTCTTTCAAATTTAGCGCCGAGTAGATTGACGCCATCTTGAATGGCTTCATCCAATGGGGAAAGCGGAAGTGCAGGGAATTTCCTCGATGCAGTTGGTACATCACTCCTACGTAATTCAAATTAAGGTAGTAATCAACTAAAAAATAGCAAAATTCAATTATGTTTCTATTGCGATCATAACAAAAAACCGATAATTATATGATACGTACAATCTCGAATATTGCGATCATAACAAAAAACCGATAATTATATGAGACGTACAATCTCAGCGTCGTTAATGAAAACGACATTTTTAACCGATACAGAAATACGATTATCAAAAACCTATTGAATAATAAGATAATGACAGAAGGTCTAGATAGCCACAAATATTTCGAACGTATTAATCTGGACAACAATTAAATCTATGTTAAAATTTGTGATGGAATGATAGTAATACCAAACAGACTATAGGAGCCGCATGGGCGCCATAAGCGAAGGAAGAGAAAGCAGAAGGAGTTGGTGGTCTATGTTTTAGTTGTTCTATGGTCCCTGAGCGTGAGGACCACATGGCAAGAAGGAGTATACAACTTTTTGACAGAAAATTGACTGAAATTAAGCAACAATGGGCAAGAAAACGAAAATTGGGAAGCAGAGGAAGGATAAATATTACCAGTTAGCCAAGGAAACGGGTTAGTAATGATAATTATTGATGCACCTGTTTCTTGTTGACATTTCATATGCAACATGGTCGGTTGTTTAACAACTTCCGAAAACATAACTTAAATCGAGAAATTGTTATCGTTCATTTCATTGTAGCGATAACAATTATTTAATGACTAACCTGGTTATGCTTAAGTATAGAAGAAGTCTTATTTAAAGCGAAATACATTTAGGATGCGCTTTTATTTTTAGGTTATAGATCTCGTGCGGCTTTCAAGCTTATTCAACTGAATCGGAAATTTGAGTTCTTGCAAAAGTCAAGAGTATGCATCGATTTATGTGCGGCTCCCGGTGGATGGATGCAAGTGGCTCGACAGAACATGCCGGTGTCTTCGGTTGTAATTGGTGTGGATTTGTTTCCAATCAAACCTATCCCAGGATGTATCAGTCTCATAGAAGATATAACTACGGACAAATGCCGAGTAGCGATATCTCGCGAAATAAAAACCTGGAAGGCAGATGTTGTTCTAAATGACGGTGCACCCAATGTTGGTAAAAATTGGCTTCATGATGCTTATCAACAGGCTGTACTGACTTTAGCTGCTGTTAAGGTGGCTACCCAATTTTTAAGACCTGGCGGTTGGTTTGTCACCAAGGTATTTAGGTCAATGGATTATCATCCATTGCTTTGGGTACTGAAGCAATTGTTTAAGAAGGTACATGCCACAAAGCCTCAGGCTTCTCGTACTGAGTCAGCTGAAATATTTGTGGTTTGTCAAAATTACATTGCTCCGGATAAGATAGATCCTAAGTTTCTGGATCCCAAGCATGTGTTCTCTGACTTGGAGATAGAGCCCAAGAACAAGTTGAATGTATTCCATCCAGAGAAGCAGAAGTCTAAAGTAGAAGGGTATCCAGAAAATGATTACACTTTATATCACAAAGTCTCTGTGAGAGATTTCATCAATAAAGACAATGGGATAGAAGCTTTGCAGGGTGCCTCGGAGATTGTTATTGACGACGAAGAGATCGCGAAACATCCAAAGACAACACCTGAGGTCAGAGAATGTTGCAAGGATATCAAAGTTCTTGGTAAAGGAGAATTACGTTTGCTAATGAAATGGTGGCAAGCAATTAAAGAATCTGTTGGAAAGAATGATGAAAAATCAGACGGTGAAGAGGAGAATGCTGCTGACAAGGAAAATCATGAAGCATTAACACTTGAGGAAGAAGAAGATTTGGAGGATGCAGAAATAAGCAAACAAACAGCAGCCCTTAAAGAGGAAGAAGCAAAGGAGTTGAAAAAGAAAAAGAAAAAGGCGCTAAAGGAAAGGCAGAAATTGAACGAGCGTCTTAATCTTAAGATGATTCATAAGGGAGACGAAGGTCCGAGATTGGAAGGCGAAGATATGTTCAGCTTAAATCAAATTAAAACGCACGAGCAGCTGGACCAAGTTCTAGATCAAGTACCTGATATACTGGCAGAAAGTGAGCCGGATTCTGATGACGAAGTAGGAAAACCGAAGAAAATCGCCTATGAAAAAGACAAAACTCACTTAGATAGTTCGGGGCTATATTATAAATCTTCAGATAGTGAACCGGAAGCCGATTCCGATGAGGAAGACGAGGGCAGTGGAAAATCAGGATTAGGTACAGCACATTACCCTTAATTCGGTATGTATATCATTGGAATATATTTACATGATTATAACATTACGTTGCAGGACTCGAAGACTCGGATGACGAAAAACCTCAGAAACAAAAGGAAAAAATATCAGAGGATCCTGAGAATAATCCTTTAATCACGGATCTAGATTACAGAGATAAGAAAACTAAGAGAATGCAAAAAGCGCAATTGTGGTTTGAGAAGGATGTATTTAAGGATTTAGAGACTGAACAAGATGAGGACTTTGAAATAGATAAAATGGCTGAGGTGTATAAGAAAAAGGGTGGCAAAATTATAG
Source organism: Cryptocheilus praepositus (assembly GCA_033815515.1). Classification (NCBI taxonomy): domain Eukaryota; kingdom Metazoa; phylum Arthropoda; class Insecta; order Hymenoptera; family Pompilidae; genus Cryptocheilus; species Cryptocheilus praepositus. The sequence continues at coordinate 4,893,750 of JAWWQZ010000256.1, read as the reverse complement.
GCGATGAAAGCCCTCCAGAAATCGAAAAAAAGAAAGTATCGGAAGGAAGGGACAAAAAGGCGATGACCAGTGATACGGATTCAGATTATGACATGGAGGAAATGATGGAGCCAAAGAAGAAGGAAAAGAAAGATAAACAAGCTGCTAAAGATGGGTTTGAAATAGTCAGTAAGCAAGAAAGTAAGTATTTTTAGATTCCCCGCGTTGAAGACTGCAATATATGTATTTTACACCATTTCTTCTTGCAGCTCTCAAACCAAAAGGCAAAAGAAAATTAACAGAAGAGGACTTAGCTCTAGGATCATTACTTATGCAGAGTAAAAAATCGAGAAGGGACTTAATCGACGCAGCATGGAATAGATATGCCTTTAATGACACACACTTGCCTGATTGGTTTACGCAAGATGAAGAAAAGCACATGAAAAAAGAAAATCCCGTACCTAAAGAACTTGTCGACGAGTACAAAAAGCGAGTAGAAGAGTTGAATGTCAGACCCATCAAGAAAGTAATTGAAGCTAAGGCAAGAAAGAAGCGTAGAGCGATGCGTAAATTAGAAAAGGCGAAAAAGAAAGTGGAAGCGTTGATGGAGAATACGGATTTAAGCGAACAAGAAAAAGCGAGACAAGTTAGAGCGTAAGTATTTACGGCATACTCTACTTACACGTGTACGTATGCTTCTGATTTATTCGATACTGATGACAATATTACTTTCGCATATAGATTGTATAAGAAGGCGCAGAAGGAACCGAAAAAAGAGGTTAAGTACATCGTGGCGAAAAAATACACAGCACAAAAGAGGGCAGTTAGACCTGCAGGTGTAAAGGGTCGGTTTAAGGTTGTGGATCCTAGAATGAAGAAGGATAAGAGAGCAGCGAAGGCGAAAGAGAAGACGAAGGGGCGCGGGAAGAAGTCTCGTGGAAGCAAACCACCGCGAGGGAAACCAAAAGCAGCTAAAGGAAAGAAGACGAGATAATTTACTCTTCATTATGGAACGCGTCTAAACTTTCGCCGCGCTGTAAATACCTATCATGAAACATATCTACAGTCATTTGTAGATAGAAGAATGGATGTAATTAAGCACATCAGCGATGCATGCCTATGCATAGAATGTTTTGTACATATTACATGCGATTATTTCTGGAAGAATCCTTTTCCACGCAATCTGTTCATATGTACCTATTGTCTAATGACGTCCACCTGAACTTAAGGCGTATATTCGCTGAAAAATCGAGACTTCGTGTGGGTGGCCACTTTCCTGTACATAAGAAGCCTTGTCTGACGCCCACTCGTGGTAGTTATTACGAAGCGATTGTTTTCGCTTCCCGACGGAGTTTATCTATAGGTAACGTGACCTTGCGATTCAGGTTTAATTTCGTTTCATCGATGGGGAGCACGGCAGGCGTCATTCAAATAGCGCTCAGCTATTTTTAACGGGCCGTAGGATGCGAGTAGGTCCACGGCGGAGAATAGAAACGGGGATTGACTGTTTCGCGATACGACTTTCGTGGGGCGCGGGGGTGTGGCGTATTAATAAATACTTATTACGCGGTGCCCCCCGGGAGGGGGGTGGGGGGTAAATAGTTCTACCGGCATATGAATTCGCTGAAAGTTGACCTCGCTTTATTTCAGGCATTCGCTTTTCTTACGCCTTGCCGCTATATATGGACGTAGTCATATGTACAGTTGACGGAAGTAACAAAACTATTCGAACGCCGCGCGAAGTATAAACTTTTGCCCGCAAGGGAACTTCGATGTTTACAGATCGCAAAATTGTACCTTGCTCAACATCCACACGCGTACACCGAGAACTTATGATTGCATCGTTGAAAGCAAACATGCGCTAAGGCGAAGACTGAGCACGTTCTTGCGTGGTTGTATAGAATCTCGGCGTACAACTCAACCGCCCACCTGTCCATCGACGTGACTTTCCCCTCGCCCACTTCCAACACCCCTTGCACCGAGTATTACCACCCTCGTCTCCTCTCCCGGATGTCCCGCGCGCATCGGACATTCTGATGCAACCGTAGCCTGCGTAACGTCGGGACGCTGCGGTCGATGTCAAGGACAAGGCCGATGCCCATCTATAAAGAACATTTCGCGCACCGGCATCTGTGCAAAAGCGGCAGGAGAGTGCCTGGAAATTTTTCCGGCCACCGATAAAACGACAATCCGCTACTGACGTCGCCCTACCATCCACATTCCCTTGAAGCCCCTTAACTCTCTGTACATCCCTTACATGTCAGATTACTGCAAGGTAACGCAATCGTACCTTATTCAATTTTCATACTACGCGCTTGTTTTTCATTGCTCCGTCTGGGAATTACTCCCCAGGTTTTTATCCTGCAATTGCGGATTTCATTTTTAACACCGCGAATCCCTGCTGCGCAGAGCAATGTACGAGGTGCGCATAATTGATAGTGACAGGACGCCGCTCGCGGCGGGATTACAGGCTCTGTTGTGCTTTAATTGATAGTAAATATCGCCGACGCTCTCGTCGGCGCAAATGCGTAGCGTCGGGACGTTGCAGCGGTCGATGTCAAGGCCAAGGCTGACGGCACCGTGGAGACCGTTCTCCATTCATGATATACTTTAGGGTATGTATTATACATTACTAAGTGCACGTCATCCGCAAGCGCCTTTATCCATATCCTTTGTCCATTGATGTATACTTGGTGTGTTATCCTTTTAGATAAATTACCTCTGGAACAATGTGCTCAGGCTCCCGTTACTGCGTCTTTGGAAGGAACGTAAGTTCAGCTTTAAACTTTAAGAGTACGTCAGTGCAGGCAACACCCACTTGTCCCAATTTGAGGCGAGTGCGCTAACTTCCAATTCGGCCCCAACCATTTGCAGGAATCCAGTTTAAAGTTGATCAGTGAATATGTCGTGTTAAATTTATGCATAATGAAATATCCATAATTTAAAATTTACACGTGTTTGAGCTTAATAGCAGTGCTATTTCACTGAGTTGCGTTCTGAGTATTGAGTACGTTTAATATCTGCGCCCGGATAACGTATTAGAGGTTGCTTTGTTAAAATGCACGGAATGACTGTAAATTGTGGGTCGTGGAATTGTCTGCATTGTTTTTTTTGCACTGCATTTTTCTCAGTGGTCATCGACCTCTCGTGGGCGGAGATCGCACTGTCGCACGATCGTAAGTCAAATGACTACTCGGCTTCGCTCCAACAGCCTTTCAAGAGCACATTTCGGTGGGCCTTTAAATCGTGCTCGCTTTACCTTGGAAACGTAACTGCTGAAAGGAAGTCCACTGAATTACCCCAGTGTTACGGATCTGACAGTATCGTTAGTGGTAGAAAGTCACCGTCGAATAACTAGGAAAGCGCAAGGTGATAAACGACGGTTCACAAGCAACTCACTGTGTCTCCTTGGGGAAACGGAAACAACGTAAGATCGATTTAACGTGTCGCACGTCAGACTTTTCCGGTTCCTCGGATCTTTTATGAAAGGGTATCGGCGTATGCTCGTGTTTCCACACGCGGGTTGGCGCTTACGTCAAGGGCGACCTTGACTTTCCACCGTCTCTAATCTGTGCGAGAATCGGACTGAGACAAGCATTTCGCTCAAGTCATGTGACTTCGGAATATACCGGCGCGCAAGGTTTTCCCCGTTCCAATGTCATCTACTACAAAATTCAAGGAACGCTCGAGATACCCCGTTGTTATTGCATCTTTGAATACGCATTGATAGCATTTCCACGAACGGTGCACCGCCTGCCGCATTGTAGCTGGTGATATGCGTCGCTCTCGGCGTGGGTGGAGATTTACGTCAGGGCGTGAGATCCGAAGTGCCGACATAATGATCCCGGAATATCCGCCGTAAATCAAGTGTCGCGTGCGATGCGTTTTTACGCCGGCTTTGCAGCCCAAGTGTAGTCGAGTAATTCAGTGTATGTGTGAGTGCGGTGCACGTACTATGCTTCCTGGATGGTGTGTTTAGTTTTAATTTTATTACAATTTACTTAAATAATTAAAGAATACAAAGTCGATTTTGACTGAAAACGCTTGAATATAGAACTTAATTACTGTAACTCAAAATGCTTTGGGGTCCTCTGTTGGGGAGTCGAGAAAAATGGATGTGTGTTATGAAAGTGGTTTCTTTAAAAATTATATGTGCAACGTAACCATTTTCTCGGTTCACGGATAGTAAATACATTACTCACTCTTCTACAGTAATAAAGTTTCATAGGCAAGCATTTTCAACGAAGAAAGTGCTTTATATTCGTTAATTATTTACATAAATCGTAGCGTGTTCTGCCTGGTAGCGTTTGGTGCTTCGTCGGCGTGTGTGTGAATGGACATCGCGGTGCATGCGGTGTATACATTATCAGGGCTTATTAACGCGACCTTGTCATCGCGTTCTCACAACATGCATCCTATCAGCGCCCGCATGTGCACCCTTTCATCCGTGAGCAGTGGCGGGCAAGCAGATACCGCGGACTGTCACCTTGTTGGTCCACCGGTGGTTGCCGACCTTCAACCGTCGAGAGGAGTGGATGGACCTCGTTGGCCAGCGGGCCGAGGTAGAAGGTCAAGGTCTGCATTGGTCGTTTGTGCCGGGACCTGCGACCTCCGGGTGCATCGAGCGAGTTGCGCGCGCATTCAACGCACGCGCCCTGCACTCGCCCCCCAACCACCTACGCTCTCACCCCCAGGTTGCTTTGCCTTCAACCCCCGACCCCCGGCGCATATACGTCCTACGGCTGCCTCGAGCCATTGCCAAGGTCCTCGTTGGTCACGGGCAAACCCGTTATACGTGCTCGTGCGAGGTCGTTCACGATTGTATTCCAGGGTAAGCTGCGTCCATTAATGCCTTCCCTCGCTTGTCTTTTCATATTCTTAACGCGGGACGTTAAATGCGACTAACTAAACGCGTGCCAGGCTGCTTCCCAGAGGATGATGCTTTTGTCAGGACTCTCAAGGAACAGGGAATTATATTCTCAATTGCGAATGTATCACCTATATATGTGTTTTTAGTAATGCCTTTTTTTACACTTGTTTTTCCTCTTGCCTGTTACTAAATGAAGCCCTGCTCTGTTCTCGGTCTTTTTTGTCTCTGTTCCTCGCTCTCTCGTTCACTCTTTTTTTCGCGTTAGGCTGATGCGATCTTGTCTGCAATGTCGTAGCTATTACTACTACTCAGCCATACATCATTTTGTAGCTTACTGTTTCGGGGCGGTTTGGATGAGGAGATGTTTCAAAAGGATCATTGATATGTAGGGTTTGGATATGCAAGATCCTTTCCGATTGTTTCCGAACAAACAGTATCTACTAACAGCTGCCACCCTCTTTAATTCTCTCGACATCGTATTTGCATCGCATTATCTTTCACTTGGGGAACTCGTTCCGTCGTTGGAACCTAGTTCGTTCGATCGTCACACGTAATGGCGTATTAGATAGTACGATTAGAAGCGTGCGTTCTAAATTGAATCAGCAGGTGTGATGGAAACGATACCAGATCCAATTTGTCGCCACACATTTGTTCCTCTTCCTGTTGTTTCTTTCGCTAAAACGATAAAGGTCAGTCGCGATCGCATTATTTCATTGTTGTGCAATGATCAAATGCACTTTCAAGGGCTGCAATCTCTACAGTCCACGATTTATCTCCGCCTTGCAACCTCGCTGTTCTTCACCTCTAATCCGCAGTCGAGGTCTCGCCGTCATAATGCTCCAGTGTTTTCATTTCCCGATTACAGAATAATATCAGCCGGCGCATTAACGACGTTCGTTCGCGCACAAGTTAGCGGTATACTACGAGATCGTATTGGCCGACTTTAACACTTAAACGATAGCGCATTTCACTGAATGACAACTAAATGCCGCCGCGTCGATCTTCCAGTGTGTGCTGCCGTATAAATTATGCGTACATAACAACGATCGTCAAAGTGTCAAATTTTTAACATTGTTGTCTATTACACTTTTTCATATGCGATTGTTAATCGTTGATTTATTCAACGCTTCCCCAAGCGCCGGTATATACTATCGCATGCAACCTATTCTTGATAAAGCGAAATCACGTTCATGTGAGGCCGGCGGCGCACTGATCAGGAAAGTCGCATCTACGTGGCCGCGGCCGACAAAGTGTTAAACACAAAAGAACATAAATGAAGATAAATCGAGGTAAGCGAAGTTAAATTCTCTCCCATCTCTGCGCAGCTCTGAACGAGCAGCCAACATGAAGCAGAAGATGTATTTATATTTCCTACCAGAATACCTCGTGCCCATCGATCGATGCATCCAGCAGTCGTAACACGTATCGTCGTCTAATGCACGGCATATCGGTGGATGCTCGCGTAATGACAGGTTTCATGTAAAGGTCCGTATCGGGTGCATCTTAAAGTGGCGAGAAGGGGTTGGAAAGAGCTGCATCACGACGTCCCGCCGTACGACCACGGCCAAGGTTTCCCCCGGTCACGGGCAACACGTTATACGTATACGTCGGCGAGAGCTCGTCACCGAGCTCGAGGTCGCCAGCGATTGTTTCCACCCCTCGAGGCGAAGCTAAGGCCGCAAAGGGAGGATGCTCAATACACGCGCATATGTTCGCCGTTTTACACATGTGCCGGCGCGTTATAAAAATATAACAACCGCGCGCTGGCGGGGATAAGGATCTCTTTGACGCACAAGCTTTCAGGAGTGTGCAACGCATATATCGTTTACGAGGTCGAGCTTGAGGACGTAACTTTTTCGAAGAAACCAGTTGCGTGGTTACGCGATAAATGAAATTGTTGACGCAGGAATAAAATGGCGGAAAGCGAAGTTTGCGGCGGAGACAGTTGGCGGAAATTGGTATCTGCACTGTCTTTTTCGAACTGGTCGGAGTGCTGGCTGTGGAGTTGGATGAAGTCGGGTTTCTTTTAGTTTGACTTTGATGGCGAAAACGACGGGGGTTGTAGGAACTCATATGAGATGGGAAAGTTCGCCGGAGTACTTGGACGACAATTTTCTTTGTTCTATTGTCTTCAGATGCTGTTTATTGCAGTTTCGTGAAGGTTTCGATGGTCTCTACTCTTCTTCAATATTCGTTTAACTGCTATCATTTTCTCAGCTTCTACACCAATGTAAAATATATCAGCCAGAGTTATTATTGGTCCACATAACGCTGGACTTACTTATACTGCGAGCTCGTTTATTTGCATTATATTTACGATCGGAAAAAGTCATTTTTAAACAAGGCCAAGAAAAAGTGGATAAATACGGAGCACACAGGCGTGCCACCTGTTGAGGCAAAGGCCGTCGGTATGCATAATGTTTCGTGTCATTTTGCAAGAAGACATTTGCAATATAACGTCGCACCTTACGATACCTCTACATCGACAGTTTTGCGTATTACTGCACGTAATAACTTGATTAATTTTCTAAGAGTATCCAAAATCAATAATGCGGCTAAACGTATAGGTCGCTTTTAGCTCGAAGCTTAGCCCGATACTCCTCGCACCTTGGGGGATGTCAGTTTAGCGTGATACAAGTCCATAGACACCGGAGGACATAACCCACGTCCAAACGACATCGGTCCGATGTCCTTAACGTCACAGGGGCTAAGCCAATTTTCGACTAGCGATAACGGTCGGCTGGATAATTGGCCTGGAGGAAAGTGCTTGCCGTACTCCAACCTGCTAGGCAGATCCCTTGACCTCGGCCCAGTTGCGCGACAGTTAGTGGTAAGCCCTAGGGTCGAACTCGCTGAGAGTGGTATAACAATAAATACATTAGAAAGTTAAAATCGACAGTCGGGGTCGATACCTAGGGGCGCGTGCGACTAACTCCTTACCACTCGCCGTAATCCCATTAACCCTCTTATAACCGAAGTCTATAGTTCAGCGAGTTGAGTGTAGTTACGGTTGTTTAACGAAATGTTTCTAAACATCTCGCAACGCGGGTACCTCAATTACAAGTCCATTAACTTGGCCTCTTGACATTTATTCGATTAACTTCGTCGTGTCATTATCAGGTGATTCGGCTCCTACGGAACTGCGTAGTGGCCCGATTAGTGGTACAAGCAATGATATAGACAGACGGATTGCCTGGGCTGCTGCGTCGTACAACCTCAGACAATGAGTCAATCCAAATTTGACACGGGGACTGGTCAATTTTTCTTCGCTCAAATGCGAAGGGTCTTAATCCAGGAAAAGGAGCGTTCTGGGAAAAAGCTGCTGGACCGAGTGTTGGAGGTGGAATAGGGGTGTGTCCCGGGCTGAACGTGTGGGTGAACGGTAGGGAGAGGGGTGAAAGAGACAGAGAGGGTGGGCTCCGATAGGGGGTCGTGCAAGTTCAAGGCCATCACGTCCGGGCCACGTCCGGGCGCACCAACCCAAATACGATAACGCTTCGAGGACGGTGAAAACGCGAGAAAACGAGACGTCGTAAGCTCGTTCACTTCCGCGAGAGGTGAACTGGCCGATTTACGTCCTCCCACTCTAACCGTTTGCCCCCAATCTTTTTTCAGCCACGCTCTCGTCTCATTTTCTCATCTTACTGGCGCTCTTCTTTCTTTTTCATAACACCTTCTACCCGACGTTTTAGGCTTCTTTTGAATATACCACCGTGTAAAAGCTAACGTGCATTTCTTATTTTATAACTCTTTTGATTGGACGCTTTAGGCTCATTTGAATAACGCCACGTATAATTTAATGTGCACTGTTTAATCTATAACACCTTTTACTGGATGCTGTAGGCTTATTTTCAATATACATCCATGTGCAAGCTAACATGCAATTTTTGTTTTCTTTGTTATGTTTGGTAATTGCTTTCCTCGTTATTCTTCTGAAACCGATAAAATCGATGCATCCATCGCGACCGACGTGGGAATGATTGATATCCGCTAATTTCGATAGTTTCAACGCATTGACCGCTTTTCATCGCCGTACAACGGCTGACGGCGATATTTCACGCTTCACCAGAATATTGATGATACTGGTGTCAATGCCAATTCATTTTTAAAACGAGGAGACAGATTTTTCTCATTATTCTCTGCTGCTTGTACAGCTGGCTTGGAAACGATTACACTACAGGAAATGTTTTTCTGAGCTTGCGGCTTTTAACGTTTAGATAGCAGTACAATGAAATAATCAGTTGTGCTACCGCGATTATAAAGCTTATTTCTATATTAATATTGAGTGGTGTATTACTTTCAATCACACTAGTCACAATGGATATTCAAATAATAACCTCTGTTTTAGGGGATATTATCTCATTATCCATTATACCAATATTGTATATAATTATAACTTGCATATCGTACACTTTACAGGTAATTATCTTGATATCTAAAAAAGTTTAATTTCGACCATTGTATTATAAGCTTCCCAAATCCTATTAAATACTTAGTCCTATGTTACCCCTGTAGAATTTCCCGTCTCCGTGGAAAGCGAAACTTTAGTACGCGATCTTGAAAGCTTTAAGCCAAGGTTAGACGACGATACTCGGCACACGTGTCAGCGTCCCTCGAAGGTTCTAGTATACAGATACCCTTCGATTAAAGCGAGACCATTCGTTCCGACCCATAAGAGTCTTTTTCAGAAAGACGTGGACCGCAGTGCAGGAAATTTACTTTAAGCTAGCAAGCGACGCCTATTCCAATGTCTGCATGTCACAGTCGAACGTTCTTATCTGCCTACTTCACTCTTCTCCGGCAAACGTTTTTCCTTAGACCTGGAAAATCCATTCGCCCTCTTTTCCTATTTTCCGCGTGGGATGTGCATTCGAGCATGGCAACCTTGAACTTCATCTCCCTCCCTCTCTTTCTCTCTCCGTTTCTACTTCGAGAGAGCGCTCGCGCGATTCGTTGACGTCACGGCTATCGACCTGAAATCGCGAACCTTGGCTTTGAGACATACGTATTCCAATATATATGTATATACATATTATATATATATATGCGTACACGTGCATGTCACAGATATGAGCACGTGGGCGCGTTTACGTGTTTCTATCTTTGCATTGGGACGTACGTAGGTTTCACCCGGAGTAAGGGAAGTTCTACTGCAATTTACATGAACTTGGAAATACCAAAAACGTACGTTGTTTCTCGAAACACTGAGACTTACGCTATTGGAAATGACTGATTCAACGAAACATAATGCCATTATAGTATGGATACGGTTGGATTGTTAAAATGTATTTCGTTGCTTTGGGAAACCGCGCGCTAGCCATGCTGACGGAATTGAACAATGCTGGCCGATTGAAGCCTAGATGCGTCACACGCAATAAATTGACATATTACGTTCGACTACGGAACCATTCGTAGATAACGCATATGAGATACATATGCAAAGGCATTGATGAATCCATATAATAGCCCGTATTATGATACGCAAATTTATGTCAGACGCCAGGACGCTTTTGCATGCCTCAGTTGGTGTGCTTAATGCATGTTTTTCAGAAAGGAACGTGTCGTCTGTGCACGTGTATGTCACTGTTCTACGTGACGTATATGCGTGACCTGTGTGCAGCATACGTGCATAATACAGTCTCTTACGTACGGAGGGGACTTACGTATCGGGACACGTCAAGGGCACGCCCGTGGAAGCGAAGATTCACGATGGAAAATCACGTCCGACAACGTGTTCAGGGAGGAGGCAGAGGATGAGCTGCGCAAATTCTGAAAATCTGCTCGAGTGCATGCCTTACGCTCTAAACGGATTCCTTCGCTTCCTTTACTGCCTCCGCCTTTCCTCACGACTCCCAACTATTCTTAAGGAACGCTGTGTGACTTAGTGCTAAGGCATGCGTCTCAAATGTCCAATTACGCACACTTTATTTTATCTAATTAACGAATTTCAGGACTTCGCACTTTGCAGTGAACATGCACTAGAAATTGTGCGACACCGACTAACGCATGTACCGACGATGCGGTATTTTTGAGTATCAGAGCTCCGAATCTCCATCAACATGACGCTATATGCACCGTTTGACTATTGAAATGTAAGTCAGGCGCGAGAGAGAAACGTGTGCGCAGCTCGTTCTTGACACCAGCGGCCTTGTCAAGAATTTTTCCGCATTCGATTGTTGTTCCAGGCATGAGCGGAGAGAGAGCGGGGCGGAATGAAAATGAGTTGGTTGGAGAGGGAGAGAAATGCGAAACGGATACTGAATCTCGGACTCTTGCCCTTGACAGACGAGCGGCTTCGTTGTTGCGTCGTGCAGGAAGTCGAGATTAGCTCGATGCCTTTGAACTGTCAAGCGCTATTATTTTAGTCCATTCCTTTCAAAAAAATCCTCCTTAGCATGCATTATCTTTTTACCGTAGACTAATTACCATTACGCTACCGTCACAGTACATTATTAATACGTCTAACTGTGACGGCTCTACCCATAAAACTAAGCACTCAAGGGTCGAAGGTTCTGTACCAAATTCCACTGATGCACTTAACTTCGTGACCCCGCGTGCGTATCGTTTACTTACGTTATCTGCTCTCATTAACGCGTTACTTACATGCTTCGATATTTAATATCAGCTCACACGCATTACGTCACAGCACCGTCATCAATGTATTTTCCATCATAATCTCGTAGAGCCCCATATAAAGCCTTAGACTTTTCCTAACATCTTCTTTAAGCCAGCTTTTCGCGCGTGCATCTTTACAGGTAAGAGGGCCGTGAGGGCTCTTTTTACGACAAGGAGTCCGCTCGTAAATCTTTTCGTCTCTCTCTGCCTGCGGCGCGCTGAAAATTTTTGGGGGCCGAAAGCTTCGTTTTTGCGTGAAGTCGCGTGAACGTCTCCCACTCAGCATTTCTTTCTCGTTACTTACCGAGGTACGAATTGGGCCACGTAGGAGGTCGCAAATCATTTCGCCTTCCGTACGCTCGAAATTCATTACGACATTTCAGGGCCACCGTTGTTGGACGGAATTCCGTAAGGCTCGCAGGCATAACGGTGTTCGCTCTTCTTTGGCGAATCGTAAATCACCCGGAGTGTGCGGGCGCGTAGCTGCATGAGGGAAGCAGGAGTGAGAGTCGGCCGGCCCGATGTTTCCCCATTTTCAGGTGTACTCGATTATGAGGCAAAAGCTAAGGGTCGTAACTAGCTGCCACTCTGCTCGGAGAAATAGTGCTCATACATTTACGACCGGTCCTACGACTAACTTCTTGCCTTGCGCCATACTTTTCCGACAGATCTTGATTTCGACTGTATAGAAATGTAAGTTTTATGTTAATATACCGCATGCTTCGTTACGTGTGCTGGGTCTCTAGGGAATGTCACCTTCTGTAATGGCTAGTATTGTTTTGTTTCTTTGTTTTGGGCTTGCACGATGTATTCCCCTTTCAATACTATCTCCTACTTTAACTACCTTGTGTGCTTTCCTTCAATTTTGATACAGTAGTTAATTAATTAATTTGTTCTATCTTTGGTAGGTTGAGGGTGTCATCTGGACCCACTCGAAGCTACTTTGAGATGTGATGTGATTGCAAGAAATGTGTGGTGATTGTATATAAGTTCATTGGATAGTGTTATCATTTAAGGCGCTTTCCATCATCGCGTTGGTAGTTATAACCATGCCTTGTATATTATAAGTGTAATGTTAATGTCTTTTAGTATCAAATAAAATTAAAGTTAAATATATTTTATTGCGTTGTTCTTTTGAAACCTTACTGACATATTCTTACTTCCCATAGAGCTATTGGCAGATAAGTAGCTTATGCATATATTTCAGCTCTTAGTACGTAAGCATGTTCAAGATTTTAAGGTAAGTACATTTAAATTTATAAGTTCGCGAAAGGTTTATGATCGTCTTAAAAAATCTTTTATGTAGCCAGGACACGGAGCCATATAAAATTTTGATATTGGTAAAAGATTCTCGTCCAAAGTAACTTGAGTGCCGTTAGTACCTATATGAACCTAAAGCAAATTTGGCATTTGCAAAAGACCTTTAACTAAGGTAACGTAAATATTCGATATTTCTTAATTCCGCAAGAAATTGAAGTTTCATAAAAAGGGAACCACTTTCCATCCAGGAATATTTAATTTATATTGAAAAATAACGATTAAAAAAAAAACAATGCTGGAATACCTCAGAAAAATGGTTTAACATGCACCTTGCATTAAATTGATGCAAACAGTCGCACCGTACAATACCATTCGATCTCACCTGATAACATTTCTTCGCATCTTCAACACATTTCGTTCTAATACCGTAGGACGATCTTCGTCATCCTCGTCTAGCGAGCCAAAAATTGCCGATTGGAAATGCTAGAGCATTCTCCACACGCCGCGTCTGTCGCGTTATTTCCCACTTTCATTTGGCAGCGTTCATTGTGTTGGCAGCATAACCATCTAATTCGCAACGGTCGCTATTGATGTCGCGTGAAAATGGCCACGCGACTCGAACGGGGGTGGAGCAGGAGTGCTGGAGGCGTAATTTTAGAATTCACGACAGTCCTTGGTCAGTAAAGGACAAAAGTAGTGATATCGCTGGGGTCACCCTCGGCCTGGTATCGTCTCTGTATCCTTGGCTCCGTTTTTAGTCTGAAAACGCGGACATAGATGCACTTTGGCCTCTACCTTGTAGGCGTATGCACACAAGCGAAAATCGTCGGACGTACCGATAATCTAATACATAAGCAGGCCAGCATGCAGTATGACTGTACGGCCGGAGTAAGCTGCGGTACGTAAAGCTCGCCGTTCTAACAATAACTCGGCGTTATATATGGATGCCATCGGGATAGTTTCAGCAAGTTGAATGGAAGATCGCGCTGGGGGAAAGGTAGGGCAGTAGTTTAATGTATTTGTAATCGCTGGCGAGACCAATGTAACGATATGTCCTCGATGGATACCACTTCCGCGTGGGAGGCCTCTTACGTAATTTGTTAATTGAGTTTCGGAGTCTCCGACGTACACGGTCATCGATGCACGTGTCTAGCGGTGACAGATAATTGATGTAGATATAAGCGACAGAGTGGTATACGTACCAAAAGCTAAGTGAAATGGATGCGAGGTATATTATTATACTATGCAGACGTCGGTGCATTGCTGAATGATGAAAGCAAAGTTTTATGTTGGCGAATACTGGTCACGGATAATCGAAAGCGGAATTGAATTATTTAAAAGGTTGAGAGTAGAGAAAATATTAATGTTTCGCCATTATGTCGGCGCTCTACTGAAAGGAGTGAATTAAATATAATAATAATCAACTCCAGTAATAATAGAATTTCACTTTCATTTGTATAAATAGACGACAAAAAAGGAAATTCTCACATATATTGATGGATAGTGTATCTGTAATATAGCTACTTACGAGACGTGTTGTAAATTTAAAAAAAAAATTCATACATACCTTGGTGGATAATATTACATGATGCGTTCAACTTCAGCCTTACCATATTTTACCTGGAAAATGAAGGAATATTTAAGGCACTCTTATGGTTGATGGATAATGTAGCAGCCCATTGCTTATATACGACACGTGTTGCAATATCCTTTCGAAACAAACATTTCGCAAGTTCATTCCGTTAGGTTGTGCAGCGAATGACTTAAAGGGGCGTGATTTACAAGTATCTGTTTGGACAGACCGTTACCTGGTCCTCTCACCCTTTGCACCAGCCTTTTAAATTTTTCCTCGCGCTTGGGCATAGTTCCTGTCATGGTCATCTCGACGATTCATCAAACACTAGCGAAAGCGAGTCTCCCCGGGGAACGATGTTTACGAAAGTCATCAACTGACCAAGGACGAGTTTTCGAAACCGAAGTTTTCCCCGCACGCAACCTCTGCGGTTTGACGCTCGAACCGAAAATCGACTGGCAGTACCTCGGCAGCGGCTGATTTCACGGTCAGTTGTAAGCGAAAGTCGTGGAAACGGTGAAATGTCAGAGAGGACTTTTGGAACATGAGAACACACGTGCACTCGTGGCTATCGGCACATAGATTTCCCGAAGAGAAATTGACATAAAATCGGTAAGGTGCCAGGCACGCGTTACACGTTTTCACTCTCGCCGCACGTCCTGTCGCTCGACGAAAAATCGCAGAATTTATCGCCGCAGGAGGCGCGTGGCGTAAGGTAACGTGCGTGCACACACACTCCAGCACGGTCGGATAATTGGCCGAGGTGCAATTCGTCAGGTACCAGTAGCTGTAAATCTCGTTCGGGCCGACGGCTCGTAAAAGGCCGATTCTTTTCACTTTCGTTTGAGACGAGCCGAGCGAGGAGGAAATGTGTGTCAGGAGGTCATCGGGCCATTGGCCGTGTTCCACTTTCCAGTCTCCTTTCCCTGCTTCGAGAGCGACGCCGCGCGCGAGTTTGTTTAACGTCGTTGAGGGACGCCGAGAACGGAGGGCAGGAGGAGTTAGTCAGCCTTGCTACATACATACCTGCGGAGAAAATAAAGAGAGACGAGAGTTGCTTAAGACTTCCTGCCGATCGACCGATACTTCCGTACACAAGGCGGCGACTTGATTATCAGTTTAGCAACAACTGTTTCTTAAAGCTATTACGAAATAGCGTGTATAATGAAGGATTTCAAATAGGCAGAAAATCCAGCCTGATTAGTATAGAGAAGATTACTTACGCTATGAATTTTTCATAAGTTTTCCCTGGAAGATACTCTTCCTCTGATTACTTTTATAGACTGTTTCGGCTGGACTTCCTGCTTATTTTGTATGTACTAATTACGCCGGATTTTCTGTCTGTTTTAAATACTGTATTAAAGAAGGATAGCCTTTGATACATATTATTCCTCCTATAAAATATTTTAAATATGCAAAAAGTCCAGCCGACACAGTAGATAAAATAAATCAGAGGATATCTTCCGGATGAAATTTGTAGAAAATTAATAATGTACGTGGACTCTAAGGACAATTTTAAATACACAGGAGCTATGGTATTCAGTCAGTGTTATCTCGTACAATACATTTCTGAAGAAGAGGCCCACGAGTCTCGAAGTATGTAGAGCTCTCACAGGATGAAATAAAACCGTCCACGTAAAATAGGCACAAAAATGATTAACATTATTATTATGAGCTAACGTTAATCGGAGCACACAGAAGCGTCCCCAAAGCTAGGGATACAGAGCCATATGGGTCATAACCTGTAATTACAGAAGAGTAAGGCCGTGTAATTGTAGTCGCGACAAAAGGCAGCCACAGCTGACACCCACACGCGGACGGAAAAAATGAGGTTACACACGTGCGAAATGATAAGTAGACCACCCTGGGTGAGCATAATCCGGTGAGTCGTAACGAGCGGTCGAGGTTTTTCACGGGTTGACAAGCGATTGATCAATAGCTCGCGCAATGCCGCTACCATTATTGCCATTATTATTATCGTAGAGACATTCTCGTGAGATAGGAGAGCGCGAGACGTGCAATCGGGTGGTCGTTAATATCAGTCCGCCTCCTCGATGTCATTTTCAACGGAGTCGCCGAGGTTTACCCCGGAAACGGCTTTCACTTTCTCCCCACCAGTCTGGCGCAACAACTTTCCCTGCTGGCGCACCAACACGCGCCACCTTCCACGTTATGTCCCTGTAAACACCTACGATCACGAGATCGGCGGAAAAAGGAGAGAAAGAATCGGGTTTCTGGGTCGGTTCGTAGGACAAAAAGCTCTCCTTCCTTCTCACTCCCATTCATTCCTCTTTTATAGTTTTGATTTCTCGTTTCCTCATGGTGGCGCGTGTTCCTTTCTTCTTCCGGCGGCAAATTGTCGACTCACTGAGCCTGGAACACATTCTCGCTGGCTTTTAGGTAGGTCGTGGCGTAACGAAGGAGATCGCCCGCTTTCTACACATTTGTTGCGCGGCAGAATTAATAGCAGGCCCTGCGGTATGGTTGAAAATTCACGAAGTTCGACGGGAAAAATAATGACCGCATAAGCGGAAATACGCAGAATGCTGCAGACGACGTAAGACTACGGTAGTTTATCTCTTAAGAAGTATCAATGGGCGGAGAAGCATTTGAGGATGACAAACTTACGGCTGGATTAAAAATGATGCGCGCGGACACGTAAGAGTGACGTAAAAAGTATGCGAGCTTTCTACGATCTATTTGCCAGACGGAGAAGGTGGAAACCGCCAGAATAACACTTACGACATGCTAGACTGATGATAGATTGCTCTACGACTGCCTGTAATTAGATGGGAGTACTGGTTTATGTAATTACAAGTGTCGCTATTACGTAAGACAATGGTATTCTCCCAGCACACCAGTGACAATCCCACTGTCATGCTACCATCCGCGGCGTCAGATCCGTACATTCGTCAATCTGTGGGAACATCCGAAAATACGAATATAGCCTTTGGTTGATTGACGGGTACAGGAATCCATGATTCAACAGATGCAAACACTCTTAACTCGGATGAGTCTGAACAGGCAAATTTGTACAATGACGGTTTTCAGTGCGCCGCGTCCGTGAGATCACATTTATGAATGCATGGACTTGCGACACCGAGGACAAATTTACGCTTACGTCTAAGCAGAGGCATGCCAAAGTTTTCAAGGCACTCTTCCCCGAACGACAGGCTGTGGCCATTCAAAAAGTCGTCTCTCAGAAAGGTGACAATCATCGAACAACTGACAGTCGTTCGACTCATAAAAGAATCAACCTTCGTTCCTTCTCGAAGTGCGGCATAAGGTCGAAACGATCGTTTCTTGTCCTCGCCGTGCTCGGATCCGCGATTGACCCGTGCAGACGAAGGCGAAGAAGGAAGAGCGAGGGAAAGAGAACGCGGGGGCGTTCGGTTTCCGTTTTTACGAGGCCGTTTCGAGCGTGGCCCTCGCGTGCCTCCTCGTGTGCGCCGTTTACGGTTTTATGCATTTACGATTATTGACACTGAGCTAAGAACCCGACGCTGAAGAAGGGAGAGACCTTTTCACCCAGCCAAATACGATTGCTGGCTATAATTGTTAGCATACTGTCGTGCATTCGAGAAGTTCGACAGTGTTCGTGCTTCTGATGTGTCGGTGCGTGGAGCAAACAGGGTACTACGACAATGGACCTACGCCTTTAAACGTGTGCCTCAGTAGCGATCTGTGAAATAGTCAGACATCTGCTGAGATGGTAAAATGCGTACGCTGCAATGTTCCTGTGATTGTTTCGGCAAAGGTGGCTAAAAAATAAATGTAATTTAGTAATGTAATAAGTGATGTAAAGTGGTCGAATCCAAGTTTTATAAATAATTTTGCTTGGATATCATTGGCCCTCCAAGAAGGGTAGACAACGTCTATATGTCTCTAGGAGAGCTCTCTTAATTGAATGTGAAGTGTTGGGTAAAGTTTGGAAACTATTGAACGGTGGATACTTACACTTCGAATATTGTTCCTTACGCAACGCAAAATGCGTGCATTTGAGCGGTAACATACGCTTCCATGTGTTAGCATGGAAACGCACGTAGGTGTACATAATACCGTGTAACTGCAGGCGGAAGCGCCATTATTACGAAAAACATTTGACCAGCTACAGGTAAACGCGCGAAAATTTGCTCCTGCCGCGATCGACCGAGGGAGAAAGTCCGGAAGCGTAATCAGGTCAGTGAGGCCAAGTGTCACGGCGGGCAGAGCGACTGTGTCGAGGCTGACACACGACGGGCGAGGTCGTTGCTCGTGAAATGTAACGATTGCATTATGTCGACAACGTGGGCAACGGGCGTTACGGCCCTGGGATGCGCTTACTGTGTGCGTGCGAGGACACGTTGCACCTTTATGAGACTTTTCAATTGCCGCGAACACTCGCAACTCCGAGAAATGAATCTCGCGGCAAGGCATGAGCTCGTAAACTCACGCTTGTACATACTTCTAAAGCTGTGGACCCGATAAAAAGGCTAGCCGTTGGATGTGGATTCGTAGAAACGCGGAGAAAAAAATGGAACGCGTTACATCGGAGAACGTGGGCCCGGCAAATTGCTGGTGAACGGAGAAGGTCTGACCCTCGACCTCGAAAGGAGGCCGGTCTAAAAGCGAGAGCGTCATAGAGAGCGTTCGAATAGACTCTCGCGCGTCTTCGCTGTTGTACGCTTAATCGTACGTGTATTTTTGGGGTCGTGACCCACTTCAATGACGTTCCGCGAAGTGTGGCAGGGCGACCCTGACATGACAAAGGTTCTCGAGACTACACCCCCTGCTCTCTTTGGCGTTTCCATCCGCTGCCTGTCTCGGTCAGTCCTGTCCCTTTCGAAGGGCGTGGCCTACAGTAGTGACAGTGCGTTGGGGTATAATATATGGCGAGCACCTTCGACGTCGTGCGTTGCGTTGTAGCAGGAAACAATTGGTCCCAGTGGCTAAACTTTGCACTCATAACTGGCGACACACTCACGAACAACGTCTTCCCATATCGACGTCGTTCGACTTCCTTTACCGAGAAATTTCGGTCACAGGGCAGGTTACTTATGCAAATAAAATTCACGTCTCGCCGGTCTACGCGCTCTCTCTCTGTTCAGCTCTTTTTTGCCACAGCCTCCTCGAAAGTGCGATCCGCGCAACAATCAACCGGAATGTCGAGCTCATTGTCCGTTTTGCGAACAATGGTTCGAGGGGAACGAGCCGAAGCTCAAAGTGGGTGAATAGGTCACCGGTGTTCCTCTATCTCCTTTCGTCTGCCTCGACATCTCCGCGCCCGAGGGAAAAGGACCAAATCGAAAGTCCACCGCGGCAAGTGTGTGGGAAAGCTCGCGGAATGATACGCCATTGAAATTCGTCGGGCCGATTGCCCGCGCGCTCGCTTTCGCCCGTGATACTTAGGCCAATGTAAAAGTGGAGAAGCGCTCGATATGGCGCGGCTCATTGGCTCCTTTCGAAAGGATCCGACGTTGTGCCCTGAAAACGTCCACGAGTTCTCTTTAGACACGACTTCCATGTGGATCCTACTGGACGACGATGGCTATCTGCGGCGGATGGAGTTTCTACGGCGTTCGGTAATTGATCCAGTGAACAGCAGCGTTTGAGCTTCGAAATATCGTGCATGCGTATTTTTTTTTCTTTATACCTAAACTTTAATTCTCTTTCCACGTTAATAATTTCGAAAGAATCTGACATTGTGTCCTGGAAACGTCTGCGAGTTCTCTTTAAATACAACTTCCATCTGGATCCCACTGGGCGACGATGAATATCTGCCGCGGAAAAAATTTCTACGGCAATCGTCAGTTAACGTGTGAACAGCGACGCCTGAGCCCCAAAGCCTTATACATGCATATTCGTTTCTGCGGATACGTAAACTGAAATACGCTTTCCATATTCATAGCGCCGCGTCGAAAAAATGAGTCAATCGCTGCTGCCCCCTAGTCGTGCGGCGGTTAAACTACCCGCGAGAGCGTGGATCATTTAAATAGCAGCTGCATCACGATCTCGCTGATCGTACTCTCACTTTCTCTACGATATCCCCGAGGGCGACCCGGTTTCCGACGACACAGTTCGCTCCGCCAAATGGGAAAGTGAACGTCGTGGTCGCTGGCTCTCGTTGTCATCGTCCTCCTGTTTCTCCTCTACCCCGGACCAACGACTCGTCTTCTCGGCCTGACAAGAGAAATTCTTCGCGTAGGAGAGGCTGTGGCCGGGCGCAGACTCGGGAGAGCGATAAGAACGAGATAGAAAGGAGGGGAGGAGAAATTATTATTCCCACAGAGCAATGCCACCGCCGACGAGAACGCAGATAAACGCTCGGTCGATGGAAAGTCTAATTGTCTCGTTGACTCTCTGTGCCATTCTTTTCATTCTTTGTTGTTGAGAGTCCGGAGCGGTTCACTGATCCCGGGAACTATGGTGAAGTTGTCGGTCGCTAGTGTCGCGGGATGATTTTATCGTGCACGCTTCTTTTCTGCGGTGATTGTTGCTCTGTCAAGTTGGTGGGGCAATTAATGCTTGCAAAGTTTTTGACGCGTTGACTGCACGAAGTGTCACGTATGTTTGGTACGGTGAGAGAGATATAGGCAGAAATTTCGGACGTATGTGTTCACATGGCGTGCGAAAAATATTTAAAATATATATACATTCATAAATATGTATAATATGCGTTGCAGGTGGCATGCATATATACATTTATAATAATATGAGAAATATTTAACATTTCTGTTTTTATGAATAATACTCAATAGAGTACTCTACAGTATCCGAGGACCCAAGCTCTGATGATGCGGACTGGAAGGTCTACGAAACGTCAGCAGCAAGTTGACAATACACATGGCAACCATCCGGCAGCCAATAATGAAAGTAAAATCGGCCGCGCAAACTTCAAACTCAAAACATATACATATCATTTGAGTCCAGAAAGAGTAAAGCCCGTAAAGAGCGTCCATGGGAAAGCATCGTCTTATCGTGTGCTTGAAAAGACAACGTTTGCTTTCAACGGTAGAGGCAGGCGTCCGTTTTCCGGTCGCGCAAACTGGAGGACGCGGAGAAGCGTCAATGTCGCGTCACGACATAGGTATACGTGTGCCCGCGGAGGCACATATGTGCGATAATACTCGCGAGGAGGAGTCAATTGTACACACGCGCGAGGACGGCGGCTATCGGTTGACATCCAGTCGAACGCACATACATAATACGTTCCATTGGACGTAATCAACTAGGAAACGCTCGGGTAAACCTTGGACGACGACCTTGACTCACGCCAGGAACGATTCTTAACGTGTGCGCCAGCGCAATTTGCACGCACACAATGAGAATTCGCGCGAGTGCAGCGACGGGCGAGTGCGGGAAGAGAGGAACGTAAGGATAAAGAGAAGCGCGTAGAGCGAGTGCTTTTTGTGCACGTCACGATTCACATCATCCGCGTGTCGGAGGAGCCTGCCGGAGGCCACATTGAAAACAAATCAGAAATAGATTTCGCGGATCGATCGTAACGAGCTTCGGCTATGCGTATGCGAACACGCAGAACAACGGTGATCTAGGGTAAAACGTGATCAACGATGAACGAACTACGAATGCTGGCGAGCCGTCGGGCGTCGAAGTTCATCTAGAGGACCACGCCCTTTATTATTTTTACGCTATGAGGGAGGCTAAATTCTCTCGACCGTTTCCATTCGGAGCGTCCTACTCTATTACTCATGATATCCTGTGACATCTGCTCTATCGAATCGATAGTCGCCCGCAGCCGGGCAGTTGAAAAACGCTCGCCGCCGCGTCCACCTCCGTATCTAATTTCATTTGCCGTAACCATTACCCATTGTCAATCCACGTCGATGAGGCACCGTGAGATGACAGTACGGCAAAAACCAATTCGAGGGGATGTCCGGTAATAGACCGCACTCCCTTTATTATTTTCCGCGATGACAGAAAGAGAGAGAGAGAGAGAGAGAGAGAGGGAGAAACAGTCGACGGCTCGATTCCTGACGTCAGCTTGTCGCCGAGTGCATTTGTCATCTCGCTGAAAATATCGTCTCTCAAAACTGCGACGATCCGTCGGGGAGGGCTTGCGTGTTTTAGCGGCTGAAAATTTGCCGTGGACGACCTTATTGTTCGACCGCGGCGTATAACGCAGGCGTGTGCTGCACTTTGGAACGGCGGCGAAAAAAAGGCGAATGAAAGATGAGCGAGACGCACGATTTTATTGCCCGCGCCCGATTGTCCCCGCAACTTCGCTTACAATTTCGCGACTAATCGTCGTCGATGTTTTTCGACCGATTGAAGGTAGATGGTGTCACGGTTGAAATTATTAAGCGGGTGCTTCCATGGCGCGCCATTACGGTAGCGAGTATGCAATGGCCGAGTTTCCTGCGACGCGCAATCCAATCGCAGGAAAGTGGAAAAGTGGCAACACTTTCGCTGTCGTGCGGCAAGCGCAGTCGACGCTTGGAAGACCTTCATTAACCTTTCTGTGCTTAGAGCTTGTATATGTATGAGTGCACGAATGCGCACATCTTCACGTATTCACGGACATACGTCTATGTATTTATATGTAAGTCATTAGAATCCGCACCATGTAATCTCCGAGTTACCTAGGATCATCTCAGGATTATGTTTGTAACTGGGCTTCCACTTATCTAAGCTTCAAGTTTCCCGGCTTTCTACTCATCCAGATTCATGCCCACAATTTTGTCTAGAGTGTGACATGCTGAAACAGTGCAAAAATAGTAATTTTGCGCAGCCGCATAATGTAACTGTCGTTTAGCATCTCTGCAAAAGCATCCTGTTCTAAGATCAAGCGCAACTTCGACAATTGTCCGGCGCATTGATTTAATCCGCGTATATCATCGACGAGCGAGTTCGATTATCGCTATCCTTTCGTTCGAACAATAGACCAGGAGTTAATTTATGCTGGGCAAAACAAACGTTCGACGACGGACGACGAGGTTGTTAAGCTCGACAGTCGCACCGCTCGAACGAACGACAGGCGTAGACAAAAGAGACGGGAGACCTTCGTAGCACGTGTGTAACTGCCTTTAACGCTATGGGGAAACATAAATAAAGTCAGGGTCGACTGACCGCGTCACCGCTCCTTCATGGCGTAAGCCCCCAGCCCATCCTATTCGCTAAATATTTAAAACGCACGTGTGAGAAAGGGAACCTGTTCTGGTTGGACGAAATTCCATGAAGATAACTTCATATGGTCACGTACAGCTATCAACTGCGCCGTTGTATAAGCAGTGAGCCTAGTAAAACATATTACGTCGAAGCAAGGGCGTCAAGGATGCAGTGAGACAGAGGCTGTCTCTGCGCTTAGCATTAATTGGGTTTACCGGATGCGTCACTTTGACGCATTCCGATTTTCAGAACCTGTATACATTTTCCTTCCATTATTTGTCCCACCTTTTATTCATTTGGAAAGACCAATATACATCCAAATTAATATCCTCGTAAGTTTGTAATCTCGAAGTCCTTTGTGTGGTGTACTTATCTCATTTTGACGCGATTGTAAATTGAGCATTAATCCTAGTAAATCGGCTTCCTACACGAAAGCACTATTTCAGAAATAAACGTCAAACTCAAGAAGTTCTTGTAAATTAGTCGACAAAACTAAGCACACTCAATGCAGCGGAGATACTGTAAACCCAGTATCTCAAATCTGCAGTGGTTGGCACGACTTACCTACTTATGCTCTGATCTTCGTATTCACGTTGAAAACTCGTAATGCCGAAAAGAGATAACTATCAGAAGAAAGAACGGATCTCCCTATTTCAATTTTTCTCCTGGTATGAAGACATCTTAGAAGTTTCATTTTTTTTCTTTGTTTGTGCATTGACGAGGAAAGTACAGAACTGTTGTCCGTTTAAGAAAATGTTGGGTCTATATGTCAGTTTGAGGCGTATATGTGGAGACAGCTATATAAGAAATGTCCATAAATCTGGCGTTAAGGAATTAACGATGAACACCGGCGATCGGGGGTGTGGTAAAAAAAAATGCATGACACAATGTGAATTCAACTGTGGCGACCTCGTTTTTACGTCTGCCTTGTACTGCCGGCGATCTGCCGGTCTCATCGGACGATCCGAGGTCGATCATTGTGCGTAAAGGCTCACGGGCGAATATCACGCATCCCCCTTGTGTAACGCGGACCCAGGCTCCGTAACGGCCATTATTGCGGACGGACAATGGGCCGAGGACCTTCGCCGCTACAAAACCGTTTCGTAAGGTTTAATCCTCGGGAGACGCCGAATAATTTCCTTAAAACACGAGTCGTGCAAGGTGTGCGTCAGTGATACCAACACACATACAATTTGACGAGATAAATGAGCAGCGGCGAGTGCGCGATAACTCTCAGCGAAGAAACTATCGAAAGACCACTCCGGGTCGTTAAACCTTAATGCAATAAGCGTGCAGAAGAAACGGGCGAGTCGGATTTCACTCGCGTCGATCTCCGGTCATTTAATTATCGGGACCGAGATGAGTCAAGTAAAATCGTTTTCGTGGCTGCAGTTCGTTAATCGAAGTCACGAGAGCTGCAAGAGGTCGGTTTTCGCCCGGGAGTGACCTTTTCGACGTTCAATCATCCGCGGCGAAAGTCGAAGAAAGAAGATGGCTCGGGTCTTTGAATAATCGGTTCTGGTTTCTCCGCCTCGTATCACTCTCATCCGAATGATCGATCGAGACGCGTCGATTATCGGCCAGCCGGGGCAGTTCCCGCTATTCCGGTTCTACTCTTTCACGTTGCGTAACCGTAATCGGCATAAATCTGTTGCGTATCCGGTGCGACGTTCGTGTGTCACAATAAAAACTTCAAACTGGACGTACGCGGGGGGCGACGTGAACGGGACAGACGTTCAATGTTACACGTTGGCTGCCACGCCAGATTTACATGCTGCTCTTATGGGGCCACAAATGAGTTTTCATTATTCCAAGCATACGATGAAATAAAAATAAATGTGGATATATATTAATTTTGTCTGGTGCCTTGGTGCACTCAGATACTCTTGATAAGTGTTTCTGAATATTATTTTACAAGTGTTAGGAAATGTCTACCTAATATAACTGAAAGAAGTAAGAGCCCGCATACTTGATACGAAAATTTTGCAGTTACTACATACTACGGAGGTTGTAATGGTCAGCCTCATTTATGCTTAAGACCTCTTAATACAATACACACTACTTCATTTTTGTAATGGATTAATTGTCAAATAGATCATCTTTTATTTCATAAGAATGTCTAGTCAGCGATGATGTTTCAAGTTTGTCTGTTGGCAATATTAATTTAATTTTAATAATTCTGCATATTTCAAACACTCAGGTGACTGATGACCAACGTGACTATCAGTGCGTTAAATAATGTGAAGGGTCTACTACTTGCAGCAAGTATATGCACGCGGGCAGTTGAAGCAAACGTATAAAGATACGTACCATTCTTTCTACAGCTACGTTAAACATCGGCAAGCGATGACCAAAGCCGTGACTTAAAAAACGTGAGGAAGAGGAAATGCTATCGCGAGATGTGAGGCAATTCTTGACGGTGGAACGATTAACCGGAGTTATCCTTGACGTGAGGCAAAAGCAGGAATACAAGGCCGCCGAAGGACACCTCTCTTGCACAGGTGAGAGGATAGCGGTACACGAGATACGTCACGCCAAACGACCTCCTCGTTCTTCCGATAGAGCGTGCTATTCTCTTTTCCTGTCATTCTCATCTCCATCCCGCCTCGTCCGGTTCGCGAACGAAGATGGCGCAATCTGCTTCGAACGCGAATTTCGTACAACGGCGCAAAACTGCGTGCACCGCATGAATTCCACTTCGGAGACTCTTTGTTCCGCGCTAAATGATTAAATGCGACGGGCAGTAAAGACTGCGGTCAAGAGACCTCGACAGGTTGAAGGTGACGTCAGGTGTTGTTCGATGTTTAGATCGACAGGAGGACCGTGAACGGGTTATTTGCAGCGATCCAACCTGACGTCACGCAGGCGGATGTTTGGCCTGCATCGAAAGCTGAATCCCCGCAACAAGACGGTGTCACGTTCATTTTTTGCCGGTCTATAAATCTCGTCGATAAATATTATCGACTCCGTGCGCCACATAGGACGCACGCCACGTGTATCTCGGCGTAATCTCGCGCAACGAAGGACGCACGAGGATCGATATCCTGGAATCGCGCAACGCGTTAGATATCGTCTACAATGGATTTATGCAAACGAGAAATGACAATGGAGACTGACCTTTGTCGCGCCCATTTTTCCGCTTTTTTCCAGCGGCGCGCTGCGAACGCGGGAGAGAAAGTCTCCGAGCTGTTTCGCAATCCTAATCGCCCTCAATGCATACGTCGAACGATGTCGATAAGGATTCTGCAGCCTTAATATGTGCCCAGGAATTGCAACATGAGTATGGAACGGAAATCCTGGTAGAACTGAGATAGGGACCGGCCGCAACGTCCTGTGCCGCATTTCACGATCGACGACGACCCAAGACTACGATGATGCCTAATGGGAGCGACAATCACGAACTCGAGACCGCAGCTTCCGCGCTATATAGCAACTAAGTACGAGGATGCGATACTTTCCTTACGAAGGGAGGACCAGATCTGTGGGTCACTGATTTTCTTCAGATTTTGCCCAAAGGACCAGCACTTCGCCGTTGTTTTTTTCAAGTCAACTTTCATAATATATCATTAAGTACTCTACAATGTACAGTTTTCATTGAAGTGCGCTAGCCCAGTAAGGAAGATGGCCGATGATCCGTCACTTATTTATGTGTTGTGATATGTTACTCCACTCGCTTTTTTATTAATAGTATGGCAAAACGGTTAGAAGCGAATTTCTTAGAATTGTTAACGGCAAAATAATTTTGCAGTACTATTGGTATCATCTATTCTAACAATTATCTCTTTGTAATATTTGACATCATCATCCGTAATTAAATCCTGCATACATTACATCTCGCGCGCCAGCTAAGAATGGCGCACAGAAGCGTGTAACCTACATTCGTCAATACACCAACCCCTAATTCCTGTCAGTCACTGCGTAAGTAGCCTTCGCCCTTCAAGATCTCTCAAGATCTCCCCTGACCTCGAGTGGTCGAACTTAAGGGGGACTTAAAGCGCTGTAATCCTGGCCAATCAGCGAACAAACAGACGCGTCGGGAATAAAGGTGAGCCTAATTGGAGCAATTCATATTCAAACGAGGTCCACGTCCTTGACTGCTCATCGTGCACTGGCGGCGAAGCGAAATTGATAACCGTTCGCGTAAGGCAGCAAACGGCACATTCTGATGAGACACACACTCTCTTTCTTTCTCACCTCCACGTTTCCGTGCCGTGAAAAAGCAGCGCGTCGAAAAAAGACAAGAAGATGCGCATAGTGTTTCTCGCCTCCCGTCATTCCACATCGCATCTTTTCGAATATCGTTCCCTGCGGAAGGTCAGGCATGGACCCTGCTCTATTCCCGCTCACGCCTTCTCTCTCTTTCTCTGATCATGCGTACATACGCCAGCAGCGGGTACAAAGGAAATGAATTCCGCCCGGTCAAAGGACGCACGGCACTTTGATCTCCGGCATAGACCGCTTTAATTTTTCAAGGTCCGTCCGCTTTATTGCGAGCGATTAAAGATCATGAGTATAGCGCGCTCGACCCAAATACGCCTATCGCCTAGATTCTCGAACGGCGTGTATTTAGAAACGTTCGTCGGCGTGCGTGGGCGTTTACGAAAGAAGTGTGCCTTGCTCGCGACGTCCGCACTGATTGTTCCAATTTCCTGTTACTGCTTGGCATCCGCTGACGAATCTTGCCTGAAGGTTCCGCGGCAGGATTCTAACAAACTGAGATTATTGGCAAGACATTACTGGCGAACGGAGAGGACGAGAAGAGGCGCGATGAAGGTTTCGCCGTGCGACCTTCGGCGTCAAGTCGATCGGTCGAAAATAGTTGCCGTTGAGGGCGGAATGGCGAAGCGCGATGGAGATGTCCTTCGCGGTCGGAACTCTTTCAGTAAATACTGTATATGTAAGGTTCGTAGTGCGGACTCGTACACATGAGCGAGATTGCACATTTAAGTCTACGCGGCGGCGGCGGTCACGCGATTGGCGAACTCTTTCTGTTTGCGTCTAAATCAAGCGCGTTTATATGCGAACGCAGCCCGCTTATGTGGGTGACTGCGGTTTCTTGCGTTACTTTCATTTTCCGACGATTCAATGAGAACGTATTGCCACAAATATGTGATGAAATATCTTATACCGAGCGCTGCAATGAATTGTGTTGCAAATTTAATTAGCCTGCCGGGGCAATTAATTCTTTTGAAATACACTGTCCGAAAACTCAATGTTTCGGCAATCTACTGAAAACTTTTTGTACGGATTTTTCAATATCGTTTTTTACAAATCGATATGAAAACTTGAATTCTTTGATGTGTGCACACACATTAAGAGCCGAAACATGAGGTTTTCATACAATACAATTCAACAATCTTATCAAGTGACTTACATACTTAACGTTTGGCCGCCGATCTACGTATCCGAAGCAACGCATTAACATGACCCGCGCTTGTTTGCGACACAGGTGAACCGCAATGCGTCGCATCTGTCCATCGACACGCCCATACCTGAACCCAGCCAAAAATTGAAACGCTCCCAATCTTTGTCCCATGTTTCCGTCCACAATGGTCTCGCCGGCCGACTGAATGCCCACGCCGTCAAGGCTGGTAGTCCCAGCGGCCGATTATCGGCAGCCTTGTTAATTCCCCTCTAATTACGCGACCCTTTTTTCGTGCTCATAGTACTCGCATTCTCACGGGCTGCGCCCAGTCAGTGTAACTTACGCTGGAACCACTCGTCACGACCTACTTACTCCGTGCGTCGGTTGAAAATCGAAGGAGGGAAAGAACGATCGACGTTGGGGAACGATGCTCGAGGTCTCCTTGTTATGCGTGCTGGAATAATAACAACGGGGCACGTGCACGTGGACGATCGGAAAAAAAGTGTGCGTTCGTGTGTGAGACCGCGTAAAAGAATGCGAACGATGTGTGAGATACGCGTGCATGTAGACGCTCGGTGTCAAGTCCATGGACGTTTCGAGACAATGGGCGCTATTCTTATCGAGACGCGCGATCGACACGACGAGTGTACTGTTGACGGGTATAATGTCCGGCTTAAGGATGATGTCGGTTCCATTGTGCCACGATTGTGCGCACCGTTTGTCCAACGGTCCCTTTTTATAAACACGCGTTCACAGAATCTAACTGATGCTACGGTATCACGTTGATCGTCCAGCATAGTATGTTTCCTGTCGTATCCAAATCGTTAATGCGTTGGCATATACGCTGTTGACTGAATACATTTGTTACTATTACAAATTCTTGCAAATATCTCATATCTCGTCCTTCATCTATATATGAGGGACATGGTGTTCAAGGTGTAATTACGGGGACAGATCGGCTCTAGTACTCCTGTGATTATATGTGTGGGACTGGAAAATTCAGAGAGCTACGTGGGTACTTAGATAATTGTCGGTATACGGAATGTAGAAGTGTCATGGATGCAAATGGCGCTGAGATACGTATGTGGTAGTTTAGGAATCTGCATGTGCTGTAATCAGATTTTTAGGTTTCTAGAAACGTGAAGTGAAGTGCAGCAATATTAGCACTCGAGTGGGATATTTATTGTTGCACACACTTGAGACGTAAGCGGAAGACAGATTTAATCCCCGACACGATATCTGATCACGTGTAGGAGTGGCCTTCTACATGGTTGCAAAGTGCAAAAGCATGTATATCTACTGATAACATCTACGATGCACCGTGCGATGTTCAACTGGCGCTCTTTGACTAGGAGGACGAGTCTCTTAACGCATTGACTGCGGGGTTATCAAAATATAGTCGGTATCTCCTATTCCCAAGAGATCATGAACATTCCGTTTATTTTTCCCGAAAGGCACACGTGTCCTTGTTAAATTGCGGACCGTTTCGAGTCGTCACTGGTCCCATCAGGACAGCCAGATATTGCCTCGAGACCCTCCGAAGGAATTTCCGTGGAAATTGGATAAAACAGTGGCGAGATTCATTGTAATCCCGTCGTCCATTTTTTGTTGCAACCAACAGACGTCTTATTACTCTTAACAGTCTCCAACCGAGAAACAACCTCGGAATTTACATACCACCTAACGAATATATATATCTCCTATAAATTCGTAAACCAGAAATCGCTATACACATCACAGTCGCATATATCTAGATCTTCGTCAATCATCAATAACGCTTGTCTTCAGCGTCACATTACACGCTATCTACGGAAACTATGCTCTCACGCCTGAGAACAACTTAATGGCACTTTCCATTACGACTGTGACTTAACTGGGGATGTTCGACAGAGAAGTGGTTAGGCCGGGAGACTAATTGTGTTTTTCGACGTGGGAATTTGTGGAGTACCTTAAGAGGAAAGAGAAAGTACATTAAAGGAGGAGAAAGACAAAGAGAGAGCGATGCGGGAAAAAACGTACGAGGAAGGCCATGTGCGAAGGTCGACGTTTTCCTCGAGTTTTTCGTCGCGGTTTCGAGTATTTGCTCTTCTCAGGAGGGAGGACGAATGAACGGGGACTGAGCAGGTCCGGAGGCCAAGGACGAGTAAATTCGTTCGGGGAGCGCCTAGTCATTTCGTACGCTTGGTCCGCGACTCCACGGAAGGAGCTTGCTGTGTCACGGCCAAGTGAGCCGCGGCTGGTTATGATCCTTTTCTTTATGAAGTTGAACGTCTGTTGCCGCGCACATGCGACTTTTCCACTACGAATGTGGAAAATTTATTTTTCTCACGAAGTCTCATTACACAGCTTCCGCGTAGCCGGCGAATCTATACGACTCGTGTAATACAGTGTATTATTGTAGAAATAATAATATCGTAATCGATAGTTGCGTGTAAGATTTGTATCCTGTGGACGTATTTTGAAATACTGACGCTTATAAGCCCAAAAAGGTAGAAGATTAACCTGTGCAAGTATAATTTATAATCATAAGTATTTTCAATGTTAAATTGTTTCCTTTTATAATAATTTGCACTATTTAACATCTTGAAATTATAATTATTTTCACTACTTTGTGTCTTTCAATTATATTCCTTTCCACTATCCATTTTTTTTAAATATAATTATTTTCTCTAACAGAACCTGAAAGTTCGATGATAATTAGCAACAATATTTCTGAACATCAAAAACAAAAATTTTATCGTGCCACTCTACCGATAATATTTGTTTCCACTAGACGATTGAAGCTATGAAGGTACCTATAAAAAAATCGTGCCCGAAGAGGCTAGGCCACAATTTAATCATACGCTGACACGGCCGCCGCATGACGACACACTCATTACTACCGTCATTAACTTTCTAACGACGCGTATCTTAGCATGTTTAGTGCCGAGTGTGCTCACGCGAGTCGTTTGCCGAGAAATAAAGAGACCTTCGCCCGACGTGATTAACGGATCGTCCTGAATGCGACACGAGATTCGCGCGTCCGCGAGCCAGCCCTTAGCTAGGGCTGCCAGGGGTAGGGTGGAAGCGGGTGAATATCTCGTCCTTGGTCCAAGGAAGAAGAGAGAGAGGGTTCGGGCACGTGCGGGCTCTCGGGGAATTTGGAGGTCGTTGAGAGCAGTGAAAATGATGCCCGCTCGTACAAAATCACCCCTCTCTCTCCGTACTTATGTATGTGTCTGTCGGTATACACGCGTTCGAACGATATCTTCATCCTCTCGACAGACGCTGGAAAACTTTGGTCCTTCGCTCAAGGGCGGCCCCGACTCCTTTTCCTCTCGCCCCTTTCCCTCAAATCTACCCTCCTGCTCGTTCGCCCTCTTTTTCTAACCTCCGTCGCACGTTGAGCCCGCGAGCCGTCGATGCCGTTTTGCAACCCTCCCACGCGCGGGAACAACCCTTGAATTCGCTTTAACGACCCTCGACACCGACGCCTGATTATTTCCACACGTGCGGCCCATGTATCTCGATGTAATACGCGCTGTAAATTAAGCACGAAACGAGTGGATGCTGTTTCGAGAATTAAATTGTGCTCGCACCCTGCGTTCAATGATTGAGTATAGGTAGGCGAGTGCCGAAAGTTATGTAGTTGGCGTGTGGGCGGGAGACGGTGGAGGCTGAGAAGTTGATGTGAAGATTATGGCATTGCGTATATGATTGAGTGCGTGAGTGGGTAAACGTCGAAACAGCGAAGCCGTATAGTTTGATCCTGAGTAATTTAGCTTGGTGGGTTTACGGAGCGGCGCACCTACCGAGAGCAGTTAGCGTCTGACCAATGACGGCTTTTACTACTGCTACGCGCTCAGCCCCGGTTTATTGGAAAAGTAAGATAGTATGACATTTTTTCGTATCGCTAGATTGCGAACTGTTTACTGACCTCCGTGACAAAGTTCGATTTCGTACTGATGCTCAATAGGAAAGTAGGGGGATTGACAGAGGTGTGCGATGGTTTTAGGACGACTCTGCAGATAGGTGGAATAAAATCGTGAATTGTGCTTATGAATATGTGAGAGTTCAGCGCTCGGCAGGAAATGTGAAATATTCCAATGCATCGAGAATGTACTATGTTTTTGTAACCTTCAAATATTCCATATTTGTTTTTTATGATTTGACGATGAATCAGGTAAAATGCCTTAATGCAGCTTAGACGATGTTTACATTGCAAAATAAAAGAACTCAAACATATTTTCCTCACATGAATGTGCAGTTACAAGTAATATTTTCTTGCGAGTCAAAATTTGCTATTTTCAACTCAGCCAGATAACGATGAATGGGCCGAAAAAGACCCTAAAATAGGCAAAAAATGTCAATTTTTTTTTTGTTTCGGACTGATACCGTTCAATAGAGGGTAATTTGCCCTGAAAATAAACCACTTGCCGTGCGCTAAACTCTTCATAATTTCCGAGATATGACGATTTTAAGAAAACAAAAAAAAATTTTTTTCAAAATTTATGATCGCCATTAGTCCCACGTGAAAGTGCGTCTAAAGAGCTTTAAGAAAACCTGTATTACTTATAAGTTTCGTTCACTAGTTTCGACGGGACAGGGCTTTGAAGAAATCGAGAAAATCTTAAGGTATACCCCTTGCCATTTTTGCCAAAACATGATGGGTCACCGATTTGATTGCCCTTTTAACATATCAAAGGGGGTCAAAAATGACTCGGAAAAATGCAAGGCGCACTCCGAAATTCATAATAGTTTCGGAGATATGGCAAAAAATAAGAAATAAGTACATGAAACACGCAGTGGTTGTCGGAAGTTACACTGTTCATACTACTGTGAAGGGATTCTATCTTTGTACAGTTACGCTGTAGAATGAATTCACTTTTTCCCGCCGTTTAACAAGATACAAAACTAGTCAAAATCATCGTAGACAAACTCCTGCATTTTACTTCACAGCGCGTAATTCACTAAAATTAGTAATAGTCTCTACCGGCTCACTTCCAGTAGTAATAAGTCCCGCGAGAAAAGTGTAATATTCGCGCTTACAAGTGATAACGCCCGTGTCTCGTAACGTACGGCGCACTAAAAGAAGCGTATAGAAATGTCTAGTGCGTTTGGGCAATTAGCTCGATTCCAGGAGTTCTCAATTAACGTGCTCGTTCGAGGGTGAATAATGTCGACTGCGTCGTGCCTTCCACCGGGGGCAGAGAGAGAGAGCTTATCTCGACGTAGGTCGAGTGGTAATCGAGAGGTCAGATCTGCGGATGACAACCGAAGGTCAGTGCGATATTTTCGTGCGTGCAGCCCGTCCTTGGGAAGAAAGAGAAAGAGGTCCAAGACGTAAGACGCCCGTGGGGGATGATCGCGGGGGCTGGCTTCGCTCCCTAAAAGCGGCTGAAATATGGCGTAGTTCGAGAAGAACTGGTAGGCGATATTAACAGCGGCACGGTGTTGGTTCGCTTGTATAATGGCCTGCGTAGGTCTCCTGTTACGCTCTAATGAGAGCCGCACGTAATTAGCATGACAAATGCGTTGCGTAGTACTGGGAGGAATCAGACGTTCTACGTAGGAGCGTCCGAAAAAGCGCATCACCTTGACCGTCAATTTGTCTCGGCGACCGAAGGCGACCTTTTGCTGGGCGATTAGTGGGGCCAATGGAAATGATCGCATCGCGTCAGCCTTTGTAAAGGTTGACGCGTTAAAAAGTCGCATTTATCCGCAATCGGGTGACTTTGCAGCGGACGGCTAATCCGCCCATTGTCGGAGCTCCTTTAAACCGATCACTCGAAAGGAAGTGTACCAATGCATTTTGACCTTTTACCTTTAATCTTCGACCCATTTTCTACTTCCGCCGTTTCTTTTGCGCTTGCCTCTTTGCGTTACCATCAACGACACCCACTTCGTACCTCCCACCACTACCATTTACTGTTCACTTCCCACCCTCGCACTACCTCCGATTCTAGTTAGGCGGGAATCGAAAAAGGTCAAGCCTCTACGTGCGTCTATCGCCTCTACTGCGTCAAAGAATGCCAGTTTGACAATCGAAGTCGTAGAATAAGTTTTAGTCACACGCGGGCAAAAACATTGTATAATAAATAATAAAAGACATTATGAAATATACTAGATGATTTTTTGGCTGCCAGACGAGAGTTACTCCTAACTCCACCCATATTGAATAGTGAATTTCAGAATAACCTGGTATTTCTATTATATTGGCAAAAATTCGGCTTCGAAAAAGAAGAATTCCGCAATAGATGTCGCATAATAAGCGTCAGACAGTCGCAGACAGGAACGTTGTATAAGTTCAGGATACCCTGGGATTTCTACTGCAATCGCAAAATTTCACTTGTGCGTTTGTAAATGAATGGCACTGCTTAAATCAAATTCTAGAAACGACCTGTTCGATGTTCATAACCCAATAATCCATGTGGGCGTTATGGGAAGTTCGCTGGTTGCTTGGCATCGGATTATTTCGCCAGCCAATTACTCTCACCCGTCATGAAAAAAATCAGAAATAAAGTTATCACTTTATCAAACACCTGTATCAAAACATCGAGCGCCCAATCCCAAAGCCTTTCGAACAAACCCCTAACGCACACCACAGATCCCAGCGTGCCGAGAGTGAAAGGCCTGGCTGACGTAAATGTAATTTGCAGAATTTGTTCTGCCTACCCCTGCTTTTTCCGTTCAACCCCAAGCGATGCAAACGTTCGACACCAGCCAGTTAGAAATCGGTATTGCAACTTTAGTTCTGTAGAACTGAGCCCGTGGTGCGTAAATACCTGCCTGTTGCTATGGATGAGGAGGAGAATGTGGGCGGTGGGTCGTTGTTAGCTGGGTTGTGCACCCCGGTGGTGCAAGCTCCATCGATCCGACATCCTAGCCGGTGCAACAACCCACGCATACTGATCCCACGTGCCCTTGTAGCTCGCCGGAGGACTACCCAGGACGAGTACCGCATTTCTACGTTGAGCTCGATGCACCTTTAAAGGACACGCGCGTTGAAAACATTTCAGCTGCGCGAAGAGATAATAATACACGGCGGGGGTCGAGAGAACTTTATTTCGCGCAAGTGGGGTTGCGTACGAACCGGCTTGAGAATAGACTGTTTTATATGTGCGTGTTTTTATCTACCTACGCATACCTATGCCTCGACGTAACGATAGTGTGGTTAAAAGTACGTCGCAAGATTTTCATAAAGGGGCGTAACACGTGCCTGAAACATTTTCAAACAACGGCACTTGTTACGCAGGCAAAACGACAGTCGAGTTCTTGAGTGTTTAGTGCCAGATAGTTCGAGAAATTCGAAAAATTGCGAAGACATTCCGTGGGAACGCACAGTTGACGCTGCATGGAAATTTAATTACGATAGTTTTTTACACAGAATTAAAATAATGATTGCAAGGCTTTGGGTGTTTTGCAATTATATTAAGTAAGAGCTACCGCGTCGCGTGGCACGCTCCGAGATGCTTCTTAAAAAGAGCCCTGGCACTAAAACGGTTTGGAACAGTCAATAGCAGTGTAACAGCTGTTTTCGTCGTTGCGCCCGGCGAACATGCACGCGAACTCCCTTTGATCAAATTTGACCTCCCGATATCGATAGCCCCGCACACGCGTGACAGTTCGTGTCTGCGGCGGGCCACGGTGACAGAGACACGAAAGCCGGTGAAATTGCGTATGAAACATCAAAGCGATGTGGGCCGAGTGGTTAGAGCGACGGTCGCGGCGCGTTAGCGAAAACGTGTCTTCTCGGCGATGACGTGTAATGACATTATTGTCTTCGGCACAAAGACCCGATTTCGTAGGCCGTAATTAAGTATCGGATTCGACGTCATTATTTGCGGCAACGGATCAGTGGGTGGGAGCGTGAGACGGCGTGGGGCAAAAATAATGGCCCGCCTGCCGTTATGCACCTGTTAAGCGTAAATTCATTCATACACGGCTCTTATGAATTCCCGGAACTGTTCTGTGCGGTCTTTACCTGTGATACGTGCGAAGGTACTCGCTACCAGGAGAACATGGCCGCGTACAACATACGGATCCTTGCAGGTAAACGCTCCTCCGTTGAAACCCTATTCGCAGAGTTCGCGTACTGCGTCTTATCTTCTCAGTAGCTCCGTACCTAGGTGACCTTGAATCTTGATCGCTTTGACATTTTATACGCAGCTTGCCTTTGAGACTGCTGTGACGCAATATTAACCTCTTGTCTGCGCCGAAGACTGCGCGATCAAAGGAACATGCTCGGCCACGAATAGGTTGAACGTGTATTTAAGGACAGCGAAAGCGTCGTGTGTGGAGGAGGAGAAATATTGTCGTGTGCAGGATATGTGCCGCTACAAGCGAAGCTATTATTTTCATGTACATGAAAATTAATTCTTGCCTTTAATGTTGCTGGTCTCTGAAGGCGAACAAAGACGACGTTATTCGAAATCCTCCATGCGACCGACCATTCGGGATAGACGAAGCTGTTGTTATATATTATAAATAAGCGAAGCTGTTATTTTCTTGTATATGGAATTAATTCTTACTTTCAATGTCGTTCATCTGTTGAGACGGATAAAGACGATGTTGTTTGAAATCCTCCACACGATCGATCACTCGGGATGGTCGCGAAGCAACAGGTACCCTCCACCTCGAACACTTTCCTCGGGTAAATAACGATTGGCAGGTCAACGGCCACTGGAAAAATGCTGGAAGACGTATCCAACTGCGGGCTATCACAATAAACTGACTGCCTTCAAAAAAGCCTTGCCAATGTCGTTCAGCCCACCCTAGCGACGAAACTGAAAGCACACACTTTTCGTCAGTAGGAAATCGAATAAAATGAAAATGCAAACGCCACCCTACAACTTTCGATTCTTCTCCCCTGAGGATTTTTTTCTTTTTTTAACCTTCGACCTTCCTCCTCGTTGACCGTAAATAAATAAGGCCAGTCGTCCGGTCGTCTGTGAGCAGAAAAACGCAATCGACTTAATCGCCACCGACGGCCAGTGACTCAGGGTGCTAATTGGTGCGCCTTATTAATTTACGAGCGCGATTAATTAACCGGCGAGCGCGTCGCTAGAGAGTGCACGCTAAGTGCGGAATGAATTCGCGTTCGACTTTGACATAATTAGTGTAGCCTTGATTTTCTGGAACGTTTCCAGCGTTTCAACTTTCTGGAAATTACCGTAGAGCGTCTATCGCTGACGACACTACGCTCCCATACATTGTGCTTGAAATTGGGTGTCTGAGAAAAATGACATTCGCGCTCGAGGCTACGAGAGATCAACGTGAGGGCACGCGCGTAATTTCTTAATCAATTTCAACGATTTGTTCTACCGGGAAGAAGTGGAGGAAGAAGAAATCTTATTAGTCATCCGCCATTCCGCGGGCGCCAAAGGCAGCGGGCGACTGCTGAGTGTTAAGAGAGGTTAACATTCAATTTCCGGCAGCCGTGCAGATGCGGCGACGATACACATTCGACGCGAAATTTACATCCCACGGTATCGTGCTCCTGTAATTGCCTCGTTTACGGCTGAAACGCGCTCGTAAGTCTCGTAGTACGTGTTCCCGCATGCTCAGAAAATGCTGGGAAGTGTAACTCGCGTTCGACGAAGCGGTGAATCACAAATCAAAAGATGAGCCAGCTGGTTGAGCGTGGCTGAATCCAAAACCCCACGTCGTGCGAAATTATTCAAGACCTTTCAGACAATTTCAGAGATTTCGAAAATTGTTATACGACTTAATATTATAATTTTGTCCATGGAAATAACTATAATTTAATAAATCATATGTACAAGTACGTGGCGATGCATAATGAGACTAAATTCCCGGCGTTAAAAGCATATACATTCATATGTTATGCAACATAAATGTTCTTCTCATACCACATTCTACATTTCCTTCAATTTTAAATTTTTTTACATTTTTTTTTAAAGACATTTAGTAAATCCCTTCAGAAGATGCTACGTAACACCTGTTGGAACGTCGTTACGTTAGTTTACACACCTACATAAACGCACAAATCTTTCCCGATACACGTAGCCACAAAATATTTCCTCTCGCATTAAATTCGGGCGATCCATTATAATTTTACTGATCGCAGTAAATACCGCTGGCCACGACTGTGATCATATAACGCGAATATACGCTTTCCACCGGTGGATTTTGCGTTCCGTTTTACCGTGACGATTTCCGACCGCACGTCAGGGCGACTTAATTGGCAAATTCAGTTCTCTTAGCGTTGCCACGTACGCGCATCGACGCCGGAAAACGGTACAGCGGGCAGTTGATATCAGCCCGCGCTCGGACAGTCACTTTGTCCAAATGCCAAGGATAAATTCGAGCGCCTCTCTGGCGCGATTAATTTCAGTTAATTAGTTTGCCTCGGCCGGCGAAATTGTGAGCCGAGCGCGGAGGAAGAAATTATTAACCGCGCGCTGACCTCAGGCGGCATCCTTGCCTGACTTCACCTCGTGGCCACCCTGAAAAATCGTGTCAAGGACAATGTGGTCGCTATAATGTCGCGTATAATGCGAGTACTACAATAACGTGGATAGATAGGCCGGGATAGCCTCAAAGCAGGAGATATCGCGTTAATCCACTGGCACGTGCTGCCAGTGTCAATGCCCAGTTGGGTTAAACACATATACGGGACATTCGTACAACGAGTGTAACGCGTATGAAGCGTACGTATGATGTATGTGCATGTGCGTGGACCTACGACATTAATGATACTAACTAGGTGCTACGGTTACACGTTATGCACGCATGCCAAGGTGTGGGGTATGCATAATGCATGCATGACACGCGGCACAGGAGCTGATGACATTGAATAATATTTTTTTTCCTTATTGAAATAGGTAGAAAATCTAGTCAAAACAGTGTACAAAGTAAATCAAAGGATGGGTACTTTCCCGTAGGAACTTGTGAAAAATCCAGACTACTCCTCAAGAGGAGGCCTATGGGACTCGAAATACGAAGGTGATTAACATTGAAAATAAATACGTGAAGTATTCCACTATTTCATGCCGTCTTCGGGATGTACGCATTCTGCGTTATGTCTAAATTTCACGCATTGCCACAGAAATGTATTATACATATGACATATGCGTATAGACGGGTACGTGGACGTAAGCAGCAGCCGCGTATAGTGAAGCGTGGCACAGGGTTGTTTGCTAACGAGAAACGAGGGACCGTGGAAAACGAGAAGTGGCACGAAAGTTATTGCGACCGATACATCAACGTTTGCGTGTGCACCGGTTGTATCGTGGGAGGTGCCTTACCACTAACCATGTGTATGTTCCGAGGCGAAGGGTGCTGAGTGGATGGCACGAATGTTTTGTACTGGGCAGATGTTTGGTCGTTATTACGAAACCATACGCACATCTATACGTTCCCGTGGCCACAAAAGAAACTGTACACGCGGTCATCATTAATCAGCGTTTGCAGAAACGGAAAAGTCCGAAACAACATCGAACATATTTCAAGTTAATAAATTTGGAATTTATCGGTTCGTTACGGGGAAAACCCTGAATGTAAGGCAAATCTCAAGTGTATGAATTAACAAAGCGCGTTGATACGCGTGGCAAGTCATACTTGATAAGTTTACGCACCTCAGGTCGACCCCCTGAAATTCTGCCTCATTAATTCGGCGAATCTCTCCGATTAGTCGTGCCGCTAATTGCGCGCAATTTCAAGCAATTAGACGTCCTCTGTCTTGGGCAGGCAGCGGTGCAGGTTAGGCCATTGGGAGACGTAAATTAATCGAGAGATAAACCGAACTCTCCGTCTCCGCTTGCTCGTACCAATTACCAGCCGTCACTGATTCTCCCTTTAATGTTGTTCAACTCTCCGCTTTCCGCGTTTCAGCCACTGACGTTCAATAAAATCATACTCCTGCGGGGTTAACAGCGTGCAACTACCACTTCCGGCGTTATCGCGCTACTACGGAATGTTAAAGTTTTGTAACTGATTTCTGCGCGAACTGATTGTCCGTCATCTTACTAAACAAGTTACACTTAAATGGCTGCGATGTCTCATATCATAATATAATAGGCGCAGGAAAAAAATTGTGTGGAAATGTAAAATTAATTGCAGAGCTATATAATTCTATTAAGCACGACGCCGTCATACGTTAGGCCGGATCATTCCAGGGAATGGAGCGTCACCTGCTTGATTAACGAGCCGATCATCCGGAGCATAAAGAGCCATCGATTCGATTTCGATCTACGAAGGACGATTTCTCTTTCTTTCCTCGCCTTGACGGATACGGGCTGGACGCAGAAAGCTAAGAAACCTTGAAAAGGGGGTCGCACCTGCGAATGCTGCTTTACACTGATCTCCGAGTTTTCGAAGCTTCTTTTTTCCGGAATAATCATATGCAGAATATTAGCAAAATTGGTACTCAGCCTACAAAAATTCCATTGAGTGCTCTAGGTCTATGAGCTGCATTTGTGTCAATTGTAAAAATCACCGAAGTAATTTTCTCGCTTTAAGAGAAATCAGCTCCAAGGCACGCGCGCTCGGCGCAATAAAGGGAATGGTCCCGATGAAAAAGAAGAGGAGGAGGAGTAGAAAAAAATACGCGTATGGGGGCAGGTGGTTTTGTGGCCTCATGTGAAACACCTGCCCTGCCCGAAATATGGTCCTTACGACTTCTGTCAGGAACGTGCCGAGAGAGAAGAAACGGGATTCGCCACGTGTCCGGTTCACTTGATGCCTCTGGGTTGAGTAATAATTGTATCCAGGCATATGCCTGACGAACGGTTTTGTGGACAATAGAACAAAAAGACGAGACTGGACAGGAATCAATAGGCCTCCTGCAACACGTTTTTTCTTCACTATGATTAAAAAGTCGATAGAGGTTGAGCACTTACGATTTCATAAGCATTTCGTATCTATCGAACAATAATGGAGTCAAACAGAATACTGCAGCATACCTTCAGCTCATGCGAGCATTATGCAAAGACATCGGTATAAAAACTAATCAATTAAAATAAAAAATGGGCTGATGCAACATATCAAAAACATATTCTTAGAAAATTCAAACAGGAGGATCTCACACCTATTCGCATAAAAAGTTGGAAATACCATGCACCGCACACGAGTTTACCACAAATCCAACTGAAACAAATGCACTCCATTAAAAAAAAAAAGTGTAAAATCGCACACCGAGAAGTGCGTTAATTCATATTATGCAACAAGAAAAGTGAAGCAGGTGCAATTTCATAATTTCATAATCAAAGCGCACACGGGACAAGAAATTATATAAAGTGCCATTATATATAAAGTATACATAAACCATTGAGCGTTTGAGGAACAGATGTTGAAACGACTGATGAATAACTTTGATTACAGAACACTTCAGCATATCTTAGACACATACGGACATCCCAAAGAAACAATAGTACTCAATTAATAAATTTAAATAAAAAATTAGCTGATATAACATTTCATAATGATCATCTTATACCATAACTTAATTCAGCGTTGAAATACCTGACGTTGAAACGGCTGTTTGGTAATTCATTTCGATAGAATCATGCGACGGTTTTGAGCTTTCACGTTTCACGGAATAAACTGTCTGAAGACCTGCACTAGTGTCACTCTATATAATGGCGTAAAACAGGATATTATATACAACCACGGGCCCGTATTCCGTAACCCTGTGCACGGCTCGGTGACCTACATACAGCATGGGGCAAGATATGCTCCCGCCAGTCATGTACTGACTCGGGGTGTCTGTCTGGCGTGACGACCCAGAAAATCGGTGGTGTTACGCTGTCCATGAAACACCTGGCTACAATCGGGTTCACGTGATCCACGACAGACGGTCGTTCGGACCTTGATCGACTCCGGAGATCGTTGGAAAAATACGAAAAGCAGAATTCATAACCGTATTTTTAGAAAAACGTTCATGCATAGTTCAATGAATATTATTCTCTGGTTGTGCAGCGGAAGGGTAGTAAAAGAACCTTTGTTGCAGTCGTATAAAGTATTTCTTACGTGGATGACCTGATTGTTTGGAGAATTTCGTTTGAAATCGAACTGTGACATGAGACCGCGTCAACGTTCATTAAAGCTGGACGGTTTGAGACGTCCCGAATACCGAAAGCAAAATGTGGGATGCGAAATTTTGGTGGCCGCTCTTTTTGAAGACAAAGAACACGAGTACCAGCAGCATGAGGCGGGGAATATCGGGTTACGTCGTCGTTCTCCTGTTCTCCTGGATGCCCAGCGTTCGGGTGGTCCGAGGAAGAAAAAGACTTTTTGGCCGCGGACCGTTGGTGCGGTTGACCGAAGCATTAAGAAACGCTCGGGAAATCTGTTTTGACCCGAAACTATCCTATAATTCCATATTAATCTTGAACGCATGATCCTGTCCAGTATCTGGCACGTCACGTGTGCTGACGCGCAAAGATACTAATTTTGTTATCCGTTCTTGCATCTGCTGCAGGAGGAACCTGTGGCGAAACTTTCATACATAATAATGCTAGTATCGAACGTGCTGAAGGCTGAATTCACGAACAGATCTGGAAGATTTTCATTACGTCCGGGGGTTGGATCCTACTTGTTTCGCATTCGCCACACGGAGCCAATTATTGGAAGAGCTTCCTCGGCACACGACGTTCATGGCCTCACCTTGAAATGGATGAATAGTCGATCGGGCGTCTCCTGAAGATACGATTAGAACGTTTCAATGGCGTCGTTCTTCTCGCCTGTAGCCGCTTAGTGAAACCAATTGCCGCTGTCACCATCGACGAAGGACAATGCCGCAAAAGTAGGGTAACGTTGCCATATAGTTAGAGGATGATCTTGAGAGTGATGAGAAAGTGAGGAACAGAGACGAAGAATCGATGATCAATAGCAGAGTAATAGCGACTATAACGTTCGATTCTTTAATTGTCAATGTGATATGCGTATTGACGGCAGCAAAGTATTTGGTTACAGGCATATGCAGTATTTAGAACACAATCGTAAGAGTGATGAAAAAACTAGAAACGGAGACGAAAAATCGATAAATTATGCTAGAGTAACAGTGACTCTATAACATTGCATTTTTAAGTTGTCAACATAATATGCGTACGGAGGGAAGCGAATTTGATTACAGGCATATAGTGCAGTAATTAAGTTCGACGCATAGATTTTATGTCTCCAAAAGATCACTTATGCTCCACGCCACATTGGCTAATCGATAACCAAAAGCGAACGACGTAGTTGCTCCCACATGAAAGTTAAGCAAAAAGCACGGTTGCACGAGAAAATCAAGTTAACGACGAGTGGGTCTAATGTCGCGAGGGCAAATAGACGCATAACGAGAGAGAGTGAGAGAGAGAGAGGGAGAGGTGAATTTTGCAAGAGGGCAACCGTCCTTGGACAAGGTCAATATGTGCGTGCGTGGGAGTTAATTATTAACAGGACCGTGAAATGTAATCAATGACCTAGACGAGCCGAACCGCAGTACCGACGACGCGTTCTGAAAAATGTGCAAAAATTCTTTGTGCTATTTTTGTGCTCATATCTTTTTACAAATACCTTTTGTTTTGGAATTAATCGTTTCAAAGAACAGCTTGTTATGGTGTTGTGCGAGATATCAGACTTCGTTTTTTATGTAAGTGACCAAAGTTCTTATGCGATCGCGTAAAAAAATATATATTAATTTTTTTTTTCATCAACCTTATTTGATTGCATTGGGGGTGGTTGAACTGAAGAACGCTTTGTTTTGGTTGCTGTCTTACATATCACACTTCGTTTTTCGGCGTGGGTCAGTACAACCACCCCGAAGCCAGTAAAATAACTTCGACAATGAAAGAAAAATTGGTACTTGGTATTTTTTTGAAACAACGAAGAAAGACGGCAGTATCTGCCCCGCTGCCCATAGCGCACGCGAATATAACTCGCATTCGTCATCCACATAACATCTTCCTGCGATCCTGGCATTTTCCATAACGAGGCATCTAGTTTATTCTCGTCTAGATCGACAGGTTGGGTCTGGCGAAAGGCGCGGCTTCTTGTGGCTAGCGGATTCAACACAAGCGAGAGGGACGGAACGACGCAAGAGAGATAAGCTGCGCTCGTTAGAAGGGTAAGACGGGA
Source organism: Cryptocheilus praepositus (assembly GCA_033815515.1). Taxonomy (NCBI): domain Eukaryota; kingdom Metazoa; phylum Arthropoda; class Insecta; order Hymenoptera; family Pompilidae; genus Cryptocheilus; species Cryptocheilus praepositus. The sequence continues at coordinate 4,848,921 of JAWWQZ010000256.1, read as the reverse complement.
GGCAGCGTAGGGGGTTGCACGCGAAGTGGGCGAGACGGCGGTAAAGAAAGAAAAAGAGAGCTAGAAAGAGTTGCGAAGGGGTTACTGACGTCATGATGACGCAGTGGCAGCCGTTTCTGTCTTCCTACCCTAGCCCCAACCCCTTTACGCCCACCCTCCTCTTTCCGCCAACCCCGCATCCACTTGCTCTCCGTCACATCTGTCCTACGACTGACATTGACACTGCTCGTGCATCGATCTGTTCTCCGGGGGTGAATCGGGGTGAGCGAGCGGGGCTTGAGGGTCAACCGTGTTTTCGCAGCGCGACGCCGTTTGATCGGAGGTCATCGAAGCGCTTTTCCATCTGAGCTACGTAGCAGTCAATATGCGACATACACCCCCTGACAAAAGTTCGACCATCTTGCACGCCCGACATAAAGGTAAATTTAATGTAGGTAAAATTGTTCGTTGGACGTGGCGATGGTATTCAAATCAAATCCAAAGGGTAGTAGAGTAAATCTCAAACGTACTAAAATCAAATCGAAAGGGTTGCAATGTGAATAAAAAACGTACTAACATCAAATTTGTGTCCGGCAAAAATACCTGATAGAACTGAAAGACTCAAATATGCGTCCGACGAAAACGATGCGGGTATATATGCGCCGTGCGAAGATGTCTGATAGAGCGGATAGACAACATGCGTTAAAGCGAACATTAAAAATTATTTTTCCACATCCATATTTATGTGAGAATTTGTTTGCTTCCGACCGCCCAATCGGCTGAAAACAAAGCTTTTTCAATGATTTCAACATGCCCTCTGTAAGGGGAAGTACCACTCTTAAGTAATGTGACAAAAATATGTGAAAGAATTCAGTTCCATTCAACGATCAATGATCGTTATTCATGAATATAAAGCTTTGCTTCCAAAATTCGTTTTGCAATGATAAAAATGACGTTACTTACACAGTATTCGACAATATTGACTCGAGGTACTAATTAGAGCACCGTGCTGTCAGAATAAGACTTGAACAAAGTTTGTGCAAGAACCTGGTTTCTGCAAACTTGCGATCGGGGGTGTATGCTGCAATAGAGTCCGCGTGTTCAAACGCTCGTAGCGTTTGACACTATACAGATCAAATGCAATTACGCTTGCGATATGACACTACAGTTACATTTCTCTTAGCCGTTCCATCTCTACCCGCATTCAACGAAAACTTCGCTCGTGAAATGTCGGGGAAGGTCTTTCGGTACATACGCGGACCTGTGCGGAATAGATTGGTCGTATCCGTCTTGCAGCTGAAACCTCTTTAATCGCGGGTCCCTGCATTTTCAACTCATAGCACATCCGTTTACCTTAACGAGAAAACTTCGCAACGTCCCAGAACCCGAGAGGTACAGAAGGAGAGGTAGAGAGAATGCTCCCGTGACCTTAAACCTCATCCACGACGAATACGCCCTTGACACGCGCCAGGCAATTGCGATGCAGCTCAGTTGCATCCCAGGCTATGAGCTATAACTAAAGCATCAGCTCGTTTCCCAGCTAACTTCGACGGAAAGCTCTCTTTAATAAAATCTGCGGAAATCAGACAATCATCGTCGGCAGTCATAAATCTACGTCTCAGCCGTTCGCTCGACGCTGGAGTCCTTGATACTGGATTTCTTGAGCCAAATTACAGGAACTATTATGATGTAGTAGCTATTATTTAATACAGCACGCAAAAATAATTATTTAGTCAGCAATATTATAATCATTTTTTAGTAGCAACTTTTTCTGACTACTTATTCATGGAACGAAATGCATATATGGAGTATCTGCGTTCTTTTTTTTGCAATAAACGTTGTCAGCGATTCGATGCGTGAAAATAGAAAAAGGTTGTATGAAAGTCAACAAATAAGGCTTTGTTACAAAGTTGATGAATATCCGCGTATTCTTCGGGTAAAAATTACATGTAGCATTTCCATCATTGGTGTCCCGATCATTAATTGCCCATGGAGTAACGTACGCGTTGAACAAAAGATATAGCAGGGTATGCTATGGTCGAGAAGAGCAAACTGTGCAATCCCGCATTTTACTACGCGTGTTGCATGAGAAGTACGTTACACGAAATACTCATAACATCTTCCGCGCGTTGCAGGAACTCGCGTTACACGGGAGTCTACCCGCACATAAAAATACCGCCTGTACAGTCCTACAACAATGAATACCGCCCCAACCGGCTACATTTAAGTAAATTACAATAAAGTTGAAATGAAACACATCATCCCAAGTCAATTATACGCGCATCAGCCACTTGGCTAATTACCGCCGAGACGTTTTCCACTTACTGCAAGTGAACTTCAATCGTCTTAACTCGATCATAACCCGCAGCTCAACGCATCGATGACTTCCATTTTGCGCGCGCAGAATTTAAGGGCCGTTTCGCTGTGTCGAATTGGCGACGATTGACGGGGCGGAAAAAGAAGACGAGGATTTCTGGCTTGCATCGCGTTGAATCGAGGGCAGTCGTGGAACGAGAGAGACGACAGCCGTGGCTGTAATTCACGCACATGCGCCAGGTGAACGGACGACATGCACGCAACCGGTGTCCAATGTCTCATTGTTCGAGCGCGCGACCTTGCGTTTTCACGCAGCCGCACACGTGCCAGAAGATTTATTCCGAGCGGGTGCTCGCTCCCGCGTTTCTGCGACTTTTTGGAGAAAAACCGCTGGCAGCGTTACAGAGTCACGCCCTCGCCGCATCTTGATGGGGCTCGCAAAAGCGAAATGGCTAATGTGTTTCGCGCGACGACGCGTACGCAGGCGGACGTCTGAGTTTTAGCACTCGATGAATGAGAGAAGCGGGGGTGGGCGGATGCGGTTTGCACGGAATTTAGAAGACGGTGCGAAGTTTAATCTTTCGCACACAACTGTCCGTTCTTGGGGGATAGTATACATATATATATATATTGTATACAGTTGAATCCTCGGCGCTCAGCTGTCCATTTTAAGAGGACATGAAGACATGGCATGTTGTTATTGGAAAATACATGTGCAAATATGAAATTTGTGCGATTATTTACTTCCTGGTGATTTTCTCTATTGTAAGCAAACGGAATGAAGTAATTATTGTACATATAAAATGTATGTAGAATACACACAGACACAGTGGCCGTTGTCGGCTGTGGCTTTGTAGATCCGTGTCGAAGGTGACGCATTGCATTTCAATATAGCAATTTTTGCATATCGGAAAGCATTGCAGTTTATTCCAAGAATTTACTCGTGGTGTTATAAATATATGCTTTGACTGTTATTAAACTCAACTTGTATTTGATCAATTATGTAGCAATAAAGTGTCATGTAAAATAAAATTAAAATGAAGTATTTATTTCCGACACTAAACCGTTTTATACGAAAAGACGTGCTACTCATATTACATCATGAATAAACATGTTTAAATTAATTATACCGTGACTGGCAAATATTGCGCTCATGCGTTTCAAAGTTTGCATGTAGCTGCGTCAACGACACGGCTGATGTTTGATAGTTTGCGTCGATACAGATTGAAGTCAAAGTTGCGGTTTGACCATAAGTGCACTACGCGTAAGATAATAGAACAATTGCGGTGAATAGTCGACCGCCACTGGTGCATGCATACGGTTAGATGTATAGCTGGAAGAAGTTATATAGAGTCATTGTTTTCCTCGACACGGCACTGGCACGGTCCCGCGACGGCATAAAAGGGGTACCATTAATTTATTCGCTGATAACCGCCTCCGACCTTGGCCTTGTGCGTCATATTTGGATTATATCCACCCGCGAAGCGTGAGTCACTGCGGATTTGCCGATGCCACTCGTAAAATGCTTCGTAAAACGCAGCGCACGTGCGCTCGTGCGTAGGAATTGTCGTTTCGATATTTTTAGGTTCGATCGAGGCTCGGGCGAAAACGTGCTGTAAAAGAGTCGGTGACGAAATGCGGCCGTTCGATAATAAAAGTTGCCAGTTTGTAACGGAAGTGGTTAATGGCGGAAATAAACGATGCGCAGCGTGCCAATCAATGTAAAATATAAGAACAGCTACAAGTAGCTGCAATAAACGTAACTAGCAGATCGTCAGTTGAATATGGACTGTGCGTGTCATCTGAACATTTCAGAATAATAATCGATCGGCGCGTAGAGTTTAAACGTGCACGAAATCTAGATCCTATATCCGCGTCATTGTCAATTGTTAGCTGATAACGAGCCAATTATCGTTTTATTACCATATAGCGCATCGAAATTCCAGGCTCGAAGGACAGCATGTGGCTCTTGTCCAGATGTTGACTTTCCAGGAATAGTACGCCTCGCACCGTAAACGAAGGAATGCAAGTGCAAAGTGCCATTGAGCGTTATGTTCACACGAGTAAACCGCGAAACCTTTTGGAGAGGAGTGCCAATTATTGGCGGAACGTTCAAGGCATCCGCTTTACATTGATTTACTGACCTGTACATTACTATACTCAGTAACACATGTGTCAGAGAATACGTGTCAATTTCAATAAGTCCAATAAGTATGCCCGCGACAAAGGTGTCACGTCATTTAGCTGCAAGAAAATTTCAGTCGCTCGTTCGGAATAGAAGAAATTATGAAATGTATTAGGAACAACTGTTTGTGTGAAGTATACACTAAACTGAAGCCCTTTACCTTATTGTTTGATTTGTCATTGAAATAATTATCCGCTCTACACGTTTCAAAACACCAGCGGCTTCCTCTCCAAGTGCTTACTGTCTAATTTCGGTGCACTTCCAGCTTTACTATATTGGCGGTGTTTTTATAAATAGTAAATTTTACAAATAGAATAAATTTGTAGTACAGCTTGTAATACAAATTGGATAAATTTTACAAATTCCAAATATACCGCTACTTTGGTGAAATTGGGAGTGCACCGAGATTAGACGAGAAAAACAAATTAGCTCGTGAAGAGAGAACCCTTGGGGTTTTAAAACATCTAGAGCGGAAAATTGTTTCAATAAAAAGCAAACAAGCGAAAAAGGGCTTGAGTTTATCAGAACAGAAATAGTGATCGCATCCGCGTACTTTAACGATTTCAGCCGCTGACAGACGGAATATCGCAATGCAGGCGTAGGTTCGCATCCGCGTCTCGCCGGTCTGATTCGAGAAGAATGCAACGCGACCGTTCTCTAACGAGTGACGTTGCCGTCGGTTATCCGACAATAAAAATAATTTGGCGATGAATGAGCGTAGACGGTGAGCTCCGACGCAGGGAGGCCCGAAGTAAGATATTTTTATTGGGCGTCTGCAGTCTGGACGCAGACTGTAGGCCGTTCAACCCAATCCGCTCATTGCTGCTCAACCAATCCATACCGAAGGGATCCTCCGTTTCTTCGATTCCCCTCTTCACCTAACCTGAAGACACATGCTGAAACGGCCGCCGTTAAAAACTGTCAGCCTCACGACAGCCGTAATTCTGCGGGTATCCGCCAATAGTTTTTCCCACGGCTCCCTCATAAATCAACGCGTGCTAATTGCTCGTGATATTCGTCGTCGCATGACAAATAGCCGCCATTAGTCTCTCTGGCCTGCGGCAAGGGCGCGGTTCACTCAGAGATTTCGAATTCCGCGCCAAGTAGTTTCCAAGTACTCGAGTGTTGAGTGGTGTGTTATATTAAACCTGATTTATAATAGTAGACAATGAGATAAAAGCTCCTGTTTGATTGAAACATGCAAGTCGACGTTGTCACAAATAAATAAAAGTAATGTGTCAAGTGACGAGACAAGAAAACGCTTAACAACCGAACATCTACTCCCGACGAGGGAGCACTAATAAAAGATCTCAATCGATATTCATTTTTCATTCAAACGAGAGCTTTCCTCATTATCCACTAAAGTACTGAAAGTGGTGAAACGATTTGTTAAGCATTCACCGAATCGCGAAGCAGCAGTACCATCGGGTCAACCCCACACCTTCATGCCTGTGGCCCAGCAGCAAACCCTACTAAAACAAAAGTTCCAGCCTTGAAACCCTCGTATTCCTCCTGCATCCACTCCGCCTCCCGTGCTTCGCAAAATCACTCTACTTCAACCGACCGCTCGATCGTCGCCCGTAAACCGAAAACCGCGTCTCGATCCGGCGAGCCGTCATCTCGAATTTCATCGCGGTCCATTCAACACCGGCCGCCACCGGGGCGCATCTGTATATCGTCACGGCACTGGTATAGAGTCAGATCAGTCGCGTGGGTGAGTCTGCCCCGTTGGAGGGGATGGGGGGTTGGCGTTGAATAAAGAGAAGCAGATAGGACAGAGGGGACGGCGAAAGAGTCGGGGCACGGGAGTGAGAGCACGTAGAAAGAGGAAGAGGAAGATGAAACAACTGCGCTGCTGAAGAGCAGACCGAGAAGGACGCACGATCGGAACGGACGGACAGGGATGCACCGACCTTGGAGGGATTTTTGCGTCTACCGTCGTACGTTCACCCCGGGAGCCAGAGCAGAGCGAACGTGGCGTGGTGCACAGGCGTGGTGCACTGCGAAACGAGGCTCCCTCTTTTCTCCGTTCTTTGTCTCCTCCGTTGCCCTCCCCCCTGCCCATGCCCTTTTTTCTCCCGTCTTCGTTCCAGCTTACTCAAGGCTCAAGCTCGCCGGGAATCGGTCGCCTCACCCCTCGAGAACCCCGTTCAGGGGCACGCAGATGCTCAGGGGCGGATTCAAGGTAACCCGCGGTGCACGGAGGGAAGAATGGACGCGCGATTGAGTCGTGAGGACCCGTGAGTGTGGCCGCTCCGGATAACGAGTAGAAAGTAAAACGTGTTTCACGCAGTTGGATTAATCCTTATAAACGGCGCAGGCGTTTTTTCATGGACTACGGATGGCAGTGTCAAGTTTAAGCGAGCATTCATGCATAGACGGTCAACTGGCACGTTTGAGAAGAGTGGATGCTGTCAATGTTGTCACTTACGCACGCGAGTGACTGACGTTCACGGCACTTTGGGTTTCCATAGAAATTCTTGTCAAATGTGTAGGTTAGCACATAATTACCCCAGAAACTCAGCCACGTTGGTAGATTATGGCAGCAGCATACATACAGCTTCCAAATACTACTACAGATGTGTGCTTGGTAATACGTATTTCATGTTCGAAGAATTCAACAGAGATACTATTGAGAAATAAGGTATCCTTAATTCTCGCCCCCTAACACCCATTCCTTTCAATCTGACATCTAGTTGAACCAGCTATCGACTTCATCTTCAAAAATGAAACCTCGACTTCTGGAACCGCTGGCACCGACAGTGCCTTAATGAGTGCAATAAAGGGATCACCGGGATCCACTGCATCAGGTTCCATTGTCAACGATGCACCACATGGTGCATCGCGAACATCGGCCGTCCCTGCTGACCGATGCGTCAGTCAGATTAGACTGCACGCACGCATGCACGCACGTATGCACGCACGCATGCACGCACGTGCGTGGCGTGTGTCTAATAGCGCGTGCATCGCTCTCGATAGAGAGCGCGCGGAGGTCGTGACCTTGTTAGCCAGCTGCGGAAGGGTTGGTCCCCGGCCTCCGCGAGATTTACCGGCAGCCAGATCGGAAAAGTGATAGAGTACGAGTGCGGGGACTACAAATGGCGAAGGAGAAAAGGCGAAAAGGAGAAGCGCGTAATTAAAGATACGCTCGATAAGACACGCGGAGTTATAAGTGGGGCTTATCAAATAATTGCGGATACTAAAGAGAAAGTGTTTCGATGCAAAGAGCTGAGAGTGTTGAATCAAGCTTAAGCAAGGGAATTTCGCTGATTAGAATTTAGGTGTCGGGATCAGTGTGGTTTGAAAATGGAGGATAGAAGTTGGGGCTAGACGCGTTCGAGAAACTGTGTAATGTCGGTTAATTACGGATGCCTTTCGCGCATTCCCCTATCGTCACGACCGTGAACCCGCAAACGATGAAATGTGTCCAGCTATAAATAACTGTCCTCCCGATGTTCCTCTCCTTGTTACACGATAAAAGGCGCAACGGCACTCTCAACGTGCCCCCTGCGCGATCTGCTCAGACCTCGGCGATAATTTTTTCTGCCCGCAATCGCTAGTGTTCATTTTGAGAATTCCAGCGAATTCACGTAGAACAAGCCGCGATCCCGCTCGGACGTTCCGATAGAATGCACTCGCCACTGCGGTTCGCTCAAGTGCTCGTCTGTTGGGAGATTACGGCCTGACCTTGTCGAAAGTCTGTCCGTCAATGAACCAGAGGTCAGTCTTAATTAGTATGAGAAGCTGGACGACCATTGTCATTGAATTAATTGCCTCCGTTCAGCGGTAGATAAGCCTCTCCGTTACTTACAACGGACTGGCAATAATAAAATGCAGCAGACGCATGAAACGTTAACCCATTAACATACTTAACAGCATATCATCAAAAAATGGATCAATTTTCGCAAAAAAATGGAACACCCCCTTATTATCTAGCCAGTCCTCTAACCTTAAACAGGTAGTGCATACCTACTAATTGCTACGATTTCGTCATACAGGGTGTCTGAAGCTTTCTTGACAAACAAACAAACTCAATTGGTATTCTCTCACAGAGACTTAAATGTTTTCATCACGTAAACCGCATACGAAATTAATGTCCGTGTATTCTTCCTTTCAAAATACATTTAGCATTTCCGTTATTTATATTTCGCAAAGAACTGAGAATAAACTACAAGAGAATAAGTGTCACACGTAGGTAAAATAAAAGTACTTAACCGGCGAACTGATAGTGAACATGGCGTAGATAGACGTAAGCTAGGCAGATGGCACTCTGACTGAGAGAATTAGGTGATTTTACAACTTATGATATACCTTTACAACAAAGAATTGTGAAATAACGACGTGACTAAATGCAATAAATGAAATTAAAATATAACTTATTAAATCAAATGTATTACGGTGTAAAACACATTCGGAGAGCGTAAATAGAATAACCGCTAATGAACGAGTATGCGGAAGAAAACAATTACGACACGCAATGCACTGATTAAACATCTGTGTACACGCACACAAACAATCCGCTAAACTCTCAGACACCCTGTATATCATATTCGTCTACAGTTTAGTTTCCACAAAGGCGCACAGCGATTTATCGCGACCGAACACAGTGCGAGGGGACGTTCGCAGGACGTTGGGCCCGAGCGCATTCGAAATGATTCGCAAGGGTCAAAGACCAGGATCGGACCCTCGGTCGCAAATCCGGGCACTTAAACTCCCGAAGGCTGCCGGGCTGGAATGGCACGTTACACGCCGTTCTCCCGTCGATGGAAAAATAAAGGTGCGTGTGTGGGAACGAGATGGCACGACCTCGAAGGGCGCGGCCGAGTTCAGGCTAGACTGAAGCTGCCCTTGTGCCTAACCGACCTTGAGACGACTCGCCCTACCCTGACTCTTCTCCGCCGCGACGCCAATTCTTGCCCCTCGCCCTGCTCGTCCTTCTCTTCATCTCCGAGCATCACGCCTTCATGCGCACAAAGAACGGCCGATTCCTAGAGACGAGGCACCTCGCCGTCTCTCCCGCACGAGGAATTCTGATAGCGGAATTTCATCGCGGACGAATGACAAAGGGGTTGCATCGAGGCACTGTCGAACGACATGCGGCGGAGTAGGAACAATTTTTCAGACGTGCGAGAGGCTAGTTGGTAACTAGCGGTATATGTACTGAGAGGCCATCGTTCTGAATGTAGATGCTTCACACTTTGACGGCCGCGCATTTAATTGAACAACATCTAACTCTCCGACGATCTTCCAGCATACGCTATGGCAGAAGAATTATTCGAGACAAATCGAAATCATGCATGCATGAGAGCGATCGTCAGTGTTGAATGTTCAACTCTGGTGCATTAAAATTTTTGAGATGAGACTGTAGGCATCGATTAATTTAATAACCGTCGGTATATGCTGTTGTATAGGGATTATTATTGACAAAGCGAAGTTATGATTACGCGATGCCGGCGGATAACTACTGATCAGCAAAGTTGCGTCTACGTGGTTGCGGTTGTCAAAGTGTTCAGGGAGAACGTGATCAGTGGGGTGTTTTGATTTGTCACGCTTATTGGAAACTCGAATATTGTAGTTGCGATATACGGAGCACATCTGTTCAATAAAATAAATTCCATGGTTGTTGCAGGGTATTAAACTGTATTTTGAGAGCAAAAAATTTAATTCCTATGTTTCCGCCCGGGATCGAACCGGGGACCTTGTGCGTGTGAAGCACACGTGATAACCACTACACTACGGAAACGTTGAGAATTATTTTCTAGTTCGTCGTCTTCCAGGGTGGCTAAGCTTCAAGAGCGACAATGTGGGAAAATATATCATAACGATGCGTTAATCTAATTATACTTCATTGATGCAAATGTCTCGTATTCCATCAACTTGTTGTAACACGTCGTCAATAATCAATGACAATCGTTGCAGTTGATTGACTGATTACAGAACGAATATCGGTTCCGATCAATTAAATCCTCTGATCCCACTGCGAATGCGGTTTCTCGTCGATGTGGCGAAACGCTAACGATTTATCTCGCCATAATGGAAAGCCGGGCAAACTCGAGCTCGGTTGCTAAACTCGTTGCTGTATTGCACTCGCCGACACCCGCCTGCCTGTCTTACTTTTACTTTTGCTAGGGAGAAAGTGCGCGCTTGCCTCTCGCGGCCCCTTCACGCCTCCAATCAGACTTGTCGCGCGATATAAGCGCATTTGTCATTTTTTGGAGTGCGGCGTCAATTGAGTGAAAATGGACCCGAGGGTGTTACGCGCTTAAGTGCCCCTATTAGTCGCCTCTTACGACAAGCAGGGGATACTGTGGGTGTATTCTGTTCCCCACCCACAGGGAAAGACCAATTTTCTGAAGCGGAAATATTGCGACGGCCAAAAACGAGCAAAACATTAATAAACAAACCAAATTAACATATATATATATAGAACATTATCAAAACGATGAATTTATAATCAAGTCATATCCAATTTACACATAATATCCAATATTCTCATATATCAGATTTATTCTCGCATAACTTTGCAGTTTAATTTTTTAACTAAAATTTCACTCTCACGAGTAGTATCGTGCGATGTATCGTAAGGAGACTAACTTTGCAAACATGTTCTCTGAAAGAGGCGAAACAGACTTCTACGGACCGAATAATAAGCCGACAGCAGCAACTAGTCATAGCGCATACCACGATAGAAAGTAGCACTTGCAATTTTTCAAACGAGACATTGCCAAACGTTATGCCGCCATAGGACGAAATTGCGTTGCACCGAGAACCTGTCGCAACGTGTGCTTTTCAGCGGAGTTGAACGACACCCATTAACGCCCGCCGACACGGCGACCCGTTGAGAAATATGCAAATTCAGCATTTAATTAGCGTGAGCGTGATAGGACGGATGCGAGAAAGGAGCGGGCGAATCGGCCGATCGTTTCGATCGATCATTATCGGTGCCGGGCTCTCACTGACTCACTCCTCGAGGTGCGAGAGAGAAGGAGATGTCGATCGTTGTTAATGAGCTGTCCGCGCGTTAACGACATTGTAACCCCACCCATTTACGGCTCGGCACACTTTCAGCCCCCGTTCGCGGGAAAACGCGCAATTCCGGCGAGTTCATTTCCTGGTGGGGCAACTGATCTGCAAAACGTATCTCGGTTTGGTAATTCAAGCGTGCGCATCAGAGAAACGCTACATTGAATGCTAGGATGACGGAGGTGTTTCCTGAATGAAGCACTAATGCAGATTGCTAGATTGTCAGTGGTGTTTTCTAAATGAAGCGCTAATGCAGATTGTTAGATTGTTAGAGGTGTTTCCTAAATGTAACACCAATGGGTGGCGTAAAGGCGAAGGGGTGCGGCAAATTGAAAAAATTGTGAGGGCTGATGCCGGGCAATTGTATGTATAGTAATAAATATAGTTCTCCTATATGTAAAAAATGTGTTGAGGACGCAAAAAACCGTAGGTTAAATATGCGTTTGCGGCAATATTTTCTCATAATTTTTGCGTCTGTCTCGTATACAAACGATTTATGCAGTACTAAATTCAAAGATTTCACATGTTATACCGTAATCTCCATTTCAGTTTCCATATATCCGATAATCCGGTTGGGTGGATTCAGACCAGAATCGAAATGTCTGCACTAGTTTGTTTTCCGTGGTCAGAAGAGCAGACGCCATCTGCAAACTTATTATTCGACGCACGCGGTTATAATTCTGAACATATTATTCATGTATATTTACAAAAAGTCTCTACGAACTGTATCTTATTATTTTGGAAAGACATTAAAATTATGGTAAAAATTTTAAGAATTGTTATTATTACAAACGTTTACCCGACTCTTGTCCCATCCTGTACAATGACATATTTATTCATTGGTTGACTGAACGATGGTGCGAGGCAAATATTCATCCTACATTTTTAAGTGACTTTCTTGAACGGTGATGCCTCTGCGATTGCATCTCGTGTGTTCAATATGGTAATGGAACGACTTTAATTAAATCGACTTACATCTGACGCCGGTAACATCGTGGGCTTTCTCCCTCTCGTATTCTGTCACTCGAAATCACGGGACAGTCCGGGTTAGAAAACGCGGACGCGTTCCATAAAAGAACGGTCGACCCAATTATCAAGGCGGCCGTAATGGAAAGTAGAACGAATGGGGTACTTTCGGTTTCGTGGACGCGTCTTTCACTCGCCGACATCTGCGCTATATCGCTTGCGTATACTGCACCGGTTCCATTATGGGCATGGCGAAATGAAAAAACGGAGGAGAGGAAAATAGGTGCGACGGAAAAATTGGATCGACACCAACAATGGCCCGCCGCTGACAATCTCGTTAGCTGCGTTTCACGGTGTTTCAGCTTTTCCAGCATTTCTCTTTCGCATTTTCCATCGAGGAAACTCTGTTCAACTGTAGGTACAAAAAAAAACATAAAATTGACGCAAGCAAACATGGTCACCCGCTAATTGCGCGTGGCGGTTAGCAAATTTTGTGGGTAGACGTAGCATCGGTGCGAGGTTTTCGTATTACGCTTCATCCTTGTTAAGCACTTTTTGCGCTCGACAATGAGCGAAGCTCCACTTTCATCGGCTCCACTTTTACTCTCGCGCTTAAGTGTCACGAGAGAAAACCGTCGCTCGAATTCGACCGGATTCATCCAACGACACTGACTAACCGGCTTCTCGGTCCGATTCAAGTCGACATGCCCTCCGCAACATTTGCGTGCGACTATCTGAACGCGACGATAAACTTTTAAATGTGGGATAGTAGAACACCTTGTCTCTCCCACCTATCACCCGACACGTTTACGTATCGGTCAAATTGCAGATTCGTAGCACATTAAATTGAACGTTACGACTGAACCTCGCACATTGTCGATAAAGCACATACTTTCGTGCCACCTCGGGTATCTAGTTCTCTACCCGAAGCAGAACCTAACGAGTTCTGATCGGATCGAATCCCGGCGCGGGCAATAAATGTCGATCGTTGCGGTACAAATTTATGGTCTACCGCCGGGTGAAGCGAAAGCGAGAGCCAATTCAAAGGTTCCCCGAGGTTTCGGCGATACCGACGATGAAACAACCGAGCAGTTTCAGGAACCATCGCGCGTCGGATTTCCATAACCTCAGGAAAATTATTCGCCACCGGCGCGATCGTGCGGTCGTCGCGGCCGGAGGTCGCAGTTATCGAGAATCGACGCGAAAACGATCTAAATGAAAGAACCGTTACGGGGTACACTTGACACGTACCGCGACGTTAATTTTGAGCCGATCGTTACCTCACCAGCGCGAAAGTCGAAAGACCCGAGTTATGAAATATTTCGCTTCGCTCGTTTTCGGCCAATAACTCAACGGTTGTGTGTGCGTGGCTGTGTGTGGCGCGTATTCTTTAAGAGGCTCGCTGCCCGTAACGACCAGATGATAAACGGGCGACCTTGCCGCGCTGGGAATTGATAAGAATTGTAATTCACATCTATGTACTCCGCGTGTATATACCTACACTTATGTACATCGCGGCCTTGGGAGTATTTGCGGCTCGTGGCGACCTTGGACCGATTGACTCGGAATAATAATTTCGCCAAATTGCCCGCCCGATTAATTCCGAATTAATTAACCCGGCCCGTTAGATGCGCGGCGAGATTTCGTAACGCCGCGTCTTCGGCGCGTCCGATTTGCGGCACACGTGGGCAATCGAAAGCCTGTGTCATTCAAGCGACATTCCGCCCGCCGCGATATTCTTAGACGCGCAAATTTGTAGGTGCGTACAATCGCCGATGAAATCTAGAGCCGACGGTGTACTGATGCGTGAGTAACGCCGTACATCAGACCCGCGTGTGTACGCTAAACAGTACTTCATTGCAAATCCAACCATTTTTTATTAATCTTCATCAATCTTGTGCCTCTTTTTCATTGAAGGTCTTTTACTTTATCTTGCAGGAGCTCTACATGTTTTGAGGCCATGGGCCTTCTCTTCAAGGGCGCTGTGCTATTTTGTCTAAGACAAAGATAAATTTGCCACCAGATGATACACATCCTCTGACTTACTCGGTCTTGGACAAAGAAAAATTTTTCTCCAGATGCTACATATCTTTTGATTCACTTTGGCATAGACAAACACAATCAGCAAAATGGGTATCTTCCGGAGGAAACTGGTGAAAAATCCATAGTGCCATTGAGGGGCGGTCCGTGGGCCTCGAAGCATATAGAGCCCCTACAGGATAAAATAAAACACTCATAAAACACTCATCCTCAGATTTATTTTGCCTTAGACGATGATATATTTTCCTCCGAAAGATACTCATCTTCTGATTTACTGCGTGTTAGACAAAGACAATCACAAGATAAGTATCTTCCGGAAGAAATTTGTGAAAAACCCATTGTGCTCTTGAAGGGGTGGTTCATGGCCCCGAAAATCAAAAACAGGCATAAAAATGATTAACAGTAAACAGTATGACAAACTTCAAATTCAGTCTCAGAGGTGTCCCTCAGCCCGAAAGCTGCAGACTGCAATCTCTGTAAGACGTCAGTACCAAACTTTGTCTAAACGCGGCAACCATCCGGAAATCAACTTTTCATAATTCTGACCGCAAAAAGATTAAATATAAAATACACCTTAACCATTTGAGCGCAGTGCGATATTCAGCTGTCAGGTGCTGCATAATATACATCTGTGGCGATATATTTGACAGCATTTTTCCAGCTTTAAACAATTAATTTAGACAAAGAACGATGAAGTACGGTGATTTTTTCATCGACCTACTTTCTAATCTATGCATCGCCCGAATTTCTTCAGTCAGGGATGCAGCTTGTCTCGAGGGTGAGAGGGCAACATGCCGGGCCACGTGGTCGGGCTGTTGCGCGTCGAGAAACTCGAAAGTCGCTGTTTCGAGGGCTCTCACGTGTTCCACGTGGTCGTCTCACGCTTTCACAAGATGGCGTCGGCGCCAGCGCCGGTGCGCCAGACGACGGCGTCGGTCATCGACCCCGGTTGTCGTTTGCAGGTTGTGTAACACAGCCGAAACAATATGTGGGTCGCGCCTAGGCGTCGTCCTGTTTTTGTCGGCGACTTTTCGTTACGTCAGCTGTCCGTCTATTCTATTCCCCCTAAAAGCCATCCTCCTAGAGGCTGAGTGATGTGTTAGTTTCAACCGTACTAGTAATTTCAGTAGAAGTAAAAATATTTTTACTTCCGTATTTAAATTGTTATTGAAGATGTGCCGGCACAAAGATTCCACTGACGAAGATGGATACTACGGTCGAAACGTTTGGATCGATATTTACGAACATGTGGTGAAGGAGACAATATGTTCTCAGGGATCGAAGTTTTGCGCCAATATCACTTTATTGATAGTGGTGGATACTAATATAATAAGCTCTTTTTCGACTTGAAAAGGAGATATCTATTAGAGAATAAAATGAAAAATGAAAACCGAAATATTTGTTTAAACGTCTCTACATGCTTCAAGGCAGTTAATGCCCTCTCATCAGAAGTTCATAATAATAAAATGTGTGGAAATGCAACGTAACGTGTAGGTGTACTTTTTTCCTTATCCAATACAAAAACTTACGAATGCTCAGTTGTCAAACGTTTTTCCAGTTGCTCACTTCGCACATCACTTTCATGCATTTTTGACGAAAATATATAGCGGCTGTTACTAGTGCCGTATTATATGTCAAACGTAATAGGATGACGTGCGGAACAGACTTATGCCGTTAGTCTTGTGTCAGTGAGTGCAGCATATTTGTGTGCGAATGTTCTGATTACAGATGAGTAACCAGTTCTGATTTCCATTTTCAACCAAAAAAGCGTTTATTTCAGTATCCACTATCCTGCTAAAAGTGGTGCAGTGGTTCCAATGCCCTTTCATTGAATTTTGTTCATCAATCCGTTACGGTAAATTGGAGATGCGCACGGAGTTGGACTAATACGAGAGGCAACACGGTGTGATGCGAT
This sequence comes from Cryptocheilus praepositus, assembly GCA_033815515.1. Classification (NCBI taxonomy): domain Eukaryota; kingdom Metazoa; phylum Arthropoda; class Insecta; order Hymenoptera; family Pompilidae; genus Cryptocheilus; species Cryptocheilus praepositus. The sequence continues at coordinate 4,832,497 of JAWWQZ010000256.1, read as the reverse complement.
AAATCAAGAGAAAAGGCATCTCTTGACGCTTCCGTATGTAGATCAATCATGCTCAAAGAGATTTGGTGGCAACTGGCAACGTAGGTGCGGAAGCCGCGCGATGAACGTTACAATTCGTTAAACGACGCATCACGCGTGCCGTGGTTGTCGGCATGTGGGCGAAAACATGCTAGCGGTATCAACAATGTGGAACATTGTAATTAACGTAGGTTCTGTTGCTTGGCAGCGATTGAAACGGCACTTGCCAACTATCCTGAGGCGCAGTTACGAATGATGCGTCTTTTTCCACGTACGTCAGGTTAGACATGATGATGCTTAGTGCGCCATGATTATTCCTCATTTGTTCCGATATATAAATGAGTCTACACGTGTGTTTATATTTGCTTGTAACATTTCATCTCAACGTCAATGCGTGTTGTTAAAAATACTCTTGACAAAATCATGTTATCAAATGCGAGACTGAATGCTTTCTTCTAACAATAAAAGGACTTTCAGAATTAAAGAGAATTAAAAATTCTACCTAAACACGTATACACCGTATTCATAGTGTGTATATATATTTTGAAATTTACAACACCCCCACAATATCAAGTCACGGGTCTCCACAGATTGTTCGGACATTTTGCCTGAACTATTTTGCACATTGCGGTCTCCATTAACGAGACATGACGTGTAATTAATTGCTTCGGATAAAAATCTATTTTGGCGACTTTTACGACGCTGAACTCGTGTTCGCGTTGATAGAGATAAAAAGCGACTTTCGTAGAATATCGTATATCTATTAGGACGACTCCTACGATGGAATTTCGCTGATGTCAATTCCCAATTCTAATTGGTTCGTCGGCTCGCCACGAGTAAGCTTCGCACGTGTCAAGGGCATCGATTAATTGGGGTCCCACGCGCTTGTATCGAGGAAAATGTTCCCAGCAGAGTGCTGTCCTCCCTCTCGCGTAATCTGCTCTGCGTTCAATAATAGCCTCCGTCGTGGTTGCGAAGTACAAAGGTTTGCCGTTCGACATTTGTCTGTCTTAACGTTAGCGAGCGAGCGGGCAAAAACGATTCGTATTATCGGTATCGTGTCGGACAAAAGAGAAATCCAATAAATCGATGCCTAAACGACTGGATGACCCGACGAAGATAGTCCACTCTCGCTAGCTGAGAACGGTGAAAGTAAAGAGATTACTTGCCCCGTGTCCTCTCTGCCTACCTCTCGCCGTCCTTCTTTTTCTCACCGCCGCCTAGCCTCGCGTGCCTTTTTCTCCCGCCCCCGCGACTCATCCGAATGTCGTCTCGGAACAACTCCGATAGCGTAACTTTCTTTCCGCCACGTGACAGAGGTTCCTCCGCAAGCAAATGCGGGGATCTTTTATGTGCCTTTGTGCCGCCTTTCACGGCCACAGGTCCTCTAAGCACTTTCTTGACGTGACGCAGATCTCTTATGCAGATGTGTGGGAAGACCTGGATGCGCGAAGGTTTATGCCCGGCAATTTTTGCGCTCCTGCATTTTGGCCCGATCGTTCGTCGATTTATAAGATTCTGCGGAAAACTAAAGGGCATTAGTAGAGTCCGACAGTTGCGGAGTTCTCTCGAAATGGCGAATTCCACGATGCTACAGTTTTCGCATCATCACGTGCGTGTATTCCCGGATTTTTAACGGAGACGACTTAAGGTCATGAGAATCTCTTAATCGCAGCGCGAAGCAGTCGCCCGTCCACTGTTTTTCCCTGCACGAGTTATTAGCTGGCACGGCTCCAAGAAACTGGAGTCCAGTAAAATGCCAACTCGATACGCTCCTCGGTCGTCTATGTTTTTCGATGCGGTGGGACACTCGTCACCCACTCGTTTCCCACTCGTTGAGTCCTTGGCTCCTGGATACCTTAAAGATTGACCGGCATGAAACAACGATTTGCTAATTAAAGATCGTTTAACGAGATGGATGTCACCGACTCCAGTCCTGTAACGTTTTCCCTCGTCGATTTGTCCAATTAAGACTGCCGTCGCCTGGTTTCTTCGAAGGAATTACAGTTAGCGTTCAGTAATTATAGGTACGGCGATAGGAAAGTGGAAAAAGGTTTACTGTGTCGGTTGACTGGAAACACGTGTTAAACGTACTGCAAGTACTTGAATAGGTGTTCTGTGTAGTGTTGACATCAAACGGTTTCCATTAGAAAAACATGTTCGATATTATGTGTGTTTGATGTTTGACATGCTCCTCGGAATAATTAAAGTGAATTCAAGCAGCTTTAGAAAAACGCGAACCGCACCTCGAAATTCGTAACAGCTCCTATGATATGATCAAAAACACACGGAAAATGCAGAAGCATCCGTCTTCCGTGTTGCAAAAAAACTTCTTGCAAAAATAGTGAAAAATGCGCTCTAAAATAGGATAGAAAAATAAAACTCCTCCGATCTACTTGTTGCTGTGGAACATGAAAGGGGGTGTGAAGAGACTCAGGGATATCGCAACCGCGCCGAATAATTCAAACTAGTTTCAAAGATACAGAAAAAATGTGTGGAAAATTATAAATAACTGTCTTCAAAGTGTGTGTGCCTTCCATCGTTCTACTTGTACCATCAGGTACCGAGCATCCTAGACATACACGTCTATACACGACACCAGAATTTTCATTTTGACTCACCCGAGAACACAGACTCAACTACACAGATTAGATCTCGTTCGAAATACCTTTTACTTTATCTCTCCCACTAACCTTCGCGTTCAACGATTCCGAAAGCGGACAGAGGAATAAAAGGAACTCGGCGCCGTAACTTTTACGCCCGAGAAAGAAGGAAGAAGATTATCCGCTAAGCTTTCTTCGACGGTGTCGCCAATAGGCATCGCGGGTTGTAAACCTGTGAACTTGATTGTCCTGTTTGCCGCGTTTTCTCGTTCTCCTCGTCGCCCGCGTAATTTTCCAAAATGTATGGCACGCTCGTGGGTGGTTTACGATCGGACCACTCGTCTGGAGCCTCTTGGCAAGGGCGGCCGAGACAATGAGCCGCAGGAAAAAGAACTGATCGGGAAAAAAATTCGCTGGCACGCGAAATCAAAGTGGATTTGTACGAGTTGAAACAGCGGGTGTCATATGAGAGAAAGTTCGGAAAAATCCTGTCCCGCCTAATTCTGGCGATTGATCAGATTTAGATCACACGCGCTGAATGCTCGGTGAAAACGTGAGCAAGATGAAAATCGCCTCCCGCCGCAAGAGGCCAATGGTTCTCCGATGCCTTTAATAACTGTCATTACGTTGAATGGTAGTTTGAGTAAGAGTGCCGATTGCCGGCATCGCCGACGGTACGATGCACGTTCTCCTTTCATTTCCTTTCTTCCGGCGATAGGCGCGAGAAAATGTGACAAAACAAAGTACTGCGCCATTGCCTTTTGTTGCCGCTAATCGAGTTTACAGCTCACGGGCCAGCGCGCGAAATTTAATAAAGCGCATCTACCCTTCAATTCACGAGTGCACTGTAACCAAACTTGCACTCATTTTGTAGAATCCGGTAGTTTCGGGTTTTGGATTTCAGGAGTAAACGTACAAAAACGGTTATTTTTGTTTAATAGTATTGCGGAACTATATATGGGTGTGGCGGGTATATAATATGTATCAAATTATGCATCTTGTTCAAACGAAAATCCTGACGTTTCGGTGGTCGGTTTGCGTCCATATCAAAGGAGTTGAACTGTTTATACTGACTTTAATTTTAATTAATACGGAAAGTTCCACTCCTTTGATAAGGGCACAAACCAAGTGCCGAAATATCAGGATTTTCAATTTCATCAAGATATATAATTTCATACATACTAAATGTACGATAGCACTAACGATTAATTTATAAATCGGGTCATCACCAGATGGTACCAACAATTTCAAAGTAATTTTACCTAATCTTCTTCTAATCTTCAAATTCTGCACTCCTAGATATTCCTCCGAATAATGTATCCTTTTAAATTTTGCCATTACTGTTAACGCCTATCATGACACTTCCGACCGCATCGCGCCTGGAGAGTTCACTCCACACGTTCCTTCTCTTCCACCCGCGAACCCGTCGATGCATAAGACGAAGAAAGTACAAAAGTGTAGCGAGCGGGTCGGTGGCGGCGCGACGAAAGAAGGTGGAAGGCGGAACACTAAAAATACGCACGAAAAACACCTTCGCGAAGGCGAGGCGAACAATGAGGCCGGTGTTTATTCTCCACTCTTGCCTTATTATTATTGCCCGGTCGACCGTAGGAGAGTCGCCGGCTGATGCGTTGAAGGGCACGCGTGGGTGTTAGGACAGACCGTGGAAACGCTCGCGTGCGAACGCGTGTGGCGCGTGTACGCGTATCGTGCGACTACGCGCGAGTAGTATGGAACGCATGCCAGCGCGAGAAAGTTTGAAGACGAGAAAACGAGAGTGCCTGGACGTTTGCATACCCAAGGGAGTCCTACGTGCAAATGTCAATGACGTCTAAATATAGCCGACGGGGTATGCTAAACTCCACGGATATATTGGAGGCGGTGTCTATTAGCGGCAGCAAAGTCGCGGTCTGCTTATGGCCTTGACCCTCGGATTTGTTTGGGAAGTGCCGGTGCACGAACGTCTAGGTATGCAGGATCCTAGCTCTGTGGATTGGGGTTGCGCGGGTGTAAACGGTTCTTCAAGCAACATCCTACGGATCCAACAAGATGCTGCGGTTCCAAAAGGAATAAAACCACGCAACTAACGCTTAATAGGCTGAAAAGAAGTGACTCAATATTCAAATATCGTTTGTCTTGTCGCTGAACACCCTACGCATTCAAGTGGACATTGCATTTAGAAAAGGATAATGTCACACTACTAACACTTACTAATTCGAAAAGAAGTGATTCAATATTAAGATATCGCTTGTCTCGTCGCTCAACACCCTTCGGACTCTACTGGACACTGCGGTTAGAAAAGGGAGAATATCACGCAACCAACACCTTAACAGGTCGAAAAAAGTGATTCGATATCAAGACATCGCTTGTCTCATCACTCAACACCCTACTGATCCTACTGGATACTGTGGTTAGAAAAGGGAAAATATCACTCAACTAACACTTAATAAGTCGGAAAGAAGTGATTCAATGTCTAGACATCACCAAACATTGCCACTATATAAGACAAACTAGATTAGACAAACAAAATCACTACATATTGCGGAGGTTGAGACTTGCTTTCATAACGGTGACTAGTTAACTGCGATGTTCTGTTTGTCTTAAATAATTCCGGTCCCTAACGATCACCGTTGCTACATCGAACTAACAATCTCTGGTCAGAGGTGATCACCGTGATAATCAACACGTTAACTGCGTTATTCGCGTGTCTATTGTAGATGTAAAATAGTTTCACATAAAAGGTTAAATTATTCTGTTGCATTTTATGTCGCATTCAATAAAAAAAAGTACAAAGATAACTGATACTGGAATTCCACATACAAGTTGAAATGATTTTGTTTCGTTTTATGTCGCATTAAATATAAAACGTACATTAGTACCTGATGCTGATATTTCACGAGGCAGCGAAAGCCAGACGTTGCACGATCTAAGTACCGGCCATTTTTCGTACTACTGCATCATCGGCACTGTGTCTTTCAACACTTCTCCGACGCGACTGAAATGATTAATGCATTCGCGCAACGATAAAGAGGGACGGAAGGGTACGGCGCACGCCGATCAGGCTTTTGACCGACGACAATAGACCTTTCGATTGAGATTCAACGTCCGAGCGGGAATAATCGAGTGACTCAGTCCTCCCCTTTCCTCTTTGCCGCGCTTCTTGCCGTCGTCAATCGCTTGCACTCCGTCACTGATTTGAAAAGAGTGCGAAACAACGAGAAACAGAATAAATACGCGAATTCGCGGAATATTCAAAGTCTTTTTGCGAGCGTTTCTTTCGCGTCGTTCGCCACGCGAATGTCCGAAGTCGTAAGGGTAATTCGTTTATAACCGATGTTTACCGTCCGTACCGTCTGTATTATTTCGTCTCGTCTCACCTTTGCGCAAAGGTCGGCGCGGCGTTTTTGCCTTCCCGCGATATATTAGCCGCACGAAATGATCGACTTTAATATCGGCCGTGACGTCAGAATTGTACACACACGCCCACGCAAAATCAGCGACCCTCCGCTCGACGAGAGTGACAGAGCGAGCGGGCGAGCGAGAGAGCCGACGTTTTTATACCCTCGTGTCTTTATGCCGGTGGCGTCCCGGGGCGAACGTACACCTGTGGCTTTTTTCAGCGAGCGAAAGTTTTTTGCAGACAGATGCGTGGTGTATTACATCGAGGGTGGGCGACGGCCTCCTTCGTTCGCGATTCTGTCATTGCTCAGTAAAAAATTTGCAGCCCGCTCACTTCGATCGATACGCTCATGTGGCAATTTCCAAATGTACTCCATGGGCTCTTAGGAGCCGGTAAAAAATCCTGGCATACGCTGGAGGTAAACCACACGACCCTCAGTGTTTGACAGGTCAAGTTCCAAAGAAATAGAACGGCGACGATTCTGTAATTTCTGAGTAAGACAATTACCATTTCGATCAATACGTTCACGTGGCAATTTCCAAATGCATGCCGTGAGTTTTTAGGTACCAGCAAGAATCCACAGCACACACTGGATGTAAATCAGTTGACCCTTAGTGTTTGATGGGTCGAGCTCCAACGAAACATAAAAAGAGGGAGATTCTGTATTTCTGAATAAAAAAAATTGGCGACCCACTCACGTGGCGATTTCCAAATGTACTCAGAGGGTTCCTGGGTGTCGTCAAAAATTCGGGGCACACGCTGGAGATAAACCACTTGACCCACAACAGTGTTTGATAGGTCAAGCTCCAACGAAATATAAGAAAGCCAGCGATTCTATTATTTCTGGAGAAAAAATTCGCAGTCCTTTTACTACGATCGATACGTTCACGTGGCAATTTCTGAATATACTCTGTGGGTTCTTAGGTGTTGGCAAAAATTCGCGGCACACGCTGGAGATAAACCACTTGACCCGCAACAGTGTTTGACAGGTCAAGCTCTAAAGAAAGAGAAAAAGCGAGCGATTCTCGTATCGTCCCCTCAAGGTGGTTCAGAAACAACGATCCCGTCCGCTCTCTTTCCTCACCATTTCTCTCAGCTCCCTCTTTCTCGCTATTTCTCTCTTTCGCTTGTTGCTTGATAACCTTGAGGATCTCGCCGGCTCGAAATCAATGCGGTCGTATTGTTCGTTTAAACAAGCAATCCGCGAGGCCTTGGATCCGCGTTCATTCGCTGAATTATTGGGGCAACAAACGTCAAACGACCGATTTTAATTGGCCAAATAATACGATAACGCAATCTCTAGAAGGCCGGCACGTACGGGAGAATTATTAACTGTTTCGGGCGATCGTGTTTTTCTGCGATAGAAATCGATATCGGATCGGGGGGCCCAAAAATTTCATTTGTGCAGCACGAAAACTGTCGACGCCCAACTCCGAAAGCAACCCGATTCTTATCAAGGATATAGAAAGCCCGTAAAATCAATGGCAAAAAAATTCATCTTCAACTCGACTAAATCCGTTCTAGCACAATAGCGAAAAGTATTGAAATACGTGGCGCTTTTACGATTTCTTGTAGAGCCAATAGCCTGGGGCCAAGTAACAGGCGACTCTTTCAAAGGCACAAAATCTCCCAGCGCATAAATCAGGCATTCAGCGTGTCCACAACACCATAAAACAAATTGGAAGGACGCGATCTTTTACATTAAAACGAACTTGATCCTCTCGGTGTATCCAAGTGTGTGTATCGACTAGGGGAATCATCGATGAACTCGGCGCGCGACCGAATGACCGCTAACCGGATTACATGTTAATTTGTGTAAATGGCGGCGCCCAACAATTTTAGCCAATATGCGAGCATGTTTGTTAGGCCGATATCCACAGTTCAATTCGTCATATGTCACGCAGGTTCGAAGGCATTACCCCAGCAATTTCAGCGTCTCACGCGGAAGTTCTTATTACGTGCTGTCATTAGTGTTGCCTCGTTATCAGCGTCATTTACTTTATCATTCCATTAGCATTGACATTGCGCCAGGTACAGGCGCAATAAAATGCTACGTGTCGTGCATGTATTATTCTTTATTAACTTGATGTTTAACCTTGGTTTGCATTAAGAAATGTATGATTGACTAGTTTTAGTTGAACGCTTCTTTATTGTGGATTTTCTTCAAACTTGACATGTGTCAAGACCTTCGGATCACCTCTTGAGGAACCTTTTTTACAGGATTTTTTTTTAGTCGTGTTATTAATTTTCGGTTTGTTACTGTACGGTGTTATAATTGTACTGATAGAGTTCTATATTGAAAGGGCAGTAATGAATTATTTAACTAAAGTAGACTAATAATATATTGTTTTAATGCACGTATTGGGTCTATCGGAAACTTTTTTGCGATAATGTCGTCTCAAGTTTCAACACCTATGAATGTTTTATTAATAGTATTATGAAATTATATTGCCGTAATCGGTCAATTAATAGGTATAAAATTATATAACTCGTTGAAAAGAAAAATCCTGACGTTTCGACACTGCATTAATTCAAATACAGAACACGGATAGTCCAATTTCTTTAACAAGGACACGAACCAAGTGTCGAAACATCAGGATTTTTCTTTTCAAGAAATTATATAATTTTATACATATTAAGTGACCGATTATACCAATATACTTTTCCAATACTATTAATAAAAAGAAAACAAATGAAATACCGATCTCAATTTACTGTTGTATGTCTGCATACGCACTCGTCTAAACGTACTAAAGCAATGGTTTTATTACCTCAGTATTATGAATTGAAAATGTCTTGTTTTCTTTTAATTAGAAAGCAGACAGAGCTTTCCAGTGGACTTAATATTGTTAAAAATTAATGTCTGCTATTTTCAATTCGCAACGGACAGCACTTCTGTACCATCTGCTTTATGAATACAAGTGTTATGTATTGAAAATATATTATTTTCTTTTAATTAAAAAGCGAGCAAAACTTCCCCGTAGACCCCATATTACTAAATATTAATGCCTGTTGTTTTTCATACGCCATGAACCGCAGTTCTGAAGCATCTGCTGAACCGTTAAAAGCACTTTTTCTCGATCTCCCAGATAACGTGGGCGTATCAGGAACCAAAAGAACGACGAGTCATCGACGAGAGTGAAGGGGACAGGACTGAGCGGTGACCCTGAGAGTTGATGACGAGTTCCAGAATTTTTAGAAATTTCGCCCTTGCTCTATCCGCGAAATGCCTCACCGGCGATCTCTCGTTTTTTCTATCTCCCCCTGCTCTTTCATCGCGCTCTTTTTTCCTCACGACCTTCTGCAGTTAATCCGCGGGGCGTTAATCTATTTCGGCCTGACCGCGGCGAGCATAACGAAAAGTCGAAGTCGAACGGAGGGCATTTAAATCGAGAGACCTTGCTGGTTGACGATGAATTGCCAATTTTTATCACCGTATATTTTACACGATTATGTAATTGCGCATGGTCAGAATGCGGTTCTTAATACAATTACTCGCCAATATTGCTGCAATGGTTAAAAAATATCCTATCGTAGCGTCGTTTTGTCAATGCTAAGCAACCGTTTGTCGATGGCTGCCTTTCGAGCTTCTTCATTATAAAATTCTGTCATTCGCCGCCAGTTACCTCAATGACGCTCCAAATACCCTGGCCCCGGGGATCAAGGCTAATCCGCAATCCACGTGCTGACTTTTAGCTCTACGTTTACGGTTATCGCTTGGGCGCTGTGCAAATCCCATCTTATCGGTTCGGCTTAGTAGATGATTACATTAACATTTTTCGATACATGTTTTTCGTACATGGTTCCCTGAGATACTCAGAGATAGTCAGTGTAGCCGAAAAAATATTTTCAAATTTTCGGCACATGGTCAAAAATCGGTGAAAAATGAGACTCAGAAAAATGGCAACCACGCTGAAAAATTCGAAATAGTTTCTGAGATATGACCAAAAATAGATGAAAAAAGCATGAAAAAAGCGAGAAAAGACGCGAATTTTTTATGACCTACCACTGAATATGTAGGATAGGGCTTGTTCCCCTATATTAAGCTAAATAGAATCACGTTAGGTTCCAGAAAACACAAACCACACTCTAAAATTCGCAATAGTTCCCGAGTTGTGAGGAAAAATAAACGGGATAATGACGAAAAATAAGCCGAAAATACGCGAAAATGGACGAAAAATGTCAATTTTTTTTTTTGTTTCGGACCGATACCATTCGATAGAGGGTAATTTGCCCTGAAGATAGACCACCTACCGCGCGCTGAACTCTTCATAGTTCCCGAGATATGACGATTTTAAGAAAGCAAAAAAAAATTTTTTTCAAAATTGCTGATCGCGATTAGTCCCACGTGAAAGTCGGTCCAAAGAGCTTTAAGAAAACCTATATTAGTTATAGGTTTCGTTCACTAGTTTAGACGGGACAGGGCCTTGAAGAAATCGCGAAAATCTTAAGGTATACCCCTTGCCATTTTTGCGAAAAAATGATGGGTCACCGATTTTTTTGCCCTTTTAACATATCAAAGGGGGTCCAAAATGACTCGGAAAAATGCAAGGCGCACCCCGAAATTCGCAATAGTTCCGGAGATACAGCCAAAAATATGTGGAAAAATCGTGAAAAACGAGCCTGAAAATGGGGTAAAAAATTAAAACCCATCCGATCGACTTGTAATTGTGCCAAATGAAAAAGGGTATAAACAGATTTAGAAAAATCGTAGCCGCGCTCAAAAATTCGAAATAGTTTCCGAGATATGACTAAAAATAGATGAAGAAATGCAAAAAAAAGCGAGAAAAGAACGTGTTTTCTTGCGACCTACAACTGAATGTGTAGGATTCGACTTGTTCCTCTATATTAAATGAAAAAGGTAAAAACTAAATCTTCGCGGATCGTTTTGCGATTGTGGTATATGAAAAAGAGCACAACAGGACACAATAAAAAGAACAACATTATCGAAGATATAGCCAGAATGAACGAACAAATTTCAGAAAGTGATCCCTCATTAAGGTTAAAGAATGGTAATATTCCCATTATCTTCTTGTTTATGGAAGTGAAACACTGTAAAAAAAACAAGAAACGGACAAGAAAAAACGCAAAACGGATTAAATAATGAAGATATATCAATCAATCCAATCACAATCAAACTCACATTTATTCCATACGCACACTGCGGGATGCCGCCAAAAGTTTCGCCTGATAAACGCCCAGTTACGTCGATTCTGAGATTTTCTGCCCGCGTATCAATCAAACATCTGCCAACCACACGAATACACGCAGGTTCAGAGTTTGCGCTCGTTAAGAGAAGAAAACAGTTTTGCGTAACTCTATTATCGTTCGTATTAAACACAAGGAACTGCGCGATATCGATGGTGACCGCTAATGGAATAGGGCCCTTTAATCTCGATCGTAAATCTTTACGGCTCATTTTGACGCGCCTGCGTCAACTATCAATTATTCACGTTTGTTCAATTCTCACCCGATCGTCAATTCAACGATGACACACGTAATGCCACTCTCATTTCTTTCCACGAAAGTTTACCGACCCCATGCAGATCTAACCCAACTAGGTTTTAACCAGTTAGCTGTTGCAACTTCTATGAAAAATGTGCTCCTAAAATGTGTCGTAAAAAGTAAGCGACGAAGGGTATACTCGTCAAACACAACCTATTGCAATTTCTTTATGAGACAGCTAACTGGTTATCGATCGAACATACGTTCACGAAACTGATCGGTACGTTTTGTCCCCCGTCGACAGGAAATATCGTCGTGCTCTCGTGAACTCTCTCAAGTTCGCGCTTACACGCTCACGCCGGCATTCCTGTCCTCGTCCGGCATTTGAATCGCAAATGGGACGACGACGTTTGCTCTGCTCGGGTTAGGCGCGAGCGCTTTGTGTGTCAAGGATGCGAACTTTCGGTGAGAATAGCATCGGCTTCCATCCTCGACGAGATCGGTCTCGCCTCTGTCTAGTGGCTGGAATCGAATTTGGCCTCTAGAGTCAGCACAGATACAGACACTCATGATACAATATCCAATTAACCTGATTCGCTGCTTATTTAATCTGTCCTCTCGGACAAGTATTTTTTTCTTGGACGATACGATTAGTTTAACTAGTTATTTCACGTCTGGCACTATTTAAATGCCATTTCCCCGGGCGCGTCAAGCAAATGCGTTTGTACGGCAAGTTGCCGTGAGGATATTCGTATGATACGACAACAGTATCAGAAGTAAACGATAATTGCTTGTGACAAATAAAGTACTACGAATCAACAACGAACACAGCATTGAAGTTTCTATTCTATAACTATTCAGCTGTGATGTAACTTCAAAATTTCAAATATCATGTATTAACTAAGAACACGCACCCAGTACCGAACCATAGGATTAATTTTTCTTCTATTCCCAATCTCTGAAATAATTCAATGTCGTCGGTTATCAATTTCCGGTATTGTCCGATAATGAGCTGTCGCTTTCAATTGATTAATGATCGATAAAAAATAAATTCCCACATATCAAGTTTCTATCGTATTACCTGCGAACTCTGAAGTGAATTACATCGATGGTATGAATCAACCACAAACACAGCACTGCAGTTGCTACTCTATAACTATCCAATTATATGTGTAACTCCAACATTTGAAATATGACACATTAATTAAAAATACGCACATAGTACCGAAACAAGAGGATTAATTTTTCTTCTGCTTCCAACTTCTCAAATAATGTAATATCGCTGATTATCAATTTCTGGTATTCGGTGATAATAAACTATCGCTTTCATTTGATTAGAGGGTGATATGAAACAAATTCCCACATACCAAGTTTCCATCGAATTGCTTACGAATTCTGAAGTGAATTACGTCGGCGGCGTCAGATTGTAGGGACAGTGGATAAAGCGTCGTTCGCCGTAGCCATGTACCCGAAAGTGATGGAAGCCCTACTCAATTTGTTCGACAACGCGTTGACACATTTGCCAACACGCGCCTCGGTGTCGCGTCACAGATTCATGGCTAATAACTAGATCAATGCGGCGAGGGTTTCCGATCCTTGACTCCTACGGCTGGCAATGCTCACTGATGTGACCCCGTGTTAAAACCTAGACGCTGATAATTGCCCGTCCGCGACGATAAATTATGAATGCAATTTGAGGCCTCGAAAAATCACATCCGTCCAAGAACATAACCGTCAAAAATAACGAACAGAAATCGATGTCCTCGCACTGTAAAATTTGACGCACGGGATTCACTATGAAGACACATGGCACCGTGAGTTACGGTCGTGGAATGTGGGTTACGCGATTTTTCGCTTGACCCGCTTTTCGACTCCTTCTATTTGTAAACGTTCGCTGCGAAATGGAAGCGCCGATAGAGAGCGCGCAAAGCCAAACGCACTTTCACAATGCGCCGAGAGTGAAAGGAGTCGTGCTCCGCAATAATGTACGAGCGTTTCGTCAAATGAGAGTCACGATTGCGATTGGCGTGTAGCCGCCTTTCCACAGGAGAGAGATTATGAATTTTCCGCTGCCTGTTTGCTCTAGCACGCTCCCGGTCTCTAATAAATATTTTATTCCACGGCGCAATGCAATAATTCACACGAAGTTGCTTTTGTTCATACCTAGTCATCCGCTATTTAGCCTTGGGTTTTATTATATCATTTTTTTCCGTACGATTCAAATATGTTATTCGACATGATACGCTTTTGTACGGTTGAAATGTGGACTGGTTTGCTCTTCTGAGGTATTTTGGTTTTGATTTGGTGGTAAATCTTTTTCCTAGGACAGCATCTCTCGTAGGCTTGTGATTTTTAAATATTTTGCAAAGTGTGAAAAAAACGGGAAATAAATAAAATGTACTATATCACAATGGGCTCTAGTAGCAATTGACTTGAGGAAATATACAAGATCGAATGTGTGAAATCGTCAGCACCTAATTAGATGGTGTCATGCGAATGTCGCGAGCTCTGACACGCCGCACGCGTTCTGTTTGTAATGAATCTCATTATCCACCGAGGCGACACGTGGCGTAGGCCGTGGGCTCTGACGTCCGATAACCGCTCTACTACATTGCCATGGAAACCATTGATCGTATTCTATCAATGTCAAGTATCGACGTGATTTATGCTCGGCAATGAAATGAAAAAAAAAACGCATATTCTATTTGGAGTACTTACAAATTTTAAGTGCTCAATCATTTGTATTGGGTCTTCCTTGAAAGATCCGCCCATTTTTTAATTAAACGCAAATAAAACATTATCTTTAAATGATGAACCGATTGTTTCAGTACATTTAAAAGAGCACATATGTAGAACTACAATAGTAAAGACAAGCGTTAAAAACATGAAAGGTCCAATATGTATTGAAACTCGGGCTGACTTTATCCGACGAAATTTTCCGGTGGATCTAAAGTATGTGATGTCAAGAAATTGTTAGAACGAGTCTATATGTACATAAAATTAAATACATGTATATATATGTGTATATTCTAGCATCCTAACGGGAACGCCACAAAAAGTGCAAAGTCCGAACAATAGAAACCATTTTAATGAAAAATATATAAAATGGATAGTCAAATATTACCATATTGGGAAATAGGATTGAAAAGTAAAACACTCGAACCCAAACAAAAGTCAAAACATACAAAACCGTAAGTAACATGTTGAACCTTCCCTTGGTTCTAAAACGTATTAATCTTAAAACATAGCAATAAGAACACACACACCAACAAACTATAGTTGAAACAAGAATAGATTGCATCATTGGGTGTAATCTTCATATCATATTTAAAGGGAAAAATGTTGTATTGTAGAATTGTCCATTCAAACACAAAATTCAAAGCAGGTAGAGTAAATAATGTTCTATTCAAACAGAATAAAATACCTTAAAATGTCAAATCAAGAAGAGAGCTATTTGAACTATATTCTGCTATTGTAATATTCCACGTACAAATATGTTATCGGCGTTTCGTAGGCGAGCGACTAAATATAATCGATTTCAAGAGAGAAATATACTTGGCCGATTGACGTTTGAGGTATCTGTTTGACGTAGACAAAGGCGTTTAAGGAACTGAAGGGGTGTAAGGTCGCGTGGAAAGTTGGAGTTAGAGGAGTTCGAGGGTAAAAAGCTGCTATAGGCTGAGCGCGTACTTTATTCCGCTCCAGTTTATTCACGGCGATACGTGTGATAGAGCGACACGTGCCTGGCAAATCGTTCCTTCGCGATCTAGCGATAATCATGATCCTATTAACGAGGTATGGTCGCGCGGGTGTGTTCGATCTCATGTGCATGAAACTTAACTTTTCGATATGGGTATAGAACGCACGCGGCAGCTGAAGCGTTTCACGACTAGCCTCATAGATACATGTGCGTACGTTCAATATGCATAGATCCGTGGACAAGTTTACCATACCTAAATATCAACATTTACGTACACATCCAAACCATTCGATGTGCCTATATACGCACTATATACATATGTCTGGCATAGAAACGTAGCGCACGTAGGTCATCGTACCTAACAGTCCCATATGTGTAACGTTACGTAAGAATTTCGACTCTATCCACTTATCCAGCCACTTTCAATTTCCAACACGGACCACCGTGACGATCATTAGCCCCACGTCAAGTCGCAGGGCAAACGCGTGACAACGCTAACGCACGAACACGCTTCGGCTAAAAGAACTATCAGCTACCGATTGACATCCACCAAATCCGACACCGGATCCCTGTCATCATCCGTTTTAGACAGCGGCGTGGAACATTCTGTGACATGAAAATGGTTGGCTTCCGGATGGCGGCCACGTTTAAACCCAGCTTGATGCCGACGAATCGCAGACCTTCCAGTCTGTATCTTCAAAGCTAAGGGCTATCTCTGAAATAAGAGCTCCCGTGGTTCTTATATATAACTGCTTAACGTTGCGGATCAGTGCACCAGCGAATAAAATATATGAAATTAATTTTAGTGAATACATTTTAGCAAATACATCTGATTGGCTGGTACAGTGAAGCAGAACGTTAAATATGGATATATTTCATAATTTTAATACAAAACATTTCACTTGATACCTCTGCTCGTTTTGCGCGCTTATCCCTAATGTTTTATTATTGAGGAATCCTGTAGTGAATAATTTACCTTCGAATTTTCATTTTTTGTTTGTGGAAAATAATGATAATTTAAAGAAACTAAACAATAATTTCCAGAATCTCTTTCACAGGTAACCCTTTGGCCTCAAGCTGCAGACTACGTCTGCGAAACGTCGAGACCCATTTGCGTTTGGATGCGGCGATCATTCGGAAGTCAACCAACCAATTTTCATAATTCTAACCGCGAAGGTCTTAAATGTAAAATTTGGTAACATCATCGACTGTTCACCGGAAACATATCGCAGCTTATTTTCTTATCTGGGACGCCGCTTCGCGATTATGACACGTGGCAGAGTTTGTCGATTCAGACGCGGACTGCGGCAGATCTTTCTTCCTCAATCGGAAAACCAACGATAACCGCTGATGATCACGTTACATGACGATCGGAGGACTCTCGCTTACGAGACCTGACGTCAGACCGCTAACGCACGGGCAAGGTCGAGCGAAATGAAAAAAATAGCCGAGGTCTCTGAAACGCTTGGCGATATCAGCGCGCGAGATAGATAGACGCATGGGTTACGGCATCTGTGTATTGGCCGGCTGTAATCACGCGAAGCTGAGATGAGATAGCGTTACGTGTAATTCGGTACATTTACAACCGCGCGGCTGTTAAGTTGCGAAGTTCTTTGCTCGGTGTGTGTGGCAACACGCGATAGCGCCAAAAGACGCATGAAGCTGGTGGAGTGTACCAGTCAAAATAACAATTACTGATTTTTCGTTATTCACGCGTTAAAAAAATGCCTGTCGCTCGTGTTCAGTAGAGATGTAAACAAGTTGTACATTCATTCATTAGTTTTCTGCGGAATTAGAATAGAAACGACACGATCGAACCCCTGTTTGAAGGCAGTAAACTGGGAGACGCCAAAGGAAAGGGAGAATGTGTCCCTGATCGTACCGATCTAGGGCCCGGAAGTAATTAACGCTCGTCCCTAATGATCCACGTCGACGGATCACGCGACGCACCCTACGCACGTGTACGAGGAGTATCAATGACCCCATACGGATTTGCGTAGAAAATTAGGCCGCCGTCAGAGTGTAACACGTGTAGGCGCTTCAGAAAAAATTACGTGGAAGACATTTTTATTTTTCATTTTCATGTGGTATTTTTTTACATAAGTTCTGAAATTCGCCCTCTGCATTTTTATCTTTGACGATAAGCATACACATATTTACCCCATACAAATTTGCCTACAATTTGCGTTCATCGCAAGAGGATAACACGTGTCGAAAGTCCAGAAAAAATGACTAAAAGATTCTCATTTATTAGTGTCATGTGATAAGTCGCATGGTTTGCATTTCTACATTTTTGTACATATCACGTTTGCATCCCATCTTGGAATTCGCCCTGTACGTTTTTTGTTTGACTATAAGCATACGCATATTTACCAGCTACAAGCTCGAAGGTTGTCGTTCGGGTCGGAGTGCCAAGAGAAACTGCGAAACGTAAGACCGAAATATTTCCCGCACGGGCGAGTGTTAGTCGTTATTGATTCTCTGCCAGTAACTCGAGCGATCGTACGAAATGAGAATCGCGCGAATCAAAGTACGACTGTGATCGATCGGTTTATCGTCAGTTACGAGGAGGCGGTTATCCTTCGCGACATGCAGGAAGTATCAAGGATGTCTCCGAAAATTTCGTCTATTTACCGTGCTGAATGACGCAACACCGATTTCAGGTGCGAAACATTCGGGTACACATTCTAAACGCGGCGAGTAAATGAGAGAAGTTTGGCTGACTAAAATAGGCGGCGCGCGGAGGCTTGGGAAATCGTAAAAATTCGTCAAAAAATTTTACGCCGCTTAGCAGTTCGTGATGCAATTGCGATTTAAATTGTGACCGCGCGTTCGACCGAAGCATGCGCAACAGAAAAATTCTGTCGATTTTTCTGCTATGTAAAGTTGAAGTTGCAACGCTAAAATTTATTAATAAAGATGATGTCCGGTATAACAGCAATCGCATTGACTATGCAATAGTCGTTGATTCCGCGTTTTTCTCCTGTTTCCTTGATTTTCCGCCGACTCACATGGTACACGTGACGAAAAGTCGTCGCTGTAACGTGCCACCACCTCCTCGTGCGCCTCGACCCTCCTTCAGGAGCCGAGGAGTGCACGTTTTGCTGAAAGTTAACCTTGCGATAAGGCCGAGTCAAGGCCAGCCAAGGCGCCTTCGTTTTATCGGTCGCTTCCGGGTCTATTTTCACACTGCCGCGGCTGTAATCGACTGACTGTCACTGTTCGCACACCATTTTAGCAGTGCAGTCGGATTTAGCGCTATAGCATCCTACGATTCCAACTTCTAACGTTATTCCCGACCGAGTGAACCTGATCAAATCTGTCACTTACACGGTGCTAAACCTTGTAACGCACCTCTCGGCGATACGCAGTTACGTCGTAAAATGTTATCTTTCGATACGTGCGTTGCAACTTATGTTTTGAAATATTTGCATGAAATTATGAAAGCATATATCGTGTGGACGCCGTTCAAGGTGGGCATCATAATACGAATCGACTTCCGCAACCATTTCCTTGTTACGCGAAGGCCACATTTATCGAGCGGCGCGAAATTTGGTCATCGGCGAATGTGAAAGTGATCGCGAACGGTTCCGAGCGATAACTTTTTACTATCTTAGCGTGTCGCCTTCGTTAATTTCAGCCCTGGCGAATAATTTACGGAGCCGTAAATTGTCGCGCTGACGATACTAATATCGTCGAGGTCGGCGGATTTTTGAAGGCGCAGCCTTCGATTAAAAAAAGACAACGCGCCGCCGTTGGCGTTGTGAAATGCGCGCTGATTTTTTTAAACGGCGAAATTAAAATATGTCGTCTCTAACGAATTCCGTTCGTACACGCTCGACGCGTTGCACCGAGTGCACAATTTGTCGACATTCGGCGACACGAAAAATTGTTCGCTGCAGGGCTATGTTTGAACACACGCCGTGAGTCAAAGGTTAAGTGGATATCGCTCTCGCCCCTTCTTTTTCATCGCGAACTAACCTCGAAACCCATTTTGTCGGGCAAACGCTCTCGAAACCTAATCCACTTTGGCTCCAGGAAGCGATTATCACCGACGGCGAGGAAAGGTATTCTAGGACACGTGCCGCACCTTTTGTCACGCTCTCGAGGTTCGTGCAAATCTCGTTTGCGCCGAAAATAAAACCGGAAGCGGAGAAGAATAAACCCTTTAAACGCTTCCGGGTCCCAGAAACGTTCTTCCAGCGCAAAGAGGGTCGCGCTCTTCACGATGCTCCCCTCAACGTGCTGCGACCCTGTCACCTTAATCAACGGAGTTAATCAGTTCGCACAGATTAAAGCGTCTAATACGAGAGCTACTTTGCAATCGCCGCATATATTACAAATTATCAAGCCGCCCGATGAGTTCGACTGTTACGTCAGTGCGCACTTGAGATTCTCAAAAACGAGGACGAAGCCTCAAAACGAAATGCGGTCGAGGCCGTGAAGTCGTCGGGAATTTCTGACCCTAATTTCCGCAGATGTGCCGATTATCATCGATTATCGATTTCGAGATTTCCATTTGACTGGCCATCGCGCGCGATAAGATCAGAAAGCCCGCGAGACTCGAAAGCGGGAGGGCAAAAAAGTAGAATAGGTGGCGCGGGGGATTGCGCAATCGAAATTTCTCGCCTCTTTCTCTGTTTTTTCTCCTCGACGTTTTCGTAGGCTCTTACTTAAGGAGTTTGCGGTTCCACGTTTGCCGTGGGTGGTTACATCACTGGCAGCCTTGCCGGCAGGGACGGTAAGCAGTCCGCGTTCGGCGTATTTCGTGTTAATTCTTATTAACGACCCATCCTAAATCCTATATCAAAGAACCTATACGCTTTCGCAGATTTCGTTAATGAATTTATAGCATCAATTCATATGCATTGTTCAGTGGCATAAAGTGAATTCAAGTAAATTCAACTTTAAAGTACATAAAAAATGAATTAAACCGAATACTTTTATTAGAATTTCTCTAAATGTTTCGGAGTAGCCAGTGCCCTTTCATAAGTTCTGTGTAATTTATATGTGAGTTCCTTTTTCTGATTTAACGACTGTGAAAACTTGAGGATCGGTTGTCAAGCATTTCCCCATCTCCTCACTTCACACATCACTTTCACTAATTTTACAGTCATTGAATGAGAAACATACACCTACACACAAATTAGCACAAAACTTATCCATTAATTTGCATTGTGGCTTCTGGAGGGGTGGCGAAAGAAGTATCGCAGGACGATCGACTTTCCCGTCTGTCTGTCAACCCTAGCCACTTTTATCGAACAAATCCAGCGCTGTCAGTCGTCAATCATTCCTCCCCTTTTCCGTCGAGTCTTTGGACGCGATTGCGCGAATTCCCGTTCCGGACCAAGACGCCGCACATTGTATCAGCGTGTAGCGGAATATTCAGCCGGCACGAAAATAGACCCGGAAAAGGCACGTGCGCCCGTGACGTCGCGCTTCATCCTTGAGACGTACATACGTTACGTGGGAACGCGGCAACTGATCATCGCCGAAGATGAGAAAATTCCTAGGCCGCCGGCGGTCTTTGCACGACACGCCGATCTCTTGATTTTTTCATTGCCGCGGCAATTTATGCCATTTTAGGAAGCGAGCGCCTGACGTCATCCGACCGGAAGTGACACGAGGCATCATTCAGACAACGTTTAGTTCGACACGTACGCCTACCTAACTGCACGCGGTTCTAACAAAGTTTTCACGCATTTTATCTACATTTCAGTTGTATGTACTGTAAACAGATACGCCTGTCTTGAATTCTCCGCGGCAATTGGTTAAGAGCGCCACACAGTGACTTCTACTCTACAAAGATGTACCTTTGAATTAAACATTTTAGTGTCAGGGGTCTTTTTAAAAATGCTTGCGGTACCGTTTAAACATATTAGCATTTATTTAATATAATTGCACAAAGCCCAAAGCAATGTGGTCCCGCTACCTCGATTTTATGCTGATGAATGCTGTAAGCAAATTTGTTGTAAATTATAGAAAAACAGACACTATCGTTCAATTGGAAGTGTACCGAGACTAAACATTAATATAGATTAGACAACTGTGTTGTGATATGATGACTGTGTTTTACAACTGTGAGTGGATTAAATGGACTGGAAGACGTTCAGGGCGTATTGTTCGGTCCGATAGCAACTTTTGTTTCTTTACCTTTACACATATTTACGAACTTATCCTGGACGTTTTGACCCAGAGACGACTCCGTGGTGTACACGTGCCTTTTTTAGGAATTCTAACTTAAAGTTACAATTAATTATGAAAATAGTTCTTTAATTTATATAAACTGTACTATGATACGAGAAGCGAAGAAAAGTCGAGGAAGAAGCCCATACCGTATGCTTTGGGTCTTTTTCGAACTGTGTTACATGAATAAAATCATTCTATACATGAGCAGCAAATTCAATATCTTTGTACAGTTTATATGTGTTACAAATATCATTCTCATATTTAATTGGAGCTTTAATTCAGAACTCCCAAAATGGCACGTTACGTACGCCATTTTATGTACATAGACTTCTGAACACGAAATTCGCGGTCCCGAAACACCTACAGTATAAAAAGGTTTTATCTGAACAAAAATAAAGAACACCGTAAAATTTCCTACCAAGAGGGGAAATTTTCATTTTACTCGTAGCTTAAGTAACTGCAACTTCATAAAACGGTCAATGTCACTCGATATACGTAAGCATTCACTTTGTACCATCCGACGTACTAACCGGCCTTAGTTAAGTGCTCGATAAAGCACAAAAAAGTGGAACTCGTTACCGCGAAAGCTCGAGTCTATGACGATCAATTGCGGGGTGAAAAGCGAAGGCGCCGCGACCCCGAGACCTGACCCTCGCGTCTCAACCCTCGGCAACCACCTTCGACAACCCCTAGCCGCTTAAACGTCCTCCGAAGAAAATGCAATCGCACCTCGGCCGCTGGCAATGCCAGCCAACGACCTTGGCCTTGCCCGAATAAAGACGCGTCCTTGGCGACCGATCGATGTGCCGGTGCAAGTGCAGGCGAGCGAAGGAACTGGATCCGAACTGGTTCTCACGTGTTCCCGGTTTAGATGCATCGCGTGTCCGACGAGACTCCGCGCTGCGACGCTCTTTGCCAGTCGAAACTGTGTCACGTGTCACGCGTCGTTAAAAGACAGTGATGGGGGTGTGTACTTGGCCGAAGAGAAAGGAAAGAGAGTGAAGACCAAATAAATTGCATATGTTGTTTCGTGAAGTTAATCGACTTGGCAAACGGGCGGGTATGTTGAGAGAACGGTACATAAGTTGGCAATGGATAATTTATTTTTTAAGGGAACGTCAGGAAAATCATTGTTTATTTAGAATTTCACCGAGAAGTTACTCTGGCTTATGGAAGTGCGATTTTTGTTATAGATATTTTCATACTTCCAACTGCATAACTGAAACAAATATTACCAGAGCGGTCACAGGATAACATTTTTGTTTTTATCTTGGGAAATTCAGTGGTAAATAATTTTCCAGCGAATTTTTATTTTTTTCGTCAGTGAGAATAATTGTAATTCGAAGAAACTAAAGGTATACGTATTTGGCAAAATGCCTTCAGAAGTTAAGAGAAACGCGGCTAATTGTGTGATGCGCAGAAATTTGAGGTATCAAAATAATTAAAGGAGAAGATGCGACTACTTCGTGGTATATGTCTTTTGTAGGAAAACTACCCACATAAATTTATTTACGATTGGCGTAACTGCGAGAATGAGGTTGATTTAAAATGTCACGTGGTTGGAGTATCGACAGAAGAATATAACAGAAATTTATCCAATCGACAACTATTAATTACGTCTGGACACAAAAGTGACTAAGAGTCTGTATATTATCCAAATTTATATTGACCAGTGGGTGTCGCGTGGGACGCAATGAGCAGTCTAAACGCTAATTTAAGGGTCATAAAAAACACGACTGTAATTGTCTGGAATGTTTTTAGTTACCGGGACCATTTAGCAAAGGAACGCGGAAGACGTTGAGATACGCGTAAAACGATCCCACTGAATCTTTCATCGGCAATTTCTCCGGTGTAATGTAGCGCACCGTCTACGTGAAAGAATGATAAGGGCGGAAGTGGGGAAATGTTTCGAGTAATAAAGGCGGCGTGCAACATATAACGTGGCGGAACAAACGAAAGGCGGACAAAGAGCGAGTACTGAGAAAACGTAACAGAACAATTGACAGAAGTGGAACATTCCTGTGGCGTGCTAGGCTGAAAAGGAAAACGTGGCTGCAAGTTTAAAGGGTGCGCTTAGCCTCTTTTACCCTAGACCTTGAACGTCGTGTCCTATTGGCGGAAAGAACGACGGAAAAGCTTAAGAGAAAAATACGCTGAAAAATACGAGATAGTGGAAGCGTGGTCGGCGGCGAAGTGCTGTTAAAGGCGAGAGATAATGCGGTGGTGTGGGTGGTCGGGCGGAGGTCAAAAGTGAGAGAGGACGAGTGCAAGGATACTCCGGGATCCTTGAATGTTTCATGATCAACGCCCTCCTGACGGCTTCTCACGAGACTCTGATTTCTCTCACTGCTTTATTTCCATCATTATTTCACATAGGGTATCCTACTTTTTCCTTACCCTCACCGTGACGGTTTTCCCGCCGCGACGCATTTCAACCATAATTTCATCTTCTCATGCAACCATCGAAACAGCAGTACCCTTATTAGGGGCGAAGATGGAGATATTTGGGTTCAAAAAAAGGTTTGAGAAAACTTCGAAGTCTTTTAGTCGGACTCTATGCTATCACTGACACTGATGAGGTTGGACGTTAATTGCTGACTGACTAACTGTTCTATATTGACTTCCTACGTCTCATTTTAGGAGCCTTATGTATCATTGGGTTATGTATACAGATAGCTTATTAATCATCCAGAGTAACGAGAAGATTCCATCCCAGCATTCTGCGACCTCTGCGTGTAACTTCTTTTCGAACGCGCAACTCGCGCAACGAGTTCTGGTAAGACACGCGTTGACAATTAGTCCGATTCGCCGAATCGGTGACGACACGCGGTATCCCCGGAATCCGATACCAATTTGATAGATGAGCTCTTCGCGGAATATCCATTCATAAACAAATTTGTAACTTGGCGCAGATTCTATGCACTTCCGCGAAGGGCTGTTACAAATTCCTTACACGTTAAAATTGGAAGCATTTCCCGAAAATGCCGCAGTGCTCCCACCTACAGATTGTAGGCAGGCGTATTGGTGTGCGAGCAGGTGCGAACGTGCGGATCTATTGTGATTTAAACGTTCAGCTGCTGGGGTCCGACTAATCGTTCGGATAGGATCTAAAGGATAGAACGATTCGAAGAGAGACCCTAAACGACGTTCTAACGTAGTTAACTCTTATCGCGCAAACTTCTTGACAGATTCTCCGGTTATCTTTTGCCGACGGACCTCCAGCCGCTGGATTGGCAGAAACCTGAGAAACGCGAGGGTCATCGTCGGCAGAATCCGCGAGAGGAGAGCATGCGCACCCTCGGCAGCCTTGGCACAACGCGAAACAACACCTCCCGCCGCCGAAAGATTGCATAATGTTACGCGAGACGCGCGCGCGAGTCCTTTTTTGTCTTTTCGTCACATCTTTTGCGCAGCGTCCAGTCCCATATTGACGCGTGCGATCCGACAATAATGCCGAGTTGAGCTTCGTTCATGCCCCAGTCACGCGAACGTAAAGCTGGCACGTTTTGAACTGTCCCCGTCATCCGTACGAGCGAAATTCAAATTTAGCATTAACTTGTTGTTCGAGCAGCGGTGAAAATTCTCCGCGCATTTATGCCGTGATCGTCGGAAATTATAACGTGCCGTCCGAAAAATCGACTCGAACGTGTTTGCGTCCGATAACGAGGCGCGACGCAGTACTTCGCTGTCCCGGAAAATTCGACCGTAAAAATCCGAAGGCTGCGAGGCATTTACGTAAAATTGGCATGTCGAATTTCCGACTCCTCGAGGCGCCTCCGCTCACGTGGTCGCACTACGTGTGCATGTTCTGTCTACATACGTTTAGCTCTATCTCTCTCGCGCTCTCTATCTTTTTCCCTCCGCACCCCTCGCGTGGAAGGTTCGACAAGCGGACGAGTGTCAGTGGTACGGCTCTCCCGACGTCGACGTCGTACAAGGACAAGGCCACGTGGTCACGGGCGTATAGAACGTATAGATATATCGGCTACCAGTCATGTTGCTCCTCTTTCGTCCCACGCCGCCATCCACCACTACACTGTCGCAAGCCAACATCGGTGATGACTAACACTCGCGCCCTTGTTGGCTTACATGTCGCACACTCCGTGTAATCGTTTGACGTTCACCAATACCGAACATGTCAGATGTCTGACCCTGCACTGCATTTTCTATGAAAAATTCTTCACCGAGTAATGAGCGGTTGCGATTTTACAATTTCGAACCAGAGCGATAAGAATGGCATGCGCGCGAATATCAAGTCGGGTTAACGGTTCTACCTGCGACAAATATAGGACATTAAGATTTTCGGAATATTGAAAATAAAAAACAACCGGTGTAATGCTGAATCATCAGAAACTTGGATGGATTGATGAATCGTTAAAAGTGGTCACGGTGTGACATTATTTACTTCGGTGTAATCGATGCGCTTATATGCACTTACGCAAAGCCGAGGGATTCAGTAGAAACTTCCGTGCATAGTCAACCGGGTGTCTGACGCGTGACTCGTCAGTATTAGCGAACGTTGGACGATTATGCTCGGCTTGCACCGTCACATAAGTCAACTAACAAGGGCATTAATGTTGGTGAGTCGTAGTTCCCGGTAGCAATGACGGGACGATAAATGGAGGTGGAACGATGATATGAAAAATAGTTGGACAAACAAATGGCTACAGACGAACGATTCGTCGCATATCTGGACTACATCATCCTCCGCCAAATATAACACAAAGTAGCAGCACTATGTACAGTGCTCCGTATTTCGCCGTATGCCAGAAAAACGATCATGCGAGCAAATAAGCCGATAATGCACATAGCATTATAATTATGCAATGATGTAATTTATAAAAATTATTAATTATATTATAATGTTTCCATTATTTCGTAACGGACATAATGAAAACCTTATGTAGCGAATTAAATTGGCGTCCGGTCAATTAATGCTGTTTGAATGATATTATTTGAGAAAGCTAATGTTTCGGCACTGGATGTGTCCCTTTATCAAATGATTCACCTTTTCGTGCTATTACATCATCAATAACAGCTGTCGAAATGAAATATTATATCACATAGTGTTAAAAAATGGCAATAAATAATTTTAACGTTTTTACAATAATACAAACATGTATTCAATTGTCTCTCTCGAACGAACAAACGAAACGCAGCCAACGCGCAAACTTATTGCAGACACGAAATTCCAATAGCAAATATAGTGCAGGGTCAAACGTCCGTGCGTCTGAACGCGCGTACGTCAGTTACACAAGTCGACCGGCATAAGACTCGGTCAGCTGTAATTCCCCGCGGGGCAGACGTGAAAAATAATCGTGCAGTTAACTGAACACGGACGGACGTTTTGTCGCATCTCAACAATCTCATACAGTCGCAACGTCGCCCGCATAACCCAGAAAAGCCCTAACATTCCTTCATACCCTCATAGCCCAGTAAGGCGTCACCACGTATCGCCTAGCGCAAGTTTTGTCGCGCGTTCCCGCAAACTTTCGTCTATGGCTCTCCCTACAATAGACCGCGTCGCGTTCTTTTAAATAGCCCGAAACGTTCGAAAGGCCCCCGCCGCACGAGCAAGCCTCTGAAAGGCACACACGGTAGCCTCCCAGACCTAACCCACACCTTGAATCAGCGACCTCTCCACCGGGAGGTCGAAATCTCCGTATTTATAACCCGTCCATTCTCTCTCTCCTTTCTTCTCCTTTTCATCTCGACTTTGCGCCCGTCTTTCCCGGGTCGTTGTTACTTCGCTCTTAACCCTGAGAGCGCGTCCCTACCGTGCCTTCCTTCTTTCTCTCTCGTCCCGTTCATCTCTCCGTCCGTCTTGAGCTTCGGGGTTTGCGCTTCTCTCTTCCACCCGCGCGCTCTCTTTTTCTCCCTCGTCTTTGCTCGCACCTATTTCGCTCGTTTCAAGGACCAGGCCGAGGAACGCCGAAGATCATACGATACGCAGCCTTGGACGGAGACGCGCACGTGCTCTACGTTCGTGAGACCGCTTCGTCGGCGACACGCGGCCTTGAAATTCGTGCGGATTGTGCGCCGCGGGTCGAAGTTCGAAAAAGCGCGGGATCACGCGCTGTGTCGCGCTAGATTGCGCTATCCCGCGTTACGTCACGCGCGGAAGACGAGTCTTCGCGGCGTCACCATTATTTTCCGTGGAACCGCTTCATTTTTCTTTGCACCGACTAATTGCGGTACAGGAAATATTTGCGTGGGTTGCGTGAAATAGTAAGGAATGTATTTTGTGACTGCGTGTTCTGGTCAAGATTTGTGCTATGAACGGTATATGTGGCTGCAAAATATATTCTTACATATTTATGCTTAGAAGCGGTCATACACGTATTTATCACGTTATGAGAAAAATACGCGGAAACCGTAGTGCATTTTCGTAGAATCGTTAGCATGCGATGAAATGTTTAGACGTAGAGAGGTCGAAGAAGCACGTAATTATATGGTTATCGGCTGACAAATGTGCCGTAACGTATTTTACGTCTTCCTGAACCCTAATTTGGGTCGACCTATCTATACACGCGTCCATAAAGCGTTGATGACTTAAGATTGACTTCGTGTGACGACCGTTTAGCGGCCACCTGGAGGTCAACTGACCTTTCCACGTGGGATCACCGTAACGCGTGGCCATCGCCGTCGTCATTGTCGCCGTCGTCGTCAGATGATTATGTAAAGAAAGCGTCTCTTGCCCTTGTCCTCCGACGCTCTCAGGGATTCTATCGTCGCGCGGATTACGGCGACCGCGACGTTTTCTAAACGGATTTAACGAGACGCGCGGAGTCGCCTTGCCGCGATTACGAGTTGCGAGAGCGGAAGGTTATCGACGTCACACGTTCATTTTCAATGGTAGCGTTCATCTTGGCATTTCAACTTACGCGCGATCCTATCGCACGGTCTATCGTCGACACTTTGTACATTCACTTTTGACGCTAGTCAAAGCCTGCGCTTGATATAGAACCTGCCGCATTCTGAAAACATTTGGCACGTTGACTGCCGAGCGTATTTTGCCATATCAGAACCGCAGCGTGCTGAGATACTATAAAATGATTGGACTGCTTTGTATCACCGTGCCAATATCAATTGCATGTATAGAATTAGAAATGTTATTGATTGAGAAGTTTTTAAATATTTCTTTTATTACATTTACCTTTTATTTAATTAAAAGGGAATAAATAATTGAGCCCCCTTTGAATGAATGAAGCATTCCTAGTAGTTAAAGTCAAGTTTTGGTTATACATTAGTCAAAGATAATTCTCTACTTTGAACCTTCTGAATAATCCAAACTGACATTCGTAACTTTTTTCTGACAATGTAACCACGTGCTATACATACATTACTACGCATTTACTGAAAGCACAGGTGGCGACGTGAGACTGTACTGCATACAAGTATCGGAGGAGGCAAAGTTTGCAATTTACGATACGTGAAGCAAGTCCGTAAAAACGTGGAAGGGAAAACCGAGTGCGCGCAGTGATTACGGTCAGTCGTAGTAAGCCGCGCGTATCACAGACATCTGTGCGTGTGGGCGTGATATCGCATGCATCATACGTGGCTGTGTGCCCGGACGATTATCGCGTCCCTCGGATATCGAAACGAGTGATTCAGCAGGACGAGTTCAAGTACAAGTCCTCCTCTTCTTCGCTTCTACTCCCTCTCCCGTTCA
The DNA here is from genome assembly GCA_033815515.1 of Cryptocheilus praepositus. Lineage (NCBI taxonomy): Eukaryota > Metazoa > Arthropoda > Insecta > Hymenoptera > Pompilidae > Cryptocheilus > Cryptocheilus praepositus. Next base: position 4,803,470 of record JAWWQZ010000256.1, on the reverse strand, counting down.
CACGCGCTCTCTGTTCCTCTGTCTCTCCAGACATCTTCTCTCGCACACGTCCCCACACCGCCGCGTCTCTCGTGCGATCTTCATAGTAGAACAACGTGACCGAAAACTGCACCGCCAACGGAGACCGAGCCGGGTAATCCGATATCGCGAAGGTCGCCGCATGGTTCGAGGTCAACGGATTTTATTTTCCGCGACAGCCACCGCCCCCGCACGCCTTCATCGTTTCATTTTAATCTCGTCTATTTTTTACATGCCGGACAGTTCTGGACCCCAAGGTGTCGAATTATTTTGATTTTTTATTTTTGCCCCAAACGTTTTTCCAGATGTGCGTGCGCACGGCCGCGAGCATATCTAATTATTTGGGGCAGTCGGAACATGCGGCGGTTGCGTAACAATGCATAAGTATGTAACAGGCGTTCAAGAATGCGAAGCTCCTGGCTCCGTTTCATCGGCGAACGCAAAATCGTTCGTCGTTCACGGAAACGTCGTGAGTCAAGCGCTTAAGACGTGCTCAAAGAAGTCACCTCTAGCCTTCCTAGAAGAAAGCGCTCGCCACGATAATTCATGCTTCCGTTTCGCTGAAAGCGCACCGTTGCTCCTTGAAACTCGATATTGACGAGAACGAGATGTCCTTAAAGAGCGGATCGTTTTGCGTCCACGGACTTCGCATGAATTCGCTCAATTTCCTGTGTTACGAGACTCGCTAAGCTCGCCGACGTACTCGCGAGTTGATTAATGGCACGTTTATTTTCGACGGTTATCGCTACTTATTTTAGCCGCGAACAATATTTATTTTTCTTCCCGCGGAATTTCGCCGAAACTGAAGTGTCACTCTGCTACTGTTTACGTCATTTGCCCGGAAACAGAAGCACTTGTGAGGCAAGGTGGCGAATCCGCGGTAAATACTGTAAAACAAGCGCACGAAAACGGCAGAAAACGCACATCTGCTGCACTTTCTCGCGTATGTTTGCGGCCGTCCAAACAAACGAACGACCGTTACACAACTGTCTTCGGATGTGCGTATGCCTTTGAGACATTTTGATTTTGCTTGATGAAATATGATGTAATGATAAGTTCATTTCGTAAGCATTCACGATCAAGGTGATACATGCTTACTGAAATGAATCGCACATTTCGAATTAGACGGCACCCGTTCACTGCACACCGAACTTATGAATGAAGGCCGAAATCCTATTTATATACCTAAAGCAGACAATTAAACGTATGCTAACCGACCGTAAATGAATATCACTCGCTTATGCGCGTATGCTTTCGAGACACTTTGATTTTGGTTCGTGAAATACGGTGTAATGATAAGACAATTTCATAAGCATTCACGATCAAGGTGATACGTGCTTATTAAAATTAATCGCGCATTTCGAATTAGACGACATCCGTTCACTGCACACTGAATTTATGAATGAAGGCCGAAATCCTATTTATATACGTCAAGCATACAATTAGATGTATATTAACAGACCGTCAATGAATATCACCCACTTATCTGCGGTGCTGATGTGATCCGATCATATCGCAATATTCGTTTAATTTTCCTGGGTTTTGGGAATCGACTAGCGGCAACCAAGCGAAACGGTATCGGCCTGTTTACATCGCGTCGCCGTATTGGAACAGACATAATCAAGAATTCGGCTTTCGATTCGAAGCTTCACGCCGCAATAAACGTTGACGATAGGTATCGAAAATAAAGTGTGACGCACGAGCGGAAATCAGGATTGTCGTCAATGCATTGGCCTTTTATGAGTAACATGGAATATTTGCCAGGCGCACTGATTGCTTTCGAATATGATCCCAAAACGTTCAATCGAATCATGTTTATGACCGGCACTTCTGCTTATTTTTGGCTATCTCCGACACTACAGTAAATTTTGCAATGCGGCTTACGCTTATTTGAATTACTTCGTGGACCTTTAACATAATATCAATTTAAAAGGGCAGACAAACTAAAACCAACAGACTAAAAACTCACAAATTATAAAACCAACAACTTAATCTTCAACATTATATGATTTTCAAAGGGTCGTCTCTTAAAGTTGACACTGCACTTAAAGTTGACGTAGCATTCAACGTTTTAAATAAATTACAATAAATTGAAAATGCAGCACCATATCTATGGATCCTCAAATGCTTCTGCCGTGTCAAACTCAGCGCCATTTTGGAACAGATGTTCCATTTTGCCGAATGGCCAAGCACCTTCGGGCATCGAAGCGCGCGGCAATGTCGGGAAAATCACACGTCGCGGTTATCGGACGCGTCTCGGTGGGATCGCATTATTATTCGAGAAATATAAAAGGAAGGCTGACGCACGAGCGGGAGTCGCACTAATCGCTCTGGTAGTCCGACACGACCGCAGCCTCGGCGTCGTCCGATAACGAGGAAAGATTATGCTCAAGGACAAGGCCGCGCCGACTCTGCGCTGCCACCGAACGTTCGGCTCGACACGAGACATTGCGACAAATCCGCAAGTCTGAGATACATATATGCGCACGTACGTCCGTCAATATACCTATACAATGCACGCGCGCTTGCACATATACATGCCGTGTGACTTTTGTGAGGACGGATCCGTTATATTGTGTCAAGAGTGTAAAACGCGATGAGGATGTGTGCGAGGTGCATGGGTGAACGTGTGATGTTTTGTGTATGTGCGTTGGGCTGGCGTAATGCTTATGCGTGGCGGGTGTATGCGAAATGTGCACGGTGTGTACGTGTCGAAAGTATATGCACGATGTATTGTGCAGGGGAACTTGGTGTAACTTTTATACGATTGTGACGGATGTATGTGGTTGTCAACGTAATGCGACGTGTGTGTGACTTGATGGTATATAGATTGTACCTGTGCATCATGTGTGTTATCTGTATAACGATAAAACGAATGTGCACGGATATGTATCATACGTAAAATTTATCTAAACGGAACACACATGTAAGCGGGTCGATGTGTGGATGTAAAGAATATTGGCGGTCGTATCCTTACGTATCGAGTGTCCATGTATATGAGAGTACGTCTCACAAGTGTAATACGTGCGGATAGGATGAGGAATCGCTTTCGACCCGTGTGCGATTCATTATTGTGTACGTGTGGATGCATGTATGTGCAAGCTTGTAACGTCCTTGCGACGTCGCCAGCAGTGCCGAGTTGTCGTCAACAAGAACAAAGTGTCACCGGAGATTTCAAAGTTGAGTCGTCGCTACCGCCGTTCCGTTAATCTCGAGAATGAAGCCGAATTGAATTATCGCCGCCATTGAGATCGATGCGACGCAACGCGAGGTTGCACGGGGTCCCGAGGTTTTCTGGGGCTGATTTGTGGCGATTCGACCTAATAATGTCCTCCTTCGCTAATAACGCCTGCATGATATTAACTTATTAACTGCCACGTGAAACTAATTTTTTAAACATTGTTCGTTGTATTTTCATCACATCTTATCACGATTATAACTAACGCTTCATAAGTAGCCATAAACTCACTCTTCAGTATGAAGCGGAAGGTAATCCAATTTGAAACTACGGCCAAACATACCAGAACCCGCCCACTGAACTCTCTATACTTTCAGAAATACGACGACTTAAAGGAAGGGCCAACAAATTTTGTTCAAGATAGCTCAAATTTAGTAGTGCCATGTGAAAGAGCATCAAAAAAGCTTCAAGAAAACCTATGTTATTTATAACTTCCGACTACTAGTTTAAACGTAAAAAGGTCTTGAAGAAATGGGGAAAATTTGATGGTATACTCCTTTGCCAAAAAATGATGGTCCCAAAACTTAATTAGCCATATGAGATATGGCCAAAAATGCAACCGCGCCGAAAATATCAAAATAGTTTCTAAGATATGACTAAAAATATATGAAAAAACGGAGAAATAAGCGAGAAGAAAACGCGTGTTTGTTACGATCTTCCACTGAATCTGTAGGATTCGACTTGTTCCTCTATACTAAATGAAAAAGGGTCGCGTGTGGCTCCAGAAAATAAAAATCACATTCTAAAATTCGCAATAGTTCCCGAGTTGTGAGGAAAAATAAACGGGATTATAACGAAAAATAAGCTGAAAATACGCGAAAATAGGCGAAAAATGTCAAATTTTTTTTTGTTTCGGACCGATACCATTCGATAGAGGGTAATTTGCCCTGAAGATAGACCACTTTCCGCGCGCTGAACTCTTCATACTTTCCGAGATATGACGATTTTAAGAAGGTGCAAAAAAATTTTTTTCAAAATTGCTAATCGCCATTAGTCCCACGTGAAAGTACGTCGAAAGAGCTTTAAGAAAATCTATATTACTTATAGATTTCGTTCGCTAGTTTAGACGGGACAGGGCCTTGAAGAAATCCGTAAAATCTTAAGGTATACCCCTTGCCATTTTTGCCAAAAAATGATGGGTCACCGATTTTTTTGCCCTTTTAATATATCAAAGGGGGTCCAAAATGACTCGGAAAAATGCAAGGCGCACCCCGAAATTCGCAATAGTTCCGGAGATACAGCCAAAAAAGTGTGGAAAAATCGTGAAAAACGAGCCTGAAAATGGGGTAAAAAATTAAAACTCTACCGATCGACTTGTAATTGTGCCAGATGAAAAGGGGTACAAAGAGACTTGGAAAAATCGCAACCGCACTGAAAAATTCGAAATAGTTTCCGAGATATGACAAAAAATAGATGAAAAAATCGACTAAAACCATAGACAAAAATGTTTTTTTTTTACAACTACCGCCTGAAAGTAAATTATTTGACTTGCTCACTTATGTGAAATGAAAGAGGGTCGAGAGAGACTCGGAAAAATTCAAACCGTGCCCCAAAAGTCGCAATAGTTCACGAGTTATAAGCAAATATAAATTGATAAATGACTAAAAATAATGATGATAACATAAAGTACTATTAAAATTTATATCTATTTTATACTTAAAACTCTAAGCGAAACGTCGGCACCAAGCTAAGTTTAGACGCGGTGATCATCCGGAAGCTAACCATTCTCACACTACACGTATAGTCGAGACTATCAGAATGAAACGGAATCGTCCATGTACATTGTCATTAATTCTTTTATAATCATATTGTAGAATGAACGTATATTCAAGCACAGCTTTCTGAAATAGTCACAGAGTGGCAATCATATATGGTCCACTTGGTAGTCAATGTGTTAATATCGAGAATGAAGCCAAATTGAATTATGGCAAATAAAATTCTCACCTCCGAACGTCAGACCCATATTTATCATCAGGCGCAGTTTGTGCCGGCACATTTTCCGTCAATTAAGGAAGAAAAAATCTTACAACCGTACTACCCTATTACCCTATACTTTAACGGGTTTTAACACGGTAACAAAACATTTCGGAGCATGGAATATGCAATTACCGGCTTTTGACTAAATGACACCGTAAAAGCTTGGCCATCGTGAAACAGCAAAATCGCGATAAAAAGTTGTTTTTTGTTTTTCGCTTACCATGGCCGATTGCAGGGAACATCGAGGAGAAACGATTGCGCGAGACCGTTGACACGGACTTGAACTCTGACACGGGAATTTCGGCACTCCCGACTTCGGCCCTGTTGCGACAGGTTGATACACATATGTACATGCGGCCTCGTGTTTTTGCTCGCAATTAATTGCGAGACGACGCAGAATGCACGCACCGCACTTCCCTGACGTCAGCGTTGTCAATAGCTGACGAAGAGACGAAAAAAACAGAGAGGGAGAGAGCGAGAGGAGGTTCCATCTGATTATTCGTCACATATTAGTAAACAACTGCGTTTTACAAGAATTTCTACCACAGCAAAACTACCTGCCGTAAAACGTCTGACATCTAATATCTGCTATGTTGCAAATGTGAGGGATCTGAAAAAGTAATAGAAGGATATTCTGCCAAAAGTTCTACTACCGCTATAATTGGCGTACAAAAGAAGAAAGCAGGAAGTTTAACGAAATTATTGTTGACATTAAAATTACTGACACTCCTTTGTCGCGAAATGTTTGATCTAATCCTATGCAAAGATTCACTGCGCCAGGTGAGATGCCAAATTCAGCGAGATGAAAGGTACAAGATAAACTTCGCGGCGGTGCCTGACGCGAATATGGATATCACGCATGAGACTGTTCGGGCTCGTAATCAATTAACACTTTGATCCCGGCGAGCAATCGAGTGCAATTGACAAACATTGTGAATGACAAATGATAGTGGAACTCGATATCTTCATCGCGCTCTCATTGTTTCCTGCGGTCGTTTTTCTTCGCGGCAGACGGTATGATTAGTGAAGAACCAATCGTCAAAACAACGGACACCAACAAATATCGTGAAGTGTCGTTGCTACTAAATTGGAGGTAGAACCAAACAATGCGGTTATTGGTGTGAAGAAATGTTTGAATCATACGGATATGTATATATATATATATATATATATGACGAATACTTGTCTGACCCATGTAATGCCATCATTTTACGAATTTTATCACATATTATATATAATTTATATATGTATATATATAAATACGATTTGTAAAAAATCGATCGTCAAAACAACAAACACGAACAAACACCGTTACTACTAAATTGAAATTTTCAAAGAATAATTTTATTATTAGTGGAAGAAAAGTGATTGAATCGTTCCGCGTGTGTATATGTATACACATATAACACTTAATCGTGCAGCCCACGTAATGCCTCCGTTATGCAAATTTTATCACATATATATTATATGAATTTAAATACGTATATATGAATATTTCAATATTTATATCAATGTATACATCACAATTATTATTCATAACAATGTATCAATGTATCAATATTCATATACGTCCACATATTAATGCTACAATGAGGATGATACTTCGCGGAGCACACGATTAATCGCCATTACTTGATAAAAGCAAAAGCGTAAATGAATAATATGTTCGCTTCTATTCGATTCTCACGATGTGCGCGATCCGACGTAAAGCGCACATACATACGTACGGCTTCGACGATTGTATAACGACGAGCGAGATAAAAGCCTTGAGTCAAAGCGACATAGCCGCGTGCATAAACGACATTCCGCGTCGAATCTACAAAGTCACATTGTTCCCCCTCGGCGTCGCCCAATCGTTAGACCTAACCCAATCGAGCGCGCATCGCGACATTGAAAACGGAAACCTTGAGAGACTTCCTCGCCTCTTTATCGCCGGCCACGAATTTTCCATACCTTACGTTCAGCTGTCACTCTGACCAAAGATAAACGGCGTACGAGTATTTGCAACAAACACGCGATTCCCGACGTACTTTGCATTACAGTTTTGTAACGACTGAATATTTAAACTCAGTCCGCGCGATATACGGCCGCGAGTATTACGACGTAACAGAATTCGGCTTATAATTTCGTCCTTTGCCTCGTCGGCCATCGGACCTAACCCAATCGAGTGCACATCGTCGATCGTCACCGATGACATTGAAAGCGGAGGCCTTGGGAGCCAGCGACGAGGAAGAACGACGAAGATTCTTTATCGCATTTCCAAATAGACCGCGATAACGGCTCGATTAAGAAGAGGCGCGTTCCCTCACAGTTTCGCTGGCTGCGAGCGAGAGGCGCGCGATAAAAGAATGAACACGAACGACAGGACAGGCACCAGACACAGACCGTCAGCGACCAAACCAAAAGAACGACGAACACGAAGGACGCGGACCAACGAGTTAACGGGCAAAAGGAAAAAATGCAAAAAAGGCAAATGTCAGGAATACTGGATCGCGAAAGCCTGAGACAATGTAGTTGGTCGCATGCCTAAAAGGGGGCATGCGTGAAGGAGGAGGAGAAATGAGACGTAGGATGGAAGAGGCGCACAGGTGAGTCACACGCGTCTCGCTTCGATCGGTCGACTCGAGGTGACCCCGCGTTCGGGAGAGGTCCTCCGAAGGGTGACCCGGGGCCGAGAAAGCGCCGGAAGTCACGCCACGTAATCCGCTCGGGCACGTCAAGGCCTCCGAAATATCCAGCCCTCTAACCGGCGCCAATTATCGTCGAGAATGAAGCGACGCACGAGCCTGCCGCGAGAGCGAGCGACCGTGAGCCTCAATTCTGAAAATTGCCCGTCACCGACTATCCTCTATAGATCCCTGTTCTTCTCCTCTCGGAGTCTTTTGCGTCGCGTCGCCTTCTTTTTATGAATTTTTCGTAGGTAGCCTGGACGGTTCCCACACACGAGAACAGGGTATGCGCGCATTTGTGTGTTAACCTACAGATAGACGGGTGAGACTGTGGATAACAATGCTGATACTACTAAACACGGTACGTATGGATGCGGCTATGTGTTATATTTAACCGTTGGGTGTTTGGGCACTTTTTAAAAACCGTATCGGGGTGTGACACGGTTCGAGATGGCGCTTATTTCAGATAATTGCAAAAAATGCAAAGTAGTGCAGTCGCGGTTTGTTGGTACTATGTTAAAAAATGATATGATCAAAATTGAACGGTCCGTCAACTGAGCATTGGTATCGAGTGCCGCAGCGATTCTTCACACGAAATCTAAACAGGGCAATAGATCTTATTTAAAATAACTGGAAAACTTCAGAGCAGTGTGGTCACACTCCCTTGATTGTGTATCGAAAAATCGAGCGTTGCCACTAAAATATGGTGTTTATCCATGCGTATGTGTGTTATATATTAAAATACAGATTTACAGACTAGCCGGATTAAGCAGTGACACTTTCTCCACAGCATTCATCAAACTTCTTAATTAATTAATTAATTTAACGTCGACAATGCCGTGGAAATAAATGGTCGGCTGCCCAAAGAGTACACTCACCCCTTTGTCGTCATCGACACACTCTATGCAAGTGTTCTCATTACCTTCGTCGCTCATAAAAATGTCTGCGTCGTTAACCTTTACCCTCGCATTGGCGGGGTACGAAGAATTATTCAATGACGCGTCCTCATTTCCTCGTTATAACTATAAAGAGAACCCAAACGTCATCTTGTTCGATTCCTATAGTTGACGTACCAATAACACAGTATCGTTTTTCATCGACGCGAGTTCGTTTATTTTTCTTTCTTTTTCCCCTCTGCATGTACTCCCCGTCTCGGTGGGATACAGAAAATTATTCACTGACGCATCCTCATTTCTTTTTTATAAGTAAACAGAAAACAGCATTGTTTCCCACCAGCATATGTTCGCTCATTTCTCTTTCCACCCCGATTTTTCTCCCTCTGCATGTACCCTCCCGCCTCGGTGGCCTACGGAAAATTATTCAATGACGCATTCTCATTTCCTCGTCATAATTAAAAAGAGAACTCAAACGTCATCCCGTACGATTCCTACAATTCACCTACAATAACACAGCATCGTTTTTCATCTGCGCGTGTTTGCTTACTTTTCTTTCCGCTCCTTTCTTTTCTCCCTCTGCATGCAGCCTCCCACCTCATCGTCGCAATACTATTTCTTTGCGACGCACGTGCCGCTGTGTTGTATGTTTTACGCGCCAAGGCCGCCGATAGCGATTTCGCTTCCTAGAACACCGGGGGTATCGCTGATAACGAGCTCGTTTCGAGATGATGACTCGTTGCCGCTTTTGCTCCCGAGGTGCTCGCAGCTTTATCGGCCGCTTTGTTGCTTTCGAACGAGCCGGGAACCGTGGTCCACGGAGTCTGCGTGCTCTTTCGCCAACGAACCAAACAGAAAACATTACCGGCGACGATAGCCGGACAACGATAACTTGATGACAAAATCAAACTTATTTTGTAAATGTTAATAATTTCTGCGGCTGTTTTGGCAGTAGATAAAGTAAATCAAAGAATGAGTATCTTTCTGATGAAACGTGTGAAAAATCTATACTGCTCCTAAAGGGGTGGCCCCTGAGCTTACAGGATAAAATAAAACCATTCAACCAAACGAAGCACAAAAATGATTAATGTCGACGTCGATAACAATTACGATAACGAATTGCGCGTTCGTGCGAGTGCGAAGACGCGTACGGAAAACAGGTCGAAGAAAGTATTTTCCAACTGAGTTTCTCACACACGCGTGCTCGCTGTCACACGTAAACGGGCGCCAATGTCGTAACGAACAGGTGCGACGGCAAAACGAAGGGAGAGAAAAGATATCGTGCATTTAACATCCGAATTATCCGAAACGAGTTTTCGACGCTCGCCGAGTGGTACTCGAACGTTAACGCGTTTAACGTCTACATTAACGGGCCCGTGCGTGCATGGGATCCGTCGATGTATAAATGCATGAGCGAAGGAAAGGTCTTTACGCGGCCGGTATCCCTTCCAGCTCAAGGATAATGGAACTTTCTCAGCGCGCAATTACGCAATTACCACAATCGGATGCCGATCTCTCGCGGCGTTTCCGGAACAAGAGGGTTCCGTTACGATGCAACGAACTGCAGCCACCTCGAGTAACTGTAAAGGACCCCGGCGTGTGCCAAGCCAACCTGTTGCAACGAGGCTCGCGCTACGTCACCTCAGGGACGCAATAATGTTTATTAATACGCCGTTGCTCAGCTCGAACGTGGCTGGAAATATTGTCATAGGGAGGAGTGAATTTTTCAATTGATCGCTGTTGCGATATGGCACAATAAGTGGGCACTTTCATCTTTTTCGCGCGTGCGCCATTAATGCGGCGTAATTGCACGGCTGTGTGACGCGTATTGCATTATATTTGGCCTAGTTTTCGACGACCGACGTTTCACTGATATTAAGCGCAGGAGCCACGGGATCCAGCCCAGAAGTGCTAGGGGTTGGAGTGGGACTAACGCAATCTAAGCTGGACATCGCACCAACTACTTCACAGCGCCGCGTGCTACTGGCCGTCAAACGAACGTGGGAATAATTAATCGAATCACGTATGACAGAGAACCTCCACGTGAGGCCGTGACCGGACGGCTCGACCTTGAACCGACTGCCTGAGAGAGAAGGAGCGAGCGGGAGAGGGTGCGAGCAAGAGGGAGCGTGTCCATATCCATCAACGAGCCTGTAGGGGCTTCGTGTGCACTTTCATCTGCCAATGTGTTATACGCTTTACACGTGTTACTCGTCGAAAGAGCGAAATGTGAGGCGGGGAATCGTGTTAAGCATGATTCCACGCAGCAATGACGCGAACGTGTCAACTGACGTCAGTTCTCGAGTTTTGCCATTTTCTATGGCCGGTAGGGCGGAAAGGGGCCGATTGAGGGTCGATGGCATCTGAACAGAATCGTTTGCAACGAAAGGCAAGTCGACATTCCGTGACAAACAACGGATGTATAAGATACACGATATTCGTAATCACCTGTCGTCGATGTTATCACGTCCCGGCGGTGTCGTAATTACCAAACTACGGTGCAGCTCGCCTGTGTCCGATTTCCTGTTATTCCATTGCCGAGCGACTGACACCGTGACACCCGACGCGCGATCACTCAATATTTTTAGCGCTATCGATCGGATTCCACTTCTCATCACGGTCGCTGCTCTTTTCTACGTATGCCACCGATACCTGTCTCGCGGTAAGCGCATACTTTGATCCGCTACCGTTCTCCGAATACATTTAGCCCTGTTTAATGACGCCGAGGTTTCCGCTCTTCCATACCAGCATAATGCACGTCCCATATGCATGTAACAGAAAAGACCTACCGGGACGCGTGTGAAATTATACGGTGCTACCTCCTTGTCTGAACGCTCCGCTATGTACAACTAAAAATCCGCCTGCATCGTCCAAGTTTCCTCAGATATTCTTAAACGACATAATAAATCGACACTAGCCAGTATACATTTTACTCTTTTCCGCCACCATTCTTCCATCTCGATATTCTCCATATTTCACATACATATAACAGAAAACACAGTGCCGAGCCAATGAGAAATTCTACGATACCACCTCTTTGTCTGAACTTCCCGCTACATATAAATAAATATATCGGCGTCAGCAACTGCACTTTCCAATCTCCGAGAACATTCCTCTACTCAGCGACACTGAAAATCAGCATCAGCCATTATGCATTTTCCCATTTTCTCCCAACGTTCTCCCATTCGCCGACAGAAAATAATCGGAACTGCCACTACGCATTTTCCCATTTTTCTCGAATGTTCTTCCACTCAGCGGCATCTACCCCGTCTCTTCGCTATTCTGTCCCAAATCCCCCCAACGCCATACAAGTAAAGTACACTCAATAAATACTCGGAAAAGGTCGCGTCCCTGGAATATCGTCTATTATCCGTCTTATCGCAGCTGAACCGCGGATCATCTTCAGTCCTCATTCTGGCCGATCTCTTATTGCACGACTGTCTTTGTTCCTCGGCCCTTTTCGTTGGCGTACATCGGCCGGGATACGAGGACGGGTGTCAACGGCCTCGTCACTATTCAGCGCAAGTGCGCCTCTCGGTGGTCAGCAGCCATTGGCGCGGGCGTCGCACGTCGAGAGAGTGCCAGAGGTCGTTTGCCTCTGAGCCCGAGTCTCTTCTCTTCTCTTCCCTTCCCCGCCGTGGTCATTTCGCGCTTCGTTTCGTCGCTCCGCTCCGCCTTTCATGTTACGAATCCTTCTACTCTTATCTACCGAAGATGGCTCAGTGCTTGTCGCGATTTTCATGGGAGCAATGAAGGCGAGCGCGGATTGAACTTTAAAATTGGAGGAAGTGTAATTGTTTGAGGTCGAGCGTGTTTTTGCATGAGGCTGTAGAAGTTAGAAACAACATTGTTTGTTGGTATACCAGTTGCATAGATATGCGTGTCCGAAGACCAAACTGCCAATATTCCTAGGTCCACCTAAGTGCTTATTTTATCTGATCTCACCCAGATAAAAGGGCGTGAAACAAGGGTGTGAGGATTGAATTTTAAATTCGGTGTCATTTCATTGTCTAAACGGATGAGGCCGAGTGTGTTTTTGCATGAGACTGCAACTTTGGTTTCTGCTGAAGTTAGAAACGGCTTTGTCTGTTGGTATTCGAAGTCGCATATTTATATGTATCCGAAGTATCAATGCCCAATATTCCCAGGTCCATCTAAATGTTCGTTCGATCTGACCTCACCCGGAGAAAACGGCACCAGCGCCCCACATTTGATCTCTAACAACGCGCGTCAATACAATCTTCCTGTAGATAGCCAATCGCACATTTGCACAGGATCGGCGAGCGTGCGTACGTGTGGAATAGCCGAGGGAGAGAAGAGAAAAGGAGAAAAAGTGGTGGGAGCCACGAAACGGGACGCAATGTCGTAGAAACACGCCCGTTCGGAAGTAACGAGAGATACAAATAGAACCCCTCGCGATCGCTGCAGCTATAGAAGCCGGCGAGAGGTGACTGGCCCCGTATTAGGTCACATTTGCTTGCGTCTGCCTCGAACTGGCTCGGAGGATTACGCGCTCGCATGCAAAGACGAAAGAAACTTTGACCCTGCGCTAATCTGGCCGCGTTTGTCGGAACTTTCCTTGTCAGGTCTCCGTCGATCTGTGCCGAGTGATGGGAAATTTCCGGGTCAATCGTCCGCAAAATGCCCATTAGAAGTTTCCCCGTTTCGGGGGCGTGAGTTTGTTGGTCGGCGTGGACTGATTTATGGCGGGAATTAATCGAAAAAGCGAAAAATGCGGACGGAAAGGGGTTTGACGGATCTTGAGTGGAGATGAATGAGTCTTGGGGGGTGCGATCGGTGTCTGTCTGGCACAGATATCTTCGGGTCTCGACAAAGCCGGGCACGAATTAGGGTACGTTCGGGGACGTCGACGATAATTAAACAGATCGAGAAAGAGTACGTCGTCGGCGTCGAAGAAAAAGCAAGACGGTCGACGATTTAGATTTAAATTTAGATTTCGAACGAATTTATGTCCCGACGTGAAAATGTCCCCGGCCGAGAATAATCGCGCGTGCAATTAGACACCCTGGGCGTTAGCGCTGCAGAAAATAAATATCCTCCAGCACAATCGACTGTAACGTTGAGTAAAAGAAGGAGATTAGGCGAAAATAGACTGCCGAAGAAAGCAAAAAGTAAAATGACCGGGCGAATGAACGGTGTCGCGCGAACGGAAAAGTTAAGATCAACGTGGATTAGCTGAAAGAAAAGGAGAGAAATTAGTAATAGGAACGTAAGAACGACACAAAGAAAATGAGAACGTTGAGATGTGCGAATGAGGGAGAAAGAGAACAGGGGTACAAAACGAGTAGGACGAATAAAGCGAATAAAGCGAGAATAAAGCGAGGTACGAGTGAGTAAGCGTCCGTTGAACGAGTGAGTAGGAGAGCGAGTGAGAAGGTAACGTACACGCCGAGTTCAACGACCGGAGTGTTCGCGGATTCCGAGCAAGGGAACTCCTCGTTTCGCGTGTGCAGTTACGGTAACTTACCGTCGCCGCGATTCATTGCCGTTCAGCCACGTGCCACGCGTTCCATCGTGAGAACGAACTCCCCATATTGATTTTGCGAGCAGTTTTACGAATTTCCAAATTAATTACAATTCCACCGCAGCGAATAAGAAAAATACGAGCAATTCTGTCTTCATTCATTAAACCTCTACAGAACTAGATGCACTGATGAAAAAGAGTTGATGACAAGAGATGGTCAACTATTCATTAAAGAATATCTCAACAATGAAAACAAAGATCTTATCGTGTGGCTACATTGAAGACATTTATCTCTATGCAATTGTAGATGTTCAACCTTTGTTTCGTTATGTGGTATAAAGACTTGTCCTCTTCTTGGTATAAGTTTTTTATATCACATATTTGCCTCTATTATACAGTCGAAAATATGAAAATGTTTATAAAGAAAAAGTCGTGCTTAAAGAAATTAAGGGAACCTGCTGATAAAAGTGCAAATGACCTATAAAACTCTCTTCTATAACAGCCCCGACTTTTGGTACGTGCATGTATCGACGTTCCGTTAAAAAATACATTTTCCGCTCACAATCTCCGTACCGTTCTCTCGACATGCGCCACTCATCTTCCAAATCGATTTACTCCACAAATGCAAAATACACAATTTAGCTAAAACACTAAAAGTTACGCATCAATCACTCTGGCGCCAAAATGTACAGAAACTAAAAGTGCCGTTAACCGTTTTGGCCCGCGAGCAGTTCGCATCAGCAACATGCACGTTCGCATGTCGCCACCTTCGAAATCGATACCGTCCGATAATCGGCGAGTTTTCCGGCCAACTGGCCGTGGCGACAGAAAACGACGTTTCGTTTTGCCGGGTTACAAAAGCGGCGAGGGAACACGGGCTGGTCAACGACCGACACGGTTTCGCTCGCGTTCAAGTCGATTCGACGTTACTCGAGCGGGGAAACGCGCGTAAAAGATCTTCAGGAGTTCTCGGGCGACGAAGGAGGAGCGCAGATGAGTGGAGTAAGAGAAGGCAGACGTTTCGGGAAGATGACGAAAATATACCCGGTTAAGGGGCACGGTCAATGACCGACGTTTCTTATTCTTACTCTCCTTCTATTCCGTCGTCTACTCATGCTTCCCCGCCGTTTCTGCGTGTGTCTCGCTTGCCGTGGTTTCCGGGACATCGAAAGCGAGCGATGATTAACTAGGCGCAAGGTGAATTGATGCGATCGGCTGATCGGACATTACGTATCGACGTGCTTTTTCGTGAGTCGGCCGGTACTTCAGCTGAGTCACACGATTTGTGTGGCGGGCCAAGACAGAGACACAAGGTTTTAAGAAAAAACTAAGAACTTTTACTCGTATTCTATGCAATCACTGACACTGATCACTGAACTTGATCGAGAGACTGAACTGCGTGAGATTACGTACTATAGAGTCACGTATACGGATAACTTATTAACCAGCCGGCTGTTGTGACCTCTGTGAAAAGTGTGTACCTAAAATGTGTCGCAAGAAGCAAGTGACAAAGAGTGTATTTGTCAAACATACAACACGTGTGATTGTTATAATACAGAATTAAGTCGTAACGGAATGACTATTTTTTTAAATTGTATTACTGATAGGGCTTCGTGGTAATTATTCTAGGGCGATAAATGTGTGAAAACGGGACTTGTTTGTGATAAAGTCGTTTGTTAAAATTTGGAAAAGAATCTTATTACAATAAATGACTGGACCGAATACGTACGTGGGACAATTATTCTAATCAATACCTAATCCATTCCCTATGCTCTATACCGTCTTTTCTTTCTAATCTTAAAATTAACGAATACACTTTAGTTTTCACTAAAACTGCAATTTATACAGCAACTTGGAATTGCTTTTTACGGATGACGAGTATACTTGCCATTTCTACACGACGAGTATACTAGTCAAAGACAGTTAACTGGTTCACTACCGAAAGAACTAACTAGAAGATTCCATCAACGAGAAGTTTCCGTCCTAACATTTGACCGAAGCCTAGACTGATTCATACTGTCTAATTGAACGGTGGCGGTGACTGTGGTGTGAATTATAAGCAGCATTGTTAGCTGGCCATTCAGCCTTCGCGTTTAACCTAGAACAGCTCCGATAACCCGAGCAAGTTGGAGTCTATTGAAAATAACGTGTGATCGCGTTGAGGACCGTTAATCCTTTTCCTTCAACTCTTTCCCCGAGGTCATGGGTGCGCATTGACCTTGAATCCACCACGTATCCTATTGTACACTGCCATTACACGACCATTTGATCGGACCCAAAAATTACCTCATTTCATACCTCTACTTTCTGACGAGTTTTAACTATTCACACATAAAATACTCGACAAACTCGTTCGAGCGCGAGGTCCTTTTGAAGAGGCTTCGACGAATAAATCCGGATGTCAGTTCTTTTGAAATGTGGACTCACGTGTGTAAAAGTGACGAGGCACGGT
This sequence comes from Cryptocheilus praepositus, assembly GCA_033815515.1. Taxonomy (NCBI): domain Eukaryota; kingdom Metazoa; phylum Arthropoda; class Insecta; order Hymenoptera; family Pompilidae; genus Cryptocheilus; species Cryptocheilus praepositus. Next base: position 4,786,738 of record JAWWQZ010000256.1, on the reverse strand, counting down.
GGACCGTTAAGTATGGCGCAAACATCGGGTAAACAGGACGTTATTTACCGAAACGCTGTCGGAGGAATTTGTCTCAGACGACGAGGAGGACAATGACTCGTCCGTTACGATATTACGTTCCGAACTCATCAGGGAAACGACGTTCCCAGAAGTTCGCGGCGCGATCAGCTGCGGAATGAATAATGCTCGATCCGTACTACGTGTCGGTAATACGGAATCTTTTCACGTTCCTCGCGTTTAAGTCACTCGGTTGACACGTGCTGATTCATTCTCGAAGTTCTTTAATTTCGCGCAAGACTTGATTAGCACGTATTGTGAGCATGCGTCACTGAGGTAGGTAAAGTCGGTTTGATGATACGATAATATCCGTCTGCGGCTGTAAATAGTCTCCAGCTTTTGTACCTTAAGGTATGTGGCTTTTTGGCCACACTTCCGGAAGCATTGGAAATACCGTGGTGTGGTTTGCGTTTTTTTATCTAGTCGACTTGCGCCACGCTACGGAATGACAAGATAGAGAGAGATGCGTTTCCTACATTATTACCTGACATGTGTTCGTTTTTGTATACTACTTCGACGTATGCTACTTCGAGTGTATTATACGTGACAAGCTTGTAGGGAGGTGTGCGTTACGATTAACGGATTTATGAAAATTCGACGCGTCGCACTTTTTGTTTCTTTACTTCGCATTGAATACGCATGAAAACGGGCGCATTTGAATTCATATTAATATCTGAGTTACTGACCACCCGCCGAGGACTGTCTTTCGCAGAGCGAAGGTTAATTCGATACGTCCCTATCATCACTTAACCGTGCACCGCGACAGTCTCCTCAAAGTCAATGGTTCAACAGTCGGCTATCTTTAAAAAAAGAAACAGTTCCCCTTCCAGCACCGCAACGGTACGTTCAAACATCGGGACCCGCTTCGAAGAAATTAAACCAGATAGGACGAGCCATACATTTTTTTTTGTACGACAAAATTAAAGCACAGACGAGACGCAGCTATATAATGCGGCGATACTGACAAATCGAAGACACCAAAATAATTAAATAGAAAACATGTGAACATATTACATATGTGAATATAAATTTGTCCTTTGTACAACAAAATTAAAGCAGAGACGAACAGCAGCCATATAACCCGAAATTACACCAATAGACATAATTGCCAGATGAATATGCGCCCTGTACAAATATGCTCATAATTTATATCAATTCTGAATGGGTTTTATAAAAAACAGTAATACCTATCTCATCGTAATGCGGTACTATCAGAATTACTACGATCAGGCTTTCACGGTTAAAGCTTCAATTTCTGCACGACCATATTTGCAAACTGGAAAAGTCAGTGTCAGGCTAATTGCGGGTTCACCGCCTTTTGAGATCTTCGCGGTCACTTTAACGAGGCTCTCTTGTTCGCGATTCCTTCGAACGTGAAATGCAAATTTCCCAGCGCTTTGCCCACTTTCCTGACGCGTCAACCTGCGCGGTGTGTCGTATAACGTACGTAGGGTTCAACGTTCGCTTACTCATAACCGTGAATGAGGAGAAGGTTGTTGGCCCTACCCCCTTTTAGTCGCCTCTTACGACGAGCAGGGAATACTGTCAGTGTACTTTCCTCCCCGCCCACAGGGGTTGGAGAAATTATTGATTACTTAAAGCAACGCGCTCGGTACAGACTGTTGCAATTTTGAAATTTATAGAAGTTTCTCGTATTACTAAACGTTAGATGATATGTTCCATTTTAACTTTATTGTAATATACTTAAATAATTAAGGCCCTTTTTGCTTGAAGATATTGACTATAAAACTTCGCTACTGCAACTGACATGCTTCGATGCCAATGCGTGTGCTACAAAATCTGTTTCATTAAAACATACGTAGAAATGAAAGATTTTAACTTGTGGATAGTAATTATGTCAATCACTCTTCCATCTCTACACTTTGCAACCACTTGCCCTAATTTGGCAACGACGTGTCTGGTCAACGAAAAACTCACAACTCTCCACATGCTTCCCTTGACCAGGTTTTCAGTGGCTCACTTCAGTCTGTCAAGGCATAATGATCGAGAACAATGCCAGTGGACGGCGATCGGTCGCAGAGAAGGGAAAACGTTCGCTTACACATCAACATTGTTGTACGCTGACCTCGAAGGGAATCGCAGGCGAAACGTTGAGGGCGAATTCACTTAGGAGCAGTAGCGGACGTTCAACCGGCGTTCTTGAACTTTCAGGGTCACTTAACTCTCGTCGGCAGTCGCGGCGTGTAGTGCACGGCACTCGACAGGGAGAGGAGCCTTATCGTTTTAACGAAACGAGCCGGTTAGAATTACACGCCCGGCACTATCCTTATCGAAGACCCTGCCGGCGGAGAGATCCGATGGATGCTTGAGCCAAAACAACGCTCGCTTAGCCATCACGGCAATTAGACGCGGGTGTATCGTTTGCAATTTCATTTTTATGAGACCGCAACCTTGCTACGGACTTTGCAAAACGATTTGTGCGATCAAGAATAAAACGCGATTGTGATCCCATGCAGTACGCAAGTGAGCCGTGTTGTAGTCAAGCCTTGCAAACTGCATGCAAACATAAACTCCCTACAAAGACTTTCAGAAATTAAATATTTCAGTGGTTAGCAATTTAATGACGCAAAATAATATAAATACTGAAAAATTGTACGTCTATCAAGAGATGGAATAAATTTTCCTGTATATATCTTACGATATTCTCGTATTATTACCAAATTGTATTCTTCTACTACTTCTGTCTCTACATACTCGTATCTCCTACGACATTCCTCTACTACTTTTGTTCCTGTGCTTCTATCCCTGCATATCTACTATAATATTGCCCTACTATTGCCAATCTCGATTCTTGTACTACTCGTCACCATTGGCATCAAACCCGCAAATCGAGCTGCTGAAGAAAGAAAAAGTGCTTCGTCCTGTTTTTTCCGCGCGCAATATCAATTCGCGGTAATACACGTCGTTATCTGTAATCCAACGCCTCGCGACCCTGACGAGTCGGGTAACTACTGTAACTAGGCGCCCAAATTCGGCGTGTCGTAACTCTCCTCTCGCCATTATTATTTCCGATAAGAGTAACCCAGATCTGGGTCAGTGAACTCGCCTGAACGCTCCGACCGAGGCTTGGCGCGTCATCACGTTACGATCGTCCGATAACGTTTTCATTCCACGTTATCCGCGGAATCGATGTCGGCCTTTGATCAACAATTCACTAATCTTTATCCTGTCTCAATCGTCTCAATCAACTATCGACGTCAAAGCAACTTTTCGCGGAAGCCGTAAACTTTCTTGGTCCGGTGACGATAAAAGTGACTTGCAGAAAAATCGAGGCAAGTATATCGGGGGAACGTGAATATTTTCGGGCGGCTGCGCGGTTTAAAGCGTTTTGCTAAACTTTAATAACGCCAACAGGTGCCGGCTAGTGATAGATAGTAATAGATTAGTGGACTGACCGGTATTAATTCCCGAAGGCGCAGATTATCGGTATCGCGATCAGTGGCTTCTCATGCTGTTCCACGGTTATGTACGATGATCGCTATCTTTATAGGACCGCGTTGTTTTAAGAAGAGGGCACGAGACGCGAATGGATTAAATCGGCGGGAACGTTCGCGCTATCGATTATCGCGTGTTTGATAGCCGCGCTGGCCATGTTATAATTAAAGTTGTGCTACTACTAAAAGTTCCATTAAAATCGAATGTACGACATACCAATTTTAAAGCAAGTTACCAATTATCAACATAACGTCATTTTTCCCTAATTGCTTCCCATCAACTGGTCAATTCCAAACGATAACAGCTATAATGTCCAAGGTATTAGAAGCAGTGCCATACTGCTTTACATCGACCGATTCTTTTTTATGATAATGATTTTTATAATATATATCATACGTCAGTTAACGCTGTCGCATGTCAATTTATTTGATAAGGGCACAGAGTGCCGAAATGTCAGGATTTTTCTCTTCAAGAAGATACACGTTGTTACACATATTAATTGACCGGTTACGCCAAAGTACTTAGATAAGATCCCATAAAAACATTGTAACCTATTTCAAATTCATAGTTGAGTAATCAAAATAAAATTATACACCCTTCCCATAGTCTCGTTAACGATTACTACGTTCCGTTTCATAACATTTTAGCAATTGATAACGACCATAATATATTATGTTCGAAAGGCGTTAGAAGAAATTCCTTTCTACCTGTCCCACCGTCGCCATTATTACGTTTAAACATGCACACGACGATGAACCGAATAATTTTGCAATACCCTGAGAAACAGTCACACAAATGACTTGCCACTCGTGTGCAATATTCCTTGACTCCGAAGCCATCCTCAATCAGCGCCAATCAGTTCTCAACCCCAGCAGCCAATACTCAATTTGCCAAGTTCTCATCTTGAGGAGCTGGCAAAAATCTGCGCACTGTCCCTCTTCCGGCGAATTCTCTGCAGAGATTGCTCGTGAAAGCTGGATCTGGAGCAACGACCTTCGAATTCGGCCCAATCGGCGGGGTTCGTGAACCCTGAAAGGAGCTGGCAGGCCTGAGGATAGATGGTACAGTTATACTTCTCCTCCCTCCTTCTCTACTTCCTCCGCGTCCTCTTCGTCCTCCTCCTACTCCTCGCCGAACAATGAACGTGCGGTCGCGTTCTCTCCCGCGCTCTTGGCTGCTCGAAAGGAAATACCGTATGGTCACCTCGAGCTCGTCACCGTGCCGAAGAGAAGAGGAAATCCCCGCAGTTCGTTGACCTCGACGCCGGCCCAGCCATGACGACGTGGATTGAAACCGAGCGCGCGTTGCACCGCATTGTTTACGATCTTTCACGGTGCGAGGATTGAGAAATTTCGCTTGGGTGCCAAGGAATGGACGACCGCGGTGGGCTGGCGGAAATTCGTTGAACTTGCGCGAGCGAGTAGTATGGCTGGTGCATGCTGACCTGAGCGTCGTCGCTTATTGATGATCGTTAAGTCAGGCGTGCGGTTTATGTTTTTCTTCAGACGTATCACGTGCTGCCCGTCGTAATTGACCGTAATATATCATTTCTCGCGATTTAACGGCACAGTCATCGCGTTTCTTCACCGCGTCACGTCGCAGGAAAGAAGTTCTCATCAGATATGAGCTCGAGCTACTCGAGTAGCGCGCGAATGAGCTCAAGGCGAGAAGATAAGTTGCGCGGCTCGGACCTTTGTCTGCTCGAGGATAACGGCCATCGAAATTGTAATCGCTAATCTAATTTAAGGTACGATGAAAATATCTGCACGAACGAGTCTAATGCTTTTATAACCTTTGCGGATGTTATTGAACTTTAGTGGTGTACTATTAAACTCTATCGCGGGTACTTCTTATCGTATAGATTGGCCTCTGTTGCGCTATTAAAACTACCTCGCGCCGATATGACTTTCATGGACGCCAATCACACGCGCACGATATCGCGATTACTCGATGCTGCAGCTAAATGTTGGTGTAACTTTTTCACCGAGAGCGTTCGCGAAGAACGCGCAATAAAGGAGTGCGACTAGACGCGTAACGCGACAAAATTCTAGCAGCGGTCACGAAACGTGAGACTTTTGAGGCGCGACGGGGACAAACGGGGCTCGAGGTAAGTGGGTCGTTGATTCAGACTAGTCGGGGCCACTCCAGCCTGATATCAACGGGTTTTAACGGGACCGTGAGTAATCGACTCTTGCCGCACAGACCGAGCTCGAATCACGACCGGAGCGCCCGGACGAAGCCAGGAAGTCACGCGGGAAGTGGATTTGCTTCCGCGCTGGGAATGACATTGAGAAAAGATGGGCACGGGAATTCCGGTGGTACCGCGTTGGGCTCATGCAATTACGCGAATTCTTCGGCTCATAACGCAATAAATCAACTAGAGGTGCGCGGCTACCCGACATTTCGGATTCGGGTCGGAATCCCAAAATTTGTAACCTCATTTGACATTTTTTCGTGATTTATTAATCGGATTACATACTTTCCTTGTTTGGAGTAAAAGGGATTTAATGTATTCTATAGTACAATCAAATTTCGACTCACGGGTACTCGAATTTTAAAATCTTTCGGGATCCCAACCCGACTCGATTCAGCTTCGGGTACTTCAACTTTAAGAACTTTCAAAATTATATGTATATAATGTCTACATAACCGAAACCCACAATGAGATTGCACGGTGGAACTCACAAAGGAAAAATCGAGCGTGATAAATCGCTTCGCTGGGACAACACGACTTTCCCCCGTTTGGAAAGTTTAGCGAGGGCGCGAAATCAATGCCAGGCAATGCAGTGATTCACGACGGATAACACGAATTGTCACATGAACGGCGACGTCGTTGACTCGTGGCGAAAGAAAGTGAACGGCGAAGCAAAGTTCAAGAATCCAGTGTGCGTCGAGAGTCAATGTCCTGCGTCGAGCGTTAGAACAAAAGTGAAAAGTCATCGGTTGCTTTCTACGGCCTAATTGCTCGTTGCCGCCACGCAATCGTACGCGATCGAAGAAAAGTCTCACTTACAGAGATCGCGTGTTCTATAGCCATACATCTTAAAAAAATGAACTGATTAATTCGTCTCGATTACCACGGAGTGTACACCGGGCGATTATCAATGTTACTGCCTGCATATTGCCTATGGCTATCTTTACTATTAAATGAAGTAGAGTTTCACTATTCTGTACAGTACGTTGGGCGATTAAAGTTAAACTTCTACCTATTCCGGACACATCTTCATTTAATAAGTTGCATTCCTACTATAATTTGATTATTCACGTAGAAAATACTCGCCAAACTCTCACGCCAAAGAAAACGGATGCATTTCTTTAATAAGAAACGGACAAACAACGGGTTCAGTAACCTGACTCGTTTAAAGGGTGCAATGACCGGATCGCTTCGGGGCAGGGGAGTAAAAAGGAGGGAAAAGTGATCGGTGCTTTCTGCGGCTAATTATTCGTCATTATGATCCTCGACTCGGCTTTCTTATTCGAGACGAAATGTTCGCGAGAACAACATCTAGAATTCGTTTGGACACTCTCTATGGTTTCACAGAAACAAAATCTTCGCATGCCTTTCTATCACTTTTGGTAATTTGCAGCATTCAAATATTCCGCAATGCAGACATACAAATATATGAATGCGATATTTAGTTGATACGAAAGTGAAGAAAATATTAGACATTTTTATGGTTTGTTAAAACTGCAAATAAATCTGTTGCATATTCCTATTGTAAACATTCTATTCACCTGCTCCACATATCTCTGATTAAAATTAACCTGCCCAGTCTTGCTGATTCTACGTAATCTAATCTTCAAGAACAATATTTTACAACTATTACGAACTATCTTCATAACGTTATAAATGATATAAATCGGCGTGTGGTATGTATCTCGCCAAACCCAGTGCGAATGGTGGACACCGCAGAAATGCGTAGAAGCGAAATCGATACGCCGATAATCCCGCGATAAGCTGTTCTCAACAAAACGACCTCGTTCCTGTTTGAACCTCGACCGTCGGAGGCTCCTGCCGCGTCCTACGTTCTATTCTAAATATTTGATCTGCTAGTTCCGTCGCCCTGATACCTCTTATCACGGTTCACGAGCCGTCGGTGGCTATGAAAGAGCATAATATGAACTCACGTGTGAGCTGGTGCCAGAAACGCGGACGGAATATTTTATACGCGAACTTTTAAAGCGTAAAACGGGATATGATGTACAGTGTCACGCGGGCAAAAGGAATACATAATTACTTTGTGCCAAAATTAAAGTGGCACCAAAATGCATAGATGTGCAATATGGCGCCCAGGTGGTACTGACTGCAACTCTTCTTACGTGTAGATTTCCAGGTATACAGCATTTTAACAGTAGATTTACTGTTTCGGACGTCACGAGCAAAATTATAGAAACCATTATTATTTTGCAGCAATTTTTCTAGATCATTATTAACGGAACAATACAAATCCATATTCAAATTCGTTTTACCTTCAGGCTTCTAATTTTGAAATTCTCTATGTCGTATACTTACATACTTCTCGGTGCATCTTGTATCACATTGCGCTTTCGCAGGTCATTAGATTCCCAATTCCGAGACTAGAGCGCTGAAATCTATATTTACGTGTTGCGTGTCACTTACCGAGCTTTTTATCTCGCTGCAGAAGGACATCCATCTATCGCCGCCATTGCCCTCAGCGAGAAGTCGCTTCACACAAAGAAGCATGCGTCGAAGAGATCCATGCCGGTCCGCATTTTATTATCGTCCTCGCGCTCGACTGTTGAAGTTGGCTACTGACGGGCGACAAAAAACGTGAAGCTGCGATAGCTGGCCGATCTGAAAAAAGGCGCTGAACGATGAGCCGTACCGTGACCTATCATCCTTGGCCGTCACACCACAAAGGCTACGGAATAATATTTGTGCACGTCGATGAACAAATGCACCGAGGATGACCGGTTCGAGGGGAATCGAGGACCTTGAGCTCGACAAAGAGCAAACACTCATTATCAGCAGTGCGAGCAATGTCAGCCCACAGGCGAGCTTCATTCCTCTCACTTTCCTCGCTCCCGATCGATTGGGATAATCGTTCAATGCGCCTATCACACGCCATACACGTGTGTGTGCAGACGTTTACTTCTGCAATTGAGCATACACGCGTCGGCGGCCAGATATATCAATCATTATCGGCAATAAGTCCCTAATAACTAGGTGTCAGGAATCATGGGAAAATAAATCTTTACTTTGTTGGAACCGCGTGGCTGTGTGTACAGGCGCGATTGGATGACTTCGCGGAATTTTCAATTATGAATATTTCCGTGTGTGCAGATTGAGCAAACAACTAGTACATCCCTTTCTCAATTTACGTGCTACTTTTTATACGCGAGTTTTTCTTACACGGCAAAGTATACCTGTATTTTTGCGGCACAAATATTTGCTTTTTCTCTTTCTTCTTCCAAATTTTACCACTGTCAGGTTTAGGAGCTGATGGCGTCCATTCGATGTTTCTCGAGTTTCTAGAAATGATAGATACAGTACACATAAATCACAAGACACAATTTATATAATCATTGATTTAAAAATCTATCCAGTTTTAGTATAAATTCGCCAAATTTCTCTGTCTGTAACATAATTCTTTTTTTATATTAAGACATATGAAAAATACGTGTTTCTAAAACATATATTAGTTATTATTTCTAATATTTTTCTTTCGTATTAACAAATTTTATTTACGTGGTTTTCGTTCACGTAAAACGATTCCACATGGACTGGATACTCCCTGTAAATTGAATGTTGATTGTAATTTATTTATGATATCGAATTAGCATGTTCACGTGCTGCCTCATTAGGATATTGAAATGAGTGAACTCTTGATCTTCTTACAGGCGCTGTATACATTTTCTAACGATGAACCTGTTCAAATCATTGCAATTTATGCTTAATATTAATTTTGCGCCTATTGACGTACCATGTCCAGTGGTTAACAATTTTCCCAAGGTCAATTTTCCACTCGGTTATCCAACCGCGCTTGCGCCTCAATTCGACCGCACGATTCCCGGATTTTTATCGTAAACGGTGACAAGAACTGGGAGCGTCACACTCTCTTGTAACCCTGCCCGCGATATTCCATTCCGGCTCACCTCAACATTCTATCTGCCCAGTCTGCGGGAAACGGGTGGCAAAGAGGCGCTATTGTCCTTGCACACCGTTATTCTGGCGAAATAATTTCAAAATATGCCTATGTGCCAAAAACTTCACAAATGGCATTCAAACTGTCATTAAAACATAACACATATATCATACAACTTGGCAAGTGCCATCAAATTCACCATAAAGAATCGTACAAATATCATACAAACTCAGAAGAACCATAAAACCTACCATTAAAGACGCTTGATGAAGCCTACCAGCTAACCTGAATCGTTGAACCTCTTCTTTCTTCGTCGATTCTCTGTGAAACCCGCCAAACTGTACAATTGCGCATCGACGAGACGATCTACGTGTGAACACCAGTCAATCATGTCGAGCACTGAGGAATTACGGCGTACGTAAATCGCGCGACGCGGAAACACGTCTGTACTCGTCCAGAAACGTGTGAAAATAAGCTGAGCTAGAGGATACGAGACATAAACAAATTTGTATGTCGGCCGGCACGCGACCCTGGCATGCGCGCGGCGGGCGAAACGATCGTGGATCATCGACCCGACTCGTCAAAATTCGTAAATATTACGCGTAGGCTATGCGTGATCTACGACAGTATATCTATATAGATTATTAGCTCATTATTTCGGGAATGAACTGGAAAATGCTTAGCCCTCGGATAGGTGCTGTAAAAATGAGTTCTTGCGGTTGTATGTGTAGTCCGTGTGGCAATCAAATTTTTGGCAAGCACATATAGATTTAGGGTAGGGATCCTGGAATGCACGCATAAACCTTTGTGCGTTAGTACATAGGTTTATCAGATTATTAGATTGTTAAGCAATTAGCTTTACGTGCATTATAAATATATGCGTGGTTCGAACTATATTAAAATTATATTGAAATGGTGAACTTATCTTTGTGGCATCTTTTCAATATTTCCAACGGCTCAGTGCAGGTGATGCAACCTGCACTCCTGCTGATGCACTAAGTGTGTTATCAACTTAAAATGTTCCAAACCCTAGGTACAATTTCGCATAATTTAAATCGCACCATATGATTATTTGATTTAAAACACCCCGTATTCTTAAATTTAACTAAAATTGCGCTTTGCCATAAAAAGGCATAAAGATATAAGTACAAGGACTGCAATTTTACGTAGCGGCCAATGCATTAATAAATTTGTTAATAATTGCATCTAATTTAAGCACCTTTTAAGCGAGTACGTATGGAACTCCATTGTTTGCCACACGCCGACTGCGTGCAGTTCGTAAAGAAATCTGGACATTGACACCGCCAGCACGGGACTAAGCCCCCGAACAATTTTCAGACGCATTCGGTGCAATAACAGTAACCATAACAATAACTCGACTACGTCAGACCGTTACCATGTTTCGCCTGTCTTTATCGAACCCAACTCTGTCTGAAATACCCCGTGACGCATTCTTATAATTTTTCCGACATCGAAACACCGACGTCGTTTCCTCGTACGCCTGAATACGCCGACGCGCATCGACGTGTACGTGCGTAGGGGCGCGCACACGTGCGATTTCGAGCGATTTATATAAATCGTCATACATTATGCCGAAAACAAAGACGCGGTCGAGCGTCTCGACGCCGGTCTTTTTTCTGCGTCGAATGCTCGCCGACTGAGGAATGAGATTCGATCGAGACAGAACAAGAGAGCGTCGAGCGAGACGAAGGAGGAGAGAAAAGACGATGGGGACGCGTGCGAACTCGTAGGGGAGTCAAGGTCGAGACGGCCGCTTATTTTTACATCCAGATTCAAGATCACCGCGACTTTCGACGAGATGACAATACGGGGCTTAGGCGGACATCAAATATGCGACTGCAGTCGCCGGTTGCGGGAGGAGGGACCACTGTGCTCATCTCCTGTGCAGAAAATCTTCCACGGATAAAACGAGAGGATGGACGTCGGCGAGGACGAAAAGGGGAAGGCCTGCTGTTATTTCAGGACAGCAAAACGCAGTTGCGCGGTTTCCGCGGCCGATCGTCGCAATGCGTAACCGGTCTAATTTCATTGGGCGAAGGTGCTTGATGCACGAACCTGAGTCCGTCCGGTGCAGTCGCCATTTGGGTGCACTTAACCGAACGTTCGTTTCGGCGTAGGCTCAGATGACGATGTTAAGTATTCACGTGATGTTTTATTCTGACCGCAATTAACAATAATATTGCAATTATTTTTAGTGTACTCGGTCAACTAGTCTAATTGAAACTATGAACTGATGTTTCGGCACTAGATTCGATTAATCTAGAAAGCCTATTCATTTTATAAGAACACAGTCGACGTTTAGGTGCAGTTAACCGAACATTTGTCTTGACGCAGACACTAATGGCGACATTAAGTATTTACGTGATATTGTATTACGAATGGAATTATTAACAGTACTGCAATTATTTTTCAAGAAACATGAAGTTATATCGGTTAAATATTTACGAATGAAATCAACCATTGAAAAGGAGCTTTTAAATGCGTGTTTGTCCAACAAGTATAAATGCGCGGCTGCATGTAGGTGGCTGTGTAATCTATAAAAACATATATGTATAACCTATAAGAGTCTTGAGGTCAAAATGTTTCTCGCACATTATTTGCGTGACAGTCCGTAATTTACATGTTGTTGTTCAGTAGGCCAAGTTTTTGGTGCCGGGACACGGTCTGGCGTTGAATTTCCGGCCATACCAGCTCAGAAATGTCCGCAGACGAGGCCTCCTCGTTTTTCCACGATTACGCGAGATTTCGACGTCGGGATGGCAGCAGTCACGATTTTGCATTTCTGGAAGGCCGCCCCGTCCTTGGAGAAGCGGACCGCTGCGGGAATTCTCGTTGGTAAACACGTTTGATTTGTCAGACGACTGTGAATGGACCGACGAGGATGAGACAGAAAGAATGATACAAAAGGATGAGAGCTGATAAGACAGCAAGGACGATCGATTCGATCGTAAGGCGTCGGGGTCGGAAAGTTTATTGGTTGTCTTTTATTACCACACGTACATGTTGCCTGTCCATCATCTGATATGTACGTTTTATGATACATACGCATGTACTACGTGTGCGTGTATTACCTAATCCAATGTGATGATAATCACTATTCAATACAAGTGTCGCGTGATACATGTATATGTCGCTCCTATGTGTATACACGTGTATGCATCTGAAATATAATTCAGCTATGGTGAATTATTACTTTGTTAGATTATGTGTAAATGTTGCAAATTTAATTAGCATACATGGTCAATTAATCTTCATTATCTTGTTCAACACTGTATTTGCGAAGAAATACGCATATATGCAACACTAAAATGAGAAGTATGTAAATACGCGACATACAGAATTTGAAAATTCTTCAATCATTCCATTTATCATTGTTAAATTATTCCATTTATAAACGTCCGGAAAAGTTGCCAAGAAATAATAGTAATAGTTCCTGTCATTTTACTTGTACTAAAGTTCGTAAAATTGTCAGGTCGTGTAAATCTAGTGTTAAAAAATGTAACGTTTCGATTTCATGAAAATCAGTACGAAAAGTTGAACCGTTTAATAAGAACACACGTCAAGTGTCGAAATCTTAGGTTTTTGCACAACATAATTCAAATAGATTAATTGATCGTATGCGCCATTAAATTCGTGAGAACCTTAATACCAACGGTGGGAATAAGATATTTTATCACATTACGCGTAAATGTCGCTAACGACAGGCAACAGTACCGAAACAATGAAGCGGCAAGAAGTCCTCCGTGTTCATTTTCCCGGTCTCTCGCGTGCGTAAACAATCTTAAGGCTAATTCCTTTACGACCTCCGCGAGAGTGGAGAGCGCCTCGTGTAACGAACTCAATTACACGGAGCTGCTCCCCGTTACATTAGTCCCTCGTCCATGACGCTTTATGCGAGCCTAAGTACGCCAGCTTTTATCGGCCGCGTCCCTGGCGTCAGAATTTTACGAGCCCGAGTTGATTTAGAGCCTTAATTCCGCCGATTTCGCGGGCGTTTAAGCGTGTTAGACTTAAGAATTACGAGGTCGTCCGCTCACACGAAGCCGCCTCGCCGACCTCCCTCTCCCACCACGCTGTCTCTTCTCTCCTCATCCACACATTTGACAACTGCATTCTCCGCGCACGACGTATTTTTGTTTAATATCCGCGCAAGCATTGTGTATACATTCAAAACGTTCCGCCGGTATCGTGCAGCTGAATTTCGTTTCCAAGGTCAGTTCGCCATATTACACATGACTGCTTGATGAATATTCGATTTAATGAATATTTCGCACTGGCCCCTGCTCTGATCCTCTTACTCTCGACGTCAGCCTATTGCCGGAATAAATTCGCGCCGACGCAGTTAATTAGTTTGAGCGTGGCGAGTTGTTTTGGTGTTCCGTGCGCAGTTGGAGAAATATTGTGGCGGTGGAAGTGAGTTGGCCTAAGAGACGATTATCAGGTGAAGTCGGTGGGGTTCAAGTCGCGGAGAGTTGCGAGGGGTCGCATTTCAGGCTGCGCAAATATTTATTGTTACGGTTAATAGTGGCGTGGCAGCAACAATGTCAGATTAGTCCGGAGTTGGACTGCAATGAAACCGCGTCGCGGGAATACCGCGATAGCGGGCTTTTATCAAGGACCTTCACCTTGATTCGCCCCACCAGCGAGTGTCGTTTTGATGCGTCATTCCGCAGTTTCTCGGCGCAGGTACACGCCGTGCCTCCGTCTAATTGCTCTGTTGATAGTTAATTAACATTCTTATCGAATGGCGCTAAACCAAGCGTGTTTAAACGGCACGACTCACGCACGCCTTCTTCAAGGCCGTTCACCGTGGCCGATTGCTTCCTTGCTTTGCATGTGACGCCTTTTATTTAACACCGAAATCCGCTTAGCGTCGCATTATGCCTCTGTGCGATCAGTGACAAATTTGCATTATGCAGAAAGTGAAAATGGGGTACCGTAGGGCTTAAAAAATATAGTTGAACGTAGTCGGAAACAATCCCGTGTAATATGACAGAAAATATCCTCTGTGGCGCTGTACTGGCAAAAATTACTTTATATTTAAACAATTGTGTAAAACTATCAAAACGCGACGTTTCGACACGTGTCAAAAGTACTCATACATTTATAACATTACTCTATTGTAATACCAAAGATAGTGTTGCACCACTTCTACGACGCATATTACGTTTCAGTATATACCAGCAGCAGTCATAGAAATTGGCCATATTACTCTAGTATAGTACCTAAGAGTGTCCTATATTACTTTTACGACGCATACTACGTTTGGGTGCGTATCAACAGCAGTCATACACATTTACCACATTGCTCCGGTATAATACCTAAGACCTATACTACTTTTACCCCGTAGTTCGTCCCGGCGCGACAATATCAGTGGACTCCCATCGCTTATTTTTTTTATTGAGCCCGTACGTTGGCGGCAGAGCCCAGACACGAAGTTCGTGCCATGATCCGGCGTGTAACGCGATAATCGTCTCACTCGCTTTTCTCCCAAATTAGACCGGCTCGTCGATCCAATTTCACCGTAACGCCTCAATAAAAGTTCTCCTATTTCGGCGACACGTGCCGGGCCTATATCAAACGTTCGCCTTCCTCACTTTCCCTCGCGCGGGAAAAGTAAGAGTCGCGAGGGGACGGGACCGCGTGGAGAGACAGGGAACGTCGAGAGGGGAGAAATCCGAGACGTTAAGACACGTACTCCAAAGATTTATCTTGCCCGTGATCCCACAGATTCGCCGATGATGGACGATCTGGATGAACGTTAACTTCGACGGAATTTATTATTCACGATCGACCGATATTTTGTCTCCTCCGCTCATGCTCTCTTCCTGAGGCTGTTCATCTGCGCTCTCCGTTGTGTAGGATAGGTGGCATTAACCGGGCGAGAAAACGCGGAAGTTCCTCGGCAAAATCAAGCTTTCAGCCCCTTGCGGCAGAAAGCGTTTGGGGCGGAAAAAAGCGATGGATGACGAGAAGGGATCATTCTGTGCCAGGAAGAGCGAGAGAGAGATCAGCTGGGAAGAACGAAGATCTTCAGGGACGGATGATGGGGCGGAAATTTCGCTCGTTTACGCGTCAGTTCTCTTTAGGATGCTGCTAACAGGTTCTTCGCGTTTTACGCTCGATCTGCCAACCGCCAAGTGAATATGGGCTCTTTAAGTAATTGACAGAACGTTTGCCATTGTACTCCGTTGACTCTCCGAGGGTGCTCTAGCAATTAAAACAGCCGGTTCAGTTCCAGGCTATATAAAGCAAACATTTAGGCATGCGTAGTTACATAAAATACCATTTGAAGTGTCGACACTATGTGCGTACAAATTTGCACGTGTTTTTATTCATTTAAATTCATTTTATCAATGACCAATATGTGCCAGCAATAAAACAGACAGTTCCAATAAAAAAGTGTTCACATGCACAGCTTAACATTCAACACTGCACTGCAGAAAACCCACGCAAAACCACCAAACGTGCCTCGTCCACAACTTTTGTCAATTTCATTCAAACCACCTTCGCTCTGACCGTCTTGCTGCGTACATCCCACGCATTACCGCGAACGCCGTTATTACCGTGTGCATGCCCTTTTCAACAGATGAATAATTCTAACTAATGCAGGCTATTTGGCATTTTGGGCTACAATCATGTTCGGATAAAGTTTGCTTTTTAGCCTGTAACTGTGCGAGCAAATGTTATGTGCCAGCACCTGTTATGTGCCAGCAAAAAAAGGATGTAGTTCCAATAACGTAACGTCCGGTTCGGGACTATAATGACTTTTTAACACTCTTCTATTATCCAATTAAAACAAAATTGAAATTAAACACATCACCTAATAATTCACACACATAACATAACATTCGTCACTGTACCGCAGCAAACCCACGTAAACCCCCGAAATCCTCAAAGGTGCTTCGTCCAGAATTTTTGCCAATTTGATGCAACCACCTTCGCCCTTACCGACTTGCTGCGTACGTCCCACGCATTACCGTAAACGGAACATTGACCAGTAGCATCGACGCATCATGAGACCAATGTCCGCCAAGGGAGACCTGCAAATACGTCCCTGAACAGGCCTCGAAGCACCCACGCGTGGTTTGGTGGCCGAAGGCCGTGTCGCTCGTAAATTCTCGCTTCGGGGGCGAGGGTGGAAAAGCCCGGGCAAACGACGACGAGCCTATTTCGTGGGTTAGGTTGCTTTTTCGCGGGGGTCGTGACCTTGCCACGTGGAGGAAAGCCGGTATCGGTGCGCGTGGGTGAATGGGGGATGAAGGCGGGGGTCGTGTGGGGGTGGCGAGGGGCACGAAGGACGAGGGTGCGTTAACCCGGAAGAGAGAGGCTCGGGGACAATAAAGGGGAGCGTCGATCTTGCCACCCTCGCGAGGGACTCGATGCGGAACTTGTCGAATAAAAAAATGAGCCGACCCTTGAGGTAGGAGGACGATGATGAAATTTCCCGGGACGAGGTAATTTTTATCGGACGACCCCGATACGCAGGCATTTGTGTGTCGTTTCGAGATTTCGGGGGTGCGACGGAGATACGGGGTTGGGATTAATGGCTGTTGCGAAATTAAAGCGAGAGGTTGTCGTAATGAAGCTGCGAGGTGCCGAATGAAAATTGAAAGCACTGCTATGGGCCGATTGTTTGAGGTGCCGGTGTTCGCTTAGAATATTCACCGGTATTATACAGGTATTGTACTGAAATACGGCTATATCGGCATAATGTAATTTTGATGGTGTGATACAGGTGTTCTCAGAATGCGGTTTTCGGATATTACAGAATAACTTCTTTACTGTTGATGTGATTGAATGACCTAAAAACACCGGTATTTTACCGGTATTGGTAATATCGATTCGATCACTGATTCTGGGTAATATAATATTTTAGAATACTTGACATAATCAGGCAGCAAGTTGGTGTTACCTCGACGTTTGAGTTATTTCTGATCTTACCTTCTGTTATATGTCATTCCCTGTACAAGTTCGTTTTTCTCTATTTTTTAATTCCGACCGGCTCCTGGTAGAAACAGCGGAGGTCACCACCTGGGAATTAGCATGGATTAACAGTCCGGACCCCATCATCATCATCGTCATTGACTGTGACATTCTTCGGATCGAATACATTACTGACTTTCGACTCGTTAATTACGGTGAAGGATTTCTCCTAATGCGCCGCCGTATGTCTTCTCAATTAGAGATTCTGTTTGGACAGAGAAGAGACTCGGTTACCACTTTGAAGAAAACCTTCGGACTTTTCATGTCACAATCTTGTAGCAGATTGCTTTTAACATATCGTCTGCCACGTGAACTTCAATGGTCCATATCATTTTTGTTGTGTCACACAGATTTCGAATTAATACTCAGTCAAAAATATGCATTTACAACGTGAACCATAATTGCACATTTTTTTTCGTTAAACATTTAACATTTATTCAAACATTTTTTTTTGGTTTAAATTACTTGCCGGCCATCATTGATGATACGCACCTAAGCCGAGAGTGCATAAACTTTTATTGCAGGGTGGTTTTTATTCAACCTTGAACTCGCAATTTTGGCCGAGGCGCAGCTTGTGTTACCTCGAAGAGGCATGAGACAGGGATTAAAGAAAAAAGACGAGGGATGTGGAAACGAATGGTGACGAGGCGACGATCAGACGTTCTGCGCAGCACGGATAAGTCTGGAGTCTAATCTGCTGAGTCCTGAAACGTATTACGTCTGCTGTGAAGCCATCCCACCCCATAGAACTGTTCAAGGATAACAGATAATCGATGGTAAGCATACAACCTCATATATTCTAATAGATGTAATGATCGTTTCAACAGTTTACGACATCCTCATCTATATCATTTTACGACATCCTCATCTTCATTGCTCCCTGTCGCATCTTGTCAACCGTATCAATTTAATTTACGAAATAAAGGAAGAAATGGAAGAACACCAAGAGCATCTCGGTAAATCTACAAGCTAATAGTAAATCAATTTTAATATTAGCACACAAAATGTCTATACCTCTGAAACATTTGACCTTTCAACCTACGTTTACGGAGCCTCTTTTACTCAGTATAATGTGTTCTATGTATCGTATAAATATTGAATGGTTTCTTTTAACACCCTGTATTTATGAGAGCCTCGTTCTTAATCTGCCAGTGTCGAGGGCCACGTGGCGAAGAGTAATATCAGGATTTCCTGGCTTTCGGTAAATGTGTCGGTAAACGCACTGCCACGCTTCTTGTCACCCCATAATCGCAATGCTCATTAAGAGACCATCGTCGTAGCGAACGAGTAATTCATCTCACTGCTTTCCGTTTTTCTTCCTCATTCTACGTCTCCGGCATCAATTTTATGCGGATAAATCGTTTTGCTCCACCCATTAGAACATTGCACCTGCAGCGATGGAGCGTAAAAAGCGCAAAGAGAATGAAGGAGAACAGAGATCTCCTTTCTACCTGCCGGCTCTGTCCACCTACGTGCGCTCTGGCAACCCAGAAGCGGCACCGCGACCTGAACTCGCGTAAACAGCCGTAGAAGAGGCGCGTGGCATCGGGTGGGCGTCGGTTGCCACGCAACCTGCGATCACTCGCTTCCCTTTCTCTTCCTTTCGTTCCGAGTATGCCCCGTTCGACGCACGCTTCTGACCTCTTCACCTTCATTTCCCCCCGCTCTCCCCCGTTCACGTCGCTTCCGCGAATTAGCTCCCGGCATTGGCTGCATCAGATTCAGCAGCTCTGCAAGCTTGACACCGCACGAATAGAACGCAGTACGCCCATACAGAATGATACTGATTTTATATTTGAGGATTTCGCGGTCAGCATTGTGCGAATTATTGGTTTCCGGATGGCTATCGCGTCTATTCGGCAGATTGCCGACGTTTCGTACACGTTACAGTCGCCGTAGGGGCAGGGTTGTCCCGATGCTTTGATAGTGATTTAATGCAAAAAATACTGAAAAGTAATAATACTGATTTAATAAAAAGAAGACGCAGATATAATAAAAAGAGCGCTGTATGCCTATACAGAATGATACTGGTTTTACATTTGATTGCACAAATTATTGGTTTCCGAATAGTTACCCTGCCTTTTTTGCAGTCGATTGCCGATGTTTCGCACACGTTACAGCAAAAGCAGCGCCAAAGCAGGATTGCTCCAATAGTGTGATACTGATATAATAACAAACTACTAACACAATAAGAAAAATGCAAATAAAAAAATACTGTATATAAAAAAAAGAAGACGCTATGTAATAGGTGGCTTGATATAATCGAGGCGAGCGCGCTGAGTGGGTTCATTGACCTTGGTCCAAGAGCCAGAAAAACGCGATGACGTGGACCACCGTTTAGAATTATTTGGATAATCGTTTTTGACCGCCTTCCGCGCCTATGTAGGTCTGCTTACATGATTCGCGCCCCCCTTGTTCTCTCGCCGTCCCTCGTGCACGATCTATCGTGGCGAGCACGTTCTTTATCTAGTCCTGCCTTTTTTATGGGACTTCTTGATTAACAGTGCTCTCGCGTGGGCAGTCGATGACGCAAGACAAGATGAAATTATTTGCGAATAAAGAGGACTGATTTATCAGCGCTCGTGTATCTCGACACGGCACGTTTTGCGGGAGGTATGTCTGGGGTAATAAGTTCGCCGGACGATGCACGGGTATTCAACAGTTGAAAGTCTTTTTGCGAATCGGCACGCGATTTTACCTATTGTCTCGGACCCAGATACACTTGCTCAGTGGACCGTCTACTAGGCGGCCGGTCTCTGCTAACTGGTCCGCGAAAGTGCTCGTACTTTTGGTACCACCGGAAAAAGCAACAGCCGGCTGATCGGCGAAAATTTATAAGACCGGCTGATCAGTTTCACATTTCGCCCCGGATGCCTGACGATATCGAGTGCACGCTCGTAAAGCGGATCGAACGAACTCCTGGCCACTATCTGTGGACTCCTGTTTTCACACCCACCGACACGGACTTGACCGTCCTCACGTTCTTGGTAACAAACCTCGGCGACTTTTTCGACGTTGGAATAGCGTCGCGTCGAAACGCTCGTTTTCTGCTGGACGATGTCCGCTGGGACGGACGATAACGAGACGTCCTGACGAATTCCGGCGACTATTTATAGCGACATACTCACCAAGGCTGCGCAAAAGTTCAAGGCGACCACGTCGAAGGAAGCTAGTTAACGCGAGCGAGCTGGATCCAAGCGGGTTTTAGATCGCGTTCTCTTACGTCCATGTTGGTGCGCCAGGAAAGAGAATGGGACGGTGGTAGTGGACCGTAGGCAAATAACGTACATTTTCGTCAGTTTATGTATAATTCACCAGACAATGTTTATTCAGACGACCTCACAACTCCCAAGCGTACAAAATGACGTGCTCACTGGGCAATATGCGGGGCTGCATTTGTATTGCATGTAGAGTACTCTTTTCCCTCGAACAATGTCGTGTTTTCAATCGTTACATCATTTTTACCGATCGCCGTCAATCGCCACTCATATTCAATCGTATTCATAAGTCGTGTTTTTCACGTTTACTATCGCATACATTTTTCCGTTCTTCCGTGTGTTTGCCACCAGAAACAACAGCTGTTTGTATCTCCTTTCTTAATGGATAGAGAAATATATCATACTTTATGTATCATCGTTCACTATAATAATCATTATGTGTAGTTTATGCATAACAAGTATTACGAATATCAACGCTAGTTTTGTCTGCGGGGGGAAACAAGACAAGTTTAGTGTCGGTGTTGCGTGTTGCGCTGTGTGTTCTGTTGTGAGGGTGTTTCTGTTCGATATTTCGTGATTTGAAATTATGTTATATATGTATACATTTCATTCTCCTTTTCTCCCAGCATCTCTTTCTTTCGTCAGTCTCTGTTTCATATGACCGTATGTGTTGTACGTGTGTATATGTACGCGTAAGTAGATCGAGGGGACCGATAAGGAGGACAGCAAGGATTGCACTCGGGGACCCGCCGCACCGATCCTTCTTAAAATCGAGCGAGCCAACGATAAAACGGTGATACATTTGATACGACAAAGGGAAACTTTTTTTTTGGAATACAGTTAATACACAGACGCGATATTTCTAAGCTGAGCGTGTTTAGCGGATAGAGCACAGGCGGATAGAGCTAATACTCAGGGAACAGATAGGCCTGCTATGTATATGAACGTGTGTGCGTGTCTCGTAAAAGGTGTAGTATGTGTGTCTCTGTTCTATGTAGATTCTCCACATGCATTCGGATTGTTAACTAGTTCTTTTTCTCGTTTTCGCTTATCGTTCCACGTTGTTATGCACATGTCTGTCTCTCAAGTATACGTGTAGCGGTTTGTTCGTGTGATTGTGTCTCCCGTCTGCTATGGTTGGGGGTTGTGACTGTTGGTGGTGATTGTTGATTGTAACTGTGGTTGTTTTTTGTGGTGAAAAGGGGTGGGTGGGGGGCGGGGCGGGCGTCTCAACAACACGTCGGCGGCGGCCCGCCGCGTATCTTTTCCTCGATTCTCGCGAAATTTGTTTCCTCGAAAAAGCAAAAGACCTCTCCACTCGCGCCTACTAGGACATAGCCTTACGAATCTAATTATATACAACTCTTTTGTCGACTTCCTCTACCGGAGCTGTCTTCTCGCTTTAACGCGCTCACTACTCGACGCATCTTCTCTCCTCTCGCCTTTTCTCTCTTTCTCTCTCCCGGTACCTCTAGCTATCTCTATCTCCTCGCGCTCTTTCTCCCACACTCGATGTCGATCCTCGCCTTTCTCGCTTGCTCATGCATACACTCTCGCACACGACACGTAATATTGTGTTTTCCGCGTGGTTCATATTATTTTTTTTTCTTAAACGGAGGGGATTGATCTACGATACCTATTTTCTTCGTCGCTACACGATCGCGATTAGAGGATATTGATTGATTCGTGCCGTCTCCCACGCTCGCGCGTAGGAAACGCGACGCGAACGGGTATAAAGGTACGGTAATTGCAAACTGGAGGCCGCGGCGGGCCGGTCAGTCTCATAACAAAACTCTTAAATCTCTAAATCGCGCCCCATTAATCGGCGCTCGATCGTTCTCCTTCTACTATGCTGCTTGACGTTCTCTCGCACTCACTCTCTCTCTCTTTCTTTCTCTCTTACTCTCGTTCTCTTTCTGCCTCTCTCATACTCTGTCTAGTTTCGATCGAAAAAACTCTCCTTAATTGCCCCGACTCACTTGCACAAGAAGCGCGCACTCACTCATACATTCTCTCAAAATCTTCATCACATTCGTCTTTCCTTGCGTTCATTTCCTCCGATCAGGAACCAGGCAAATTTGCACTCACTCTCACTTTTGGTTGCCTCACTCACTCGCTCGCTCTCTTCGCTCTCGCTTTCTCTCCGTCTACACACATACACGAGATGATACGATTATTATACCTTAAGACATATTACAATAATATTAATTACTTTTATAATATTCAATAATTATAGTAGAGTAGATGATCGATGAATGAGGTGGAGACTGTACAGGATGCGCGATTTCCATGATTATCACATGTAATAGATTATTAATTTCTGTTTAAACATTCAATCTTTTCATTTTCCATTTTTTTTACGGGTGCTGCACGCTATCTACTCGATTTCTTTTTTTTTTATACCTATGGTAGATAGGTTGTTGTTGCTGTCTGTCGACGTTGTTGACATTGATGTTGATTTTTTGTTGGTTGGTAGGTAGATTACTTTTTAGGTAGGTAGGTAGCTTTTTTTAGGTAGATAGGTAGTATCCCTTTACACGGCACACTGTTATCCGGAAAGCGGCACCATTTATAAGCGTCCGTTCCCATTTTCAAATAACCTGTCCGTCATGCATATATTTGCTCGCACTTGAGAGTGGGCCTCGAAAAGAGAACGAGAACTCTAAACGAATTCTTCGACTCCCTCCGTCAACTGTGACACTGAACCAACCAGTCATTCATAAATACAATAACGTGGAGGTGCGTATCGTCCGCGAGTAATCCCAACTACTCACGTTCTCATCACTCTCCATGTTTTAACCTCCACCTCTCCCGTTGTCGCGTTTTCGCGCAGTAAAACCTCCGCGATATCGATTAATAGTTTAAATTAATAAATTATTTGGTTTGTCACGCGCTCAGAGCGTCCTGGCACTTTCAAACGTCCTCCTTCTCTGATCAATAGAACAACAGGAGCCAATGCCGCCGAGTCCTATTATACATATACACGTACATGCACATATATGTATACGTACACAGATCCGAAAAAATAGGACCGGGTTAAGAATTACATCGGCGGGCAATACACTCGTCGCGCAGATAGGTGGGGTAAGGAAAAGGACCTCCGTTACTTCTTCGATCCTTCCGTCATCCTTAGGCGCGGGCGCGCGCGCGTTCCACGAGATTCGTTCACTTCTCGTGATCACCGTACATCTGTTTGCGCTGCTCTTCCCAATTGCGACACTACGCCTCGAGGGAGAGTGCCTTGCAGGGGCCGACGAGTGGTCTTGGCGAGGGGGACGGCGACTTCTTGGAGAGATTAAGCGGCTGCTGACTGTCGGCGATGTCCACCTGCAGCTCCATCATGTTACTCGGACATCCTGATAGGACTAACGTCGCCGCCGTGCTGGATGTCGGCCTTGGACTCGTGCTGGTACTACTCGTCGCCGCCGCGGACAAATACCTAGGAGATGACGCCGGCGAGTTCCCCACCACGAGATAGTCCGAGGAAGACTGTTGCTGATGATTGTGGTGGTGCTGCTGTTGTTGCTGCTGCTGCTGCTGCTGTTGCTGTCTTGCTCCGGTGGTGGTGGTTATGACCGAAGTGGCCGGCCACCTCGTCGTGGGATAGCTAGTGGTCGCACATTGTAGCAGACCCTGAGATCCTTGCGGTGAGCGGGTAATCGTGGTGGTCGACGCACATTGCTCGGCCGGATTCGGAGAAGCAGCCGGAGATCTTGGACTCGCCTCCCCTCGCATGATATAGTTGTGGATGATGTCCGTGCGTTTCAGTTGCTCGGCCGTCATCCGTGGACCTTCCATCAGACTCCTGGCTAAAGTGGAGTGAGTACTGCTCAGGAGACTCGCCGTTTGCGGGCACTGAGCCTGCTGCTGCTGGGCCTGATGTTGTTGTTGTTGCTGCTGCTGTTGCTGCTGCTGCTGGGGCTGGGATTGGTTGGACGGGCTCCTTGCCGGTGGAGAGGTCAGATGTAAATGCAACTGGGACTGAGTGTGCTGAACGACCACCGCAGGCTCAGCTTCGGCACTGTCCTTCTGTCTTAAGGCGCGGAACTTCTTGTGTGGCTTGTAAGCCTCATCCATCAACGAGTTGGTGTCGTATAGCGGTGGAGCCTGAAGGACGCGTTTTAGGACAGGCATATCCTCGACTTCCTTGTCTTCGGAACGTGGACTCGAACAGACAGACGTCGGTGCACTGCTAGCACTGCTGCTGGCTGGTTTATCGGGCTTCTCCGTTCCAGATTCTATGCCACTATCGCTGGGTGAGTCCAATTTTCTGAATCGCGGACACTGGGGTGGTTGCGGTGTCTTCGACAAACTGGCACGATGGAGCTCGTCATCTCCGGAGCTGGTGCTGCCGGAATTGGCCCGTCGACGGTGTGGACACAGTCCTCCGGCGAGAGTGGCTGCTAGCAAGGGTGCACTAGACGCGTGATGCCCACTGGGTGGTGCCACGTGGTGGTATTCCGTCAATGAGGCCACTTCTCCGCTGCAGGTACTTTCCGTACTGGACACACTGCCCAAAGGACTCTTCACAGCCTCATCCAAAGTCACGTCCGACGCTGAACCCCACGAAGCAGCAGGCTCCTCTTCCATCGGCCAATGTTGCTGTTGTTGCTGAGGGCTGATCACGTGTTGCGTCTGCTGCTGCTGCTGAGCCTGGAGCTGTTGTTGTTGCTCGGTCATTTTAAACGCCAGCAGCTTCTCCGAATGCAGAGTGTTCAATGTTCGGAGATCCGGGATCTTCTTCAAAAGTTCACGGAGAATGTCAGGATGTTGAGGATGATTCTGGGCGAGCACGGTTTGGAGAGCGCTGCGCAGTTTGTTGTGCATCCTCTCAACTAGTTCTGTGTTCCTCAGTCCGGGTCGGTCGGCAGCTATCACGACGACCGAACAAAACAGGCCCAATTCCGCGTCTGATAGCCGAAGGGAGTTTACTCTCTCGGCAAAGTCGAACATCGAGTCCATCAGAAATCTTGCGTTACTGCTGTTGTGAATGGACTCCCGTTTGAGCACTTGACCGTTCAGACAAATCATGCTGTTCGTTTGGGCATCGAACATGCAAGCCAACCGGACGAGCAGAACCTCGAAGACTCCGGCCTTAAGGAGGGTCACCTGGTCGTCCTGAGCCAGCAGGCTGAAGCCAGGGATACGTTTAGCGAACTCAACCACTCCGCGTATCGCTGGCGAGAACCTTTTCGAGAAATCTCGAAGCAATTCCAGTTGTCCGGTTAATGGCTGCGGATTGGGATTCAATGGGCATGCCTGTAACATAAAAATAAAATATCGAGGTTAGTCCGTGCATTAAACTGAGTCGAAGGTTTCGTGTGTCGAAAAAGGCACCCGGCAGACGTCCTCGTGGAATCCCGAAAGACTATCTGTCGCTTAGTCTATGTTCACGAATACTTCCTCCTTTGATTCTCGAGGACGCCTGGTTTCGGTTTCCGCATTGAATTGATCCAAGGCCCAGCGAAGTCCCGCGACTTGACACGGGGCCTTGCGTAACAAGTCCTTCGGTATAGACGTTACCCGGCAATGTAAAATCCGGGCATTACGTAGAATATCGCCGACTTATATAGTCTGCCCATCGACAGGCCAAGTACATCTCTCAAGAACATAGTTTTAGACTGTCGTCCGCACACATTCTACAACTTTTCCGCGGCTTGTTTTTCCACACTCAGACGACACCATATACCGTTAAGAAGATACCGTGATATAAAAATCTAGAGCGCACTTACCAAGGTTGGCGGACACGCGGTGTAGTTTGGCGTCTCCCGAGCTTTGGCAAGTACCGGTGCAGCCTTGTCCCTGGTGAAATCGCATGTGTCTAAGTGGGCCCTCACAACGGTTGCGAGGAGGCGTTGCTCGTCCTCCAGCTCGGCAGCTACTGCCTTCTCTTGGGAACGGCTGTGGGAGCTCTGCTGCATGGCAGCCAGAATCCTGGCCTTCTCGCGCTTGGGCACGCGGCCGAATCGCACCGCTATAACCAGAAACGGGTGGGCAAAGGTTAGTATTGATATACATTCCGTCCGACCAATAAGAATGAGATAGCAAGTGATTAAAGCTAGCCAACATCGTAAGTAGAGAAGACTGGCAATGAACAGACGACAGTAGTAGGAAGTTATACGAGGATTAGAATGGCGGAAGCGTGAAGTGACAGAGATGAGCGGACTCGTGCGTGCGTCGGAGGAGGATGAAACGCGGAAGGTGGACGAATTTCAATTTTCCTATCTCGCCGAGAGAGAAGGAAAAACGGAGGAAGGACGCTCGCCGGTGAATAGTTAATGTGATCAATGGATGAATCACGCCGCGTGGGATGACCTTCGGAAGCGCGAACTCGCGTGACGGGCGAATAATCCGTGGCAGAAATCAACGATTGTGCGCCTCCGTCAGACCCGGGCCCACCTGGGTTTACGGACTATAAGAAACTAAGAGTTCAGGGGAAAGCGCACGACTTTCTCGGCGGATGAAAGTGCCTGGTATGGTACGAATCTTTCGGATAGAAAGTACGGAGCTTCGTTGTCAGGACAAGTCCTGTACGTAGTGCAAAAATTGAATGCGCCCCGGCCCTTAGGGTAGTACGAGAGATGGCGAGGGTTGTTCAGATGAACGCAGCGTTCGAAGGATAATGGATGTCCTCGAGACACCTACGTGCATTGTGGTAATTGACGACTCCGTTGAGGATTCCCTTGAGGATCGGTAACTCGTCTCCCATGACGATTAAAGGGAAACGCGAGTTTGTGGACTGACCAGTCCCTTTCCCGCGTCAATGGACTTCCGTGCCAAACTAGTACTACCACGTTTCTTGTAATACCGGCGCACTGTTATTTGTTATATATCGCACGTCGACTTTCCATCAGCACAATCACTACATTGGCTCCACAGGTCTAGGGGTGAATTCTCCCGAGCACACCATGTACGCAGAACTATGCGGAAGAGAGTCTGATGGTGCCCGATGACGAAGACTACCACTGCGGTTGTGGCAGGAAATCCTTTTGATCCTTCGCTCGAGGCTGACCCTGTGTCACGAGTCACTCCAGATCGCGATCTTACTTCGGTTAAGAATTGGCGCGCGCTTTTTCACGATCGACTCGCTTTCGGCTCTCAATGATCGGGCGCGACGGTAAACGCGTGTAGACGCGAGACAGCATCACCGCCGACTGAGTGATGTTCCGCGGGTTGCGTTCAACAGCCCCTCCACTTATTCAGCCATCAACGACCCCCACCACCGGCGCGATTGTGGCCTTTGCCGAGCCTTTGGCCTTGAACTTGGTTTCAGCGACAGCCGCGCGAGGCGTACCGCCGACCTATATATACTATATAGCAGCGAATGTACGCCCAAGAGCGCGGTGGCCAGAGAGCAGAAGCAGAGAAGAAGGAGGGGAGGAAGAACGAGGAGAAGGAGAGTGTCGGTGGTGACGAGGGGTGAAGAGCAATGAGAAGTGACGAGGGATAGAGATAAATAGGACAAAGAGAGGAGAGACAAGGAAAGAGCTTCTCTCTCTGTTTTTCCGATGCGCAGATGCCACCCGTCGAGGGAGTAAGCTCCGACCTTGGGCAACCCCTTTGGCGCTCTGCCCTCGAAGCGACTTCTTATCTAATGCTATTGATCCCTTCGTTCTTTCCGTACGTTTCCTCGAAGCAAAGCGAACCGTCGAAACCGATCAAGCCTAATTCGGGGACTGAGCCGGTCCACTCAAACCCTATCAGCCCTTCGCCCGAATCCGAACACCCTGCAAGCGCAGCTCTCGAGGTTTAGCGCGCGGCAAGAAGTTGCAGCCGACAAAGGAGCGATCGGTCGACGAGGAGATCGGGACGATGGCGAGTCATGGTGTGGCGACCGGGTGGTCATGTAGCTTTGGCGGGACACCAGAGTGGAGGAGCATGCGCCAGGTGAACACCGGACGGTGGGGATGTTGGCTCGTGTGGAAGGAGTAAGTGAGGGTGGAGGGAGATGAAGAAGCGTGGATGTGGACTGGTGGGGGATCATGAAGACGAAGTTCGCGAGGTCTCCGCATGACGCGTAGCGCCACACGCCGGTTTTCTGTCTCCGTCCTTCCCTCTGTTTTTCTACCTTCGTCCTACTCGCACCCTCGCAGAGTGTAGGCGACGTAGAGGGGACTCGGAATGAGATAGAGTACCCGCAAGGAAATGGACTCCGATGGTGGGGGCGTCAAAAGGGTAGGGAGCGAAGCTCGCGAGGGTGGTGGAGGTTCGGTGGACTTTGGAGAAGGGGAAACGGCCAAGAAGATTGGCTGGAGGGGCAGCCGGGGACATAGCGGCGCGTAGCGGTACTCTTTCTACTGACTCGCAGCCGCTTGCAAGCCGAGCAACGGCCGACTATTGACCCCGACATTACAGGTTGCTAGCCAGGAGGACCAGGAGAACAGAGCCAGCGACTTTGCGCCAATGCACTTTCGCGGCAAAACGTGCTTTTCACCCTCGGGATTCCTTTGCACCGGTGCTGATCACGCTTTTCACTCAATTTCCACATCAGTACCCGAACTAATCTGAACGTTGACTTTACTACTAGCATTCTCTGGCACGAGAGTAAGGTTCTGAACAAGTGATCTTAATATTTAGAGACTTGAGACTTCCACCTGTGTAAGAGCTACTGATAGGCATGATCGCGATACTAATTGCATTGAAACGTTGTATTTCATCTCGACTTAGACCGCGCAGTGACCTAGGTCAATGACCTCGCCGGGTCATCGACGTGCCATTTTGGCGACTAAGTTGCTCCGCCGCACGTCCTATGGTATTTCCTTAATCGGGACGCAGACGCGTGCAAATAATAGGAAACGATTGCGCGAAACTTTCTCCTCGGCATTTTGAGAAGAAAGCGAACTTGTTACACCAATCGGCGGGATAATCGAGGCTGCTTTCTCAAACGGCGAACTGGCCACTTTCGCCCGTTGCGACACTCGCGCGCCGTGTCGCGGGGAACGGCGTTACGCAAACGGTCAATGACCCGGGAATCTGAATTTTAGAAACCGTTCTCTTCAGGGCAGCGGAAAAAATTAATTCCCCTACGGTGAGAAAATTCGAGAGAAAGAAGAGAAGAGAAGGAAGCGCGTCGACAGATCATCGTCGCGTCTAATCGATCGATTGGTTAACGGTTATTCTTGGACGCCACTTACGACGCCCACCGACGTTGCGAAGCTATTTTTCGTGTGACTATCGTGCAACGAAGCACAGCTTGTGAAAACGCTGCTTTCAAAGACCTGAACGCGATTACTTGCTTTCGTAGGGACGTTGAGGGCGCGCAGTAGTAAGTGGTCGCGCAGTAGTAAGCGGTCGGGCAGTAGTGAGCGGTCGGACAGTAGTAAGCGGTCGCGCAGGTCAGACAACGGTTCTCGGTACGAGTACCTTACGGGAAAAGATCAAATACTTGATCGGCAATGCAAGGGTACAATTAACACAGTATCTATGGTTCGTGTACGTGTTGTTTAGAGAGTTTATACTGAGAACTCATTGTCCAACGTCTCATGAAAGATAAACGATATGACTAATCGGTGCATGATTGGATTGACTTTGGCGCGAAGTGTTTGAACAGTGACACAGAGAAATTTTGATTACTCACCATCACGACTCATGCCGACCGCGATGCACTTCTTGAGACGACAGTACTGGCAGCGGTTCCTGTTGATCCGCAGGATGCTGCACTGCTGATTCTTCGTGCAAGGCCGATACTGAATCTTCTGCTGGATGCTCCGGCGGAAGAAGCCCTGTGAATCACCAACGAACCCCTCGTCAGTTTGACCGTCGCTATCCGATGAGGACCCCGATGAGCAATCGGTCCCCGAACGCGGGGTGGCCAGGTCACATTCGCACAAGCACCCCATTAATTCACACCCGACGGTTCGTGATCGCACGTCGCCCGCCGAAAATCCGTCTCGCAAAATCCCAGCAGTGCGTCCGCGCCCAAACCGGGCGACCCTTTCAGCTCAATGACCGCAAGAGTCGTCTCGTACAAGCACACTGCACACCGCCGTAAGCTCGCAGTGCGACTTTTCGTCTCTGGCAAAACGTCTCTTTCGCTCGCGACTCGCCGTCGTCGGCTCACTAATCACAGATGCGTGAATCAGAAACGCCGTCCGCGGATATCCTAACACCCAAACACCAGCGCGCCGAACTCGGTTCTGTCGAACTCGCGCTGAACTCGCTCGCATTCGGGGGGGAACGAAAAAGAAGCGACCGTTTGTATCGGAGCTTGGCTGTGGACTGGCTCTTTCTAGCACAGAGAGCATAGAGCCTCGGCACATTGCCTCTGGCGCGACGAGGTGGGGGTCCCTCTGACCCAATTCCCGGACGTTCACCCGCAGTTCACCGCGTGAAAGTGAGAGTCCCCCTTTGCGCGGCACTGCCAGCTCCTCTCTTCGTCTCGCTCTCTCCTTCTTTCCCCGTCCTTCTCCCTCTGCTGCGCTCCCCGTTCTCTCTCTCTCTCCAGCCGAAGTACGCGGAGCCGTTCTATCGCGAGGGCAACCCTCGATTCGCCATCCTCATTCGACCAACGGGCCAGAAGGCGACGACCATAGAGGCTCGCGCTTCGAGCGCTCTACTAACGGGTTCCTTCCCCCTCCGCCCTCGCGTTCCAGCTCCTACAGCCACCCTCTCCCAACGTCCCGCCCTGATACTCCTCTCTCTCGATCCTAGGCGCGGGTATTCTGTCGGATATTCTGTTGGCTATTCTGCCTTCTATTCTGCTTGCTATATCGGACCTATCGCCGCTGCCTCTTAATAGCGAATTCGTTAACTACCCCCAACGGCAGGGGTGCAGAATCTCGCCATCGTAGCTGTTCCCGTACAGCTTCTCCGTCCATCAGCGCAAATCCGCGATTATTCGCAACTGTCGTCGAAAAACTGCCGCCACAAGTCATATTGACCTATGATTGACCTATACTACTGGAATATCAGCCGTCGCAGCGCGCGCTACCTCTCGGCATTGCGAGACTCCCGATTTCCGAAATTCTCGAGAACGACTGCTGGCTTTGCACAGTCCTCCGGCGAAGCAGCGTGAAGAGAGAAGCGTTGCCCTCACCCCTGGTGCGGCGCTAAAGCGTTTTGAACGCAGAAGGAGGTAGGTCAGGGCGGGGGACCCCGGGCACCTATCGGTCAACGACCTCTGCCGCGGTTACGTAACGAGCGCCGCGTGGAACACCGTCGTCGTCGTCGTCGTCGTCGTGGACCTGTGCACGTCGTTCTTAGCGGTGGCGCAGGCGCGCAAAGACGTATGCAGTTATGCACGTACGCGTACGGACTTGGCGACACGCTCGCGTGACGTCAGACACGCGACCTCGCCTACCTCAACTTCGAGCGCACTGCCTCGGGAGCGTCGGAGAACGAGGGACGGATAGATAGGCGAAGGGAAAGAGAAGAAACGGAGAGCGAAAGAGCGAGAAAGAGAGAGCGAGATGTACCGTTGCACCTCCGCGCCCGGGCTGTCAATCGGCGCAGGCGTTCGTTCGTTCGATGCAAGTCAATGAACCGTCGACGCTGCCAATGTTAAGCTTATTTGCCTGCGAACGTTCTTCGAGGGCAACGAGACGCATCTTCAACGACGCCCGATCTCTCTGCGTCGTCCCAGCAGAAAGTAAGCGGCCCGCGACGGCATTCGTTTAATCGAGTTAATTAAGTCGGATCGCCAGAAGTTTTTGTGTTAGCGAACTTCTGCAGCGGGCGCACCGTGAGTGGCTTCGCGGAAGTTGAACCCGTCTGAAATTCGAGAGCGTTGCGACCATCGACACGGTCGCGTTGCCCGGACGAGGCCAGCAACCCCGTTGAACTCTTGCTCGGGGGTGGCCCGGTTGGCGGGCAGAGGGGTGGAACAGAGGAGGAGCTGTGGGAAAACGCGGTGCATCGATCTCTCGAACCGTGCATTCCCCCTGACGGGTCAGGGGGCGACCACCTTCGCGCGCTGCCTCAAGTCTCCTTCGTTATTTCGCGCACGCGCACTTCAGCCCCCCCGCGCGCTATCGAAACGGTATCGGGCACGATTATCGGCGAAAAATTCTACCTTCGGACATGGGGGATGACTAATTCACCGAGAGAGCCAAAAACGGACGCCGATTCGGAACGGATGCTGCCGCACGGTTGTTGGGTTAAATTTAGAACGTGCGCTCTGATATGTGCAAATCGGAGGCGGTCGCGCGCTTGTCAACGCGAACGGTCTCAATTTTTAAAGGGGATTTATCCGGGTTATTTCGGCGGTGGAATATCTTTTGGTACTGTGTTGGGTGGTTTTCAGGTCCGCGCGAACGCGAGCGTACACATGCGGTAATGATCGGTTATTAAGTGATTGATGTTTCAAATAATTCGAATGTATAACCGTGAGATATCTGACAGAAAAATGTGTGCTTATTGACGAGAGCATTTTGGGACAAGCTAATAAATATGCAGAAGGTGATTGAAATAAGCGTGCGCGCTAATGTGAGTACTCGTCAGATGTTACCTCGACGAGATCAACGCATCCTCCGAAGTCCACCCAACGCTCATGCTAGACACCGTACAAAACTAATCGCCCCATCATCGCCGCTTGATCGCTAACATGTCAAATCGCGTGCGATCCAGCTTCCACGCTCTTGTTCTCCAAAAACGGCACCCGCCTCTCGGCCTAAACTTTCGCCTCGCGAAAGTTCGAAGTCTCGCAACCGCAGCATCGCCGGTTGCTCAACGCTCATCTCTCTCTCCCGGCCGAAATTGCCGTATTACGAATGTCGATCATCCCTGCCGTCACGACGCGGCACGCGTCTCGGGCTTTTGTTTTCCGCGCGCGTTTTCCTTCGAAGCCTCCCGAGCAGAGAAGGCGAGGAGTCGACTCTCGGTGCGGGGCATCGTTCGTGACGGCACGAGATCTCGTCCGTGTGCGCATAACGTAAGTAAGGAGTGTGGGATATACACACGACGTGGTCGCGGGGCCAACGACCGGAGCGCGCGACTGCTGCACCGGGGAATGGGGGCGGGAGGGGGTGAGTCCATAGGGGGGTGCCAGGGGAAGGTGAACGTATCTCTTCCCTCTTACTCCGTTCCGCTCGCCGCGAGAGTGTAACGAGGAGGGGGTGGTCTCTGTTTTTCTTATGTGTCGTGCGCGCGCGAGAGAGAGAGAGCGGATCGGGGCGTTCTGCTTTCAACGCGGGGCAAACGGATAAGGACAGAGAGGGAGTTCATGGGGTCTAACGTAATGCAGTAGAGAAAGACGCGGCCGCGCTCTTTGTCGGTTTCACGTACGTCACACGGAGAAAGATAGCGAAAGACGTCTCTCGCGGTCTAGTGCGCTGCAACCGAAAAAGACACCGAGAGAAGGGGTCCGGCGATCTCTTTTCAACGGGCGTCGGACGAAGATGGGGAAGTGGTGGCCCTAGCCGCCGATGGAGGTGGCAACGCAGGAGGGGTCGTCTGCAGAAGGTGGAGAGGACACGAAACGGAGTAACGGTGACGTACGTAGACACGCGCGCATGCGCTGGCCGACGAGAATCGCAACGACAACTCTATGCGCTCTGCTCGGGGCATTAACCGCGCGAGTTCGACGCGAAAGAGAAAGATAGGAGAGAGGGGGAGAGTGGGAGAGAGAGAAAGAGAGAGAGAGAGGATCTCGCCGACCCCCGAGAGAATTCGCTCGCCCTGTCGGCGGGCCCGGGGACGAGTCGATTATCGAGTCGATCGTTCCTTGGAGAATCCGAGGTCACTGCGAAACGCGGGATCGTTAGATCGAGGGAAATCGCGGTGGACAGCGGCGAATCTCGGAAAACGCGCGATGCCATGATGTATTGCATTCTTCAGGTACCGCGGACAGTTCGTAGAGTATTTGGGTTGCCAGAGAAAACGTTGGGAACTTTTATAACTTTTATGACTTCGGTGACATTGATTGCGTATATTTCACGCGACGCACGCGTGTAGTTCTTCAGAGAGAGAATAGTTGGAATTATCGGTAACGATGTGCCGATGAGAGATCAACGTGCGAGATTTTCGGGGCAAAACGATATTCTAGATTTGGTACAATTCGAGAGATGCCTGAAAATGTTATTTTTCCACACTCGCGATTCGTGTCAATGAAGCGCGTTAACGCGTGAGGTTTTTCATGTTCGCTGGGTTGGAAGAGATAGACCCAAGTAGCAAAACGAAATTAACTTGCAACCGCCTGCATCCAGTCCTCCTCCCAGTGACAATGCACTTTGACCCGGGGTCATCGTACGACATTTCTCGAGATCGACGAATCGCGCGCGGCAGATTGAGCAAAATAACGGAGTGGAACGATATTTTCGGGATCAACAGATATCGGGCGGTGATCCAGTAAAAGCGCAGAATAAAAGTTCCGCTTGTCTAGCCTTCTGTCAAGTGACAATGCACTCTGACCCGGGGTCATCGTCCGACATTTTTCGAGATCAGCGAACGTGCCAGAGAAAATCGGGGCCAGAAGAAGCGAACTAAAGCAAAATACACTCTGACCCCGTCGCGCACACATCGAAATTCGCGAGGCGCGATTCACTTCGCGCAGGCTAAATCGGTCGCAACAGGCATCGGGATAAGAGGTCATCGTTCGCGTTCTATTCAGACGCGCTGCCATTTGTATTGTGCTGCGCGCGAAAAAGCGAAACTTGGAGCCCCAACATCGGTCCTACTGAATTTCGGACTCCTTACAAACCCCACGAAGATCGCAACAAGCTCTCCGACCGTCCTTCACGCGGGTCGTCTCCACTCTCGCGCGCAGGTCCTCGCTCCGATTTAAAAGCGTTATCTCGCAGGCGGAGATACCGTTCGCGGCAGGCAGAGGCGAACACCTACCACGATAATAAGCGGCTGACCCGATTCTAAAGTAGATGCACCGGGGTCAGTAACCCCAACCGAGAGCACCGAAATACCCGCGCAATCAAATGAAAATGAGATCACGACTCGTTACGACATCAAAAATGACGGTTCGCTAGAGAGGAGCGAGAGGAGCGAGAGAGACGGAGATGAAGAGATCGAGAGAAGGAGAGACGTGTAGAGAACAAGCCAGAGAGAGAGAGAGAGAGAGAAGGAGTGAGCGGCGGGGAGGTTGAGAGGAGGTGGCAGTCGTGTCGACGGTGGGGAGGGAAGATGGAGGGGCACGGGATGAGGAGGAGGGAACAGCTGCGTGACGTAACTGGCTCGGGGGTCGACGACCGGAGGGTTAATGCACCGGTCGCCTGGTTTCAACCCTCCGGAAAAAGAGTCGACGTGCGGCACCTCCACCCGCCACCGCTCGCCGTTCTGATCCTAACGCCCGACACGCTTTAAAGAGGAACGTCGCCGACCGGGCGAAATGCATTTTTCGTTCGGACGAGCTGCATTTTTCAATAAGGGACGGATTAAGCGCGGGCGGTGGGGTAGTTTTGCGAGAAAGAGAAACGCGTTGGGTGACGGAATTGTTGACGGCCGATGGTCTGAGTGACGGGTGAAGACGTGACGCGAAAATCCATAGATATGTGACGAGGGGATGATGTGGCGTAATGTATGTACATCTAAATCGAGGCAATCGATGCGCCGATTTTGGCGCGCTTTGTACTTACGTATTAAGTCTGTCAATTTCGTTTTAGCCGAAAACTCTGAAAATTGACTTGCCGATATCGGAATTTTCAATCGAAATTATCCTCGCTACTACACAACCGTGTTGCGCGTTTCGCATACGGATTTACGTTGTACACACGATTGCCCGCGATCCGCGAAACTCCGAAGGTAAGTCCAACGAAAGTGTAAATTGCGAGTCGGTCGTAACACTTGCGGAACTACCGCGATATCATCGGTACTGTTCTTCAACTGTGGATTAACGTCGAAAGAATTCCGATAATTAACCGCACGAGGCACGTCGGTCGCCGGCTTCACATTTCGACGCGCTAATTATCGGTCGCGAGGTAATTTATTATCAAATTCCCTGACGCGGGTGACACGTAAGGAACGCGCGCTTTATCGGCGCCTTTATCGTGACCGCCGCGATTACGTGGAATCTCTCACGGCAGGCGCGAGCCCAGTTGCCCCAGGTCAGTGACGCGAAACGGGAGATGGGGCATGAACCGTACTACGAACGAAAAACCGCGCGTACACTACTGCCACATTACATAACGCCAAATCTCAACGACCCTGCACGATTTCACATCACCGCCAAGTACGGCGTTCAGGATTCTCGACCAACCCCCAGTAACGGGGGTGCGCAACGTAACAACATGCTAAATCGTGTCAACGTGATGCCAGCCTTCGCTGAGGAATACAGCGAGGGTGGGTTTGAAAGGAAAAATGTTCGAAACAGGCAACAAACGCGTAACGTTCAGGGGCCACGTACGTAAAACGTGCATAGGAAGAGCGTGCACAACGCCGAGGAACGCCCCGACGTGGCTGAAGCGAGAGGGGGATAGAGAAAAGTAGCGTGCACGGCCGGTGGGTCGGCTACGATGAAATAGTGCAACAGTAGTGCGACCGAGCGACCTAGTCTTAAAGATATCCAACACTCTTCCGCGTTCTCTTCCCTTTCCACGTGCCCCTCTCTCACCGTCTCTCCTTCTCTCATTCGCCTCCAGTACCATAAGACGCTCTACCGCTAGCGGCTAGGTCACCGAATGAGAGAGAAGGAGAATGGAGAAGAAAGAAGGGGACAGAGAGGACGTTGGAGAAAGAAGGGAAGGCTTAGCGCCTCTTACGGAGTACGGCCATAAGTTACTGACCTAGTCAACCGGCCGCAGGCCCTGACTCTGGTCAGTGATTAGCCTTTCGGGGAAATTTTGGTAGAGACAGACGGTGATGGGACGAAAAGAGTAACAAAGACGTTGAGAAGGTAGAAGAGACCAGGTGCAGGAATGCAGGACCGGTCCGTTTTATCGCGCTCGTTTTGATCTGGCGTTTTTTTGGGTTGGGGTACCTAGAGGTGGTCTAGTTCAGTGAAGAAAGAAGAATCCCTCGATACTCTCGCTTTCCAGTGGGCGCGAACGATCATTGCTTGCGTATAGGACCTGCCCGGGCCACTCTCTCTTTCGTTCCGTATCTTTCTAGAGTTTTTCGTTTCCTACCAGCAGGGCGCCGCCCTATGGCGCCGAACCTTTGGCCCATCCGATCATCGGGGAAAGTAGAAATGCGGTGGATCGCTTATACCTGTCCGCCACTGATGGTTACAGATAAAGTGTACGCGGTTTTGGAAATTTCGAAGGAAAGTCAGAGCAGAAAGTTGGGTGAAAATAAGTGAAGTAACTCAAGCAGCGACTACCAGTCAGACAGTAGCGGGGATATTAAATGGCTCCAAATCTTAAACGTGAATATTAATCTTCGGAAAGCGGACCGTCTGGCCGCCATCGCAGGGCGGACGCCGAGTCTCTGACTGTCCAACCTGTGCAATGATTACCCGGCATACATGGAGCAATGGCGACGCGTCAGGCACCTGACTGCACTGGAAGAGGGATCGTCATGCATAATTCTAAGTAAAATATAATCT
The DNA here is from genome assembly GCA_033815515.1 of Cryptocheilus praepositus. NCBI lineage: Eukaryota > Metazoa > Arthropoda > Insecta > Hymenoptera > Pompilidae > Cryptocheilus > Cryptocheilus praepositus. The sequence goes on along the minus strand of JAWWQZ010000256.1, from coordinate 4,748,465 downwards.
TATTTTTATGTCTTTTCGGCCAAAACGTGTACAATTGAAAATTACACCATGACACACCGTGAAATGCGTGTATTGTTCACCATTCGATATTTTTGACAATTCCGTTCGGTTTATGGACGGTGATATTAGAACAGTTTATAGATTATTTCGATGGTTGTTTGAAGTGACCCGTAAAATTTCCATTTCACAGACAGCTTTTCAATAACGCTTCAACAAAGACTTTACAACTAATTAGGAACACGTATTTTCTGCTAACTTTTAGATTAAAGACTGTGTGTGGGGAGCCTTGTTTCTGCGAATGACCGAATCTAAAATTAAGAGTGGGGACGGATTGGACATAACATTGTATGAAGCTTTCTAAGAAGGTTGTCGCCTAGCATTGTGTTAAAATATAATAGGTGTGGCACGTGTACTGTGTGGCGCGTATCCGACCGTACTGTCATGTTGGGCGGTAATCATTGTACGGACTGGACGGTTAACCACCCGGCGTCCGCCCGGCGAGGGTTAAGTAACTCCAACACAACAAACCCGTACTTTAGACGATAACGCAACTCGAAAGATCGATAAACAAATTCAGTGTACAACCGTTAAAATTCGGAAAATGGTGGAAAAGAAAAATTTAATTCACATTTATGTGATTGATCTGAAGCCGAAATGACTGACAGAAACACGCATGCGGAAAAATCTCGGAGGATCGAAAGATTGAAGTTCTCAGCTCGCCAGCCGAGAACGATCTGCAAGAGTGAAGGGATCGACGATCCAGCGCACCTGGTGAAGGTGCCACTTCCACTGCTTCCACCTCCATCATTCTCTGCGAAGTTGGAGGTGGTAAAACGCACCGGAGGCGCCTCACCACTTCCTAACCGATTCCCACTCCGCGTGCACGTCCTTATCTACTGTCATGAGGACGTTGGCCTTCGCCGATGATTTTGACATTACCGAAAAATGCCGCAAAAACGCGGCAAAACCCACAAATACCGAAATCTTAACACCTAATATGCACCCTAATAAAATGGAATAAAAAAGTTTGAACTTGACTCTAACTAAATCGAGCTAATAATTGAGTTAATAATGTGAACTTGACTTTATCTAAATGGAGTATCGAAGCATGAACTTGACTCCAAGTAATTTAAACCTATAATATATACTAATTACACGTCTATCGTTCGACCTGCGCGAATCAATGAAGTCTGTTCTGTTGCATATTCGATCGACGAAGAAATACTATACACTCGACTCTCATATGACATTAGTTCGTACAATGCGTTGAAAATATTACGAATTTTTTCATATAATGCGATTCTCGAACATCTCAACATATAATAAAATGCCGCAATTCACCGATTACTTTAATCGACCGTAATATCGTGTGGTATCTCTACTGCAACCGATTCCTTTTGCTCCGAAATTATTCTGTTCCTTGACCACAATCCCTCCAAAGATGTTACATGTGTCCATTTATATTATACGTGTCCGAGGACGAAAATTCTCATATAACACGGATTCGTACAACGCGTTTTTATACAACGTAATCCTACTGTATATGAAATCCAAAGCGACACCACAGACGGACAGGAAGCGCAACCTGCAAATTCGTCCTTCGCCTACGAAAACCACAAAGGGCATGACCGATTGTTGCCCATATACCTGACTCGCTTCCTGCCGTCTTTCCTGGCTTTCCACGAACATCTTTCCGCGAATCCGCCATTGTCAATCGTCATTGTCCGATGGACTGGGCGGAATCCGATCGTGTGTCGTTTGCGTTTTAAGCGTTTTCAGACTTTTAAGCGTCCCAAGGATGCCGTTCGAGGACGACTCGCAGCCGCAGAAGTCGAGACCGGACGTAAAACGAGAACGCACGGCAATTCGGCGTTCGCTTCTTGGCATCGCCGGACCTTGAGAGGATTCATGAAGAGGAAGAGGGAACGGGAGGGGAAGCGGAGGTCGTGTGAGGCTACCGGGTCGGCAAACGTCGAGGGCCTGGTCCTATCGTGATTTCCGCGTGCACAAGGTCGACCTGCGAGCGGTCGATAGCTTCTATCTAGCCTTGGTAGCTTCGCGCGTTCACACGTTCACACACACGCCCCACACGCATCGAATTATTCGTAATGCTTCCTGGCCACCGCGCTGGGTAAGTGAAGAGATTGAACGGTTTCGACACTCTCGGTGGAAGCGCGAGTTTGGTGATTTGTAATATAGGTGAATGGTTGATTTCAAAGTGTTGCGAGGAAAAATGAGAGATTTAGGTATATTCGGTAGTAGCTGAATGAATTTAAGTTATTGTGTGATGCTGAAATAAGATTGGGACGTAAATTTCTGAGAGGTCAATTTAAGGATCGTTTACGTTAGATTTCGATATATTGGGGAGGCTCTAAATGAAGTTTTAAGTTATTGTGTGATGTTGAATTGAGAATGGAAGTTAATTTCTGAGAGGCCGACATAAGGATGGTTTGCACGATGATTCATTGGTGAGGAATGAAAGGCCGAGAGTATCGAAACGTTCGTTTAACCGCCACGCGCAAAACTCACTACAGTGTTTCTTCGTATGCTCATGAGCGAAAATACTACTGGGAGAGAAGTGAATCACTGAGCGTAGTGAATTTTACGAAGTAGCAGTCTGTGACGGAATACGAAATAAAGCAGAACTCACTTTGCATCCCTCGCAGGAGTGGACTCCATAATGAAAACCTGAAGCCTTATCGCCGCAGACGCGACACAGCACGGTAGTTCCATCAAATTCTGAAAACACAGAGAAAAATTCATTAAAGCATCTCCGCCAACCAAACTTCTTTCCTACAAAAAGGATCACATCTAATGCCAAGCACGCTAAAGCTACTCAACGACCGCGAATTCTTCTCCTTCGCGTTCCCAAACTTGACGTTCAAAACATCACACATCATCGCAGTCAACAGCTTTGCTATTTTCGATTCGCGCCGCGTTCCCATTTTTTGTGCAAGAGCGCGGCACTCTCCACGTGGTGGAGGAGAGCGTGCTGCGCTTGGGAGAAAGGTGGGAGAAAAAGAAGAACACTTTCTCCTCTCTCTGGCGGCGGCGGGTTACAGCATCGCGCCGTGTTACAACTTTCTGCTTTCACTCGGCTGTCACGCCGCAGCCTCCTTGATCGTCTCCCGACTGCTAACCTTACCGCGGTACCCGTTCCACGCATTTTCTACACAATTTTCCCTAGCGCGCCTTATCCCCGCTAACGTTTGACAGCCCACGCTCGACTTTCCCCGAGAAAAGTTTCATCCTTCGTCGCGGAGTCAAGGAACTCCGTTTATCCCTACTCATATTGAGCGATTTAAATCGATGAAAGTCGTAATACGTCAGACGATGTATGCATAGACAGCGTATGCGGCGTTTATGCCGAAGAGACTTTTGCGAAGAAACGGAGCTCGCAATTAGTAATGTGCGATTCTCCAATTTTCGTTGCAAGTTCAGACATGAGTTTTGAGGTGCTCTTTCGTACCTATGTTCAATTCAGGCTCAGGTTTCGCTGATGAAACCGTTGAATCCATGGTCGGCATGTTCGGACTGAGATGATGGGGCAGTTGAGCCACGTGATAAGGACTGGCCATGCCTTGCGACATGCAGGACATGCGCGATACGCTCGACGCTCGCGATCCGTGGGAGGAAACGGTCGAGATCGGCGACTCGGGCGCTGAGGGTGTCGCTACCGTGCCCTGCGCACTACTGTCTGGCGTTAGGATCATGTTAAGAGATCCCAGCCGATATATCAATGAAAATGTAGCAACCGCGTGCGCACCAAGCCGCGGACGTCCCTTTCCTCCGTTTTTTGCGTCTTGGTTCTCCGCTCAAATATCTTCAATCCACTTCGCACGGCACTGCACTGTCGGCGATGTTAGAAGTGACATTTGTCCACTGGCCTCTTATTATACTATTCTCACTCGTACACCAGCACTGCCCGGGTCACAGATTACGCGCGGCAGTCGGACACAATCACGAACCGTACAGAGAGTTTTTCGGCTGGAGCATATGATGCACGCACGGTTTATGCGGAGTCTCGAGTTCCTACCCAGTCGAAGGGCAGGTGCGATCTGTGGCTCGGCCAAGGGTACGACCCGTGTTATACCGGCATCGGTGTCGTCGCCGCGGCAGGGCCTGAGATCCGAGAGAAGAGAGAGTGAAAGTAAGTCTTCGCTCGAGGGAGGTTCGCGTTGGTCTGACTCGAGTTCGGCGAGTGTCGGTTACCTGGGGGCCGTACAGCCCTTACTCGGCACTCTCGAGGTGGAGGCGATGGAGGGGAGGGATTGATGTGCCTGCCCGAACGCGAGCCCGACTGCCTGTTTGCCTGCTTGCCTGCCTGCTGCCTGCCTGCCTGCCTGCCTACCAGGCCTGCCAGCGATCGTCTACAATGTCTACGCCCTGGCTACTACCTAGTACGTGCGATAGTGGAGGACACCGGAGGCGAGACGCACAACGATACCGCATACAATCGCGCGAGGCAAGGGCCCCCCGAGAGAGTTCATCGTATTTTCAATGCTGGAGGTCACTGACAACCGGGGCCCGGCAAGGTAGACGCGCTCGGGGCCCGACCAATGGGCGCGCGCGGCGCCGGGCCGCGCTCCCCGCTCATTGGCCGCCGACTCTGCCCCCACCAGCCGGCCAGACGGCAGGCCGGGGTCTCCTTCCTCTCGACGGAGGAAGTTCATCGGCCGAAACCTTGACTGAATTACCCCGCAGCGGCGGCCAAGGCCATGCGCCCTCTCGCTCGAGCCAACCGCGAGTGTAGCGAGCGTCGTTTCGCTTCTATTTAGCCTCTCCGTCGCCTCTTCGCATCCTCACTGCGTCGGCTCTACATTGGCTCTACATCGGCTCTACATCGGCTCTACATCAGCTCTACATCGTCTCTACACATCGCAGCTCTTCACTGTCTCTCAAGCCATCTTCTTCCGATGTTCGACCGCGCACGACTTCGCTCGCTCCTTTTTCGCCATCTCATCCGAGAGCGCCTTCGCCACTGTCGACTTTTTTCCTCCAGTCGCTCCCACTTTCGGATCATTTTGCTCTTCCACTCGCTCCTTATGTCTGGCGCGCACGCTGTCGCCCTCGTGCATTGTTCTTCCGCGCTGCTCGCGAACCGTGTTCCTGCGCGATCGGCGAGGCTGCTTTCGTTTTGGTTTTCGCTGACAACTGACAGTACGCTGTGAAACTTCTAGTTGTCTCTAACGTACACGTATTGCGATTAACATTTTCCGTTTCCACGCAGTGCGAATCCTTTCACTGCTCTTTCATGCTTTCTCCGTGCTGCATATAATCTTCTTCCGTTCTAACCGGCAGTTATGAACGGTGTTATTAAATGAGCACACGACGCAAAGGGTAGATTGCGGTTCGACGAACCTGCCGCGTCGCGAGAAATTCGAGCCATCGAACGAATTTGTTTTGCGCACCGTTTCCTTCTGTCCTCGTGACCGGTGTACTGTTTATGGAATTTTACGGTCGCGCGGGTGTCAGTTTACCGTGTCGATGCGAGCAAAAGCGTTCCTCGATAAGGCGATAGTATTCCGCTTAGTCGACGCGCTCGTTCGAGGTCGGTCGATCAAGGTGGTTCCCGCCACACTTCGGGACAGGAAACTTGCTTGCGCGGCGGCACGGTTTCCGTTGCGATGTCAAATTTATCGCAACGCTGAACTTGTTCGGCGAAATAAACTGCGTCGTATTTGTCAGTTAATACGTTGACGTGATGGGCACCGCAAATTGAACTGACAAAAATTGTTCATATTCGCAAACAACGTTTCTACAGTTGTCAATGCAATTAATGTCAACCTTATGGGCTCCAATATCTCAGTGCTATTTTTTACTTTTGTATAATTTAAACATACCGTGTACTTTCAATATGCCGCGGTTTGCATATGGATAATTCCGGCAGTTAACGTGTTCACGCGGGCAACACTGCCGCGCACATATTTTACTTTGAACGCTATAACAATATCTTCATTTTTCGCAACATCCGAATTCCTCGCTGTACCTACCGAACTGTCTACCTTCTCGACAATTGCGTCGCGCCGTAAATCGCAATGTAAAGCGCGTTGCCAATAAATAACGTTTCAAAAAGCCAGCGCACCGGCCAACAAATCAACACCCCCTCGAAAATCAGCAAATCGGCAAATAAGTGACAGAGAAACGGCGAGGGACAACAAACGTCGGGATACAGGGCCTGTCGTAATGACGGTGTCGTAAAATCATGAAAATAAATTATCGCCTCGATGATGGTGCACGTTGACTTTCGGGGCTGGTCGTTTGACCGTTAAGATTCGCACTTATACGACTGCGAGCGCGGCCGGGGCTGCACACGCGAGCGGAGAAAGTTTATGCGTTTATGAAGCAGTAAAGTGCGCCGAACAAAAAAGTGCAACTTTACGAGGGCAAAGTCGACGGTTCGCCGGAGGTATGGCCCGAAATGGCAAAGGGTTGGCCTCGCGCCGAAGAAGGGTTGAGTATCGACCCCCTTCCACTTCACTGTCGTTTTACCCTTCCCTCGGTGTCCGGATATTTGGGTTTCCAGTTTATTGTGGTCGAACCCCAGGAACGATCTTTCCCTTTTTCACGAAAATATCGGATTTCCGCCGATATTCAGGTTTCTGTTCTTCCCACGAGTGGGAAGTGCAGGGCGCGCTTCCGGTTGGGGGCATTTTTAAGAACCGATCGGTTACAGACTTTTTTATTTTTTATTAGTCGTCAAATGTCGTCCTGTTTAAAAATGTATACGCGCGCTGTTGAGAGGTTGGAAGTGCATATGCATGGGTTGGAAACCCCGCGTATTAAAAAATTCGGGCGCGTACGCGTGAATGCTAATTTTTAAAAGAGACGGCGCGAAAGATTTACGGACAAAAGCGACGCGTGCAGGCAGGCTGCAGCCAAAAAAGAGCAGGTGTCACCGAGGCATGTGGGTCGAGGTACAAAGCGCCTTAAAGGATCCCGAGACAAAGAGTGACGGGATGAGTGTGAGTTTGCGAATAAGGGGGACAGCGACGATAATTACACAGCAAACAAGCGTAGTCTAAACAAAATCACACGTGGCACGAAAAAAAGAAACAAAACATTGACAAACCTAACGAGGTTTTCAGTAATAATTATCATTTAACGTAAGCACCCGAGTTTAACTAGCTAGTACAATTAATCAAACTGTTTGTATTTTTCAACCTTACTTTGTTATTTTAGAAAAGGAAATTGACCTTTTTCTGGGTGAAAACATTAATTTAGAATTTTTTATGTCTTAATCTACACATTGTCGAACCGTCGGATGCCCTTTTTGGAGTTCATGAAAATGGTTAATTATGTGTAAGCACATATGATCACATGACCGATCCCAATATCACAATAAAAGCTTTATAATTAAAAAATAAAACTTTTTTTGTACGCTGCCTGAAGAGGGGATCGGAGGATCGTGAAACGTGCAGAGTATCACACTGAAAATGACAAATATAAATGTTCAACCAGAGAAAGGCCAGTTATCTCGTTGGAAATAATTAAGCCGACTCTAAAACGTAGACGTCGCTGCTAGAGGTTTTAAATGCCGCAGCATGTTAAAAGTGAGTTTCGACACGGCAGGTGAAAAAAACGTGACGGTCAATGAGACGATTTCCAGTCAGCGTGAATTCCGAGTCGCTTCCTGGCCTCATCCTTTCGTCGACCGTCAAATGTCGAGCGGACCTCGAGCCTGATGGCCACGCGGAGGTCACAGACGACGATCAAGACGTTTCCTTGAAATCGGCTAGCGACCTGCAACCATTGCTGGCTCGCATTTATATGCAACGGATACGACCGATCAGGGCCCCTCTTCACTTCGCGTCTATTTTTAATCGACCCAGCGCGGATTAGATGCGCGCACGTGGCGTTTTTATGTGCCCCGTGTTTGTCAATGGGTTTCCGTAATCGATTATGTCGCGACGAGTATTGCCCGCCAAAGAGCACATTGGCCTATTGGAAACGAAAATGAGAAAATTAAATATGTATAGAGAGTCAACAGCGAGAATCATAAAATATGCAGAAAGTGTTATAATTGTATTTGCTGTTTTAAATTCATTAATAATATTAGCAAAGAATCCAACATTACTTTGAAAATTTGCTAGTTGCCCACGATTGCAAAGACACCGGAGCCCCCCGCAAACTCCCGAGAGCGTCATGGACGTTCGATCATAAACGATTCAGCGTGCATAAACGCAGAATCTCGTAATCGGCGAATATTCAGACGTAACCAGCCGTCTGTTCTGTCAAATTACCGCACACCGATTTTTTGCCATTCCCAAGGTGTAGACGGTTCCGGGCACGGGCGAATAATCAATTTGCCGTGCGGACACATTAGCGCGCGGCCCTGAGACGATCTCCGCGCACAATACGTACTCGGCGCGAAATGAATTTCTCGCGATGCCGTAAGGCCGCGCGCAGCGATGCGTGATCGAGGAAGGCGTAGATAAAAATGTAGCGAGGTATAGGGATAATTAGAAGCGCGCCTCTTTATTTTCTTCCTTTCGCGCTGTCCTTCTCCGATCGTCTGCGCTCCTACGCTTTTCTCACTTCTCCGCTGCCATTGTCTACTTCGTCTGTGTCCTTGGCACTGAGCGACCGGTCGCCGACCGACGATTCTGCCTTCGTCAGCAGCTTCCTAGTGTTAAATGCGATCGTCGGCACGATGTAAGCAGAAGCGGCTGTCGCAAAGTTTTGCTATTGCGGATGTCGTGTATACATTCTCGTTGCTGTTATGTCGATTTTGGGGCATTTTTGAGGGAAAGATGTGTGAGAGATGGGCCTCTGCGCATTGAAGATGTTGGAATGAATGAAACGTCCTTCGAATTTTGACGTTTCGACCTTTATTTTTAGCTACAAATATGTTTATTACGTATACCTGTGAAGAAAAGCTAAAAATAAAGATTGAAATGCCGAAATTCAAGGAACGGTAATTCATTGCCTTGAATCCGGTGGGAAGGATCATATTTTTCAGTTAAATGCCGAGATTTCCATATATAAAACCGGGATTATAGGTTTCAGATGTAAATTTGCACATGTTAACTTTTTGGCGAGACGCGCGCACGCGGTCACAAGCAATTTTCTCGTAGAAACTTCCGCTATTGTTTCGCATGCTTCCGTAGGTTCGATCGTTTGGATGGAAATTATATTTCCCGGGTGCATCGACTCCGTGCGACCACCTAGCTATTCATCGCCACAGATAATTACCCCGCGGCAATTATTATAGTTGCATTCCTTGTAAGGCTTAACGAGATAGGTAAAGTGCTAGCGACGTGGGACCAATGGTAGATCAACGCAGTGCCACTAAATTTTTACTACCCGTGCTAATGGGATCCGTAATGAAGTTCTTGAGTCTTTAATATTCACATCCTATATCACATTGAAACACATTACACATCATTATTATTAGTATACCTTACAAATATGGTTGAGCATGATTTTAGAGTTAGAAATCAATAATGCCAAACTCAAAAATATACATAAATGTACCCCTTTGTGACGTAATAAAGAATACCAAAATTAAGCAGATGAAGAAATGGAGAGACCCCCATAAATTTGGGAGGAAAGAACAAATGGTCATATCTAGAATAAAAATCAATTACAATACAGCAGCTCAGCCTGAACTGTCCAAAGCACAGAAATAAAAGTAGTAATACTACAGACAACTTATATTATTTTATATAATAAACTTTTATATTACTACGAACTACAGAGACAAAAGTAGTAATATAAAAGTATAAGTCCATGCAGCCACTAATAACCACCATGTTGTTGCAAACGCAAATATCTATTAACAAAAGTGTTGATTCCAATTTTGTCCGTATCAGTTGAGAAGGCATCATTTTTAGTCAGTCTGTGTTAACTTTTTGTTTTGTCGTTACCATCTCGTGAACAAATTTTCTATTGGCAACCGTTGACTTATATTGCCTACTTGTCTGACCTTAACGGCTGACTCGGGGGCGTCGGACTCGTTGCATCGAAAGAAGTGCATAACCGCATATACCGTCGTAGCACGAGTATATGGCGATACTTCCGCAGCGGGCGCTATGGGGCAGGCTATGGGGCAAGCTATGGGCATAACGGTGCGCATGCCGCGTCACGCACATGCGTGCGTGATGTCACTGAACCTGCAACAGCAGCAGCAGCAACTGCAGCAACTGCATCAGCAGTAGCAGCAGCTTGCACCAGCCAACAGGCGATCCGGCAGAACGACGCGAAACCGTTTTCGTTTCCTTCCACCTTCGTCGTCCGTTGCACTTGCCTTCCACGCTCATTGACCCTTTCCGCAAATTGCCAGAGGAAAAGGCTATTGTCTCGGCGGGATTTTAATTTCACGTAAGTCTGGCCGCGGCAGGCTACCGTTATGCGTTAACTTATTGTCATGTGCGCGGAAGATGAACTCTGCGAACTGTGTAGCATAACTGCACGGTAGATTGTGTCAACTGCTGCGCCGGTGGGAACGTGGTTTGGGATTGAAAATAATCTGCTTTGATACATCTGCAAACCCTTTTGTGCAACCACTTGCGAAATGGCGTTTGGTTTTCGCTTGATGCATAATTTGCATGCGTGAGGAATATGGTAATGGGAGCATTTGTTTTTTTTCTTGGTCGACCGTTTAATAATAAGAAGACAAGAGTTTATTAGTGGCGATTATCTGTCACATGGAAATTAATAGGTTGGATGTAGACTGTAGTTGGTTCTAATATTTTAAATCCTTTAATTTCGTTTCGATTGCTTGCTAATTGAAATATATCATAAAGCCAATTGCCTTCGTAATATGATAATATAATTTGCTGCTATACACTGGTTAAAATTTATTACGTTTAAACAATTGTGTAAACTAACTCAACTGGACGTTTCGAAGTACATAAATTTTGAAAGTTGCATCTTAATTAAACGAAACGAAAAAAGTTAAATGATTTGAAAAAGGTTGAAACTATTGAAAAATATGTATTCGACGTTTTGGCTCTGCGCGCGTGCAGAGTAATTAATTGTTTCCAACAAATGTATTGATTCTTGAAATGTCACAACTCTATACAGGCAATTGAAAAGTCGGATTATTTATTTTCCACTTTCAACCTTTGAAATCATTTAAATTTGTTTCGACTACCAGTGACGATTCGATAATAAGATCTCGCCTTCATTCATCACATAGGCAAGTAATGATTGGGGACGCTTTGCGCTGTCATGTTGCGACAAAACGGCGAGTCTGGCTGGAATAAGGAAGTACGTAAAAAAGCACGAGGGCCCGGTGGGCGGCACCGGCAGCTGCTCGCATTAAAGATGTGCGCTGCATATCTGTCAGACGTAATTCTTTTCGTACGGCGCGTGTCCCCGATTATATCGCCGTCAGAGGGATCTGTGTCAATGGCGCCGAACCCGTTCCCTCTTTATCTCGCCGCGAATTAAATCATCGGCCGCTCCGAAATCGAGAGCCTCCGTCGCTTTCGAACGAAAGAAAGCTTGCCGAATAATAAACAGCAAATACGCATGGCGACACGCTCATTAGATCTACTGTGAGATGCTGTTGAATTTTCAACGGTGCCAATTATGTTTGCCGTATTCGCACCCTTTGCGCGGCTAATTAAGCTGAAACGCGTGAAATTCGCGACGATGCTTGGTGCGTGGGTGTACAGTGCACTGTGGCAATTAATATTGGATGATGTATTTAATTTCAACTTGTGCCACCAGTGGCTCCGAAACTTGTTGAGTGACACAAAAAAAGTTCCACAGTCGGCATTTTAAACCAAAAAAGAACTATGGATTATTTAATTATTTAAGTAAATTACAATGTTAATATATATTATAATCATCACAATATAATTATAATATATACATAATTGTAATAATATTGAAATTAAACACGTTATCTAATATTTCTGTAATTTTGCTCGTGGAATCTGGAACCCATTAAATCGATGGGTTCCACAACTCTACTGTTAAGTTCGTTTCGTTTATCACTGACCGGTATCCACCAGCAACAAAATCTCGCCTGCAGCAATTAATGTCGTTCCTACCGGTGACACTTTCGAGAAACGAGAGTGCCAGCACTAAGGAGAGTCCCAGAAACACGGTCCCGTCTTTCTCACAGTCAGGTTACGAAGACGGTTTGCCTACACGACCGGCCTCCTCTCGTTTCTCCTCGTTTTTCGCGATTAATCGGCGGAGAAAAAAGCGGTTTACCGCGGTCGTCGGTCGGCTGAGAAACGGTAGGAACGAGATCGGCTGAACGAGAAGGAGAGAGAGGCGCACGGAGCCAGGCACTCGCTATAATCGACTTGCAATGCGAAGCAGGGCACCTGGAGGCCGCGGCTAGTGGCACACGTTGCTCTCTTCTTCTTCTCTTACTCGCAGCTCGTCTCTTTTTATCGTTTTCCAGGCCGTTCTCCTTGTTGGCCACCGATCTAGCCAGTTCGATGTCTTTGACGACGCGGAATCAGAGGATCAGGACAAATTGCACTGGCAGCCAAGTGCGCGTGGCCTTTAGTCAAACTACGAGTTTGCGAGTTTTTATAAGTTTATAAGTTGCGGCGACTTTCATTTTTTCTGATTGCGAAATGGCGGGAGACTATTGTTCAAAAGCAAGCCTTGTGATTAATGAAAATGTGAAATGAGTGCTTGTAAATATGAGCATGATTGTCAAAATAATCGCGGACCAGCCGCTTTCGATAAAAACCTATAGTAGTTTGTCACCATTAGAAGTACATCTTACAAAATTGCTATTAATCCAAAACTCAATTAATGAAATTGGCAAAGGTCTTAATATTTCGTACTACATATTTACTCTAAATATTTCACCGTAAATCTAGTGCCAGTTCCTCAAAAAGACGCATGACAGGGAGGCACACAGCCATTTTGGCGCAAGCACGTGCCCTGCTTCAGCATACCAGCACCAGTGTCCAGCGTAATCTCGGTTCACCGACACCGTTCGCAACTGTACACCGCGAATCTATCCTGCTCCTACGTCGTCTCGCTCGTTTCCTCTCGTCGCCGTTCCTTCTTCGCTCCTTCTTCAACGCTTCTGTGCCATAGCCCTCATACGAGTTCGCGTGCGTGCAAGGAGGCAAGGAGGCGGCCTGCTTGCCTTCTCTCGCCGCGTTTTGCAGGTCGCGGAGTAAGTCGTCCATCGGCCGACCTAGCAGCGAGGAGGCGCCCGCCGGAGAAATTACTTTTTCCATTTTTCTTTCGCCCGCGTGGCAACGAGACGCGCGACGCTCGAACGAGTCGAACTCGATACGAGCCAGCAAATTGCCACCTAATATCCTCGTTTCTGCCTACGCGATGGAGGCTAATGGCGAGGAGTCTGACTCGCCGGCGAACGGGCGAAAAACGCGAGAATGCGTTCAGGTGCGCGTTTCAGGCTGGTATGGTTAGGGAAATAATCAAGTGCGCTGCTGGGAGGTGGATTAGACGTTAATTGGAGATGTTTGGTGTTTTCGTAGACGACATGTGTCCATCTGCAGCCTTATGTCGAGTGTTGTCAGTGGCTTGACTGGGTAAAAAGAGGGTGCTTTCTTTCTGTTGACAGGTTTTTTCGAATTAGGAGAAGGATATTACGATGGAACACGAATCTTGAAAATTGGGGTTAAAAATTTAGAAATTAGGGCTGTTGTGCAGCAATGGAAATTATACCAATAAATATTTCTCGTACTATTACAAATGTATATGTTTTAGTATATTGGTTAAACTAGAGATCGTGAATATCTCACAGACCGACCAGAAGCAAATTGCACAAATATTTTATATTACTTGAACGTCGCTGAACATTTTAATTTTCAATTTTCAACCACTGGCATAAGTAACTGTCGGTTAAGAGCACTATCGACCACCGATCATTTAACGATTTACCGCGAAGCCGGGTCAAACCTGGTGCAGCTTGGAATAGAATGTACAAAGGCAAACCCATCGCTGAAGAACCGAAACGGGTACCTGCGCTTGAAATACGGCCGTAATGCGATTAGGAGGCGATTAGTCGCCGGCTGTTTGCCTTCTTCGGAAGGATTATCCAAAACAAACGTTTTCTCGGTGCTCATCCCACACATCACTCTGCAAGTCGATGCGTAAAATGAAAATGCAGAAGAAGGAAGGCACACAACCGTCAGCGCGGAAAGAGAAAGACGTCAATACAGATTTTCCACGTCGCTGACTTGTCCTCATTTACATTTCAACCCCTTGAGGCAAACCGCATTTACCCATGCCGCACGCTGAGAGATTCAGCGTAATTGAGGAAACAATCGGCCAGTCGTTACGTTGTGGCTCGTTGGTAGGCGTGGCAGCACTCGGAAGGGACCGCGTGCGGAAGGTAAAGGGTTAAGAAGTCAATCGGTCACGGGGATGGACGATGCGAAGCTGCGGGCATGTGCCGTAAATTAACTCGCGACTCGAAACGGTTCCGGTTAAATCGCAGATGAATTCAATGGTCTTGCGATTGCAAGCTTCAAGTTTGCCGTTTGCGGGACTTTCCCAGTGATGCCGTTCAGTATTTTTACCGATTTTGTTCAACCCTGTGTACTAAGTCTGTTGGAATAGTACATTTACGATCAATTTATTTGAAGAATTAAGTAGTGTAACTTTTTTCGTTGAGAATATCTTTGAGTATAGAACTTTAATACTCTAATTCTCAACATTTTCAATAAAAAATGCCGAAGCAATGAAACCAATGTTTCTGTGCCTTTTGGGGAGCACGAATGTAAAAATGTAATGGTAGACAGAGGGGTTAAGAAGATGAAACGTGCAGACGTTTTGAAAGTACAGATGATATGAAGAAATTACTTGAATTAATATGCACTTGTATGGTTAAAAAACATACTGATACTTGCATCAATTATAGACTCCTGAAGAGTTAGTTCCTGAAGAATAAAGTATAAGTTCAGAGTATAACCAGAAAAAGCTTATTATATTAAATAGTTTAAACGGTTAAAGAACACCTTAAAAGAAATGTGAAGAAAGTGACCTTTTGGCTTGCGTTTTTAAGATGTTTCATTTTTGTTGTGAACTTCCTGTTTAATCTACATGCTTGTACATTTTTTTTCGATACTTGAAGTTTTTTGACCTGGTCAGAAGTTGACGGAAGTCAACCGGATTGGAATGCCATTTCGCCGGAAGTTCTGAGAGCTGATGACCTCGCGAGTCTTCGGCTCTAAGGTCAGGAGAGCGCCTCTAGGCGAAGAATCGAGTTCGGTCGATCGAGCAGGCGGCCTTGGAAAAAGTACGCGGTGGAAGAAAAAGAAGCGAAGAATTGCGGTCGTCGATCCGTGTAGGAAAGACGGCTCTCAGATGGAAACAGATGTTGGAAGACAATGTGCAAGAGTCTACGCTGCAATATAATTAACGCTCAAAAGTGATAGTTTCAACTAATTCGCATCGAGCATAGCAGTCCAGAGACATAAACCTGGTTTTCAACATACTAATAATCGTTCTCAAAATATTTCTCAACGCGTACCAACTGAAAGGTGTGTTTTTACAATGATCACTTACGATTTGACGATATTTAGTTTTAAAGATCACTCTCGCACCTTTACGAAGTTAGATACAGAAAACCGGTTTTTATATAAAATTACACATTTTTTACCTATCTGTCGTTGGTACGCATTAAGAAATATTTCGAGAACGATTATCAGCAGGTTAAAAATCGGCTTTATACCTTCGATGCGGTATATTTGGAATTATCACTTTTGTGCGCCTATCATTTTACCTCGTCTAACTTCTTGCTTCTAATATTTGCCATTTTTGCTGAAACGTTGCCAAATTTTCTACGTCCGCGTTCGAATCTCGGCAGCGCCGGTACGGATCGCCCAGGAGTTAAAAAGTGGCCCAAATCGTTTGACCCGCGAGTCACCGCGATGTCGAAGGGTAGTTCAGGTGCCCTTTCGCGAAGCCTGCGAGAAGCCGAGGGATTGAGGGATCGAGGGGAAAGAGATGACGGGGGAGGTCAGTGACCGTTTTGCGAGCTGGAAGGGGTCGGCGCACTCCCAAGATCGGCGCGTGTGCACGTGCGTGCATGTCGGTGCACTCGCTGCACTCCCACGTCGCTATGCAGTCCCGTAACATTCGCGGAAGCCTTCTTCGTGCGCCCCCTTCCCGCCTTTTCCTCTTGACCGCCCCACGCCAGTGACTCTCCTCCGGTGCCTCCTTCTCTCACTTCTGCCACCTAACCTTCTTTTCCTTTCTGTACGCCATTCCGCAGTTTTTCGTTTTTACCTCTCCGTCCTCGCAACTTCTTCCACCCTCCTTTTCCACGGGACTTTTTAACTTGGCAGGTCTCATCGATTCTTACATATTCGGAGATGTATGAAGTGATCTCTTGAACTTGCACGCGTGAGCATCTATTTTTAGGCTGTCGGATGGTGAACGGCGTGCGAACGTTGAGGCGACGTTGAAGCGTCGTTGAGGCAACGCTTTTCCGACGGCGACCCCGTGCACTCGATCAGAAATGCACTGGTAATATACGAGTGAGCGTTCTGTGTGCAGGTGCACTGTGGCACCCGTTTTCCGCGCGTACAATAGGGCCGTTCCGCGGTTCACCGGCCGACAAGTTGACGCGATAAAGTTATAGCATGCATTGTCGACCGGCGCGAGAAGTTACGAGCCGGCCAGTGAGAAAGGAACGAGAACGGGTATGCGTATGAATATAAGTATGCGAAGACTGCGATGAAAGTGACCCCTGAGAAAGCGGAGCTTTGCAGCCCATAACCCGTTAACCGTTGATAATGAAGGCTTTCCGATGGGTGAAGTTTCGAACGAGTTGGAGTATGTACCGTAAATCGTACTCTGCAGGTTTGCGAATCTGGAAATATTGATTACAACGCCTAAAACGATATATGTTTATAAAATATTATCACTTATTATTATATATGTTTATGTTATATTCATGTATGCTTCCATTAATTATATTGTCACCTTGTTGTCAAATGAATACATACTCCCCATAGTGCGTGTGACATAGTTAAGAATGGTTAAAATTATCGTTTCATACCATCGATATATCGCCAAAAATAGGCGAAAAATGTCAAATTTTTTTTTTGTTTCGGACCGATACCAATCGATAGAGGGTATTTTGCCCTGAAGATAGACCACTTTCCGAGCGCTGAACTCTTCATAGTTCCCGAGATTGCCAATTTTAAGAAAGTGAAAAAAAATTTTTTTCAAAATTGATGATCGCCATTAGTCCCACGTGAAAGTACAACCAAAGAGCTTTAAGAAAACCTATATTACTTATAGGTTGCCATCATTAGTTTAGACGGGGCAGGGCCTTGAAGAAATCGAGAAAATCTTAAGGTATTGCCATTTTTGCCAAAAAATGATGGGTCACCGATTTTATTGCCCTTTTAACACATCAAAGGGGGTCCAAAATGACTCGGAAAAATGCAAGGCGCACCCCGAAATTCGCAATAGTTCCGGAGATATAGCCAAAAATATGCAAGAAAATTGTGAAAAATTACCTCTAAATAGGGATAAAAAAATAAAACTCTTCCGATCAGTCTTGGCTTTACAGTACATGAAAGTGAATGCAAAGGGACTCGAAAAATTCTCAGTCGCACCGAAAAATTCGTAGTAGTTCGAGAGATACAACCAAAAATAGCTGACAAATTGCGGAAAAATACACCTGTTCTCTAAATGACAGCAAAAGATATAATTACCGTTGCATAAACATACATTCTCCGTATCTCTCCGACCCGCTCACAGGTCGTAAAAATCAACAGACGCTTTTTTACTTTGGCCCCATCGGCGACAATTACCCAAGAAAAATTTGCGACCGAAAAGCCCGCAGCAGCATCCAGCCGCCTGTGTCCCTCCATTTTGCTGGGAAACTGGGAGCCAGGTGCGAAGGAATCATCATCCTCCCAGCGCGCGATCCTCTTCCTCCTCTCAGCACCCTTCGCGCGCGAGTTCAAGGACTCCACGCATTCTTGGAGGGGATCTCCGTAGCGGCAGAGACGCGCGGTGCCGCGAGCGCAGGCAGGCGCGTAAAAAGTCCGAGTGAGAGAGGGAGCTGCGCACGGTGCCGGAGAGAGCGCGCGCAAGGATTGAAAGAGTGAAGCGAGAGGAGAATATCTGGCTCGAGGATGTGTAAGGGCAGCCGGGAGCGTTACACCTAGATAGGGCATTGCACCGGTGCGACGTGCAATCGAAGTCTTTGGCCTGCCTCGGCTGGCTCTCCGCTGCAAAAGAGTTGCATTCGCGTATAGCCGCGTGCAGTGACCCGCCCTACCGTTAGGACGGCCCCGAGGATGCGTTCCCCTCTTCGCTCCTCTTCTTCTCGCCGTCTTCCATCTCCGCCGCACGCTCCTCTCACTCGTTCACCGTCGAACGCCTTGTTCCTTGCTCGTCTCGCCTCCTTCGCAACCGTGTCTTTGCTGCACTGCTTTTACGCCCTCGCGGATCGGCGTTGGGAGTGTTGAATTGCACGCTTGTAAGAGAACTTTTGGCCAGGCGTTGTTGGGGAGGCAAGTGGCGAAATACGCTTGACCCGGCGAGCTGGGGGTAATGGGGGGTCGGGTAGCTAATTCGAGCGACGGCGACGGGAATAGATAGCGGTCGCGATTGGTCGGGGCCGCAAACCGCGGGATGTAGGTGGATTGGTCATGCTTTTCGGGGAAGGGCGGAACGATCTCGCGGAAAAGCGGTCACGGGTCGATGGACCAAAGACCGCGGGAGGTAAAGTGTGTAAATGAGGTGTATCGATTTAGAGGCGTTGGAACGGTGAGATGTTTATTGGTGATGTCTTAGGTTCGGAGGTTTTCGTTCGGGATACTGTGGTGATGAGCGCTGAGAAAAGTAATGGCGGAGTGTACTTCACGCAATTCGCCGCAATTTTCGAAAGATTCGGAAGACCTTGTTTGGTTTGAGTTTGTCTATTATTATATTTTAGACAATTACGCCTATTTAGATCCTAATTCATTATGTATTTTTTGAAGATTCTAAAGACCTTGTGGTAGTTTAATTTTATTTATCGTTACGATATAAATAAATTTGCATGTTTCAGGACTTCTAGGTCCCCTTTTCAGGAGTATTCGATTTACCAAAGATTCTCCCTCAAAAAATCCCCGCACTTGCAGGAGTTACTTTGCGTCGTGCCTCGCATTGTCTCTGAGCCGACGTTCAATGAATTCTTTTTAACTTGCCTGTCGTTACATGTGCGCGTTCACATACGCAGCTGCGTGTTCGCAGATCCTTTCGCGGGTCATCGGCCGCGGAAACGGAAAGCCACCTTGCAAAAGTGCTCCCGTATTAAACGTACGAGGTCAGGATCAACGAACCCGAGCTGTACGTCATCCCAACGACCGATATATTGTTGCGTGTCTCTGCCCTCTTCCTACCGTCTTCTTTCTTTACCATCGCTTCGCCCTTTTTTCTTTTTCTTTTTTTTTTTAAATCGAACGCAGGTGGCGCCGAGTGCAGGTGACGATGTACAACGAAGTAAAATAAATTCGGCGCATCAGAAGCTGGGATCCATCGCAGAAGTTATCATATTTTGTTGATATTGAAGTTTGCACTCAAATGTTAAAGTATTAACAATAGGAGAAACTAAAATAGAATTTACCACATTTGCGCGTTACAGTATATAAAAAGGAAGAGACTGACATATTTACACCGCATTGGACTATATCTGACTTTTAAACAGGAAATCCCAAGGCTTCGATATAAACTACAATAACGTGCTCACCAGAATAAACCAAACCCCAGTATAATAAAACAAAGTTCATGACTATGTGTGACTCTTTTTGCATTTAATATGACGAAATATATGGTCCGTGGCTATATAAACTTAACACACCACTTTCATAGTCTACGCAGTTCATAGTGTACGCAATTCGTTTAAAGTTTAAACTTTGTTTCTCTTCCAATTATTCAGGTTCATTAAATAACGTCGAATTTTGGTAGTTTTAAATAAACGTCCTAACACAATGAAATTTCGACCGGCATGTAAGATATTCTCTCGGTATATTCTCTCGTAATAAAATAAGGTTGCCAAAGAAGAACAATAGACCGTACTATTGAAATATACCATATTCGTCCGTTGACGTCAATTGTAATTATATCTTAATTCATTTTTGAAAAATCGTACCCCGCGAGCTTGCGAGGGATTCAATGAACCGAGCTTTCAATCGTGCCAATTGCAGCCAATCTCGGCCGTTTGCTCGTCGCTGGAGTGTGACGCATCGCACGGCACGCACGTGCGTGACTCCGCGACGTCGACTTACGAGTGTAACACGCGTGAACGGCGTGTGTGGGCAGAGTTGGCCAGGTGCGAATGCCGTCCTCGTATTCGTACATACGTACGAGCAGAAAACAAGTGGATTCCTGGGATCGCGGTTCACTAACCTGTCGACAGGCTAAATCGCTACGCGTCGAATCTTCGACTATAGATCAGCGTAGCACCTCTCCAAAATTCGAGTTCGGCCGAAAGTCGACCGTCTAGACGCATTTAGAGTCACCGTAAGAGCAGTAGCGCTATATCCAATATTAACTGCGCATAATTAAAGCGCCAAGGTATGTAATTAATGGTCGATAGCCAGGAGTCGCAGTTCGTATCGGCATAATTATCTGCGCGCAACTTGTCTCGACGCACACATACACGCGATCCTACGAATCGCTTACTCACAGCCGAAAAAAACATATCCGGAACCCGTTAAAATGGCAAGATGCCCCTGACGGCAAAGGTGGACGCCTAGATATCCTGGTTACGCCGACGAAAACAGTCCGGCTCGTGCTCGATGACGCAAAAGGACCGTTCACCTAGGCGAAACTGCGCAGGTACGTGCAACCTCTGGCGCCATATCGCGCGCGGTGCCAACGAACTTTCGACGATGTGGGTCAGAAAGACCGAACTCCCGCGAACGCGGCTGACGCTCCGGAAACAGATCGGATGGGGTTGCCGTTCGCTTCCGGGCGAATTTTATCAATGGCCGAGATGAGTCTTAATATGGCGTATAGCGCGTCAGCGAAAACCATGTGACTATTTTGGACCTCAGGTAAAAATGCGGACGCAACACAATCGAAACGTTTCATCTGTGCTTGGATATATATTTCCGAAAAGTTTTTTTTATGATAAATTGCAGAGTGCAATTATACTACATCGATGTAATTCCTCATACATCAACCGCTACGTCATCGTAAAATGACTATCACTGTATCCAATAGGTCAAATATGTTAAAACTTCAAATTGAGCTGAAAGCCCAAAACAACATCAAACACCAACGCCTCGTTCCGGACATATGCCTTCCAACGTTTGACTTCTTCAATCACAAAATGGGAAGTGTGAATATGTTCTGATTAAGAGCAATAGAGAACTGTATTAGCATTGGAATGCGGAGGACGGCGAACACGCGAAGTTCTCGGCACAAAAGCTTGATCGTTTGCGGAGGTGGTGCGCTGCACTGGCCCAGGGTCGACGTCCGACGACTCTACGCGATCGTTATGTCATTCATGCCATTATGCACGCACGTAACCTCTCGCTACGCACGCCGATGTCGTCGTAGGAACGTGCCTGTACTGTTATTCCGTGACATTTCGATCGGCACCACAAATTTCGCCCTCACATAGCATCAAGTCCAGAATCTATCTTCAAGCGTCGCCACTGTCGCCGGAAACAGCAATACCAAATTTGGCGTTTGAAGCTGTGGATCTTCCACCGCGCGACCCATACGAAGTTGTCAAATCACGTGTGTCAGAGTAAAATCGCAAAGACAAAGAAGCGACTGGACGAAAGGAGGGCATCGTGAGTCGTAGGAAAGACCCGCGGCCGGCAAGACATTACAAGTCCTCGTGGAGGTGAATGTAGAGGTGCTGGTGGAGGTGGTGCACCTCACTGGCCCAGGGTCGACGTCCGGGGACTCCTGCGCGATCGTTATGTCATTCATGCTCTTACGCGTGCACGTAACCTCGCGCTACGCACGCGCGCCTTCCTCTCAGCGTAAAAACGTCGTAGGAGTACTGTTACCCACCGATCACCCACGATTTTCGTGTGCATCCGTTGCACCTTACCGAACTTCAGGATCCACCTTAACCGCGTACGTAAGACTTGACAAAATCATCTTTTCGGACCGCAAAAAAATGACAAATTACAAGTTTTATTTGACAACTCACATCTCTGCAAAATCCACTATACTCCGCGTGTGGTCTCCATACCATTAATCACATCTTAAGCGTTTTCGTAATCTGGGCGCGGAAGGCTTAAATGGAAAATGTACCTTAATCCCTTATAATTAATTTGGTTAATAAAAATTAGATAAAATATATGTCACTGGCGATATACCGTGGCGGTGAAAATTTCTTTAGCTTTAAAGAATACATTTAGAAAAAAACTAAACTCGCGTCAAATTACAGTGGATGTAAAAAAACAATAAATAACGCTATATGAATGTGTAAATAGCACGTATAAAAAGTGTGTGCATCATTGTTCTTTTTCAACAATCTTAACTCGTTAAAAACGGAGTTTATTCTATTTGTCTTGCCGTTTAGGCGGTCCGTAAATACACGAACTGCATTTGTGCATAAACAAATGGCAACAAGCAGAGAACCTCTGTTTTGCATAAGACGTTTCAGTGAAACCCATTGAAAACGTATAAACAAATTCGTTACTAATGTATGATTTATAAAGTATCATTTTTTAAACTTGACGGTGCAGCCTAAACATTCAGTTTGTAGCTGGTCCCTATCGACCGACAGCCCACTTAATATGTTAAGAAAAATGTACGGGGCCCACGTACACGCCTTTCGCCGTCCATTTAAAATAACACGCGTTCCGCCCATTTGAACAGGAGCTCGAAACGCAACTTCGTCAGCCATCCTCGATATTCGCGCGCGGAGACACTTCCTACGCGGGCATCGGAATCTCCAGCGTTCCCAGCGCGGAGCGTATCGGCGCACGCGGCAAAGGGAGTCTCCCATAGCAGCGCGCTGCGAAACAAAAGGCCGCGCAGAGCGTGGAGTTGCCAGAGTAAGAAGAGCGTTGCGTTGGGAGCGCAAGAAGAGTGTTATACGTTAGGAGAGTAAGAAGAGTGTTGCGTTGGGAGAGTAAGAAGTTGAGATGAGTAAAGGGACGACTCGTAGTATGATGCAGCGAGATGCGCGAGGCATATGCAGGGGGCCGGCGGTGAGAGCGGACGCAACGAGTTGTGAGACTGCAAGAAGACGCGAGCAGGCAAGAGAAGGCAGGCAGGCGTTCTCCGTTGGCCGCAAGATTAGCCAACCTGGAAGAGGGCCGATGCCAGTGAACTCGGTTGGCCGGTCACTAACCAGGTAACCCACACTAGCAGCAACGTCAACGTGCTATGCAGCCGAGCAAGAGGCAACGGTTACGCTACGGGCTTTTTCACCGTTTGTCAGAGGCTCCCGTACACGAGAGCCCTGGTTAGGTGTACCCTCGAGTAATTGCGCGCAGATTCCTCTGCCTCTTCTTTCCCTTCGCCGCGTTCGCTCCCCTCCCGCCCGCCCGCTAACTTCTCTTTCACGATGTCGAATCCTCGCGATGTCCTCCTCTTCCGGGTGCACTGTTCGCTCGGTGCCCGATCGCGGCGATCCGCACGGAAGGTGAGATCGGTGCAAACGTCAACGCGATGAGTTGGCAGATGAGGCCTCTCACGATAGTTTTCGACGCATCGAAAGTTCACTGTTCGTTTAGGCACCGTCAAACCGAATTAAAAAAAGATCAACACAATTGGAAATAATAGGCTAGGCGGTTAGGATGTTAATCCGTAGAGTATGGATGTTGCGTATACAGGGTGTTCCCGAAAATATAGGCGTAACTTTGGGAAGAGATAGAACATTTACCCGATATGACCTTATTTCTGAATTATACCTGTGATTACACGAATGCATATTAGTGAATTGTTATTTCGCGGTAACGTCCAATTAAAGAAAACAATGGATATATGAGCATGTATTCGTTTGAATGCGTTTCAGTTCATCAATCAAGATTGAATTTTAATGAATTAAACAATTAGTTGCAATATCTAGCAGATTGGACAAAATGACCATCACATACATGTGCTCATAGTCAGTACACTTTTCTGCTGTTTAACATTATAAATCCCAGGTTTTATTTTGCCACATCTTTTAATTCGCGCTACTACGACAATTCATCTTCCCGACCTAGACGCCTGCAATTTCCTCCCTCGGCACTTCCGTGAGAGACTCGCGCGGCGTCTGTAAGTTCACGGCCACGCGGGACCACCGCGCAAAGGAGCGTTAGGCGATGCTGCATCGGAATTACGTTGGAATTACGTCGGAATTACGTCGGCGAAGGAAGTGCCGGAGGCACTCGCGCGTGCCTTCTCTCTTCTGTGCTAACCGCGGAGTAAAGAGAGAAGGGAAATGAAAGAGGAGAGAGGAAGCCGCGTTGGTGGGGCCACGGTTTGTTGCCCGGTGACCGAGTTCATCGCCTCCTTCGTTGCCGATGCCCCGAAATCGAATATTCGAGACGCCAAACTCGTCAGACTCGCTTTTTCACCGAATGCCGGCCATTAACTATTTTTTCGATTAACTTGATTGCAGATTTAAACTTTCTTGTTAATCTTAATAATGCTTGAGTCTATTTTCGTTGAATGGTTTCATTTTTTTTCTGTGGCAGCTGTGGACGTTTCGAGACGTTTTGTGGCCTCCCCTTTGGGAGCATACTGTATGAAGAAGTCTATCTTAATTCTATTGTTCATGCGGTTATGCGTTACAAAGTATTTAAAATTGAGCTTAGTTTACTTAGACTATGAATTTTATAATCGATATATAAAATAGACAGAAAATTCAGCCGAAACAGTATATAAAATGAATTAGACGATTAATACATTCTGGAGGAAACTTGTAAAGAATCTGTAGTGTAAGTCAACTCTAACTGCATTTTTAAATACCTTGTAACATAAAAACTCATGAACAATTGAATTAACATACACTTATTCCTATAGTAGACTTTTGATGTGGAGGCCCATGCGCATCGAAACATGGCGAGTTCCACAGGAGAAAATAAAACCATTCAACCGAAGCAGCCGTAAAAATAATTAAGTGTAACCATTTTTCGCGCAGAATTGCAGATTCATTTTCCTGTGGCATCTCATAGATGCGGCTGTGCGATTTCTGTTGTGGAAAAGGGAGAGTAGACGGCACTGAGAATCGATCGCGTTTGTCCGATTAGCCGCGAATGTCCATGAAGCGGCTGACTTCCGGTGTCCATGTCGAAGACACCGATGCAACGATGCATCGACGTTCGCTGACCCAACAACACGATTCGGACAAGCCTCGAGCCACGTGACGTCATCTTTCTCGTTTCCTCGTCACGTGGCGAATCGTACGTGAACGCTCGACGTAGCGGTTCCCTTCTCTCGGGAGTTCTCTCTTTCTTTTCCACTTATACCCTCCTTCTCTGTCCTTCGAAACTTCATTCCGTAAGAAGTCTCGAAACTTCGCTGCGTACGTTGATACTTCAACGGTGCCGTTGTTCAGGAAATTGTGCCTGTCACGTGGTTAATAGCGCCTAACCGCTGTCAATCTTCTGTCTTTACCAGAAAATGAAATGTATAAATAGACGAGCCCAGTTTTCGAAGTGAATGTGATAGATCCAAAGAGGGGCAGAATCGCTGACGCACAGCGACATTAAGTAAGATTCCACTGTGTTATTATTGTTCAGTAAGAACTTAGCGCTGGAATCCAAAAACTGTAATATACTGTAACATCGTTTGCGTAGTCTCCTAAAGAGACCTTCGTAGGATGCGGAAAGTGTAAAGAGATTAAAGAATAAAACCTGTCAACCAAATGAACACATACTCAAACTGCGACTGATTCCATCAACAATTTCCTGAGCAAATAAAATGTTTACTGAGCTACCAATGACGAAAAATCAGTCTGCGGCCAATGTACCACATAATGCCATTTTGATGTAGATAGAGTCTGTGAGCAATCCTTTCATTACCGACCTTCAGCGTTACAGTCCGCGCGTCAATTGTCGAACTCACAGACGGAGTAGAAAAAGACGGCGCTAGGCAGACAAAACTCGTTGCATTCCTAGACTGAGACTTAATTCACTCGAATTTTTTGCACGCGCGTCTCGCTGCCGGATTCTTCTTAAATACGATTGAGAACGATCGATTTGCGTTCGACCGTTCCAGACGTCCTTAAAAGATCTCGTGGCCTTCCTTTTTTCCACAACGACCCGACGAGGTCGACTTCCGCGGAGACGAGTACCGCGACTACCAAGGACTCATAGACAAAAAGACGCCCAGGCTTTTGGCAAAAAGCGGGTTCACGGTCGCACATTCGACCGTTTAATTCTTACTTCGAACAGATAAAAAATCGAAACTGTTACGTCGAAGGTCCAGCGTTCGAAGGACAAACACATCTGTATGCCATTGATCGCTTATAATTGAAATAGAACGAATGGTGCACCTTTTAACCCTAGATAATCTAATTGCCCATCAACACATGATTTAGCAGGGTAATGTTATGATATTATTTTAATAATTATTTAACGT
The DNA here is from genome assembly GCA_033815515.1 of Cryptocheilus praepositus. Classification (NCBI taxonomy): domain Eukaryota; kingdom Metazoa; phylum Arthropoda; class Insecta; order Hymenoptera; family Pompilidae; genus Cryptocheilus; species Cryptocheilus praepositus. The sequence goes on along the minus strand of JAWWQZ010000256.1, from coordinate 4,722,014 downwards.
AGGACTTATTTATATGTACAATTAATAAAATTAAATACAAAAATATACGTTCGTATTACACCATTAATAAAATTTAGCAAAATCTGCCAGAAAATAATAGTAACCTTTTTGTACTTTCGCTCGTTGAAAATTTAGCACTGAAAAACATTAACGTGGCAGAGAAAATTGGATAGAAAATACAGACTATAAAAGTTCGCTGGAAGATTCGCGAAAAAGACCTGCTCATGGTCCTGACTCCGGTTGACAAGTAGGCGACACGAACTTCACGTGTCTCCCCTTTACGAGTTTACGCACTTACGCAAGAACACGTCATCCTTCGCACGACTGTCTTCCGCCAGATGCTTCGCGCGCGAGCACGTCCAGCGGGAATTCGCGTCGTTTTCCAGCTACGAATTACCCAATTAGACTACTGCGAACGAAGCGCGTTCGGCTTTACGGCTTTTTGCACTTGAAATGCATTGAACACGGAAGCTTGAGCGTTAGAACGTGTCACTTTGTGCACGCGCGCTTGTGCACCATTTCAAATTTCATGAATAAACCGCTCAATGTTTCAATATTACAAACGTCAGAGATGGGACCTTGCTTATTCTTTATCCGAACTGCATTTTAATAAATAACCTTTTTTCGTTATTCTTCATCTTAATTGCATTTTAGCGCAAATGTGTTCGCGGCTTTTATATACCGAAACGTTTGGTTACGCCCGATATCAATCGCGTTTAATCAGGGTCTTCATTATTTTTGTAGCCGGGGGGTTTCCGATGTTTTTTTGAAAGATGAAAGGAAAACAAAATGTGCATGCGTCATCCGCTAAAGTCACGCCTGCTTATCTCCGTTATCCGGGCAAGATCGACGACCGAATATTCCCGCGCGCACAGTTTCACATGAATCCGCCACGACCTCCTGCGGGGTGTAACGATCGCGCGGGATCATTCGTGATCGTTTCTCGCACCGATCGAGATCCCGATAGCCAACTGGGTTCAGTGCACCGATGACGCTGGATGTTATAACTGAACCTTGGCCATTCGCGTGTCCGTGGGAGATCAGCGCATTCGAAAACCATCGTACCATTTCCATTTTCTAGTATATTCGCACCGGGGCATTCTCCGTTTTACGATTTGCCGCGCAATTTTATTGTACCTTCTCCAATATATAGAGTCTACAGTGCCGTAAACGAACCTTGAACTATAATGCTATTATATAAAATCCTGAAATTCTTCTTTCCAGTGGCAAGTACCTTTCAGGAAATCACACAAAGTGATTTCCATTCGCATATTTTACCTATAACGTGGTACCTCGATTCATGCAGTGACGTAGCTCAGGCGGCAAGATGTACGATTAGTAAAAGCGGTGTGTGTATGTCGAAAGCCCTTGTAACATGAACTTTTTATTTAACCCCGTGTTTTTAAGAAAAGGCCTTTATATTAAGGCCGAGATTGTGAAATCATGAAAAAAGCATCATCTGAGGTTACAAACTCTCGGGATCCCGACTCGCCTCGACTCGGCTTCGTGAATCGAAACTTGACGAACTTTCTGGATCCCGACGCGATACGTTCGGTACCCGCACACCCCTACTAACTGTCCAACCCGGCAATTTGCAACGGCGCCGTATCTGGCCGCGCTTATCAATCACGCCACTTTTCATGGCGGGAAATCTCGAAGCACAACAGACCCACACGCGTCACGTATTCCGCGCTTGTCTGCTATCGATCTGCGAGCGGCACGAAAGCCGGCCGGTTCGCGCGGTAATAAAGGCGTAAGTTCGGTACCATTGGCCGCCGAGGACAATGCTCGGGTTAAGGCGCACAGCGTCGGTCAGTGGCCGTGTGCCTTGGACGGTTACGTATCATGTATTCACGACGCGGACTCCTCTTTGATCGGTCATCGGCACGACCCTCGGCCACTCAGTGCACGCATACAGCAGCTTATATACACACACAAACAATAAATGCACGGCGCACATTGAAAGGGGTTCATCGATAAGTACGCGTTATGGGTACGCTTGTGCATGCGCGGATATGTATATTAACGAATGGCTGATATTTTTTTTAATTAACCACCCCTTGTGTGGGCGTTTGATCATTTTTTGTAACTTGACGGTAATTGTATTACGCAGGTGGGTCCGCGGTAGGTAGCATCTATATAGTTTTCACAGTTGGTTTATGGGTAGAATTGTCATTGGGTCTCTACTATCAAAGATTTAACCCTCACATATTTTCTTAATTGATCGTTTCGCATAAATCAAGATGCATCTAGTATCACTCTACGTATAACCGATCGCTTCCAATTAAGCTACGGGACTTTTAGCTGCAATGACCCATAATTCAATTCCGTACCACCAAATCGGTTTGATCATGCTTTTGTACATCAGCACTTTATTTCTGTGCTGGGTTCTGCGCTCCTGCTATTACGCCAGTACATATCTCGCCTTTGCATTATTATTCGTTCAATCTTGACACTTATACATTGTTCCCACGTCAATCGCGTGTCTCGATGCATTCCCAGATGCTTGACCGTTTTGGTCCGTGGCACGAAGTTATTGTTAAGTGTTGAGAAACGATCCCTAATGGCTGATATAGAGGAGGCGATGTTGCGTATACAGTTAAGCGCGATCGCAAAAGTAAAATCACGTTTGCGTGTGCCTGTGTGAATTTAGTCAGTTAGCAGGCAGGCAGATAGAAATGCGGCGTGTAGATACCGATGTTATATATAGATATGGGTGTGTGTGCGGAGATGATAAACCGCCGGACATGTATATGCACGTGGGTCGATGTGTTAGGAGAGTGCATGGGCGAAGAATGAGGGAGGTAGGCTGGAAGAGGAAGAAGGATGAAAAAGAGGGGTGAACGAGCCACACGCATGCACACGAGCGAGAGACGTTGTACGCCTCGTATTAAGCTCATGGTAATGAGGGAAAGAATGAAAACGATTCGGAGCGTAGAGCTTGGGCGTTGAAAGTTTCGGCGAAGGGATGTTGGAAGTTCTGTCAACCGAAAAAGTGCGGTATGCGGCGATTTTGTGTACACACGGTATGTGTGCCATGAAAATTTTGTTGAGGTGTAGGTGAGTTATAACGCGGGGTTGGCTTTGTACGGATTTTTGCAGATTTTGCGATTTTAAGAATTAAACGCAAAAACCACGGACGCGCAGAGTTATCCTGAATATCGCGAACGAAGCGGGGATCAAAATGTTCCGCGTTGTTTGTCAGTCAACTACAACGGTACCGGGGATACTTAATGATCATCTTTCGCTTGAACTTAGCGCCCATCCGATAAATTTTCAATCGCACGGCCTAGATCGTGTAGATCAAGCCCATTTACCTACGACCCCTCTAATTATTACAAATGCTGCCAAGGGAAGTTAATAGGTTAATATTATATTACAGTAACGCAACAGTATACAAACGCGCGTAATATATTGTAACAACTTTTTCATAGAATGCGATTTTCATACAATGGGCTGTGTAATAAAATGCGGCAATTTCCCATTTTCTCGCATCGAAAATAACATAGCTTTCATTGCACCGCAACGGCCTTCTTCAGTTTCGCAGATACTCTGTTTTTGATAAATAAAACATACAAAGCACATTTGAAAGTATAACAATCCCAAACCATCGTTAGCACGATTTGACACAACATGTAACATATTAACCGCGTTACGAGAGTCCACCATATTAAATCCTAACCAGGTCTATCCGTTGCATCATCCGCCACGGCAGTAATTCGCGTAACCGTCGCAACTATTCGCTCCAGCACGTCCGAATACAACGAAGCAGTTCGATGAGCCGGTCGACTTGGACGGGCTCGGCCGAAAGTAAGTTTCGGCCTGGCGGACCAGAGTAAAAGTGAAGCGATAAATATGTGGCACGCAGTGGCAGGCTCTCGTAATCGCGCCGCCACGATTCTCTCCTCTTCGCCTTCCCTCTTGCTCTCTCGCGGTTCGACGACACGGGATAGAACGGAAACGGTAAACTGCTCCCCCATCGACATTCTTCCGCGAGCGTAATTGTTCGTCCCATTACGTTTAACTGTGAAACGCTAGACCCCAATTGGGCCAATCGCACGGGCCATCGAACACCGAGGACAATCAGTGAGAGACTGAGAACCCGCGACGTCAACACGCCGATCTCGAAACGAGTGGATCGCAATTGCGCTCAATGAAATTAGCGTAAAGCGGCGTGGCCGATTTTCCAATTACGCGACGACGCTTTAATTAACTCCGAAACGGCAGCCGCTCTCAAGCCAATCAGCGAGAACGCCCGCGCGTATTTGGGAAACATTGAAGGCGGTTGTGACGAAAATAGGACAAGGCGGTTGAGACTTCGCCCGTATTTTGTTTTTTAGTTTATTGCGCGTTTGTGTATTGCGGGCGGTGCATTGGACCATGCAGGTGCGAGAGTGAGCTCGTAGACGGTTGTTTGATATTCCGATGGTTTTTGAGGTCTTCGCGGCTTACCATGGGTAGAGGTGTGCTACTGCGAGAGAAGCGACAATAGAGTACAGTAGACAGCGTATAATGCGATTGCATAGAACGCGACGGGTTCCTTCGTATAACGCCATTTTCAGTATCTTCATTCTTTGTACCCTATTATTTTTCTCGTATTTTCCTTTTCCTTCGGTCTGTTATTTATCTCATATTTTCTATTCGTATTCTACACTATTGAATACTTTCCAGTATAATGCGAGTTACATGCAATGCGCTATAAAATAAAATTCGGAAATTCGCCAACTACTCCAGTCTTCTGATCCGTAGGTGCTTTGATTTTAATAAATAAAATACACAAAGCAGAATTGAATGTGTGGTAATCCCGATTTGATACAACGCGTAGCGTATTAACCGCATGTTATAATAGTCTGTTATACATATCACAAATATACGCAGTTTACCGTCATCTACCAACCAAAATCATAGTAGTTTATCGTATTGAAGCCTGCGGCGGACAGTTCCACCCTGTGATGATCCCATTTTTACATAATCCCACTGACATCGGCAACCGCGCACATTGAACATCACTACAAAATAAAAAGTTTGCAAAAACACGGTACTTTTAATTGAATAATGAAGGAATGTCAAAAGCCCTTTTATGGTTGAAAAATATTGGCTTTAAATATCTGTACTGTCCAAATCCATACATTACTTTACTAATGCTGAAAATGAAACTTAATAATTGCGAAAATATATCATCTAATAAAACGGTCAAAAGAAACGTCGACCGGCTCGGCACTCCAAATCCGTCGGTCTAAATTCATAAGTGCCGCGGTGTCGAGGCAATCAACTCCAGTCCGTTCATTCGCGTGCCCGGAGAGTGGACGCAAACGGGGGAGGATGAAAAGCGGAGTTAAAAAGGGAAAAAGAGCGAAACACGTCGGGCGTGGGGCGGGAACGGGCCGAGAGAAATGGAAAGAGACATGGCGAGAGTTGACCAGCGGTAAAACGGAGGTGCATAAAGGAGAGAAGGCGCGCGAGGAGAAACGCGACGAGAGAAGGAGTAAAATTGCTGTGGTGGGGTGTCGCGAGCGAGTGGGGGAGGAGGGAGGTTAGTGAACGCAACTGGACGCCGGTCACTCACCTCGAACCATATTGCTCCACATCCATGGAAGATAAAGGGAGGTGGGAAAGGGGGTTGCGCGAAGAAGAGGGCTCGTCGAACAGAAGTTATGCGTGTCCGTGCGCTGTGCTTACGTAATTCCGCGAAATTTCACTCGGCCGATTAACACTAGATTTACAAGCAAAGTTACTGAAACGCTACTACTATTTTCTGGCGACTTTCGCTACCTTTTCAGTATTTTATTTGGAGGTTTAAACTCGTGCTCAAGGTTTACGGTTTGTTGTACGGATTGGGGAGTTTTAGATATTTTAGTAGAATTTGCATCGATCCGATGTCCTTTGAGTTGTCTTGGCTAAGGTTGGACTGTTTCCGACAATGGTTGACAATGTGCTCCACTGTGAGTTGAACACTGCATAGAATGCAGTCTCTATTGAGGGGATATTAATGCACAAGCTTAGTATATCCCATTATGATTGGTGAGAGTGGAGAGAATGGTCTTCTTGGAAAAATTGTTTTCTTCGAAGTTAGACGTGGTTTGTTTGATGCCTTCATTTTTTTTCACCCAGTTTTCCTTTATTTTGTATTTCAAATCACGGAGTACGGCTTCTAAGGCCAGCTTGTGATGATAATGTCGACTTTCATTAGTGCAATGTTAGAAATATATGTCCAAATTAATGTCCACCACAGGCTTTTAATTTTCGAATTCCATACGTCGTGTAGCTACATATTTTTCCGAGTAACGTCATGTACCTACATATTTTTCTGTACATATAATGTTAAGCGAGATTTTTGCCGCTAACGTAAATGCCCGATTAAGCCCCGATGCAAACGGAATGCGTGAGAGCGCGTTCCAGACTTTTCTCGCGTGGGAAAAGAATCCGCGCGCGTACCTTTTGCGTCGGACCCGATTAACATGAGCGCTGCCGATTGAGAAGAAATGCAGATGCCGCGGGGTACGGTTATGGCGATTAATAGGGAGAATCCCGGGACAATGCACAATGGCTGGCGCGCCGGAGAAAGTATTACGCGGCCAGCGAAGAGAGTGTATCTGGCGTATCTGGAAAAGTCGATCGTTATGTTGCCGCTCTCACGAAGAATCAGCGTCCTTTTCCGCTGGGGTCCTTTTTTGTCGGCGCTTCCTTCTGCGGCTTTTCTGTATCGAGGAATGGGAACAGCGAATGGCGCGAAGCTTCGCATGCCGTAGAGAGACGTGGCAGTGAAATGACTCAATTATAGGACGGACAAGGTAACTGCTCGCACGTAATAAAGAGTCTCAACAGAATAATGTAAATTCAATTCTGCTGTAATATGGGTACTAACAGTGTGAAATAGAATCTAAATAAAATAATGTAAGTTAAATTCTGACGAAATATGAGGACGAACAGTTCGTGTGTACCAGTCTTAACAAAATAACGTGAATTACATTCTGCTGAAATATGGGTACTGATAGGTTGTGGAAAATAAAGAATTTATACAAAAATATCGGAAGTTAAATCATGCTAAAATATGGAGACTAAAAGTTGAAGTGAAACAGTCTAAACAAAATGCGATAGTCTAAATTCTGCTGAAATATGTATACTAACGGACAGTGAGAAATTAAGACTCTAAATAAAATAACGTAAATTAGATTCTGCTGAAATATTAAATTTGTATACGTACTAAATTGGGAGTGACCGTTTACAGATATGTATAACGGAAAAATCTGGCGTACTGTTATACGGTACAAAAAACGTTATAAAAACAAATTAAGTTTCTCAAGGCAATCTGATGAAGTGTTAGCTATCGATATAATTACGATCATATTTCTTAGATATTTATATAGACGAAGAAAAGAAGAAACGGAAAGTTAACATTTTTTTAGTGCAGTAACATTTTTCCTTTTATCGTCACACAGAAGCCTCGAGAAACATGAGGTCACTTACCTGCATCGAACGCAAAGAGACTTTCGGTCATTGACCTCTAGCATTGTTCACACAGATTTTTCCGAAAATAACTACGACTCGAAAGTGGCATGAGATATTAAGGGTTCTGCGCTGATATCGCTGTTTAGACGATCTGCGAAGAATTCCGAGCAACGGGACGGTGCATCGACGTGGTGCGAAAAAATTCCAGACATTTTTGCTCGTGTCGGCTAGGTACGGCGGAGAGAGAGTAGGAGGAACACGTGAGGCCCGTTTAAAGTGGGTCCCTCGAGGCCCCATCGAGTCAAGAGACGAAACGCGGCTTGTCTGGGTTACGTAACGTCGAAAGTAGGCAAGCACGAATTTGGTTATTCGGTCAGCGGCGCACGCCGCGGCCCAATGAACGCGAGTCGGGGTCCAGTTTTGCGCTGTGGCGCGTGCCAATCGTCTCGGGGCCCATTGGTGCTTCGAAACAAACATGACTGCGTTACAAATTTTCGCGACGTAATAACAACGTAAGTTGTTACGAGATATTAAAAAAATGGTAACAGTGAAGCATCGGCGATTTCTACTATTTCGGTCTTTTCTTAATTTTGTCGACGGAAGCCATTGGACATTTACAAATATCATCGATCATAGAATGTGTATCAATACTATCTCTATCACATATGATACTTATCGAAAAAGTTAACTATTCACGTGGAGAAAGCCTGAAAGTCCATAAACCGACTCAACTAGTTACAAACATGACGTTCGTGAAAGAGAAAATAAGAGAACGTCAGGAAACTTGAAGTACTGACACAGAAATCACTAAGAAATCGTCAATAGATTTCCTTCCTCGAACTACCCTCCTTAAAAATTAAATTATACCACATTAGAAAACACGATGGCAGACTATCTTAATATCTACTTTCGTCAATAAACTCGAGATCTTTCGGGTCCTTGAATATTGATAAATCACACGTTAACAGCAAAAGCCAAAATTACAGAATCTATTACTCCTATCTCCTAGTCTTTCGCTGACGCTTATTAATGGAATCGTGCGAAAATATATATCCATATTCATTTGCTCGTCAGGCTTCCATTTTTAAGTTCTTCAACGTACTAGCTAGATCCGTACTATCGCCGTCAGACGACAGATCCCAAAATGGTTCGCGTGGCCGCACACTTCGAGCCTCGCACTTTTCATTCTCCGCGCGAAGTTCCGCGGCAATGCACCGGCAGTGCATCGGGTTCAGTGAACCCGACCTGACCCCGGCTATCGATGCTAATGCGGGACCACGCCAACGCAACCATCGGGACCGTCCAAGCCTACCATGGTCGACGGTTACCGCAAGATGACCCGTGCACGGTACGCCACCGTGGCGAACGGAAAAGAGACGAGAGCAGAAGCAAAGAGAAGGAAGCAAGGAGGAAGCAGCCCGGAAGGGTAGATGCCACTTGCGCGACGACGTACGGGAATAGACGTAGGCAAATTCGCGCGGGTCCACGTGGGATTGGGCAGATTTGTGGAACGGCTCTGTGGACTGAGGAATATTTGTATTCTGCACGGGTTCGGTTTCCGATACAGCGCTATTGAAAAATATTGTTACAACAGGTACAATGGTTGCTGCATAATACATTAAAGGATCATGGTGTGAATTGCGTTTTAGTTTGAAAGGAATTTAACAGTGGACTTAACAAAGATGTAAGATTTGAAAATTAGAAGTCTAAGGAGAAAGTGGATACAAACATATATTTTTATCGTTCCATTAATAAAAGTTAGCAAAAGTTGCTACGAAGTATTTTAGGAATAGCTCCCTGCAATTTTCCGCGTGAAATCCAAACCTGTTAATTATACGCAAATGTGGAGTTAATCGCTTGAATTCCATGCAGCGCGATCGTGCTGTACAGACTTCATGCCGAAAATTGAAAAGTACAATTTTACTGAAACCAATTCTACGCGTGGTTACTTTTTCCGTGTAAAGCATACGAACGATACAAGTTGCCTCCAATTACCTCTACTATCAGTTTAATGTATTTAATAAGTCCAAACATCAGCGCGTGACTTGGTTTTTGTTCGACACAAATTAAAAAATCTATTTTCAATGATCCCTGGGACTCAAACGGTTAATGAACGTAAATGCGTATGCTTGCGAAATATATCGATGCTTGCGCCGGCGGTAACCAACCGAAGCTCTGCCCCTAACGCGTAGACCACGGGAATCTCAAAGAAGCGCCTCAACACTTGCCGCATTCCCGCTGCTGGTCCAGTGTGCCAAATACAATACACGAATGAGAAATAAAATAAACAACCGCGCGAAGTGACACGTCGAGCTGCGGACAGGAAATTTCAGCGATTCCGGCTTTGTACAAGACAGTGGGACAACTGGATCAACACGACGCGGGCCAATTTGCCGTGCACTTCGTAGAAATGATCGCGCGCGCGCACTGGCGCGTGAAGGCTCGGAATTAATCGAAGAGTTGACGATAGAAAAGTGTATCGTGCGGTACACCTCCTCTTTCTTTCTCGGCCCTCTCTGTTTCTCTCTCGACGTCGTTGCGGTCGCTCCTAACGATACATCGACCTCTTCGTGTCTCTCTTTCCCGCTGGCGCGGCATGTGCATCGGCTAGTGCAGCGGGATCTACAGTTAGGCGAACCGAATTCGCGACAATGAACGAGGAAGTCAGCCGTGGCTCACCGTCCGACCTATTTTTAGATCGGCAACGTGCAGCCCCGCGTAAATTTAAACGCACGCCCCTCGTCCTTTCTCTGTTCCTTTCTTCCGTCGTCCCGCACGTCGATTCGACTTTTCGGTACCGGAAGTTTAAGTCTTCTATGTTCGCCCGTGCATCCTACTTTCTACTAAAAACTTTATTTATCGTATGAACGACGATATATATTATATATATCGCAAATATTCTGTACGTTACTCATTTTTATGCCTGTTTCTGGTTGAACGTGTTTTATTTCGCAGGAGCTCTACATGCATGAAAATCATTAACATATATCGTCGTTCGGCATCAAAGGGGTTAAACGTATAGCATTTTCCAAGCACCGTTTAGCTCCGCACTCACGACCGCGCGATTCGTGCACTCCTACGTCGAGCCGGCTGCAACAAGATCTCTCGAGGGGACGTTTCTCGTGTCTAACTAACGAGGCGGCGTAACCTACAAATTATGCCGGTCGCCAATTGTTTCGAACGTGTCCGCTCAGGTAACGAGTGCATGATTTACGGTAGCCTAAGGTTCGCCGCTCTGTTATACTTTGAGTATCGAGCGATCTCTCTCTCTCGACATTTCGTTCTCACGACTTTGGACCGTTCGTGCTGGCGGGCAATTAGCCTCGGAACCCGACAAACTCCACCCATGGAGCTGGAAACGGCGTGGTCGACGCAGCGCATTCAATCTGCCCTCGGTTTGCCGCCGGCTAGCCTTTAAACTGCCTTTAGACGGCTTTTAGACCGACTTCGCTCTTTCGCCTGCCTTCAGAGCCCGATTGACCCGGTTTCATCGATCCGTGCGTATCGGCTTGCGTCATTAGCATTAGATCCCGACCGACACCACCCACGCGACCGGCAAACCGTGCGGCGCGATGCGAAAGGGCACCTGCTCTGAAACTCACTTGGCCAAGAGGGAAAACGCCAGCGCGAACAATCGCCAGAACGCGTAGATTATGTGAAAATGCACATTTGTGTATGGAGTTCCGCGGAAAGTAATCTCGTTTTGCCAGCGAATAGCGTGAGTTGTATTATTAATCAGGCAATTTTGTATTAACATATTGGCATTACGTGTTTTGACGGCTATTTCGAGGTTAATTTATGAGAGAAAAATGAGAATGCTGGTTAAGCATCAATCCTGTGATGCATCTGATGCCTGTGAATTTCCAGATACACTATTTTAACGCTGGCTTCACGAACTCATCAATTTGTCGGATTTCAATTTATACGAGGAAAATGACAGAAACGTTTACTATTACTTTCTAGTAACTTTTGCTGACGCTTATTAATGTAATGCTACGAATATACATCCAAATCAATTTCCGCAACAGGCTACCATTTTTCAAATACTGCATGTCGTGTACCTGGACATTTGCCCGTAAATCTTGTTAATGAATATCGTCGGTGTCGGGACTAGATCTTGATCGCGATCGCGAAATCGTCTTTCCGGTCCGGAAGACCTTGACCAGCCGTTCTCCAGGCTGGCCACGCACACTGGCACGGTATTTGATCGCGATTCGCTCGGGATCCGAAGTGAGGAAGAAGCGGCAACAACAAACGTCGAGGCCCTTGACCCGTGAACGTTTTACACGCGGTTTGTACGCCTTGTCTGCCGGTCGCTGGTCGCCGAAAGACTCGTTTATCCGAATGTCGTTCGAGCCGTTGACCGTACAAGGCCAACGGCAGCACGATACTCGCGGACTCTGAACCGACCATGACGAGTCGATGCCCACGCGGAAGTGCCAAGCGTAATTCGCTAGACTAACGAGTCATTCGTATGAACAATCGCATAGCGATGTTGATCGTGATCATCCGATCAAAAATGAACCAACGATGAAATCGATCATGTGTTGCAACGCGGTATAAGAAGGGTTCTGACGAAATTGTGAAGAAATGTATTATGTAGGTATCGACTCCGGAGAAATGAACATGAAATTTACGGGTTTCGGATTGCACGAATACAGTTACAGAAACGGTGCTATTGTGTTTTAACAACTGTTGCTGACTTTTTCTAATGCGATTGTACGAGCATATATCTAAATTCATGTCCTTATTAAGCTTTCAATTTTTGAATTCTGTATCCTGTGTACTTATACATTTTTCTGAATATCATTCGTACTCCTACACATTTCTCCGTGAATCTGGTGTTAACAAGCTGAATAGCAGTGACCAGGACCATACAAAACAGCAAGTCTCTATAGGAGTGCAGGACAGTAAGAGGTGCAGGGATTAGTAAAGAGCAATGCATGGTAGCAAAGTAAAAAGGAATAATGAGAAAAGGGAAAAAAGAGGGTCCTCACCAGTCTTTCAATTTTCGGATTTTGCATCTCGTGTACCGATAGACTTTCCGAATATCGTCGTATACCTGCCTATTTTTCTCTAAATCTAATGTTAACAAGTGACCAAGACAAAACGGCAACAAGTGTCCAGAGTCGCGCAGGACTGTAAGAGGTGCAAGGACCGGCAAAGAGCAATGCACAGCAGCAAAGAGCAGCAAGAGAGGCAAGAGAAGCACAAAGTGGCAAAGATGAGTAAAGAGGAGTAAGGAGAGAAGGGAAAAAAGAGCGTCCTCGCCTCGAGGTGTCACTGACTCCCAGTACGTAGGTGATCGACCTCCATAGTCCCCACCTAAACGTGCCCTCCTCTTCACTCCTTTCCTCCTCGTCGTTGGCACTCTTGCCCCTCTTTCCTCCAAGCGTCTGCGAACGCGTGCGGCAATGACGTAACGCCGGTTATTCAACCTGGCCGCCTGTTGGCCAGTGACGAAATGCCAATGCCCACGCTCAGCTCCGCGAAAGTTCCTTGTCCAACGATGAAACCGAACCAACGCGCGGCAGGAATTTCGCGGAGAGCGTTTCCCGTGGGGAAAGTTACGTAGGCTTTGGGGTGAGATTATTCGGGGTGGCAGGCCGTGATTGGCCTGGGATTCATTAGGGATTTGAGGGTTCCGGGGGATTTCGTTGGGTCGCTGCTGCGTGCTGAGTTTGACTTGCGCGTAGACGCTGACGAACGGGAAGAAATGTCGGTATTCCCAGATGAGCGGTGACAAATTCTGAGAGGGTGATGTGTGCGAAATGTCGGCATGTCGGTGAGTTCCGGGTAAAAAAATTCTAGTCGCGAAACGCTTAGAATAAAAATGTTGCTACATCGTTAGAGGAATAATAAGAATGAGGGGGAATTATATACACTTTGCAGACGATGGATGCATATAAACGGTTGACATGAGAAAAATATTAAATGGCTGCGGTGTGTATGCAAGGATGAATATGACTATGATACGTATGTTAAAAAATTCTATTAAGGCATTAGAAGAATAAGAAGAATGAGAAGGAATTAGGTATGTGCAAAGAGTTAAATATAAAATTCACTGTAAGGTTAGCGTGTAGTTGAGTTCAGACGCGAATTACTTGACAAGGCATAACATAAAATAAATTTTCCATTCAGAAGGAAATTTGAGAAAGCGAGATTCTCAAACTTTATAGCGCACCCCGAGCACCCCCTCACGGTGGCTTTTTGACTAGAGCGCCAAATATAAAATTTCGCAACGTTCCACAACGTGTCAAAGTGACCCTACCAATTTTGCACCACAAATCAAATTGTCGATAGCCGTTACGCGAATTTCCGGGGCGAATTATGCAGAATGAAGTTGAACCAGTTAGTCGGCTCGCGGAAAGCAGCAGCTAGCGCGAAAAACCACGCGCGTTTGTAATCGGGTTACGTAATTGGGTTGGTGGATTTCCGTATCACCGGGACACTCCACACGCCGACGATGAATAATCATCCAATTAAATACGATTAAAACACGTGCCCGTCCGCTCTCCCTCCACGTTCTGCGTCCATTCAAAATAACCTGTTCTAACGTTGTCTAACGGGGGCAACGGGTCCGTAAACAGTAAACACTTTCGGTTATAGTTCAGGCCCCCACAGCCGAAGGCGTGTTTCGAATTCATGGTCCCCACTTTCGTCGGCTCCCACTTTCGGCCCAGCGCCTCTGCGCGTCTGTTTACACGACGTTAGATTCGCGTTAGACGACGTAGGCGCCTTTAGCCGCTCTCGGCGACGTGACTTTCTCACTTTCCGTTCGGCAGACCTGTCTGCGATTTTCGGCCAGCCGCTTTCTTCTTCCGCCGCGCATTATGTAACCCGTGGGCGCGCAGGTTTTTACCGTACGGCGAATTAGTATCGTGCTGAATCCGTTAAATGAAACTGAAGCGGTCTTTTTTATTGTGATTGTTGTGTTTTTACTCAAATAATCCTTCGCCCGACATGTCTCGGAATAAGGGTTCCCTCCTCGGGAGCTAAATGTGCTTTTATCGCCTAATTTCAGTGCACTTCCAATTCGACAGTGATGGTATTCTGTAATTATTTTAAACACTAAAAAAATATTTCATTGCAATTAATTTACATAATAATAAAATACTGTTATTGCAAATATTTAAAATATTATTACGTAATACGAGTTCGGCGTTCGAGTCTTTCGACGGGTGGAGGGGCAAACTTAAGTTTTCCGAGGTCTTTTGAGGCAGGAAGTTGGGTGCCGTTGTAGCGAATGTTCGCGCCAAAAATTCGCAGGCTTTATTGCCCGGAGAAGGACGCACGTGCGAAAGTACGTTGACACGGAATACTCGCGTGGAGGGCAGGAGATGAGAGGAGCCCCCGTAGGTCACTCACCCTGTCGCGTGTTACAACACATTGAGAACCAATAACGTGAACTGTTGCCGTTCCCCATTGTCCCCCCATCACGGACATGTGCAAATTTCAGACTCCCAATTACAAGTTACATAAACACCGAAGATAAACGGATGCGAACAACAACTACTCTCAACTTAATATTTTCTTGCAACACTTCTTTATATCATGCCACGAATCTCTAAAATAAATAATTACCAGACAGAGGGTCCGCGGCAGAAACTAAAGAGATCCATCATAACAGCCGTAAAATAATCAAATAGACCACGTCATAATGAAAGCCTTGAATTTCACACCTTCTACCTGCATTGCTCACGTGCACAAATTATGCGCGTATAGTGCAAATTCTACAATGCGGATTTGAGCGCAATTATATCATTTGTCAACTGCGTGCTTGTCGTTTAAAATTGTCAACTCTCGGTACACGTGTGGACATAGAAATACGTGTGGACGTGCAATTGTGTGAGTTTGCGCGCTCGCCAACGCGTATCCTTGACGCGTGCACCACCTCGCGTGTCCCAGGACCCTCTCCTCACGTAACGGAATCGCTCGGTTCAGGCAGGACGCACGTGCCAGGATCTCTCCTCTCGAAACTACCGGGTCGTCGAAACGGACGTGCTTCGAACGACCAAGGATTACGTAGGCGAATTACGTACGACGGATCTCGCAACTTTGCGGCTTGGCAAATATCGGCACCTTCTTTGGGTTGACGAGAAAATAGAAACGTCGCAAGAGCCGCGTTCTCGAACTAACGGAATGCTACAATAACGTCAGTTAGAAATGGGGACGATACCTTTGCAGGTGTCTAATTAATGAGACGATAATGACGAAATCGTTAAAAATCACACTACGCCACATAAATGATTGAAGAGAATTAGGAGGTTTGAAATTTCGCGAAATATGTTCCATTCCTATTCTGCAAAGTGGAATCCGCGATCACCTGTTTCAATTTCATTTCTTTATAATCGTGTAATAAAGCGTTTTTAACCGACCTTAAAAAAACCCTGTACATTAATATTCAAAATTTTATATGATATGCCTTTTTATGGTTGAAATGTAGACTTTATTCGTTAACCCAACATGTTTCGGGAAAATTAATTTAAATTTCGTGGCAGAGCTTCCCCTAACACAGCCTCTCCCTTGCGCCCGTAATTTCACTATTTGCTAAAAAGACCTCCATCAAAATGTGTATCATATGAAATGCTTTAAAAGGGTTGAAGAAAACAGGAAAGTAATTTTCACGACATTCCAACGCGACACCGTCTACAGACAAATTTTCTATTCCGACCGAGAAGCGCAGTTCGCCGAGCGAAATTTCGCGAGACAGGTACCGCGGCGTCTAGATGTAGATCGCGGGCCGGTACGTGAGTGCTGGGTTCATGGGAATATCGGTTTTTGTCGCGGATCGGCTTAACGGTGAATTCCAGAAGTGGCGGAAGCCTACGGCGGCGAGAAATAGTTTTCGTGCCCACAATGCCATTAGCCGGCGAGGAATAATAATGTCGTTTATTCACGGATCGGGCCCATCGACCTGGGGTCCGTCCGTCGTGAAATGGACGCCGCGCGAGAGTGGGACGGACAAGGACGGAGGCGATGAAAGAGAAGAGACGGAGATAAGGACGGAGAAAGAGCGAGAGAGGAATGAACGGAGTAGCGCGCGCAAATGGGTCGGGGGCAATGACCAGCGCGACATTGCTGAACTCCAATTTTATTAAGGGCGTTCGCTATGGTCGCGTAATAAACGGCCGCTGATCGATGACAGGCGGGCGGGCCATAAAATCCGGTAATTTCCACAAAAGGCTCTGCGGAGCGCGGATTAACGGCCCCTTTAACAAAGTCTTAGGAACTGGGCGCCGAACGAACGAAAAATGCGGAAGCTATTAGATTAGATGTGCGTGAAAGCGAATGTGTGCGTTGCGTTAGCGTCGATCGGTCTAACATCAAGAGACGGCGAAACCTAACAATTTGCGTTTATGCGCTTATTCACGCCGACGTCACTTTCTTTCGGAGTGATCTGTGTAAAAACTTGTTCCTCAATTCTATTGCGGAGGCGCTTCGAAATTTTTGGAAATCAAGTTCAAGGAAAGCTACTTTCTTTCGGCACAAGGTTTGCGATCATAAAATGTAACCCCAGTAAAACGTAATAATTTGCGTTTTCACTCTTATTTAACCCAACGTCATTCTCTTTCAAGCGTCACCCCGCGGAAAACGTACTACGCGTTCCTTACTTTTACTTCGGAGCTGTTTCGAAATTTTTTCAAAATCAAGTTCAACGTAACTCTACTTTCTCTCGGCACAACCTCTGCGATCATAAAATGTAATCCTAGCAAAATGTAATAATTCGCGTTTTTACGCTTATTTAAGCCCACGTCACTTTCTTCCAATCGTCGCCCGCGTAACAACTTACTACGCGTTCCTCAATTTTACTTCAGAGGCGCTTCGAAATGTTTTCAAAATCAAGTTCGGCGAAACGCTACTTTCTCTCGGCACAAGCTTCGCGAGGATGAAATGTGAGCCCGGTACAGGGCGATGCGCGGCCGACGATTAAGAAGATTAAAGTGGTCGAGACGCGATCGAAAATAATCGAGACGGCGAGAGCGCGCGCGCTCATTTCGCAAGGTGTTTCGGTCCAGTGCGGAAAGCAAGGCCATCGGGTCGTAGGCACGGCCTGGTTGCGTTTGTATTATTGCGCTTGTGTTACGTTTACGTTGCGTTTATGTCCGTTTATATTGCGTCCGCACTGAGCATGTATTGCGTTAGTGTTGGCTATATGTTACGCTGTCGTGCGAGGTGCACACCTCCGCACTGATAATGTCAACTGATAATAGCGATGGTGCAAATTTCCATTGACGGAGGACGCGCATCGCGCTGATTGAGTTTTGCATCTGAACCTTTGTAGGATTAACTCTCTGAGATACATTATCTTATACAGACTGTTGCCGCCATGTTATTGTTAGAAACCTAATGTTTCTGTACGTATGTATGCGGTTATCAAAGGATTAAACTTCTATTGATTAAATCATCATCATAAGATTTCATACTGATTAAATCAGCATCAGACATTTCATAATGATAAAATCAGTACGGAAATTAAATTGTCATCAAAACCTTCCATACGAAAATATTAATAGAACATTAATACGAGAAATGAGTCACCATCAAATATTTCGTACTGATCAAATCGTTATCAAACATTTCACACTGATAAAATCAGTACGAAAATTGGATCGCCATTAAAAAATTTCATACAAAAATATTTCTCTAAGGGTAGTACGGAAATTAGCACGAAAAGTTTCATCTTCTGATAAGGGTGCACATCTACTGCCGAAACATTAGGTTTTTAAACAATAAAATGAAAACACATTAATCGACTGTATGCGCCAATTAAATTTATAGTACTTTAACCCTTTGAGTCTTGAATGCTCTTAATGGAAGCGGTCACTGTTGACGGAATTCTTCCACGCCAGTGAAAACGTTGTTAACTGTTTATACAAGTCGCAACTAAGTTAAAATTGTAAATCTTCAGTCAGCATTACAACTTCAGCAAGATAGTAGTTGAAATTGGCAAATTCTCTATTATTGTACATTTTGCTAGCACTGAAATTATTCGGACGAAGCATCCGATTTTCACATCTTTTACTTTCCTTGCTAACAGTAGCCGTTAAATCGATTTTCCGAATGGGGCTCCCATCTCATTAATCGACAGCGTCCATTAACAGCGCATGCCAGAATCAACGCAGAATGAAAGAAAAGCGTCGCAACGACGACGCCTCTTTCTCGACAGCCGAATTGCGAAATGTGGGGCGCGCGTTGGTTACGTCGGCATCAATACACATACAGGGTGCAGCAAAAATGCCAACACAAAAATTCCAAAAAAGCCTCTCACAATTTCCTCTTTTCCTTTCCTTCTTCGTATCATCCATTTTCGACCCTCCGTGTCTGCAATAAAAACATCTATCAACGTTTTTTCCAAAACCTCGACGTGCGCCGTGTAACCGTCAGATGTTTTTGTTGAAAATTTTGATGAGACAGTTTGTGGGCGGACAATTTTTGCCGCGCCTTGTATACGTCTCTAACGCGTGAAAGTAAGAGCCATACGTAGATGGTGGTGTCGGTGCGCGGCGGCCTTGATTCGGCTGGGGTTACCGTCCGACATCCAGGACGGCCGAGAGGCCCGTTTGTCGTTGCTCAACTCCGCTCCGCGCTCGGACATGATCGTAAAAACGGCCGCCTCGCGAGCCTACAGTGACGAAATTGTACTGCTGACCGCTTAGCGCCTCCATTCTCTCCCTCTTCATCTCTCAATGCCTGCAGGAACATTCCATGTTACCGTTAAGAACAATACTGATGACCGAACCATAAGCGAAAATAACTGATAACCTGGCTGCGAGCTCTTTTATTGTTAAGGAATCTGAATATAGGCTGCAGTTTTCATTTTGAAAATGCAAGAATTTCAGGTTTCGATGCTCGACGTTGTGTGTCATGTGATGTGAAATTGCCCTCTGGTTAGATTAGGATATTAAAGCGTGTTATTCTACTTGAACGAAAACACTTTAATGTGTCAAACCAAGAAGAGGGAAATTTCCAGAGGAACATTCCACGTTACCGTTAAGAATAATACTAATAATCTGATTACAAGCAACGGTGCTTTAGTGATAATCTGACTGTCAGCAAGAGTTCATTATTAAAGCATCTGTGGATAGGCAGTCATTTTGATTTTTACGATATAAGCATTGTACATTTCGATGCGCTACTTTTTTAATGCATTCGACACAACAGTCCAAAGAAGTCAGAGTACATATTGTCATATTAATTAACCACGCGGGCGTCTCGATTTGGTAATCAACACCACATGACAATTTGCCGTGCATATGCACGTCTTCTTTCCTGTTTACCGATGGTGACTGATACACGACTGAACTTGCGCATCGCTGAGAATAAAGAATCACTCCCTTTGAAGACCAAGCGCGGCGCGTTGGCTTTGCAACTTGTTGCGCTCGTTATGTGTCATGAACAAAAGCGATCGAACGGGGCGGCGGCGACGTCGAGCGTAAAGGGCAACGTTACAATCACCGTCGGTGCGGTTTAAAGGCTAAGCGCGATCGAATCGTTGAATTCTCCTGCTAGAAGCGTCGTTTCGTAATGGGACTCGCCCGCTTTTTCCAATCGACCGTGTCGAATGTGTTTGCGTTGAGCAACGGGCAGCAAAGGAATAGGCGTTGATCGTCGGAATTGTCCTTCTCCGAAGAGATCTTAACACACGGATGAGACGTAAGCGTTCTAAACGGCCAATCAGGGCCTCGGGTTGTACTCGAATTAGATAGAGAATGAGATTATTTGTTTGAGTTAAGAGTACGTGGAAACGTCAGCGAGACCAAAGGATTCAATTATTCGTGATAGTTGACGCTTTATACGCGCATGTATTGTGGATGTGTATTAGCTGATGTGTCTAATTTCAATGTTATTGTGATTTACTTATATTATTAAGGAATATAAACTTCTGAAGTGCATACTAATTATGTCGATCACTTTTCCATCTCCGCACATTGCATATCACTTTCACCAATTTGGAAGTGAGCAGCATCAGTGACACCAGCGACCCCGAAACATGTCGGGTTACAGTAATAAAGTTTTGCAGTCAGTATTGACAATAAAAAAAGAAGTATCATATTACTTAATCGTTTAGGTAAATTGTTGATATATGTTGGTCAAAGTGCCCGGATGGGAGCAGTAATGCTTTAAAGTGTTGAAACCGTTACTCCTTCCAGTGGGAGCCATACGGGTGCAAAATTGCACCTTTTTCGTACAAATAATGTTATGCCGCGGTTTCCAGTTTATGCAATAGGTACTTGTCACGTTGTTCTTCGCGGTGACACACAGTCTGCGTTGAAACACTCGTTAAAACCACGGGAAACCATTAATTTCGCGGAGCACGCAACGTAGCACACCCCTTATCGGCGGCCATCTTGGGATGGCGTCCAGGGTGCTTTTCGCGCACTTTTCAAATATGTTCTTGCATAAATTAGGTTAAAATGAATAATTTATCGCTTATTTCCGCAATACATATTACCGTGCATTTAAAGAGCCTTCCTTTAGATCCACAAACCCACCATAAATAGAATTCCCGAAGTAATGATTCGTCTCAAAATATCGCTCCCCTCACCGCGCCGGTAACCATCGAATGACCACGATTCTGCCAGCCACGTTACGTCTTACGGCAGCGATTAAGAAATACGCCCCTCCGTTGCTCGAACGGCACAGTCATTCTCACCGAATCGCGCTGTTTACATAAGCGGGCGCGAAAAATGTGTCACGCACGCGGATGGAGTCCAACCGTTTGCGCAGACGAGAATCGATGCGGGGATCGAAGTGACGCAACATCGAAGAACAGAGCAGGGAACCGAAGAAGAGACGCAAGCAGAAGAAATGTCGTCGGGAGTCAGCGAGGTCAGAGAGCTGCTTTCTCCCGCGGCAGCGAGCGATCGAGAGTAAAAGCTGTCAAGGAGCGAGACAGCCACTGGGGCAAGAGAGACGCGGAGTGGCGGTGAGAAGAAAGACAACGACAGGGAGAGAAAGGTGAAAGCACTCTCACCTCTCCACGGCCGTGAGGATCTTTCGGTTTTTATAGAGACGACGCTCACTGATCCCTCGAGAGTACGATTCGAGCATGGCGCCTGGGGGCTTCGTTCTAGTTCAGGCTAGTCGACTCCTTGTCACTGTAATTCATCGACCCGATCTCGGAATCCAGATCTTGTCGGCTGGCTAAGTTTGTTTCTCTGGGATGTAATCCGACACTGGCGAAATTTTCCGTACGAAGAAAGGCATTCAATGGCGCAAAAGGTTTCATCGCTTTCGGCAGTTCTTGAATAGTAGACATTTTTAATGCGGTTACTGAATTGGATGAATTGTTCGTGCCCCTGAACGTTTGATCGTGAAGGTCGGTCTGCGAGTACCTGTTGCGTAAAGGGGTCGCGTGTTAGTTGCCATGGTAGACGAAGGGACTTAAAAATTACGGAAACTTGCGGCGCAGAAGATAGTTGCGGTTGAAGTTATGTAGATTAACCCATTGACTGCTGAATACTTCTGACTGAAGCGATTAGTAAGGACGGAATACTTTTCGCAAGTGCAAGCTCTGTTGCTTAATTATGGACGCAATTAAGTTATGATTGTAATTCTTTAAAAATGTAGAAGAATATAATAAAATATCAAACAATCAACAAAAGAGTTTCAGTCGCATTTAATGCGTTATTTAGTAAATGACTCTCGTGCATTCATCTCAGATATTGTAATTGCAACTGGAAGTACGAGAGAAATCGAAAAATTTGATAAACTGACTGCATACACGCGTCCATTGTCTAGACCAATTTCGGTGGATGCATGTATGCGTCCATTGCAATCAAAGGGTTAAGAAGATACTTGCTGAAAGTACGTATCCGCAAGTGTCGGAGGGATCCGGAGACCTCGATAACGGACGTAGACCTCAGGTGACGGCCGGTTAACGTAGTCATAGAACAACGGCCATGAGCCTTTGTCAGGTGTTGCGAAAGCGCCAGGCCACAGGCTCGTATCTATTATTACGTGATTTTTTCATTCCGCGCGCGCGAGAGAGGTGCTCAGGGACGTCGTGGCAAGAGTGTAGCCTTCCATCCATCGGGATCAGGTGTCCGTGCCCACCTGAGGACGGAGTCGATTAAAATGGGATTAATGGCGAGCGGTAGCGCGCGCGACAAAAGGATCCCGAGACATCCTTGGAATAAGAAAGTGCGCGACCAGCGAACGTAGGAAAGTATCCGCACGATTGTGCGTTGACAATCTCCATCCACGGATAATATGTGTTATGTGTTGTTATGCGCTGGAATGCATAATTTCCTGAACTCGCTGCGTGTCTTGCCGCATGGCGCTGTTTAACTTCGAATTGCGAAGACTCTCTAATTTAGTCGGTTGATGAAGCGTTTGCTCGAATATTTGCCTTATCAGCTTGCCAAGTTACGCCCAGGTAAACTGATGTTCTGCGTCTAAGCCGTTCACAATGTTCGTGATAATTTATCATTTCTGTTAAATCCGGAGATTTAATTTCTCCGCTGTTCGCCGTTGCGAACGATGGCTCAAGTTGGCAAACGCAATCGGGCCTTCAGGATCCTAACAGGCACCTTTATGTAATGGTGCCGCGGCTCTAGTCTGGATAACGAGAGGCGGCAACATTGCGCAACGGCTTCGTTGCGCGTTTCGGCAGGCCGTCTGTCGTTGGGAAACAACTCGACGTGCCGTTAAAAATGTGGGCCATCGGCACATTCTCGCACCACGAAAACAAGCGGGCGGGAGCATGACCAGATTTTGCTCAGCGATCGACATCCTACATCCTAGACGGTGAAACTCGACACAGAATCTTTGCAATGACGTACCTCCCAGCCGATATTCCGAAAGAGTCCATGTTTTATGCAGGGTAGAAGTTGCGAACTTCTGAAAATGCAAGCTGTCATAGCAAGATGTCGAAGATTGCATAACATGGAAAATGCGAGCACACAGATTTACCGATGCAACATGGTTTAGTATGACAACCATTTCGCTATAATGTGCAGTGCAGTGTACTTACGGTGCTTAGACCTGCTTAGATGAAGCACCTTGAGACATAACCTGTACAGGAACCACCACATTAGAGCATCTCCCTTTAGAGGCATTAGGATCAACGTTTAAACGTCGAATTGCCATTAAGCCCACAGTATCAACGCCGTTAATCATGATTATGCCGCAACCGTGAGGACCGTAATGCCGTAAAGATAGTAATGGGCAATACAGGCGACGTCAGCTTTACACTGTGCAACCAGGAAGAAGAATAACCATAACCTAGCCTACCCCTCGAACGGGTGACTTCATCGGCCACCTCTCGCCAGCCATGCATTTAAACGCGGAATTAGAAGCACGCACAGCTTGCTGAATTAAACCCAACAAAGGTCCGTTCTGCAAATTTCAGGGAGATGCAGCACTTGAACATTTTCGAAGTAAAATAACCTATGCGACACACCTTGTTTTTTCTCTGTTAAACACTGCATCTAACACTTGATATATTAATCAAGGTATCCACAAATGAGCAAAAAGTCCAAGTCTCACAAATACTCGTCAATTTGTCGCAAGAATCCCGCTTGATACAAATTTGACTCCCAGCTTGCCCAATATAAGGTGCCCTGATCCATGGCATCTGTTGTTTAAAAATTCGTATTGCGCACTTTTCGACCGCTCACCGCGTTAAACAACGCTTCCAGCCGATGAACCGGAGTCTCGCCAAGCGATGAATCACCGCGGATACGAAATTCGTGAATTATTCAAATTTTCGTTGATGAAATCCGATCGTTAGAGCCGGCGACCGTTAATTGCCGAGCGCGCCATCTTGCGGCGCTGATTCGAGGCTCGAAGCCAGGTGCGCATGAGTTCGCGAACGCCAGATGGCGGGTCAGTTGACGGTGTGCGGTCCGCGGGCAATGTCAATGTCAACGAGCACGTGAGCCCCGCTCCGAGGGAAAATCGATACGACTCAGTGTCAAAGCTTTTCCCGGCGAGAGAGGGGCCTCCACTAGCTGCAACACACGAAATCAGCCCGGGGATGATGGAGGACCATGAACTGTGCGATAAACGACTCCAAAACCCGTGACCAAGGACGCAAAGCCATATAGATGTCGGTGCACGGCGAGTGCAATAAATGCAATGGCTCTAAAAGCATTCGCATTCGTGGAAAACGAGGCATGAAACGATCCGAACATAAAAGCACGAGGCATTCGTTTGATGTCTTGACGTGTGCATGATTTTATGAACGCGGTAGTTGAGTGATTTCTAGTCAGAGTTGGATGGTGGAAATTAATTATGATAATGGGCCAGATGGTGTACCGTGTCTTGATACATCGGAATAGTCGGTGTTATCAAGCAAACTGAGAGAGTTGCTTATGCATCATCGGAAGTGAAAGTACGTCTGAAGTATCTTACGTTAGAAGTAACCTTTCCGGACCATAAACCCAACACATCCGACATTCACTGCAAGCAACGCCGTTCACGCAATCTCGCGCCGATCATTAACACTCCTCACGGTCCATCTTGCCGTCATCCCACCTTACATAAACAACCGTACCAATTCCCATGTCACCAGACCCATCTGCCTCCGCGATCCCATCCAACTCAGCACACGTTAAGCCATTCTCCGACGCATATCTTCACCGTCTAAACATCTAGTTTCAAGGCTAACACCGTTTACCTCGCCAAGCACCTACGCAACGACAAAGTGTTTAAGGATCCTGACAAAACAGCGATCACACACACTCAACGAACGAACCTCTGTCAGTCAGCTGACTGCCATTTGCCTCGGGGATCGAGATGGTCGTCTCGCAGATTTCGATCGGTTCCACCACCGTATCTAATTTTCTCCCAGCCGGCTCCAAGACGCCAATTCTCCCAGTTTCGTTAATCTCCCGCTGTCGAGACTCGCGAACGACGACGTTCGCCGACATTCCCGCACAAATGACAACGTGCCAGACACTGTTGGCGGATATCGCGGAAGGCGCAGAGCGCGCGTACTCAACAGAGGGTTCATGTCCATGAATGGAGGAGGGGGTTGGCGGAGTGCAGGGGCGAAGCTTTTTGCGCAAGCGTCGGTTGCCTGAGAGGAAGAGAGAGAAGGAGCTTTTGTCCACGCGATCACGTCGCGCTCGGCGTTTCGGGTGGAAGTGTTCGCGAAATGGGGCTTTTCCGCGCTTCCGGGTTGGGGCGTGCTTCGTTTCCCTGCAGTTTAGCGATGAGAATTCGGAATTTGCGAGTGGCGGACTGATACGGTTGGTTTCCGAACGGTCGGTGGTTAAATAACGCTGCTGATGTGGTAACGGTCGGTAGTTATTTTAGAATGTATCGATATTGGCTATAAATATGTTGGACGCGGTGTCGCACAAAAAAGACACCGAACGTAGCTTCTGGTGCTACAGCAATCTTGTATGCCTCATGGAGATATTGACTAGAAATGATTGCACAAGAAATTCTTTGGATTATATTATCAATTCTGCGACGGATATAGTATGCTATAATATTTGTATTACTATATCGACATTATCTATAAATATGTTGAACATATTTCCATCGCACAAAAAGACACTGAACCCAATTTCTGGTGGTACACCAGACTTGTACGTCTCCCACAGTTATACCCTAGAGTTTATTGCACAAGGCATTCTTTGTTCACTTACTACTTGACGCTCTACCAAAAGGCTGACCAAGTGGACCATGACTTACCTGAAATAGAGAAGAAGATTACATTAGAACAGTTTAAAAGCAGCGCGCGTGGGTGTGTGCTGGCACGATCGTCCGCGTGCTCAGACGCGTGAAAGCGCGTACAGATTAGAGAGCACGCGTGAAAGGCGCGGAAATAAATTTTACCTCGTACCCTTTCATCGCCCGAGCATGTGTATACCGGCGTGGTCTCTACAGCGGGCTGATTGTTATTAACTAAAAATAGTCGCGGAAAGCTATTCACCTGAAAGTGCCTCACGCGCACTGGTTATATCTTGCGTGAGTCCGTGACCTTACAACTTTCCGCTGCAGCAACTTTCCGCGCTGGTCAAGAAAGTAGCATTCAAGAAATTACCGCTTTCGTGGAATGGAACGCTGAACTTCAAAAAGAAGTATGTGGGTTGAGTCGGACTGGGCAAACGAAGACTCGGTGATGTCAGCGGACAGAAAGTGTTTAGTGTTACTTTCGGAGATCCTGCCTGCGCGAGTTCAAAGGCGGTTTACGCAACGCAGACGCCCTACCAGGCGAAAGTGAGATCTAACGAAAAACAAACGCCTAGAAACCTAGAATTTTTTTAGTTCGCGGACTAGGACCTTGACTTGCGCTGTGTCGTGAGGAATCAGACTTTAACCGTTTTAGTGCCAGGGATCTTTTTAAAAACCTACGTACGGCCGCACTCCTTTGTTCGTATGTCGACAAAATCTATAAACAAATTTACGCGAATCGTCAACTAAGCATTGCTACTGAACGCTGGAGTAATTTTTATACCGAATTTCGACAGTATGATTGACTGCTTATGCTTGTTCGGGGTTTCATGCTTCGGCTACTATGGGAGCATATATGCCCATGGACTCTGGGCGCGTACATGCATCTACCACAATCGGGGTGGCGTATGGACTCCTTGGAGGGGATTCTTTAGAAAACAACTTTCATGTGTTATTTTCAATTACCATCAATCAACATTCAACATTATCAATCAACAAAGTTCATAGCTAAAAAGTATTTCATTCTCAGCAAGCGCTTCGACCAGGAGTATTCCGTAGTCGAAGAAACATTTTACGCGCGGATACAATATACAAATATTCTACTGCCGCACGTATCCCACAGATCCTCCGCCATGACAGTTCCCTAACTCCTCCTAACGCTCAAACCCAAACTTCAGCACCTGGCCTCCGCTAATTTCTCTACCTGCCCCGAGCCTCGACCCCTTCGGACTCATCACCTTCGAACACCAACAGGTAACCGCTCTTTCACCGCTACCCCTCCAACACTTGCGATCCCTAATTCATCCACATGCCCCCTCACACTCCACCCCCGCCTGATAACGTTATCAAGATACCTCTCCGATACCGACACGCCGCGTATTTCCTGTCGTACCGACGTAAGAACAAAGATTCGCGAAAGGACGGTGGCGCCGCGGCGCGAATCTCCGGCGAAGCATTTTGCGGAGGCAAAGTCAGTGAGAGGCACGTGCGCGCGCGCGCGCTAAAGTGGAGAACGTCCGCAGCGAAGGCAGCGAGAGGCAATGCACGTTGTCATCCACATGCACATGTGGTTCACATGCACAGACGATCTGCCGATGGCAGTATTAGTGGCACGAGAGAGCACTATACATATCACGATATTCTTGGCGCGCGGAATGGGGTGACACGAGTGTGTTGGTGCACCTTGGAAACTCATCTACCTAGGCGCGGGGTCGTTGACCGGGCATGAAGGAAAGTGGGACGAAGCGAACGCGCTGTGGTTCGGTCGGCTAATGCGCGAAGGCCTTGAGAGATCACTGACGCATGCGTCTCCGCGCACATACGCTCGTAGCTGCACGTTTGCACGCGCGCGCACCAACGGCGTCGCGGGATTCGCACGGATTTGACGTACGTATGTATGCCGCGCGGCTGGTTACGTGCGTCCTTTCTCTACTGATGCGCGCGTGAGACCTGACGCCCATAAGGAGAGTGAAAGATAGATCGACGGTTATTGAATGCGCTGCGGTCAAAGACCCTTTCCGATGCTAAGTGGGATCTGATTGCTCGTAGGTGATGGCGAAAAGGGAGTACGCAAGTGCGCGGCTGAATAGGATTGCGTTATGGGTAACAGGTTCAGGTGGTGCAAGAGGCGGATAGTTATGGGTGAATAGATAAAGTGTAAATGAAAGGGAAAACGAGCGTGTGGATGGGATGTTGAGTCGGGTGATGTGACGGAGGTTTGCCTGGATGATGGGATGTGCTGTGCAGGTACATGCGGTCGGGACGATTTTTGAACGTTTGGTGTCAGGGATACTTTTCGGCAGGGGATTTACTATAACTTTGAACTTACGGTAACATTAGGTTTACCGAAGCTGTCAATTGGTCTTGCTTGAATTTCGTGCGGATTCGATAATAATACCTGATAATTTGATTTCAGATTGCACCAACAAAATTGCAGAAATTATTACTATTATCTTCTGGCAACTTTCACGCATACGTATCCAAATTAATTTCCGCCTCGAAGATATATATGTTCCATATTTTTCCGGGTAAAGTGATATACCTACATATTTCTCCATAAATCTAGTGCTAAGAATATTCGTAACATGACAGTCCCGCTAACTTATGAACTTTCCAAGAGTCATCCGGCGCATATTCCGGTAGACATGAATTCTCTCCGAAAATTGCGAGTGATGTCATCGTCTACAGATAAAATGGCGCGCAAGTCAATCTCGATAGCGGCGGAATGTCTGGCAGTATTAAAATCTCGTGTGATCGCGGAATTTTGCCAATTGGCGAACGCCCGTCAACCTGTTGAACGGCAAACTTTCCCGACAATTCTTTCCAATTCCGCGTGGAGCCTAACTTTCACGCTGGGGAGTTCAATGTTAATTGAAAAGCGCGTTCCTGTCTCAGCGGCATA
The DNA here is from genome assembly GCA_033815515.1 of Cryptocheilus praepositus. Taxonomy (NCBI): domain Eukaryota; kingdom Metazoa; phylum Arthropoda; class Insecta; order Hymenoptera; family Pompilidae; genus Cryptocheilus; species Cryptocheilus praepositus. Next base: position 4,693,030 of record JAWWQZ010000256.1, on the reverse strand, counting down.
AAAACGCCGAGAACTAATCGCCGTTGTATATTAATAGGCATGACGATCGTGTGCGTCGCGTGGCGGAAGTCAAGAGTCTCTAAAAGCTGAACTCATGCCTTGTGGCCGATGATGTCAATCGACTCAGCTTCGCACGTGAAAGTGAAAGCACGCTCCGTGTTGTAAACCCTCACGGTTACACTTCGCCTCGGGGTACGTTTCAGTCATTCGATTCATCGCGCCCGCGTCTGCGTTGCAAAATAACGTGGAAACACTGCACCAGTAGCAGCACGGGTGCGTCCGATTTCGAAGCGCCTGATTGCGAAAGTATCGAAGTAAAATGAAATTTGGTTAACAGTTCTAGCGTCATGCAACACGATTCGTTGCTCAGTTTTCGGGACAAAAATTGTTTGTGGTGTGTCTATGGTGTTCACCGAATTCGACTGCACTGTGTTGAATATGTGATTATATTAAATAAAAACATGAATTTGGATACGTATGCGTATCATTACATTAATAAAAGTCAGCGAAAGTTGGCAAAATGTAATCATTTCTGTAATTTCGTTTGTGAAATTCGAAATTGGTCAAATTGGTGGTTCTCATAAATGCAGTGTTAGTTTATAGGCAACAAAATAATTGAAAATTTTCGACACGAATCGATGTCTGCCGAACTATGCGTCGGACTTTTCGAAATTACCCAAATTCGAAAGACTGTCATGTTGCGCATCTGCTGCAATGCTGCGAAATTCGAGAGTTTCGCAGAAAAAAAGCGACGGTCATTACGTAAGGGGTGTGAGAACTTATATAAATTCGGACGTTCGCGTGTCACGACGATCCCGTGATGAAATCGATCGACGTGCGCGCACTGGCAAGTTTTCCCTCGATTAGATCGTCTTTGTCTCGGGTAATCGTGCGGGAAAGGAAGCGAACGCTTTCTAATCCCGATGTACCGCGAACAATGAAGCAGTTGCAGGCTATTTCCGATGCGCTATAGCAATCGCGAAGAAATCCCTATCGTCCCGGTGCCTCATAACTATAACCGAACGCAGATAGCAGCGCGAGAATCATGCGTCGGCGATAAAGCGCGTTGTTTAATCGTTTTAAAAAACTTCGCTGCGCGCACACAACTTCGCTAGCATCCATGGGTTACTAACAGGCGGCACTCTAATTTCGCAACATTAAACAGAGCGTGCTAAGCGCTGAAAATACGGAATGTATTGCGGCGTGCGGATAAACATCGACGCGCGGTCGCTTGATAATCGTTCAGTAATTCGATTGCTGGGGAAAAAACGACTCTATGATCAGCGGCATTTTTCAAACGAGTCGACTAGCCAACGACTTCTGGTTGACGGTTTATTATCTTAACGCACGCACACTTTGTCACGTACCCGTAACGGCGTTCGAAGTAACTTTGACTTTTGTCAGTTAAAGGGGATGTAAAGAGGAAAAATTAAATGTTTAGACTATTTTGGAATTCCATGTGCTCTTCATTCTGTCGGAAGTAACTTCAACTTTTGTGAGTAAAACACGGTGCAAAAAGAAAAAGTCCCGACGGTTTTTTTTTTTGAATTTATAGAACAAACCGATGCCGTGAAGACAATGGCGGGTTCATAGAATCATTAGTAAAATTTGAAAGCAAATGTAGCCGGTTTTGGCACGAAAATCTTACACGACACGGTTTCGAGTTTTTAAATTAGCCGAGTTTGCAAATAAATCAAAACAAACTCATCATAACCAAGCATTCATTCGTCGAATCTAATCGGACGTTGTTCTTTTTTGTTTTTATGCATCCGCTGTCCGCAGCGAACGTGAGCACCTAGGTGTGCATGAGAGTGCATAGAACGTGGAGTTGGGAGAGCGTTGCACGTAATCGGCACACAGTAGTCAGTAGCGGGGCATTACGCAAGGGCCGACGGAAGGCACACACGAAACGAGTGCAGCAGATCGAGGGTGCCCCGATGCGAGTTACGCTCGAGCGAAATGGCAGATCGATCGGGTTGATAAAACCGGCCGGAACGCGAATAGAGAAAGTGCAGCTAACTCGACTAACTAACGCGCCCCTCTTCCTCTTTTTTTCTTCGCCTACGCCGGACTTCATTCCACCGGTCTTGGCTAGTCTCATTTGCATCGCCAGACACGGTTGCGTTTGTTGCAAATCGCAACATGGGATCAATGTGCGACTGAGTGTTGGGATTGAATCGTAATGATTTCTGTGGTATATCGTATAATAGCGGATAACGAGATAACAAGCCAGTTACTACTGAAGAAAAGGCTCATTATTCCATTATCCACTATTCTTAATATGGTTGAAAGTAACACGCCACTCAATGTATAATGTATAATGAATTTCTGAATAAAGAAGATTTGCGACTAATTTACGGTTGAACCAATTTTTGGCATATCGTCACATTATTTTGAGGACATGTCGGACTGACAGTGCATTTGTTATATTCAGTTTTTTATCGTAAACCAGTACGCCGAGGGCTTTTTTAAATAATAACGCTCTATATGAAGAAAATTTGAAACACATTTGAGTTGTAATTAAAACGATAAGGCCCCAAAAACGCGTATATGCATTTTTGCATTTGAATATATACATGCAGCAATCAATGAACGGGCTGTAAGTCGTATTATAACATGAAAATTTGTTTCACAATACTACTGTGGTTTCTAAATCGCGCCAACACTAACTAGACACACGTATACAATGGATTTTTACTTCTAAATATATACAATTACAATTAATAAGGCGTCTATTGCATACTTTGTGAGCTGACAATTTGTTTCACAATACGATCGTGTTTCATAAAATCGCGCCAAACCACTCAGGCACGTGTACATAATGCACTTTCGCGTCTGTATGTGCACGCAGCAATCAACGAAGGGACTGCCGGCCATTTTGTTAATGGAACCCCAAGTGCCTACAAGTACGCTAATTGGCCAAGTTGTTGCGTATAAAAAGTGGCGAACAAGAAATCGAAGGTTGCGCGTTTCAAGGTAGCGATTATTGGCCAACGCGCAGGAATACAGAAAAAAGGAGGAAAACCTCTCACATACGCGACTCAGCTGCATGCGGTTTGACACTTTTACATATTTAGCGAAAATCGCGTGACCTCGTACTTTCGCTCAAGCCCAAGCGTCGAACGTTCCCTTTCTCGTAGGCCGCGTCTGTTGCCACTGGCCCAACGCCAAGTTATGGCCAATATTTCGAAGACCGACCTACGTGCCGCGCACGGAGACATGGAAAGGGAGGCCGAAAATAGACGGGAAAGGGAAGGATTTCCGTTAAACGGCCGAACGACAAGCTCGGAAGCTTCTATTTCAAACTGACTGCTGAATATCTGCTCTATTTGTGCGCAGTGCCTTAGATTTTGCATCGGCCACCCTCACACGTTTCATGCATTGCGCGGTATAAATCAGATCGTCAGATTGTCCTTTACACTTCACCATTGCTACCCCGTTAGGTCGTGCAGAAGAGATATTTATGTAGCAGCAGAAATGCAAAGTTGAATATGGACGACAAGCTTTTGATGTACAAAGCAATCGTTGAACCGATCTGGCCATAAGTTTCACCGCTGGAAATTCGAGAGGTGTCATCGGTAGAAATGCAAAATTAAACATTAACAACGAACTTTTGATGTATAGAGTAATCGGTGAACCGATCTGAACATATGTAGCACCAGTAGAAGATATCATCAGTAGAAATTCTGGAGGTATCGCTAGCATAGATAACAAACTTTTGATATATGAAGCAATCATTAAACCCCTTTGAGCATATGTACTACTAATACTCCTAATATACAAGCAATTTCACAAAAATGTCGTATTTCACAGTTATATTCCGTAAATACTGACTAATGTACTAGACAAACTGCATCATTTCGTTAAAATAATTTACCGAATACTCCTACTGAAACCGTAAGGTACCTTGAAATTAAACAACAAAAATAATCTCTCGCTGCTAATATGGAAGTGTCTCCACAAAAATGGTATTGCAATAAGCAATTATGTGTACTGAAAGTAGACGATTTTGTTCAAATACACAATTACACATTATAATTCTGTTACCGTAGATCTCTTTTGAAATTGCAAGGTACCTCGGAGTTCAATAACAAGAAAATGATCTCTTGCCCTGTCACCGTTGAGCGCGCGCGCCAATTCCCTCGTTCGCCCACACTTCCTTCCCCTCGGCACACGTACAGGTATAGGTGCAGGCACACGTGGCACACAGACAGGCGCAGAACGTCACTCTCAACCCCCGCAACAGGGGTCGGTGATATCGGGTCGCGGGGGCAACGATCTCGCCACGATCTCTAACCCGGTCAACCGCGACACAGATCCAGCGCACCCTCAGCTCACCTCTCCCTGTTTATGTGTTTCCGTAGCATCGATCTGCCGAATTGCGACGCGGGCCATCCCCAAAGCAACCAGCGATCTACGAAAACATCGCCCAAGTTCCCGAATGCCGAATAAGTGCGTAAACACTCATGCGAACCGAAGTGGGTTGAACGAAGTTAATGCGCTGTGACTTTGCGAATGATAAAATAAGGTGAATATCGCCGATTGAAGAATTTTATTATAAGTATTAGAGAGTGTTATGAGATTAAAAGGAGACTGTGCAACAGTTTGATAATAAATGCATATACTTTACGGCTGGATATCGGTAAAAATTGATTTCTGTTTAAATTCATAATTAATAGAATGTCTTTAATATAATAATAATCTTTAGTAAAATGTTATATTTTGCACGAGTGAAATAAAATGATGCACTGCGTTAATTGCTATTGTCGACTCCAGGGGAAATATGTAAAACTTGCATGGCAGTCAACGTGCCAAATATGCAGCATTTTTTGGGCGGAGTTGAAATTAATGTGTAATTTTACTTGGGTGGGTTAAATAAAAGGCGCCAAATTCGCTTCTTGCCGTTGATGAGAATTTGTAAAACAGGATATTGAGTAAGAATTAATCCGGCGAATCTCCTGATTGCATTAGAATAAATTTGCAAACTTCTCCGATTCTACCCGAATGAATGTGTAAAGTTATCATAGTGGCTGGAAATAAATCGGCAAACTTCTGCGATCCACAAAAAGAATCGCACGAAGAGCCACTCGAATAAAAACAAATCCATCAATTTTCCTGATTGCATAAGAAAAAATCGCAAAATCGTCGATAAGTCTCGAAACAAGTCAGTAAAATTGTTCGATTGCACCGAAATAAACGTTTAAAATTATCCGTGCCAGGAGAAATAAATCGGCGAAATTTGCCGATTGCACTGGAATAAATATGCAAAATTATCCGACTGCGTCGAAGTAGGTCGATAAAAATTTCCAATTACGTTAGAATGAAGTCGACGATCGCTCGGGGGACGTTCGGGGAGCATTTTTACCTCTGCCATCGTCACACCGGATAGACAACGAACAGGTCTAGATAAGGGATGATTTCTCAGACGTCAGCCGTGTGGATCAGGCGATCGGGGGAGGATGGCGGCAAATCGCACCGCTGGGAACGACGATGACCCTTCGCTCCGCATAAAGAGACGTGATCCGAGGAAAAGAGAGGAAATAAAGAAACGGAGAAAGAAAAGCGGAGGTCTGTGGAACGAGTGCTCCGTCGGTGATTCACCTTTCGACTGACGTCAGTCGCGAGGAAATTCTGTGGAGGTGGCTTTCAGAGTCTTTAATCGTACGTGCGGGAGTTCGACCGTGTCAAAGTTTAAAATAGTAAATGTCGCGTCGGACGATGCATCGATACGAAAATTGTTTCGGTTCAAATATCAAGGGGGCAGGACGTGCTGTCCTACATTTCACTTTTTGTCTTATGTAGATACTTGGCATAACGACTGTACGGCGCCTATAGACAGTAGATTCTCGGGTAATGGGAGTTATTTAATTTTTTTCTCATATCGTGGATCTGCAGACTGTTGATTCTCGTATAACGCAAGTTGCTCATATAGCGCGATTCTTGTATAACATACTATAATGAAATACGGCATTTCAGCGTTTACTCTAGTCAACCACAGAGTGTTACCTCCATTGCAACCATCTTCTTTTATTAGTATTTTCGTACTGTTAATTAGTAGACTCAAGAAGTTTCAACCAAAGAACCTTCAATATCGTTCCACAGCGTAATATCTCGATAAACCTACCTACTCACGAACTACCTGACCCGAGCATCGAAAAAAAATGTTCAGTACTCAGTCCTAACGAAAGCGGAATAAAAATGCATCGCACAATTACGTAGTCGCGATCGCTGGCGTCGGCTTCGTAACGGAATGAGTAACGCTTTAGTTAGCGAAGGCAGGGAGTGTTAAAAATATGCAATGGGTGCAACGATTTCTTGACCGACATGCGAGCGGTGCGGAGAGTCCGTCGCGGATCGGCGCTCGTGTCCTTCGGAGCCGGAATCCGCGGCAAGTGGTTCATCGACATCGAACGAGGATAATCGCTCGCACCCTGCGCACGTACACGGTGTCCGTTTAGCAGTTGTCCATTACACGAATTCTTTTCGCTGTGCATTTGCACGAGATATTAATCTCCCATTACCCAACTCCCCATTCTTGCGAGTGCCATAGCTAGACGCACTCAAAAGTTACTCTCCATGTTCGTGCACAGTGAAGATCGGCGCGCAGAAGAAAAATCGGGTACCAGACGGTGAAACACTTGGCGTCGTGCGACTTGCCGATCATATTACGTTCAATCGAAGACGTGGGGGCGAAAATTCAACTGAACGCAGTTGAGTATGACGAAAAGTGGTTGAGCATAGTTTGTGACGATTGTATGGGAAATCAATTAGTGTCTTGCGGGTTGCTGATCAGGTTATGTAAAATAAGAGACGTGAATGTGAAAATTCAGTTTGGGTTTAGCTAAGTATGACGTGAATCGGTTGAGTATGGTCATAGAGGAAAACTGCTCACCACGTTTCTGTATAGTTGCAATCGGTGGCAAGCGCCACAATTTTCAATAGCGCGGAAAAGCAAGACACGTAGAAGAAAAGTCGCTTCGTAGACGCAGAATTACTTGGCATGCGCCTCACAATTTGCCTATCGCGTTATATAAAATAAGAGGTGCCAATAGAAGAATTCAATTAAGTGTTGAGTGTGACGCGATTCGGTTGAACATGTATCAAGATGGTTGTATAGAAAAATGTATTGAAAAAATGTATGAAAAAAATATTTATAAGTTTAGAAAATCGAACAAAAATTGCCTAGTAGACCGAATATCATTTAAAACGGTTGTCGTGACTTGCCGGTCACCTTATGTAAAAGTGGAGACGCAAATGGTAGAATTGAATCGAGCATATTTGAGCATGATATGAATCGGTTGAGCATGGCTCACGACCGTCGTTGATACGATCGTGATCCTGCATTTTTTCCCACCTTCGCCGACTCGCACGATCGCCGCGCGTGATTAAGTGGTCGTACGTCATTGCCTTCTATCGTTTTATTAGCGCTTTACAACCGCTTACAACCACGTCTTTGATCCGCGCGCCGCGAGAATGCGCGCACTAAGTTGAATGGCGCTTTCCGCCATCGTGGAAACTGGCGGGCGCCGATACGAATATTGCCTGCCTCACGACGCTCGCGAAAATAGAAGCATTTCCTTATGAAAAGTCGATCTTTAATTGGGTCGAACGGATATCCGAGAAACGAGGGTGCCGTCGGCGTATGTGTGTATTTAGAGTCGCGGATAAAATTCTTCGAGTGACGCGCAAAAAAATGATTGGCTTGCGAAGATGAACGGGAGATTCGCGGAAACATTTGTAGGCATACGACATTACTCGGAGGAATATGCAGGTATACGATGTAAGGAATTTGCAGGTGGACGATGAAAGAAATAGAAACGTTCCTTCGTGTTAAAAGTAAAATTTCACCAAGTGTTAAATTAACCTTGCGCGAACGTTTGATTTTAATAATTTCTGTATTAGCAATGACGTGTATAAAACTGTATAAAAGAACTGCTCTGATCGATCTGATTTGTGTCCTAATGAAGAATTGCGATTGATGCCACGAAGAGTCGAAGGGACTGTGAAATGAATAGGTCTAGTTACAATTTGAAATTAATTTAGATATACGTTCGTAGCATTCTATTAGTAAGAGCTAACAGAAATTTCTAGGAAACAACAGTAAGTGGATTAGTGGAATGTGGAAAATGTGTGACGTTGGCAGTCGAGAAGAATCTATTATATCGGGCGCCATGGACTTTCACTCTTAGGTGACGCCGCGTTGCATTATGTGTTTGAACGAATTTGATCGTTTCACAAGGAAGATGCGTCGTCGCGCTCAGGTAATCGAGAAACGGCACAAGTCACGATTGCATCGTAGAAAGTGAAGGAGGCGACCACGCCGAATGTGAAAGTCGCGCCATTTCGCACACTTTCCATCCGCGGGAGTGCGTTAAACCCGTACGTACCGTATGTAAGCGAAGGTAAACGTTGGCTCACACCTATCGCCGAGTGGATAGGCGATCGAAACTTTTTAAGTCCGCGCCAAGTTACGCAAACGACAATCGCAGAATGCGATAACTGCGGTTCAAGATCGATCGAAGAACGAACAGATTTGTACGTAAGGGCTGGAAAATCGGTTTACCGTGTGTAATACAATATAAATAAATAAATATGTACTTCATTTATATACATAATAAATTGTAATTTAGATATTAGAGCAATTTAAAAAAGTTAATTTGCGGTAAAAAGTCTATGTACGATTAAATGTTGCATAGTAGATAACTGCTTTTTGTGTATACTATGATTTTTGTTATAAGCAAATGTATCTTACTGTAGAAAATTATGGTATTGAAAAAACAGTACGTTTTACCGTGTTTCGTCTTATTTTGAATATTCTTTGTATTGATAAGCTCAAGTGGTCAGGAGTATTTCGAGAGGTTATCGTGTGTGTCCTCTTTTCACTTGGTTCATTATTTTGTGTTCTATTTCGAAAAATAAACAATAATTTCCCAATTTCCTTGTATAATACCTTGAATTAGAAAATAATTATTTTTTTATTACATAGTATAAGTCTTCCCATATATATAAGCCTCAACAAATTGTACACATATATAATTTGAAATGTAGAATTTTATTTCTAATTTCGAATAAAATATGAAAGAATAAAACGCTTCAAAAATATTTTCCAAGATATTTATAGATAGTAGACCGAAGAATTGGAAGGTCTGAGGATTGACAAAGCACAGAACTGGTCTGTTCCCACAATTTCACATTGCATCCGCCAATGGCGTTCTCCTGGCAAAATTTATGCAGATCCGTTAAACTGTCTAGTGCATTCCACATACGCTTGCATAAACATAAGGCGTATTCATAGGCAATAGATATGTACCGTAACATTAATTACGGTCACTCGTGTCTCAAGGCCGTTGGCTACTTGTCGCCTAACGTTCTCTTATCCTGTGGAGACACTGGGTTCGTTGCCCTCGATATCGTTATCAGTCGATCAGCACGCGTCTCATACGCCGGGCACTTTATCGTCCAAACATTTCTAATCCCGTCCTGGAAAATGGCCTCTCGCAGAAATCAACCGCTGGCCTTTATGGTCCGCTGATAACCGTATCAATTCTCGCGTCTAGATGGCAATCAGCGAATGAAATGGCGCGGAAGTTCTCCTGGAATTGCTATCATCACGCAGCTATGACGAAGCGGCACAGTAGGCGTTGATATTAACACGTTCAACGCCACGTCATCCATATATGGGTGACGGACAAGTTGCCACGTATTTGCAAGGGTTTCTACTAGTGACGAAGCCGTTTAGTAGCAAATACGGATACAAGTGTATATGAATGGTTATAAGCATTTTATACGTATGAATTTTAGAATACAGTTGTTTTTGAGGATGCTTTGAAACAACTTAAGCAAAATTGTGGCGTTGCAGGAAATAGAAGGCGATAGGGTAGTTTTGTAGAATGCTTCTATTTGTCGATTGAAAATTTATCTACATGTCTGCTAATAAAAAATACATATCTGCCCAATTACTATTTTTCCTGACTTTTTTTTACTACCAAAATGTGTCCTATAATTCGCTGCATACTGTCAAGGCTGTTACTTTGAAATCAGGATAATACTGCAAATGAAAATTCGCTAAATCTCGTGGTTTTGATTTATTTCCATGCGTCTCCAATTGTTTTGAAAGACCAAACAAATTTCATTTGGTTATTGTGGGAAATGCATATAATACTGAATCTACCCTGGATGATCAATGTGTTAAATATAAATGATCACCGGTTCCACGTCTGCGTACATAGTAGCATACGTTATTGTTCGGGTCAACTGTGATTTAACTGTGCAAGGCGAGTGTGTGTTCTTTCGGTTGGCAATTCTTTTTCCAATTTCTCTACACGTTCCGCAACACGTGAAACATACAGCAATTGGAGGTAAGGTTGGAGGAACTGAGAAAGCAACAAATTTGGAAGAAATTGGAACCATTTCATAAACGGAATAAATAAAACTTGTCAACCGAAAGAAGGTACGATTCAAACGTAAAAACTTATGGTGCTCATGAAGTTTTGTTACCCTACAGAGGTCAGAAAACTAAAAGCGCAGAGCGGCGGAAGCATTAAAAACTGCGAGAACCGATGGAATGCTCGCTCGAACGAAAACGTGGAAAACGGCTGGCAATTAACTCCCTCGCCTTGGCGGCAGTATTTCACGAGGGATGGCCGACTTTTTTTCCGCCCGTCCTCTCTTGCGCTTTCACGCCCGCCGTCTCGTTTCTGTTGAAACGCGTCGGTCTTCGAGAGCCGCCGGCAATAAAGTACGCGTCTCCTGCTCGCCTCGCGGGGGAAAAAAAATTGGCCGTTCCAGTGACTTCCAAATTAGGCGAAAACACGGTCCGGAAAAAATAAGGGCTAAAAGAGACGTTTTACTACTTTTTCACGGCGCGCACCCTTTCGCTAATCCCTTTCATCCGTTTTTAGCCTTTTTCCGTTTCGACGTTTTACGAGAAAGATTCAGGAGCCGCGCGTAAGCCTTTGGGTCTGCGCATTTACGACGGGGCCCCGTGACGGTCGAAAGGATTATTTCCGTGGGGCATATTGAAAAAGAAAAGTGACTTTCCGACCTACGTGCGGCCTTTTTTGAATCCGCTAACGGACTGAGGCCTTTGGCACCTACCCTTTCGGCACATGCGCACGACAGAGACCGACTGAAACCCTTTAGCCTTTCTCTTCATGCGGGGTTACAGTTAGGGACTAAGGCAAAATGCACTGCCTTTTTTACCGTTAGCGAAATGCCTCGTAAACCAACGCCATTCGCCCCGTAAATTCACGGCGTTGCCAAAAAAACCGTCATTCGGCGAAGACGCGCGAAAAAGCGCGGTCACAAAGTTGCCATGTGATTTATGCGCCCTTCTACGCGCCCGCCTCTACTTGTGATATATCTATCGATTTCGATTTACAGTAATCCTTGCACTTACGCGGATAATTGGTAATATGTGATATATATCAATATATTTTCTGGCTACCAAAGAGCAATACTCTGAAGGGGGCGTCATCGGAATTATCCAGGAATGATACTTAATCCTGCTACAAGACAATATACAGTAATCCCCTCAATTTACGCAGGCAATTTGCTCCACGAAACAGCGCGTAAATGCAACCCTGAAGAGTCGTTTAAAACAAGGATCCGTTCCACATTCTCAAATGTGCAGTTAGGTGTTAGTGTGGTAGGCCACTGTTAACAAGACGCATTTAAAAACTTTCTGTCAACAAGAATACACACACGCTCATCTGGGCATCTGATAGCTGCAGTGTGTTAACAGTAGATTTACGAAGAAATATGTAAGTATACGCCATTATTTGAAAGAATGAGAATTACACGCCTCTGAACGCCTGTAAAAATTAGAAGTCTGTGAACATATCATTCCATGAATAAAACTCAGCAAAAATCCGCTCAAAATAACAGTGTCCGTTTCTGTCATCTTGCTCGTGCAGTCTGAAACCCCCAAACCCTCGGATCCCACGAGTCTACTGTTGAATGGTGCGTTAGTTTCAACCTTACTATCTCATTATCCACTGAACCTTCCGTTAAGCTGCATTCACGTAAACGGAGGGATTTACAGTACGTGTTCGTCACATCGGTACCTACATTAAAACGAAAATTCGTCATACGGTTCAGAAATGAACTCGTGCTCTAATCAGGGCGCGGAAAATGCACGCGGAAAGTGACGGTTGGACATGAGCTGGCAGTTGGGGTCGGCGAAGTTGATGGCGGTGCGTGGGTGTTGGTGTCGATGAGCGTGGGGGTCGGAAGAGTAAAACGGGTCCGCGGGGGCCGAAGGGAGGCTGGGAGAGGAACGCTGTGCGCGTTGAGGCGCGGGGGTGGCCAGGGGTAAGAGACGGGCTGGAAGGGGTTGGCCTCTCGGATTGCAAGCGCCGAGGTCGCGAGGTCGTTGACCGGCGAGGGTGGCACTCACCCTAACTAGGCCAACGGATCTCTCTTTCCACCCTTCTGTTTCACCCCTCCGTGCTCGCCACCCTTCGCCACGGACGGTCCATGCTTCTGCTATTTTCGCGGGACCACTCGACACGGATATATACCGCGCACGTTTGGCGGGATAATTTACGTTATTGAGGCCGTTCCACCCGCCGCGATGAGATTGTGACGCGTTGCCCAGGCGCTCCGACGAAAAAGTGCTTGTGCATTAGCGCGACGAAACGAGTGGGGGGGGGGGGGGGGGGGGGGGCAGTTTATATAGGACGACGCTATCTGAGCACGGCTGATGACGGACAGGATTTTTATCAATACGGTACCGCTGATGGTATCGCCGCGACGATAGTGGCTGCGTGAATTTTTAGGCGCGTTTTTGCGTGCAGAATTTCTATTATAACAGGTGCAGAGACGATCGCGTTCCTTTGAGCGACGATGATTTTTTGTTCGTTGCAAAGGTTTTGGATAAGTAATGAAACAGGAGTGTGGCTGAAAAAATGTCATGCAATCGTCTGTAACGAAGTGCTGTGCTTTGTGTAGCCGTCGCCGCCTCAGATTAACGAAACGTTGAATTTAGCCGAGCCCATTCTAGCTTCCAAGTATCCACATTAAACGCGCCACCGTAGTATCCACATAGAGCGGCCCACTTCTCCGCCATCTCCGTGAAACACTCACTCTCGGCGCCTATTACGAATCGCAAACAATATCGCGGAGCCAGAGAAATCCTTGGGACATAACTGTTCCCGGGTCGTTAGTGGCTCCAGCCACCGTGGATCGCATTCGAAGTCATGCAATTAAATCTGTGGCGATAAAATGAGACGACAGCATCGTCACCGGGCTAAGCTAGGCGCCCAAAGAAAAGCGGCGGGTAAGACGAACGAGACTAAATGGAATTTAACGTTTCGCCGTACAAACGTAAAAGACCAACGAAGAAAGATCGGTTCAACCGGAACCGGCGTGGAAAACAGCAGCACGCCTTTCATTAAGAAGCTTCACGTAGTGGCTCCTGATTTGAAACAAAGTAGAAGTTCAAATATCTTAATCTGGTTGAAGTAATGTGTTGTCAACAAAAGTTAATTTATTTATTGTTGGTTACGTTTTCGGTATGATCTTGGAAATGATTAGTGTTATATTGTTATACTGTAAAGTATTAGTACTACAAAGTTCTGCTACTATAAAGTTGTTGGTACAGTTAAGTACTAAGCGTTTACTCTTTGTTAACAGCACACATCTACTATCAAAATATTATATATTGATAATATTCAATTATACCGTTATTAGCCACGGTTACTGCAATACATTATATAGTATATAACCAAGCGATGCACTTTTCACGTTACCTTCCCGAAGACGCGACTCACCGACTAATAAACCTGTACAAGAGCTCAAAGAATCTTAAACAACTGGCTCTAATCGTAGAAAGCATTGCGCTTCCACATAAAAACAAAGTTGCATTGAATAAAAACTTTCCGTTATCGATCCCGCGTATAAGTACTGATCGTAAAATCATTCGTATAAAAATGCACGGGGAACGTTGTTAATATGAAATCCTACGCGGACGTAGAGAAACGTGCAGGGGCGACAGGTTGGAGGAAATGCTATACTTAGCGGCTGACTGGGGGTGGCAATACCAGGGCTGGTGGGTCAGGGGCCGTTGCCCTCGAGGCTGCTGCCCCTCGACACCCCCACACTACCTTGTCCCCTGACTCCTCGCTCTCTTTGCCCACGTTCTACTCCCTCACCTTTCGCCCCCTGCGCCTGCCACCCCTGGCAGCTCAAGTACGAGGGTTGGCGGGCCGCGAGTAATCGTTTGGGCTCGTTTGAATTACCGTGAAATAGCTACGCTTCGTGAGATCGCCCCCTCAGCCACGAATACTGGATCCTGGCGAGGCAATTCAGCGCGGATGCAAAATACGAGGCGACGGTGGAAGTGACTGAAACTGTCGCGATTTTACGATGAAGCGAATTTTCGGTACATCAGTTGTGACATGCAAGAGATGCGTTTTTTCAGGGAAATGAATAAAGTGCAAGGGTACACTGGAATGAAGAGATGTATTGTAATGGAGAGGATCTTGATAGGTTTGGTTTGGCAAGATAAGGGTGCTGATATACAAACAAGTTTACGTGAAATTAATAAACTACAATAGCACAGTAACACAAGTATATAGAGTATTATGTGGAGGGTATTAAGAGTTTTGCTATGGCAAGATTGGAGGTGCTGATATTCAATCAGCCCAAACCATCTATGTGAAATCAGCAAATTACAAGAACCCAGTAGAATGAAGATATAACGCAATGTGAAAGATATCGATAATTTTGCTTTGGCAAGATAAGGGTTTCGGCCCAAACCGCCTACATGAAATCAACAGCATCAGTCAACGACGAAGGGAACCGGGGTCGAGAAAGTCCATTGAGAGTGAAAGAGAGAAATAAAAGGAGCGCGCGGTAGTGCGCGCACGTGCGACCTGACCAGCGGGAAAAGAGGCTTCGCTGATAAAATAAAGGAGGCTAATAGGATGTGGATATAGTGGCTGACGGGTAGAAGGCAGGACAAGCGGCGGACCTAAATGGATGACGTAGATAAATTGGGCAAGAGCGAGAGAGAGAAAGAGAGCGACAGATAGAGATGAATAGAAATTGAAAGATGTAGAGATCGGAAAGAAAAGAGTCGAGATCGCTGGTATTTCCCTTTCATTGGCATCCGGACGGACCGCCTTCGTTGTCGCCGCAACTTCCTGGCCGGACCACTCTTACTTTCTTCTCGTCGAACCGTGACTCAGTCGATCCACAGGATCGGCAGCCGGCACGATGCGAACTCGTAGGAGCGGCCATACGAAAAAGTAGCCTTACGCGCCATACAATTAACTCTGCACATTACGTAACCGCTTCAACTTTATTATCTGCGTAACAAGTTCCCGCGCTAAGAAGATAGGCCGTGTAATAAACGGCGATGAACGATCGTCCGCCAAAAAAATCCCTAAATCACTAGTCGACTACAAAGACACCACGCTCATATCAAAACCGCCAAACGGGGTCGTGCTTTTTGCCTCCGAATGAAAATCATCTCTCTCCGTCCCTACTCATGAAATGCGGGACATCCTGACGCATGCGCCCGACCGAACGCTTTCGAATTCTGCACAGCGAATCTACGTACGCGTCCGCGGCACATAAAGACACAGTGCGCGGCGGGGCGGGGGCGGAAAAATCAGATTTTTGCCACTCGTTCGGCGAGCGCGACCGAGCAAAAGAAGCGAACGTGCGCTTGCTCGATAAGAGTCCAAGCGCGCGAACGATAAGAGCACCGACACGGTTCGAGGTTGTTCACCTTGGCGTGGCAGAGCCGTCGCGTGTGTGTCCGCGTGTGTGTGCGCGGCGTGAGAAGGCGAGATGCGAAGGAAAGAGCGGGAGCGCTCGGGAGAAAAAGGGAGCGAGAGCGAGAGAGCGAGAGACAAAGCACGAAGATGCGGGGGCGGAGGGGCAGATCGTACTCTTATCGGGCTTCTCGTCGGTTTGGCTTGTGGCGTAGGGACGTTGCGAGATTAGAACGACCCCGAGAGCAAGCCCGGAGAGTCGACGAACCGGCCTCTGATTGGGCGATGTCGAGTCAACGCTCCGCTCAGGTGGTGGAGGGAAAGGGGCGGGAGGGTGGACTGGGAGAGGACACAGCGCATCAATCGATGTCACTGGGGACCGGGAGGAGGCCAGGCCAATGCCCGCGCGCCTTGCTTTTGAGGTTAGCCAGTCGTCGTAGTTGTACTCGACGGCGCAATTAGAAAATGCCCGACCGCTCCGATCGCAGCGTACTACCGCCTCGACTATTTCGACATACGCTTTCTCTCCTACCCGAGCCTCGCGCGCTGAGGCACTCTCGATCTTGCCGCGCTCTCGCTTTTCTCCGGGACACGTCTTTCTCCGGACGTGGACCGCGCGACATGCGTGTCCTCGATCAGCCCGCTGACGCAATGTCCTGAATTTCGTGCTGCCCATTTCCGGTGTGGGTTCTTCGGGGTCCCGAGGTCGGCGAAAGATGGGCGCGAAGGTGTCGGGGGTTTTCCTATTTTGCGAACAGCGGAGGAATTCCTTGAGAGGCGCGGTGCCTGACGCGCGTCAACTGATACGATTGAAGTCGTAATAGTCGCTTGAACCGCGATAGCTGAGGACAGCGAGCACCCGGTCTTTAGAAGCGTTTATGTAACTATCAACGGCCTGGCCTTCTGCGAGTTGTACGGGCATTGTAACGATTTACATAATTTTCCATAGTAAATGTTTCGAACGGATCGAGAAAATCGGCATGCTGCTATGTGCCTGCGACGGCATTCAGTTTTCTTGAAGTTCCGAGAGCGGTACAATGGAGGGCAATGTCTGCGGCGTGACTAGTGGAAACGGACGGTTACTGTCCGGCCGACCGACCCACCCCGTAGTTACGCACCGTGCGGCAGGTCAGTGATCCGGATGACGGATGCAACGGGGGAAAAAGAGGATCTCGTGGTCGGTGCCGGGTGAAACGGTGAAAGCATTCCACGCGGCGAGTAAGGAGAAGCGAGAGTGATCCACGGTCCAGTGACTTGGCTAGCGCACTTTCACCGAAGATGGGACGGAAAGCCGGTCTCGTGTCGAGGGAAGGGAATCAGCGGGATGCGATGTATGCGCGAGCGAGAAACAGTATGAAGACCCGCGGGAGGACAGAAAAAGCACCGCAATAGGATCGCAACCGTAGGTAGTCCATACGTAATTCACTATCGTGCGTTACGTAACAGGCCTACGCCAGCGATGAGAGTTCTCAGCGACGCCATTGCGTTCGCCATACCGTCAGCGTCGTCATTCGCGAAACACACCGCATCAACCCCTGGCGTGTACCAACGCAAGGGTGTGAAGATTTGTCAAAAATCGGTAGTGCGCCGCCACGTTCGAGTGCGCGCAAAGAAGAAAACGCAACGAGAGGCTCGCCGAGAAAATCCACGAGAGAAAGAGCTATCCACAAACACGCAGATCTCTCCGGTCGGAGGGTGTGAGCTGGTGTTGGTGACCTTCGATGGTGGCCGTAGGTGGGGACTGGCTCTACAACGTGGAGGGAACGCGAGGTTGGAGGAGAGTTCGAGGGAACAGGAGGGAGACCCAGTTCGAGTTTGTTGAACCGGCCCGTCAGCGATTGGCCACACGAGTCGCGGAGTTCACCCGCGGCTCTGCTTTCAGAAGCGGGGGACGCGCGGAGGGGCGCGCGGCTCGGTTAATTTCATCTTGCCCCAGTTACGGGCCAGGCAGGGTGAACGAACTAGCCTCGCGCCAAGGCCCCGTCGACCTACTTTCCTGCGCGCGGACTACTGCGAGGGAGTGAGAACGCAACACACCGACG
Organism: Cryptocheilus praepositus; assembly: GCA_033815515.1. NCBI lineage: Eukaryota > Metazoa > Arthropoda > Insecta > Hymenoptera > Pompilidae > Cryptocheilus > Cryptocheilus praepositus. The sequence goes on along the minus strand of JAWWQZ010000256.1, from coordinate 4,675,266 downwards.
GTGTGTACCCCGGATAGTGGGGGCCACAGAGTGTGTGCGTACAATGTGCACGCGCGCACATTCAGTGTATGTGTGCAATACGCGCGGATACGTGGACGCGAGAGAATGAAAAGAGACGGGGGCGAGTGAGACGGGGCTATGTGGAAACATTGGAATCTCTTTTTTCTCCGTCACTCTATTTTTCTCGCCGTCTCGCTCCGACGAGCGGAGGACACGAGGGTGGGAGCCCCACGGGAGGCTCGCGCACTATCTAGGCTAGGAGCGAGCGTCGCGAGCAAAAAGACACGCGGAGGGGGGGTCGACGGCGGGGGTGGGGGGAGAAAAATTGCCGGAGCGCCGAGTGGAAGGCCGCCGCCGTCGACCGAGGGCAACGAACTAGCCTCGTCCCGGGCCCCGCGACCTACATTCCAGCCATGCTGGAAAGTGAAACCGCCTCTTTCTCTATTCCTTCCTACCTGAAGCGTGCCCCGTGCATAGGTTAGGAATGTTTTTGCCCCGTGCTCCGTTAGACACCGCCTCTACGGCTATGGTAAACACGTTGGACGGAGTCTTTGGTACCCTACGGCGTTTACTCTCCCTTTCTTTCAACGTTGCCGCGCGTATCCTGCTCTAGCCGCGGCACGTTTCCCTTGCGCCTGTCCCTGCCCTAGTTCGCCGTCGCGTTTTCGCCGATACTCTATCCAACAACCTTACGCCTTCGCCGAAGAGTCCGTTATCGGACCTCCGGCGTCCGGTGCCGTCGGCAGCAACGACGTCGCGACTCTCGCACGAGTCACCCCACGTCAACCCCGCATCATCCCGTAACCTCCGATACACTATTAGCCTACTACGCTTACCAGCTAACACACGACCGAGGAGATTCTCGCTGTCCTGCCTGTAGCAGCCAGGAGTCGGTTGTTGTTGCGCTCCCTGCTGCTGCGCGGCCTGGTCCTTCTGATCGTTCTCCAGGCCCTCGCCGGACAATGACAGGATGTCACCCGCTGGCTGTTGCTCCTCGGCCGCACTGCCGCGAGGCTTAAACTTTTGCACGGTCATCGCCTCCGGCTGCACTTCCGTCCACCTGTCTGTATTCGGCACCCTCTGCTCTTCGTCGCGTCAAACGTCACGCCAGCAGTTCTCTCGGTTCTTTGTCATCGACCCCCGTTGCCAGTGTAAACAAGTCACGGCTACTTGCCCTTATCATACCACGACCGAACTCTCCGCTGTCTTTCGACGCGACCGCACAAACCTGCCGAAAGCTGATCGTAGCACTCAAGGATCCTGTCCTGCAGCCGCGTACGATGTTCGTTTGTCACGCGTCTGACACAAACGCACTGTCGATCGTTCTTTTCGCTGGCAGCGTTTACGCAAATTTGACTAAGCACACAGACACACGACACTGGAGCCGCGAGGTACGAGAGCGAGCGAGCTGTTGCTTTCACGCGACCGCGTGGCTCTCGGCGTACCTGCAAATCGGAGCTTGGCTCGTCGTTGTTAGTAGTCGGTGTGTTGTGTGTGGCGTGCGATGCGGTGCGCGAGTGAATTCGCCGCGGCGTGGCGGGCCGCGAGATCGACGCGCATGCGCTAACTGTTCTCCATTTACAGCGGCGTGCTTCGCGATCGAGTGGCCCTGGTCCTCGGGACCAGAACGCGCAGAGGGATGCTAGATCCCGTCGATGAGAGCGAACGCGGATGAGTCAATCGCCGTGCTTGCGCGAGGAAACGCGCGGCGAAACGGTGCGAACTTCGCAGAATGCTGAAGCCTGCTGATAGGCAGATACGGTGGGGCAAGATGCACTTCGGTAGACGTTAGATCCGTGCGCGATGCCGCAGCCTTGAGACATTTTATGCGGATGCAATACTATGATAGTTTTGCGTCAGGCGGTAAAGTATGAAAGAAGTAACGAACAGAAGAGTTATTGAAGAACGCCTTGGCGTTGGATGTAGGATCTTTCAAGGCATGATTAATTGCGGAATATTAGTTATATACTATACTATATATATTGCAATAGTTTGGCGTCAGGCGGCAAACTGTAAAAAAAGGTACCAAACAGCGAAGTTATTCAGAAACACTTCAGCATTGGATGAAGGACTTACGAGTCTCAGTTAATTGCGGAACATTATTGTATACTGTACTATATATATGCTGTAATAGTTTAGGTTTGGGTGGCAAAGTATGAAAGAAATACCGAACAGTGAAATTATTGAAGAAAGCTTTAGCGTTAGAAGAAGGATCTTACTAGTTACGGTTAATCATGGGATGTTAATTGAGATGTTCTATTTGTCCAGGGTCCTAACAGTCAACGACCTCGTCGGCGTTTGGTCATTTCGCAACTGTTTTCTTTTTCGCCAGTAAAGAGGCCCGGACGGGCACGGGATCGAATAGTTGATAAGCGAGCGTTTCGGTCGTTATCGAATGATTAAGGTCGCGATCGTATCCTCGCGAACGAACGAAGCCGTTCCTACGGGCCAATTGGCACAGTTGACCCGTCATTAGGATCAAGGATTTTTGTCGATAGCGGCACAAGCGCCACCAACCAGCCGGTTTCATTGTGCGTGAACGCATGCATGTTAAGATTTAGAGATCAAATCATCGGCAAGTTCATAGGAATACAAGAGCGAAACGTGTAAAGTTGCGTTGCTGCTAAACTCAGATGGTATTAAGATAAAATTGTTAGACATTCAATGTACTTTTTGCGTTTAACAGAAACTAATAACAATACATGTGTTTTGTAGCAATTTTATTGTGTATGTATTCCCGCCAGTGCACGCGCCATGTTTCTTTCCAATGCCCAAGCGGTGAAACTCGAAAACTGCACATGGCATGCGCTACTGCCGTAATCAATGAACACGTGGTCATTCTTGGTAATATAGACAATGTCTGTGATAAAATATCTTACTCCGATTGTTGCGATTTAATAATGTTGCAAATTTCCATTCATTCATGCAATTCAAATTCGTTGCAATCGGTGAATATATGGACGTTCATAGTAATAAACACAATGTCTGTGATAAAATATTTTACTCCTATCTTTATGTATACAATTAAATTTGCAACATCACTAAATATAATATTTTTATCGGCTACTATAAAGACCAGCGTAAGACAATCCAAACATTATACTGAAAGTTGTATAAATTCTCCTCCTTATCCGCATAATAGTATCCAGGCAATTTCTAAATTCCTTTGGTACTCCAATCCCAAAATATTCCACATATCCATCTCTCTTTCCATATCACCTTGTCCTCGTTTCCAACCCCACCATATAGCAATTACATTCTAAGTGGGGACAATATCCGAAACCTTCATGGAAACTGTACATCGATTTTTCGGTAGTACACTTTCGACATCAAAGTGTTTACAAGCCGCCTAAACTATTATTGTTATTTTTCCAATAAACCTGTGATGTTAAAAAGTTGGACACTTGCTTGATCCTAAAAGTTTACAATCTTGCAATAAACTCTACAAACCGCCCGGCAACTAAAATTTCAAGCCTCACTAACTGTCATCGGCTCGTTTACGGATTCCCGCCCGCGTACGTAACAGAAATGTTGCGCACGCATCGAGAAAGCTGAATGAACATCCCACTTACACAGGCTTGATCCTAAAAATCTGTGATTTTCCAATAAATTCTACAGACCGCCCAACAAATAACATTTCAAGCCCCACTAATTGTCATCGTGTTCATTTACGGATCCCAACCTACGTACATAACAGAATTTTTGCGCGCGCATCGAGAAAGCTGAATGAACATCACAAGCTCGATCCTAAAAATCTGCAATTACCCAATAAACCCCACGGACCGTTCGACGAATAAAATGTCAACCCCACCAATTATCATGGTGTCCGTTTACGGATTTCCGGCCGCGTGCGCAACAGAAATTTTGCGCATGCAACGAGAAAGCTGAATGAACGTCCACTGACAGACGGCACTGTGACAACGTGATGCACAATGATGGAATATAGTGCGTTCCCCTGCCAGGCCGTCGTTGACTCACCAACACTCCGAGAGTGAAAGCCGTTTAACCCTCGCTCGGTTGTGTCACGTGCGTGTTCCACACGCAGCCGCGTGTGAACACACGCAGAGGCGAACACGGTGAATAAACGAGCGAGCACGTGGGGTTACGTCTACGGAAAATACAAGTTGGATCACAGGTGAGTGGTAGTACCACCGTGGCGCACGGCCATGGAGAAGTAGGAGGACGCCGAGTCGAAGAGGGGGAGGACCTGGCACGAACTAAACGCGTTCCGAACACGACCTAACCTACCCCAACTACAAACGTCGAATATGGTCACGTGGGGAGACCGGCGAGGAATTTCTAAGCAGGCCGCTAGATTCGATAGACGGAGACTTCGCGTTCAATCTGGTCACACCTGGTACCGTTGCGATAGGAGTGATGAGCCAGTGATCTCAGTGCCAGCGCACTCGTGATGTACCGTTGTGGCGGTAGCCCGTTTCTTCGAGTGGTTTCACTGGGAACCGCGCGGAAAGGCGGGAGAATGGATGATTGCGAATGCTGGTGGTAGAGAATTTAGGCTAGTCGTTTGATGGGCACCGACCATTGCGTTCATATGTTTGAAATTGACACTTTCGAGAAATCTGAGGCTTCGATACTCGGTATATGCATTTAGCAAAGAAGTCAAGTTTTGGGTGCATTGAATAAAGTTCGAAAAGAGTTGAGAAGTTTGTTTAACGGATACTGATCAATTCATTATTGTATTTATTGAAAATAATTTAGAAATTTACTTGCCGGGTTCCGGGCAATTCGATAATATGTGCGAAGTTTGCTGTTCAAAGAAATCTGATGTTTTGATACTTGGCACTTTATCACAGAAGTGCACAAATTTACTACTAGCATATCGGAAATGCGTTAGATACATTTTTCGAAAGAATTTAGAAATGTATGAATACGACTACTAAGATTAAACTTTCGTAATACTTCAATAAAGGCACGCACTCAGTTTCAAAATTCGAAGTCTTGTTTTCTATAGATTTACATAGACTTATTTATGTTAAATGAAGCTACAACGAAAAAAAAGCTTTGAATTATTAAATAATCACCATCTTATAAGAGTATTAATAAGATTTCACCATAAATAAGATTTCACTGATTTTACATTTCTTTGTTCATCAAATCTATATAAGTTCATATATGGACATATCTATGTTAAATTAACTTCAACTTGCTTCTCATAGAAGGTTTAAATAAACAAAACAACTTTCATTATTATTATATCGCTCCCCGCAAATACCTGTCCGCTGCGTCTGACGGTGGTTTTATTATATGGTAGTACTACTTCATATTCATTGACTTGTCTTCCGACGATTGCGTCTTCGCCGTTGTGGAAATTTTTGTCAAAGGCAACTTTCTCCGTCCAAAACTGGTCCGAAGTACCTTTGTGTCGGGTTCGAAGGGAAAATTTATCGTGGGTAGAGCTGTGGCGAGCGTGTAATCGACCCTGGCGGCCTTTACCTGTGGGCACCTGTTGGTCAACTCGGGCACCCCGCGGTTTTCCGGTTAAAATGAAAAGCAGATTTGGTCATGTCCTTCGACCATCGCCATTATCGTTGCGTCCCAAAAGTTGAGGACTTTTGTCAAAAGTTTTATAATGCGCGCCACCAAAGGTTTCTATGCCAAGACGTTTGTTTGATAAGTTTATTCTTCTGCTAATGTATTAATACCTTCCGTATTCTAAGTATTATTTCAAAGTGTTTTAATTATTTTAAATATTTGAGGCATTCCGATAATTTATGATTACCATCGAAGTGACAGTCTCCGGTCATAAGTGACCAACGTGTTAACGATAGATTTGCGGACAAATTAGTGGGTATACGATATTATTCGGATAAATATGCCGGTACATCACGTACGGATTTCGAAAATTAGAAACCTGAGGAGGAAATGAATTGTGGCATATATTGATATTATTCCTTTAATAAGCCAGCGAAAGATGCTGTAAGACGATAGTAATAATTTCTGCAATTTTGCTCGTGAAATTCGAAAGTCGTCGATGTGTTAAAAGTGAGGCTTATTTTGCGTGAAGGAAAGAAACTCTACTGAGCGGTGAATTCACATTCATATTCATGAAATAGTACATATATATCATAATGCCTTACGATCGAAGATGTCGCGGTAGTCGCTTACAAATCATTCCTCTCTCAAAAATTCTCCAATTATAGCGTACTTCTACATCACATGCGAATCAAAAAATAATTAACATCAACAGAATATCGGGAAATTCTTAAGAGTGAGAAAATCGGAACAACCTGCAAAACAATGTGCGAAAAAATGATCAGATTGATTTGAGTTTTCAGTAGCGACATAACGTTTATATATCTTGTTTTTGCTCCATTCGTAATATAAATCGTTTTGTTAACCATTTTAACGTGTTCCACTTATTACCACACACGGACACCATGATTTCATTGGGTGTGAAGTGTCTCCGAACGCACACCAATGCTATAATTGTTTGGACGGCAAATGCTATGGGGACAGTTGCATTCTCCTCAGGTAGACAATTTACGACAGTCGAGAATGAAGCGGCCAAATTTTACGACTGCGGTTTTCCCGCACTCTTCATGCCTTGAGCAGTCATAAATTTCGACGAACGGTGTCTTCGTTACCCCTAAATCATTCGGGCCAAGGATGCGAAGGGCGAGTTTTCGTCGAACGTCAAGGATTCCGGACAACTAGTCACTCTAAGCCTAAAACGCCCAGCGCGGGCTCGAGTGCGTTTCTGTGCCTTTGTGTTATTTTGTTTCGTGTCGAAACGGCCTGAATTCTACCGTGACACACTGAACGGCCTACATACATTCGGCCGCGATAATTCGCATTGCAATTTTTCGTGCGATTTACACGCTGCCGAGTGGTATATGAGGGTATGTACGAATTTTCTGTCTCGTCAGCGATTAAAGACGAGCCGTTTGCGCGTTGCAAAATCGTCCGTAGAAACCGTGCCAGTGGGCTATAGCGAGCAGCAAGACGTATGTACGCGTCTTGTTCCAGGTATTACGGGACCGTGGCTCACTTTCGTGATGATTGGTCGGTGGCGTAACGCGTGAAGAATCGGTGACAGATCCAGAAAATGCAAAAAGTATTTTGCCGTATATACACCTGTGTATTGGCTGGTGAGGAAAGTAATTCTATTTTCCCATGAATTCCGTTCGTTTTCTTTTTAAATACATTATGCGTAGCAGTGAGTGTAAGTCTTATATTCTATTTAAATTCAGTGTATAAATCTTAAAATGTCCACCCTATGTTTTTGCAAAGCCAAAGATAAAAGATTGTGTCATCTGCTGTGAATAATATAGCAATGAAAGAGGAGGAATCGTACAGAAAGTGAAAGAAACAAAAGTAACGCTTTCACATGATTTCTACAATAACACATCAGATACTTATCATGTACCGTTGAATATCCTTTCAAACACTAAGGCTGCACAAGCCACCTCTATTAAGATCTTTCGCAATTAGTCAGTACAATCCACAGTGGCAGTGAACGTGTTAAAGACGTAAGGACACCCGACATAGCTGGCTCGATGCGTTTTTGTTGATCTTTCCCTGACTTTCTCTGTCGCAGGACATAAATGCGGGGGCAACCTGTTGGTGAAAAATTGTGGGTACACGGTGGGTAGTTGTTGCGCGGCGGAGAAAAGGCCGAAGTCCCACGCGTACCCCGGCAGCCAGGCACGTTGCACGAACGAACGTATCTATTCTAGCCCGTTGCATATCTCAGCGCGACCATTGTCTCGATGCAAGTAGGCCTGCATCAGAATGCAATAAAATTCTCCCCTTCCCTCGCCGCCCTGCCGTGTTCCCCTTCGATCCCGGCACGTGGGCCGCTCGATATTTTCTCCATAACGCTCGAAACGCGCAATTTTCACCTCTTAACGTCGGTAGAACACGTTGCGAACGATATAATGGTAAGTGAAAAATTGAACGTGGCGGTATGCATGCGTACATTGATGTTTATTGCATTTTAACAGTAGATTTGCCGGCATTTCGCGGGTAGCCGGAGAATTATGTAGGCGTAGGGCGTAGGGACCTGAAATTTGAAGCCTAAAGACGAAATAGGTGGGGTTATATAATTGTGTCAATTAAAAAACAGTTTACAAGTGAATTAGAAAATAATATTAAGATTTTCAATGATTTTGTTTGTGAATTTTGAATCTTGTAGAATTTTGACAGGTACTCAAAGAAATATGTAGGTATAAGACGTACAGAATTTTATCACTTGAAGCCTAAAGAGAAAATTAATTTAATTACGCATTCGCATTCATTAAAAGACACCTTCCTACTTATTTCAAAATTGGATATTAATCGCCCAAAACTGCAAGTTGAAACTACACATCGCAATGTCGTGAAATCATTACTGCGCGACGCCCAGAATTTCGATCTAGCCGCCGACCACCCATCGCGACGGCAGTTTCACTTTTCCCTTTTCCACAGTGCGCCTTAAGTCAGATTCGCGACGATAACAAAATCCCGGCTTACGGCATTCGCGGAGCCACGCCATGAAATTACCGCGGACCCATAAATCCGCCGGCGTATCGATCGATCGATAAATACCGGAGCCGGGCCGTGTTGCACCGCAGTGAAAACTCTTACGACAGCCGCGGCCGGCGTTTTAGTGGCGAGAACGACGGGTTGTCAGGCCGCGGGGTGAAAGAACTTTATCCGGTAGCGTAACGTCTACTACAGCGTAACGCGCCTTTGCAAATATGCCGTACATGCCTGTGTGCGAATCGCTGTATGCCGAGTACCCGCGTACAAATTCATCTACATGACTACATAGCCCGACGTGCGCGTATCTCAATGTGTATGCGCGCATAACTTCCATAGGTGTTGCGATGAACTTTTGACGCACGAGATCTCAGACGAGAGAGACTATAACTGCACTGAACGGTGATTTAGAAAAAATAATAAAGTAGAATGTCGTTCTTGTAAAAGAAGCTGGAGTCGTGTATCAATGTGATTAAAGAAAAAAGTAACAAAATGGAATATCGTAAAAGTGCTTCGAGTTATTTTCAATATTTCAAGATGCTTATACCCATTAATCTTTTCTCACATCATTTCTATATGAGAAAAACCAAATTTACGAATAAATTAGATTAAAAAAATATGATCGAAACGCTTTGACTTGCATTAACGCTTCAAGATACGATGAAAAACATTTCTGTGTCTGTTGAAGTACTAAGAAACGTAACGCTTTCGGTTCCACCATGTCCCGAGATAAAATATTGTGCGTGGGACGTTGTACATGCGCCCGATAAATACATAATGATTCGACGTCGTCGCGTACGTGTTCGGATACGTGTGCGAGAGTCGCGTTACGCGTAGCGCAACGTTACGAAGTCCCTTCTTACGGTTTCCGCACTTTCGGCCTAGTTTCGCCTCAGATCTTTAGACGCCGTTATCTCGACGTCACTTATGTGAGCCCGAACGTTTCTGCGCGTCACGGTGCAGCACGATACGTTCGGCGGTTCGTCAACTCGCGATTTCATAAGAGTCCGTATCACTTTCCTATTGGGCAATTAGCGCGCCGTCTGGCTTTGGTCATCGTCTGTATTTCCTTGCTCTATCCTATTCCGGGTAGCCGATTATGATTTCAACGACTACCGCCGCTTTTGGTCGCGTAGCTATTAATCACCTTAGGAAAAAATTGGAAATGACTATTACAAATTACGTTTTTGTAGAATAAACTGATCACTCCGAAAACGTGGTGTTTTGATACGGTCAAAACATATAGTATGCGTATGTAATTCTTTGCGGTAGCATTTAATTTTCTTTGTTATGTTTTTACAGTAGAAAATAATAGTGTCGAAATTTGCATTCAGATAAACAAATCAGAACTTCACAATTCTCTTATGTGGCAAATACATTTTTTTCTTCACGTAAAATAAGATATCCTTTATAGCAAAACATATTCTCCAATATGTTTCTAGAAGACACACCAACAAATATTAAAAACTACATATTTCCCAATCTAATTCTAGATGGCCTCTAGAAAAGCATTAGAACCGCATATCTCCCAATATACTTTTAGATGACCACCAGAAGATCGTCAGGTACCGATCCGCCTCACGTCTTATTTCGCCTGCACCGGAAACCACCAGACCCCCATTGCGCAAGTTCCGGACAATTTCGTGCACAACATATCACTCGGCCAGCGCATTCGCCTTTCATTAACTCCGCTCGTCTAATCCGGTTCTATCTATAAGACGGGTCCAGCTACAAAACTATCTGGCGGCTCTTAATTTTAGTCCGCCGCTAATTTAAAGCGGCGCCTCTGAAAGTTGGCGTTGTACGACAACCCCGAAGAATGCCGCCCTCTCGGGCGTGCGCGGATATAGATGCATGTTCGAGAAGAGACAGGCAGATCGTCGTGGACGCAATTGGCCAAGAGGTCTAAGTGGAATGTGCGCTGGTCAGCGACTCCCAACGTCCGCGGATTCGCTTCGCTAACTCAACTGGTTCAAACTCGCGCGCTCTTACTCTTAACACATTGTACTCCGGCTAAATAATAGTCGCTGTAAGCCTGAGCGCAATCATTCACGTTAGACGTATACGGGAATGGGTAGCTGACGACATTAAAAACCTTAGGTTTTCTTTCCCAAGAAATTCAAAGAACTTTGACTAGAAACTAGATTGCAGATTGCAATTTCACGGAGAACTGTTTAACGAATGAATGTACAATTTGTTTACATCGGTGATAAACGGGAATGATAGGTATTTTTGTAATGGCTGCGCAAGAATAATGAAGAATTGAAAACTGTTACGTTAATGATGATTTATGTTAGATTTATAAAAAAAAAAACATGATAATTATATACCGATCCTACGTGATGATCAGCTACTTGTATACATACCCACATTCCTACGTATTTCATATTACTTGATGTAATAGTCTTGATGTAACGATATGGTAGCTGGCGTTTTAAATTTGCAGTACGTCACAAATGCACTGCATCGATGACCTTTGAATTTCTTACTTCTACACCGAATGTCTTTTCTACTTTCGCTGGGCAATTTACCACTTAAAAAAACTACGCCTTAAATAGCAGTCGGCAAAAGTTTCACTATGTAATAATATGTGACGCAAACACCCAGCCACAATTTCCCATATCAATTTACATCAAAATTATTTATGCAGTACGGTTACGGCAACTTTTCTTTCTATATCCATGATCTTACGCACTTAATGCATTCTACATACGCAACACCTAGAATCCTTCGCACAAGCCGATCTCGACTATCGCGCGAACGTACACATTTTGCCGATAAAATATCGGATTTCGGCTGTTGGTATTCAGGTATTCAGATATTCATATATATTCCGGCGTGTGTGTCCGTAGGTGAACGCCCACACACGTTCAGCGAGATACGTACGCTCTAGCGTACGCCACAGCATTGTCGATTGAGAATGGCAGACAGTGGCGCGGATTGTGTAACGCGAAAATTGCGGCCCGTCGACAATATCGCTCACGAAGTATGCAGGACACGGGCGAGAAATGTGGAGAAATAGAAACGGTCGGCGAGCCGGCGCGACAATGAGAACACGTTGAAGAGCGTGCGTGCGAACTTCATGGGATCTGCGACTTCCGACTGTAGCCGGAAAGATTTCGAGTACTTTCGAAGATCGACCGATTTCCCCGAAAGCGCGCAGCCGAGTTCTGTCGACGCATAACTGATTGCAGTTAAATATGTTTGTACTCAATAGATTTTCATTTTTTTGGTCAGTGAATATAATTATAATTTTATACGTTGATTACCACGTCATCCATACGTAGGTGACAGACAACTTGCCACGCATTTGGAAGAGTTTTTACTAGTGACGGAGGTGTTCAGTAGTAACGTCACACACGACTATATATAAACGGTTATAAGTATTTTATGCGTTAATATTATAAAAGATAATAAAATAATTTTGGCGTTGCAGGACAGTTAAGGCCAAAAAATTAGTGCATTCGACCGTTTGGCATTACGGCAAGTGGAACGCATAGTTGAGCTTCGATGTGTGTAGCTTCGTTCGATCAAAGTAACATAAACCGCGGAACCCGTTATCACTGGCATACTTCGCCACGAGCGGCGATCTCTGGATTCTATCTGGATCGTGTCTGCATCCTCTGCGAACTGCGGAACAGCCGCACGCCTTTTGGCGATCGATCACTCAGCTCCTATCTCTCAAAAATCGGACGTCGACGAGATGAATCGCTTCTCCGACGCTCGCCCGGCGTCAGTCATTTCATTTTTCCACCTCCGCGCGACGTATCTCGCCTGGTTTCCAACTTTGTATGTGGGGTAGACTTTCCCGACCTGATCGTTCCAGTCAACCTACCTCGGCCAGCCTACTCCTACGGTATCCACTATGTTGCGAAAGAGGGACGAGACCCAGTTACCCACATTCTGCGCCAGATATCGGCAAGTAATTAAATAGTCGACGATTGTCCGCGACCCTCTCTATTCAGCGCCGCCCGTCTTTGTCACTCATTATTCATATTAGACGCGTTGGCGGTTGACAGAAACACCGTGCCTATCGTCGAGTGAATTTACGCACGCTGATACGCTGAATGGCGGAAAATGTTTTTCGATGTTCAGTGACAATGAATAGGCGGGAAACGGTTAATGAGTAATGGAGTGGTTCTGGATCACAACGACACTGACAAATTCATAATTGTTAATGAGATATGGACAATAATAAGCGAAAACCTGGAACAAAATGACAGGAAATAAGCCGAAAATGCGTAAAAATAGGTGAAAAATGTCAAATTTTTTTTTTGTTTCGGACCGATACCATTCGATAGAGGCTAATTTGCCCTGAAGATAGACCACTTTCCGCGCGCTGAACTCTTCATAGTTCCCGAGATATGACAATTTTAAGAAAACACAAAAAATTTTTTTTCAAAATTCCTAATCGCGATTAATCCTGCGTGATAGTGCGTCCAAAGAGCTTTAAAAAACCTATATTAGTTATAGGTTTTGTCCATTAGTTTAGACGGGACAGGGCCTTAAAGAAATCGAGAAAATCTTAAGGTATACCCCTTGCCATTTTTGCCAAAAAATGATGGGTCACCGATTTTATTGCAATTTTAACATATCAAAGGGGGTTCAAAATGACTCGGAAAAATGCAAGCCGCATCCCGAAATTCGCAATAGTTCCGGAGATACAGCCAAAAATGTATGGAAAAATCGTGAAAAACGAGCCTGAAAATGGGGTCAAAAATTAAAACCCATCCGATCGACTTGTAATTGTACCAAATGAAAAAGGGTATAAACAGAGTTAGAAAAATCGTAGCCGCGCTCAAAAATTCGAAATAGTTTCGGAGATATGACATAAAATAGATTCAGAAATCGAGATATAGCCAAAAAAGTGTGGCAAAATCGTGAATATTTCCCCAAACATTTTTCTATCCCCAACACGCAATATTCAACGGACGATATAACAGTGATTTGCATGTGTCAAAAAGTTGCTTTACTTACACCGGCTCAGTTAACTTTCCGAAAAACAATCAGATTAAAACGAGGGATGGCACACCCCACCGTTTCTCGGTCAACACCCGTCGGCATTTACGCCACTTCCATGACATTTCGCGGCCGATCCCGTGGGTAGAAAGCGAGCGTCGTGAATTCGCCGCGGAATTACGAGGAGCGACGACGGACAGGTCGTAAAGCGTCTAATATGCGGCGACGTTTATACTTGTCGTTTATGCATCCTTCATATGTCGTTCTCCGTGATGCACCTTATTCCTTTCCATTCGACTGTCCGCTTTGAGGGAACACTAAAAGATTGCGCATTATAGCTGAGAAAAATCTACGTAAACACATAACTTGTTCGGATGTCTGTTTCCTTAAGACCTGTCCAATCCATTGCAAGTAAAAGCGATGAGAAAAATGGAAAACTGCTGATCCGTTTAAAATGTATAAAACTTTGATGATGCTTGTTCAAACCTGCAACGTACATGGATAATTGTTTTGAACACGATCACATCCTCAAATGTACTAAGCTATGAAATTTTAATTTCATTTTGTACTCTATATAAATAAAGTTTTACGCAAAAATATAATTTGACTAGAGTAATTCTTTACGAAACCATACCATTTTATACGAAATCACGTGGTATTTACTGGGTCATGAAGAAACATATTCCCGCGCAAAGATTTCAATGCCCAGCGTTCTTTGGTAACACGTCTCATCGTCCGCAACAACCTGCCGGCTAATTTTCGAACTAATTGCAACGGGTCGTAATACATAATTTCATTTTACGGTCCACTATCTCTGCGGCAGTTAATAACTTTCGATGGTCTATAGGCCTTGCGACACGTAAACTCGGCACTTCGCTCGTATTTACGGTCGACAAATGCGTCTGGTGTAACTCTGACAATAACTTGCATTGCGGAAAGGAGTACTAATACGTTGGGATTTTGATTTACGCCCGGCGGCGGGTTGGAAAGCGCGATGCTATTGATTTACGGAAATTATTGACGTTGAATTTCTTCGCAGTTGCTACAGGGGGTGGGCTCGGTGCTTATTGCGCTAATACATAACTTCCCTCACCTACTCGGCGAATGGCGTTGCACAATTGCACGCGGCACGTTTCAATCCTTATACATTGCCCGCGTTTACGTGTCCGTCAGGACTTACATAAAAATAAACTGTAACCCATCAGTTAATTACTGCCTACACGTCTTCCGCGGGTTGTGCAACGTGCGTGGTACTGGAACAGAGTCGTAAACCCATATGGAAGCCGGGCAGTTGGCATTCTTACGTGAAAAGACTCGACACGGTACGAAGACAGGCGACCAAACGTTGTGAGGTAATTGGGAGGCTAACGCTGAAAATACAGTAATGCAGTAATCGGTTCCACGAAAACTGATCGTAAATGGAAACCACGTAAATGAAAGCATGAGAAGCAGTTTAAAATAAAAATTCGTTTCACATGCTTAAGTATATATTCAGCCCTTACTGACAAGAGAAAGAGAAAAATTCGGTAGTAAATTATGCATTGCAGAATTTCGAAACAACAGAAAAAATAAGTCTTATCGTGTGGCTCCGTTGACAATATTTGTCTGTTATACAGTTCAAAATATCAACATTTCTAAAAAGAAATATCGTGCTTGCAGAGGTTAACTAGTTAACTTCGTCTCAACGATTATAAGCTGTCTCCCCAACGTTCAGTTTTTTAGAATTCTACTTATTTCCACTGACAAAAAAAAAATAAAAATTCGATGGTAAATTATTCGCTACAGAGTGCCGAAATAAAAATAGAAATCTTACCCTATAGCTGCACTATTAATTCGTGGCTTTATTATACCATTGAAAATATGAAAATATACATACAAGAAAAACTTATCCTATGGCTGTGCTGTGAATACGCCTCCCTATTACACAGTTGCAAATTTAAAAATATATATATAAAAAAATGTATCGTGTGGCTG
This sequence comes from Cryptocheilus praepositus, assembly GCA_033815515.1. Lineage (NCBI taxonomy): Eukaryota > Metazoa > Arthropoda > Insecta > Hymenoptera > Pompilidae > Cryptocheilus > Cryptocheilus praepositus. Next base: position 4,659,852 of record JAWWQZ010000256.1, on the reverse strand, counting down.
CGCTGTTAATACGGGTCATTGTTATATAGTTGAAAATATGAAAGAATGTATAAAACAAAAATCGTGCTTCCGGCGGTTAAAGTGCATCCGCCTAAATGGCGGGACCACTGTGTTGCCGCGTAATCGAAGCGTAAACGTCCAAAAAGTGTAAGGCCATCTTTTGAAAGCTCTTTCACGCACTACGCTTGCCCACTTGCCCTCGTATTTTCCGCGACGACGCTCAGGCAAGCGATACAAATAGGCGATATGGCGAATCCGCCTCGAAATATTCCAACCCCTCTCTTTCTCGCAGCGAAACGAGCTCTCGACCGAGCCGCGTAATCGACCTCGCGAGAGGACGTTGCACTTTGACCGTATCTAATATAAGATACCGCGGCCAGATGCTCGCACGTACGTGAACAAGTGCGCGCGTCTGTGTGACTGTTAATGGCTGTTTGCAGTTACATCTGTGTGGCTTTTTCTGTAGCGACGACAGATAATTGGATAGACAAACTGATAGAGAGATCGATAAATACGCGGTGAGATAACTAGTATCTGTGGATATTTTCGGGCAGCCGAGAAGTTAAGCGTATGCACGTAAAATTGTAGGTACCCAAGTGTCAGCGAACAATAATAGAAGGATAATCATGACAGCTACGATGATTTTGAAGGGGAAATTAATTGGTTGTATTTATACCGATGACACGTGCCGGCGGGCGATAGTAATTCGGCAAAAAATTGGAGAGAAGGCAAAATTGTATTGGCAATTTGAAAATATTCATAGTAGACTGTGAAAGTATCTACATTAGCAATATAATTAGAAAAGTGCCATTTTTACCCGGTGGTGTATGTAGGTGTGCCGTATACATATCTCGGAAGAATGGCGTCGAAAAATAGAATCACCCGCAATAAATTGTCAGACACAAAGGAGATCTGTGGGCATCGAAACATGTAGAACGCCAACAGAAATACAAACAAATACAAATATACAAAATGCAAATACAAATACAAATATTGTCAGATACACGTAAATATACATTATCGTAATATTACCATAAGGAAATGTGAAATCTAATTTAAAGTAAACATTTCATTAGCACATGTTTAACCCGGTTGGCCAGTTGGTATATCTAGTGTTAATACTAGAATTACGAGATACATTGATTAACAACAAAACGGTTGGAATAAAATAAAATAAGACACGCAATGTGTCAAAGGAACATCTGCGAATAAGTTTCGTTTCCATTTTTTTCAAAATCACACCCAGTCTTTCCGTATCTCCTTAGATAGTCTAGTGCGAGGATGCAAAAGTACAGATATCCAGGCGCACGGGTCGGCCTTCAAGCAGCGAGTGCTAACAGGCCAACATCCCCCGGCAGGCCACGTTTGACGTCGGAGTCCGTGATCGAGCCGATTAGAAAAGGGAATTAATCGCCGGGGATCGTGTTTACCTGGGCGACCGTCGGTGACGAATGCATCGCGTATGCGATTTCGATGCAGCGGCCGGCACTGCCCCAGTGAGAGTGCATTCAACCCGACTTGCATGCCGAGGGCGTCCGACGCTCTCCGAGAACGGCCGAGGCTCGGGCTGACGTTGAATCGCGAATTCTTTCCCTCCGGATTTAGATCCCCGACTCCTGCAACCCTTGCAGCCCCTGCAACCCCTGCGAGTACCCTTGCTCAAGCAACATTGCGAACGACTCTACGGCCGCGCGTAAGCTGCTGGACACCTTCACCGACCGTCCCTTCGAGAGGGTTGATGCGCCAAGGATAGGGTGGGTACGATAAAATTGATTGAAGAAGTGATAACAACACAAAAGCCATGCATGTTAACCCCATATGCTTTTCTGTATGGACTCGCACTTCGCTTTTTATTCACACTTCAACAACCCTAGTTTCGCAAGGGTTGATGCGTGGAAGCTAGGGTAGAATAAAATTGATTGAGGAAGTGATGAAGACCAAAAGCGATACACATCGCCAGATACTCCTTTCTACCATTTTATATAATTCTTAAAAAATCCTACATATTCGCCGCCGTGCGGTTATCGATCACTTGCATTTTCACTAATATTATCTATTTATCGTACTGATTAGCTTCTTTCGTAATATTTTCAACAAATGCTCCACATTGTATGCCATGCACTTGCCAGTCACTTGCATTTTCACTACTATCATTTACCTACCCCCGGAATCATCTTTCTTCCTACCATTTTCCATGATTTTCAACAGATCCTACATATTGGTCACCGTGCAGTTGTCGGTCACTTGCGTTTTCGCGTTGGTTCGCGCCAGCCCACACTGCCGCGTCAGACGACAAACAGTTCCACAGTTCCCAGCGGAATTCCGCGAGAAACGGCAAAGTCGCGTCGGAGGACGTAACGTGACCGTTCCGCCGGCTGCGGCGATAAAGATAAAGACGAGATTAGAGATTCTTTTTACGCGCCAGGACGGCTTTCTCTGGCGAGAAAGAGCGAGAGCGCGCGCAGGGGAAGGGGAGGGGTGAGGCTGGATGCAGTTGCAGTTGCACTCGATTGCTAGGCGAATGACCGACCGACGATGACTATCGTGGGCGCGGCTAGAAAGTCATTGCAAAATGCTGATTATTTTCGGATCGCGATTGCGCCACGCGCCTGCCGCCTTTGTCGCCCAGGGTTCCATGTCCACTGGTGTCGACAGCCCGAAAATGGGCATGCGAAATTTTCTTTGAAATAAAGACGCCTGCAGACAGCTGACACTTAGAGTTTACAATAGGGTACAAGCCCTTTTTTAGAGGAAATGGAAATGGATTGAAAAATGAGTGAAGGTGATGTGTGCAGTGACGGAAACGTGACCAAATTGTGGCAAACTGTGAAGAGAACGTGAAGAAAATATATCGCAAATTTGACATATTCGTCAAAGTTCAGTAAAAGTGTTGAACAATTAAAATACGAACCCCACGTGCATTTGAAGTTCAGAATAAAAAATCACTCACACTGTCCAACTTTGCCATAGAGAACAGATTATTCCTGATGAAGGAACCTGTACGGTTCCGCAACATGTCGAGATGACGATAAATTCTACGTTTTAACCATAGAAAGGCGTATTACTTCAGAACATTATTACGTGACTGTAAAGTTACATCGGTCTATAGAGGGTTAAGATCGTAAGTTAGTTTTGCGATGAGTATGACCTGGGAATATTCAATATCGGCGGAGTTGAGAACTCGAGGTAACTGGGGCTCGAAATTAATCGAGACACTTTTCATTTGGCAATTAGGCAAGCGGCGACCTTGACACGCCGAGTTTAGTCGTTCCAGATCAGAAGACCCTCGCATCTTTGCCTCTCGGTGAGCGAGTAAGTTGCAAGATCTCGCTGAAAATATCGAGAGGTCAGCCCGAGAACGTCGATTAGTTAATGCGACGATGCGAGCATACGCGAAAAAATAATTTATTTAACCGTGAATTGTGTTTAGGAGCAACATTTTATGCGGCCTATATTATAAACTGATACCCTTTTTACTAGCTGTTTAGTTCAATTATTAAAACAATTTTTGCTCTACATATTTCGAAACCGCATAGCTTGTTGTCTGAATATAAAGTTGAAGGATGTTCTTGCAGTTGCTGGAAACCACCTCTCCGTCGATTGACCAAGAACTGTATAAATTTTAAACGGGACAAACGTTTTTCCTGTAGAGGATCTGAAAAATCTTAGGGAAATAAATATCCCGCAAATTGTTTGTAGTAACAATAAAAAATATCTTGGTATCTCCTCAGAAGGCCAGTTGAGTGGCGGGATTTAACACTGTAGCGTTCTCTGCATGTTGTCAGGCATTGATTCATTGGACCACGAAATCCGTGTTCGCCTGTCCTCCTGTTACATAGAAAAATCACTGCAGTCCTCAGACTGGCTTTCACCGAATTGCATAACTTTCGCTCGCCTCGTCTTTCTTCGGCGTTGTTCACGGGACTAAAGACATTACGCCGGAGATAAGATGTTACGCGTCTCGATGGCGAATAACTCGGGCACGTTGGCATTTGAAGCGAAAAGGAGCGTATGACAAAAGCCATGTAAGTCGGCGGTAGAAACCGACCGACAGCGCTGTAGGTGGTGAACGGTCTGAACGTACGCGGGAAGTCGAAGTTTCACTGGGAAGTTTATGCGCGTAGGAGAACGGTAGGTGGAAGGTGATTTCATGAAGTTGCGCGTAGAGAGATCGGGTAGTTATAACTTGAAAATCAGCACCAAATAGTATTATTCTTGCGATTATATTACGTCGGAAGGTGGCTAAATATTAACGTGATGTGGAAAGGTCCTAAGCGAAAAATGTCCAACTACCCCAAACGTTGAGGGATGCTAGACCTTGGGCGGAACTAAGATCCCACAGTTCTGTGCTTGTTTTGATCAGGATCCCGCGAAAGAATTGGGGTCAGGCACTACGAACTTTGGGTAAGCCGGAAGAGAAAATGGTGGTACTGAGGGACATGACTTAAGAGACTCGGAGGGAGAATATGTCAGATTAGTCTAGTACGACGATGTACAAAGCTCAAACATGTATGGATATGTTAATAACCATCACTTACAATGAGATGTGGTTGGTTGCGATTACTTTGGTCGTATATCGTAGGTTGGCCCTCGCAGTGACACGACTCCGCGAAATTTATGCATCGAAAAGTTTGAAATGTTCAGGTACCCCAAGGCGAATCAGGTCGCGTCGGGATCCCGGAAGATCCCAATGTTCGGATACCGATGAGTCTGAATCTAATTATACTAAAAAATGTGGAATTTTGAAACGACACAGTTAAAGAACGATATCCAATTGACAAATTATTAAAAAAAAACGTTAATTGGGGTTAGAAACGTTTGAGATCTCAATTCAATTCAATTTTGGATATCTGAACACTACGAATTCTAGGGATCCCGACTCGACCCAAGATGTCGGGTATTCGTATACCCCTGATAATTGTCGATTCAACTGTAATAATTGGCAAAAACATCGGATGCTCCCCACGCTCTTGCACTCGTTCAATGACGTTTTAAACGCATCGACCGTGGCAAGAAAATTCTGGACGTGAAATGATTTTGAAACGGCATGAATCGGACGACTGCTATTTTTCGCGCGATAGTGGACGCATATCCTCGAACGCCACGGACAGTGATGCAGGTCAGGATCTGACTCCTACGCGGATGCACCCACACATTTGCCATCGAGCGGCGCACGAGTGCGAAGGACTATTGCGTGCTCGATAAAAAGGAGTCTAAAAAAAGCGAGAGCGTTGCTCTCGCGCTAGGTACACACTTATACACGAAGCCAACATACACCGTGTCCGATAGTTCTTGACGTTACGCGTTGACTGGCTGTTTGGCGTGATGTTAAGCTCACCCAAACCTAGTAAAGGGCAATTATTTCCCATAACTTGTCCGTCCGTAGCTTGCCATATCTGCAATTTTCTATTCCTTCGTCTCGAACATTGTCTCTTTTTCCATCCATACCTACAGAATTTCTGAAACGTTCGTAATTTCCCTTTCTATCCATCCTTTCACAGCAAATAGGCATACCTTCAGAAGGAGACATTCAATGTCTTGCGACACTTTTACCTAACTGTCTACCTAATCATATCACTCGGATCCGTTCCACCTAAGGCCAAAAAAATAAATTAAGTGATTCTGAAATTCCAACCACAAAAAAACCGTATTATTTAAAATAATCTAATTTCGCTTCGATTATCGGTGACCACTGGCCGCCATTAACAAAAACACCTTCATCGCCACAAAATTCATTCTGTCACATTATACGCTTCGGCTAATGAAAATTCTTCGTGGCCTCACGTCGACGTACACCGACCACCTACAAACCTGGCACTGCGAGTCAGCAGCGTCAAGGCACCGAGGGCCACATAAGCACAGCCATTATCACAATTACGTCTGGCACTCGCCCGTCCAAACCGCCGATTTCTCCACGGGACCGAGCCGATATTTCTCCACAGAGCGGGTCAGCTAGGCTTAGCCAGCAATTTGTCGTCGCGCTACTACAATCGCGTCACCGGCTCGTGCTCCACCGGTATTTCACGGCGGCGCTTATTATTGCTAATTGCGGCGTTTACTCGAGTGCCGCAACCATTGCCGGCAGGTGGCCGACGACGAATTACGCACGGGACGGGGGTACAACGAGATGCTGCTTGTCTGGAAGCGCGGATTCTGACGCCTCTAGATTGCCAGGTGTGCAGAATTTTCGGTGGCCGTGAATAGAGACGAGTGTATGGTGTCATTGTATCATCCGACGTGATGAACGCGTTCCTTTTGTTGACGGGTTTTATTGTAGTTTTGCTAAGTGTACAATTTTAGGTACGTCTGGTCGGGTCGGGATCCCGAATGTTTCTAATGTTCGGGTATTCGTGAGCTTGATTATGTCACAGAACAAGGAAATCTTTTTAAACCAGAAAATTACTAGGTAGCAAGTACCAAAGTACCAAATTTGATTGAAAAATCATGAAAAATCATCGTATGAAGTTAGGAACTTTCGGAATCCTAACCCGATCCAGTTTAATTTTGTTAAACAAGTTGACAAACAAGGTTTCTATACTCCAACAATAAAAACGCGTATTATTTCAAATCATTTAGAAAGGTTGAAGTATACGTAAAAAGATGAACTTGTCGTTTGGCCAGTGTGCGAATTTTGGTCTATTATAAACGGATCTCATTTTTGTTGCTTGATACACATGTGCTATCGTGTGCAGACGACTTTGTCTCCGCAGGCGCTTGCCGTTGTGAACGCATCGTTGCACTTGACGCGCGTCACACGCGATTCCATGGAGAGTCGATTGGTCGAGAGCTAAAGTCGCGAGTTCACGGCGGTACGTTGTTCCACTGACAGACGCCCCTCTTTCCACCCTTCACCACGCGCGCCCCACAAGATCGTCGATCGTCGATCGTGCGATCACCGCAAAATTGCCTTCTCCCGCCGTCTTCTGTGTCAAGTGTGTGAACGCGTGCTTTAAGTAAACAGAGAACGGATCAGCGGATGACTAACCGAGACCAAACCGCGATCTCATGCACTTATTAACAAAGGACTGAAAGCGAATCGAACGAAATTGAATTCGTTAAAAGGTTAGAAAGTAGAACGAAAATCTAGTGTCTCGGTACTATGTGCATAACTTCTTCAAGGGAAGGAAACATTTCTAATCTATTATACAATTTCTTGTGCCTAAATTTTAAAGTCCTGTGAGATTTTTCTTCGCAATTTTTAACCAACTGTGCGACTTTTTATTCCTAAAATCACACACCAGTCCAAAATCTTTCCTTTCCTTGGAAAAGGTATGCACATAGCGCCGAAAGGTTGGAATTTATTTTCTCTGCATTCCAACCTTTCGAAGAATTCCATTTCATTCAATGATCAATGGCCAACACGGGTCAATAACAAAGCTCCGCTTCCATTCGATCAAACGATCTCTAAAAATAAATTCGCGCATTAACAAAAGCGCGTCGCAGAAAAATGCTTTTACCCGATTACATCGAGAACTTCAGAAGACCTGACGAAAAATTGCCATCTTATCAGGTTTAATCTACTGTCCCGTTTTCGTCCCGCAAACTGTCCTATCGCGGAAAGGGGCGGTTTTATCTCGCGCCTTTTCTTAAGCCGTCACCTACGAGACTAACGAAGATTACGGGCGATAGAGGACACTGACGATCTTCGCAACCGCCTTCGTCCTCGAGTTTAGTACTTCTCGCACGCGACACAACTCAGGGTGCAATGTCTCTGTGTACGTGCCAAAGCTCGAAATAGCGAGACCCCGACTCGCCGCAGTACCATAAGCGCGACCATTACCTGCGCTCCGTCCTCCGTCTCCGTGTGCATACGTAAACCGTTTAGCTGTGTGGCAGAGAGCCGTGTCACCGCGGAACAATGACGAGGTATCGCCTCGCGAGCGATCCATTTCCACTCGCGGCCCTCACCTATATTTAGGAAACCGTTTCGTATCGTTCCTCGAGCTCATTCGGAACTCTCCGATTGTTTCGAAACCGGCGGGCACAGATGATAATTAAAGGTAGGGCCGCCGCGTATTTAGGCACTGAGAGACTGCACGCCCAATTTTTCTCGATACATGAACATACCTCATTTACGTGGAAATCGGTAGAATAGTAGTAATATGTATATCTGTGTGTTTATGTAGAATGTATGTATGTATAATTATGTAGAAAAACTATCATAGTAATATGTATAAATATAACCATTAGTTTATGCTGGAATTAATATAATATAGCAGTAATACGTAAAGAATAGAAATATTAATTTCTGCAGGAATCGGTAGAATAGCACATGAGTGATTAAATGCACTTCTCATGAAAGCAAAGGAGAAAAATGTTTCCACAATCACACAAACTGCAAGAAGAAATTATTTACTAATTCGCACGGAAAAAAAGAAGAATCGATTTTATTTTGATGGAATTTTGTATTATTCCAAACTGCATCACTTTCTCAGTACGACATAATACTTTATCATGTTTATTTGTTTTCTTGTTACCATTATTTTGATTTTGTTCCGAACAGCTATATACAGCTCCGAACACTATAAAGTGTATGTGTATTTCGAAAGATGCACCCCCACGAATTCAGCCGCCTCTGATCAGAGGATAGGTCGTGAACAAACTCTCCCACCTTCCCAGTCGTATTCGTGACTTTTAGACTTTCGTGCCGAGTGATGATCTATTTTTTATGCGTTTAATACGAGGACGCTTTACAAACGCTCGGTGCCAAGCTCTGTGCGTAATAAAATTTCCTGGTGCCCCGCGACCTGAGAATGTTGCTGACAATAGTGTGGCGATGATTCGTGGCGGCCTTCGGGGTGCCGTAATGCACCGCCTCGTCCTATATACGAGAGGATACGCGGCGAAATGGTTCGCTTGCCGATCGACGAAGATAATCACGCGCAAACTTCGCTAGACTAATTCGCGTGTAAGGTGGTGTAAAGAAAAATGGCAGATGCACCGCGGATCCGTTAACAGGTTGACCGCAGTGGTGGTCACCGATGACGGGCGCAAGTGATCTTAGAGAATTGCGTGAAATAGGCAAAACGGTGGAGTTTGTAATTTTATCAATTAAATTGGTGTTAGAATAGTGATATTAGGATAGAATCAGAAACAACTGCCATTGATGTTACAACAGAATCCTTCAATCTTCAGTATCTCCGCGTTATTTTAACTTTGCACAATTCAATGATATTTTGTAATGTCGACGCTTGCAGCAAAACCAGCAGAATACGCTCGGTAGCCGACGTGTTAAGTCGCAACAAAGAAAATACCTGTGTCGACGTAACACAATCTGCAGCTATGCTCGTTGCTAGTGCTAGAACAGCGAGCGGACGCAATGTTCGACTTGTCCCCTTCATGGACCATTACCGGAACCTACCACAACCATTTCCTTCGTCTTCCCTTAATACTAGATTTACGGGACAGATCATTTTGACATGTCAAATTACAGAAACAATTACTTTGTAGCAACTTTTACTAATGTTCATTGATAAAATTATACGAATGTATTTCCAACTTCATTGTGCTCTCGGGATACCATTTTCAAACCTTATATACCGCATAACTACACATTTTTCAGAAGTCTAGTGTTAACCCCTCAACTGCTGAATATGTCTGTAGCACTCGCAAACGACGAAATACTTTCTAATTAAAATAGACCTATTTGTACAACAGGCTCCCACAGAGAGGGTCCATGGGTCCCAAAACATGTGCAGATCCTACAGGACGAAATGGAAGCATCCAACCAAAATCAGGCACAAAAAAATCAACATTCTTCATACAAGACGCAACAAAGTCATAATTCTCATTCTTGAGTCCCAACAACGCCAGAAAGCTCTCTGCCAAAGAACGCAGGCGCATTCGCGTCATCCACTTATCCCGCGCCTGCACTACATGCGATCGCAAAGATTGCCAAACGCACCTTTGCGCCCATACTTTCGGCGCACACGTATATGCGCCCACCACCGTGGAAGGGTCAATCCGCAAACCGCAGCCATCACACTGGAATGGCAAGGGCCGCGTCGTCCGAAAATGCGGAACGCCAAAAGCGCTCCGTGACTGATCAAAGAGAAAGCGCAAGTCGCTAGGAAAAACAAGAATGCCACAGAACTACCGATGGCGCACACAGGAGAGGGAGAGCGAGGTGAGACAGTGTGTCGTATCGGATTTCCGAGGCTGGCCTCCTACGTTCTGGAGACGTAACCCAGCCTAACCTAGAAACGACTAGACGAAAAGCGTACTCGCCGAGAAGTGACGGAGGGTACGACCTCGGTGGGCCGTCGGCCTGGCACACGGTGACCTCCCTCGATCTAGGGCGCTGCAACCGTGCTCTGACGTCATTCGCGCTCGCTCACTCGCTCACTTACTCAACCGATCGCGGAGTCAACCTGCTGTGCATTCAGCCGCGATGTGTGCACGCTTTCTCGCTGTCACCCGCGAATCCGCGGGCCCTGCGAATTTTTGCGGGCGGGAAAAATGTGTGTCTACTTAGCCCAGCGCATAGCAACAGCGAGCGCGCAAAGATGCGACGATCGTCCAAATGACGATCGCCGTGGGACTCGTGTTGTGGAAACGCGGGCGCGAAAGAGTTGTGTTGCGGGAGGGCACGGAGACGTGTGGAATAGTCAAGTACGGAGTTGGAATCAAACGACGGAATGGGCGTTGAGAGTTTCCTGAACCTACCGTCTCAGGGAGAGGAGTGAATCCTTTTGCGTGTTGCTCATCATTTGGCTCATTTCAATCTCTCTCTAAAATTTTCTCTCGTCTAGAGTAAACAGCGCAAAATTATTTTTCTGAAAACTGCGCGAGGGCCTTAAAATCCCGGGAAACCCAATTAATAGCAAAGAGACGAGGGTTAAGAGGTAAAGTCAAATTTGGCATACAATATTCCCGGCTGCTCAATTAAATATATCTGATTGACTGGTGTACTCAGCCGTAGCGATAAACGCGGATATACAAGACTAACGCAAGTCTATGCGAATAGGCTGAAGCACTGGCCGCACAAGGTTATTTTCTCAGAAAACAGCATGAGGGTCTGGAAATCCTGAGAACCCGAATAATCTCAGAAGGTGGGAGCTACCGGTTGAACCCAATTTGGAATACAATTCTCCCGGTTGATCAATTAAATACATCTGATTGACTGGTGCACTGAGCCGTAACGATAAACGCGGATATATAAGGACTTACATAATCTATGCGAATGGGTAGAAACACTGGCCGCATAAGACTATTTTTTGAGAAAACAGTATAAGGGTCTAGAAATTCCCAAGAATCCTAATAATCTCAGAAGATGGGGGTTTAGCAGACGGAAGCCAATTTGGTGTACAATCCACCCGGCTTTTTAACTGATCGCCTGGCTGATCGATCAAATATGTCTGCTTGGCTGGTGCATTGATATGTAACAAGAAACACGGATATAGAAGGTATCCTGAGAGAGTAATCACGTTAATTAAGTTAAAAAGACCGATGACACTGTAATGGTTAGGGTGTCTGCAAATGCACTCAACACAGACCTTCCCAAGGGTGGTCCGTGCGGATCCTACGAACTTCGTCCATTTCTTTCTGTCCGCGAAGCTGTCGGGCCTCACCTACGGCCTCGTTGCGAAAGCGTTCGGCTGCAGTTTACTTTCATCTAAATTATGCAGCTCTTATGCGCCGAGCACACACGCAGCGCAATCGCTCGTCACGTTCACAATGCACCGACTTGCCCGGCATGAATTATGATAAAGAGGCTGATATGGGCGGATAGGAGCGGCCCAGATATGAAGGACAGGCCGATGAACCCCGACGCGCGACCAAACGAAATTTGCCCTCAGCCCTCTTATCCCTACCGCCTACAACTTCTCGCCAATCGCAGAGGTTAATCCGTCACAGGGTGACAATCGATGGTCCTTCGCGGCGAATAAGACAATTGAGAACGAATTGACTTAATGCGGCTGATAAGAAGCACATGACGACTGCTCGAAACTACGTGCGTTTCGTCGGATAGACACACGCAAGACTTTCGGTTGCTGAAGATGATCAGTTGGCATCTGAATTTGTGATCAATTAAAAAAAAAGTTTTAGCAAAATTTCCATTTTTACTCGATGCTCGAGGTGCGCATGTGTTTAGAAATTTTTTGTAATATTGCTCACGGATTCATTTTTGAAAAAGGGGCACTGTCCGCCTTTGTACTACCACACTTTCCAATGTCTGAAAATTCTCACTTGACGCCTGAATGTACACAGTCTATTATAAAATTGGTTTTTCGACAATTGCCATTTTTATTCGGCAAAAAATAAAGTTTCGCAAAATTTCCATTTTTATGCGATGGTCGATAAATGACACAGTGCACACACTATTCAAACTTCTGTATTAATTATACCTGTATATCCCTGTTGCCGATGATTTCATTCCAAAAAAAATACTATCTGCCTTCGTACTCATAATCCCTACGTACCCAATATACTTATTAAGTGTACAATATGCAAATAGTGTTATGCACTGACTCCGCGTGTCAAGAGGAATTTTGGCATATTTTCCGAAGAAACCTTTCACAAACGCTTGCATAAAGAAATGCGATGTTGTGAACGCGGCTTAAAGAACGAGCGCGCAACCGAGAAGGTAAAGCAGTTCATCCCGTCCTCGATGGTTCAACGTCCGTGGGACCTTCGTAATCGGGGACATATGATTTTACAACGACCGACGACGACGACGGGGTTGGAAAGGCGTTTTGCCGAGGACAGCCGCCAAGTGAAGTAACCGTGGCGCTTCGATTGGCTCTTCGATAACGGGATGCATAACTTATAAGCGCTCGCACTCTAGCGCGTTAGAGACCGCGCGCTCTAAATCGTGTAAATCGAATGATTGAAGGGTCTAATGAAAAGTGACACTGCCAATTATTGCCAAGAAATCCCCTCCTCCATGAAAAATTTAGAAATGGTAGGAATGCAAACGTGATGAGTATATATAGGATAGGCAGGAAATCGAGACAAAACAGTAAATAAAATAAACCAGAGGATGAGCATCCTCGGCAGGATACTTATGAAAATCTATAGTGTAAGAAGATTGTAAGCACAGTTTTAAATACCGTATAACATAAACACACAAACATTAGAATAAGGATGAAATAACATGTAGAGCTCCTACGGTATAAAATAAAACACATTCAAGCAAAAACAGGCAGAAAAATGATAAACATTGAAAAGAAGATGTGACTGTTTTCCCTACTTGTACCACTGGACTCTTGGATCTTGCCATACACTCGAAGTATGCAACTTACACCAGGAACCAATGAGGGTGCACAGTAACTCTTGCAAAAATCGCGAGAAGTAAATTGTGCTCGATTGATTTTCCAATATTAAACAAATGTAAATTCAAGATGTAACCTAGTTCAGGTGGTAATGCAAGTAGCTGACAGGACAGTAATTGGAAATTCGAGTTTCCCTACTGGACTACTTTTTTCTTTGTGTAAAATATGCTGGCCTGATTACTTCTCTGCGAAAAATACTTCTGCATTGACATCTGAAATCTTAAGTCTACGTAGAAGGAAATTTGGTTTATAAAAAAAATGGAACAGTTGAAACAAACGCTGCGGTCACAAAATTTTAATACTTTCAATCCGTCTCTGACTGAAAAGAAAAATTTGCCAGAGAATCTCGAACCGCGAGTTATCATGCTTCTAACTGCCCACCTTGCAACCTGATCTACGCTACTGATTGAATTCCAATTTTTTGAAGTGGAAAACGATGAAGCACAAATTGTCTATCTCAGCTTTCGCAATGCATTGCACAATGACTTTTGCAAAATTTTGCACTGACCATGCTAATGAATTTCAAGGGTGGATTGTATGCTGACACTATATATAACAACATCCAGAGGTCGGTTGCTAAAAGTAGTAACAAAATCGGATCCTTTCCTTGTGAGATTTTCCGGAAAGTTCGGCGAAATTGAAAAGTATCGCGAGAACGTGATTTTAGCTGGGTATTAGCCTAATCAAGAGCTTCACGTCCCAAATTTCCGTCATTGCCCCGAGCAGCGCACAATTTTGCTCCCTCTTCGTCTTTCGCCCGCTTCCTCCCGACAGAGCAACGAATAGAGCTCGTGTTCACTGAAACGAACGGGGTCGAGAGGCACGGATGAATTAACGCGAGTTCGTTCCAGTGTCGGAGGTCACCGTCGAACTGGGAGTTAAGCCACGCGGCCGAAGGCCGGGACATACCCGCCATCCTTTCCGACGGTTTCATTTAATGCACGACAGAAATAAATTGTGTTTCTATATTTTACTATTTCATGTCGCGAAAATAAAAGGCAGAAGGCCAGCACGATGTTTAGTTCTTTGACACTTTGCGTGAAAATGTATGAAGTGTATCACTTTCTAACGATCTTACATTTCCCTGGTTTCCGTAGAAGTTTTCCAAATTTAATTTCTGTATAAATAAATTGTACTGTACTGTATACATACATTTTTGATATCGTGATTTAAGTTTCCGTGTCGATTATTTTGATGTATTTGCTTTCTATTGTATTGCAGTGCATTTCTTGTTCTCCATGAACTTACAATTCCTTTTCTACATTTATGTTTTCATATTCACATATTCAGATTTTCTAATTCATAAGTCTCCCTTCGCCTCTTATGTTTGCCCCCGGTTTCATCCCTCATCCACGTTCCCATTTTTCCTCCTCCCTTTCTCCCTTCGTCGCATTCCTCCTCCACGTTTCTCCCTCTCCTTCCGCTCCCAATACCTCCCTTGTTTTTTCCTGGATTCCCCTGCCTCCTTCGCACACTCTTCCACCACATCTTCCCAAGATTCCACTAACATCTTCTACATAGACTTTTCTCTGGCAATAATTCGCCCCTTTCATTCCATTTCCTAATCTGACTCTGATTACTCCTTCCCACCTTTTCCGAAATATGTCAGGATCCCATCTAACCGTATGTGTCTGTATAACTTATTACATTGGGATTTATTTATATAGTCCCTTTTTTCCTTTCCTGTGTGCTCCTCGTTATTCCGTAGATCTCCCCATATTCTGCCTCTTCCCGATTTGTTTTTTCTCCTCTTCTTTTCTACCAGTATTGCCTTCTCACTCTCCCATCCCGGTTCCTTCTTTTCTTCTCACTACTTTTTCCTGTGCTAATCTGTCCCCATTGTTCAACTTAAATGTCTATGCACTTGCTTTCTATTGGCACAAAATTAGTCAAGTTCCATTTTATTTCGTCTCGTAATCACGGAAGCTAATTCCAGTAAACCACAGTAAACCCAAGATATAAACGTTTATTGTGAACTTTGGTCAGCCTTTCTTCGTAATACGATAGCCTTCTGTCTGCTCTTATACCCAATCGATGCCTCTTCAACTCTATTATCATTTGTCCAGGCGTATATCAATCTGTCTCCATAGTCCATCTTACAACTTGATCCACTGTCCATATTTGAGGTGATCAAGCATGCACCAATTGAGAATCACAATTCAGTACCGGCCCGGTTTTCGCGATCCCATAGTAATGTCTATCTATTTGCTGATGTTTTAAATACACATTATGTCATCCTGACTTATTTTGCTTCGTGGCAGTGTAATTTCATTTGAACGCACAATTACCATCATACCATTATTATATCTATGAACGGGCTATCCGCGAGGAAGTGTTTGCCATCAAAAGCCGATTAATAGGCCAATGTGGGAAATAGGCAAATATGAGTAAATCCATCTTCAGCCGATTAATAGGCCATCGGTCGATAAGCATTCGCATCGAAAAGCTTATTAATAGGCTTCCGGTAGTTAAACTGTTAAGTATCTATACATTTGCTTCCTACCGCCACAAAATTAGCCGCGTTCCACTTTATTTCGTCTCGTAATCGCAGGAGCTAATTCCAGCAAAACGCAGTAGAGCCAACATGTAAACGTTTAGTGTGAACATACCCTGCGGATACTAAGCCCGGGAGGAGGCACGACAGAGACAGTAAATCGTGAGAAAAGAGCGAAAGGGAGAGACATGAAACCTCGCGCGTTGGAATAGGAGAGAGTTGCGGATTTCACCCCATTTCTCTGCTGCGAGGTGGTTCGTCGGCACTCTCGGCCTTCAAAATCGGGGACGCACGTCCTGATACGTTTAAAGGGTTGAAAGGACGACGCTGACGCACGACAAGGGACGACGTATTCAGGACACGATGCTTAAACTCAGTCCTTTTTTTCGACAATGATCTTTGGGATTTCCTACCCTCGGCTAAACGAAAAACGGAGGACACTCGGCTAATGCGCTGATACGTCAGGTCTTTTAGGTAGATGGCATATTTCGGCAAACACCTGCC
The DNA here is from genome assembly GCA_033815515.1 of Cryptocheilus praepositus. Lineage (NCBI taxonomy): Eukaryota > Metazoa > Arthropoda > Insecta > Hymenoptera > Pompilidae > Cryptocheilus > Cryptocheilus praepositus. The sequence continues at coordinate 4,643,580 of JAWWQZ010000256.1, read as the reverse complement.
AAATTGATTAGAACCACAAAATGTTGTTAAAAATAATTTTGAACATAGAAGGTTGTTATTATAATTTTTTAATATGTGTTGGAGCCACTGGTACCACCTGATCGAGAGTCGATAGAAAAGTATATTAATCTGTCTTCTATCTCAGCACTTTCCATGTCACTGAGATAGAAGCATTGCATTTATTTTAAATATAAAATGTTGAGAAACCCAGTTCTTTGATACTGAATAAAAAAAAGACTGAAGGTGGTGTTAATTACTTTAGTTTGTGAACGACTCATTTGTAGGACAGGTGTACGAGGTACTGATGCGATTGCGTGACAATCAGTATCAGATGGAAACAATGTTATGTAGCTGTTTTAATGGAGTTGATTTCATCTTTTAGTACCCTTAGGTACTCCTTCATCCTTAACAGTATTAACAAATTAAATGTTTAAATTTCGGCCCTATGATTCGACATCTTCTGCACGGTAACTATTGGTTTATAGCATCACGACATTTGTAGACTTTCTCGAGTAAATTGGAAACATTTTTCTGTCTTTATCATTGTTACGTTCGCATTTACTGTTTCATGTTAAAGCTATTACACGGTGGCAGGTATTTCGCAGAGCGTCGAGGCGCGGAAAGCAAATATTGGAAATTCTTCGTCGTTTTTAGTCGACCACCATCGACGTAGTGACATTGCCACACAGAGTGCGGATATCGTATATCATTATTCTAGTTACGGATCGTTGCCTACAATTTTACGAGAGAAGGTAAACGTCTTATAATTGCAGGTCTTCGACGCGTAATATCTGCTCGCGACCGCATAGGTGCAGATAGATCTTTTCCCAACGGCTCGCCCGAATCAGCCGCGTGACAGTTGAAATCCATAATTTCGCGTCGTTGCAAAAGTGCAATCCCGCGAAAAAAGGAGGAGTAATAAATTAGCTTTTCACCTTCGCATAACTCGCACGCTTTCGATACTGCGCAGATTTTATTTGCTTTCCTGCCCGAGACGCCACAATTCAGTTGCTTTTCCAATTTTAATTTGTTCAAATGATAAAATAGATCCTGAACGGGTAAAAAGAGTTGTTCAATAAAAACATTCCCCAGTGCTTTTAAAACAATTACTGATGGAAAATTGCAATTGGTGGAAAATGAGTACTTAGAAAGGAGACCCGCGGATCTCGACGCATGCAGAGATTTTTAAGACTGTGTGATAACTTAAACCAACTGCAACCAGGCTTTCCATTTTTCTAAATTATCAAAGGGTGATCTTTCCAAGTTGCCGTAGGCTGAAATAAATAAAAAACATCCCATCAAAGAAGCCAATCGTAACGGGCTTTGCATTTCTCGACATTACCGAAGCACAATTTTTCGAAATTATCGGAGCATAATATTTTCAAATTATCGAAGGTTGATGTGAAGGGAAAAAATTTAATTACAAAACCAATCATAACGGGCTTTGCATTTGTCTAAATTACCGAAGGTTAGTCATATAAATTCAGTTATAAAACGATGCCATTTACGTGACGCATCCGCTCTGAAAAATTGTCTTTCCTTTTGCTCTCTCCTCGCGCGCTCTTTTTCTCCTCTCCTTTCCCCTGTTTGGGATCCGTGCGAGGTTGGCAAGCGAACGCCCCCATTTCCGAAGGCCGAACGCGGACGACGAACCACCGATACCGAGGACGGGGTGAGCAGCTTTGCCTCTCAGCTCGACTCTCCTGCATTAGGGTGCCCTCACAACATATACAGTTAGTCACACAAGTGCTCAGCCATGTACAGCACTCAACACAAACAAAACAGAAAACAAATTCGCGATAAACAGCGAATTTGATAATACGGAAGTGGTGCTGCGTTACGATAGAACAACCGGTGCGCCCCGAGAATTCGTAAAATGGCTGACGTAATCTGGCATTATGATTTATTTGTAAATGAATCGAAATCGTAAATCATTTGTTTTCAGATCGATAAAAATTATAACACATTTTTCGGTGTGCTGCAGGATGTTAGTAATCAGTTTAGGTGTGCCCCGAAATGAAAATGTGAATTGCTGCTATAGAAAGTAGCACGCGCGATATATTTGGAATACGACAATAGAGGAATAATGCTGTTACAATTGAACAGCGATTTAACCGCTGTGTCACAAGAATTTAAAAAAATGCAATATTTAACTTCATCAAGGGTTTTATTGAGTTAAACGATAAACTTAGAGTTTTGTATGACATGATTTTGATTTTATAGCAGTGCTTAAACCAACTAAGGATCGATTTTTTCATTTTTCCTTTAATCGTTTGACTAAAATTACGACACCGAATTATTATTCCCGAATCAAAGTGGTATTTTAGCACTTGGGGGTGTACTACATGATACGCTCTTGTACAATTTGGACGATAAATTTAGAATTATTGACACATTGAAACACGACATCTCGTTTTATTTGACATATTTTAACACTTTGCAATAAATATACCGTATACGCAGTTACTGTACAAAGTAATCAAAACATAAACGTGTTCCTTCCCGCGAACAATACACCAAAATAAAGGCAGTAGAATCAGCAGCTGTTCACAACGAGTTCTCTATAGTGGGTGACCATAGTCGCCATTACTAGCAAAAAGGTTAACGTACTTAAATATTCCTAAAAATATAGGATTCCTTCAATAACGTGACATTTAAATACCCAAGATGTCAGCGGTAGTTGGATGATCATATCTACGGCCAACTGTGTGTCGCATTAATGTAATTAACCATTCAATTAGGCGCATCAACCCACAGGGAAAACTCTGCTAATTCTGCGGTATGTCTAATTCCGCGATGCTCTTTAAATAAACCTGAGCCACGGAGTTTCATTAGCTGTGCAAGTCGGCACACACGACATATTTGTACGACCGATACCTCAACACAGATTGGGAAATCAAATATATGGTTGCATCAGTTACACTGCATTTAATTTAGTTTTAAGATAAACTACTAATTTTTCATTATATATCATTTCGCCACTTTTGTCCAAACGCTTGCCACTTTTTTAATTTAAATATGTAGAATTACGCAATGGTGACGCGAATAATGCGTTTATTAAATCAAATATATTGTAACATGAATATACTACATAACATAATTTCATTCCAGTCGATAACACTAATATATTCATTAATATTCTAGCCTCCTGCTTCGGGAACCCGTGTGGTGCTGAAACATATTAAGTTGACAAATAAAGTGTCTACGTTTCAACTCAAAATGCGTACTATTTCCAAGAAAACACTTATCACACGCAATATAACCATCAGACATCAGTGTACACACACACAAATAGAATAGCGTAATTCCGCTGACAAGCACGCTTTGCCGTAGTTCAATAAAATCACAACGATACGGCGCCTGTAAAGAAGGCAAGTTGGTCGCAGAAGGGGACAGAAAAATTGGTGCTGCGTTGAAAGAAAGAGAGGGCAAGATTGTTGCATTCCGTCGCGGGAGGAGGCCGAGCAAAGCGTGCCGTGCGTTCGATCGACTATTATGAAACAGCAAATTGAAGCCGGAGTGCTGAGTGCCGCGGACGTCGAACTCCGTTACGAAATCAGGAACTTTCGAGTTGGCGTACGTACTCACATACTTACGTACCAGCCCCTGAACGCTCGTGAGGGATACGTATCTAATGCGTTCGAAGACTTCGGCCGCGCGGACGTAAAAATGGCGGGCGCTTTTTGGCGCGATAAAGTAATCAATTGAGAGCGCCGTGGAGTGGCACGGTGATTAAAACGAAAAACACGTATTAGCTGGTCACGGGCGCGTGAAAATCTAGCCGATCGAATAATGACTTTCGCAAGACTTTCGTCGACTTTCTCGGTCTTTCACTCTCGATAATGGTCACGGTGTGAGTTTTCTTTCCAGCGTACTTGAGATTCCGCGCGCGAGTCGCCGCTGGGGTATCTGATTGGAAGTTTAAGCCACTTCCCAGTTTCCAAGCTCGATTAAACCGAAGCGTTTGTCACTTTCCATACTGGGACATGACGGGGTCGGTATTTGACAAGGCAAAATGTGCAACGACGAGGGTAACAAAAATAAAATACGTAGCCACGGGTACAGCGGAAATGAAACAACTGATGGCAAGCTGAGCAATAATGAAATACTTGACGGCGCATACAGCAAAAATAAAACACCTAACGACAGGTATAGCCAAATTTTAATATTTACCATATCCCAACCCTTAACACTGTGCAAACGAATACGCCATTTCAAGCATTCGCCAAGACAAACAAAATAAAGTATTTATAACGGCCGCACCTTTACCACTGTACAAGGCGTGCAAACGTGCTCTCTTCAGGATTGAATACAAGGCACAGTTTATCCAATGCCGTGCATCGCGAAAATATTCGTAACATCGAGCACTGGTGCAAGGGTGAAAAGTGAATTTGGGCAATAGCCGGCGCGTTGCGAGTGGCAGTTTCGCAAGTATACCGGAATCAATTTATGCCTACCTACGGGCAATAACGTAATTTAGATACGGCGAGAGCGGCACGCCGCTGCACTTAAAGTCTCTCGATTTGCATACCGCCAGGCACGCCTGGCGAAAGAGCGACAGAGCGAAAGAGCGAAAGAGCGCCGTAGCTTTCGGTTGTGAAACCTTCCTCTCCCTGGGGACAACGACGACGTCAAACTTGCCGCGTTACGGGGGAAACTTTAGGAACGCGCGGGTTCGTTGACTTCAACTTCTACGCGGCAGGGAGCTGATGAAGTTGCCAGATGAATTTTATCTCAATAAAAAGTGGATTACACTGGGAAAGGGTGGCAAAGAACTGATCCTTTGACGGCGATGTACTCAAATAGGTCATATGGTGTGTGTAACACCAAATACGTGCAAGGTGCATAGATATGAGTTAAATATAAGATAGCACGATAATAAAAAAATAAATAAAATAAAAAGTAATACCGAATTTGTTAGTACAAGATGTGTAAAATATTTCAGGTCCCAACATTAGGCATATAATATATACAAAAGGGGTATGATACATTACATTAGGGACCATATTTTCTTGACAGCGTAAAATGTATTGATCGCGTTATCTAGGAATCTGTTTTTGTTGATTCATAAAGTCGACTCTGATATTCATATTTCAACAATCCACTGTCGACGGGATTGAGTAAAGTTCGCGAAATCTGCGGTCGGAATTCTTGCGAGGACTTCATCTAGAAAAAGTGCAAGCCGATCTCCGTGATCTCCGCGATCTCTGCGATCTCGCAGTCTCGCAGTCTCGATCCGTGTGTCGTTGAACTCTCTCGCCTTTTCCCACTGATCCCACTATCTCCGTGACGTTCGCTCACTATTTCTCTCGTTCTTTCTTGCGTTCCCGCGATCGGTTGCACTCAACGAAAGGCGCGAGCGTTTTTCTAATTATCGCGTTCGCAATTTTACGGCGGTCGAATGATTTATGTCGCGACCACCGACACGCGGCTCTGGAGTACGTTAAAAATTACTCTACTGCCATCGCAGTTTCTTAACCGTACGAGTCCCAGGGGTCATTGAAAAAATCTTGTTAAGGAGTACCAAGCACTTGTTTTGAGTTATGTCGAAAAACATCAAACGATAGCGCTTGCTTATTGAATGCAACGGAAAATTACGGCAATTACTGACAAAATTATATACATGTAGTGCACATGAAAAAAAATGTAACTATGTGTGACGGTAATTCATATGGTGTACACGAAAAAAAAAGCAATGCTTAAAATATGTATTAATACTTATACTAATTAAATCGTTAAATGTTTTCTCCTGCATTAATTACCGTATTAAAAACCGATTAAAAACCGAAAGTCCACAAAAGCATTTTTGCTTTACACCTACACATTCATGCATTGCGTGCACGATGTCTACGCTTTAACCTCAGAGTAGCAGTGCGTAACTTGCTTTCGGACTCTTCTTTTGGCGCGAAGCAGGTCGCGTATCGAGCAGAATGGCGCGACAACAGAGCGTTATTAGAAGCATTTGATGACGCAAAGAGTAGGACGCGGTGGCGATATCTAAGGCCAGAGCGCGAGAAAACGTGAATCTATGTGTGTGTGCGACACACAGCGAGTAAAACAGTCGTCGAGAGTGAAAATAAGGGTCGAAAATACATAAATTATGTGAAATAATGTGAATACTGTGAGTAATGGGAAATAACGAACTGAAATAATTCTCAGTACCCGACTAGTATCTGAGCAACCCGGTTCCCAAGAGGTTGTGTGTCCAAGTAATAAATTTCAATAAAGGAAAAGTAGATTGGACGTCAGCTGACAAGAAAGGAATAGACGGAAAAAACAACGGCTAAATTCAAGCAAGGTAGGAAAAAAGATAAAATCGTACACCGAGATCAGGTACCAGAAACAAATCATCTCCTGTTATTATAATTAAAACACTTTCAAAATTAAAATAAAAAAATGTTTTTAAAATTAGATATCAAACATTCACAATATTAATAACATCGCCACCATGATCAAACCGTGAGTACGCAAGATTAGGCACAGAAGCAAATTAGCTCCCGTACAGGAAACCCTACGTGGTCTCGTAACACGTAGTCCAACGATTGTTTTAATAAATGAACTAAACATACAAAAAGGGTTTCAGCTTATAGTACACTTGGGGAAAATACATAAAGGCACGGAGTTTAGCGGCGAACGCGCAACGAGGAAGGAAAACGAGGGCAAACGGGCGACGAGGAGAGAAAATGCGAAACCAAAGACGGAGAGGGGCACCGAGAGTGGCTGTGCGCGAAAGAGGAGAAGGACGTGGATCGAGAGAATGAGAGACACTCGCCAGGTCGTTGTTCTCTCGGCGTTAGTGGGACACTTTCGGCGTTACTGGCACGAATCACGCACAGGCGCACACGTACCTAACAAAGATCCGCTAGCTCTCCCGGATCGCGATTAATCGATCGCAATTACGAGCACGCCGTATTAATTGAGAGACCGCGAGCTCGCCGATGCGTGAGAATTCAATCGAACGCCGGTGAAATTTGAAGCGCGAACGAGTTTAAGTGAATTCGATTGATTTCCACGCCGTCCGCCGAATAGCGTGATTAATGGTTCGATGATTTTCGGTTGCTCGCGAATCGAGCGTCCCGAAGTGAGCGACGCGGGTTTCGACGGGTGACGGTGGAAACCTTAACCTTTGGGAAATTGTGCACTTTACGCTGCAGAGAAATGGACACGCATTTAAGGATTTCGCGGCCAGAACTTTGAAAATCGTTACTGACCATCGGGTAGACAGCGATTTCCAAAATATAATTGACCGTATACATTTAATTGTAGTCACGTAGCTTGATATAGATATAAGTAAAAGTAAATTATTGTATTAAAAAATTTTATTATTTTATATAGATTTTTTTATTTACCGTTTAATTAACATTTACTTTCTCGTCTTTCTCATCGATCACCTGATTTCGTTACGGCGGCACAAAGACAGTTTTCTGACAGAAAACTCCCGATTTTGAGGGAAAGCGCTTGTTCGCGCTAAGTTAACGATGCGTGCCGTGTGAAAAGAACTGCCGTAATTTGTTCACTTGCGCCAACTTGCACGTTTATTGGTCTGCCATAGTACCACAGCAACACGAGGGAAACATTGCACAAAGCAGGCCGCGGATGAAAGAAAAGAAATTGCGACGCTTCGAAAGGAGTACGACTAATTTGTAAACGTCTCAATTAATTTATTTATAGCCACCCAAAATGTTCACTTTTCCATTTCTCACCATTGCAAACGCCACGTCACGATGAAAATCAATGACAGCGGTATCAACCGCGCGTGCACGTTAACATGCGTTATTACGCGTGTTGTTCCAGTACACAGCATCCGCAGTAGTAAAACCTACACATGCTCCGACGTGCGCGCACAAAGGCGCGACAATAAGCAGCGTACAACTGGAACGCGCGCGTGTTAAATAATAACAAGTGCTACATACGTGCACATGTGTGTCTGCCCATGTACATAATACCGTGTTATGTACGAGTGAATATATAGTCGCGCCAAGACGTTGTACATAATACGTTACGAATGATTGTGCATGCGAATGGTATATCTCACGACTAGACCAATGTGCACACTTGCTCGCGACGCAAGTGCGCACGTTAAACAATAACAAGTGCCACATATGCACACATGTGTGTGTATGTATTTGCTTATGTACCTAATATTACGTTATCTTTTGTACTAAGTGGCCTTTATCTGTGAATTTTATATATAAATAAATATATTCTGTACATAATGACGCTGTATGCTGTACACAGTGTCACATTCTTACTTTACAAATAACTATGCGTGTCTATGTAATACATGACTACAGACCACCCCGCATACACTCTCCCCTACTAAAGCCATATACATCTGCTCATGTACCTAATATTGTATTATCTGCGTAACGAATATACAATCGCGTCTATACATACAGCTACACATTTGCCCGTGAATGTCATATGTAAATAGATGTATGCGCTGATACGCTATACATACCACTACACTCCTACGTTACAATGACTGCCCAGGTGTATATCATGTCTCCTGACTACAAACCATCCAGCACACGCACACAGGTGTCTGCTCATGTACCTAATATTACGTTATATACAATACGGCCATATATTTTTCTTCTTTTCTTGCTATGTTACCGTTTCCTACTTTCTTCTCTTTTGTGCTAAAGGACGTTCGCCCGTGAATGTCATATATAAATAAATATATTCGCGCCGATACGGTGTACATACTGCCACACTCGTACGTTACGATGACTGTGCATGTGTGTGTCACATCGTCTGACTATAGAGCAACTCGCACACAGTCTCTGCTGCCGACAGGCGTGTGCCCGCGTGTGTGGAGGATTATGTGAGTGCGCGCGCGCGTTCCTTTCGTACACGCGGTGTGTCAGTGCGCCGGCCTAGATTCCCGCGGGTTCAACATTCGCTATCGAGGTGACTGCTGCTCGCTCTCGGCTTGCTCAACGCAGCCCGACGACCGACTGAGCTCCCACCGCGCGCAGCAGCCGTCGTTCGCCGAACGACGTGTCCCTAGGACCTCCTCTGGTGCAAATACGCGTGTGTACGACCCGTGCACAGACCCGGCACGATGTGTCTATGCGGCCGTGCGCACCAGCGAACAGCACCAGCGAACACGAGCGAGGCACGTTTACGCGAGCGTCCGGACGATCGAGTATTGATAGGACCTGTTGTGGGAATTCAGAGGGTCGTGTCATGTGCGTGATCAGGAGCCTGGGCGCTTCGGAAGAATTGCGATTGATGCTACGGAAAGTCGAAGGGATTGCGAAATTGATAAGTCTAGTTCAGTTTCGCGGGGCGAAATGCACTGCGATTCGATCACAAGAGATTTATGGAGCGACGCGTAGCTATGCGAGATGCGGAATTTGAAAATACGAAGTCTGCGCAGGAAATTCATTTGGATATATATTCGGAGTATGCCGTTAATGAGAGCCGGCAGAAATTGCTGGAAATTAATAGTAACCGTTCCTGCAATTTTCCTTGTGAAATTCGAAACGCGTGAAATTAATCTTGCGCCACTGTTTGACTTTAATCATTTTTGTTTTAGCGGTGGCGTGTATAGAACTGTATGAACGGACGGTTGTGTGCCGCGAGGAAAATATTAGTGCGATCGATCTGATTTTTTGGGTAAAGAATTGCGATTGATGTGCAAGGGGTCTAAGGGATTGTGAAATTTATGGGTCTACTTGGGTTTTCTCAGTCAAAATGCACCACGCCTCGATAAGGCAATGGATAAACGCAAGATTTACGGAGCAACACGTAGATACACGAAATGCGGAATTTGGAAATGCAAAGTCTACGGAGAAAGTTAATTCAGATATTATTCTGAGCATTCCATTAACAGGAGTCGGCAAAAATGGCTGGAAAATAACTGAGTGTTATTATATAAAATGGCATACTTGTCAATGTTTTAATTTGTACGTTTGGGACAAAGCAGTGAATGGCACATTCTTAGTTCGCCCGTGACCAGGAAGACGTGGGGCGGAATAATGACATCGATATTTCCTGGATTTCGGTAAACGCGACGGAACAAGGTTCAACCGGTAAAGCCGCTGATCCTTTTGGATGAGGGTATGTAAACGGGCGGATCGTCCAATATGGCTGGTGGGGTTATTAATGACCGCCGCTTGAAAGGTACCTGCCATAAATTGCTTAATGGACCACTTTGCTCCCCTTTCCGCGCCGGGGCAAAGACGATAAAGGATGGGATAAAAGCCGAGATATCGCGCGGTTCTTGTGAATCGTCCTCACGTTTCGCCGACAACAGGCGAGTTGCATTAGGACGAGCCGCTTTCACTCTCTTTCACTTTCCCAGACGTTTCTTGTAACGTAACGCGCGTGCGATCTCGGCTGATTTATCGGCCGGGATCTTTCGCGCATCGAAATTTCTGCAGCGTGAAAGATCGAAGACGAATGCATTTTTACGGTGTATGTTAGATTATTCGAGTATTCCAAATTCACGATATCAACAATTAAGAAACGTATTTTTTTAAGTTCGGATTCTTCAAAATATATTATCAAATTATACGATGGAATAAAGCTCACAATGTACCGGTTCCAAAATATTTTTGCGGTAAAGTTTGGATTATTGCCGCATACCAAATTTTATGTTGTCAACAACTCAGACACGTCCATTTTTTCGAGATGGGATCCTTCAAATTTATCAAACGATACGAAGCAGTAGAGTCCGTAACGCATCGCGTTCGAAGACTTACAGTTTCTATACCCTGGACAGTAGACGCTAAGCATTCATTAAAACCGTACTTGACACTGACTGTCGTCACCCTAATTACTTCGAGTCGCTATTGTTAGTCTAAAGCATCTGCTGCGAGCTATAGCACGCGGGACTAACTTATGCAACCATCGAACAACTCGTCCTTTCTACGTAATATTATGTATCTACTCCACATCTGTCTTCCACCGGCTGTTTCATCCCTTTTTCCTCCTTCGCAATTGCGTTATCGCACCTCATCCACAATCGCACTTCATGCAATCATTTGGTATTTTTTTCTCCCCACATTGATGTACAAATTCGTCGAAAATCGGTCTATACCTTCGATTCCGCATGAAGTAGTCGAAAATCGGCCTAGTAACGTTCGATTTCGCATGAACTCGTGGAAAATCAGTTCTTGTCTTCGTTTCCGCATGAAATCTTTTCAAATGCGACTGTTTGCCTTCAATTCCCTCCAAACTAAAAAAAAAATCACTCTCTGCCTTCGACTCCACCTAAAATCGTCGAAGATCGGTCGACGCTTATGCCGATATCGGTCCGGACGTTATAGTCTGCCAGGCTGCAACATGGCTGCGAAAGTAAAAGTAGGCGGGCAGCACACGTTGAACTGCTCCAAACGCGTCCTCGAACGGTCGCTGCACCGGGAGTTACCCGGCCTCCGCGTTGGGCAACCGGTCTGGTAACTGTGTAGTTCAGTTTCGCCTCTGTCTTCCAGAAGTTTCTCGAACCTGGCTTAGCCTGGAAATCCCGTTTCAGTCGGTGGCGCCTGCCGGCAAGCGATGCTCACAGGGCCAAGCCGTCAACGCAACGTGGGTTTCATCTGATAGACCCCTAGCCGGTGACAGTAGCAGCCAATTGCGACGCTGACGGATTGAAAAGTGCACCGAGCAATTTCGAGAAATACAGAGTCACGTTTGCGCGCATTCACAGGAACGGGTTGTGGGATTCTGGTTGCGTGGAGGCAACAAACATCGATTACGGCAGAGGCTACTTTCTCCGACGCTCGCTTTCAGACCAGCGCGGCCTATTATTCATCCACGCGCTCCGAGGAAATCCTTGCCAAAGCCGCGGTCCTGCCAGCAGGACGCAACAAGCGCGCACGTGAACCACGATACGACGAGCAGCTACGAGAGTGACTTTCTCCGGTCCCAAAAACAGACGGACACCCTTCCGTGGCGCGGTTACTTAACGCATTGGACGCGGAGCTGATTTTATTTGGCTTCGCATACGGGCAACGGGTAAATACAGAAAGTGCACTTGGGGTAAACAAAAGGCGACGGACAGAAAACGGCAGTCTTGCGTTTGAGACGTCTGGGTGAAAGACATTAAATAAGTGTACACAAATATGTGTGGCGGGGTGGTCGCTGCAGGTTGAAGATGTAAATTTTTGTTGGGGACCAATGAAATAACGTTCTTTGAATTTCGGCGCTTTGCGGCTTATTTTCAAGTCCTCGAGGGGAACTGCGTAATAATGAAATTGAAATGAGATGAACATTTGATTTAATTATTGCGTATTTCCCTGAATTCATTAAGAACGTCTTAAGGAAAACAGAGATGTTCTGCCTTTTGTTTATACACGAATGCACTTTCTATATTTACGCATAAATTTGCCTATAAAAGATCTACTACCCGATCCATAAGTATTGCAACAGTATGCACACATTTTTAAATATTGTATGATTTATAAAGTATCGTCTCTTATGTAAATCGAAAATGTGACAACAGTATGATTTACAAAGAATTTTGAAACAACAAAAACAAAAATCTTATCGTGCGGCTCCACTGATAATATCTGTCTGTTACATAAATGTAAACATAAAAATATATGTGCCGTCCAGACGGACAGTTTGATTAATTTAACGCGCGCAAGCGTAATTGAACATCCCAACAAAAGTGTCTGCTGGTCCACGGCGACTTTGAAAACGCCGCGTGCGCAAAAACGGTGAAGTTTCAATGATTCCCGCCGAGGCCGCGGGATTCGTTCCGCGGGCGAAAAAAGTCGCGCAAACTGGATCGACGCCGATGATCGATGGACCGAGAACGATCCGTTAACGAGAACGAAAGTAAAAATCCCCCGCAGTTGAGCGCCACTGACTAGTGTGTAATAGTTTCGATCGAAAGGAGGTTACGGAGTGACTGAACTTTGCGACGAATGTGTGCGTTCGTGTTACACGAATGCGCGCGCACGTAAATGTCTGAGCACACATGAATGCGCAACACGGATAGACGCACGCACACGGCGAAACATACACAGACGCAGGATAACAGACACAGTTAACGGATACCAACGCGAGCGAAATCATCTCTGACCCTGCATGTGTGTGCGTGTACATGTACGGGGTGAACTGAAAATTGCGCTACGCCGCAGGAAACGACAAATTTTGTGTGGACCGATAAACGTGACACGGCACTTCGAAAAAGGACTTACGCTAAAAATTGAACGTACACGTCAAAAAGTAGTTGAAAAAATAACCGCGAGCGTTTTCAACGAATTACTCGCCCGCGTTCGCCAAGCCACTCTCGACGATCGCAGACTTTCGAACGTCAAACCTTAACCTTCTGCTCCTGCGTTAATTTATTTATATAGCACATTGAATGCAAATTTTTAAGTGCGCCACACACGTTTCGCGCCACCCTGTATACGTGGATACGCGCATTTGAATACGCGCACAGGCCATAGTTTGCAGATGTGTGCACCAATACGAGCGGAAATCGAGTCACAGATAGTTAGCCGACGATGCACACGAGTCGCCGGCACACGTCACCGAGTAAATTGCGAAGCCATGTGTATGTGAAGTTCATCGATGCACCTTAAGCATCCATTGACGTCACGCTTAAGAGCCGAACGAAACCCGCGACGAGCCCAATGATCTCACGGGCGAGGCTCGAATTAATTAACCCACTTGCCGCGTCGCTATTTTTCGCGAGCGTGCGTCGTCTATACGGATAACGCGGGATTTGGCGTGAGAAAACTTCGACGGTTGACTTACGGTGGGCTGGGCAACAAAGACGTTCAATTTGACGGCTTGGGTGAACATTGCGCCATTTTTTAGGAATATTTTATTGCACACATACGGTTGTAAGTTTCGAATTGGCATTAAAGACGGATTGGCGGAAATTGCAATTTTTCTCTGCTTACACTTTGTGCGGCTTCGATTATAATAACTGGCAATTGAACGGCTTCCGGATTTCACGAGTAAAATTGTAGGAACTGATATTACAGTTTTGTGGCAAGTTACAGACTATTTATTACCAAATTGTGTATATCGTGTGTCTACATATTTGTTCGTAAATCTAGTTTTACCTTTATTCGGAGTACTCGTGTTAAACTGCAATAATTGTCAATTGAACGAGTTTCGGATTTAGCGACTAAAACTGTAGAGGCTATTACAATCATATATTACAATCATTCTCTAGCAAAGTTACTCTTTGCTTAAACTGCGCATGTTGGTAAATCAAATCAAAATTTCTTTAAAAAAAAAACAGCTAATAGACAAAATATTGCGCCGTTACAGTCGCAATTTTTTAATTTAAATTAATATTAAATTATACACACACTAAATTTGCCTCTTAAAAAAAAACACTCAAGGGATCGTATATTCTGGTGTTACCATCTTCCTGCCAAATTGCATTAACATTATTACGTTATGCTCTGATATTTGAAACCGCGGCACGGTGAGCCGATTATCGATACCAGCGAATCCTCAATGCAACCGTACATTAACAAACTTGAGCAATGAAATCTGTTTAGTAAGATCGTTTAATAAGGACAGCGCAATGAAATGTGCATGGCCGTTGCAAAAGCGTCTCGAACGGCACATGATACCGTAGCCCCGTTACCAAACACAGGCCGTTGCGTTTTCCCAAGTGCGTGCCCGACCTAGCCCAGACCGCATGAGAAGTCGATCGCCGATACACCGCGGATAAGGAAAGGTACCTCGCGAGTGAAAACTGCAAACGGCGACGACTTTCACGTCATTAACTCTCCGCGGCTCTCGGCTTCGCGCAAGAAAGGCGTCGGGCACGGAATGTTATCGTTTTATTCACTGGGCGGCGATCGATCCCGAAAGAACTATTAAATTATGTGTTTAATTTCAACTTTATTGTGATTTGACTCAAGGTGCTGCGGAACCACTGGTGACCCCTATTCAGAAGTCTATCGAAGTGTATGTGATTTCCAAAACTTGTGATTGTACATAGAAATTTGTATTGATCACCGTGAATAATTGACGCGGACAATAATTATATCAACTACAAATTCTGCAGCACACAACCATTTTTGTAGACTCCCGAAGAGGGTGCAGTAGTCCCGAAACCCGTTGAGTTACAGTAACGCAGTCTCATAGTCAGTATTTTAAACCGTGAAAGTGCTTTACCTTCTTTAATCATTCAACTAAATCCCAAAAGAAAGTGAGACGTTTGTCGCCGACTCGAAAAGTTCGCGTCTAACGACGCCCCAATCGCCGCGCTTGCCACACGATTCGCGAGCAATGCGCTTGCGCAACGAGTTTTTGCGGCAACGATACTTAATCCGCGGCCGCCTACCCTCTCACTTCGCGAACAATACGGAAAAGTGCATGGGAGGTGCGTTGACCCCGGTGCAACTTCGTTGAGTGCCGTCTCGCGAGTTTTATTCTCTGCGAACGGAGTTGTTGAAACGATGGGGCATTAATGAACTGTTGCGCAACGGCGCGTTGATTGAGATATTAACGGGGCAAGTGAGAAGACGGGTCGAGAGGCGAGCGCAGGCCAGATGGTTTGGGTCGTAGGTGGATGAAATTGTGTTTTCACGCATTAAAGCCTGGACATGTATACATGAGTTTATTGAGAGGAGGGTTATCGGCACTTTACGTATCAATGAACATATCAAAGAGATAGTTGCAGAGTTCTCCCAAAGACCTGAAGAGGCGAGCGCAGCGTATGCGAAACGTCGGCAGCAAACTGAGTTTAAACCGAGGATTATCCGGAAGCTAACAATTTTCATAATTGCGGCCGCGAACGTCTTAAACGCCAAATAAACAGATCATGAGCATGTATGACACGGACTGTGCTTTTCAACAAGGACAAACTTGCAGTATTCACAATGAGACCCACAAAATATGACCCAATGAATAGATTGTATGTGTATAACGAAAGACGATACCACGAAATTGTTTGTATTACAGGAAAAATGGGGAACGATAAAATAGCTTCCGCGAAGGGCAGGTGGAATAAGGACTGCTTCTAAGAAAAGAAGCACGAGTGTATTTATGTGATCTTCATGTAACGTTCCGTTGCATATTAGACAATAATAGACGAAGTGTTTAGTTTAAGAAATATAAAATTATTTTCGGTTTAGTTGAGTTAGAATAACAAAGTTCAATAGTCAGTATTTTAAATTTGAAGCTTCCGCGGCCATGACAGGGGGTGCTTCGATTCTGTATCCTGATGATGCAGACTGTAACGCCTCCGAAACCAAACCAAACGAAAGCCAATACTATGTTCAGTAGTCAGTACCTTTAACCGTAAAAAGGGCTTTCTATTCATAAATTATTAAAACAACATACAATAAGCTTCAAATTGAATACATCATCCAACATTCCAAGTAACACCTACGTAAAGTATATGTTATCACGCAATAAAATATCTCCTCATCTTGACATCTTGGATTTAATTCACCGATTTTTATATCAGACTTGAGTTCGCAATCGAATCAGTTAAATCTGCGAATTCTTACTTATTATCAACTGGCACTGTACGTTATAAAGCGAAATACTCAGTGCTTACTGTACAATTTGGTTTACCCCTGCACCCGATACTCAAACCGCAGGAGAAAGATCAATAATTTCGTCGACTTGGATACGTTAACGACCACGCGGAAACGCGAGTGCTTTCACTAGTCAGTGCAGTAGGTAACTTCCGTATCGAGTAAGACACGGGCTCTCAGCTCAGACACGCGAGCCATCGCAGTAGTAGGTGGCAGTACGAGTCAGACATGGCGAGTTGTACGTCGGATCACAACGGTTTAGAATTCTTCCGACAGAGAGCGGCAGCGTATAGCATGCGATTCGGACATCTGCCGGTGGGAATACGAACTCGGAATGCAAAATGCAATGAGGAAACAACACTGCAACAGGTTCCACGTGCGTTCTGGCTGCGCGCGCAACAAAACAACGCGAAGCCTGGCGGCAAACCGCTAAAGAACGTTTGAATCGTGTGCAGGAGGCTCATGTGCTCCGCGACCAATTTTGATTCAAAAGTGTTGCGCTAACGATAACGAAGTTCCTGAGACCGGGTACCTTTTTAGTAGACTTCTGCCATTGACACCGTGCGCAAAATGTCACGTACCTCAACGTTGGCGTTAAAACACGAACCGGTTACGCAACGGCCTCGACCATGGACTGTTGACTTACCTGCAAGAGAAAGAGAAAATATTATCACCGCATGTCCAACAGCTCCCTTGCAATACATTGTCACAGCTGTACGTTCGAGTGCAATTTTCGTCCGTTACATGTTTGTACACTTAACCACACAACTCGGCGTGGACATTTCGCAGGCGCGCAGATCTGCAACATCTAAATATAACGCCACCGAGTCGGACGTAAGGATCGCGCTGACATAATTCACCCTGTCTGGCTGGCGATAAACCGGTCAACCGGTCGGTGAGTCGATTTCAGCGTCGTCTCGATATTTTTCGCGCTCCCTCCCCTATGGCAGAGCCGCGCAAACCAGTTCGTCGAACGAAAACGTCGCCGTTCACCCTTCGTCCAGCGAAGAAGACTGGCCCCGCGACTCGTTCCCGCTTCTGCACGTCCAGGGGTTACTGACCGGCCGTCCACCCCATGCGTTTACACACATACACCTAGATGCGCCTGTGCGCGCGTGTCCGACGCGAAAAGCGCGAGCGAAAGGGAGAGAGACGGCGGGCGCGAGATTAAAAGGAAGGAGAAGGCGATGGAGGCAATGGAAGTCGCGCGTATACAGGGTGCTTGCGAAAATGGGGCGTAACTTCGGGGATAGACGCGATACGTGAAAATAAGGAAAAATGGTTACATCAACGTATGGCCGATTTCACCTTCTTACCGAGTTGTAGCCGTTTTTACGATCACATTACGATCATGTTCATCCGATAAGTCACAAGAATTACTGGAAGACAGAAAGGCAATATTTCGTTAACATACTGTGTCTGTCCCCAAAGTCACGCCCACATTTGTGGAAACATTCACAGAAAAAGTTTGAATTTGCCCCGAAGTTAATCCAATAACTTCTGGAAAACAAAAAACGCAATATTTGGGTAACATATCAGGGATATGTCGATACGAACTGTCCTTTGCATTTTGCCGTACTGCATCTATCCCCGGCGTGATGCCCACATTTTCGGAAACACCCTGTACACCGACGCTAAAGCAATGTAACACTATCATCTCGTGACAGGCTGAATGCGGGCAGCGGCGTGCGAGGAGCACGAAGGCTGGAGGAAAGAGAAGAAAGAAGAGAGACGCCGAGCCACGCAACTGACACCGCGACGCCACTTACTCTAGGTTAGGGACGCGATCGTAAATACCGAGCGCGTAATTCATGGTGAGTAATCGCTGAATTCGAATGAGGATCCGTTCGCGCGTAGGAGACAGAGATGTAAGTGCTCGTGGCACTCGTCCAGGCAGCCACTTCGGCCCGAGTCGGCCGGGAGAGGCTGATTTACGGATGGCGATTACTGCGGCGACGGGTTATCGTTACGTTTAATCGTCGGCCGCTTGACATTTCGCGGCTTAGCGCCCTATGTTGCGCTCGTTGCACTCGGTGCCTTTTTTGCAGCCGCGTTGATTTGCATTGATACGGCCTGCTGGGAGACAGGAGTCTATGTAGGGAAATTGCGATGTTGTCGAAAGGCGGACTGCGGAGGATTGCACGGGTTGCCGGGTGGTGAGATCACGGTCACCCTGGTTTATATTCCCGGGAAATGGGAGAAGGTCAAAGGGCACACTGTCGGTTGAACGGAAAATTCAATCAGGCAAAGTCAATTTCGCATTGCATCTGCCTCCGCACTTTCGCCGGCCGCGCTTCTTTCGAAGTTCTGGCCTCGGTGACTAATATGAACATTTACGGCTTTTCGTCAAAATGGAACGTCTACTGACTTTAGATAATAGAATATGTATTCAGGTAGCTTTGTATTTCGTATTCATATTCATTTAAAATAAGAATGAAATTCCTGGCAGAATGTCATAGAATTCACTGTCGATCATTATCGATTTTCGAAACTTTCGATCCAATAATTATTCGAAAGTTCATATGTTTAAAACTATTGATGTAAAAGTATTCGAACAATTTCACCGAATGACTTTCGGTCGATACAATTAACAAACCCCCTGTAAAACAATACATCCTTCTAAGCGCTACCGTTGAATTGTTTTATTTGCCGTACCTTTTTTGAAATTGTTACCGCGAGTTCACAACGAGACGTATGGTCACGTTATCGTTGATTGCTGTAGGCGTGCTGCCTGTGCAACTTCGCAGCAATAAATATCGCGGGGAGGCGTATATCGACTCTGCTATGTTCCATTTATTTCCGAACGAATTTTACCAACCACCCCCACAACGGCAACGGCTTGCGGCCAGATGGTATTAAGGGGTGAGCTTCAACGTTTATGCGCATTTGCAGAATGGATTTCTGGAGAGACACGTGCGAGAATATTTTTAAACAGCTACGACGAATGCCTATGTCAATTGCATCAAGTTTTACGTGTATTATCAATCGATGCGGATATTTGGGATTTAGTACGTTTTCATTTTTGTCAAATACAGCAAGATGTTTCCTTGTATTGTAAAGTGCCTTTAAACTATTACTGCTACGGACTAAGGCACGACTATTTTTTAAAGTGGTTTCAACGTTCTTTCTCAATTGGATGACTTCAAAACGTAATTACTATAAAATGGAATGCCTCGAAAAATTTTAATTTCCTTCAAACTATTAAGATTTCCATAAACAGTCTGTCTTCAACATGTGCCGTCTATAGAATTGTACAAATTCGGGGTAAAAGAAAATGTTTAATTGTTTCACCACTTTTGCGATGAACCGTGACAGAAGCGAACACTTAACATCCTAATATACACATCCCCAAAGCCGGAAGCGTGTTTGGGGATCATAGGTTGAAGTTCGACGTGGATACACCGGTGTGATCCACCCTCGTCCACCTCTTCTCATCCCTCTCACTTCCGCAGCATCCAGTGGCCCGTCAGTACGGCAAGTTCGATCTTCTAACCCACCCCCGGAGAACCCCGACACGATTGCCAACCCCGGAGACCTTCACCCCATTTAGCCTTCACCGAGCTCGCTGGATTCCGGGCTTGCCGAGACTATATATCAAACGCGGCCACGCGTTTGCCCTGGCCTCTGCTTCCTTCTTCCGCCTTCGATTCCAAACAAAGCGAGGCAAAGCGTGAAAATTCGCTGAAGCGACAGACACCGAATATTTTCGCGGCGTATAGATGCACACGCACCTGCATTAACCCTTTGTACTCGACTGTCTTCGCTGAGGGGACGCTGAAAGATTGCACCAAAATTTGTTGGCATATTGGTTTCCTTAAGATACGCTTCGACCCATTGCAAGTAAAAGTAAGAAAAAGGAGAAGGTCTGTTCTATTTAAAATTGATACAATTTTTGGTTGGTAGTTGGGAAGTGAATAGCAGCCACTGTTAAAAAAACCCTTCTATGACATATCTAGATAATGGACCAAACGGCAAAATACATGTTTCAATTTCTTTTCAATTTCACTCCATAAAATATAAACCAATGGAGTCTTATGCAAAATATCATTTCGATAGACTAATATTTTTTTGAGCCATGAATGTTATACGGATTGCTGCACTATCAAGCATTGAACAATGGGGAACAAAGTGAAAAAGGGTTAATTACGTTCAACCACTGATGATCGAATCTTATTTTGAAAAGTAATATCCGCCGGAAGCGTCACGAGAAAACACACTAAAGTTAGCTGCACTGCGAAACGATGGTGAACAAGCTGTATATGCGAAGAATGAAAAGGACGGGGGATAAAGCGCGCGTAAATAAAATATCTCCCGCCCGCTTTCAATCGTACGCCCACGGGCGCATAAATCTGCCAGTCGTTTTAAGCATCGCGTAACGCGCGTCGATTTTATTGCCAGTCGTTCGGCATTCGATTGCAGCGAGAGGAAAAGCGAAAGAAGCGCGTGGGCTGATTTCCACGGGTGTCTGGATTCTGGTGGATGGTCAGGACACGAGGAATACGTTACCGTGACGACGGCGGCACGTGGCACGGATCTCGAAAGCGGACGTAAATAAAAACTGCCGGAAGGACACGTCGAGAGTGCGAGTGGAGGCCTTGAATAAATAGTTTCACATGCCGCGTGTACGTCCTTTTTAATTGACATTCGTATCAATAAAGAGCATGTTGACGCCGATTTGGCCATGAGTTAAATGAAACAAAGCGACGGTTATTGTTGGTGGAGTCAACCATAATTGTGTACATAGAGTACATAATAAATGTATACGACCGTTTTTGAATTAAGCATGGCAGAATATATGCAACAATGTGTATATATAACGTATTCCTATTCATAAGGGTATGTTGATACGGAAATACCGAAAGACATGTGGATGTTAGCTCCATAGAATAGTAATTCGAAGTATTTCATTAAAATGTTCAATTTTGTTGTTTTGTTATTTAAAAATAGTGCCCCTATCCCACGACGCACGCTTATTATACAGGCTGCATAAACCGCGTCGCCGTTGGTTTGGCTTAACACGCCACTTCCAACAGTGAACCCCTTCGCATTTCAGCGCACAGTATCGACTTCTACTTCAAATTCGTAATTGACCGAAGAAGTACCACAATAGCACGTAACGCCGCGAAACAGCAAAACGACCAACATTGACTCGACAGCTGCCGTCCAAAGACAATTTCCCAACTTCGTGACCGCCCCATTTCCACCGCACATTGTCCATAACCGCGCAAATCCCTATCAAGGGCGAAAAAGATGTGCGCGCCGACAATGGGCAAATTCCGGCACTCAGCGGCATCGATTCAATATTCTTTCGAGCGATATTTCATCTCACCCTCCGTTGGCCACCCCCGGCAGACCTCTTCTCATCTCATCGTCATGCCGAACGTAGGACGGTAACCCAAATCCCGCGGGGAGATCCAAAGTGATCGTCGCGCGCACATTTTGGGGTCAGTAGACGATGCGGAGGAGGATGAGGAAGCAGGCAGCACGTGCCGGTAACCGTTGTCACGGTAACGACGGCCTTGTCCCGCGCAATCAGCCTCGGAATCCGGAGCGTGCCCCTCTCTTCCGGTATCTTTGGTAATGGACAAAGAGCCCGACATATGGCGATAACGATGTTAACAGCGCACTGAGTCGCGACGTGCAATTTTTTCCAACGAAATAAATATTTCAATAAATCTTCGAAATATGATGGGATTGGAACGCTTTGTAATCGGCGTACGCCGCGATTTTGTGCGACGTATGTCACGCGGGTGCTTTCAGGATGTCTGCTAAGATGAAGGTTCAGACTGACGAGACTATATAAGTGATTGACAGTAGTAAGTTTTGAATATGATACATTTGAAGTAAGAATAGAATGACAGTAAATTGGTAAGTATAGAGGTGTGCAATGAAAAACTTTAACACACACATTTGAAATGGAAAAAGAAAACTGATCGGGGTAAAATTGAGAATGGCTAATGAAAAGTAGAAGGTAAGTTGTTTGTCGAAGCGCGTGTCTGTGACTAATGTCCCGTACACGACTCGCATTCCTGTATTTATTACGCCAAGTCCTTTGTGAAGGGAGATGGGTTCTAAACGGGACACCTTCTTCTTTCAATTTAAGATAAAGGTTGAGTGACTACAATATTATACAAATGTGATTGTGGTATTAGACATAATTAGGGGAACGCAAACGCACTGCTTTGCGTTTTCCGCAATTTTTTGAAACAGATGCGGCTTTTAAAGAGACTCCTGGCATCAAATTGTTAAAGATTCAGACGGAAGCCTCGGTATGCGACTGCATGTTGCGGTGATTCATTTGAATGCGTCTGACTTTGAACGTAGAGATGCGACGCAATGTTTTGGTGCATGAAAAATCGCAGCTGAGTTTCTGAAGACGCCGAGAAACGCACGTGTCGTCGAGACAAAGCATTGCGATCGAATTAGGAGTCCCTCTTTGTTCGGATACGCGTGTTGGGGTGGCGCGTCGAGAAAGAGAGAGCTAAGGGGACGGAGAGAGAAACAGTGTGAGAGTGTGTCGAGCCCTTGCCTTTCTCAGGGTCGAGGGACTGTGATCCGAGAGGGTGCCACACGGTCTGCAGAGACGAGAGGGGCCGAAAGAGGGACAGACGCGAATATATATTCCACCCCCGTGTCGCGCCCCCACCTCTGTGTCTCAAGTGACTGCGACTACGAGGGTGCGAAAACTTTCGAAATTGGGACGAGCCATTTTCTTGGCTCAATAATTCGCCCCTACCCTTCGACTCAGCTGATGGGCGGGAATGAATTTTTAGCGAGCGTCTGGTCAGATAGTAGGGTGAATGTTTTCGCTTATCTTCGATTTGGACGAAGGGGAGAAGAGGGTAAGTCTGTCTCTTTGTTTGACACGAATTATCATGATAGGAACTGGAGACGCTGCAAGAAGTTTGGCCAATATTCTATGTTGACGTGTTGAGTAGTGCATGTTTCCTTCAAATTTAAGTAAATGTTTTTATTAATATTTCGAAAAATTTTAAAAATGCCAGGTTCACATTGATCTAAGAGCAGGTTTCAACTATCGGCTTATGGCCGAAAATAGGCGAAAAATGTCA
Source organism: Cryptocheilus praepositus (assembly GCA_033815515.1). NCBI lineage: Eukaryota > Metazoa > Arthropoda > Insecta > Hymenoptera > Pompilidae > Cryptocheilus > Cryptocheilus praepositus. The sequence continues at coordinate 4,620,035 of JAWWQZ010000256.1, read as the reverse complement.
AATTTTTTTTTTGTTTCGGACCGATACCATTCGATAGAAGGTATTTTGCCCTGAAGATAGACCACTTTCCGCGCTGAACTCTTCATAGTTTCCGAGATATGACGATTTTAAGAAAATGCAAAAAAATTTTTTTCAAAATTGCTGATTGCTATTGGTCCCACGTGAAAGTACGTCCGAAGAGCTTTAAGAAAACCTGTATTACTTATAGGTTTCATTCACTAGTTTAGACGGGACAGGGCCTTGAAGAAATCGAGAAAATCTTAAGGTATACCATTTTTGCCAAAAAATGATAGGTCACCGATTTGATCGCCCTTTTAACACATCAAAGAGGGTTCAAAATGACTCGGAAAAATGCAAGGCGCACCCCGAAATTCGCAATAGTTCCGGAGATACAGCCAAAAATGTGTGGAAAAATGGTGAAAAACGAGCCTGAAAGTGGGGTCAAAAATGAAAACCTCACCAATCAACTTGTAATTGTGCCAAATGAAAAAGGGTATAAGCGGAATCGAAAAAATCGCAACCGCACTGAAAAACTCGAAATATTTTCGCAGATACGGCCGAAATTAGGTGGAAAATTAACAAAAAGACACACATTTTTCAATACTCCCGTAAATGGACGCAATTGTTTCATATCGCGCATATCACAATTACGTTGCAGTAAAAATATAGGTTCTCCCGGACTTTACCCAACACTCCCAGCGTCGGCTACATCAGTGATACAGCAGTCAACGTATCACACGTCTACGCAACATGTGCAACAGGAGAAAATTTCGTAATGACCAAGTTACAGGATATTTATGGTTTCCTGCCAATATTCTACGGCGCAAAGTGCGAAACTCGAACAAAGTGTTCCGTAACGACTGGACCACGCCTTTGTTCGCGATCAAGGTACTCATCCGCGGGCTGCAGGCACCGAAGGGCCAAGGTTGGAAGGGCGCATCGTAAACCTTCCCGGTAAAAGCTGCATAACGGCGAACGAGCGACGGACGAAGAAGAAGAGTGACGCGCGAGAGGGAAAGGATGATGAGGAGCGCACGAAAGAGCGGAAGACAGAGGAAGAGAGAGGGCCGAAGGTGGTTTTACGGGCGTATATGTGTGTAGCCATAGCAACGCACCGTCTAGCACGCAATCGATAAAGTGCAACATTCAGGAACCGGCAGTGGCATGACATCCACTCGCCTGCAACGTCCCTTGCAACGTCCCGAGCGACGTGCTTCGGGCTTTGTGTCACGGCTTTGTTCCCTTATTATCACCCGCGGAATATCAAGGTCACGATCTCGCAGGGGCTGGACTTTTGTCCTGTCCCTCCGAACTAACCGTTCACGCGACTGAAGCTTATCATTACTCCCACATAAAAAATACCGTTACTAATTCTGCTAACCGTCTCAGAGGCATTGCGCTATACGCGAAAGTCTAGCGCGGTCGACTTGGTCAGCAACAGTCCCTACTAGTGAATAAAGTGACAAAGCCCATCATTTGTTTCTTTAACCGTTATCCATTATTACCTTAGTTTTATCCCAGTATCCTTTATTATTAGTAAGACTGAATATAACAGCACACGACAACAGTTTCCTACAGTTCTTTGTTCCGTCACATCAAAACCGAAATTAAACACACGGCGCCACAATGAAAAATTGTTCGATAACGCACGAAGTATAACCTGCACTGCTGAAAAGTTCGTTTGCAATTTTCCATTACGGCGCGAATAATATCAGTGCTTCTAGCAAATGAGCATCGTAGACAAAAAAGGATGGCAACGACGGCGGGGGTGAGTCAGGCTGAGCTGGGGGTTGCGTCGGGGGTGGCAAAGACGTGTGTAGGTTCAGTGTACCCTCGTCCATGGCTTGCCCTTCGATTCTCATTCAAGGTCCGCGATGGGGGTGCACTGTACGACGAGCCTTCGGGGTTTCCATGACGACCGCCACTAAACTACCCTTGCAACGCCCACCGAGGACTGCGTTTCAACTTTCCACCCTCTGTCTCGCCCGATCGAGAACCCGTCCTGCTTGCAACGGGTTCGAAAGAAAACGGCGCGCATTTTCTTTCAACGTTACGAATACATGTACTTTAGATTTTTAGATTTTTTTCATGCAAGACGAAAGAAATACCTTAAAACATCGCTATGCGAGGCTTGCAGTGAATTAATAGTTTAACACGTTAATAGGGCAATTGTTATAGTAATATAATAATTTTACAAATGCCTTTACATAATGAGCCTCAATACGGAACTGTAACCACACAAAAAAGGCAGACAAAAGAGAGTGCATAAATAAGTCTGTCGCTATGTAGTAAGGCATGTACATATATCCACGTCATATGAACATATTGCGTATGGCACTCTGCTTGCCCAACGTGCTTCTAGAATCCGCACATTTTTCGCATGAAAAAATTAGCACAATGCAGACAAGCGTAATATAAATGAGATCAAATTATTTTTAATGCGTCGAGTAGTCATATCACGTAACTATACATATCTCGTAGCTCAGCTTCAAAGTTCGGTTTGCTACATGCCAACCAAGCTGATACGCTGCCACTGAAGTCAACGTTCTTTACGAAAGATCGGTTCGTACTCTGAAATGAAATAAAGCGGCGTTAAGCGCCAAACAAATTAGTCCCTAAACGCGTCCGCGCATCAGCGGCCGCGAACAAAGAGCGAGAATCCAAAACGATCGGGTAGGAGCCGTCGACGGAGATGGCGAAATGCTCGTAAAATCACTGAATCGTGATCTGAGAGGGTGATGATAGTCGGACGGCCTCGATCTTCAGACTCTCTCGCGAACGGGTCTATTGGGAAATTACGAGGGGCAACGATATCTCTGCATATCTGTGTTTTCTGTGACTAAGAATACGAAGGCCGTAAAACTCTAAGAGACAAAAAATGAGACGACGGGCGGCGAGAATCTATGACCGAGAACGCATGAGCGCGAAGGCGTAAAAATGGAAAGGTGAGGACAGAGAGAGGGAGAGAGAGCAAGAGAGAGACGATGAAAATTGAAGCACAGCGCACGAATACAACTTTTTGGCGTCTGCGTGACATTACTCTTATCGATCTCACGACCCTCTCTCTTACTGCGTAGTCTTTGTCCTGAAAGTCAGACAAAGTGACCCAGACGACGGCGGCAGATCCGGCGCAGTACGTCTGCATGAGGTTCATAAAGAGCTGAAAAAAGTCGCTGCCCCGCGAAATACTCTCTCTTACCCTTTGTCCCCCATTCACATTTTGCCCCGGGACCAGCGGTTTTTCTTCTTAAGACGCACGGTACAAAGATTGCTGTTGCGTAAATATCTGAAGATCACGTCAAGAGACAATGCTAGTTTGTTGGTTAGCCGAGCGTACTTGGTAATGGGCTTCATAACCAAATAGTGAAGGATATAGTTAGTTATGTGTTAGCAGAGCAAATATTACAGCTCGAAACAGTTAGAAATGTCACATGTAAATTGTGAGAGTTTAGGGTTAGCAGGTCAACTGCCTTGTCGATCTTATGCGACAGCTAATATATATGAGGGCTTTATAAATACATAAAGGCTAATAAATTTATGAGGGTAAAATAAAACATATACACACAAAAGCAGGCATAGAAATTGTCGACGTTCGCAAAAGTGTTGAATTCACAATCAAATTAAACCAATAAATAAATATAACTGTGACGTGATTATTATCATAATTATTTAAAAAAAAAGTGGCTGTATTACAAAAAATTAGGATAAATATGACATTGATGACACATGGACATCTACAATTTACAATTGCGCAATGGAGGCCATTGTCATTTTTTGTACCGAGTAGTCAACGTGCTAACTCTCCAATTCGATGTGAAATCAGAAAAATATTTGGAGACGATATTGCAATATCAATCACTCTTAACAGTCGGAATAATACCGGGTCTACCGAAAATTTCTATCTGATAACGTTGTCTCAACTTTCAGCACGCATAAGCGTGTCCAATTGAAACAGTAAATGTACTGAAACAACAGTTTCATCATCACAGTATTATGTAGTGAAACGCATTGTTTTTTTTTAACTCAAAATCGGCCCGAATTTTCCGGTAGTTCAATCATGCAATCTAAATACGAATTTCAAAACTTGATATTGCAATATCGTCAATAATAACAGTGGGAACAATATTAGTTGTATCGAAAATGTCTGCCTGATAACGCGATCTCAACGTTCAACACGCATAAACGTGTTTGTTCGAAACAGTAAATGTACCGGAATAATAGTTTCAACAACTCGGTATCATGTATTGAAAGCGTATTATTTTCTTTTATATCAAAAACGGCCAGAACTTTCCGATAGACTATATAATGTCTGAAGACGAATTTGAAGAATTGAAATGATCGCTTATCGACATTCACCGCCTTTTATCGACGTTCATCCGCAAAGTGCAGTCTCAACCGCCAACTCCCTCCTTTTTCTGTTCGCCGTGTTGCGCCGTGCGAATACCTGTACACTTATATAGCCCTCTATTTCGCGGTTCCGAGGACTTCGCGGAGGTTCTTTGCCTCCTTCGAAGGGATCGACGTCCCGGTCACCGACATCGGGTGCAGTAACCAAGCAGTAGGTTATCCGCGGACCTTCACCGCTCGCCACCGAGGTCGGCGAACCCTACGTTACACCTTCGGCATGATCCTGAAGCCACATCATCGATCCGACGACCAACAGATCATCGACCGAAAAAGTTGACCGCTCGGAAACCAGACAGCCGCGGAATGCAACTTTCGTCTTTGAATGCGCGGACTTTAATGTCGCCTAATTGGTGTGCTGTTCGGTGAATTTTAACGGAGAGCATTGGACGTAAAGCCAACGTTACTAGAAACATTACTGCATCATGTGTCGTGGCTGAATATTTTCGAAGCTTGAGATATTACTTCGATGAGCCGAAGATGAGGGCGTGAAGCCTAGGTGTGCATGTGTGTATTGCATATGCAAGCAGATAACGAGCTGCAAGAGAAGCAAAGCTACAGAACCGAATGTGTTCACAAGGCTAGACGTTTAACCAAGTAATTACCATAATATTGACTGTACGCGTGACGGTGCTAACGATTAGATAAGAAGTTTCCCATATATCACTTAATCTGTACACTTACACGCCAACATACATAACACCGCCGTCTGTGCTATAAAATAAATTAAATCCTGTATCTACTTCAGATAATGCATTCATTTGATTAGCTATTTGAACGCTGACTGTTCCTGAAATGACGTGATTAAATTTACTGCAGAACGGCATAATTGTTATATGATTGGAAAGAGCTTCTCCGAATAACTCCGTGCCCTTATGGCGCGCGTTTTAATGGGCACTGCGCTTTCTGTTACGAACGTGCGGCTGACTCTTTCCTCGCGAAGGGTCCTACAGCGGAGATTGGACGAGGAGCGATTTTGAAGGGCCAAGGGCTGGGTCCCGAGGATAATCGGAGGTCTTCGCTCCGCGAACGAGGTCGTTGAGCCTTTTCGAGGTCCGCTCGTTCGCAGACTTTGCTTTCGAGCCTTTCTTTTTCGCGCCTACAACGGGAGACCGCCTTCACGGCACTTTGCCGACGTTTATGAACTCACCCACGTCGTGCGAACGACATCTTTCGAACAAGGACCGACTATTTTTTGCCAATCGTATTTTTCGAACGTGCTTGGTCTTCAGACAATTTGCCTGACTACAGATATTGCTTACTGAACACTCCGACTTACTAAATAACAACATTCCGTACTTAACTGCTTCGAGCACACTACCCCATACATGTACCTTTAGTTTCTTATGTCCAGTACATGGCACGTGTACGTAGGCACGTAGTGCACTTACGTGAACCGTCTACAGGTCCAGCGACTAACAACACTTAAAAGTGTTATTTTAATTTAACAGACAGCAACAAAACATTGAAAACTCGATCAATCGAGAGATCGATGAAAGTAAAATATATCTCTTAAATTTTTCCATCAAAACCGAACGGATTTCTTTGCCAACTTAATACATCGACATGGTGAAATGTCTGCGTTCGTTTTTAACGATCTCAAACATACCTTCTACATTGTCTAGGCCTTGCTTCTCATATTGCCGCCTCTCGACAGTAACATTTCTGCGCAGACACTACTGAAACGAGCAGAACGTCCAGCGCTCTGCCGTCCGGCCGCCGTCTAATCTCACGACCTACGTCACGGAACGCGGAGTCTGGAATTCGTCGCGGCCTACGAAATGATCGTGAAACGCTTTGCGAGGCTCGTACGAAAGGAAGAGGCCGCGGAAAAGGGCGCCTCCTGCACCCTAGATGGGGTCTCTGCCCGTAACGTCGAAGGTCGAGGACCTTCCAACGACTCCAGCTACCTTCCTCCCCCCACCACACTCTCTCTCGCTTACTTCTCTCTGTCCTCGTCCCTTTCTCTCTTTCGCACCGACACTTTTTGCAAGCACCTGCCCCTTGCCTGATCGCCTCTTACCGGACGAGATGCCATGATCGTCGGCGAATGAAACGATCCGATGCTGTGTTCGATTCGATAACGCGCCGTGATAATACGATAATGCGCGTGCCGTTTTAATGAACGCTACTGGTCTTGCAGCGGGAAAGTAAAGTGCAGCGGTCGACACTGAAATCTTTTGTGATTCGCGTACGACGATTTTAGGCGACGTGCAATACGTGAGCAGCTTTATAATGACTTAGCAAGATGAAAGCTGCGGCTGGCTGGGTTATGAAAGAAGAGGCGCAAAGTTCGGTCACTGGTTTACTGAATCACTTCTTCATCCCATGCTTGTAAACATCATCCGTACATTATACAAACGTAATGCCGGTATAATTAAAAAAACGAAAAACAATTTTTATTTAGTTTGAAAAAACTTCAAATAGACTCGGGCTGTAAATAGAATAAAAGTGAATTATCATTAATTACATATTACTGAAGGCAAAAAAATCGCCGGAAAAATGGTACGTGCGTATGCGTGTCTCCGCGATCAGCCGCCCACGTTCTCAATTCCGCACTTCTGTGCTTTTTCCAGATGCGCGCGGCCGTCCTTACACACGTATGGAGCCAAAAACAGACCAACAGAGGCAACAAGAAAGGAAGTGCGGACGGTAAGAGACGAGCGAGCATGAGCGCGAAGAACATTGCGAGAGGATGTGCACCAGGTGGGGACGGAAAAGGAAAAAGGGAGGGAAGGACAGAGAAGAAAGGAGAGAAAGAGAAAGACAGATGGTTTCGAAGGAGGGGAAAAGTGCAACGCTCGAAAGCAAGGTTCACTGTACACTCGTCGCCCGATGCCACTGACCCATTAATACATATAAAGCTCGGCTGCACGCCGCAATTTACATCGGCCGGTAGCCGCCGACGCCATTTGAATTGCTAAGCCTCCTTATGCAAGTATAATCGGACGCGTTTCGGTAACGCCCGATCGGGGGTGGACCTAAGTTACGTTAGTTCTGCGAAGATGGATCTAAGTAGCCGAATGATTCTCGATGCCCCTCCGGTGGGCGTAAGTTTCGTTTCGTTCTACTGTATGCATATGATCTGTAATGGCGTCACACCTAAGCTATATAAGACTTTCGATATACAGGCTCTCAGAGATTTGCATCGCATCAATGGTTTTGCACATTAATTCAACATTTATTGTAATGGAGTAAAAGAATTGTATAAACATCTCTACTTCATGAGCCTCAACCCGGAACTGCTATGAGACTAAAAAGAGAAGCAAAGGAGAACATGTAAACAATTCTATCGCTATGGAATAAAACATCTTACAGAAATTATATGAATGTGCAGGGCATACTAATCTTTCTTTCCATAGAATCAAAAAAACATGACCGCAGTGTTTTAGATTTTTGGGAATTACATTTAATAAGCGTTTTTAAAAGGACCCCTGGGACGAGTATGGTTAAAACGGTCGAACCAATTGAATATTGCAGACTCCCGTACAACCGTAATTTTCGATCATAAAACTAGTAAATGCTTTGATATCAGCATCTTCTGCTACACGTTCCAAATTATTCCTGCATCGTCCCATGTTTCGTTTCTAGTTACACGATGTATGAGAATTTTTTCGTGGTTTAGTGCGGTGAGGAATCAAAAAAGCACGGCAGCAAGAGGAGAAATCACAGTCACGAATGGTCATCGCCTACCCTCGGTCCATCGACTCTAACGGTAAAAGAAGTTAGCGCCGCAGTTCCCTTCGTGCTCTCGGTGAAGAAGGCGAGAAACGTGCCTTCGCTTTCTGAAATCCCTACCTACGCCTTCCTCCTATCTCCGCATCCTCGACTTCCGGCGACGAGTACTCCCCGTTGGACCATGTCGGACAGCGCGCCATAGGCGTTCGTTAGTTTTTACGGCTACGACCCGATTTGTCGTTTTCAAGAGTCGAATTCAACGGAGAGTGAATGCGCACAAGTGGAAGGTCGATGTCGATAATGTCAGGCTTAGATATCACGTAAATTTGAACAGACAACATTGGACAAAAATTTCAACGTACCGGACAGAAAAGTCGCGACTATGATATGCGAAAATAAATATTATTGAAACATGTAATGTATTTAAACCCAACCGTTTATGTGATGTGTACAATAAAATTGAAACCCTTTCGTAGATTGTTTCTTGTTTTCATTTCACAATTCATTCAAATAATTTTATGCTCTATATATATGAAATCACTGGGGCGTCTCTTTAGGCGTTTCACACAAAAAAATTAAATTAAATTTTTATGCAATAAAATTCAATTGTTATTTATCCGCAGGAGCTCTATATAAAAAAAAATTCAAATTAAATTTTTATGTGGAGCGCCTGAAGGGGAAAGCCCAGTTGTTTTGAAACATCTAGAGCATGGAATCGTTTCATAAAAAATCGAACAATCAACAAAAGTGCTTCAGTTTTGTATAGGATAAATATTACCATTTTTTTGCGATCGCTACTATATGGTGATAACGACTGAGTTACGATGACGTACGATACCGTACACTAATATGAAGAAACGCATTACGATTTCTCGGGGCAGAAAGAGATGATTCGATGAGGCAGGCTCGCCTTCTGTGACGAAGGTTAGCGCTGGCAAAGCTGGGACAAGGCCGAGGGTGCATCGTCCTGTGCTTGAGGTGATTGTACTTGCATCGCGCTTCGCAGTCAACGTGCCTGAGTGCACGATCCGCAAACGAGAGCCGTCCCGTAAACACGGCCCTATGTGGGCCAGACGATCGCTCAATGAGCTTCGCGCAGCCAACAGAAAGATGGAATCATTGTGCTAACCTTTTTTTCCAAACGTTTATAAGAAACATCAACAGAAATGAAAAGTAGAAAACGTTCGTAGTGACATTCAATACTTCAACAGAAAATTAGAACGGAAACAACTTTCAATGAAGTTTAATACGTCAGTAGAAAACAAAAGTCGTAAACACCCGTAATGGTGTTTAGATATTAAAAGTTGAAACGTTCGTAATGGCGTTCATCGTTACTAGAAACAGAAATACGTGAATATTTTAAGCAAAGTGAAGATCATTATGTGTTGTTTTGAAACCATAGACAAGTCTCTAACAACGGGGAACTTTTATTCCTTTTATAACGTTCAGTAGTTATAAATTGTTGGGTGTATAAAGACTTGTCACTCACAGTATGTTGTATACGAGAAATTGAGATGCGCCGCCGTGCACAACGAAACACTGAAATGGCCCAAGGAATAATACAATTTCTTAGGTACTTTTATGGAGGCCTTGTTAACCCCGAAAGATAATCGCCAAAATCGTGAGAGGGAACGTCGCCCCGGGCGATTTACTTATTCAATTAGACCGCGAAGAGGGCGGCTTTATCCCTCGATGATATTCGTTAAAAATGGCTAATTTAATTAGCATGCTGAGGAGGACTCCGTTTTTTAGGGGCGCAAGATTTGCGCCATCGACGTTTTAACAATGCCGTCTTTAAGGCGGTCGAGCTTGAAATTTGTTTTGCGCGTTGAGTATATAAGATATTTATGAAGTGTTCCGAGGAAAATCATTGATGTAAGGACGCGTACCTAACTGTTGCGGTAGTATTTTGCTCTACGCACAGTTTGCGCGGCCGGCATTGGGAAAGGAAGCGGAACGGACGATACAAATTCGTAGTTGACGTAAATAACGGGCTATATTTTCGCAACTATCACGCGCAAAAGCTCGTAAACGGCGGGCGGTCGTAAATCAAACCCTAAGGGGGTCGTGATCATTCGAGGCATAAATAGCATTATTGGTTTATGGCCGGCAAGCGCGTAGAAGGAAGAAGGTACTGACCTCGCCTCGAAATGAGCCAAAACGTCAGTGGGCAAATTTATAGTCGCCACCCGTGAAAGAACACGACCTTGCCGAAGGAACTTCTTCACGCTCGACAAATGCGAATCTTATGCAACAACCGTCAGTGGGACCTGACAGTTAGAATTTCCTCGTTCTGGCGCCTCCCGATTTTCCTTTCAGGGATGTTGGAAAGCCTCGAGTCCACAAATATTAGTTTGAAGGTCACCGAAACTTACGATTTCTGTTAATACCCTAACAAAGCGATGTCATTAAGTTTCAATAAATGTATAAAAAACTTCGTTCTCGCCCCTATCTAATTATTATGTAGTCCTAAGTATTAAAAGACGTATGTAGAATTTCTGATATCACATCATCACATTGTAAAACTATGAGAAAAATGCACAAGAATTAATTATAGTATTTGTTTCATTTTTTTTTAAATCTGATTCGATCATCAGTGATTGGTATTCGCCAAAAATAAAACTCTGCTTTCAAAAATGTTTGCCACGTATACCGAATTTGCCGGATGCACCGACTATACTGAGCCACTGTCCTTTGAATCTAGTTGAATCCACTTCGATTTTCCCCTTTCCCACCAAAAAAAAAAATCAGAATGTTTAACCTCTTTCCGTGGAAGGAAACGGACAATGGTGCGTGTTATTTTATCTCCGGTTGGAGAGGGCGGATGTTCACGGAAATAAGGAACACACAGCTGGTGGGGTCCAGGTATCCAGACCCGATCGTTTTCCAAAATTCGGGAAACCCTTCTCACGCGATCACGTTCGATAAATTCGTTATGAATGGACCAGAAAAGGGGTCGATCTCTGAAGGAGTCTGTGCTCCAGATTTTGCTATTATAATGCGTCCCCTTTTCCCACTGGATAACTGCAAGACCCTTGATAAGTTTTCTGTCGACGTCCATAGGCCGACAAAATTCTCGTCATGTCCGCGCAAACCGGGTGCATAATAAATTTTGATTTTGCGCGAACGGTAAACTCTCGCAAAATATCCTTAGGCGTGAACGTATATATTGAGCATGAATTACGACTCGTCTCAGTTACGTCGTCTTCATTGTTTCACGTCTCATAAATCAGGTCCGAAAGGTGTAAGGTGGCAACCATCGCCGGAAGTAAATTTACAGGCCGTCAAGCGTAAAGGGTTTGAACCAGTTAAATTATTAGCCTTTCCGCCGTGACGGAAATATCTTGGAAAAAATTATTCAGGTACACGGCCGACAATGCGAAATCGTGGAACAAGAGAATATTCGGGGATCGTGCCCAAACGGTTTGAGGTCGTAAAACTGGAGCAACCCTTTGGCCATTTCGTGTTCCGCAATGAAATATACCGGTCCCTGTTTATAAATACCGTTGGAACTATTAAACTGAAATCTGCCTACGCGAGTGTTGGGTATTCTTCAAACTGTTCCCAGCAAACAGTGGTCTAAGTTGACTGTCCAAATAATATTAAGCCTACCGAAAAGTTTTGTGCGATAATGTCATTCTAAGTTTCACCACGTCCGTACGTGTCGAAACACTCTGTTGATCATTCTGCTTCCACATGTGCGCAATTCTAAATGTACCAAATGTCTCATTAGCGTCTCAGAATTACATACTAAAAATACACTATTTTCTTCTAATTGAAAAAAAGTCAGAACTTCCCGGTAAAGCCAATACCACTAAAGCCCATTACACACGCCAAACAACCCCGAATAATTCCGGATAGAGCCGAATGCAATTGCGTCCATATAACATTGAACAGCCTCTTATCTCTTATTCGTTATCCGAAAAACATTACGCTCAATACGGAGCCTCATCCAGTGTGATAAGACCCGCGGCGCGTACTTAAAAGCTGCGCCACTACAAATCGCTGTCCCGAAAGCAGATAAGAAAGTCGTAACGACGTTCTCTCGCTTTCATTGCTCGTCTCGGTAATCCGAGGCCGGGGACAATAAATTTCGTCCACCTACGCGTTGGATCTCGCCGAGAGGGCAGGTCCAGCATCCAGTATCCGCCAATTACTAGCGGAGGTAATGACGTTATCGCGCGTTAAGATCGGTCCTGCGTTGCGCGAGGCAGTTTTTGGCCACCCGCGGGGGGACGAAGGGACGATATTTTTCGCCCTTGCTGACGAAAGGGAGAAAAGAAGGATGGCCGAGGCTGACTTGCCCCCTCAGGACTTAGGGATGACTCGGGGGTGGCGTGGGGTGGTTACGCGAGCGTGGCCAAGGTCGGGACCGGTAAACAGAAACGTTACCTTGGTAACCAACCCCTAAGAGGATCCTGCAACCTTGAACATCCTACACGGTGATCTTCCTTGCGATCTACCCACCCTCTTACTTCACGGCGGGCATTTTACTTCTGATTGCGTACACGTTTTTACGATTAACAGTAACGGTGTCACATGAAATTACACTTCGGCGAAGTTTGATAGCGACTTAGCGCCTTTAAGATGTGTGCCTCTAGGGTTGTCTTATTTTTTCGTCAAGGTTGGCGCCTCAGCGAGGGAAATTTGAACGAGTGTATGACATAGCGTGTTTCAAGATAACTTTAAATGAAAGTAATTCATAAACTTGGTCTACTTACGACCGAATTCTGACACATCAAAGAGTAGTAGAGCAGACATGCCGTAACAAAATGTGGTCATTTTGTGACAGGCGCCTGTGTCTGAAGGGAAATATTTCTATTATTTTTTTAACTAATTAGTGTGACAAAGCGACGAAATTAAATTAATATCATGGAATAAACCGAAAAATGCGAAATAATTTCCGAATTATCGTCGAAAATAGATGAAAAAATTGTAAAAATGCGAGAAAAAGACGCGTTTCTTTACCATCACCGACTGAAAGGGTATTGTTCAACTTGCTTACCTAACTGGAATGAAAAAGGATCGCAAGAGGTTAAACAAAATGTAAACCGCACCCCAAAATTCGCAATAGTTCTCGAGTTACGAGCAAAAATAGAGAAAATAAATAAGAAAAATACGCCGAAAATAGGCTAAAATAGGCGAAAAATGTCAAATTTTTTTTTTGTTTCGGACCGATACCATTCGATAGAGGGTAATTTGCCCTGAAGATAGACCACTTTCCGCGCGCTGAACTCTTCATAGTTCCCGAGATATGATGATTTTAAGAAAACAAAAAAAAATTTTTTTCAAAATTGATGATTGCCATTAGTCTCACGCGAAAGTACATCCAAAGAGCTTTAAGAAAACCTATATTACTTATAGGTTGCGATCATTAGTTTAGACGGGACAGGGCCTTGAAGAAATCGAGAAAATCTTAAGGTGACCCTTGCCATTTTTGCCAAAAAATGATGGGTCACCGATTTGATTGCCACTTTGGTATATCAAAGAGGGTCGAAAATAACTCAGAACGGCGCAAGCCGAAGTGGAAAATTCGTAATAGTTTAGGAGATATGGCCAAAAATGTGCGAAAAATTGTGAAAAATGTGGTCCAAAATGGGATCGAAAAATGAATTTCTCCGGCAGATTTGCCATTAGTGTATATGAAGAGGGCAGCAAAGCTACTCAGAAAACGTGCAACCGCGTTGAGAAATCGAAGTAGTTTCCGCGATATGACCAAAAACTTTGTGGTAAATGAAAGGGAGAACAGAACGATTAAAAAAAAATGGGACTGGCTTGAAGATTAAAACCTCCTGTATGTCCCACCTTTTTCGGAAACCAAGTGTTTAAAACAGCTGGAAAACATAAATAACACCTTAACAATCGCATCAACTTGAAATTGATAATTAATAATGCATATAAAACGCAGAAAATCTATTTGGCGCCCTTTGTCACTTACAGTGAGTGTAGCAAGACGATAGGACAACATTTCCAACGAGACAGATCATTCACTCGGCCTTGAGGACTCGAGATCTCGCGCCAAGTGAAACGTACTTCGTTATCAGCCATGATTAATAGGAATCTGTGACGCGCCGTAATCGTGAAACTCGACCATACGTGAAACTGATTGATTTTCAATTAATGCCTCACGCGTCAAAACATAACAACGCTGAAAGTAACCTGCAACGTTGCTAGAGTAAGAACACAATAAGTACAAAAGCTATGACAACATCGCGACTATTGCAACGCCAACTACCAATACCTCAAGCCCCAGAAGAAGCATCAATTATAAAGAACGACGCATTTCCATTAATCGCACGCTAATTGCTTCGCTAATTGCGCCTCACGCGCCGCTGCATTGCGGTTGACATTAAAACTCTCCACATTGCGGGGGGAGGGACGGAGGATTGAGGAAAGTGACGAGGGTGGGACAAATAAGTAAGGGAGCAAGGAGAGACGAGTTCGTTTACCCGCCGTTATCGCAACAGGACTCTTTCGAACGTAATCGCGACTCTTGTCTGGCGTAATTCTTTCTGCGCACCTCGCAACCGGCGACCTATCACTACTAGATAACAGACAGACGGCCATTGCTGTACACTAAATATCTGGCACGCTCAAATTTGATTTCAACACCATTCGCATTTATCGGTCAACGGTATACGATTTCGAAACATTGACATGTTGTCTGCTATGCCAGATTTGCATGTTGGTCTCAGGGGGCCACAAGATTGTTTTCATTATTCTAAGCATATTATGAGAAAATAATAAAAAGTGTGGTTGCATAGGATCGTGTCCTTATGCATAGTAAGTTTATGTTGCTGGTGACCACAGGTGACCACGGTGGCACCTTGACCCGTTCAGCTGCTCCTGATAAATGATTTTGACCATTTCCTTACAAGTGTATGCAAATTACCATAAATAATTGTCTGAAGAATATTATAACATTAAATGTAAAACAAACAAAAAATGTTGCTAATAATCGTTGAGAAAATACAACAAATCGGACTTATAAAATTACTACCTACTACGGTGGTTGGGATGACTTTCCTCATTTATGATTACAGTGTTTTAATACAATATTCCGTAATTAATTTTCGTAATGAAATATGTAATGTTTCCATAACAATCTTTACTCGATGCATATTGCTCTTTTCACTTCACGATATTATGATCTTTCATTATATTTTAATAATTCTAAATATTCCAGGTGCTCCGGTCACTGCTGACCACCATGGCCCTATCGAGGAAACAATCTCCGGTCTCAGGTGACCAACCTGGCGATTCACGCGTTAAACAATTCCGGCACTTGTACGGTGAGACGTTCTAGCGTACGCCGGACAAAGAAAGATGGCCGGCCGCCGATCTATTTTCGAAGCCCGAAGGGCTGCACCCTTCGCAACTGCGGCAGACCCTTTCAAGAATGAAAAAAGAAAGGCGATTAAGTCGGAGTGCCGCAGCCTCAAGAATGAAAAAACAAGAAGACAGCAGCGAAGAAGTTAAGAAGATTGTCAAAGAATCGAGGCACGGAACCAAGAAAATATGAAAAAAAGCAAGTTGCGGAGGGCACCAAAGTGAGAGGAGAAAAATTTCGAAGAAATAAAAGGCGCGCGTCAAGGAGCGCGCGAGGAGCAGAAATATGAAATAAAAGCGAGAGAAGTATTCAGGCGAAAGCAAGAAAGCGCAATATGAGAGGAGAGAGAGGCATACAGGCGAAAGGGAAAGAGCGGCATGAAAGACAGTGGGCAGAAGGAGGAGGACAGAGACGGAGGAGAAAGAGGCAGAGGGTCCGTGACCGAGCAGGATCAATGCACGCCGCGGACCTTGAGAGATCCTCTCCCTGCTCCTCCCCCACCCAAACCTCCCCCTTTCCTCTGCAGGCCGACCCTTGCAGCGACGAACAGAGAAAGTCGAGGCGCAACCGAGAAAGTCCGTCTGCGTCAATGCGAAGGAGAAAGACGCCACACGACTAAAACAAAGGCCAAACGGTACGGGACGAAACGCACCAGAAGCCGATAGCGCGCGAAAAAGTGAACGAGACGAAGGAGAGTAAAAGTGCGAGATAAACGTGCGACAGAGGCCGCTCAAAAAATGGGGAAAAAGTGGGCGAAAAAGTGCGGGAGAAAAGTGAAAGAGTGAGCGCGCACGGTGTGGTGCGAAGCGAGAAGCGCAGGGTGGTCAAGGAAAGAGGGAAAAGCGGGAGCGAGAAGGTGAAAGGGTGGGAGAGAAAAGATAGGCGCAGATTGCATCGTGCACCACCACTCGCAACCGCAAACGACACATAACCTCCTCCTCATTGCCAGCCAACGGCTGATATGCAGGCCGATGCACCGACGTGGCCCCTCTCGGGCCAATGCTCTTTCAGATCGCATGCTTCTCTCTCCTTCCCTCTCACGCCCTCTGACTCTGCAATGCTCCCTCATCTTCTGCCTTCCGCGCTCCTCTTGTCTCTCCAGAGTCGCCACGAACATTTCTCCCGGCACGGACACGCCACGAATTCTAAACGCGATCTTCCACACGCCCGCAACCAGAAAATCGCTTATTTTCGGAGGCCTAGGAATGGAGGACGTTTGCGCATTTCACGGGTCAAGAGCGCGAGTCCCGCGCAGCTGCTGCGCTCGCAACAGGTCAACCCTTTCTAAGTACTCGTACTCGCAACCGTTCTGGCAGCTGGTGTTTACGCAAAATTCCGAACGAGGATGGCAGCGTGCGTGGGGTATTGCACGTGCGCAGCTGCCGAATGACGAAACGGTCGCGCGAAGATTTCGGCGGCCGCGGAAAATTTGCATCTGCTCGATCGGAGAGGGATTGGAACCACAAAGCGCTATTACGGATACCAATGTGTTAATAGTAAACGAAATAAATCAGAACAAAGTATACTGGGCCAAGTAAATCAGAGGTATACAAAGTACACCTGCAGTATACTCTATTTCGTATAGAGTACAAAGTAAATTTCTCTCCATTCTCTCCGTCGTTTCTGTAAATCTTATTACAAATGATAAATATTATAAAGTGAAGTATGTCAAGATTGCCCGACGTTCCGACCTCATTTGTCAATCTCTATCAACCAGGGTAACCAAGGGGCGGTTTTCATTCTCTCTCCGTAAACCTAAGCAAACTACGGATTACCGTCACGTTAAGATTGTTGAAGAATTCAGTGTTCATCAGTATGTAGATATGAAGGTACATTGCCCGTATTAAAAACATTTATCAAATAGTGGTTATGTTACAGATATCTTAAAACAGATACCGATATAACACTGAAACTTCCAAATATATCTATATTCGGTCTTTGCTTCAAAGGACGCCGTAAAAAGTCAACCACGTGTTGTTTTGGTTTTTCGATATTTTTATCAAGCGGCTCCCACATGATTATAGAGTTGGCAGTGTGTAGACTGCGGTGAAAATGGTCGTGTAGGGATGTGGTGACTGACGCTGATCAAGAGAGCAAATTGTAAATTGTGAAGTAACTCAGACAGAAAGGGATGAGAAAAGGGTGGAAATGGGAAGGGAAGCGTGAACGTTGCGTGATGGATAAAGGGCAGATGGAGAAGGTCCCTTTTGCCGATAAACGTTGGTCACGGAGAATTTGCATAGTATTCTTCGCCGCAATATAAAGACGGACTTACATCCGACCCCGCCTATCGACCGACAGGACAAGAATTCATGCAGCCCTTCGAACATTCCACCGTCAAGGAAATCACGAAAAAAGCGCCTTAACTTGTTTATTAAATTTCCACTGCCCGAAGCTCCTGCGACACTGTAAGTTTTCCGCGTAAAATTGTCTATCGTTTTTCAGCAAACCGTGTCATACGACACATGCAAAAAAGTGGAATCCACACAAAAGACAATCCGGTTTCTTTCTGTCGGTCGGTTGAAATTTACAGTACCACAAATTTTATACGTGCCAGACGTGAGTGCATGGACCTCTAGGCATCGGGAAGATTTATCTTTTTCATTTCCTATACTCGTTCTTTTGATCTCTCGCAGCACGTATCCTATTTCGCGCGTCTCTTCCGGAATACGGCGCGTGCACCGTCAATTCGAAAAGATGGCAGCTGCGCTGTCTTCCCTTTTCTCGGCAGGCGCGTGTCTCTTTTCCTGTTCGACCATTATGCAATCCCAAAATGTGCTTATTATCCCTCATACCCGGAAACGAGAGGTTTCGTCTGTTGTCCTCGTCGTGGCACGAGATCGCAACATGAGCTGTATATAAGCTGCATATGTATACTATATATTGTAATATTGCAAACAAATAATTTCCGAGTACACGCCATCGTTACAAACAGATTTTGCAAAGTGCCCGTAAAAATTAAACCACTGAATAATTTTGAAATTATATCATAATCAAGATTTGGAGGAAGTTGGTGAAGCTAAACATTCCAATAATGTCATTGCTAAGATTAGCTATTTAATACATGTCTGGCCATAATCTGTTTCCCACCCTTCACAAACAGTGAATTGAACCGGATGTGCTAACATACGTTGCTCAACCCCTTATTGGCTCGACGGCACCATGTGCCATCCTAAACACACTGCCGGCCGCACAGGTGAGGACCCCCTTTTGTAGGCGCAGATTTTCAACAGATCACGGAAACCGAAACGTTCGATACCTATATGAGGAATCCATCTGCAACCCTTCATGCAAACAACCCTTCCGCCCGAATTCCCACGTTCTTCAAATCAACCGAATTCTCCCCAAACTGCGTTTCGTGGAAACGTTTACAATGGCCTCACTTTCTACGTCTTTGCCGGAATTTTTAGTATCGACGTCTACTGTGAATAATGTATATGGCCGTTCTTGAATACAATATGGCGAAATACGTTCTTGTAGCTATATACCGATCAAGATTTCTATGCATTTAAAAATAACATCGTAAATCGTCAAATCTTTCATATTTCTCGTCCCAACAACATAATGCAGTTTCAAATTGCAAGCTTTGAAAACCCAAATCTAACATCCCTTTCTTTATCTCAATTTAGCTTTAACTAATTCCGTAGAAAAACTTAACATATAAGCATTGCAACTTATATAGCATCAAAGTATTGTTACTGTAAATAATGCATTAACTTTCTCAAATTATTCAAATCTTTCAATTAATCTTTCAAAAAACGGACAGAACTTTCCGGTAGACTTAATACACAGTTCCCACATCCAGTCGTTTACAGGTTTTTTTACGTACCAAAAGTACTTGGGCCCTGAACTAATTATTACGGCCATGAAGATGTTCGCGTATAGAATTCCAGACGTTTTCCGCTGCCACGTGCTCGGCACGTTACATCTGTTACGTAAAATCGTTTCTCGCATGAAAGGGTTTCGTGTTACGAGGCGCGTGTGTCGTTCCGCTTACCGGTCTCGTCTTACAGTAGAGCGGCAGGCAGATGCAACTTCAGTTGTCGACGGATCCCCGTAAGTGCATCCCCGAAGACCGTGACACCTTGTGGATGAGTTGCATAAATCTGTTTACGAGGCACCGCACAAAGGCTATTGAAAATTCGGTGAAAAGGGTGCGTCCTTGAGCTAGTAGGGCCGTGAATGCGAAAGGATTCGCCTATTGCGAATAGTTTGAAAAGCCGGAAAATCGAACCCTCGAAGTCCGGCTCGAAATAGCGCGGTTCTTTCGGACGGAATGAATAGAAACCGTCAGACAAGCAGGCTTATGTAAATTCCACGGTCACTCACAATACACTGTTATCGTCAAGCTAAAAGTGTCGTCGATATGTAAACATTTAACAAAATTAAACACAGTAGAATGTCTGAGACAGTTACATATAATAATATTTTGATAATTGTCAAAGTATCTGGCATGGTATTTTTGATATTTACTTGTTCATGCTTCATTTCCCATTTTTTTTGTTAAAGTTGTATTAAACAGGAAGAGTTTGTACACAAATTTATACTTCTTCGAAAGTTCGTTTTCATATAAATTCCAAGAAATATAAAATAGCCTTTCAGCGAAAGTCTGCTTTTTGTAAGAACGTCGAATTGCATAAGAACGATACCGATTAAAAATTGATTGTCGGTTGCACGTTGTTCGTTAACGGAAATAGGAGAAATGTCGGAAGCGATAAAAACTTTACGTTGCCCATCTTAAACTGCGCCAACTAAACATGGGGGTATAATTATCCTCCAGAATTTCTCTTCCTACGTAACTCAACTCGACATCTAGCGGTCTTCGAAACGGTCCCAAAAGTTGCGGACCCAATTCGACGGCGAAAGTGCCATCTGTGATTGATCCTCGAAACCGATTGGAAACGTAGGAGGCCCTATCCACAAATTTTCTAAGTCCCAAATCTTCTGCCGGTAACTTTCCAAGGCCCGAAGTGGGGAGAAAGTTCGCTGCACACTCTCTCGGAACCAAACTAGTCCTTCAAAAGGTGAAACGATCGAGTACCGACCGGTACAAACGGTCGATTGCCCTTTCTCGCCCGCGCTACTTTGAAAATGCACCATCCAAAAGGGTGTCGCTATAGTTCTCTTCAGTATGAAACTGTAATTTCTTTGGGACATTATCGCATTATCACAAACAGACATATAAATTATCCAACGTTACTCTACGAATTAGCAATACTCTTAACTATCACCGCAATACCATCGTTCCTAAATTCCGCTTTTTAAACTTTATACTTCGTAGCATCCAACTATAATACTACAAGGACGTGGAAGAGTATATTCAAGACTATGCAATTCTTACAATAGATAAAATTGCAAATCAGGTGGGAACCTTGAAATCAACGAATGAAATTTCCCCGGTCCGAATCCTCTGAAAACTATTCCCACATTGACACCGCGACTCTGTAGAAACTGGCTCAACTGATAATTGCAAAGCCTGCAGGTAACTATCCCCGTGAGTGGCGTCGGGTTGGGCATAGATATAAGTGTCCGCAGACATCTTTCCATGTCCATCCACGGACTTAAAAAATGAACTTCGAAAAAGCCCTAAAAACAAAGATCGAAATTGACTTGTTCCTAATCCGCCGGAGACTATTCCGTCATCTACACCACAGCCCTGCAGAAAGTGGCATAACTGATAATTGCAAAGGCTGCAGGTAACTGTTCCCACATGTGTCGTCGGATCGGACATGCGTATTGTAAGTATCCGCACACATCTTCCCGGCCGCGTCCAGCCGTGGACGTATGTATGTGCGGAGCTTAACGGCAATAAAAGGAGCGCGTACGGTGCATTGCACCCCGTCTGGCGAGGGGGGTTGGATCGATTCCGGGCGTTGGCGCCGAGGTCACCGGCTCGCCTTGCTCGGAGTAATGACCCTCACCCAGTACAGTGCAATGGCATCGTCGACAGCCCCTCTCAACCCCCGTCCGACCCCTTCTTCTCGTCTGAGGGGCGGCGCAGGGGTGAGTCGTTACAAAGAGCCGACGCGGGGGTGGATATTTCGCTGGCACGATCGGTATAAACCACGGACCGGCGGAAGGAAGGGGGCATCGTAAAAGCACCCCCGCCGATTCCTTGCACCGTATATAAAGTCAATGCTGGAAGAGCTTCCACCCACCGGCGGGCGCTGATGTTGATGAACCCCGGCATCCAGGTCCTGAGGACCTTAAACTTCGCGGGAGGTCAATGCTCGAAGCCTTCGCGGACACCGAGGACGACAGATATAGAAAGGGAGACAGCGAGTGACGCGCGACGAGCGCGAAAGAGATTGGGAATAAGGAACGACGTGGGGACACGTAGTCATACGCGCGCGAGCCATCGATTGAATTATTCAGAAAACCGATGTAGCGATTGCACCTGCCACGTATGCTAATGGTTTAAAAGCGTTCAATGTGGGGACCGGTGGGGAGAAGCTGGTGAAATATTGAATAGTGCTCTCGTTAGGAATAAGAAGCGCGAGTCTATTTTGCTGCAGAATGGAACGTGTGCGGGGAGCAGTTGGAATCGCACGCTGCGCGTTTCCGCGGAATGTCATGGCGTCATTTTACGTTTGGCAACGGAACCATGGTTCCGGTTTCAGTGCTTCGGCTGATGCGACTACGCCGAATATTGATGTCAGGGGTAAGAAAAACGAGTCTCTGTTACTGTGCAGCCAAAGGTATGCGACGAACGGTTGAAATTGAGCGCTCCGCGTATTCGCAGACTGTCATGGCGGAATTTTAAGTTCGGCAGCAGAATCTTGGTATTCTGTTTTCGATGACGTCGACTAATGCGGCTATGCCGAAAGTTGATATCAGAAATAAGAACATCTCTACTGTGGTCCCAAAGGTGCAGGATGAAGTGTTGAAATTGTGTGCTGCGAATTTCCGCCGACTGTAATGGCGCAATTTTACTTTTGACAGCGGAATCATGGTACCCTATTTCCGGTGGCGCCAACAGACACGAGTACGCCGACAGTTGATGTTACGGACAAAAAACGAGATTTTATTGTAGAACCGAAGGTACGCGATGAATAGTTGAATATCTGCGCTGCGAGTTTCAACCGAGTGTCATGGCGGGCTTTTACTTTTGACAACGGAATCATAGTACCCTGTTTCCGGTGGCATCGATTCACGCGACTTCGCCGAAAGTTCTCTCCCGTGCGTACGTACGTCACCCCGAATACTAATTTCCTGACGTCTGGCACCGGGTGAGATTGAGTTCGGCGCCAAGTGCAAACACTAATATTTTGCT
The DNA here is from genome assembly GCA_033815515.1 of Cryptocheilus praepositus. NCBI lineage: Eukaryota > Metazoa > Arthropoda > Insecta > Hymenoptera > Pompilidae > Cryptocheilus > Cryptocheilus praepositus. The sequence continues at coordinate 4,597,350 of JAWWQZ010000256.1, read as the reverse complement.
AAGTCCGTCGGCTTCAAAGATCACCGTCGCGAAATCCAAGACAAATTGCTCTCGACGGGTTCAATCGCGAGGCGATCGACATGGAAGTAGACACAAGAATTTGCGCGTCACATCACGATGTTTTTATTGACATGCGAAGATTAAGCCAGACTGCGCGCCATTAAAGTATGCAGCGCCACACGGTGAACCAGTTAACATGCGTCTCGAGATTTTCGAACGAGAGTGCAGTAGGATAGATGTTCGCGGGAAGGTCGCAGGTCCAGTTCCGGGAAAGTGGAAGTTCTGGCCTTTAGTTGGGTGCACAATGCAGCGCGACGGCCCTGCAAAACGTCGAGCTGGTTGCGGCTTGTCAGGAGCGTAGCGACAGCAGGGGGACTAGGTCATTCCCCCTTGCCTTGCACTACCGAGTGAACAAGGGTCATTGCGAGACACTGAACCCTTCGAATGGTCACCCTTTCCACCTCCAGCCGCTCCTGTTTCAAACGGACGCGGGGGTGGCAGGGGTGCTCTTGGTTATACTGCTCGTGATACTGCGCTTCGTGCTTTACTATCAGCACTGTTGATGAATTGACGGTAACGTGGAGTGTGATTCTGAGTTTGTGTTAGTATCTCAATAAGAATGTATGAGAGAAAGCGGGACAGAAAGAGGATGACCAGCGAAACATTAATGATTACTTTCAAATATCATGATGCGGTATCATAGGTAACCAAATTGTTTGATAGTTGTGTTATGTGTGAGAGAGTGCTGATTGTGTTACCGAGTTGGGTGAGTATCTAAATGTGAACGCACGAGAAAGAGAGAATGAACAGCGAACGATTACAAATGATCTTCAATTATGATGTTGCGGTATCATAGATAACCAATTTATGTGATAGTTGGGTTATGTGTGAGAGAATGCGAGTGTATCTATTGTCTGAATCCAGGATACGAATGTAGGGACAGAAGGGTGTGAAAAATCAATCGGAACATATACAACTAAAAATAATGAAAAGTAGATCCAAAACGTATTGTTCGTATGGCTTACAAAGTAACTATTGAAGAATATGAATTAATACAATTTTACATCGCAGTCAAATGTACTGGAACTTTTCGACATGAAATCTGACCAGCGCGGGAGCCAGACGGTTAATTATATTTTATGTGAATATCCGTAGGATGTGTGAAAAGAGTACTTTTGCAGATAACGATATGACGTTATAGTGCTTTTGACACTGACATTGATAATAAATTCGCTTATGGACGGTTGAGTATGCGATACCATAAAAGTCGAGTTTCAGATGCGCGCGGTCGCATGCAAGCGGACAGCAGTTACGTACTGCTGAAACTTACACCACAAGCATGGAACATGCGTAACTCCGACGTTTATATATTTATGAAAACTACGAGGAAGCCTAGATATTCTTTCGTTTTCACCCTTCTCGCAAGAGAAGGCAAAAGTAATGGTGCTCCAAAGGTTTACCGTTAGACTGCGTGAATCGCAAGCGTATGTTCAAGAATCTATTACCGGAACGTGAAGGCCTGATTAATGCCATGTGTTGCAAGCACAATTTAAATTCTTCATACTACGCATATTCAACGTCATGCCACGTCAATGCGAGAAGTACACAGACCGTTCTTACATCATAAGGTGATTGCGTTATGTCACATTTTCCCGTTTCACACTATTAATTAAAACGGAGATCCCGACGGCCTTGGCACCACTTTCCCGTAACGAAGAAAAAGAGGAAAACTGAAGGAAAAAATCGCCGCAGCGCACAGTCACGCTCCTGCTCAGTAGTGGTGATCCCACACGGTTTCCCTAACTCCGCCAACCGTAGGCACACCCGTTCACCGTGACTCACGCTCAGCATTGAAAACATCTTTCGACGTTCTCGCAATTGCATCGAATCGAGCAACTTTTTCCTCGTTAATTACATTTGACGAGCGCAAAAACGGAAGTGAACGGAATCAGAAAGTGAGAAGGGAAATGATTCGCTGCCGCGACGATCACCGTTCGATCGTGTAAACGAACGCCGCGCGCGGCTGATAATTTCGCCAGTGAGCCAGCATCGAGCGACAACGATTCTTATTATCGTCGCCAATTGACTCCGCCGAATCGGCGAAGCGTGAAAAATGAAGCGAGCCACACGAATTTCTATGTTGTCAAAGCGAGTTGTTTTTCCAGCGACTTCGCGAGGCAACGAAATTCGCGGCGTACAGGTTAGGTGCACGACAAAATTTACTTTAGATACGATCGATCGGCGGGTATAAATAGAACGAGTCAATGTTTTCGATGCTCATTCACGGAATTGCGTTTTCGAAACGAGCCGGAGGGAGTTGATCGATATAATTAAGCCGAGCTAAACGGGTATCGTTTAACCTTGACTGATAACGGGCCGAGCCGGTCGTCGATACGCTGCACATTCTTACACTGCGAAGATTATCGATTATCGATTATCGTGCGGGTCACGTACGGCTACACGAGCCACCCCTGGCGAAAAAGTGATCGGCGTCATAAATTCCGCGTCGATGGTCAAGACGCAAAAAGAAAAATGCCGGGGGCGACTGCCAATTGCACCTTTTGACAATTTAAGAAGACAGAGATTTTTAACCTTACTAGAAATTACTCTAATAGACTATTGTAAGACGTATTGTAAATAAACCTAGTGGTTCTATTCTTTAGACAGATAAAATATAATATTACCTAATTCTATTTTGTATTCTATACAACTGACTGCCAAAAATCGCATCTTTCACAATTTATAACATCGGCAAAGATGACACGAATAAACTATTGTAATACACATCAGAAATAAACACACCCCAGTTTTGGTTCCCCATCTCAGAGTTCTCAGAAGTATGATCAACGCTTTATGCTATTACCGCGACATGCATAAAAAAATCATTGCTAACGCGTGAGATATAAAGTGACAGCAATTGATTCCCACGAAAAGTGAGTAACGCTGCGCAAACACATCTTTCGCAATTTAGCCGTGCCCGGTTATATCGAAATGCAAATCACGCTATCGGCGATTAGATATCGACTTCCCTGCCGGGATAATCGAGCGACTCGCGGTCAAACGAAAAGGGGGTCTGTGTTACGTTCTCCTTCCCATTGGCTCCCGCGTCGTCTCGAGTGGCGGACGATGCAACGGAGGATGCAGAATAGTGCAGCGAGAGAGTAATGTACTCGAGTGGGCCTCACGTCTCATTGCATTGGGCAGACTGAAGCAGCGGTTCTCTCGCTTTCATTGGGCGCACATTGGACGAACAATGCACATGACGATTGACGCATTCAGACAGCCGAATTGCTCGCCCGACTCTTCGGTGAAACAATAATTATACTCGCTAAATCGATGAATTTACGCGGAGAGATATCCGGTCGAGACTTTGACGCTGCCACTTTCGTTCGTTTGCAATTACTGCGTTATTATTATTTTACCACCCGTGATTCCACTGTTTTTATATTACCTGTATTATTTTAACGATTTACAAAAAATATTACTATTATTTCCTGGCAATTTTCGCTAAACTCTATTAAGGAAATGAGACGAATACATATCCAAACTTGGTTCCATCACAAACTTGTAATATTCAAATTCTGTACATTACATACTTACGTATTTCTCTGTATAATGTCATATGCACCCATATTTCTCTATAAACCTAGAGTTAATAACGTGGTATCTTAAATTTTGTACTACGTCTTCAGAATTACTGGTAGCTTTCAAGCAGTGACTTTGAGTTATTTTGAGCTTTGGCGAAGCATCGACGGTTGAAAAATGCAAACACGCTCTACCCATAGAAAATAGCCTTTGCTGCGCACGTTCCTATTCCCGCTTCTTCATATTTTCTTCCCGAAGACCTCATTATCGCCAGATTTTTTCGCTTGTCATGGTTCTTTCGTGATGACAAAAAAGTCGTGCATTTCTCACTTCAGAGATGACGAAAACCTTCCGTGATCTCAATCGGGAAACCGATTTCGTCGGTGGCTTCCTCCTTTTCGAGTGCGCCTATCATGCGGGCGACCGTTTTTTATCGCCTCTAATATTATGCACCGATAAGATATAAACGATAACGGCCGGAGGACAAATTCTCCGAAACGCCGACGACGAAATTTGGCGGGAAAACAGCGGCGTCATTTTTAATCCGCATCAATCCAATATCCGAAAATACGATCATCCCTCATCCAACCCCCGATCCTTTTGAGTTCTCGAACGGATGCGTTTCAGTCAAATGAGAATTCATTTCCCCTACGAAGAATCCTGCAGCCTCGCATGCATCACTCGCACACGGACGCCCATGTTTGCGCACACGACGAAAAAGAGACAGGGTTGGAAGATGAACAAAGAGGGCAGGAGAAAGAAAATGGGGAGAGAACGAGAGGATGATAATGGTGGAAGATGAAAGAGGGGGCAAACGGTATGTGAAGCGCGCCAGTGTGTGGATATGTGAAAGCGTACGCCTGCGTCGGTGAGGGTGAAAGGGCGGAAGAAAGGGCAGGGTGTCTGGCTGGGTTCTACGATCCTGCTAAGCAGACTGATCCCTACTACACGATGCATTAATTAGTTTGTTACACGCAGCTACCCAAAACCGCTAGGCTTACCGAAAAAATGCCGCTACCTCGTGTAAACACGTCTCACCGCTTCGAACATCGCAACTTCTACCGCTAGTGATCTTATAACTTCGAATATCTGCACGCCTACCGTTTCAACCGGTCAGCAAATAACAGTTCATCGCCCGAAATAATATCGTCAATGTGTGCGCCGCCAAAGTACCCAAGAAGGCCCTGGGGTGGAAAAACTGTGGCACAGGCAGGTTCTTTTTTCCGGGGGCCCGAGCGAGACGACACGATAAGCGAGAGAGCGGAGGGCCTAAAAATATTTGCCCTTCTTATCGTCTCGCATACCGCATGCTGTACTTATCCCTCTTCGTCGGCGCACTTGACGCGCACGTGCTGCGTGCATGTAGTGTCGGAAGTGCACCCACACCGGGGCACAGAGAACGAGAGACGACTGAAGGGTGTCTGCGCCCATGATACACGTTGCGGGACCATGTATAATACCTTGTATAATATCGGCCCTACGCGGAAAAGTGTCTGAACACTCGGAAACCCAGATTATTATCAGGATAAGCCCCTTGAAATCAGTTTCGCTGTCAATGCTCACACGTGCAATTGTACGTCCTTAAAAGTTGATAGCTGATTCACGAAACCGGGCGATTTGAACGAAGTTATGCATAATTCATTATCACGGAGTATTTATGTTTACGAAGAAAACAGGAAAAGCGTATTTAAGGTGATATTGACATTTTAACTTTGATGCATAAGACCTGTGCCTGAGAAGCGTCAGACTAGTTTCATTATTCGTTAGCCATTTTAATATATTACTTTCCAGCAACTTTTATTGTCTTTTATTAATGGAATGATAAACATGTATACGCAAATTCATCTCACCCACAGGCTTCTGATCTTGAAATTCTGTATTTCATACACCTACGTATTTCCTCGAATGACATCGTAGTTCCTACTATATATATATATACATATTTCTCCGTAAATCTACCGTTAAAAACGCTGATCTCGTTCGTGCGCGTAGTCACAGACGCAAGATCGACCTTTCGACATTACTAACAGGAATTCCCATTCGTCTGATGACAATTCCTAACAGGAAACTACTCCTATCAACGAGTGGAATTAATACAGAAAAAAAAACAGCAGAAGCGCACATGCGGCGAACGCATCGAGCGATGCGAAACGCAAAAAGTCTTGTCAATAATCGCGTTCTGCGCAGAAAGCTTCTTTTTTCTCTTGCGCGACTGGGTCTTTCGAAATGCATAATGACAGAGTGAATCGCGTCGCTGCCGAGGTAGACTTGTGCTCTCACTTCTTGCACGTCATTGGGCCTTGGCCTCCAGCGAAGCGATAATGCTAAGAGGCTCGATAAGCCCGGGGACTATTTTAAAATACCGATTTGGCCCATCCGAGATCAACAACGCTCCGCGTCTCTCGACTGTAGCCTCTAGCAGCCTCTCGTTCGCTCGGACTTTTACTTTCATCGTCTCGCTTTCACTAGAGCTACCTGCGAGTTTTCAAAGCGAACGCAAACTACACATCTGAGTGCCTACGTGACCGGGGTGGAAAAATAAATACTGGCTATTACAAAATAGACCTATTATTGTTGGAGAGAAACGGAGCCGTTATATGAAAATACAGATAAGCGTACGCTTCCAAAAGATGCGTGCGAAAGCAAATATCTGCCGGAGCAGAAATATACCTGAGGCGAAAGCGATTTCAGCGGGGATATTGGAATTTTTCTATTTTAACCTGCAACTTCGGTAGCGGTTAACTTAATTTGCTCAAATTCGCAGTCGACTAAGTGTACAATGGCGGAGACGCGCTAGTGCGTATACGTCAAATTTAGGGATCTGCATTCCGAGCGTCTACGATCTATGTTAATGCGGGCGACCGAAAGTAAGGGACACAATCTTTGAACCGCGCCTAAATATAAATTCGAGACGCGATGACGCGGGACTTGGCCTTGACCATGAGAAATTCCGGAAAGTAACCTAAATGTCCGATGCACATACGTGCGCGCGTACGAATATTCATACGCGGCCATGCATGTAAAGCGTTCGGCAAACAATGGCATCGCTTTCGAAACAGCGGACCTCACGCTCTCGCGAAAAAACACTTATTGTCATCGATAAAAACGAAACAGTAGGGAAACAAACGTGCGCGCATCAGCGACTTTACACCCCCTCACAGAAAAACAAATCCAATAAAGTGAGACAGGCCGCTCAGTTTATTCCCGCCTCAATGTCGCGTTTTCGAGTCCGGATCAGTGGATTTACGTAAAATCTGCCCGAACGGCGAGAAAATTTTCCGTTTGGTGAGTGCAATCGGCTCTCTGGCCGTGCCATTGTTCCACGTCGTCGGCGAATCGATCGCCGATTGATAAACGGTCGCGGAGGCACGCAATTGTCAAAATACGACGGTCAGCCTGGTGACCTTGAATGAGACTCGCGTTATCACGAGTGAAGCGACGATATCGGCAGCGAGGGAGCGTGTGTATGTGCGTAGAGGATAGCGAGAGAGTGAACACATTTCGTGACCGATCGTCATACGAATGCGATGAAAGCCAGACAGCTCGTGAACCCCTGAGTCTATGATCTAATGATCTATGGATCGACAGCGGTACCGGTTACTGGGGCAATAGGTCTACCAGACTGATGCAATGTGTATAGAAGATCTGTTATAAAGTGATTTCCGACAATGTTTGTACGTAGCGAGCGAATTATTGACTTCGCTTAACATTAGATTTACGAGGAGAATTACAGGAACCCAGTAGCCCAATAAAATTCCTCCACAGGACACTGCTTTTTTATTTCTGCATACTGCATACCTCCGATTAGATGTGTCCGCTAGGAAACGATTTCCAACGATGTTTGTACGTAGCGAGAGAATTATTGAATTCGTTTCACACTTGACTTACGAGGAAAATTAGAAAAACTGTTACTATTATCTCCTAGCGACTTCTACCGAGTTTTATTAATGGACTGTATACCTCAATGAGTTTCTTAATGAGTTAATCTAGTATTAAAATGTATGTATGTTTCTGTCGACGCAATCTACGAGAAGAATAATCCACTTTAACGATTGAATTATTCATTATTTGAAATCATAAGCGTCGCTATTGTTAAAACCTCTACCAAACGTTATTTTCTATCTTGACGTATTATTTGAACTTGGTACGTTGAAAAGCACATTAAAAGAAATCGAGAATGAGTAACATCATTTTAGTCAATGTACCACTTCGGCATTGTCTGGTACTTACAAATTATCAACGGCAACTATCTATGTCAGCTCGCGGTGAATCATTCGTCGCAAGAACTTTGACTGCACAGGGTTAACACGCTAAGCGCGCCCAACGGTTAGCACATCCGTCGACAATTGAAGTGATCAGTCCTTAAAACACGTACAAAGGCAGACGAGCGAGCGGCGCGGGACGAGTTAGAAAACCGAATTATGCAACATCCCGATCCCGCCGACAAACGGGACAGGCCGACAAAGTAAAAAGAAAATAATGGGACAAGATGAAGTGAGCGATAAAAGACGCGGGGTTCGCGATTACGGTCGAATCGAGACACGAAACACATCGGCACATTACGTGTATGTAGAACGGAGTACATTGTAACGGCGCGACATAAAAAATGACCGACACTCGACTACCTACGGCAATCTTTCAGCGATGATTAATGAACCAAACGTCAGAGCCGCCGTAATGAATATATAACTGCAACAAATGAAGTGACTCAATCGTCTCGCGCGCGATCGGATCGATCGATTTCCGATGTTTGCCTCCTTTGTTATTCCCCGTCATGCCTCTGTCGGTCAACAGCGGGAAGACCGGTAGTCTGGCACGTTTCATGCGCTCGAAGGCCGATCGATTTTCAAATTAGTCATCGTTAAGAGGCTCAACTTAAGACATTAGCGCCTAGAACATTTGCGAGCGTAACGGAGAATGCATCGAAACGTCTTACGGTTGAATTAATTCTATATGACACCGCTGTTTTTTTAACCGCAACCGGACGCTAAATCGATCCGGCTGGCGTCGGTGTCAGAAAGGTCGGCAGGTGTAACGACGATGAGAGGAATGTTGGTTTAATTGAAACGTGCGAGCGCGAGATCGGTTTGCCGCAGGAATTTGACTCGCGCGCTCGGCGGGTCTAAGATCCGCGGCTTGCGAAATGGCTGAGAATATTTTTAGAGATAAACGTCGATCGACGTGCTTCACCTTCATGCTGCGTCATATTTTGCCACTGATCTTGTCTCCTACTCCTTACGTACTCCCCCGCGCTTTTTTTCCTTCTTTCTTTACCCCTACCTCGCGCGCTACTCTCGTTCAACCTTCGTTACACAAATGTCCGGCTGCCACGAAGAAGAACGCAGACGATGGTGCTTAGCGCGGCTTATCGTTAATGAAGCGTACAGACGTAAACAGCGAACGTACTAGCGCGATATCGGAATATAAAATAGTGCGAATTTCGACGGTCCGGAGAAAGCGAGGGACAGATTGCGGGCGCAGAACAATTAGGGCATTTTTAAGACAACTGAGCCTGTGGTATTATGATCTATCGATAACTGATTATTAAATGTACGGTGTTCTGTGATTCATGGTACCATGATGTACTGGGCAACTATTATTCATCTGGGATTAAATACCTTTTGACGCACTGTCTCGGGGTATTTTGCGAGAAAGTGTTGTGTCTGATGAACATATCAATCACTCTCCTGTTCTCCCGACCGTGAAGGCATGATCGAAAAATATATGTCGGCATTAAATAATTGATAGACATTGTCATCGCCCGACCTTGTCGCCCGAAGGATTCCCGCGTTATTTATGCTCTCAGTTCTCGATCACTTGTAAAGTCAAATCGGCACCGACTGTGTTTTTTCTGCCAAGAATTTCGCGACTCGAAGACGTACGGCCTGCATTACGAGGAAATAAACTCTATTTCTAATGATCCACGCATCATATTCCTACTATATCTATAATGATTATCTAATCACGTTCGAGTAAAGGGTATTTCCTGGCTTAACGCTAGACGATTCTCCCCATGTCCTGTCCGAACGATAAATCTTACAATATAAAAACTTGCATATTACCGTAATTGTACCAAATACTAAAACTGCAAAAGACAGAATCCTAATAAATTTTAACGGATTTTAAAATGCCCTAACTACACAATGTTACGACAATCAAAATTAACCGAAATCTCGTAACGTCACATAAGATGACCTTACCAGCATTTCAGACACATATATGGTAAATACCCGTCTGCTCCGCAACATTGTGGGTACCACTACCAGATACGTCAATAAAAAGTATTCGTTTCGCAAGACATGATACAATCTTACAACTTAACCTCTTCAAGCCGCTTACAACATACGTGTATAAATACATATTAAATATACTGAGTATACAAAGTAAATCAGAGGATGAGTACCTTCCCAAAGCAATTTGTGAAAAATTCAACCACAGTGGGTACAAAACTTAATATTTTTATATTGTAATTATTTTCACCGACAAAAATGTGTAACTACATAAAACGTGTCTTTACATGTACGAGAGACAATCTTCCTTTTATTTAAGACGTTTCAATGAAATCCATAAAAGTGTACATAAACGTTTAGCCATCGTATGATCATTAAAGTATTATCTCTCAAAGCTGATACTGTCGCGTAAATGAAAAGTTGAGCGTCGCTCCCTAGCAACCGACATAGCGCATAATGCGTAAATAACAGAAGCAAAAAAACTCCTCCTGTGATCGTGTTGATAATCGTTTCTGTTACACATTTGCAAATATGAAAACGTCTAGAAAAAAAAGTCAGACTCGAAGAGGTTGAAATGAGTATTTCGGAAGTACTCACCGAGATCGGGGATGGAGCTGGTTGGTTCCTCGTGATGTCCTTTCCCCTCGCTGGAGGCCCTGGACCTGGGTGGCGGTGGCGGGGGCGGTGGTCTCATGCTGGACGTCGAACTTACAACGACTGTTGCCGGCGGAGGTGGCGGCGGGCCTGCTGTCCTGTGAACTGCTCGCATTTGGGTCTGTGGCGACATCAGGACCGTGTCACCGCGCCCCTGGGGTTGCCTGGGGCACCAGCCATGAAGGACCCTTATGGCGCTGCGCACTTCCGCCTGCAGTTCGGCGGCCCTGTCCCTCGCCGTGTGAGCCACCTTCGTTGAATTTCACCCGCGAACGCGGGTCACCGTCCAAGCTAACTGCCTCTGCGCGCTGCGCGTGTAAATTTACGCCACTGCGTCCTATCTGTCCCTTAACATTTGGTCAACAGGCCACTGCACTCGCGAAATAGCCACGCGCACGTTACCTGCAATTCTTCGCATACACCGGTACGGAAGACCTCGAAGTTTGTCAGGCGATCGTCACTTGTCGCACTGCCACACGAAGCTTCTGACCCCCAGATGCACTTTTCTCACATACGCGACATGCGTGCAGCGTGGGTTATAGTACCAAATGCAGCACTGCTCACTGTACTTATTATTGTCACTGTACTTTGATGTCGCGACAGTTCCCGATGCACCGGGCACGAGGGCTGCGGATTTGAATTTGTCTGGATTGACGTCGGCACGGCGGCCGTACGTACGTCGCAGCCGCTTGAAAATCGTGCACGGGGCAAGTTGCCTTCACTTTCCGCGTATTTACCGTTGGACTTCCTCCGGCTTCTGGTATTTCTGCCGGCCGCGTCTCTTTCTCGCCGCGCGAATGTCACGGTCAATGTCTTGTCTCTCGCCACGGGCGGCGCGTGGCACCTGCAACCGACCTCTCCGCGCAACACAAACTCTCGCGGCCGCAGTTCGAACTAATCGCGCAGGCGGCTTCGCCTTTCCCCGCGAAACTTACGCGGGACCGAAGTACGTTGGCACTTAAATTGCGCGCCGTGCATAACACAGGAACGAACAGGCGTTCACGGTTCCAAACTTACTGTCCTCTGATACGCTTTACGTATTTGTATATATGTTCATTGCTTATTGCTGTCCACTCCGCGTGCACACACTCACACGCGATAGATTCAAATTCGTTAGGTAACGTCTGCACGATTTGCCAAAGTTTAGCTGTGCTCAGCAGGTACGCCGATGCAGTTGTGGAGATCCCGCACTTTGTTGGAGAGTGATCAAAGCCTCACCACGGTTCGTCGACGGATAAGCGTTTCTTTAGACGGTTTACCGAAAACAACACGATCGACTTTCCCCTCTACCCGATCATGCACCGTCTTCCTCCCTCCGCCGTTGTGTCTCACTCCCTCACGCGCAGTCGGTAGTCGCTGGCGAGAGTCACTCTCCCACTCTTTCACCGTACTTCTTTCCAAAGATTAACCCTCACCAGATACGATATCGCGCACGCGAGAACTCACGCTTCGGCCTGGAGCAGTCCCTTTTCGCTCTCGTGATGTTTCACCGGCGAAATTCACGTCCGAAAATGCGGAGGTCGGTTACGTTGCGGAGTGAGTTTAAAACGAAAGACGACTGCACTGATATAACGATGAGTCGCCAACCTTCGAAAGCAAATTAGGCGACTGAAGCGCCTCTGACCCCATTTACATAAAGCACTTTTCGATCCTTGGATATCTCTATCGATGAGCCAATCGATTGCGATTATTCGCAAATAAATAGTCGTTTGCAATTATCGAAACGATATGTTGTTTTTAACCTTTATCACCCATATCGCAATGACGTCGCAATGACGAAAATCGCATAATCCTTTCAGAGATCTCAGAATACAAAGTCCATGTGTTTCTGAGATGCTGGAAATCCGCTGGGCAAATCGCACATGTTTCAAACTTGACGATGCTAGACCAGTCACGTGACCCTTCTAGACAGTTGAAATCGATGCTTGCGAGTGAGTGCTACGTGTCACGGTACTGAATTTCTTCTGTTTCCGTGTCCGATCCTCCTTCAGAATCTGCTTTTACATCGACGAGCTAACGCTCGATGAGTGTTTCATGTTATTCCTTGCCTATATTCAACTCGATAATCCTTATCACAGTCGTCAATCGGTGCACGTGTGTTCGCAGTCACTTGCATAGGTGCCACGTTACACAAGAATCCAACTACAATTCCTCGAATGCTCAGGCGGGCTCTAAAAGCTCAGCTAGATGACACAGCTAACTTCCGACGCTACGCTCCGTAATAATTCTCCGTCACAATTTTCCGCCGAACAATCTCCCGACAACGCGAAATCGTCGTCACGTGACACGTCTCCCGGAGCAGACCATCCGCGCCAGCGACCGCATCTAAATTCCGCCGAACGTCAATTACCCCGAGCTTACGTTACTACGTTCTCGCCTCGACAAAGTCAAACAACTAAATCGTCACTCGGCCTCAAGATCCTCGGCTTCCCGCGGTGATCCTTGCTTATCACGATCGAGAATCGACCGAGAACCTCGTGGCGTACGCACGGTCACGTGCCACTACCACAAACACAAAGCGAAGAGCCGGCACGCGCGCGCGCTCTGCCCCTCTCTCTCCCCCTCTCACCCCCGCTCCCTTGAACATAAAAGTTGCAATCTCGCAGCTTCTTCAAATTGCAATATTATATCGCGTCACTGTATCACGCAATCGCTCAACCAGACGTACGTGCGCATTCGTGTCACGCGTATATCCCCGGTCTACGCCGTGCGTGTGCCGTGCGTATTCGGTCGTACGAACGAAACGTGGACGGCGACGTGGAGCCGACGACGACGAAGAGAACCGTCATCGGCGCCGGCGAAAGTGAGAGTGCGGCCTGCCGCGGTGGATTCAGCGGTGCATAAGCGGCTCGTCGCTCTCTCACTCAACCCCATGCACATCTCTCCCTCTCCGACTCTCTCTTTCTCTCTCTCGGTCCTGCTCTCTCCGGTCCTTCTCACCCTGTCCTGCTCTCTCCCCCGTTCGAGCGCCCCTACAGCCCACAGCCACACGTTCTCGACCTATAGCGTTCGACGTTCCAGCGCGCTATTCGTGCGCCGACGTATATAAAGCCAGCCTCGCGATACGAACCCACACCATGACGGCTCTGTTTCTACAGGGCACTCGGTACAGCGGTATCACGTTCTTTCCCTTTCTGTTCCTGGATCGCGACTTCGCTCCTCTACACGTGCCTGACGGATGCTCTCTGTCTCGTGCAGGCGCTGCGGAGTGTGGGTGCTCCGGCTCCTTTTAAATTTGTGTGCGTCCTTCTCGTCTTCTTCGCGTGGCGGTGGAAGAACGCGTACGCGTTGCACGCACTGCGTCCGCAGAGATAGTAAGCGAGGAGAGGGTGGGCGAGGGAAGTGGGGGCAGAAAGATAGGGGGTTAGTGTACACCCTCGAATATTTTGATGCGCGTACGCGTTTGTGCATGTTGACCGGAGTCGGAGACGGGCTCTTGCGAATGTGCGTGACGGACTCGCGAAAGGGAAAACGGGTGGCGCGTGCGCGAAAGGCGGACGAGCGTGCCTTGAAAGACGACGTGGTCGTTATCGGCCAATGCGCCTGTGCATCGGCTATATGGGTGTCCTCGAAAATGCTCTGATTTTCAGGGCTGCGGGGGCCCGGCGAACACAGAGCGTCAGGGTCGAGATCGTGTTCGAGTAACGAAGCCGATGTACACGATTAATTATTTGTGCTGTGTCTGCAACGCGCGTTCCATTAATGTTCTGATACCGAAAAAGACCTGTGTCTGTAAACGGTTGAATTATATTTCCACCGAGACTTATTAACGTCGTGTGGTAGGATGCAGGGTTACGCATCTCCGCCAGAACCCCAAGAGCATGGAAGGATTAGGATAGTCCATGGTTGACCTAGACGCATGTTTTTCGGGTCCCCTCTTTTTCTCTTTCTTCCACTCGCCCCTTATCAATCTACATATCTATCCATCTCAGTCCCACACTTGTTCGCGCCGGAGTCAGTAGGGATGCGGGAGTGAATAAACGCGCGACTCCCGGGCGATATTTCGAATAGTGGGCCACACTGCCCACACACTGAACACTTCGTGCCTGGGATCCGGGGTATTTGGTTACACGCTTCCTGTCGCACGCGGATTCGTTGAAGGATGTGTGCCCGACAGTGGAGTGGGTTAGTGGTGGGCTCTCTACTTGCTTCGTGAGGGATCATAAAGGAATAGCTTTATAATTATCACGCCTTATAATCGGTGTACTGCGTACTGTGTAATCAGCCGTAGGCAGTATTCATTATCATATAGCATTTTAACGGCATCATAAGAATACACACGCGCATACACAGTTAGCGTTGAGGGGGATCTCCGAGGGGTGGTCTCTCAGAGATTGTGCAAAATGAGCGTTTCAAACGCATATTTGACCGGAACTGCAGGTTGATTTGAATGCATGGAGACGATTTTTAGAAACAGGGCCCAGCAAATGTAGTCACAGACCTGACACCGAACGGCCAGCCGATAGGCAGGGGTGGTTGAGTGCGCGGCCGCGGTTGCGCGCCCGCTATCACATGGCCTTGTCCTTGAATGAGGCTCGTGAACCCGACTGCCGCTTTTATCGATCAGCCCCCGCATCCCGCTTCGACGCACTCGCTATAAGCATCCATCTATTCCGCTGCAATGGCGTACCTAGTCGGGAGTACACCCCGTCACTTCATTCTTAATACGTGCGACAGACGATCTTATCGTCGGACATAAATTATGCCATGGGAGTATCACATTCAGACATTTGTCACAAGACCAAAGCAGGAATCGGTGCTAAGCGGTAGAGTTTGAAGAACTGCAGTTTCCGTAGTACTGATATACTTAGTCACTGCGGTAAGATGGGGATGAGAATAGGTCTACGCTTTAATAATGTAGCGTAACAACTATATGACAGCACTGGGTTCCTAACGTCGGTGCGTAGAGAACAGAAAAATGTTTGTATTAATTCAAATACTCGTATCGCATACATAACGTTTGATTGTACAAAGGACCCGCTGACATTTACTTATGCGCTAACGCGTTAACGGATGCGCGTTAATGGCCGGCCATCCATCGAGTTTGCCCATCCTCGGGACAACCGTAATTTTTTAAGGCGAGACCGCCGCAGCTCGCACGGCAGAATGGAGCATAATAAGTGCTGTCGCACACGGGCATTAAACCCTTTTTCGGTCGCCCGTGTATCCCCCTAGATATTATTACGTCGGACGAGAAGCGGGCGTTCTAGGTCGACCGTCGGAGGTCAAGGTCTCCTTGACCGAGGATCAACAGCTAGGCCATTTAGTGTGCTGCATTGTGGTTGAGCACCATGTATGTGTGCGTCAAATCGTGCGACTTCGAAAATTGGGGTCGAAACTTTCCGAATGACGCATGCAACCCCTTACACACGACGCGGATCAGACGCAGTATTCATTTCTGGAATTCCCAGACTCCAATTTACATTTTATTTTTATCACAGCCATCTCCCAACTCTCGCCGAACTTTCATCCGCCTTCTCATTTCGAAACCAATTATAATTCTATGCATGTAGCTGACGCCCAGGCCCGTTTATTAATACAAAGTTTGCAGACCCGTAAGAAACTAGCTAAGCCACAGATGGATAAAGCTCGTTCAAAAGAAGTAGAAGCTTCATGCGAACACGTTTCCAATTAATTGCCATGCGGAGGCCAGCAGGGATAAACAGTCGGTCGCATTAAGGGGGAAACGAATCGTGCAGGCAGTCTATTGTGGCGATGCTAAGTCCGCGATAAATCCTCTCCAGCGCGGAGAGACGCGGACTACGCCGTAGATTTTCGTCGCGTGGACGACGGCTCGCATCTTCTCCGCAAGTTGCGAGGTCATTCTCACAATGGAATCTCATTGTCGTCGCGGCAAGCATATTACGTGACCTCGGGGGTCGTACAGTTTAGATCTAGATGAACCTGAATCATCAAACCGGTCCGAATGTCGGCCGGCTCCGAGGTATAGCTCAGCGCGACTCTCGTTGTATTAGGTTAGGGACAAGACGTGTTATAGCACGCATGAGTTAGAATAGAGAAAGAGCTGCGCGGTGGGGGCAAACGTGCGGCAAACATACGTCAGTATATATAATACATATGTATGAAAGTGTATGGACCGGCAGAGGGAGGGCTCTCAGATAGCCCGAGAGAGACATGACGTTACATTTATGACACAAACGACGTATTAGGCCATGTCAACGCCTAATTTATAAGCTCGCGAGTACTGCAGACGTTTCAACTCATCCACCTAAGCAGTCATGTGCGCGCGCGCATACACTTCTGTGCATTAACATAGCGTTGCCAAAAAGGGAAAGGCAGTGGCAGCAAGGTCGACCTCGAAGGAGGTCCTCCCGTGCTAGTTCTATTTACGGAATACCTCAGCGTGTCTGCCGTTTTTGGTCTACGCACCGAACTCCCGCGCGTCCGTGCGCAAGCCTCTGATAGCGCCGAATTTTAAGTGCGCTCAACCAGGAGCCATATAAATCGTGGCCTCGACATTGAGACCCAGGCCTTCATCAAAAGTTCGTCCTTGCCGATCAAGGAACTGGTCTCGCGTTATCATCATTGCGACCCGCCCGTTATCTCGCACTCCTCGTCTCACTCGTTCCCTCAGAAAATTTGCACAGCTGCGAGTGTCATGTTCGTTGCGTTTTTTTTTAGTTCGGCTGCTCAGTCACTCTACTGTCGAAAGACACGAACTGTCGGAAGTTGCGTAATGGCTGCGGTGGTGAAATATGAAAACGCTGGGAGACGAAATGGCCGAGACGCGGGAGAGGAACGTGGGACTGGTTCAAGTTCACGTCGCTCCGGGGGCCTCGGCCTCAAGGTCGCTAGAGAAAGCCTTTCCTGTTCACGGTTTCGTTCGCCGATATATAGGCTCCGACCACTCAATACCCCACATAGCAGATTCAACTCGGTCAGGATGCCGCTGGAGATTAGAGTAGCCCGGGTTTCCAGTGGTTTGAGGATCTTTGGCGAATTCGTAACATTCGCCCCTTCGGCTGTTGGGACACTGTATATATAGACAGTGTTCCGTAACTTGCGGTACGACCGAACGTGGTGAGGCTAAACCGATTCAGACCCCCCGATTGAAGTTCATTGTAGTTTTCATCATTTGCGCTGCGAGGGATCGAACATCAGTCTCTGACGGGCGAATATGCAGTGCCGGCGTAACTAATGCAAATGTTGGGCCAATTACGTTGCTAATACCCATGTCCGGAAGAGAGATCAATTATCGTTAGGAAGCAGTGGACTGAACGTTAAGTCCTCGTTAAAACCGTCCAAACCCATGGAAGAATCCGGGCTGTGGAACTGTGAAGAAATTAGAGTTTTGATGGCATGCGGGTTGTGCATTGTACGACATAATGAACCGTAATAAATATGACGATGAAGGAAATTTAGAACTTAGATAACTTGAAGAAGCAGTCACCAGTTAAAAGTTTGCATCATATATCTTGACCCTCGTTTAGCCGTAAGTTTTTGAGGCACATAAATACTCATTTGTTGTCCGTTCCTCAGTTATTTTGGGATGTTTATCAACATTCTGCGTTACCTCACATTTTTTCAGAAAACAAGTACCTGCTCCGGCGCAGAATTACTGAATTTCGCGTAGCACTCGACGTATCAGGCGAGAGTTTTAGAAACCGGATCGCGATCACCGGGGGTCCTGAAAGCTCGTCGAAAGCGAATGTGAGAGTCGCTCAAGAAGAAAGCGAAACTCTGTTTCTCGTTGTGCAAGCGCGCACGATACCACTTTCCTTCGATAACTATCACTCGCTTATGCCAAACTGGAAGGTGAAAACCGATGTCCGCTGAGGAGAGCAACGAACTCGAGATCATCTCGTGACCACTTACATTGTAATAAACTGTAGATCATTGCTCCGCTCCGAGTGAAACGCGAAAGAAAGAGTCTGGACATCTGCATACCCAAACATTGATTAACGCGATAAGCGCGTGTTTCCACAAGTTAGGACTTTCTTAGGTTTTTACAGTTGGCTGCACCGGTTAGGTTAATACCGACGGATATGCATCTTCTCAAATTTTCTGAGAGCACTTTTCCTCATTTTATGCTTAAAACGGTAATACCGTAAAGCACCGTGCACTATACACACGCCTATTGAAGTCGACTCAATATCAAACAGACATTTCACAGTGATATTGAAAAGGTGTACTGTTCTCTCCTGTACCACATATTTGTAAACATCAGTATGCACGTTTCAATCCTTACATGGGTCCACCTCATACTTTTACTCTTATCTTTGTAAATACCGTAAGTTCAGTTGGCGACATTACCAAGGGTAAGGCGACCGAAACATCCGCGTCGTGCGATTTGTTATTTAAATGACATCGATACCGACGAGACATAGACCTTGTGTGCCTCAGCCTCGATCCCAACAAAGAGCGACCAGTTTCAAGTTCGCCACGACCCCGAACTGGCCGCGAAAGCCTCTGACCCACATCCCTGCGTCACGCACACTTTCACGCAACGCACTTTCTCCCTTTCGCCAGCGCATTAGCTGGTCTCGAAACGAAGAGTGAATTTTTTCTGTCTTACTTTCACTCCTTCGTCGTCTTTGGTCGTCCCTCTTCAGTCTGCTTACGCACGTCGGCCTTGAACCTGGCCGAAAGTGCAAGTGGATCTGCCTCCTGATTCCATCGGGCCGCCAGAGAAAGTGAAGAGACGGACGGTGCTCGAGAGAATGAGAAAGAAGAGATCACTCGAAACGGTTTTTGGTCGTCTTCGACGAAAGTGAAATGGCCTTCGGCTATGTGGCTCTCTTATATGGGCGCCATTGAACTAGTGACCTTCATACGAGAACCGGTCTTTGTTCAGGGCCCTTAGAAGTTCTAGCGACCTAGTCCCAGGACCTCGGTCTCTGTCTATTCATGGACTCTAGCCACCGATCGTGATCTCTCGCGACACATGCAAATTTCCAATAGACATGTGTCATATTCGGGATGAGTAATGTGAAAATATTAGACGCAGTTTGTCCCTGGGCAGATTTGTTCGCAGACCATCTAAGACAAGATACTCAATGACACGTACTTAAGAAAATCGGTAAACGACTCAGTTCCAAGTTTGCAATATTTAGGCAAGAAGTCGGACAGTTGCTTGTTGGCAAATTGATTGAATTTGAAGACTGTGAAAATCAGAGAATTAAATTCTAATCCATGTGAAGTGTACATTTTCGATTAACAGCAAGGAGTGATGCAGTCAACTGACGTCAAAATTCCAAAGATGTCAAGAAGTACGACGCAGATTAAGTTTCTCGTACGTCAGGAGTACGTTTCACCGATTTCGGTTAGCCAAATTGATTATCGGCACTGGTTCTCAGTCCATCGAACGCTTGACGCAGTAACATGTCCAATATTAGAACCAACATGTGCGTTTCGCTTGCGTTGATCTGGCTTAGATACACTTTACACGATTGTTCCCGCATATGGACAATATTTGGATACACGTAAGAAATTATTTAAGAGTTATCGATTTATTACCGCGTGAAATTTAACAACGATTCGGTAAACAGCGTATTTATTTTCTCTACCCAGCGTACCTGTCAATAATTGTTTAATTAATTATCGTCGTCACGTAAGGATTATCGCGCTTTCGCGATAAATATTATCAAAGACGATAATGTGTCGTCTTTATTTTCCATTTGTTACACTTGGAATTTGGCAAGTATGTCGCACGCTGCGTGATTATTTTTTCATTGCTCACCGGGCTGTATTCTTCCACGTACAAATACGCGCGCATACAAAAACACGATGATGTATTAATTAGCATTCGCATGCACGAGGTCAGTGACACGAGAAAATCTAACAACACGAACAGTGTCACGCTTTAATTAATGCCCCTGGCAATTTATCTCACGCCGTAATTATTCTAGAAATACTAGCACAATTTATGCGAATGTTATTAATCAATTAATAACATGCACGAGTGGGCAAGTTCTGATCGTTTTGTAACAGGTCTTTCGCGAAGCATCTGGTCCGACACACGAGTGGTTTATTTAAATAATGCTGTGCCATCGGACTGATATGATTGCCCAAAAAAATTAGGAGTGTACACACGTGCTCACGCTAGAGAAACATAAACGCCTGTCTCCCTCACGGATGACGAATAAACAGCGGCTGTTTACGAAAGGGTACGAAAGAAAGGAGAAAGTGTTTTGCCTCTTGGCCTTACATGGCACATAATATGCGATGATATAACGACATTATTTATACACGTGATCAATGATGACCATACAACAGTCTTCGCAAACTTCCCACTTGTAAGCACGTTTTCGCGTAGTCTCTCCTGTTCAAGCCTCATAATATTTATTGTCCGGGACCCGTAGCCTGTGTGTTTGCAGCACGCCGCGAAATCTTTATCTGCAGTACCGTGACATGTAAATGATGTAATATCTGCACGTTAATGAGCGTTCGGAAACCAGACATTTTACGCGCATAGTCTTTTACGTGCAAGCTTAACAGCTCGATATTTTTTGATGCCATCAATATTGAAATTCCGCAGCTAAGGCGCGTATGCTGGGTGACTGAAGTGAAACGCTTTCGCGGCTCTCTAGCTCGAACACTTGAGAACTCGTAGCAGCGTCGACGATAGTCGGCAGAACCATGACCTGTCGCAAACAACTCGCGTGCGATCTTTGTCTCGACTGTTGGAGAGTTTCGTGACGTCATGTGTAGGCGAGGCACACCGGGGCACGTCCGGTGAAAAAGCCTCAGTTACGTCGTTGGCCAGTGGCGGGCGTTAAAAATATCACGCACTGCCGGATGTTTATTTACGACTGATAACGAAACGTTATCCATTTAGTAGAACTGCGCTACTGGTGATATAACTCTGAAACAGAAGTACATAGCGTGACTTATCAATTTATTATGAACCTGTAGATGCGTAACCTTTGTTTTATTACTATGGGAAATCAAGTCTTGGTCTCTTCGCGGTACGAGATTTATATGGAGTACTTTGGTTCGGAGAACTAAATAATTTAGGAACGACTAATTTCGGCGGCACATCGTAACACTGACTAATGAAAAATCAGTGCCAATAAATTGATAATGTGGAATGAGATTTTTCATTAGTGATTGCTGCGATGTGACCGCGAAATTATTGTGTCACGACTTACGGCGGCGTAGCGAAGCTCGACAGATACAATATGCGGCGTAGAATATCGAGCGTAGTTCATTGAAATCGCTGAACGTTATTCGGCAATGAAGAAGATTTATGAACGCGGCAGGTCGTGAATGAAGAAAACAAATAAATGTCTGTCTTGACGTTACGAAATTGCCGCGGGCGCGAGAGACGACGGCGTAAAGGCTCAACTTCGTATCACCTGTGATAATTTGTGTTAACATTGAGACAGAGCACGGTCGGTTAGAGGGCACGCCAGGCCGATTCTGATATCGTATCTTCAGACGTGGATGCATTTCGTATCAATGTTTTTGTTTCCTTAACCTCGTTGCCTTCATCGGTACGCCCGTTTTTTGAGCTGCTTCGTGTGTTCATTGCATGCGCAGCGCAATACTTCGACATCACTCCACTGAACGCTATAAATTAATTCTATAATAATCTCTACCGTCACCCATTTGAAAACGTATTGTACGTTTGTCAATTTATGCGCTTTTGTTTCATCAATTGTGCATTCCTTTACTTATATCTTCTCTGACGTTTGACGTGACATATCGCGTGAGATAGTGTGGAGCGAAAAATATAAAGTGTCAATGTAATTTTAATCGATGCCGACGCCAGATTTCAGGATTTTCGGCCTCGCACCTGTTCTTATCACGATGGTGCAGCGGAGCGCAAAGTGTCAGTAGGCGACCTACGACAAAGCCTGTTCCAGCATGTTACACAAATACGTCTCTTGGAATCGGCGCGACAGGGAGAGATTCTGATATCACGCGTTCTCACTCTCATCGTTTGACATTGAACCTCGTTATCGACTGTCATCGGTCGAAAATGGCGTAGTCAGCGAAAATATCACACTGTGCCCGTTTGCAGAAAACGCGCCTTCAAAAAACATATAAAAAAAACTATCCACTTCACCCCGGCTCCCGAGCAAATTCTTATACACCGAAGGGATATCTGACAGTTTAACAGTTACATAATTAAACACTTGGGCAGTAGGACCCTCAACTGTTATTGGTTTAACTTCTTAAATTTCCGAACCAAGTATTTTCGCAGCAATTTTTATTTCCACGCATATTCACGCCTTTGTCATATGTACATACGCACATCTGTACACACGTATTCCTTGTTTGCCTCGCATATGTTCCTTCCTTGTCCTTCTTCGATACTTCTCTCTCTAGCTTCTTCTCTCCGAGGGAGATTCCCTTATCGGTGACATTGGGATTTTGGCATTGTTCGACCGCAATCGGTCCACTGCTTGCAACCGCTTGCAATTTTTCGAGAAACACAGTCGTCGAGGAAGGAGAAGGAGGCGGGGGGCGAGGAATCCGAACTTGCAGTCACGTTACGGTATGGCGGCCCTGAAGTAATCCGCTCGAACGACTTTGTTACTGCGTCGAGAACGGATATTTTTGGCCCGACCGATTGTCTCTCGGCAAAGACGCCGTTAATATGGCGACGACGCGCAAACGATCTTCCACCTTCAGTGAGAGCACGGGCAACAAATTTGGAGGAATGTGAAACGTCTAGAAACGTTTCTACGTATCGCGCTACTTCATGGCCTTTCAAATCCGTGGATTCGCGGATTCACAGATCCCGACTTGTAAATCTCAGAAACTGTATGTTCCAGTCCATAAATTCCTGTATTTGAAAGTTTGCACGTACCGCGTGCATGTTCAAATTATAAATCCTCGTATGATCGCGTAGTCAAAACATCGTGCACGATATAAAAAGTAGATAACAAGAGTGTTGCTGTCGAAGTGACGAGCAGGGAACACGGAAGAATATCAATGTGATCTTATCCGCCGTTCGCTACAATATTAGCGTTAAACTTATGCACCCCGTAATAGTCTGCACCGTAGGAATTAATGTCGGATAGTAGTACCCCTCTATTGAAACGATTTAGTGACCGGCAGAAGGGGAATAAAAATGCTCGGTCACTGCGGTCTCTGGGTCGTTCGGTCGGTCGGTCGATCTCTTTGGGTCGGATGACGTCGATTTCGGCTATTCATCCGGCAAGACACCATTTTCGGCTTCCCGACCTACCGTACCACAATGACTCCACTGATCTTTCTGTTTTCATCACGCCCACGCGCCTGTTTTTCACGTCCCGCGGTCCGTCTGGCCAGACGCTCAAATACGTGCGCGCTAATCTACGCGTGGGTTGGTTCAAACGGGCGGGTTCCTAATTGCGCGGACTTCGAAGCTCATGAATACTTCTCTACGCCACAATCATGCACGTTGCAAACAAATATTTGACAAACTTTTAGATAAATGTATAGTTAAACAAAATAGTTCGTTCCACGCGTAACAATCTATAGTTTATGGTACGTCGACGCTTGAAATTGCGCGTGTTTTAATTTTAGAGGCTGCCCCGGGGGAAAGTTTTGCCGCAAAATACAGAACAGAATTAGGATGAGGACATGTATCATAGAATGAGGATTATAGACGCCTCAGGAGGTGACAAATAAGAGTTGTACTTATCAACGATAAAAAGGGGTACCATTTAAAAAAAAAAATTAATTTAACAAATACGTAGACAGTGTTCGTGAACGTACACAGGGACGATTTTTGGCCGGGAAAGCGCTGATAAAAATAGAGCACCCCACGCAAAGTCAAACACGCCAGTCATCATACCGAAATGACTTTCCATGCTTCCGTAAACACGTAGGTGCACGTAGGCCGTTGCAAACAGGACGCGCGCGTATCGATTTTAACCGCACCGCGTTTTCCCCCCTTTTTCGTCTCTCCTCATCCCTTCATTCGCTCGATATGCAGAGCGTCGAGTTTCCGGTTTTCGTGTCGCGGGGCCGAAAGCAAGAGCGGAAAGTCTACAAAAATATCCGCGGGGGTCTCAAGGTGACCAGGAGGCTGAAAAATATTCCGTTCCTTGATTGCCAATGACGTCGGGTACCCATGCACACGTATTTCGCCGACGGCGGGCGCCATTGATGAGAAGTCAGCCGATTGGAAAGGCTTACTTCAACGACTGCCGCGTGGCCTCTCGATATTTCGCTAATTAGCGCCGCTTAAAACTGGTTACGACGGCCCCGAAATAATAAATTACATGAACTGCAGTTCATTCGATTTTAGGCGTGTAGGTGCAGACGTTATTGTGCCACGCGGAAATCGTGATGTTCTTGGTTTAGATGTGTCACGCGATGCGCTTATCGATGCGATAACGGAAATTTTTTGTTGAGTCATAGGAAGATTTACATGGATGTTTTATTTTGGGTCATCGCAAAAATTTCTCCATTATGTGTCGTAAAAAATTTTGCGAAGATTCTTCTAGTAGAGTCAAAGGAAAAATTCTTTATATTAAGTAATAAGAAGAATGTGTCTATTATGTGCCTTAGGAAAATTTGCATGGATATTTCTATTTTGCCTCATAAGAAAATCGCATCAAAATTCGATGTGGTCTTTTGTGTCTGCGGTCTACTACAGACGTTTACATTCAGCGTATGCCCGCGTGAATGTTAATGTTCCGGAATTTTCAGTGGAAACACTTGAATTAGTTTACGCTCACGTGCATGTATTTCCAAGTATGAACATTCCTGGGTACGATGAGGCTAGTAGTTTTTTTTCTCGCACCAAAGCAGTGGTCGGAGGGGTGTTCGCCCCCTCAGTATGAGTGCTCGAACGAACTCCATGTATGCATAAATGTTGCACGCAGCAGGAGCGGCGCCGACTGCAAAAGTCGCGACGCCGACTCTCGATTTTCACCCCCTCATCACTCCCCTCCTCGCGTCCCGTAATTCTAGCCTTACGCTTCCGGTCTCGGCGATGCATTTTTCAAAGATACGAGCCGCTCGTGACCTGAAACAATTTTGCCAGCACGCACTTCGTACTCCAGAATTTCTTTGTCTTCCGGCGTCACGTCTTACAAAGTTGCTATTAGGTGTGTAATTTCGTTGTCTGTAATCTCACTTTTTCGATACTTTGTATTCAAATCATTAACGATTCTCTGAGATTTGTCTCGTCTTGTTTATTTGACGCATCTGTACGCGATCGTAAAACAGTAGACCGCCACCTGCTTTTACATCTTCAGTTCTACCTGCGAGTTACGTGCTTTTTTCCCCCAGAAATACTGACGTTTCTTTGTCGCTCCAATCGTGGCGCATTATCACAAAGTATTTACAAATACGCCAGCGACCCACCCCTGAAGCGAGACCCTTCGAATTAAATCCTAAAAATCTCTTCGTCGGCTGCGCATTATTGACCTTGCCCTAAGTCTTACGCATTGGTCATATACGCCCGCAAAGTATGTGCGCACTCGTGACCGAGGGCAAAGATTTTTACGAGGCATCGAGACGTTCGAAAAATCGAAGTGACATCCCGACGTGTACGCCGGCTATTTTTGCCCCCACCCTCTCTGACTAGCCAGACGAGCGGTAACACGTATTTCCACTCACACCACGTCGGAGTACTACGCCCCCACTGAGAGAAGCCGGCCGGTCTAGCCTTGACTGTGCGTGGGGGTTGCTATGGCGATAACCAGCCACCCCCTCTTCAACCCCCCGCGGCCTCTTTCCCTTCACAGCCCTCTCCAGCCACTCTCCCCGTCGCACACACCACGAAATTGCACTCATGGACGATCCGAACACGTTCATCCCCACTTTCCACCCCCGACGGGCTACGACCAAGAGTGTGACCCCGACCTTTCAGGTGGATGACCTCCACTGCATCGTCGATGCGCGCGCATCCTGGGACCTCACCTAGACGAGAGCAGCCCGCCACCCCCGCAAACCACCCTCCGGGACGTGCAGGGGATGCAGCCGGTTCTTCCAAGTTGACGGCCATTGCGAAGTATAGCATACGCTGTCTCGCGGATAATGCGATTTTTAGGTTGCCGCGAAGTGACAGGCTAATTACGGTGGCTATGCAAAGATACTGACGAGCGGAATGAGGAAAGTATTGAGGGTGGTTTGTATAATTTGTTGGATTAATTATCTTAGTTGTTTAATGTTTATTTATATTTGTTAGTCATTTATTGAATTAATTAACGGCGTAAAACTCGGTACCTGGAACGAACAATTATGGTCACTTTCAGAACGTGTTTGCAATATATTGGGACGTTTCGATCCTAGGTGCGGATCCATTGCAGCGGAATGTACAGAATTGTGAGAGGTGTTGTAGAAGAAGTGGTGGCGCCCCGTGTCCTAGATTAGCTGCCTTCCATGAGTTAACCAGTTAAACAGTTTCCTTAATGTTAATTGTTTTCATCCCTATTTTTGGTTGTATGTGTTTTTATATTTTAATAAGTTTCATAATTGTTGTAGTGTATGCTAGTTGTACTAGAATCTGCTTACACTACAGATTTTTAACCAAATTTTACTAACTGTCGTATCGCGATACGTGATATCTTCCGTAGCGTCAGGTTTGCGGCGAATGATTTTCGCCCAACGCAATCTCACGACGACGTTTACTTTGTCACGAAATTAAAACGAAAGTCAGCGGCGGCACTCAATCCGCATTAGTACGTCGCCGTGCTCGAAGGCAAACACGCGGTCGCCGACAGCAGGGGCGCGAATAAAAATGCCCATTCATCGGCTTCTTTTGTTGCGTGCGACGCGTGCCGCGGCAACAAAGATTTCGATTTTCCATGGTCTTTTCCACGGTGGCAATGGGGTACATGGAGTGTGGCGCGTAGGGAAACATCGCTTCGGTTATTTCCCTTTGCAGCCCTTCGTTTTTTCCCTTTTTCTCGAGTATTTCCCTTTTGAGCTGACGCCGCCACACCTCCGTACGAACCGAGAGCTCGACAGGTGCGGAAAGAGTTTCCGCTCTCCGTGGATTCCGCCCTGACCCGGTCATCAGCCGACTCCCATACTCGCTGCACTACGCCTATGCGCCAGACGCGACGAGGGTTGCTCACCCCTTCCTGTCTGCACCCTCACACACAAACGACAGCGTTGCTTTTGCAGAAACTACTCGACCCTACACTCCCTCACTTCTACCCGGACTCTTCTCTCCCTCCTTTGTGCACCTCGCTCTACCTGTCTGTGTGCTTCTTCCCCGTGGTCGGTGTCTCGTGTTCTCTCCCTTCCGTACTTTCCGCCGCATCACCTGTCTCGCTTTGATATCGAGCGTTTTCTCTCTCCTGTACCTTACTCCACATTTCGTGCTTTCTCTTTTCGTGACCCTACATAAGACGTTCGAATGTACACACGCGTGCGGGCTTAATGGCTTTTGGGATATTGTGCGTTTATCGTAGCTGTGGTGTTGCGTATTTTCTGTCTGTCACGCTTTTCTGGCTTGTGTAGTATACGTGAGCTGCTCTCTTTTGTTTCATAGCTATTTTCTTGTACCCTGTTTCCGCACACAGTTTCAGGTTTAATGGCTTTTTGAATATTGTGCGTTTATTGCAGGTGCGGTGTTGCATATTTTCTGTCTATCTCGCTTTTCTGCTTATGTGTATATATGTGAGCTGTTGTCTTTTGGTTCACCCAGAGTTCTGTCTTTTGTTTGGTCGCTCTTTTCTTTTACCCGGTTTCCGCACACAATTCCGATGGAGCGACAGAGAATACTTAAACACTGAAGTCGAGACTGTCTGTGGCATTGCAAGCATCGGGGGTGGTCGAGGGGGCGACTCGGTGGTAAAAGGGTTGCAGGGGATTGCCGCAGGATGAGTAGGGCGATTTATCGCGGTTCTGTTATCTCTTTCGATGCGGCACTCGCTGTCGATCAACGTCTGGGATAAGGAATCTACACAGTCGGGCTCATTAATAATAAATGTCGAAGGATATGTGCCCCGGCGGGTGCATATTTAGATGTGTGATCGTCTAAACTCTAAGGCACGTGTATTGGGGGTGAACTTCAAACTACTTTTAAATCAATTTCTACATATGCCGTCAGATGGGTATCCAGTTTATTTGTTGAACCCACGATTGCAATACCAGTGATAGCACCCCTCAAAAAATCCCCAAAATTTGTAGTTGCGCTTCTCATACGTTTGAGCCTATTGTGCATTCTTTAGATACATACACCTACGTTATCGTACATCACAGTTCACAAAAGCACCAGATTCAAGTCTCACCAAGTTCACCACACCCACCGGCTCCAAGAATAGTTCCTTCCACGAAGACTCCAATCTCTCAATCTCATCCACTGTTTTCACTCCTGTCCACATTTCCTTCGTTTTCCCCGCATCGTTTCAGCCTCCAGCTCCGCTCAGACACAGTGTGGCCGCTTACCGGGTAACGAATCCAATTAGTTGCTAATTACGGAATCGAGCCAGAGGCTCTTGCACGGGAACGCGCTTTCTGGTAGAGCAGAAGGAAGGGGTGTCTGGAAAGGGATCTGGTAGGGGAGAAATCTCCGTTCTTCGCCACGGCGAGAATGAAGTGTGCAATTAGTCCGTCTCGCGTAGGCGCTCTTACTTCAGCAACTGCATTGATGCTCCCCGTTATTCACCGTTCACGTGTGCTGTGCGTACAGGCTACGGGGATAAAAGGGTTGCTCGAAGAATATGGCACAATTGCGATTTGTCGGCGATCGAAATACGGCAGAAGACGTCGAAGGGTGCGCAGGTAGAGACGTAAGATCTTCACTCGATAGCCTGCGCGGCTTGACAAATTCGTCGTACACCTACACCCTTCTGTTCTCACTTCTAGTCATACGAGGCGCTCGTTTGATCCAGCCAGATCTGCGGGCGTGGTGCAATAATTGCATCGATAATTCCGCACATGCAACTTGGATGTGCACGCGATACTGTGGGGGCTTTGGCCAGCTGCTGGCCTGTGTATGTACGCACACTCTGCATGTGGGTATATACATATTTATGTATATGTATGTATACATATAGTTGCAGTCACGGGGTCATTAAGCCTCAGGGGCATTGGCCAACGATGCCAGACAGTTTTCGTATGTAAGTGCAGGTATACTTTCCGATGATCGTGTACGTATAGGCACATGTATGTAGAGAGTGTTAAGTGCATATCGTACTCTAGACATCGTTTTCCAGGAAATCGATACGCTGCCGTATGCAAACCCGACGATTTTAGTATGACTGCCAACACGCACACAATGGCCGGTTAGAGGTGGGGTACTGTAGTATACCCTTGCTCGTATTTATTTCGGCGGAACACGCAAATCCGTCCGTACGAGAAGTTCGCTCGCTCGTTAACCAGCACGAGAATTTTCGCACGTTCTGATCCCTGATATGCTTGTTGTCGACGCTCTAAGCCGCTGTAGATGAGCGGATATGTAGATATGTGCCGGTTT
This sequence comes from Cryptocheilus praepositus, assembly GCA_033815515.1. NCBI lineage: Eukaryota > Metazoa > Arthropoda > Insecta > Hymenoptera > Pompilidae > Cryptocheilus > Cryptocheilus praepositus. Next base: position 4,567,545 of record JAWWQZ010000256.1, on the reverse strand, counting down.
CAAACTTATGAGCTCAGATAGTTAGAGTGCTAAATATACGTGTATGTAGGTTTAGATATTTCGATAGTTATGTATATCTTATGTATATCTACGTCATCATGCGACACGTATGTGCGTGTGTGCATAAATCTTTGATGCCGTATTCAATTTTCTTTTCCGAATACATTTGTTTTACTTCACACTTAGATCTATTTGTTTATGAGTTATAAGTAAAAGTAAAGAAAAAAAATAAAGAAAATAAGCTGAAAATCTTAAGGTATATCGCGTGTCATTTTTGCCAAAAAATAGTGGTCCTCAGATTTAATTGCTCTTTTAGTATATCAAGGTGTGTCAAAAATAACTCAAAATGGCGCAAGCCGATGAGAAAAATTTACGAAGATGTCTGAGATGTGGCCAACAATGTGTAATTAAATAAAAATCGCAATTGCAGTGATGAACTGGGTTCCGGAGATATAACCAAAAATAAATGGAAAATTATTTCAAAATTGTACGGTGTTAGAACAGCTACGAAGAGAAGCGTTTGTTCATATGTATCGTAGCTTCTTAAAATACTTACAATGGTAATCATACGAGGCTAACACGGCAGTCAATATGTTAAATGAAATCCGTCGAAACAATGTGACGAAATCCTATTTGCTCTGAAGGGTATCAGAAATCGGGATTTGGGAAGAGGAGGAAAAAGTAGGGGTCGGTCCGTCGACAACTGCCGTTGAAATATAATCTGGAGAGAAAACGGTGCCAACACTCTGTCTGGCCTCAAACTCCTGTCGCAAAGGCAGGAGGCCATAACCATTCTCCTACGGCATAGTGGATATGTCGTTTTTTTAACATACTGTGCCATACATGAAATAGCGTATACGACCTTTCATCCCACTAATTTTTTTATGCAATACTTTCAACATGCATCTGTTGTACACGATATTCATATTTAACAGCCTTCTGATAAGACAACTGTACTTGACCAATTTTATTCGAATTCTTTATGTTTCCCGTTATGTATAACGCAATCGGGTGACTGGTGAAAAATCTTCAACCTTCACGAAAACTTCGGTATTTCGTACAAGCACTAAAATCTCAATCTAACTTTGACAAGTTTATATACATATATGTAGTAATGGTTCTTTCCAATCTGTGCGGGACACCTTTTCCCTCGTAAGCGCCTCTCCTCAATCCTGCCAAGGTCGTTCTTTTGCGTCGCAGGGTCCGAGTGGAATCGTCATCCCAGAGTGTGCAATAGCAAAGAAAATGAGAGGAAAAGGACCATGAACGACTGCGTAGGTGGCGGATTCAGTCTATGATCCAGGAGCCTGTCAACTGCGCACACGTGCAACTACGTATGTTCAGATTAGTCAGCTTCATAACTCAAAACATTTGGTAGAACCTCCTACATTCAACTTTTATAAATGCCAACTTTCCACCGGAAAACATTAAACAATTTGTGAGGTAACAAACTCAGCGTCGTAGGGACACAAACGACACTCTTAAAACCTTCAGAAACGACCTCACTTTCGGAAGTGTCGTTCATCCATGAGTAAAAAACGACGCAACTTCGAAGATCACGTCGACCGGTATTCAGATCAGCACGAGAATTTCACTTCACCGAGCGCGACAATCGAAATGGTGGTGTTTGTAAGAGCCAGCACGAGGGCTCTTACGGTCGAACGATCGGAAGAGAAGATGAAAGAGGTGCCAGTATCGAAAACGATATGCGGTAAAGCTAGGAGGAGTGTAGGAGATGAAAGGGCAGAAAAGAAACGAAAAGTAGTGGGATCGAAAGAGGATGAGGTGTGGCAGTCGCGATCAATGTGTCCGCTTCTGTGAAAGGGGGACTGTGGCACGGCATACCAAAGCCATTTTTAATTAATCGCAATTATGCGCGCTACTCCTGGATCCTCGAACATGCGCCGAACCATTGCTGCAGATCGTACAAACAGTGGGATTTTATCTGGGATAGAGAGAGAGATAGAGGGAGTAGCGGACTACGTGCCAACGGCCACGACCTTTTCATTACTTGCGTGGGTGGTGCTTTATTAACAGGCGCAAACATTGTTTCCCGTGATGATTTTCTTTAATTAATCGTTGGATGGAATGTTTCATCTTCATGACGTAGATCGCCATGACGTGATAATTGTTAGGCGTGTACCTTTGTAAAGGCACACGACGTTCAGTAGTAATAAGAGATATTACATAATTTGAACAATACCATACAAATATGCTTACTTTATATAATAAAATCATATACTCCCGATATGCAAGTGCCCCTTTCCTTAATTAACTCTGAACGACATTTGATATATTTACAAATCGCGATCACAGGTTAGTTACATTATCATGCACATACAGTGACTGACTTTTGCCACGTCTTCCATGGCTACTCCTATATATTTAAGTTACAACACGATCCGCTTCGATCTACCTACTTCCAACATCCCTTGTGAAAAGTACAGACATCCAACATACCCATGTACATACATATGTACACAGGTGCTAATGTATGTATATGTCGCGGCACAAGAAGCGAGATTCGTTCGGCACGTATCACAATCGTCGAGCTCAGTTAACAAGGGGAGATTTTCCATGAATGGTCCCGAGACACATGTTTTGTCTCGACGACAACGGTTAATGCTGATGAGATTGCCCATAGACTGACAACACGCCGGCGAAATGCATCCTATGCAAGGGAGGGCTGGCAGACGAGCGGGAAGCCTGAGGCAGCCGTGAAAAAAGGATGCGCAGAAAGGGACATGGGGGGAGACGGCGAGGCGAGAAAGAGGGAAAAAAGGTGGAGGGTTTCTCTTGCGGAGGGCTGTCTGTCTAGACGGATCGTTGTTCGGAGGAAACTGTGACCATGAATCGCGCACGATGCAACTGTGTACCGGGCGAGAAGCTTTTTAAAAGTCGAAGGGCGGTGAATGCAAGGTGCTTGCAGTCGTCGGCACTCCCCCCGGAAATTTACTGAAACTTTCTTGCCGCAGGGTACGTGCAATATCAGCTTGAAGTTGACTTTCATATCTATGTTTTTTCTTTGTGATTTTGTAATGGGCATTCGTCGATGATGGGATTGAACGGCAGAACTGCATGGAGCTGTGCGAATTTTCGTGGGGCGTGGCAGTGGCATAGTGGCAATGCAGCGTCGTGCGAGAGAGCGAAAGTTCGCCCCAGTGCCGCCATCCTGTCTGCAGAATTTCCTCCCCCGCGGTACTGCTGTCTGTGCCACCCCCGCCAGCCAACCAGGCTAGGTCGCTTCACTCTCTCTTCCGCTCTCTCTCTTTCTCTTCCTCCGCCCTCCCCTCTGTCTCCGCGTGCAGGTTTCTGGGCGAGACTTTGGCACGATTCTTGGCCATTCTCATTAAAATTTTATAAATTGTCCCTGTCGCGCATGTACAATGCGCGCATGCATAAAACCTCATGCCCCGTAGGAAGTGCGGGAAAGAGAGTCGTCGGCGGAATACTTTTACGCAAGAACGTAAGTATGCGGCTTAACTGGAAGCGTAACGCGGAAAATTGGTGATAGGTACACATTGCATTGGATACAAAGTGTGAGATGAACTTCCAACAATTTTCTCCGTGAATCGTATGCGTAATGAATAAATGATGTTGACGTGGATGCGTCTGTGTGCCGCGTTCCATCCCCCATAGCGCGCACTTGCTGCGTCAGGAGTTGCCAGCGGCAAGGGTACCAGCACCAGGGACGAATCGATCCCAATTTCAGACGTCGAAGAAATGCACGCCGCGGTTTCTGTTTTGCACGGCAGACTGCCGCCCTCTCCATCTTCCGTAGACTTCCGACCGGGGTTGGGCCTTCGCCGTCTAACGATAATAACCGCTTTGACGTGGCCGTAATATATGATCACGCTGAAATTTAATGACTTGCATCGCTCCCGCGCAAACACGGTAGCGCGAGGTAGCCCGCTGCAAATTTCCTCTACACATTTCCTCTGCAAATTGAACCACCTTGTTAGCAACATTAACCCAACGCAACCGCACACAGATAAACCGCGCGGAGCCGCAGGCAAGAAAAAAAGGCCGCCTTTTGTCGGGCAGAGAAAAAGCGACTCGTTCTGGGCCGGAGCATTTTTTAATAGGTCTCTCACGTTGGCAACCGCCCTGTCTGCAAGCTTCCGCCTTTTTGCTCCCGTGCAAGAGCCTGGCCAGCAAGAGGGCGCGCGAAAGGGGGTTATGAAGCGCGCGGGCGAAACAGGGAAGCGGGCGAGTGAGGGAAAGGCAGAAAAGCTTAAAGACAAAGAGCGAGACGGCGGGAGCCAGAGAGAGAAGGTGGGACGCGTAGATGTGGGATAGTGGGCAAGAGGAAGGGGGTAAAGGGCGAGAGGAAAGTTTGCCCCAGTACGTTGCACCCTCTCTCGTGCAACTCCTCCCGTGCCCCTTACTCGCGGGTACCCCCTCCGGGCGCCACTTCCCTCCAGGCGTCGGCCGTCGCAGCCCTCCTCCCCGACAATCCCGGTATTCCCGTTTCGCCGCCCCCGAGTAGTAGTAGTCCGCTGCACCGCCGGCGCCGAATCAATACCGGCAGACATCCTAACTCACTCGAGGTCAATGCCTCGTTCCCGCGAGCGCCGACGACCTCAACCTCCTACCTTCTCTACCCTACAACCTCCTTCCAGGGCCGAAAGCCAGACGCACGCTCTCTCTCTCCCTCTCACCCTCTCGCTCCCTCCCTCGAACGTGCAGAATTTCTCTCGCTCTTAAGCTGTCTCTTCCTCGACTCCGGGTGCTGTCGCGTTGCGAATCGGTGTATGCAGTTGCTTTGATTTCTTTCTGCCTGTGCAGGTACAGTAGAAAGCATTTTTTGGCGCGTATTAACGGTGGAAGGATGGAGTTTCGAAAGTGGAAAAATGATTTCGAGGGGAAAGTGCGGGGTCTGCTGGTGAATATCGCGGGAGAATGATATTTATTTATCGCGAGGGCATCAGCCACGCGACTGTCAATGGATATGCTTATCAGTGATGTATTCACTGCAAGATCCCGATGACCGAGTTTATCAGGGTATCTAACGTGTGGTATGATTTTCGGGTGATCACCGACGTCGTTGTCATTGCCGGGTGCAGCTGATAGCGATTGACGTTGCACAATTTTGCATGTACACGGAGTGACAACGATATCGGTATTAGCGCACTGCGCCGGCGAGATAATGGGCGTGTATCGCGTAATTCCGCGAAATCACGTTTCTGCATCTGCGGCCGCAATGTACTGGTATCCGCTGCAATCTTCTCGCTGCTGCGGAGCGTCGAAAAAAAAATGCCGTCAGAAACTCATTCGCGTGAATAATGAGCACCGAGCCACACGAGCGCAGAATGACGGGGAGTGTGCAATCGGAAATCGCTGGAATGCAACAACGGCACGGCGGACAAAGACATTGACATTCAAAAGCGGGCGCCCCCTTTCCCGGCGCTTCTTCGCGTCAGACAGAAACCCCTCCCTTGGGGCTCAGCCTGCCGGGCTCGTCTCTCCTGCTTCTCCTGCTCCTCCTCCTGCTCCTGCCGCTGTTTTTGTTGCGTGGCTGCAACGCGTGCAATTGCGCTCTCGTGCGCTCATGCGCACGTTCACGGGGTGCTCGTCCTTTGCACAAAGGCCTGCTGCCAACGTTCGCCGTTGGCGAGTCGCAAAGTCGAGTAGTCGTTGAGTAATCGACGGGTCGAAGCGTTTTTCACACTTTGACGGCCGCTGTCATGTAGACGCGATTTCGCTGATCAGTAGTATCCGCCGGCATCACGTAGATGTGGGTTTGCTGACCAGCAATTAAACGCTGGCATCGCGTAGGCGGGACTTTGCGGATCAGTAGTTCACCGCCGGAATCACGTAGACATGACTTTGCTTTGTCAGAAATAGTCTGCATGCAATAGTATATGCCGGCAGTTGCAAAGGCGTTGAATGCCCGGCCAGCAATCGCATCTGAAACATTGTAATAGATGAGCATTGAACATCCAACAATTTTGACGACCGCAGTCACGTAGCCGCAATTTAGATCTGCCTAGAATAATACATCTGCGACACCACATGCTGGAAGGTCGATGTCGCGGCATTTGTGTGCCGTTCAGCAAAATGCACGGCCGTGAAAGTGTTAAGAACGCCTCGCTACGGCTTTCGTTACCTGACAAATTTCTGTCGCTCGACGTCTAGAAGCTGGTCTCGCGTAAATAGCGGTAACTCCGTGCGCATGTTGCGCAACACATGCTCATTTTGCGTTCACATGCTCGAGCATTTCCAAATGGCAGCGAAGATTTAGCAGTGAAGCGGCGAGGTGGCACCACGTAAATTGTCAGGGAATGAACACTTTGATCCGCCCACGTAGGCGTATTGCAGAAAAGAAGTAGAATAAAGTTGGAACGTATCGATGGGTGGAGACGCCGTTTTGAAGGACGGCAGCGGAACGTCTCGAGGAACACGGTATTTGCACTAGACCTAGAGGAAAACAGTGTGTTGTGCGGCTGTAAAATTAGACGGTGCCGTTCAACTCTGTTGAGCGGCTGCCAAGAGAAGACGATAGGTCGTTCGCTCTTCTTGTCTTCCTCTTTCTCCTCTTTCTCCGCCGGCTCGATACTCAACGTCGCCTTTACCCCTCCCCTGCTTCCTTCCCCTTGCCCGGGACGATGCGGCTTCGCTGCAGCAGCCAGGATGGCACCAATGCCCCCGTTCCAAAATGAAGTCAGCGCCTGGTATAAAGGCCGCCATCGTGGCAATTCTCGCTCCTTCCGCTTACAATGCCTCTTTGCTCGCTTTCGCATATTTGCGGACCTCACTTGCCGGCGAATGAGTGAAATTCTTTAAAAACGAAAACTTTCCCAGACACCACGTGAATGCTAAAAACGCTTGCTGGAGATTTTTGTTTTCGGTTACAAAGTGTAACAATTCCGAACAAAAGAATATCGAACAGCAACACGGCCAGAGTTAATCCCACAGCATAATTTGGTATAGTTCATGCAAAACAGTGCTCCATGAAACAAAATTAAAATCTCAAGATCCAGGTAACTTTTAGTTACAGAATTATTATGTCCACAATGTAACGGCGCTAGTATGTCGCATGGCATGTAACGCAGCATTTGTTAATTAGAAAAAGATTTGAAGGAAAAACAATTAGGCATATGCATGCTTTGTCGTGCGTTCCCTATTAAATACATGCATCACTCTTAAAAACTGTTGCAACTACGTGGTACTTTATCAGTAACCTATAATTGGATGACATAGCATTGAACGTATTAAGTGCATTCGTTCCTCGTCTGAACTTGACTTTCTCAGGGCGACTCCAACGTTCTCAGGGTGAACTTGACTCTCTTAACGCGACGTAGGTTGCCCACCACTGCGCCGACGGCGTCAGGAGGGTAGAAAAGAGGGGTATGAAGAAGAATACGACAGAGTTGCAGAGGGTGGCGAGAGCGAGTAGTGAGATGAAAGTGCAGTGTCTGTCTGCCACCCCCGCCTCTTTGTCGTCTTTGCCGTTATCATTGTCCTCGTCACACGTTCAGCCCCTCTGAATATTGAGGGAATGCACGTGGGGTGAAAGACGGGACTTGAAAAGCTGGGGGGTGGCTGTCAGAAACACCGGTGAACACGATGGATCCTTGAAAAAGCGATTAAAAGATAAAATAGTCATTGCAGGTTTCCTCCCGCTGCTTCGTAGATTCCACGATTCCGGCAGTCTAGATATACCCGAGGGTGCACGACCTTGCCCAGCTAGATACGGCAGTTTGACTTTCTGCAGACTGCCTTTGTTCTCCGAGGGATCGACAGGCGACACCCCTCGCCAGACGGCGTTAGCCTTATTACTCAACCCCACCTCTGCTGCAATCGATAGGGAGAAAAACGAGAGACGCGCGACATGTTTCTCCCTTTGTTTAGTAAAATTCCGATTCTTAAAGTTCTTAAAGTGAGCTTATTATTTTCAGGAAAAATCGTCTTTGTCCTGTCAAAATCAGCACCTGACCATACCACATAATAGTATATTGACAGACGCACGTAGAAGACCTTTGTGCCGATCGAAATTTTAGGTACAGAATGTCGGCCATTTTTTAGTGATGCAGCAGATAAGCAATTATCAATGCGACAATAACAAATTGTCATTATTCTCTCAAACCGAATTCCAGATCATACTATACAATAGTTTACCGAGAGGCACACGTAGAACACGTTTCTGTGGACGAAATACTTGGTGTCGAATATCGGCCATTTTTGAGTGATTCGACCTCCTGGGAAGAGTAAGCGTCGGCCATTTCTTGGCGACGCGTCGTTCAATGCGCTAGGCAAAGGCATTCGGAGTTTACATCGTAGGCCGGTGCGACGTCCTCAGGGTGACGGCCAGGAATAGCTCAGGACATTGCAGTCGGTCCACGCTGGTGGTGGTGAGTGCGTTCGTTCATCAGTTCAAGGTTAAGAGGCACGCGTGGTAGCGTTCGCGGACCGAAATACATCCCCCGAGTCCGGTGTATAAATACGTTTAGTGGAGGAAAGCCGCGGAAAGGAGACGGGAGAGCATCCCGGTAACCTTGCTCCAGCTTCGGTTGGCCAGTGGGAGCTGCCGAATACCGAAAGTGCCACGCTAACTGCGTATTTATTGTCCAAACCTTGCTGTGACATCATTTATTTTACGTCAAAGTGCAGACTGCATCGACAGAGTACAGAAGAATAAGTAATGTTGGACATTCATGTACCTTCACCGGTCACTAGTAGAGAGTTAAGAAACAGTCAAGTTGAAATGTAATTTGATTATCTATTGATAGAGAGTCCAAGTGAGAACAACATATAATTTTCGTTTGTAAAAGAATGTTCTTTGTGGCTTACATCGAAACAGTTTAAGAAATGGAACCCAAAATGAGCTGGAAATGAAGGAAAACTTTAGTAAATAATCTTTGATCATTAGGTAACGAGCTCGTATACTAATTCGCATTCGTTATTAATTTCTAGGCATTGTCGCCTCCGGCAAAAAGCCGTCTTTATCTATTTTTGGGTGACGCAGCGTTCAATGTGCTAAGACGAGATTTCCAGTGCCCGTGATCCGCCTCCGGACGTCAGTAAACACATAAGCCGATAACCGCCATTTTTCTACCGCCCTCGACGTGTCCATTGTTCTCGTCTTATCCCTTCAACGGCGAAGGTCAATTTCTTCGCGCCCGATATCTTCGCTCCGCGTATCCCCTTATCCGTTTAAAAACGAACGAAACAACGTACCGCATTTATCTCGCACGATACCCAGGGGAGGGACCCGCGCATCTCATTAAGGCACCAACTATCGCGCCGAACAACTAAGACACAAACCGACGAAAAGGACTGTCCGATCAACGAAAGAAACCTCGAAGTACTCGCTGCGGCCGGTGCTCGAATTTTTCGCGATATCGAAAAAATCTACTATCGGCCGTCCTCAAGATTTCGACGCGTCGCACGCTGACGTTCATTTACGCGCTGTGCATAGTTCAAAGTGTGTTGTCCCCGGCGATCGGGTTCAACGGCTGCGACGAGCGGACGAGAGAGCGCGAGACAAAGGCTGAAAGGCCCTACCTCCTCGAGGTATCTTTATAGAACACAGTGTCATCGACACGCCACGGGGTGTATCCATTGTAAAGGTCAACGCATCTATTGCGGATAACCTCGGCGCGGCCCGTCGCGCTCGCCTCTCGAGGGAATATTCAATTCGCTAAATGCACGACGCCCCCGACAGGGGACGCCGATGAAAAAGTGACGCTGATGCTTGGCCGAGTGAACGTTTATCGGCTTGTCCACGTGACAGGAGACGGACGGTTATCGGAGACCTCGAAAGTGACGCGATCTTCGACAATCGATGACAAGTTGATTAAGCATACTCATATTACTCTGTTGTCGTTATGCTAATCATTTTTGTGCCTGTTCTGGTTCAACGGTTTTATTGAATTGCCTATGAGTGCAACACGTTTCAAGGCCTATGGGACATGTTTTTAGGTGCATTGTGGATTTTAAGAAAATTCCTCCGGGAAAATACTCACCCTCTGATTTATTTTGTGTGCTACAGGTGTACGTTGTACGCCTTTGATTTACTTTCTACAGTGTGTCTGCTACAGATGTACTTTGCGTAACTCCGATTTATTTAGCTTGGTACGTATACTACAGATATACCTTGTATACCTCTGATTGACTTTGTACAGTATACAAAGTAAATCAGGTGATAAGTGCATTCCCGATGGAATTGCGAAATACTCCATAATACTCCTGAAGAGAATGCACACGGACCCCTGAAATCTCTAGAGGCCCTACAGCATTAAGTAACACTATGCAGCCGGAACAAATACGAAAATTCTTAACACTACTAAAAGAGTTGGTTTTACCGAAACTGCCCAAGGCACCAACATTACTTTTTCCAAAACTTCTAAACGCCGTCTTATTGTCTTACGATCGTGACAGCGAGAATGATCAGCTCCACACCTCTGCAACAGACCTCGCATCCATCGCTCCGCCTGTCTCGACATGTTTATGACATCGCGCGACTAATATAGGACACGTATATTCGTTATTCGCGCATCCGTCATTCCGGTTACCGACTTCTGCGCGCGGTGCGGCCGCGAATCCGCGAAGGTGCGATGCACCTACGTTGCAGCAGCCGGGTCAAGGTCGTATCCCTCGTGCGCGCTGGGTCGGCTGAGTCATTCGTGCAGAATCGTGCATGCAGTCGCAGCCGGGCGTAAGCGGGCGAGTGCATCGAACTCTCGACGATGACCGTTGCAGCTGCAAGCCAGCTCGCGACTCCTGCTTCATCGTGCGTCCTCGGCTTGGGTCGGCATACGTCGGCTGCATTCTGCGTGCATCAACCCGAGAGACCGCCCTCGAGAAGCGCCGAGTGCAATGTCCAACGCTGCACCAAGACGAACAGCTGCGAGAGGACGCGGGGGAAAGAGGATTGAATGAGAGAAGAGGAGGAACAGAGGCGTCGTGTGCTCCGGAGGACGCGGGACAGAGAGCGACCTGGCTGATTGAGAGAACCTGAGAAGCCGGGAAGATGATTTGGGCATGCCTACCAGAAAGATCCCAGGATACCAGACACGTAGGTGTGGACTTAGACGAACTTGATTACACCGTGCGACTCGTTGCTTTACTCAACTTCCTCGGCCGAGACCTAATTTTTTCGAAAGCCCCTTCGTCTGGCCCCGACGCCAACCCTATCCGCAGAACTTGCACAATGGTGTGCAGAGGGTTGACACATGCACGGTGGACAGCATCGACACAGAGGCGCTGCCACGCTTTCGATCGTGAAAGAACGAAGGAGGGAAGGAGACGGAAGGAGGTCGAGATCGTTCACCCTGGCCGGCGTACGTCGGCCCTTCGTCGCAGCGTCTCTCAAACGTAAGCGAAATCGTTTATGCGACGCGCCGTTTAGGGAAGGTCGGAGGAGCTGAGAGGCGAGCTTGAGAGAGCAAGGGCGACGACGACCGGCTCCCAGCAGTTGCTCTGGGTGCTGCTGCCTGTTGTTGCTCCTCCTTGCTGCTGTTCCTTGCTGCTGCCGGTGTACGGTTCGAACGGGGCGGATAGGGTTCAAGGTTACTGGGTGGACGCGAGACGACGGGATGCGCAGAGAAAGGAATTCGATTTTTTGGTATTTCGACAGATACGTTAATGTGTGCGCGTATGTTGATAGGTGCTTGGTACGATGGGGAGCAGTCTGATAGATTTTGGAATGTGAAAACGTTTGCTGAGCAGTTGTTATTTCTAAACGGCCATTTCACGTTATGGTGTAAAAATTGGAAAAGGCAGTTAAACGAGGAAACATGGATAGCGTTTGAATTTGTTAGTCAGTTATTACTGGCTGTATGCGAAACGACAGGATGCGCAGAGAAAGGAATTCGATTTTTTGGCGCTTCGACAAATACGTTAACATGTGCGCGCACGCCGTTAGGTGCTTCGTGTGATCGGAAGCAGTCTAATGGAGTATGGATGTTGCGAAATTGTTTGTCGAGTCGACGTCATTTTTAAAACGGTAATTTCTTGGTACGATGTAACAGTAGGGGAAGCCAGTTAAACGGGAAAACGTGGACAGCCCTTGCATCTGTTAGTCAATTATTACGTCGTTGCATCAATATACTGTACGTCATATCATATACCCTCTACATAATCTGTCTTACAGCCAGTAACCTTTCCTTATGTACATTGCATCAGCCAAGATGCCTAAGAGCCCGAAATTTTCCTAAGCGGCCGATTTGGGCAGAGACACCATGGAGTTTGCGCATCGTATGCCACAACACGACGACACAAAGCCACCGCAAGCGTGGACGCGCGCATATGTGCAAAACGGGTGCAGCAACTACACGGAGAAAGAAAGACAGGACATGGGAGCGGGAGAGAAAGGGTGAGAGAGCGTTAGACAAGAGGAGCGAGGGAGAAAGTGCATGGGGCACCGTGTGCAACCCGCGTTTCGCATGGCCACGGGGTTCACTGTCCCGAGCCAAGGACGCAGGGGCACCGCCCCACTGAACCAATTGTGCCACTTTTATGCTTGTCGGCTCATTTTCGCTGTGTTTTATTACTCGTAAAGCTCCCGTCTCTCTTCCTTTCCCTCTCCTCTCTCGTTCTCGCCACTCACTTTTCTTTCTCCGCAGATTTCTCCTCTCTCTTTGCTCCTTACTCCGCATCTTTCGCTTTCTTAGCCTCCACGTGCCCCGACGTGCATAGGTACACGTCTCGTTGACTGTTAAGTGCTCGATAAGAGGCTGTCCCTTTGTTGAACACGAAGGAGTCGAAGTCTGAATATGGCGAGAGAAATCTTGAGAGCGAATCCACTGTGAATGCGCGTTCGTCTGGGACGAATAAGTGCGCGCCGGGTAATTCGCCGGTATTCGGCGTGAATGGGTTTATTTCTTGGGTCAACGGGACGGTGCAGTAACGAAAATAATGGCGAAGGGCGTATGGGAGAACGATTTGTCCGCGGTAAGCGCTGACGTTTCGATGCCTGAGTGTATGTTTGGATGGGTTGTATGGATTCAAGGTCTGTATTTCATGGTCGCCGCATTGTTGCGGCTTCTTACATGGAAATTTGAGGCAAATGTCAAGGTCCGGTAGGCGAAGTTATTAGGCACGGCGAATGGGTTTCGTGTGTGCATAGTACCGTATGGCGCTGACGGGTCATTTGTAATTCAAGAGTATCGGTGGCATCTTTACATTAGTTTTGTATGCTGCTAATCGACAGTAACATAAATATTTTCTATTGATGTGTATTCCAATCTTTTGTCAAGTTATGTGAAATCATACAGATTCTAAATAAAAATATCATAGGATAAGGATACAATATGCCCATCATTCGTACGCTTGTAAATCTTACCGACACCTGCGAGAAAATACGCATGGTCGCGAAACACGTCGAGTTGACAAATAAAGTTTCTACATTTGAGCCAAAAAAGGCGCGTTCTTAGACGTACCACAAATATTACACATTAACAAAAGTCGCACGGATTTCGAAAGCTTTCACCAGTAGTCTTCTGATGAAACATCACTCAGCCAGTCCACTAGGTCAATGTTCACTCCTGCCTACCGCGCACGCATTTCTCACTTACGTGGTGAGCGTCCGTAAACGATCAAATGAAGACACTCCATGTTGAGAGCGTCGATTGACGCATTATCTCACTTCGATCACATAGTTTACGCGGTGCGCAGCCGAACTAATGGAAAAACAAGGGAAAACTCGTTACTTTCGCCTTGAGCGGGGAAATGATCATGAGCGATACTGCGCGCGTTCTAAGTGCCGCGAAGCCTTGTTAACCTTAATTAACCGGTGAAAGTAACGGCCGCTTAACGTGTAAACGGCCGGTACGATTAAAGGAAAGGAGTGCCGCGTGAGCGCGCCCATTCGTTAACGCCGATTGATAAGATTCTCACTTCAAAAGGGCGACACCGCCTTCACGCCATTCAATTCTCAGTTTCCCTCTTTCGCCAATTTCGCTTATCACGCGTACTCTCGCCTCGGTTTATCGCGACTTCCTTCATCTCGTTATAATCCAAGTCCATCGCAAAGGGTCAATAAAATTCATGTGTAATTATGAATTGCGTTTGGAAAACCACCATGTGTAATTATGAAATGTGTTTATATAAAATATACGGTTAGCTGAAGTCGTTTTTTAGATTAGGCATTAAGAACAAATTGTATATCAAGAATATAAAATAACGCACGGTATATTCTTATTTTATTTTATATCAACGGATTCAAAAATTTTAGAGCTCTGGAAAAGGAAATTGCGAGGTCTTGAAACAAGTACACTGGATAATTATTCCAATGGAGAGCTAAACAACCAAAAAGCGGGTTTCGTTTTATCGAATCAAATTCATAGACAGCGTGTCGGGCAACCAGTTTCGAAAGTGCAGAGTTCGCTTTCGTCTATTCGCGCGGCGCGAGTCTCGTGAGTGCAATCCCACAAGCTTCCACTCGCTCAACAACTCGTGCCCAGTTCCTTTTTTATCTTTCAGGTATACTTCAGTCTTATTACAGCATGTGAAAAAACATACCTGTTTATGATATTTTAAATAGTTGAGAAAGGTTAAAGTACTCATGACAGATATTAAACACCAGTCTATCGACGATGAAGTGACAATCAGCGATGCAGCAGAAAACCAGTGTACACTAAAAGAAAACAGCAGAAAATGCCCGAAGTCAGTATGCTGACAAGAAAATTCCTGCAAAGATGCAGGAGGGCGAAAATCATACCGCAATCGTCTACAGCAAAGAAAGCTGCCACGAGCAGCCACCGTATCCTCTGTCTCCTGCATCGCCTACCTGCGTGGCGCCGCTACGTATCGACGTAGCGCATAAAACTTCCTCGCTTTTTTCTCATCGCGTTCGTACGCCGAAGTCGTCGGAGGTTAAAAAGCGCATGCAAAAAAGCAAACACAGGCGGGCGAACCCCCGTTCGTGATCCAGTTCGAAAGTCGATCGGCCGCGTTCTCCCTTGGCTCGAGCGCAAATGGACGGAATGATAGCGGTCTGTGTCTATCGTGCGTGGGCGGTGCAGGCGCTTTATCAAGCAGACGGGCGGCTTTTGCAACCCCATCGACGGTGGGGTAGGGTTCTAGAAGCAGTCGGGGCTCGGTGGAGGGAGATCGTCTGCTGGAGGGGGTGTCTGGGTCAATCCCCTCCAGTCTGGGGGTTCCCAAACCCGAACGCATTTCCCGGGGTTCGCAAATGCCCGGCTTCACGCATCCGCCGGGGGTTGCCCGTTCTCTGTTTCGACGTTTAACAAAGGCCAAACTCGATTCCTGTCATTGTCGGGGATGAATTCTGTTGAATTCTGTTCATTCGAGGAATTAGCGCGCGCTTTCACGCCACACTGCAGTATTTTTGGGGCTGGTGTAGCGGAGAGGCGACATTAACGGGTGGTAATGTTAATTTCAAACAGTTCAAGAGCCGAATACGTAATAATGTGTCCTTGAAAGACTCGACCAATAGGGTCTGTTGTAATGTGCTGACGGATTTTAAACCTTTGCGGGCGGAAATGTGCCTACGTGACGTAGTGCATGGCGCGTCATTTTGGATATATAATAGTTTCAGAAAGAACGACTCTGTTCAAATTATATTTTTCATGAAAGTTAAAAATGCGTTGTTGGTCATTTTTCTCCTCACGTTTTTCTTTCTGAACATACAACACAATTTCCTTTATTTCATCGCGCACCATACAAATGTTGAGCATACGTATCTTTCCTCAGTAACAATATGCAGTATTTCGTGTTCCCTCGGAGTTTTGAGTTTCAAGGGTTAAGCGTTGCGGCAGTTTTTGTGGAAGTTATTATTTAATGCTTTTTCTTGGTTACTGACTCGCTGAGACAGTTGTGTCGAACGAAACGTGCGTTGATGGCATGTACTCGGCGTATAAACGCTTCCACTCGGTTTACGCGTGCTCGTAAACTGCTCGTAAATCCGGCGCACGCGTCTGCATATATGTAGCACACGTACGGGCAGACGTTGGAGCCCGAGTCGCCTAGATTTCGCGTTGGAGAGGAATCTCCTGGCGAAACGGGGGTGGCGGCGATCGATACGCGAAATTCGTTGACATTGATCCGAGTAATTCGCCGTCGTACCAATCGGTGAGTCACTGTGGCTCAGTGCCCTTCGCACGTGTTCGTATATCAGCGTACTAAACGCAAATCTCGACGCAACCTGCAAAACTATCTCATTTATATGCTCTTCAATCAATTTGCATGATGTGCCACGACAACCGCACACGCGATTCTGTCAATTTTTCGAGCATTGCGAATCTTGCAATTATTTTTAAATACGCCAATCGATAAAAGTTACGTGGGAGAAGTGACGTATGAGAGATTGGCTTCTGTTGATTGAAGACGTTGCGGTTTCCACCTTTATTTATAAGAGATTAAGAGAACGATATTTCGACGTTTTCACCTTTATTTTAGAAGATTAAGAGTACGATATTTCGACGTTTCGAACTTTATTTTTAGGCAATCGGGAGGACGATATTTCGTTGGTCCACACCCACCACAACGAGCACACTTTTCATGCATTATTTCTATCGATAGATGAAATTGAATTTCACTTCTTAATTTCGACGTTGTGGCATTTCTTTCTATGAAATCAAAAGCGCCATATTTTATTCACATATGGAAAAAAACGCGAAATCTGTAATGCCCGAATTCGGGCCAATCAAAATCCGTTTTCTTAATTTGGTCGTCCCGACTTTCTTTTTTACGAGTTTAAAACCGTCGCTTTTTGCGCATATATAAAAATAATCGCACAATCTATAATGCGCGAGTTCGAGCCAGCGAAATCATGTTCTCTTACTTTCGACCTTCATTTTTGCGAAATGAAAAGCACGATACTTGATTGGCCCGTACCACGCCAGGAATCCCATCTTCAATCGGCATCGGCCAATCCCTCACACGTCACTTTTAGCGCATTACTTTCATCGATTTCTAACTCCGCCTCCTTTCTCCTCGCAGCTTAACATCGGCGGCGCACAGTCGGGCCCATCCGCTCATTACGTATGTACCGACCAGCTAATTATCCTGAGTAGTCTGCACGGGCATTGACCGCGAGAACGAGACAGGCGAACACGTATGTAAACAATCGATGTATTTCGGTGTCACCGTCTATGCAGCGCGCGTCCTGAAAGCAGGGGTTGCGAACCCCAGGAAGGTAGCCATCCAACCAGGCAGGCAGCCAGACAGACGGACAGACTAACATGAAAGGGGGTGACCCAGACACCCCCTCTACCGGGTTGTTTGCGAGCGCCACGGCTATCGCATTGGATAACAATCGCGGGGCTAGACCGTGGTACCGGTGCCACGTCGGTGGTGACCGTTGTAATGGTGGCAACCATGCCGAACGGTGGGGACAATGCCATCGGTCATTATCAAAAATTGAAGCGCGAGACACGGCAGCAAGGTTGAGTGGCATTGTTGCCCGACGTAGTTGAATTTCTCGAGTGGTAGAGGCCGATGCGCTGTAGACTGATAAATTATGAGCTAAGGAAGCAACGGTGGTGCTTAACACGTTCTGTCCCTCATAGGGTGTATGCGCTGAATTTCCCATTTGGGCTATTTCGAATTCTCATTGTAAAACGAAGAATTTCTTTCAAGTTTACTGTAAAGTATCGGTATGTTAATATTACGTATTCGACGCTGCATGCATTGTGAGGCGTAGCGTCACACGCGGCGCGGCAGTCTTTTTCTTCGACTGCCTTTTTTTCAAACTGCACATGTCGAGTTCCGGTCGGTCATTCATTCGCGCGTCTTCGAGGCCACGATTACAGCTTTATTAAGGTTAGTGTTTATTTAGTTCAGTGTGTTTCTAAAGTAAAGGTTTACATATCTTTCTTTTCAAAATTCTTTCAAAATGTTACCTCATTTTGTTTCCCAGACTTTTGCCAACAAATAATATAGCAATATAAAAGTTAAATTTGTTATGAAATAATTTAGTCAATAAGTACTCAGAAGTAAATGGACGAAATTATGTCGTGTTGAGTCTCAATTTAATCGCAACAATAAAAACAATACGTTATAAATGTATATCTGTACTCGCTGCAGAGAAAGTTAAATGTACGAACTTCCTGCAAAACCTATCTTACAGTACTAATACACTCGTTATTAAGAGTTCGATTGTCTCGACACTCATTTCCAGAGAAAGTGTCCCTGTTCCCAAACTATCCCAATTCGATTCTGACAATGTGAGACTTTACTGTAGTGACATTTTTCGAACGGACTTGCGTATTTGCTGTCGATTATTTTAGCATGCGATGGCAGTTGTGTGTACGGAGATGTCGGTATTTGGCGATTGTGTGCTTTCGATTAGGCGCCGATGTGTTTATAGTCGGATGATGTGGAAATGCAAAGGGAGCAGAATGGTAAACGAATAGTCGGGGTAGCCTTTGTTGTTCATTGCACGTCGATATTAAGCGGATGTATAATATTGTTAATTATTGGTTTACATGAATGAACCACCAATCGCAACACCTCTACCTTTTGCAGCAGTGGTAAAGCCGACTGTTGCGTCGAAACGTATTTAACCGTCAGGTTTAACGAACCCGTGTACTTCTATAGCGACTTCATTTATCTACCGTGTCCAAATTTAATCAGTTATTCCTCGACAACGTGAAGAGTTTGCGAAAATCCGGAAATAAGCGTCGTTTGGAAAAGAAACCTCACAGACCATAAATTACAGAAATTGATCGCACCGGCCATTAATCCCACAATGCGTTCTCTTTCAGGAAATCGATCGCGTTTCGGACAATTAATATTTCCTTACACAATTTCTACCTAGCATACCCTACTAAAAGAATAATACAGAAATCTCCGCTTCCAAAGTTTAACCGGTCACACACTTGGAAAATCTTCTCTGTCACACGATACACCCATAAACAGCAAGTAAAGATCACGGTCTGCTAATCTAGACCCTCTAGCTTACCCTAGACAGCGGAAAAAGGGGAGATACAAATTGCCAGTTCAGGGAATAAATAAAGTCCAAATTTAATCACTTACTCCTCGGCAGCGTAGAGTGAACGAAAATCCGGAATTAAGCGTCGTTTAGAAAAGAAACCTAGCAGACCATAAATCACAGAAATTAATTGCACCGGCCATTAACCTCACAATGCGTTCTCTTTCACGAAACCGATTGCGGTTCGAACAATCAACCTTTTCTTACACAGTTTCCACCTAGCGTACCTAATCAAAAGGATGTTACGGAAGTCTTGCCTTCCGAAATTTCACCAATCACGCGCTCGGGAAATCTTCTTTGTCACACGAGACACCCATGAACGACAAGTGCAGATCACGGTCCGCTAATCTCTACGCTCCGCCATCGCAATAGCACTTAATAAGAATCCGTGTATTTTCGCGGCGAGAAAAGCGCACCCTAGACAGCGGAAGCAAGAGAGACAGAAATTGCGAGCACTGAGGATAAATAAAGGCGGCAGCCGGGTGGAAGGGTGGCTGACTGGCTCGGGCAGGAGTAAAAGGAGGCTGTGGAAGAGGAGATGACGTTGGAGGAGGACAGCGAGCAGAAAGAGGAGCGCTAGGAAGGAAGGAAGGAAGGAAGGGCGTAGGGAGTGAAAGAGTAAAGGAAATGGCGAGGCGACAGAAAGAGGCAGGGAAGGAGAGGCAGAGGAGGGCGACCATGGTGTTGCTGACCCGACGACCGCTGTAACCTTGCGTCCCGACGCCCCGCACCCGGATCAAACGATCTCGGATTATCCGGAGGTTCTACGCAGTCCTAGAGGCATTTCGCATTTCGGCACGGCAGTAGGCAGATTTATCGTTGCGGCAAAACGAGAAGCCGCAAAACATCAACGAGTTCTGCGCGGGATTCTGACAGGGGGACATATTGCTGGGTGCAGTATGCAACACGCGTGTAAATAATTAAATACGCATCGGTGTAATGTTTGCAACACGCATGTGGATGACTTGCAGAGGTCGTTAAAAATAGGCTACTGATGCGCACGCGTCACGACAACCAAGGTCGGTGTACGTAACCCCCCGTGTCTGGGTCAGACCCCTTGGCTAGAGCGCCGGATCAGGTAATAAATATGGGTTTTGGTGAATAGGAAGCG
Source organism: Cryptocheilus praepositus (assembly GCA_033815515.1). Classification (NCBI taxonomy): domain Eukaryota; kingdom Metazoa; phylum Arthropoda; class Insecta; order Hymenoptera; family Pompilidae; genus Cryptocheilus; species Cryptocheilus praepositus. The sequence goes on along the minus strand of JAWWQZ010000256.1, from coordinate 4,547,533 downwards.
GCAATTGGTGAAACATTACAGGTTGTTGCTTAGATGAATAATTTTGCGCAGGGCGGCGATGGTGAGAAATTGGTGACTCTATTGCTGTGTGTGAATATTGTAAGTGTTGACCATGTCCCTGTTTATTGAGAAATTAACGAGTTGGCAGAGATAAATTTTCCGCGGATAAGGAATGGTGCAGACTTTTTCAGTATTTCTGTAGCTGGATTCTATATATACACATAGTCCAGGTCATATTCTAAATATGATTAGTATCGTCATTTAGTATTATTGTTTTTACTATCAGTATATTTGTTTAAAGAAGTTTATCGGTCAGTATTAATCTCGTATCTTCAAAGAACTTTCAAAATATTCGAAGCTGTAAATTGTACGCGCGTAAGCAGATCTTCGTAAGTATCGCCATCTACTCAACGAAGTTTCAAATTCAATACCGAACATCAGCTGCTCTGTACTCCGAACTGTCCAATAGTTCCGTTTTCACACAAAAGATGCCGCCATCCTATCCTTTCTCTCCCTTAAACCCAACCGTCAAGATAGCCAATCGGTGATGCGTATTTGTTCCCACTTAACTGAAGCGCCACCATGTCAGACACATGTGGCAACCGTTACACATAGTCGATACAAAAGTTTCCCAATACCACGCATACAATTTCCAATTTCCAAAAATTGCTCTTACACACCACAATGCGCATAGGGTACAACTTTTTTCTAAACTCCCCACACCATTAGCAATAAAATCAGGTGAGTAAAATGGGTGAGTTAACACAAACATGCCCGAAGTATGACTTTATTGAACTGGCCGTTGGGCGCGTTTGATTTTTGGCGCTCCCGGCTGCTTCCAGCGCAAATTCATGAAGATGTCGCACTGGTCACCTCTGGCTGGACGCGCTGCCGTGCCCGAACATCTAACACCGCGCCATATTGTCTCTCGCTCGCGAGGAGAAAAACATTGAGATCACGTGGCGCCGTTTGCCGGAAAATAGTCGTCGAGTACGTCGTTCAGTGCTTCGCAGCGTGAACTGTGTCAACTCGCAAAGAACCTACAGCGCATCACCGAGAGATTTCGTGCACACGACATTACGAGGCAGCGATTTACTGGTACGTAAAATCATTTGGGCCACGCGGTCCTCGCCGCATGTCTTCCTCTCAACTTGCTCCGTCTGGCTTTCTTTGTTATTTTCCGCATCTACGTTGTTACATCGCCGCCTTCCGGGCGAACGTTCTCACGAAATCGTGCATAGACGCAATTTTATTCTTCTCAAACGTTTTTTGTTACTCGGCACCTCGGACGGGTTCGTTGAAGGTAGTTTCGGTGGAGTCCTGAAAATTTTCGGCTAACAATATGGTTACGTTGTGCCACACTGAGCGAGTTTGTCATGTTTTGCCAAGAGGTCGAACGTTGGTAGACGGCTCGGTAGGGAAGGCGAGATAGTTTAAGACGGTGTATCGATTTGCCTGAGAGCCACCGGGAGACACGGGAGGACATCTGGAAATAGCGTTCGCACGAGTTCGGGGAAAGATTCAGGTGGGCCCCCGGGTTTTCCTGGCGCTCGTGCGGGAACCTGGTGGCGTAGAAATTGTGGGCAGGTTCGAAACGAAGGTAATTTGAGCAGTGCGTGAGTGAGCGGCGCAGCGTTTTATCAGCCCATTCATAAATAGAATAGCGCGCACTAGGGTTCTTCTAGATATGGTCCGCTGGTTGGGACAAAGATAAAGGGAGCATCCGCTTAACATCTTTGATCGTATAGCATCGTATGTTTCTCGTGAACACCGGTTTGGCAATATGCCGGTATGTGCACCGCTTGTTATTTGTGTTTTTCCAGTACGATTGAAGCCGTGCGAGAAGAAACTAAACTTAAGACTTAGGAAACTGTTAGTCACAGAATTACGATGCCGTCAATGTAATAGCGCTCATATGGGCGCTGCTGATGATTCGTTGTGTTTCCAACACAATTGGATCCGTGCTCGAAGAAATTATACTAACGAGATTTAGGGAAACTTGCAAAATTATTATGTCTTTAGAGCAATAGCGGTTATAATATGCATCGTATGTTTTTCGTATAAGCTAAATCGTCAATGCGCCGGCATGTAGGCTGCTGGCGGTTTGTTTGTGTTTCCAATACAATAAGTGCCGGGCGAGAAGAAATTATACTCACGAAATTTAGTTATCCTGAACCGCCACAATTTTGCTCAAAACTGCTCAAATTGTAGGTAGCCCATCTTAAACAATGCTGCTAATTTTATATCTTTTTTAAATATAAATCGATTATAGGAACTTGCACAGTATTTTGTGTGTTGCGATTAATACTTTCGGTACAGTTACAAATTCTTGCAAATATACAGTAACTTGGCCGTCACCCATATATGGATGACATCGCGTTCAAAGTATTAACGGACACCACGGCCATCGTGTCCAATTATTTTCATACTCCCATTACCCAGGATTCACATTAATCTAGCCACCTACCGAAACGTAAACACATAGCTCGCGCGTGTTAGACGAAGTGATTGTTGTAGACCCTGCGCAACGGAGGCAAACGGAATTTGTCAGTATCGTAAACTTTCGGGCCTTTGTGCTGAGAGATTTCAAGGAATTTGGAATTTGATGGAGGACGTAATGGAATGCTAATTATTCGGGAAAGGCGGTGGTTTTTAGATATCGATCGTTGCGAACCTGCATATTTGAGTACAGCTAGTATCGGTACTTGGTAAATTCCGAGTATTAACTAACGCCCGTATCTATTAACCGGTTAGCTGCATTTGGCAAGTGTAGTCAGGATAAAAAAAATGGCAATATTTTGTGCTATGATAAGTATATTTGTCATGCGTTAAAAGTTGTTGGAAGTTGCTGTATTAATTGCAATTTGAACGAAAACTAATATATTCATGTAAATTTCAAGATGCTTGAATATTTGGGAACCAAAACAAAATAAAACGAATAAATAAAATATACAAATAATTATTATAAAAAAGTGTATAGAGTGTACGGATTAGATTAGATTTATCAATTAAGATATTGATCAAGATTGTCCCGCCTATGTGTTCGATGCAATAATTTATTATAAAATTCTTGGACAAATTAAGAAACAATTTTATGTGAAGCAAATCTATTTTTCACGTATTCATCATCTCAGGACTGTTAACCGAAAGGTCCGACAGTAATCAAATTAAAAAATTAAACAGCAATTTCAATACATATATATTATAACAACTACAAATACTCTATATTTGACGAGTATACTTGTCATCACTTACTTCTTGAAGTGCATTATTGTTTAAAGCGTAAAGCGGTACACACTTTTCACAAAGATCACACAGCTAACTCGTTAATCGATAACCCGGGCGATATTAAACAATAATGTGCAATTTTCACATGCGCAGAATGCAGTTAACAGCATCAGCGCATTCGTTCACAAGAAACAGGTCCGATCACGCGATTCCCACAGTTCATTTAGCTTACGCATTATTAAACGTCCACTGAACGAAACAGCTTGATAATGTACATTCCAGTAATTAGTTCAACGCCGCCGCGTAATTACCATGTGTGCACGAGACAAAACTGATTCGACTAGCGTCGTAAAATGGAATTCAAAAAGTGACCAAATGATCAAATGTAAAAATTCGACATGCGGCGTGTCGAGGAACTAGGTCGGGTTTCCACATCTTCGTGTTTACTGATGTTAATCATTTCTGTGTATGTTTATGGTCGAATGCGTATGTGTATTTACTAGCCAGATCCGTATAAAATAGTAGTCTCGCGTAGTTCGCAGTAGATGATCGAATGATTCATCCTCTGCTCCGTTTTCTCACGACGGATTGGACCACATCCAAGTTCGCGAACTTCCGGGTTGATAATCTCCCGCAGGCAATGTTGCGGGAATCCGGCCGAGGATGCACTTTTATTCGCCATTCTGCGATCACGTTTTATCATCCACCAGTGATCGAAGCAAATGCTGAACAATGTTGAGTACCAACATTTAGACGATAGCGCTATTCAACATACACGTGTTCTATTCTATTTTATTGTGAGGTATAAAAACGAATGTTTGTGCAAAGTATATGATAAATTAAGAACTTGTATTCTGGTTGTTTGGTTTATCTATTGAAATTATAAAACAGTCTACATAATTCGAAACCTCAAGGAATTTGTTTTCAGGAATTCTAAATTATAAAATGTTATACTATATGAAATATAAGAAAAGAAAAGTGTAAAGTACATTTTTATTTTAATGTATTTCTTATAATACAAAATGTAATATCTTAGAGCTCCTGAGGAGGATAATTTAATGTTTCGCAACGTGTAGAATGTTTTAGTATTTCACTAAATGAAATAACCAGAATAACAGGGCTTCCGTTTATCTGTTGCCTATACTTATCGCACTTCTTATATAGCTTCAGAATCCGTCCGAGGATGCACTTCCATTCACCATTCAGCAATCACGATTGATCATCCTACAATAATCAAAAGGCGCGCATTATCAAGAATTAAGGACTTAACGGATAATGAAGTTGAGAATCATCTATAATGGTACATTGAACAGTGTAAATTACTGTGCAAACTTTTTTCAACATTTCCGTGAAAAATACTACTTGGTAAAAGACTAACTGCTGTTCCTAGCATAATGCAATTGAAGGAAATGTTCCGACGCCAATGTGTTAATATCCATGATGTCCCCTTCGAGGTCTTGCCCCTTGGAAGCCACAAGCTTCTTCCCTATATGCGTATGTACATTATAACAATATATGAATGCAATAAATTAAATAAATAATAAAAAAATTAATAGGTTTGATTTATCGATAACGTCGCGGTCATTGAATTCACTACCCGAAGACATCGTGTCCGGTTTTTGACTTGGCCCGTTTGGAAGGAAAGTCACCTTGTGGCTCCTCCTAAACATGGTTACTCGGTTACTTCATCGGCCTCCGCGTGCAGGTTCGACATTCCGAGAGAGCACGTTGAACCACGGTCAACCTTCTCGTTTCTCGAACATCTACGACGAGCCCGATGGTGCATTGACTTCGTCCAAGTGAATCCGATCAGGTGGATCGTATGTGCGCCGTCTGTCCCACCACCCGGACGCAGTTTCGTCCATCTTCTTGCCTTCGCGTACTTCGCATCTTGTTTTCTTTTGCCAGAATTCGAGACGCGATACGTTTTCCACGGTTCACTGCGTTTCCGCGGATTTGATAAGCAAACACGGCAACTTGACGCACCGCAAACCGGTCTGCGGACGATAAATATTGCCGGATGTCTTTTTGCATCGGAGCGGTTAATTTATAACGACAGACGGCGAGTGCACTCGATGGAAGTGGAATGCAACGAGATCGGTGAGGATTCTGTACATTTTCCGGGTTAGAATTGCGTCTTTGGTCGTATTGGTGGCAGCGGTATTTTTAACACTTTGCACTTCACTGTCTCTGCTGAGGGGATACGAAGAGATTGTACGCTATTACTGAGAAAAATGTATGCGAGCTCAACATTTATTTGAAAATTCGTGTTCTTGAGAAATTTCGATTCATTAAAATTAAAACTTAAAAAAAAACAATAAAAGGGCCCGATCCCATTTGAACGTGAGCACATTTTTAGTCAATCGAAAGGTGAATTGTAGCAACAGCGGGAACATCTCTCTACAATATGTTCGGATGACAGACTGCACGACAAATTACATATTATACGAGTGCAAGATGGCTAGCGATGGCAAGCGACCTTATCGAGGCCTGTCTACTTACAAAAGAAATAATATTATCCCTTTGCACTCGACAGTTCCGTCTGAGGGAGAATGAAAAAGATGGGAACCCGTTTGGTCCCATTCAAAGTTTACAGAGTTTTCGATTGATCAACTAAGAGGTGAATTTTTGCAAATGCGAGAACATATCTCTAGGCTACATTCAGACAGTAAGCTGATTGACAAATTACATATTATTTGTGCGTGACAAAATGAAGTTGTTCTCCATTTTAATTGCAAAACGAGATCAGTTTTGGATGATAAGTTGCGGACATCGCCTACTGTATATTTGATGGTCACTTGAAACTCGCTGTCTTGAATTTTCACTGCGTTATAGTCTGAATGCTCGTTAGGTGAATTCTCATAGTGGATCACAGGCATTACTTCTCGCTGGCCCTTTCTCAACGGGCGAAAGGAAATCCAACAGGCGGTTAATCGGCTTCGCGGCGGGTCTCGTGGGTGAAAGAGAGAAAGAGTAAAGAAAGGAGATCCGGCCAAGGTGAGGCACGATTCGTGCCTGGTCCATGTCGCTCTACGTTCAATAGAGAAAAAACGAGCAAATTGAAACCGAACCGCCAACCGGTCGAGATCGGTACTTTACGCTAAACTGGGTTACGCACATGTGCAATGGCCGATTTCCATGCGGAGAGTTATCTCTTCTGTATCTTAACCGGGATGTACTACAGTTTTGTGTTCCGATCTGCAACCTTCGAATAATCATAATATTGCAAATGCTCAGCCCTTTTCTTATATGATGCGAAAAAATCACCACACTTCACACTTGTGGTTTTGAAGTATGCAGTTCAAATAATTATCTCAATAAAACAAAGGAACTGACATGAAAAAGGACTTCAGTTTTTTCAAATGCTTTCTTAATCCTTTGAGTGCTATGGACGTATATATGCGTCCGCTGAAATTTATCGGTGTAGACTATGGCCGCATATATGCGTTTCTCAGTCGTTACAATTTCTTACGTACTACAGCCATAATTATCAACGTATCCGATGTAAATACATGCGTTCTTTTCCAAATAACTGTGTTGCATTATTTAATTCGGTGTCACTGAAGAATTACAAATATAACTTAGTGGCGCCTTACATAATTAAACAATAGAGTTCACACTAGTAAAAGTATTGCGTCCTCAGCGGGCGCTTTGGCTACAACTATTTAGCAGTCAAAGGGTTAAATAACACACATCCGTACATTTGCCAAATTGCTAATCCATTCAGTACATCACGCATGTGCATTTGTTAGTGCAGTACCGCCTAAATAAGAGTAGCAGAATTAAATTCGGCCCCGTAATCTGACATTCTATGTACTGCAAGCTGGTACGATCCGACTGAAGAGAAACCGAAATACTCGCTATAACTCGATATCACACTCGTTGGATGCTGGAGTATGCGTGCGATTTTTGAAGTGTGTGCAAACGCGAGCTAATTCCAGTCGAGAGAACTGGTCCTGGGGCACTTTAACCACGTGTTGAAAATCCGCGGTCAGTCCCCGAGACAGCTGTTCTCACGAGAGGACGTGTCGAGTATGCATCTGTGTACATTCGTGCAGTCCCTTTAATAGCTTCACTGACGATCAGCCATTTAATTCGTTCTGCCCATTTGCGTACAGTACACGTTCATAAAATTGTACAACGCTGATAACACTTAATGCTTGTTCTATCTAAGAATTAAAGCTTATGCATTCTACAATATGTGCTACGGAACCATAAGTTCTCTCTTCAGGAGTCTACAAATATACATAGAATATTTATATGTCTATATGCTTAATTTTACTCTATACTTACACACAAGAATTGTTTCTTCTATAAATGTTATTAAAAAAATATTTTCAAGCACGCTCAGTAACAGCAATAAAAATCCAATAATTAAAAATAAACAAAATTTGAACGACGTTCAAATAAAAGTTCTCGATCGACTACCATTTTCAATCGAAATAAGGGCTTATTGTCTCATTATCCACTATTACTAATGAGGTTGAAACTAATAGACCACTCAATATTGGTTTGCTATGCCCAGTATCTGACATAATCTCGCATAATTGTTGGATTAACGACTTGTTACGCATCGATAACTAAGTCAGGCACGGTATTACTTCTCGTCTCGTGATTCGATTTTTTTTCATCCAGTAGGCGCTACAAGTGGATATGCAAACAGCTGTTCCCCAGCAGACTTGTGGCGCTAATGAATGGTTTTTAATGAATATGCGCGTCAATTTACACAATTTATGTAGTGGTGGAGTACGTTTTGCATTGAGTGACGATCTTGGCGCCGTGGTTACAATCGTGACAATCGTAACTGTCCCATACATTGCGCACCCTTTACATTCATCATTTTTATCTTCCCTCCAACAGTTGCACAATTTTCCCACACCATGCAATTAATATATATGGGTAGTGAGAACAAAGAGTGAGTGTGGATGGAAGATTCTGCAATAAATTGGTTGCTAGGGATGTAAATAAGATGAGCAATCGATAATGTGATCCGCGTTTCATTTGTTTGTGAGAAGAAAAGGGAGAGAGCGTAGTATGCAAAGACTGAGAAAAAGAGCGGGAGTTTAGCTTGAGAGTGAGTCAGAACAGAGTTAACAGGAAAGAAGTACAACGATTATTAATTATTAATTAGAGACGGTTAATAAACATTTTACTTAGTCGTAAAGAAACTACATATATCAGTCCACATTTCTTTATATTTAAACGATTATTTGGAAATGATAAAAGTCGACGTTTCCATACATGTTGCGTCTCATCCTTAGGAGACAAATTAATTACTAGTCTTGAACAATTTGATAATGATAATCTTTAACGGAACCGAAATAAAGTTACAGCACTAATTTTACATGTCGAATTCATGTAACTGTCGATTCAATATAATTTCGAATACCTACTTGCGCAATTATTCAGTATAATCAAGTTGCCTGTTCGGAACTTCGCTGTCACTCGAAAACGCGTGACATCGTAGATGAAGTGTTAATATGCAGAATGATATGAATATTCTATCAGACGAGCGAGATACTGCACATTCCTATTGTAAGCACCTCGTTACTTTCATTCAAAGGCCACCTATTCTTTCATTTTTTCTGTTTCCAACGCACATAGCGCCCAATCGTGCGCACGCGCAGCGCATTTCTCGTTCGACTACTTTGCCCGCAGACACAAACCCACGTGCCGGAAAATCGGCGACAGTATCGCGCCAGCTGTCTTCGTAATCGCACGTACTTTTACTCCACAGTCACTTTTCCTCGACGCCTACGGATTCCGGAATTCCGCGTTTTCGTCTCGTCTTGCGCCGAACATTTTTCTCGGACGATTTTCGTTGCGCCGTTGCTACACTCTTCCCTGTCGTTGGTCAGCGATTTTGTGGAACGGTGAATGTGCGCGGCGGTTCGTGACTCGTGCACGAGATTAAGTGGAGTCTTGGGTTCGAAACATGGAACTCCCTTTGGTAAGAGATCAACGCCCAATATACTTTCTTGCTGCGGTCTGCTGTCGGCGCATATGCGAAATGCATATTGGTGATTGTTTTGAACCTTAGCACATCTTCGAAAAGGATAAGCTATAAAATCTCCATCTCATCTGACAAAGGATATACCGATAAAGTTTTGTGCAAAATCTAAGTTGAATGGAGTCATTCTTTCTGAAAGTATAATATTTTATACAAATTAATCGGTATTCACTACTTCGTGAAAAAACGTGTTCAAGCGCTAAGGGTTAAAAACTACGTTAGAGCCTGGCACGCGACTTACGTCAAATGATTAAGTTAAATATTATCATATCATAAGTAATAAGAAACAGTAAATAATAATTAGCGGTTTCCTTCAAATAAGTTTAAAAATGCTGCAATCAAATTTATATATTATAAATCGTAGACCTTTTCCTGGTTAGTCAGTTTATTTATCCGAGGCAATTTTTGCTCTACATGTTTCAAAACCACATATGGTTTCCTGTTCAGGAGCTAATCTGTTTCTTGATGTTTAATATCGGTGATTTTCTAGTTTGGCCACAGCGATAGCATTATAACAATTAAAAATATAAATGCCCCGTCAACTAAGAATTACCACCGAACGCCGCAGCATCTTTTCACACGAAATCTAAAGTGCGTGGCGAACGAAATCGTCCTTGCGTTATAGGTGTCCAGATTTTTTGCAATGGCGTACCGTAAGAGCCGACTGTGGAAGCACAGTGCGGCTAATAATACTATTGCTATACCAATAGACATTGAAAGTGCGGCCAAAATAAAATATCATCACATATGCCAATGGACTTCCGTATAACGCATTAATGTAATTACGTGACCATAAATTATGAAACAGCAGAAATTGGTACCGTTATGTTGTACACTGATAATATATCGATACGGTCAAAAATTGCAATGTTATTAATAATTACGGTCGAAATAAAATAACAGCACATATGCCAGTAGACTCCCGTACAGAGGGTTAATGTAATTACATTACAAAAAATGATGAAAGAGCATAAATTAGCACAATTCTTCTATATTGTACTATACCTATATACTAATACACCCTCCGTCGCTTAAAAAAATGCAATGTTATAAAAAATTATTGCAATATTTTCAGCGCGTTGAAATTCGTATTATATGAGTGTCTAATGTATTTGCGCGGCAGTAATTTTCATATATACCGCACACATTCGGACACGTCCTTTGAGCTGGCAATGACTTGTCGTTATTGAGGAAAAAGCTTGTTTATATTAGACGATTCCACATCAGCAGGTGTCTGTTGTGTATTCGGTCAATTTATCGAATCCTTGGCAACTTTGACGCCTGACGATATTCAAAATTATTCCAGCTCTCTTGCGCGAAAATTTGTTTCCAAATGCAGCAATAATGTCAAGTTGTATTTGACAAGTATGATTTGATGAGACTGCGAGTCAGTAAATATTTCAGTTTGATCCTATTCGCGGCCATTTTTGGAATGATATGTTCATTTATTAACACTGCTTGGAGTGTGATATTCGAGAAACGTAAAGTAATATTGACTTGAGAGAATGATGGAAATTTGCGAGTGGTCGATGTAGATCGATAGGTTTCCTGTGTGAATCGCTTCTTCACCCCTTACATTTTAACACTGAATATTCGATAGAATGCATATTCGAGCGGGAATTGTGTGCATTAAAAGAGTGTTGCCGGTTCCGGTACCAAAATATTCCCATTTTTCTAATTCAGTTAAGATTTGTGAATTAGTCGAAACAACACCACGTCCGTGACGGTATCGCAGACAGGAAGTCGCACCAATTAACAAAGGAAACGTGCGCAAGGTGAGATCTCGAATGGGCATTAAGTTTAATCTCAACGGATTAAGATGTAATTAGAATTTCACTTGCTAAGCCGCTTTGCGTGACATCGCTAGAGCATATTTAATATAAAGTTCTTAAAATACCGACACGCAGAGTTGTTCATCCCAATGGCTACAAATGGGTCAAGCGTCAGGTTTTGTCGCAGACTTCTGACATTGCAGTTTCTTTCTTGCGCGAAACCATGTTTGACAAACGAAACGAAACGTAGCATTAGTTTCTTCTTAGAAGCACTTGAAGGGTCCGTCTCAGTCTTCCCCTCTTTCTATTGGTCATTCTCGTACTCGCCGATAAGCGAATCTTCATGTAACTAAGGTGCGCCCGCTAATCTCATTTACCATTTTCAACACGTTCTACCAGGAAATTCCAAACGGAATGATGTTAGCCGATACTCACAAGTTCACCGAAAATCAAAGGTTCGAACTTCTGCAACTTTTGTTGCAGTCCGATAAACGTATTGGTATTCTTAATTCGTAGCAAGAATTTTCTTACAAGAATTTTAGTGATTCCAATTCGTCTGCGAGTCAGTGCATGGGTGGGGAGATTAATGAAATACGCTCGATCACGGTATGTTTTTCTTCTTCGAACCATCAGTAATCAGTTTGTTTGTTCTCAGACGCGTTTAAGTTGGATGATTGCCGTTGGCAAACCGGCATTAAAACCCTGTATTTCCAAACCCATTTCCGCTTAGTTCGCTCAATATCATTAGATGAGTATGCGGTCGCTCCGAAAGGAATGCCGGCGACACTTGCTAATGAATTACCTGCTCGATGCTTCCGCCATTATCCAATGTTAGGTAATGCAAAAAAAAATGCAATTCAGACATTCAACAATAAGTCAGAAGTTTCCAGTTGTCTACTGTCGTAGTTACTTCGGAACGTCGCATCTATTTACTGTGTAAAAATTCTCTTAGCAGCACCAAAACATTGGATAAGTATCTTTCTTGAATGGTGGAAAAATAATTCTTACGATGCACTTTTCAATATGAAAAAAATATTAGATTTGAATATTGTGCACACGTGCAAGAAATGTAAAGTGAACGTTTTTAAAATATAAAGTAAATTTTTGGAGATTATAAAAGAGGTTTTAAAAAATGCGAACCGACATTCTGAGAAAAAATGTTGTTCGCTAGTATTAAACAAATATTTAATATAATATAAAATAAATATTGGAAAAAAATGTCTCAAACCAAAATAAATAGTGTATGTATATTTAAGAATAGAAAAATATTCCGTGCCATGTAGTATTGGACCCATATGTATTGAATATTTTATGCTACTGGTGCGATTTGCTGCCTTCACAATTTACAACACAACATTGATCAGCCCTGCCCCACGCACGACGAATCCAAAGTCGTCGAAGCTTGCCGCTTCATTTTAGACCCACTCCACGCTGTTCGCCGATCAAAAAGATAGTCACGATCGTCTGTTATTCTAGGATAAAGGAGCTTGCGCGGCAAACAGCTACCGTGGACGTGCAACATGCCAAACGCGCACATCCAACTGGTAAAGTGGAGCTTTCCAGCCTTCGCCCTCATAATCGGCCTGCTGTGGTACAAACGTCGGCGTGTGGACAGAGGTGACCCAGGTGGATTCGCGAAAAACCTAGCCATCGACTCTACATCGTCGGCCAATCACACGCCTGTGCAGAAGACCAAAAGTTCTACACAGTTGCAAGGCACCCCGAGCCTCTACGACTCTGGGATCCACATCGACGAGTCGTTCACGGCGAAGTCTTCGACGCACACGAAGCAGGATTTGCTGCGGGAGCAAAAGTCGGGACAGAAGGAAGAAATTGCACAGAGTCCCCGAAAAGTGAGTCTGTGTCTGAATATACCAACCAGGAAACCGGCCTCGGAGCCGATCGCTGTTTCGATCGCCACGTCAGGAGTCGATCGATCGTGGTCCGCGGAAGAGGATGATGAGCCGATGTCGAAAACCATGGAGATACAGCTTGGAAGCAATCCGCAGGTGAGCAATTTCGAGATGGTCGCTCGAAGCTTGGCCGGATCGTCGCTCGACGGAATGAATGTGGACGACGGAAAGATGCTCAAGATATTTGAGAACGTTGATGAGGAGATGGAGGATGGTCAGGATGACCAGGGTGGTCGGGACGGTCAAGAGGTCGATGATGGTCAGTCACAGGAACAGATTGATCGTCAAGAGGTACAGACCGTTGCTAATACACAAACTGCGTGTGGATACGTGAAAAACGAGACAGGAGTGTTGGTCGAGAGTACTAGCGAAGACGGTGCAAAAGTGCAAGTTTTATCGGAGAGAGACTCGGCAAATCATAGTCCTGTGTCCGCAGTGCTGGAGGGAAGTGTTACGGACGAAGCTAGGAGCGAAGGAAGTACGGATAGTGGAAAAGGTACCTTTTGAAGGGTGTCATGGCTTTTTTTTATGTATTCTTCAACGTTTTAAGTTATTTGGAATAATACCCCGATTTTGGGATGAAATTTAGAATAGTATCTGTTTGGCATCTTGACGTGTTTCGGAACCGCACGGGTTATCGGTGCAGAAATAGTGTTTCGAGTCCGAATGTTTCCTCTTGGACAAGCTCTTGCACCGTACTTTTACTTATTTGTATAATTGTCTGCATTTGTATAATTATTTGCAATTAAGAAGTTTGTTTTGGGTGGCAAAGAATTTCTCTAGAATGGCCTTTCTAGCATGTCCATACTTTTACTTATTTGTATAATTATTTGTGCATTTACGTGCAATTTATATAATTATTTACGAGAATGCGATAAAAGCTATGCAGGCGAAAGTCGTTTCTACTCAGAATAGACTACGACTCCGTAGTTTGTACAATTATTTGCAAATACTTAAAACTACAGACATGTGAGAGAACTTATCCACACAATAATATGCAATTCTTCTTTCTTATAATTATTTGGAAACACGTGAAACTAGAGGCATCCGACAGAAGCTGTCCAATAGAGTATCTGTGTGGTTCCCAGACATATCGAAGTAGCAAAGTCCGAGTTTCAACAATACAAATTCTTATTCCAAAGTGAATAATCTATTTTTCGTTGCATCGTGCGAAATTCCTCATTCTCAACACATTTCCTCGGCTTTCAGGGGGCAGCATCAAGGGACATATGAAAGACAACGCTGCCACTCCAGAGGTCTACGAATTCAGCGTACCGCACAATATCATTGGTCGTTTAATCGGCCGCAATGGTAGTTTCTTGCAAAGTATTCGCAACAAAGCGAACGGAGAGGTTCACATCATCATTAATCAGCATCCGATGCACAGTCAGAAGGTGTGCTCGATAAAGGGGACCCGGGAGGGCATCAACATCGCTCTCGACATGATCAGACAGAAGTTCCCACAGAATAACTTCCCTCACCTAACTCTGGAGAGAATACCACCGCCGATGTTGCCGGAAGAGGTGCCGTGGGTGACCGAATTAATGCAGCTGTCGTTGGTCGAGGGCGTTAACAACGACGTCATGGTCTGTCATATAGTGAAGCCGAACCGATTCTTTGTTCAACTACCTACACACCCGGCCTACCCGTTCCTTAGGATCCTAGACGCGAATATGACGCAATTGTACAATACTACCGAATCGCCGTTAGTTCCTGATCAACTCAATAGTAAGTTCGATACCATTTTTAGCCAAATATGCAGAGATATGAGTGGATAATGAGATAGAAGGAATTTTTTTGCTTGAACGCGGAAACCGATTGAAAAGTTGTTCACACTATCAGGAGTGGATGTTCGGTTGTCAAGCGTCTTGCCGCCTCCTTTACATTAAGCATTATTGGCACTCATTTTTTGCGGAAATTGCCAATTTTCGTCACAATTTACTTATATTTTCATAAAATTTTCATGACATTTTCATCATAATTTTGTGATATATTTATCATGTTTTTGTCAGAATTTCGTTATATTTTTATCAGAATTCCACTACTTTTTCCGTCACATTTTCGGCAAAAATGAGTGATAGTGCTGTGTGAATACGGAGGCGGGAGTCGCCTGACAAGCAAACATTCACTGCTAGTAGAGTACGGACTACCCGGAAACATGTAGAGACGTTCAAACAAAATTTCTCAATCGATTTCCGTTTTTAACCAGGAAAGGCTTATTACCCCACTATCCACTATATGCATAAGCTTGCAAATAACAGACCACCCAAGAATTACGGAAATTGCGCTTTACTTTGCAGAGGGTATGATCTTCGTCGCAAAGTTGTATGATTTGTGGGTGAGAGTGTATGTTGAGAATCCCGATCCGCTGGGGCAACGGAATTTGGTGCGACTCGTTGACCACGGTGGATACTGGACGTTTAGTAACGCGGAAATGAGAAAGATACGGGCAGATTACTTAACTCTGCCATTCCAGGCGATAGAGATCTTCCTCGCGAATACTCAACCTGTCGATGGTGAGTGTCATTAACACTACATTTACGGAATTTATTCATCTTGTTCCAGTCAGCAATAGATGCTAGAATATAATAGTAAAAGTTCCTATAATTTTTGCTTGCATAAGTTTCATATTAAAACGTTATGTGGATTTCTATGCAAAAAGTCGTCGATTTTCTTGAAACCAGTGCATTCGGTGCACGTTTACATATATGGTTTCATATTTTTTTTAGGAGAGTGGAAACAGGAGGCGTATAACGTTGTCGCCCAAATGTGCTCAGGTGTTGTCGGTCAGGCACAAATAGAGGGATACATCGATATGCATACTTATGTTAATCTTTACCTTAATATACCGAAGCATGGCGTAAGTATAATACACTATTATATTATAGAATATTAAGTAGTCGTCATGCTTAAAAAAAAATGTTTTCGCATTTTTCACAGGTTATATCCTTAGCTGATGAGTTAATAGCACGCGGATACGCGGAACCTATACCATTAGAAGTATTAGTTCCAGAGGAGGCGGTTCCGTTGCCGGTACAGACGTGTGTATAAAAATGAATACTTCCCAGTAGCTATATGGACACGTACGGTAATGGTAATATGTGATCGTGTGATTGTTTAGTCAGTAATTACGCGTACATCCGAATTCATTCAAACTCAGCGGTCTGCGAAGAAAACTACTCTTGAACGTAAAATCAGTTTGGAATTAATAATTTCATTCTTCTATGCTTCCGAAGAATCGGACGAGACAATTTCGTCCGGCGTCCTTTCAGATGATTCAAGAGTCTTTTCGCACATGCAAGGATTACGATCATGTGGAGGGTTTCTGATATTCTTCCGTAGGACCACTCTTAATCGAACTACCTAGCCAAATTGATTAAAAGAGAGCTCAAATAATTCGTGACAAGTACAAATCATGCAATTGTGCGTTAGAGTGTGGCATTTTAATTAATCAGTGCATGGTGAAAGTCAATTCTTTATTAGCAGACTCGTACGGACATAACTCATTCTTATATCGTGGAAAGGGTAAATTGTTTCTGCAATCTTTGGGACTCTACGTGTCAACAACTACTGATATAGAACCGCATCGTCCAGGTCAGTAATTACAATATTATCACACCCAACACGTGAATGCCACATTCGACCAAAAGATACCCCGAGAAGTTCGTTCAGCTCAGAGGATAATTCGGGCAAACAATAATTTGCACTTTTTTACAATATGATAGCCTAACGTGTTTTCTCGATAAATGCTGAAATTGCTTAATTTGTCTGAAATCAAACAGGGGCCCGCTCTTCATGATCCATGGCACTTTTACTTGTAAAACTATAGTGTTTTGTACTGAACGTGATACGTGTCAGACGAGTCCTTCCGATGATAGACAGGACGGTTCTAATCAATATGTGAAAGCGTTATGAGCAGCACTCGCGTTACACTATGTCACTCTAGGATTATAAAATGATTGAGACTGTTTACAGAGGAAGAGAGAAACGCGACCTAAAATGGTCGCCATCTCGCCTATGTTAGTTTTCCATAGGCTGAATCGGATACTTTTTTGTATATAGTGTAACATTACATCCCCGTTTATAATATATTTATAATGTACCTAATGATAATAATAATAATAATAATTATGCTATTGGTAACATTAATTGTGAAAGCGGATAGATGCTGGCTAGCTCTAGACGTTAAGTAACGACAAAAGCAAAGGGAGGTGAATTTATGTTTTACACAACTCAAGCGCGATTGAAAACAACCGAACCTGTTGTAAAGAAAAAAGAATTCAGACGAATCGGGAAATTCGCTTCGATATGACTGTACTGTTTTCTGATGTGTTAGTTAATTCGTCCTTTAAGATTTTATTTCGTTAAATAGAAGGAAGAGTAAGACTTGCAGGTATAGTTGCACCTTAAACGATCGATACATCGGTACGCACCATTTTCTATATCGAATTTGTTTCGTGACTGAAAAGATGATGTCCCAGTTTATCGCGATTATTACTGTAATGTTCCAGAGATGATGATATTCTCTTTCATTATTGCGTTAACATGTTTTTGTTGCCTCCTGACCTTTTCTTTGGGGGCATATCTGGTTATGCGTTGATTATTTAGCTAAGATCATCGGTACGATTGTATAAACCTTTGATACACTGCCGTAAAGATGTATATTGCTCGATTTTTTGTAATATCGTTTGACAATTTTTTTGTTCAAATTCGTATGGTATATTTACGTCACAATGTCGGGGTATAGAGAACTTACGTTTAATATGGCAAAACGATTATTATTGATGATTTCGTTAATGTTTAGTAATAATATTTTGCATCGTGTATTCCAATTTCTTCCTATCCTAGGACATTGAACTGTAACTTTGGAAGGAATTTTGTTTACGTCAAAAAAAAAATGGAAAAAAACGGAAAAAAGCGAGAAAATAAAATTATACAAGCCATTTATGAACTCTTGTACCATGCTCAGCTGAAAACCACTTTCAGAACTGTTACATGTTAATTCGTAATGATATTGTTGATATGTACACAAAATAGAAATATTTTTCTAGATACATATTATATATAAATATATAAATATATGCATATAGGATATACAGTCATTGAAACTACACGTAATACGCTATAATCTTGTATCACCGTCAACAAGAGATTTATAATTTATTATAACATTACACCCTTAGCACACCAGTTCATTCTCACCGCGAGAACACGAGCGAAATTTACGCAATACTTTCGTCATCAACGAGAAATCAGTTCGACATGTTTAGAAAGCATACTGACACTGTCTGTACGTTGCAACTGAGCATCGAAATTTAAGTAAGTTCGAAAGCTTACTATGAATTGTGCAAAGATGTAAATAGTATGCAAGACCGATTATTGTCGATCCGGTTGTTTATCGACCATTTATAGGTTTTTTCACATTGTCGTTGCGAAATAAATTAAGTCCATTTTGTACATACCTCAATGTAACATCCCGATGTTTTCATTAAATCTGTACCATTTCACGTCGAACCACTGCCCTGAAAACTGTTTATTTTATTTCAAATCTTTACTTCATTAGGTACCATACATTGTCTTGTCCATTCAATGACAAGCTCTGCGTACGAAAGTCTGTTGTGTAATCTGATTCAGTACTGCTTTACGGAAAGAACGATTTGTCGACGGTATCTAAATTTGAAATGTTTAATCAATGACACCACAGACGGAGTACAAGGTAGCCTTGTCCTCGAATTCATTCTTACCACAAGATTCCTATTACATTTTCATGCCGTGACGTAATCTCTAATCGACTGAATGCCGTATAAAATAGCACTGCTGTTGGTAAGTATGCGCATTACATTTATTACATATATAATATGTTTTATAAAGGTAATAAGGAGTGAATAATTCTAATAAATAATAGAGTGCATTCTCGAATGCGTAGTAATAATGGAACGTTATTTCTCCGTCCATTATAGTACAGAATATGTATATAAAACGTAATTTTGTGTTCTCTGCTCAATTAGTTATAAAAACACTTTCTCCCATCATCTCTCGCTGCCTCTTACATTTTTCTCCTCATAAAATTTTCGCAAAATATGTTTAAAACTATTGGAAAACTGTGATACAGTGATTTCTGAAGATGGCAAGGCGAGTATTCAGAACGTAGTCGCGTTATTTCATATTTTGCCGCCACTCTCGTTTTTGTCACGTAGATGGCGCTACAAACGACTCTATTTCCCGCAGTCGCCATTGCAATTTTTGCATAAATTCTATAAAGTTGTAAGTTGGTCTTTATACATATTCTATGGTTGCTCTAAACATAAACCCATGCGTTTACAACGCTCTATCTTGAATATCCATACCGGTAAAGCAGGTTCCTAATTATGCAGATTTTATTACACGTCCAAGGTCAACGTTATGTCGATGGTGATAACGGAAATATGAAAGTACCGTGGTACCTATTTTGGATCGGTGCAGTGTAAACAGCGGGTCGCTCGCAAAGTGAATCAACCACGTTATATTTTCATCATGTTTCCGTCAAAAAACCGTGAAGACCGGCACTCTCATATGTTATTGCCGGTCTTACTTAGTGCCTGTGCGATACCAGTCTCGATGGCATTCTGGATCGTCAATGTTATTTACTCGTTTTTATCGCCGGACTCGAAGGATCACGCCGAAGGTACGTTAACAAATTCTACTTTGAACGTTCGGTGCGGTTGCAGTTTTTAGTTTTGTACAAGCTGTATGAGCTAATTGAATAACGAAATTTTTAGAGTACCCGGTGATATCGCCCTGGCGATGGCTGGTGTCTGTTGTAATACCACTGCTGTTCCTGTTCTGGGGCCTGAAGAAAAAAAGCCTTGACTTAAGCGGTGCTATACTTGGTAATGAAATGCACTACGGTGTCACAACGTAAGAAAGTACTGCAAATAAATTGAACTATCATTATGTGGCAGTACAAAAATTCCTGGTATTTCGAAATTTAGTTAAGTAACAGATGTTTCACGTTGGATAATTGGATATTACAGGCATGTGCATAGGATTTATCCTGACGCTGACAAGCTTTGCACATTTAGCATGTTTGGTGGCTTTCTTCACGACTTCCTCAAAAGCCACCAAATTCAGAGCTGGAATGAAGAGGGAGATTGAGGCTGATTTTAAAGAAGGCGGTCAGAGAAATTGGATTCAGGTTTTATGTAATGGCGGCATGGCCACACAATTGGCACTTCTATATGTGCTAGATGTTGGTTGCGGAGAACGTCCCATTGATTTTGACAAGGATTACAGAAGCTCCTGGTTGTCCATAGGAATTCTTGGTAGGCCATATGCTTATGTTTTTTCAATATAATTTTCCTATTTCATATTTTAAAATTTTTTATTTTTATATTCCAGGGGCATTGGCATGTTGCAACGGTGATACATGGGCTTCCGAAATTGGTTCAGTAATAGGCAGCAGTGATCCATTTCTAATTACAACAAGAAGGAGAGTGCCAAAAGGTAATGTTACTTAAAAATTCATATTCTAATTTTCACATGAAATACACCTAGGAATATGGTTACATTGTATATGATTATGGTATTATTTAATCTTAACTCAGGAACAAATGGTGGTGTGTCATGGGTTGGACTCTTGGCTTCATTACTCGGTGGCCTCACGGTCGGCTTGTTCCATTACGTCACCGTACTATACACCGTAGATACAGCAGTTCTTCAACGTGCTGCACCGCAGTGGCCAATTATAGTAGCAGGAGGACTTGGGGGATTCTTAGGCAGCATAATCGATTCTATTCTAGGAGCCACACTTCAATACTCCGGTAATATCCGCGGAATAAAGATGTCCGACTCTCATACTTTCCGCGTTGATTACGAAATATACGAAACAGCTAAACAATTTATGTCACGGCATCGTCTTTAAGTGAGAAATTAATTGTTCCAGGTGTGGACGAAAAGGGAAGAATAGTTGAACGGCCTGGAAAAGGAGTGCGACACATTTGTGGTCGGCAGATTCTCGATAATCATAGTGTTAACCTTTTATCAAGCATTGTGATAGCTCTTACGTTGCCAAGGATAGCAAATCTCATATGGCCTTGAGTCAGGAGCAGTGATCTGTCATAAATCGGAATCCAATTCGTTTATGACTGTTAGGGGTACGAGGGAATACCTTAACGAAGCAGCTACCTGATTGTTCTATAATAAGAATTTTAATGGAATGACAAGGACAAAAAACGTTTATTCAGTCCATTGTTTTAAAAACTCCTCGTGAGAAAAGAGCCGCCATACGGTCGCAGCAATTCCGTTCGTTATCGAAACCTCTGCGAACAAGGACTTTTTTTGGTTTTAAAGTTTTATTCACTTGTTCTGAGATTTTCTATACTATATACATACACACATATGTATACACATATATTCTTTACATTTTTACATTCCAGGTAATGTAACTGTTGATTATAATAAGACTTCGTATACGTGTAAGAGGTTAAAAGTAGAGTTTTTACAAACAAAAGTATAATATATAAATATATTGTCAGATACTTAAGACACTCATACCCATGAACAGTTTTATTCGGTGTTCTGTGATATGTGTTGTCCACAAACGTGAATTCCCTTTTACGAAGGCCTGGAGACGACAGATTATTTTGGAGAACATTATTAACAATAGATGAAAAGGATCGTGAGAACTATAATTTATTATAATAAATTAAGAAAATATTGAAAGAAAATGATTAAATATGAAAGTTGTTTCAGAAAATTATTAAGTAGGTTGAATGTCTTAAGCGTTCTAACCTATAACACGTTAGTGTGAAATTCTATGTTGTACCGGTTATTCTAAAATATAGATATTTGCTAAGAATTCTTGCCGAAGTGTTAACAAAAGGGAAACGGGTAATTGAGAACTGCACTCTTACATAACGTAACATCTATTTCGTTAGTTATTTTTACAATCGTCCTTATTCTTGTTACGGACCTGTCAACATTTACATAAACCTCTTTTCATATCGTAGCAACGGGCATTAGGTAGTCCATACCCAATTTTCGTCATGTATGATACAGAAGTATGTATAAATTATGTAATAAAGATAGCCTTTTCTACTTACTTATATTATTAATATCTGCTGCGTAAATACGATACCAGCTCCGTGTAGGAGGATTAAGATGTTAGGCTAAATTAGTGTGTTTACGTTGTCCACGATATAGCATACCTCCTCTAGTTCGCACTTAAATTATATATCACAAACGTTAGTATTTTTTTTCTCATTTTCTTCTAGACTTAGGATGGGTTACTTTCGTTGGTTAGAGATGACATATCGAGTTATTACGAGAAATGAACGAAATTGAGTCTCGAGAAATGTTACGTGTGAAGGGGCAGTATCGTATTCACGATGAGTTAACTTCATAGAACGGAATAAGCAATCTTAATAGTACATCTTAATGACGTTATCTCGTTCTCTCGTTTCGTATAAAAAATTAAGCTAGACACATTCGCGTGATATGAGTATGTTAAGTGATTCGTTTTCCCCCAAAAAGATATTTATACGTTGCTGCGTACACGAGTTTGCGCGTTTTTAATCTACACAATACTCGTAGGTATGCAATATTTTATTATACACGATTCGCATAACTTGCTTATCCGTATTCTTATGTTACACGTCGTCTTAGGTATACCGTTTATGCTGTGTGTACTACACACGATACATTATGCAGTGCAGTGAATTAAAAATATTTCGTGTCCATTATGTCCAGCCCAGTTATAACGACGAAAAACGTTCTATCTAAGTACCGACCCGTGTTGAATACTCCTGATTGACCTCTGCACTCGGCTGATATGCAAAACCGATAAACCGCATTTGTCCGCGTGTTGAAACCCCGAAACAAGAGTCCGGTTCTTACGATCTCGTCAGGTACGTTAAGTTCGTGCGTAACAGACAACTTTATCGTAGCCGTTTTTTGGATACTCAACTCATCGCCACACTGTAACAGTTCCCCACGGTAAGAATAATTAATCTCAACAGTCTGGTACGTCTGCCTTATTAATGCGTGGCTAGGCTTTACATTTTAGCCGCAGATTATGGAAAATGAACAGTAAAATGACGCTGACCGCAGGGTTAATGATTACCACTGACTAGATTCGGAAGTTGCATGGTCAGCCTTGCTGCGATATATACTTAACCATTATAACTTTGTTCATTCTCTAACTCTTTAAATAACGATGTTTGTGCTACTCTCTTTTCAATTACCATCTGCATTATTTATCGCCAATGACTCAAAGAAAATTGCCTGCGCCATTCTTTATCAGATTGGCCGAATACATCCGTCCCTCAAATTACGCGGCATAGTGCTACGCAAGTTTTTCTTTTACACCACAAGTTATACCTCTATTTTTGCGGTATTAATTTACACGATCTCATTTTACACGGTTCGATAGATTCCGTCGTGTACGTTTTTTCGTACGTATCGATTGCATGACTCTGACCTTTTTTTCTCGTGATAGTGTTTAAAATTTATCAATTAATGATTTGCTACTAGATTGTAAATTAAACGATATTTATTTAATTAACACAATAACTGGAAATCTTTGTAAATTTCTTAATTTAGCAATGAAAAATATATATTTTGTACCGAATATCAGCGAGGGTATAAAAACTCAGTAAAAGAAAAGATCGAGCACAATTTTTCAAGCGATGCAGATGGCACATTTGTGCCAATTAAAAGGAAAAGGTTGATTGTTTCCAATTACACTAGCGATTGTAACACCGCATAAAATTTACTTTCGTTTTCTAAACCGGCATTATTTTCTTGTCAATCTATGTGAAATAAATATGCTTTTCTAAAACTCACCTTATCTTTCAATTCCCATATTTTTTCGTTGCTACCGACAGACTCTAATTCCGCAATTTTCATTCGCGTAAAACGAACCCACGTGGAACGCATACTCCGCGTAAACTGACAGACGGGTGTACTGTGGTCACCTGCTCCACATCAACAGTTAACAAAACGATACTGATTTAATCTTTAACTTCATCAACTTAGCTCCTTCACCTTAACAATATTCGACTCATGATGTCGTACCTCATGGGTTATCAACCTCGTTACAGTAACAATCCTGCCACCGCATATTAACTGGACCAACTTATCAACATTGCGTCTGATCGTCTTCGAGCAACACGCTGTTATGCCTAACGAGTATCCTCGCATGGTTACTGTTGTTACTGTGATTGTTACTGCCCTGTCGTTGGCTGGCGGGAACTAATTGAACGGACTGCAACTGTTGATTCTCTCCGATCGTGTCTGGTTCCACCGATGCTGCCGACTGATAGTCACACCTTCTCTCCCGCTGTCGGACCTGCGGTCGAGCGGACAAACTGAAACAGTCAACGTTCCAAAATGGACTCGACTCAGGCACGTTTGTCATTGGCACGATACGGACATAAGCTGTATCCTCTTTCATGGTATCCGTTGTCGACCCGGACGTTTCCATTTTCGTTAAAGCACTACTTTGCCTCTACGACACTACAATCTGCTGCACATTGAACAACGTAGATTGGCCTCTTGTACAGACGATCTAGTTAGTCAGGCGTGTCTTCGGTCAGAATTCGCACACAACACAGTTTTCGCTCCCGACTCTAAGCGTGTGCTTGTCAGCTGGCTTTATTATTTAGTTAGTGTTTAGTTTATTAGTACGAACCTGTTAGTCCGCATCGGGCCATTGACGGATCGTGCATCGCCACGTTGGCGATCGTTACGTTTTATTTTTGTAGTGAAAGTGTTATGAGGATCCGTTACGGGGTAAGGAGAATAAACTGGGATGTCACACTCGTATGCATGCGTAAATGTTCGGCTGCGTTGTATTAAAAATGTAATTGCATAGTCAGTGTCGGCAAGGAGAACGAACCGAGACACTTTAATCAGAAATGAGCTTCTGACGACGTAGCGGAGATCTACTCGAAGGTGATCATCTCATTTGGAGGGATATTAGATGATGTGTTTAATTTCATAGCTATTATAATTATGTAACACGTTAATTACCGGCACGTAAAAGGGTATAATCCTCCATAGATCAAAAATATATTTTTGTACTGCATTAGTTTTGTGCCGTGCACAAAACTAATTCAAACATGAGAAATTATGTAATCATATTAGGTGTACAACTTTGCTCCCGCCGTTTTTTGCATTGGACGAAAGGGAAAAACGGCGGGAGCAAAGTTGTGTACCTATTATGTCGGACATGATTTTATTGATAGTTCCACTTCTGAAGAGGGGACACCAGTAGCCCCGAAACAGGTCGAGACTTATAGTAACAAAGCTCTACAGTCAAGTGTTTTCAACGAAAAAAGGACTCAACATTCCATAATTACTTTAGGGAATTTCGATAGATACGTTTGAATTTTGGTGGAGAAACTAGCTTCTGACTAGCGGTGATGTATTTGGGGTAGATCATCCAATTTTGATGGATCCCGTCATTTCCGTGCTTCTACCAGAAAGCATCCGGATTAGGGTAGCATTAGATTGGACAGAGGCTAGGATTAAGTGGACTCCGAAGAAAATCCTTCGTCTACCGTTTTCGACCATCATGACGATGACTCGCGATCGTTATGAATTATAACTTCACCGGTCGGATCTTCGTTTGCATTGCATGAAGAGCGCAGCACGAAGGCTCCCAAGAGTAGTTTCGTGACTGGACTGGGCGCGCACAATGTTTGCGGGCCGACGGTGACGTGTCGTTGTGATGTAAATTCCGCCCGAAAATATAACCCGGCCGTAACGGCGTGACAGAGCGAAAGACATTGGGGGCGGACCGGTGGAGAAAAAGACGATTAATGAGGGGCGCGGAGGAAAATTAATATCGCCCGCCGGATAGTACAGAATTTATCTTGAAAAATGGTAAGTCCTCGGTGTCTTTTTTAATGGCGGATAATACTGCGAGTGAATCGTGTTCGACGGTGTCGTTTTTTTTCATCGCCGAATGATAACGTTTGTTACGGGTTATAAGCATTAATCTTCTACATAGCAAACAGTGAGTCAGAGTATTGTGAGATGTCGGCATTAGATAATATTAGTTAACATTAATTAATACGGCACAACACCGTGGTTGTTGCTTGTTATACAGAAGATCGTTGCTTACAACGTAGATCCAAGGACCTCTCGGTGCTATTTCTTTACGTTTCGTTTAAGAGCGGCACGTGAAGAAAAAGGATCCTTGGGTAATTAATATAAAGCGTGCGGATTGAGGTTCGGTCAAAGGATTAGCGGTAAACTGGGACACACTCTGGCTGATTTCTACTTTCTTCGCGACGGTCGAGAGAATAGATATTCGAAGCGATGGAAATGTTGGAAGTTTGCCCTACCGAGACTGTCGTCGCTGTGCAGGAATTGGCTCGTTTTCGTAGGAACGCCGTGCCCTCCCACTTTCGCTTGAATTGCGCTATCACCTGTGAAAAAGAAGAGGGTGAAGCGTTATCCTGCGAAATCTTCTGCGTTCCGCACGACGTTGTATAAATACGAAACCGACTTTGCTTCTACGACTTTCCTGGGTGAAATTTTCATTCTCAAAATTATCTCTGACAAATATCGCTTGATTGTAAATTCTTAAAAATGTCCAACATTGGACGCGATCCAATTCCGATCGTAACGCAATAATGAAAACATCACCTCATTTATTGCACGGGAACGAGCTTCATCTCTGATCCCAATAAAAGTCAACATAATAATAATCCGTTTAACCTACCTCACCGTTGCAGAAGCAGAAGAGAATGGCAACGCAGAGTCCCTGGAAAAAGTTGGAAATATGTACATCTCCGAGCGTAAAAACCTTCTCGAAAAGTTTTAATTTGCCAAAGTGAGATGATATAAAAAACGGACATTTTAAAACGCGCTGGGTACGGTACGTGGCTAAATGCTCTGCAAGAATTACGAGGAAATTAGCATGGAGACGAGAGGAGAAGAAAGACGCGAGAGGTAAGGTCGACAGAGAGCGGGGAAGGATCATTTTGAGGAGTCCTGCGTTTTTTCCCGAGGAGACTAACTTGGAAGGAGGCCGTCATTGCGGAGACGACTTCGTAAAAATGCTCCCACGGGTGTCCCTTGGGTGGTCGGAATGGAATTGCCAAGTAATGCAGACCGAGAAGTGGCACCAGCAACAACGTCGCCCTGAGGAGAATAAATATTTTTAATTGATCCCCCGCTCACCGTATTCATCAACGGACATCCGAGAGCAATCAAAGCAATAGTCAGCGTCGAGGAATCGTCGCTGTCAGTTGCTTTGCCGGAGCAGTGCTCAATTTCGGGTGGACACTAATGTGTGCATTATGCATGAATGACAATACCGGAAGGCCTGGAGCATGGAACGAGAAGGTCTTGTCCCGATGGCTGGACCGGCACGTAATTTCATCCAGAGAACGCGCACGATATTTAGCAGAAACAGCAGATTTAGCATGGTCGACACGCACACTGGATAGACGAGCACATTTATGTAACTTCCTTCGTTGATCCAGCATCTGGAAGAAGAATGAGCACGGTGCGTCAAGAATATTCTGCAGCAGGGACCTTAGACTTTACAGAATTGCAAGTTAAAAACTCGGTAGGGATAATAACTAAAATTACGAGACTGCGCGGTGTTTGCTATTTATGTTGAGGGTTGAGTAAAATGTATAACAAACTCTAGAATACGTAACTGTTTAGCATTACCAGAAAAATACGAATATTTAGGGGTGCACGTTATATCCTCAATGTTGCTGCACCTACAAACATTTCAGGTTTTTGCCAGTCGGCGGAGATAATAAGTGAAATTAGACGATAGTCAGGTGTCTCTTGGTTATCTTGAGAGTTTAGTAAAAGGTGTAACGTACTCTAGGTTACGCGATTGCTACGCATCATCAGACAGATGGGAACACCTAGGGGTGCGCGTTATATTCTCAACGTTGGCGCACCCGCATACATCCGAGGCTTTAATTTTTGCACGCAAAAGCCCAAGTGCGTTCAAGCGTAATTACGTCGTTTATCCCTTTATTACGGTAATTCATTATGCAGGTACCGATTAGCCCATCGATTACCTGCGTTATATGCTTTTTGCACGGTAATTACAGCTAATCGCACGCGTTTCGTTAACTCCGCCGGGCGCACAAAATTACAGCAGATTAACTCTAAATAAAATCATCGCTTACCGTGGGCTTTAATGGTATCACGGTATTTAATCAGGTATGAAAATTCATATTTAATTTGCTTTGAAGTGCATTTTTCATAATGGAAATCTATGTGTTGCTCATCCTGCTATGAGACGTTCCTTCAACAGAGTCGACAATATACGAGAGTGTATTAGCCGAAAATGAGAGTGCAGGAGACTGGATGAAAGTTTCGAGTAAACCCAGTGTCCGTTGTTGTAACGCCGTAGCGAGTCGATTTACGTGACCGATAGCCCCTATATTCCGGTGTTGTGGAAAGTGTGAAACAATGGCGAAACTTTTACAAAAATCGTTTGACGCTTCGTCGATCATCATACGTTTTCCATTCGACACATAAATGAACTCATCCCAATTATCGTACAGTTACAAACTGAAATTAAATAAACAATCATCTCACATTGCGTTTGCTGTGAAGACAAGAGCTCATTCATGTGTTAATTGTAGATGCGATGCTTTTTACAATACCGCGTTTGATAATTGGTTTGTATTCATCAAGTGATATACTATTTTGATGATTTTTTTATTGTTAATTCAATAGAATTCGTGGTTCAGCCTAATTCATTGATTTTCAAGTTTTCTTTTCATAGCACGGAAACCTAAATTAATTACAAACATTTTGTGGCATATTGAAGAATATAATATACTTATATTATAATTATATCCATTTTCAATAAAAATGATACCACTGGCAAGGCTGCCGTTTATCGCGTGTTTTAAAATTCTCAAAGCACACAGATTGAAATCATTGGTCTAGTTGAAAACTTCAATTCTAGTCGTCGGTGAACGCGTTCTAACTTTATGACAAGAGAAACGCACCTATTAAAAGTTACGACAATGAATCCGCACGATGAATTAAAACGCCCCGCAATGGCTTGACGCCGTTAACGAGTTCAAATTTCCACGTGAACCACTTGTTTTAAAGTTCGTTGCAACCATTAACGCTAATCGCAATAACTCCGAGCGAAAGCGTCGCCTGGCGCTCGGTCTAACATCTAAAACGGCCCGAAGAAGCTCACATCCCACTGACTCACGGTTAACCTCCGACGGGAAGCAACAGGCTCGTCGTTTACTTAGGAGGTTCCATTAGGCACGTTTAATATCTTACTAAAGCCGACGCGACGTGATCGGCTTACTGGTGTCATTGACACGGACTCAGTAGCACGTAATCTGATTAACTTCTTTGATTTTTCAGCTGGCTAAGTCGAAAATGAACGAGCTCAAACGATCCCGGTGGAGTGTAGTTCTTCTCGCGCCGACGGAATCTTGCTTCGCTCGTTTCGGAAGAGTTGCCTGCGGTCTGGCGATGAGAGAGCAGCCTCGGGTGGTTCGTGAAGTGTTTTCATCATTCCGGAGACTTTCGTTTCATGCACCACGGCCGCGGAACACGGCTGGCTGATGGTCGAAAGTGTGCAAATAGAAGCAGACGCGATGTTGTTTGCGAATAGCAATTTTGTGGGGTATTTTCCGTCTGCGATTGTAAGAGCGTTTTTTACCGCGAAAAAGATGTCGCTTATAAGATTTACACGGTGTACGTTCTTAAGAACAACACAAAAGAGACATGCGGAGTAATATGACAGGCAGGTTTTATTCTCAAATGCTATCTAAAATTAGCTCTTCTCCGACCCCCATATCTCACATGCACACGCATTAACGTTTCCTCTCCTTTCTAATAATCCCAAATCTAAATTTATAGTTCCCTATACCTAAATAACTGAATCTCTCCGCAAATTTACGCCAACATTTTCGAAAACTCCCTGTATAGTCAGTTGTTCACGTTCTTATTCTGTTAACACGTTGACTGCCAAGCGTATTTTACTAATAGGTACACAACTTTGCTCCCGCCGTTTTTTCCCTTTCGTCCAATGCAAAAAACGGCGGGAGCAAAGTTGTACACCTAATATATTAGAACGGCGATGCTATGAAATAATACAGCGTTCGACTGAATTATGCAAAATGTAAATAGTGTGTAGGTATTGGCAGACCAAAGGATCGCATCACTGTTCTAATAACAACTGCATTTATAAAATAATAATTGCTACCCATTGCGAATATTTTGGATCTTCAGTCAAATTTCTTGCGTCGGTCACCGGTGACCATCATGGCAGTCAAAGTGTTAAAGAGCGAAATATGAGAATACACGGGTGGAGGGACCACTAATCGCTTCCCATAGGACTTTCTGCGCTACTGCCCCGAAACGTCAAGGGTCCACGTTCCTTTACACAAGCTATAGATCAAATACACATCGCGAACCAAACGATCTATCACACATCATGCAGGTACGAGTTCGAACACGGCAAACTATGAACGCGATCGTCCGTAAAGACCGGCAGCGCTGAAACGTCGACAATGAAAATCGCCAATGAACTGGCAATTAGATCATCGCGTCGGCAGTGTGCCGTCAAACGGCCGACAGGATGGGCCCTTAGCTGTACAAAGAGGAGACGATGCAGGCGATGTATTACAGGCGCTTAATGGACCCTTGTACGTAAACGCAGTGCTTATGGCCCTCCATAGTTCCAACAGTCAGTTACATGCTTACGCCGTAAAAGTATACCTAGTATATGGCTAAATGTTCTCATTGGGGACGCGGTGTATCTGAGGGTTTCCATTACATTACTTTGCCAATTACTTTCGAGACTACGTTCAACTTTGGCATACCACCATTGGGCGATGCTTTGGAAAAATACTTTGGTGCGCGTCATCACAAACCGAAGTTCGATTACCATTTATCATTACTAATGTTACCTAGCAATGCTTTTGCGTTTTGTCGACTATTCGGTTGTGGTGATTTCACAACTTCTTCTCGAAGTAAAGCTAGCATTGCCCGACGAGACAACATGAAAGCTCATCCACTCACGCGAGGAACCACGGCTGGGTCAGTTTCTGTGATGGCATACAACCGCAACACCCAGAAAGTAGTGGAACGAGGATTTGGAGAATGACGAGAGGCGGCTATATTCCTCAGTGATATGTTGATTCTTTGATGTAGGTCATGGCGTAACATTCAAGAATTTTCAAGTCTGCTGCCCCTTAGACTGGCTGCTGCTCGTATTTCAACGGCACTAAGTGTTTCAAAGTGTTTGCCGTAGCGCGACATTCAAAAAGTGCAGCCTGAGACGCCTGGTCCGTATTTCAAAAGCGAGGGAAGATTTTTAGCTCGAGTAGCCCGAGCTCACCGCTCCCGTTCTGGGATTCAAAAGGACCCACAGCCCTTGAGGGAACTGTAAAAGGACAAATTCAAAGTACTTCTGAACAACCACAAAATTTTACGTAATTTCCCGAAGAAATTTCATTTTCGTTGCCTGACTTATATACCGTCGCTGTGAATTACGGCAGAGTTCAACTTCGCCTGATTAACTTTCACAGTGCGCTGCAGCGAATTTCTGCCGGTTATGGGTCTCGGTTAATTCTCGCAGTTGAATTGAAATTGCCAATTTTCCGGGAGTCGAATAAAAGCACGAGTCGAACGCTGCGCCGTATTCTTCGCTCCTCGTGATCCTTGATTGCAAATGCGAAAGAACATCGTCCAGACTTAATCCCGTATTAAAGCGCGTAATAGGATCTACGGTTATCGTGCGCCGTATCGTCGATTTTTGCGATCGATTATTGAACTGCCGTTTTATAAATATTGAAATGGCTTAAGAGTTTAAAATCGATTGTCCCGCACAATGTTCCTGTCATTCTCTCTTTATTACCCACTCATTCGTATAAGTCATCATTCCAACAATTTACCAAATCATTTCGCTTGTATATCTCTAGTGGTGTGATACATTTACATAGCCAAACACTCATGGTGTGGTAAAAAATTAAAGACATGTGATACAACGTTCATAAAAAATAATTTTTGAGATCATTACATACGTATCTGTTAGGTATATACCATTATGTATCTATTAC
Organism: Cryptocheilus praepositus; assembly: GCA_033815515.1. Taxonomy (NCBI): domain Eukaryota; kingdom Metazoa; phylum Arthropoda; class Insecta; order Hymenoptera; family Pompilidae; genus Cryptocheilus; species Cryptocheilus praepositus. The sequence goes on along the minus strand of JAWWQZ010000256.1, from coordinate 4,515,552 downwards.
TAAGTATCCATCGTTTCAGTTTAGGCAATGGAATGTCTTCTGGCGAAACCTGACCTGTTCCCACGACGAAACTCGCATCGTCAGCGCTAGATACGTCTTATCTTTATTATAATCGGGCAATACAGGACAGTAGCATGTTTTTGCGCCAGGTTCAGATTGGTCGCCGGAGATGTTAAACGGGTCTTGCATAGGGACGTATCCCGGAAACTACGGATTGTAACTACTTCTGACACGACAGTAGGTGTGGTAACGAGAACCGCGAATTCGCCGGTTTGCCTACGGTGTTCCATTAAGCCGTATGCCACTAGCAAGCTGTCTACCTCTCTTTGAGCATTTCCGGCAACCGATTCAGCGTTATCCACAACCCAGCTACGGATTATATATTCATTGCACCGCTAACAGTTATTACTTAACCCCCTTTATTGTGCACGCCGATTATCATAATCGTTTAAGCGGATAATACGAGTGGATTATATGTTGTGCTTCTAAAAAATTTGTCGTACAAGGTTCAGTGTGCTTCCCTTACAGCAGCGGCTCAAGTGTTTTGCTCACGAAATTGCTGGGTGTCGGAATATAAATCGAGGCGTCAATGTATGTAGCTGATACGTCGGATGAACACGTATTATAACTTAACAAGTGTATCGTGATCGAAAATACGTACCATATAAATATATTATACGAACGAAAATTGCGAAATAAATACTACGATGTATATGAAGATATATCGTAAAAATATGTCTGCATGGGAATACTGTTTTCGTCTCCATTGGGACAAGGGCAGCACCAGTTATCAATTATTACTGTTCCGCGTTTTGCACAAGCAATCGGCTGTAATTATCTGAAATTTCTCGTCCGTGAGCTTGTTGGGTAAACTAGGTGCTGCGTGTCTGGTGATTTCAATCAGACGTGGTTTGATCGTTTACTTGCGGCGAGGGTCCATTAAATACCTTTAATATGTTGGTCAGGCCTCTTTGTACATTACAGGTCGCAGTGTTAGTTATCATGGGGCAGTGAAGCATGAAAGGGCAGAGGAGTATGATAATCTAATTGTTGCATGGTTCATGGTTTTGATCTTCCTCCGTCGCTCATGGCTTTGCGGTGTTGCTAGCATACCTCTGGTTATTAACCCTCGCACACCCCATGTTCACCCCTTTAGAGTAGCATATAGGTACAATAGACGTCACGTGCTTCCTCCTTACTCCATCGCCGTACCAAAGAGTTCGGAAAATTTCGGCGCATACTAATAGGAAAGGACATTTGCTAAATAGCCCAAAATAATGCACGAGGACGATTGCATAACCAGTTAAGATAGGAAAAAAATTCCTGTGGCAATGCTGCCGTTATGGGCGTCAAATGCATTTGAATCGACAACTTGCAAATAGTACTTTTATTTGTTTATTCTTTTGCATATATATATATACGAATTTGATGCAATATACTATATACTAAATAACAGAATAAGAATAATAACTTTCACACTGTAGCTCATATGTAAGTAATACTTTAATAGAAGTTGCCGTTTTCTGACCGTTTCTAAATGTAACTTTGTCAACACAAAAATGATAATACCACGCCTAAGCATAATTTTCTTCGAATTGCTTAGGTTTCAGCCACTGTTTCCATAAAAAGTACATATTGTCTAATATATAGCGTGAGCTTGGCACCACGAGTTAGACTCATTCAAGAATTGCAAGAGGTTAATTTGCTAACAGGTAGAGCCTCTGTGACCAATTATTTACTACATAGGGGTGTGCGTCTATTCGAATTAATATGCCATTACACTGCTACTAACACCAAAGACAGCACTTGTTATCCCAGGTTAATTGTGCAATATAATTTGTATTAAGTAATTGCCAGAAAAATGTTCAACTCCGCGTACACGTTGGTTGGACATATCTAAGCAAAAGTAGAAGACTTTTCTGCTCATTGCACACTATCCTTTTATTTTATCATTCGTCGAACCCCGTTTTCTTTCACTTCCTTCATAAATATTTGTCCTTTTATACGCAATACATTCTTTTTTCCCGATCGTCTGACCGCTTTCTCGTTCACCAACCCCTGTTCTTCCCATCCTTTGACCCCGAACCCACGCGAGAAATTACCATCGAGTGGCAGCTTTTCCTGTAACCCGCCCCATTGTAGACTAATGCAGGGCGATTGGTCAATAGTTTCCTCGACAGCTTCCGACCGCCGCGGCTTTCGCCTAATGCTCTTGTTCCACCGGTTATCGTCCGGAAATGGCGAAAACCTTCCACTGTCATGGTGGTTCAGTGAGCCCGTGCGATCAACTTTTGACCATGCCTGACGTAGAAAATCCCGCAACACGTATATCCGTAGTTTAATTATCAATTGCGATGACCTGTTTCATTTTACAAATACGATTACTTGCGTCTGATTATATGCTGCACTCAACAGAGTATGTTACTTCTCCATGTCACACCATACGGGATTGCGTGATGTGTTTACATTACAGCTGCAGATTCTAAGAATTTTATTTTCAGTGAATACGATGCTTGCACCTATTATTTGTATCATTGTCATAGTAGTGTAAACAATGTAAGTAGGATTGTAATACGGTTCGGAAACAAATCAAAAATTAATACTGTGACAACAACCATTTTTTTCTATAAAATGGACTTCTGAGGAAAAAATCGAAATAAAGCATCATTCAACCAAAACAGGCTAATTACATATTCCTTAACATGGGCACGGCAAAATGGGCACGGCATTATTTATATACTTGAGCTGGCCAAACAGTTCTCTGTGTAGAAAAATAATGGGAACGTCTGATTTATGACGTAGCCTACTACTTGGTAGAAAGGTAATTGAACGAAATAAATATATTGTTCAATAAAACTATTACTGAAAGTTAAAAATGTACTTTCAATCTTCGCACGTTTGACCGATCCAGTATATTTACAGATACATGTAAACGTTGTGACCTCCATGATGTAATTTTTATGATTTTCAAGACATCCAATTATCGGAGATTATATTCGCGCGTGGTGGAATGTTTGCACATGTACTCACTGTTCAGTATCCGCAGGATTGTCACTAGCTGCCCTCAATGATGCGTAGACTGTGACCACGAGCGCTGGAACAGGCCAACCAAGTGCCATCAGCCAATTCACCAACCTGTGCTCGCTGGTGAACGCGCTGACCAACAATGTGTGAAGGTAGAAACCCTCGCACAGCATCCACGCGTAGTTCGTCAGCAGGAAGTAGTGCAGTATGGTGTGCAGTAAACGGCACATTACCTATACCGTGTGAGATACATGCCACATTAATGCATTTGGATAACCAACGACGTGCGGCTTGCCGGAAAAGTTTACAATGTCACTTCGCGAGACTTGCCCACGCGCAAACTTTGTCTGACGTTTTTTCTGCTAACAATTTAACACTTTGACTGCCAAACGTATTTTGCTATGTTAGAAGCGCGATGCGATAAAATACTGCAGAGTATGATTAAATCGTGCAAATTAAAGGTGACACAGAGTTGTTAGAAGTCAAAGTATTGAAGCACCGTCCCTGTGTCAATTGCTTTTACAAGATTGCAAATAGGCTTCATTGCAAATTTTTTGCATTTTTAGTAAAATCTTTTGCACCGGTAACGGGTGACCACCGTGGCAGTCAAAGTGTTAACGGCCACGGGTTCCTTAAACGGCACCCAACTATCGCGGCATAGATATTTGAGTACATTCTGTTGAAAATGTATTGTTCCCAGCAAATCGAAATTATGCGGACGTGATGGCGACGGTCAGTACTGAATGTTCAGCACTGATCTATTACAATTTTACGGATGCGCTCGTTCGTCGTTGATTAAATTAACGCTTTTGCAAGCTCCGGTATGTACTATCGCACGCGGATTATCCGTGATATGGCGAAATCTGCGCGATGCCGACGGATCACCCCTCAGCGAAATTGCGTTTACGTGACAGCGGCCGTCAAAGTGTTAAATTTCCGAAATGTGGGTAAGGGATACTTACCCCATTGTTGAGCAACAAGTCGGTATTGGCGACGACGAATCTGTACCAAATTAGCCACAGGGCATTGTTCACGGCAAACGACGCAAACAGATTCATGTGCAACGTTATCCTCGCGCAACGCAGTGACCTGTAACCGAGAAAACACACTTCGTGCCGTCGGACGCTGGACTGCACGTGCACTTCAGCACTTCAATGCTTTTACGCTCTTCCTTAATCATCCACAATCTGTCGTTTCTCTAAATTTTTTCGCCGGCTAGCTTTTAAGAGTTTCGCGCATTTCGTCTTTTATACCGTCGGTGCATTATCATTTTCTTCCGGTCTTTTGTTTCTTGACCGAGAAACGTACGGATGGATGGTTTCGGTAAAACGGCTTCAACGCGGGTAGAAGGGGTTGAGGCGATAATACTTACCGAAAGTAGAAGAGTATGCCGAGGGACATTATGAGCGCGACAAGCGATATCGCGTAGCCGACTTCGTAGATCCCGTTGATCCTCTGCTGCCACTGGAAAATATTCAAAGCACCGCAGATATTACGTTTGTGCGACTGCAACATGTCCCAGTATACGTTGTCTAAGCGAATGTGGATCCTGGCTGTTTTAGGGGCGGTGACAAAGGAGATCTTGTGTGGAGTGATCAGTCCCGCCTCCACACGTATATTGTCATTTTTCGTTCTTTGGGAGATAAAGAAAGCGGGTGAGCAACTGACTGTATACACCGGGTGAACACGTCGAAGTATTTGAAACTTTTATCTTAACTATAGGACGACGATCGGGTCTTGTTGTGCACGACGTGCACGGGGTTTAAAGCGCAGAGGTGCGGATCAAAGCAGAGATGTATCTTCAAAAGCAGCAGGATGCAAGCGAGAGAACAATTGTGAATTCATGTTCTCTTTGGCTGAACCGTTTTGGACGAATGTCAGTAACATTGAAATCGGAATCTTCTAGAAAATACTAGTGAAAATTTATTTTGTGTTAATATATAAAGGTAAAGTTGAAATTTTTATTTCCATATTGACATAGTTATTTGAAACAAGATCAACATGTTAGGGTTTCGGTATCAGACATTATTTCAAGATAATTCCCCTTTAAAAGAAGAATTTTTCTTGGCGGATTTTTCGTATTTTATCACCTTCTACATTACGTACTGACCATACACTGTCAAAGGCGCGAGAAATCTGAAAAGGCTTTGTAAATATGCGACCACCGCGATCGTTATGCACTGCAAGTCCCCAACCAATTATGCGAGTTCCAACAAACAAAATATACGCGATCCAGGCGTACATAATAGTATATTGTTTGTTTGAGTAGACAAAATAAATCAGAAGGTTAGTATTTTCGTGAGGAAGTTTGTGAAAAATCCATGGACCTCGGACCTAGAGCTTCTACAGTATTAAATGAAAACACATTAAACCAAAAACAGGTACCAAAATTGTTATTAATAATAATAGTTCGTGAGAAGCGGAAAACGGGAAATGAGGAGATTTTAGGAGAAATTACGAGATTTTAGGGTGCAAAGGGACACGCCGTATTTGCGAGCGGGGTAGTCAGAATATGGCGCGTCAAGGGTCCACATTTGCTTAGACAAGCTGTACGAAAATGCAACCGTCTCGTGTGTATGCCTGACCCCGTTTATTCAATTTATTTTTACCGCAACATTCACGTGCCAAAAATTGTCCTCCGGGAATGGTACAGGCGACCACGCGTGAAGGGTGGATTTTATATATTCAGATGTCGGGCCGTAAGGTGTCCCCAAAACAAGGGCGGTCGCCGATTTATTCCGTCGTTCTGCGAGCGGCTGAACGAAAAAGTATATGGCCTAACGAAACTGCTGATCAACCCACACGTCGCGCCGGTTTATGTCGGCACGACATTGCATCTTTTATAACATGCGAAGGTCGCAGCTTGCGGGTGCGTTATCGATGGCCGATCGATGAAGGCTAAAAGGATTTGGACGATCAAAATGGACAGCTCGAGGCACAAAGGTTCACAAACATATACTTATGTTAACACCTTGGATTCAAAGCATTTTGGTCAATCGGATTACGTGTAAATAACAGCTGCAACTATGTAACCAATTAATAATATTCGAAGAAATCCTGATAAAATTTTAGATTGCTAGTTTGAGTAAGAATTTATGCATTTAACACCTTGGTTTCGAAGCATTTTGGTCAATCGCGTTATGTGTAAATAACAGCTGCAACTATGTAACCAATTAATAATATTCAAAGAAATCCTGATAAAATTTTAGATTCCTAGTTTGAGTAAGAATTTATGCTTTTTACGCGCTATTAGTTATAGCCGTCAACTTCTTTATTCTTAAAGTCATACATATGGCATTTCAGTCATATTCACTTGTTGATTCATGATAAGATTCTTCTTATGTGATGTTATGTTAGAATTTATGTAAAGTAGTGTAATTTGATTGTGATTTACATTTGGCATCATACCATTACTATATTTTTGTTAATGGGCGAACGATCGAGAAATGTTTGCAATCAAAAATCCTAGTAATAGGATTTCAGTAGAAAAAGTGGTATTATTTGATGGTGGAAATTCACGTGCCTGTCGCAGGCGTAGAACGAAGTTTGCGTGGTTCAAATATACGCAAACCAGCGATATTTAAATGTAGGGGAGTCACATGCACAGAGCGAAGAGACGTGCAGGAAATGAATTCATACGAGTGCAACAGTTTGCGGGCAAAGAAACGGAGTTACACGGTCGAAATATTTGTAGAGCAAAGAACGAAATATACTTGGTTAGGAAACGTGGCGCCGTGAAAAAATTTGCATACGGCAAAAAGAATTTTCATGGTCAGAAGACGTGGAAGGAAGCGCAAAATTTCCGTGCTTGGGGCGTTTCCAGAAAAATGTAGGCTATTCTGCCTGCTGCCAGGCAATGTTGGCTCATTAATGAGCTCACCGCTATCCAACGGTTGCCGTAATTGATCACAGCATGTATGCCGAATGATAATTTTGCCTAGCATTGTACATTTGAAATGTAAATCGAACGGTAACAGGGTTGCGTATGATTTGGTCCTCGGTACGTTTGAATTTCGATTCGCCGTTCTAATAATTAATTAAACGCCACCGCAGTGTTACATTAAATAGTGGGTATTCTCGATTTGAATTAGAAGCTTCTATAACAGCGCGCGGTTATTGGTTCCGCGTTGCGTTCAGTATATCTTTTGCTCTGTTGAAATTTTCTTCAGCGTCGCGCGTTGTATATACTTCATACTATTGCAGTTAAAGGTGCTATCGTAAACAGACGTTAGCGTTGCATTCAGAAGATAAGGACACGTCAGGCGCCCTGCTTACTGTTAACAAGAAACGTCTACAATTTTCACGTCTGTCATTTCAGATCTGGCAAGCTCCCTCATATCCAAGCACAAACACAACACGAATAGCCGGAAAGTCTCGGAAGGAGAGTAGAAGGCGGATTATTTCGAATGACACGCGAATCCGACACTCGAGACACTCGAGGTTCTTGGGATTCTCGACATTCCCGAGCTGCAGTATTTCGCGGGCGAACAGCGTTTCCCTCTCAGTCTTTTTCTTCTTTATCAAGAAACAGTCTTACCTGGCGAGGTACACCTGTGACCGTGTGGAATACATATCCAAGATAAATAATTCATGAGACAGACGCACTGGGTGGCCCCGCGTTTTAGAGCTTTTTCCATAAGTTTTCTTGGACCGTACCCGACTTAAACCCTTGACTGCTATGGACGCATATATGCATCTGTTGAAAGCTAACTGTCCGGACTATGGGCGCATATGTGACCCCAGTAGGACAAAGTATCGAATACATATGTGACCAATATTAAAAAGAAGCTGAATCATTTTATTTTATCTAGATATACATATAATGTTTATTTTAGGTACAGAAAAAGCATTCTAAATATTTATTGCATGTTACGGAAAAATATATTTTTGGAAGTATAAAATAGATGTTGTTTTACATTGGAGATAAACTATTATTTTGCAACCGTTGAGTAGATATGTATTTAATATTAGGGAACTGAAGTTAATTTTTTAGTTAATTTAATTTCTTCTTTAGTTTAATTTAATAAGGTTTCCGTCCACAACAAGCACTTCGGTCGGCAGTATTCAGAAGTCAAAGCTTTGAAACCACATAGTCACGAACGCACGTCTGCTGACTACCAATCAACGGTGTCAAAACGTAATACCGCAGGACGAGATACACCCGAAAATTTACCCCTACATAACGACAACAGCTGACGCGTAATTTCGTAAATGGACTCTCACCCAGATTAAAGTTAGGCGCGCGCGCACGAGTGTCATTTGCATAAAGCACACGATCTCTTCAGCATCCTGTAGGTCATGCAAAACTGATGACTTTCTCCTAGATTAAACCTGGACCCACTTGCGTAAAGTTTCGCACCGCGAACGGCGGCTGAAACTTTTCGAGCACCTTGTAGGCGTCGTCCACGTGTTCCTGGCAATATGTCGGCGAAAAAGCCAATTCTCCTTGGCACGTGTAAGAGATCGAGAGTGCATTGGATATGTGCATGGGTATCCGTGTTTACATACGCGACCGGATTATCACGGGTCGCGAACTCGTTACCTCCGTCGACGCACCATCAGTTCCCCAAAGACGTCCTGTCGATACGTGCGATGCCGGAAATCCTGCTGAAAGACGAACTTTCTCGTCACATATCTAACGCCTACGCAGCATCCCTCACGGATTTTCGCCGTTCTGTTTCTGTTTCCGTTAGTTTCTGCAAAATTACGTCGCCTTGTAAACGCGCAAAATTGTTGCTTTTGGGTATCTGTTTTGTGAAATGTAAAATTTACGGTACTGGAGTAGTCATGCGAATCTTTGTTAAATTGATCGCGTTCGCGTGACGGTAGTTTGGAAGACGGGAAATTTGCGGTTATGCATTGTTAGCTTGTTAGCTTTGAACGGTTGAATTAGTTTTCGATGCACGAACGCTGGTCATGCTTATCTGGCGCCGTACGTTTTTAATGGACGAACGTTCGACGCGTTTATTTGAGTCATTTAACGCGGACACACCTTCGACGGCTTATTAGCGCTTAACTAGCGTGCGCCACTGTAGTGGTTTTGTGAATGGCGTAGTTTTCAACCTCACGTCAATACGGTGGCTTCGGTAATCGTCAGGTCTTTGAACGGTTCGCTACTATAGGGGCTTTCGTAAATGTCATTTTTTAATGGTACTCTACTACAGTGGTTTTTGTGAATGTCATCTTTCTGAATAGTTTGCCAGTGTAGTGACTTTCGTGAATGTTACGTTTGTTAATGGTGCCGTGCAATAATAGCTTCCGTAAATGTCATCTTTTTGAATGGTACACCACTACAGTGGCTTTCGTGAATGTCATATTCCTGAATGGTACGCCACGATAGTGGCTTTCGTGAATGTTATCTTTCTGAACGGTACGCCACTACAGTGCGTTTGGGTATCCGAAACCGAATCGGGTCAAGTCAAAGTTCCGAAAATGTCTAATTTTATGTGATGCTTTTTTATAATTTTTTAATGAGAGCCGATAATTTCACTTTCTCGACTAAAATGGATTTCCATTCTATAGCATAATCAAACTCGAACTCACAGATGTACAAACATTAGAATCTTTCGGAATCTCGACGTAATCCCAGGATTCTAGGACCCCGAAAATTTGGTTACCCGCACACTATTTCCTCGGGTACCCTAGTAACTGCATAGTGGGCATCACCAAACACAAATCGCCATGTTACATTTGTTACACGCCGTCCACCTCAAACGTCGCTGTGCAGTGAAACAGTAAGATCTTAACCCTTAGCGTTCCGGCACATTTTCGCAGCGGAACGAGTGAAACGGAGTTTTATTTTAAGTGAGAAGAGTTACACGTGCTATAAAAAAGGTCAAAAAATGGTTTAATCGTAACAGTGCAGAGACTGATCACGTTTTAACTACAGTTATCAATTGCCAACGCCGACGATACCGCAGCATTTTAAGCGCAATAATGTTAAAAATATTCGGCTCCGCCGCGGAGCCTACGGAGTGCTAAGGGTTAAACCCCTTGCTATATTTATCCGGAAAATCTTCCCACGAATCACATCGCGGCGAATTGGTCAACGTTAGAGTTCCTATCGCGCGGCGCGAAAACCATTTTGGCTAAAGTCATTCGACGCAGCCGATACGTCGGAGGACATTTAATCGATCGTGCTGAAAATGGCTCGAACGGCCCGCGAGATACAGAACGCAATCATCCCTTGACGAGGGGGTAGCCAGCGGTGGCGGGTCTATCGGCGTGCCGAAACATTCGAGGCACGCTCGGAGATTGAAGTTTCTCGGTGTAAACGCGAAATGGCGCGGAAAGTTATGAGAAAGAGAGGAGGAACGGGACGATAAGAATGGGGGAATCGAGAATGCTCGAAGATTATCGCCAGATTTCGCTCTCGTCAAACGGATTTTCCAACTACTTCCAGCGAGAATAAGGGTGCGTTTGAGCGAAAAGAGAATTTGCCGCGCGAAGAGACCCTTTTGGACGATAAAATACGTCGTTTCTTCTTAACACATTGGTCGTGTTTGGCCCGTTCCAGCATCAATACTGCAGCGCAGTTGTTCATATTAAACCTCGCAATAACATATTACGTTGTCAAAAACCTAATATGAAAAATTAAAATATCGCCCACACGTGCACAAAATATTTCAAGCTATTATTCCAATGTTAATTACGTTTACATAATTCTAAATTACTGTTTGTAAATTTTACGGATTCTTATTGAGATCGGCTGTATCGATTAGCTATTATCGTATAATTTGAAAGGTTAAAAATGGGGGAGTTGAGAATGCTTGGAGATTATGGCCAGATTTCTTCCCCGTCAAACGGATTTTCCAACTACTTCCAGAGAGAAAAAGGGTGCGTTCGGGTGAACGGGGAATTTGCCGCGCGAAGAGACACTTTTAAACGATAAAATACGGCGTTTCTTTTTATCACATTGAGCGTATTCGGCTGGTTTGGCATCAACGCCGGGAAAAGTTGTTCCGATTAGAAGCACTTCGTAATAATATATTCCATCGTCGTGCTATTGGTGCAGTAATACGAAAAATGAAAATACTATACATACGTGCACACATTATTTTGGGCGGCTATTTTAATATTAATTGTATTTATGCAATTATAAAGGTTGTGGCTTGCATTTTTATCATTGCTGCAATTGTCGTCCCAGATGCGATAAATGTTAAATCAACATGATCCTTAATGAGTAACGAACAAGTCTTCAGCGTGCTGCATATGTCGGAGCAAAACTGTACCTGCGTCTGACCATACCAGGTTGTTTTCTACTGATTTTTCCGCGACAGTTTGAGAAGTAATAGCCAACTGATCAAAACGAATTCGATTTATACCCATACGATGTCAAATCGTATACATGACGAAACTAAGAAAATAAGTGTGAAAGGAGCACAAACGTACATGTTAAACAATGTCTGGACGTTGGATTTATGGTAGGGAATTCGAAGTAATAAATGTCTCGGAAGTTCAAGGATAGCGAAAAAAGTTTAAACTCGGAAATTATGCCGGTAAAATGCACATTAATTTTTGTTGGTCGTTCTACATAATAGTTAAAATCCTGGGCTGTTAAGTATCTCATTAGCGATGGTCGGAAAAACCTTACATAATGACGGAACTAACGATGGTTGCGTTATCATTACTGTGTCTCCGCCGAGATATCCTGGGATTTCCGGTAACTCGAATATATCTTCAACCTTGGCGGAAAATTCAGATTAGTCAAAGTCCGGAGTTTACATCAGCGACGGCTTTGAACTTCCAACGTTTGACTTCCTTCGCCTGTTCACTTCCATACGTCTTTAATCTAATGAAAACTTAGTCAAAGCGGCCATCTCCTGCGAATCCAGTTTTAGCGCGAGCTTCGGCTAATTATTGTTCAGGCAAGTTTTGTTATTTTGATGAACTGAGCGTTGCTCATTTCGTTACCGTTTTCTCTCGCAGCGACAACCAAACACAAAGTGTCGACGTCATTATCGTTATAACTAATCAATTAGGCGTCGAAACTAACGTCCCGACAAGCGGCGTTGCATATACAGGGCGTTTGGTACAATTTAGGTTGAATGAAGCCAATGAATAAAGCGAAAATAATAGACGGACGACAAAATGGAAATGGCTAACCGCGCGCAAGATACATACATTCGCTGTTACGCGCGTTACATTAACGTATGTAATTATTAACGTGCATTTAAGCCCGTGCGGTGGCAATTACCACAGGGGAATGCGAGTATTGCGTGCGAATCATTGACGACAGGGGCTCGGTACAGAACGACTTCGAACTGTAACGGTAATGGAATCGTTGCATTTTCCATGTGGTGCGATAGTGGGCCAAAGATGCTACTTAACTAGTTTGAAACTTAACACTGAAGAAAATGTCGTTTTGTCTCTGTCTATTTTTGCTAATTCTGTCATTTTTACATTCTTGTTCCAATTATGCCTATGGACACTGCGTATGTGTATGTTTTCTACATATTCGTATATGTATAGATATATGAGCCGCTCATTTGTATTGTCGATGTTTATATTTATATTATTATGTATTATATGTAGGTATATTATCTGTCTAAATACACATATGTGCCAGCATGCTTGAAGATGTTAACATCGTAAGATAAAAAACATTAATTTTACCTTAAGTATTATATTAATAATCAAGAATCAATAAAGTGCTGTGAAGTTAAAATGAAAATAATAATTGTAAGTGATGTTAATTGCTTCGACCTGCGAACAGCTCATGTGTGCATATGTACACGCGTGATGTAAAATAACGTGAGTACATACTTATCATTTTCCGCTAATGGACGCAGGTTAAATGATTATTATTGCTACTGCTCTTGATAGGTTTCATTGCACGATTTTATGTTGCGATCCAAATTCCAATGATAGCCGCGTATTTTGCGAAAGCATTTTGAATGCTATATAATGGTTACGTGACGTTATCGGAAGTTTCATTTATAAAATACTGAAAGCTTCGCATGCTGAGATTCCTTTAGCGTCATTTCTTTAGGACTATCCCCTTTTCAAGGAGATAGGCTCGTCCGTTCTTGGATGTCACAACTTTAATCCCTCTTAACGTCACCCTTTTCTTCGTTGCATGAAATGAAATAATATTGTGCTAAATTTCAACGCGATAAAGGCGACTTAAATATTTTCCTGCGTTGTGTTAATTAATCTCGGCCTGCAGGAGGAACGATTCAATAAGTTTTTACAACTAGAGACGTATTTAATGTTCCAAAACAATAGAAATTCGATATTCAACTGTAGCATTTTCTATAAAAACATATTTTCCGAGGTAGGATATCTGACATCTCTACATTCACCGCATAAAGCTGCATTCTCATCATAGGATCTTATTTTTAGGTTTCATTTACGTACACTCAGATCCTCGAGATTGATGCACGTCGTGTAATTGCTCCATACTTGATGGGATTCTGGATGTCGAAACCACGAGCCGTTCAATTCGCAGTACTTGTGTGCCTTCACTGTAACATAGAACAAACAATGTCGTCATTGCATCGTCTTCACCCTTACGTTTTGCAGGCAAGTCATTAACGCTTTGCGGTCGTATGTTGGGTGTAGCCTGCCAGTGCCAGTGTACACAGCCACATAATTTAGAATCTACAAAATCCTGTGATAATAAGGCGCGGACCGCTTCAAAATATAAAAGTGTCGCAGACCGCAAAGGTTTAATAGTTACACATTTCGGCGTCTCTCGTTGAAAATTCGAAGTATGTCTGTGCACTATATATGATCATTACCCTCGCCTAGGGCATTAATGATAATTATGATTGTATAGTTTTTCTCTATGAATTATTTTATACACCCTTCCATGTTATAAGAATCGCTTGATTTATACAGTGCAATAATTCGCGTTTATGCTCGCCATCCGCACATAACTCTTACAGAAATGTTCAAACACATAGCCATAAATATTGCCGCGCAAAGATACGAGTTTTGCACAATGACGTGAGTGACTTGAAGACCCAGGTATCGATCGCACATTATAGCACAGTAATGTCCAATCTTTCAGCACAGTTTAGAATTCCAAGGCACGCACGCCATTTGTACCAATTTCGACGGAAAACTGATGAGATTCGATAAAATGAATGTTTGCCTACCCATTCTAGGGGGTGCCAATCATATTTAACACTTTGACTGCCATGATAGTCACTGGTGACCGACGCAAGAGGTTTTATTGAAGATCCAAAATATTCGCAATGGGTAGCAATTATTATTTTATAAATTCAGTTGGTATTAGAATAGTGATGCAATCTTTTGGTTTCCAATATCTACATATTATTTACATTTTGCATAATTCAGTCGAACGCTGTAGTATTTCATAGCATCGCCGTTCTAATATAGTAAAATACGCTCGGCGGTCAACGTGTTAACAATGTATTCAATGTTTTGTTTTGTTACATTCTACCAACCTCCAAACGATAATTTGACAAACTGAATAGTTTCCTGACCATTAATTTGACGAGTGCTATCAGTGTTTTGTCTAATAAACACACATCAATCGTAGGTGTATTTATCGCGTAAACACAGAACAGCACACATCGTCTACAATAAATGTCTGACAGCAAAGTTCACCATAAATTTCACCGTTTCAGTCCTGTCTACGCGTGAGCTTAGCATCCGGCCAAACATTCGCGGAAACGAGCACACGGAAGTTGGCGAGCGTGCTGAATCTTTTAAGTCGGCATCTCAATTTTCTCGCGCAAATTCCCGCATGAAGAAGAGTCGTGCGTCCTCGTCTGTGTCGGTCCACTTACGCGTCCCTCTCGTTTCGCCGAACACAGGGGAACTGCCTGAAGAGTCGCCCTTGCGCAGGACCGTAAAGCAAGTCCCCGCAAACGAACTACCCGAAGGAAATTCCTGCCGAGGGATTTTATCTGGCCACTGGGCTTCTAGTATTGCGCGATTCTTAAGTATCAGTCACCCTGGCAAAGGAGCTCGGGATCTTGCCGGACGAAAATTAGATCTTTCTTGACGTCAGACCTAGGTCTAATTGGGAGCGGAGATGTTTGTGATAAGAGAAGTCTGCGTGTTTCGCGATGCGTATGGGGGACATCTTAAAATTTCGGGAACAAAGTCAACATGTTTTGTGCCAGTCTGAAATCTTGCAAGTTTCTGTTCATGTCTTCATTCTTTTATTGATTATAAACTGAAGTTCTTTTTATGGGTTTTTAGCTTCCTTATTAAATACAATAAAGAACGAGCTTCAGTTTATAGTCGGAACCGAAATTAACGGAAAGTTCCGAGAAAACAAATGAAACAACGCTGTTGAAACGTCGTAATTAAGAGAACGTTATTTTATTGATCCCAATTCGCTGAGAAGAACAACAACATGTTTATATTCAGTACGTTCGTGTTAATTCAATTTTTTTTCATTGTTACCACATTGCTAATAAATGTACTGCTAACAAATAATATGCAAATCGGTGTTCTGAAGGTGCAATTTCCGCAGCAACGTCAATTAACGTTCTTCCACCCGCTGTGCCTTCTTCCCATCAACTTTACATTTCAGCCCATTTTCCTCGTGTTCTTTTGTCCTAACAGACGCTTTATTCTATCATCCGCCGTATTCGCCACTATTCTTGCGTCCGACCCAATAATCCTCATAATCTCTTACTGAACCGCGTCCATTACGAAGTGCCATTTTAATTTCATTACAGCTCATCAGCGCAGCATCAACTTTTTGCCACCCCGTTTCCGTTCCGACCGTTGAACGTCTTCCTGTACTACCCCATATCCTTATCTTTATGGCTCCGCCCGTTCGCTCATTCGCGTTACTTTAAACATGACACCGTAACTTCCACTTTCTTTTCAGCGGAACTTCGAATACGTAGAAAGAGTTGGCTGGCCGCACGGACACGCGATCGTAAAGTGTCTGAACGGGCAAAAGGCTTTAGTTCCCCGATGGACCGGTCTACCGTGAAACCTTACAAGCCGATAACACCTGCCCTAAGCGAGAACGAATGGCCGGCTGCATAAGACCGTATAAATACCGCATAAATCGGCCGCCGCCGTTAACCATCCCAGCACCTTAACGTTTCTTCCTACGTTGCGTCCGGCTAATTCGCGTGTTCGCCATTTCGAAGGCACGATTGTGGTACTTTGTTAGACCTACGGGTCGAAGGGGTTGAAGACGTTTTCCTGCAGATGCGCGGAAGATTAGTTTACGATGTTTATTAGATTCTAAATGTAATATCGATGTTATGTGATAGTGATATGATATAGATGATATTGATGACATATGTTAGTCATGCCAATACGTGGATATGTAGATGTCGGTACCATGAATTAATGCACCAATTTATATAGCAATCGGTAGTGTACTGGAGTGCATTCATTGTTTTCTATGTGTTCGCATTCATTTATATATTTATATTTTCTAATTCTAATTCTCCTCTTCTTTGCCTCTAGATTTTCCACCCTTTCTTTCTCTCTTCATCTCGCATCCGTGTTCCCGTTTTTCTTTCTGCTTTACTTCATTCACTCGCGCTGGCAATATTACCCCTATTTTTTTCTGGATTTCTTTGTCTCATCACATTGAAATTGTGTCGTCTGTCAAGAAATCTATATAAATATCCTTACTTTTTGTTACAGCTTTACTGCACCAACCACCATTTTTAAACGATCAACTGGTCAATTAAAATATACGTTTTTCATGTCCCCTGAAAATATGTTTTTACTCGGCCATTTGATCGAAGTCGTTGGATGTTAGTTACAAATAATTTGTATTAATTTTATCTTATTTTCAACCTTCTAAATAATTTAGTTTCGTTCCGATTTTCACTGACAGTCTTCGCCAAGAATAGAATCTTGCCTACATTTGTATATTACGTATGTGTGAAGGATACTATTTTGTGTATGTGTTGTAGATGTTGCAAGGACGGGCGATAAAAGTTTGATGTTTGTGTGTTCGTAGGTTTGATGATGGGTCAGAAGATGGGCGCAGAGTTTATCGATTCTGATTGTCCTGCAAGTAGCACTCTGGCTATTGGGTGTATTAATACACGAGGAGTGTGATTGCTACTGCTTCCACATCGAGCCTTGCTGTAAGGAGCACAACCAGTGTTACCGCATTGACTGCAACTATCGGAGTATTAGTACAATGGCTGCCATTACTGCGTCCATTACAACTACTGCTGTGCCAGTACTGTGAGAGCTGTTAATTGCTACAATTATTTCTGCAGCGTCTTTTACCACCAGTGCATCCGCTGCTACTGCAAACGTTGCCCAGCATTGTTACCCCAACTGCTGCTATATTGTCAGCACCATTATTACCTCTTCTACTACTTTTACTATGTGGAGATGAAGTGCGTTGTGAAGTGAAATATTTGTGATCGCAAGTGTGCAATAATTATACTCGCATCGGATACAATATTCAATGCATAGATAACTGAATACATTATTACCTTAGTAAAATAGACCGTTGCGATATGTTTAATTGGATTCAAAAATAGTTAAGATAGAATAGAGCTATAATAATAATCGCATTAGTCAATCGCGCGACATATTTGAAGTACTGGCTATACAATGTATGTGTCGACTATGTATTCGAAGATCTGACAATATAAGGTGAAAACTTAAATAAGCGTTCTTTATTTAAACCTGTTCTCAGCCGATCCTCGATCCCCCGTCTCAAAACTTTTCTAAAAAACCATTAAGCTTCCCCATTACGCTCCTCTCTAAACTAACACCGTGGGAGCCAGTCCAGATGCAAATCCACATCGAATTTCCACATTAACGGAAGGTTCTAGCCTACACTAAATCGAAGCACCAGGTGCAGGCGAGAATCCACGACGTGTTTGGTTCCTGTTGCTCAAAGGTTGTGGACATAGACAGGAACTTAATTTGAAATTTAGCATATGCGAATGTTATATTGAGCGTTTAATCAAATATGGGAATATCTTTTTTTTAGCGGCATATATCGGGCACGGATAGTCAAAACTAATGAATAAAAATTATCATTCCTCGTGTCCACGATGGGCGGCTAGAAGTTGGGACTTCTAACTATGAATTAATTTTTTGCTAATGTGCACTCTATTAACTGATTAGGCAACGCGCACATAAGATATACTTGTAATTGTTAAGATACGCCAAATTAGGTATTTATCGCATACACTGTTAATTATGATTGTAGTATGTGGGAGATCAAAAAAATTGACAAACATATTCGTGATCGTTATGTGATTTGGTAAAACCACCATAACTGTATGTAATGCAACTATCAATAGGTATGCCAAACAATTCGCAGTTACATCGCAAGTGAGCAAAGGTGGTCGGAAAATCCTGCGGGTGAGCTTAAATCCGCCCGTTCGACCCATTTCCCCAGAAGATACAGAGTCATGGCTTGAACTTAAACGAGAACGCTCTCGCGGGTGTTATTGACTTTTTACGGGTGCGTTCTGCGTTTTTTTTTACAATTGCAGGCTGGAAGTATACGAGTATACGAGCGCAGGGCACTTGGTCAATGATTTTCTGTTGCCCATTGAGACTAGCCAGATATACACTCAGTCAGAGCGAATAACATGAAAGGACAGATACTTTGCGGTGTATTACAAAGCACCAGAGGTAACATGGCGAATGCATGTACATAAAATGACAATTTCGTTAGAAACTACCAGACACATTCGTTGCAGTACAAAAAAGTGCGTTGTTACGAAATGCACAGTACTTATATTCCGGTAATATCACGTGGTCAGTAAGAATGACATGAACGGAAAATTAATGGGATCAGTCAATTTGAAGGATACTGGACACCATGAACGAAGTTACAAGAAAGTTTTACTATTAATTTCTAGCGACATTTGCTGAAATTTATTAACGTATGATTACGAATATATATCCAAATTAATTTCCATCGCAGGTTTCTAATTCTAAACTCTGTTTGTCGTATACTTATTTCTGTGGGTATCCATCAATTTGGTAGGTTTGGAGATTCGAAGACCAAAGTTGCAGAAACTTTTACTATTATGTTCTGGCGAATTTTGCTGACGTATATTAATGGAATACGAATATACATATAAATTCATTTCCTTCTCAGGCTTCAAATTTTGAAATTCTATATGCCGTGTACTTATCGCTCTGAGTACCCGTAAATTTGATGACATTCGAATTCCACAAGCAAATTTATAGAAACGCTTACTATTATTTTCCAGCGACCTTTACTGACGTTTTTTAATAAAAATATGTCATTTGTCATCATTGCCATTTTTAAAGTAATTATGTCGCCAATTTGGATGCTTGTCGAATTGGCGGGTCCCATATATTCACCGTTAAAACCGTGCATTACTGAATACCTGTATACCTTGATGTTGCACCATTACTTAACGACCGACAAACATGAACATAAAAGACCGGAAACAAACTGTACCGCTAACAAGTACTTTTCTATTGTTTTTAGAACGTCGTAAATATGCAACCAGGACGTTATCAGTCCGCTGATAGTAGGTTGACGATCAACTGGTAAGCGGGGAATACGATTTGACTAACGTTTGTAGGACGATCGTCCGCCAATCGACTGCGAAACGTCAACAGTCGTTAGGCCGTGCCGAACTATGGACCAAGGCAAAGCCGTGACAAACGTTTCTGGAAGGGGGCTTCAAACGAAATGGAGAAGCGCCGCATTCGTCCTAAATTGCGAGTGGAACGTTTCGAACGGCACTTGGGTCATTCAGGAAGTATCTGGATCCGATTGAATTTCCGCTCCTGCGATTGGGAATGCCTCTCAAAAACGTGAGAAATGTTGCTTTCACATTTCTGAACTTTCAAAATGTCAGTGAGGTTGACGCGTTACAATGCGGTGCTGCGTGAAGTGCAGAGTGCAAAAGGTGCGCGTGGATGGTTTTGTGTTAGAATGGCATCGCTGAGTCTTTTATGCAGCGATAGTAAATAAGTGATCCCAGTGATGAATTATAACTTAAAAAATATAAATTATTAATATACTGATAGCAATAATAAATGATCGACACTTAAATTTTAACCAAAAATTTGAATAATATCTGCAAGTTATAAATATATTTATACATATTTATAAATATACTGATAGCAAAAGTAAATTATGTAATAACAATGAGAATATATGTACACAATTAAAATATGCGTACGCTGCCCATAAATGAATATAGACGTGAACCATGCGAAATGTAGGAGATCAGACATGAACGTAGGTTAACACGTAAGACGTTGCACATCGATGCAATGTGTAATATAAATAACTGAAATGGGCACGTTTTACAAAACAACAAGAATTTCAATTTTTGCGAATGTGAATATTTATCCTGGAAGTTATCTCCGTACTGTGTTGTGCATATAGTTAGCATTCTAAAAACTTTCAAGCACTTCGAAACGTGCAGACTTAAATATTGGAGCTGCTGAATCCCTAGGAATCGGTAAATCCTCGAATTGAAGCAGCTCTGTTACTTGTCGGATCTGGGTCTTTTTATCACACAGGTCAAACGTTCACTGGGAGGCGTGGCAGATTATTCACGGTATTTCTATGACTTCGTAGCGATTGTGTCTTCACATCTGCTCTTGGAAGAATTTTTAATGACGTTTTTTAATGAAAATGTGCGAACACGCATTCAAATTAATTTTCTCCAAGTTCATAACGTTGAACTTCAGTATCCCTTTTTAATTAGAACGTTAAAATAACAACGCCACTTGAATATCATAAAAACCATAAATTGAGAATAGAGTTCTTCACATCTGCCCGCCATAGAAACCCCATTTGCTTTCATTTCACAGTCCCTTGTTACGCGCCTTTGCACTTCGTTGCATTTCGTTGCGTTTCGTCGAATTTCGTTTCATTTCTTTGATAGAAAATGTTTCGCGTTGATCGGTTGCCGATGGCACGTTCTCTGGCGTAGCTGACGACGTTTCGGAAAAGTGAAAAATCTTGCATTTCAATGCCCATTCACCGTGTTGCGCCCTTTCGTTACTGGGTCTCGCGAAAAATTGCTGACGCGCGACACGGAACCTGCGAATATGTTTGGTTTTTTTTACGGGACATTTTGCAGGGTCTCGCGAACGTGTAGATTGCTTTGCTGAAGTCAACAGCACAGCAATTTCAACTTCCAACTACCAACAGCGATATAATCTGTGAGAATGCCGGAAGCTAACGGTTATACGCGTGTAGGTGTTGAAGATGTGTAAACATTTGAACAACTTCTGCATGTTCATGGTAAAAACACAAACATATATACCACGCAATAATTATATGTACTGCGAAATAATTATAATGTAGTAAAAATTATTATGAGATTTTGCTTTTATCGACCAATAAATTAAATAAATGCAAATTGTTATTGTGGCGTGAATCGCTGATAATGCATATTGGTGTTGAGAAAATACATAAATTCAATAACTTCAGTATGCTAATGGTAAAAGCACAAGCTGATATTTTATTTTTTAGCATTTGTCTGATTAAATGAAAGCGAAACTTCATTATTGGTAATATATATACTTTACCGAAATATCGTATTCACATATAACTTTGTATTGAATCGTACAACTGACACATCACAATGATACGTATAATACCCACCGATGCCGCGAAAATAAAAACGGTCACCGCGCAAGCAAAGAACCAACGCAATCCTCCACTCCTCTCTAAACAAGAACGATAAAAGTCTAAGATCGGCGTAACGACGTTAAACTTTTTCGATTACCCCCGGACCTCGGAAAACAAGAATGTGCAAACACTCCGTCAACGCTTCCGTTGTCGATTCTCACTATCACATCGATCGAACGGAATGCGAGGAACGAAACGAGTCTGCGTTTGCTTTCCCATCAGCTTTAACTCCTCGCATAGCTCCAGCGTTCGATTATTAAACCCAGCGCTTCTCTATTTTCCTTATTATCGACGCGCAGTCTCTTACCATGGCGTGGCTTTGGTCGGATGAGTCGAGAATGCCAGCGGAATTTCCATTCTGTTTGGAGAAATTCGTGCCCCGGAACGACTTTTGAGTGTCGGACCCGATTCCAATATCGACGAAGATGCGCGAAAAACGCATGATAGGTATTCGCGGAATCGAACGCGCGGATTGTTCCTAATGTTTGCCTGCGTCCGTGATGAATACTGCTGAATATTAGAAGTGTGTGGGTACCCGAGCTGCGGTTCGGATTGGGATCCCGAAAAATCGTAAAATTTGGGTATTCAAAGCTGAGTCGGGTCGAGTTGGGATCGATTGGGGTCCCGAAAGTTCGTAAAACTCGGGTATTTGATTTTGATTCGAGAGTGAGTCAGGTTAGGTCAGGATTCCGAAAGTTTTCAAGCTCACACGATGCTTTTTCATGATTTTTTAATCGGGTTTCAAACTTTCATTTTCCTGGTTCACAAGAGGCTTTCTAGAGGTGTGGGGACACCTGAAATGATGGATATCCAAGTCTCGGGTCAGGTCAGATTGGGATCCCGAAAGTTATACCCAAGAGTGCAAAAATCTCTTCTAACCCAAACGATTAAAGTAAGAAATCCGACTGACAAATCATGAAAAAGCATTATATGAGGTTACAAACTTTCAAGATTCTGATTTGACCCAGCTCAGTTTCTGCTGATCTGCACAACGTGTATATCTGTATTTATTGAGGTGATTCCTCTGTAAAAGGTACGGAATTCCAAAGGTCTGCTTTGTCTGGGCTCAATGCTTAGGGGTGCACGATAACAATCCGTGAAAAGAAAGAAAGAAAATATAGAAAACTCTCGGGGATATTGCAACGCGTAACAAGTTCCATCCTTCGGAATGGCGCCATGAAAAATGGCCGCAGCCGCGGCTTGCAACTTCGTTGCTTCACGCTTCGGGCGACAGCAGCGTCGAGAGCGGGCAACGATGATATTTCGGCCCTGAACTAATGTCCAACAATCCACGTTGACCATTCCGCGCACACGCATGCACGCCGGCGGCGTAGCATTGCGCAAATACGGCAGTTACGTTAATACGCCGGCAGACGTATCAGTTTGTTTCGCCAAATGTTGGAGCTTCCGCGTTATGCGCTCTTGTTGCACGGTAAAAGCCAATCGCGGTAAGCCCGCAGTGCCCGCAATTCAGCACGTACAGCGACTGCTGGCATTGGGTATTTGCGGATCCCTGCGCTTATACGCGTTATGTGCACTTCCATGTACGTCTGAGAGGGAAGTTGCTAGACATTTACATGTACCGCTGCCCGCAGACGTCGATTCGGTATTGAGACACTCCGAAATGCGAGGTGTCGGTCAACCGAGCTGCTTAGCGGAGTTCAAGATTGGGGTTCAACCTTTTGTGAGCACCCGAATTCTGAGCTAACATTTCGCAGCGCTCTAGGATCTAAGAGGAGCGGAAGCTTAAACCACGGAATCCACGTATTAAAGTAGCCGCCGGTGGAGAGACGAAACATTTAGACGCCGGTGCATGCAAAT
Organism: Cryptocheilus praepositus; assembly: GCA_033815515.1. Taxonomy (NCBI): domain Eukaryota; kingdom Metazoa; phylum Arthropoda; class Insecta; order Hymenoptera; family Pompilidae; genus Cryptocheilus; species Cryptocheilus praepositus. The sequence goes on along the minus strand of JAWWQZ010000256.1, from coordinate 4,492,139 downwards.
ATCAATGAGCATACGCAAATGCGGTGGAGGTAATGGCGGGTGGGTAAATTGCGAGACTATCGGTGGGAATTTAGAGTAGCGATTAAAGCGCAATGCGGAGGTTTGAATCGACAATCGAGCAGGCCAATGCGATTAAGGACATTTTCAGATCTTTTTTAAATTTTGTACCGGTGCAATCGGTTGGTGCTTTATGCAGGGTTCGATGGGAAAATCTGGCGGTTTTGATATTTTAGTGTGTGATATAAAGAAAATATTTTTGTATTAAATGTCTTTGTGTATCTATATCTAATATCTATGTGTACGGCATTATAGTGTTCAATCTTGAATATTTAATTCTTAGTACAATTTGATACGAAACAATTTTTTTTTATTATATTACAAACTTGTACTTTCATTTCGGAAAGCGTCAAATTTCTCTGCTGAAACGCAAATAAATTTTATTTAGTATCAAATTACCACCTCGTACTGTGTTTCCACAAACCGGCAGATTTCCCTGCCAAAACCAGATTATCCAATATTGAGTGTTGCAATTTAAAAGGCTGAGTAAATAAATTGGGCTGTAATTTAAAAAATCGTCAGACTTTATTGCTGAAACAAAAATAAAGTTTGTATCGAATCAAACTGCAATCTTGTACCATACTTTAACAACCTAAAATTTCCCTACCGGAACCTGTACTTCTAATAAATTGACAACTTTTCGTTTTGTCGAAATAATCGGTTTGGCAGATGTCGTTTCCAATTGTTCGTTTCGAAATACGCATTTGAAGCTTTTGGGTCGTGTTTTTACGCAGATTTCGGTGATTCCTGCACAGTTGGATTATTCCAGCACCCGGTATGGCGGAATATGGAGACGCGACATCGTAATCCGATCGTTCTTACCCGACGGGAACGCGGTTTAACGCGAACATCGAGCTTAAGCCGCCTAGTTTGAACGGCAGCAAGAGTCGTTTAACGTCAGAACTCGACGTGCAGATATGTCGGTTGCGTGTTAATCGGCCGATAATCGATTTCCATCCAGAAGTTTACGCCGGAGGATAATTCCTGGATAATCCTGACAAGTCGTCAAGCGTTTAGTCGTTCGGAAGGCGAACGTCAGCACTTTCGACGCACGGCTTAATTGCGAAAGGCGAGAATGTCGGGGGACTGAACGCATGCAACTTAGGATGCTGGAAAAAAGTATTACCATCGTAAAAGTGATCTTATAGTACTAATTTCGCTCGAGTTACGGTGAAAGAAGTTGCTACCACCTTTTAGCCATGTAATATTTTTCAAATCAATTTTGAGAGAAGCGTGCTTTAGATAATTGGTATTTTACGTCACAAGTTATAAATTTCAATGTGCTATTATTCAGGGTTTTCAAGTAGTTTATGTATAAAGTTAAAAATGAGGCATTTTACTGACGATATCGTATTATCGAAGTTAGTTTTTTTTGTATGATAAGCTTGGAAATAATTACAACGATGTAATTGAATTTCACAGTATTTCCGGCCGTAACAAGTTTCTCGATGAATTTTGAAGCAAAGTTTAAGCGTTGCACTCGTATCTTATCGCTCTCACAAATATGCAGTTCCAACGTCGATTGTCCCGAAACAACCCAAGAAATTTCAAACATATTCAATTATTCTATTTCAAGCGATATGTGACATAGAATATCTGAACAGGAACTCATATAATTTAATATCGGTTTTTCTTTAACCTCGCGAAATTTATAAGACTATATCCACCTAATTTAGGACACAACTATAAAATAATTAAATGGCCCCGTCACAATGATTCGATCGTCGACATAATAACAAATAGTACAATAGTAAATAAGAACTTATTAAAATATATCGACATCGTAGAACCTCATGACACAGCATTAATTATAATATCACGTCACTCTAATTCTCGTTGCCAGTGTTCGCAAGGTGCTAAGAAGATCAATCGGTCTCGCTGGAAATCGATACGCTGGTGGAAACATTTTGTGCGACCGTTAAGCCGGCCTAAACACGCGAGTACCAGAGATTAATCTCAAAAAAGTGGAGATTAAGAGTGTAAAGGACTTAGGGGTGCCCGTTGAGTTGCCAGCCCGTGTTATCGCCGGCGAAATAATTTAATCTGCCGAAAGTCCCACGCTGTCCACTCTGTATAAACTCGGGCCATCGCTGCGGGAGTGCTCGTTTAAGCGCTTCATGTAAATTCGCGAGTACATACGGACGGACGATGCTCGCAAAGTTTATTGGCATCGGAAATACGGAATAAACCGATGTCAGGCGTGTTGCGTTAGAGGAGTGTGTTTGTCTCTCAGTGTTGTTTCGCGAATTCACTTGCTGTATATAAAACTAGCGCGTTCACGTATGCACGTGACATTTAGTGGCAAGCTTGCGGTAAATAATTGCTTCGCGACTCTTGTATGAATAGCGCGATTTAGATATACGGGTTCGTATTAAAACATGTAAATGCTGATTGCCTCGTGCAAATTAAGTCTTTGCACTCGACGGTCCCCTCCGATGGCCGCGAGGAGATGGTAATTTATTACTGAGGAGAAGGAAGGCAAATTAAAACTTGTTCGAATATTTGCTTCCGTATGTAACGGCAATGGAAAGAAATGCAAACCTTCTGCTTTATTTAAAGTTAATAACATTTATTGAAAGTGTCAATTTCAGCAATTGCGAGGAGACATGTCTACAACATATTCAGACAATCGGTTGACCGACAAATTAGATATTATTTGTACGTTTCTTTAGATTTTAACTATTTTACCGGCAAGAAAATAAAAATTTATCGATAAATTATTCACTATAGAATTCTTGGGATGACTACATGGAAATAACTGCTACCAACATATCGATGGCTCGGCATTAATGACCCTGCGCAGCAACGACTTGGCCAAAACGAATTTTTTCTTGCCCAAGCCGTATATAAAGCTAAGCGCAGTAACGGAATTAGATTCGCTCCGTTTGTCGCGGAACTGGCACAGTAACGGAGTTACGACTTTAGAATGAGCCTTTTTAAGAACCGCTCGTCGATCGATGCACTGCGTACTTTGACTTCGACTTCGCCGACGACCTTTAAAAGTCGCCGCCACTTCGATATTCGGTTCGCACCGGCGCCCTTTTGTTGCGGTAACGCGGTGAATCGATGAAGGCTTTTTGCCAGGAAACGAGAAAATCGCCGGTGCCAACCCAACGATACAAGCGAACGAGTGGATGGGAGGATCCTATGTAACATCGACCAAAATCTCTTAAAACCGCTTTGCTTCAATTTTTGCATACACGCAGTTATGTATAAAAGGGATGTGTCGTACGCGTACGATCGCGTAATAAACTTTGCAACTACATGGTAGCCCTTCGCGCCAAATAAATCTGCGGAGTCGATTGTTGGGTGTAAACTAACGCCACCATTTATTTTTTTCCTCAAAATGGGGCGTCTATTAATTTTAAATAATTGTACGTGTATTTAAGAAAACACTTATTTTTCATAGTTTTTAATTAATAATGAAAACAAGAGAGACAAACGCGTGAAAATTAATCATTTATGCGGTTTTATATTTTTTTGAAGAACAAATTTATTTTAATGTGTTTGGTGTTAGTTTCACAGAGGTATTAGGTGAGCATTCACTTATTGTAACCAATATGTGATTACAATTAATGGGTTGTGTGATAATATGACTATTAACCCATTTGTGTCACAGCTTTAGATATCCACCAGCGTAAAGAATTCGAGTCCAAATGACAGTGTGCCCCTATCATTGCCTATTATGAGAAGTGAACGTTATAGACCACTTGTTATTCCGCGCTTGGTGATAATTGACAATTATGATATACTGACTATTCTGCTGCCGGACGCAAATGGGTTGATGCAGTATTGTTGAATATTATGTAAGCTTTATTTGGTAGCGATTTGGTAACTAGCGAAAATTCCTCGGGGTCTTTGTCGATTTCCCATAGGGTCCTTTTTATAAAGAGGAACGGCGTGGTTTGCTCCTTTTGTTTAGACGTCGATGATAACCCGTCTATACCTTCGGCAACGCCTTGAATATGCAAGCCAGGCGCCAGGAAGACGTTCTCAAAGGTCGCCAGCTATGTCGACATATTTCACGCCGACGGGATGTGGGAGGAAGTTGTCGGGTACGTGTGGATGTGCCCTAGTCAGAGGGCCGAGTTTATGAAGTCAGCTATTTCGCAGAATTTCTGATACGCGCAGACGATGTTCCGAACAATTGCAAGTTTAAAAATTGTCAGTCACCAAGATCGGGGCGAGTGAAAGCGGTGTATTTATGCATTGACTATTGGACGCTCGGAAATTTTGGATGAAACTTGAAAACTGCGGATTGGAACGCGCAGTGTGTTTTTTTTTCTTTTGCTGAAGACGCGCGATGGAATTTTGCGTTTGAGAAACGTCGCAGTTAGTGATACCGGTATCAGTGAAAACGCATAGTCAATTTATGCCGTACACGTTGGACACTCGGTGAATTATGTATGAAGTTTGAAATCTCTAGAGTACAATGTATGCGGTGTATGTTTTGCGCATGGGTTTAGTCAATATTCCTTGGAACTTCATATTCGACGCATGTTATGGTTAACGATGCTGCTAGGGTTAAGGATTCGATGGAGTATGCATATTCTATAGATATCGTAGGCTATTAGCTGTCCATAGGATTTCAAGCTTACCGAATATTCGAAAGCGGTGTATACTTTACCAAAGACACACACAGTAACTTCCGTCGTTCGAGAGTAACAAATCATTCACGAGTGACCACATTAATTTCCGTTGAGTGTTCCCAGCTTTTCATATCAAAGTCCAAAGAAAAATCGGAATGTGACCCATTCGCAACTCGACCCCATATTGGTACCATGAAACGTTGACGGTCCGTAAAATTAAATTTGGTGCAGTGAATAATATCAGCGTCAGGCACGACGTGAAACGCAGGCTTGCCATTGTTCACTTCATATGCGGAATCCTTCTGTCTCCCAATTGTGGCGCCACGTTCTTGCTTTATCGCGAGTACCATGCGTGGCGAAGCAGATTTCTAAAATTGCCTTCTTAATTCGATGTCATACAACAAATTTGTAGGGTACACTATAATAGGTATAGGAGTTTCTAGGTCTGTTTCTACATAATTCCTTTTTGCTACATATGTACATGTGAATTGATTTTTACATGATAAGGCATACCGTGTTACAAGTGACTGTCCGATGCACAAACACATGTCAAATAAAACACTGGCATATTGCGGTTTTGCACTTTAATATAATACATTTTACGAAAGAAAATTGTCCTGAATTGCGTATGCAAAAATGTGTTTGTACTTGCTTGTGATCAATAACGGATAACTGTCTGCTAATTAGTACAATTACCATACGTGATTACGGCTAATTAAAAAACAAACAGCTGCGCTGCAAGGTACTAAAAAAAGATGGTATTAAATGTCCGTATATCGTACGCGTGATTTTCATGAAATTTTCGCTGAAATAATTATCGTGTGTTCTTGCAACCGTGCTAAAGTAATTAGCGCCCAAAAAACGTGTCAAAGTAAATAAACCGCGTAAAACAATTAATGTAAAATTTAATCGCGCAACGAAATGCCGTGTGAAAAGACAGTCATAAATTTTCTCCGCCCCCCTCGGCTCCCGTTCGTGACAAGACTGACGTCAATCGAAATTCGCGCGAAGCCCACCTCTCATCCGCATTTTCTCCCGATATTTTTCCGACCTTCCCGATGAAATTATCTTTAATGCGATTTCTCCACTCGCAGCGCTGATAATAGCACAACGCAGTGGGTTTCTTAATTGAGGAGGGACCGCGCAATAAAATGGACGCGTACGTTCGATGCGGAAGTTCGGCGAAAACTGAACGCGCTCCTCGCATATCGCGTTACTCGGGGAAAAGCGAATGCAAGAGGTAAAGACAGATTGCAAGGGAAGTTTTCAGAGCGAATTCTCAAATTTCCAAGCATCGACCGCGGACGTTCGTTCCCGTTTATATCCCTTATCGCGTTTGCATGGGTATCGTTCATGCTTTCCGAACTGCATTCGTGTGCAATCTTCCGCGCTGCACGTCCGACGACTGGCAGCCTGCATTTTCTGCGCCGGGTAGAGTCACGGGGTGGTTGAGCTGCAGGTCTTCTTGCACCGATAGAAAGCCAGTGACGAATCGAACACATCTTTCCACGCTGCCGGCGAGTTAGTCAGTGTCGCGCATAGTTGAATTGCATTCGATGAAACTGAAGCCCGCTTTATGCTGAGGGTTCGGCTTTATTAAAATAAATCTTTGTTCTGGATGTTGTGAAATCTCTACAAGGACTTCCAATGCGACGGTGGTGGTATTTTTAGAAGCAAAATTGGAATTTATTTTTAGATATACAATTGAAATTGTAAGAATACCGGCTCTGTGATCAGATCGGGAGTGCACCGAAATTAGACAACAAAATTTTTGGGGTTTCCTCTGTAGGAGCTGCGGCGTGTTTCTATTATCTAATTCCGGTGCACTCTCAATTCGCTGGTGGTGGTATCTTTACCAATGAAATTGGGATTGTTCAAATAACGTCACTGTGGTCGAATTGGGAGTGCACCGAAATTAGATAACAAACTTCAAGGATTTTCTCTTCAGCAGCTGAAGTGTGTCTCTATTGCCTAATTTCGGTGCATACCCAATTCGATGGTGATGACATTTCTTCAAATAAATGAAAAATTGAAGAACTACCACTACTACGATCGAATTGGAAGTGCTCTGAAATGATTCCTTGCTCTATATTTCAAAACCTCAAGAGTTTCATCTAGAGGAGTTGGGGTGTATCTCCATTGTCTAATTTCAGTGCACTCCCAATTCGACCATCATGACGGTATCAGGAGACATCAGGAGACAAGATGGCTAGGAACTTATATATCCGATATTACGTCCCATATGGACGCGCGGTTTTCGATACACAATAGGTCAGAATCTCATCAACTTCGAGAACTGCGCTTGAACAGTCATTCTATAAATCTAACAAATTGCGCACGAAGGAAGGAACAATACGCGCGATTGTAATAAGTATAGATATGTAATAAGTGCGTGCCTTATAAATTTAGGGCACGACGCACTGGTATATCCATAAATCCGACAAACCACGCACTCAGTGGCCCATAAGTTTCGAGTCCCTCTCGGTTTCCGAACTCACGAACTCGCCGTGGCATAACACAATATGTGAATCCCAGAGCAATTCTGCAAAGTGCACACATTTACACTCGGGACTCTCTTCGCGTAGCGCAACCCACGCTTAATTGCACGATAAATCACTCGCCCTGAACTTTACGCCGCTCAGCGACGTGCGCCATCTTATACGCTTGACTCATTATCCGTAACTCTCGCTTAATCGTTTCTTCGACGAGCGGGGAATAATTCGGCGAATCTTAACGAACGATACGTGACGTCGAATAAACGAGTAGATCCAGATAGGGATTTCAAAATGTTACAGGCTTTCTCCGGCGAATCATCTTGTAAAGCACGTCGTCCTGTGCAAATTTCGTTTTGCACTGACGCGCTCAGGCGTTGACGCGCGATCAAGTTTACATTGCGTTGACGACGCAGGCGGCTGGAAAATTGTTAGGTGGGAAGCTGTATGTAAACTGGCTGAGACGAGAATGATTATAATGCAAAAATGTTGCTACCTTATAGCGGAAAAACATACGTCGCCAATCATTGTTCTTTGAACGACCTGAATTAAAACCCATGAATACTACATGTTTTGGAAGTATTAATTCCTTCTGTGGAAGTTTATATATATAAAAAGATTTATATGCCGGCATACTTAATCCTCTCTGTGAGAAAGTTTAAATGGAAACTATTTCTTTAAATGTGATATAAATGTCTCGTATAATATAATGATGTATGTATTCACATATAGTATTCGCATCCCATATTGCCGATAAGAATATGAAAAGCGACATTTGGTTCTGTGACTCTAACACAAAAAATAGTTGGATCATTTAAGATTTTTTTAAATCCGCTTTCCTCAGACATCACCGTTGCACTTTTACATTGCCCAGTTTTAATACTCTATATGCAATATGATGTTTAACCTGTGGGTCGTGTTAAGTTCTCACACGATTATATGCTGATCGATGTTCAACTATATATGACGTGTAATTGTCTTACATGAATGGTTTAAGCGAGACTAAGACGTGTAACACGATCACGAGATTAGGCGCCTGAGTGAAATGGGTGTGACGTGTGTCTGAAAGCAGACTGGATCTGATTGACGTGGAGCTGATACGTAATTAAGACCGCACGAGATTGATACGAATCTAAGACGACAGCGTGAAAATTATTGAATTGCCGCACTTGTCTCTACCCGAGCCTGTTCTACGTATATGTGTAGTTTAGTTATGATATGACGTTTTGTGTTTGATGTTTGTATTTTATTTTTAAACCCACTTTCGTTACCTTATCACTACAGGCTTCCATCGAAAGAAATCCTCTGTTTAAACGCTTTAATACTTAATCTGGGTAGCTTTCATATCGGTTACTTAACCAGTCTCGTTCCTAGACGAATGGATTGGAATTCATGATATTATTAACGAATAATAAAAATATAATAAGAAATATGAAATGTAAACAATAAATATAAAATAAAATCAATGATCAGAATAAGATTATTATATATTTTATAAGCTTACAAGCGTATATAAGATAATTATGTCACAAACCTCTTCTAATCTAATTAGGAGAGTTGTGCAACTAAAGAATAAATTAGCAGTTTCAAAGTTGCGTGAAACGAGAAATGCTAATGAAGTTAAGTTCGGTTACGTTCAGTACTCATTATTTTTCGCGAGAATCATTACCAAGCCAGCGGCTGGATCTACAGGTGGGAGCCAGAGAAAAGTGCTTGAAAGTTCGCGAAGTTTCTTCGATTAAAAATTCCCGAGGCAAGCCGTATCGGGTTCCAAATACCAGACTCATGGGATGTTTGTCAAGAGAACACTCCTGCCCATGGGATGTATTAATCTAGATTACGACTAGATAGCGTAGAAGCAGTTCTCACGTTTTATCGCGTCGCTTATCGGTGCCCTCATCTACGCCGTTTGAAAGTTCAAACGTCGCGCAACTTAGTCGTCTGCTCTCGCACGGGAGACATTAATCCAACTTTCACAAATCCGTGCGCTAACAAAGCGAGGGACACTTTTCATATCTCAATTCTATCGTTACGTTTACTATGGATGAAAACAGAAGCGTAAAACCAATTACGGGTGATAATGGAAATCGATAGGCAGGGTATTGCGTAACAGATGGACCGCGCAAAAAGGTTGAAAATGTGTGACAAGACATATAGATAATGTTAGTTTTAATCTTGTTCTGAAACATTTTGCCATAGTGCAGCAAAGTAAGATGAATGTACGACAGCTATGTTTGTGTTTATGATGTATTTCCGTTTTATTTAGCTATATCTCAGGAACTATTGCAAATTTTGGAAAAAATGGTATCGGTCCGAAACAAAAAAAAAATTTGACATTTTTCGTCATTTTTCGGGTATTTCCAGCTTATTATTCTCATTTTTTTCATTACTTTTGCTTACAACTCGTAAACTATTGCAAATTTTCGGCGCGGTTCGCTTGTTCTCACTATATTGCCCCTTATACAGGCATTAGAATTTTTATTTCTTACACAATGTTTACCAATAATTCGAACTCTCCAATTCCCTGCGCATAATATCCGCTATCATTACACCTGGTTGTCACCCCTCCGCTCGTTTTCATGTATTAAACATCATAAAATATCATTACCATTCGCTACAGAAATGAACATTAACCCCGATTACTTTAACCTCGTTCCATTTAGTCTGAACCTCGCGTAACCAATTATCGAAATGACAAGTAGTCGAATCTCCACTAAATACATAATGCCGCTAAACTCACAGCCTGACCAGACACGTCGAGCGTTGCGCATAAATTCTCTGAGTGCGCCAGCGGCGAAAGGAAAATGGCCCGGAAGAAAGAACACACGCACACGTGTGCTGCAATCGACTTGAACCGTTGGAAAAGCGCCAACGAGCTGGTCGCAAACCCAGCGAAGCTTTTACGGTCTCGATGTCGACGACAAAGTAAACGAGCGCGACGGTTCTCAAACGAGGGGCAAAGGGTCAGTTCTCTTCCACCCTTTTCCACGCCTACTTGTCCTCCTCTAATCTCCCCTGTTAGTTCTTTCTGGCTTCCTTCGTGCGACCCCAGACCTCGCCTTTATCTCCACGTGACTTCGGACACCCAATACGTCGGATTTCTACCGCATATCTTCCAATCGCGCTCTAGCGAGGCGATTAACTTTCCAAAACGAATCCTAAGTCGCGCCGACCGAATACGGTAAAATCTCTCGCGTGGCCCGTTAGGTCGAAGGGGAATTGGGACAGTTTGGGAACGAGGACACTATTTTAGGGCCCGAACACTTAAAAACTAGCGTACTAACGCTGCAAGGGAGACGATGGTTCAGTTATTGGCTTTTGAAATTTACTGTGTTCATGGAAATGTGTACGACGTAATAAAAATATCGTTACGGTCGAAAGGAAACTGTACATGATGTAGTTCGGTCTACGATTACTTCTGTGTACTTATTGAGTAACTTATTTCATAATATGTATTGAACAAGAGCACTTAATGCAAATTATTTTGATGAAAGTTTACAGCTTGGTACGTTGTAATACAGTAATTATAGCTTTACGAATTGTATTTTATAATCGAAGAATTTCAAGATATATTGGCGAAATTAGTATCAGATAACATGAATACGTTATATACGTTTTCATAGAAACAGGGTTAAAAATCGGATAGTTTCTGAATGTCCCGGTTGTTTCGACTTTCATTTCGTCGTTATTACTTTCTGGTAGTTTTCATTTGGTATCCTATTCCCAAACTGTCCTAGTTCAATTCCGTGATGTTTTGGCGAAATTAATATCCGATAACATCAATACGTTACATACGTTTTCATAGAAACAAGGTTAAAAATCGGATAGTTTCTGAATCTCCCGGTTGTTTCGACTCTCATTTCGTCGTTATTACTTTCTGGTAGTTTTCATTTGGTATCCTATTCCCAAACTGTCCCAGTTCAATTCCGTCCAGAAGAACAATGTGGCAGAGTTTACTGTATTACCGTTTCATTACACTTTGCATTTGCGCCGGGCACGCTGATCATATTTTCTCGCGGCATTACTGGCGGCGCGGGGAAGCGAGGGAGGACGAAATAGAGCACGTTTTTTCCACTTCACTTAACGGACGAGAAGAAATGACGAGCGGTATTGCCGGGCGGAAGATCATCTGAGATATGCAATTCGACGGAAGCGGGACGAGATATTCAAGATGTCGTTAGCAGCTAAATGTGAAAACACTTTTACCAGATGCATTTCTCGACGACATGTGTTAGATAGGCAGATGGTAAATGGAAAATAACCATTTACTACAGTAGATAGTATTAGAAACATTAGGCAAATTTGCACTTACATTTCCATAGCGTAGTCACTGTCAGTATGGAAATCAGTGAAAGATAAGAAATGACTGCAATGGGCAGTACTATTATAAATACATTATTTAAATTTACACTTTCATTTCCAGAAGGTGGTCACTGTCATTGAGTAAATTAGTGGAAAATAATCAATCACTGCATTGAATACTGCATAGTCTCTGTCAGTGTGGAATTCAGTAGAAAATTATCAATTACTCCAGTAGACAGTATCAAATACATTACTTAATTTGCACTTTTATTTCCATAGGGTAGTCAACGACTGTGCGGAAATCAGTGGAAACTAATTAACGTCCGCGCTGAGCAGCGTTAAATGCGGAAGCACTTAAATTATCTCGAGGTAATTAAGTCCGCACGCAGAACATATTTTCAAACGTCGTGTTCGTGTTACTACAAGCACCGTCAAGTAGGCATTTCTTATCAAAACGACCGTCGCCCACAAGAATAAAAAGCAGAATAATATCCTCTTTTAATCATACCACTTCAATGCACCACAACAACCTTTCGCAATTAATAGTAAACTTTTTTAGAAAACCGCTCGAACGCTCATATGTCAGTGCGTTCAGTTTGGACATAAAAACGGCCGGCGAAAAACAATCGATGCTCATGCCGGAGAGAACTGAATGAATAAGCGATACCGGGTGCGCGCAACGGCTGTTCATAATGCCGTGAAAAAAGGGCAATTTCGCGTGGCCGTAATTTCCTCTGAAAACCCACCCCTCTGTCGACCATATCCACCCCCGGCGTTTACACTCTTTTCGGCGATGATAGCGGAAATGAGTGGACGCGCTAAAATGACGAAGTGATGAATAGCCGATGGGCCGTCGATAAACGGTATGAAAAAGAGAGAGTTGATAGATCGGCGGGAAAAATGCGTGGAAAATGGGAGCAAAGGTGCGATAGTCTGGAATAATGCGCGCAGAATGTCTATCGGTTCAATTTTGACGGGCGTGAAAATGCGACTGTACATTTCAGTGGAAAGAAACGCTAATACTTAAATATGGAAAGAATTCCCTTGTCTGAGAAGAAGGTTGATCATCTACAAGTTTCATGAAGAAAGCGGCGAGGGACTTATGGTTCAACGGCAAATAAGTGAACTTGATTCCAATTTTATGTTATTGTTACGAGGTAGGATTTTCGTATTTTAATCAACGTCTCGCCGTCCTCTTCATCGCACTTACCCACCACCATTGTCCAAAAGAACTAAACCAACGCTCCAACCACCGCGTCTGGTCTGTATCTACATTCAAGACCACCGCTTCAGCAGTAAAACCCTCAAACGCCGCGGTAATTTCTCTCGAGCTTTCATCCTCATTCCCATTCCGCGGCGCGCTGCATTCCCGCAGAAAATCCGGCCGACTTCAATGTCAATTTCCGGAAATCCCGCAGATATCCAATCGCCGCTGGTTTCTCCATTAATCAAAGCGCCGCTTAAAAATCTGCCGGGGCGCTCTCCGTCGTCCCTCAAATCCGGCGACTCGGATTTGAAGGCATTTTCGATCACGCCGCCCACTGCCTCGGCAGCTTCGGACGTTCTATGGGAGGTATTCTTCACACCACCGTGACGAGGATCGCGATCGCGGATTCTCTAAATGATTTATAGAGCTTTCTGCCGGACCGCTGCGGAAGGAAAGAACGAAGACAGAGAAACGTAGGAAGCGGGAGACGCGGCGTTATATTAGTGGACTACGAAAGATGTTGGGGCAATCCATCATATCTGCCGCGAATTACCGAAGGGTCGGTGATCGATAACTAACCTGGTGGGATAGGAGCGGAGCTTGGATTATTTAGTTGTGTGTTTAGGAGGCCGATATATGCGAGTCGTGAGTGATAATGTAGGCAAACGGACCGATCCACGTGAGGCGTCGGTTACCTGTCAATTTGTATTCCGAGCATCAATTGCCAATGCGCTGTTCGATTCTGATCTGAAGAGTGTGAAGTAAACACGAAGTGAAAGGATGAGTGAAACGTTAAAGTGCAAACGCATATTTTCGTAGAAAGTATTTAATGACCTGGGACTTCAACGAAAGTGGCCTCGTCAGAAGAAGGTCTTAATGACATCTTTTAGTCTATGAATTATGCATTTTCTTGTCACACTTTATAGAAATTCCGATTGCTTATGTCTCGATAACTAACCTGGAGAGATAGAAACGGAGGATAGGTTATTTAGGTGTGTATTTAACAGGCCCATATGCCTGAGTGGTGAGTGATAATGTACGTAAACGGATCGATCTAGATGACTCATCAATTTGTATTCCGAACCTCAGTGCCGAATGCATTGTTCAATTCGGATGTAAAGAGTATAGAGACCATATGAAGTGAAAGAATAAGTGAAACGTTAAAGTGCAAACGCATATTTTCATAGAAACCATTTAATGAGCTTGGGCTTCAACGAAAGTCGCCTCGTCAGAAGAAAGTCTTAATGACATCTATTGCTCTATGTATTGTGCATTTTTTTGGCACGCTTTACGGAAATTACGATTATTTATTTACCAATAACTAACCTGGTGTCGTAGAAGGGGAGAATGAATTATTTAGATGTGTGTTTAGGAAGTTGGTATGCATGAGTGGTGAATGATAATGTACGTAAGCGGACCGATCCAGGTGAGGTGCAGGTTACCTGTCAATTTGTGTTCAGGGATCTGGTTACGGAGGAACTGCTTAAATATGAAATGGAGAAGCGAAACGTGAAAGTGCGACTGCGGATATTCGTGCTGTAAATAATAGAAACGATGTTTTTAGTTAATGATTATTATTTTAGTAGGAGGTTAAAGTCTTAGTTAAAGTTACTTACTTTACTTTTGTTAGATGTGGAATTGTTCTTAATATCCTGTTAATAATTATTCGATTTAATTATCATTAAGTAAATAAGGGTTAAAGGTATTGCATGGTGTAAGATATTTCGATGCTGGTTACGTTAATAGAAGATTAAAGTCTTAGTTGAAGTTACTTGTCTTCCAATATAGAGAGAATCACTCAGGAAGTAAATAGCACCACTAATGCCACAAAGCGTATTTTCGTAGAAAGTACTTAATGAGCTGGAGCATGGACGAAAAGTGGCTTCGTCATAAGACAGTTTTAATGACATTTTTTACTCTGTGTATTGTGAACAATATTCCTTGCGCTCTTTATAGAAGTTGCATATTAGGTTAACACGGTGTTTGACGAATACGTGATCGAAATTAGAAATTTATTTAGCATGTTCCGGTTGAATATTTAATATATACCATTCGAAGAATATAATGAATGAAATTAGAAACTTGTTAATAAATGTAACAATAAAAATATGTACTATTCAAATAACTTTCTAATTTAATTAATAAGAATGATTGGAGCAAAACATTGTATCTCATGTAAATTGATCACACATCCTTGTGTACAGATAAGTGTATTTTACGCGCTCGAATATCTCAAGTCTAATGGCAAGTATGAATTTAGTACAACGTCAGACGAAAAGTGGCACGCATCAATGAGGAAAGCCTCACTGTCTGCAAACTTGCGGGCGTAAAAGGATGCGTCAAAATCGATTCGTGCATTAAACAAGAGAGCCATAAACGATAAATAATAATGACTAGGGGTCCCACAGGAAGGAAGGAAGAAGCCGCGGGCGCGGTATAATACCATCTGCGAAGGAGTGGTTTACAGGCGCGGCGTTCAGTATTTAAGCCGTGATACATAGCCTGAAGGCACACTCTGTTGCATCTATCGCGTGATTCTGAGAATATGCGAACCGCTGTCGGTTTCTGAAGTAAGCTTCAATCGTCTATGAACGCGAGTGCAGTGTAACTTCGAATTTGCAGCTTGTGTCGTCAAACGTGCGAATCGACGAACCGACGTGCTGTGTTAATAGGTTGACTGGAACGCCAGATTTACATGTTAGAGGCGATATTACAAAATTACAGATTTTATGCGCACCCTTGTATAATATGTCATGTGAAGAAGTTACCCTCTTCTTGGTTTGAGGTTTTAAGTTATTTACATTTTGTAAGAAAATATTTTTTGCTGCAATATTGTATTAGGACAAATATATAGCATTACATTTCTGTAGATTAAATAATTCACTATTCAATAAACATTCGGAAATTATACAGATTTAAAAGTTAATATCTCCTGAGAACACACGATAGGTGTCGAAACATCGAATTTTGTGATTTCCATATAAGAGTTTAAACATAACGGAAGGTTGACCGGTATATAGCCACAAAGTATATAATTTGTTTTACTTGATCAACTATGATGTTTAATATTTTCTAGTCGACGACACTCATTTTATTTTAATCATTTTAACCAGTCGAAGCACTTCGATGATGAGCACCGTGGTCCATCGAGGAAACAATCTCCGGTCACAGGTGACCAACGTGGCACTTCACATATTAAAGGGTGCACGCGAGTACCGACGTACCCACGCTACCTTTTAAATTGAACAAAAGCATAATCCCAACACCAGCGAAATAAATGTTCGCATTTGCAAACCGTCGTATTTTATTGTCACATTTTCTGGTGACAAGTGGACGTTTCCAATTTGAGTTTAAACGCGCGCCGCTCGTTGAATGGCGATATAATTGCACGTGCGCGTAATAAAATTGAAATGCAGTCAGATTATGATTGGAACGACTCGATTGAGAGATTGCGTCCGAAAGAGAATCGATTGATGAGCTTTCCGGCGGCCCAGAGAGCTTGTGGCGGCGAACAAATTGTGCTGGCAACTGCTCAACTTCGATAAGGACTCAGCGCACGTCTGCACTCTAATTCGCAAAACCTCTGACCGTCAAAGAGTGCGATCGATTATTCGTCACACGTGGTACCGCGTAACACGAGTTTTCACGATTTCGACGGATTAACAGCAAACGATGTTGGCACGGAGTCATTGTACAGAGCGGTTTTTTTTAAAGCGACACGCGAATTTTACGTTTGCGCTACGACAGCCTTTGGTAAACAGCGAGTGTAGCAAGAGAACGGTGAAACTTTGTGTCAGCGTGCACTTTTAGGAACGTATGTTGAAACAGTCAACATGCTGAATTGCGCTACGTTAAATGTGATAAACGAAGCAACTGTAAAGTAAAGACCTTTAAATAACATATGACCGACGGAAGATGTAATTGTTAATTTACGACTAATTTAAGCGAAGTTTATTGCAACCTCTGATGTGCTATCCACTTCGTGAAGAAATATGTCCCAGTACAAAGGGCTAAAGAAGTCGCCAATATTGCAAACACAAAATCAAACTCTGCGAATGCGGCTTTTCATAATACTCATTCAGTTTCAGATGCATGCAACATCCACTCACCCCTGGGACCTTCAATAAAAAATCGATTGGCATGAGTATTTTAACACTCACGTGTGCATTGCAGTTGGCTCACGGATAATTACTCGCATGTACCGTCTAATGCATTAATCATGCAATAATACTCATCAATTCCAGATGCATGCGAACGCATACTCATCCCCTAAAACCTCTAACGAAAAATCAATCGCCGTGAGTATTTTAACGCTCATGTGTGCATTGCATTTGGCTCACGGACGATTACTTGCTTCCATCGTCTAATGCATTAATCATGCAATCGCCGAGTACCGACACGTGTATCGATATTCGCGACCGGCTTACATTAAGTTTCGCGTGAAATTGAACGTCCACTCACGCGGACCCTGAACTTCCCTGACACCCAATGTGCTCGATGCCCAGTTACAATTTTCGTGGTGTCACCGGGGTTCTCGCAGATGGAGGATATCGATTGCTCGAAAGCCTGTGTCTGCACGCCGCGACCGGAAGCCGAGCTTATTGTCTCGCCGGGGACTGTGTAAATTTCATTGCTCGTCGAAATTAACCCGTTCAACTGCGAACAATAGTTAATTACCGTAATGGAGTCGCGATATTGCGAGGAACGCGCGGCGTGGCAAATTACGGGTGTGAGTCGGGTGAACGAAAGTGCATCCGACGAAATTGCATCGAAATGTGAACGACTTTTGATCATCTTTTTGCGGAAATCCGTTGGGTCGCGGACTGAATACTGATGTATTTCAAGGTTTCGGTTTGAAGCCGGTAAAAAAGGTAAAGACATATAAATTGTAATATTAAATACAAATTTGTATGTCTGTGTACACGCGGAATGCCCTAATTTCCATATGTATTTTTGTTTAACGTACGACAGAGTAGATATTACGTTTTTCATATTACGTATAACTGATATATACGTGCATAAACCAAAATATTATTTTTTATGTACAATTTGTATAACCCGTTTCGATGAAAATGATGCTGAAAATCACAATGAATTTGGGTTAATTAAAAAGTTAGAAATTAAGAACTAAATATAATCCAATCTGACGCTTTGGCACTAGGTGCGTGGGCTATTCAAATGTCATATTCACATTAGTTAAAATTATTAATTTTTTTGACCTACGTTAAATTTAATGATGACATTAATTAATCTAAATGTGGTAAAATGTAATTAGTGTGCAAAAAATGTTATAAAGCAACGTGAACATTTTTTACTGCTTCGACATTAGTTATAATTATACATTCCTTTGAGGAAGGCACGCGCCTAGTCGCAGGGATAGGATACAATTTTGTTCCCAATTTTAAACATGTTAATTAACTTCAATTAAACAGGAAAAATAATTTTCCCTACACATACCAGTATTATATGTCCACTACTGGTATTTTCAAACACATCTTACTACTATTTGACGTCAGTATTGACGTATGTAACGAAATATATACCGATATTAGAGCGACGCATATAGTTTTGAAAATATAGAAACCATTTATCCATATAGAAATATGTAGCATATAAAGCAGCACTTCTGGGAAAAAATATTAATCTTATAAGTAAATTTACTTATCAGAGATTTACTTTTAAATTTACCATTACTTATGGTATTATATTTAGCAATGTAGTATATATTATATTTGTTATTATAATTATTATTATATACTATTAGTATTATATTTAGTCAGTGCGTTTATATTTATGGAAAGAATATAAAAATGACTTTGGCTACCCTGGCTGACAGAGATTTAAAATTCACCTGAAAAAGAATGGCAAAGATGACATATGTGAATTTGTAATATTTATCATTTGTAGGAGGCCTTCTCAGAACAATGGAGAGAAAAATAGCGCATATATGATGTACGAGGAAGCTTTCTCATTTACTTTCAGTTGCATAAAGATAACCCTACAGTTAGCCATTCACAATAGTCTATTTTTATTAACGCTAGATTTACGGAGAGATACTTACATATCTCTATTATGTTAATTATTATATATTATTATATATCTTATAATAGCACATGTAACTTAGATTCCACCGCATCTCGCATTATTAGTCTAATTTTAACGCTAGTTTTCGAAATTGCATTATAATGCATCATCCACTTTTTAGACTCCTGGCGACGCATCCAATGTGAAACATATAGAGACTTCGGAACTTAAACTTGACAACCGATACGCAGTGCACTCTACGTGCTCAATTTAATGGGTTACTTAAGCGATTAAGGAATATAAAGTCCTTTTTGGATGGAAGTATTTTCGAAGAAACAAGATTTGTAACACATATCCATTTCTGTAGACTCCTGAAGTCTTTGCCGAGTTACACAATAAACTTCTGTAGTCAGTATTTTCAATTAAAAAGGGCTTTATATTCCTTAACCACTAAAGTAAGTTACAATGCGTTTGAAATTAAACACAGCATCTAATTTGATGATATCATACTGGTATCATCAGAATTCAGGATCTTTCCAGATAACAGAATAACTGCCTCAAAATATCGGTAGTCGATTCGATCACTGCGTTGGATTACGCGACGTGGTGTTCGATGGTAATGAGTTTGACGGTTTAATCATTTTCATACGTGCGACCAGTTGACATTGCCCGCAGGTGTCGATTCGTCGGATTAACGGAGACAGTGACGAATGAAAACCAATTATATCATGCACTGCACTATAAATTCCGATGTATACCAGCGGCGCGATGTCATGTTGGAAATCAAACATGCGAAATTACCGTTGTAACTTATATATAACCAAGGATTAGGGGGTCGGTTGAAACTAAAACGTGTAATTGCTGCGAGAAACTTGTTATCGGACTCCTCCAGGCGCATGTATTTAAAGGGTCTTCCGGTTCAATGAGCGCGCGTGCGTTTGAAAAGAAAAAGAAAGAGAAGAAAACAAGCGCGCCGCTACGATGCATTTTAATGCCGCTACGGAAAGGAGTTGCGAGAATTGCAGGAAATTACATGATGAAATTTACAGGCGGCGCGTGGCCGAACGGAGGTGCCTTCAATTAAAACAATGAATGTCCGATTTCTCGTATCTTTTACGAACAGAGTTTTCTGATACGATGTGGATGGCTTCTAATAAATATCTATTGTGTAATAGTCAGTACAAAAAAAATCAACCTTTTATTAAGGACGCGTAGAATCGAAACGTTAGATTCTCAAACAATACAATTTAAAGAGATGAATTGACAGTATATACACATTAAACTTGGTACACCGCAGAAAATTTATGTGGCACGCAGAATTCCGTCACGTAGAGGTTGTTGCAATATCTGCTAAACCTGCACGCGGAACTTTTACACTGTACACGTGCTGCGATGCATTACCATAAATATTTCACGTTCTAAGCAACGAATACATACTAACTTCGTGGCTCCTACAATAGCAGAAACTCGCGTGCTCTTATTTCCGGAAATTCATGGCAGATCCGAGCAGACGGGAAACTGAATTTTTCATCCGTTGTTTCCATACCTCATTGCGGTATACGAGCGTCACTGGAAGTGGCTCTAAATCGTTCATAACGACAAGTGCCGGCGGGTGCTGCTCTCAAGGAGCACTCATCAGACGATATTGCTTCGCATAAAGAGTATTCAACAAGTTAACGAAGCCGCAGCCTCTAATTATTCCGTTTGAATGCTAACTCCTGACGTGATTATATCAAGACAAACAGCGAACGTTATGCGGCACTGTCAAAAGACAAGCAGTTTTAAACAATTTCCTTTCCTTCCTTTATTGTATGGCCATGTTCTTCTTCCGCTGCAAAATGTACGATGCGAGTTTCTCGTACTGTCGCCAAGTATTATCTGGTCGTTTTTCCACTTTAATATTTGATCAATTTCAATTTTTGATTTTCAAGGAGAGTCTACAGTGAAATGTGGAATACTAAAATAATGTTTTCTAGTGGCTGGTAGTTTTCAAGAAAATTTCATAATGTGATTTCCTTGCGCATACCCTTCCCATAAGATAACGCATATTTTCAGGCAGCGATGTTACTCGAATCTTATATACTGTAAAAAATTCGCCATTTAATGGATGAAGTATATTATAAACTGAAGACATTTTAATGGAGTTTTTTCTTCCGGAATTTTTTTAATCAATCAAAGTTAATTTCACCATTTTTAAATAAAATTAATTTAAGAATTTTAATTCATAATATCGCTACTATAGTGACAAACGACGAAATCAGACATTAACAAAAAAATATAACTTCTGAACAGAAAACTGTACGTGGTTTCGAAGCAGGTGGAATAAAACTTGTCTTTAATAAATCAAATAAACCGCTATTAAAAATAAGGCATCACTTTATAACATACTTCACACAAAAGGTTCTTTTTAACACAATTTACTGTAAATAGATTAATCACGTCACATACTACGGAAACGTGAAAATGTATGATCAACCACAATGCTCTTCCCCTTTAAGTTCGCACCCTTCGACTCCATTCCATACTGCCCAACATGTTCACTACATTCGCCAGCTCCTTTTCGCGTCCACACTCTTAAAATGGCCTCACGTCCTCGGTTTTTCCCGGTGACCACGCTAGGCTTCTTTGTTTGACTGCAATGGCCGCAAAGTGCTTTAAGGTATTGCTTCTCTTGTCGGCGCTCGTCAGATAACGCGCAGCGATCTTTATCGATCGGCAGAGGGCGGATGATAACAAGGTCGGACAAGGTAGTTCTGAGGATAGTGAAGGATCAGGACTGAGTGTATCGTTCGCGGCGGATTTACGAGGCGATTGAACGGTGGATTGCGAAGGAGCGTGCGTTGAGTGAAAGAAAATTTTCATGACGGTGGGCCAGCACGCAGATACTATGAATACGAAACTGTGTCGCCGCGATAAACGCTCTCACATTGTCCCTAGTGATCCACCCTCACAATGTCTTACTCGCTATTCCTAAGTAAAAGTTATTCCCGCAATTGTGCTATCTTGTTGGATTAACTTGATTGTAGATCAACTTTTTTTGTTATTGTTAACAGTTTGACTGCTATGGTGGTCATCGGTGACCGGCGCAAAAGGTCTCACGAAAAATTCAAAAAGTACCCAATCGGTCGTATTTATAATTTTGAAAATGCAATTAATCTTAAATAGTGATTCAATTCTTTGGTCTCCGATACCTTCGCATTATTTTCATTTTGCACAATTTAATTGTATTCTGTAGTACTTCATCCCGTTACAGTTTTAATATAGTAATATTAATTTTTTATTTATTATTTAATATAGTTGAATACGGTTTATTAGATCATGTAGGAGGCCTACAGGATTCGAGACCCATGGGCCGATTCTGCAGGACCATCATGGATTTTTGATAAGTTTCCTCAGGAAGATTGAAGATAGAAGAACATGATTAAATAAAACACATTCGACCAGAAACGGGGACAAAGATGATTAAGTGACATGTTTCATCTCAACTTTATTATTTTTATTGGATAATGTAGGAGTGTTAAAAGCGATGTTAATAAAAATTATTTGAATTACGTTCTAATTAACGTTAACATGAGTGTTAAAAGGAGTGTCTGTGACAATTGTGAACATTAGGCTAGCTTAATCAGAGTCAGTTAAGGTTGCGACATATGTAATAGTCATGTGGCACAGCTGCTTTGACGAGAGTGTACGGCTGGACAGGTCATAATTTAAGCTGTGCGGGTATCCCACATTTAGGGTTCGGGTCAAATTGGGAATTTAACACGAGTTCGGGAACTCAAAATTTCGGATACATAGCTGCGTTGTATGTAACCAAATCAGATCGGGTCCGGATCCCGAAAGTTTGTAACCTCATATGATGCTTTCCCATGATTTTCAAATCGGATGTGGTAATTTAATTTCCTAGTTTAAAAGGGATTTCCGTATTCTGTAGTATAATCGGATTCAGACCCACCGGATACTCGAACATTAGAATGTTTTGGGATCTCGACTCAATCCGATTCAGCTTCGCGTACTCGAAATTGAGTTAGGTCAGGCCGGGATTCCGAGAGTTTGTAATCTCATACAATGCTCTTTCATGACTTTCAAATAGAATGTGGTACTTTAATTCTCCGCTCCCAAACTGTCCCAATTTGATTCCGTCCAGAGGGACAACGCAAGAGACTTTTACCGTACGCCGAAAAACGGAATTGCGCAGTAGCCTACGTACGAATGAAATGGTAGGTGTTCTTCACACGCGGGAAGGCCGGTATTTTGCATATTGACTGCTGCCGTTAAAAATATTGAAAATGCAACAGTCCACTGCGATCTTACTCGTCAACTTTATGATATTTGTACGTCGGTCGCGGGTTTAATTTGCATTTATAGCAGTGGTCAGGTTACAGCGGACGCGATATTCAACACGTTCAGTAACGAGATGCATAGGGTATATTCGCATAATGATGCATTTACCTACGGATACCGGGAGAGAATGAGAAAGTAGAATGAAAGGAAAATGAGATTGCCGATGCTCAGCAGCCGTCGCTCGATTAAACTTATTAAACTGGATTAGCATACGGTCGAAGCGATTCCTGCACGAACATCATGGACGTGCACTTTGCATCCAGACTGCGAGAATGCGTCCCGAGGTATTTTTGGCCGACTTTGTATAAATTCCTCGTTCAACTTCGTCGACAGATATGCCAATGCCTTACGTGTCGGTTCTTATCACCTTTCACTTTACTTGCTTAAGACGTCAGTCTTAGACACGACTGTAGTCTTAAACAGAGATAGTCGTAAATAGAGAAATTTGCAGTCTGAGATCACTGCGCAAAATTTTAGAATTCTTGAACGTTTTATCGACCGTACCTTGAGAATCGATAGACTTCCGATAAAGCATTTATAAACTATGAGCTGGATGAGTTTTGTTTATTGCCTGTAATACACTATAAATATAAGAATTTTTAGAATTATTAGACGTTCTATTGCGCATTTGGAAATTAGGAGCCGGCACAGTTTCTTTAATTGTCTGTAATATACCGCAAATATACGAATTTATAGTCTTTGATCACTGTATGAAATTTCGGGATTCTTTAATATTTGAACGATAAAGTTTGAGAACTGTTTAATTTTAGATTGTGTATTTATAAATTACCGCTTAAATCAGATTCGTTCATTAGTAGTAATATACCGTAATATAGGAATTTATAGCCTTCAACCACTATCTGAAGTTCACCATATCTTGTGAACCGATAGCCTTTGGTTAATGGGTTTAGGCACCACGAGCTGGATCATCTTCGTTCATTATCTACAATATACCATAATTATAAGAATTTATAACCTTTAACTATTGTGCGAAGTTTGACAATTTTTCAACGTTTTACTGATGGAATCGTCAGAACAGTTAGATGTTGGGTACTGCGTTTATAAACTATCGTCTCCTTTCTTATGTGTAGTTGTACTGACAAATTGGCAAACAGGTATACATAGCATCAATCCTAACTCTTCCGAGACTCAAACAAATAATTGTCGTCGTAAGAAAATCAGCAGTTCACACAACACTTCCTTAGACTCATGACGTGGCACAATTTCGTTGCAAAGGTAGGCGTCACGAGACATCAAACGCTTGTTTGAATGCATACATTACACAACCATGTTTACTACATACTTAATTATACACTTCCATAAGGTAATTATATAAAGTATTCTATGAAGTAAAGCAGATGAATATCTCGCTGGAGATATTTGCAAAAAATCCAAAGTGCTCCTGTAGAGGAAGAAAAACATGCAGAACTCCTATAGAATTGACATATTGAACGCGGAGGTCATTTTGTTTGAGTTTGCATTTATACGCCGTGTAAACATGGAAAATGTGTCTGTATGTAAAAAAAGACGACGCATAAAAAACCTCGCGTTCGTTCCAGACCTTTAATAAAATCTATTTATAAAGTCTAAACATGCTTTTTAATGCTGTATAATTTACAACGTGTCACCTTTTAAAATTGACACTGCCGCTAAACTGGAAACTTTACAACCTACCCAACCAGATCAGGCCCAAAATTATTAACATTATCAAAAAAGTTGAATTGGCAGCTGAGTAAATCCAATTAATAACAACGGGAGATAATACATATCTCGTTACGACTCATCCCTGCCGCCCGCCCAACGGTAATCCCCACTTAAGCCCCCACCTTTTATCCCATTCCAACCATCTAGGCTCGCACAACGAACTCCACATAAGACGTACAAGCAAGTTCCGCGGCAAACAGTCAGCGATTTCACCTCAATCACGTTTGTGTCTCTTCGATATATCATTTTTCATCTGTGCCTAACGCTACGCTTTATCGAATAAGCAACAAGCTGACTTATTAGATACTGCCAGAAGATGGAGGTTGTGGTGAACGTGCAACAAGGAGGCCTGCGTGGGAAAGTGGTGGACAATCTTGACGGTGGCCAGTACACGGCATTCCGAGGAATTCCCTTTGCAAAACCACCGATTGGTCCGCTTAGGTTCAAGGTGAAGTTCACAAGATCATGACAAGTTCACGGTTAGCAGGTGGTGCGCGTGCCGGCGAGAGACGATGAATTTCAGTATGGAATTACGTGCACGAGAAATTCTTTCGAATGTGGCAAGTGCCGGTCACTACTAAACAAGAGGAATTTATGTTAATTGGATAGTTAGAAATTGAACTCTATCCGACACTAGATGTTTGCGGTCTGCAAATGTAATGTTGACATCATTTAACATGATTTGTTCTTCGGAACAATGTGAAATTTAATTATAGTATTAATTAGTGTACATTTTGTGAAACTTAATTATTGTGGCAATTTCGTTTTCAGTTACTAACATTTTAATTAACTTAAAGCCATTTTGACTGTTAGTGATCGGTATAAGCTAAAAGCAGAAAGAACTTTGCCAATATTTGATTAAACTGTTGATACAACATTCGCGAACCAGTATTATACATTCATTACCGATATTTCCATTTCTGTCCTCTTCAAAGGAATGGATAATCATAAGTCACTCCATATTAATCGGACAGGAAAAAAATTAATTCTCAATTTCCAATTAATTTAGCATTTTGCATACGACTTTCTGTTCAGATGAATATTTTTCAGCGTGCCAAAAAGTATGATACATACAAGTCCTTATTTGATACTATTAAATTAACTTGATTGTGAATTTCATCGTTTTGATAATGTTAATCATTTTGATGCCCGTTTTTGTACAAATTAGTATGACTTAAGTTATGACTACGCACAATTGTGCGTTTTATCTTAAGTGGTATTTAAATTGTGCTTAGAATTTATTTACATTATGGCTTTATTACAAGTTTTCTCCAGAAAATACTCATCCTCCGTTTTGTTTTATCTACCATTTCGGCTGGACTTCTGCCTATTCTTAAATCTTTCTCAGAGAAAATGATATTTGTAAGATAAAGTAAAACACATTCAACCGGAAACAGACATAAAAATGACTAATGTTTGTTAACACTGACGGATTCTTCTTCACTTTTCCGTCATTTTAACACGCATTTATTTCGCGATTTCGTAATTGTTGAATCGTTGAATTGTTGATAATCGCATCTGAGTAAGCACTAAGCCGCGATATCTCGTACATTAGCCCCAACGTTTGCTTTGCTACATATTATTTACATGCAATTTTCGTACATTTGGTTAAACGCCCGATGCATTCAAATGCGGAATTATGTAACGAGTATATGAGTGCAAGTCTCTGTCAAACTCATGTTAATCGTTGATGGACTTTTGTATTTTTAGCAGCGCGCCGCCATATTACCTCAGACATTTGGCCGATTGATTATTTACAAACTCCCAAACTTTTACACTCTAATCAGTACAATATTATAAATCATTTTGTGCCTCTTCTGGCTGAATATTTTTATTAAATTCTGTAACAGCTCTACATGTTTCACATGAGCCTCCTCTTCAAGAGAACTATGTACTAAAGTAAATGAGGAGATGAATATCTTTTCGGGGGAGTCTGCAAAAAATATGGAGTTTGTGAAAAGTATGGATTTTTTACAAACTCTTAAGTTTGTCTACTAAGTAGATGGAGTAAATCAGAGGATAAGTATCTTCCTAGAGGAGTTCGTGAACAATTCACTGTGCTCCTGAAGGGGCGACTCAAGGGCTATGAAACATGTAGAACTCTTACAGCATTAAGTAAACTCGTTTCACCTCAGTCCAGTGTTTATATCTATATGTATTTGCTTTGAATATATAGTATCTTTCGGCCCTTCCTAAATACTATAATACCACAAAACGGAATATAAAAATTGTTGACGGCTTTATGGGAAATAAGTGCGGTCTAGTTACAAAGTTATAAATCTGAAACTAGTACAATATTGCAGACCTTATTTAAGGTAACAGCTTAGAAGTACTCTCGATAAGATATCAAATTTTATTCTTGATAAGATTCCTGCTTTATACTTATGTAACTCAAGCATACTTATTTTCCACAATGTCATTAATAATTATTATATTCCGCCTATTGTATCACAGCATTTGAAAAGGACCGAAATATATTTTGGTGAGACGTAAAATAGAAGAAACTTACAATTCACAAGTCAACATGTTAAAACAATCAAAAACCCCTGAATCACTCCAACAATTTTTGAAGCATTCAAATTTGCGCACCGTTTCGCGCCACGACCGAAAGCCGAGGAACTAAGTTTTCCGACCGACCGGACTTTTCAGTCACCGCCGAATGTTTCGTCTGTTGCCCGGTAGTATCGTACGTCGAGTGTGAATGCGCGTTGATATTCTCCTACTCTCTGACGGGTGCGCCGTCGAGTGGCGTGTTCAAGGCGAGATACGGTCGTTCAAGGCAAAGCCACTTGTTTTGCCGTGCGATTTTCGCGGTCAAGGCGAAGTCCTCCAGATTCAAGGCAAAAATCGGCCGTCGGAAGGCCAGCAATCCAACGCGCAAAGTCACGGTCTCTTGTTGTCGAGCGCGTAAGAGTGTGTCGACTGTGTGCGGCGCTTGGCTATACTCTTGTTGCGGGCTTGTGAACAGCCGCACGTGGAGAAAGAGCGAGGCACGTGATCCGCGTGACGCGGGACACGTGATGTGAAATGCGAGGGCGGAGATTATGAATTCGATTGACGCGTATAATGGGATGTACCGGTATTCGTGGCTGATGTTTGGAAAATGACCGACAACGCAACTTTTAATGCGTTTTTGCGTTATGCTCTTTTCCGACTACCTGAGTATGCAGTACGAATTTGATGATGTGTAATTAGATTTCTTGCTATTAGTTATCGCTGTTCATAAACTGTGCATATCATATGTGACATTGCTTATTTGTGTGTGAAAAATATACCACTGATATGAGAATTATTTTTATGTTCGTTATTAACATTTTAAGAATATCCGATGGCGTACGAGTTAAATGCCCTGCCGCGCTTCACGTTTCACAAGACATGAGCATACGGTACGAATGTAATTATGCATAATGGAATTTCATGGTATTACTTATTTCTCCTTGTAAACTGCGCAATTTGTATGCGTTATTTGTCATTTACGTCTGTAAAATCGGATATCAGGAATCCAGCATCTGTATCGGTGATTAACGTATGACATTTATTATCTGTATTTATAAAATGTACAGCTGATACGTAACGTTAGATACCGGTGTTTATAAAGTGTGCAGCCGTGCATTCATAATAGTACAATCTTCAACTGACATAGTTGTTTCTGATTTCACTAAATTCTTTAGGATCCTGTGCCGGCGGAAAAGTGGAGTGGTATCCGCGATGCCCTCAAGTTCGGCGATAAATGCGTCCAATACGATGTTATAACACGGCAGGTAATCGGATCAGAGGATTGTCTGTATTTAAATGTTTATACTACTGACGTAAAGCCAGCTAAGCGGATGCCTGTTATGGTATGGGTACACGGCGGTGGATTTTATTTTGGCAGTGGAAACGATGATTTCTATGGTCCGGATTATCTCGTCAAAAAAGGCGTCGTCCTCGTCACCTTCAATTACAGACTCGGAGCTATCGGTATGAGTTTATTTTTCCATTTCCGCTTAATCGTATTTCTCCGGGATGCACTTTCATATCTTTTTCATGCAGTTTCAATGAAATCGGTAGTTATTATATGGCATTAATTTTTATTTTTATTAATCAATTTTTATGGAGTTTTATGCCCAGCGTTGTATAATAGGTAATGTACAAAAATTACCCTCTTATTGGTTTAACTATTTAAGATCTTTTTGTGCAATGCGTTTGCTTTGTGTGAATTCGTGGCGAGTCGGTGAGTGACATATGATACTTTCCTTTTTCCATATAATTATTTTTAACGTCCACCTCTTTACGTTCTGTA
This sequence comes from Cryptocheilus praepositus, assembly GCA_033815515.1. Taxonomy (NCBI): domain Eukaryota; kingdom Metazoa; phylum Arthropoda; class Insecta; order Hymenoptera; family Pompilidae; genus Cryptocheilus; species Cryptocheilus praepositus. The sequence continues at coordinate 4,463,141 of JAWWQZ010000256.1, read as the reverse complement.
AGGAAATATTTTTGCCATATTTGCCAGTTCCTTGTGCAATTTAATTCATTCTGACCATTAAAAACCCGAATCGCGAGAGAAACTTTTTCGCATAATTTTTATTCAGTTCCGCCGTTCTGGCATTTTAAAACGACCGAAACGCGAGCCCAAAAACGTTGAAGTCCGACATCTGCGCTGACACGTAACTTTGAGCACGTCCACATTCGAAATTTCCCTCGCAGGCTTCCTAAATCTGGCGCATGAAGCTGCGTCGGGGAATCAAGGCCTGAAGGACCAGGTGATGGCCCTTCGTTGGGTGCAGGAAAACATATCAAACTTTGGTGGTGACCCGGACAACGTTACGATTTTCGGCGAGAGTGCCGGTGGTGCTGCCGTGCATTATCTCACGCTATCGCCCTTGGCAGATGGTAAGTAAGCACGGCTTACGGACACGCTGCAGAATTTATGACTCTATATTAACACTTCCCGCGCCCAGTATAAAATCATTAAACTTTTCGTCAACGTACCGGCACATGAACTGCTGATAACGATTTATTTGTTTTTCCATTGTAATTGGAGCTGAGTAAAAGTAAAAAGCGTTTACGGTAGTCTACGTTTCAAGAAATATTGATGGGGTGTTGACGCAAAGTTCGATATTTAAATTATTGATTCCCTCCTTCGCATATTTGTAAATATCAAGTAGCATATCCTAGTAGGATGCATCCTATCAGGACATTTATAATTTGCGACATGTTTTATACACAACTTGGCACCCAGTCTCGAAAAATATAGATCCGGAGTATCTCCTAAAAACACAACTGCCCCCTACTGCAGCATTGAGTTTCGTAAAACAAGAGTTCGTAACGTCTGAAGAATGTTTCGCGTGGTCAAGATGCCAGCGATTTTTCGGAGATTTATTTTTGCAACGTCCGAAAGCGTTCGAGATTAAATTCGAATTTTTGGCAGGTCGCTTCGGTTCAGGGAAAAAAAATGTTTACAGGTTTATACCACAAGGCGATTATGCAGAGTGGCTGTGCAACATGTCCTTGGGGACACGCGATGCCCGATCAGTTGAAATATGGACTGCAGTTGTCAGCGATGCTCGGATTGACGTCCGTCGATCCTGCAAAAGTCGTCGAATTTTTACAAACGGTGGATGCCGAAGAGATCTTGAAAGCTGAGAAACGCCTAGTGTCGAAAGACGTAAGTGCACGAACAGGCTTTGCACTTCTGTCGTTGGAGTCAGCTAAACTGAAATTATTTACTTAGACCTGTTAACGTTTCTGCAGGAACTCGCTACTTTTGTCATTCCCTTTCCGCCAGGACCCGATAATATGTCGCCGCAGCCGTTTATGCCGCTGATTTCTACAATAGCTATGAGACGCGGAGTGCACGTGCCACTTCTAATCGGCCATAATAGTGACGAAGGAGGCATCTTCGCCGCAAGTAAAGATAAAGCCATAATTAATCCGTAATTAATTCGAGATCTTCGGTGGTTGCCGTTTGGGAGGTATTCGAGGCGAATTATGGGCTATGTTGGGAAAAGATTGAGAATATATTTCATAATTCTACGGAAAAGATCTTCATGCATTTTAACACTAGATTTACGGAGAAAGCCGTAGGTTGACGGTATTCAGGAAAAGACGTAGGTATTCAATGTATAGAATTTGAAAATTAGAAATGTGAGGAGGAAATGTATCGGTATGTACGAGCATATTTCATTAACAGAGGTCAGCAAATGTTGCTAGAAAATAATAGTAAGTGCTCGTGTAATTTTGCTTATACGCATACGGCATCCAGAATTTAAAAGTCAGACGTCAAATTGATAGATCCTGTAAATCTAGTGTCAATCGAGGTGTTGTCGTGCGGCATTTTTAAATCCAGCTGCCACGTTCTCTTATGTTTTCAGAAGTACACGATGCCTTCTACAAACTAGCTAATAACGATTTTGCGAAAATGATGCACCCGCACACAGTTGCAAGAATGAAGAATGAGAAAATTTCGTTTGATGATATCAAACGTCTGTACTTCGGTGCAGGGGATATCACTAAAGATAAAGTTATGGAGCACTTCAATCTCTTGGGTGATGCCATGTTCTTGCAGGACATTTATGAAACCGCAAATGTCCAAATGGAGAAAGGGACGTGTCCGACATATTTATATAAGTTCTCTTATCCTTTGTCTTTTTCGCTGATGAAGACTGTATTCCAGCTCGACGTAAAAGGTGAGGTGAATTCAGTTAGGGGTTTAGGTTCTTCAAGTTATAATTATTTTCCGCTATTAGAAAAAGTCATTACCGTAATATTAACAATATGTTAACGCATAATTGGAGTTTGGTTTGTTCTGCTGAACTCCTTATTCTGGTTAACATGTTTTATTGTTTACTATTTTTTTTTTAAATATAAAGTAATGTACATCCTTTTCAACTATTAAACCATTGTCTGAGATTCCATCGTTATGCGTTTCGCTAATTTTCAGGTGCTGTGCACGCAGACGATTTGTTAGTACTTTTCTATCCGCATATGCTCAAGGATTTGGGTCAAGAGGGACTGGAACCAGGTACCAGAGACTACAAGTTGATGCAACAAGTGACTCAGATGTGGACGGATTTTGCAAAGACTGGGTAAAAATATTTAATGATATACTCTTTCCGCTTTATAATTTGAAAAATTAAGGAATAGTAAGCCCTTTTTGTTGGTCGAAAATATGCTCGTTTCCCATCACACTATGCAAATGATTTACAATAACAATAAAGTTCGAATTATATTTTTGACCAATAAAGGGGCTTACTATACCTTGGTTTTTGGAAAGACCGGGTAAATTGGTAAACATTTCCCGACTGCATGCTAACGATGCAAGTATCTAAACTATGGTGTCTTGAAGGAATCCAACGCCTGCTCGAACGGAACTGATACCAGAAATCTGGCAGCCGCTCAAAACCGGCGACTTCTACGATTACCTGCACATCGACGATGAACTTAAAATGCAGCGTGCGAAAAAGTCCACACAACGCTTCGAATGGCCAAGCATGAGAAATAAATTATAATCGATATAGTATTACAGCTATCATATGAACGATGCATGTCAGGCAATCATTACCAAGTGTTGTTTGACGCCGAACAATCGACTGTAACATTGTATTTATCCAGCAGACGATAAAAATACAGAATTTCTCAAGGTCATTTAAGTTAAAAAATATTCGTATTTACGTTCTTAAAATTCAATATCTTTTTGTTTGAACCTCATTTTTAGTCGGATGTGTATCACAAAACTCGTAATGAAAAAATTGAAATTTTATGCACTCACAGAATTGTACTTCATGAGCATAAAATTAATATTCCGACGATGCCTATTAATGTTCTGCGGTCTTTTGGTTAACAATATAAGCACGATAAACTGTTGACCGTGCTCGCCTGTCCTGATTAATCTCTTAACTAGTTAACGCAGACGGCATTAAGCGAGTGTGGCTCACCGCAGGTTATGCACTGGAAACGCTAATCAGCAATCTGCAGCGACAGGTAGGATAAATTTCTGCAACACTCCTCCAGATAAAATAGCCCTTGTCTTGTGGAATGTATGAATCATCATCAATAAATGAAAAAATCCTGTGCACCCATCGCACAGCATGCATCATAAATAAATAATGAAGTCTTTTCCTTTAATAAGATATTTGCGGAGAAATATGCAAGTAGACGACGTTACCCAGAAAAATCTTTAAAAACCAAGAATGGTGAGCCCTTTTAATGGTTGGAAAATTATTAACGCTTTATCTGAGATATTTCTATATATGTAAGTATACGAAATACACAACTTCAAAACTGGAGGCTCCGCAAGAAATGTGGATATGCATTTGAATCGTCCCATTAATAAATATTACCAGAAAGTGCTAGAAAATGTTGAAACCCATCAAATTGCTAGGTACTCATTGTAATAAGTGTGCAGCACCCAGAATTTCGCACTCAGAAGCGCAATTGACAATACCGTCGAACGACATGAGCCTCCAGGAGTCCCAAGTGTCACCATCTTGTCCCAACGAGCGCGAATTTGCCAGCCAAGCGCTTAAAACGTCGTTTGCCGCTTCGCCGATAAGCGGCGATACTCGCATAATCGAAAATACCGATTGCACCATGCATCGACATTCCTCCGGCATCGACATTGCACACGCATCCACCGAGACCGCGCATTGGCACGGCCCTGAACTTGTTTGCGCCGTCTCGCCGCGACGCACACGCTGGCAACAATACCATCGGTATACACACGTCCCGCGATCAGATCGTGTCAATGCGCCAGTCTCACTCGCGCGACGCGCGCGCGCACGCGCACTCTCGCATTCTCCCAGCGACCAGTCGTTTTCGTTCTGTCTCGCACGGGCCGGCGCTTTTACGCGACACCTCGCGTTTCTCCGAAACCGCTACGCTATTAAACTAACTACGCCCACGCACGCGTGCCAAGCCTTTATTACAGTCAGAAGTTCGCCGGTGAAAAATCGAACGCTCGCGGAGTTTTGCGGAGCGCGGAGTAGAGGATCGAAGTTCAAGAGGATCGATTTTCGCCGTTCGATCGGGCCTAACCTTGTCTGACGCTATTTACACTGACAGGCCGGTTGACGTTTCGCGATAGTCGCGCGGAGATTAGCCGGAATACAGTCGTACGGCTCGCAATAAAATGCATACGTGAGCGCGCGCGCGAGAGGACGAGGAATTTAACATTGGATAAATTATGAGTTTTTGGTGTTGAGCGGAGAGGGCGGAACTGTCGACTGGGAAATTTCGAGTGAGGCACTGCGAGCGAACGGGTGAGAGGTGGGCGGATAAGGATAGACAAAGAGGAGGAATTCGCCGAAGCGAAGGAGGAAAGAAAAGCCGAGGAATCCTGGTAATCTGCGGTGGTGCGCGAGTTGGTGGACAGATTGGAAGAAGAGACCGGGGAGAATAATTTGAGAAGACTGAGGAGAGATTGGTGAACGGCCCGGTTCGCGTTTCATTAGAGGTATCACGTTATTCAAGTCGCTGGGGATCCTGCCTCGTTTTTACTAATAAGTCTTTCGTAATCCTGCAAACATTCGATCTGTTCATCCTAGTCAACTATTAGATGATGTGTTTAAATTCAACTATTTTGCTTTAATTGGATGGTGCAGGTGTGTTAAATGCGATAAACAGTGTTAAATGCCTATTATAAGTATAACTCAGCTGTCATAGGGAGAGAACAGAAACACAGTAGGTCTCCCACTTCCGCATTTGACAGCACAGGAGCTTCGTAATGTAATAGAATAAGACATTACGTGTCTTTTTTGAGATTAGAAAAGTGATGCGCAAGGTGCTGGATTGGAATGGTACTGACACGGCTGCTATCTCCAAGTCAACGAAAACATTTACATGTCGTTGAACAAAAAAATTTTGTAATACATACACAACTTCATAACTTACACACACACCTTCTGTAGTCTCCTAAGAGATATCAATGAATATTTTGAATATTATATAACTTGAAAATTATATCATATCAATCAACAAAAATGGTCAAAACTTATGAAAATCATATGCCGAGTGCTGGGATGAAAGAGTGATTAGCACAATTACTATCCACTCCAAATGGGAAAGCCCCAGTAATGCCGAAACATGTCAAGAATTTCAATAATAAAATTTGAAAGTCAATATTTTTCAATCATAAATAGCATTCAGCACTCCTTCATCATCCCAATCAATGTTTGCCTATCCGCAATAATCGCAAGTTCCACATCGCTTTTCTGAAAAGTTCCAATTTATCTTACCTTCGTACCGCTGAGAGATAAACTTTTCCGCGGTCTGTCAACTTGCAAGAATTTTAATCTTTTTAATTTTTTCCCAGCCTGATCCGACCCGACCCAAGACCAGCAGGACCATGGCCACACTCCAGGCACCTTACCTTCGCGCGATCCAGTCCATACCAGGCGACACACCGGCGGAGAAGTTCCGATGGATATCGCAACTAATTTCGAAACGCTTTCAAGCTCGTGGCGAGTCCATCGAAATCGTCGAGCCCGAGGAAATACCGCAGCCTCTAATGCCGCTGGTAAAAGTGGAAGCGGCGAAAATGTTGAAACAATGGGACGGAATCGTCGAGGCCCTCAAATCCGACGACTCCATCATCGTCAACAGAGCTCTGCAAGCGAGCTGGTTCTTTGATGGTAGCAACAGGGATATCGTGAACGTCGAGTATTTTGCGAAAAACTTGTTTCCATTCGTCTCACTGAAGACGCGAGGAAAGATTCTGAAGAGCATGGCTGCACATCTCAGAGGGCAGAAAGCGGATGTCGCCGAAGAATTCTTCCTCGCGATCGTGCAAATGTACGGAATCGAACAGGCTTTCCCTCTGTTGGCGGAGTGCAGCGAGAAATTTATTTACGACACCGTCGTAGAGCGCGATTTAATTTTGCCGAGGAAGGTCCTGAAAAAATTGTTTAAAAAGAATCCGGACCTAGTGGTTCGCTACTTTAAGCTGAGCAAGCCGGAAGACGGCAAGAAGAATACGTATTTGCAAGCGATCCACGCGAACAGCGACTTTCTCGCGAAATTGGTGAAGCGGCGTTTACAGGCTTTCTTAGAATTGTTCGAGATGCACGAAAAGAATCCGCCGGCGTGTAAGCTGAGCAACAAGTGCGCGTACTATTTCCTCAAGAACGCCAAGGAGAGTCTTACGCGCAAGCCTATACTGTACATGAGAATTATCCCCTTGAAATTGATCGACGCAAAGCGCATGGAAATCATACTGCCCAAGTTGTTCCCCGAAAAGAAAAGGGCCTTTGATGTCAACCGGATGATAGCACACTTGGCGTATTACCCTGAGGACCAGAAGGCTAATCTGTTGATAAAGTCCTACAAGCAAGTGTACGATGACAATCTTTTAGATCACACGGAATATATTACGCACGAATTGATGACTATACTGCCGGTCGATGAAAGAGTGAGGTTGGCTAAGATCAAGCTGGAGAAGGAAGGACCGTATGAGAAAATTCCGTACGGGCACATGAATACACCGTGGGAATTATATCTGCCGATCGAAACGGTGATCCCGGCGATAAAGCAAGAAATTGCCCAAACTTCGTCAGTCGAGGATCGTTACACGTTATTGACGCGTCTATTTTTGGCATGTAAGATAAATAAGGATAACAATACTCTACTGTCTGTTCTGGATTACTATCGAAACAGGCATAAAAATGAACAAGCCTGGGTAAAACAGGGAATATTGGACATACTGATGAAAGACTTCGAGCTGCACAAGCTGAGCGAGGCCCATTGGGAAATATTGTACGACATCATTCGAAGGGCTTATGTGAAAAACGAGCTTTCGCCTTCCCGAGGCACGCGAATACTTGAAGCAGCCATTCATTTCAGGCTGAATCACAAAATACCCATCGATCAGCCAATCGACATGGCCGTGGACTGCATGGCACAAGGGGCACAGTGGGACAGGAATTGGGAACTTCTCACAGACCATCCTGAATACGACCGTATTTGTTTAGACGCCTGCCTGGCAGTAGTAGAAAAGAAGATCGATGTCACTGAAAGTTGGAAGAACGATAAAACGGACATTGTCTTGAATCTGTTCAGCTCCATGTGTCACTTCAACCAAGAAAATGTAAAGCCAAACAGCAAGGTTGAACGACTAACGTTGAAGAACTATCCCTGGCTACTGCAAAGACTCGAGAAACTCGCGAAGTCAGACAACAGCGACGATCGTGATGCCAAGTACAGGCTCAAGGACCTGTTGTCGAAATGCGAGAAGGAATACTTCCTGTGTTGGTTTCCGGAAGAAGATGTAATCGCAGACGTTACCACAGGCAACGCGCTAGCACGTTTAAAGAAGGACCCGCAGAGCATCCTCGACAACTACAAACTGTACCTCGAGAAGTGCCGAGATTGGCATCACCAGAAGAACGTCTGGCATTTTCTAAGAGCCACGCGCTGGTACAAGGACGTGGGCATTAAATTTGCCGAGGAATGCTTCAATGACGTTCGACAGGGTGAGAAGCCCGGCGCTCTCTTTTTGCTAGCCTTGCTTTTGCACGGCAACGTCTATGCGCAGTTAATAGAGCCGTTCATCCCCGACGTCAAAACGATCGAAGTACAGAGTGACGACGCAAAGACAAACTACAGTTTCATCGTGTACATATCGATGGGCATCAAAGTGGTAAACCCACCGGTCCCGCTGGAATTGATCGGCAAACTGTGTGGCGGTGACTATATGTCGCGCGCCCTGGTGGCATTGACGAACGTCAGCAGAAGAACTTCCCTGATGAAAGTCATCCCTTTCGCGACGAGCTTGGCTAGTGAGAGGGTGTCCGTGAAGAAGCATGGCATTAGACTTGTCTGCATGGTAGCTTCGCTCCAGGAGAAAGTCACATTCTTGTCATCCATGTGGAAGCAAGAGACGCATCCGTCCATACGCGAGGTTCTTTACCAAATGGCAGAGAATCTTTTCTTTAGCAACCCCCAGCCTGCCACGTGGGATGTCATAAAGCATTTCATGTCTAATCTGACGAACAAAGACGAGGCTCTTTTGGCGTGCGTGAGCAAAATCGACCTCGTGCCCCGAGGCTATGTCGCTGACTACGTCAACCTCGTCCTGGATCTTATCGACAAATTACCAGCGATCGAATTCGACGAGGCACAGATCAAGGATTGTCAGAATCGTTTCATAACTGCGCTCAACGGCGAAATTTGCAATACACTGCCGCACGAGTCGTGTCACCGCATCCTCAAACTTTGCTTTAACACCGGTCCCATTAAACAGTCGACCGGCTGCTTCGTCAACGGCTTCTTGCTCTCGTCGGAGAACGAAGAGACCCTGAGGCAACGACTGGCGTCCCTCTTCGAACTTCTTACCGCGGCGATCAGAACGCAATGGGACGTTCAGCACCCAAAATACTTTAACTACTATCCGATGAACTGCGGTGTAAACGAATTGCTGTCGAACATCTTTTACGACTTCACGTACAAGCAGAAGAAAGAAAAAGAGAAGCTCATCGTCGACGAATTCATGAAAATGTTCTTATCCGAACTCAGTCCCGCCGTCGACCCCAATTCCTATTTGCTGCTCTTGCTCACGCAGCTGCGTTTTAATTCGGCGGATCCGAGGGAGTTCGGCTCGAAAGTTGGTGCAGATTTTCCGAGGTTGATGAACATATTTTCGGCGGCGTTCTTTATCGTCGTCGGCAGCGCCATTCGGAAGTTTCTGCAGCGCAACGTGTTTGCGAACCTCGACGAGGACGAAATTAAGATGGGATTCAGGGAAGGGATGGCGGATGTTGGTAATATCGACGCGTTGGTTTTTGTAGCCGCCGAGCCACCGTTCAACATCAAGACAGACGAGATGAAGGAGAGATACAAAGCTCTAATCAAGAGGATTCGGGATGTTAATCACCCGGCGGTCAAAAGCGCGTTTGCGTATCGGATTAATTCGTTCGAATGCAAAGCTGATATTTTTCTCTAATTGTACAGAATGCTGGTGCGACAAAATGAATTTTTTCGAATGAACGTTTGTTCCGTGAAGTGAGAAAATGAAATGCGTCTATGGGTGTATTTGGTGAGACCGTTTTTGGACAGAAACCGTATCCGTCGATTTAAGGACTGATGCGCATTTTACAGAGATACTGTACAATAATTTCGCTGGGTTACAATAAAAGGCTTAATGGCGTGCGACGTTGTATGAAACTGTAATGCGATTAACCGCCATGAGGGGTTATAGTTTATACGGGATTTATGACGATCCGTTATCGTTAAAGGCGATATGTGATTACGCCATATATATGCCATGCGGAGGCATCTTAATTGTTTGTTTTTGTACTGCGCTCCGGCTTTATCAAATAGCTAGATATAATATTTTTATACTGTTCCACCGCTAAACACTTTACAGTTACTGATTTTTCCTACCACCGCGTGAATGTACACCGTGTGAGAATAAAAGCACAAATCACAAAAGGTCGAAAATGTTCTGAAAATTTGATCCCTTATCACTCGGCGTAAAGAAGACTCCACCGTATCTTATCTATAGCTCCGCAAGATTAATCGCTGGCTGCAAAAAAAGCTAATCCGACCTACCCATAGACCGTATCTCAATGCCAAATAAATTGCCTTCCACAATTCCCCCTTTGTCTTATTGTCTTGGCATATGAGAACGCTTATAAAAAAAAAACTGAAAAAGGACTCACATGACGCGTCGAATCCCGTAACGAAATTGGGACACGGAGCGTAGACCGTGGATCCTGCAGGTGTGTTTGGCCAGCAGGACCATCCGTCGAATATTGTCGGGCAGTAGGGCTCTGAAAGCAGAAATTGAAATGGCTGTAGTCGTGTTCCGGCCGACGGGGAAAGTCGGAGATTTAATTGAAATCACCTCCGTCATAAAAGATCCTCCCGCCGGGCAAATTGGATGAATCTGCGATTTACGATAGCAATAAAAGACTTTTCTGACGTATTTCGCACTGATTGCGGCCGAGACTAATGCTCGACCGGCCTCGGCGGCGTGGTTTCGGTGCAGCCTGCAGATCCGGCCGGTTCCGGCGTGCGGATTAACCTTATGATTAGTGTTGGCGCCTCATGGCGCTTACAAAATTTGCGCTCGTAATGCTGTAGACGCGTATAAGCGCTTAACCTCATTTGTTCCAGTGATACGAGCATTGTTAAAAAAGTTAAAGATTAATGCTACATTTTTAGTATGGGTACCTAACAGTTCAGCACAGAATATGAGTAAATAAATAATATTGATTCGATATAGTAGAACAGATCTGTGGGTCGCCGATTTTGGCCAGATTCGGTACAGAGTTTTCATGGCAAAAAATACTAGACAAGTATTTTACCAAAACGATCAATACTACGCCATTGTTTTGCATTGAATTTAACGATAGAAATCATGTAAACTATGCAATATTCAAACATATATTAGAAACTTTGATCTCAATTTAGCGGTAAATGGCGGAGTATCGCTGCTTTTGGCGAAGTACTTACCTAATATTTTTTTTCCATGGAATCTCTGTACCAAATCTGAATAAAACCAGTGACCCATCTGGTCCTTCCCTTGTCAGGGTAGGTCGCGACTGAATGCCTATCCTACGGTACGGCCTGTGCGTCTGAGAGTTTGCGTACTCAAAGGGTTAGATCTGTCCATTCGTTCCGCTGACTTGGTCTGCGCGTTTGGGAGAAAGGTTTGTAATGCAAAGTCGTTTTTCCCCTTAATAAACGTAGGATGTAACCCGAAGCGAAGTGGAGGGACCCTCCTTGCGCTTATCCCTTGTTCGCTCAATAATGAATGAAGCTCTCTGGTAGGCAAGACTGTCGGTTAAATAAGGAACGGACCGAAGTGACAGAGCGCTTTGAATTTTAATGAGACTCCAGACTTAATTCGTGGCATAATAAATTACTTTAAATAAACCACGCCTTCCGCCGATGCGGCGAGGAATAAAGGAGTGAAAAGGAAACCGAAGGCAGCGGGCTGATGTGAACATGAGAGGGAAGACGGATGCGCATTGGTACTTTTTCGGATGTTAATGATTAATTCGGGTGTATCGATGGGTCGGTTTCCTTTAGCTGCAAAACTTGATACAGGAATGTTCGGAAGTTTGAAAGATATATGTGTAAGAAAAGAAAAATATTGAGAATATGTGCTTCGGACAGGAGACTTCTATGGAATGAGTGATACCATATGCGTTTGTAGAAACGCATTTGAATTTTGTGGGGCATACCAATCATAAAGTGGAAAATATTCTAACCCCGTATGCTTTCCGCTATTGACGGCTAACTTTCTTCCTCAAGCTCTATTCGATGCGGCTCTTCAGATTCAAGGATTACTATCATCTCGGGGCACATCTTCCCGGTCCAAGATCTTTAACGAGACTTTTCGAACTAACTACTGTTCGTGAAGTGGGGTGTCCGGAAAAGAATCTCACGAGACGGAAAATCTTTTCTTACTCGTTGTTCTTCCGAAGCTCTTGCCTTTTCATATCTCTGGACGCTCTGTCGCAATTAACAAACCTGACAAATTCGGATTCCGTAATGAATTATATCTGTGGTTTATCGGACTCTTCTGTCTAGTTCCGAAGTTAAATATATTATACTGAGAGGAAAAACTATTGTTTCAGTACATTTACAAGAGCACATACGTAGAAATAGAATGGTAAGCAGATGTTTTCAGAGCATAAATCGTTCTTATGATAATATTCATATGAAATATTTATGTGACTATGTGAACATTCATATTGATTTATATCACACTATTCATATGATGACATGAACGTTCACATTGATTCATATCACAACATTCATATAACAATATCCACATTCATATTGAAACTTGCGATGACAATATCGGAGTGATCGTTCCATTAGATCTAATATGTATTTCGGAATGACCGCCAATACTTTAATTCAGGTACACAGTGATTTTTAACTAGCTCGGAACTGTACGTCAAAGCTTCGTAATTAAAGACCGTACGCTGTTCATGAGATCACTCAACGTCATATTACCTTTATAAATTTCCACGCCGAACTTTCCGCCGTAGTTTCCTTCGTTAGAGATTGGAAAATTGAAGTTGCGCAAAACAAAAAAAGAGTAAGTCTCTACGTGTTGCATGTGCTGAGGAAAGTTCGCTTCGTTGTCAGCGAAGCTACCGAAGTCTCAGCTGGAGGTTGATTGTGAGATACCGGCGCACGAAAAGAGAGAACGTCGGAGCGGGAGAAGTAGAGAAGGATGGTGAGTAACAGACAGATAGAGACGATAATTAATATCCGCGGTACACTTCCTGCACGCGCAACAACATTGTCGGGATAATTCGAGCGAAGAGTCGACGGTTAATTTTACCATGCAAATTCGTTGACGCTTTACTCTGATCGAGGGGACCCATGAGGCTGCAATTAAATTCGCCGACCAATGCGCGAAACCGAGTCCACAGGATATACTATTTACATGCACTGTATGTAATACGTGAGATTTTGTATTTTAGAAATTGACCAAGTCCATAAATGGGAATAGAACAACTGGTCATATACGCCTAATGTCTAAGATTTTGTATTTTAGATCCGTGCATATTCGCATGTGTAAATATCGGCAAGGCATGTTATGTACGCTGTATCTAATACGCAGGATTTTATATGTAAAATAATCGAGTCTACAAGTATTGATAGGTTGGTCACGTATGGCATGTGTAATGCTTAAGGTATTCAGGGGCAGGGCAGGGATATTTATTCAGGGGCATCAGTTATCCATTTCAGAGGTTAATCACACCGGTCCAAAAGTGTAAGAAAAGAAACACTATTGCATTACCGGTGTACCATATAAAATGCACACATAAACTGTCCATTGCTTTAAAATTCTTTCCCCACACGCAGAATACCAAAGTAGAGGTACTAAAGCATAGGTGTAACTTATTTACTCGAGCCACGTACGTAGTGTCGTGCATGCATCGCCACTTTTAGATGCCATAACAACGTCGCATGCGAAACTTCTCCCACGTGCCAGCATTTTTGTAAATTAACAGTACCTCGACATACTCATCACGAGACAAAGGATTTCGGGTCGAGTCACGGTAGCTTGATATATTCCGTGGAAAAGCGACTTTGACATCAATATCGTCTGCTACTTAAAATGCATCACCGTTTAAACAGCCGTTAATTTTTGTACGAGACGTAACGCAAAGACACGTTTACGCGTCAGCGCCTGGAATTTTCGGAAACGACATCATCCAATTATTGAAGCCCGTGTATCGCGGGAAGTTTGATCCTTATCTTCGATCTCATTGAAGGCTCTTAACGTGTCCCATCTTGCGTACGGAAAATTAGTCAGGTAATACCGGCATAAATACACGTATCTCGGCACAGAGCATTCCGGGGGTGAATATCCCTTCGACGAAACGTCGAACTTCGGCATGCCAGTCCTTGCGAGCAGCTCAGCGGATGAAATTCTTGGCTCCGCTAATTACGGCCAAGTTTCGGTAAGTTCCCCGATTTACGGAGTGAAACGAGTAGATGGTACCTCTTATGCGCATGAATCCCTTAACGTACTGTGACGAGTCTGACTCGTGATAGCAATTTTGGGCTAAACATGAACGCCACGACTCTGAACCTCGCAAGTTTCGATCATGGAATTATAATCGGATCAAACATGAACATCACACGTCTGATACATGATGATGTCAATAATTACGCATCAAACATGACCATCATGAGGCTGATTCAAGTATGGATCATGTATCATATACACATTCAATCGTATTTGACGTCCATCAAAGCGACATTGATGCGAGCACTTTTTCACATCTTGATATGTTTTGCGACCGTTCGCGCGCATTAATTTGTGTCGGTCGCTGATCGTCATCTGTTCCGGAATCGTCCGAGCTCAACTGTACGACAAACGGTTGATTCTCAGTCCTTTACAGTTCCGTTCGTGTACTCCAATGCAGTCAGTGCATGCATTATGTGCGCGAGCAAGATCAGAAGTTAGGTAGCTACGGTCTCTTGTTCAGTGAAAGTCATAACCGTGAAAACGCCGATAATGGCCGTGAAGGCCAGCGACGTGCGACAATTTGCACGAAATGCGCTGATCAAATTCGAATTGACGTCGAGACAGATAATCGGATGAAAGTAATGGGGCGAATAACACCATTGAGTCTCCCGGTGGCGCCGAATCGAACGGCCAACTAAAAGAGCTCTATCAGCTACTTGTCAGTGAAGTAGAAATTGCAGGGAAGCGCGTGGGAGGTAAAAGTTTTCCCCTCAAACACGTCGATTAAGTCGAAAACCGATCTTGAGGAGCTTGCGAACTGGGGGAAGACGAACAAACGACACAACTTCGTTGTTCGCCATTAAACGTCCTGGCAAGGGTATCGCTCGAGCGTGATTCCGCATTAATTTGGCGGAAAGTTGCGCTCCTGTGTCTTCTACCAGTTACAAGAAGCGCCTGCGAAAACCGGGAAAGTGATTATGTGTCTTCGGAAACTTCGCGTTTGTAATCTGCCATCACATCTTGGTAACTTGCCGCGTTCCTGCCAAAATCCGAGGACCAAGGTGGCGACTATTCTCCGAGAAGCATTGGAAGTCCAATGCCAAACATAATCTACGTAGAAAACTATGTACACTGTGGCAAGAGTTCCGGCAAAATTTTAGTTTATAGCCAGTGTAAAATATATGAATAACAAATGTATGAAAATGCTTTTCAAGAAACTATGAAAATAATAGTATTGCTTTAGTTTCGTCAATAATAATTTTGTTTTCATTTGATTAAACGGTAGGCAAAAAATATATTTTGGTATATGTAGGGGACTGTCACAATTCCTTTTATATCCCTTTTCTCTTTATCTTTTATTTTTAATAATTATGGTATAATTATTAAAAATATACGCAAATAACAACAATACTAATACTTCTAATGCGTATGTCGCCTTCAACAGTTTTAATTTAGTTTCTACGTCGAATAGATCATTCATTCCAGAGGTGTTTGATAATACTGTATTGACGCGTAGACTTCATACGCCGATTCAGTGATTGAAAACTACTGTTTATCATAGCACTCCATGTATTAAACATATTATGCCGGCAATGCAAAATTGAACGTCGCTATCCGTAAGAGATTATTAATAGATCACCCTTGTCTGTCGGACGCAGTAAGATCTATCAGCGTTGCGAAACGCACACCACTGACCGGTCATCGTGCAGATAAACGCAGGCTTTGGCTTATTCAACAGTTAATGTAGTAGTGGCCTCCGACCAACGAACGCGTGAACATAGTTCTCCTCTCGTCGCTAAGTCGTCTATTGATCAACCCGATGTATCGTTCAGTGCTATTAAATTACAGAAAAATTAGCACGTCGAATATGACGTGAAAAAATTATCACCAGTATAAACTGTAAACCTCTATAACAGCAAAGCAGAAGCGTATTGCACCAATGCGTCTCGCGTGATAGACGTCAAGAATCATTAGATAAAAAAGGAAGAAAAAAATTGCGTGATCTGTGTCAAGGTTACGTGAGGGCCGTTGTTTCAGGAAAACTGAAGGAATGTTGTTGAGAGCACGGTGATATGAAAACTTGTCGGCGGAAAAGAGTTCAGTAACGGAACACGAAGATTGAGGGAGCACTAGAAAGAAACAGAACAACAAGAGACCAACTAACCGTGGACCTACCCATTTCGTTTCGGAGTCAGGGTCAATGTAAGTCAATTGCTCAGAGAATTGTTATGTAAGGCTTAATTATACATCATGCGCTCTGTTGAACGAGACCTCGAGGATCCGTAGTATGATGCACGCGTGACTAATTATCTTCGAAAAAACCTTTCCGGGCAATAGCCGCATAATAGTTTACGACATTACGGTGATGAAATCAATTAAAAAAATCTATCTATTGCACGTGTTCAATTATCCGTCATCCAAAATTTTAAATATATTAACCCCTAACGTTCCTGTTATTTTGTCAATATCGAAAATAGAAGCTGTAAGTTCAAAAAATAGGCAACGGCTTATGATGCTTCCCATGCAAGTTAGTGTCAACGCCATCTTAACTGCGCTTTTCCTGTTTACGCCGTAATAAAAAATGTCGAGCGATAACGAAAAGTTTATAAATATCCCACCTTTCAGATACCGTGCGCTAAATCTTATCTCAACAAGATACACTCGGATACAGAACGCGGAAATATGAAGGTCGTATTTTTCTTGGTATTTGCCCTGTCAATGTCCATCCTGCCCAACGAAGCTTATCGGATTCTGGCCATATTTCCGTACAATGGCAGGAGTCACTTCCAAATGTTCGGGGCGCTTTGCCGAAGTTTGGCGAAGAAGGGCCACCAAGTGGACGTGATCAGTCACTTTCCGTTAAAAGTGCCTCTGGCGAATTACAGAGACATCGTGAACTTGGAGGGCACGAAGCCGGATGTTGTTAACAGTTTCTCCGTCGAAAATGGGGTTCAGTTGAACAGCAATTTGGTGTATAAGCTTACCAGCACTTTCGGCATAGATTACTGTCATTTGATGGGTGATCCGCGGATGCAGGAATTCATGAAGAATCCGCCGAAGTATGATCTCGTCATTACCGAGGTGAACAAAATGCTCTGTTCTTTGCTTTGCATGACTGAAGATCGCAAGAGCTTCCTCTTTAGGAGCTGAAGTGTATTTATGTTGTTCCAAACAAGAATTGTAAGAATACCACAAATCGCATGATTTCTAGTATTTTGGCGCACATTGCTACTTTGGATTTGGGCACTATTTAAATGTTCCTGTGGTCGGTTTGATTTCGGCCATGGATCCACCGTATCTGAGCGAAAGAATCGGGAATCCTTTGAGCAACGCTTTTTACCCTGGTTGCTACACGTCCAGCGCCAGTTTGGACACGTTCTGGGAACGACTGGAAAATACTCTGATAAACTTCGTCAATGGACGTGTCTTTAATTACTTCGTGTCGGAGCAAACTGAGGTAATGAGAAAGTATCTGGGAAAGGATATACCGGATATCGGGGAGCTCGAAAACAAACTTGCGTTGACTTTGGTGAACACGCATTGGTCGTTTCACGGTGTGCGACCTGTTACGCCAGCGCTGGTGCAAGTTGGTGGATTGCACTGCGAGGACGATGACACAGAATTAACGCCGGTAAGACGCAATCAATCGTTGTTAATCGTAAAAACGTTCGTTACGTAAATGTGCGATGTAATGCTTAATGACTCAGCGCAGTTGCGTTATCGATACATATTAAACTTTGCGAGTACACTGCCGCGAGTGTGTAAGTTCGTAGAAATCCGAAACAACAGACACGGAAATCTAATCGCTGCACTGATAATATTTGTTTCTGTTATGCAGCGGAAACTACAAAAATAACTTTAAAGATGTTGGGTTTGAAGAGAATAAATTGACATGAAATTGATAACATCTAAATTATTATGCGAGATAATGCGTACGTCTTTTCATTATTAGATATCAGTGGTGTAATGAACTGTCGCTAATCAACCGGAAATTATATTAAATGTATTACGTAATAATACGATAGCTATGAAGTGAATCAAATTTTGCTAGTCATTCCGGAAATGTGTACGACCGTTTTTGAATAACATATGACAAAATACGTACGCTCTTTCTATATACTGATACAAATTTCTTCAGTATTTTGTCATATTGCTAGTCACGATCATAATATGAATGTCTGATAGTATGCAAGACATCTGTTTTTATACTTCTGTTAAAACAGATTGTCTGTATAGTAGTAATGATTTTTTACTACCTAGGAATTAGCAAAATGGATGGACGATGCAAAGGACGGTGTGGTTTACTTTACATTAGGCTCCTTGGTGAATATTGAAACACTACACAGGGAATCAATGTTAGGTATTTACAAGTCTTTCCAGAAAATCGCTCCTGTAAAGGTCCTGATGAAAATTGCGAACAAGGATCAACTTCCACCTGGTCTCCCAGACAATGTGCTAACACTGTCCTGGATGCCACAAATAGCTGTACTTCGTAAGAAACCAAAAGATATAATTTTCATAAAAAATTATAAAATGCGCGTAAATCCAATTGTGGCAGACAAAAATTACCCATTCCTTTGTCTTATTTTCACTAGGCCATAAAAACACCAAAGTCTTTATAACACATGGGGGTCTTATGGGGTCACAGGAGGCAGTTTGGTTTGGAGTTCCCGTCATTGGGATTCCGCTCTTTGCTGACCAGATACGAAATGTGAACATTTTCGTTCGTAAACGCGTGGGTGTCGCGTTGGCTTATCATAAAATTGACGAATCGACAATGGACGAAGCGTTGAACGCTGTTCTCCATGATCCGACCTACAGGTGAGTCTGCGATTTTGAAATGGGATTCATTTTGAAATTGTAATCAAAATTTGTTATGCTGCAAATGTGTATAGTTGATTTTGAATTTAACAATAGATTTACGGGACCCATTAATTTCACGAGCAAAATTACTTTTTTTATCTAAAGTACTTTGCTTTACTTTATTACCTAAATCTGGTGTTAATAAGGCAAAATATATACTCTGTGACTATATTTTTTTATACAAAATTTCTTACGTGCATTGTAACATATTTTGTATATAACTGTTTCATATATTCTCGTTTTATGTAATAATTTTATTTAAACCTATTCATGTTCAATTTTTAGGACTAATATGAAGAGAGAGTCTGCGATCTTCAAAGATCAACCACTCAGTCCGATGAACACAGCAATTTTCTGGCTGGAATACGTAATCAGAAATGGCCCAGACGTAATCAGATCGCCTGCAGCCAGCATGCCATGGTGGCAGAAACATTTGATAGACATTTATGCTTTCCTACTGACATGCGTTACCTTAGCGATATATCTAATTGTAACTTTGTCAAAAATGGTATTGCGTGCAATTCAGTATAAGGACCCGATAAAAACCACCAAACGCAGCAAACGCGACTAACTCTCAGGAAAGAGATACTGTGCATTAAATAATAAAACTATTTCGAATATTCACTGAATTGATTTCTCTAAGCACCTACCAACCCTGTTATACAAACGGAGCAAATTGCAAGATGTAAAAATTGCGTGTTATTACCAACTAATTGATAATAACTTTATTATTTCTAACTGTCAGGAAAAGATACAGGGCATTATATAATAAAACTATTTCGAATATTCACTGAATTGATTTCTCTAAGCACCTACCAACCCTGTTATACAAACGGAGCAAATGGCAAATTGTAAAAATTGCGTGTTATTACCAACTAATTGATAATAACTTTATTATTTCTAACTGTCAGGAAAAGATGCGGGGCATTATATAATAAATCTATTTCGAATATTCACTCAATTAGTTTTCCTAATAATCCCCAATTTTGTTACGCGGTACAACAGTGGTTTACGCAAAAATAGTATCAAAATAAAAATCTCAACGGAACTCCCACGAAAAATTGAATTTCCTAGTCATCCCTCAATTGATTTTCCTAGTCATCGCCCAACTTTGTTATCCTACATCGTTGTCATTTCCCAGGAAATCATACCGAAACAAAAATCTGTACGGAACAAAGGCGTATTAAAAAAATTCCACGTTATTACGGTGGTAAGTGTATATCGGTAAGCCATGACAAACAATTTTGTCTGTAATTGTTGAGAGACAGATTACGTAGTTTTTGCAAGTAATCGGTCAAACACAGGTGCACGAGAAAAGGACGGGCTACCGTTGCATTTATGTGCACGCAAAGAGTACTGGTGATAAACCACTTAACCGAAACCCCCACCTCCCGGTCCAAGTGAATCCTCCCCACATACGAACAATTTTCTTCGATCAAGTGTCAGAAGCTATCAGTTTTCCAACGTTTTCCAACCCGCACGGATAAACGGAGGATATTAAACGTTCCTTTTTCTGATTCAACTGTGCACAAAGCTCGCACCGTTCTGAAGACGGGCGCTAAGCGAAAGGAACGTAAGGGAAGATTATTAATCGAAGGATCTCAAGCCGAACAGCGCGACGTGCGAATTCGTATGGCGAACGAAGATTAATCGAGGCCGTTTGAACAATTTTACAGGATTTCTGAAGTTTCGAGCGAAAACGTCCTCGACGTCGAAAAACTATCCGTTTTCGCAAGTGCTGCCACCTCAAGGAATTGGGTTGTTACGATTGTACGCATCTGCAAGCGATGAAAGTTCGTCCACGAAAACTTGTGGAATTCTTTACTTCGAAACAAAATCGATCCGCATCGGATAGCCGTGATAAGTCATAGGGGAGATTCGGGCGAATATTCGGACGAGCGGCAGTGTGTCGATCAGAAGTGCCGGACGTCAAAGTTTTTTCGCGAAAGGTGGTTTACGATCTGGCATCTAGTGCCGAGGAAAGCTGCTTTACGTTTCCGCGGAGGATTTACTGCGATGCATCGAATTTCCTCTGACCCTCGCTAGACCTAACAAAATTTTCTTATCTGACAATTCGAAGAATTGGCACTCAGTATATTTTTACACATATTGCTGGATCAGCAAGCAATTTGCTCTATGCAATTACCATGCCTGACTGCATCTGATCAATAAAGAAAAACTACTATCTAACGGGGAAAGAACTATTTCACAGGAGCGCAAATAATTCATCGTCATACGTGAAATTTCTTGTACTGATCATCTAAGTATATTTACGTACGCGAAAATTCGGGATGCTGCACATGAGCAAACGTGGAAGTTGTTTAAAAGAAAAATTTGCTCTATCAACGTATCACACCTGACCGGATCGAACTCTCACATTTGATTCCTAAAGAAACTCCTTTATACTTCCGCAGATAATTTATTGTGACACGTCAAATTTCTTGTGCTGCCAATCTAAGCAAATTGACGTACGTGAAAATTCGGACAACCGGTACTTCGTGTGCGTGTGCAAACGTGGAAGTCGGTCAAACGTAAGATTTGAACCATGAAGCTGCCGCATTGGTTTCCGTGGATGATGATTCTGGTTAGTCTGACCGAGGGCTACCGAATCTTGGGCCTGTTCCCTTTCCATGGCAAGAGCCACTTCATAATGTTCGAGGCTCTGATGAAGGGCCTGGCACGTAAGGGTCACCAGGTTGACATGGTTAGTCCGTTTCCGCAGAAACGGCCTGTGCCGAACTACAACGATCTGATAGTCATCCCGCCCCCGCGTCAGCTGGTCAATAACATCACCTATAGCGAGATGAAGAAACTCATCGGCTCGACGCCGACACACGCAGTCGCCACTCTGGGCGGGAATGACATATGCAGGTATCTCAGTAAACCGGAAATGCAGAAGCTCATTCGGAATCCGCCAAAGGATCCGCCGTATGATCTGGTTCTGATAGAGGTAAGTCAGTTTTGTGCGTTTGGATACGATTTGTGCTGACGGAAAATAGGGGGTTAGCGAAAACGTGGAACTTCAGGGATAGATGCTAGAAATAATACCGTTTTCATGGGAAATTGATTATTTAAACATTTTGATAATGTTGTTATTACAAAGAGTGTATGTCGAACTGACTGAAACGAAAGCTGAACACTTGAAGGCGATCGATATTTAGTCTCAATTGAGAAAAAAAGTAATCTTTGTTTACTGGAATTGCATCTAAGAGTAATTGCGTAGCAGATCATAAGGTCGGACACGAGCGGAGAAGCGTTACTTGTACACAGTTAAAGGAAACATTTATCAGATCCATAATAATTACTGAATGATGACAGCGATTATAATTCGGCAACAAAAGTTTATGTTCACCCAATTGCGATAATCGCAGTCCGTAATGATTAATAATAAATTTATGCGTGCTTACAAATTTTGTACACATTATTCCGCACACTTACAATTGCAATCTGTGATGATTGGAGCAAATCAACTTTGTGGGTACATGCCAATTTTAGAAACATTACTCTGCATACTTACAGTCGCATTCAGCAATGATTAGCATAACTCCACTTTATATGTGTTGCAACTTTTGCGCACATGCCATTGTACATTCGTACGCAACGTGGAATTTGACGTGGGCAAAGTAGATAACGAGGCATGTCACTTAACGACTAGTTTGGGAACTTGAGCGTTGATTCTCCGTAAGTGGAGAGGTCAGTTTCAATATTAGCAATTCTTCTTAATCGATAGTCATTCGCTTTTCCATCGGAGAGGTCCAATTTATAGACAATGTCCCTCGATGTTCGGGACAAAGCTGTTCTTTCCCCTCGTTCCAATTATCCCTACTAGAAGACTCGAACTCGTCTGCATGCAAATGCATTGCGACTGAAGTCGCTTACGGCAATGGAAACTGGAACGAAATCTTCTCTGGCGTTTCTATTCAGTTACACGACCGCGCACATTCGTTTTCGAAGAAATACGAAATTAAAAGAAGACGAAGTTTCGTTCAATTTATTTCCACCAATGTTTCTACGCAACGTTGCAATGATGGCATGACGGTATAAATGTATTTTGGAGTATTGTCCACGAGTTTCTTTTGCAAATTATCTACATGTTTCTCGTCCTACGGAGGTCTCTTCAGAAATATTATTAAAGTAATATAATATTCTATTGCAACTCTAGTGTCCAAAATTGATTCAAATATTCTATTGTAATGCTCGTATCAAAAATTGTATTTTATAATATAAATCATTTTATGAAACTCCTGTAGATGAATCCATACGACGCTAAATACGTAAAGAAATTGAAAAATAAACTTGTTAACATCCCAACCGCACTAGTTTCAAAATTATTTTCAATATGGCAAAAGAAGTTGCACCGATTTGTATGATAACTGAAGTCATTGAAAGCTGCATTAAAACTATTTAATTTAATTTTTTTATATTTTAAATTACTTATTATTTATATTTACTTATTTATTATTTATTTATTATACTTATATTACTTATATATTATATATATTATACTTATATTATATTACTTACTTATTTATTTTTTATATTCAATTTTTGCCTACACTATATATATTTAATTAATTTCAAGCATTTGATGTAGTTTATAAATCAATTTTATCCTACACTGTTGATATTCAATTGGTTTCAGGCATTCGGCGCACCGTGCTTTGGAGTATTCGGGATACTGCTAAACGTTCCCGTGATTGGCGTGAGTTCGTCGGCGATGTACCCTTGGATGAATGATATAATCGCGAATCCAGAAAATCTCGCCATTGTTCCATCGAATCTACTGAACTATCCGACAGAAATGACTTTGTGGCAAAGGATTCACAACGTTGTCGACACTGTCGTCCAGAAGTGGTATTTCAACTATCTGACCCGAGAACAGAACGACATCTTGAGGGAGAATGTCGGGCCCGGTTTGCCAGATATCAGAGAAATTGAGAGGAATCTGTCACTGGTCTTGGTCAATTCGCATTTTGCCTTGACTGGAATTAAACCAGCGACGCCTGCGCTGATCGAAGTGGGAGGTTTGCATGTTCGGGACGACGGAACTGAACTTACACCGGTAAGCACAGTTCTTTTACGAAATCACACCGGTGGATAAACGTTGATCGCGCACACTTCGGAGAAATGTACATAGTATTGCTGAAGTTTCATTTCCGCAAACGGAGCGGAAAAGTATTTAAACAACAAGCGAATTCTCGGATATGTAATGAAAAAGAAGGCGTTCTGCTATTTTATTTCGATCGTTCTTCCATTATTGGAATATTCTATTGGCAGAACCGGTAAATTAATATGTATAAAATTATATAATTTGCTTGCAGAAATGTATCTTAACAATTTGGCATTTGGGTTGGGTCCTAATCAGATTCCATATACTTCTGTTCTGCTATTCCGTTTCAACCGTTCTTTTCTTAATAGTATAGAAAAATGATATATATGTAATTTTATACATATCAATATTACCGATACCGCCTCTAAAATATTACAATACTACCGAAGAGAAATCGGAACACGTAGAGAGAAGCACTAAACCAAGAACAAGTCCAGTCCCAATGCGCAACGCTTACATGAAACTTTCGTACAGGCCCTGGAGAAGTGGATGAACGAAAGTAAGCACGGCTTCATCTACTTCACTTTCGGATCCATGGTGAAGATCGAATCGTTCCCCCCCAAAACCGTCGACATATTTTACAAAGGCCTGGCAAAGATCGCCCCGATAAGGGTGTTGATGAAGGTTCCCAACCCAGAAGAGCTTCCGCCGGGGTTGCCGAAGAACGTACACACGCAAAAGTGGATGCCGCAGTTTAAAGTGCTGAGTAAGTAGCCGTCGTTAATGTCCTCAGCATTCTTTCGGGACGAAACATCGGTCATTCCGTTCGAACGGGTACATCTGTACGCAGGAAAATAGAATTTCGCGACGACTCACAAGGATAAAAGCCGCGAACGTTGTGTATATGTGTCGGCGAAATCGTTGGAGCGACACTAATGGAGACTCTTCTCACGCAGGTCACCCAAACATAAAAGCCTTCATCACTCATGGGGGCCTAATGGGCACCCAGGAAGCGGTCTATTGTGGTGTGCCTATGATTGGCATTCCGCTGTTCGCCGATCAATTTCGAAACATAGATTCGTACGTTGAGAAAAATATTGCAATCAGATTGGATGCCGAAAATCTTAGGCAAGAAGAAATGGACAAGGCGCTGCACGCGATTTTACACGAGCCGATTTACAGGTGAGATCTTGTGTTGGGAATTAGGAGAATGTATAAAGTCGTTTTGTGGTTGGAACCTGGCGGCATCAAAACATGTAGAGGAAATTTACTTATAACAAAGTTGAAAAAGCATATAATTTAGTAACACCTGAGTTTAACTCTTATGTGGTCCCCTGACGATGTTGTTATAACATAAGTATTTCATTTATAATAGAGACACGGTGAAGCGAGTATCGGAGCTATTCAAGGATCGACCTATGACCGCACTGGACACTGCCATTTTCTGGGTGGAATACATCGGTAGGAACGGACATTTGATATTACGATCGCCGGCTTTGGATCTGAACTGGTGGCAAATTCATCTGATAGACGTGTACGCGATCATAATCATAAGCCTATTTTCGATACTGATCGTGGTTGGCGCAATCATTAAACTCGCGATTACGACGCTTCATCCGCTTTTGCTGGATGCAAAAGCAAGCGCAAAGAAGGTGAATTGACGATGCATATCGTTAGGGACTTTGAATTAAGTGAAATTTGTACGCATACGATTTGTTAAGGTTGGATGCAGATGACTACCAATAGTATATTTAGGAACAAATATAGAAAAAAATGACAGCACCGCTGTTGGGCATTAGTCGTTTAGCATTAAGCTGCTGAGTTAAAGGTAGCGTTAGTTTTCATTCAACCTTGCTCATTATTGAGAATTTTATACCTATTGCGGTTGAATATGTTTTAGATAGAATTATTAATATTAGAAATAACGAACAACGTTAATTTTATACATTTAGTATACAATGCACATATGAACGTCGAGTCGCATGTACCTGAGAGTGTACATATGCCAACAACGTAGCTGGCAAAGAAATACATAAGAATAGGAATAAGATAAATTATAAATAACATTCGTGAGGGTGCGAGACGATTATTCAAGAGAAGCAATCAACAGCTGACTATCTCGCTTCACGCGAAAGTCGATTCAATTAAACGATCGAGTCCTTGGAAAATTGAAGGGACGCTGAGTGAGATATGAAATTTATGCAGTGCACGAAGCGGTTTAATTACTAGTAGATTATGATGCACTGAAATTTAGCGTTACTGCTCGTATCAAATCATCTACGTATATTACACAGGGTTGTATGTACTACGCGTCTACTGGCAAATGATATGCAAGAATATATCATGCCAAATGCAATGCACATGACAGGGTATTAATAAATATGGACGAATCTATTGACTTTAATCGTGTAACTAATGTGACCAGCCGTCCCAATTTAGGACCGTACCGTACCGTTTTTAGGTAGCCTCTCCCGTGGTGTTTACCCACGATAATAATTTCAAAAAGAGAAATACGAAAAATAAAAAAATCTAACGGCAGCGTGTAGTATTTAATAGCTTTTTGAAATTGATTTAATTAAATTTGTGAAAAAAATGGCAAGAATGTGGCTGCAGTGGCGTTGACAAAAAGTATATGTAAAGTACAGCTGCTGAGGTCTATAATATAAGCAAAGAATATTTAGAACAGTGGACTTTGTTTTTTGAAAATTTGGAAATATTTGAATGGGTGGATTTGATCAAAATACCTACGTGAGAAAGAATTTAAAGTGTAATAGAAGTATAGATTAAAAAGGTATTCATTGATTGTAACCACGATGCAGATGTATTCGATGAGTATTCACTTATTTCTAACTACATTGCACCGCAAGAAGTGACTGAACGAAACGCTGGGAATGGTCAACCGAAAGTCGTTGAGTGGAATTGTTTAAACGCTTTCATGTCAATGGTTTAAGATATGTACAATTTCGTATATTTATTGTATACATTAGAACGGGCCTTTTTTCTTATGAATAAGTTGCGGACGACCGAAAAAAACACAGTTGCAAGACGCAATTCTTAAAGCAACGTTAATCACCAATGTAATTCTAAGCAACCGTGCCAACAATTTCATTCTTACCTGAAATCAACCGCAAATTTGCTAGAGCAAATTTGTTCTTCAGAATAACATAAGACCACATTAATTATCTTCACGTGTTTGTTCCTGTTCCTTTCGTTAATAAATAAAACTATGATGAAACATTCAATAACACTTTCTTGCATATACATATTATTTCCTAAAATTAGTAGATGTCCCGTTTCAACGACACAAATAAAGGGTCAAGTTACATATGCAAGTTATAATGCGATTTACCCATCTTACACAATATGATGACAGATTTAATTGACCGTGAACTTCGAACGTTTCATATGCGTTCGCGACAGTTACAATGTATGTTCGCGACACTACAGAGAGGGGCTGACCGTAAACGGACATCGTTAATTACGCGTCGATCCGAAAATGTTTACGTAACCGACGACAGCTTATCATACCAAACCAAACGATTACTTACTCGGCATGAAACTAATCACGCCACATTACGCGGACATGCTGCGACACGCTATGTTAACATTGTTGATTTTTAAGATACTTGTCATCTTACGTCCATATTTCCGTAAATAAGACCCTCAGGCTGGACGAAGTTCACTGAACATCTACGCACTAACACAATCATAGACGTCTCGAAACACGATGTCATTACAGTATTTCTGACGTGCATAAATCTTCAGACTATCAATTGGCTTAATATATACGGTATGCCCATCTTTAGTTGGTCAAAGGTGTGGCTCTCGCTGAATATGTGTGTGTACGATCTTTCGCAAATATGAAGTGATATGCAGTGTACAAGTGCATCTCTAAACCTATGCACTCGACTGTTCCCCCCGAGAGGACATGAAATAATTGCTATGTATTGATATGATATAATTGCTATGAAATATTGCTACTGTTAGTATTGAGAAAAGTGGATGCAAGCATTTGTTCGAATATTTGCTTCCTCAACACGTTGACTGCCGTGCGTATTTTGCCGTATTAGAACGGCGATGCTATGAAATACTACAGCGTTTGACTGAATTATGCAAAATGTAAATAATGTGCAAGTATTGGAGACCAAAGAATCGCATCAATATTCTAACAATAACCGGATTTATAAAATAATTATTACTACCCATTGCGAATATTTTAGATCTTCAGTAAAATCTCTTGCGCCAGTCACTGGTGACCCCCACGGCAGCCAACGTGTTAAGATATATCCGATCTGTTGTGCCAAAGCAATGAATAAAAAGGAAAACCTCTGCCTCGTTTAAAATGTACAAAATTTGCCACCAATTAACCGAGAGGTGAATTTCAGCAAATTTTATCTGACACGATACGCTGTTCACTACTGCGTGACGGCACACGTCCGAGTGCAAAGAGTTAATTCAGCAGACGCCTGCAAGTTTTCGCCAGACAGTAAAACTACCGAACTTTTCGTGAGGATAACAAGTTGTCGGAAAATTTGACACAGACACAAAACTGACTGTGACGTGGTAAGTGTTTATCTCGCGGTTTTCCTCGAATTTGGCGATTAGCATGCGCACGTCACATATTGACAACAGTACCAGAAGTTATGTAAAACATCAATGATGACTAAGCAATCAGTGATAACCGAAAATCTTTCGGATGCTCCTTTCATTTATTTGACCGGAAAGGCCAGTCCGATAAGGTCAAATTTTTGCTGTGGAAATCTTTGACGTTTAGCAGCTTGACGTGTTATAAACTTACGTGACGGTTTCTTTACGATAACGTTATGCGCGATATGATACGACACGTTCTTATAAACAGATATTATCGACACGGCTTAAATAGAAGATTTCTAACTGTTAGGTTAAAAAAGGTGACTGAAAAAATGATAGTGACACGATAAGTTAATGAAGGATGTTGAACGTGTAGCGAGCTTATCTTAAGCGAAGCGCCAGACTAAAGACGAGAACATTAATGAACAAGCTTCCGACAACTCGGGAGATAGCGGCAAACGTTCTTCACGTTAGCAGGAGACGCACCTTCCGTCCGGAATACAGGATTCTCGAGACGGAATATTATGGAAATAGCACACGGGGAGAGACGACGAATTTTGGAAGTTGCGCTGAATTAACTGCTGATGAGATATGAACAGACTAAATTACTGCACTTTCATGAGTTGATCCGTTTAGACGTTTGTTATTCTGGAAGGCATTACTGCGGTAAAAGGCAATATTAATTCAAATAAGCCTTGTTTTATTATAAGCTAATGACGACATAAATAATTTCTTAGTGCAGACCGATATGATCAGAAATATAAATTGGCTTTTATT
The DNA here is from genome assembly GCA_033815515.1 of Cryptocheilus praepositus. Taxonomy (NCBI): domain Eukaryota; kingdom Metazoa; phylum Arthropoda; class Insecta; order Hymenoptera; family Pompilidae; genus Cryptocheilus; species Cryptocheilus praepositus. Next base: position 4,433,908 of record JAWWQZ010000256.1, on the reverse strand, counting down.
ATAAATTTTGGAAATTATGCCGAATTACATGCTAAATTAATATATCCATTTTCACTTCTGCGACACACGAAGCCACTACTATAGTAAAAGCCAATATCAATTTAGATAAGCCTAATTTTAATATATGCTAATGATGACATGAAGAGATAAAAGCAGAATCGGCTACTAAATCCGCTGTCTCTCCATAATTCCGGTATTCCGAGGTACAGTTAATTCGTGAAAGGTCGATGACTGAACAAAAATCCATTTAACGACCACTGCTCATCCATCTCCCGAGTTCAATAGCCCTCGCCATCTGCAGCCTTTAGAACGGAACCGTTTTTCCGCGAAACAAACATCTACTTGATAAGTCAATAAGCTATGCAGTCACATATTTGGCTCAATTAAAAAAATGTAGGTCACCGGTTAATTTTACACGCAATCGTTAACTAAACTATGTTATCTACATCATACTTTCGATACCACAGCGGCAAATTTTCAATTATTATTTGGGTCACATTATCATATCTCTCAGCTACTTCAGTTATACCCAAATTCAAATATATGCAACCGATAACACGTTAAAATGACACACCGAACACATTACGACAAAGAATAGCCAGTATTTTCAGACCTGCGCACGCGTTGAAAACAGTTTTTGTTATAGAATCTGTAAATCATTTTTAGTTTTCAGAGTACCAATTTCGGTAATGCCGAATCTATTGGTAATGAACTTTACTTTCACTATTTACACTTTTGACGCGAAGGATACAGATGTGATTATACATGGGGGTTAACGACTGCACTCTGAGAAAATACTGTCCCTCCTGCATTCGGACTCGGCCTTAAATATCCTACCGTGGGGTAGAAACGGAAAATTGGGTGGAAAGGGCTAGTGTCCGACGACAATTTACCACAATGAAGAAGAGAAAAACTGTAGGAAGTTCCACTCGCTTATTACTGCTGGTGGGTACACCGTTACAAGAAAGAATTTTAGAACTTTTCGTCCTGGAACTGTTCGGCTGAACTCGTCATGTAGGACTATACTGAGTGGATCTTGCCCTAGATGTTGGCGCCACCGAATGGTAGAAATATTGAGGACAGTGGGTATATATATGAAGCATACCACAATCAGCCATTTTCCAGAAAAGTTGTAACGCGCTCTAACGTCTAACGGCAGATAGGGAAAGCTCACTACACGTTCGTGTCTAAATTTAGAAACCGTTCGTCACTAAATCCATAAATTCTAGATATCGCCCGTTAGTGAATCTACAAATCGCTCGTTACCGAATCTACAAGTCGTTCATTACTGAATCTACAAATCGTTCGTGTCTAAACCTGGAAATCGTTTGTGTCTAAATAAAAAAAGTTTATCACAGAATCTAGAACTCTTTGATTACTGCATCTATACTCTGAAGGCTGAGGGCCCGAAAACCAGAAAAACGGGATGAAATGACGCGAAACCACATAGACGACCTTCGGAATGCTCCTTGCCGTCAGGTCCGAATGACCAGGAAAGACAAAGAACCAAGAGACCGGTTCTAATGACAGTTGCTTCTACCTGGGCTCATATACGAAAAATATCTCATGCATTATTCACGCCAACGATACGCCGACACAGGAAACACGGAGAGTACGTTATAGAGTTACGGGCGAAACAGCCACGGTTCTCATTTTTGCGAAACGCCTCCGCAAAAATATGACGCGTTAAAAGTAACGCCGCGAACCTCCTTTCGCCCCGTTCGCAATTTTTCTCGGATATTGCGAGGCGCCCGGCCAATTTGGTCTCGCCGCGCAAATGCTCGGTATTACGTGATCAATCTTTGCTTTCTTAGCTGTGTATCGTTGCACGGAGTACGTGTATTTCATTTGCGAATTCCGGCTCCACGATATTCAATGTCGAGGGCAATATTTATGTCGTATGAAACGATGTGATAATATAAATTTGAAGATTCAATTTCACCACGTTTGCTAAGAAATGGTTCATGATTTTTTTATGTACGATCTTGTACGTTACGTGATGCGAAGAAATTGTCCTCTTCTTGGGTTGAAATTTTACCGAGTGAAAACCTATTTACTCTGCATGTTCAAAATCTCGAAGCAAGAAGAGAGATTTTTCTTTACGTCACATGTAAAACGGCTTGTGACGTTCTATTTATATGCAAAATTTGCAATAATAATTTCATCTGTCCGCATCTTTTATTTATGAATAGTGAAAATAAAGAACATTAACAAAACTTGGTATGGCATAGACACTTATATTGCTGAAATGTGTACAACACGTTACACTCGTGTAGTATCAGTTGATTTATTTACTATCCAATTACCGTCAGGAATGAAATACAGAAATTGTACTTCCTGTACTCATTTTTTTTATTACAATTTTTCTATCCTCTTTACAATTGAGCAATGGCCACAGTCGTAAAAGGAAAGTGTATACTATCGCAACGCGATAATGAAAAATGTAAATGAAATGCAACGTGAATCATAACACTATATTATAAAGCAAATGATATACACCAAACGGCAGCACATTTTACATCATTATTCTGTGTCATTGTGCGACACACATCACCGTAAAGCACATCTATATGAACCAACTATGAGGCTGCAGTTTGCATCAGAATGATGTAGTGCTGTAACTTTTATGAGTACTGAATGACTAAGATATATCTGACAGTCGTCCGTCTCTTACACAGATCTCGGCGATATTTGATTTTTCACTTATCGAACGTCAGCCAGTTATCTATTCGCTGACTAAGAGACCTTCGCTGCGAAAGTGCTTCGTCTTCGGTATTTAAGCGCACAAGAACAAAGTGAAAAATCGCAGATATGTACGCGATATGCGCCTAATGCTTCTGCTGTTTTTCTCATGGCATATACGTTGAACTACTTTGTTAGTTAAATTACTGCCGCGTCTTGACGAATGATTTACGCAATAATGAAGTTGTGCTCCCACCAGTTGGAAATTCTCTGTGCGACGACATACTGCACGGGATACATGTACCAGTAAAGACGAAATTACAGAATTACGCGCAACAAACCCACGCGAATCAAATACCGAGCATGCCTCAATTGTCCTAATAACTGATCGTCTTTGGAAGCTTCACCAAATGCGGAATGTTGGGTGTCGTGAAGCAAGTGAATTGGGAAGTAGCGAACGATCCAATTCCTGTCATTTTTTTATCAAACTAATATTCAACGTTGGGTGTATTGAGAAATATTAATGGAATTTATTTTGAGTTTTCCTCAAAGACTAAACTTGAACTTGAAAGTAATTCTGGGGTTTTGAAGCATGTTGCGTTGTCAAAGTAGAATCAAAATGAAAGCATTTCGATCATTCCAGCTATTAACATAATGTTATTTCATTTGTGTCAAATAGTATGTTCTATTAAAGTGTTCGTTAACACGTTGACTGCCACGCGTATTTTACTATATTACAACCGCAACGGGACGTAGTACTACAGAATATGATTGAATTGTGCAAAATGAAAATAATGCGAAGGTATCGGAGACCAAAGAATTGAATCACTATTTGATATTATTTGCATTTTCAAAATTATAAATGCCACCGATTGGGTATTTTTTTAATTTTTCGTGAGACCTTTTGCGTCGGTCACCGATGATCACCATGGCAGTTAAAGTGTTAATGAATAATGTTACTTTTATTGTGTAACGTCGTCTAATTATTTACGTTGTTCAAAATTTTCAAATCATCGTGACATTTATTTTATTTTAATTGTTCAAACAGTTTTGTAACCTCAGTCATGGATAACAAACGTGACTTAATGGGTTAATCGCTCTCAATTCATCCAATTAACAGTGGTGTCAATTTCAATTAATGTCTACACTCTCTCTCTCTCACTCTCTAACACTCTCATTGTCTAAACTCCGTCATTATGACGGTAGAGTAAATGTAGTGTGGGTGTACAACATACAGAATTTGGAAAATAAAAACCTGAGAAACAAATCAAGTGAGGTATATATATTTTTCATTCCATCAATAAATGTCAGTAAAAATTGCTTTATTAAGTTTTCGCTTTGTCGAGGAGTATTGCGTCACGCAAACCGGCAGTGACGCTAGATAAGACAAACGCTGATAAACAAAATACAACCAACGTTTTATATCAGCTGAATTCGACTACTCTCCCCCCGCCCCTGGATCATTCGTCGCTTCCTTAGTATATCATCCACGTAAGTGAGTGTTTTGCGTCTCTAGCCAACACCGAATGTCCAGACAAGTCTGACAAGTCAGTCGACCGCCTGACTCGCAAGAGTCACAGTCGAGAATCGAGTGTTCTGCGTAACGGCGGTTTCTCGTTTTTCGTACACGCCTTCCGTTAAAACAGGTAACAGACAAAAACACAGTGTCAGCTTTATATAAAATTGCTTAATCGTGGAAACGACCGATTAAACTGAATAATTAAGCGTGTGCAGATTGAAAAGTTGTTAAAGGCATCGGACGATGCAAGATTAAAAATAGAATTAAAGTGTGCCGCATTCTATTTTAGTGTGACCGGCTGCAAATTTGTGTGTCAGGGAGCAGAAGGCAATGAAACAGTAAGTGTCATCGTTGTTTGAATGCATATAATTCGGTACACATTATAGCATCGGTGATCATTTAGTTAGATTCAGTGCAAGGTGTATTTCAAGGGTTTGATCCAGTGCCGTGTACTTTTCAGCACGAACTTCAATTTTCAATACGTACGAATTTACAGGCCACGATTTCAACGGTGACAACTGTTGAAATGTCTTTTATGGCGTTACGTGTAGTTTGCCTAACGAGATTGTAAGTGGCGGACGTGATTCATGACCCAGCCGCAACGACCGCGACGTAATCACAAAACACTCGGACAAAAAAGGACTAATCCGCTCGCGTCTCAAACAATTCTCCAGGTGAAATAACATTGCTCGATCCTTGTTATTTTTCCAACGCCGACAAAAAACGTATGCAGGAAGTCTGATAAACTTGGGATCAAACTTACACTGCGTATTTCTGAGATCAAACTGTTGAATGAAGATTATGCGAATTTATGTCCGAAAATGGTTTATTGGCAAGATATACGCGTTCATAGCGTTGTACAAAATAGTATACGTGTTATAATTCTAAATAGCAACGTAAACGTATGCAGATTACTAGCAAACACAAAACAACTAATGGCAAGCATTTTCAGGCCGTAGGTCAGGTTATATAAAGAAGAACTGTCATTGAGTTTATACGTGAATTATTATAATTAAATATTTTGAATTATACGTGAATTATTATAATTAAATGTTTTGAATTATACGCGAATTATTATAATTAAATATTTTGAATTATTATACGTTCACTATTTTGTATAACGACACAAGTTTATATAATTTAATTTATAAGACCTTTTTTTCATCTACTTGATCTCGGTAATACGTAGTATAAGTTTGGTCCCAACATTTTTGAATACCTTGTACGCCGACGCGTAAATTGTCTTCTACCGCCGAAAACACAAATTCAGATTAAATCCATAAATTAGTTAAACCGCAGATCTATGAATGCTCATATCTTTCCAATGACCCATATTCGAACATAACTTTACATCAACTTTTTACACCTACTTAAGTTTGGTAATACACAGTATGAGTCGGATCCCAAGATTTTTGGACGCCATGTATACTATATATATGGAATTGTATAATGGTTAGCTGTTCGGGAGTAAGTTAGCTTCCCTCAGGCGGTTGTCTGAATCTACGTCGAGTTGAGGTTATCCTCTCTCAAGTTGACCCGACGTGCCGGGCAATCTTAAGTGAACGGCAACCGAATTAGCAGTACCATTGAGTTTCGCAATGGGATTACCGGTATTATCGCGGAATAGACGTTCGATTCGTTCAGATCATTGTCAATTTATGCGATGCACCGTTTGCCACAGAACTCCCCAGTCAATGACCCTCGCGTGATTTCAACAATGAATCAGTGTATTTCGTTTATCACTGAGAAAGATGTCTATACAGTTACACGGGGATAAAAGAGAAAGTATCTTTGCGAGGTTACTTAGTAAATAATTATACTGTGGCTATTAGAAAGACTTATAATAAAATGTGTTTTAGTGGAAACTTACAGTTGCTAAGAATATATAAAGAGATATATTAAATGCAATTATATATAAATTTACTAAAACAACTGTAACATTGCATTTGTTCTTAAAATTGTGATAAATGTGCATTGCCGTTTTTCAATCTAATATGACAAAGCATATATTTTACGGCTATACACCGGTCAAATAGTTTGAACATTTAAACAATTATCTCGAAAATGCTAAGTACATATTTAGCCAAATTCTAAGATTGTAGATTCCTGACGAATGCCCCCCAATTTGCACAGAACATTATCCAACAAACACGTGAAAGACGCTTATCATTTGACCTCCAACGTAAATGGTTAATAAATAAACGATTCACCACAAGCACTTATTATCTTAGCACTCATGATTCAACCGCCCACACATAAATGTGTTTCTGCACAGGTGGACAGAAGTGGTTCAGCCGTGTCATCAACCAACGCTTGTTACGTAAATCTAGACAGAGACCCCGAACATAAAGGCAAGACGCTCAAATCCGCCAGCCTTGAACCAATCAAATCAAGTGGATCAATCAAACGCCCGGCGCATTCGCTGATTCACAGGTTGAACACATTTGACGCTGCAGACGTCGTAAATTGCAGGAGCTTAGAATGGCGTCGACGAGTGCGCTTCTTTTATGCACACTGGCCATTTTGGCCGGCTCGCAATTTCCGGTTGAAGGCTATCGGTTCCTGGGTCTGTTCCCTCTCAATGGAAAGAGTCACTGGGTCATGATGGAGCCGCTGATGAAGGCTTTGGCAAAGAAGGGACACCAGGTCGACGTGTACACGCACTTTCCGCTAAAGAAACCGTTCCCGAATTATCGGGACATAAGTCTCGCGGGAACTGTTCCAGATGTCATGAATAATGTCACGGCACAAGATATTAGCCGGTTCGGCTCGCACAACATGAAGCACCTTGTTGAGATGGCGGGCGATACCTGCTGTAAACTAATGTACCTGCCGCAGATCATGGAGTTGATCAAGAATCCGCCAAATGACCCGCCGTATGATGCAGTCATTGTGGAGGTACGTATAATGAATTCTAATCGTACAAAACTGCGATTGCGTGTAGAAAAAGGTTGTACGCTGATATAGGCACAGCAAATCATAGATCTGATTAAGAATATGCTGTATGATTTTGTCGTTATGCATATATATCGGTACACGTAATGAATTCCAATCCTATAAAATTGCAACTACATCGGATGGATAATTGTTATAAACTTATGCACGCACTACAAATCGTAGAGCTATTTAAGAATGCGCTAAATGATCCGTGATACGATTTAGTTATTGTGGAGGTACGGATAATTAACTTCAGTCATACAAAACTGTAACTACGTGTATATAACTGCTGCAAACTGACGTACATGGCCGAAATTGTGGAGTTGATTAAGATAAGCTTACAATTGGGTCGTTATGGAGATGCGTATAATAACTTCTAATAATTCAAAACTACAACTGTTCCGCATAGATAACCGGTGTAAACTGATGTACGCGTTGCAAATCATGGAGTTGAGTAAGAATCCACTATACTATGTCATTGTTATGAAGATGCGTTTTATCATTTTTAATCATTCAAAACTGCAACTACTTCCCGTAAATATGTGTTGCAAATTGATGCACACGCCACCTATCACGGAGTTGATTAATAATTCCCCGTACGATTTACTCGTTGTGGAGGTACATATAACGAATTCTAATCATACAAAACCGCAGCTAGACTCTAGATAACTATTATAAACTGATGCACACGCCGCACACTGGATTTACGGGACGGTTTTAAATTTCACGAGTAAAAGTACGGAAATATTACTATTATTTTGTAGGAACTTTCGGTGACGTTTATTAATGGAACGTATATGCATCCAAATTCTCTTGCTTCTCAGCTTTTTAATGCTCAAACTCTGTACGTTGTGTACCTAAATATTTCTGTGGATAATGTCTATCTGCATATTCATCCGTAATTCTAGTGTTAAGAATCCATCATATGATTTAGTCATTAAGAAGGTATGTGTAATGAATTTATAATTACACAAAAAAACTAAGAAACAACATTTATTCCATTGAGCCGCGCATTAACGCTTTTTTCCTAAACGGTTACCTCATCCAACACTCGAAACAGCGGATTGGCAAACGTAATAACTCATAATCGTGTGTTACGATGACGCTGCTAACCAAGAACCTTAAACCTTGAACCTGCGCCTTAGCAGGCAGGTCCACTTGGCACCGGACAAATCTTGTTTAGAGATTAAAGTTTCACACAAGCATTCACGTTATCGTTGTTATCGTAGTTTTATTATCATCGCATCTACGAGAAGAACAAAACACGCTGAAATTGCCATAGTTGATAGTATATGCCAAAGTATCTTCGATCTTCGATTAACTTCTTTTCGAAATATTTTTTCTAGTTAGTTTTTTCACCGGAACCATATAAACGGTACATTATGTCTCTAATTGCTATTATGTTTAGCTCTCTCTTGTATGGCCAGCTAACTTGCGTAATAATATTTTTACAGCTCTTCGCCGCACCATGCTATCTGGCTTTCGGACATAAACTCAACGTTCCGGTTGTGGGCGTATTAACGTGCGCCATGCACGATTGGCTCAATTACCACATCGGCAATCCTTTGAACACTGCCATAACTCCAAGCTTATTTTCAACTTTCACGACGCACATGACTTTTTGGGAGCGACTACTCAACACATTCATGACGACTTACATATCGCAACAAATTGATTATTACACGAGCGACCAGGATAAATTCGTCAAGGAATTGTTCGGAAAAGATATGCCGCACGTTCTAGATCTTTATAAAGATCTCTCGTTGCTGTTGATCAATTCTCATTATAGCTTGAATGGGATTAGACCACGAACGCCGATGATGGTTGATGTCCCTGGATTGCATTTGAATGAAGACAATGAGCCATTACCACCGGTAAATACAAGAATTTTATTCCCGCTACTACGCATAAGCATTGGAAAATTAAGGGAATTAATATATACACTATGATGCTGAATTATCGGTAGATTACGAGAATTATCTATGGCGCTACTAATTGGAGTCATTCACATTATTGAAAATGCATGAGACATTCGTGAAGTAAAATGATCTAATATAGTTTTGGTTGTCAACTTTGTCTCAGACAGCCATGCGACATTTTTGAAAAGTGACATTATCCTACACATTACTCTGCACATTGGATTGTGTTAGACATAATAAGTGACGGAACTTGAAATCTCGCAGGATGTGCAAAAATGGCTGGACGAGGCGAAGGACGGCTGTATCTACTTTACATTCGGTTCAATGGTCAGAATCGAAACGTTCCCAAATAAGACCGTCCAAGCTTTCTATGATGCGTTCAGAAGATTGGCACCCGTCCGTATTTTGATGAAAGTGCCGCGGCCCGAAGACCTGATGCCCGGCTTACCGTCGAACGTGATGACGCAAAAGTGGTTCTCGCAAATTTCTGTGCTCAGTACGTCATTTGTTTCTTTTTTCCTCTTACAATCGCCTTCCCAATGACCCAAGCCGACTTCTTCCTCGTTGCTAGGCGTTGCGTAACGTAACTTGTCCTATGACGAAGCAAATATCGTGGCAAAGTTAATTGACACTTGAGTGTGAAGCACAAAAAACCCACAGGTTAAGCACACATTTCATTTTTAGTAAAACACACACGACAGCGCTTCACGAGTTTTTACGAAATGTTAGGCGGAAACTGGGAAGGTCTCGTAATGTGTTATTGAGTTTGTTTCCGCTGACGTCTAGCTGTACGTTTTTCCAGGACACAAGAATGTAAAAGCGTTCCTCACCCATGGCGGTCTCATGGGAACACAAGAAGCTATTTTCTGCGCTGTGCCGATGGTCGGAATTCCGCTTTTCGGCGACCAACGCGTAAACGTGAACGTTTACGTAAAGCATAAGATCGCAATCTCGTTGGAATCCATTGAAGCAGTTACTGCCGACAAATTGACTAATGCGTTAAAGACTGTTATTACTGACCCTACCTACAGGTGAGAGTGTGCAGAACTACAGACGCGTTATTTACGAGTGCACTGAGATCTCTAACACCGCCCATATTGGTCCTCCGTTCATAGTATCGTATGTAAAAATGTAAAACTAGTGAAAAATTACTTTTATCTGCATTTTTTAATATGAATGTCATAATAACGTATTGATCAGATTTTTCTAATTTAATTGAGATCGATTACGACAGAGTTTGGATTCATTATGTTTAGTGACAAATCATGTTTGGTTGTAATAGCATGAACAATACCTTATAAACGTTTCCACACAGAAGAAGTTAACTATACAACAGTTTATGGAATGTCTTTATTAATGACTTGATACGCTAGTTTTTAAATATCCAAAGACACAGAAAAGGTGTCGGTCAAGAGAAGAAAATAATGAGAACTTTTTTCAGCGCAAACGTCAAGAGGATGTCAAAGCTATTGATGGACCGACCAATGAGTCCAGCCGACACTGCCGTGTACTGGGTTGAATATGTTACGAAACACGGAAATGTCCTACAATCACCTGCAATCCAGCTGAACTGGTTCCAACGAAACCTCATCGATGTTTACGGTTTCGTACTCGGATGCCTCACCATCGTATTACTAGTCGCCTTCTTCATCATTCGCAAACTGATGAGCTTCGTTTGCCGAAAAATGTGCAATAAGAAGAACGTGCCGATGTCGAAGAAGAAGAAATGATACACCAAATACAAACATTCGAACGACCGGAGTTTGGCATAAAGTATGCTTGTAATATCAGGAGGGAAGTGATAAATGTTTGTGAGATACCGCGATATTTCGTCTAGCAATAAAAAGAACTTACTATTTAATAATAAGGAAGACAGAAGAAACGTGCGTGCGTCCTTACAGAGTGAGACGCGATTCTCAACTTATTTAAACTATTGTTACCATTTATCTCAGGTGCCGACTGTCTAACACAATCATACTTATTATGTATTCCAATCCTCTATGGTACAAATTTACTGTTTAGTTGTAAACTGAGGCTAGGTTAAAGGTGTATTTTTGTACGCGGTGTTGCATCGTGTTTTTCGTGGAACGAACATTCCGACTGTTCTTGATACAGACGCGTCTCATCGCAATTATTTGCACACATTCGAACTTGAACCGGGCAAAGGGAGAAGCACATGGTGTTTTGCACGCGCGATTACGAACTTTTTCGCGCAGCTACCTTGCAAGGTTAATAATTCACAAAGTGACGTTGCATCGGAGTCGTTGAAATATAAAGAACATGTCAGTTTAAGCGGACGCACAGTGGATCCCCGCAAGAGGCAGACAGACAGAATTTATGCCCGGCTGAGATCCATTTTCACGAGCTAGCGAAAATATAGAGATGAAAACGGCGATTAAGCGAGTCGATAACGGATTCAACAATGAGAGTTTTTCGCTAGTACTATTCACAGTTCGTTTTCCGTTTAAGATAAAGCTTATGACGCTTCTTCTCACCGCATTTGCGTCGATTGAAATTACATTAGCGAAAGAGCAAGGCCATTTGCCAGAAAACAAAAAGGGCCGGGATTTAGTTGAAATTACCACTCTAATTTGATTAGAAAAGTTCCCCTTACCTGTTATTGTTACTACATTACACTTTATTGTCGACTAGCAATCTTTTTCTTTCACACCACACACATTTTCATACTTTTTACAATTGGCATGTCAATTAAGTGCGTTAATTAGTATGCCAATTGCAAAAAGAGTACAAATTGAGATTTATGATAGAGGTTTAGGGTGAACGCGTTAGTTAAGTGTGTCATAGTACAAAAAATATACAGCAGAAAAGTACTTAAATAAATGACATGTCAATTAGTGTGCCAATTAGTATGTTAATTCTAAAACTACATGCCAATTAAGTAATAAAATCAATACAAGTAATTGATTAATTGACATATCGGTTAAGTATATCACTTACACCCCACATTAAATATGAAAAACAATCCACTCCTCCGAAACATGTCGAGGCAATTTTTCTAATAAACTCTGGGTCCTAACTTCAATCAAACATTTCCTCACCATTCCTTTTGGCCTATGACTTATAAGATGGTTGAGAGAGTACATCATGGTAATCGCGTTAGACGATACCGCTGGATCGTTAATAAAATTGGCCGAAATTTTACAGCTGCCCGCTAATTCATTTTTGCTCTACAATTTCAAGGTAGCTGGCGAACATAACCCCAGCGACTCTTCTCTTTCCGTTCACGTCACCGTCTCGCTCTATCACGCTGAGTCGCCCGTAATTATTCGTACCCGCCTGTCTTGTCCGTCGCATACTAACGGCAACAGTTTTCCCCGGCGCGGCTTCAAAGGGGAATTCATTAAATCGAGCCGACATAATGCGAAAGAACGGCGCAATTACCCTGGAGAAAGGCAGGTGCATCCTTCAGAAATTAATAAGGACGTCGAAGCTTCCGTTTAGCGGGTGGAGGCAGGCATGCGACGCAATTAAAACTACAGATTCGCATGAAAATTAGTGCATGATTCGGCACTAAGCCACGGATTACATGCGCGTTTACGTGAATTTCAACATTCCACGTTTGAACAGTCCAGGCGTTCGCGCCGCTAATATGCGTGGATTGAACCAGCGAATTTCGGGTTCCTAAATTTTCATCGTGTATTTCGTTCTTCGGGCAACTTCGTAATGGCGTTATTTGAAACTGTGGAACGCTTAACGAGAATAAGTGATCGCCGGTCTTTAACATATTTTGTGGATGGTATGCGGAAATTTGAACTTCCGGTAATGTAGGTATAACGTTTGTATTATAGGTATATCAATTTTAAACAATGTATAGCCTCAAACGAGTATTTGATCATAACAAGTTCAAAAACGGACATGTGTGCTTGTTACATACTATAACGTGTGTTATACATGTAGTGTGGTAAAGGTGTATGACCGTTTTTGAATTTAATATGACAATACATTCTGTATATATATATACAGTATATATGTACATAGTAGAAATAATATTTTAACGTTTAAAAAATTCCACAAACTAACGAAACGTGACGTTTTGACACATGTTGCATGTTACCCTCGGGCGTGAGTTTAATTAATACATTTGAAAAATTCGGAAAAAATTGAGGATCAACCGAATTGTAAGATATGTTATATGAATAAAATGTATGTTACATAAAAGATGAGTGCCGCATGTTGTTTTCTTGAAAGTAATAAAAGGAAAATTGAAATAAGGCATAAAAGTATAGACCTGGGTTGTGAAAGCGTAGAGTTTAACCTGTTAATCATTCGGCATAAATTCAGTACATTTTTCCAACACAGTTTTCCAAAACAATTAGAACGGTATAAATACAAACAAAAATGACAAGATTTATGAAATTTTTAGTCAAACATTCAGACAAATGTGTCTTTATCGTTTCTAAATGAACAGGAAAATTCTAAATTGATAAGCAGCTACCGAAAATGTTAAAAAATCTGTGACTTATTGATCCAACTGTCATGAAATCTTAAAAGTTTGCTCATATTCTTTCAAAGAATATTTTACAAATAATACGCACGTATACACAGTTGTTTCAATGTTACTATCAAACACCTTCGATACTATTAAAAACTATGCAAATATGTGACAGTTTGTCCACCGGGTTTACAAGTGTTATCGATCCTTACGCACGCAACATATGTCGAAAAGTCGAGTTCTGTTATTTTACATAATTGTTTGAATGCAAAAATGTTGACTGATATATGGTCACAGAATAGATTGCCCAATTAGGTATATAATCGTAATTTCGACTTACCGGGTGGCGGTGTGGTGTTTGTAAATTGTTGCTGTATGCACTCCTGCTCCCGTTCCATCAGGATTCGCCGCAGTTCCTCATCCAGGAGGGTACTGCCCATCGTCGCATTTCCAGGCATCTGGCGTCGGAGAAAATAATAGAAAAATTTAGATCGGGACACATTTTCATATTCCTTGATAACGGTCACATGTGAATGCAATGAAAGGAAAGCTCCATTATTCGCGGATACCGGTAATTGATAATCGAACGAAATTATATTATTTAAAAAGTTGAAAGTAAATAAAAAATGTTTAATAATGTGTTTCATTTTAACCTCATAGTAATTTACTTAAATGATTAAGGAATGTAAAGGATATTGTGGCCCTCTGACGTACATTCAATTACAGTAATCAAACAGTTCGTATTTCTTAATAATGTAAGTAAAGAAAAAATGGATCTAACGTTTCGACACTATGTGCGTGTCCTCTGTAAACGGAGAAACTATTTTTAACGAATGTCACAGCTAAAAAAATCTGACATTTCGGCACTATGTACGTGTCCTTCGCACACAAAGGAATTATTTTTAACTAACGTCATACTTGAAGAATTAATCTGACGTGTCACCATTATGTGGGTGCCCTATTCAAATGAACGAACAATTTTAACTAAAGTCACAGTTGAAAAATGAATCCGACGTTTCGGCATCGTGCAGGTGCCCTGTCCGCAGGAAATAAATATTTCCAACTAATATTTCAGTTTCTGACATTCACTCAATCCGTTTTGTTAGTTTTTCCTTTACTTTCAACCTACCTTTTATTTCGCTCAATTATCAATTATCGGTATTCACCAATATAACTCCTTGTTTTACGTGACATGTTATTTTGTGTAATTATCAAATATGTAATTATTTTGGGCGTAACCGGACAACTAATCTACTTGAAATAGTAACCTGACGTTTCGTTTTACTTGGAATTAGTGCTTTGGTAAGGGCACAAATCTAGTGCGGAAACATCAGATTATAGTTTCAAATAGACCAATTAACCGGCAAAGACTTGCTTTCATTTGATTAAACGGTCGATAAAATACATATGAATGGAATGCGCAGTTAGTAGTAAGCGAGATACCATTCATCGATCTGTGGTTACTGTGAGGAAAAAGTGTGCTGAGTATGTAAGATGTCTGAAGATATGATTTCACTATTTTACTGATAATAAAATGTGTTGCATATGTCTATGCTTTGATGTGCTAAAATACGTATGACAGTTAATTCGTTCAGCAAGCAGTGAGATCTGCTACGGAAGCGTTAGTTTACTGCAGAGGTCTCTGACCTCGCTAATAAAGCGCCGAATCCTAAAACGTTCGAAAAGTTAGTCGCAGACAGTAGATAATGAGATAAAAGCACTTTTTTTTTAATTGAAAATGGAATCGTTTCAGTCAATGTAATGTGACGTGTAGGTGTATTTTTCTACCATATATTCCAATGTAATGTACAGGTGTATTTTTCTAATACACATTCTAATGTAATGTCAAACAAAAGTTAAAAACAATTTCCTTTTTCAATGAAAACCGGCTTTTATCTGACTATGTACTCTTATTAACAAAGTTGAAAATAACACACCACTCAACGTTAGTCGCAGAGTACCCACGCCGTGAACCTTGGCAAAAGCTGTGGCGGCAGCGTTAAGAGTCGAAACGTTTAAAGACAATCGTCTTACGAACTGCACTCCAGTCCGCGGAACTTAGCGAAGTTAATTAAGCGTGGATAAAAGTGCGGAACGATTTAGTTGCCGGAACGAAAAGCGCCCGGAGTTCCGCCGTCGTACAACTGAACGTAACGTTACCCTTTCAAATGACGTCGGTACACTTCAAAGTGAGTCAACTTAAGTGCTTAAGTACTCCGCTGGCGGGGTTGGCGGAGAGGAAACTGAAAATAAAACGGAAAGAAAAAGTGAATCGCCTGTTCCGATTAGAGAGGACGACGGCGCTTAATGTAAATGCTTATTCAATTTCACTTTAAGCCGGGGCGCACCTTTTAAGGGGGAACGCACGCGAAACGTCGCTTTAGTTTAAATGCGCGACGACGAGTGAACAATTTAATTAGAGCATATGTTTCCCGGCAACGTCCTGCGCCATGTGCAAACATCCGCCAGAGTGCCTGACCATCTCGACGCTAACTTCGTTGCACGGAAACAGGATGGCGACGACCAAAAATTGCATTTACAACGAAGCTGAGACCGGTCAAGGCGGACGATGCTAGAAGGTCGCTGGCCAACTTGTTACTCAATGATTTTCATCAACCGACGTCGAAAGTTTCTGGAAACTGTGTTCCGAACATGGCACATCCGTTCGTAAGTAGCCATGGCGGGTCCATGTCAAAGAGCAGAACTTCTGCTTTCGCCAATATTGTAGAATAAAATTTATTGTCAAGACGGTGACAATACAAAAAACAACAAATCGGTAGTAGCATAAAAGTATAGATTAAATATCTTTGCCGAATGTTGGAATAGTAATTCTTAAGCCACGGTTCTTAAGATGAGAAAAACATTGAATCTACATATCGAAATTTCTTCTGAATTTAAAATAAATATTTGATATAAGATGTATATTTGAGTATAAAAACTAATTCAATCTCTCTTTAATATTAAATGCATATGTATTCAATATTTTGGGCTACTAGGGACATTACCAAAACGAAATTGTAAAACATAATTCACTGCATGCATCAATCTCATTTATACTTAAAATTTTTGGGTATAATTCACCGTACTTAATTTTTGTGATAAAATATATAGTGTTTTAACTAATGTCTTTAATCATTGAACAGTGAACATTTTGGTTTATGATATTGTCCAGTCAGCTTTCATGTTCAAGAACGTTAATTTTATTTTAATAATTCCGCACATGTACGGCACTCTAGTCACTGATGACCGACAAGGCCCCCCTCTGAGCAACAATTTCCAATGACAAATGACCAACGTGGCGGTCAACCTGTTAATGGCATCCGCGCAATGCTTCTCGTTTCAAGTATCGAGCCTCTGAACACAAAACACAAAATCGACGTTCCTCGTTGTCGACACAATGGGCAATTGACGTTACAAGATGACGCACAGCTCTCCGCTGAGCACTCGACATTTGCCCCATTGCACCATTGACTCCCGTCGAAGCAGGCAACTCCGGCTTCTTCAGGTTTTGCCGCTCACGGCTCACCGCGTTTTTCCCATCCCAGTCCTGGTCTCCGTCGCTCTTCGACGTTCATTAACGCGCTGTCTTCCGTACGGTTTTTTCTCCAATTTAAACTCCCGCACAAAAACGTCAGTTTCTATAAGCAGGGGGGAAAAAGTTCGTCTCGCGGGCGCGCTAAATGTTTCATAACCATGATCCCAGTACCTTGCCAGATAAAAACAAGTGTCGGCAGCTGGAGATTAGCGCCGCGGCATTTTCCGTGGAAGACACATCCGAGGATGATCAAAAATTATGTGTCTCTCCGCTGGAGGGTCATGCCGTATCTGCGACCCCGACGTCCGCCACATCGAACCATATTTTAGCCAATTTTCCGGAGGGTCTCCGCACGCGTTCATTCTGATTTCACGAATGACCACGCCGTCCCTAGCCCAATGAAAAGTTCCTCCTCGACGGAGGCCATCGGACGCGCGAGTTTGGCACCGTTACATCTCGAATGTTTTAGGTACTTCCTTGTTTATTGCGCGCCATAAAGAACGGACGATGCCGGTCGACGTCGTTCCGTTGCTGTTCTCATAAAATGCGGAACGTCGAATGACGAATGGCCAATCGTAAAAAGCGAGAGGGTAGCGTCTCCATGCCGGAAGACGGAAGTCGACAACTTCTTTCATATTTCCCGGTGCCTTCCGGCGTTTCATATGCGCGCGGGTTTACGAGCTCAAATTATCCGTGGTTGAAAGCAGCGAACGATATGTGGGATACTGGCGATGCGTACGCAATGGACAGAAAGGCGGTACCGATTTTTCTGTGTGGAGTATTTAACATCTTGCCGTATTTTTACAAGTCCGACAGATGATAATAATTGCGGAACGAACATAGGCCTCACGAGGGTGAGTCGTGGAATTTACTACTGGTCAAACATGAACATCACGAATCTGACTCGTCTTATCCTTTTCCGGAGATATAGACAATAATTGCGGAGAGACAATGAACGTCATAAGTCTGATGCGTGGGAGTAAGCTCGGGTAAAACATAAACGTCAAGAGCCTGCGTATTTGTAAAGTTTTGATTGAAATGCATTTGACATTTGTAAGTGCAGCATCGGTATCAGTTTTGCCTCGAATTTTTGAACGTATTTGTATGGCAAGGAGTTAAGAAATGGGAAAAATGTATTCAGCGGATGCGGCATGGCAGGAATGATTCTGATTTATGTATATAAAAGAGTGTACGATAATAACGTAAGGAAACGTTGTGTATCATAAGTACGATAATAATGCCGGAATGATCTGTCATGGTTTAAAAAGTGCAGAAAAGTTAGATGCGCTGTGTTACGAAAACTTCAATTTCCACGATAACATCATGGAAAACGCCAAATGTCGGGTAATCAAATGTCACGGATTATTTATATCCGCACAAGCGCCATATAAAAAGCGGGTGATTATCGCGGGGCATCCTCACGTAAGGTCAATTGGGTCATTTAATTATGCCGGTTTTAAAATAATCCCGAGAGTGATAGAAACACACGCAAATGAATACGAAATACACGAAGTTCTCAATCCACCCCCGTAAGCCATAATTACAGTTCCACTTGCCATTCTGACAATCCACATATTCTAACAAAAGATATATACACATAATATAACATTATTGTAATAAGGTCAGTTCTATGTCACGTGTATTATTTCTGGGCTAGAAATTGTACGTTTGCCATTTTTGCGAAAAAATGATGGGTATCCGATTTTATTGCCCTTTTAACATATCAAAGGGGGTCCAAAATGACTCGGAAAAATGCATGGCGCACCCCGAAATTCGCAATAGTTTCGGAGATACAGCCAAAAATATGTGGAAAAATGGTGAAAAACGAGCCTGAAAATGGGATAACAAATGAAAACTCTGCCGATCGACTTGTGATTGTAGCAAATTGAAACTGGTTCAAAAGGACTCAGAAAAATCGCAGCGACGCCGAAAAATTCGGAATAGTTGCCAAGATATGACTAAAAATAGGTGTGAGAAATAAGGAAAATATGAGAAAAACAGGCATTGGCCACCAATATATACATGTTTCTTATCGTGGAAAACCAATAGTGTCTAGCAAATATTGTTACGCAATGAGTTTACGAGAATATTTTATTTCCCAATACCACACTTTTTTATGTTTGATTAATTTGATGGCTGTGTCTGCGAAGTGGTGTCCACTTTCATTAAATCTATCTTCGTTAGCTCGTTGCGGGCTGTTTGCAGTGACCGAAGGCTCATCGTGGTTCGACTGATTGATGGATCCTATCGGTCTCAAGCTACGCAAGGACAAATCCTTCGTTCCATCGGACGGAGGGGTGGGTTTGACTGATCTGACGGTACTTACACGATCGCCATAAATCGAAATGTCACAGACCGACCTGGTTAAAACTAATGCACCAATATGCCCCTAACACGCGTTATAAAATATTTTCAATAGACACAAAATTCCTCGTCTCAGAAGTTTTCATGAATATAACACAAATTTACATGAATTCTATATACAGTATATACGAAACCGTTCAATTGTGTAACGCACACTTCTCGCCTACTTGGTCCATTAACTACAAACGCCCACGTTAAACTTTTACTCGATATTAAAAGAGGAAGGCCGTCGTCTGATTGATGGAAACCATCTGTCTTGAGTACGTGTCAAGGCCACATCCCGTTTTATTGATAGCCCCGATATATTCGGCAATTCGATGCAATTGCTCTCATTGGCGGGAAAAGAACAGACCCGATCGATCCCCCCCAAGTAACGTCGCCGAACGAAAAAATACACGCTGCTAAGTGGAAAGTTATCGTCGCAGACGAACTTAACGACAACGCGTAAAAATGTGTGTGGAGGTTTCAAACGTTTTTGCACAACGCCTTAACAGTTTGACTGCGGGTCTATAGGATATAGTCTACATCAAGCGCACTTCTAAAGACAAAAACTGATACGGTGCAACCATGTGAACATACTATGGTAGGTCCGTTGCTTCATTTTGTAGCCGGAGGTAAGAACGTATATGTCAAAATGGTGGATGTAACGACAGAATCTAAAAATCATAATTCAAGAATAGTCTTGCCGCTCGACCTAGATTACTGGTCGAAGAATAGTGTTACATTATAAGACAATTATGCATATGGAAGTCATTTGTTGCAATTTTCTAAAATATTGTCTGTCCATTCGAAAAAATATTTTAGGATTTCACATGGCTTGGGGAACGAAACGACATATGAACTTTAAAGCCCGAAACTCGTTCACACCACCACGTTCTCTATTTGTTATAGAAGCCCTGAACAACTGCTACTGCTCTTCAATCATCTCACGGCATCGTTACTAAAATCCGCACGCCTCTCCTCCCGCAATCTACCACGCAGCATCGCTCAAATTCCACCTTGTCGCTTAGGACCCACACGACAGTGGTCAGATCTTCCAACCACTAATCCCTTCCTCCGCCCACTGCAATCGATACCGATCGTACGACAGGCGCAAAGACGCAGAAAGGGGACGCCGAGCATTTCCTCGTAGGGCTCGCGCATTTATCAAAGACTTGACATCAGTACCGGCACAAATCGAACGGGACGACCGTCGCGCAGCCACATTGAACGGAATAATCGAGATCACGCCTCGTGAGCACCGCCCGTCACGTTGAAGAAGGTGCGACGTTTAATGACAGACCACAAACGTGCCACGCCGCGACCATTCGCAGCTCTTATTCTCCTTCTTCGACTAGCGCAAAAACGCCGTCAAAGTACTTCCGTAACTTCGTACTGTCGTACTCCCGCGAGGACAAGCGAAGTTACCTAGAGACAGTGCATTTACAGCGACGCGGACGTGTCAATTTCCACGGAAACACCGACCTATCGATTGTTCGTTTAACAAGATCCGTGTCGCTTTCCGTTCAAGCTCTTTTGTAATTCTCATCATAAAGTGAACAATTTTTTTTAAATATATTGTAAAGTCAAGTATTGACATCTTAATAACACGTATACCGTGTTCATTGTATCGTATGGCGTACAGTTCCCACGCGGTGCGGCAATTGTTTTCTTCGAATGGCTTTTGTTAAAACTGCACGTATCGAGTTTCACAATTAAAGCTTCATTAAAGCTGAAGTTTATTTAGTCCAGTGTGTTTCCGAAATAAAATGAAACGCAGGATATGCAGTATGCATATACTGACTTGACTGTTGAAGATTCGCATATTTTACCCTTAAAAATTCTGTGTGAATTTTCCCCCGTTCCAGTATTAGAAAAATGATAAATCATCAAAAGCAAAAGGAGTAATCGTCGCAACGTAGGCCTGAACGTCAGGTGACCATAAATCGGTCCGGCACAGAACATGTGTAAACCCTCAGGCAGTCCATACGCACGTATCCCCGCAGTCCCACATGGCCATTTTTTCCGGCGTCAGCGACGGGTCATTTTGCAATTTTCAAACGGCGCGTGCATGTTTAAGCGATTCGCCGTACGTGCCGTTGGGCAGTACCCTCGTTCGCGCATTCGCGTCTGCGCTCGATGCATCACGGAACCCCCAGAGTTGGGGGCTAAAGAGGCAAGCGATCGAGATTCGGGACGACGTCAGGCGCAGGGCGCGAAAAAATTGTCCCCGCGTGACAGGCGACCCCAGAGTGCCGTTCACAAAAGCCCGAGACCTCGCTGCGTAGGATTGATTATGGCAAAAACACTCCGCGCGACATCATCTACTCGCGGTGAAAACCTGCCGGGGCGTGTTTTTCTACGCTGTCCAGGCGTTAGGTATTATTGGCACGTAACTGTCGTTGGCATTCCGTACGCTCGCGGAAAAACTCCCACAGCGGCGACGAATATTTGTTTTTCGATATGCATGACGCCGCGCTGTCTTTCTTACTTTGCGTATTCTTGCCGCGTCGTTAACAGTGCGTTTCGGAACTACGAAATGCAACGGACGGATTTCGGTGTGGGGAGACAGCGCTGGAAAATCCATATGCATTTGTGACCGGGTCCATCGCGATATTTGTGAACAGATGTCCGGCGGTGAGAGGAACGGTCCCGATAGCGACGTCGACTCGCGCCGGCTGGTCGAAATTTATAACGCGTACATACCCTGTTCCATATGGATCGAGACAGGCGGTCGCCAGGATTTTTTTTAATTCGGGAAACACGGCCGACGGGTCACTGCGACGTTAAAAGGTGACTTCGCGATAGGTTTGAAGCGAATTATATGTAAATATCGCGAACTTCACACGCGACACCTGTTAGGCGACCAAAAAATAATACCGCGGCCCACGGGCAAAATTAGAAGGAAAATATGCAGGTTAACTTTTTATTTAATCGGTTATAAATTCAGAGATTCGTCACGGAGTTTTTTTATATATATACATATATACAAGAGCTTGCCGGGCTGCTTTTTTCATTTGGGAAAAAACGCAAACGCGTCACCGGGACGTTGAAATGTGACTTCGCGGTAGATTCGAACGAATTGCATGTAAATATCGCGAATTTCACACATGACACCTGTTAAGCAACCAAAAATGAATACCTCAGCGCACGGGCAAAATTAGAAGGAAAATATGCAGGTTCATTTTTTATTTAAATGGTTATCAATTCACAGGTTTGCCGTGGTTTCTTTTTCTATTTAGCTGTTGCGTGAGAGATACAATTCGCTTCGAATTTATTGCGTAGTCACATTTTTACACTGCTGTGACCCGTTAACCGGGTTTCCCGATTTGAAAAAAGCATCCAAGCCACCTCTTACGTGAATACGCTGTGCACTATATACTCCATTCCCGTGCTGCGTAATTTGCATCAACACCGCAGCGTGTAAAAATGAGTATCTTGACGCTCTGAATGAAATCTCATTAACGCCTCGATCGTTAAGGGCGACAAGAAAGAATCGCCGCGTGTCATCTGTCGTCTCGACACATACAGTGCAGAACTGAAAAGGAGACTCCCAACAGGAATACGGATGTAATTGGTCAAAGTTCCAGTGGGTCTTATGTCACATACAATTTTGGCGCTGTCGTACTATTCGCTGACACGGTGACACGCACGCATCCGTTTCCGTGACGGAAAGAATAAATCAGAAGTGCCGAAAACAAGTGAGATATACCAAGCGATGCATCGAACGCCGTCTCATTGACGGCCGCACGTGTCATAATAGCTACATTCACGAATGTAGTCACGGTCACATTTTGTAGTGACAGAACGCGTCGCCCATAAATACGCGAATCTTACTACTATGTCACAGCGCAAAAATGTCAACTGTAAAGTCAGTGGTAAGGTTTTGGTAGATCGTGTACATCCTCTTCCCCCTATGCCATCTCGAGAGTCTTCTTTTCAGCTCCGCACTCTACTTCCAGCCCGGAACTTCAACCGCGACGTATGGAGAACATTCCTTCCGTGAGAGCCCCGCCATCTAGCGCGTGCGAGGCTTTCGGTATGCCGCAAATGGCAGAGGACGTCTGCGCGGATAGGTGCAGCGCGAAATTTCGTGTCATCTCTCGCGCAAATAACGCAAAGCACACGGCTCAAAGTGTCGGTCCTGATGCAACGCCGTGCGCGTGAGGTAACTTCCCAGCGCAACGGTTTGATTCGATAATTCGATTTACGCTTCAACTACTCACTGGCGGTGGCGGCGGCTGCGGCTGCGGAAAGTGGATGAACAAACGGACGTGCACCTATTATTTTCCTAAGCTGTCGAACGTCAGTTCGCCGGAGAAGGCAGCTAAGGGCAATGCGAACGGTTACCCCCATTTATTTAAGACTCAGAAACACGAAACTACTATGTCTGGACTGTATACGTATAACTGTACCACCAGATTTTTCACGATATGTATAGGAATAATATATTCAACTTTCTCAAGATATATTAAGGAATTGTATCTTTCAGTTTATTAAGATATGCATAGATATATATGCATAAATATGTATCGCCCACTTTTTCAAAATATATACAAGATACAGTTGGAGATATACACAGTTTGTCTCAACAAACATGGACCCCGGACGCGCCATTTTCCCACTTCGCCTTACGGCAAGTCATTATGTTCCTCCAAAAATCTCTCAGTTTCTCCTTACTTCCCCCTTTACGCTTCTCATCTACTATTACGTATGTACAAGCACGGTACATTGCAAAATGTGGCACGATGCCGTGCACAATGCTGTACGGAGATAATGCGAGGCGGTACAGTACCATACGCGACATATGCGGCACGTAGTGCTGCATAGGACCTCTTAGGTGTGAATAGATACGTGCGTGTACTTCGCTTGGCGATGTCACGGAAAGGTGGGAAATGGAAAAAATAGCGACGCTAACAGGAGAGAAGTTTGAATGGAAGAAAAAAACAGAAATCCGTGAAACCTTCGAAGAAGGATCGATTAGAGCATCATGCAACAACGTGCACTATCGTGTGTAAGAATTTGAACATGTGACGTTTACAAATATTGGTAGGAGTAATATTTGGCATTTTCCTGGTACTAAAATGGTACAATGTATGTTAACAAATAAATGTTGCAAAATCATAAAAAAGTCGTTACACGCAAAAGAAGCGAAAGTAGAGGCTAATTTGATTTTCATATATTCAAAAGTAAATTTAAATGTATCGCTTCAGATACTAAGAACTGATGAAGAAAGGGATTGCATTGCATGTTTGAGAAAGCAAGAAAAATATGGAAGCCGACAGAAGTGCGAATGTTGCGATATTGGGCCAAATAAACCAAGAACGCACATTACATAATATTTCTATATGTATCACACCAGCGTGAACTGCAAAATAAAACTCGAATCTTATTTAAATTAAAATAAAGCATAAGTAAAGAAGACCACAGAAAAAAATCATAAGTAGTTGCCTACTTTTTTTTAAGCTGGCATTGAGAGAATAACCAGAGAGTTAAGGGTTAATATGGTGATATACATTCGAATTGACTTGTAAATTTTACCGCCCACAATTTACATTGATCGTGCGGCGATTATGCAAAAACTATCGCCGCTGCTCTTGTGGATATAAATTTCTTAATGGCACGAGGACGCGCGGACTCGATCAGCGGCAGTCGATTTTCAACGCGACCTTTGAAATTCCAACGCGAAATTATGTTGACCCTGTCATTTGCGGCGATGTGCGGGTGTTACGTATCGCGTGTTTGTTCAGCTATGCGGGTTAGAATATGATAAATCCGCTTTGAAACAGTCACAGACATCATCAGCGGCGTATTTGCAGATCTCGCGTAATAACGTCGTGTGACGTATCGCTGACGATTTCTCAAAAGCGAAAAACTGGGACGCGGTAAAGTGGTTACTCGATCATCGATAGTAATGCTGAAAATTCAAATTATATATTCCCGTCGCTAAATTACAGACTGCTTTAAATTCTTCCCTTAAAAACCGGATTACGCCGTATCGCTAAAGACATTTCTACGTCTGCGCGTATTAAGAGTACTCCCGTGTTATACAATTAAAGGTAGAACGTCGACAATAATCCGGAGGATAATTCGATTGAAACTTCCGCTCGCGCCATCGCTTTCATTGCGAGTTTCTTTTTTAACGCGACGCCGTATTCCGTTCTATTCAGTTCGACGTCACGCGATACTGCCGTCTGCCTGGCTTTCTCAACGAAACGAGCAACAGCGCAAAATTAAACTGTAAACAGATGTTTGCCAGTTTGCACTACGTCGTATAAAACATCATTTCTGGAGTAAGCTTCCTCTGTTTGGTCGCCATACCCACAAAAACAGAAAGTCGTTCTTGAGAAAATCCAACGTAAGTTTCTGTGTTACGCTGCCCATTATGCCTTTCTGTCATAACTCGATCGCAATTCAAACTTTTTGATAATCTTGATCATTTTTACCTTCAAACCATTCGATCATAATAGACAATATCTGTTGCTACTCAATAATACAGTATGAAGGAAATGTTAATAACGAGAACATTGAGAATTTATGTTTTCTTACTGTGATACTGTTACTGTTTTACGTGTTACTGTTTTGCCCGTGAATTAAATAAATGAATAAATAATGCTTCACTAAAAATTTACTGTGAATCTTACCATAAATTTATATTCCGCC
Organism: Cryptocheilus praepositus; assembly: GCA_033815515.1. Classification (NCBI taxonomy): domain Eukaryota; kingdom Metazoa; phylum Arthropoda; class Insecta; order Hymenoptera; family Pompilidae; genus Cryptocheilus; species Cryptocheilus praepositus. The sequence goes on along the minus strand of JAWWQZ010000256.1, from coordinate 4,407,857 downwards.
AATACCTATAATATCTTTTCCTATGAAGAGTTAAACGGTCTGACCTTCGATCAAATGAAGAGCCCGTAAAAGACTAGAAAAATCGTAATTGAACCGATCCAAGGGTGGTTTTAGAGTTATGAGCGCAGTCGAAAAACTTTTCTCGTAATTTTGACGATCTGTTTATGCCGAGCATCGATTATCCGATGCCGATGTATACCGATATATCTCGAATAAGGTCACGTGCAAAGCGTCGCCGAGCATTATACGCGAGACGTGCCTCGTAAGTCCTTCATATAAACCAGGTAATAAATTTCACGACGTGCCAAATCAATCTTCTTTCTCGAAGATATCGCCAGACTTACTCCGGTTTGCCATTTATTCGAGTAGTGCTAAGTTCATATCTCAACGCGGAATGATTGATGCGGACCCGTATCAAAAAACTAACTTACGACACCAAGGTTCCCTTATCTTTTTGTATCTGATGCAAACTTAGTCCTTTACGCCGCGCATAATTCGCTTACACAACAACCCCATCCATCTCCGCTGGCAACAAGTTCCGCCAGTTTATAAACTCCGATATTTATGTATTAATTCGCCGCGAATTTGACGCGTTACGAGAAGATGCCGCGAAGCAACTTCATCCACGTTGCATCTATTTTTACATACTTTCCAACTTCCATAAAACATCCCACGCACAGTATCCATCTTCAACCGAACATAGTTCCGATCTCAGTCACCCAGAATACCCGTAAACTTTTTACATTCAGAATTTCGGCATCGTTACCTCATAGTAGTACAAAATGGAACACATATAAATACTTGAAAAAAAACATATTTTTCCCTGACATCTAAAATGTTTAAAGAAACACAACTCGCGATGCACTCAACAACATGCACCCCACTTTCCGCAATTTCGTTCAGTCTCGTTATCAGCGCGAAAGGAATCCGCGAAAAACTGCGGCTCCGGTTTACAGGTTTTACGAGGGGTCGCGCGAAAAGACAAATCGGTCAAGGACTCCCCTTTCGATGTTAGCCACTCTCATAAAGCCGTGGGCGGAATAGTGAGGTAATGGGAATGGGAACGGTAAGCTTTACGGCAGCAAGAGCACTGCCACGAACTTCAGGAGTTGAAGAATCTTTCAGGCTGCGACCCCTCTTCTGCTTAGGGTGTCTTTATGCTCGTCCTCCCACCATGACACTTCTCTTGACTTAGACGCTCAGCTGGCTAAATAGAAACTCGGGCGGGTATGTGGCGAGAAAGTTCAGATCTGGGACATTTCGATAGTCGCGAACAAATGTATACGGAAGGGGTTCATGAGTCGATCGACAGAAGTTGACGAGTGATAGAGGAATGCTGGTTCTAACACCCGGTATCGTCCATTTTCCGTTTGGGGTGATGTGTCAAGCTGCACCCGACATTAAACATTTATGATTTTCCAATTAAACTGGCATATCCGGTTAATTCTGAAGTGAATTAAAACTTCCAATCAAAAAAGGACTTTTTATTCATTATTCGCGGTTTATCAAAGGAATGAAACTTTTTGCGTTAATTAAAATTTTATATTTTTTTGGGTTGTGTAGTACCGAGAATGTTAAAATGAAGGGAGAAACAAGAAAGAGGTGCACACTACCACGTGACAAGGATCATTGACCTGTGTTATTCTACGTTATGATGAATAAACCTTCTTCGGGTAAATGTTTGTCTTTATCCTTCGAATATTACATTAAATATTTACTTTACCCTTAACGCTCCGCTACGGAAATACTTGTAATTATAACATGACAATGTTTAAAATGCTATTACACTTATGCTATTACACAATAATTATTAACTTTTTTATCAACGCAAACATGAATTTAAAGTTAAATGGACATGAAGACATACCAGAAAATCAAATACGTATTTGAGTTTGAGGTATTCAAATGCAATTTGAATAGAAAGCTACGTAGAATGAGAACATGTTAAAAATGGGATTGCATTGTATGTTCTGACAGACGAGAAAAAAAGTGGGAGTTGACAGACACGCGAATATTGTGATTCTTGTCCAAATAAACCGAGAAGCACATGGGAGACTGTTTCGTAAGGTATAACACCACGATAAATTGGAAAATGTGAAATTGAATTCTTACGTGCACTAAATATGGAATTCATAAGTAGTTGTCTATCCTTTTTTAATTAAAGCTTTTTACCGTGGAGAAGTATCGTAACAATAACCGGGGTGTTAAGGGTTAATACTATTGCATCTGAGTATATTGCTGCAGAACCGCAGACACTTAAGTGTACATGCAGCTACCACTAATCCAGAAAGGTTAAATTAAGAGTTACCCTGTAAATCGTCCAATGATTGCCGTCCGATTCGATAACGAGGCGAATGTCGGTCGAGATAGACACCGAAAATTGACGCTGATGACCACTAGCCGGACAGGTAACGAGATTGGACGATCTCGCCGACGTGCGTACGTGTTGTTCCGTTAATTACGATATCGCCGGGAAGTAGTTTCCCGCGGGATAGAGAGCCGAGAAAGCGCACTCCACACATGACCGTTATTGGAAAATAACGGCGAGAGTGGCAAGCGATTACTCGACAATAATTATCGACGTACGAGGGTAGTTAATACACGACGAGGGTTGAACAATGAATACGTCGATCGATAAGATCCCACCTGCGGCGCGATTTCTGCTTCATTCTGCGTTTTCGCGAGAAAAAAGAATCAACGGGACAATGTAAGTATAGGTACAAGTCATCGTGTACATTTCCTTCTTTCACACGTGCAATTTACAAAATCCGCGTGTGGATGGTTACTCTACCGTTCCAACCATGAGCCTGTCTTTCTCTACATACACTAACCGTACATTAACGATTACCACGTATCTTCCTTTATTGCTGCCTACGTCGTCCTGCTACTTTGTACCTGTAGAAAAACAGCTCAGACTGCGACACACGTATTTTCGGACAGAACACAGATCACACCTGTTATATCGACAAATATATTTCTGTTAGCAACCAAAGTTCCTTCTCATCTATCAAGTCAAACATTTCCGTGCACTGACAAATCCAACATCTCCCACCGTAATGTATTCATCGTCAAGTATATTTTCGTTAACAATATTAACATATTCTTGTCAATAACTAGAATAGATAGCCATTCCACCAAGAAAGAGGTATATTTAAAAACGGGTATAAATTGCAGATAGATTTCCAAAATACTATAATCAGAAGATGGGTATCTTCCGGAAGAGGTCCCTAATAATAATATGGTGAGAGTAGAATCAAAAATACTGGCAATTACATTATAACGCCATGAGGAAATTGAAACTGTGTTCACAACTTTTGTACAATGGACTCCTGATGAGGAGACTCGAGGGTTCCAAAACACATAAAATGTCCAAGGAATAGAATAAAGCATTTTCAAACAAAACCCATGATTCCATTCAATAAAGCTATACAATTGTTGACCGTTCTTCCGACTCCCTATTTCTATGCAGACTTTCTCAGCTGAGTCAATAATAAAAACCAAACATTAAAATTGAATGCTGAGAACTGAATACCCCGCGACTGAAGCACTCGCTGGAAATGGAATCTGTTTCCGCTAGTGTAAACTCTGCTGATTGATTATCCAAAGCCCAGTTAAGTTATACTTAATTGTAATTTTTTAGTTGCGTCAAATGAAAAAAACGCAAGAAATTTGCCAAGAAATGGAATGTATTCATTTCATGCATTGATAATTGTGACCGCAATACGTGCGGGATCGAAAAAACTAACAAACGCACATTACGATTTGATTACGACACTTTGCAATTACGATTAACAGCTTAACCGTGCTCCATTAGATTGAACATGAAGAGGGAATCTGTAGGGTCCAGGTTCGTTTAGGCAAACTGTCCGGACGTTTGGCAAGTTACGTGAAATTTGTTAGGTCCGTTCGGCCTCGTAACATCCCTCGGCCGAGTGGGCTTTGTTTCGCATCGACTGCGCAATAAAGTTTCTTCGTTGATGCGTTCCGACGCCGAAATATGCGCGTATAGTCGGCCCGTGTATCGCTCGGCGATACGAGCCGTGCGTCGATTGAAATTCTGTCCCCGTGCATTAACCATAAAGCCAAGGGGTATGCGTGCACCCCATAGGATTGCACTTTGAACAGGTTATGGACGATATACACGCGCGTACAGGTGAGTAAACTTGTCACCTGTCATATTACCAGCTGCACGTTCGGCTGTACACGTGTCCGTCAGAGAGTGAGCTACATAGGCGAACGGGGGTGCGCCCTTTACATTACGCTCCTCATATCCAATTGCGCGAACGTTCATTGTGCTATGTGTCACGCGTCGAATTTCGCGCTCCCAAGGTTCCTTGTGACGTCGAGGTACACATTTTCGTTGCTGTGCGTAAGTGCAATCGTTTGAGCAACGGGGAGACTGCCAAAATTACGCTAGGATGTAGTTTCCCCCAAGAATGTATGGGCACGCAGAATATTTGATTATTTCGCGACCTGTCTCTATTCAATCATGAACAAATTCTATTGATTGCTTTTTTGTGAGACGTAAATTATTGTGTTTAAAATAGTTATATTATTGGAATAGTCAACTCGCACATTTAAAAAGAAGTGACTTCAAGTATACATAAACGTGTACAAGTGCCGAAAAGTATGTGGACTCTAACAAAATTTGGTTGTTTAAGAACGTGTCTGTTTTAATCGTGAAGAAATTGAATGCCTTTTTGAGAGGCGTCATTTATTGTGTTTATAAGTGTTACGCCGTTACAATCATACTACAACAAATACTGCAACAAGTTCCGAAAAGCATACGGGTACCAATCAAATGTGATTATTTACCGAAACTCAATTGAATATTTTTTTCGTGAGACATTGTTTTTTCTATTTAAAAATGTTATGATGAAAAATGTTACAGCGTTGATGTAAGAAATGTTCACATTTAAAAAATAATATAATATAAAACTACGCGAGTCTACCGAAAATAAGAACCACCGCTCTTAAACCGTCCTCAAAGCGCTCTCAAATTTGTCAGCAACCACGATCTATGATAATGTTTGAGCACGTTAATTAGGCGTTTGAACGCGTGCCCGCACATCATCCTAAAGAAGCAATTTATTACGCCCGCACAGTGGTGCGCCGCATACTTCAATGAAATTCTGCGGCAAAGGAATTTCAAGTGACGAAGTACGGCGAACGGTGTATTTGACAAAATTAAAAATCGCTACGCAATATTGATTAATTTCTTATACCTATCTGTAAGGATACACGTCAAATTGATATGTAAACGAAATCCGACATCTTCTTAAACAGACATCTGTTCTGTATTTTGTTCTTCAATGCACAAAACTAAGAAAACATGGAGCTTCTATATCTTCATGCCGTACAAGCAACTGAAATACTAAGATCCGTTCTTCCTTCAGGTACTTATCGCTTTTCGGCTTTACAAGTTTCTAGCGTGAATACAGGGATCAAAATATAAGCAGGTACGCCATGCCAACCAGAGCAGGTTGTCAGATATTGGATTTACAATATCTCCGCTGCATTGTGTGTATTTACTTTTGACGATTATTTTTTAAGAACCTCTGCGTTACATTGACATTTATTTCTGAGGTAATGCTCCCATGCGTTTAGTCGATTTACTAGGATTAATGTTCAAGCGGAAATCGCGTCAAAATGTCGGGCATCCGTGGGATAGGTGTATCACGTAAAAAAGTTCGACATTAGAAGGCTTAGAAGGATATTCATCTTGATATACTTTAGCCTTCTCCAATGGATGAAAGTTAGCGTAAATAATCTCAAAGAAATGTAAACAGGTGCTGTATTTTCATCGAGAAGAACGGAATGCATCAATATGACGCGTCCCGTAAACCTACTGTTAAAAACGATATCCGTTTTCAAACGATTTGTAGAAGCTCCGATGGCAGACGCAGTTTCAACTAAATTTCAACTAAATTTCAACAGAAACTAAAAACTGAAATCAAATTAAATTCAACGCATTTGACGGCGTCTCGCCTAGGGACGTTTTAATTAGCCTAAAATACGCTGAACGAAATTTCGCGTTACCGTTTTTTATGCCTCTGCTTTCTCTTTCGCTACGTCCGCAGAATGCGCGAGAACTAAAATTAATCCGTGACATATTCCCTGTTTGCGTCGCGCGGGTGTTTCGGCTTTTTGTTCGCGCGGACACAATTTTTCCGGCGATTCGGCGTTTACTATTGCACTGTCAGAGATTAATCGATTCGCCACGCTGCAAGTGACGCAAAGCCAGCCGCGGCGATGTTTACAAACGATCGAAATATAAATAAAAGTTTTCCATTCTGACGAGTGGCGGTTGTCGTTTTCTTGTGAGACTGAATTAATTGTTAATCGTACGTCAATACGGTTTCAAAGTTCGATGTGACTGCAACCTACACAAGACCTTTCGAGTCGAACTCGACCACTGAGATTTATTATTTTTCACGGTTAGGCCACATACAGACGGGTGAGGATTTATGGACCCTAAAACGGGGCGATATTTTTAGCGGGCCACGTTAGATCTTAACGGAACGTGATTGAAGATCGAATCTTTGCGACCTCCTTCGTGTTCGGCCTATGTTCGTCGTCACGATAAGAGTTCCGATTGCTCAGGATTCGATTCGTTTATTTTTAACATAGCGATATTGTGACTAAACAAAATTCGACCCGCTAGTTGGTGTGCAATAAATGTGTATGACCGCTTTTGAATTTTCTATGAATATATATTTACGACTATGTATAGAGCTTTTCTCCCAGTTCTAACATATCTTAGAAATCAATGACAAAACTGGTAAAACATTACAACACATTACAACACTGCAACTAAACAAACTTTATTTATTTCATTCACGTCCAAGTTTTCTTAGATCTTTGTGATAAAAACGGTCATACACGTTTATCACATCAAAATCAGTAGCTCGAAATTTGTATATTTAATGAAACATGAACACAAGTATATTCATACGTAAATACATACGCTAATATACATTTTGTCAAAGCTAATTTTTATCCCCGAGATTTCCAGGCTAAAATTCTGGAATTTCGCAAGCTGCGTGTCTCGAATCTTCGCCTTTCTGAACATAAAACCTCTGATTTCCAACGAACTCGCGCATTACAGCGTTTCAGCTGCAAGCCGAAGGCCATTATTGTCGGGCATGTATTTTCGTTATTTCATTAGAACGTGGAGAAGTAGGGCCGTGTTCAAAGCCGTTTCACGGAACACATAACGTAACGTTCCAACCGTCTTACCTGCCACGGAAAATAGCAGTCCCGTTAGATACATTTCCATTTTCCACGTCGCGGAGTCTGCAAGCAACTTATTCCGCGACGCACATTCTCTGTCTCACAATTAATAACAAGCGACGCTTGGTTACTCACTAATTTGATGCCAACAACATTGTGCGGATTGTAACCTGTGGTAGCGCGCCGCGTTTTTCGTCGCTGACATTTCACTTCCCGTTCGCGGTCAACGAAGAATCTGATACCCTTTAACCTTTCCCCTATCACAGTCTTAAACAGCCGTCGGCGACACTTTTTTAATCTTCGCCGGTGAAAATGTTTAATTTGGCCAAACTCTCGCCGCTAATTAATTTTCCCTGTTCGCTCGTGACGTCACAATCACACCTTCTGTTTTTATTCTGCTCCACGCTGTTCCCTTCGCAAACCTCTTGAAGCACGATGTTTATGTATATTTTTTCAGAATTACAGCCGTATAACAGAAACAAAGATTAACAATGGTTCCGCGCGGTTTTTACTTTTGTTGGTGATGAAGTATCTATCATCGAATTTTCGTTTTTTTGTTGTCAGTGAAAATAAATACAATTTAAAGAAACTAAATATACGCATATATATTAGTGTGATTGAAGAAATTAAATGCAAGAAAATATTATAAATATAAGATAAACAAATATTAACACTGAGGCCGTAAGGTAACTTGCTGTCTTTGTTTCTGACGAATTCTGTAGTGAATAATTTCCCATCCAACTTGCATATTTTGTTAGCGAAAATAACCATAATTTGGAGGAACTAAACGGTCACGTATGTGTCAGTGTGTTTGAAGAGATTAAATGAGGGATAATATTATAAATATTGCCTAACCGCGAGATAAATATGTTCGGCGTGAGTTGATGTGAACCGATCAAGCTTAATTAAAATAATATCGCTTATTCGATGCGAGGCGTAATAGCGCATAATCGGATATTTCATAAGGGCAACGCGGAATTATTTTGACATTAACGCGAGGATAATATTGAAATGACTGATCGCATGAAAATCGTCCGCCGGCGAATTTACCCGAGGTCCACCGCTATTTAACGCCTCCGACACCACTTTCAAGCGCGTGCCAATATTTCCAACACCGATATATGTGTATCAACGCCTCTTTCCACCAACTGACCGTTTCACATAACGGGAACATTTAGTTAGCACACCCGACTAACTGCGCCATTAATTACGGTAATCGTTTATCGGTGGTGAGATAAGTTTCATGAAAAAAGTGATTTAGGTAGAAGGAAGACAATCGTTTAAAAGCATACTTTGTGGGACAGAAGAATAGTAAATTTTGGGTGGTGTGCTAGCTCCAACCTCATTAGTAACAGTGGATAATGAGGTTTTGAAGAAGTATGTGTGAAAAAAAACACCTAGACATTATATTACATTAACGCACACCTTGTTTTTATAGACTCCTAATGAGGCGGCATTGGCTATAGACAAACACGTACAGGCGTTCAAATAAATGTTCGCAATCGGTTTCTATTTTCAACCAAATAAAGGGCTTCTTATCTCATTATCCATTAAAATAATACATCATCTATAATTTTACTCGTGAAATGCAAAACCTGTAAAATGGCGAATCCCTTAAATTTGGTGTTAATAAAGATGATGAAAAGTAGCCAGAAAATAATAGTATTGCTTTTTGCAATTTTTCCCATGAGATTCGAAGCCCATTAAATTGATGGAGGCCACAAAATTAATATAAATATTTTCAGTCAGTGCACCTTTCACGCTAATTTGGATTTCTGTTATCTTAAATTGTAGTGATTTGTATTTACATGCTTTAATGAACAGAGGTCAAGTTGTTTTCTGCACTTATCTCACGTATTGTTTGGAGTTCAAATAGACGATTGTTCGCGCCGGAAATTAAATTGTGCTGCCATCCAAGTAGAAAGCAACTGAGTGCCGGACATAGTGATGAATAAGCTGATTTCAGCGAAAACAGGTTTACGGGAAGGCAACAATTATTTGTCCTGAATGTAACTGAAATTTCAGTAACCCATAAAAATATAAATAGAAAAGGCAGTATGCAGAAATGTAAGGGAGGCAGAAGCATCACAACAGCTGAGCGAAGAAAAATAAAGCATCTGGCGAAACGGATGAAAAAGAATGCTGAAGAAGGATAACTTTAGATCTTGAAAGTGGTGCAACTGACAGGAAACTCCTCGAAGCCTCTTTTAACAAGCAGACTGCGGTCGCCATGTCCTTTGGAACTTACTTCGTGGCATCTAGAGAGAACGCCTCGTGGGTTTCGAGGATCAGAAAACTTTCTAGGCGGTTGGAAAACTCGTTTCAATCGTCCAACGGCAAAAGTAAAGCCTGAGTGTAAAGTATAAATACTAAGCTAAAGTTACGCTTAAGTTCCTTACAGTTCCTTGAATACCTACATTCTGTTGTACCACCAAATAAATATGTTTAGACAACTTGTCCACAATCGTTCCGTTACGAGCAAATGGAACTGTTTGTCCATAGATTTGGCGTTCTATATATTTTTACTCATTTTCACGAATTTGAACGTAAGAATATAAATCTGTACAGTTTACAAAGTATATTATACAATAAAAAAAATCTATAATATACAAATTTTTGTGGATATAATCAGAAAGATGCGATAAACACGTGATAATGTGAATCACGAAAAAAATAGATGAGAAAGCATGCGATTTTACCTATGAGGAATGATGTTTTCTGGGTAAGTGTAATGTATCGGCTGGGAATGACAGGATTCAGATTGAAAATATGAAGAATTCTGAAGTATAGCCGGTCGTATTTCACTGCAGTGCATTTAGCATAAGGAACGGGATTACATTGGCTCAGAGACAGGAACATGGTCCTCGAATGCCATAAAACACTGTGCTCAAAGAGCAGATGCATTTTCCTCGAAGAACAAGACTCATATGTGGCGGATATCACGACAAAAATAGTGACCACGCAATGGCGATTTTACCGGAAAACAAACATAAAGAACGACTGCTTAAAATATGGTATAGAACATTTTACATCGACACATGAGTATCAGATGTCAGCTAAAATACAGATGTAATCAAGAAATTGAACGAAAAATTAAGTCAAAAAATAAACGTGCCCGGATAGCATGAATAGTAACAGTAAAATAATCTGTCACCGCAGCCATAAAATTCCATAATATAGTAAAATCTCTCAAATGATCTCTCGAGTCAGAAAAACTAACGTTTATACTACTGTAATCAAAATGAGACCGAACATGACATAATTCAGTCCACATTTATTTCTGTGTTCATTGACTAATTTTTTCATAATAAATGATGAATTTTCTACTTATTTAATGCCGTATATATTAATCAGGCTCGATTTAAAAGAGGCAGACAACCCAAATTAATTAGTATATATTAAATAGGCAGGAACCCAGTCGAAACAGTAAATAAAATAAATCAGAGGAGTAGTTCAACATGTCATATTGGCGAATAGGCACTATAAAATGTATTATGGGCGCCCGAATGTAGCTTTCAAAAACGTGTGGCATGCTTGACACCACACAATGCAATACGCGTTTAAGTTTCCAGAGTAAATGTGAAAAATTCCAAAGGTTTTGTCGTCGATTTAATATAAACAATGCACTTCCCTGCGTTTTAACGAATTTGTCGAGCAATGTTTCGTTGTTTTCTGGCGACAAACAGGCACCGACGTGTCAATAGCGAGAGGGAACGAATTTTTCCCGACGATTTTCAACTCAATACGTCCCTCATTGTACAGAAATGTTTGCTCGACGCTGACAGCGATTTTTGAAACTGTTACAGCTTCCGTCCGATCAACTTTCTGTCCGAAGTTCGTTCACATTTTCAATATCTTTAACGAACAGTCTACCATGTGCTAAGTACAGCGTAAGACAACTTTCGTAAAACGATACACACATCAGATAAAGTGCACAAACCTTGAGTACGATTTATTTCCTAAACAACAGCGCAAACGTAGAAAAATAATTTAATTGAAGTAATATTCTTTTTATGGTGAAAATCTGGTGCTTATATGTTGTCTCGAAGGTTTGGGAACCACATGGATTCCTTCTTCGGGACTAGGCTATTTTGGGTGGCATGGTTTTAGAAAAAACTATGCACATGCGAAAAAAACTATCCAACGGAAAACCTTGCCACCCGAGATAGACTACTCCTGAAGAAGGAAGCTGTGCGATTCCGAAATATTTCAAGAGTACAAATAAACTTTCAACCGTAAAAGGACGCATTATTTCGGATGACTTATAAATTACTTAGAGGTACCCCAAAACAGACACATTGGATAGCTTTTTCCGCCTGCCCATAGTTTTGTCTCAGAGAAAACCTTTCCACCCCCAATAAACTGTTCCTGGCGGCGCAATCGATGTGGTTCCGCAACATGCCAAGATAGCAAATAAACTCTAATTTTCAACCACAAAGAGGCATCTATTTCAAATAGCGTAGAGCTTAAGAGAACATTAAAAGAAGAGGAAAACATTAGTTTACTCACTCTGTTTACTTCCCGCAAGCGCAATCATCCTCCTTCAGGTTACATCGCGATGCACATCGCATCTCGTGCGTTTTACATCCTTTCGCTCGACACATGTACTCAGCGTCTAACTATAGAGAATCGCGTCGGTCTTCCTAAACGAGGTTACACGCGCATCGCCTCGACTTACGCGATATCTCAGCGAAACAGTTTACGCAAATCGACGGCTATATAAATCAGCCCACGTCGATCGATTAACGAAAGAAATCAGCTATTTACACGTTTCGATTGCGCCGATCTTATTACACGACAGCGTGTGTACACTCTCGCCTTCTTTCTCACTCGTCCCGACGTTCTTCCACGCACTCTCCCAACCGCGCTTTCGTCCGTTCCGCGAGGCCATTAAGTCGGGTAATAAATCTGTCGGGCGATCGTAAATTTAACAGCTGCCAAGAGAGAGGAAACAGCAACCGTCGACAGATTAGTTGTATAAACCGCGACAGGCATTTAGCCGGCGCTATGTCTTTCGACTTTCAAACAATTTTTTTCAGGTCAATGATTTTTTCGCCTCCGCCGAAACAAGCGGCCGACGAATAGGCTCATAAGTCTTAGTGCTTTGCACTCAAGAATGGGGCCCTATGAGACCCTATAAGACAGCCTCTCTCGTGCTCAGATAGTTTTACTATTTCTACATACTTCTCACCGATCACTCGGCCGGAAATATTTCCCTGACATCGGATTTGTTTCAGTTTTGAAACTCAGAGCTTCAATACAATTAAGCAGTTGTACCTCAATAATAGATTTTAAAAGAAAGAGGGTGTTTGGAAGGAAAATTAGCCAATAGGCGTAAGTTCACAAGAGTGCTTTGCACTTAAGAATCCGGCCCTATGAGACGCTATAAAACGGCCTCTCTCGTACGCAGAGTTTTACTATTTCTACATACTTCTCACCGATCACTCGGCCGCAAATATTTCGCTGACATCCGATCTGTTTCAGTTTAGAAACTCAGAGCTTCAATACAATTAATAGTTGTACCTCAATAATAGATTTTAAAAGAACGAGGGTGTTTGGAAGGAAAATTAGCCAATAGGCGTAAGTTCACAAAAACCCAAGAGCTTCCGACGGAAGCGGGAGCAGCTGGAACAAGCAATCTGAATATGAAAGGCGTCTTAAAACGTGCCTTGTACAACGCGCACTAACAATAAAACTTAGTTCCCTCGCACACCATGACCGTCTTTCCGACTTATACACGCCATCCTCTAAAGATGAACAGACGGGATTCTGTTATTAACTCCCAGTATTCGGTCGACGATAAATTTCTGTTGCGTGATGATACCGAATGGCGGGTTGATGTTACGAAAGAACACAGCTTTCTACTTAAAACACTCCGCGCGCGTGCCGGTTTTACGTATCGTGCGGTGTAAAAAAAATGAATAAGGTTAATCGCCACTCGGCTTTAAAAGCGAAACGTCTTTATGGAAGTTCAGCGTGCCGGGGCAATTTATTTGATATCCAGCCTGCAGAAACCGTACCGTTTCGCTGGTTTCATAAATACCGTCGGGGACAAAAATAGAGGCCGCGGCGAAGTGGTCGAGATGAAAGCTGCAGAGAAGCGGAAACGGCGTTTGGAAAAATGCATCTGTTGAGATTTAAATGTGGAAGAATCGTTGCGGGAGAATCGAGATTATTGCGTCTTGCGATAAATTGTCCCTTTGTACGGGTAAACGAGTGGTGGGTTCTGTGGTGAGATCAAAGATGCCGGCGTACTATGGGTAGGAAGCAGGGGATAGGAAGCAACGAAATAAGCGTCGTAACAATATTTGGTTACCTCTCCCCAGGCAGGAATGCATATTGGTATATTGGATCCCCGAGGTAGGCATCAAGTGCCCTGGAGGGTTTATCTTGAAATACCTTACTACTGAAATGATTATCGTGGACCATTTCGTCGGTATGCCAGATACAAGTCAATTATATTGAGTCGTTATTAATGACAGAGAAGCAAAACTGGCAACCTTGGAATTTATTATTTGTGGAAACTTATGCACAAGCGATTTTAGTGTCTGTCTCTTAAGTGGATGCTCTACTATCCAGACAGTTTTAAATATACACGCCGATTTATCATCTTCTTGTGGAGGCATAGTGTGACTTGGTTCTTTGAGAAGCGCATGTGGTCCAAATATATTCGGGAAAACGCAAACCGCATGTTTGAATTCGTTATACTTCCTAAGATATGACTAAAAATAAACGGAAAATGGGAAAAATAAGCTGAAAAATACGCGAAAAATGACGAAAAATGTCAAATTTTTTTTTTGTTTCGGACCGATACCATTTGATAGAGGGTAATTTGCCCTGAAGATAGACCACTTTCCGCGCGCTGAACTCTTTATAGTTTCCGAGGTACGACGATTTTAAGAAAGCAAAAAAAAATTTTTTTCAAAATTGATGATCGCCATTAGTCCCACGTGAAAGTGCGTCCAAAAAGCTTTAAGAAAACGTATATTACTAATAAGTTGCGATCACTAGTTTAGACAGGACAGGACCTTGAAGAAATCGAGAAAATCTTAAGGTATACCCCTTGCCATTTTTGCCAAAAAATGATGGGTCACCGATTTTATTGCAATTTTAATATATCGAAGGGGGTCCAAAATGACTCGGAAAAATGCAAGGCGCACCTCGAAATTCGCAATATTTCCGGAGATACAGCCAAAAATGTGTGGAAAAATCGTGAAAAACGAGCCTGAAAATGGGGTAAAAAATTAAAACCCATCCGATCGACTTGTAATTGTGCCAAATGAAAAAGGCTATAAACAGAAGTAGAAAAATCGTAGCCGCGCTCAAAAATTCGAAATAGTTTCCGAGATATGACAAAAAATAGATGAAAAAATGGAGAAAAACAAGAGGAAAAAATGGATTTTTTTACAACCACAAACTGAAAGTAAATAGATTTCACTTGCTCCACAATTAAATCATATAAAAAAGAGTAATTTTGCTATAACGCCTTGAAATACGTGTAACATTGACGTACGCAATTGTTATGGCCGACGATATATTAATGAACATGTGGATTACTGAATTACGTAGGCGGTAGCGGCAGGTTTGGAGAATGTCGGTCGGTAAAGGGATTGAATAATTTCGACTAAATCACCTTTCAACACAGCTTTAAATAGTCCTCCGATTGATACTGCTATCCCAATGATTGGCAAATAATTTACATTCCTTCAATACGAATCATGTCCAAATAAATACCTTCCAATATTGAAGTTTTCTCCCAAATTTACCACGTATGTCCAGAAAAAATCTATGGCTGCAAAGTATTCTACTTGAAAGTTCACCAGTAAACAGTATGACTGACGAAAATAATACATAAATAATAGAAAACAGAACAGTAATAAATTTAGTTCTGAAATGGTTACTTTTCATGAGTCGTTACGTAGGCAGAAAATCATAAACCGAATTTCGACATTATCATTGAGAAATTTTCCGTAACATGCCTTCCATCCATGCAAAACCGTAGAATAGACGAAGTAGTCAACAATAACTTGCTAGTAATATTCTGATACAATTAGTTAATACATTTTAATTGTATTTTAATATACAGTCATTTATTTCAATACCCGGTCGTTTAGTTTAACAGATGGTCGTTTTCAACCATCGAAGTGCGATTGCATGCCGACCAGCAAACTGTTCTCAGATTATTACAATGAGCACGTCACGGTCACGCGTTTTATAAGGACTTACTTCAACTCCTTAATAGCGTTCTCCCAAACAACGGAATTTCGCTTAACCTAATCAAACGTCCATGATAGCACGTCCTACATGAACAAAAATCGGAAAAATAAAGACTATCGAAAATGTGTGACTGCTTATGAATTTAATATGACAGAATATTTTATACGGTTACACATCGGTCGACATTTTTACATTAAAGCAATTCTGTAAACTAGCGCAACTAGTCGTTTCGACACATTTTGCGTGGCATCCTCAGGTGTGAATTTAATTTTTTTAATTAAATTAAAATTTAATAATTAAATTCACTCCTGAGGATGCCACACAACCTGTGTCGAAACGTCGAGTTGCGTTAGTTTATAGGATTGTTAAAATGCAAAAATTACGACCAGTATACATTCTGCAATAGAAGACAGAAACCCATGGAATTATTTTGTAAAAGATCACACGTATGTGTTTGAAATACATGTTATAGATTTTCTGTCCAGCGCGCCAATTACTCACCACCATTTGTTTAACATCAAAAATGTCGACCATTGAAGGACCACGAAAAAAAAACTCCTGAAAATATTTCACGAAAAGATCCGGTTTTAAAAATATTCTGTAAGAGATCTAGTTTTAAGAGAGTATATGTTTTAAGTACACGTTCAAACATTTAATGTCGACACACAGCGTACGGATCGTAACTGCTGAACTTCAGCAAAAGATTTTCTGCCCAGTGCGCCAATCACTCACCTCAGTTTGTAGCTCCATGTTGGAAAATGGCGTCTGGAGGAGAAATATCGAAGATTACCAGTTTCTGGTGCCGTCGGGAGATCTGAAACAATGAGTGCAAACGTGACGAGGGCCGTATTGAACATTCTCATGGCTGGATACTCTCGGAGGGAGACGTGATTCAGTTCATCCTCCAAGAATATTGAAAACGTTTGCAACCCCATCGGCTGCAGAACGGACGACTTTGTCGCTCGATAGACTTTGAACGTGAGGCTCGTACTGTTACACGAAATAGATCACGTTCTGCGATTGTGCCTTATGTGCACAGAGCACTGCTACCTTCATAAAGCACATGGCGAGCTACGTAGATAGAAATCATATGACAGATAGAACTCGACAATAACGTTGCGATCAAAATACGTATAATGCCTTGACGGTAGTTGCACTGAAAGCTGCTATATTGTTAAGCCTGTACTATGCATAATGATACTCGATATGAATACATTTTGCACGTGATGCACGTCGTAAACATGTATAACCGTTTTTGAATTTGATCTGGCAGAATATATATTGCACCGGTATATTGCCACAAGTATATATCGAAATTTGAATCGGTGTATTGCCACAAGTATATATCGAAATTTTAATCGGTATATTGCCACGAGTATATATCGAAATTTTAATCGGTATATTGCCACAAGTATATATCGAAATTTTAATCGGTATATTGCCACAAGTATATACCAAAATAATGACCTGTCTATAGCCACTTGAATATATTGTATTAAAATGTTAACCCGTATACCGCCACAAGTACACGTCAATATTTTTACTGGTCCATAACCACAAATATACATCAACATTTTGACCGGCCTCTAACCACAAGTATACATCAACTTTTTGACCGGTCTATAACCTCAAGTAAATGTTCTGTCACATCAAATACATATCGCCGTACACACGTCGATCACCCGTTGTTAACCATTTCCGGTACAATGGCACATAAAATAGCCTGAAAGCTATTATAGTGTGCCGCCTGAGAATAACCACGCATCGGTGTCGTTTTACAGAGCGCGAAACAAAGCGCAGAAAGAGTAACGGTCGGTTTACGTAAGATAAAAATGTCCGCGCGCACGGCTCTTATTTTCAGAACTGCGCACATACGTCGGCGATATTTCTTACGGATTCGGATTTCAACGAAGTCGGCGGGTGGGATTGAACTAATTCTTTTTTTCAACGACGCAGCAGCGATCACGAGGCCCGCGATACTTTCGTGTCCAATTCCGCGGCCCCATTACTACTTCCCATTTAGCTTAGCCTCCGGTCTGTCTAGCGTGGCGAATCGATTCAATTTTCATTCTATTAAGATCAGGTGCTGCTGCAATCCCAACCGCGACTAACTGATCGTAAAGTTCGCCGATGAAACAACATGCCGTCGGCAATCTTCGACTTCTCGATAAAAATCTGACGGCCGGCGAAGGATGTGGCAAAGTAAGAAGTTGACGTGAAACGAGATAGTTCGATGTTTTGCGGGAAGGTAATAGCGGTTTTTGCCACTCAGGGACAAGAAACTTAAGACTAGATTTACGGGACCCGTCCATTCGACGGATTTCGGATCACACGAGAAAAATTATAAAACGTTTACTACTAATTTCTAGTAAATTTTGCTGAGTTTTATTCATAGGGAGGTACGGATATTTCTGTTAATGCATTTTGCAACATTTTTAGTTATTTTAAATAACACGTTTTTTATGGCTGAAACTTACACTTTATTTGTCATCTCATTCGTCTTTTTCTGGCGTGGCGGCAAGGAATAAAGTGGCAGATAAATCTTATACCACCGATAAGGGATCGGCGTCAAGGAACAAGATCAACGTGCTGTCATAAAGTACACGTAAAATGCACAATGTAAAAACCATAAAATATTCTAAGAATGCCAGACAAGAATAGTTCGCATGCATATTCACGCACACACGCGCGTGAAACCAGTTAGAAGCACAATAGAACGTCACAGTCACGTGCACGATACGCATCGTTGTCTTGCAGATATTCTAATTAGTGCAATAGGCACGTTTTTCTTGCGTAATGTCACTTTTAACACTCGTTCGGCAAGCGATAGCGAAGTTGTGACGGTATTTACATAAAAATTCCGATACTAGCTGACACGTTGACGGTGAAAAACTGGCTGAGATCAGCAGTCTTCAGAATTCAATGCGATTTCCGATTGATCATGTTTGAGCATTTTCTGTGAATTGTATAATTCTATAAAGTAAGCGCATGCTCATTTGCACGTAAAAGATCGGCAGACGTGCGTACAAGTTAAATCTGTACACGACTAGGTACGTTTAGTTTGTCCACAAGTGAAAACACGTCGTTAATCGAATCCGCGGAAATTCACGTATGATTGATCCATTCGGTTCTAGAAAATTGACACTCGCTTTTGCTTTGAGACTCCAATCTGGACTGTCGACAGGATTTGGGTCAACTCGACCACCCACTTCGATTACAGTTAGAATATTCCAATCAGTCGTTGAAGATCTACGCTGAGCGCTCGTTACCCGGTTATAATCATCGATACATTGAATGGGAAATTGAGGTCTTAAAGTTTGCATACAGTAAAATCGGTATTAACGCGGGATTGAAATTCTGCGTTTTACATAATTACATTTGTTTACCACCGAGGACACGTATATATCGCGTCGCTGATATGAACAGAATTCATTTTGTGCAATTTCAATGATAAATTAGGAACAGTATAACAAGAATATAAATAATATGATACAAATCTGGAAAACAATACGGGATATGATGCAAATTTTAAAAGATCGAAGGTACATCGGAAATTTGTACTAGTTCCAGAAATATAAATGGAACAATTGAAAAAAATCACCCTTAAATGAGCCAAAAATAGGTGAAAATAGACCACGTTTTGTGCACTGAACTCTTCATAATTTCTGAGATATGACCATTTTTAAAACATGCAAGAAATTTTTTTTTTTGTGAAAATTACTAATCGCAATTAGTCCCATGTCAAAGAGCGTGCGAAGAGCTTAAAAAAACTTCTATTACTATCACTTTTGACCACGAGTATAGACGTGCAACGGCCTCAAAGAAATCGAGAAAATCTTAAGGTATACCCCTTGCCATTTTTGAAAAAAAAATGGTAGTCCTCAGATTTAATTGCTATTTTAGTATATCAGAGAAAATCGAAAATAAGTTCAAATGGCATAAACTACAGTGAAAAATTCGCAACAGTTTCGGAAATATGCGAAAAAAACGTGTGAAAGAGTAATGGAAAATTACCCTAACAATGGAATCTCAAAGTAAAACTCTATCGGTTGAGCTGCCCTTATAACACATGAAAGGAGGCACAAAGAGACGCAAAAAAATTGCAAACGCGCTGAAAAATTCGAAATAGTTTTCGAGATATGGGTAGAAGTAGCTGACATGAATGAAAAACACCCCAAAATATTAAAAATTCGCATAAATTAGAAGATTTTAGAGCAATGTAAACGAGCGTAGCACATGCCAACCGCAGACCATGATAAATTATTAACGCGGCCATTGTCAATTTTCTCGAGCTCGGCCCTTTTGATTTCACAGCATTTCACCGTTGGGATTTGCGGACACTACGTGCATTGTCTGGCCTGCTGCCAACCCCGTGGCAGATTAACCACTGACCGCAACTTTCCAATACCAATTTACCATTCACCAACACCGTCGTGTGTCGACGAGCGACAACGTTCTCCAAACGAGGGGATGTATGCGAATGAGCTTTGTCTTTCAGTTGGGTGTTTAGTCGCACGCCATGTGTGCGTGTGAATGGTATTCTCACTAATCAGTGACACTACCTCAAAGTAGGAAACTGTTTTCCTTTTTACAAATACGAGTTTTCGGTACGTCCAATGAACTCCACTGTTTTTAAAAGACATCCCTTCCGACGACATGTGGGTAGAATAAAGTTACTCGTGCAATAAATAAAAAGATGTAAATATTGTATACCTGATATAATTGTTTATACAATTATACAAGCGTGTTTGGTATGTCTGCTCTAGAAATGTAGTATATGCATGAACCTGCTTACAACTACGTAAACCAGTTGTTTATTTTAAAGTATCAGAGTACAATCAAGTTTCCACTGTTATTTTGTACGATTTTTTAATATAAAAGCAATTGCACGAACAAGTTCACGCTGCCGTGAGCGCTTACGTTGCAAGCTATTGTACGAAGTCCTGCAAACGCGTGTACCAAGAACATTGACTGAAACGAAACCGTGGCAGACGTGACTTCAATGGCCGACATCCAAGTGTGAAAAGCGTCCTGATTGTCAATGAAAAAAAAAAAAAGAATTCTGCACGCTACGTAACGAACAACGGCTAGTGACTTGAACGGTGGAAGCCTGCGAGAAATGCCAACTGCCTGAACAGCATTGTCACTGTCCGCGGAAATCGATAGTGAAATCTTCGACGTCTGACCATATTCCGCTTTTTACCACTAGCGCTCCAATAAAGGCACCACTCGAAACGAAATCAATCAAAGACACGCGTGCTAGGACTTTTTTGCGCAATGTGCAGATAATTTACTTCCACACAAACACACTTTCACCGTCGCAAATTATCACCTCGACGTTAGTTAACGTAATTACGTAAATGCGCGAGGGCTCCATTTAATATCTCTGCAAGTGTTGCCTTATTTACGGTCCGCCAGACAGTGAAATCTTCGACGTCTGATCGTATTTTGCTTTTTCACACTAGTGCCCCGTAAAGACTCTTCAAAACGAACTGAATCAAACACACGGGCTTGTATTTTTCTGCGCAATTTATGGATGACTTGTCTGCGTAGAAACACAATAAATCGCCGGGCACTTCTACCGCCGGCACCCCACATCGCAGATTATCACGTGCACGTTAGTTAACGTAACTACGTTAATGCGCAAAGGCGCCATTTAATCTCTCTGCCTTCCCTTATTTACGGTCCGCAAATTCTCGGAACTTTGGCACTAGTCGTTATTTATTTGACGCTTCCGCCGTGGCGAGAGCAACTCGCGAACACGAGATTTTTCTTCTGACCGTTTCCGCGCTAATCCTTGAACGACTCTCTGTTCCGGCGTTAAAGCGTTGTCAGCCTTCATTTTCCCGCGTTCCCATTTCGTTTACACGCCGAACAACGCCGTCTGAGCTGCCGTTGTCCATCAGCCGGCGATTATTTACGGCTTCCGGTTGGTGTATTTCTCTTACGACGTCCTTCCACAATTTCGCCGCTACTCAGCCGGCAACTCTATACGCGGGTCTTAAGAACGTTGTCTCGGCAAGGCGCCAAGAGAGTTGTGTCGAACGAATGTCATGCCTAGTTAACGTTTTCGCGTCCGTTTTGTCGTTTCATGGTACGCACTGCCAGGTATTGGCCATCTGAAGCTGCTTCCGAAGGTGGAAGACTGATAACTTGACAATTGCACCAAAAAGATCTGCGTATATGTATTACCGATGTCATTTGTATAAACGAAAAGTTTGGGAAGCAAACTTATAAATTTGTGGTTCGGATAATTTACGGATTTAATCTGAAGTTATGTTTCCGAAGGTGGAAGACTGATAACTTGACAATTGCGGGTGATACAGATGAAAAAAAGATTGGAAGCATTTGTATTATAAACGTTTATATAAACGTATTTCCGAAAATGCTTTACTGGAAGGACACAAACTGTCATATATTTGTGGTTCAGATAATTTACGGATTTAATCTAAAGTTATGTTTCTGAAAGTAGAAGACTGGAAGCTTCATAATTTCACGTCGACATACAAAGTGCCGAAAGGGTTTGAATTAAAGTTGTACTACGTATTACCGAGGTCAAATGAGTAAAAAAAGTTTATATAATTTATGTTCGAAAATGTTTTATCGGAAAGACATAGGCGCTCATAGATTTCTGAGCAAAATTCGTTTCATAACTCATTGTACAAATCGTATACGTATTAATAATCCTCAGTGACAGTTATTGTTTATATGTCCTGACCTATGGCTTCAAGACCTCCACTATCAGTCATTCTGTCGTTTGTCGTTTCTGCGATTGCTTTTAATATGTACATATACGTTTTCTGAATTATGCAATCCGCATCTTGTGTATGGCTGCAGCCGATGTAATGCGCATGCTGCAGCAAGAAGGTACGCGAAAAAGTTTCGAAGCCGTCAACATCCAGATATAAAGACTTTTGAGTTTGAGAGTTACTGAATTTTGGAGGTTTCGCGAAATATCATCGCAATGGAAGAAATCAGATTAGTTTAAATGGAGAAAGGAAAATTTGGCAAATTGTTACAGATAATTCAAGTGGTAATGTTCGATGGATAGGTGCCATTTCTAATCAGATAAATTCAGAAAACATACATATATTCATTGCAATCGTATAAATTACGTCGTAAAGAAAATATGTCTTGTATGACTAAATGTTTCCTATACGATAATATGACTGATAGTGGAGGTCTTAAGGCCATAGGTCAAGACATGTTAACAATAACTATCATTGAGAATTATAATGTGTGTACGATTTTGTGCAACGAATTGCAAGACGAATTTTTCCTATAAATCAATGAATGTTTATATCTTTCTAATAACGCATTTTTAGTGTCGTTTTTGGGACACCTTTAGTAGGGTATCCTATCACTGGTAATTATTTTTTAGAATAGATAGTGAGGTAAGACAGTGTATTTATAGTTGCTGGAGATTTTTCGGTGATTTTTTTGTAATCTGTGTCACGAGACAAAATTAACTTCCGTCTTCGCTGAGACTCTTAATTTAACCGGTTAAAACCGTCTGTTCCGGCATTATCGATTTGTGTCACTTCGTCAATGGCTCTTCCCTTCCCGGATTTTAAAATATCCCCCGACCGAAGTCATGACGAGGGCAACTGTTAAATAATACATATGATCGTCCGACTATTTTTGCGCATTGTTAAGTATGTATATGTTTGCGGTGACTCTGGTTAATTGGTACGCCGCGCTTCGCTGGCAAGTTATCCCGCTGGACGTCAAGTGTCAGTGTCAAATTGACAGGCAACTTTAATGATCTGTCCCGTGGAAACTACGTAGGCGTACATAACACGTATTCCTATTAATATTTCCGCGACACCTTGATTAATGTCCCGTTGTAGCAGAGCACGTTGTGCAAGGGCAGCGTTAATTTTAAATTTCGTTGAACTTAACTTTTTGTTATTTTAACGTTGCTAACGTTGACAAAACAGAAAAATTCGAAAAATTTGTCATTCTGTTTGGAGAACCCAATGTGGCGTACCTCTTAATCATTTGATACATGCCAATGCTACGTCAACTGTTTAATTCAAAGTAGACAAAATTATTTTTTATGTTGGCATATATCAGTCACTGTTAATCTAATTGAATTTAGGTTAAATAAAAAGAGATTAGTTACAATTGTTCATTTGTATAGTGTAACATTTGCCCTTTTACCACCAATTCTATCACCTATTCCCATATCGTCAATGCGAGCAGTCAAAAGATTAAAACACAGAAACGTCGGTTATTTTTTAGTTAATATAAAGTTGTACAAGTAACTACAGCCACTGTAAAGTGCTAAGTGAACAGCCGTTGAAACAATGCAACAAAGAAGCGTCGATTATCTTTGAGTTAATATGAAATTTTACAGGTAACTATAATTACCGTAAAGTGATAAGTGAGTAGCTTCGAAAACGCTGAAACAAAGAAGTGTCAGTAGTCTTTGAGTTAATGTGAAATTTTCCACATAACCATAGTCACCGTCAGTACCGTGAAGCTTAAATACCCGCCATTCTCGGTTCACTTCTTCGGACAAATGAATTCCGGGTTCCTTTATCCTCCAATTTCCACGAACCGTCGCTCAATTTGTAAGAATTACGGGGGTAACGTTTTGTCAGTCTATCCTCTTAAACGGTCTTGATTCGTGACCCTGACCCTCTTCAACCTCGTCGCTTTCTTCAATTTCCCCCGCAATCGCGAACAAAACCGTGAGCCACGGTCAGAATGACAAGCAGTGTCAAGCTCCGCGAGAGATTTTATCCTGTACCGGCGAGTTAGCCTTCTCAGATGCACGGAATTTCGTTCCGGATGTTTATTACAAATTCCGGACGTCTTCCATCACTGCCGCGTCCCTTGCCATCAGGCCCCTTTCTGTGGTCTCGCACTTTTCGAACCCCTTCCCACGCCCTTCCTGCTCTCATATATCAAACTGACATAATAGCGACCAAATTTTAACCCTCGCCGCTTTTTGCCGCCATTATCGCGATGCCGCGGTTTATTATATTACATATTCATCTATCGCGGCAATACATTTGGCGCGTGCGTTGAACGTTCTATAGCTGTATGTGTACATTTATATGTATATAATATATATTACAGCAATTATTATCATCACGTTTTAGCCACTTTGCTGTCTTTGTTAATGGAATGATACAAACGTGTATCCAATTCAATTTTCAAGTATTTTCAAGTATGTGTACATTTATATGTATATAGTATACGTTGGATATACTGTCACATAATGATACCGATATAAAATTACAGCAATTATTATTATCACGTTTTAGCCACTTTTGCTGCCTTTGTTTATAGAATGATACGAACGTGTATCCAATTCAATTTCCACCTTAGGTTTTCAATTTTCATATTAACTGATGTCTTTAAGTTCAACCCTATTATAATTCATTTAAATAACGGAGGGATTTAAAGTCCTTTTTTGGTTGAAAATGCTTGACTATAGCCTTCGTTACTAGAACTCTCGATTTTCAACCAAAAAAGAGCTTTACACTAAATTGCCTTAATTATTGAAGTAAATTATTCATTTTTCGGATGATAACATATACCTAGACATTTCTCCGTAAATTTCGTGTCAAGCAATGTCTTTGAAAGTTTGCCGTACCGGACAGTTATAAATTTCAGTTAGTTTAAATTACAATGCTCTAATTACTCTCATTCTTTTCCTTTTCCTTTAATTGTATTTCGGAACCGCTCCACTTCTGAACACGCAGCATCATTTCCGTGTGCCTCGCCCACTAATGGCTCCCCAACCGCAAAATAAATAGAACACATAAATGTATGTTATTACGCGTCTGACCCGATGATCTACCGTTTTCCCGATGCGTTCGATCCCTAATACCCGAGTTCGATTTCTAAATAGTCAAAAGATAGATATCCGCCAGTGGTGCGGATTCAATTTTCTGGCGGTCGGCCAAAGTCGTAAATTCTATTTTCATAGTCAACTGCCTTCTCGTGGGACTCAATCGCCGAGGAAAACGTTTCCTGCCATGCCGTTACGTTGAAAAGTTCGAAGCACACTGCGTCCCATGACGTTTTCTAGTTGCCCAGAACTCGCGTCCTTTGTTTTTGATTTTATGTGCAGCGCTGCTTAG
This sequence comes from Cryptocheilus praepositus, assembly GCA_033815515.1. Classification (NCBI taxonomy): domain Eukaryota; kingdom Metazoa; phylum Arthropoda; class Insecta; order Hymenoptera; family Pompilidae; genus Cryptocheilus; species Cryptocheilus praepositus. The sequence continues at coordinate 4,382,310 of JAWWQZ010000256.1, read as the reverse complement.
TCGGGAGACCCAACACGATCGTAGAACCTTAAATTCTGAGGCATTCTTAAGTTCTTTACTTTCTTTGCTCTGTGCACAGCCCAGCCTCGGACAATTTGATGATACAAACGAACATTCACCGGACATACGGTAAAGTTGACTAAATACCGAAGTACCTTAAGTAAGTAAAACGTTGATACAGACACTAGTAATCGTGATAAGTAAACGGTGAATAATAAAACTTTAAGTCAACGGGGTGAAATATGTTGTGATGTGATAGAGGTTGGCCTTTGTATATTCAAAAAAACACAACATCTGTAAAGTACGTTGTCTCTAGCCAAGAGTGTCTGAAAGAAGAGAATTAAACGTTGTCTCCAAAATGGTACGTCGCAACACAGTCGTAGAAAGAAACCCAATGTGGCCATACGTTTTGAACGGAATTATCCCGTTTTTAGGTAGCCTGTCCTGTCCCGTTGTCCCGAAGCACAGCCTCGGGACGCTAAAATGACTCCTTTTCAGAAAGAGAGAAACCCAGGCTAACAACTTCAAAATAAAGACAGGGAAAATAAAAAAATCCGACGGCAGTGCCTTGTATTTAACGGCTTTTTGGAATTAATTTAATTCATTTAATTAAAAGTCGCAAAATATGAAAGTAATATGAAAGTTACAGTTACTGTGTTCCATAAAATAAGGAACAAATTTTTGGATCACTGTACTTTGTTTTTTGAAGAGTTGCAAATACTTGGGTAGGCACATTTAATCAATATATCTACATTGGAATAAATTCACAGTGTAATGGATGTATTGATTGACAATTGATTCATTAATTGTAATCAAGGTACAGAAGTATTTGATGAGTATACACTTGTTTCTAATTACATTTCACCCGAAATTAGGAAATGTTTCAACCGAAAGTCATTAGGTGGAATTGTTCAAACAGTTTCAAACCAATCATTTAAACCGTATGAACTTTTGTGTAATTATCGTATACTTGAAATCAAAACTAAATATACTAAAGCAAATTTGTTCTTGGGAAAAGTATAAAATCACATAAATGATTAATTTTTAGGTGCTCGTTTCTATTCTTTTCGTAAATAAAAAGAAATCTGTGGGGAAACATTCGCTTTAACACACGTACTATTACCTAAAATTAGTATATGCCCTGTTTTGAGGAAAAAAATAAATGGTTACGTTATACAAACTGTGTTTTACGGCTCGCGACGCAGATAAAGACAAAAGGCTAGATTTTACGTCTCCCATTCCATTCGAAATGAGGCACATGAGTCGTAAGTCAAGTTACGTATATTTGTACTGAGATTTGTGGGCAAAGAGATAGTACAGCAAGAATAATGGTGTTACTCATAATCGTTTGCGTTTAGATTAACATACATTATAATCAGTGTTAAAACATGAAATACCGACATCGCGTATTACCGAAAGTTGACATCCCACAAGTTCCATTATCTTTATGGCCTCCAGCTTCTCGAGCGCTGCCGGACACGAAATAAATCTCCTGACATATATCGCGACAGCTATCCTCATGTTTTCTGTAAGCTTTTTACTTGGATCGGATTTACGACCACAAGCTCTCGATTCGACCGACTCTTCCGAATTGGTTCCGTATACGGTTCTGAATTATCGGACGCTCGGAAAAACATTGTTCCATTTCCTCGTGATACTGATCTACAGCGTGCGTTTTTATGCACTCCATCGGATAGGGAACATCTCCAATAAAGTAGTATAAATAAGTTCCTGTACGATGCGCGTACACCCACGTATGTAAAACGAACAGGATTTACCAACTGACACTGTATTTTGATCAAAGCCGAATAAAAAAATCCTCCTTCCCATTCGTTTCCCGTAACCGAATTCTGCCACCATGGGACGTGTGCAATTCTCGAGTTCGTTACTATCCTTTCCCCATTTTTTTCGCGACCCCTCTTCCCAACGCGACAATCTAACGCCCGTTCTCATTTGCATCTCAATTACGAGACCAGTCCCTACCAGAGATGACACTCTACGCGTCGCGAAAAAAATCGCACAAGTTAAGCGGAGCGTTAACAAGATGAACAACGAAGGAGAATTTCCGACACTGGACGAAAGTCATCAATCGCAATTTCTCGTCGACGTCTGCACAAGGCAACCGGCTAAAAAGTGGCCCGCAGAAACTTTAGCAGGAGCCGAATCGAGTGAACTGTAAATTTTCATCCGCGCAACCGCCAAAACGAACAGAGGAACGGCGGTCAGTCATAAATTTAACAATTTGAGTGCCGTGGTAATCACCAGTCCTCGGCGCAAAAGGTTTTGCTAGAGATGCGAAAAATGCGCAACCCGTCAATTTTTCTGAAAAAATGCACAACCCGGCATACTTCTATATCTACATTATAAATAATAGAATAGCAATTCAAAAACTCTGGTCTCCAACACCTAAATTTTATTTTCATTTTACACGATTCAATCATATTCCATTGTATTTCGTTACGGTGCGGTTCAAATATAGCAAAATGCGCTTGGCAGTCAACGTGTTAACGGCACTGAATGGAATACGTCTGAACAGTCACAGAGATCAGCTGCCAAGCGACAAGCGCGAAAAAAAGATGAAATACTTCATGACACTTCGACAACGCGTTGTGACGTGCAAATCGATCTCGTTGTCGCCGGTCTAAAAAAAAGAGTGGTCGCGCACATGTAATGTGCCGTTACTCCGATTGCAAGCCTTGTGTTTCGCGCGTTTAGAGGATATTAATTGTCGGGGAATAAACTAGGTACAGGATTCGCGGGTGTCACCCGACACTTCACTAACAGATGAAAATTCTCTGAGGCAGCATCCATATGTACAGCTGAACTAACGACCATTAAACATGTTCTAATCATTTCACCAGACAAAAATACCAAAATATATTAGTACTTAGTCACTCCAAAAGTGCAATAACCTCGATAAATAATGTAACCGCGATCAACATCATCATCCAACAGACGTTGGAATCCCACAAAAAATTATTACAAAAGAATAAAATTAATATGGATTCTTTCTCGTACAGAAATTGTCGGAAATTAAACGGCTGAATAAGTAGCTAAAGAAGCAATCACCGATTCAAACTTAAAAAGCATGTATAAATACCCTTTATAAGTACGCTTTGATGGTCTTACTAAAGACGTCAGAACTAAAGTGATGAAGAAATGGGAACTACACTGGTTCGACACAACACATGTCCCCGAAATTAAAAATAAAACAGTCTTTCAATCACAAGTTAATTCTGTACCATAATATATTCTTGCAACACATTTTAGATATACCCTTTTCACAGCAGTCGCGACGGCGAACTGCTTAAAGAAGGCGCAACGGAAATCTCATTGAGTTCCTGAATAACGCGAAACTGCTGACAAGAATACTACAACATTCAACATACTCGCTGATAACCCCGACGTTCTTGCGTCTTAAAACATCAATGAAGAGAAAAAAATGATCGGCATTCGAACTTGGAAAGCCACAACTCAGCGGGTAACGGGACGCCCGGATTTTACGCCGTGACACATTTTCCGCTGGCCATTCATCGCGCCGGACGAGCACGTGTCATATGTCGAGTGACGTGTATCTGCGAATTTGCAAGTATTATGACGATTCGAGCGTTCCGCGCGTCTGCTCCGCACATGCAGATACCGCGCGACAGAGACAGATGACCTAGACAGGCAGATACAGCGATACGACTGGTTTGTCCATGAATTTCGCCGATCTCGAAGCATCGAACCGCCATCGAACGCGGGCGTGCGATCGGCCATCAATAACGCGCATGATCGGCGCGGAAAGCGAAACCGCCTGATCGATCGCCCGCGAACTGGCTTGTTCGGACTTCTTTACGACCGCTCGTCCGCGTAATGGAAAACGTGTGACGTAAAAAAGTCGTCGGCGCGATGCGTGGCACGCGAGGCGCTGTCACGCGCGAGCGCATAAATTTTGCGCGGAAATAAAGGATCGTTGCAGGTGTGCACGGTATCGCGGCAATTACCCGGGCGCAGGTTTCCCATTGTTATCGATCATCGCGGGTCGCAACGTCTGACGACGGGCACCGATGAACCGTAAAAACACGGCGCGCGGTCCGGCTCTTTATTTCCGGCGGAAAGTGCCGGCGGATCAAAAAACGCGAAGTGCGAGGTGGCTCGCAACGGCGGCGCGTAAAAACGCGGAAGAAGCGACAGGAGCGGAACGGGAAAAATGCCGGGCAATCTCGCGATGCGGAGGATCGTTGAGCGGTCGGCTGTTGCGACCTCGGCGAAAAGTGTGCAGCAAAAATATGTCGCGAGAAGTGAGCGATGACGAGTATACTCGTCAAGCAGACGTATACACGTCTGATATGGAAATGGGTTGTAATGAAATTACTGTTTTGTTGTTTTATTTTATTACTGATGGGGCTTTTCGGTAACTGTCCTCAAGTGATAAATGTGTGAAAAAAAGATTCGTTTGAGATAAAGTTGCTCCTTAAAACTTGATGAAGATTCTTAATATAATAAATTACTGCACCGAAGACGTACGCGGTATATTTTAATCCAATTCCTACATTATATACAGTTGGTTCACAATAATTATTTATACTTTTCTATTTATTTCTTTTACTTAATATAGTTTAATTGTTATAATATTATGTACGTCTACGTATAATAATATACGTCTTGAAATTTACGAATATATTTTAGTTTTCATTAAAACTGCAATTTAAGTAATAATTTTTAATTATTTTTCATGTATATCCAGTATACTAGTCATAACAACTAACTGATGGAACCAATAATACAACGTAACAGCGCTCGACATCGTGCAATGGGAAGCTTCCCAGACATATGTTACGGGCGAAGAGATTTATTCGAACTTTATGCAATCTCTGGCACTGATGACGTTGAACGTTAATTAACGACTGACTGCGCTTAATCTTAACCGACTCAGCTTGATTGAATGAACTTGGTTGACTGAACTACTTTAAACCTGATGTGAACCTGATCGAGGATTTCAACTGCGTAGTTTTCTACGTCTCATTTTGGGAACTTTATATATAATTGAGTTCTGTACATAGATAACTTATTAATGTCCCCGGAAGTGACGAGAAGTTTCCATCCTAAAACGTATACACACTGAATTATGCTATAATAAGACGTTGCATAAAATATTCTATATTTAGCTTTTCCCGTATGAAAATGTTTACACCATATCGTTCGCATCGTTACAACAAAAATGAAACCAAACATGATATCATTCGGCCCACGTTTAGGAGAAGCTGTATCTGGATAATGTGAAAACATAGTCTACATATGAGTGTCATTGGGAGAGGAATGGACCACATTTGACTATCATGAGTAAAGAAGATATTACGTTCAATTGAAGAAAATACAGAAAAGAATTGCATTCAAGGGCCAATTTGTATAAAAAACCACGGCGTATGACGTATCTTTGTGGTATCACATTTTTTGTAATTTATCAGAAGCTTATAGGAAAAATATAAGCTTGCATAGGAATGGCATTGGGAACGGAGTGGACTCCGTTTAGCTGCGCTCGTGAAGGGAGATATTACATTCAACAGAAAAAGAGTAGTAAGCATCGACTATTGACGAAAGCCTTAATACATGCACGGGTTGCTATTAATATCAGAAGTTATAAATGGTAATAAAAGTAATATCGTTAATTAACTATTAACAAGCATTACCAAAATTATTCTTTTCGGTTACTTATAAAACAAGTTGAACGAGTAGGACTTTCGTCATAATATAACATATTCATACAGTAATATTAATTGCAATACTATAAATCTTGTAAATTTTCTGGCACAATTAAGGCAATAACGAAATAAAATTACTTACACACTAAGTGTTAAGAAAGTAAATATGTTCCAAATTATATCATGTTTCATCACATTTCCAATTGAAAAAAGTCTCTCCAATGTGTTTCAACTAATTCTCAGATTAAAAAGAATGCAATTAAGCGAGTAATATTACGATGTTACGAGCTGTCAAGCCGGGATGAAGATAACAGAGGCGCACGTAGAAATGTTACATCGGTGTAGAACCACCGAGTGTGGCATTGAGAGCGGAGATCTGGTGTGCCACGTAGAGATATTTTACTGTACCTCAAAAATATGCGCGGACGAACAAAACTGTCTTGCAAAAACATGTCACCTTCATGACGTTCAACGCGTATGATTTAACGCCTTTAACCCTGCGGCACAAATCTACGTTCGGCCAATCGTTTATCATAATTACCGCGATCAACGCGCACCGCACATTTATTAAGACAGCGCGCCAGTTCGCACCGGTTAATCGGATAAAAAATCGCCCGCCGATTAGCGGGACACGTGTTCCCACACGGTTCGTTTGGCATCACAAATTTACGAGGTGCTTAATTTCTCGCATCAGGACGGTCTATAAATAATTTCATTCCTTCCCTGTTTTTTTTTTTTTAATTTTTAAAGTACTTGGAATGATACGCCTTTTTATGGTTGAACTGTGGACGTTATCTGTTAACTCAACAAGTTTCGGGACTTGGCAAGTTCCCTCTCCAGGAGTCTATAATGTTCATAATTATGTTAGTGTACATTTAGTATACACTAACGTAATTACATAAACCTGTAGTATGCTCTAAGTAAATTACATGTATATGTACTATACACTAACGCAATTATAAATATTATAGACCCCTAAAGAGGAAACCCGTGAGGTTCCGAAACACGTTAAGTTAACAAATAAAGCCCACATTTCATCCATTAAAAAGGCTTATCATGTAAAATACAATAAAAAAATTCAGTTTTAAAGACCGAATCTTGCCCTGTTAATTTTTTATCAATATTAGTGTTTTCTGTGTAACAACGTATCGTTTTCTTTACATAAATGCTCTTCCCCTCTATCGAACTTTGCAGTCTCGAAAATCAGAAAATGTTTCTCTTGAATTTAAAGTTTCAAGAACCGATTTTTGGCTCCACATGCTACATATAATTTTTACGACTTGCCGCGACATTTGTTGAACCTGACATCGGCCGACTGTCTTTCTCGATCAATCGAGAATTTTCACGTTGCTGTTCGCAGGTGCGCAGACAGGCGAGCGGCAAATGCAACAGTGACCCCCTTGCATTCGTAATCGACGTTGCGATAAACGACGGCCGCAAACGATAGCAAGATGAAACGTTGCGAACGAGTGTGACGGTTACGGTCAACACGTTCATTAAATCGGCCTTGTCGCCAGACGTACGACACATTCGTTGCAGTGTCGTACCAGTCACACGCTATCTGACTCGCGTTCATTCCGTGAGAGAACTCGCTCTTTGCCTAAAGACGCCGGCTAATTGATTCGCCATTCTGATTGCCTGCCGATTCGATGCGCGCCGTATTTGATGCGTGATTCCTGGCGCAATGTGGAAAATCGATGAGCTTCCGAGCAAAGCTGGACTAACGATGTCAAAGGAGAAAGGCAGGAATTGGTCGGAAATTTCATGAGAGTAATTCAGCATGAACGGCAAAAAATAAGATAAACTTATCAAACCGAAGGAAAGCACACTATACGCACGAACAATTGTATCGTCGAATATTCGTCTTCACATATTTCGCGTTCAACAAACGTCTCTTGAGCAGTCTAATACGAGGATATTACGATATAATACAATTTTAAAGCTAGTACCCAAAATCCTGCGTAGGGGTCTAATAGAAGGATGTTGCAACATAATACAATTTCAACATTAATCCCTATTGGATAGTAACAGGGGTTGAACAATAAGCTTGAGAAGAACACACCGCTCTACATTAGTTTCCAACATCGCGAAGAGGCGTCTGTCGGACGCGAAGCATGTAGAGAACTCAAGAAATAAACTTATCAACCGGAAGCAGACACACTCTACGTAACCAATTAAACACGATTGACCCCGCCAACAATCCTGACGTAATTTTTGTATATCGATTCCGGATCTCCGTAGCTGACGAAAATAGACGTTTCAGCGTAACGGGAAATGAAGAGGCCTGTAAACGCCAAAGTGGCGAACGGAACGAGATCAGAACAAGAGGGCAGAGATATGCCAACAGTGTAACGATAGACTCTGGTAGCTGCTCTAGCGGCGATTATGAAACGTCAAGGTATTGTAACCCTATCTCGCATCGAGCGGAAATCAATTTACCTGGAGGTTCTTCCCTGTGCAAGGCGGCACTATCCCTTCTGCGTGTGCCGCGATTTAATTAGATCCTGTCCTCCTCTCCTTTGCAGTCGCTCCTCATCGGGGGCCACTCCCATCGATAGGTATCTGCCCGTTATAGATATTCACGCCATATACAGCCTACGTAAACTCTCGACGTATGTAAAACATTGCGCAAGACGGAACTATAGGGTGGACGATGTGTGGATCGTGGGCCACATTTTGCGATCTTCATTTTTTGTATCAGACAGCCTAAAGTTATAATTAACGACGCATCGACTTGTGCCTTGACGGATCTTAGATGTAGAATGAGTTCTAGGATGATTTGGAAGACTGGACGATACTACGTTGCTTTATGATATCCTCGCATCTTTTACACGATTAAGTATCTTCTATTAATTTGTTTTCAACTTCACGCTTTAAACCCCAAAGTCACCGGCTGCCAGTTTCCACTTATCGCAGATGAAAAAATTAACACGCATCAACTTCCGCCGTAACAGATTATGGCTCGGACGTGGTATAAACACTGATATGAATTAAGAAACGTCAGCACTACATTGCTTTATAATATTGTCGTATTTTGGCCTGAGTACCAACGTAGTAACCACACGTTATTTCATTACATCTTCATCTCAATTAAATTTTGCAAACATACCGAAGCATTATCCCTTTGTTCTCATCAAACATTAACACTTTGACTGCCACGCGTACTTTACTATATTAAAATCGCAACGAGATGAAGTACTACAGAATATGATTGAATTGTGCAAAATGAAAATAATGCGAAGGTATCGGAAGCCAAAGAATTGAATCACTATTCAATATTAATTGCATTTCCAAAATTATTAATGCGACCGATTGGGTATTTTTTGAATTTTTCGTGAGACCTTTTGCGCCGGTCACCGATGACCACCATGGCAGTCAAAGTGTTAAGTGCACAATTGTAATAAAATGAATACCTGGGATTTAAGATGACTATTGTTTCACGAGGCACCCGGTATTCGCGAAAGGGTTGTACGTATGTAGCCACACGTAGGGGTGGTTACAGGTGAGGCGTAGATATATATGACGATAGGCTGAGCGAGAGAACCAGTGGATAGCAGCTAATCGAGCTACACTTCCTTCGAGTAAACACAGTCTCGCTTAGGCGACTGCATAATGCAGCTTGCATCGTGCGCTGCCACGCAATTGCAAGCTGACTCCACCCTGACTTCTACCTGTCAGCGCGTAACAGTTCAAAGGACTGAGACGGGCCAAGGAACAAATCTTTGAGACAAACGCGTGTACGCTGCCAAAGGCCAAGTCGTGACTTCGAAGTGTTTACAAATAACAAGACGTAAGAATGTAACGTTTTAACCAGTTAACTGTGGTGATCAGTTTGAAAAATGTGTACTTAAGTTGTGTTGCATAAATTAATGAGGAGTATGCTCATCAGGCAAAAAGTGTGTAACTGCTGTGATACTGAATGCAAGTGTAACCATATGATTATTTTATTAACTTAATTTAAGCATTTACGGGCAACCCTTTTTCCTGGTTCAAGATAAGTAGTTTAACGTCTATGTGTTAAAACAAGAGGTACTATAATCTTGTAAACGATCGCGTCAAGAAAACATCTAGACGGTTTCATGGAAATGTTATATTGAACTTTTGAAATGATTTGACTAACGTTTCAGAGAATATCGGATAGTAAAAGGAATCGGCTTCAGGTTGTGCATTCGCACATTTTCCCAACGAAACACGTGTGCGCGAGCAAAAACCAATGAAATAAATGGACGAAGCGCTGGATCCACGTTACATAGACAGAATGTATGATTTTATATCGTAGCGTTGCGTTCACAACTTTTCTACCCTGTCACTACAATTTTCCCATTCTTTGTCGGCGACATTGCAAATTTTCCGCGACGATGGTGTCGATTTTAAAAACTGCAGTCATCGAAAATTACATAGTAAAAATCATCGGATTAAAAATAGCGACTCCGAGCACTGCGGATCTATTTCAATGCTAAATTACTGCTTCCGGAACCGTCACTGTTGCCCTCATCATTTTTCTATTTTTCATCCGTGACATTGCAAATTTTCCACGGCAACGGTGCCGATTGTAACAGTCGCAGCATTGAAAATTGCATCGCAAATATCATCGAATTAAAAATAGCGACTCCGAGCACTGCGGATCTAAAAATAGCTTCCGCGTCACTGTTGCCCTCATCATTTTTCTATTTTTCATCCATGACATTGCAAATTTTTCACGGCAACGATGCTGACTGTAACAGTCGCAGCATTGAAAATTGCATCGCAAATATCATCGAATTAAAAATAGCGACTCCGAGCACTGCGGATCTATTTCAGTGCGAAATAATTGCTTCCGCGAATTTCAGCGTCGCGTATAACTTTACGGACGTACTAACTTCGAGATCGGTCAGAACGGGTGCCTAAAGAACGGTTTGTGAGGGTTTCGATAAAGAAGGCCAGTATCGCGGGCGCTGCCGAACTGAATCGTCGAGAAATATCGCGATGTTTGCGCTTTACACTTGACAGGGCAAAGATGATACGTTCCGTGCCAGCTACTTTTTCCCGTGGCCAGTGCCGAGGCGGGTAGTGTGTGTACATTAATTTCGAGGCGTGTTTTCACACCAAACAGGAGAACTCACGCGCATACGCACCGCACGGTGTGCATCGTCGTAAATCGAGCCGGATGAAAAGTAAGCACACGTGCCCGAAAGCGATAATGAATCGTCGATGATATCGGCAATTCGGAATATCCCGATTACAACGCTTCCTTCGTTGCACCCTCTTCGTAGAACGTACGTAGGACAATTTTGCAGTGGCAACTATTTTTCTTTAATTCACCTTGGTATCATCTTTGACGAAGTACATAAACACGCAGAGTACAAAATGTGATATTATTTTTGTATAAATGCTGAAAATCTAGGAAGCAGAGAATTTGTGCATGCAATCCATTTTACACGGCTTTCCATATCAAACGTTTATGACAAATAAGAGCAGCGACGAATATTGTAGGCGGCAGAAATGAATAAAATCTGCACCGCACCAGCTACGAATTTGGCAGGCACTGGCTGAGTGACACGAACGCAACCCGGCGTTCCGCAAAACCGTTGAATATGCGTCCGTATATGGAAATGATTCTTAGCTCAAAGGAACCTCGGAGACAACGACCTCAGTAAACCGGATTACCTCTATTCGTCTCCGCGTGCACGTACCAGGCTTATCTGCGCGGACGAATAATTCGTTTAATTTGTCTATGCCAGCGTCTATTACATCACCGGTCTACTTCCGACCTTTCCAACCAAAGAACACTCGCCGCCTCCCAAGTTTGCGAAACGTTGAAGACGGCGCGGGGACGAAAAGAAAGAAGTTGTGGATTTTCCGGGCTGAATAGAAATGTGGAACAATAGTGGGAATTAAAAGCGGGAAAAAGACTGAGGGACGGAGCATTAGCGAACAATGAAAAGAGCACGAGGTGACCGGCGAGAAATCGAAAAACGTGTCAACGCGGGGGTGGCAGAAAAAAGTGGGTGAACAGGAGCGAAGAAGCAATTTCCGTTTATTAGGAAAAATACGTGGTTGCTTTAAGGAAGCCCTTCTACGGCCCTTCATCCCGCCTGTCTCTTTCTGCTCTGTTTTCGTCGTCGGCTGCAGTCGAGGGCCCTTATTTAAGAAAACAGAGTTCACGCAAAGTGACAGGGGCGTGGACGTACTGGCGGAAACGAGGACAAGTGATGAACGCTCAGCGTCGATACTTAAATTTCGTTAGTTTAAGTTAGTTGTTTTTAACGAGTGTACTTGTTATGAAGAGATCACGATATGATATAAAATATGAGTATATTGTAATTCGCTGGAAGAAGACGCGGCAACCATCCGGAAGCCAACAAACAACTTGTACAATCGCAACTGCGAAAGCCTCAAATTTTGAACTATAATATATTCGTCCATTTTAAGGCGTTTTAAATATTTGGAGGCCAGGGCGAAACAAAAGGAATAAATATAAAATATTAATAATTATTACGAAAATGCTATATATAGTGTACGAATTGGATTAGATTTACCGGTTTGGATAATTATCACACGTAAGTCTTCAATTCAGTAATTATTTATAATGGGACACTTCAATAAGCAACTTTATCTCAAACAAATCTCTTGTTCAGCCATTCATCAGTGCAGGATAGTTACCAAATTATTCGGTTCGTAATAAAATTAAAAAATAAAACAATCAATTTGTTACAACGTAATTCTATATTAAAACAGCCACACATATTCTGCGTTTGACGAGTATACTCGTCATTGCTCACTTCTTGCAACACATTTTAAGTACACACTGATCACAGAGATCGCAACAGCTTCCCGGTTACATACATTTAATTAAATTTATTGCTACCGATCACACAAAACTGTATCAATAAAAAGAGCGCACGGGATATCATGAAATAATTCCCGCGTCATGCTTGTTGCGAGAAAATTTCACGAACGCTTCGAACCTTTCCAGCGGGAATTACCGTATAACGTGGAGCGAATGGTAGCGCGGCGAATTCCTATTATTTTATTATTATCGACGCCAACGCCCCCGGCTATCAGAATTCGGTATTAAAAACGGGAATTTAAGTATGTAACGAAGGCTGACAGCCGATTTTGAAGGAGAGCGGAAATTTCATCTTCGATCTTTTAACTCGAACGTCGATGAAGATCAACACTCTTTGACGTTCATTATTTCGCCGTTATCGGAAAACGTTGCGATAACGAGCGGTCGACAATTAAACGAAAATTTATTTGTACCGAGCGCACCAGTGATTTACGTTCCGCAAATTGAAGGAAATCCATAAACGCTGCCTTTCAATCCCGCTGCTCCGCGGCGTATACAAATTTTACCGCTAATCAACGTAAAAAAAAAAAAATAACGCACGCATATTTCCCGAAGGAACCGTAATCCGCCATATTGTCACAAGCATAAATTGCGGAAAATTACACCGTCGCTTCGCACTCTGCGATCTCAGTGACGAATAAATTTCTACATCCCTTTCACCTGCCGCACGCGTTATTCTTCGACGCTATGAAACTCACTTGTGCGGCGAACGTAAATTGAACAAAATTCACACCCTTCAATGCGCTTGCACGCTAACGAATAAGTTTGTGTAGCGAATCCACGTGCCCCGAGAAACACAGTTATTCTTCACAGAAAATTGAAATTCGCGTTGATACCCGATTTGACCGCCAACGTCGTGTGTTCAATAAAGAATCGCAGGGGTCTCGGGGCTTTAGAAGATTGTTTACCGATTGCAGCCAAAGAGGAAGAATCGCGAACAGAAACAGAACTGAAAACCGTACGTGCGTAGCGTGCCGACGCTGGCTTTTGTTTCGCTGGCAAATGAAAAGAGAAGTTGTCGAGTTTCGATATATTCTGGCGGAGTTACGTGCGCGCGTTCGACGCAACTGAGACTCCGGGAGACATTTATTAAATTAGCAGTTTGTTAGCAAAGAAAGGACCCGACGATATTCCCATTCCCCCCTGTTCGATAAAGTTAACGCACATAATGAAATTTGTGAGCTTTGAAGTCTGTTGACGCAATAAACTCGAATTGCTGTTTAAGATAATAAAGTGTACAATGCGTAGAATGTTGTCGCGATATCTTATATTAACGGAACAGAGCAAAATAAAAATGTTGAAAGTTCGAGAGTCCGACGATAAACGAATAAGAAATCAGTAATTTTCTGATGGTACCTAAAATATTATCACTGTATCGTTTATCGCAAAAATAACAATCCTAATAAAGATTCATGAGAATCACTACTTAACAGCTAAAATCTCTTAGCAGCGTACTCTACGTCGACAAGAGATATTTAAAACATTAACGCTCCTGCATTATGCCATTCCTGATCTACATCATTTGCGTATTACGCCAAGCAGATTATTACTTGCCAATCGACCTCCACGCTGAGAACGTTTCATCACCCCACCGTTTCATACATTTCCCATCATCCATCTACATCACAAAGCAGCTCCGCTTTGACGCACGCACGCAAAACACAATTGGCCGACAACAAGAAGCTTTAAAAGACTGCCACCGTGTGCCGACAGAGGACAACTGCGCATGTGAATCGTTTATCGGACCGATAGCGGGAAAATAACTATAAGAACGTCGGACACGGGGGTGAGAAGTGGCAAGCGGAGTGGTTCTTTAGCGTCACGTCGTTTTTCAAGCAAACAACCTTGCTACTCCCCTCGACGGAGTAAACATTCTAATGATCGCAGTCGCATTCTCACTCAACGGACATTAGCGACTTCTTGCGCAACTTAACGATGGAATAGAAAGAGGAAGTGGAGAAAAACAGACGCCGCGACAGCACAGAAATACGCCGTGCCTGAACGTACTGCGTAAGAACGAATTTCTTACTGCGGATTTTCTAACGGAAAAAGGCAGCGTCGATTGTTAGACGACCGGTGGAACCTTCGCTGTTATCCGATTGCGCGAGACGGAAAATACTGGCGGCGCTATTCTAATTACCGGGCGGAGAAATAAAACGGGTGAACGTTGTATGAAAGTTCCGGTTAAGCCGTGAGCTGTTGCGAGCTCTATGAAAAGTGTGCATCTAATATGCAAGAAGTAAGCGATGACGAGTATACTTGTCAAGCACGATGTGTGGCTGTTGTAATATAGAATTGAGGTGGAATGAACTGACTGTGTGAAAGGGGTGTTTTCATTATAATTATTTATACTTTTTACTCGGAACATCGTTGACTTTACGAATATAGTTTAGTTTTCACTCCAGTTGCAATTTAAACAGCAAGACATAATTAGATTTTACGCATGACGAGTATACTTGTCGAAAATGTAAAATGTATATTTTGTATGTGTAATTTCTATAAATATAGTTTTTATAGAACGTTTCTATAAAAAGCATCGAAATAGAGACGTCGCATGTGGACTTTTTATTGAATTAAAGCGGACCAATACGCAGGGCGCGAATATTGGGTGAAACTGAACGCTGGCTATACTGCGAGATTTAAGGCTCGGTCTTCATTTTTATCGTACCCTTTTCGAAGCGTATATACGTACGCGTGTTTACGGATGCATATGATGTGGTTATATGGCCATAAGTATGCTTCCGTATGGAAAACGTCCACCGGCGCTCATAAATATTCGAACGGCTGCATTTCCTGGATTTCCGACAAATTGGCGAACCGGATCTACCCAAGTAATATTAACGATCATTTTTAAATATTTCGTCAGTTATTAGCATTGGAAATGACATTGCGACATATTTTCGTTTAATCAATATTTTTTGCTAATGCACATATTTTCGAATCGAATTTCAAATCGCTTGAATGATCACGTGTCGAAGGATAGATACGTACATCTTTCATACGTGCCCCCGTGCACTCGATGCATATTCACCAGCGCAGTTTTCGAAATACATTCTCTTGATAGACGTCGAAATGAGAGTACCGACGAGCACGTAGCCAGGGTTTTTCGGCTTCAATCTTCGTTGACAATCGGCGTTCGCGACAAACGAGGCTGGCAGGTATCCCAGATAAGCTCTCAAGAAGGATTCGACTCGTGGGACGTATCGGCGACCTATCAGTCGCTTGACGATGACCGTCGAAGCGGCAATACGCCGGACATAGCACTATACGGGTACCAGATGTATTGTACGTACATAGGGTGTCCAGTAAGGCTTGTCAGAAAAACGGCACAAAGTTGCGCAACGAACGAAGAAACAATTTGAAAGCATATAAAGCCTCTTAACATTCCTTTTAACAACTTTGATAAGGGCACAAACGGAGTGCTGAAACGTTAGGATTTGTCTTCTGAACAAAATATAGAATTGTATACTTCTTAATTGACAGATTGTGCAAACACAGCTTTAGAATAGAACAAATGAACGGAAAACACGTTTTTCAGAATAATTTGCGGAGGATTTATCCATGCCCTGAGAAGTATTACGAATTTAATGATGAGTTTTAATTTCTTTTAGACAAATGGGTTATAGGAAAGGCGGGCATTTATTATCAGATTATTGCCGGGAATTTTTAATTTGTTAAGATGCGCTTGATTTCTCACATTATAAACTTGTGGAGAGGTAACTCAGTCGTATTTGGTCTACGATTTGCTGGACACATTATATAAGATTATATGGACTACAACTGTAAAGCACGGAACACTGAAACCGATACTTTCATTCCGCGTCGCTGATCGTTCGAGAGTAAAAAACGGAAGATAAACATGTCAGTGCACTCGGCATTTCTTATTGGCAGGATGCTTTCATGCGAAGTGTTCACGATTATGTGGACTAGTTCAATAGGATTTAATCTTTCCACAGTTCTTCCTCGCGATTTTTATGTGATTTTTGAACGAACGCGTCGGAGAAATGATTGAAAATCGCTGAAGTCCGAAATTTTTTATTTTTTCCATAGCTTTTACTTCTAATAGATCGAAAATATCTCATGGCAACAAATGAGCCGTTTATTTTGAAAGTGGCCTAACTCCATTTATCTTCAAATCGAGATAAATAACATTTACTGATAAATAACATGAATTTATATACGTAACCATGGTAACCGGAAAATATTGGAAAACGGAGTTAGGCCACTTTCAAAATAAACGGCTCAAATATCCAAACAAATTTTGTGTTTGCATACATTTAACTCATGAAGAATATACAATCTTTACGTATGCGCTCAGAGAATACAATCCAGTGAAAAAGATTAATATGCAATCAGCACTGCAACCTACATATCGATAGCTTAAAATTCCTCACGGCTTTACGACACATCTAACGAACACTCCTTTCTCAGTTAAACGTCATCCAAAATCACTTTGCGAGTTGTAGCACCTTAATTGCGCCACTTTTAAGTTAAGAAGTTTCTTTCATAACGACGAATAGCCATAGGGTCGGGGGTCGCGCAGAAAACGGCGGAGTAACATCAGAAGTTTTTCATTTTTCTTCACAGCTCTTACTTCTAACAGACCGTAAATATCTTAAGGAAACAAATTTTGTGTTTGCACAGATTTTCCTCAGTAACAACATGCAATCTTTTCGTGCCCTCCTAAAGTATGCAGTCGAGTGCAAAGGATTAAAATGCAATCGCCAGTATAGCCTATATATCGACAATTTAATATTCCTAGCAACTTTACTACATCCAACGAACACTCGTTTTTCAGTTAACCCTCGTCCAAAATCACTTTGCGAGTTGTAGCGCCTTAATTGCGCCACTTTTAAGTTAAGAAGTTTCTTTCATAACGACGAATAGCCATAGGGAGCACGGGGGCGGGGAGGGGGAATAAGACTAATCACGGTTAGAGGAACTTTGTCGTAATCACGGCACATAGCGAACGCCCGCGTGTGCTGATTTCTTGCGAACGTCGGGCGGGGGGTTGAAAGTGTTAATTTCGATTTAATTGCGCGATGCTATCGGCGAGCGACTCGCCTCGTTTCCTTCGAGACAGCGTAATTACACGTTCCCCGAGTGCATCGCGATCCTGGTCACACGATTTTACAATTAGCCATCACGCTTTTGCGTCTTTCAATTGACCTCTCCTTAAAACTGACGCGCGCCATGCATGTGCCTTCAAGCGGAATACAGTAAAACTCTGGATGGTCTACCAGACGGAATCGAAAGTGTGCCATCTGGAGAAGAGAAGAATCGTTTCTCAAGGCTCACGGCTTGCATTTATTGTTTGCCAAACGGAAATAAAATATCGCAATAGAGGAAACGCCATAATAGAGTCCCGGGAAATCGACATGCGCAAGAACTAGAGTACCAATGCTATAATAAGATGTTGCACAAACTTTTCTGTATTTAACTTTCTCTATATGAAACAGTTTACAACATACTGTCCGTATTGCTTAGATCAAAATGAATCCAAACATCATATAATTTGGTCCACATTTGGCATAAGCTATATCTGCATATTGCGGGAACATATGAGTTGCGGGTTACACATGAGTGGCACTGGGAAAGAAATGGATTACGTTTGACTGCCGTGCGGAAGGAAGATATTAGAATCGATTGAAAAAGTACACAAAAGGATTGCATTCAAGGAACAATCTATGTAAAGAAAAGGACAGTGTATGATGTATCTGTAAGTTATTACGTTTGTTGTCATTCATCGAAAGCTTATAGTGAACATATAAGCTCGCATAGGAATAGCATTGCGAAGGGAGATATTACTTTCGACTAAAAGAGTATAGGAAACACCGACTATTGCCAAAAGCTTTAATACATGTACGGGCCATGATTAATATGAAAAGTTACAAACAATCATGGAAGTTATATCATTAGTTATATATTAATAAATATTGTAAAAATTATTATTTTCTGTTACTTACAAAACAAATACAACTTTCCTTTCAAGTTACAACAATTCTCAGGTTAAAAGAAAATGCAATTAAGCAAATGATATTATGATATGAGTTGTCAAGCCGGGATTAAGATAACCGAGACGCATATAGATATTTTACATCGGCTTAGGACCACCGCGTGTGTCGTTGGGAAAGGAGATGCGGTCTGTAATGTAGATTTTACAATATTCCTCATCCTTCGTCGACACGTTCGATAAGGAACCGCGCATAGTGTAGTTACTGAAAATGTTCACGTCATAGACGCTCTGCACGATATGGAAAAATGTTAGTGTTAAGGCGGCTTCACGCAAAACCGCCAACTCGGCTTTCACGTTAGCCATATCGGGCGGAGTGCAAAGTTAACTTTGCGCGCGCGGTTTGATAATCTCACGTAAATACCGATTCCCGGGGATTTTATTAATTCCTCTCCTATTCCCTGCCCGACCGTGTTCGTCAGCAACAATATTTCAGTCCATTGGCTCGGAAGAATTTTAATGAAGGTACCTTGCCACCGAATATATGCCCATCGTAGTAATACACACGCTTCATATAATCTCGTTTTGCTCTCGCCGATAATCGGAAATTGACGGCGCAATTATCAACCCATGGGGTTTTGAGTTTTTCCACCCTTTAACCAGTCAGATGTTTGACGAGTGTACTCATCGTGAAAAAACGACAGTATTTTGTGTTGTGACGACTGTCTTCGTAATGCGTAATGACTGTATGAGCTAATGTTTAATTTGCAAATTTAATGCAAACTATAATGTACTATATATCAATATATATTGTTACCATTAAAACGGTTATGTTCTATAATTTATTTATAATAGGGCTATTTAACGAACTTTAACGAACAACTTTATCTTAAATTCAAATCTCAGTTTTGGCATAAGAATTACCTCAGGCCAGTTACCAATAAGCCCTGTCAGTAACAAACTAAAAAATAAAACAGTCATTTTATTATAACTTAGTTCTGTATTATAACAACCACACGTACTTTGTGTTTGACATTTGCTCATCATCGCTTGTTTCTTACGACATATTTTAGGTACACACTTTTCACAGACGTCGCAACAGCTAACTGGTTGAAGATAAAATAATGCCGTAGCATATTGCGGCATACGCAGAAACGCGTGCGTCTGAGGTCGCTGCCTATCAGGCGTAATAAGTTCCAGTATGCGTCGAGGACGCGAGACATAAACCGCTCACGTAATTAGAGACCTTACTCTGCAACGGGCTTGCGGCATTCGACTATTAATAATTCGTTAATCGGTTTACGGCGCGAACCAAAGACGAAAGTTCCTTTTCGAACCCGGCGCACGTCAGAAGTTTAATCGGCCGTTCTGCGCTTTTTTAGCATAATCGTCTCGATGCTTCCGAATCGAAAATCGTGCGCCAGGAAATTTCCGCGTCGAGGAAGGGTAAACGATGAATAATTTGTCGGACGAGAGTCTCCGAGTGGAAGACGTCGAGGGTAAACAAACCGTGTGCAGCCCTTACTGATAACCCACTGAGAAGTCCATTAAACCGAGGGTGCCGCGGATGTAGCGGAATAACCTTTGACTAGATAAATAAATCATCAAAGAGCCTGTATTAGTGGATGCCGCAGAGCAAACAAAGAAAACGTCGGATAACGTGAAAAAAATATGCTATGACGCAAGAGAAGATGAGTAAGCGAAAGTTCAGCAAAAGGGTGAATGTCATGCTTGCGCATAAGACTTAACGTAACTTCCACAATTCGCTCGAAGACGAAGTCAACTTTTTTATTATATATCTATATAAAAATATATAACTGTTATATATCTGTGTATATATATATAACTATATATAACGTTTATATATTCGAGTATATCTATATAACTATATACACCTAATACATATCCATATATGTCTAGATAACTTCCAGAGAAGTCCATTAAACCGAGAGTGCCGCGAACGTGGCGGAATAACCTTTGCCTTGATAAATAAATCATCAAAGAACCTGTATTGGTGTACACCAGAAAGCTAACAAAGAAAACGGCAAATATCTTGGAAAAAATATGGTACGGCGCATGAGAAGATGAGTAAGCGAAAATTGAGCAAAAGGGTAAATCTCCTGCCTGCGCTCAGGATTAGAGTAACTTTGACAAAATTCGTCGGAGACGGGAGCCAACTTTTCTATTAGATCCTATAATGCGAAAATTCATATTATGCGACCAACCGAACACTCCGTATCCGACTTAGTACTTGAGCTTCTCATCAAAATATCCCGCGCCACTATTTCAAAATGGATTTCGAGTCCGCTGTCAGTGTCGAATGAAAATGGAAGTTTTATCGGGTGATTTAAAGCGCGGCCATTTACGGTGGAATTATTTTCGGACAAAAAGGTTCTCTCGCGTTTCGGGAAGAGTAGGAGGTCAACGAAGGCCTCCCAATAATGCTCTCGACGTGGCTATTAACCGTACGCCCCTAGCTGCACCGTGGAAACTGCACTCTCTGATGCACGGACGACGTGCAAGAAGCATGAGATGCACCCCGCAGTGCACACACTCATGGCTCGTTCGGCACGAGGACAATGAAACCATCGGTATAGAAAATCCAAACTACCACACATTCGCCAAAGAACGATATGACTGACGTGACCATTTATTTTTTTCCTTAAATGGCACTTCGACTAATTATAGCGAATAGAATGTATATTCAAGGAAACGCGTTTTTAGTTCATAGTATGCATGGAAACAATAGGAACGAACGCCTGAAAATACACAATTAATATGGTCTTCAATTATTCAAGAACAAATTTACTTTAGTGTATTCGGTGTTGATTTCGAGCAAAATGGAATGGTTGGCAGTATATGTCAGAATTTATTCCGGTATTTAACGCTGCTTTAAGATCTGCGACGTGCAACTGTGTTTTTCATTCGTTCACAACTTATTCATAAAAGAAAAGATCCTTCCTACGGGTTCATTAGTGGCGGGCAGGCATAAAATATATTCAACCCTTTTATCGTACGATGTGCAAAAGCATAAAATAATTTACACATGCATCCCGTCTCACACACAACTTAACCAGTGCGTACCTGCACGCAATATTTTGTTTGCCCGGTTACAAAATATAAACCATTCGTGCATGCGCAGCCAAGGTGCGCTATACGTTTTTTGACCAAGCAAAAGTTCGAGCCCTGCGCGGTTTTCAATTTTGAACAAATTTCTTCTCCCGTTGCGCCTGCCTGGCACGTTCAACGTAAACGACTCCGTGCACATCAAGGAAAACTGTATTACAAACTGTGCGAAATATAAACCGCTCGCGTTACGTGCGCGAAATACTTTTAAGCCCTTTTTCATATTTATGGACTGCAGTCGTTGTGCACGTTTTGCGGCTATAAAGGGTTATATGGCGTGTAAGACGTATGTCTGGCGTTTACAGCGTCCACTTAATCTTTGCGACAACAGGACGGAAAACAACAACGCCTGTTGAGGACGCGACGCAGTTGACGGTGAAAAGTGTGATGAACCAACGCGCGAAAATATTCGTTTGTCGATTTAAAAATAACACACTCACATAGATCATGAACAACACATGTAGAGGATTTTAACCCTTCTTTGCATGATGGTGGAAATTTCCATCATAACATTGAATACCGAAAAATGATATAAAAGAACAAGTCCACTTTGATCTAACTTTGCATCATGATGGAAATTTCCATCATATTGTTTTTTGCTAAATTTATACTATAAATATATACAAAGATTTTTTTAACCATTTTTCCTTTAATTTTGAACATGAATTATATCACCTTGATTTATTTCACCAATAAAGAAAAAATCATGCAAAGAAGGGTAAGAATGAACGTTCTCAAGTAAGTTCCAATTTTCAACCAAAAAAGTGTTTTTTTCTCATTATTCACGAAAATAACAGTCCGTACACGCTCACTAAATACCGCCGTTCGATTCTTCAATTGCTATGGGCGAAGTTTTGGTACACGTCCCGGCGCGGTTAAATACGTCGAAGCGACCGCATTCACCGAGCGATGAGGTGCAATCGATGGCGCATCTCGAAGGGCAGAGGTCAATTTGCGAAGGCACGAGAGATGTGGAACGAAGACGAAATGAAGGGCACTCTCGAAGAATAATGCATTCCGAGAGGCGTAACAGGACTGGGAATCGAGCAGGTGTTAACCTGATAAAAAGGAACGCTCCGGGCACGCAAAGTGGAAGTTCTGTCGACCAGCGATTGCTTTTAAATTCTTTTAAACCCGCGGCACGGTGAAAAAATCCCACGCGATGGTTGGAAATTCGAAGGTGCCACGCGATCGGGAGGAATTGTACGTAAACCGCTGAAATCGATGATTTTCGCGTAATTCCATGCAAACGGTATCGATTTTCGTACGAGCTCGTCTAAGCGACGTGGCGCGCGAAACGAAACTTTACTCGCATCCACCGTTGAAAAATTGTCGAAACTTACATGGAACTGCCGCGAATTTGTCAGGTCGCCGGAAAATAGTGGACGACGTGCGTTCGGCGATTTGTAAATGAGATGTGTACGGTTCTACATACGGTTACTGTCCAAAGTGTTCAGACACGCTAACAAAATTTGGTTATTCAATAATGTATGTGTATCAGTTATCAAAACACTTGATTAAGTGCTGTTTTTGTGAAACGTTAGTTATTATACTTGAAAAATGTCTGTGAAAAATGTGAAAAGTTAGTATTTTTACGTGTTTGCAAAATAACTTAAAATATACACGAAAACTCGAAGCAAGCGGACGGACAAAAAGACGCTGCCAATGAATTTGAGGTACCAATGACAGCTGCCAATTTTTAAATATAGCAAATGATATTTCACAAAAGTAAATGAGATCTAATCCAAATATTGCATGATTATTTGTCTGCACAGAATAGATAGTTACATTTTGTTAACATTCGAACATTTATGTGCGTAACTGTATATTCCCGTGTACGTAGCTTTTGTACCACCGGCGATTCGCGCGTTTCCACGTCATTTGGCGGATTTCACGCGTTGTATCCGACGCGCATCGTTCATTCGTGCCCATCATTTCGTTCCATTTCAAGTGTCAATACACACTCACTCGCCGTCAAAACTGACATGCACGCATTACACGCTTTCTTCGCAGCGCGGACAGGAAATGAAACGATCCGTCTCGTAAGTCAGCGTTTCTTCGGCGGATCGATTAACCGCGACGACTTTTCTCAACTATTTTTGCGCGAGTCTTTTTACACACGCCGGACGATGTGAATTTGCAAGCGTTCCCGACTGCGCGACGTTGACGGATGACGCTGAACGCTGCGCAACGAGAGTGCAACGACGCTTGATTTACGAAGACGCCTGGAACACGACCGTTCTGACGTCGAACATATAACGCACGCTATTCCAGAGAAACCGCCGTGGCGCCACACGTCTACTTTCCACGAAGTTCTTTCACATATTCTACAAAAATCCGCCTGTTGCGATTTAAATCTGTTTACTTGAATGCCAAAAAATAACGCGCCGTTGATGGACGGGGATTCCATTTTTGGTGAACAAATTCTGTTCGGTCTGGTACCCGAAAAAGTAACCGAAAATGAGCATTCTATAGCATCGGCATTAGTGGGATATTCAAACTCATTGCAATGGACACCGATATCGGTGCCGTACAATTCCGTCAACCTCTTAACTACTGGTGGACTTTCCGCGGAGACGTATCTGTGTATGGCAATATTTGACGCAGACGGGGTGTAAACAATATAACGCGGCGATTTGAACCTCGTTGTGCTTTCCCCTACGTAAATACATTAAAGCAGTTATAGACGAATAAATTTACACAGTTCTGGTACCATGCATGGGCCACTGTAGGGTCATACTCTTCGAAAAGATGACGTACGCAAAACCCACTATAAAGGCATATAATAGCTACGACGTTATCTTTTGCAAGTACATTAGTACATGTGTGTACGCTTTTTTTCTTTAATTTATAATTATTTCCATGGACGTAAAAATGAAAATTCGCCAGTAAATCTTTCACTACCAAATCCCTCAACAATGAAGACAAGAATCTCATCGTTTTGCTCCACTTACATTTGTCTTTATCATACAGTTGGAAATATGAAAATATGTAAAAAGAAAATCGGGCATGTAGTGGTTAATTTCGGACCGTCCCGCTTAACATCAAGAGCACCTTACCATTTACCCGTAATACCACAGACGCGTATAAAAAATTTCGCAAACTTTTCCCGCCGACAATTTAAAGCTTCCATTAATCTGCGCTTGACTTCGCCACGGCCGTTTCAGCGTAACAGAAGAAACTGGACTCCCCCGACCGTTTTATTCCAATCCAGATCCATTTATCCCTCGATCGCCGTTGCGTGTACCCGAGGAAAATCCCCAACGAATACAATATCAACGAGTAACCGATTACAGCACAGCGCGCGCGTACTGGTGAACGTTGCGAGTGCCCTTCAAACGTTATCCCGCCGACATATTTATAATCTAATGACGCGTTGCTCATCGCAACCGCTGATGCGCTAATGACGCATTCGACCAGTTGCGCGTGGCGGAACGAAAACTCGACGCCGAATAAACGATTAATCACGAGCGTGTCAAAACCGGTGTGTGACAGGGGCAAAAATAAGTGCCGTTAATAATTTCTTGTGTCCGTTACGGTTGGATTGTTTTATTGTGTCTTGCAGGAGCTTTATACAAAGTATACAAGTGTACAACATACAAAGCAAGATGGACGACAAGTATCTTTGCGGATGAATTTGTGAAAAATCCATGGCGGTCCTAAAGAGAGGGCCCATAGACCTCGAAACGTGTAGAACTCCTTCAGAATAAAATAAAACAATTCAACCAAAACAGGTACAAGAAGATTAACATTAATAAGAAAAGCTGCATTTGCAATCAAGTTAATCGAGAATAAGGACCGTTCAAATGCGTTACTCGTCGCGTTTCTTGAATGACTCGACTGACCAGCTATTCTGCATAACGTACCATAGAGAGATAAGGTAACGGCACGTGCCATCTTCCGCGTGTCAGCTTGAACGTATTTCTTGCAAAGTGTCCGGTAATTAATGAGCCGCTCTTGACGAGTTTGTTGCCCAAAGCGACCTTGCGCACGAATGTCGATCATAAAATGACCGCTTTGATTTTAGTTAAATCGACAAATTCTGGCGGTATTTATCTTGCACGACGGTCAGCGCGATATTAATTCTGACCGGCAAAAATCGATATGTGTGTCGCGTGTGGCGAAACGCGGGCGGCGTGTGTAACATTAAACGTTTGATAATTCTCGGCGACGGTGACAGCGGCGAACGATCGTCCGACAAATTTATCGAGTTAAGACGTCGCCATGTAGTTAGGGTAGACCACCGTCGTGCATCCTAACTGCACCGTAAATTGTCGTGCGCAAAAATGCGGCCGCGGCCGCAAATGGTCAGTACACGCGCGCGGTTTCTCGAACTTGATGGATGCTCGTGTTTGCGTAAGAGTAAATCACCTTCCTGGAAATCTGTCGTGCAGCGTATGTAACGACTTCAAGTCGAAGCGGCATAGAATAGTTTAACATCGTGCGTTTAGAATAGTTTAGCGTCGCGCTGTTTAACATAAGTCGCACTGCGCATTTTTGATTATAAGGTTGCTTTGAAGCAAAGAATGTACTAAAAATAATAAGAATAAATCAGAGTACACAGAGCTAAAATACGAATTATTAGAAACTGCAAACGTCCATCGAACATTATTGATCTACACAAAGTACGAATATTATACAATGGCACAACACACATATTACGTACTGGAAATACTAGTAGAGAAACTAAGTAAAAATTACAAATATCCATCGAACTCCATTGAGCTATGAAAAGTCCGCATATTAGTACAAGGAAACAGTACGCACATCGCGGGCTGAAAATAATAATGAAAAAACCATATAGAAATTTCAAATATATGAAGAACTTAACTGAGCTACGCAAAGTATGTATATTAGCGTCGAGGCATAATACAGATTACATACTGAAAATAATAAAATGGAACCTACATAGCTGTTGCAAATATTTATCGAACTTCACCGAGCTATAGAAAGTATGTGTATTATTATCAACGCACAACACGGATATTACATCCTGCAAATAAAAATAGAGGAACTAGATAGAAGTTGCGAATATCCATCGAACTTCACTAAGCTACACAAAGCACGTATTTTATTACCAACGCCCAACACGAATATTCCGTCCTGCAAATAATAATAGAAAATCTAGACAGATGTTGCAAATATCCATCAAACTTCAGTGAGCTACACACAGTACGTATATTGCCACCACTGCACAATACGCATATTACGTGCACGGTACTCCGACTTCAAGAAGCTCCGTTCCCAGTAAGATCGAAGCGAATCAATATGTCGAATCAAAGCTGCATTGACAGCGCTTCAATTGTTCACTCGGCACGTATTCACGCGCGACAGCGCGAGAACGTCGTGAATGGATCTTGTTCACGATTATTATCAGCTTGCGACGTTACGTTCGGCAAGGGTGACGCGTGCGCGAAATATCCAAGTGAATATTAACGGTTATCGAGTCGTGAATGTCGGCCAGCGTATCATTTTACGAAGGCGCTGAATTATTCATGGCCGCGAAAGGGAAGCGAGGCGCTAAGAGCGGCAGAGCTGAAAAAGACAAACCCGGACTTTCGTCGGATTTTATCGCCCCGGGAGATCCGCTTAATTTTCAACCGCGACCCTCGCGATATCTTTTCCGCGTATAATTAAGATGACTCGGCGGAAAGTTGGGTGGCACAAAAATGCATAGGTGCCAGGCGGATCTCCGAAAGGATCTGACCGTTTCTGGCCATTCCTAATGTCCGCCGCGGTCGACTGGCAGTTCAAGTGGTTACGGTCCGCGTTGGGACAGGCATTCTTCGGCGACGAGTCGACTATAGACCTTCGTGGCCCACATAATTCCTCGCCGCTTTTCACGAACACCGGCAAAATTATTTATCGTCCTGCACTCAAACAACTACGCCCGCGCTCAATAGGCTACGAAACTCAATTTCCGAACCCTATGCCTTGAGACCTGACACCTGCTCGCGAGGAAATTTATCCTACATATCGTTCCCTTTACCAAGGTCCTAAGTTTCTTTGGACGTGTTTCGTTATTTTCGCCTTACTACGCAAGTGTTGATTGACGGGTAGCTGTTACCAGCTTGCTCCTTTCATTATAATACAGCATAATATATATTACAAATAAATTTCTTAGAGAATTATATTAAAATAATTAATACTATATCAGCGTAATTAGATTAAATTAAAAATATATGAAATACTCTTGTATAAATTGAATTATATTCAATTGAAGAAGAATAATTATATTATATATGGAAAGAATTTTAAGCAGAGCGTATTCTCCCCCTTACTAAACTATAATTCTCTGGAGCATATTTCCCGAGTGTTTCCGAACATGTCCAAGAAACCAAACGGAGCAGATTCAGACATAAAATTCGCACCTTATCGCTATCAACAACCTGTCGCTGCTCTACCGAACGGCCTCTTCGGCGACTCACCCCACAATTGTCCCAATCATCGAAGTTATACAATCGCGTTTCATTACGTCCGACAATTCGCCTATTTCCACAACGGGCGCACATAGATGAAAATTCTGTTCAATTACCCGCGCCCGCCGACTTTCCCTTCGCCGCGAAATAACGTCACATTATGCACTCAACGTGAAACAGCCGACTTCCCGGCAATTCGCGCGCTTTGTGCCCCGACTCCGATGTTATCTGAGATTCGTAGCGGCGAGAACAATTGAATGCGTGGAAATGTCTGCTTCCATACGAATACGCGAACAATTCTGCGCGTGGTGTTTCGAACCTAAGTATTCGCGGTATGTGGGGTTGATAGCATAGAATGAACGTCGTTGCGTACGCACAAACACATTTGCTCGGCGAGCGTCGGAAATGTCTGAATGATTTTGAGACGCAAAACGGAGAGAAAGGCTGAGCGGGATCGTCCTCGTCAACTCGCCGCAGAGGACACTTGGCGCGAGGTGGCAAGAAATTGATAAGTGGACGCCCCGAGTTAAGTAATCACGTTAAAACGATTCGGCTCGTGTGAATCGTGCGCCCGAGCGACTTACACTGAACTCTTTAACACGTGACTCACGGGTTTTGAATTTCACGACCAGAATTAGAGAAACGCGGAGTATTATTAGCGAGCAACTTTTGCAGGCTTGATTAATGGTACGATGTGAATAGATGATGATAATGTCGGAGTGATGACACTTGGGATGCGCTGTGATTCATGTCATTTGATTGACAATAAAGTAACAGAACCTGTCAACTGTACTTCTGATTTTGAAATTCTATATGTCGTATACCGATTTTGTCGGACACCGGCCAATTTGGCAGATTTCAAATTTTACGAACAAAATTACAGAAACGTGGGTGATTGTTTTCTAGCATCTTTTGTAGATTTTTGCTTATGAAATCATACGAATGTATATGCAAATTCATTTTCTCCTGAGTAATTTCTAAATTAGTGAAGTTATGTGAAAAGTTCTGAGATGGAAAGGTGACATAATTACTATCCACACCTAAAGATATTGGCACAACCAGTAATAATTAATATGTATAAAACCTATAAAATCTTATGGAAAAAAGCCTGACATTTCGACAGTTGATTTGAAGTCAAAGAAGCTATACTTTCTGTACTAATTTAAATACATATTTCTCCGTAAATCCAGCGTCAACGAAATTTCAGCATTGACCCGCCGCACCACATCCCGAATTAATCAGATACAAGTACGCGGACAAGTTCGGCTTAACGAAAATCATGCATTTTTAGTTATTTTTATTCCGACCGCTTCTTATGAATAATATTGCAACATTATAATGGCGCCACCGGTCAATTAATATGTATAACAGAATATATCTTGTTAAAAAAAGTTCTGTCATTTCAGCGCTGAATTTATGTCCCTGTCGAATGAGTTGAACCTTCTGTATTCATTTAACTACCTATTTCTTCGTAAATCCAACGTCAGCAAAGTTTTAGCATTGACCCCACTGCCTCCCGAATTAGTTACACATAAATACTCAAACAAGTTCGTCCTCTCGAAAATCACGCATTTCTAATTATTTCATTGTCCGTTCGCGGGTCGAAGTTCACAAGTAGCACTTGCAGTATAATTGCTCCAGTTTCACACAAAGCGACCGATTCGTCGCGACATAAAGCTTTAATAGAAGCGATTGAATAAATACACGAAACGACCAGCGCTATATTTGGATCGCAGGCGTAAATATACGATCTCGAGAGGTGTCCCACGCAAATACTGCGATCCGGATAAAGACGTAGCGAGAGGAGGACGATAAATCGAGGCCCGTTCGAGTGCCGGACCACTCGACAGACTGCTCTCGACTTTAACCTTCTCCCCTTCCGACGCGGCAGTAAAAAGTGTCGCTCTTTCGAAAACAGCGTTACCGTTTCAAAACGCCCGTCGTCGTTCGGCTACGGAGTTTTTTTTTAGAGAGAAAGAGCCATTTTTCGCCGACAGCATCGCATCGCCGAGACACGAAGGAATGTCAAGTGGAATTATGTTCGGTCTTCGGCATCGTGTTATTGTACGTCAATCGAAATGTTGTCTTATTTCTGAGGCAACGGATTTTCAACGTTTCACGTCTATTTGTCAGCCAATCGGAGACTAACGGGGGTGGTTTTATTTGGCACTGCGGTCATTTAACCAGTTAGCTTCTTCTCGCGAGTATACTCTTCATACGTAAAAAGTAGTTGAGAGTTGGTGCTTACATTGCAATTTTAGTGACAACTAAAATGTGTTATATATGAATATATAATGTATAAAATTATAATATATATGAACTAAAATATAGGTATACTATTGACTGCTAAAAAAAAATCGCGGCAATATTCATTATAATAAGACTTTTTAACAAAGTTTAACAAACAACTTTATCTGAAACAAATTTTTTTCTAACAACATTCACCTTCTCTGGATCATTATCACAAAGCCCTGTTACTAATAAAATTAAAAAATAAAACAGTCACTTCATTACAACTTAATTCTATACTACAGCAATCATACACATTGTGTTTGATGATTACATTTAAATACAGACTTTCTACAGAAGTCGCAATAGCTAATTGGTTAACGATCGTCGACGATACGCTCAATTAATGACCAGTACCGATGTTCAACTTCCAACCACTTGGGGTAATATGGTTACAAAGGGTACTTGACGACCCTCTAATTTTTCGCCCGCGTTTCAAGAGCAATCCATTGATTCTCCGCAATACATTACGTGAGAATTTTTAAGCACTCTCGAACAGATGTTCAATGCGGCAAAAAATTATCGGAAAAAATGATTTCTGTTTCCGAAGAATTTGCATGCCACAACTTACTTTCGCTCGCACGTAGATACTTCACCAAACTCTGTACGATTTAAATGTTCATACGTGACTTACGGTGTTATCAGCAAATACGACAAATTAGGGCAAATTAGGTTGAAAGGACAGGTCCCACTTAAGTTTTCAAGTTATCATGCAGAAATCACGTCGCACCACAGAATATCGTCTGAGTTTACCGCATTTCCTTCCTCAAACAACCGAGATGGGAAAAGATAGTAAGAGCCAGGCTAAGTAATGAGTGCTCTTGTGATGGACGACCCAAAATGAATAATAGGAACTCGCACGAACGTGCTTCTTAGGAAAGAAAGAGAACTAAATACACGTATAAACAGATAGACTGTCGGACACAGAAAGAAAGGAATATAAAGGAAGAGAAAGGAAAATAAAAGAAAAGAAAGGAAAAGAAAGGTGCATTATTGCAAAAGTTCACCGGTGAAAAGGTGTAGACGGAAAGAGACAAGAAGTCGGCGGAGGCGAGAACGGAGAAAGACAAAAAAGAAACGGAAGAAGACGGTTTCTATCCAATAGATTGTCCGACCTATGTAGCTTCACTACTTTGGCTCTTGAAGTCTGACCGTCCAAACGTAAAGGTGATATAAACTTTAAAAGTCACGTACATCTAAGGTACGCGAGGTCCTTTCATTAAATCTAATTAAAGTTTTTTTCATTAATCACGACCGGCGCCAATTAAATCGGAAGTAGCTGTTTTTATACTATCGCTTGAACGTTATCAGCACTAATTTTCTAGTGGTAGCTGTTTTTAATACTTAATTTACTTACTAAAAACAGCTACTTTTGATAGTATCAATTGCACCATATCGGCACGAGTCTTCTAGTAGCAATTATTCTTTATAACATCGCTTGGGACCATATCAGCGCTGGTATTTCAGCAGTAGATATTTCTGATAGCATCGCTTAAACGATACCGGCACTTCTGCATCTGGTATCTGGTACCTCCCTGCTTACATACACAATGCACCGAACTGCGATGATTGAAGACCAAACACGCAACACCTTCGAACGTGCAGGCTTCGACCTACAGTTGCAAAACTACAGAATTCACTCACCGAGAAAACTCGAGGTGTCCCCTGAAGAGTCCTGATCCTCGAGCGTCCCTCACCAATTCCGGCAACTTCTCCTCGACCCCGTGGCGAAACGTCCGTCCGTACGTTGATCGATCACCTTACAATTAATCACGCGCAATGCGAATCGATCGGGTTCTGTACTCGTCCGCCTCTGTCGCATTCGCCAAACTCTTCCTTTTCCTCACATCGCCCCGCAATTACTTCCCCCGACCCATCGACGCCGCAGTCTGCAGCACCCAAAGCGACACTGTCTGTCGTCCGCCTCACCGAATGCAATCACGCAACCCTCACTTTCAACTGCCGTCATCGACAGCCTCAGAATTCAGAGAGCCCGTGACCGAAATCAGTCTTATCTCCCCGCGATCAAGTTCTTACGTTCTCGCGTGGCGAGCGCTTACTAAACTGTCGTCGACGTTCACCTCATCCGCCGACGAGCCGCGAAAACCGAAACACTGCTGAACTTCGGAGGCTGTTCCTAGAAGTTTACTGTCGCGCGACAACTTTGACGCGTCTGTTTATATGTTAATACGCCTGATCGCGCGTCTATACTCGGCGGCGAGTCACGTACGCGTATGGAATGGGATGCAAGTGATAGCGGGATGAAAGCAACGTGGCGAGATGCGGAAGACGAGCGGAACGGAGTCGTTTGAAAAGTTCGCGGAGCACGCGGCCGCGCGGCAACTACTGAGCTATTCGAGTGACAGAAACGTGGTTGAAGATGCGCGCGCCGGCAGGGGCGTAGCGATCGTGTTCAAAAGCCACCGACGCAAACGCGAGCGGCGTAATGCTGCCGAGAAAGAATTATGATAGCGATGCTCGATAGCGTAATTGCGTTGGGGCGTTATGCTGTTGCCGTTTGACCCCTTTCGGCCCTTTACGGACGATTTTTCACGTGCCCGACGCAGCTCGCTGGCGAGGCTCTAGAGTGCTGGAAGACGTGGCTATGCAGAACTTAGGAAGATGCGTAGGCGGACAAGCGCGCAATGATGAGTTTAAGACAGTTGCGTTCTTATATTTTCTTATATGGGCGTGCGATGTTCGTAATAACGCGATGTAAGCCTGATACGATTACCAACGACTTATTTGTCGAGGATGTCGATCATATGTTGTGAGTTCCATCTAATGAAACATGGAATTTAGAAACGTGTGTGCGAGTAACCGTACAATATGGGTTTAATGTAGTTTTCGTTAGGCGCTATCAATATCTTCTTATACGGGCATTAGATGTTTGTGATATACGATTTTCGAAAGTTTTTTCTCGAGGATGTCGATCATATGCAGTGAATTTGATGTAATGAGATGTGGAATTTAGGATCATGTGTATGCAAGCCACCGTACATTGTGGGTGTATTACAGTTTTCTTCAGACGCGATCAATGTTTTCTTATAGGGGTATGCGATATTTGTGATACTGCGGTATAAGCGTGATGCGAGTTCCAAAGGCCTTCTTATCGAGGATGTCGATCGTATTTAGTGATTTTCATCTAATGAAACATGGAATTTAGTAACATGTGTATGCAAGCAACCATGCAATAATGGGTTTAATGCAGTTTTTTTCGCACGCGATCAGGTTTCTTATACGAATATTAAATGTTTGTGATACCGCAAGCTTTGTATCATACGATTATCAAAGAGATTTTTTTCGAGAATATCTATCTGTGACTTATCCGTCATATCTAGGGACTGTCACCTCATAATGCACTCAAGAGTTCGTCCGCGATTTCTCAATAATTCTTCATATGCCAGATCGTGCCTAATCACACATTAAACGCGTGCTATACACGGCTAAACGTCGCGTTATCGGTCGGCGTTACACGTTTTAGACGTTCGCGTGGCCATAATAAAAAGTAGCCGACGTCAGAGGTAGCAATTTAACTACATAAATTTATTGTCGAGTCATTTGCAGGAACATGTCAAGTGTACCAAATCGAGCACACGCGTGCCCGGTAATGGTTACGCGATCAATAGTAATTTCTTTCCGGCATTAATGAACACCGGCCACGTACGAAGCCTCTAACGAAGACGAACGAAATCGGTTACCTGTTTCTGCTCGTTTTTGCAAGCGCCAAACTTTCTGTTTATGAGACGCTTTGCCTAAAAAGATGTTTACGTGCCGCTTTTCTTCTGAAACCGATGGACTATAAAACGTATTCGTGATAAAGTGAAAATTTACACGTTGCAAATTCTCTGCATTTGAAGCCTCTGCGTTATGAGTGATATTTAAAGAAGTAAACTATGTAAAGCCGGCTGAATACAAAAAACATAAGAGGATATAGAAGAAAATTATCATATGCATACGGCTCGTTTAAATTGTGCCATATAAATTTCTGTTCCATTAATACAGACGAGTGCCTCTAATGATGAATACGTGAAATAATTTGAAAGTGGGAAACGTGAATAAAAGTTGATAATTTGTAGCTTATTCCATTCATGTTACAAACATAAAGAAGTAGGTATGATTTTCATCAATCTCTAAACGCGATAATTGTCTAGTAATCTGCATTTTCGCGTTATTAATGAAGAATATATAAATTATATGATTAAATACCACATTGATTGCTCTTCAAATAACTCTTTCATATTTTGAGAATTATAGTTGCTCCTAGTATAAATACAATTGTAACATCTGATAAAAGTAAAAAATATCTCCTCTAGCCTGAGTCAGAATTACACAGGAGGAACTTAGATTTCTAACTTATCCAACTGAAAGAGTATTATCCAACTTGCTTACCGGAATGAACTAAAAAAGGATCGTAAGAGGTTGAACAAAACGTAACCAGCACCCCAAAATTCCCAATAGTTCTCGAGTTATGAGCAAAAATATATTCATAAATAACGAAAATATGGCGATAATACGCGAAAATGGGCGAAAAATGTCAAATTTTTTTTTTGTTTCGGACCGATACCATTCGATAAAGGGTAATTTGCCCTGAAGATAGACCACTTTCCGCGCACTGAACTCTTCATAGTTTCCGAGATACGACGATTTTAAGAAACCAAAAAAAAATTGTTTTCAAAATTGCAGATTGCGATTAGTCCCACGTGAAAGTGCGTCCAAAGAGTTTTAAGAAAACCTATATTACTTATAGGTTTCGTTCAGTAGTTTAGACGGGACAGGGCTTTGAAGAAATCGAGAAAATCTTAAGGTATACCCCTTGCCATTTTTGCCAAAAAATGATGGGTCACCGATTTTTTTGCCCTTTTAACATATCAAAGAGGGTCCAAAATGACTTGGAAAAATGCAAGGCGCACCCCGATATTCGCAATAGTTCCGGAGATATAGCTAAAAATGTGTGAAAAAATCGTGAAAAACGAGCCTGGAAATACAGTCGGAAATTAAAACTCTACCGATCGACTTGTAATTGTGCCAGATGAAAAGGGGTACAAAGAGAAAGAAAAATCGAGAAAAACATAAGAAAAACACGGGATTTTTAACAACCACCAACTGAAAGTGAATCATTTGACTTGCTCACCTATATGAAATAGAAGAGGGTCGAAAAAGACTCGGAAAAATTCAAACCGCGCCTCAACATTTGCAATAGTTCACGAGTTATAAGCAAATA
This sequence comes from Cryptocheilus praepositus, assembly GCA_033815515.1. Classification (NCBI taxonomy): domain Eukaryota; kingdom Metazoa; phylum Arthropoda; class Insecta; order Hymenoptera; family Pompilidae; genus Cryptocheilus; species Cryptocheilus praepositus. The sequence goes on along the minus strand of JAWWQZ010000256.1, from coordinate 4,346,786 downwards.
TAAAATCATAAATGACGAAAAATAATGATGACAACATCGCAATCGACAGCAGGACTGACACAAATTGCATTCTTTGAAAATGTGTTGTACTCACCAGTAATGATAGAGAATAGGGACGTATTGTGAGGATAATCGGTAATTTGGTTGTGACTGGTCAGGAGTAAGTAGAGGAACAAGAGCAATCGTGTGGATTCGGTCTTCGATAGGTTCGCAGTGTTATTGGGACGAATACTGGAAAAAGTTTCATAAGCATCATTAGTTTATTAACAGTGTTACACGCACAATCATTCATAGAACAACCTTGCCTGATTATTAGATATTTGTTACCCGACACGTGTGTAGAAATGGGTCTTTCAATATTATCTCGCTTGTAAGTCGTTATCTGTATGCCATGTCCGTGTCTCGTGTACTATTACACCCTATCGGCTTTACTTTGTTACCAGTTAAGCCTAATTTTACCATTGTAAACGCAACAGCGATACTTTAAATTAAAGGTACACGAGAAAGAAAAAACAAAGAAACACAGAAACGCCGGCGAAAATGGGACGAAATATAAAGTAGAACGTGTCCCAGCTGCCATAGAAAAATGATAAATAATACTCAGACATCAGTATGTTACAGGTCCGGGGGTGGGGGGCGACTAGATCGTACTTTCCTCGGCTTAAAAAGTCGTCCCCCTCGAGACATTTCGAAATCTTGCTGCTCGTAATAGGAATCAACAAGACGTAACGTAGCACTGTATATCCATCCGCTTTTCTCTCCTCATCAATCTCATCTCTCCCCTTACGCCTGCATTTGCAAAAATCGAACGGGCAGCCTGTTCAACGGCCACCTAATACGCACTCGCAAGTAATATCTATTGTAGAAACATAATTTATTTTGTTTGGTTTTTTAATTCTCCGCACCTCACACTCTCCCCAATCGCTATTCTACAAATTGATCGAACTCGGAGGGAGGGGTGAAATTTTTCAATCTTCTTTTGTACACTTATGAGATCTAGCCTCTTATCTACCGTCTCGCACTCCTCGCCTGGCATTCTATCTACAGGGGGAAATTGTTCGTTTCTCCTAATCGCGTTCGCTTCTCCCTTCTGCGTTGCCCGCTTTTCTAGAATTCTTAGGAAAAACGCGATAAAGTAACCGAAGTCCGTTAAAGTCGCGTGCGCGGCTTTGCAGTCTCACTCCTGGCGAAAATGCAGATTATTAATTTTTCTCACGGCACGTTCCGTCAGAAAATGGATCTGATCTGATGGGAAAGGCAGACGCGACGGGAGGGAAGACCGCGACGACGTTTTACGTACAGCGGTGTTTAATACGAACGAGAAAGGAGGAACGAGTGTTCGTCTTGCGAGGATCGAATCGAAGAACGCGGTCACTTCCTTTTTCTCGTTCCCTAATTGGTCCACGATGAAGAGAGTCCCCGCCGTCAAAAAAATTGATGGGTAGTCTGTTCCTTCTCTCTCAGCCTACGCTTTTATCATCGTGCCTTAGCTCACCTCTGTGCACCCCCTGACGTTTTCATCGTCCCCTTATTCTCGCCACGCACCCTCCATCCCTCTCCCTTAATTTATCGTGGGGCGATCCTTTTAACGGCCCACACACTTGGACCGCTTAAATAATAAAACCATTTTCGACCCTTTCGCTACTGTCAACCGTGACGATGTCAACACTCGATCTCACATTTCGCAAACATTCAACGTAACAATGCAGCAAAATAGACATCCGAATGGTCGGTAGAAAGATTCTTTCGGTGTTCTCCGCGATTGAGTCGGATGTAGCAAAAGAGTTGAACACAGGACTACGCAGCTTGGGAAAGAGTTAAACGTTTTTGACTCTTTCGCTACTGTTAACCGTGACGATCTTAATACACGATCTCACATTTCTCAAACATTCAACATACTGATACAGTAAAATAGCCATGCAAACGTTCGATAATAAGTCATTGCGTCGGTCAAACGTTTCGATTACACGTTCAAAGATTTTTTGCATGTTCTCCGCGATTTAGTCCGATGTAGCAAAAGAATTGAACGCAGGACTACGCACCTAGGGAAACGATTGAATGTTTTTTACCCTTCCGTTACTGTCAATCGTTGAGGACCTTTATGCTCGATCTCACGTTTCTCAAATAATGAACATATCGATTCAATAAAATCGACATGCAAACATTCGGTAATAAATCATTGAGTGATTTAGTGTGATTTAGTCCGATGTAACAAAAAACATGCACACAGGCCTACGCAGCTAGGGAAAGGGTTAAACATTTTCGATCCCTTTGCTGTTCGTCAACTGCGACGATTCAATGCTCGATTTCACATTTCTCAATATTCAACATATCGATGCAGTAAAACAGACACGCAAACAATTGGTCATAAATTATTGTACTAGTCAAACTTTTCGAAAGATCCTTTCGATGTTTCCCGTAATTTAGTGTGATGTAGTAAAATAGTTGAACACCGGACTTTACACAGCTAGGGAAAAGGTTAAACGCATTCAGCGATATGTGACTTACAAACTCGCCTCTTCTCGACGCATGCCGTCCTTACATAACGTTAGCAAGTATTGTGGGACAAGTTCTCGAAGTGATATTTGCGCTGTTGATATTTTCAGCTCACTTTTCTCTTCTTTAAGTTTCAACTTGTTCGCATTACGCCACCAATCGGTGTACAAAGCAGTGTAATTAAAAGCGTGGCCCTCAATCCCGGCGTTCGGTCCAAATTTCAATAAGTTAAGCTTCCTGATATTGGGACATGCCTCAGCCGATTTTCGTGGTAATTTGAATCGCTCAATCACACACACAAAACATTCACACGTACAAGTATACTCACAACACCCTCGCGCACGAAGCAGCGCTCTACGGTCTCCAGAAGGAAAAAGTAAACGGGAGAGCTTTGAGTTACACGAGATCGCGTTCGATCTCATGAAAACCCGATTTCGACCGAATCAGAACAAAAAGAAACACTTCCCGCGAATTCTCGAGCTTGTGGCGCGCACCCGACGGGTGAAACTGTAGAGAGTTGTTCTCGTTCTCTCTTTTTACACAGAATCGCCAATGAAATTTGTTGCTCCTCTGTCTTCGCGACTACGTTTTACCTCGTATACGCTCTCTCCGCGTCTCTCCGTCTCATTATCCTTGTTGCATCAGCAGCTTTCGCATCCCTTACCTCGGTCTCACTCGTGCGAAAAACTGCTCATGCTACATCACGCCCTAGCGCAAAATCGTCTATTCATCGCTCCGCTCTTATACGCACATACGCACACTCTATACTTTGCATGTAAGTAATGCTTATTTTCCAAAGTTGTATGTTTTTTTTTTTTTGTTTCTGGATTTTACATTGTCTATGAAACACGCTCTTCTCGTGTCGTCCGGAGATCGCTTTTCGTGGGATGCGGGGAATCCGACGATCCTGACGCTCAAGGAACCTCGCTGACCGAATTTACATCGATCGCCTCCGCAACAATAAATTAAACACACGAAAGGAATAGCGGCCGATGTAAAGATCGACACGACTGAAACTCGTGCGTTTTCAGGAAAACGTGCCTCACTCCCGATGAATAATTTGTCGCAGCTTCTGAATAATGCGACGACTGGTTCGAGCATATTTAAGTATTTAATTAGGCGTGATCAACTGACGACACTGAGGAAGGTACGCCTTCAACTTTCGATCGAGCGGATGTCGATGCTCGATCGTACGTGTCTCATATTGATTACTACATACGTGTGGCATTATTACATATTTAGTTATACGATGTTCCTCTTTTTCACTTTAGTACAAATGTCTCATCCGGTTAAACGTCGACAAGTACGCAGGCAATTCAAAATTCAATACACACGAGTATATACTTTTTCACCGGCTATACGTTATGTGTACTTAATGAGGAATCCTTAACGATTAACCCTTAACGCGTTACTTTTAATATGTGATGCTTATGAGTTTATGAGCTACCATACTAAAGGAAAAACATACACCATTGAAAGATTATATTTCGTTTACGTTTCTTCAAAGCGATCGCACACTTTCGTTATAATAGATCGTGGATCGCCTTCTCCAAAGCTACGTTTGCATTGTGCATACGGTCGGTGGCGATGTAGTTCCCCGTGCAACGAGATTGACATTTTTGCGGATTTTCGTTCGTTTCGTTCTCCTCGCCCGTCGTCGCCTAATCTCTCATGGCACGACACCGCATCGCCACCTCATATATAGATAGTGAAGCACATTAAAAACATAGCGGTAAGCTAAGTATTATGCAAGAGAGATATTGGAAAACTTCCACTAATTCTATGCAAAGTATAGCTTGTAGAATACCACTCATTAAAATTAGAACTTATCATATTGTACGATCTCTCGTATCGTAGTAATCCTCTTTTTATTTTCCTCACCTCACGATGATTCGGGTGTGTATGTGTTTTAATTAAAGTGCAGAATATATGACTGTGGGCTCTCCGCTCGTTTCGCACGCGAACTTTTCCCTTTCCTAGCTTCCTTCAGCGCAGTTCCGTGTATTAACAGCGCTATTCCGCACGCGCCTCGAAAACATAAGTTTTCGATCGGAACGCATTCAAAAAATTCGGGTGGGGTGGGGCGATCATGCGTTCGTTTTTTCCTCTACCTCCTTTTTACACACTTTATAGAAATTATACGGCTGTTTCTATTCCGCAAAACTTGCCGCAATTTATGTACATTTTGACTCGAACTGATTGCAAATTATCAATTCTTCCCGTTTATCAGAATATTCGCGTAAACGTCGCAATCATCGCGCAAATCGCGTCGTAAAAAGTATAGCTTGAGCTTCACTCGCTATGCTCTGCCACGTCACATCAAACGACGGAGACAAGTTTAAATGATTTTTTCGTCGCTATTTCTTCTTCTCGCCTGTTGCCGCAAATCATCCCGATTCTCACGAATTGCGTATTAAAATCAATCTACTACACTCATATGCAAATTCGTCAACGTACTCGTCGAACTATAACACTCACGCCAACTCAGCCTGTCTAAGTTCAGACTGGCTAAAATTTATTTCAAAATGGATCAGAAATTGAAATAATTTCCACCGCGCCCCAAACGTGAGGCGATGTAGTTAACAGAGTACTTTGTTGAATTTGCCGTATTTTCATCCGTACCGGCATACAATATACACGTAAGAAGCCCCATCACAACGAATCACGACTATAAACGTGTTACTTTCACGAGTCGTGAGAGCAATGGCGATTAAAAATGACGCGGTACTTAAATACGATTCTCCCTTACAGATACACCGGCCATATACTCACATTCCATACTCCGTAAATAAAGCGCCTGCATAATCCTCCAGGCTCCCGTTCCGAAGAACGCAGGGTCTCTTAAACGTTATCTACCATGCGCGTAGGTGTGTCCATAGTTGCACGTGTCTCGGTAGAAAGCTAGTGTTCGTAAAAAAAATCATTTCACTTGTTGAACCTCGGCGGCCTCCTCAAACGCGATATCAACTCCGTTCTAACAGCCCTCGCGTAATTGGGCGCGGCATATTGATCCGTCACGGCGATCGGACTCTGCAAGCTCTGTATGTACATCGGCGAATCCTGTATCTGCCCGACCCCCGCGGCCTGGTACTGATATTGGCTGCTGGCTATGTCCGCAGTCGGATAATGATTCGGCTGTACGAATTGCGGCGGATTCTCATACTGCGGGTAGGAGATCGAACTCTCGGAGAACTGTGGAATCACCGGATTCACATTCACCGGCGTTGTCGCGAAGCTACCGGGATCGTAAGTCTGGTACTGATTCAACTGACCCAGTTGCGTGGTGCTAAATGGCGGTGACTGCGGGAATTGGGCAGTCTCGGGAAACAGAACGCTGGCGACCGTCGGCTGCGGGAAGGAATCCGGAGGTCTCGGGTACGGCGATATGTTCGCAGTTACGTTGCTCAAGTTCTGAACGCTGGGAATACCGATCTGGGACGTGCCGTAACTGTGAAACGTCTGTCTGCCGTGTTCAATGTCCTTCATCCCGCTTTGCAACGAGCCAAGCGTGTTTAGTTTCGACTTGTTGACACCTCCGATCTCGTTGTGCTTGGTCCTGGCCTCGGTGACGAAGGGATGCCGAACGTTGACAATACTCTGCGGAGCTCTCAAAGGCGGAAAATTAATGGGGGCCATTTTCGGCAGGGGATTCTGTTGCTCCAGAGCTTTGCGCGCTACGGCAAATGCTGTGTTGTCGTTCCGGGAAGCTGGCCTGGAGTGATGGGCGCTGGATGATATGCTCTGACTCTCCCGGTGCAGAACTTGAACGGAACTTGTCGCCTGGTTCCCGAAACGCGACTGTAAACCTGAAGTCATGGCCGTGCTACTTCTCGACTTGTAATCCTGGTGATTCGCCGAAGTTTCCTTATAATCTGTCTGTATCTGATAGTTTTTCAATTTGGTGTCGATCTCGGATGGAAACTTCTTCGTCGCAGTGTAGTCCTTGGACTTGGAACCGTTGTCGTGCGAAACGTTTGTCACGCATGTGTTGACGCCGCGCACACTACCGCCGAAGGTTACCGACGGTTGATTTGGCGCGCTGATGGACGAACTCTTCGCTAATTGATCATTTGACGACTTCATATTATCGTTACTACCGTTCGACTTCTTTAGGGACGTGCTCATTCGACCAGGTGGGACACCCGACACTCCTGACGTGCTAATACTGCTTAGTGAAGAGTCTTTTGTGTCCGTCGTTGGATTAACGGTTCTGCCGGGAGCTTTGGAGGTTCTACTTTTAGTTCCAAGATGGTCGATCTTCTGCTGTTGCTGTCCTCCCTTTCCTTTGTCCATGATCGCATTGTTGGCCGGCTGTAGCAATTTCGGATCCGTACCGTTGTTGTTTTGATTCTTCGATAGCAAATTATTGTGGGACTTGCAATTAATCGTGACGGCTGGCAGAAGCAGAGCGCTGGCTCACTTTTTGGTCATGATCTTGAGATATTCCAGAGCGTTTTGAGCAGCACTGGCTTGAGCATCTTCACTGCTCACACCGCAACCATAGCAAACTGCTACTGGCAGGGTAGACAGTTGCACAAGGCACTGGTATTTACCTGAAGCGGCAATTAAAAGGAGGATTTGTAGACATGCCTTGTGTAACAAGGTATGCTATTTGTCCTACTAATGGAAGATGCAACAGCGCTACAAACCAAAAGCGTTTAACACTTCGTGTAATTGCCGATCATACCCCGTTAAGCAACAAAAATTGCACACCTAGTATTAAAATAACCCACACAATTTTATGAGCGCATAAATCTGTTGATTAACATTTGGAAAAAGCACCCTTCAAATTATACTAGAGATTAAGTTACATGAAACTGCTGACTAAAATGTTATGATAACGGTATCGGTCATACGCGTAATATCAGCAGTGGTCAGTCAATGTACTGGCTAAAATTTACGTAACAATTTACGCAGTGTTTACGAACTCAAATGACTACGCAAAGCGTACAAAAAATACATAACGTGTAACGCAGAACACAATTCAGTCTCTAGTATGCAATCTGCAATCATGGTGGGTATAAAGGCGGCCAAAAGTGCGTTAAGGACGGAAATGAAGAATGTAATCAACAATATTAGTTTGGCCGAACGACATCGACAATCAATGCACGTATTTAAAAAGGTATGTACGAAAATGTTAAAGATAAGTATTAACTAAACAGCAGGAAGCAGGTCCAAAGAGGTTATGTTCTATGCTGCATGTTATCAAGTTTTGCATATGTAGAATATTAAAATGATGAAATAAAACTCGGTTCTAGCTGTGTAATTTGCCACAATACAAGCATAGCAAGAAACTATCAATATACCTAAGCACGGATAACGAGATAGACACTATACCAATATTAAAGCACATGTTCCTAACTGGGAAGGAGGTATATGTGCCCAGATATAAAGGGAAAAACATGGAGATGGTCAGGTTGTTATCAATGGAGGATTATGAAAAGCTACCACTGACAAAATGGAACATTAAGCAACCTAGTTCAAATGAAAATAGAGAAAATGCTTTTGCATCTGGTAGGAGTCATATGATTAGACAAACCCTACAAAGCTTATGCTAGGTAATAAACGAATTGTTGTTATTTTCTAGGAGGTTTAGATTTAATAATTTTGCCCGGCGTTGCCTTTACCCGCGATGGTAAACGATTAGGACACGGCATGGGTTACTATGACAAATTCCTGAAGGCTTGCTTCGAAAAACAAGAAACACGACCGCATTTAATTGCAATTGCGTTCAATGAGCAAATAAAAAACGATATTCCGACATCGGAAGACGATGTACATCTGGACATGGTTCTTACGGAGAAACATCCTATTTTATAGAAGAATTGTAATCAATAATCATAGAACCGTAATTATAGCGGAATACGATGATGTACAAAATTAACACAATAACGAACATGCGAACAGGAATAATAACAAACGAAACATGCAACAAGTTTTTTTTAATATTGACTCACCACTGATAGACTTCTCCTCAATGTCCACGAAAGTAACTTCAAATTGCTGTTCTGCTGCAATCTCTTGGAGGAATTGAACCAAATTAATATCACCGTCATTCAGACACGTGTTCTGTAATGCAGAAAACGAAGACAAAGTTTATGCCTGTTCCTACTTTCACCACAAACCAATGGTTTCGACCTTCTGACATGAAAAACTTTCAAGTCGTTCTTTCGTTATATACTTTATTCATAATACAAACCTGCAACTCAAAAAGCTTAACACCCGTGGAAGACTTGAGGGTTTTGTGGAATTGTGAAACTTTGTGACTATGAAGTGTTGTCAATGTCGAGATTTCGCTACCTTTCAGACCAGCATAACGGGCACTTACATTCACATTTCTTTGCACGCTCTATAACGGACAATTAATATACATATAAATAATACAGCAGTTATCAATTTTCATATATGGAGTCACATCAACATGACGAATGAAGTGGAAATGACCATGATATCTTGAATATAAAGCATAAAAACATCTAATTAAATAAGCATTCATATTGTAAAATAATCGTCCGTTATAGATCTCTGAGGGATTGAAAAGACAACGTTTCATTACTTAGAAACCAGTAGGGTATTAAAATCACTTCCACTTCACTAAGCACACACACACACACATATATATTCGAAAAACGCAATCAAGTTGTGAAATAAAAATTAACCGTATTCTAAGCAATCCCTCTCGTAGTAGGACGTTGTTTGATTCAGTGTTACAATACAAGATCTTAGATGCACAAGTTGTTCTTACCTCATCGTCATCCACACCAGGGTTTTCATTGTTTGAGTCATTCAAAGCTTCCCACATCTTATGAGCGGCATGCCTCTTGGCGACTTTCTTGCTCTTTCCGTGTCCAACTTCGCGATACTTCAAAATGGAGCACACGATCGTAAACTGTCTCTCGTGTGGTAAGCCTTCCTCTCCTTCTATTGTATATTTCGGCGGCGGCCAGTGACGGTTCATACACATTTCTTGTAAGGCTCCAATTGGGTTAGTGACCACCTTCTCCTCCATGTATCCTTGTATTTCTTGTAAATTTTGAGGACTAATAAAGGCAAATGATGAAATACACATAATAAACATTGGACAAGACGAGAGTATGCTATGTATAAAGTGCATAAACAAAGGTAATAACTGACAGCAATATAAATATGGAACAATAAAAGTAAACAACGCAAGAAAGTGAATGGTACAGGGAATGAAATAAGGTCACCAACAGAATGTTTTATGTATTGACATTCTTACTCTGATAAACAATTTGGCAGCGGAGATTCAGCAGTTTCTGTATTTGCAGCAACTAATTTATCCAAAACGGCCCTGGCAGCATTATGCTTTGCTTCCTTCTTGGACCTTCCGGTCCCCATTGCTGAAACCGTTGGATCTGCTTCAATCGCTCTACACTTATCACTGAGCGGCAACTTGTTATAGATTTTAACAAAAAATAAAAAAAAATCCCAAAGCTCATGTATGAGAAATATTGTATTGCGCACAACAATATGTAGTCAACAAGAAACACAAACTAATTATACGAAATATCGTGGAAATCATGTAAAACATATGAATTCTACGTATTCTGATAGACAAATTATGTAAACTGTCCCAAATAGTTAATAACATGTGTTGAAATCAGATTAATAATACATTACACATTAAAGTAATCAACACAAAAATCATTGTAATGTTAACAGCATATTACAGAACCTTCCCCTTAGTAAAACAATAAAGTTACACAAATAATAGACACATGAATGATTACGAAAATACCTTTGGGATCATTATACGCACCAACTACATCAGCAACAGTAACTCGATAGCGGAATGTGGGCTCATGGATGGCACCTTCAATCTGCACAAGCTCATACTTTGGTACTGTGCCCCTTCTGGACAGCAATTCTTGGAGCACAGAAACGGGTGTCTTTCCATTAGGTAGGGCCTTCATTTCTAAAAGGGCAGCTTCATGCAAGGGCAGAGTCTCTGACATTAGAGCATGCAACGTCACTCTGACCCTAGTACGCCGGTGAACATTGTTTGAGTTATTTGGAACGCCACCCACACCGGCCATTATGTTAGGCACAACCTGTTGTTGTTGAAGCATTTCCTCCATCGTACTAATCTGCAAACAAACACCACCTTATGTTAGAACAATTTATGTTATCACAAGACAATATCTAACATATTTTCTATACAGTATGACTAATTCCAAGCAACATAATTATTGGCACAAATATAAGTGTCAGTGCACCAAAGTACAATTCTCATTGTACTAATAGGCATCTTTTAATAAAGAAAATTTTTAATTAAAGCGAATACAACGGAATAATTATCACCCTGCAATCTAATGTCATCTGCAATGTACAAATATGTACAACACTGTCATGGTTGGAACTTAAACCTGTCTCCCAAACTAATAATAAAACCAGACAGTGTCATGATTCAAAACTAATTAGTGACACAGAAACCTCAACATACTCAATCATCTGGCCGATCATTCAATATGCACACTAATTAGATGTAGTATCCTATCCACAGACAGCACTCCAAATGTTACTCCAACATTAAACATGGTCAGGCATAGTCTGAATACATAGAATATAGCAAACTCAAAGTCTATCTGCTAATTCCGTCAGTCATAAAAATTGTTATGTCACGCAGCACGACACGAGTAATAGTATACGTGAGATGATAAACTGACAACGTTACTGTACGGCAACGGTGAATACCGTTGGAATATTCATTGACCAGCCGGGAAAGTGTGGCAGGCCTAATGCCAGGCAACGAAACCGGCTGGCAGCCATGATTGTTATAAAATACATCGATTGATTCCGGTACACATTCAGCATGAGAAAATAACGTGAATGACGCACAAATGACCGTAAGCTAACCCCGCGGCAAGCCGTTCGACTCAAAGCATCGCCGACAATAACTCAGTCACGCTCATTCGCGGTGCGACAAATACGTACGGCCCGAAAATATTTTGGCCGGCCAGGCATAAGACATCGTCCGCTACACCAGCGGAGACAAGTCAAAAAAGTCACACACAGCACTGGTTACTCACAATTTTGGAAAACTTTCTACACGAACGACGGCTGGCTTCTCTGTGACAGGGCCAATATTCCTATGCGAAAAGCGAATCCCGCTTTTTGTGACCGATCCAAGTCTCACAAAAAGCTTGATCCGTTTGACGACAGAAAATCGGGATCGCTGAAACTACCGGAGAATCCTGCTGTCCCTCTTGGTTTGTGGCTCTGCGGCAATATGCGAGATGAGCAGCGTTGCCAGACGCCCCACTACGGAACTAGACTCGAAAATGGCGGGGATTTCCTAAAGGTTCGAAAAATCACTTTCAAAATAGCTACGCATAATTAACACGTTGACTGCCAACCGTATTTTGCTGTATTAGAATGGCGATGTTAAGAAATACTACAGTGTTTGAGTGAATTATGCAAACTGTAAATAAGATGCAGGTATTGGACACCAAAGGATCGCATCACTATTCTAACAACAACTGCATTTACAAAATAATGATTACTACCCATTGCGAATGTTTTGGAACTTCAGTTGAACTGCCGAATAACACGTTGACTGCCGATCGTATTTTGCTGTATTAGGACGGCGATGCTATGAAATACTACAGTGTTTGACTGAATTATGCAAAACGTAAATAAGATGCAGGTATTGGACATCAAAGGATCGCATCACTACTTTAACAACAACTGCATTTACAAAATAATAATTACCACCCATTGCGAATGTTTTGGAACTTCAGTTGAACTGCCGAATAACACGTTGACTGCCGATCGTATTTTGCTGTATTAGGACGGCGATGCTATGAAATACTACAGCGTTTGACTCAATTATGCAAAATGTACATAATGTGCAGGTATTGAATACTAAAGGATCGCGATCTGAGCGGTCGAATGTTTATTCTCGTGAACGTTCGGACGGACACTGTTTTCAACTGTTTTCATTCTCGAATCAATTGACAGCGCCGCTATTGTTTCAGTAGTACCTACACTTTCTGCGTGATCGTGTCAACAAGGAAAATTCAAACTGTGGAATGAAATGCTTAAAACTAACCTACTGCAGGCAGACCATAAATATGGAACTGTTTAGTAAAATATGCAAACATTCCTTTATAATATTTATAATATGTCAACAACTCCTGTAGTGGCTGTGCAGTACTTCGTAATTTATAATTGAGATTTCCTTTTCAAACCCCAGCAATAATTGCACATCATATTTGTCGTTGACTATTTGACATTTATATTCAAACTACCGCGCGTCCGTACACACATTGTAACGTAAGCTCAAACAGTTCATTAATTACCTGAAACATGACAAATTGAATTTGTTTGACAAATTTGCGAATGCATTGATGCTTTTAAAAATTTCGCGCTACCATATTTGACATTTATATTCAAACTCCCGCGCGCCCGTACACACGTTGCAACGTAACCTCAAACAGTTCATTAATTACCTGAAACATGACAAATTGAATTTGTTTGACAAATTTGCGAATGCATTGACGCCTTTAAAAATTTCGCGCTATCACAGGTTTAAAACGTAACACGCCAATCCGACCGACCGTTACTTAGCAACCGTGGAGATTGTGATTTCCTTCGTTTTTGTTGTATAGATCAGCACTTCCGCTTCGCCGTTGCCCGCTGAAACGCCCGAAAGCCTGTGGTATCGTGCGCCATTATTGTACGGCGACGCCACACGACCGATCTTCCACCGTGAAACTTCTACTCCACTGTTGTTTTTCGTACGTTTAACCAAAATAGTTCGTAGCCGGAAAGTCCACAATGAGCGACATTGAGGTAAGCTTCATCACCGTGTCGATATTTCGTCGAACATTAACGTAAATTGTCTGCGTGCGACAAATATGACGACATGCGGTCGGAGCCAACCATTATCGATTCGCGATGTTGCTCGCTCCTTTTCCATTTACATCCTGTTTATTGGCACTTTTTTTGCACACAATTAATTGATGATGCCGCGCGAATCGTCATACTGACTCGCACGTTGTACATTAGGTATTCCACGTGCAGGGCTTAGTCGAATAGCGTAGTTCCGAAACAAGGTTAAGCTGTGCCTTATAAGGATATCGGTTTTTCGTTGCCATTATCCCGAATTTTGTATTAACTGCCTGTCTGTTTTCTGGCACGACAGTGCGTCATCTGAATTATGCAAGATGTTATGATACACTGTAGTGCTTTTTTCGGATGTTGTACTTTTACAAAAAAAAATAGTAAACATAGAAGAGTGCGTACAACATCTACTCTTGCTTATGAAGCATACACATTTCTTAAGTATGCGGTGAATATGAAACTTGGCCATAGCGAAAACTGCGGCATGTTTTTAATTCAGGTACTGCAGTCAAAAATTGGCCCATAGTATAATTTAGTCCGTTACTATGGTCACAGGCTGAACAAATATTTCTTTCTGTATTACCCAAAACGGATACATGTACACACGGCAGTACACCATTATGTTCAGTAGCATTTGTCTTCATTGACAGTTATAATGGCACAATTCTGATTTGTTTTTTTTATCAACAATTTAGAGAAGTGGTAGTCGCAGTGCAAGTCCGAGGAGGCCAAGAACAGCAGATGGAGGGTTAAGAGATTCGAGATCACACTCTAGATCGAGGAAGTCTCGAGAACGTAAGGAATCTCACAGACCAGTAAAGGAATACTCCAGATCAAGAAGTCGTTCAGTGTCAAGGGGGCGCAAGTCTTACCGCAGCAGCAAGTACACCAGTGCGGGACACCGTGGGAGTAGCAGAAGCAGAAGTCGTTCGCCGTACAGGGGTGGCCGTTATTCACGTAGCAGATCCAGATCCTATTCCCGTTCACGTTACTCGCGTGAAAGGGATAGGAATATGTACAGATCCCACTCCAGAAGTCCCATGTCGTCTAGGAGGCGGCATGTTGGCAACCGTGACAACCCTTGTCCTTCCAGATGTCTAGGCGTTTTTGGGCTTTCCATATTCACGACTGAGCAGCAGATTCATCATATCTTCTCCAAATATGGCCCTGTTGAGCGTGTGCAAGTTGTTATTGATGCCAAGGTATTAGTGGTTTCCGCCTAGTTAAACATAGATTTTAATACCCCAGTAATATTTCTCTTTGAAGGGGGACAGAAATTGCCAGATATTTAGAACGTACACTTTCAAGACTTACGTGTCATGTGAAAGGCGTCTGGCGACAAAATGATATACCCAAATATTTATTTTTCGCCCGCGTTTGAACGTCTTACTAACATAAACAATATATATCTTCCAGACTGGGCGATCGCGAGGATTCTGCTTTGTATACTTCGAGTCATCCGAGGATGCTAAGGTAGCGAAGGAACAGTGCACAGGAATGGAAATTGATGGTCGACGAATAAGGGTAGATTTTTCCATAACGCAACGTGCCCATACACCCACCCCAGGAATTTATATGGGTAAACCAACGCACCTACACGACCGAGGGTGGGATGGGCCTAGACGGAGAGAGTTAGTATAGTTCCATCGGTATATTATTTCAACCTATATGCTGAATCCAAAATAAGTCTAACAACAGGTTCAAGCCTTGAAAACGAAATGTCTCATTTTCAGTACTACAATATTTCTTTCTGGTATTGTAAGAACCCTTATTTTATAATCCCTTGTCAATAGTTTGGAGGCATTAAATTCAATGAATAACTAATATACAGGCACAGAACTGTTTTGGCTCTTGAAATTCATGGAGTGTGCTCCCAATGCAGTGACATATTTTGGAATCGCTCTTCTAAGAATTACACGCTGGTCATTTTCACACCAATGTATTGCTTTGAATGACAACAGAAATCGTGTGCGCGATTGAAAATGTTTACAAATGTTACAGGAGCAGTTACAGAGGAAGCTACAGGCGTTCGCCGAGTCCATATTACGGCCGACGTCGTTCGCGATACGACAGATCCAGATCACGCTCGTATTCCCCGCGTAAGTTCTAACTACCACTTTTATCTTACGATATGAAATAAGTGCGACATCGTAAAATGTCACGCGATGTCGTTAATACGTTTTGTCGAAAGTATCATTTGTGCACAACCCTATTAATATTACATAAGCTGTCTACATGGATATGTGTCTCCTTTAAAATTGTTGTCATGTGGTGCACTTCTCACTTCACATTTCATTACCAATAACAAACCTACGATCAGGAAGCTTATTGATCTGACATCGTACAATTCATCATCGTTTTCGTAATACAATGTTGCACAAATATATGTTAAAATCTATAATAGGTGACCATCACTATTTTAAAACCACGTTTTCAGTCTATCCTTTTGGGCTCACGTATGCAAAATCCACCTTATAGAAATGTTCGTGCAAGGTTTATCGGGTACATACTTTCATGCTTTATGAAGTAGCAACAGTACATGGGGATAATTCGTACTCTTGTTGTTTCATTAACCTTGCTTTTTTGCTCTCATTATTAAAGATTCCATTCAGCAACCATGTACAGTTACGTTTCACTACTTGCTTATTTTTATCATTGATGGAGGACATGTTTGAAAACTGTGGATCTTGACATTTGTTTGCAACAAATATTAATATTAAAAATGTGAAAGCTAGAGCAGGAGAATGACCTCATCTTTCTGTACATAAGCATCCATGTTCATTTAACATATCTATGCGGAACAGTCCAAAATTCACGGTACGAGACGGTATATGATATACCCCTTGCCAGGATTAAGCAACCGAAATGAAAAGAAACAACAATCTCGAACGGCAAGCTTTTCTCCCTTTCTCGGCTAGATTCATATTTTCGTAGACCGCTTATATTTGGTACGAATGATTTGAATCGATTGAGAGTAAGTATTTGAAAATGTTAGCGAAGTGTGGAAGAGATGGGAGCATCAACAAAATGCATCCAATAAAAATCGTACGGTAGTAAACAGTAAGCGCACCCCGGGGTCAAACAATCATGGTTTTTGTTGCTTAATGAATTTCAGGTCGATATTAAGTGAGACACGAGTGTGATGCGAGAAGGCCAGGTGTTTGGGAGCCATTTGTGTGACTGGACCCTATTGACCCCCAAATTTCTTCTAACTATACTGTACTGGGTCAAAAAATGCAAACGCTACATTCTCACGACTATTCTTACCTTACCCAATTCTGCACTGTACTGCAACTAATCATACGAGCATTTAAGTTACAATATTGTAAAATATCACTTTCATTTCAAACAAAGAAATGTGTGAGTGCTTTAAGGGCACAATTTGCAATGAGAAAGCAGTAAGGTTGGAATGGACACAAAACCTTATTTTCATAAGCAGCCGATCGTCTATTTTCGCGAACAGTCATATTATGAAGATAAGGTTTAAGTTAATTATAACGATATATGGCTAACATGTGAAGGTTGGAATATAATCGAGTTTTTTCGTTTTACTTTTGAGTATTTATCGATTTTTGCTTCAAGTTGTATTCCAGCCGTTTGACAGTATATACCACCCCGACAAGCAAACAAAGGGGGGTGGCATATTCTCTGAAAAATGTGGTATTCCTAGACGTTTATAAGAAAAAAAATAAACCTGAAAACTTAGAAGTAAGTTCTCTAACCTGTTTGTTTGTTTATAAGGTTTTGAATCAAGAGGTATTGGATGATAGAGGGAAGTTTGAAGTTTGAACACTTGAAAAAATGAAAAGTTTTGAAAAGTCGAAGACAAGAGTTTACTGAAGACACGTGTTTGTCTTGCTTCTGAATATTCTTGAAGATCTGAAGGGTTTTATTGCGCTTGTGACAAAGAATATGATCCGAATCGCTATCATTTCCGGCTGAGAAGTCTCAAGCCTAGAAGAACTGCAAGCAGTCTGTAAAGCAAGCCTCAAGACAGAGTCTCAGAATCGTTGACCGTCAGACCCCCGACCTGGAACAAGTTTGGTGCGGTTGGGGGTGAAACTGGCCGAACGTTTCAGAAAATGTTCAAGACGCATCGAAAATCTTTTATAAGTAGAGGGAAGAGCGTATTTAAAGGTGCTCCAAGGTTTATACTGATCATATTCTTTATCAGTTGGTTTGGTTACATATGGTATATATATATATGCATATATATCCACTGACTTTAGAGACTTATGAAATAAAGATAAACACATACTGACATCCCCAAACGTTCCCTGTCCCTCCACCATCCTAACACCTCCACAGATTTCCTTAAATGAGATTCCTGATTCTGTTTTAATTTTTATATAGGGATACATCACCTAGCTCATAGTGAAGGATTAATAAATATTGCTTTTAATATGAGCCTTGTCTACAACTATTTTCTCCGTATATCTAATGGATGTAAGAGCTACTCTATGCAACTGCTATTATACCTAGTTATTGCATCCATCAATCTGGTCGTTAATGTAGCAGCACCTATAAGTACTGAATACAATTGTTCTCAGAAATGCTGCATTAAGAACAATTTAGACATTATCCTGTAATCAGTAAGACTCTTCAAGCGTGGGACTACGTACAGAACTCATAACACATGTATGTGCCAAGCGATTAGACTTTATGATAAATCGCGTTGATTGTTCACGATCACGTGGCTCCTCCAACGAAATGGCAACTTGGTCATTAAATCCCAGCACGCAAATATTCAACACTGCCATTGGTCAGAAGTCAGACGTTTCCATGAGAATTCACAGCGTCAATCTCGTACACGGTCGCTGTCACCGAGATCGTAAACGTAGATTTCAAACGAAGGTTAGATATTAGTAAACAGAGAAACATGCAACAAATGGGATCCTCTGCAGTAATAGTCAGTATATGTTTGTTGATCGGGACAGCCGGTAATGATGCCGCAGCGGCTGCTGTACAAAAGGATCAGTATCAGAGTTTGATATCTGGTCAGGGACTGTATAACGCAAGTGACAACGTAGTGATCTTGAACGCAACGAACTTTAAATCTACCGTTTACGGTGACACGAAGGGCTGGCTAGTCGAATTTTATAATAGTTGGTGTGGCTTTTGTTTCCGCTTTGCACCAATTTGGAAGAGTCTGGCCAATGACATTTATAGTAAGTTTCTCTGTTATCGCTATCAGCATCCCATTATCGCAACAGGATGTCCGAGTCTGCCGAACAACAGATTATTCTAATTAAATAGCCGTGACAAAGAATTTATGATAGGAAGCTAGCATATTGTTATATGAAATTATCTTTTCAGATTGGAGGAATGTTGTAGTGGTTGCAGCCATAGATTGTGCTGATGATGATAACAATCCAATTTGTAGAGAATATGAGATAATGCACTATCCTATGCTTAAGTATTTTTCTGTCAATGCTCACCCATCTTCCTTGGGTATAACTGTAGAAAAGGCAGAGGATGTGGATGGTGTTAGGCATAATTTGATAGATAGATTAGAAAAAGAACAACAAGAGGGACGTGGACTGACGTGGCCTAATATTACACCATATAGGTATGTCTTGTATTACTTAAAAGCATTCAAATTGTTATTTCTAGATGTTCATCCTGCTTCACTGTCTCTCTTGCAGAAATGTAGAGATAAAAGACATTTGGAAGGCTGTTACTCCTAGTGTGCAATACTTTTTCTTAATATTCGAGAATGTAGACTCTCATTTAGGCGCAGAAATCATTCTAGATTTCTTTGGACAAACAAGTCTGCAAATAAGAAGAGTTACTTCTGAAAATGAGTTACTCTGTGTGATGAACAAAGTGAATAAGTTCCCCAGTCTGATTGTGTTTAACCGTAATGATTCACAGAAGCAGTTACACATTAGAATAGCAACTAGAGAGGGTGTCAGAGGTACAATCAAAGAGTACATGAAATCAAAAGGGATAATTATAGAAGAGTTAAATATGCTACCAGCAAATAACTTGAAAGTAAGTGGTGGTCCACAACAGCCGCCTGTTAATGATGTTAAACCTTCCGTCACAGAAGACTATTTGTACCAGTTAGACTTAGAAAATGTTTTGAGGTACTCGATTAATCATGAGATACCATTGTCAAAGCACATAGAAGGATCCAAGATGGAGGCATTAAAAATGTACATAAACGTACTTGCCTCTTACTTCCCATTGCGAAACAGTGGCGTATTCCTGGACGTTATTCGTCAAATAGTTGTTAAGAAGGATAGTATATCAGGCGAAGAGTTCAGTCAAGTAGTAAAATCCACAGAAGAAGAAATGGCCCCAGTCTATTCTGGCCAAGCGCAGTGGATAGGTTGCAAGGGCAGCAAAGAATCTTACAGAGGCTATCCCTGTGGCCTTTGGACAATGTTCCATATGTTGACTGTGAACTTTGCAATGCAAAATAAGGATAAACCTGATTACAACCCTGTAGAAGTACTGAGAGCCATGCATGGCTACATAAAACACTTTTTCGGCTGTGCTGACTGCTCAAACCATTTCGTCGACTTGGCTGCGAAGAACAAAATATTTGACGTCCGAAGCGGGGATGAAAATATCCTCTGGTTGTGGAGAGCACACAACGAGGTGAATGCCCGATTGGCAGGGGACAACACAGAAGATCCGGAGCATAAGAAAATACAGTATCCGTCGGTGGAGCATTGTCCATCGTGTAGGTATAAAAACGGGACGTGGAATGAAACGCAGGTGCTGCAATATTTGAAAAAGAAATACAGTTATGCGGGGATAAATTACAAGGATTCGAGTGATAGGCACGCAGAGCACAGCAGCAGAGAAAAAGTAAGACAGGAGAGACTGGCCACGAGTAAATCGAATCTTAAGAGACTCGGATGGGATTTTACTATATTCGATATAAGCATATGTGTGCTATTATACGTCACTTCCGCCGCAATACTCATACTAGTTTGTATAAAGTTCGCCGTAAAAAGAACGTACAGGAAAAAGGCATACGTCAGTCTACTGGGGAAAGTATAAACTGAGTAGTTTGCATATTAGTGATAATACTGAAAGACAAAAACATACTGAGATTAATGTCAGGAATTACATTGTATATATACATCTGTTGTATATATTGCGTATAGATTTTATTACATACATTAACATAAGATTTTTTAAGTGTGTAAAACATATGGATGCATGGTTTAATTTCATTACAACGAGCTTTGAACACAGCGGCCAAGACTTTGCGTTAGTTTATTTATTTACAATCGTATAAAGTCTCGGAGTACAATCGTTTTATCACAGTAACTTTACTATGCATCTTTCGTGCGTTGCACACATACTCGCAATAGTTTCAAAATTGAATTTTATATAAATCGTTGAAAACACTCAGGTTTTAGTGCTTCTTTACCTGGCAGTATAAACGCGAAATTGACTTTGGTGCAATCGATTGTTGTTCAATACGAAATCCTTGCTTATGTTTTCCCAAACGATAAAAATTAACGGCTATTTATGTTGTCGCCGATCTAATAATCGTGCAGGATTGTTAGTTATTCAATTATTTAAGTCTTTTTTAAAATAAGATGAACAGTAGTTACAAAATCAAAGTTGTATGATTGTAACAATCCTGTGAAAGTGAATGACTAATTAGCTTCCATTTTGTAAATAATAACATGAGCTTGATACTTCTTATACCTAGTAATACTTCCTTAAGACTTTAGTTGAATTGAAAGTGTGTGGAACTCAAACCCAGATACAATTAATTAGTGATCAAAATATATTTTTCTTAATCAAATATGATTTACAATTGTATTCACATTGTATTTCAAGCTGTGCTTTTTAGGATAATAAAAAATTTTAGTACAAACGTTAAAGGATACATCCTATGTATCTAAGTACTATTTTTGCAGGACTTTGTTCTATTCGGTTCACTGGTAGAATACTTACCAAAACGAGTAAGGCATTATCAGTTTAATACACCCACAGTACATTTATACAAGTCATAACAAAAATTGTACCAAAATGCAATTCTGAAGAGTATACATAGTAAATGACAAAATATGTACAAACGCAAACATTGAAAACGCAGCATTGTTTATCTAGTCTTTCCTCTATTAAGGTTCCACGTATGTACAGTGTCCCATGTAATGCCATCATGGGGTAACGACGATTTAATGTAAGGAAGAAGCAAAGCCAAATACCACCTCTCCCCTAAAACCTCCTTCAAATTCTGCTTCCAGCCCAGATCATACGTAAAGTTCTTTTTATTACTCTCGTCAGCGACACTGCCACAAAGGACTAGTCTGATGTGATAAACCCAAAGAACACCGGTATACAGCATTCCTACTGTCGACACGATGTAAAGTAGTAAATAAAACTGGTCGTCCGACCCGTCAAAGCCGAACACAAATATGGCCAGTGGGAAGATTATCTTGATCAATGACATTGGAAGCTCGAAGCTGATTCTACTCCAGATAAAGATGTTGTTATAATAGAATGCGTAGGTCGTTGCGACGAACAAGTAGAAGAGGAACATGAGAAAGTAGCGATGATTGAAGTGCCCGACACAGCAGCCAGTAAATATGCAGTGATGGTCCCGTTTGAGAACGCAAAGGTCGCATGTGGTACAGTGCCAGGAACGGGGCGGTGCTAATGTAACGCAGGCGGAACAAAATCTCCAGTCTTTTTGCGTACTGCCCGCGCTAACCGGCATAACCTCTCGTCGAATACTGGTGTCGCATAAAACGGCGTACGTGAAATTTCCCACTATGTTTAGCATAATGAAGTTCCCAAACAGGAAATGGAAAATGTAAGGAGCCGATTGATACTCGTACAGATTCGGTAGCACCACCCACAATTCGAACCAGTATAGCAACGGCACTATGGTCAAAATAAACGCCATGGAAAAGAAGTCACTGAGAGTTCGTGGTAAAATTTTCTTTCGAATAATCATCGTTAAAGATTGTCAATGAAACAGCTGGAATTTATTGAATCGAACTTATTCATGCACTGTCGTTACGGGGCGCGAATTGTTGACTTTTGGAGTTAGAGCGGCATTGATTCGAGCATAGACGAGATATGTTGATAGGATAAACTGCGTTCGCAAATAGTGTTTCAAGCACCCTCTGCGGTTGGAAATGAAAGATGGTGAAATTGTTGTGCCCCATCTCAATTTGCATTTTATCGAAGGCAATGGCAGCAAACGGAACAGGCGAGTTCCCAGTGTTAACATTCTATGATATGTTTCGATCAAATTTTCTTGCGTTAACATCAAAATTGCTAAGATTACCACACTTCGACATCGGTTTATACATTTGCGCAAGTAGCGTTGTAAAATATAGTATGTAAACCAAAATTTGTGTTTGATTAAAGATTGCTGCTGAATTCGAAGGATGCCGTGGTTTGACAGCTTGTATTATTTTCGCGTATGTTCAGCTTATTTTTCTTAGTTGTTCTCTTTATTTTTGCTTATAACTCGTGAACTATTGCAAATTATTGAGTTCGGTTTGCGATTTTCTAAGTTTCATTCGATACTTATTTAATTAACATAGGGGGCACACTGTATAATACACTTCCAGTCGGTGGCGGTAAAGAAAAGCTTTTTTTGTCGTGTTCTTTCCCGATTTTGTCATCTGTTTTCAGTCATATCTCGGAAACGGTTTCGAATTTTTCAACGCGGTTGCGATTTTTCTGAGTCTCCTTGTGCCCTCTTTCATTTGGTACAATTACAGGTCGATCGGATGGGTTTTCATTTTTGATCCCATTTTCAGGCTCCTTTTTCACGATTTTTCCACACATTTTTGCCGATATCTCCGGAACTATTGCGAATTTCGGGGTGCGCCTTGCATTTTCCGAGTCATTTTGGACGCCCTTTGATATGTTACAAGGGCAAAAAAATCGGTGACCCATCATTTTTTGGCAAAAATGGCAAGGGGTATACCTTAAGATTTTCGCGATTTCTTCAAGGCCCTGTTCCGCCTAAACTAGTGAACGAAACTTATAAGTAATATAGGTTTTCTTAAAGCTCTTTCGACGCACTTTCACGTGGGACTAATTGCGATCAGCAATTTTGAAAAAAATTTTTTTTTGATTTCTTAAAATCGTCGTATCTCGGAAACTATGAAGAGTTCAGCGCGCGGAAAGTGGTCTATCTTCAGGGCAAATTACCCTCTATCGAATGGTATCGGTCCGAAACAAAAAAAAAATGTGACATTTTTCGCCATTTTTCGCCTATTTTCAGCTTATTTATCTTAATTTTTCTCTTTATTTTTGCTTATAACTCGTGAACTATTGCGAATTTTGGGGCGCGGTTTGCATTTTTTTGAGTCTCTGTCGACCCTCTTTCATTTCATATAGGTGAGCAAGTCAAATGATTCACTTCCAGTTGGTGGTTGTTAGCCCATTGACTGCCAACTACGAGATATCTCGTAGTAAGCGTCTGTACCAAAACTGCCAACTACGAGTTATCTCGTAGTGTTTTTTTTCAATGAAGATACTGTAAATGCCATTACAATATTGTATCAGTAACTTAATATTATTATATTTTGTAAAACTTTATGTCTTCTTTAAAATAAAACGTGGCACCCAGGGCAAGACGCGCTAAATTTGCGTGGCAGTCAATGGGTTAAAAAACCTGTGTTTTTCTTATGATTTTCTCGATTTTTCCAACTCTCATAAGATGATGGGTCTAATTCGGTATTCCGCCTATGGTGTAACAGTCCTTCATCTATGGAAACAAACTTTAAATGACGGTGATTCTGCCATCTACAAAACTCGCATAGCCATTGAGAGCATGTGTTTACGCGCGTATGACAGTAAAGATTGAATAATCCACGTGTCCTCTTGTACGAGGTGTACTGTTTAAACGGATCAAACTGTTTATTTATATTTCGCATTGTTAATTTCATTTTAAACTATTTTGTGTCGGAAACATCTACAAAATGCCTGTGATTCAACGTGTTGTGTAAGTTTTGCTTTATAGGTTACCTTGTCGTTAATTCATGAGTGAACCGCTCTGGAAAGTATTATATTACTTTTTAGCAAGCCTAGCACACACAAAGGAAAAAGGGCGATTTTAAAGAGAGAGCCTAAAGTGATAGAAGATGCCAAACACACACTATTCATAAAAGGGAAACATACTTCACAAATGTTAATCGATTGCGTAAAGGATCTGGTAAGAATTGTTCCAAAATGACTATCCATACTTATTTTCAATACTGACAAATACATTTACAACATTTTTTTATAGCACGATCTTAAGAAACCAAATGCAGCGTTAATGCAGAGGAAAAATGACATATTACCGTTTGAAAATATCGTACCAGTAGAACAGTTCTTAAATAAATTAAATGCATCTCTTTTTGTGTTTACGTCACATAATAAGAAACGACCACACAATATTATCCTTGGACGATTATATGAACATACACTGCTAGATATGGTAGAGTTTGGTGTTGAAAATTATAAAGGACTGAAGGAGTTCAAGGTTCCCAAAATTGCTTCTGGGTTAAAACCTTTATTGGTCTTCAATGGAGATCTGTTTGAAAATAGTCATGAATATGGTAGAATACGGAATTTGTTGGTGGACATGTTTCAAAGAGAGACAGTTGAAAATATTCGGTTACAAGGATTAGAACATGTTTTGAGCTTTACAGCTATTGACAACAAAATTCTTATGCGCAGTTACAGGTATGCATGTCAAATATGTGATGGATGGCATCTTCAAATATTGAAAGAAAATAGTTTCTAATACAACATTATTATTTCAGGATCCTGTTAAAAAAGTCAAACACTAGAATACCGAGAATTGAATTAGAAGAAATTGGCCCAAGATTAGACTTGGTTTCCAGAAGATTGAAGCTTGCTTCCAATGATTTGTTTAAGCAAGCATGTAAAAAACCCAAGCAACTTAAGGTTAGAATGTTTTATTCTCAATATCATATGCACTTTGTATCCAATAATAACATAATGAATCTTGGTACAGCCGAAGAAAAAGAAGAACATATCGAAGGACGAACTTGGTACAACATTCGGCCGCATACATGTTGGAACCCAGAATATTAACAGTATTCAGACTAGGAAAATGAAAGGCTTGAAGAAAACAATGGCAGAAAAGAAGGAAGAGAAGAAAAGGAAAAGTACGGACGAAGATACCGTTAATGTAAAAAAGTTGAAACCTGCTGAAGAAAAGACAGACAGTTAATAGAAACTTGAGATTTAATGTAAATATTCATTTTTTTAATACAAACAGAATTATGTTTCTCCCCACTCATGCTTTTTTATCACTGCGAATACTCCAGGCTGAAGTGTTTTTGTAATCCTGAACAAAAAAGCATCATATATATATATATAAAAAAAAATTATTAATGCTTGGCAAAAAAAAACATTAAGATAGAATAATTCATCACACCTTCACAATTACTCCATTGATTGATAAATTATTTCTGGCAGTATCACATGCGACGAGGATCTCTTTATCTTTTAGATCAGATTCCAGTGCCCTGTTCCGTACAGTTGTTCTGAATTGCACGAAATCCTCAATAATTTTGTCTATTTGTATACTATTTTGTACATTAGTCGAGTCTTGATGTATTCCAAATTTCGAAAGTATTCTTGTCACGTAACATGAAATAGCTGCAACGGCAACGATACATCGATTTTCTGACACGCCCTACAAATAATATATTTTATGTGTAATATAAAATGATAAGATATTGAGAATGAAGTATAGATAAAAGACTGGAAATACCTCTGCAGGTTGGAACATTTTGTTGACAGTCCGTATGAGTTGCAAAATTGCCTGCAATGCTTTCGCAGTATTGAAGTCGTCAGCTAAATGTTTCTCGATAGCGTCCTGCGTTTGGTTCAGAGCCTGTAACAATGTTCTGTTAGGCTACATGTAATATTTCGTAGAGATCTCTTACTTACAGCATATAAAACATTTTCGTCTATGTGACCAACATGCAGTTTTCCAGCAACGTAACTATTGCAATCGTTAATGAAATTTTCTATTTTCTCTAGTGTATTAACAGCAATTTCCATTGTTTGCTCTGAATATTCAATCCCTGTTGATCAACATATAGTATCTGATTATTGCAGAAGTGTATTGAAACTTTTTCCAATTTTTTGTCTTTGTGTTCTAAAATTTTTATTTCATTGGTATAGGCAGTTTGAAAATATACCGAAATAGATTATCAATCGTTCGTTACTGACTATATAAGATTCAATATAAATAACATATTGAATGTACAAATAACTTTTTCATACACAGTTGACGACTTATTTTATATTTGAATTTTTTACCGTTAGTCGTAATCGATCAATCATAATTAACATTTTGATATATTATTATATTCTACGATTATATCAATGACCCACCGTTACGATAATTCGAAAGCAAGCACAACAGTCTGAACTGGTTGGCTGTATATCGTTTGAGAAAATCCGCTATAGTTATGGTATTTTTTAAACTCTTAGACATCTTTACATCTCCATGTACACAGAGATGGCCACAATGGATCCAATAATTGACCCACTGATCGACGCTGTGGTAAATACATGATTGTGCTTCCTCATTTTCATGATGAGGAAAAGCAAGGTCTATTCCTCCACTATGAATATCCACTGTCTGTCCAAAAACTGAACTGATAGAAAATGTTGGTGTGACTAATACTAACAAAATTCATTCTATTATAATATACAGGGTTTCCTTGTTATCAGAGTCATCTTAAATGATCTTATCTTTATTGGTAAGATTTGTTTCTCTAATAGTTAAAACTAGAAATTTGTATAGATTCTGATAAATTTTATTAAGTTCAATAACTTTGTTTCTGGTGTACTTTTTGATGTGATCAAAAGCATTAAAAATATTTAAGGTACCAATGATAAAAGGGATCCCTGTGTATTAGTTGTTTAATTTATATGAGTAGCCATATACAATTCCAAAACTTTAGAAAACTAAAGAAGACTTATTAAAGTATAAATGTTTAGTTAAATAAAAGAAATAGAAGTTTCAAATATTTAAATGGCTGGCTTTGTAAATTGGATACCTTGCAATAGCACTGCATTCTATGTGCCATCCAGGTCTGCCATTGCCCCAAGGACTTTCCCAGAATGGTTCATCCTTTTTTACTGATTTCCACAAAGCAAAATCAAGTGCAGATTTTTTATCTGGATGTGGTGCATCGGAAAATGGAGTAGAAAGCTTACCGTATCTATTGTACTTTGTTGTATCAAAGTATACACTCCCTAAAAAAGCAAATATTTAAAACTGTAAATAAGCATTCTGTATAAAGTAAATAATTGCTAAGAGTACCATCTTTAGCAATATAGCCATAGCCATTTGCTATTACTCTTTTCACAAAATCAATAATCTGTGGTATATATTCAGATACTCTGCAATACATGTATGGCTTTAAAACATTCAACCTTTCCATGTCATCATAAAATTCATGCTCGTAATGGCGTGACAAAGATTGAAAATCTTGCTTAGTTTCATTTGAGCGTTTTATTATTTTATCATCTATGTCCGTTATACCCATAACAAGTACAGTATTTATA
Source organism: Cryptocheilus praepositus (assembly GCA_033815515.1). Lineage (NCBI taxonomy): Eukaryota > Metazoa > Arthropoda > Insecta > Hymenoptera > Pompilidae > Cryptocheilus > Cryptocheilus praepositus. The sequence continues at coordinate 4,318,886 of JAWWQZ010000256.1, read as the reverse complement.
TTAAAATAATCAGTGAGTATCCTGCGGATGATATCCAATTTCACGTATGTGCTACAAGTACAAAAAAATATAAAAAATAGAGTTGCAACTTAAACACTACCTGCATACGTGATAAACAGATTGAACAAAAGTTCTAATTTAATAATTACAGAGCGTGTCCAATGTGTGCAGAGTCATAGACAGTCGGTCCACATGAATACCATGTCAGAAAAGATTTGTTCTTTAAAATCAGTGGCACTTTGCACTTTGTTATAGGATTGTATATATTTATACATGTTTCTGTCCCCGTTGGTTTAATCCACGCTGCTTTTTCCGACCGGTGTGTACCCGTTGCAATAAATCGTCGAAGCACTGATAGTTTATAACTGATAAATTTAGAACTTGCAGTGGCACTAATTATTTTCAAATGTACTGTCATGTTGATTATTGTATTTTTGAAAAATATTTTACTGAAAAGTCATTGTAGCTCACACTAGACCACAGATTAAAATCAGCTGATTAGGTTATACGCGCCTACACGACGCAGTGTAGTATACCGTCACACGTTCATATTTCGCATACATAAACGTCACAAACTTATGTTAATCTAAATTGCAACACTATAAAACTGTACAATGTACAATTACAATAATAAAATTGCAAATGTTATTTTATGCACTGTTATTACTGCTTAATATTGCAGTGATAATAGCCTATTCGCTCTCAGCATAGATTGAAATTTATTATTTCAATGTACTACGAATTTATTTCGTTTGAGCGTTTTAAGCGTTTTTAAAGCTACATTTAAGCGTTAACAGTGATATTTTTCTGAAAGCTAATAGCAGACAAAATTATCAGAAGAACTGTTCCAAAGATTTTGCAAATATCATTTATTCACGCATACATAATAAAGTCAGTGTGACTATTGGCTATTTCGTAGTTTTTTACTTAATATATTTTTAATGCGGCAGAAAATAAATGTTACATGTCTTAAAGCATTATAACATTAACAGAAACATCTCTTTGTTCGTTCGCAGACATGTATAATCCCACAATGGCAATCATCCGAGAGACCTCGCGACGACAAAAGAATTAAATGTCTTAGGAAACTTTGTAACCAATATTGCATTTAATGAGTTTTGGGTCAAACTAAAACTAAATGCATCGCTAACGTCAACATCTCTTTGTACATTCTTAGCAATACAATGTATACACGTTAGATCCTACAATTTGAGCAATTCGAAGGACAATTCGAATTTGACAATTCGGAGGACAAAAAACGAAATGCTTGCAGAAACATTTGAAGCCAATATTTAATTTAATACGCTTTGAGTTAAACTTAAAATAAACGCATTACGATGCTAACAGTAACATATTTTTCTATATTTCCAAACTTATACTGCATGTATTCTACATCCCAGAATTCGAACCACCTGGACTTGCCGCGATAACAAAAAAAAATGAAATGCCTTGAGAAAAAATTTGAAACTAATCTTTCGTTTACTGCGTTCTGAGTGAAATTGAAAGAAAAGGCATTGTTAGCACTTTGACTGCCAAGCGTATTTTGCTATGTTCGAATCGCGATGCAATAAAATACTGCATAATACAATCAAATCGGGCAAAATAAAGGTAACACAGAATTGTCAGAAGCCAAAGTATTGAAGCACCGTTTCAATACCATTTTTAGTAAAACCTTTTGCGCAGGTCATCGCATATTTTGTTATGTTCGAATCGCGATGCAATAAAATACTGCATAATATAATCAAATCGGGCAAAATAAAGGTAACACAGACTTTTCAGAAGCCAAAGTATCGAAGTACCGTTTCAGTATCAATTGCTTTTATAACATTGCAAACAGGCTTCATCGCGAATTTTTTGCATGTTTAGTAAAATCTTTTGCACCGTGCCAGTCAACGTGTTAACATCATCTTTGTGTACAATGGTAACACACTTTACGTGCCACAATTGCAACCGCCTGAAAGGCTTCGCAGATAATAGAAGTTCCGTCGCTGCCGTCGTTGTCACCTATTGTCTACCTCGGAAACTAAATCCATTTAGGGAGTTCCGTCGGAACAGCTGACAAGCTAGAAACGCTCACTCGATGACCGTGCGTGTTGACGAATCGTGAGGAAATCAGCGAGCATTCTCTGATTCGCGTTATTTAACTCAGGAACTCCGCGGAGTGGAATCTCGCGTTCGACGTTTGACGCGATTCGATTCCAAAGGTTGGCGTCGGAAAACGTGCGTCATGCGAGGAAAGTGATGTCGTGAGTTCCTCATCTCGCCAGAGTCTCGATATTTTCTAGCCTGTGCGTGAGACGATCATGTGGCGCGTTGACTTCGCAAGGATTTCATGATCATGGCTAAAATTACGGTCATATTTTAAGAAAGTAACGTTAGTTCGAAACACATTCATGGTGGGTATTGGTGGCAATATAAAAGAATTATCGAAACGCGCTTCGTCGAGAAGGATTTGTCCGCAGAGCCGTGAATCGCTGGTCATTTGACACGGCGCATAAATTAAGATGAGCAATGAGTTTGCATGGAATTATGTACACGCTCTAGTAATTACTTCCGCGAAGGATGCTTAACGGAAAACCTGTGACGTTTGATGTGGACACGTTTAATTTGACGGAGCGCGGCCGATAATCGTGTTATTTGTTTGTTCCCTGTGTACCTGATGGTTGACGTTAATCTAATAGTGTGCAAAAACCCGTAATTGAATAATTGAGTTGTAAAGTGCTCGTTTGTTGCTGTACACTTTGTGACGAAAAAGTTTTGACAAAGGTGATTCGTAATGGTGAATTAATTCAGCAGTGATTAATGTCAATTTCATATTGCCATTTGGTTACAAGTTTTATCTATGAGTTTGTAGTGTTATGTTGGCAGTTGCGTATAACGTTATTTATCATTTGGACAAGTGCGGAGTTACGTTAGATATAAGTTATCGAATAGCGTACAATGAGTTTCTGTGAAGATGTTTTTGTTGTGTTTTAGGCTCTACGTATGATGTCAGCAATAGTGCCAGGCACTCATAATATATCCGATAATGCTCAAGGCTGTGACCATAGTATAGAAAGGCAGAAATTATTAGAAGACTTATTGACCGCCGTTAAAAAATGTCATATCAGATTTGGTGGGCGTGCCGAACTAGCCACTGAGTCTGATACATGCGTCACTCAACTTTGCTATATATTCGAATCAATTTTCAGCCATGGCTTGCGTGTCAATTGTATTGAAAGAATTAATTCGGCTATAAGGTACTTATTCTTTTGACAATATGACACAACATATCAGTTTTTTTTTTATTCTGTTATCTGACGTACAATGTGTTACAATGTTTTATATAAATTATTTTATTTAATTGTTGTTCCAAACTGCTTACACTTTTTACTAAAAAAAGTTTCTTGAGTAAATGCAAATTTTGTTGTTTTTCTGTTTCTCATAGTAAAGTGAAAAAGGAGTTATGTAAGAATGAAATGCTACTTATGTATTTTTTGCACTTTTCAAATACTTTCATTTACACTTCCTGTATTTCATTATTGTCTGATATCAATGTACGCATGCATTTTATTATTGTCGACCGTTTAAATAGTTTATCTTCCTTCTTGTATGATTCTAGACGTAAATATTGCAGCTAATAATATAGAAGTTGAATATATGTGTTATTTATGAACACTAGTTTTATGTAAGCAAATCTGTTGTGAAGCACTTAAGGGAAATTACAGTAAAGTCGCATCATTGTACAAACAGTATATGTGTTTTTACAATTTTGTTCTTATCATGTCTAACAGTTAATTTTATTTTAAAAACACTGTTACAAGAAAATATGTTGTATTTTGTTTTATGTTGGTGTTGATAGTGTTTATGTTTCTATAGACATGTTTCTGACTTAGTGTCTGGAGGCAGTATAAAGTCCTGCAATGCCGGAGATATAGCATTTTGGCCATGCGTAAAGGAGCAACTTACTTGGCATGAACAGGAACGTTTTAGTGTCTTAAGAAAAGTTCATACAGATTATGGTCGTGGCAGGGCATGGCTTAGAGCTGTTTTGAACGAACATTCCCTAGAACGTCACTTACACGCTGTTATTAACCCAGATACATTGGCACGCTTCTATGAAGATTGGGCATTTTTGCTGGATCAAGAAAAGAGTTCTGTGTTGCCAAATGTAGCGGCAGGTACATAACAGTGTATATTCTATTTATTAAAAAATATTAACCACCTAAATGGAAAGCAAAACGAATTTATACATTCTGTTTTTAGGTCTTGGTACAATTTTATTTGCAATTAGGATAGACAACGAGGAATTAGACAATAACGGACGGGGGAAAGATGGAGAGAAATACAGAAATTCCCAGTCGGAGCCTATTATATCAACTACAATCCCCGGTAATTTTAATCAATTCACCGATCAGAAATTCTCGCAGCACTTACCGATCGTAAGATTTCCTATACTCAGGTCCGCTGAATTCAAAGCAAGAGAAGCCGAAGAAGAAAGTGCCAACTCATATAATATCCTTTGACAATGATCAGGAGGAAGCAAACGGCAAGAGTACAGCTTCTGTTAGCGCACCTGCGACATGTCTTAGTTCACCGACGGTAAATACTGCAAAAGATTCGGCTTCTTTAGACGAACCGTCCACAGAACTGGAAACGCAATGTAATGATACAGATGCAGTCGAAAATGACAAGTCCTCAGAATGGGATGAACAGTGAGTACGCTCTATATTTAAAAACGAATTCTTAATTCTTCTTAACAAAAAATATGTTTGATCAGTGAATCGTTCGAGGAGGAGAAGGTATTGACTCCCGTAACGGATTCTGGTAATATGGGAGGACTGGTCCCAGTGTCGCCACTTGATCAAACTCTAGATGATATGTTGGTTACGCTACCAAATTATTTGGACGTGGGTATATAACGATTTAATGTTTAACGTTTTAACCCACCTGGCAGATTTCTTGTATTCGTTTCCTTACACGCTATTTTCGTCTCAGGAAGCTTCCGAAGTTCCAGAACCAGCAGTCGAGGCTACGGAGCCTCTTGTTGGACTGGAGACGCAAGTGAATACGGATGATTTAGATGTAGATACTTTGAGAGTGAAGCTCTTAGCTATGACTGAAGTGCTGGAGCAGGCGAGGGAAGACGTTACAACGAACAGATTACAGCTTGCGCGATTTCAGAGGCAACACCAAAATTACCTTGAGCGGCACGAATTGCAATTGCAGACATTACATCGGTGAGTGAACAGAAGCAAACATAGCCATAACTGACGATACAACGTACTGACTCTACCTAAACGTACAAGTTGAATAGAAGGTGCAACACAAAATGTCATTTAAGGAACTGTTTTGTAAGAAATCGTATATGCGTGGAGTACGTGTGCATTTAACAATGTTAATCATTTTTTGGCCTGTTTTGGATGAATGGTTTTATTATTTAATCCTGTAAGAGCTTGACATATTCCGAACTCGACTATTAAAACCATTCAACCCAAACCGGCACAAAAATGATGAACATTATTAAAAAACTCTGAATTTGCAATTGTTAGGTACGTGCATTTACCGGTCTGTTGATCCAACGAATCATGTTGCAGTAAATCTCAGATATCCCTAAACAAATTCTAGAAAAAACTAATGTATAGAAGTGAAGTTCAGACGTAACTGCATCAAAACGATTAATACCAGTTTCCGCCTTCTCACTACTGATTTATACTGATATATCTTATTCCACAGAGAGAATGAACTGTTGCGGCAACAGTTGCGTAAGTATGTAACGGCAGTACAAATGTTGCGTAGAGGCTCAGATTCCACAACTGTTTCGGAGGAGGACCCTTCTCTGGATTATCACAACGAAGCGCAGCAATATGAGGAAAAGCTGATACAGGTGGCTGAAATGCATGCCGAATTGATGGAGTTTAACGCGAGATTAACACAGCAATTAACAAATAGGTAAGAATAATTGTAAACTGTATTGCTATGAAAATATATTCGACGATACAACAAAGATGCCTTAACAATGAATGAATTATCGTAAAGGGACAGGCTAGTTAAACTATTGCAAGCCGAGTTGGAATGCCTTCGTGGTCCGTTAAACGAAGATGATCTTCCATTAGAACCGCCTTGTCTTATTCATATATGGATACCTTCGGCCTTTTTGACCGGTCAGCCATCTGATATTCACCATGTCTACCAGGTACGACAAAGGAAAAATATTGTGTTCGACGTGAAACGATTAGCGTTGATGAGCTGTATTATTTCTTTTCATATCACAGATATACGTTCGTATCAGGGATACCGAATGGAATATTTATAGGAGATATGCACAATTCCACGCGCTCTACAGAGAACTGAAGAAACACGACAGTGTCGTGACGACGTTTGAATTTCCTCCGAAGAAAACCATAGGAAATAAGGTGCGGTTGTCAGGGTGACGCAATCATAGATACGGAACCTACGGTCAAGATAAATGTATATTGTGCATTTTGTTTTATTTGTTAGGACGCTAAATTCGTGGAAGAGAGGCGACAAAAATTACAACATTGGCTGCGACGAGTTGTTGGGCGGTTAGCGCAGTGCTCACCTGCGTTCTCGTCTCGACCAAGCAGACAGACACTTGTATCATTAATGCCATTTTTTGGGTAATTAAACTTCTTTTCATTTACGATACTTGGGAGAAGCCATTAACCGCAACTATCCGAATATTAATCTTTGGCTGCGGGTGTTTCGACAAACGCCGATTTGCTTGTCTAGTTCAAGCGTGGTAAATGAACTGGAGTAGCGTCTTGTTCGCTCGAAAAGATTTCTGTTACTGGTTGAATAACTGCCGCGCCGTTATGTTTTCAGTGACAGCCCGAATACTGAGGATTCGAGGAAGAACAATTCTACAAGAACCTCGTTTTCTTCTTCCCCTCAATATATGGGTTTATAATCGTTGATGTTTGTATAGACAATTTGTAAATACACGGAGACTTCTTATTTAATTGAAAGAATCGACGGGGCGTTATTATCTAATGTATATTGTTGATGATTAAAGAGACCAGCATACGTTTGCAAAGCTATGAACATTAAATGTTTACACGTATGCGATTTATATAATGGCATGTCATGTATCAAACTAACATGTAGTAAAATTAATTAAAGGCTGGCCTTTTTATACAAATGCCAATGATTATTGCTGTTCGGAACTTCCATATTCTTCGACGAATGAGACATCGGAAGATCGTTGCGTTCATCCGCTCTGCACGTAAGTTCAGTTGTGACACGCATTGTAGTTTATTGGAAAAGCAAAGGACGTATTTGGCAGTAAAGTGCTTGCTTGTAATGATTTCGATTGCGTCAAAATTAATGCAATTTTCTAAAAATTTTATTTATGTAAGGCGCCTTAACAATAATATAAAAGGTACACTTTTCCGCTTATACTTTGTGTTAAAAATAAAAGTGCATATTATAATTATTGGAACAAGTACATACAGTGTTATGCTGGTAAATGATAAAATTAATTATATTGTAAGAGCCATGAGTTCAACAAGTTGCACAGGAAGTCTCATTATGGAGAGGTAAGGTAAGGAAGAATAAACTCTATCCGATGAAACATTTTCAGAGAAACTTTTCCTTTCGGTCGAAAAACCCGTCATATCAAATGTATCAGTGAAGCGGTAACACACACACATTTTTCCTTTTAACTTCCGGGCACAATCACAGATTACATTAAATAACAATTTGGTTGCGCTAACCTTTCCATATTGAGATAGCTTTAAGCAGTAAGTAAAGTCAACAGAAGATCGTTACTGATTGATGTTTCACTGGAACGATTACAAATATGTATCTTACAACACCTATCAGAGACTGTCATTGATGTTTCGTGTACGATTCATTTTTGCCGAACATTGAGCAAAACAATTTACGGTTTCAATCGTAAGACGAAAAACGTGCAAACATATTCATACAATTTCCATTAAAACTTTGACTGACACGTACAGCACGTGATCCTTTCTATGCTATTTCAGACCTGACATCGTGGATTACAAATATGGAACAGAAAATCTTATTGCTTTTCTCCGATAGTAATTTGAATAGCCGCGATTAATGTCAATGCTCTAGAAAGCAACATGTTGCACGTCAACCCGGTATTCTGATCGCAATCTGGTATATGGCGGAGAAAAATTTCAGCGAACAGCATAATTGTCGTAACAATAATATAATACACATTAATACGACATGACTTATTGCTCTAGGATACAAAATGTTACGGATCGTTGGAAAATTAGTGACAGTAGGAAGCAACTCATTTGTTTCTGTTGGTCGTGGCAGTCAAAGTACCATATAAATACAGATTGGAATAAAGTTGCCTGCATACCTTGTTCGTTCTCGGTATCAAAATATCTCTCCATAATTAGCTATAAACGGAACGCAAACAAACCGTTTCCAAACGTTTCCTATAATACTGTCTATACGTTTATGCTGAGTGTACAATAACCATAAACGCATTTTTAGTAAATCACTCTAAACTTATGCAAGGTGAGAACCTAAGGATACGTTAGTTTACATGATGTACTTGAGATGCTCTGATTATATCGACATGATATGCGTAACAACAGTAAATGGAGGTATGAACGGAACAGCGAATGAGAATAAATAGTATTTGCCTCCGTAGAAAGTTCAGACGCCGTACGTCGAGTCTAATGAAAATCATATGAATATCCAAGTTTTGCGCAACATACGTAAGTACTATGTTTGGTGACAGAAATGACGACGGGCGTTGCGCTCAGCGCTCATTTCTACGACAATTTTAATAATCATGCTGTCGGATAGTTCGAAGTGAAATTCTCATTGTTCGTCTGCGGATGATCGACGTCGTACTGTTTCGAATCTCACATCTCTTTCAATAGGCAGTACAAGTACGTACGGGATTCATCGTTATACCTTCTCGACAGAATTTTTCTCTTGAAACACTCGTAAAGCAAAACAGGGAAATCCTCCCTCAGTCACTACGTTCCGTACGAGAAATCATATTTGTGAGAGCGTTAAATTAATTATTTACATTCGCTAATTCTCTTGCGCTAATTCATTTTAATTTAGCCCTAGGACGGACTAGAAGGAATCGACCGAATGTTTACCGTTCCCGCGAATCTTCGAACACGTCAAAAGTCGAACGTAATTGGTCGGTCAGTTTGCACTGTAAGACACTCTTTGAGGAAATGCAAATCGAAATCACAAGCTGTGGCGCTAATCTCAATTGAAACGTTGAGGATCAAGACGTTACGGTAACTGCAGAGTAAAGATTGCGTCATATTTATTGCCAGCATTGATATTTATTGACAGTCTCAGGGAAATTCTCTGAACCATGAATATTCTCGATGAAACAAGTGCAATGGGAAAGAAAGCCACCCATTCGACAAAATTAGATGTGAACACATGTAATATGCACGGCGCAGATTTAGCAACGGTTCGACATGTCCACGAAGGTTGTGCATATATCTCTTACAAATAAAAAACAATAAATTATGTTTTACATATTTATTATAAAACAGTGAATAAAAGTTGCACTTAATTTCAGTAGGTATATAAAATTTTTTTTAAGATAGTATTTTTTTTTTACAACATACAAGTTTTTTTTTTCGTTTTATGTACTGAAAAGTTTGCATAGTTCTGAGCATCTTACAAAGTACAATACATATGATCAACAATCATTTCCGTTATGTGCAATATACTGCAACAATTACATTCTGGACAGTCCTAGGGTTAAATGAATTTATAATTGACATAATCATTTTGCCATTCTGAAACCTGCTCAGATTGATTTGGATATGTAGAGAAAATGTACCGAACAGTAGTCACGTAAGGATCGCATTCTTCTTCTTTCTTTTTTTCAATGAATCTTAAATGATACCTACGCCCCCCATCGCCATAGGTAAGAATTCCTTTTTTTCGTCGCGGTAATTTGAGCCTAATCCATATAATTTTTTTACTCTTTCGATATTATCCGAACAACAGGTAATCTTTAGTTTAGCAGTCTTTACGCACATTACTCTGTCTCATTGAAATTGACAACAAAAACTAACAATAATGATAACACATCATACGAGTACACGAAGGTTAACAAGCGAAGTCTCGACACGGGCAAAACGGAAAGGGAAAAGGGCAAGAAATGGGACGTATCACTTTGACACCGGTTCGCGAGGAACGAGGGAAAGGGAAGTGGGTCGAAATTTGACGATCGAACGAGCCGAGTATGAGAGAAGGATCTTGCGATCGTAGCACATTTGTTACGCATCGATAACGGATCTCGAGGATGGTCGCACTTAACGATAACGAAAGGGTTCGAACGCTTCTAAACTATTGTATCTCGACTCTCTAATTAACCTTCCTGCCCGTGTAGCACACCTTGCTACGCGTTCTAAGGCATGAACTTCCTAGTGAGCTGGATGAAGGAGAGCATAGACCAGTGTGCCAGGTACTTATGTGTTAACATTTTCACTTGACGTAGCTAGATACATTAGAGTACTTTAGAAAGTATATTACTATTGTTATTTTTAAAAAACTGTTTCCTTCCCTGCTCTCGATTTTACATTCTATCAAGGTCCACGCGCCTGTCCTCCCCGCTCGGACCCGTTTTAACTATAAAATCGCTTGCAAAAACTCCTCTGCGTTGGAAAGCAAAAAAATAAGTTTAACTTCTTTTTTTTTACGAGTGGCTATGTCGTTCTTGCGTATACTAAATAATAAGTTAACCCATCACACGAATAACTAACCGACTGTCAAATCCGCGCGCACTTTTCGCCGATGAAAGTTGTCAATGTGAGCCGTGTGTGGTACACGCCGTTAACGCCGAGAGACGAGAAACACAAGAGAAGAGAGTAAAACTGGATGAAATGACTTTATTTCATTCGTTAAGTGCGTATCAAAATATAATGTATTTAATTTCCTCTTTTTTTTACGCGCCTTCGTCGTGTAACCCCTCGCAGAGACATATTCTAGAAACTCAGTATACATACACGCATAAATGTCTACATATGTACATTGTATGCGCGCGCGCGTGTGTATGTGTATGAACATTCACATAAATGTTGCGAAATTTTATATCGACTACTTCAATGAATAACATATATACATTTATATTTATATAATTAGTATATCTCCCCGGTGTGTTATTCGTGGATGGCTTAATCAGGATTCTGATATTACACAACACATGCATGCTGTCACCTGTATTAAACGCAGATTATACGTATGTATATATACTTATACATGTACACGTGTATGCATATACATACTTCCAATGCGTCGCGCTGAATATATATGCATACATGCCTTTTGAACTACTATCCGCGTTTATATACAAACAAAACCTGCACGCACTCACACGCACACCTGTTTCTTGCCGAGTTAGGGAGCCAACTGTATGCACATCTGATACCGCACTGACTTAAAACTGATATCGTCACTTCGTTAGATTTTTTTTTTATATTTGTATCACTTGTTTTTTTCCTTTCACCGTTTTCACGTTACGCTGCGATTTTATAGTATAGAGCTCATTCTGCTATTATACACTTGCAAACATGTCATTGTATGCTGTGTGTTGATTGTACACATACATATTGTAATCTGATGTAATACAAATTGAATCAAAACTCTTGCAACCCTATGGTTAATTATCGCGCTACTCATACAACGGATGAACTGAATGAGTTCGAATGATCTCTTTGCGAATATCAACAGAAAAATGTCTTCAAAACAAGATTCCACTCTGTCTCTCGTGCAACCTTAACTAACACATAATTTAAGTCTTCACTCTTTTAATACACCGTGCTCGCCTCACAATAAGAAAATAAACGACCATAGAGGTTCAAGACTTTTGAAGTTCTCATATACAATAATAATTTGAATATTTCTAGTGTACATGTAATAATACAAAACGATACAAAATTCTAACAAGTGATTCATTCATGTTGCTATAAAATTGAATTATTTCATAGTGATAAAGATCTAATGAAAACATTATAGACGGGTACCAATGTACATACCTAGGCATACGTACCCCCCCCCCCTTCCCGCCCTCCCCCCTATTTATTTAATTTGCATCTGTATAATTTTGCTTTTTTCCCAACAATCAAATTTTAATACTTTTTTCCATCATCTCGAATATTTTATCCCTGTATACAAAACTAAATGTTGTTTAGCACATTTTAGTCACTAAATTTAGAATACGCAATTTCATTAGTCTTTTTCCCTGTAGAACACAATGTTCATTCCTAAATGTTGTTTTTTTCTCAGTTATCACAAATTATTGTTCCTCATATTTGTTATTGTTTTCAAACATTAACGGAGCTCGGATGTGTGTTCCAATACTTTGCTTTATCAATGGAATCATTAATAATTCTCTTTAATTACACAATCACGTTGCCCGTACGTCGTTGGGTAGTCACACTAGGAGCAGGCTGTTTTTTTTATTATCATTTTTTGTCGGTAACTTTTGCCGGTATATGTCGTTACGTCGAAGTAATAAATCACTTTTCTATCCACGAGGTTAAAAAAAAATATATATATATATATACCAATTGTGTTTGTGAATATTACACCGTAAGGTAATGAGTGGGACTATGGATTTGGAGGAGGTGTTGTCGGTGTCGTGTGTGAAGAGGGTGATGCACTGGCAACCATTGTCGGACTGGCCGGCTGTTGCAATGGCAGGAACGCTGATCCCAAGCTTGGTTTTAACTGGAATGCTACGCACGGCTTCGGGCAATAGTCTAGTTTGCTCAAGTCTATCATGGGTCGCCTATACATACAAATTTCATCGCGTAAGACTCTTATACGCAAAGGTGTGTACGGAAGAAATAATCAATTTTCGTTACGCAAACAAATTTTATTGTCCGAATCGATTTTCTAGATTTTGGAGGAAACGTTCATCGCCCGACGTACTCATCGATTCAGAGATTCGCGCGTCAAAGTAAAACAGCATGTGTGTACGTTTTGAAGAAACAATTTCATCATTAACTGCGTTCTGCGTAACAAGATTATCAAGAGAATGGAATGGGATGTAAAGTACCTGGCATCTTCGACAAATTTCAGGTTGACTTTCTCACAGCCGTCTGGTGGTTCTCTCGCGAGGAACCTGTTAATGTGTGGAGACGTTCCAAGGCGACCTTCTCTATCCTGTTCAGGAGTTGAGCCCCGGCTTCCACCTTTAAATTAACAAACCTACTTAGTCTCATCGTATGTCAGTTCACGTACGCGTCTGATTATCTAAGAATATTCAAACAGATGAAATTAAAGAAATTAACCATGCAGATTTAGAATATACACATATGCACGTAAATATAATTTCCTGTGGACCGAATTCCACTGCACGTTTAATTTGCAATTTTGATAAGTAAGCTTTCGTAAATGAACATAAACGTATATTTAATACATATTGAATAATTGACGTATACTTCCGACGATATAGAAGACAATCATTAGGAAACATGCGGCGTTTAGATTGTCAAACGTAACGTTGACTCTTGCAATAACTTAAACAGAAATGAAATGTTTTTCGTGACAGAGTTATCCGATAATGCCAATCTTGTTTCACTTCAGAGTTTCGAAAAGCATGCCTACGCTTTCATGACTACGTTTACATAAAGTAAGTGTATAACACAGAAGCGTTATTCATCTGAATTATCCAACGTAACAGAAGGAGAAAAGAAGTGCGCACACGGGTGTAACATATACAAAAAAAAAACGATCAAAAGAAAATTCGTAATATAATAATTTCCGCGTATATACTCCAACCTTGTAAGAGATCGCTAGGCGGACGGGAGGCATCCATAAGACCAGGAATCAGCGGAGATTCAGAATTCCTAGATGGAGGGCCTGTCTCAACAGGCACGCACCACAGTTAGTGTGTTATTTATAGTTGCGCAACACCAAGAGATAATCAGTTATTACAAGCATACATATCCGTAAAACTGCAAAAACGAGTAATGCGTCTCCCTTCCTTATACCGAATATTTATATAGAATCGCACACATGTGGTGCGTTAACTAACCAACTAATGTTCACATTAATATTCCAATTAGCAGACACATCCACTCAAAGGATTTGATACGGCTGCAAACACTTTGTAGGTATATAACAGTGAGAAGAGTGATGATAAGAACGGTTACAAGGGCCATGCTGTTCTCACCTGACGAATAAGAACTGGAGGGAAGGTCGGTAGCTGGTGTTTGCGTATTGACACTACGAGTAGCCCTCAGCAGGTCTGCCAGTGGTGCGCGATGTCCTTCTGGCGTTATCTGTTCACGGTATCTTGCGTACTGGAACAGCCAAAGAGGTATTGTACTTTCTGTTTTATATACTGAAGAGTGTTCAGTCCGGATAAAATAAAATAATGCAAAGATTATTAGTATATAGACAATTGAAAGAACAAATTGCAACGGGGTTTTCCGAGAAACTCACCTTATCTTCTACCGAGTGATCTGGATCACTTGTGTTAGCTGCTGATTTGAGTACCAGTCCTTCGATCTCTTGATTGAGTCCCTCGATGGATGAACGCATTGGAGGCCTCATTGGTTTTACCGGTATGTTCATGGGGCTCGCTTTTGTACTCAAGTTAAATTGATTGTCTGAAAAACAATGAAGTTGTTGAGAGATTACGCTGTATCGAAATGTTAATCGTCGGGTTTTATGTGTAAATCAAAGTATATGACATAGGAAGCAGCCTAATAAGTGTAGTTGAATGTAGAAAGTAGTAATTGAATTTCTGTATACACCCATTGAATAATATTACTTTTATGACAAATGCAATTTTTGACTGGTATTTGGTTGAAGTTGTTTAAATGATCTGTATATTTCTTCTAAATATGTTAAGAACACTTACGTATGGAGGTTTGTGATGCGATACTGGGTAAAATGACTGTGTGATCTCCAGGTAAAGCAGGCGGTGGTCCACCAGGCATTATAAGTCCGAAAGCAGCTGTCCTTTCTCTACTACTTGTGCCTTCTTTATTTGTACGTTGTAATCTGCATTTCATGGAACTATGTTAATAATTTTGCAAAACTAGTCTTACCAAATATGCCAAACAAAGGTGAAACCAGCATACCGATGCCTGAAGTACTTTTCCAATTTTTCATCAGTGGTGGTTTGTTCAGTTGGGTGACGAGAATGCATTTTTCTTGGTTCATTAGACCATTCTTCAGTCTATAACACATATATATTATTGAGGCAATACTAGATTTATAAGTAATATGGATGTAAACTAAAATGTTTTGCACGAATGATACTGCTTCTTTCGGCAATGCATACACACCTGTGTGGATTTATCGACCAAGAGTAGACTGGAATGGATATAGTAAGTGTCACGAGGCCACTGTCCTTTTAAGTAAATCGTATCTAATGACGCTGTTCTTCTGATATTCTGGCTTCCACTTAAGCTTTCACTGCAGCGACCACTTAATGTTTTTGATTTGGCTGTGGAAAGAATAATAAAAAAAAATCACAACACATATTGATTATCCGCCAATAGTAATATGATACGGTAAATTTAATGACACACGCTGGTAAGGAAATATATAAACTCTATAACCGGATGCGAGCATGACCAGTACCGAGCTACAATACACATGTTCGGTTGCTGGCTGTGCCAAATAAAGCGTAGGTCACCAAAAAGGCAGGGGCAAAAGAATCAAATGGGCATACGCATTACAAACTGAACACAAAATGCAACCGAACTAAAAATCCATATTCGGTTACTGCAGACACTGTTTCCCATCTAAAAACTAGTGCTCCAACCCGATCAGTACCGAAACACACGGATCAAACGGATCTGACACAAAATTCTGTTAGCACGAAACAACTGACTGACAAAACAAACACTGCACTCAAACAATGACCCACACTTTACGTCTTTCCCCGAAAAAAATCGCAATTGAACGAACCCATAATTTGGTCCCACAAAGCTTTCCTCATCCGTTCCCTCGATTTTCGCATGAACCCGAAGGTGCCCGTAACTTGAAAATTCCCGATTGCCCCCTAACGATCACCGGCACGGCGACCGCGCCGAAATTCCGACGAACCCCCTGGCGCACGCGAGCGACCGCGCTGCGATCCTCAGGAACCCCTGGCGCACACGAGCGAGCGTCGAAATCCCTCGGAACCGTCCGGTGCCCACAAACAATCGCGCCGCAATTTTCGCGAACCCCTGACAAACGCGAAAAGCTCGCGAAGCCCCCGAGCAGCTAGGATCCACCTGACGATCGCAGAAATAAAATCGGGCGCAAGGCAGCATCGGCGGCGCGTGACAAGTGCAACAAAGACAATAAGCGGGCAGGAGGATCGGTAAAGGTTGGCGCGCGCTGCTGTAGGCTGTTGTACGCCGCTGTACGTACCTTTGTAGGAAAGGGACCCCGGACTTCGCTGTCCGGAGGAGGCCGACGTCTCCGGCGAGATGCGGGCTCGCCATGCGCCAGCGTTGGTCGGCGAGACGGTGGGGCTGTTGCTGTTACTCTTCCTGAGGCTGCTGCCCTGACGGCCCTGTCTGAGGAGCGAGCTCACGGGCAGGGTCGCGCGCATCGGGCCCTGCTTCGACGTCGAGCATGGCGAGGACTTTCGCATCCGCTGCGAACCCGACATTTTGTCATGTAGACAAATGCCACGGGGGTTCGCTCGGCGCTCTTCCCGTCGCCGGTATGCGCCCTGCTCGGCTCGTCGGTGTGTGCGTGCCTCGCGAGCAGACTGTTGGGCGCCGCGGGCGTCGATCAGGGCACGAGGCCTCGAGCACCCGCGACTTCGTGTCGCGCGCACGCGGCAGCGACGACGATCGACAAGGACAAGGACGAGGACGAGCACGACGACGACGACGACGACGGAGCTCGATGACGGCGACGGCGACGACGGGCGCCTGCGGCGAGTGGGCAGTCTACGCGTCCGCGGGACGCAGGTGAGACTTCACCGGCGCGGCGAGTGCTTTTTCACGAACAACGAGCGTGCGCTTGTGGTTGTGGTGGCGGTGGCGGTGGCGGCGACGGCGGCGGCGGCGGCGGCGGCGGCAGCGGCAGCGGCGACGCGACGACAATGCCCTACGCGTCTTGTCATTTGCAATGTTCTGCTGCTGGCTCGGCACGCGCGTCACGTGACCACCTGTCCCGACCGGCCATTGGTGCGTTGTGAGCCCGTCGAGCGTCGTACTACGCTCGACCGTGGGGGCCGCGTTCCATTCACTACCACCGTAGCGCCGTAGCTAGCGTCCTATCGTCCTCTCTTTCCCACCGCAGCTGCGCTTGCCTCGCGCCCGCTCGCACCTTACGCACCCCCTACGAGTCCGCTGCGCCTTTCTTTAATCACGGCTGCTTTCGCACGCGCACGCAGTGACGCTCAAATTATCGCCCGCACTGCACTGTGCTCTGCCCTCGGCTCTGCGACGGGCTCGTCGACGAACGGCTCGATGCTCTCAGGTTAGACGGGACATTCTCGCCACGGGCCCCACGGAACGGCTTCGGCGTGCAACTCGCGGCGATCCACGTTTCGGAAGAAATGTATGAATAGGAGCCGCGCGTGCGTATAAATGTGTGACACGGCGTGCGCGCACACACACTGGCGGACGCGAGGCGAGTTATTCAATCTGACATTCGTCCGGCACGGCGTACGCCGCTTAGTGGCCCTTCGATACTCTCGCTGGTGCGATCATTGTATCGAGCGGTCGAGGTCGAGCTTAATGGGCCCGCGGCCGATGGCGCGCTACGGGAGAATACGAAATTATGGCGGGAGCGCGTCGATACTCTTCCCATCCTGGCACTTTGCGATTTCGCCCGTGTCGAGTCGCAAGAGAACAGACGGCTGAGAGACGAGGAACTTTATTCTTCTTTCACTGCGTCAAGCTTGTATGTTTATTTACAATATAGTCATTTATAGTACAGCGGGTGACTTCTACCAGATTAGCCTAACGAAAGATATAATTACAGACAACGGATGACTAAGTTAAATAATATCAAGAAATACAGTTGGCATGTCAGTCGAATACAATCAGTTATTTACGCAGGATGCGCTGGGAGTACGTAAAGCTTAACACGTTGAACGAGGGGCTGATATTCTTTGACTCTCCGTTTACGCGGCATCTAATCTTTCGTTTCAAATGTTTCTATAAAATCTATTTGAAAAATGTAACCACAGTTTCTAATATTATATGACTTGCAGTGTCGACTCTTAAAGTTGACACTACCGCCCAAACGGAAAGTTTAGTTTTGCTCCTCAGAGATCGACGCAGCATTCAACGTGTTAACGATGCCTAGTCGAAGTCATTACCTTAACGTAACGTTCCAGGAGTTAGTTGGCTCACTATTGATAAAGTCATATCGGAATATGTTACTGCTTTTTGAAACGCGTTTACATTTAACGTAATCAGTTCCATAGTAATTTGTCATAGGTACGTTGCATGTATTTTTTTTTTAATAAAGGCACTGCCATACTCCTTTACTAAGGACTAACGTAGAAATGCATTTATAGTGACTGGTTATATGAATATACACGCGTGTATACAGTGCATTCAATGTTTCGCGTTAAATGTAGTCTATGATAGATCACTCTGCAAAGCAGTCTGCAAGGAATGTCGTGTAACCGTAATTTGATCGTGAGAATAAACCAGAACTGTAAACAATGAGCGAACTTGCATTCACTTTTGCGTTTAGGACCCTTCACTGGGGGAAAAAAAAGGGAAGAAGGAAGTTATCGCACGTAACGTCCTACTCTGGCTTAATCGTAAATATATTAAAACATAGAACGCGTATGCGCAAGCTACCGGTAAAATGAATAATAGTTAAGCATAAATAGTTTCAGCCAGGCGTTGATTAAAAAAATTCTAGCTGATTCCGGTGCGCAGATGCACGATTCGGGAAATCAATGTAGCGAGGAATAACATACGAACTCATAAATAATGTAACAAAACGCATAATGCTACGTTGAGTCTCTCATAAGCGAAAAGATACAGTGCATCTCACTTTACATAATAACGATATATAGACCCCAATTAAAAAATAGACATTAGTACTATAATATTCCGTCTAAATATCAAAACGCGGTTGTGAATTTTAAGACGCCATAACGTAATGTACAATTTAGAAGTCATATCGGAACGAATTATACAGAAAGTTATTTCTATTAAGATTTAGGATAATACTGAAAAAATATATATACACTCCTTAAAGTATATCTCTTATCGACCTAGTTATGTTACAGTAATTAACTTTTATGTTTAGTATGTCAACGTGTTTCGCTAACAAAGTAAGTAATTCAAGTACTCTAGTTGTTAGTGGACATTATTGAAAAACGTAAATACTTTACATTCAAAGAAAGCTTAGCGCAACGCGACGTATATATAGCTTAATAGCATAAGTTATCAGAAGCGTTTCGGGATAAAATTTTGAATTAGGTTTTGAGACAAAATTACTCGAACGTAGATAAAAATTCAACACATTGACAGCCGCTTTAATTACCGACGATTTTAAATTACTCAGTTCAATCATCAAGGCAAATGTAGAAAATAAGCTGAAATACTTTCTAGTATTCTTTATACGCAAAATATACTTCCTTAATTTTACGATGCACTCAAACACAACATAAGCGTTGGTGTTCTATCTTTTGAATTGCTTTGTGTCTGCAATCAAGTTGAAGCAGTTTTATACGAAAATAACCGTTTGCTACTAATTCCATGTTATAGCAAGGTAGCACGATAGCTAATTATTATACACATTTCGTATCCTCCTATCACCATTTACTGTACAGTTTTTCTCTGTCATTGCGTAAAGAATCATGCTTCTACGATGAAAATCAGATTAATAAAAAATATAGGCTTCCAACATTTCCGTGTATATGAAAAATCTCTGAACATCTGCAATTTGATATTTTCAGAAAATAAATTAACTTCTGTCTTATTCTGTTTTACAATGAAATCTTTACAGCAATCATCATAATGACAGTAATAAATTGCACGTATGAGCATGTCTATCAATCTGTATCAACACGACAGCGTGAACAGACGTATTATTGGTATATTACGTTACGAATTAAAAGATAATATGATTAGGTGGGCAGTGTGACACTTATTTCTTATTCATACAGTCAAGATCATATCACTCAACTTTTGACATGGATAGTAACTTACGAAAGAAAATACTGCAACTAAAGATATGAGTTAGGCCGAAATAAACCATGAATGCATTAATATAAGTACGGATTGTGTAATGCTTCGTATTTAAAAAAAGAAAAAAATGCGTTAGGTCACGATCACGAATGATCTCGGTGGGAAGTCAAACTTTTTGTCACCAAAGTGCCGCGCAAAACCGTCACAATGAGAAATGAAGTCAGAATAACTGATACTTCGTCTAAACGGTGCAGAGAATAACAAAAAAGTAAATAAATAAGTTTCAATTAAATACACATTTGGTACACATTAGCAGTCACATTATTCAATTATCCTTTCTGCCGCGGAACAAAGTAAATTCTCTACCAGTACCTGTATTTCTTTATACAGTCGTTGCCCAGATCTACGACAACTAAGTGATTGTCAGGCAGTACCGCTATACCGGAAGGTCGTCGTAATTTTGCACTGTGTGAATCGATCTCCGTTAAAACGTTACCACCTCCTAACTTTAACACTTGGATAATGCTGCGCCCTTTGTCAGTACGGGTTCCCAGTATCCTACCCTCGGCGTCCACAGCTATTCCGCCATACGTACCCTTACCTGTAGACGTGTCACATCGCAATACCAAAAATCAAGATAGAAACATGTTATATAAACGTATTTTTTTTTTAATTCAAGAGATAAAGGTAGCATTTTTTCATTAGAATGTCGTGTTTGATTTACAAGTAAACTGAAAGAGCTGGATGGTATGCGTCATTCAAAACGTGGTGTCAATTTTAATCCTCGGCGGATAAAAACGTAAAAACGATAACGATATAGTAATCTTAGCTGATGCGTTTAAAGGTAGTGAAAAGTAGAAAAGTGTATGCGATAATTGTATTTGATCATTCGTCTGCAAGGGATCAAGCTTACCTTTTCCTTCGGCAAATATCTCTTCCGAAAAATCGCCTTTGGCCGAGAATACTTGAATACGACTGTCGGCAACCAAAATTTCACCAGCGGGTCCAACAGTCACGGAACTAATCAGCTTAAACGTTCCCCTTTTTCCAACCTGTTATATAAATTAATTTTTCATATTACATTACAGTTTCTTCTGCGAACTCGTAACATTTTTATTCTACAAACATACCTGAAAGAGTATTTTTCCATCTGAATCAAAAACATAAACACAACTCTGGCCATTATCAGCGACCAATATGTGTCCGTAACTTTTATCTACCGCGACATCGATCGGTTCCTAGATAACAGAGTGCCTAATTTAATAAATAAGGAAGAATTTTCTGAAACTACTTAGGCGCACGTAGTATGTACAGTTCAGAATACCAACTTGAAACGCGTTATGGGAAAAGGACCGAATCGTATCGCCGAATGAGCTCATTTCCGTAACAGTTCGTGTTCTCCAATTGACGACCACGAGACCTTGTTGAGAAATAGCAATTCCTGTACAGCTACGTCCTTCTAAACCTTCGTTAGTTATATGTCTTTGAAACTCCAAATCACAATTGAGTACCTAGCGACAATGTTAATGGCAGAACATGAAAATAATAAAACTATCACCAGGAAGATATTGTATAATTAAGGAATACAAGGTCCTTCTCGAGCACTATTCACGTCAATCACAAAATTCTATAGTCAAGGATTTTCAACTAAAAACGAGCTTCATATCCCTTAATTATTTATGTAAATTATAATGAGGGTTGCATTGAAACATACCTTAATGCGACAATTTCCAGTGTCCAAAATATAGATCATTCCAGCATCGTCAACAGTAACAGACACAGGTTGATGGAACTCATCCTTGCCGTTGCCGCGCTTTCCGTATATCTTAATGGG
Organism: Cryptocheilus praepositus; assembly: GCA_033815515.1. NCBI lineage: Eukaryota > Metazoa > Arthropoda > Insecta > Hymenoptera > Pompilidae > Cryptocheilus > Cryptocheilus praepositus. The sequence continues at coordinate 4,296,956 of JAWWQZ010000256.1, read as the reverse complement.
TTCATTGTGCTCCGTCGCATCAAAAAATAGGGGGTAATCTTTGATAGGTCGTTCGAATACGGACAACTTGAGGACGTATCGACTGGCGGACGGAAGTCGGAACAGTACTTCGTACGTGCCGTTATCCAGGTCCTTGATTTCAGTAGCGATCGAGGAACTGGGATTGCTCGAATGCATATTGTCTGCCAAAGTTAGCTCTGCCCCTATGGGATCTCCGCCGGCGTTCCGCGGATGACCGTGATAGTCAATAGTTTCGACGACGACGGTCGCCTGAAGTTTCACTATCGCCGGATCTCTGAGTCGCGCTCGACACAATCCTGGCATGGTTGTACTAGAACGCACACGACCAAGTGTGCCGAGCGCCGCTTCTAACTGGCAGAGCGCGTCGTTGTGATTAAATTCGAACGTGATGAACGCATTCTCCTTCGGCTCGCTGAGTGCAGCAGCCGCGTCCAGCTGGTCCGAGAGAGTGCCGATACGCTGTGTGATATTGCGAACTTCAACCTGGGGGAGTGAAGTATCGCTAGAGGAGGCGAGCCGAATGCAATCGTGCGGAATTGCAAATCAACCGAATCTGTACCTGATATTGCAGACCCTCGCACTCTCTCTCGACTTTGCTTTTTTCTGCCTCGATAAGAGCGTGTTGTTCCTCGAGTACGTGCTTCTTATCGCGAGCGGCAGCGGTGACGGCGGCCTGGAGCTCGGCACGCCGCTTTTCGACTTTCGCGATGATCTCTGCGAACTCTGTATCTACGGCGTTCAAACACCTGTCCATGGCGGTCTCTAAGCGCTGAAGTTCCGTGCTCACGGAATCTTGTGCCTGTGTCAACTAAAATGCATCTGAAGATTAACTCGATAATTGTTGATTTTACGCGTCCGCAGTGTCAACGAAATGGTGGCGCTAAGAAGATGAGAACGAGCTCTCCTACCTTCGATATACATTCATTGGCTTTGTACAGCAATATCTCGGACATTCTCTTTATCGCGATGCTAAAGGGTATAATCGTATGTTCAGTGCAGCCTGGTGATGTCCCCGCGTGTGTCCCCCCTGTACATACTGTGCAAAAGACTGTATCGCATGTTTCGCAAAACAGTAACTCCTGATTTATATGTTCTGAACACTTTGGAATAACCTGGAATATTGAAGTTTGTTGAAAATTTTAATCATTCATGTTATAGGTCGGGTTGCAGAAATGCAGTGTTGGGCACCAATAAATAAAAGTAATTGAGAACATCCTGCATATCCTGATGTAGCAAACTGCAATAGTGACGAAATGTCGGAATTATAAGAAGCAGAGTTTAAAACAAATTAGTCGATAAAAGATTACGATTATTTTAAACGACCGATGCAATCAATCGTCACTTGGTAATCGTCAAAGATTAAAAAGAGTAATAGCCAATTGTCGAATGTTAGTTTTCAATCAGGGTGCAAATAAGTTTCTATTGAATGCATTATTCTTATGGGACAGTTAATAATCTATATGCATTGTATTTCAGATACTGCATTTGGTGGCACAACCAAAGATATCAAAAGATCTACCTAAAGCATGAAAAAGGCAGTACTACTTTCTGGTATGAGGATGATAACTAACAGTTAAGCAACTAACAATTAAATAACTAATTTATTACAATGTAACAATTAAATAATTAATTGCGATTACTTAGGTTTTTTAATTGCAATGAATGAATGTTAATTCAATCAAATATTGCCCAACACTGCTAAAACAGAAGGATGCTATCCTTTGTATGTACCTCTCTTCTTTGTCTAGACATAAGGTCAAGGAGTTGATTAACAAGAAAACTGGGGGGCAATGCAGGAACTCCCCCACGGGGAATTGTTATTAATTCCCTGCATATTGGACATCGAAATGCCCCAGTCTCTCGTGTTTGCGATGCAGCGATCCTGGTCAGACAGTGTAAACATACCTGCATATACAAGAACGTAAGATGATTTATTTGCAGAACAGCTTTTTGCTAATGAAAAGTGTCAATAAATGTACGTACAGTGTGTGAACAGGGTAGTAACTTTGGCGTATGTTCGCCACCATCGTAAACGCAAAGACAAGTCCCGCATGTCAAGAAGCTCTCGTTAAAGTCTTCATAGTTTATGCTGACTGTCTCCACGAGCATGGAGCTCATACTGACCATCCTCTCCCCTAGCCGCGTCCTATGGAATAAGAATGACAATTAGCCCTGCTTAAAAAGATGAAATGACAGTCACAGTCACACCACGGCATATTCTTTAAAAAACCTTTGCATAATTTAGTTATCAAAGCCTCAGCACTCTGCCTCAACTTTATCAACATTCGAGTGTCACTGAACTTAAAAATACACCAGCACGTGCCGCCTCCTCATAAATCCCATCGCGAATGTTTACAACAGTGCGGGACTGTTTAGAAAACTTACTGTATAGCTAATCGCAGTGCCTCCATTACGGAGTCTTAGTTTTCTCGCCGATTCCGAAGCTGTATACATCCGTTCCACGATGCACGTTTCGCGTCGCGGCACATACTGCGCCGACTACAGCTTCTTTTGTCCATACCACCTCGGACCCGCACTTGCCAACGCGCGAACGCGAACTCCCGCGAGCCCGTCTTACCTACGACAAAGACTGCCCCGCGACCGTATCATCCAGCCGTATCCAAACAAAGTCCCATTCAATCACCCTCTGACATCCACCGTCGCATTTTCCGCCTGACTCGCGTCTTGTCAGTCTCAAAAAGGTAGGACTCCAGACGCGTGCGAACCGACGTATCGATACTCAATCGCGCACACGCCGAGCACTCTCATCTTCGGCGACATTCGGTAAACAGCGAGCATATGCGTCCGGGCCCTCTTTGTCTCCGTTTCTTTTCCGCGCGACTCCTGCAGCGTCGAACGGGGAACTCGTCACGAACACGCGGCGCGAGGAACATAATTCCGTGCGTGCGCGAGTTGGCACTCGCGTGTCACGCGAGTTCGTCGTCAGGGTCCGTTCGTAAATGCACATGGCAGGCGCGGTGCAACGGGTCGCCGTCGACACCGACGTTGCTCAGGTCATTTTTCGGTTTCTCCCGAGCCAGCCGTTATCGACCGTTATTGGCACCCGTGATCGCCCACTCGCGAGCTTTTGTCCAATCGCTCTTGGGCGCTTGAGGAACCGCGACGGTGAGAGGAGGATGGCAAATGAATGTTGTTGGCTGCGTTACGAACGGAAGGCGCATTGCTCCTCTGTTCTCAGGAGTTTGTGCAGCGAGAGGCAAATGTTCAACGTCAGCTGCTCACTAGTGACACACGCTTATGGTTGCCCGCGGATCTGGGGTCTATGCTCGTAGCCGGCGTCGAACGGCAGGGGCGTCGTTTTAGGGTAGAAATTTGTTTGTTTACTAGGAGGATTTTGTCGTATAGGTACCTGCGTAAATGCATTTAGGCGGTTGCGTGCACGATCACGAATTTCGTGTTATAATTTTACCAGAGTTGGTATTAATGTTCTATTATTTGAATAGGTACATGGGTGGAATTATGAGGTTATTTTTTTTTTGCCTCATGTTGCGCGCAACGAGAATGTGAGATAGTCAGAATTGTTTTGACCATTTGCAACGTCAACGAGGTATGCAGTTTTTCTTCAATAAAGCTTATTTGCAATGATAATTTGAGGATCAGTGCTAATTTTCGCGCGTGAGCACGTTTGCTTCTGAACGTAATTCGCAAAAAAATGGTGACTGCGAAGAAGAAACCGTCGGAACGACAAAGCAAGTAATACGAATCGTCTTCGTAGAAGTTGCATTAGTAAACCGCGCATACAACATATTTGTATTTATGGTCACTATGTGCATGGACCTGAATACGATAGCATGTATCAAAATCGTCACGCGAAATCATTTATTTATAAACTGTTTTATTTAGCCGATAACAGGCAGGCACATTTTATTGGATTTCATTTGCATGGAAATAGACTAGTTTATGTACGATTTAGCATTATGCGGAAATACATTTGGTTGCGCGCGAATTGTTTCGTGTTTTATTTCCCATATTTATTTCAGGCAATGTTTCGTGTCATTCTGTGATATATACAGTAAAAGAAATTTTTGTTTAGGACCAGATTCGGAAGACATAAATTATGCAACCCGGACATCTGCATGTGTACAATTGCGAGTGTGAGGGAGATTACCGTATGCATATCGAGTCATCAACTACTGCGCATGTCACATGTTAAAAGTTGCACACGCTCTGTTCAACTAGTAAGTTTATATTCTTATCGGATTTGTCGCGTTCGATTCATAAATCTTTATTTTCATGCAGTTATTTACGATTCGAGCAAAAATTTATCAGCGCCGTTTGCATCTGTGTGCACTATTCTGACTAGTAGATTAGTTACAGATTAATGACTGATACAGCGACACACCGAGAGATGAATATTCTACGAACCCGTAGCTGCTCCGTCACGAACGTCGTTTAAAGCATTCGTTATGAGAAAAAGACCGGTATCAGTTGCGACTCAATAAGAATTACGTAAACGTCGAACTTTTTATCGACAAAATGTTCAGCAACAATTTTCTGTGAGACCGCTGCAGGTGCCTGTTAAGTATCTCACCGTTAAGACCCCGCTCACTTGTCAGCATACGCTCAATTACGACAGTGGGTAATCTGTTATTTTTGCAGGGTAAATTTCGTAGGAGCGCACTCCGTGGATGTGATTATCATGGGCTTTACTTACATGAAGGGACAGCAGCTCATGAAGCTTACGTTGAATGTCCAACTATTGCTCCGCTCTTTCGGCCGTATCGGCGTGACGTTACTTCTGCCTCTGCTATTATTTTTAGAGCGCCAACGATGTATTATCGTGAAGCTCGGATTCTCCGCTGGCAATTAGACGTATCCCGATCGCCGAACGTTGTGGATTTCGTCTGCCGCTTCTCTTCGCGCCGTCAAGTCGAATCCTGCATCGGTTTTGTTACTGTTCGACAGCCGCTCCCGCCATATCGACGGTCAAACTCATTCACGAACTTTCTACCTCCGAGGGCCGAAGTGTGGCGAGCGCGAAACGGCGAACGTAAACAAATCGTAGAGCACACTTCGCGTCGTCCGTAGATGCGAGCCGCGTAAACACGAATAGTGCGCGATATCGCGCTGCTCGCGATTAATCGTTTTGCAACAAATGTTCAGCGCGTGTCGCGGAACGAAACCGTATTAACGTCGTATCGTGCGAGAAGCGGGTATCGAGTGAATACGCGTATGTGCGTACACGCGACACTGTATGGACGATGGTGCATTAACCCTCGTCGATACTGTACACTCGCGCGACCGATAAATGCCACTGCGAACTCATCGGTCACTGTACACTTTGTATTTCGTCAGATGCTCCTTATGCAAGGGTGTCTTCGGGTAAGTTCGCTTCGAACCCGGCCTTCTCAATCCCTGAGCAGTTTAGTTATTGTTAATGTTGTCACGACCTGCCTGTCAAACGCTTTCGGATGCCAGCCTTTGAGTCGGGATCGTGCGTTCCTATATGGCCTGCAGTCGCATATGATCCTTTGTTAAACGTTGCAAGCACCGAAGAGTGCCGACTACGACAGTTTTCGACAGGATTCTGATAGAATTCTGATAGTATATAAATTGCCACTGTCAACTCATGGGTCACTGTACACTTTGTATTTTGAAAAATGCTCTATTTGAAAGGGTGGGATCGCTTGACATCTCTTTGCAATCGATATTGTCAATTCGCAAGCCTATTGTCTTGCGATAGTTTAGGTAATGCCAATACCGTCACAACTTGCCTGTCAAACAGGTCCCGGGATATGAGCTTTTGAAACGGTAGTGTGCGTTTCTATACGGGCTGCAGTCGCATATGATCCTTTGTTAAACGTTCAAGCGCCGAAGAGTGCTGAGTAGCACAGTTTTCGAGAGAGTTCTGACAGTAAATAAGTGTCACTGCGAACGCGTGGGTCACTGTACACTTAGTATTTCGACGGATGCTCCATTCGCAAGAGTGTTTTCGTACGAGTTCCCTTTGCAATCGATGTTGTTCATTCACAAGCTCATTGCCTCGCGGAAGTTCAGTTAATGTTAGTGTTGTCACGACCTGCCTATCAAACGTCTCGGGATGCCAGCCTGCGGAACGTAACCCTGCGCTCCTATATGGTCCTCAATCGCATATGATCCTTTGTTAAACGATGCAGCCGCCGACGAGTGTGCTGATTAGCAGAGTTTTTGACAGAATTTTGACAGTCCAACTGAAAAAGCGCGGCTTCCGTCGCACTTGGACGCGACTCACGTTCCTGACATGGTCTCCTCGAGGGATTGTTCGCGTGCACCGCGTTGACCGTACCTGGCTACGTCCCGCTGTCGCTTGGTATATCTTTCCTTTATCGTTCTATCGAACTGTCACCGATGACGGCGCCGACAAGGCGCGACAAGGACGACGATATTGATTCGAGAGAGTAGCAGGTCCGACGTGCATGTTAGACTTGAGCAGGTGGCACGGCCTATTTGACTGTCATCGTTTGCACTCCGCGACGCACCGTACTCTTTCATGAGACGCGAACGATGCAGTGGCAGTGAGGATTTTGGGCGCGCCTCAATAGTAATGCAGGGATGAAAACACGCACCCTCCCTTGCTTCGTCTCTCCGCTTGCTCACTTTCTCTCGCTCGCTCCTAGCTGTGCACCCCGGCACCCTCAAAACTGTCCTTGCTTCTTGCGAGCATGCGCCAAGCCGATTTGGGTCACACGCCACTTTCTGGGCGCACGTAGCCCGGTTTCTTTAATGTTATCACCTCGGGTAAGTTTCTTGTGGCGATATGTAGCGAGTAGCGCATGAAGGCGGTCAGTACTTTTGATTAGGGGTACGCGGCGACGGATGAAAATCTAAGCCGCTTGGTCCAGTTAGCGCATGTCTGTTTGTTGTGCAGTGACGTAGGTGTGGACGGAAAGCCGCGGCAGGTCACTGTTTCGAGAAGCTCACTGCTGGCCGCTCATTTCTATCGTCTATCCCATCTTCGGATGACCTGGTGTGGTATTTTAAAGGAATTAGATCAGTCGTGGCGCGAAACTTCGCGATTTTGCGATGCTGGGGTGAGCGGGCAGGCAATGCGTTTGCACGTCGAGCGTAAGCGAAGACGGTCATAGTGGAATATAATTTATTTCCCCTGATATGTATCGCTAACTACACTCCAGGTGCGAGCACAATTTTATCGACGCCATCGGAATGTGTCAGAAGCTATTGGCGAATTGAGAGTGTGTAAAAATTAGATAGTTTGGTTGAGATTAGTTTCTTATCGCAATCTTATTCTAACGATGCTATGCCATTTCGATTAAATCGACATGACGCGACGCTCACGCAGAGTCGTCCGATAAAATAGTTTGTTATCAAAAAGTATTGGTCAATGTCATCGGTCCGTGCGATCTATTTGCGCATGACTACTGTAACACAATTCATTTGCATAGCCTGTTTGTCTCTTGAGCAGCATGCAAATCGAGAGGTTGCATTGACTAAACGGTGAGAGCTTAGCAGTATAGCTATTCGAGTATTCGTAAATGACGAAGTGGTCTAACCCCGACTCGCTAATTCGTACAACCACGAGTATTTCAATATTAACTGTATCTGAATTACTTTAAATGATTTAAAAACTTTCTAATTCCATGTTCTTTGAAACTTACGTTCTTAAGCAGCTTTGCAGTTTAAATCCACTTTAACGTCTCGAACTGTTTCAAGTAAGTCAAATTTTCTCGAACTCCGCTGAATATCCGAGTTATTCAAAATATTTCCCGAATAATCACCTACTCGACTCAGCTCAATTCTAATTTTACCCGTTTCGAATTCCGTATACTCGAATACCTGTACGTAACAAACGTTTGCTTATAATAGCAGCGACTGGCCGATTGTTGTACACGTCTTTAAAGAGATTACTTATCATGTCGTTGATCATATGTCGCATTGCCAATACAACGGCCAACAGCCTTTATCGTGTATAACGTAGGTGTTAATCTTATTTTAATGAGATAGCTCAGAATATAACGATTCCGATTGTCAGTCATTAAAGAAAAAATGAGAGCGCGTCGGTTTATTCCGAAGCGATCATGGTTTCCTTTATCCAGTCAATGTAACTGAATACTCTTGTGTGAACATCAGGAACTCCGCGTGCGCAAGGACTGCCCCAGGATCCAATTGCGATTTGTACTCCATTTGCAACGAGTGGACTTCCAGAATCCCCCTGGAAAAGCTTGGGTTAGTGATACGACAATTTGGGAACGAACAGGGACATCAATCGTTGCCGACTACTTACATAGCAGATACCTTGGCCAGCAACGGTGAGAGTACATATATTCGTGCTTCTAATGTTTGCCAGTATTTTGTGGCATTGTGCTAAATCGATCAGCTTTAGGTCTATCTCTTGAAGCTCATGGTGATTAGTCCCGCTTACCTAAGGAAATATATTTCCATGAATAGACTGCAACAGTAAGTCCTGCGATCTATTTACAGGTGCTTAGTCGAGAATCAATTCATTTTGTAGCAGTTGCAGTTGTATATATAAAAATTTCCGTTGTTAAAAATATTTTGTCTTATCAGTGTAATATCCGTATAGATGTAATTTATATTGCATGGTGACGTTTCAGTCATTGTTATATATTGGCAAATTTGGACGTGCTTAACTTTAAGTAGTTACTGTCAGAAGCAAAGTGATGGATTTTGTAGTTTACGTGCTTATGAGAATCATTCTTATTTAAAATCAACTAACATTTGTGGAAAGAAAACAAAATTTATTTGACGGCTGTCTGCAAAAGTTTGTCACGTGACAATAGGTGCCAAATAATAGTTGGCGATTGCATCCTATTTTTATCACTTTTGCAATCGTCAAGCATTCATTAAAATAGATTATGTATATACGCTTTTATCGTACATTTCGTTGCTGTATGCAGCCTACGTCTCATTTGGATAACATTTCGTCCGTTTCATTTTTGACTACTATAATTCCATCTGGGCAAATACCTATCACTACCTTCATAATTTCATAAACACCACGAATTGAACAAATTGCGCGAATCAAAATTTGTTTGATCCAAAATCCATTTTAACAAATTTCCAAAACCAACAATGAAATTCTCACGCCGAAAAACACATTCAATTGGACGCGCATAACAATTATATTGAGCCACAGTCTTCACCAAACAAAATACAAAAGCCGGTCAGTTTCATACCTTTGTATTTCCCCAACCGGTGAACACCGCCGTGAATCCTAGATCGCTGACGTCCTCTTCCGGTAACCCAATGGGCGCAATCGCGTTCGTATACTTAACAGGTCCCTGGATCTTCAAGAGGCCGATATCGTTCGCCTGTATTCCGGCTACATACTCAGGATGGACAACAGTGTATGTGACGCGATACGCGACACCACCTGAATAAAAGTAGCGAACATATTTATTGCAATAGTTAGTACATTTCTCCGATCGTCTGTGATTATAATGATTCTACAATCTCAAATTGATGTGAATACTTCAACTCGACGTTGCAGTTTCTTTCAAAGAATGTCAAAATGCATTTTCACACACGTGCTTCTCAGACTGCAAATTCGAAATATTTCGCCGAGGATTCACATCCGGATCGAACGTTTGAATAAATTTACAAATATGTAGTTGAAGTGAAGAAATGAAGTGCATCCGGTAATCGACACTAAAGTAGTTATTGGAGTTCCGAAAAGTGGTTAATGAAGTCATCGAAGCGTCTTTGATTGATACCTGTCAGGAGACTGTTAGTGCCGAGAACGACAATGATGGAGTCTGCTGAATGTTTGGTGAGGCAGTGGCCGGCAGTTAATATCCATTCTTGGTCAATCAGTGATCCGCCGCATTTGTGGACGCCGCCCACGCGCAAAGACGCCTGATAAGGGTAAGCGTCTTCCTCAGCATCTCTTCCCCCGATGATCCGACTGGTGAAGTACCTGCCGTTGACTTTAAGCAGAAACACCGTGTTAATAACGTTAATAATTGTCGCGCCTATTCATCCTGAAGTTTGAGCAGATACGTGCATAGCTGCGTGTCACTCCAAGTACTACTGTGCAAAGCGAATTTTGTGCCCGTGTTTTGATATAAAGTAGAAGGCGTGAAGTTGATTACCGAGCGTGCAGGCCAATGAGGCAAGAATGAAAAGTCTGGCGCACATTTTACCGGTCTGCCTGTTCTAGAGAGAATACCCACCTTTGTATTTATACGCCGAGATATTATCAGGCCGGTGTTTGCCATCAACGACTACTTTGAAATTAGTTCGCGACGGATTTTGCGCTTAATCGGGTAAGCATTCGTTTGTCAATCGTACGGCGCGTACGTTGTGTATTCCGGGAGCACGCGAGAGCCGTCGTGCGTGTTTACGTAATGATAAGTGTGCGGAATGTCCGATGCATTTGGGGCAACCGTTGTTGTCATCGGCAATCATTGACCGAAATTTGGCAATATGGACGTTGTCATAGATAAAAGTCAATTATGTATTATTACGCCGTTGCCATTTTGAAGGACGCGGATAACGTTGCATTCTGCAAATGCAATGCAGTTTGGTGTGGCAAAAACAAGATATGCCGTATCTCTTCGACGAATCTTTAATTAAACCGTACCCAGAATACTATTGTTTCGCACGCACTATCGTTTGGCGAGTAATGCCGATATTTGCATCCTCGTTCTTTCCCTCTTCATCCTCGTTTCTTCTCTCTTTCCTTGCAGTTGCCAATCTATTTGCAAGTAGCTGGCAATTGGGAAATTTGATATCAAGCCGCCTAATACATCGAACAGATTAAATCGTCACTAAGATTATCAGTAGTCTTACACGTGGAATTCGAAATTGATTCGCCGATCGGATAGAAAAATTATCGCACGATCAACAGTCTCATGAAAATCACGTTCCATAGCTAATATCGCCGTAGCTCATCCATCATACGCTTCGCATTATTTCTCATCACTGAATCTGTTGAAGACAGTATGTTTTGCGATTTTATTCCTTGCACTCGTTTCGCACGAAATATATATGTGTGTATACATAACGTTCTAGATGATGTGAAATTTTCTAATCTTCACTACTATCTACTTTTCGCTACGCAAAGGATCTCAAGAGTATCGCCAATATTCAAAGAAATGTACACTTTGTCAACACAAGTGTTTTATCGCGAGGCAAGTTGCTTTATTGTTGCTTGGTCGTCTCACAAGGTGCAAACATCGTAAACGTAGGGTGACGCACGATTCTTCAATCTCTCGATGATGCAAAATTACATGAAAATCGTAGGATTCAAATGATTCTTTTATTGCAATCATTAAATTACAAGTAGCTTAAGTCTTCCGCAGAATAGAAAGGATTGGAGTAGTGTGTTCAACTGTCACTTTTCATGTTTTCGTTGATCCAATTGGCATAACTGTAGACCCTCGTGAAGACATCTGGTCGCCCTTTAGCACATGGTGTTCCCCAGGAGACGACTCCAATTTGTACGTCGTCAGCGACCAAAGGACCACCGGAATCACCCTAGAATTAGTATAAAGTAATTTACATTTAATTAGTCCATACACGGTCGAACTAATATACCAACGAAAAGGCTAAGGCATTTACTCGTTACTGACGAGCGCATGACATTTTTTAATATTTCTTTACGCTCGGACAATTTTAAGTAACGTCAGTCACAGTTTTATAACTATAGATGCACGTGTATATATAAAGATACACTTACGTGACAAGCGCCTTCACCCTTTTTGTTTAATGTACAGATATTGTTGTTGGTGATACGGAAGCTGGTGCCTAAACATTCCCTCTGATCGATCACAGTTAACGTTATGTGCTGGAGTTCGTTCGGAGTATTACCTGGATACTATAACAGAATTATAAATTAACCACAAAACAAAAATTCTTCATATACGGCATATTCTTTATTATATTTATTTATCATATTTTTCGTAAAACCATTATACCAATATTCGCACGACATATTACTCATGCACGTAAATCCGCCCAAGTTTTTTTAGTCGTATCTCTGAAATAGTTCATTCATGTTTGCGTTTGTTAATAGTGTTGAGCCTGTCCAGCGAAACGTGTACTGAATTAAATAAAACCACCCCACGTGAACAAGCACAAAATTGTAAACATTGTCAAAAAAGGTTGCAATCAAGTTAATCCAATTATTTGCGTTTAACTTTGCATGTTTAAATAGATCAATAATTACTGTAGTAGTTCCCCATCCGGACAAGACTGCTGGATAGTCAGCTTTCTTGAAATCTTCACTCGGCAGAGAAACCGCTTTCACGTTATCCCCGAAGACGATATCCTTGTCCACCTTGATTAGTCCAACGTCGTGTCTAATCAAAGCCGAGCTGTATCTTGGATGACTAATAATTCGCACAGACTGATACTCGTCTCCACCTTTATCCAAAGTTGTACTCCCAAGTACAACGCCGATGCTCGTGTCGTTGAAGCTTTATTATTTGAATTATTCATAAAGTCAGCTGACGTACATTCCGAAGATGAGCAAGCATAAGATTGTTGCCTCGTAAACCCACCTCGAAAGACAATGAGCGGCCGTTAATATCCACCTTTCATTCAGAATCGACCCACCGCAGAAGTGTCTCTTCTTGTAACGCAGCGAGGCCTGATACGGAAATTGACCTTCATCCGCGGTCGTTCCACCAACGATTTTTGGCGAGTGCTCCAATTCTGCAATCGTACGTCAATGTTCCCGCGTTATCAGCCGTGACAGTGAATTTTACGAATTTCACAAATTTTATGGTGACAGTTACCTGAAGCGCGACACAGCGCGAGCAAGCTAACAACGACGCCGATGAACAACATGTCTGAATAAACGGGGTTTGGCAGGTTCCACGAAGTTGTTGCTGTAATGTTGCTTCTGAATCTTCGGAAGCGTATATATACCTAGCATATTCTTGGGAAGTCGAGCAATTGAGAAGACACCTGGGGTGACTATTTAAATTTGGGTCAGATACTAGTTCCGAAACACGCATTATAATATATCTCACGTATGCTCTACGTGATAGCAAAGAAGATAGCCGGAAGTAGCTAACAGGCATCCTTGAGACGCGTATCGAAAGAACGCGGTAATCAAACAGATAATAGGACTGATGTTTACGGCATCATCTTACGGCGGGCACGATATAAGTAGTAAACATTTTTGTAGCTTTTTATCATTGAATGGTTTAATTTTGTTCTGTAGGCGGTTTAATATTTCGCGTCCCGTGGGTCGTAGGTCTCCTCTTTAGGAGCACTACAGATTTTCCAGAAGTTTTCCGCGCAAGATACTGATCCTCTGATTTAGTTTGTCTACTTTACTCTTACTGTGATTTAGTAAGGGTTGTTTTGTCTACTGTAAATACAATCATAGTGAATGTAACAGTAAGCGTTGTCTTCTCTACTATAAGTACACTATTAGCCAGTGTACTAGTAAGTACTGTTTTGTCTCTTGTAAGTAGGCAAAGTAAATGTTTTCTAGTAAGTGTTGTTTTCTCTACTATGATCAGATATAGTAAACCAGAAGATGAGTATCATCCCGAAGAAACATGTGAAAAATTCTTAGTGCATGTAAAGAAGAGGCCCATGCGCCCCCAACACACACAGGGCTCCCACAGGATAAAATAAAACCATTCAACCAATGACAAGCACACAAATTATTAATATTAACAATAAGGTTGAATTTTCAATCAAGTTAATCCGAGATCATTTAAGGTACAATTGATATTTGCAACACGTTGAAACTGGCCGCTGATGCATTTTAGGAGTTTTGTGTTATTGACTAGTTGCGAGAGGAAAAGGAGGAAGACATTGGTATAATTAATTATTTGTTAACTATCTATATATTTTCAGGAGTTCAACATGAATTATTTGCTGGGTGTGAAAAGAAAAGAAAGAGTTGACTTTAAGTTTCTTTATTTTAATGAATTCGGGGTAATGTGAACCGTCGGGCAATATCGTATGATAAGTTCAAAGCGTGTCCCGCTTAATGTTTATAAAACGTTTCGAAAGGTACGTGGGTGACATTCTTATTGGCTGATTAACTCGCTGAAGGTTTCTATCGTTGCTGTCAGTTATGATTATCGGTTAGAGTAATGAACACGTGTATTGCGACCGCTCATATTTCCCCTAAAGTTGTTCATATAAAATGTGTATCGTTCACAACCAGAAAATAAATGTCAAAATTATATAATATTTCTCTTGCATAAATAAGAATAGAAAAAGCTAAATAAAAAATAATTTCTATTGCGCGGGTATCAAGTGTCTCGTTTCGTCCGGCTAACTCTCGTTGTCCTAACTAGTTATCAACTGGATGATCCTGTCCAAATGATGCATCTATTAATATTTAAAAGTGCATGTCGCTGACAAAAGTCGTTACAGTTAATATCACCTGTCTGTGAATTTTTTCTTCATGCACAAACGATTATTTAAGTATTCGTAAAAAATGTATGCGAATCGCCGCGTGCTAATCAAAATGATTTAACTATTGTGACATTTACGATTATCCAAGTGACATTAAAATCTCTTCTTTTGATTGTCTAAAATATTTCAAGTAATTGATGTATGCATGTGCACATTTCACGTGTACGCGTATACACATGAAATTTATTATCGTTATCATTATCATTATTATTTATATTGTTATCATTAATAATATTATTATAGCTTAAATGAAGTGCTTCTCGCCACCAGTACGGTAGGTAAATAACCGAGTATTTGTATGCAGTGTATTCTTTGTGACACACAACACATATATATTAGAAGATAACATCAACGGTACTAAAAATATAAACTTTTCCTTAGGACATTAAATTATATCATTTCTTTTTAAATATAAAGAGACATATTAAATGTCAGCACCTAACTTCTGTTTCGCGTCTTCCCGGAAATATATATCGGGCTTAATGCTCGTACGAGCACTCTCAAGTTAATCATTGGCGCGATTTAAAAATTATTGAGTTCAACATTTCATTCAGACTTCCGTTACAATGCGATCAACTACAGCTTGGAATTACATTCCGCCGATTCCAAATTATACGAATGAATCAAATATTATTTTAGTCTTCCGCGTTTTAGCAGGAAGGAAATGCATGCAAGTAAAGAGAGAATAAGAGCGAATGAGAGGGAGAGGTGGGGAGAGAGAGAGAGAGAGAGAAACGGAGCGAGCGTAAAATGTAAAACATCATACTCATAAGTAATCATTCTGTAAACCGTAACCGATAAGACAAAGTAACAACTGAAGCGCACGCGAGTGCTGACATTTAACGTTAGAGCCACCAAACTGTATACAAAATAAACGGTCCGATAAAACACTAGGCCATAAAACCCCGTCACTTATTAGCTATGAAATATTTAAGTATATTGTTTGGTTTCGGCTTGCTCGTCGTTGGCCACGGACGGCTGACCTCCCTCTGCAAATCGATCGGCAACGACTTCAGTACCGTGCTGCTATCAACCTTCGGCGACAACTGCATGGGAGAGGAGGGTCCTAGCCTCAAGCCGGCCATCTCGTTGCTGGGCGACTCCCGGCGTCCGCTGAGCCACACCTCGAGCTTCGTCTTCTTCGGCAACGGCTCCGTTTCGCTCGGCACGTCGTCGTCCGTATACTGATTCATCGAAATAATCGCTTTCGACACCGGCGAGTTCAGACCCGTCAGCGACGAGTTGAAGAAACTCGACTGGGAATGGTCCGAGCCGTCGTTGCTGTCCTGATTGATGCTCATCGGCGAGCCCAAGCTGATGTCCGAGATGCCCTCCTCCGAGCTGATGTCGAGCACGGACTGCACGGCCACCTGTTTGCGCAGAAACGACGCTATGCTGCTCCTGCCGGACGATCGCTCCTCGAACTTGGTGAACGCCACGCCGAGCAGGGTCAAATGGAATGGCTTGGAAACGTCGACGGCGCGGTGGAAGAGCTTCATGGCGAGTGCGAGCATCTTCGCGTGGTCGTAGGTGCCGGTTCTCGAGGAAGGCAGAAGATGCTTGGGCAGGGCGCACTGGCGAGTCTCCCGCTTGCCGGATGCGGGCTTGTTGAAGTCGTGCTTGCGGACGGTGATCTTCATGGCGGTAGGGATCCTACCGTCCTCCATCGCGAGCTCGGTGAGTCGCCTGAGGAGCGCACCGAGACGCGACTCGACTTCGGCGACCAGGGAGACGCTCTTGAAACCGTCCTCCAGGCCGATCGACTGCTTCTTGCCGCTGGGCTTGACGACAGACTCGTCGATGCCCTCGGCGTTGTCCTTGAGCTTGCGGGCGAGCTCGGTGCCGATTTTGAGCTCCAGGTTTTGCAGCGGTATTCTTCGAAGGTCGTCGACGGTCTCTATGTTGTTCGATAGAAGGAATTCCGTGGTCTTTTGACCCACGCCGGGTAGCTTGGATACCGAGCCCACGGTCGAGAGTAACATGGCTGCGCCGCAAGGAAAGACGAGGGTTTGCTGATTGGGCTTGTGCACGGAGCCGGCCAGCTTCGCTAGGAGCTTGTTATGTGCAATGCCGGCGCTGCAAGTGAGGCGGAGCTCTTTGTAAATACGATTTCTGATCTCCGCGGCGAGCCTCGTGGCCGTGGACAGACGCGCGTGACAACCGCAGGGACACTGCTCCTCGGACGGTCCGAATATTTTACCTACAACGCCGCGCGAACATTCGTTATCCCCGGATATATTCATATCGCACTCGAAATCGCTCCCAGACTCGATGTACTTTTCGACCATCGACGTTGCGTCGATGAAATTATCATCGAGACCTAATCGTTCAACCAAAGGGGTAAACTGATGTACAATTTCTAATATTTTTGCGGAATAGTGACGATAGTTTGTTAAATCTTCCCCATTCACCAGGGCCAGCCCTGGACATAAATGCAAGGCTTCTTGAACGGACATGCATTTTTTAACTCCATATTGTCGTGCTATATAATTACTTGTAACTACCATATTTTTTTGTTGTACACCCAATGGCTTCCCATCTAATTCTGGATGTCTCAACATCTCTACTTGAGCATAGAAACAATCGACATCCAAGTGAATTATGGATCTTGGATGGCACATAATTCCATCAAAGTCCGAGGTATCCATTGATAACAAAAATTCAATAATTTACTTTACTATTATTAATAACGCTTGAGACCGGTCATACTGACATTCTCTTATCCGATTTATTAAATTCTGCAATTTGAGCAAGCACATCATTATCTCAGTCCATCCCCGCTGCATCTTTCATCATTCTGAATAACTAACCTGTCAACTTGGTTAGAGTTTCCGATAGCCAACTCGTTACTTTCCTCTTTTCTATGTGCCAAACTGTAATTCTTGTCAAACTGATACAAGACGCGTTTATTCCAGTTGCCTCGTTATCAATCTTTTAATGCATATCCATAGAAATATTACCTGCGTGAGCTCGTTTCATAAGATATACGTTTATAGGTTTGGCAAAGTACACATCTGAAAAATAGGTTAGAACTGTAAAATGTTTTCAACCTATCTGTCAAACCGATATCTTAAATGAATACTGTTTATGATAAGACGTTTTAAATCGTTACGATAACGTTTCGCTACTCGTAAAGCGCCATAAATATACAGAACTCTTTATTAGTTTCAAGTGACAACATAACTCTCTTCACATACCTCCACTTGCGAGAATTAGTGTTACTAGTCTGTTTATTATGTTGCATATACCGTACGACGCCAGGTTAACGGTATAAATGCATAAATATCCCTTCAATATTCTCTTAATCGAGTGCGAAACGCTGCACATTAAAAACGTAGATATTATTCATAGAGATGCCTTTCACCGTCGACGGAACATTTAAACTTTCAAGTGTGACACTTCGTTCATCACTGTTCCTCTTTAACAAATCACACTCAGTATCACAGACATGAAACAACGGGAATCGTCCGAAACTTTGTTTACAATGTGCAATGCAACCAATTTATTTTCACATGGTAGCCATGTTTTGAAATTGTCATAGATATATGCGACGAATTAGAACGTATGAAGAAAGATGGTCGTACTCCGAATTGTCGTATCCCGCATGAACCGCTGCGTTCCGCAAGCGATCGACGCCGGGTCATCCGTTATGTCGAGTTCATTGCGCCTTCATGACTTAATGTTAAACTCATCGCGTGGCACCCTGTGACCCCGGCATAAGGTGTTTCTCGGCACCGTTAACGGTTCCCCATTCTACCGTGACCGTTTTAAGTCACGTAGACCCTAATAATATGAAAATGTTCTTCGTCTAGGTCGCGCGACAGGTCTCGGGTCGTCGACATTCTACCCTCAGGAAATATTCGCACCCGGCGTAGACCGCCTCCGACGCCTGGACTAATTCGGACGGAATTCGGTAGAATTTTCGGTTGGATAATTGCGATCTGAAAGATGAAGCAGGACCAATAGCTGGCGGACGTTCGCGATTACGCGGAGCTGATTAAAAAAAAGGCATTTCCAGTCCCAAAACGGGCGCATCGCACACAAGTGGAGTCGCGTCTTCGTCCCGAACGCATGTATCGACCGTTCGGCTGGCACGCAAGCAGTGCACTTTGCCGAGCAGAGGTTATGCGAATTTAATTTTATTTGAAAAACACATGTAGGCGGCCATCTTGGAAAATCCTTTTTCGCTTTTCGAACGAGCGAAGTGTCAAATGTCGGCAGCAATTATTCACGCCGCCCTGTAGAGTTTGGCGAGAAACTACGGTAGATCCGGCGTTTCCCTGTAAAAGCGAGACCGCCCGGGGGCAGCTCGGGGTCCGAAAAATCGGGACCCGACGATAGCGTGAGATCGCTTGATATATTGGATATATTTCGGCCGGCGGGCGAATCGCGCTAGAACGGACGATAGCCACGGGAAATAGTACCGGGGCGATAGAAGAATTTTCACCTAGACTGTCGAAAATAATCTAGGCAAAACGGCTTCGCAAAAAAAATCATCTAAGAAGATGGCGGAGACTGAAGAATTAGAGGTGAGTGAAGGATTAAAGCAGCGCGGTGTAGTTAGAAATTTTACACGAACGTCGGTAAATCGTCAGCGTGCATCAGGTGTGGTAATATCCGGGGTATCAGCGGTTTGCAGTGCGAGTGATTCAGTTGCGTTTGACAAATATCCGCGATCCGACGGGTTTCGCTTTATTTTCGTTGCCTACTTTTTTCGCATACCCGCCGCGGGCATTCGGGACAAGTAGAGAATACTTTTTCCTTCCTGCTTTTCACAACGGCGGCTCGCTCAGTAATATTTCCATTGTTTTCAAATTGAGACCAGGAAGGATCCTACTGGCGGAAAATGTCACGTTGAAACATAATGATAGGTAACCTCACTGTTCTATCTTTATTTTCATTTCGTGCAAATGAGCGAATGTGTCTTTTTACATGCGTATTCTACCTGTTTCTCGCGGTATTTCTTTTTCTCTCGACTTCACCAGTGATGCACACATGTGTTGTCGAATTGGCACAGCGATAATCGGAGGATATGCATCCGTTATTCTCGAATTGTTGAAACTTTTCTCGGATAGAGTACGTAAAAGTTTGTTGTCTAGTGAAACTGAGCATATCTAGTGGGTGACTGAACGTGTGAAAGTCAATAATTGAACTTGTTGGATGCAAGTTCGACACGTATATTATTGTTTTTACAGAATATGGTATTAAGTTTTCGAGTGTCTGAGCTTCAGATGCTTTTGGGTTTTGCCGGCAGAAACAAATCTGGTAGAAAGAACGAATTGCAATCTCGTGCGCTGGAGTTGTTGCATCTCAGATCGCATCCAGTTCAATTAAAAATTCGTGAACTTTATAAGACTATACAGTAAGTACAGAATAAGTTTACGCAGAAAGTCGCATTGCTAATTATAAAAAGTGATAGCTTCCAATTTCTATAAACGCATGAAAATCTTACTGATATTCTACGTATGCTATATCATTATATAAACTTGTAGGGCAGATCAATTACTTGCACACCAGATGTTCGGCCAAACGGGAAGTTCCGGTGAACCGCAAGTTGACCAAAACATGCATTCCAGAAGTTATTACACAAAGTACATAGCAAAAATTGCAGAGGCATTTCGAACAATAGCTTCAACACCTTTTCTAGATATAACAAGTACCTGTCATATAACTTTTTTTTAGACCGACGATGGTTCAGCAACAGCAAGCTCAGACAGCAGTTGCAGCTGGAAAAGAGCTTACTCCGGCACATCAAGCATCTTTACCTCAAGTACCAAGTTCAAATCTTTTCTCAAATCAGTCATCAGGATTCAGTACTCTCCCGGTACTATCACAGGTACGACTATAGCTTGTAACACACAAGTTATAATTCATCTTATATGTAACGTGCACTAGACGATTCCCGAATTTTCTATTCTATTTCAGAGAATAACGAGAGCTACCTACAACGTACCGTATCCATATCCAAAAGCAGTACAAGCGGCGTTGCAAATGCAACAACCTAGCCAATATCCAGTTCATCCTGATGTCAGGCTCAAAAAATTACCTTTTTTCGATTTATTGGGTGAATTGCTAAAACCGTCCAGTTTAATGCCACAAGGGTCCATGAGGTTACAGGAGAATACATTTATGTTTCACTTGTCACCGCAACAGTCGACAGATATAGCAAGCTCGCGCGACTGTCGCGCAGGTAGTAAAATGGATTACATGGTGCAGGTACAGTTACATTTATACGTGTGTGCATACTTACACTTAATTGCTGTAAGCTGCGTTCCAAGTAGAATCTGTACATCTGAATGTAGACTCAGGGGCATGTTTATTCAAAGTCTAAATAAATCGCAATATCTCATTCCTTCACTGAATCTTTATTTAAAATATTTCGAATGTGTGTCGCGGTGAACAGGTACAAATGCGGTTCTGTCTACAAGAAACGTCGTGTGAGCAAGAAGACTATTTTCCTCCTAGTATAGCAGTTAAAGTTAATGGGAAATTATGTCCTCTACCCGTAAGTACATGCAATGCTCTTTATTTTTCTGTGCGTTACGATGCACGCGATCGCAATACGGTACTGCAGTGATGTAATTGTATGTACGTAAACGTACTGACGAACATTGATGGCACAAAGTGAGTGTTTGAAACAGGATGTTGATTTTCCATTTGTCTAGAATCCAATACCGACTAATAAACCAGGAGTAGAACCAAAGAGACCACCACGACCTGTTAATATTAGTCCCTTAGTTAAATTGTCCCCCACAGTGGGAAACCAAATCCACGTTACATGGTCGGCAGACTATGGCAGACGGTATGCCATTGCAGTATATCTCGTGAGGAAGTTGACCAGCACAGAATTGTTGTCACGGTTAAAAAGACGAGGAGTCAGGCATTCGGACTACACAAGAGGACTAAGTAAGTTTTTCGTAGAAAATAATAACTGTGTCGCGTGTACAAGATTTCATCTAAGGCACCGTAGTTGGTTACTTTGTTTAATTTCTTAACTATCCGGTACTTAATCATTATGTCTTTTCTAGTCAAAGTAAAACTATTGGTTACTAATTATTACGCATCTTTTACAGTCAAAGAAAAATTGAACGAAGATGCGGACAGTGAAATAGCCACAACATCACTTCGTGTGTCACTGGCATGTCCATTGGGAAAGATGCGAATGAGTACACCATGCAGATCATCGACGTGTTCTCATTTGCAATGTTTCGACGCGTCGTTGTTTCTTCAGATGAACGAACGAAAGCCTACGTGGAGTTGTCCGGTCTGCGACAAGTCGGCGTTGTATGATAATCTCGTTATTGACGGATATTTCCAGGAGGTTTTAAGTTCGCATAAGTTGTTACCGGACGTGAATGAGATACAGTTGTTACAAGACGGATCGTGGGAGAATTTAGTGCTTAAGAAAGAAAAGGACAAAGACAGGAGTGAAGCGAAAGTCGCCTCGAATTCGCAAGATCATAAAATTAACGTTGACACAGTTGATCTCGGTACGATGTCACCTCTGCCCTTTGTGTTCTATGACAATGGTTAATGAGTTGCTGGATCTCAATGTTACGTACAACGTATGTATGCGCTTAATGGATATTGATCGGCTATTTCTGCATTTGTCTAGATGAAAGTAACCCAAGTGCGCCTGCGCCGAAGGAGAAGAAACGTGCAGTGGTTATTGATTTGATATCGGACAGTGACGAAGACGAAGAGGACGCGGCACCGCTGCAAAGTACAAAAAAATTGGCCACGTCGTCGCCAAAGAAATCGCAAACGAACTCTATTAGCAGTACGAGCGAATCGCCAGAACTCATGATAATAGATTTAGAATAAAATTCGGCATCCTCATCCGCTGTAAAATTGCCAAATCAGCGACTGACCGTCTTGGCACTGTCAGTGGCGTCATTAACACTGTGATCACCTGATCATTATCATTCAACGCATAATTCATAGTGTACAGGAATGGTCGAGAAACGCTCTCTTGTTTTATGATACACCGCGGATCAGGAGAATTATTATTTCTGCGACAATACTGCAAAACCATGTAGCGTTCTTCGTGTGTCATTCATATAATTGATTATTTTATTTTTTTTTATTTTGCATAAAGTTTCTTAGAGTCGATTAAGTTCAGAGAATGGACTGAGGCGGTTAAGTATTTTAATACATTTTTCACAACGATAAGGATTATTATGTAATCGTGCATCGGGACAAAATAAAGTTACCTTTACTTCGTAGCGTGATCATCTTATTTCTCGGAGCACTCGCTGCATCGTTATCGCTGAAAATAAGTCTGAAGGCAGTGACCTATGATTCGGTTTACTTGGGGACCATTATTTCGCAGTTTGTTGTGTATCTATTAAAACACGGCGGCATTTACTCAATTCGGTTTATTTCTGTCATAAGGTTCGGTAAAATAACTTAGGCTTGTAAGGTTTGTAAAATAAGTGCCTCGCATGAACCGACATTCGTAGTAGCGTCGAAAACGAACAGTCCTTGTAAAACGGCCGGGTGAACGATGATTAAACGTTCTCGCATCGTTGTATCTCTGCGCGTGTGCATGCATATGCTCGCACGTATTTATATATATATGGTAAATGTTACGTTTCACGTGCCTTAAAAGTATTAGTCCTCGTGTAAACTCTCGTTAATGGGCGGATACATATAGTTGCGCAACGATATACTGGAGAGTCGTTGGTCCACCGGTTCTCGCGTGTCGTACAAACTCGGCGCCTGGAATATTATGCCCAAGGTTCCGCCGATGCACGCTAAGGTAAATACCCACAAGAAGAATCTATCTAGTACCATTGCTACGAATTTCCAATCCTCTATTACCTGTAAATTTTCGAAAGAGAGGATAATGTGAGTTCGGTTCGTCTCGTTAGAAATGTTACGGTTCGCATCAAAGGTAGGTTACGAATCAACGTTCTCGATTAAAAGAGATAACGTGCGTGCAAGCGAAATTAGCTGAAATCGCTGTTAACTGAGCGTTCGTGTACATGCGTTCATCTCATATCATACACAAGAAGTGAACTGTTGACTTTACTTCGTTATCTTTATCCGCATCTTTTATATGTTGAGCAATAAAACGGACGCCCTTAAGTGCTGATATGACGTCCGGCGACAAATGTTTTGGCATCGTATTCTCACTGTCCGTAACTGCAACAATATCATTTGTGTTCTTGTAGATTAATCGTGACGTTTTCATTAGGAAGCTGCATGCTATGTATGTCATTAATAAGCAGTAGTATGGTCGAGCGATAAGTCGTTTATATGTATGTATCTGTCGATGTTTTTTTATAGCAACAAATATATGGTATTGCAGTAAAAATGGTTGATTATATTAAATGATAAAAATTACCAGAAGCATGCTGTGCGTGCCGAGCGTCGTCGTCCCTCATATTTTTATACGCAGATGTGACGCTCTCAAATCCATCCGGGCTTCCTTTTAATTCTATGGGATATTCGCTGACACTGTCGCGAAAGCTGAAACATGAATCGTAACGGTATACATTTTTTTTATTTTTTTATTTTAGTCTACAGACCATGTAACTGAATGCTCTTTGATCATTTGAATGCTTTTTTCTCACAATCTAATTTTTAGATTCGGTTGCCGCGATTTCTCGCGACTAGTTAGGTTCATCCACTTTGAACTTTTGTACACATTCAGAGAACAAATGCTCGAAGCCATTATTTTATGCAAATTAACATATTGAGATGTACGATTTTTACAGAGTTTCGAATGAAGTAAAACATGACTTCCGTTCTTTAGATTTATCTCATAATCATGCTGACAAGCTTCAAGACAACCTTTAGTAAATTTGTTTCGCCGCACATAGAAAACATCTTCCAAGCAATTTAAGAAACAATTTAAATGTACAATTTACCTAAAATCTATCTCATTGGTGTACCCACTGTCCATATAAGTGTCGTCATAATCCGGCGTAGAGTACGGCGTCCGACGCATCATTAAAATTCTTGGCATCCAATTTAGAAATACTTGCCTCACCCAAGGCGACATGTTATGCGTAGACGGTGACCTATGCATTATGACTCACATTAAGACTAATATGGACTTTTCTTCACAGAATGCTCGCTGCTTAAATGGCCAAATCAATGTGCTCACCTGAAGTGAACGTTCAAGACACAAACAGTAATGCATATGGACAGTGTTACAAGGATCATGGTGAACAGCAGGTACTTGCCAAGTAAGGGTATGGCAAGTGACGTTGGTGGGATGATTTCGGCGAGCAGGAGGAAGAACACAGTCAGCGACAGTAAAATGGAAGAGCACAGTGACACCTGGAACGGGACGAAAATTTCTGCTGAACTCGAAGAATTGATACGGCTCATTGTCTTACCTTCTCGCCAGAATCACTGGGCAAATAAAAAACGAGCACCGTGAGGAACGTTATTCCGACGCAGGGGATGATGAGGTTTACTGTGTAGAATAATGTCTTGCGCCGCATTGTGATGTTGAAGGTGATGTCTGCAGAGAAAACATAATGTTACTCTAATTTTTGTTCAGTTAACGTTGCAGTATTGGCGAACGTTTCATTTGGGTAATGGCAAAAAAGAGTAATGAAGGCAATATTATACGGATAAGAATTTATGTGAACAAGGATATGTGAGAGATTGACCTGAATAATGTTTCAAGGAAATCGGCACTTACCGGAATAAGGTTCCTCGCAACACGGATAATATTCTTCATTGCGAGCAGCTGGAACCTCAAGGATATCCCATTCGACGGATAGATAAAAATCGCTCAGGTCTATGCCGATCGCAACTAAGTTACTGCCTGGTTCCTGCTTCATATGCTTCAAGTCTACCTGTTGGTAAAAGTCTTTACAAAGCACATTTTCGAAAGACATCACATTAGAATCAACATAGTGGCGGATTTCGAACTTCGGCCTTGTTTCAGAGAATTTCATCGTTTCCACAACTACATTTCGTTCTCCATGACTATGGTGTCACCTGAGCGCCGTTGTATGTCCATGATCCGAACTTCATGATGCACGACTGCTCGTCGAATGGAAAGTATTCAACGTTAATCTCGCAGGAAGACTTGTAGATGGCCGGCGGTTTCCAGGATACCTCGCCTGTGTATTTCAGGGTGGCTTTTGTCATCAACGTTACCTCGTAATTTCCATCGGCGCTGGGAAAATATGAAAATGTCCAAACAAAATTGAAACCAAAATACACTTGAGAAGGGAACCAATAACCACATTGCAACCATAAGAAGGCGCATAATTTCGAATACTTTAAAAAGATGAAACAGGAAAGAAAATGTCCAAACGTCTTTGCTTGTTTGCCGTATATAATCATACCAAAAATGATTAAAATAAAATATACTCACTTGTTGTATAATACTATGTCTGGCAGCCAAATGTTTTCCGAAGGCACGTAGAGCATTTCAACGCCACCGTACTCTTCCGGGTCCCAGCTTAGTTTGTAGTCGAACCATTTCTGTGAAGAAGTTATACGAGTTTCCGGATATTTTCACACTACGCAAATAGCGTAAAACTTACTTGTTCCACCCAAACGTTGGTCGTCATCACTTGGTTCTTCAAGTTCTACAAAAGACCGACTGACGTGAAATTAAATGTCTCAAAGCTATAATCCAATATATTAACCGCGTCACGTGTACCATTTCGATTAACTGCGAAAGCTTCAACCCCAACCAAACCGTTAGCGTCTCCGTGTTATTAATCACGGGTCGAATAAGCCTGTTATAATTTGAAAGCAGATCATCGTATAGCCTCATCGTGTCGGGATTCGCTTCGTAGGTTTTCATGCTGGCCGCACCTACAAAGCAAACGTAGAATATATAGCCAACGCATACGAACGTTTCGCTAACGCACTTCACCCCTCGTTTCGTACGTCACAGCAGAAAATACGCACGCGAACGTCACCCCGTACTTGACCGCATCCTAGAACTTACCGTGCATGATGCTGAAAACATTGCAAAGTGTAGCAAGTACTGGCATTCGCATTTTCCAATTGTTCGCGGCAGAAATGTGAAGCGAGTGGGTGACTTCGACGATCACTGCGTTGGTGACTTTTGTTTTCGCTAAACGGCTCGCGAACTCACACCCGAACGATTGAGCGCCGGCAATTAATAAAAAATTGAATAAAATGTATGTCGGATCAGAGGGACGTGGCCGTCCTGCATCCCACTGGTCCAAGATCGATATCCGAAGTTAGCGCCATGATAGTCGTACTCCGTGTGTGCGCGTGTGCCCTTCCCGACGTAAAATGCGCTTGCGCTTGCAATTCCAATCTGTGGACGCGCGCGCACATTCGCTGCGCCCCTTCAGAATCTGTGCCGGCATATTGTTTTAATCCCGTAAGATTGTAGGAAGCGTACTTACGAGTGGGGGGTAAACTGGAAGAATTTTGCGGATGATAAGCTGGAAGTGTTTAGCAGTCGGTGCAGGTGGAAGAATTTTGCGGTCAGGCAGATGGAAGAGTTAGACAGTCGGGCATCTGGAAGAAGTTTATAATAAATCCAGTAACATAATGCAAAATACGTGAAAGTACAATTTTTTGTTCGTCTGTAACCAGATTGGTATTCAAGATGCGTCTGCGCAAAGTTCTGTCGGTGGAAAGATGTTCTTTCCTTCACCCCATCGTTGAAAAACGTCAATTCAGACGTTTCAACGCTAGTAGGGATTCTCGTCAGGGGAATGCATTGTAATCAAATTTGAAAGTCGTTGTATAAAAGTAATGTTTGTACAAGTTAAACATTGAGGTATTGTACGCATGCAGCTTGATAATTTGATCTGGATTTTCGATGAAAATAATACTAACAAAAGTTATTTTGTCAACTATGAAATGTTGAAGTGATCTGATGAAGGAGAGAATATTTTCCCAGGACCGATCTTTACACTGTCACCTCTTCAAGATTAAAATGCAAAATAATAATAAATTATAAATATATTAGAAAATATAATAATAATATTTTGTGGGCAGTAGTGTAGGTAAGGTGGGAGGCGATTAATTGCGGGTGAGGATGAAGTTCATGCTCATGAGGGTAGGTGGTGCATGAGGCATCAAATATGGCTGCCTTTCGGCAACGTGTTTTATTTATAGAGTAGATGTGAGCGATAGATTATGATCGTTGTTCGTTAAGGATAGTATAGCGACTAGAGTATCTACATTTAATTTATTATTCAATCGCGGTAAAATATATCGGAAACAAGATAATAATCGCATGGTCACTATACAGATATGTACAGGTATGTACAAAATTGACTGGTACTATGAATAGCATACAAGCAATACTCAGTTCACTTCGCACATAAAATTGCAACATGTTGTTATAGTAAGACTTTTAATCCTCTTATACTATAATGCTATGTTGCGTAAGTGGACATAACTCTCCCTCTCTCTCTTCGTACTGTCACTGATACTCTGAGGTTTTGCTGTGTTCTGATACACTTATCAAGGGATTTTCCCAACTTCAACATTAATACTCCGAGCCTCCAAAAACCAAAACTTTGTACGTCTTCGTACCTGCTACCTAGTCATTATAAGTGCCCATTTATAGCTCCAAACTGTGAAAAAACATACATTCGTTAAAAGTAATTCACATAAAAGACACTACCACGTGTTACACCTTTCTCTAAACTACTCAGTGTCTACATATGGTGACAGATACTTTCCGAATGGATCTCATTCAGTTTTTGCACAACTTTACTTCGGGCCCCGCGCATCCAAATCCCCAAACAATATCGACCAACCCCGACAAACTTCATCACGCCCGATTACTGATGGGCTCGCATGTGAAGAGATTGAACAGTTAATACTGTCAACTAAAAGCAGGCATATTTCACTTACATCGTTAAGCAGCAATGATACCTTTTCTGCTACAAGACAAGATTGACTACTTTCCGGGCAAATCTCGTATATTCAGATTCCGGCCAATTTGAAGTGACAAACAATTCTCGCCACAGTCGATTATTGATTAAAGAGCGACGTGCAGGCAAATACGCAAGTCGGCGAGGGCACTTAGCGTATGTTTGTTTAGTGCCTTTTACGACAATATCAGCGAGGCATGTGTTAGGTCGGGGGCAGGCGAGTGCGGTGGTGTCTGGTTCTTGGTTGAGGGTTGGGTGGCGCGGCGCCGCGCTTCGAGAGGGTCATTTATAACTGTTATCGCAAGACTTACTAGCCCACTTACTACTTCCACTGTCTATTCTCTTCCTCCCGCACAGTTCGTCTGCGCTCTGGACAGTTTCCGCCACCACGTTTACCGCCCTGTGCGCCCAAGCGCCACGACCCACCCTTCTTTCGCCGGCGTCTCACACTTTTTGCCACCTAATTCACCTTGAATGTCATTCCATCAGAGTTTCTTATCGGCCGATCCTGTATTGCGCCGCGCGACAAGTTCTTTAAGTAGCAGCGCATCGGGGACCGATGGATTTCCGATAGATCACGTATTTTCGCCCGACAGATTTCTAATGGACTTTCCGCAAGAACTTCGACATTCCTTATCCCCGCCAGGCCGCGGCGTCTGAGAATTAATCTGGCCAATTCCGCGACATCCGAACGGAACTATCTGGCGAGTCTATGGCTCGTTGTAAGCTCGTTTCTCTTCCGTTGTTTTCGCTCGGCCCTCATCGGCGACATGATCCTAATATGGAAATATGTCGCGGCGCCCGCAAGCCGACGATTAATGGCAGGAAATCGATTTCTGGCGTTCGAGAGGCCAGCGGAAAGGCGGGAGAAAGATGGAGAAGAAGAGACGCCAACTCCACCGGTTACCGGGGAATTCTGGAAGCCACGCCAAGTGCCGGAGACACGAGAATTCCATCTGGATTTACTAAGATCAGTGCCGTTTAATGTGGGGCTCGATAAATCCCTTAAAAGCTACTGGCGGTGGTCCCCAAAGGTGGCGCATTACAATTTTCCAGAAGAGAGAATGTAAATTCTCCTTGGAACAAAGGTCGTGAGTCAGGCGAGAGGATATTTTGTCAGCCAGACGCGTTTCGGGACGTACGGTAGACTCCCTCGCGTTGTCGCTGTGGACGGAAGCAACTTGGGACAGTTTGAGAACAGGAGAGTCCGGATTCGCGGGTCACATTTGCAGATCGTGACACTTAAAAGTCAATCTATTAGTGATATGAGAAAGATGATACTTAAATGATTGTATATTTAACATCTTTTGACATAACATGAGATAATCTGGTGAGTACTTACTTCCGAGCATTTATTGAATGGGCCATTTCATGATAAGTTTTGCGGGGAAGTATGTAGGTATGCGACAATACTCAAAGAAACATTAAAGCATATCCAAATCAGCAATAATAATAATATTATACAAACATAAGTCAGACTGCATTAATGATTCCGTCTACCGATTACAACCATATGTCAGTCCGCACCAACTATAGACCAATGCGCAACTGCCCTCAGACTTCCGCACAGCGTGTAAGCTTTGCAAACAGACAATAATAACACCAGACATGCAATTTCCAAATTACTGCAAGTGATGTACAAAGCGTAGAGACGGAAGAGGTTGCCATAATCACTATCCGTAAATTTGATTCTTCACATTGAACATATTTTTGAAAGGAACAAATTTCGGAACACACATACAATTTTTGTAGACTCTTGAAGAGGGGGCACCAGCGGCCACGAATCATGTCGAATTACAGTGGTAAAGTCTCAATGTCAGCACTTTCAATAAAAAAAAACTATGTACTTCTTAATAATTAAAGTCAATTACAATTAGTATTAATATCAATATCATTGAAATTGACCATGTCACCTAATATTAGAATACACAACATGTACACTGGGCGGTCAACGTGCTAATCCATTTCTTCACACGCCTTCTTCCACGAGCTCAACCTATCTGCCATCTTCGCTGCCCATTAAACCGCCGACGTTCGTCGCGCGCATAAAATCTTTCTTCTTCATTTCCATAATTCAACACGCACCACCGGAAGCCTCCTGCGGTCCTCTAAAGAGTCAATATCGCGTAAAGTATGTGTGTACTTTAATTACTAGAGATAATTACGTCGTCACCGGGGTCGGCTGAGGGATGGAGGTTTACTATGATAACAGAGTATCCAATATCCTGGTGAGTTACGTACCGAGTACGTCAGGACGCACCATATGTGCACGTGCACACGCGCTGGCCGTACACATGCGGATCTTCCGACGTCGCTTGGAGTTGTGTGAAACGTTTACACTCGTCAGACTCCTGCATGAAGCATACGCGTGTGTAGCGACAAACGCTGTCGTAGTCGGAACAGGATTGCGTTTGGCCTACCCTCCGTTATTAATATAATTAGCATTCTGATTATTGTCTTCCGTTTGCTGTTCGACCTCAGAACTTGTCCGGTGAACAGCCATTTAGTCAAGCGCGTGCTGTATGGGAAATGGTGTTTACTGGGTGTTGACGTAAATACCCTGATGCAAGAGTAGCTGCAATGGGGAAGAATTTTATGTTTGATACTTTTGGGGGCTCAATTTTTTAAATGGTTGGCTTTCAGATGGACGTAGCGGTTAAGTAGAGGACCCCAATATTTTTTTAACCGTCACTCCCTGTGATATATAATTTCTGTTATTCAACAAGTGAATGCCTATTTATGCGGGGAAAGCCTAAATAATTATTAACTTGGTCTGAACAAGTTGTCCAAGAACATGGCATCTACGAATGAAAAAAATAAGCGAACGAAAGGACAGTTGAAATGCTGAGAATGAAATCATTAAGAAATTTTTACGGTTCGAAGAACTATAATGCTCGTTCATAGGCGACTCGGGGTCCCTAAATGATGAGTGTGCGCTGCTTAATAATTGGAAACTTTGAATGGCAATAGAAACAACTCTACATTTAATGCAAAGAAACAATTGTAATAACCAAAATCAATATAATTTTCAAGAAGTTTCATACATGGCACCTAGTTAGGATGCACTATCGTAAGATATTGTTTTGTACTTATAATTATACCTAACACATGTAAGGATACCTTACAGATCCTTACGTTGAAAAAAATGAATTTCTTTCAATATAACTGCGGCAGGTCGTATGCGTACTCAACAGTTGAATTAAACTGCCTCGCCAACGTCATATCCAGCAGTAGCGTTATTGTAGACTCGCGCGTCATCGTGTCCGGCTCTACAAGCTGCACTACCAACCACATTATACGTCGTTCTACACACTCAGGCACAAATTGGGGATTAGCCTTCTGCTCGTTTCGCCGCGCGGAACGTTACACGAATTAAGTGTTAATTTAATCTGCCGCCTGAATTTCACTGCCCTTCGTTCCGTCGATATTGGCCGGGCATATTGGAATGCATTTGACTCTTTTGCGCGTCGCCGACAGCCCTATCTCTCGGAGCTTCTATCTTATTCAGAAATTGTAGCGTATGGAAACGTTTAACATTAACACAGATCGACACGAGATTCGATTTAATTGCTTGTTAGCATCGAATGGATTATAGACTTTTCTGCGAAATCACTTCAAGCATAAACCTGTCAACAGTTTCCGGACAAGCGAATCTTTTTCTTTATTACCACTTCTGTAATAACTAGATTGGGGTGAGACGAAGATTTTTTCGTTGTTCTTATCATATAAGGGTATAAACTTCCGGAATCCCGAATTAATTTAACTCAGTTTCAGATATCCGAAGCTGTGTCGGGTCGGGTTAGGATCCAAACAGGTTCTAATATTCGGGTATCCGTGAATTCGAGTCGGATTATGGCACCGAATATGGAAATCTCTTTTAAACCAAAATGTTAAAGTACCAAACCCAATTGAAAAGTTGTGTAAAAGCATCACATGAGGTTATAGACGTTTAGAATCTTGACCCAACCCTATGTCGGGTAACCGCACACCCCCAGTCGCTTTGATTTTCATTTTCAAACTGTCTCACATGATTTCGACCAGAGGGACAATGCCTAAGATTTTATAGTACATCCACACCTATCCCAACGGACTCATAGGAAAAATCGTCCTTACACTTGACCGGAAAACACCAGAGCCGCAACGTTCTCGCAGGCTTATGCGCTTTGGCTTCTGAACCGCAGGACCACCGGCGATCGCATTTGCCATTCAAACAGCACGTACGCGTCCACTGCGACACCTGGATCGTACGAGGGCGAATAGAGGCAAGCTCGCACTGTACACTCGCTCACTCAGGCAGTGGGTCGTACGAGAATAATTTATTTAGTCGGCGCAACGCAATAATGGAAGCGTTGCGCAGAGTGCAAACTGCACAATGCGTTCATTACTACTTCAGTCGAATATGTGCGGCGCGGACGATAGCTCACATCAGCCGAGATGGCGAACGGGTCTCAGCCTGGGGTAAGGCGACTGAAGGCAAGTACGTGCCACCCCGCTTAACGCGTTGCTGGATTGGCGAGCTGCAGGGTGTGGCTCGCCAGACGCTGTTATTACCAACGTTAAGTATACCAGCCATTTATCTTTTTCCTTTCTTTGCACTTAGACGCGCGCGCGCGTTGTTTCTTCAATTGGCCACTGCCGGCTTTCTTCTACACGCCACTGCGATCTCACGCAGTGCGCCACAATTCGCGATTCGTCCTGTCACTGGCGGTATTTCCTAACGGCCGATGTTATCAGCCGGTCTTTGTACGTAATGCGGCCAAAGCGGGAGCAGTTGTGACTTGTGCCGTTTCGCGGCGGGGCGTTGTTTTTTAAATGAAAAGGCCGAGGGCGAGAGTAGAAAGTGTGGTTCTGCGGTACGCTTATGGGGTTGAGTTTATGCGCGCTCGTGCATTCACGGCGTCAACACACGGTGTCGAGATGGTGCTGAGGAGTTTTGCGGAGTGTCGAAGGCAAAGCAGTGAATGAGGGGTACTTTCAGAAGATTACTCTTGTATGTACAGTAAAAAGGATACTGCATGTTTGTGCAAAATGTTACCTGTGTTTCCGCGTTGTTACCACTGTAACTAGGGACGACTCAGCGTTCTTTATCTCTTATAACACTTTATGTTATTTTCTTCCGGCCGTTGTTGTAAGTACTTGTACTGTAAAATCTATTATCGTAACCGATTAACTCATATGTATTTACTGATGATGGGTCAGTGATCCGGCTCAGGTGATAATTTTAACTTTCTTTCGACTTCTGCCTCTGCTTCAATAAATTTGAATGTTATATATCCACACCACAATAAATCTACAGGATTATAAATCCTCATTCCAATATATGTTATTCCACACTTCATGAACAGTACCATTTTTGCACAAGATTCACAGAACAGAAGGTCCGCAGTTAGCGCAGCCTAAGGTCCTTCAATCACTGCATAATAAAGTTTTGTACGGAAAGCACAGTGTCTTAAAACCTAACATTAAACTTTGCTAATTTATTTCACGCGAACGGGTACCGTGCGGTTTTCGAATCGTACGTCGAATATTTTCGTGCTCGTACGCGAACGACATAACGTGCATAGTGCAAATTATCTTGCACATTAAAAAAGGGCGCGCACTTTACATTCAGTGATACCGTGATGAGAAAATTCCCGTATTTGAATATCAGATGTTTAATGACTTCAACCGAGATGCTTGTGCGCGCGTGGATGAGCAGAGAGTCAAGAGGAAGCGTCGAATGGAAAATGAGCTTGGCACTTTCATAGCGCGGCACGGAAAGCCATTACTTTTGATGTATGTATAAAACCCGTATCACGTTTCCCAGGACTTTACTCTAATCGTGTCTTGTAACATAAGAGGCCCGCGATAATTCTCTCAGCGGCTCTGGCTTTTTCGCCAGTATACTAGGCGATTCGAGACAAAAGGGCAAAACTGGGAAAAATAGATTTATTTTTCTTTTCGCGTCCGCCAGCTCCCCGGCGTTTCTTTCTTTCTCGGCCACTCACCACCCTCACACAGCTACTCTGTTTTCTCGTAGATCTTTCCTCTTTATCCTCGAACACGGCTGTATCCCGAAATACGTTCCGCACTCCCCTGTGGTGCAATATTTATAACATTGACTCATTTTCCCTCATTTCGTAGAACAGTGGGATGCGGATAAATAATTGTTTTTCGTCTAAGTTTCACTGGGTCCCACGAGGTGCAGAGAATTTAACGATCGGTAAAATTTAGAAATTGCCGTTGCGGCGAATAAACGGTGCTGAACGGGTTTAAATGGAAACAACAAAAAAATACAAACTGTTTGTGAGTCATTTGCGAGATGTTAGTGAGTTCGCGAAGACTTGGGCGCATGGAAGCCATTCAGTAGTGGATTTTAAAGTTAAAACGGGTTCAACGGTTTCCTACCTTCGGACACCACCGCCTTTCCCCCCATTTTCGACCAGCACCTCTTCAGAGATACAAAAATCTTGACCGATACAGTGACAAACCTACATATTTTCCCGTTTTCAAAAAGTTTCCATTTTCGCACCACAGCGCGCCGCATCTCACTTTACGACGAAACGCAAAGGCGTCACCACGCACGATCCGAAAAAAGCGAGAACGCCGTAGACGTTGTTGTGCCAAATCGTCTTGATCGTTCGCACGGAATTTCAGATCAGCGGGCTCGGGGGCCGCTCCTGAGGAATATGAAGCGAATGCAAACGATCGCCGAGAAAGTTCGGCAATTTCGCGCGTGGACATTCGCGTCTAGGATTTTTGGCGTCGCGCGCTTGTGTAGTTGTGCGGACGGGCATGTACGCGGTTGAAGGGTGAACGAGTTCGGAGGCAAGGCGGTGGAAAGCCAAAAGCGAAGAAGCGCAGGGAAGGAAGACGGCCAGCCAGGAAGAACGGGAGGAGGGCTCGTCCTGAGGAAGTGCAGCGTTATACCGGAAGTGGATGAATTGGCTCAAAGGTGATATGGCCTGAAAGCCTCAAAGAGGAGGATCCGGCACTCAGTCCGACATAGATTATTCATGTAATTCTGCACTCACTTTGCCTCGCGATCGATCAGTCACGGAACGATGCTCATTTGAATAATGAAATTCGACGAATCCCTGTGTCAATGATGCCGGATCTCGCCGAGATTTTCGGCTACGCTGTCGGCGTGTCTTTGTTCGCGTCGTTTGCAGTTGTACAGCGCCGTTGCGCGTTTACTGCTTTTGCTTTGTCGCGAAGTTCATGAATTTTTATGCAGTCACTTTATTTTAGGTCGCCTTGCCTCGTCTGTACTTCGGTCTGATGTTATTTTGAAGGGTTTTCTGAAGAAATTGAGCACGATAATTGAGCGGGAGAATAATCTGATTGATTTTTCAAGCTAAGGTGTGCAAAATGGAAGACTAGACTAGACGTTTCTTTGTGGCTACTGTGCCTAACTAATTCTCTAAAACTAACTAAAATCTGTGATTGCGCCCGTTATCGTTTTGAAGGGCCTTTTGGAGAAATTGACCATGATAATTGAACAGGCGAATAACGTGAAAGGCGGTTACTATTGATTTTTGGAGCGAAGTAAGCTATGTGTAATAGAAAACGGGATTTGTTACCACCCGCCAGGTTTGTGTATAATTCATTTCTTCTGTGCACTTTGTTTATTACGTATACGCGTAATTTATGTTCGAGCACATATATTTTTGCCCTAATCGCGATACGCCAGGCAGCCCGTATTTCGCTGCGCAGGTGCTCTTGATTCTTACAGCACGAACGTTTCATTCCCTTCCTCTGCTTCATTCGCTTACGGACATAAATAAATTACAAACGTTCACAAGCCCATACTGGTTATACTTGCGTCTCAGCATGCACATACGCCGTGGCACTTACATAGTTAAGATTCCACCGAATCGCGGATAGTTTAGTCTAATTCTTAGAGTTCTATATTAAACTCGGCATTAGACGTCTGAAAGTTTATAGGACGTGAAATATTAAGCAGGTTGAATAATAAATCGGTCAACCAGAAGGAGGCATACTTCAGCCATATAGACAGTTGTATATATCCGTTTTAAGTTACAGTGGTCTGGTATTAATAGCTTTGCTTGGATATGATTGATCTTCCAAGAAGGGGTAGAGAGACATATTTTACATTATTTTTTAAGAAATTCTACCGTGTGCCTGATGTGAATGATATTAAATGTGAAGGTTTGGGCAAAGATTGGAAACTAGTGAAGCGCAGATACCTAAGATGAGTGCGTTGTTATCGAAAAGCCGCGACAAAGGAGTTGAGGTGGGTCTAACTAGGACTACAGAGCAGTTAAGAAATAACGAGCAGACAAGTAAGACGTGCGATACGAAAGTCTTAGTATCATTTATTCTTGAGAGTATCTTCCTTTATAATATTTTTCATCGTTGTTAAATAAATTCCACAATATGTTTGATTTCAATGATATTGAATGTGTGGGGTTGAGCAAAGATTGAGAACTACGGAAGGCGTGGATAGCGGTCCTGAACTATTGTTCCTTCTACTGCCTATAAAACGCGCACTTTTGCGTAGCGACACAAGAATTAATCGATAGCGTCAGACATCGAGCGTAAAGTCGCATTTCCGTTGTCCTTTGCCGAATCTTTCTCGCATTTTCGCATTCCCTTTGGCTGTTCGGGTGAGCAAAGAAAAAGTTTCATGAGAAAAGGGCATCAAGGCACTAGTTGGTGTGCGCTAGTAATGTGGGCGATCGTGCAGATACACGCCGTGGCTAACAAAAGCAGTAGTCTCGAACCTCGTTAAGGTGCAACATCAAAGTACGGGAAAACTTAATTTGGTCACGGAGACAAGGCAAACGCTGTATGGTTCGCGAATATACACGGATAAAGGTAATTTACGGACGGAATTGCGAGCACAATGACGACAAGGATGATCAGCGCGAAGACAACGGAAAGAGATGGCTGGGGACAAAGGTTTATATGCATTGATTATGGGAGATTGTTGCGAACATGCTACATGGGATTTGGTGACGTGAGTGAAATTGGTGGGTCGGTTTTCACGGGTAAAATAGGAGGGTACATTATTTAATGTCGACGTCGGTGAAATTGGTGGGTACATTTCTTAAAATCAGTTTATTAATGAGATTTCAAGCACGAAGACAACGACAATAATTCGTCTGGTGGTGAGGATTTACTGTGGTGCATCAATTATGGAATGTTTTAAATATTTGGTATGTGACTTGGACGCAAGAGTAACATTGTTGGATAAGTTTCTTTTTTATAAGTAGAGTTGGTGAATACATTTTTCAGCTTTGCTGACAAAAGATATACGGTGAGGTTAGTTATGTATTTATATGTCATGTGCATACAAGCAGGTGCTGAGATACCATGTACCATGTATCCACGTAGCGTGACAATGTATCCATATGCTACATACTATATACCCATAATCATGTACCGTGTAACACTATACATACAACATATCGATATCTCCAGCCATGTTGACATGTATCAGTATGTATAACAGTCATTTGTTCTAATTAGCAACA
The DNA here is from genome assembly GCA_033815515.1 of Cryptocheilus praepositus. Lineage (NCBI taxonomy): Eukaryota > Metazoa > Arthropoda > Insecta > Hymenoptera > Pompilidae > Cryptocheilus > Cryptocheilus praepositus. The sequence continues at coordinate 4,259,242 of JAWWQZ010000256.1, read as the reverse complement.
GACGTGCTTGTTTGCCGATACGGTCATTTTGCTTTCTACACATTTCTATTTTGTGTTTTCTCTTCATACAGTTAGACAACGCTAACCATGACGCTAATATTAAGACGCACCGTCTTTAATGGCCAAGACTAAGTGTGCAAGGAAGTTGATTTTTTCTAGTACCAACTACATGGGCATCGCCACAGGATCAAATACGCGAGCAATTGATAGAAGCAGCGGCTAGAAATTCATTTCTTGCCCCACCTTTGACATGATAAGTTCTTGACCGACTCGTTTCCCGGCGCAATAACCGTTGCGCTCTTCTTCCCTCAACCAAGACCGTCCGCAAATGTGTAGCCGACTTTTCTAACCACCCCAACTCCGCCCAGTATTTCTCAAACTCAACGGCTATCTGTCGCATTTCTTCGATTCAAACGAATCAACCAACTTTTTTGCTGCCGATCAGTTATTAGGCCACTTAATGCCAGACGAATTATTTGGACCCGCATACTATAAATATGATTTTAATTGGATAATGAAGAAGTCTTGAAAGACTGTTTACGGTTGGTTAATATTAACTTTTAAATCTTCATTGTTGAAATTTTCGACACGTTGTATTATACTAATTTCTAAATATACATGTCGTTTTACACTCCCGAGGAGGGGGTTCCAGTGGCTCCGAAACGTGTCGAGAATTTCAACAATAAAAATTTGAAAGTCAATATCCCGTAACCATAAATGGGCATTCAACATCCCATCATCGTCCCAATAAAATTACAATAAGGTTGAAATTAAACACATTACCGACTAAACGCCATAAATAGTTCCACTTGGTGAACGTGACCTTGTACAATTTTCATCCTCAGCCATTTCTTCCTTAACTCCCACCACCGCGTCGTCCCAATTGCCACATCCGATCCGGTCGAGCTGGCCAGTACGCGTTACCGCAACATTGCGCGGCTATTTTGATTCGTCGAATAACTTCTATTGCCGACATTCGCCGCGAAGTTCGCGCCGCCGACTTTGAAGCGGGCTGAGCGGGTCTCAAAAACTTTGACCGGCGGACTCCGCCGAAGCAGGATGCTGTTTGCGGCTACGCTTGCCGTGCGGCGGACTGTGTAAGTGACAAGAGAGCGACGGGCATTAATCTTTCGCACTATCCAGCTGATGAAGTGGCAATTTCCTCCTGATAGTAAGAGGAAATAGGGTCTGCAGACCAGTTGATCAAACCCTGAACAGTAACCCACCCCTGTACTGCTTTCTCTCTCCCTCTCACTCTCTCTCCCTCTGGTTCTTCTCTCTCGCGCCCACGGATCCTTCTCTCGCTCATCGCTGACTCTCTGGACCATCCTCCTGCTCACCCTCCCGTTTCACAACTACCTTCCCTTCCACTGCTTCGGTTACCCAATGGCTATACTGCATCCACCAATCGATGGTGCACTGTATGCACCTCTGACCCTCTTTGCCCCTGCCGCACCTTGCCACGACTCCGCCGCCCTTTCTCGACCACGTCGGAGTCAGGAGCGTATAGCCGCGGGATGGAAAGTGCTCTGAAGTGGATTCGAGACTCATCCCCTCACGCGCGCCTTCTCTCCGCATCGCTTCCAACGGCTATTAGGTGGGAAGACGCTGCGCTCATTTTTCGGGAACAGCGGCCGCTGAGAGATCACCGCGACGGAGATGGCTTGAAAGTGGGTTTAGAGGGGTGGAGGTTTCTAATGCGCCTGGAGGTGCTTGGTGGATTGATAATGATGCGGGGGTGCTGGTCTACACGAAATGAGCTTGTCATTTATTGTTACTACGCTTTTTTAAATATCGTAGATCGCGCAGAATGATAAGTGGGAAGAAGACAAATGTGATGGGTCGGTAGTGTATTTAAAGGGATGGAGATTTGTAATATGAAAAAATTAGTTAGTTTTATGTTGTATTGAAGGTGTCATTTTATTGGTTTTGTAATGTGTTTTTTTGTTGCATAATTTAGATGGTGTAAACTGATAAGTGGACTGAGAAGTGGAAATTCATAATGCATATGGTAGATTGATAATGGTACAGGAAAAGATACTAGAATATGATAGAAATTATTGGTGTATTGATTTATTCTCTAAACGCTTTGCTCGGCGCAGGATGTTCGAGTGCTCGAAGGCAAATTTGACGACTTCAATGTCTATCCTGCATCTCGTTACGTGCGTTTCGAACGGATTTCGGTTGATCGTCTGCGGATCGTGATCAGTTAGAGGATAATGGGAATTGGTCGAAGATAGGTATATGCGATACCTTGCACGCACATGTGCGAACGTGTCCTCATTCGGAACGTTTAACGGAGCAATGATTCCCTTGACGATTGCTATTGAGTTCTAATAACGATTTCCTGACGACAGGATATCCGATATGTATATAGAGGCGTTAATCATTTCCGTACCATTGACGTGGATATGGTTGTATAAGTATTACAATTCCCTCCTCAGTTATAATTGCGGACATTTTTAATATTGCTCATTTAATGTCATTCGAACGTTTTAAAAGATTTCTTTAGCACGTTTAATTGTTATCATTACGGAATGCCACATTATGCTCTTTATATATTATGTTCCGTTTAGTTGTGCCGCATACGTTGTGATGTCTGCGCAGTGTTACATTCCGCTGAAGTTGCGCTACATTCGCTGCCAGCAATGCCATGTGTTGATCTAGAGACATGCATCTGAAACGTGACAAAATGCAAACTGCGCAGGGCTTAACCAAGATACCACGAAAACAGATCGTACCAACTTGCCCCCACATTGTTATCTGTCTAAAGAACCTAGATCAAAATCTACAACTTATGGAAGAGTCTGACGGAACGGTGTGAGACAAACAGTAAAGGGTGAAGTAACTGCGCATTTTCTCCCTGAGATATCTATATGTTCAATAACCCATGTACGGAGAAATACCTACAAAAAGTATAAGACTAATATCTTTCGAAGGAAGTTCGTCACATCGTACTATGTAAGTATGACATCATGTTATCCTACATAAAAGACGCTCCGGCTCGGTTAAAATGAAATTTCCACGATTGTAAGTGTCGTGCTGAAGATTCGTGGAGTTGAGAAATGCACAATCGACAGTTATATATAAAAATTGAAACCAGCCATATCACAGATTCAACCATTACCGTACATAAAGTTTGTATCATATGAATGTATCTTTTTGTTCCGCAAAACAAGTCAAAGTTTCGTTTATCGCACAACATTTATACATTACATTTACACTGCTATTAGTAATGTTTAATGTATATCGAGGTTGAGCATCAACATGATCAAGCATCGACCCAAAATATTCGTCGACTTCTCGCTGGCCAAGTTCGATCGCGACAGGGCAAGTGGCTTATACCGCGGCCACTAAATTGCACCGCGTACGCGCTACTTTTGTGTATTTACACTGGCCCGATAGTCACGAGGGATCGCAAGCGTCGAGAAGGGTGGGAAGTGTGCATTGAGTAACATTGTCCCGAGAGTGCATTTACAACGGATATTACATCGAACATGGCAGAAAAGCGATCGGCAGAGTGAATGTGCGCGGGAGATGGGGACGAGATTAAAAGCTACCACCCGTCAGTGTCGATGAACTCATTTTTTTCCCCGGAATTGCCGGATCTCCGGCAGGTTAAAATGTTTGGATTACCGTCGCGCATTTATGAGAGTACACAGGAAGAAGGTGCTGCTATTATGCGAGTGTGACCGTAATAGAGGGTATGGTGCGTAATTGGGCGTGCAGTGGGCAGCGGAAACTGGGATGGGAAGGTGAGACAATATTTTATTGTGCGCAGTCTGCCTTTTGAGGGAATGGGCGAAAATTGATTTTTTTCATGGTTGGTAAGAGCGTGGATGAGTGTAGCGTAGTCGAGTGGCCGGGGGTTGTTGATGGAGAATTGAAAACCGTTATAGGGAGGTGCAGTGATTTGTCAGTAATTTATAGTTTTTGTAAAATTTGTTTGAAAACTTTTTTTCTGAAAAAATGTGCTTTATGAGAAAGGTGGAATATACGCTTTCTACTTCTTTCTTCGTAGTGTAAAAAAACGTATATATAATATGTAATTTATATAATATACATTAAATAGTTAAATAAGTTAAAGTTAAAGTTAAAGTTAAAGTTAATTTTCTATATATAGTCATTTAAATCAACGCAATACCTATCTTATCGCAACGTTATATAAACAATATACTTTAGACAGTAAAATATGCTATAGAAGATGCAGTATACATACGTCTCATCTCAACGTCATGCAATACATACCTTATCGTAATATTATATAAACAATATATATTAGACAGTAAAATAAGCCATAAAAGCTTATCGCAACATTCCACAGATAACGCATATTAGATAGTAAAGTAACCTATACAAGATGCAACATGCATACGTCGCGTCTCAACGCCAGCTTGCCTGATCGCCCCTCTTTTCGATTCATCCGACAAACAATCGCGTCTACCATTGTACGTAACGCCCACCCTCTTCGATCAGTTGCCCACTGCCACAGTAATAACAGCGACAAATCATCCGATCGCATCCAGATCGCCTGTTCCATCCCATTCCGCGCCTGATCTTCACCGCGGACGTTCCTGACTATCGCAAGACACCGGTATGCGCGTTGGAAAATCGTGGCGAGGCATTTCGCGGCGGATAGCTTTGTCTCGCAGATAATGCATCGCCGGCGCACAGTGGAATCGGGGACGGCGGGGACTAAAGCATCGCCGGCAACGTGAGCCGCTCATACCGCCGGCCCTTCTATGCATACATGCATGAGCTTACGCGTGCGTATAAATATCCATATGCATCGAATAATATTATCCTACTCCGACGCGGCTACGGCGGGTAATACGTGTCGATTGCCGGTGCTACTCTCTTATCACTACCCACCGCCTCCCATCTTCCGTTTCTTCCTGCACATTCTCGCACCTTCTCGCTCTGCTCATATACCGCGGAGTATTTTAGTTCACACGTTCAACGGATTTGCTGTGGCGCTGCGGTTGCAAACAGGTACGATTGCGAAAGCGCGGTCCTTGATTTCTGCTTTAATTATTATTCAATGTTTTCGGATTTTTTAAATTACGAATACGTCAGCATGCCTTGACCGGGTCGAAATATACGTATATACACATTATCGCAGAATAATTGTGCACGAGGTTTTTATTTTTTACAGTTAATTCGCATCTCGGGAATTCTTCAACGATAGGACACCCCAGATAACAAATGTAATTTTATCATATAAAATAATGTATATAAACGAAATACCAGGAAAACTCTTGAGAGCGGGACCACAAAACGATGTACAAGGTAAGGTGCGAAGAAAATTGCATATTGAATTTTTTCCTTATGGCTTCTGCAGCCAGGATTCGTTTGAGAAAGTATTGGCCTCCGACGTCTCGCCGCGTTTGAATTCAGCATTGTGTCTATATATTGATTTCTTCTTTTTGACGTAATATGCAGTTTAAAATAATCACAAATAAAATTAATTAAACCATAATATGGCATTTAAGAAATTTCATTAACTACCGATGGATTCTTTTTATGAGAATGATACCGTACTTTTACTTTGCAGGACGACTGTACGGAGACGTTTAGTATGGCACACTCAAGAAAAGGTTTGGTTGGGTTTTAACGCGTTCAGTGCTGAATACTGCCGATCGAAGCGCTCGCTGGGGACGGAATAATTTTTCGAGAGTCTGAAGTCTGCTGATTGATTATGCAAGGCGCCACTAAGTTATGATTGTAATTCTTCAGTTGCGCCCAAAGTTAGATAATGTAAGGAAGTTGATTGTTAAAAAACGCACGTGTATTCATCTCATACATTCATGATTTATTGCAATACGTGAGAGATCGAAATGGTTAGCACATGCATACACGCGTTTGTAGTTCATGCTAGTAGCTTTAATCGAACGCATATATGCATTGAGACTATACGTTTCCAACAAGATATGTATTACGTTCATATACTGCTCACAATTGAACTTGGGTGATTGGGTCCTTTCATATTACTGTGCTAATTTAGGTATGTAGGCCGCTTCTCGTAGTTCACGGAACAGTCCATCGGTGAAGTGTCAAAGTAATAGAATTCTTATCTAGACGTATCGAAGCCATTTATCCGCAAATGAATGTCTTAAATTGATGCTGTATTGGTTTTAGTCTGTCACAGAAAGACGCATGGGTGCAGTTTTAATGGTGCCGTATTAAGATAATGCGACACATACGTAGGGGGGATTTCAAGTAGAAGTACCTGTCAGTCACCTGTCCTTAGCAGGCAGACACGCGATCTCATTAAATCACGACAGAACTACAGAGGTTAATGTCTCCTCGAAAGAGATGGAAATACGTCGGGCTGAAATAAATAATTATATGTCGGGGTTAAAATAAGGGACGATGAGGGTAAAATAACTAATATAACATACTAAGGAATATTCCTAAATTCGAATATCATCGTCAAGGATATCGTCGTCATCAGAATTTATTACTTCAAACTGGCATCTAACATTGTTTTAAGCATCTTTCCTCATTATCTTCTTTTGAAGGAAACGTATTAATAGATCCGGATATATTATTGGTGCACGGATTCCATATTAGTATCCTGATCGTGTACGCTTAGTTTTAGAGATGACTACTTACACGTACGATTAAAATGGTAAAATCAACACTGTTATAATAAAAATATTGATGGATAAACAGGAATTTGCATTTGCACGGGCAAACAAATAAATTGATAAGGGTGGTAACAATTTTCTGCTACAGCACGAATATGTTTAAGTAGTTAAGTCTGCGACTGGTCAGACGCTGCCGCTAGACTATTGACCGTTTATTCGTCCGTGAATGGAACATCGCTACGTACTTTATTGGAGACGTACGTTCTACACGGTGAAACCATTTTTTTCGCATTGCAAAATTATGCAAAACTAACAAATTTAGATTCTTATTTTGACCATATTACACAGGTAGAATGTGAAAACGTATACAATGGATATTTATGTGAATACGAAAGCAAATGGCCAGCATCAGATCCGGACCCTTGGTCTAACAATAGTAACCGGTTGTCTTGCTTACTTGGCTAACACACTTCGACAAGAACTATAGGCATAACCTGAATTTTAAAAAAATATCCGAATATTGTTACTTTCGGCAAAATATGCGTCTAATATTTTTCGCCGTATACTCTCTGTGTGAAATGTAAATAAAATCAGTGACCCACAGATCTGGCCCTACCCTTGTCAGCGAAAGAAAAGAAGGACACTAACGTGGGCGCGCGACCCGCGGAACAATGGTATAAGGTGTAAGGGAAACAATGCATCGGACTAAATTTGAAACTCGCCCATCCATTATGCCGAAAGTATCCTTCGTTTACGAGGATCGCGAAGCGGTTATGTCCCTGCAACGATCAATTATCGTTACTATAAACATCCGACATCATTAATAACCGTGAAAGCCGGCGAGCAGCGGCAAGTCTGACAGGTGACAGTGCTGCGCCCGCGGTGGTCGGACGCATTGTTGTTTTGCGCGGAAAGTTATTGTTGGCTGAATACTTCTGACACATTCGCTCCGACGTTTCCACGACAGACACGGTCGCGTGATGAGCGTGTGTGTGCGCGGCGCCGTGAACTTTGCCCCGCGACGCCAACATTACGCCTTCGACGTGCGCGTGCGCGTTGACGCTTGAATTTGGAAAAATTGTTACTCCGATAACGAGGAACCTCGGTCTTTCGTATTCACGGCAATTTGTTAGAAAAAGCCTGCCTTTCTGCATCTGCAGAGAAGTCGCGTGTGTACAGTGGTTAAGATCGGTGCTTAGCAGTGGATAATGAGATAAAAGTCCGCTTTTTGGTCGAAAAACTATGTATATTAGAGTTAGTGTAACCTGTTTTTCGTCATTATCATAAGTTAAAAGTACTAAACAAGTGATTAAGTAAGAAGAAACAACATATTTGTTCATTGTGAGCACCTTTTTCATCTTGACCATTTTTGAACACATTTCCAAGGGTCACAAGTTTACCTGTCGCCCATTTTTTTCCACAACTCTCTAAAAACATACAACATGCAACATTCAGTGTCCCATCTCGCTCCAATTCCACCGTCAGCCTGCTAAATGACTACCAAACATGCAGCGCAACATCGACATTTGCAAAATTGCAGTTGGCTGTCGGGCCGGCGCGAAAAATTGAGCGCGCCCCCCGGCCTTCCGCTGAATTTGGCAAAGAATGATTCATTCGCGAAGCGTCTACGCAGCTAAACGGCGGCTGTACAAATCATTAGCGGAAATAAAGAACGCCGGCGAAAAAAGAGACGAATGCGCGCAGTTGACACGCGGCGCTGCGTAGATGTCACGGAATTGTTCGGAATAACGCCAGGCGCGCATCGACGAGGGGTCGGGCAGGCAGGCTAGCAAGGGACGGCGGCATAAAATATAGCTGCAAATTGGAACTGGCACACAATGAGGCACCGTTTAACAATGCGTTTGATTTGAATCGAAACGTCATGAAAATAATCACATCGCGGGGACCTCTCCAATTAATGGCTGCCGCCTGGTAGCCCGCAGACTTTCTCTCCGTTTCTCTACTCATGGGCCTCGACGTACGCGACTCTCTGTCCTCTGCGCGCGCGTTGATCCGAGGACGAATTTATCGAGGGCACTCACGCAGAATGCCTGTGCGTCGACATGCCCCGGTGGCTTTATTTCGAAACCGGCGAAAATTAAGCGGCGGCGGGAGTTCGCGTGGTCGTTGAGTCTAGAGTGAGCCTTGTGCTTGAGTTGCTTGGGGGTGTAGCGGGGTGGGCACGTGATCGGTTGAACGTGTTTAGGCGCGTTTGTGCATGAAACGTGAAGGTAGCGGTGGTGCTTTTTGCTTTTCGTAGAACGATGGTTTCGGAAAAAAATGTATTTTAGGCTTAAAGTGTCGGTAGAAGAATCAGGCATTGAGCAGTTAGTAATTACATAAACTGCGATAGTAATAGTGGGGTGCAGTGGAAAATGTATTCCTTAGCCGTATTATTTGTTGTCTACTTAAATGTTTGTGTCTTCTATTCAGTAATGATTAAAATCGTTAACAATTAACTTGCAATTAATCTGCAGTTCATTTGAATGCGTTTTTATCGTCAGTGATCGTATACAAAATATGTAATATATCATGTCTAAAAGTCGTGAAGAATTCATATCTTCACTCGTCTTTTTTCCTGACTACAAAACAACGAAGAAACCCTGTTCCCTTTCTATGAAAAATATCCCTCGCCCGACCCTTTCTTACAAGTGTTGTGATCTGTATGGGACGCACCGTTATTCGGGTTACTTTTTGTTCGGTCCTCATGCGAATCAATAAGGAAGAGGCTTTATGGTGTAAATAGACGGAAATACGGAGTTGTACCCTTTAATAGGTTAAGTCTGGGAAGATCATAAGAAGCTGTATGTGAGATTGAGATTTATTAACAAATTATTTAACAGTTAACAAATTCCAGGGTATACTCAAAAGATTTAGCATACATATTAATGCAACATTCAGAACTCATCAGCACATAATACTATGACACATCAAGTAATTCCTACTACACATCGTTTTTCTCTCACGTCCGTCATTCTGCTTCCAATAATCACATTTCAGTAAATTAATTCATTATTCATTAATTAATTTGAAATCCATACACCACTTGGCCACTCTTTCCAAGCCATCAATTTCTTGTGCAAAACTCCAAACAACATTAACGTACAACGCTCCGGTCTCTTCAGCACATAATGCCATGACATGCTAACTAATTCTTACGACACATCACATGTTGTTCACGTCCCTCATTCTGCCTTCAATAATCACATTTCAATTAATTACCCATACGTTTGTCGCCGACGTACATTCTCCAACCATGTCCCTGGCCCTTCGCACACAACCGCATGTTTCTGTCCTCCCAGACACACGCACACACAAACACACATACACCTAATGAGCTCCCCTTTCTTCCGCCCCGTCGCTCTGCTCTAAAAGTCACTCGTAATGAGTCCCTCGTCGCGTAAGACCGATATCTCGTCGAAGTAAACGGGCAAAGAGTAATCGAGTTTGCTCTGGACACGGCGTCGTTTGTCGTCTTTGAGAGATCTCCTTGATCGTTCGCCTGCGATCGTGAGGTGGCCGGGGGGAAGATAGTGAACCGGGGAAGATCACAAAAGAGCCCGGCCACGGACGAGGACCCCGGCAGAGAAAGGGAAAGGGAAAGGAATGGGGCTGAGCGGATGAAATAATTGGATTCAAGGCAGAGCGGGTCGCGTCGTGTAAGAACACGAGTGGTAAAAAAGGAACGGCGCTTTACTACCAGTCGACGATAGGATGAACCGGGGTCGTGATATATTTATGTCCGATGCGGATAGCGTGGGGCAGACACGTAAAATGCTTCTTTAAGCCTTTCCTGCCGATAGGTGGGTAGAGATGGCGATGAGAGGTTGTTGTGCTAGAGGTACGTGGATAAGGGTCGCGAGAGTGGGGCGTGGAGCCATTTTTAATTTGTGTTGCGGAAAAGTTATCCTGCTGGGTGGGTTCGGTTTCTTCAAGTTTATTCTTGTCGAATTGAAAACTTCTTTATGCTACAGGCTTTGGGAGTAGTCACTTCCTCTTCCGTTTCACTCTGCATGTATCAATTCAAGCAGAAACAGTACAAAAAAACAAAGAGTTTTAGTATTTATTCTCGTGGTATTGAACACTTATTTAATGTGCACGAACCGGATGCGTAATTTTCCTGTTCCTATTGATTTTGCAAGTTTCAAGTCGGAAACAGTCAGTATAAAAAAATATGTAGTTTCTTCGCAGCCCTCTCACAACTAAACTATTGATTGGAGAATATATCGAAAATATGTAGAGTTAAGTGAGTGAATAGTAATCAGTCTTATCCATTATCTTCCACTATTGACCGATGTGGGGTGGAACAAAAAAATTTAGACCCTTTCATCTATTTTTTTGCATACGTGGAAAATGTAAAACACATTTTTTGCGTATCCAGGTACGAACGAACAAACGAAACGCTATTTTTCGACTATAACACACAGCGAGCGATTGCATCCTTTTCTGCCATAAAACTTCTAATTTCCTCTCCGGCGCTTTTCGAGTGCAGCTGTGTATTGCACTGTTCGATTCGGTTCTCTGCATTTCTCTCCGCTTCACAAGGGACGAACCGGTTTGTTGGGTGTCAGTCCTTTCAGCAGATTAAAGAAGAATAAACTAGACGGTTAATGCCGGCGTTTGAAATGCCAATGAGGCACGGAAAAGGTTAAGTTGCCGTTCAATCGTGGGTAAGTTGCAATCTGTGACACCGAACACGGATATCTTAAGCATTCAGTTGAAAGATCGCCATCCGAGGATCAGCAAAGACGACGTTCAAAAAAAGAATGCAAACTGGTTGTTTGAAGGCAATCTACAAAGTTGAGCTAGGTGTTTAATTATTGGCATCAAAAGAAAGACCCTGATAAAGTGTTCAAGTGCACCTAGCGTGTTAATGTGAAATTATGTGTTTCAGGCAATCTTTGCTTTGCGACCACAAGAATAACATTTTAAAAATTACAAGTAAAACTATTTGATAATTCGTCAATGAACACTTGTGTGTATTGTAGTTACAGAAAACAGGGTATTGCATGCCAAATTGAAATTAACAAAAGCCGGCAGAAATAGTAGAGTCGCAGGTCCATACAGAGGCATTAAAAGAAACTCCTGCCATTAATTTTCCTCAGACACACATCTTCAGCCTTTTCCATACATTGACCGGTTATCACAATTAAAGCAGTTTCCGCGGTTAAAGCAAACTGGATTTTTGCATGCTCGGGAAACAGCCAGGCTAAACAACAAAAGCGCGCCAAACAACGGGATCGTGTGTCGATATCGAAATATTAAAAAAAGCACCCGGTCAAGTATCGGATTCCAGCGAGCGCCTGGATTGCGCCCGCACGTACAATTAGCTCGCATATCCCGCTGCGCGAACATTTTTTCGCCGAGGACGGGAACTCTGCGTCGACAACGTTTGCGTTTCCATTACGGGCAGTTCCGCGTCCGGATAACCGGAAACTGATCCGATGCAGAGCGACAGCGATTCCAGCCGACGCCCGCCGACCTTCGTGTGGCCCTTTTTTTCGGCCCAGATTCTTCGACGGCGCCGTTGTCCTCGCGGCGTTACGTTCGACGCTCCGAGCGACAGGTGTCCCATTTAAACGTCAACGAAATTGTCGCGCGCCGCTGCCATCTTGGGACGATGAATTAGAAAAATGTCATTTGGCACGCGGGGCTGATACTCCCTGTCAGTTTTGTGGCGCCCTCGATCAGTGTCGTAATGAGATGTGGGGGAGAGGAGAAAGATTGTTGAAGATATTACACTTGTCGCAATGGCGGTGTTCAACTGTTATATGTATATATTGCGTTGAAATACGAACTACTCGGATTTCGACTAATTGATTTTTGCCTGTTTATAAGCGAAGTTGCTTTCTCATCAGAAGGGTTTTATTTTAAATGAGGCGGAGCACCGATTGAAAATTGCAGGAAAGTATTAGATTCACTAAAAATTATGCCTTTCATTAGCTATCAATTTTTGCGTGCACTGATGTGGGGATTTTTACTGCAATGAAGACATCTTCCGGAGTTTCGTAATCGATATATGTAGTGAGACTAAAAGTCTTCAGACCCAAGGTACAGAAACGATGACGAAGCGAAATTACCACTTTTATCCTTCAACGTTAACGTCGTTTAATTCAGTATGATATTCTAGAATGGTCAGTTAATCTTTCTACATTATTACATGAATATGTGAAGCATTTGTTCTTGAGTAATTCAACATTATGATTACTTCTTGGTACTTCTTGAGTTTTCGTCATGCAAATCAAACTTTACTCTCCACGAAGATAATGGCCGCTACATGACAAGTGCGGTTACTGGGATGACTGTTTTAATTATTGAACTCAACAGTGTTAAATAGCATGTAACTAATTAATTTTTCTGTGTTACTGAAAGAATATGTTAATTTTTTTCTTTAACGTGGTGAAGATTGTTGCTTGATGCTTGCTAAATTTCTGCTATGTAAATCGGACTTTCCTTTGGACAAAGAAAATAGTCGCTGACGAACAAGTCTGGTCGGAGGAACGAGTGTTTCAATTGTTGGAATCCGTGCCGTTAAATACCAGTCTTTGCAACATCACAAATGCGCACCGGCGCAATGCTGTGCAACGACTTCATTCTCCACAACAGCTTCCCTCGGCATTTTACTTTGATGGCATCCTTTCATTTGCGCATTAGTCGTTACAATTGAAATTTCGCGTTTTCTTCCCGTCTACCATCCGAGTTTATGTTTTTCTACGCCAAAACTCACTATAAATAAATTTAATTTAATTCTTATCTATTATGCTTCAGCATTGGTTTCTTTTCAGGTATTTCGCGATTTTCCGAAAATTCCCACATGTACATATGTAGAACCAGCTGAATTTTCGCGCGATAAAGGATAATTGGAAAACATTCTGTTTAACATTATCATCGAAATGTTTGCAGGTTTCATGTATTGTGACCACATTTCGAAAGAACTAAAAATTGTACGTATTGTAAACGTGCACAAGCAGGGCTAGGTGCAATTAATTTTCGTCTATTTAATAGTACCTTCAAACGTCTATGCAAATGAGTCCTCGCAGAATCTTCACGTAATACACATTGTCGTTTACAACGTATGAATGTCAATTTCCGGAGCAGAAAACCGACTTGGAATGTAATTAATCCTGTGAAGCACGATCTGTTCGCTACGCTTCGTATTATTTTTCACGTGGAAGCAGGAATTTCGTGATCGTAAAGGAAATTACGCTTTGGCACTGTGCAATTGGCGAATAACTCGCGCTCGAAAATCACTCAAAGGATTTTCCTATTTATTGAGCCACTCATATTGCGCGCTTCGTTTCGAATAATTGCCCTTTTCATGTTGCTTCGTAATCACGACTAATTTTTAAGAATATCCGGTAGGTCATTTTGAAGTTGCAAAGAATTTCGACTCGATGGTCGTAAACTTCTTTTTAGCTCAGTCAATCCTTTTTTTTTGCGTGCGAAACTTTCGCCGAAAGCTGGCACTTGAAGCGAATCTCGTGATTTTCTTCGCTTGAGTCTTGGGCAGTCTTCATGGTTTGGAAGTTGAGTGGTTTCAACGTTGACCTGATCTGGTAGCATTCGTAGTTCCCGGAAAATGGTTAATGCCTGTATTTTACACGTTGTTTTAACTATGGAACATTTTTATAAAATGGATTCTGAAATATTTTATATTATATTTCCACAGGTACTCTAATTTGTGCGCAGATGGATATTTGAAATTGTGCCTGCCCACTTAAGTCACCCATAATTATATAATAAACCTCTTGCCGAGAAGTTATTTTTTTCGGATCTTTTTGTACCATAAAGTGGAAGATATGGTTTAAAAAAAATAAAAATCCGATGAAAAGCAGGAAGTCATTATTTTAAAGGGTATATGATAGTGAATACAGTGCATAAAAACCCGTCTACACTTTAATACGATTTTGTAAATTCAATATATAATTCAATATCAAAATTGGCATTATATAATTCAATTAATTAATAAATTCAATATCAAAATTGGCATTGTCGATTGACGTAACGTCTGACGTCTTGCGAAACAAACCTCAACAAAGCAGATAGCAACTCGCCAGCGACTAGATTAAATAGGTAAAACGTTGAGGATTAAACGCAAAGCAATGCGCGGTCGATACGCATATAAGAGGGTTGAAATATGTCGATCGATGGAGAGCGCGCAGAGAATGAGGAGAAGTAGGTAAGAAGTGCCGCTCGAGGCGATTCATTGTTGTGAATGCAAGTTGGCCGACTGCTGCTTCTCGCTCGAGAATTCTTCAATTCTTTCGCGCACGTCTGTCTTTAGCTTTCTTTCCGTTGCATACCTCTGCCCTCTCTACTCTTTCACCGCCAACGATGTCGACCCTCTTCTTCATTTATTCGTCCATCGCGCGAAGCTTAGTAATGGGTTTTGCCTGCAAACTCTCAAACAAATCGAGCATTCGAAGTTTCTGTTAATTATTTTATGCCTGTTTTTGGTTGAATTGAATTGCACTAAACAATCAAATTGAAAATTTGACCGAAAAGGGGCATAAAAATGATTGACAATAACAAAAAAGTTAAAATTTGCAATTAAGTTAATTCAATAATTCGGAGAGTCTTGCTGAGTTAACCGAGTATCTTGAATAGAATATCTTATTCCGTTGTTATTAATGAT
The DNA here is from genome assembly GCA_033815515.1 of Cryptocheilus praepositus. NCBI lineage: Eukaryota > Metazoa > Arthropoda > Insecta > Hymenoptera > Pompilidae > Cryptocheilus > Cryptocheilus praepositus. The sequence continues at coordinate 4,244,017 of JAWWQZ010000256.1, read as the reverse complement.
GTTGCCAATTTAACTGGCCCATACGCTCAATTAATGTGTTTAAAACCTTCAGTTTATGTAACTTATATATACAAAATTCATGAAATATTGCAAAAAAATTAATAGTAATTTATCAATTTTAATATATAAAAATTTAACACATTAATTGACTGTGTGTACCAATTAAATTTGCAATCTCAACCATTTATTCTGTACCGTGTAATATAATACCCGTTGACATTCAAAATATACCACATCCATCAGGATTTTCAGTCACCTTTTGGGTGACTTAATTTTAGGCATCTTGAGTTTCGTCATTTGTCTCGATATACTGCAATCGCCATCACTACGCGTCCATGATAGTCATTCGGATAGCGGTAAATTTCGCATTCCAGTTTGTCGAATTAGTTGATTTTCTCGCCTGGCTCGGTGCGCCGAGACTATGACGACGTCGCGGAAATCGTTCCATTACCATTCCATCCATCTAGTTTCCATCGGGGCGCTGATTCTAGTTTCCAAGGAATCGTTTCCGCGAGCGCATTATGAGAAACAGAGACGCGCCGGCGCTATTACTTGTTCCAAGATTACCGCAGAACTCCATTTCGCTCCTTTCATTACGTCCATCGTCACCGGATTGTCATCAGCGCCGATGATGCTCCGAGGCGCCCGGAGGATCCCGCCTCCGTTTTTTCCGCAGCGCCATCTGCAAAATCCTGGTTCGCGCGGGGCGACGTAGAAACGGTGGCAGGAAGTTCGCAGGTGTACTTTGGAGTTGAAAACTGACGAAAAAGTCTCGGTAAACATGGCTTCGCAAACTCCCTGTTGCCGGGATGCAGCCACTTCTAGTTTTAGCATGAATTATACGTTACGAAGCTCGGCCGGTCGCGTGAATGGCATGGTCACCTGTTTTAAGTCCGAATGATTTGCGGTCGTCTCTGCGACTCTGTTATTTAAAAGCAGGTGAGAATTTTTTTTGACGACTATTTAAATAAATGAAGGCGTCGTTTTGTTATTGGCGAATGCCGGTCACGGATAATTGGACGACATCAAATTATTGGGAAGGTTAAAAGCGAAGAGAAAACTAAAAGGGAGAAATTATTTTTGGCTCTAAATGTTCTGCTGGCTCAGTTACGGATTCATGTAACGTTTCTTTTATGAGGCCGTTTCAGAGACGATTGTAATTAACATAAATTGTCATTGGGTTTATCTATCTGTTTCTTGACTTATAACGTACCACTTCTGTAATACTAAAGTTAAATTATTTTTTACTTTTCTTTACCGATGAAAAGACGGAGAGAGAAAAATGCTGTGATGAGAATTTGTAGCTAAGTCTAAGTGAAGACGTGTTTGATTTTTAAGTGTCCACAGATAATTTAAATGGAGAGCTTCATAAAGCGCGGAAAGATCAGAAAAGGGATTGCGTGTATATAGAAAAAGAGATAAGCGAATATTGCAATATTTGTCTGAATAAAACAATATTTATACTAAACTAGAGTATATTTATAAAATAAGTAGAAAAGAAAAAAAATTACAAATAGTTTTTTTTCAAATTTCAGCTTTTCGTTTGCCCGCCACCTGTCAAGTAGCTTCTTTCCGTTTAATTATCAGCATTCGCATATAATAAAGTTAATACGTAAAGTATTCGTGCCTTCACTATTTTATACTTCACTGATTCATCTTATCTCCGGCACCATTAACGTTTTACGCGCATATTTGAATTTGGCCCATCTGAAAACCGCTAATCGACGGTTTACCCACTCGACATCGCTCATCGCCTTCCGTCTGTTCCGGTAAGAAAGTTCTGTGTCAGTTATGTTTGAGTAATCCGCCGCCGCCGCGGGCTAAGTTGCAAAACGCGGATGGCTGTAAAAAAGTAACGACAAAGAAAACGGTCGAATTGGTTATTCCCTCATACAAGGCTCATTAGGAAGCTGTGCGTTTGTGTAAGTGGGCCTCGCTTAATTTCCACACGCAAATGGAAATTGCTGTCTCGAAGACAAATCTTTCAGGAGGATGAAAAGTTGCACGCCCTCCTACCGTCCTGGCCCCCGAATTAGCCGGATTCAATGAATATTTCAGTCGCTGGAAACCGATCCTACGGCGTGTAGATACATTTTGTGGAAATGGCCGCTTGGGTCCCTCTATAATACTAATGCCTAAGTTGATAAAGGAAACAAAATTGAAAAATAAAAAATAGAGGTTACAGATATTATTACTATGAGTTAAGTTGAGGCCTGATTTTCCATAAACAGAATGAGATCGGTATACCACAAATATTTAGGCTCAAGAGAATTAACTCGAGGCATGAGCCTTGGGTGATTCTATTATTAAAATAATGTGTTAAAACCGAGAGCGGTTGTACGTTATGGCATAATCAATACATACGGAATTATGAGAGATGAATCTGATTTCGACGTTAAATAAAAAACCTCTCATCTCCCAGTCGAAGCAGTGGATGAATTCCATTTCCGAAAATTTGCACTTCCTTCATCCCCCACAGCTGTCGCACTTCGACCGACTGAGCGAGCTATCAGTGCCGAAAGCACCGTCGACAAAATCACCTGCTCCTCGATCTGGCAGCTAATCGCCGAAATAAAAGCCGCGTTAAAACCAATACGCTCGCACCCACGTTCAACCGCTGCGAACATCGGACGCACGGTACAAATGGATAAGGCGCCTAAGGCGGGCAAGACGGGGCGAGTTTCGGTTTAAACGAAGCACTAGCCGGCGAAATGAGAAGCGGCACAAAGTCGTGATAACAAGTAGTCGCGTGGCAGCGTTATCGTTGCTTCCCATGGCGCGCTATCTGTACGTATCCATACGTATCCGCACGTGCATTTCTAGCAGTCATGTGTCGGCGCACGCACGTGTAAACATCATATATTCCACATGCGCGCAGCGTGTGTGCATGTAGGGTGGGCGTGCGGCGTGTGAGGACATTAACGTGGGTAAACATATACGTGTGTACGTGTGTACCGAACTCTTCGTTACAATAATCCGGTAGAAGTCCTGGTCTAGTGCGACCGAGAGCAGCGTTGGTCCATTGTCGCTGGATTGTTTAACCATGTTGTTCGGCCTGTTCGTGCTGTTTGTGAGCTCGGTGCTTTGGTCGAAGCCAGCTTCCCGCCTGCCACCGCCGACCCCGGCGCCCAGCCGGTCGCTCCCTCTACTTCTCGCTATTTCTCGCTATTTCTCTCTATCTGACCTGTCCCGCCAACCCCCGCGAACATCGCGCCCGTCGCTTCCGTCGCTTCCGTCGCGTACGCCGCTGGTACATTTACGCGCGCACGGTAATACGTTTAATCCCAACATGCTACCTCATTATAATCCGACGATCGACCAATAATGATACTGCGTTATATGACCAACGATTTGCTGGTCGCGGGAGAATAGGTGCGAATCGGAGAGCTGTGAAGAGGAAGGTGAGTAAGGGGCTGTTCAACGCTGGCCTGTTGTTGTCTAATTTCCCTACTGCTTTATGAACCTTCTAAAAATATCTTTGGCACAAGATAAACATGAGAACGTAAGTTAAGATACTATAGAATAAGGACACAAGACAACCAGCATGCACTAACGCAATTGTGAATATTATAAACTGTTGAGGAGGGAACTCGTGTTGTCCCGAAATATGTTGAGTTAATAAGTAAAGTCCTAATTTCAACCATATGAAGGCGTATCATTTCAGATATTGTGTAAATGAGAAACTTTTGTATTTTTATCACGGAAAAATTGATTCGAACCAATCCCAATGATGTTTAATTCTATCGTACATCGTTAACCGAACTAACAATTATATTAAATCATAACGAACGATTAAGCAACAAATTAAATCTCATTATACGCTCGAGATTATGGCAATTATAAACTCTGTTGTAAATTACGGTCAAAACGGCATTGTTCGATCGTGATTATTTTGGACCCTGCTTTAAAATTTACATTATTCCACAAATGTTGCCGACTTAAAATATCAAACTAGAGCATTCTTCATAATAACACAAATACCTTTATAGCGGACTATAAGTTATATTGGATAAGTCGTTTTCGTCCGCTATCGCGTAGAAAATCAGTGCTATTCTGTGCGTTTGCCGGATAATGTTTGATTAGTTGATCTTATCGGGACACGCAGGTAACGATAATCCGGATATTAAGCGATCGAAGGAACGGAATGTGCCCCTTGACGGCAAATTATCATTGTTTGTATCCTGGTCGACAGTATTAATCGGAAATTAATTCTCTAGGGTGTAGGTCTACTGATGCATCGTTCGATGCTTCTCATACGGACCAAATGCAATTTGGCTAAACACTCGAGATAGAACTGATCGATTTTTTTAGGGGAATAGATCTAGAATACTTACGCAAAGCAGTATTGAATTTCTAAATAGTTTTATGATAAAAACGAGATATATTTTTTCGGTGATATTGGAGCAATAGATATCCTGTCAAATTAACACACATTAATCAAATGATGAATAAAGTTAGTAAAAGATATAAATATTTACATCTATTTTTATCTTTTACAAAATCTTGAGGAGGTTATAAGTAGGGTTTATACAATGATTATTTTGTTTTATTATTATATATTTGATTATATATTTTGTTTGATTATTGAGTCAAGAAAGAATATTCTTACATCTCAGCAATTCCTGAAAACGCGCCTTGAAAAGCACGCAGATCGAATCATATTCTTCGGATTATACGTCGATTGGATTACAGTATTTTATATGCTATAAGGATAATTCGGGCTCGGAATAAAAATTTAAGAGGTGGAACCGAAGGCGCCGAAGTACAATGTTACTCGCATATCGTTATTTCTTATGCAATAGAAAAAATTATGCATATAATGCGTACACATTTTTATATACACACTTCAAACAATAAAAATTCAAAGATTTATATATTTAGTCATCATGTAATTATACTACTTCTGTATTCCGAAAGAGCGTAGACACCCTACATTAATGACCACACACGTTTCTCCGAATATGTTGGTCGTCACAACTTTCTCGTTTCTTGGATTATTTTTTGTTGGTTGTCACCCAAACTCACCAGCAACAGTTATTAAAAGTGTATCAATGAATTTTCGTCGACAGCGCACATATTTACTTGCTCCAGTCGCGTAGCGCCACACAGTACGTTATTGTGTACGCGGTGGGACTTAATAGAAATCGTTAAGAATGGAGCGCAAGACATTCACTGAGAAGAACTTCGTTAGCGTAACGCGCCTTTTCGAGTATAATATTACGTATTGTGCCGAAACAATGAATGGGACGAAAGATAATGAGGAAAGATGGATGGAAAGACTTCAGGCAGGAACCAGGAGCCGCATACAAGATGAGGGCGGACTCAGAGTATAATGGCCCGAGAGTGTGCGAGGAATGCACTTTGCCTCACTGCCGAATCATTTAAGGACGGAAGCGCCTTAATCTTTAATTATAGAGAAGACAAATATTATTTTCGCGCGTTTTGACGTTGGAGGCAGTTTTGATCAGTCGAATTTCTGTAATATGTCAATAAATATGGACATTTTTTTCGGGTAAAATTATATTTGGAGTGAAGGAATTATATTTGTTTTGCAATTTCATTGCAAAAGTCATATTTGAATTGCAATTTACATTGTAAAAAATATATTCGTACTGTAGCTTATAGAATTCATAGTTCCGAACATTCGGCCAATTAGTCTGTTTGAAATTACATTGCTTAAAGAACCCAATGTTTCTGCACTGGATCTTATCAAATCTTATCGACTCTTATCAAAGGATTAAGTATAAGATATTATATCACGTAAAGTAAATAGGTTTTCACTTCAGACGTATAAAACATTTTAGAATCTCAAACTAAAAAGAGGATAATTTATTCACGTTACATAGTATAAAAGTTATAGCATCCTAAATTCATAATAATCAAAAATGCCTTGTTGCAATATTTTATTTAGCGCCTTTCTGTATGTACCCTTTATCTTATTTTGTTGACAATAGCACGCATGCACATTTAAGTGCTCGTCTTTCTCTCTGTGCTTTTATCTTTATCACACTACGACACCCCAGGGTTCCGGACGATATTTCGACTTCGCCGGAGGTTGGTATATCGATGGTATACATTAAGGGCGTGTTTGTGTTTTCTATTAGGCTAATCAAGACCGTGACTAGGAATACGGCGAGTGGATGTATGCCTTCGGTCGAGGAGGAAGACGTATGTGCACCTATGCACGTACATACATGTATGTACAAGAGCTGCAAAGGGAGAAGAGAGAACGAGGAACAGAGAGAATAAGTAGATTCGAACTCAACTAACACAAATATCGGATTGATCTGGAATGCATGTGAGAAGCCATTGGAATGTTTGGGGATATTGTGAAATTAATGTTATTACAAAGTGAGTGGTTCGCTAAGGAATAAATAAATACAAACTTGTTTAATGCACAAATTGGATTAATCTGTAATGAATATCTGAACCCGTCGGAATGTTTAAAAATACAAAATATACTTGTTAACGAAGATACAGAAACACTTGTTGACGATTTAATTATTTTACGCAGTTGACATTACATCAGATTATGTGTGCTAGTACAACGTAACACTATGTATAATAACAACAAATCTGTTAAATTTGAGTTGTTTAACGAAAAACAAGTAATACAAATTGTTGAAACAAGATACGACGACTATCCGGAAGCTAACAATTTGTACAATCATGGCCGCGAAAGCCTCAAATGTAGAGAGAACTACTAATGTAATTTAACAACGCGTGCGCGTTGTAATGAATTAGCCGAAACTAGTGTCTGCGAAAAACAACGAGTATATACGTCGCCGACAATTTGCGGAATATGAACGAAAATATGAGAAACCCTTGACTCGTAAGTAAAGAATGCGGCGAGCATGGCAGGAAGCGTGGGGTATATAGCGCGGAAGGTGGAGAAACAAGGGTAAAGGGTGCTATATATAGGAGTAGCAGCATTCTCTAAGAACGCTCAGACTGAGGGAATTTGTAACTTTATAACTTCGCCGGGTCGGCTCGCGCCCCGGTGATCGTTTTATGAAAGTATTAAGTAAGGTGATATATACTGGCAATATACTTTCCGCCGGTTGTCTGCGAGGATTTTCGAACGGGCCGTGACGATCGAATCAGCGCACACTTTCAAAGGGTGTCTTGTTACCGCCATCACCCTTACATGCACGTTTATAATTTTGTCTGAAGAAATACGCGCAGCACAAATACCAGTGCTCCATCGCAAGTCTGCCTTAGCTTCCCATTAAGTGAGTTGTGGGATGCATCTACGTGCGCCCTGGGTCTTACAGAAACGACGGTTCATTTTCTCGTCGGGGGATACTTATGACAACCTTGGGGTTACTGTTGTTTTTCGAGGTGGTATGGGTTTCCTGGTTTTATGGTAATATTTTGTCAATTTTGCAGTTGGGTATATTGGGGATCGAAAATGACACTGGTGTACCGTAATGAAGTGACGATATGTTTAAAAAAACCGAACGGCAAATATACAGTAATACAGTAAATGTGATTTAAATAACTATAATGCATACCGAAGCACTTGAAAAAAATAGAAAGCTTGGCGACGGCAAAGAAACCGAAGAAAGCGCGACGAAAAATCGCAATCGATCAAACCACACAAATTCCATCGTTTGTCGGCGGCTGCTGTTGCTTGAAGAGTTACTATATATCGAAACACTGAAGAAAAAATGGAAAAATTTGACGAAGACAAAGAAGCCAAAGAAAGCGCGGCGCCGGAAAGTACATGAAGGTAGTAAAAGAACAATTAAAAAATGGCTGAAGCGGTGAAAAGGAGAATGGCCGAATGTTTCTCAAGACTGCGGCGGGAGGTGACGAGGAAGAACAACGAGGGCGCAGCAAGCGAAGAGGAGCGGCGGGGGAGAGGATTCGCGCTTAACGAATGGAAAATACGGCTAAGGTCGTACCGCATTATAATTCAATCCGTACGGTTGCCCGCCCCGAGGCAATAAATATTCGCGCTTGACGAAAACTCGGTGCTAACGCGCATAAGTAAGTCGGCGATGCTGCCCGCTCAGCCGTATACACGTGGGCAACGTTTCTTGCTGCTGGAAGTCTCTATTTCACGGATTCACGAATGCACGGGTGCACGCGTGACTAAAGTTACCGCGTGGTAGTTTATGCGATTTTTAAAAAGAACGTTTAATTCTATATGCGCCTGTATACAACGCACGTATGTGTAATCTTAAAATATCTGATCATTAATACTTCTCATGGGCAACGTTTCTGCCTGCTAGAAGTCACTATTTTACGGATTCGCGAATGTACGGCTGCACGTTTGGCTAAGTTAGTATGTGGTAACTTGTGCGATTTTTAGAAAGAACAGTCACTTTTTAATATCACATGTTACTGTACTGGACATGTGCAGCATAGTTAAAATAAAAATAATGAGGCTGAACGTGATTAAGGCTTGTGGATGCGGTGAAACTACTATTGCTATACGAGTTATATCTTCAAACTTTAACGAAGCTAACTGTAATGATGGCAAAACTGTAGTAAATTTCCATTCCAAGAGGCAGTCTATAGTGCAAGCGATCAGACAATCTATAACATTCAGACGTGCTAATCAGAGATGCAGGTCAGAATTTGCGTTAATTACCAAATTACAATCTTTGTGGTGATCAGAAAAAAATGTCGACGCAGTAAAAAATGTGGATAAAAAAGACGCAGTTCCGAATCTTCACGAGTAGTTACAGAAAGAGATATCAAAAGTAGAAGACGTGCGCAGCCAAAGAATTTCAAAGTTGTCGGTACATAAAGTTTGAATCCTCTCAAGACAAACTCCAGCAAATCCAGTGACATAAGTAAGATCTATGTAAGACCATGTTCTAAAGCGGAAGGGGCGGTTAGGTGGAATGGAAGTAGAAGTGGAAATCGAGGTGAGGACGCTAAACGATATGACCTAAGGGTTCAACATAAAACAACATACCGCTGTTATCCCATAGTATAAATATACATAAGTACGTATTACGCAAAATCGTAAAAGTCAGAAAAATATAAATAATATCGAAAAATGCAAAAACATCTGTAAAGTAAACTTGGAGAAAAATCGAAAGATAATATAGATGCAAGAATATAGATAACGGTGACAGTGACGAGTGTAAAAAGTCAATAGAGAAAATTGTGAAAATTAAGTGAAACGCACAATACTAAATAATTCTGGATGGGAACAAATGCATTAATAGCATCATTCTTCCACACTTTTTGACGTCACCCACTGATCGAGCCATTTTAAATCTAACATGGCGGCAGCAACGCGGCACCAACAGTTTGAGGATCAGCGAACACACCATTCGCTCAGCCACTCCACATTTCCACACACACGGTATCTCGCATCCGCGCAAAGTAGCAAAAATAAAGATCGCGCACAAAAGATAGCCTCGCGCACGATACCAGACAGACAGGCCAAGGAAAAGGATTAATTTCATTCAGCTCAACTGAACTGAGGCAGCGTCCACTTGACGAATGGGCGTTATTCTTTCTAGGTGAGGTGCGCTCGCGACGTCGTTTACATTCCACTTGGCATGAATGACTCCTGGGCGAACCACGTCGGTGTTAGAATCCATTTCAAATTCAAACCGGAGGCAAAAAGAGGGAGGGAAAGGGCAGCGCAGAAGCAGTCCTCTTGTGCGAGCGCGAACTGAAAAGGGGAGCAGCAATTAATGTGCGCGAATTCACGGCGCGTAATGGACTCTCGCGAGTAGCTCACATTTCCGCCCACCTACTGGCCTCGTTCTGGCTGTCTGTCTTTAACTCTGCCTCTGCACTGTATCTGTGAATCCGGCAGCGGCGGGATATTGGCAATGTGTTGCTTCGATGGATCGCAGGCGAGGTGTAACGACGAAAGACTGTGGGGGAAGTTGTCGGGTGTGCAGGTCGTAGATTGGATGTGGTGGTTACAGCTTTTAAGAGTGTCAAGGGTGAATGCGGTGAGTATGGTGTTATGAAGTACGGGGTGGTTGGCAAGAGAATTTGTAAGTCGCCGGCATTAGGCACTTGTGAGGGTAAAGTAGTAGAATCGGATGTTAGATGCAGGTGTAGAATAGTAGACATAGGGTGGTAGAGTAAGAAAATAGTAGAATTAGATGCGAGGGACAATAGAATTTGGGTGGAGTATAATACAGTAGTGGTAGAATAATAAGAGTAGTAGAATCTGTAAGTCTTCCGCATGCGAATCTATTGGCTATTAGCGATATAGTGATTTAGTGCTTTGCCACTACGCGTCGCATGAAATCTGCATCTTTCGCGCTAGTGATCAATCATTGTGGGGTTTCAACACAAACCACGAGCTTAGCAAATGTAATATTTGTTTATATTTTCGCGTTAATGCAGTTTTATCCTATCAGCAAAATAAGTTTTTCGATGCACACATTTTAGCATTAGGTACGAAGGCTTCAGTTCTGATTTTTCGGGCAGTACCAATGACCCCCAGGCTGAAAATTGTTGTCATCCGCCTGCGCTACCAACCGTTTCAAATGAAACGATTTGCGGTTAGCGTAAAAGCTTTAGAGGCTGATCGCCGAAAATGATCCGAATCCCCTGTTGCGACAAACAGCTAGCGGTTGAGCAAAAATGGAGTTTGTCACCGCTATCGTTTGCTACATCAGCCCACAGGTGCACGCCGGTTAAAAAGATGCATGATGGCTCCATTGTAAATTTCCCATCCAACATCATCGACCAAGTTGCTATCGTCCGCTACCGATCGTTTCAAATGAGAACGATTTGGGGTCAGCGTAAAAGCTTTAGAACCTGATCGCCGAAAATTATCCAAATCTATTTTCGCGCTAAACATCCAGCAGTTGAACAAAAATTGAGTCTGTCATTGCCAGAGTTGGGAACATTACCCCACAGGCTAAAAAGATGCACGACGACTCCACTGCAAATTTTTCAGCCAATGCCGTCGACCTCCAAGCCGAAAATTGCTGCCATCCGCCTCCGCTACCGACCGTTCCAAATGCAAACGATTTGGGGCCAGCGTAAAAGCTCCCTTTAGAGGCTGATCGGCGAAAATGATTCGGATCCACTCTCGCGCCGGCAAACAGCGAGCGGTCGCGTAAAAATGACGGCTGTCACCGCAAACACCGCTACTCCCAGTTCCCGCGCGAGTATTATCCCGAACGTTGACGGTGAATGGAACGGAACGGTGTCCGCTTCTGACGATTAACCCGGGTTGCAGCTTGCCCAACTGACACATCCGCTCCTGCCACCTGTTCCCCCCAGTCCTCTCTCCCACCCACCCCAAGCACGACCTCGCTTCTCTCTCGTAGTTTGGCGCGCTCATTGTTGACTGCTTTTCCCAGCGATTAGGCAAATTGTCTGACGGGAACGCTCGGCCGCGAGCCTAACAATTACTCGTTGCCGGCTTTTCGGCGTCACCTTAATGACCTTTCGCCCGATTAAAATCAATACCGTACACGGTCTGTCGCTGTAAAACACTCCTCCCGGACCCGGTCGTCCTTCGTGCGAATGCGTTTTCGGGTCGGCAGGCATGCACTGGCAAGACTCTGTGCTCGGGTGAAAAAACGTTCAGGTGGAAGCCAAGAGGAGCGGGGCGATGTTCTCGCAGGTAATTATCTTTATGCGATGCCGCGGGCGACACTGACATTTTAGTGCTGCGCCTTGGCAGATGAAGTAGGATGAAGCTGGGCGCTGCGTGTGGATGGAAAGTGTGAGAAGCGTCAAGTGCAGGGGGCAGATGCGAATCGCCTTGGAATGTGTTGATAGATTATCAATATTAATCATTTTTATGTCTAAGTCACAATAATATTACATTGTTATGAAATGGGAAAAATCAAAATGGGATAATGAGTATTCCTTATATCACGCCAAAACTGGGCCGGCACCGGCTAAGAATACGAATTCAACAGATTTCGTTCTTTTGGCAGATGGTCACCTCAATCAAGAGTGGTAGTTAAGAGTTAAGTATTAAAGCCTGAGAGAAGAGTTCTTTTTTAACAGCCGACAAAGTGACTTGAGGACTGGAACAGTTCAGCAGTTGTACTGTTGATGCAAAATAAGAACAAAGTGTATTACAGTTGCTTAATTATGGAGGTCTGATCAGTTAACGACCACACATTCCAGCCGTCTGCTCTCGAAAATTGTAAGTTGGGAGAAGCGGACATGTTAAAGCGCATACTATAAATCACCACTTTGTCACCCAGGAGCACCATATCCACCTGTTTCTACCAAGTACCCCGGACACACACGTTGAAACAATTTTTCATCACCTAGCATCCACTTCACCCTTGCCTAATCCCTTGCTTCGAAAGGAGTAAGCGAGCGAGAGGCAGATAACTGATTCCCTCGCAAAGAGCAACAGAAACGTACGCTTTGCATGCGATGCATGTGCGGCGAATAAGTTCGTTGTTCGCCTCCTTCTCCGTGTTCTGCTTCCTTCGTCGCACTCTGCCTTTCTCTCTCATATTTGTGCCGCTCACACCGTTACGGAGGGCAGTGTTATGCGGCGCACAATGTACTGGCAATTGCGCCGAACAACTCCGGGCCCGGTGATAATATATGGAATTGCGCCTGGAAGTAATGAATTTCGCCGATGCGAAACATTGCCGACCACCGCACCCAGTTGCCATAGGTGTTGCTCAACACAATCACGAGCCGGGGTGAGATTCGAAAACAACGGCCAGATGAAACAAGACTATGCGATTTAGAGTACTCTCTCACATTGTCGCTATTGGTTCCTTCACAGTGTCCACACATGTATTCCTACCCTCATGTAAAGGTTATCTCTACAGCTATGTTTTCTTATACAGATTTAGCCAAGCATGTGATGTACAGTAATTGATTTATGTGAATGGAACCACGAAAAGCCGCTTAAAGTAGGAATCCGTTGCTAATGCTCAAGTGTGCATTTATTTTTTACAGAGGTAGAAACGTTTTGGCTGGAGGCATTTTGAAAACTTGCTGGGAAGAAAGAACACAATTCTTGGCGTAATAAGATTTTCCAAATTATAATTAGATAAAACACAACATAATTCAAACGACATCTCGATTCGGTCCTGTTCCCAAATTGTCCCAATTCAATGGCGCCCATAGGGGCAATGTGACAGATTCTACTGCACTTCGGCTGTAAAGCCGTGTACGCGTTAACGCCTAGTCTTCCTGGGATCAATCTCACTTTGACGAGTTTTGTGTCGTGTTAAACTGGGCTTTTAGCGGGACAGTTTGGTAATTGAAGAAATGACTGAGCTGGGAACAGTGTCTTTCGACGAATTGGGTTTTGTTTGTTGGAGGGATGGATGTTGGTTTGGTTTATGTGGAGAGTTATTGTTTATGGCATAATGTGTTATGGTGTGGTAATGTTGCAATCGTGAAGAATGCTGAGTGGGAAGAAATTTCGCATTTCGAAAAAGTGTGAGCGAGCTGATAGAGTTGGGAGTAGGTTAAGGTTAGGCGAATATACGTACCCAAAAAATATGTGTCCGAAGTTTCCGGCGTGGCAACTGACTTATGAGTTATTTGCGACTAACTTGAGAATCCTACAGACGCCTTTTATGTATTATTGAGAGTGTGGGTAAAAGAGGGAAGGAAGTAAAGTAGGAAATCAAACTACAAATTCGGAGGGAGTGGCTGAATAACGCGGAGTATACGTCAGGAAAAAAAGTATAAGAATGAAATATGGATTTAACTTCTAAAGAAAACAGATCGTGAGGTATCTGAGTAAACGTAGATATAGTCGTAAAAGGACAGATGATGAGTAGCTCTATAGTAATAGCGAAGTTCATGTCCATGTTCATAAAAATAGGACATATTTAACAATCTAACCATTTGCGTTCCGCCCTTCACCACCTGTCTATGGTTCCTCAGCACTTAACCGACTATGTGAACATACATTTTGCATTAATTGTTTTAACGAATCATTTTGTCAGCCCTCCCCACTGCGTTAGAGTTTCGTATTCCGTTCCTATTTTTAAGATGACCTACCGATCTGGTGCACTAGAGCCCTTCGCTTCTTCTTATCCTCTCTTTTATTCTCCCATCGAGGACGCACCTTTATTCATGCCACGGGCCATGCGATCCGTTTGCCATTCAGTTCGATTCGATATCACGTCGAAGGGAGCAACGTGTGCCATTCCGCCTTCTGCCGCAGTGAGGAACGTGGAAAAAGAAAGGAGAGGACGAACGAGTAGAGACGGCACGCTGAATATGCTACTGGCCCGATCTTGATCGAACCCGCGCTGCTGCGCTGATGGCATTTCGAAAGTGCCACAGTGCGTGTAAACTATACGGACAAGTCGATCGATATCGCGCGTTCGTAATCGAGTCGGTCCATTAACGCAAACGTATCGCTAGCATTTTGATGCGTTCCTTGTGTACACGGGGTGGTAACCCTGCTCGTTGCGCGAGCGCGGATAAATTAATTTTTTTTTTTTTTTAACATAATTGCGTGGGTGAGTCGAGGCAAGTGTATGTGTGTAGGTGTAACGCGAGTTAACGGTTGGAGCTGGAATATTCCATCAAAAGATCGTTCGGTTATATCATAGTATGTTTGGGGGTGTGCAGAGTCGTGGCTTCAAAAGCTGTTATGTAAAAGTCGAGGAGAGTATTGAATACAGTTCTGATACTGATGCTTAATTAATTTATTAACGTGTAATTTGATTTGAATGTGCAAAGCTTGTTTTAATTTGGTCCTTAAGAGCGATTGGGAAGAGTTGGATGAATGCATTTATACGAAATGGTAAGGCAAAATTTATATATCCTTATTTTCTTACTTTAACATACTATATTAACTCTATACAAGGGGCTACAGTAAAAAAAGAAGTCACATTACCGGTGGCACTTTCCACCCTGTTGCCGGTGCATTTTTTAAGCTTGTTTTTTTCTTTGAGTATTTGCAGATTTTGTCGAAACTTGTCTCTTAAAGACGGCTGAGAAGAATCGGACGAATGCAGTTTATACTGAGCATTGGTATGGAGCCGGCAGAGACGAGGATTTTAAGCAGGTCGGCGAAGCCCCGTCAGTTACTTTCCGACCAGTGCGACACTTTGCACGAAACTTGCATTTAACTAAGAATGACCGTCCAGTCGGCGTTCCGAAATATCGTCTGACACCGAGCTTTTAATCCTTTTAATCCTTCAAGTCCTAATCTTCTTAGGACCTTCAAAGCCTGACACGCATTAATTTATATACCTCTCTGATTACTTGGATTTTCTATCATCTCTTCGCTAAATATTTACTCGCTTCTGAAGTCCCGAAGCTCGCGCGTTAACTTATAATCCGTTAACCTATAATGCGGAATCTCGACAGTAGCAGTCCGAGCGAAATAGTTTGTAGAACGATAATAAGTATTTTGCTTGGCGCAAATGTCGTAATATGACCTCTCGTAGATAACGACTGGAAGAATTAAGAAACGCATTCATTGCTCGCAGAAGTGAATTCCGTTGAAACGGTATATTGGAAGGCAAATAACGTTATCACGGGGTCTGAGAGTATTTATTATTAGTATTTCTGTTTTTTAATGGTAATGGCGTATATAGCACACTGCCAACGTCATAGGCATATTTGGAGTGTTTACATGCATTTCCGTCATATTAGATTTCGATGCGCACGGTGATGGACCATTGCAAAATTGTACACAGCGCCGAATGGAATATTGATTCTAGCCCTCTTATGCAAACAATGGCCCCGATATGCTAATAAACGCGTACTATCGGCAATTACTTGCATTTATTTGCAATATTCAGCGTTGGTCGTAAAATACGTTAAAAAACGTGTTGCTTTTCCTTTAATACATTTGAGAAGTTCTTCAGAAATACATTTTGGGGTATAAGTACAATTTTAGACGGTTTCCCCCGGTTTAACTTACGGTCTTCAAAGCTGTCTTTAAATATTCACGGAGAATATTTGGTTTTACGGTTAATTACCGCACAATCAGGACACGTAATGATTTTCTAAATAATCGGTGGCTGGCTTGTCGTCCAGCAATTCGTGCCGTTGACATTTAATAATTCATCTATTTTCGCGATCCTCTTACTCCTGCTCTCCGTCCTCAACGGTCGCGTATTCAAATTCGTGCGTTATTTGCTCGTTACAATTTGCCGGAGAATTTCAAGGGTGCTTGTCATTTGTCGTTTCAATTGATTAATTTTCCGATTTGCGAGCGGCCGGTATAAATAAATTAAACATATATCTAATAAAAACAATTAAAGTACCGGTGTAAATGAATTTCGTGCTTTATCACGCAGGGATGTTCGCACAAAGAGATCGGTTTAATTTTCCAGTAAATTAGAAACAGAATCGTATATTGAAAAGAAGATTATTGATTTTGTCGATAAATGTTAGACGGATCGGGATATGCGAAATATCAAAGGTGCTCAAGATTTTCAAATCGGTTTATAATATTCATGTAATGGACATTATCCGGAAAAATACAATATGCAGAATTTGAACATTGGCAGCTTGAGGAGGAAATGTATTTGGAATATATTCCTATCATTCCATTAATGAAAGTTAGCAGAGATTTTAATACAGTCTCATCCATTTTCTCTTGTGCGCATAATATGTGATCTGCCTTTCAACTTATTATCTGTATATGACGTAGAAGGATTTTCGCGCAGTTACTGCTATTCACGTCTCACTCGATTGACCAAACGCTTTACAAATGTTAATGGGACAGGCGGTTTTAAGAATTAAAGCATTGAGCGCATAATGAATTGACGCAAGCTTGGCGAAGGACGCGGGAGCGATTGCGGCCGATGCTGCATTATTTTTCGATCCCACACATAGCCAGAAACAATCCCTTCCAAACACGCACATTAAATACGTGCTGAGCTAGAAAAAAGACTCCTGCAACGCATAGGGACAAGAGGAGACCTTTGTACACTCCAACCAAACTTCAGCACTGACACCTTCGGGGTACTACTCCACAACTGTCACTTATACGCTCTGACAAAGTAGTAAGTTTTTCGTGTTTATGGGAGGCACACTGTATCACTGCAGAATGTATCGTGATTACATTCATGAACGTGGGTATTCAAATATTTGACGTCGCCAATGATTCGGCGTTTAATGCATAGCTTGGTTTATTTTACTTGTTTTCGGTACTTCTGATTTACTCTCCTCGTCACGGAATCGGATTAGCGTGTTTGATCGCATCAGCGAATGGTATGGCAGCGCCGAAAATGCATATGACATAAGACGTCCCAGTTTAAATCTTACCAATTAGACCCGTGTTCCCGACAGTGATCTTCTTTCCACCTCTGCACTGTGCATGCGTAGCTAATAATCGCCCGACTCCTCCATAGTGCCGGGAGCCCAGTGTGAATAATCGTAGCGCACAATAAGCGTGATTAATCGGCGAACGGAGGCGTACCCCAACGCGCCCCGGCGAAAAATAATAAGCGTCGCTGCGCCGAAATAAAAAGGGTAGCCGCCCGGCGAGATTTCCGTCGCGGCGATTTACGCGCGCGCGTCGGCGAATATCAATCGGCTGAAAGTTTTATCGAAGAATAAATCACACGGTCGAATTGTAAAATAAAACTTATTCGACCCAGGTGGCGAGCGCGCGCTGATCTACGTCAGATATCGCGCATTGTTCGGGTGCGACACGCTGCGAAATACGCTAAGGTCGGGCGCGGGTGTCGAGGCAATTTTTGCAAAATAATTGCCCGGTTTCCAATTCACCGCCGCCTGCTTTGCCCCGCCAATTCCGAGCGCGCGACGTCTCTGTCGGCCGTGACGAAGTACGGTGCGGACATTGATCACGAAAATCGGACGCTTTTATTTGACTGTCGATAAATGAGAGCGCGCCCGCTGCAGCGTGCGAGATGTCAGCGGATTTCATTAAGCGATGTATTATCAATGAGCGCCGAATAGTCGTGCGCAGAATTAATCCGTTATTTATTGTGTTTGCCACGAGTTGCAGAGCCGAGCGACGACGCGCGCGTCGTCTGATTCGTAACGAAGCGGCCTGTCGGCCGAGCTGCGCCATAATGGCGGACATTTGACGCGCCGACTTTACACATTTCATTTTATGGCCGGGTGAAAGTCGACGAATTTGTGCGACATCATTTTAGGCCTACAGTATTCCGTTCATTTATGTGGATTCATTTTAACGCGCTTAGGCGGTCAAATATTGGAATTAGAGAGACTGAGCTAAACTATCGAAATAAGTGATAGGTGGGTCAAATATCGGATAGATTTTTATTGAAAGTTTAAGGCACTGTTAAAATGTGTTTTCCACAGTTAATATGAATTATAGTAATACTCTACGATAACAGGTTCAATAAAATAACACAGTATCTGAGTTGATGCTGGAATCCTCACTATCGGACTTCCAACCCTGACGCAGCCACCTGCAACATTCCCGAAACGTCGGCATACTAAATCCGCAACGCAATACCAATTCACCAGCCAACGGCAATTCACTCGCACCATTGACGCCGCGCACCATAATTTTTTCGCTTCCCCCACTATTTGCCTATTAGCCTTCGAGCATGCGTGACTTCGCTCTCCCCCGTGGAAACATCTGTCGCCGTAAGGCACGAGCAACTTCAAGTGGCAGCGCGCGGCCGAGACCCAGCGAATTTGCGAGCCACTTGCATCGCGGCAAAAAAATGACGGCCGAACTTTTTCAGTAGCCAGTCCTGCTTCTCCTCCCGCGAATCCGCGCGTCAGTGCTCGCCGCGCATAAACCCGCACACGCGTTACTCCTTTTTCCGCGGCCTCGCCTCGTTTTTATTGGCAGCGCGCCATGAATTCAGAATTACGCCAACCGAAGTACGTTTAGCTCTTTGCCAGACTCCGCTAATTTACTTCATGACAAAGTTCCACTCCGGTCGAGTATTCTTGATGGGCATTGTAGGTGGGCGTGGAGGCAACGTGTGGGAGAAAATGCATGTCGGTATTTAATTTCGTCCCGAAGTTACACTCATTACCGCGTTGTTGCTTTCCCGTTAATATCCCGCCTCGTCCGCCGCATTCCGGCCCTTCGGCTCTCGCCGTTTCACCTTTATTGTCATAGATTTTCATGCGTGCGTCGGAAAACATGCCCCGTGGTTACGCCGACAATTCCTTCTGCGCGCAGCTTGTGGGCGCGCTGACAGATGCCGCTCCGTGCATTGTTAATCAAGTTTGTTGCGGAACGAACCAGAGTCGTTCTGGTTGCTGGCGCTGCGTAAGGTATTCAGGTTCTCATTGCGTCGTTCCGTATTTACGCATTATTAGCTTATGAATATTTGAATGGCGCACGACGTGTGGCGGATTACGGTGAGTTGCGGAATTATTGAAGCGAGAGAAAGGTGGAATCGTGCAAATGGCCGAGGAGAAATATTAAGGTTTGCGAGCGTTAATCACTTTGAGGTAGAAGCGAAGACGAAAATGTCTGGCGGTCTTTAATTTAATGTGGAAACTGTGTTTAGAATAGTGGACTGAGATGTAGTAGAATTTGTTCAATTAGATAATCGGGAACAGGTTAGGGACCAGCTCCTGAAGTGTTGCAAGATTTGTTGTGGTTAACTGAAAAAGTACATGTTTGATAGAAACACTTCAAAGAAACAAAGCAGTGTACAGATTGCCATGTCGAAAGAATCTGGCATGCTGCTGGAAGATAAGATAAAGTAGGCCTTGGCAGTGAAATATGGCGGGTTTAGATGGAGTCAAGTATATTTAGTCTACTGGATATGGAAGGATATACGTACCGTCATACGTTAAGTAATAGAGCATTTTTTTCAATGTACTTGTAAAGTCAGGAGAATGTGAATCCTACTTAGGAAGCAGTGCTGCTTTTCATCATAAAGACAGTCAAAATCTAGCACTGAAGAATACGAAATAACTTGAAATAGTAACTGTATCATAGTCCATTATTCTGCTATAGTTGCCATAGATATTTTATTGAAGTTCTATAAATCAGACTTTAATATAATTTGAATAATTCTCAGTGAATTTTTTGTCTAAAACTGTCTGCAATAATTATTACAATAAATTCTTATTATTCGTACATAATAACGATTTATTGTCCGTGAGAGGTTCATCTATTCACCGACTAGTAACGCTATCTCCAACTTCGATCAGCTCGCCCTCATTTCGTGTCAAGTCCTTTGACGATACCTATGGATACCTTTCGCTAACTTTGGACATCACCTTGAATACCTTTTAGTTCTAATGCTTTCACTATCGGATGTTGCGATGTTACTGATCAGCCATCAAGAGCTGATGAAATATAATTCAAAAATCATCCCTTGCATACATTATTATATCGTTAACATTGTATTCAGCATTTCCACCATTTTGCCATCCTCGCAAAACTGATGAACGGTTTGTCCTCACCTCGCCGCCGAATTCTTTTGTACCTTTTGTTTCTGATACTTCCTTCATCAGTTCTTCCGACGTCAACAGCCTAAAAAATATAACCCACAAATCATCGCCAGTAAAATTTTTACATGGGTACCAACGCATCCGTCATTCCCACCATTTATTCGCTATCCATACAAAACCCTACCTAACGCCGTTACGTACACAGGCCAACGACCAATTATATTAACAACTCGCGCGGTGTGCCGTGTAGCTGAAAATGTCGAACGACCGGCAGTTTTATTGTTCGCGCAGCGACTTCCGGATGCAATCGGCCCGATGGAAAATCTTTTCCGGCGCGCGCCTTAAATTTCGTCGGGCCAAGAACGCGGGAATTGGTATGTGGATCAGACGAGGTCCGAAATGTGAAAATATCTCAACGGAAATTCGACGATGCGGAGTGAACGCATGTAGGACGGGTAGTCACTGTGTGCATTTCGGACGAAGAGGGGGCCACAGGGAGAGGGTCCAGTGTTTTCCAGTACTCTTCGAAAATTGCATCGCAGAGCCAGTATAAGTATTTTATATCAAACGGTTCAATGTTTGCCGAGTAACCGGAGCCAATTCGGGCGACGGCCATTGCACGCCAAGTTCACATATTTATGGCGAAATTATTCGTCGGACATTTCGGGTAGTAAGAAAGGTATCTGAAGTTGTTGCCGGTAATAATGTATACGCTTGAACGAACGAGCCGATGAGAGAGCCGAGGCGCGTTTGTCAGCGGGGGCGCTCGTTTTCGTAAGCGAGGATTATGGGAGAGTGTAGGGGAAACTGTTAGAAACAATATAATTAAAATGCGAAGATGTATCGTAAGATTACGTGCAGTGTAACCTGTAATATTGATGAAGATACGTGATTTCTTAAATTATTTATGTTTTTCTTTCTACACACAACACGCGAATGCCTACAAATATAAGTACAAACACAAGTGATGTCAAGAAAAATACGGTTTCTTTAGAAATGCGACTTAATGTAAAAAATGAATTTTCTGTTTTTCACGGTAATGAATTAAATGGCAATTTTAAAGCGAGCACGTTTTTGCCTTCTTTAAAGTATCGCAAATGAATGCATTTGGACCGAACTCAGCCTGTTACATTTATCAATTCCACGTACCACCGACACTCCATTAAAACGCATCCATCCAAGTCGTATCGCCTGGATCTCACAAATGAATTCTCCGTCTTCTCTTACGTACCCGTAACACGAATCACTTCTACAATATTTGCCTGCAATTTCATTCTCCTCCAATCAAACAACCCCGGAAAGTACGGAGATCACGTCTCATAAAACAAACGTCCTTTGCCGCGTCGACGGTAATATCCAACGACACTCTGATTGAATTATCTTATCAATCAGACATCCGCACCCTTCTCCACGTTCGGCACTCGAGGGCTGCGAGTGAGTAAATGGAAAAATAATTGTATCCCACAGGAACGTCGATAAGAAAGCATCGCGGTCTCATTGAAGGGTGGTGAGGCTGGTGGCCTCGCTACACAGAGAGCACTGGTTTTATCTGCCTCCTTCTTCCTATCGACGTTCGTCTCTGCGAAATCCGCAGTCGGTCCGACGGCACGAGCGGATAGACGGAGAGGAAGTTGTGGATTGGGATGGTGACTTGAGTGGTTGGGTGCGCGTTTGTCACAGTGCATAGAATCCGATAAGGCTTGGAGAATCTAAGTGCAACGCCGATAACAAAGACGCGTTATGACGCTAGAAGTGATTTTTTAAATAATTTGCATTCTGAGGCACATTTCTATTAATGTTATACTTTTCATTCTGAGTGCAAGTAATTACGGCGAAGGTTGTTAGTTTCGAATAAGGTTTAGCCGGTTAATAATAAGGGTTAATGATTGAACATTGCATTTGTCGTATTATTTATATTTCTACATTTATCAATGCAGAAGAATTTCGTAATTATTTATATACGTATATTTGATTAACATTTTATATAACTTTCCATATCATGCACGGTGTTCAGTTCGAATAAAATCTTCTAAATGCATGCGTCTGGAATCACTTTCTGTCTGCCTCACCCTGAAGCGTATTCAAAAGCTCCGATCTTTGCACAATATTCAACATATTCCCCCGAGCGACGCCTTCAAGACGCTCGACACCCGCGAAACCGTCCATGCTTTTTAAGACATGCAATCACAAAATTTAAACAGTTTGAGACCTCTCGAATCTTGTCCCCGGCAGAATTTGAATGCCACCACTTGCACCGTCGAGACAGAACAGGGAAACAAGAAAAAGAGCGTATCGAGCGCGTGTGAAAGTGGGCACACGAACGCGAGCCGGATGGTTTGGTGTGCGTATATTAAACGTACCGCTATCTCGCCATCTACACGTATCCCCGGCTGCTGAGGATCCTTTAAAGTCAACATTCTTCTCTCTGTATGTCGGTCTCATCCTGTTGCCCGATGAAAACGCTTCGCTCGAACACGGACACACCGATTTTCTGTTCCTTCAGTCGTTTTTTTGCGGGCTCCCCTGCCCTTCCCACTGTCGCCTTCTTGGTCTTGCTTAGGTACAGTGACGTTTTGCAGTGGACAGTCCCGGTTAAAAGAGCGTCCGACATATTGATAAAAGCCTTTATCTCGGTCTTTCAGCTGTTCTTTTGTTCTTTCCGCCAGTTCTTCTTTTTCTTTCGTCTGGTTTTATTGCGTGCCTCTGTCCTTTCATCTCGCGGAGCTTCCAGCGTTCAGGAAAGCTGTGGTACGTTACGCGCTATATTATGATGCAGCTTACGTATTAGCGTCACTCGTTTTGGGTAAGTGAATCAAGTTACTTGGCTTGTGTCGTAATGATGCCACTACAAAGGGTGGTTGTTTTGTTTGGCCCGTTTCGTGATCGCGGAGGTAGACTCGGGAAGTGGCATAAATGATTCGCGTTAATGTGAGCCGACATTTGATCTCGCCCACATGGTCTTGTAAGCGCTATGGTAGTTATAGTTTTATATCGTGTTCTTTTTCATTGTTTTTATTTTCAGCGGTAGGTGAACATCTTTCAATATTAGAGATACATTAATAAATAGATGACAATTAATGAACAGTACACACGCCATTCACCCAGTTTCGTATTTTTCCCCAAAACCCTAAATATTCGACAGAGTTGCTGGATATTCCATACAAGTTTACTTAGTTACCCACTTTGCCGGGGCGCATACATTCAAGCGTGTGTGTGAGTTGCTGAACTTGTGACTTCGATGAATTTCGAGAAGCCAGTGATAAAACGTATCCCCTCTTAGACCTGGTTTTCAAACCGCGCCTGCAACTTCATTGAAATACATCGACGTGCCATTCGAATGCAGACGGGAGAACATGCAACGAGACAAGGTTAGTGCAAAGTTGCGCGAATGAACGTACATTATTACGCTGCGTAAACTCAAGCTCTCGCCCAACTTCGTTAAAGATCAAAGTGTTCCTTTGTGCATGAGCGAGTGTATGGATATCCGTTCGGACCGATGTATCATGACTAACGCCGAGCCTCAATTCTATCGTCCACTGATGTTCGCTCATCTTGCCCATGATAAGCTCTGCATCACGCGATGGCTGGATATCGAGAAGAAAATGATGGCGAATAAACAGTCTGCCTCTAATATTTACATTAACTCCCTAAATTCGAACGTATACGGGGTTCCAGATAAAGATGGTATTTGTAAGATGGAATAAAACACCTCTGTGTAACAAATAAAACAACAGTGTGAAATAGTATGACATAACGTTATGTTGGAATAGGATGGAAAGGATTAGTTAATGTGCCTGCTCAATAACGAATGTAGACAATCATTGGCCCCAAGCCAATACTTACGCGAGAGTTCTTTAAAATTGGAACCGGTTGAAAGATAATAAACTCTGAAATATGAATGTGCATGCTTGCATCCAGGGTAAAATGGACAATTTCACCTGCTATAAAAGTAAACAGCTGTATATCACTGAAATACAGCAGTATGTAAACTGTCATGATTTGATGTGACATGAACTGATGCGAAGATATATGTAAAAGACTTAATTAAATTAAAAAGTAAACTATATACATGGATGTCAGAACCGTCCTAAACCGCAAGACCACAATGAATGACTCCTTCCTTCTAACCAAAACTGTCAAAACCGAACGAATTTCTGTGGCCCGTGAGGCCTACTCCCTGGCAACCCATTTCATTTTTCCTTTTCACCCGCGCTATCCTCGTCCGCACCGGAATTATAGAATAGGTCCGCTATCGACAGGTAAGCAAGACCCTGCGCTACTCAGCACTCCCTTTCATCCATCTTTAGAATGGTCTCACGGGATTTATACATAATACGTCTTACAAATAGCTAACGCGATCCCAACGTCAAACATGACATTTCTACACGAAACCCTTTTTCGTATTTTCATCTCCCGTCCGACCCTACATCATGTCTCATCCGTTAGAACACAACCTATTTGCAAAGCGGTCATGAACCTGGTGCACGACATCAGCGCCACAAACTTAACAATCACTTCCTCTAATTTCCCTGCTTCATTCTTCAGCTCCTCCTATCCGGGCGGCTTGGCGAATAAGTTCACGTTGCACGAACTTCCCAATTGCGTGCATAGGCGCGGAACTTAACCCTGCGCATGTTTGTTCTGCCAGCGCCTTTTTCTGCACTGCAACTCCGGAACAACGCCGCCGGCTATTTGCCGGAGTAAGCATCGGCCTCGTGGCATCTCCATCCGAACACGCTATCGTGCGGCACCGGGAGCAAACCCAGGCTTCGATTGCAGGCTTTCATGTGTGCGCATGTTACAGGCGTAAAGTTGAGAGTGGACATTGGCGCCGCCATTTTTCGCACACGCCCCTTGGCAAGTGGTCATGTCCGCTTCTCCCAGAAAATTCCCAATTGTCCGGCACTTTTGAATGCGATATTATATTGCGTGAGTCGAACGGGCGATTTTTTGCCGCCCATCATCGCTTTTTGTTCAATACAGTTTACCTTGTAGATATATTATATTATTAGGGTTATATTATATATTATATTATATACGGTCCGTGGTATACTCATTGTCATCGAATTCCTGTACACTTAAAATTACCGAACAATATATAATCGAAGTATATATAACTATAATACTATGTGATATAATATATTCTTGGTATAACTATCGTCAAATTTTAGACTTGCCAGAATGAAATACAATGTCGCTTAAAAATTAATAATTTCAGAATACGAAAGTCGTAAATACATTACACATCCTTTCCTTCACCAAAAACAACAATTTCAGAATACGCATGTCGTAAATCTAACATTAGCGCACGCGTAGGACCTCTGCCACACACACTCTAAAGGTTTATTCTCGCGCAGGTTAGTTATACTTCTGTACGTGTCGCTGACCGGAAGCATGGATGAACGAAACGAGCTGCGGTGGTAACAGCAGCGACAGAAAATCACCTCGCAACGTTCAATCCGAAGAACCACTCTGCCTGGGTTCGAGACGATGTTGCGTGCTACTGCGGAAAAGCGATTTCTACCGTTAGAAGTTCGCTTATTGCAGCGTTTCCCCCGAGAAGCGGATGTGGACCAAGCGGCGAGTTCTCGGAAAAAGAATACGCTAACGATAGTAATTTGACGTTCTATCTGAGATACGAGTTAACGTTGCATGATGCTGTGAAGAGTCTTTGAAATATATATCGTGGCCGATAAAATGTATGCTCCCGTAGCGTGTTAACGCTGCAGTTTAAATGGGTCGATACGGGTTCGTTTGTTGGAAGTGAATTGCGGCGTGTTCGTGTGGGGTGAATGGAATTCATTAAAATTGTGGGAAATCGTCGTAACTGCGGACACTTCGTTATTGACGAACGAATGCTTAAAATTGTCGAACGGTTAGCTGAAGTACTGTGCAAAAACCCAGGTGCTTCAAAGGTCATTGCGAGAGGCAGTAATATTTTTAGCGAAAACGATTTGTTAGTGAGAATGAACGTAGTCTGGATTAATATTTTCATTCGCCGATACTGTGGCATTCATTACGACTTTTCGCTTTTCATTATGCGTTTTTTCACTGATCATTATGATCGTACAGCCGAGATCATCCTATTTATATAGGAATTTCTCTAGGTTCTATCCGAATCGTTCCGTTTGCTTTCCGTATCACATTGTATTTTTAAACTGCACCGTCTGCACAGAAAAAAATTGAAAACATACCTGAATCGCTTTTGCACTCACATCACGCGCGCAACTCAGCCACTCGCCACCCAATAAACGCCCAATCATTTTATACCCACCTCCCCTAGACCCGTCTACCTCTTTTTCTCCGTTAACGCATCGTCATTACATTTTTAACGCTCTCTCGAATTCATTATACGCCCGTCTATTATTCGCCCTGATTATGCAACGCAGCTCTGTTCATTAATACACGATTATTGTCGGTATCGATCAGCGCCGCCTGCAAGAGAATATCGCGATAGGTAAACAAGGAGGTGATCGAACAAGTGCCTCGAATGGTTTACTGCGCGTTCCACGCTCGGACAGACTTGACGGTTTCGATGTACGGTTCAACGCAAAATCGAGCGGCGAGAGCGAACGGAAGACAATAAGCTCTTGTTCCTCCTGGAAAAGGCGGTAAAGCTCTGGCCGCGTTTGTTCGCGTTCGTGCTCGTTCACGCGCGCGTACATAAACGTTTTATGCCTTGCGATGATGCCATTTAGAAGGAATGAAGAACGCTCTTTATGGGTCGATGCCGGGCCGCGCGCTGAAAATATTACTGTCCACTTTATTTACGAGTATGCATGGACCTTAGTGTCGTTCCTTGGTGCCATTTTGATATCGACCGTTTAACTGCGCGAGGCGTTACGTGTCGTGCTGAGGAACGATAGTGTTTAGGTATCGGCCGTTAGGGGCGCATACGTTTATCAAGGGTTAAACGATACGGAAGGAACTGTGCGCGGCAAACTGTCGATTCTGGTGACTGGTCGGGCTCGAGGCTTTTCTTGAGCGATCAGGATTTGCCTGACTGCGATTGTTGGGAGGTGTTCAGCATTTCCATCCGTTACGGGGTGTAAGTTTGAAGGGACGATATAAGCGAATTTTGTATGTCGCGGCAGACCGGAATAACAGGGGCCAGCTGTCTCTAAATGGACTGCATGCATAAATGATCGAAATTAAATTAGCAAGTACCGAGTGAATTTTTGAAGTATGTGACCTAGTACTAAGAATACACAGTAATACACCAGTCACCTTCCTAAAAACAAGTTTTTAATTACTATAAACTTGTAACACATTTAATTTTATTGTATTCATATGTACAGATTCTTGAAGAAGGACCTTACGATAGCGAAACCTGTACAGTATGTAGGTTTTAATATATATACATAATCCTTTTCTCATACACAGTATGTTATTCACAGGTACCAGTCCAACATCTATTAATGTAATACGATGTTCATCTCTAACCCCATAATCAATCAGTACCTCCACCTTTGCCCACTTATGCTATTAATCGTACATTTTTATCAAATCTACAGCATTCCTTACCCCCTTCACTCGTTTAACTACCTTTCATTTATCATTCATCTCTAAACCCGTCTATATGTACCCCAGACAGGACATCGCTATTACTAATTTTATAAATTTTGGCATTACTCCCGTGAATGGCTATGCATGTCCTGTTTGTTGCCTTCAGGTACGCCAGTAATGCCTGCTTCTATATACGGCCGATAAGGTATTTACAGTTCACCAGTCTGTGGAGAGCGTTGAATGCGTTTACGCCAAGGTTTGCAGAAATATACAAATACAGTTATTTCATATCAGTTCTGTTGATCAATTCCCTCTAATCTTATCTCTGAGGTTGCGTCTTAACTACATCACTTCCGGAATCTAACCCGCGAGTAACGCAGCGCAGCACTTTCTCGAATCTTGCAATACTAGACTTCGCAGTGCATCGAATGCCATCGTCATCTCTTGACCACAGTCCGGCATCAATTAGTACCTTCACTATTCCATTCCTATCCCATCAGACACCCACTGTCTTCATTCTTCCACCTGTCTTTTCAATCGGTTACCCACCCATCCTCTAACACCTCCGGATGAAAGCAGAAACGAATGTAACAGCAACGGGATAGACAATTTCCCATCAATGCTTTATCACACAGCAATCCACAGATCGGATAACTGCGACGTACTGAGCAGCTACTTCCACCCACGTTCTGCCGAACACTCCCCAGGCGTCGTGCGTTTTTTATGGGCAGTAAACGGACTTCAAGTGCGAACGTACTAGAAATATTACCATTGGCTGTTTATTAGCCAACGCCGTCGCTGCTCCGGCCGTTATCGTGGCTCGTTAAACGTGCCCGCCGTCGGTACGCTGCCGCAAAATCAGCTGCAAAATTCGAGCCTGCGCCGATGTAAATTAGTGACAAACGCGGAGCGTGAGCGTTCTTAAGTAATTAGATCGTCGCTCCCGTAGAATCGATAAAGTTTCAACGAACTTTCAATGAATACCAATGAGATTTAAGCGTGTCTAGGGTCGTAAAAGCAAATCAATTGGGGCCCCTGGCCGATTTCGTTTGGGAAGCTACGAGCGGAGAGAAGGATGGACGGAGGGGCGGGCCTTGTGATAAATTAACCGGCGTTATTAATACCCGCTCTAAACGTCGTGCCGTCTCATAAAACGAATTCGAGCGGGTGAATGTGACATGCGATTAAAGGTGGGTCGTGCGGGAGTAGGAGCGGCAGACGAGATTGGACGCTTGTTAACTAACGTTTCACGTTGTACGGTGACCGAAGGCGTGTAAGTCAAGGATTTTATTGCCGGCAAGCGCGGCACTGGAAAACACGCACCAATCGCGTTGCGATCGGTAGGAGCCGTGTGAGATATCGAAGATAATGACTTCATTAAAATACCGCGTGGAATGACAAACCGGCATGCCGGGTTTCCGTTGGTTAAAAGGATGGTCCGCCAATAAGCGCGTAGCTGCTTAGAGATGGGGAGATTGATCAATATGATGCAGTGAAGAATTCCAGCCGTGCCGAGTGCGATTTTTCGAAAGTTTGTTCGCGGAACTCGTGTTAGGTCTTAATGGCATGAATATTTTACTGTGTAAACATCATGATTAGTTAACTGATAGGATGATTTCACGTGGCGCCTCGCGAGATGTTTTGACATTTTTGTTTCCATACGACAGTTTGTAATTAATCACCGTTTCTTTAAATTTTAGATATTTTTAATATTAAGATAATAAGCATCTGTATATTCTTTAGTGTAATGCAATATATTGCCAGGCGGAAATCGTAAAAATCTACGAAAAAAGATCTTAACCATAGACTGACAATGTTAATGTTCTTGAGAAACCGATAGCGACAAAGCGGTCATGTCTTATCAATCCCTGTCCTCCCGCCAGATTTCATTGACAAATTCACTTATCCTAATATTAGGAATTTTTCACGTCTTAAAATTTAATAATATATTTTAGTTTTCATTAAAATTGCACTTTAAACAGAAGTTTGCAACAACTCTTTAGGCATGATGCAAAAACGAGTATATTCGTCATACCACTAAATACTGCCATTTCTTCATGACGAGTATACTCGTCAAAAGCAGCTAACTGGTGAAGCACCTTATTATGCAAACAGATTGGCTTATTATGCAAACAAATTGCCTTATTATGCAAATATGTGACAATTTGCGCGTCACCCATATATGTGCGACGTGGCGTTCAACGTGTTAAACGCCACCTGCCGACATCCGATCGCGTCGCAATGGAAAACACGCGATCGAAAAAGAGCGCATTCGCTCACGCTTCCGCTCACTTTTCATTTTGCCCGGGAACCTTTGCGGTTAAGCCGCTCGTCAGCGACTCAATGAAATAGACGCGGACTTTTTTTGCGGATCGATAAAGCTCGAAGTGCCTGAAGCTCCGCTGGCGCGGAAGTTCGCTAACAGGTGCGTCCATAGTCGAACGACGAACGCCCGATGCACACTGATTGGGTCTTACGCGACACCGCGTCGGGCACATTTTCCGCGCGAACCAGTCGGAACCGGTCGTCGGCCAACACACGTTCGGAACGTTACACAGGCGACACGCGAGTACACAATGGCCCGCGGCAAATAGATGTTTGCCAATGTCGCCGGACGCAACCTAGGACTCGCGAGCGCGTAATGCGCAGCGGCCGAAGTGTTACGCATGCCAAGTAAATAGGATTCGGGTAAATAGTGGTTGCCCCATGCGAACGGGCGGTGCGACGAGCAATTTGACTTTTTGGTTCGGTGCGCGCGCGGGGCCGAAGAAAAATGCGGGCTGGTTGCGGTAATGTTGCGACGAACGGCAACGAATATACGAAGAACGGATGGGCGAATAGTAGTAATAATGTGGCGAAGAAGAATTTCGAGGTGGTGGCGGTAAATTGGATAAACGTGGAATAGGTAGGTTCTGCCGAACGAGGCGCGCTTTAACCCTTTCACTGTGCGACGGAACGCTGCTAGAGTGCTGCCACTGTGTGCGACAGTTGAACTGCGAGACGATACTTTGACGCAAACGAAGCGTAACGCTTTCGTGTTATGCGATATATCGATTTCAGATGCTGGTTATTTTAAGCAGAGAACTGCTTTGCAGCCCATAGAAATAAAGGTATTTGGGGTATTTTTTATTGATGAGTATTCGAAAAGCTGCGGGGAAATATACGTTCCGAAACTTGTACGAATTTTACACCCCCTTCGATATATCAAGAAGGCACTTAACGGCTTTCGTTATTTCATATTCATCTTATATTTAGCGATTAGACTATTAAGGTATGGTCTAGATCACCAGTATGGCTACGGTAACTTTTCCTTGTGCTACTAAAATTTATATCTTCATTACATTGCTTCGACCATACCAGATGGGCAAAACATTTGAAACCAACAGATGGATAACCATAGCAACGTGATGCAATAGTAAGGATACATGATAGCAACACAAAATGCACCGCATCACGAAATAACAGAAATACACACGCTCGTAGCAAGATTCGCCAGGTGCACACCTACTCGCATTTCAGATCCTTCCGTAATTAAGCGATGTAAAGCACGAGTGTTTGTCCCTACCGTTTCTCTGCAATTGATCGAGGCTGCCGTTGTCACGTTAATTTGTAAGCTTGCGATGTTCTTGGGATCCGAAAGCCGTGAAAGAATTATCCACCATCTCACAACGAGTCGCTCCCAGTCTTGAAAGGAACCCCGGCAAGAATTCTACGTTCGTACTTCCGCCCGGCTGTTCCTTCTTCGTAACTTCGTCGCGTAGTCAAACACAATGAAGATATTCTTTGGTCATGATGTTCTGACAGAGGTGCTGAGGTTCCAGATATCCTTCCGTTTGTTCGCGATGGTGTTGAACATTGTGATCCCTAGAAAACGTTTGTCGACTGACGACAAGAATTAAGCAAGTGTGCCGCAATGAGACCTTGAACTCATGATTCTAAATGTGATGAGCATTAGCTATAACTCGGAGATAAAGAACAAATGATTTTCGCAAGAACAAATCGATTTAAATAGTTAATGTTACATTACTATTCCTGAAATAACGTCAAAATTCTAATCCGCAGGCGGTATGCGCTGTAATGAAAAATGCAAGTTCAGCACATTAACCACCTAGGAAAAATGTCAACCAACTTCAGCGAAGTCATACCAAAAGAAAGCGTATTCATATTGTTTCCCCCTCGCAATATATTGTCTGGTAACCCTGATGCAATTCTAGGTCTAATAAAAATTGGCAAACAAACAAAAATTACTTTTTTTGTGACAGTCAAAGCAAATAGCCCGTTAAAGGATTTTTGGCGACAAAAGGGTCCCACGGCTAACAGGTGAACTCGCAAGCGACGTCTTCGTTTTACAGGAAAGTGGGTGCACAAGTAAGATGGTGGCGATGGCGCGAAGTGCAGATAGAAAGTATGCGAAACTTTATTAACGTTAAATTTTGTTTTATGAAACCGCCGGCGGGTGGGGGCGCTTAAATATGCAACAGGAAGATGGCCGCGGCTTGATGGATGTGGCTTGTGAAGAAGCCGTGCTTTGCCGAAGTATCGAGGAACGAGGAAGCCGCGGTAGATTTTTGTCGTCGTTAAGGATTCGGGGCGCTGGGAATTCCGAAAGTTCGCTTCGATGGAAATTTTAACGATATACGGGGTCGGTAATTTGAAATTCGTTCTGGCTGGTTCATTTGAAGCGCCCCTTGGAAAAGGCGAGGGTTTCAACGGAGGCGGTGTTTATTCACTTATTTATTAAGTAGGCGGATACGTCTTGAATACACACCAATGCAGCAGGAAAATCATGAATGTGGGCATAAATCGAAAGTATAAAGATCTTAATTGCAGGTAGATGTAAATTATGGTTTATGCGGTGAATTTTACAACTCAGATAGAGGTGGAGAATAATGTGCATTGTTGTGTTGTATGTGTAAGCATTCTCGCATACTACGATAGTGGCACTTGCAGTGTTATTATAAATAAGTTGAGCAAGAAGAGACTTACCTAAGAACTTCAAGAAATATTACGTAATGCTTTAGTGTGCATTCATTACGTATCATAAGACGTCGTTATTTGGCAGTAACATATCATTCAATCAAAGTCAAGACATTTGGATACGACCGACATTCTGGTACTAATTTGTACATCAATCGAAAATGTGTTTGCACTTAGATTCTATTTTCTGACTCTTCATTAGCATTTAATGCAATTTTTTGGCATCAGGGCTCATAATATGGCGATAGGCATTATATGATTAACTGTGTCAGACGCTTTATTCGCTGTCCATTCAAAACGGCGGACGTTTGGACACGTGCGACATTCTGACACTGATTCGTAGACCGATCGAAGAAGAAATGTTTGCGGTTCCTACATCGAGAACTGCGTCAAAGGGACTTCCGAGTCAATTTATCGACCGGCAAACATAAGATAGGACGTCAAACAGAACGGATATCACACAGAGAAGACGGAGAAATTGTTCTGCAGTGCTGGAGACGCAAGAACCGGATAGGATTAGAGATGGCGGACTTAAGAGACTTCCACGTTACAAACGGTGTAACAATACGTACCAGATGAACAAGCATCACGTCGAACAGTTGATAATCACGACGGCGAAACGTATGCATTGCTTTGTTCGTTGTTTGCATCTACGTCAATGGACGATCGGCATTTTTTGCATCAATAGAATACAAAGCAACGTGTACTCGACGAATTCGCAAACTATTCTATTATATACAGAACCCGTTCAATCATGTTGCCACCCAAATGTCCTCCAACTACGCAACTAAAAACATGTTTCGGATAGAACTCGCGACATTTCATGAAATGCATCGTGTTATGTTCAAGATTTGCATGAGTGCCGTTACCTTCGAGATAATAAAGTGACCGCCATTTTTGTAAGTTCATTTATGTCAAAATATTGTCACACTTTAATTTAAAATTACTATGAAATGTATAATTTTATTATAAATCTGTGTGGAGGTCAAAGTGGTAATAAAGAGTATTTCTGTCCGGTAATGTAAAATTCGTTCCCGGCGTTCGATGGTGCGTGCGATAAAAATGAGTCGGTGGGAAATTTCGGTATGTGAAGCACGCGAGGTCGCCCTGGCGAAACCGGATAATGCAGGCAGAGTGTCGCATCCGTGGATGCGGAGGACGTCGATGGCTGATTTTCCATGTGATCGCTTTGTCGAGCCTCGATGGGTTAGATCGCTGTTGCATGGCGAGTCTTATCGTAGATCGTCGCTCGCAGTATTATGCCACGCCCTTATCATAAGATTATTTAGTGGACGTATGACTGTGGCGGCCATTTACTTACACGCCGTACTTCCTGCTTTTGTCTTTTATGATGTGAGTGCGCTGCACTGAGGTCAAAGGTGACGACTCTAAGCGGTTGCTGTAAAAGGAAGCAGTTGTATGTTGGTGGAATAAAAAAATGGTGACTTTTATCAGTGTTTCTGTGTTTTACGCTCGAGCTAAAGTGAACGCCGGATGTCAGTAGGTACCCCTATAATTTGATTCTTAGGTAAAAAAGAAAATTGGGGTCCGAAAATATCAGTACCTAGTAAGTCGTTTACGATCTGATCATTATCATCGCTCTTCATAGTGAGTCGGGGGGTTTTTTGTTTACAGGAATAAGAATCGGGACCCACGAGTGTCTAATAATTCCTTTACGACTTTCTAAGTATGGTTCTTCGTGATGAATGGGTTAAACGACATGACTTTAACCAGACAAGACGTAATGACATGATAAGAGACCAACGGATCCATTTACTTAAAACATGTTTTCCAGGTGTTGCAATGCTCTCCACATAATTCATTCCTAATTAAATAAATTGGCATCACAAGTTATCGATAACTAGTAATTGCTTTATGTCTTGCCAAGTATCGTCGTTCTTAATGATAAATGGAGTAAACGATATCAAGTTGATCTGACAAGGCGTAATGCTACGTAAAGAGATGCATGGATCGATTTGCTTCAAAAACGTATCCTACATATTACAATAACCTCTGAATAATCCATTTTTGAACAAACAAATTGACGTGGTAAGTAATCAATATCTAGTAATTATTTTAGGACTCACCAACTATCGCCGCTTTTCACGACGAGTGGATTACAGAAAATCACTTTGACCTGATAAGCCATAACAACATGCAAAACACCGGCCATTTACCTTAATCACGAGTGCGTTAATTCCAATCAAAAATTTATGTCGCAGATTATCAACATTCAGGAATTGCTTTACGACCTGCTAAGTATCGTGCTGCGTGACGAATGGATTACATAATATCACTTTAATCTAACAAGATATAACGACATGCACAGCGCTGGGCGGATATTATAATACACTCTAATGAATACTAATCTACTTATTAATAAATTAATTTCCAAATTCGTTTTTAAACAAACAAATTTGGCAAATAATCAACCACTAGTAACTGATTTGGGACCCGTCCACTATCGTCGTTCATCACGATGAGTTGACTACAGGATATCACTTCGACCTGATAAGCTATAATCATTTGCCTCAAACATGCGTATGTTTTTTCCACTCCAAAAAATTGGCATTGCAGCTTATCAACAATCAGTAATTGCTTTACGACCTGCTGACTACCGTCGCTCTTCACAGTGAGTGGGTTAAACGACGTCACTTTGATCGGCGGAAAGGGCGTAGAGCGATTGCACGGAAATGCAGGAAGACGTAACGAGATGCGAAGAGATGGACCGATCCGATTGCCAGCGATACGATTCGACGCCGGATCGGAACGGGATGGAGAACTACATTACGAGTTTTGCGCACCGGATATACAGCTCGGGGCGTCGGGCCGAGTATCAGGTGGAGAACTAGTTCCTACCGCGGTGCACGTCGCTCACCGCGAAACTT
The DNA here is from genome assembly GCA_033815515.1 of Cryptocheilus praepositus. Taxonomy (NCBI): domain Eukaryota; kingdom Metazoa; phylum Arthropoda; class Insecta; order Hymenoptera; family Pompilidae; genus Cryptocheilus; species Cryptocheilus praepositus. Next base: position 4,208,378 of record JAWWQZ010000256.1, on the reverse strand, counting down.
TTGCAAATTAAACGACATCACACCGTGCACACAGCGAACCGGTTGAAATGCGGTGAGATATTAATTTTTATTGTTTCATTCCCGATATTTCCGCGACACGGCGTAAATGCGTGTTCGCGCGCAGCGCAACGTGGGGTTTTATGGTAGTTTGTGGTATTCCGGGTGGTTTTATGACAATGCACGGTACGTAATGGTGCTTCGGTGTTTTTCTGCTCTACTTAATTAAGGAAAATTTTGGATTCAATTTCAGCGTGCTTCGTCATATTGGTATATGGCGGTGCCTCGGTTATGGCGTACTATTTTATGCGGAGCATTGTGTATTTGTGTCAAGCGGGTAGATGTGTAAGTATCAAAGGAATTTAAGCGGTTTTTCTATTGTTTGTTTGGTTTTATTGTGAAACATTCACTTGCGCTATATGTTGCGAAACCGCAGGGGTCTTTTCTTCCTCAGCAGCTTTGTAGGTAGATAATAAAATAAAAAGAAATATTTACAATTAAAAATTCTTCTACCAAGCATGAAATAGGACCATACCTAACGATAATCGAACGAAATCAAATGATTCAAGGAAAATGCATTATTTCAAAATAATGTAATAAACAAAAATTAATTAACTGATGTAGTAAACTAATGTAGTATTTCATTTATTAATCTAGTATGTATTCTGTCACCAATGCAGTAAATAAAAATGAGATAAAGATAATTTTTCTGTACTTTCAAGACTTCAAATAATTTCATTTCGTCCGATTATCAAGCCGGCGTTCTCCAATAATAACATCTTGCTGAAGTATCCAATTAAATATTCCGCAAGAAAACCAAGCAACTAGAAAAAAGGCTTCAATTTAAATACTGCACACTATTCTATTTTACTGTGTACCATTGTATTTCGCGACATTTTATCTACTACGCTCGTATAAGCTCATAATTATAAACCTCTTATGACACCCCGAAATGTAGAAGCGGTAAGAGAGAGAACGTCGGAAAGCGAAAGAAACGATGTTGGAGGCAGAGGTCGCTTTTTGTGAGTTGTAAGGAAATTTATGATCGTTTCGAGTCCGCTGGGTCCGTTTCTTCAGAGGCGTCGGAACGGCGCGTATTAATTTAATTGGGATGTAATTTTTACTTTCTAGAGCTCGACGACGAGGTGACGGACTAGATGGACTTAATTAAGAAAGGTGTCGTAAAGATGGCGCTTTGTGCACGCTTAACGACATTCCTCTTCACGGATCGAGGATATGGAAGGTAGTTCATTGTGTATGTTGCCTATATAATCGTAAAAGCCGAAAACTCCTATAGAATGTCGAAGATCTTATAGACCTACGAAATTATTTGTTTTGTCTGCAATATTATATCGCCTAACGAATTTATTATGCTACGAAGCCGCGGCAAAGAAGTTCTGACCTAGGTCTCACAGATTTCGTTAGATTAATCTGAATAAAATAATAATATGTCGATAATAGTAAAAGTAAAATAATAAGTGAGAATAAAATTATGCTAAATATTTTACAGCATAATATATGTGTACTGCACAAACACTACAAGAAAATATATTAGGTGTTTTTGGAATACTTTAGTTTAACGATGTTCCTAATATAAATTCGGTACTACTTTCTAAATAATTGCTTAAAGATAAAGAAGTGTTTACCGGTAAGTAGCCATCAGTATATCATTTATTATACCGAATCAAAAACGTGTATACATATTTATTGCATTTATAGTTCATATGTATTATAATACCCAGAAGCGTTTTGCGTGTTTCTTTATCTTTCTTTATATTAGTTTTTGTATGTGCTGTAGAAGCTGAAGATTGTATTTTGTTTTACTCCCTTTTGTTTTTCACGAACAACTACGGTTTCAAGACGGAGTATAATTAGAACGTTCGCGGTGTTATTAGATTACAGTAAGCGTACCATGTAATCATGCCGGACAGGGACGCGAACCTAAGCAAAATTACGCTACCTTCTGGAAGTGAACTCGAGAACTTCGTAAGAGGGTTGGAGCGTTGTGAATATTCTCATGCAATTTGTTCCCAAGTTTTTGACGCATTCGCCATCATATAAATTTACGGCGATTGAAATTTGTGCGTTTATTCGAAACACTGTCATGACTGAATAGAGAGTGAAAAATATCGATTTAGGTAAAAATGAATCAAAATACCGTCACGCAGGATTAATCTTGCTTATGTCTTTCATAGCGTCGATGCAATTTTTATTTGATGGAATAGCATATGTCTGATACAATGTCTAATTTCACTGAGGTTAGCTGTACATATTATTAAACACTATTTGCATGGAACAAACAGTAGAGTGGTGCACTTCTGAAGGATTAAGCATGGTATTAGTTTTGAGGCCTCGGATGTACCTTCTAAACGCGATTGAATGCGATTAGACATATTTGGCCGGACTGAAATTACACTAAATCGCCGAATAGACTGGGATCTCCCGGTGCGTTGTTTGCACGCGTCCATGTGGACACAGTATCGGTTTGTTACATGATATTGTGTCGTTGCTACTATGCAATTTCATTGGCTGCGACCCGGTGGTGTAGAGGCAATACATTTCTAATGTCACATTTAAAGCGAAATTACGTTCATTTCGCTAATTCGCTATTTTGCTCGATGAAAATAAGCATACGTTGATTCTTCAACATTCATTAACAGGAATATGTGCAGCAAGTGAGTTGAAGTGGTTATGGTTGGTTTAATATAATATTTTCCATGTTAAATCTGAATGTAACAAAAAAAAATTATTTGAGAGCATTTAATCGTTTTGCATTAAAATGTTTTTTCAAATTTTGTTGCAATCATCATGTTAACCATAGTAAAAGTATCCATATCTGTTTATGAGTACAATCCGCTATTTATCCATAAAAATCTAAGCAGGAATGGGGTATGATATATAGATGATTATCTGGTTGGATTTATAACTTCATTAAACACGCTCAATAAATCAGTTTTAAAACGTTGCCATTCCCATGCTTTACCTTTGAGAAATCGTTTGTAGACGTCGTCGTATGTATAATTCAATTTGTACGCAATTCACGGCATCGTATTAAGGTAAATATATGGTGAAGTCGGTATCGCATCTTACAATCTGATAAAATCCGAGAAAAATAAATCTCGTGCGACTAAAGGACTCATCAATTTTCATTCTTTTGCGTCACATTCTTTCCGCTCTTTTAGCTTCGTTCTCGCGATAACGATGCGTCTACATAATAAAAGTTTGGGCCAATGAAATATTACGTTATTATGTCAGCTCATTGCTATTCCCTCGTACCGGCTGTAATTGGGTATTCCTTTACACTATATCTTATATGGCTTTAATTAAGTCCATTCGCATGCATGTGAATAAACGGTTAACTGACGTTACATCTTTTGGGCCGTTCTGCAAAATTCACGAAGCATCCCGAATATATCCGCCAGGTAGCAGTGTGAATAGTCTACATTGGAGCTTTCAATAATTCTGCAGACCAGACTTTACTTTAAGAAATTGTAAGCGTTTGAATGCCATCCAAATATACCACGCATTGTGCATATACATGCGCTTACGTAAGTTAAATTAAAAAGTAAAAGGGAATGTACCAACATTATTTTTTTTAATTATACTCCGTTCATAATATACAGATATGCATGTATAATAACAAAATGTTACAATACTATATTGTTCTTTTTCACTGAACAAGCGTAAATGCAAGTACTTAATGTGAAAATTTACTCATGTACATAGTAAGCTGCGCGCGTGGGATCGTTTTCAATTTTCGATAATGGTCCCATGACGTCCATTGATTTAAATAATTTTCGAGTGCAATGAGTATGGTGATTACAATTTATTCCCACATTAATTTTTAATATTTACCCTTGCTGAAGATCTCATTACGTCTATAAGTAAAGTTGTAAAGGAAGTAGTTCTCCGAAAGTTATGAAAATAAAGCCGAACAGTTATTTTCGAGTGATCAAACTTCAACAAGTCATTGCTCGTGATCAAACTTCAACTTCAACGAGTCGATTAGGTTATTTATTTATATCTATGCCGATGTCCGAATAAACTGTCAATGCACTTAAAAACGCCCGATAACCCATAAATGAGTCCGCGGCGTTCAGTTCGGGAACCTCTGGCTCACAAAAATACCCGATCAAAATATTCGATAGCATCCAAGCCGAGTGAACAACGGCAAACAACGTATCAGCAATATTCCGCATTAATGAAAAGCGGACGCGAGCAATAAAAGGCGATGGCGCAAACGAAAAATGGCGACGCGTAATAAAAAGTGACGGATTAGACGCAAACGGACCTAATTAACACACGCCGATAGAGTGCAGACGAAATATCGCGCGCGAATTTGTGCAACCATTAACGATCCAGCGATCCTGCATGGTCTCTCTCGGCGGTAACCTAATTTTCATAACGCGCCCGACCTCATAACGATAATTCGCTGGCAATCTCCTGCCACTGCCGGCAACCCTCGCGCCCTCTATTCGTCCGCAGCTACTCTATGCGTTTGTCTCCCTCCTGTTCTCTCACTCTCTGTCTTCCTCGTCGTCTCTCGCTTCCTCGCATCGCGCCACGGCTTTGTTTCAGGCGCGCAATCAGTTTCAGCTTCGCGCCTCGGTGCTCTTCTGCCGAATTTCCGTTGACGATAAATACGAGTTCCGATCTGCGCATAATAAAATTGCGACGGGAGCGGACGGCGTAAATGGGAGGCGGGAAGAGGGTGAGTTTACACTTTCTGCTTAGGCGCCGTAACAAGAAACGCGTGTTTCCTTATTACGCTTGTTGTCTTCTTGTTACTGCGCGGTTCAAGGCTTCTTGCAGTTCCTTGCGTTCTCTTACGGATGCGTGTTTTAAGTTTCGTCCGCCGAGAACTGTCGTTCGGGGGAGAATGCGGATAAGCACAGCCTTATTATGCAGTCGTGTGTGTGTGGTTAATGGCATCTGCGGGGATGCCGTTGGATTTTAGCTTGGAATCGTGTTATGTGCGATCGACTAATAAAATGTAGTATCAGACGATAGCTACCACGTTCCAGGGAGTAGTGTTTACCTTAAATCTGAATTGATGTTGAGGATGTTCCCAAAAATGAAATTTCTTTTTCCTCATTAACCGTAAATTATATTACAAAAGCTTGAGCGTATTAAACAATTAATAAAATGGTTGATGTTTAAATTTTAAAGAATCAGAATAGTAAAAAAATACTGAAACAGTGAATTATCTCAAAAGGCCCAAGCGAAAAAGATTAAAAATTTAAGAATAAAAATTAATTTCACCAACATTATTTTCTTCTGTCAACGCATTTTGACTAAATACCACAACCGGATACCAATATTCTGGGATTACGTCACATAACCTTAAATATAAACGTCCGAACCATCAAAACGCTGCCTCCGCAATCATTCATATCTTCAAAAAAGCCGCATCATCTTCCTCCCTTTACCATCACTACTGCACATTCATCCGTAAAACAGATCACACCGTCGCATAAACATTCCAACCAAAAAGCAACGACCTGAACGAGTGGTCGGTCCCCATTTAATTCTTCTCTCCTCTGCACTTACTTTTGATCCGCACCTTAGGCCAATCTGTCTCGCAAGATGCATATCTGCCATAAATAACAGGTCGTTGGTATATCTTACAACTGTACGGTTCTCGACGATCGCGCATCATTCCGCGCACGGACCTTAGCTTCTCCTTAAACCTATAATCACCGCTACCATCTATTCCCATGGCAGGCCGATGTCGAGACTGGTAGGCGACGTAGAGCACGGCAGGCGATGGTAGTGATTCCCTGTGGTGGCACAGTAGTGGTCTGGCCCTGGAGGGCGGCTTCTCTGCCAGGAGAAGACCGGAGATACTTGTCACACGGCATGTATTTCAGATCCTAACTAGTAGAAATAGTTAATGGTATTAATGGTGCGCTGACGTTGTTGTGACAAATAATTGTAATTGGATTGTGTTTTTTCTATCCACGGAGACGACGGTAAATTCACAATCACAGTGAGAGTATCTATACCCGTGCATAAGTATAGTGTTCTTTACATTCATATGAATCTGAGCAAGAATTGATTATAATGCACAGATTATGATGATTAGAAACATTGTATGCGCATATTTAATTTTTCTGCATAGGATGCGTGCTTTCGTAAATCGAAAGTTCGCCAAATCGCTCTCCGTCAACGTCATCGATCCTTTTCTCCAACTGCCCAACTCTATCGGCTGCACTTCTGTGTTCTTCGTCCGGCCCATCCTAAAGACTGCCACCACTACGCATGAAGCGCTCCCACAATAAATAAGCTTGTTCGTCTACCTGCTCGGCTGTCTGCTCGCCTGCTTCCTGGCCTGCCTACTCGTCCATTCAGTCCCAGCCTTCTCTGTTATCCTTCTGTTCATGCCCCACTACGCCAGCGGCAGGCGTCAACGTGCCTCAGTCGGTATGAAGTTATCCTCGTCTCGTCGGAGTCTCTCGTTCTTGCTCCCGGCAACACTTCAAGGCGCCGACCTTGCGGAGGCGTCGAAAACCACCGAACACGAAGTTCCCGGGAGACGGCCGACTACAGAAGCGGCGGAGAAAGGTCGCCGCTAATGAGCGCGAGGAAGAAATTTCATCGTGGAAATCCCTCGAACGGACGATTTACGACGATTTACGATAATGTTAGTTCATTCACGACGGCACCCCGCGCCTTTGGTCTTTCTCTCCGCGGCTCCGTGTTCCTGGGTTCTCACCTGGGCGCTTTTATGCGCGTGGCGATGTGCGCCCGCCGTCGGGTTATTATCGGAACACGGGCAAATGTATGGTAATTATCGGAAGGTTGTTAGTCGTGAGACATGGAACCGTTAAATGATGTAGGAGGGACGGTTTGGGGAATGAGATGTTATTGCTGCGGGATTGAATGGGAGTTGGGGGACGGTATTTTGTTTCCGATGGCTTTGCATAATGTTAATGCGCCTTGATGCGCTTGTAAATATGGCTGGTGGCGTTTTGTCGTGTATGTAATGTAATAAAGAACTTCTGAGAAACGAATCGTCAAAAATAACTACACAAAATACAGCGAAGCTACTCTAAGCCCAAAATCTCAAATCTGCAGTCGTTGGCACGGTGTACATGTTTATATTCTTACCTCCGTATTCATGTTGGAAAGTCGTAATGTTAAGAAGCTAAAAGTATCAGAAGGAAGAACGGATGTCAGTTTGTCAGTTGCTCTCATCATACGGATACATCTTAGAAGCTTAATTTTTTCCTTGGTTTCGTGCGTTGAAGAAGAAAGTACAGAGCAGTTGTATGTTTAAAATAAGGTTTGGTTCCGTTTATTTGTTAATTTGACGCATATCGGCAGAGATATGTATATAAGAAATGTCCGTAAACCTAGTGTTAATACAATATGGGACTTTTCAATGCTGTGCCGACAGACGTGAGAAGTTAAAAGGGTTTGTCGTAATGACGTGCACGATCTCGCGCAAGACGGTAAATCAGATATCTTGACTGTGGGCGCTAATGAGCAAAAAAGGAATTGCGACATGGAGCGCTAGGACAGATAATTTGCGATAATATCGATCGCGCGCGGTGAAAAAGTGCCGGCACAGAGGTGGAAAAAACAGACAGACGGAGGACGTCAGTGAGAAGCCGGGAGTCAGTATTTTAGTCCGGCTAATGGAATTCCTCCGAACGACGATTATCATCAAGGATCGCACCCGATGCCGCTCGATATTCGACGAAATGGATACAAATTGCAGGCTCGTTTACGTGTTACGCGCTCAGATGCGTTTCCTTTGATAGGTTAAATGGTTGTTCTTCGAGAACGTTTCACGCCTGTTCCTGAACGAAGAACCAGCCGAAAGCGTGTGCGCACACGCATCCCCACGTTCGACGCTTTCGTTGGCACGGTCTGCATCTTTCTTTTTTCCCCCTTTTATGTCTGACAGTGCACACTTCCGTCGAACGCGATGTAATTGGGGTCTGAAAGGAGTTAAGCAGCTTCGCATTCTGAGGGTATAGTAGGTAAAGAATGTGAGAAGAAATCTTGTATTTTTATATTTTCATTTCTTAACAGAAACTGTTTCGCTTTCAAAAGCAGAATAAGTGTACTTCCGCACTCTACGCCGTTATCATATTTATTCAAGACATCCGAAAAATTGATTCTACTATAAGACTACCTTCAATCATTTTATCCCCAGGTATGATTAAAACAAAAAGAATAAAAAATATGATACCAATGTCCAGCGGTCCAGTCCGTGTCCATATCGACAATTTTTCTTAGATCGTCCCGTGGGATAATAATATTGAAGAAGCTAATGGAAAAAATGCCCCACGAGTAACCTGGCTTAGCCCAGAGTGACTTTATACCAGGCTTGCTAGGAGAGCAAACGATGCACGTGCCGGGAATACAGTAAAACTCGGCAACTTGTCGTCAAGTGCTTCGCGAACCGTGAACCTTCCGTCACCGGTACGTACAACCAGCCGAAGTGATCGACTTTTCGGAAAACTTCCTTATTCGGTCAAGTAGACAGACTGTGAACAAGTATGGCGGTGAGAAACAGGTAAATGGGTCAGTTCGATGTAACGAAAAACAATTTTTGCTTGTTTTGTTTCGAACACCCATAGTCTTTAGATAGATCTTAAAATACTCTTGCGAACTTCAGAAAAATAACTGACGTAGGTACAAAAGCAGGTGGCCGCAGTCGATTTGATTTTTCTCGAAAAGTTTTGTAGACCGCATATTTTACAGAAATATACTATAATATTGGCTTATTTCGGATTTTAAGACATAAAGGACGCCTCTGAGCATTGATACTCGTTGGATTGACTGTACCGCATTTATCGTATACAATTTTCACTAATCCTATGGTTAACTATGTATTAAATATGTATTAAAACTTCATCAACTTTCTGCATCCCTCTTTTTTCCATTTGACAGAATTCTATAATTAACACATATTCCAGCAAATATATCTTAAAACGCACCCGCCGTCCATATTTCTGAATTTTTGTTCCGGCATTTCTTTAGAAACGTCGCGCGCATATCGAAACTCTTTTTCCAAGTATCCAAGATCGTCCAACATCAATCCCCAAAACAGCACACGTCGCTGGTTCAAGAGCCCCGCATACTTCCAACCGCACCGCCGACTTTGCCCCCAAACTCCGCCATTTTCGGCGCGTTACATCGTACTCCCCGAAAGTCACCGCCGACAGCGCGCTGCCGTAGAATCCGGCGCATTTCATTTTTCGCCGCGGGCGAAAATTTACATCTCCGGCAGAAGCATTTAATCAGCTGGCACCGTGGGCCAAATGGAATTTGCCGGCGTTATAAAAGGGCGCCGGCAGGGATATGCAGATTGGTGAACGAGTTAAAGGGGCTAGTGTGGGTATCGAATGAGAAGCAGCATGAGACGGCGGCAGAGGCTGGCGTAGTAGGTTGGTAGGTCGGCAGTGGGCAGCGGTACCAGATCGAGCGAATTAAGGGAAAAATGGGATGGAGGTGCGGGAAAGTAGCATGGGTGATGAACTAGTGACGTTGGGGCGCGTACTGTAGAAAAATGGAGGTGGGCGAAAGTAGCGGACGAATTTCCACACGTGGCTTTGCCGCACAATGGCATGCACTAAGTGAAATAACGGTGAGAGTAAATTATATTTTCAATGTTATTTCGTGTATTTTTTTATCTGAAAGAAAAATGACAGACGTAGGTGACTTCATACATGATATCACATTACATATTGTTTTCTTCAATGGCGAGGGTTCATCAGAATCAACTGTTTTTTAATAGAACAATTTGAATAACATATTCGATTAGTGAAATAATTCCAATCGACTCCTGTATAGCACGAGTTCCTATAATATATATCCTTTACTGTTCTTGAATACTCCAGGGACCTAAATATTCGGATAAGAGAGAAGTCAGTTTTAAAATATCCATTATTTGCCCTTACTTCAACAGTTTGTTTTTCAATTTTAATCTCTGTTTTCTTTTACACTTCATAAAAACCATAAATTGAAACATTGTTTAATAAGTGAAAATGTGAGAGCAATTTTTTAATTGAAACGTATTGGCTTCTGATTAATCTACGCCATTGATTAAAATGATGGCGCGAGGGCATACGACACGTACATCTCACATGTCGCAAGTCACATAAATGTAAGCTCAACAGTCACGTCGTAAGGGATTTTTTTACGGAATTCGTCTAGCAACGCTGACAGTAGGCAACTAGTGCAAAACCAGCGACGACAGTCGGTCTCGTATATTCGGAGGTAGCAGCCACTGGCACTCAGCAGCTTTGTTGAATTTCACGCCATTTGAGTAAATGGGCGAGCAGATCAAACAGTGCCGATATTTTGTAGACCGTTCGTGAATTCGCCTGGCATCGATGTTGCGCGGGCACTCTATCACAAGCTGCCGCTGTCTCGCTCTGTTTCTCGGCTCTGCGCGCATTGTGTCGTTTTCGCTGTACGTTCCCGTGTACAACGGCAGAACGCCCGTTGTTTCACTGCAACAGGGAGGAGTCCTGCTGCGTAGCCGTTGTCATAATTACTGGCGCCCTATCTTCAAACCGACTGTAGCGTTCAATCGACAATTAACATGCCGACAAACGATCGCGACAAATTTTGACGTGACGATTTCTTTGGGGTTTCTCGATTTGACGAGGATTTCGTTCGAAGGAATAATTGACGTTAAATTAGTTATGTGCATGATGATTATATATTTGCCTAAAATTAAATTTTGATGGTCGAATAATTTATTGAATTTACGGCATCAATAAAGTTTAACTGGCCGAAACCAATAATAGCTTGCGTTTCTGTTAATGTTATGATAAACAAATTGTATGCATTCGATTCTCATTTGAATGGTACTGTTCCTGTTATTCTTATGCTCTTTCGTTATTCGAGTAAAATCATTGGCAACCATGGTGATTATATTATTCGACCCTTAAGTAACATAATAACACGGCACATGCGTTACGTTATTTTATGCATGATTTACAATTCATCAATATTAAATATTCACAACTGCATTACACTTGCAATGACCTCAAAAAGCGAAATTCTATAAAAAATACCAACCACGTCAAAAAAAAAAAAAAATAAACACGTACCGAAGTGCATAACTTAAATCCCCTAAATTTGTTTCACCGAAACTCTAAAATGTCCAGTCCAACGTTAACGATTCATTTCATACTCTTAACAATTTGTCCATGATTGAAATAAACCGGTGTCTTTGATACTTCGTTACGTGAAGAATCGAATCGATTCACCCTTTATCATGCATACACGTGTACCTGTCCGAGTCCGAGAGTTAGCCGAAATGTTTCCTTAACTAATGAGCCATCGGGACTCGTTACGAGTCTTGGCCAACCTTGGCCAACCTCGACGGGCAACGGAGAATAACGATGAATATTAAATCCTCAGTCCGGACGGCACGATCTAAGGGAAGCAGTATTTGAATAAGCGAAAAGCTTTGACGGTAATGGCGTATCTTAATAAATCACGGGAAATTCATATTATGGATGGCTTCGGTCATACAAAGAGAATGCAAGATCATTGTGTACTTATTAAATGTACGGTTGATCAAGCAGTGTGTTACTGGCTGATTCCGTAATTATCCGGAACACCTGCAATAAATTCAATTGCTTTTTTTTTTAATTTTTAATGATGCTGAATAACAACTAAAGTAGACAATTGATTTTTAATTATGCAGTTGTCCGGTTAAAATATGCTTCTAATTTAACGATTCCGTATGTCAGCAGCAAATAAAGTGAATGCGGTTGATTTTTTAATCGACTGGATTATCAGTGAAAATGTGATTGGACGATTTAATGATAGCTTACGACGGGCGAGTTTCATCATAGGAAACCTTATAGTATGACGCTTCGTTACCAGAGTCATCGACTGTGGTTGAAGCCAACAGCGTTGGCGAAATGTTGGGTTTCGAAAAAACGAAAAACCAGTTAAAATTGCGGAAGCCATAGAAGATTACAATTACAGTGATAGCCGGGAAATATTCAAAATTGCGCCAAGGAACCTGTTCGATAGCGTATAATTTTGTATTAATGCGAAGCTGCCTTCATTGAACTTAAGTGAATAGAGAGTATAATACATCACGTTAAACCACATGTGCCTGCGTGGCGAGGCAACGTTGTTAAAATTCTTGTTACTGGTCTAATTCAGTCTACTTGTAATCTTGCAGCATTTTACAGAGTTGATTAAATACACGCACGTACACGTGTATGTGTTTGCATTCGCAGCAGAACTTTCTCTGCTGGAATATTATTAACAAATACTAAACTACTATTTATCCTAATGTGTCGCGTTTAAAATAATGATAGAGTAAATGTTGTCACGTTACTTTTTGCATATTTTCTCTCCATTATAGCCATAATAGGCTAAACCTGTCATGATACATTTCTGTATATTGCTTTTTTACAGCCTTTTTTTCTAAATGTACGCTTTTATATTCGTGTTCCCGGATATGAATGGCAGCGTTTCAGGTTTGTCTGTTAATATATAACGTACGATTAAAGTGAGATTGCAGAGTTCTATTTGTTGATCCTAAATCTCGAATTCATTTCACCAGGTTTCAACATCTTTTTTACCATACCTCTGATATTATTTTGAACTTTTCAGTGCAGTTGCGTTTTTCCTGAGCCTTTTTGTATGACACTTCGTCACAGTTATTTAAGTTAAAGTGGAACTTCATAAATAACTTAATTCTCCGTTTTCGTGATTTTTTTGCCGGCTATTTCTGCTAAGGATACTTACCCTGCACTTTTACGCAAAGCAAATCAATTTTTGATCTTTTAACCCGCAAAGCAGTTTCCCGCCTTCTTCATTTAATGGCGCCACGAATCGAAACGCCAACAGGGTCCGCGGAAAACCGTATCAACGAGAGGGGTTAGATCGTTATCAACCTCGTAACGATCGCACATTAACGCTGCTTGCGATATGCGCGCTGGCTTGGTGGTTATACACGTGCCGCGATCAGGTGCGTGTTTTTCGAGTCATTACGGTTGTTACGGTTCTCGCGTCGTTTGCGTCTTGCTCCGAAATCGATAGAGCGTAAAGTACTAAGCCAGCTTTGCGATAAACTTGTTAGAAAGGATAATGGATAGCGGCTTTGGTCAGTGGAAACTTCAATTTCGGATCGTTCGTTTGAAATATCCGTTGGATTAGTTACTAACGTGATTTTCCGCGGTGGACCAGAAGCGTCGGCTTTCTTCAGTCGACAGTAGAGATTGCGCACTTGAACGTGTACACAGGTCCTTGATAATGTGTGCTCGTGTCTTAGGAGACCGTGTTCTGAAGATTTTTATAATTAGCAATTTTTTTTCTAACTTGTAGATCCGCCGTGTAATTATGTGTGCTGATATGTTTGAGCACACATGTATATGCATAGTGGAACAATGCGGAAATACGGCATGATTGTGGTAAGCAGTTTAATAAACTGATGTTTTTATTTCAGTTCCTTGTGGTCTCCAAATTCGCGTATTAATGTTCTCCACACGTGTGTATTTATGTGTCAATTGCCGTATGCTCGTGTATGTGCACACATAACTTTTCTTGTCTACATAAATATCTGCGTACTAATATTTGTACAAAGCCTTGCGAATAATTACAAATGTGTTTGTATTTACGAACGAACGCTCTTCCATAAAACAGCTTTTTGATACTGACTTTACATTTTTTAAATATCGATTTCATATTGTGCGAATATTTGGTATACATCTTCTAAACATTCATATTACATTACTTGTACATGTGTAAAATATTTAGATGGTAAATTACTCATATTAAAAGTGTATCTTAAGAAATGTTTTTCTACTATTTGGAAAAGATAGTTAATCAGTATTTTTGAACTACTGGATCATCAATACACAACTGACCAGTTCACAGATAGCAACCCTTCTATTGCCAAGCCACACGAGCGACTTAAAATGTTTCCGTATCTTTTTCCATCACGGTTTACCTCAACTACTCCAATAAACATGCCGAATGCGTACCCACAAGACTCCCATTTAAAAATACGTAAACCGCTTTCCTGCGGACAATATCTCTGCGTCAACCAATAGAACGCCCTCGAACGTTCTTGCGTGAATATCGCCAAGCGTGTTTCTCTTCAAGATCTTCCGCGGACACACTTTAAACGCGCATAAATGCTGCATATCTCGCGGATCCCAACCACTCTCTCGAGTGAAGAGACCTTTTAAAAGGAAGTCCGACTAGGAGTTTTCCAGCTGAACCTCTCTAGCCGTCGGTGCAGTGTCACAGATCTTCGTGCAACATTATTAAACGCTGTTTAGATGTGTTATCATATCACGTTTTATCTGCCTCTACAATTTGAAATCAGCGGGAATAAGATTTAAAGACGAACGACATGAAACTACAATCTGACAAAATGGGAAGCTTGTCTTGTGTATATCGGGGCATTGATTACAGAAATACTAAGTGCTTTAATTTTTCGGCATAATTTTACGGGCGCCTCAAAACTCTTCATGAATTTTGTATGTTTTGTATGTTTACGTGTATAGTCATATTGACGTCACCCACCTTCGTAAACGCGGTAGTAAAAAGAAACGCAAACGGCCCGTCCGCAGGTTTCTTCCTCTTACATTCAACCCCAAGATTCCCACACATCGTTTTCTCCCACACAAACATCACCCTGACAAGCAGCAGCCCGAAACAAAAGCACCGAACAACCGATTTCCGCATATTATCTCCTGTATAACAAACCAAAGACTCCAAACTCCCGCACCACACCGAAAAAGTCTCTCTTACCCTCACCATTCGTATCCCTAACGCACAAGATACAGGGGTATATCAAAAAGTAACGAGACTGCCACGGGCATTCGTGCCACAGCAATGCAACAGCGAAGATGGCTTATTTATTTGGTCTGGGGAAATGGCACCACACGACGTGGAAAGTTTATATTTCGAGAAATAAAATTATATAAGTTTATATTGGGTGTTTAATTCGACCAGTCTGGTTAACTTTGGATATATCTTCGTACTTCGACGACATCCCACAGCGAGTCAAGGGGCTGCAGAAAGAAAAATCTTCGCGACCTCCGCGCGCATCATTTTACCTTATGTAGCCGAGTAAATATTTTCACGGGTGCGCGGGTGCAAAAAGGTAAGCGGCGCGACGGCAGGAGCGCGAGAACCGGAGAACTAGAGACAGAGGGCACCTTCTGAGGGATAGGATTTTGATTAAGCGCTCCGGCGTGCTCTCAATAATGCACTCTGCGCAAAGTCGCTTGATTATTAAACGCGCACGCCGCGCTTAAGGTGTGGGGAAGGCGAAAAGTGCGAGGCGTGGATGAATGAAAGAGCGAACGTGCGGGTGGGCGAAGGGACAGGCGGGCTGTCGGCTTCAAATGGGAGGGGGCGGCTTTCGGCGATAAGCGGAAACAAGCTCGTCGGCATAATAATTCTTCTTCGGCGCGTCGAGGATCGGAGGTCGTTTGTCTCGGGGCATCGACGCCTTCCTTGCGTCCGCGTATCAATCTGAACCCTCGAAACGGACCGAGCGTGCGGGGATATTGAAACGCAACGACGTGCTATCTTTCCAGCCGGTTGCCGAGACATTTTCGATGGGCAGCGCGTAGATTTTTCTTCGGCGAACGTGCAAAGTGGGACGCCGCGCGTCCGGTCTCGGAAAATTACGAATTATGCGGTGAAGTCAGGCGCTGCGGATTTGCGAGATTTGCGGCAGTGATGATATTAAGATAATCGCGGTAATGTTTCCTTTTGGACGTGTTTAAATGTCTCCTGCAAGAAGGAACGCAAACCATTTTTTTTAATTAATGTAAATTAAAAATAATAAATACATATAATAAACAAGTAAAATGAAATAAAAAATGGTGTGCAATATTTCAATTATTGGGGTTGAACGTAAAATGCGTGGGAAAATTGAGCTCGGCGATTCTGATAAAGTAGCCAGTGTGTGGCTAATTTGTGACACAATTGTTTTTCAAATTAAGGACGAGTATACTATTATTTCTTTGAAATAAAATGCAATGATACCGTAACAATTATTTCACCATAAAAAATGATAAATATGAAAAAGTGAAAAATAGCCAACTACACCCAAGATTCACTCCACCTATCCCTTTCCACATACATTCCCTACCACTCCTTTTCTTTAAACAAAGAATAATACCACTTCCGTCCTCCGCCGCCGGACAGACCTGCCTGATTCCATCGGGAGCCCCTGAAAACCAAAAAATACCACCCGTCCCTCCGTGACAAGTGAAACACGAACGACCGCGCTATCTGAACGGCGTTACGGAATGTTCCCGTGATTCGGTTAAACCGCTGTTAATGTCCACTCAAGGATCCCGAACGATCGAGTCCGCCATTCGTCGGCTCGGTCCTTTATAAGTCGCGGTCCGAGTCTGCCCATCACATCCATCGAAGGAAGCGATACTCTTAAGATTCCTTAATTAAACGGCCTGACAGCTACATTACTAAGATCGGCGTTATCAAAGGCTCGATCTCCGTAGCACTGAGGGCCAATGAGGAGGGATCGACCGCCGGCCTCTCGTTCTCGTGAATCTGGCCGTCCAGCGTGTAAAGCGAGTCCCGACTGACTTGTTTCACGAGTGTCGGCGTCCTTCGATGAAGGGAGTCTTTGAGTATTCTCTGCTCGTCTTTCTCCCCAAGGCCCATTCTCTTCTGTCTTTTTCCATTTTCTACACATTCGCTATCACTGTCTTCTGGGCTACCCGCTGTTGGGTCGCTTAGAGACGGTGCTCTACTTTCTTCTGTGACTTCTACATGTTCATTGACACGCTTTCGTGAGCGGTATTTTGTGGGTTGCACTTCCTGGACGCGGGCTTTCGGGGTTTTCAACTCTTTACATAATAGTCCTTAAAGTTAACATATTAGTCCTTATGCATAACTGTCTGCGTTCTTGTATTTCTCATTAAGGCCCATTCTCGTGTACCTTCTTCCATTTTCTACACATTCGTTACCGTCGTCTTCTGAGCATCTGCTAATTAGACCATTCTGAAATTGTTCTACTTTCGTGTCTGGCTTCTTCAGGTTCATTGTTATTTCATCGACGCTATTCTAGGATTCTTGCTCTTTCGCTACATGTTTCGAGTCTGTTCAATGATTTTTCGTTAACTTTAGCATGTTGGTCCGTATTTATTGTCGGGGTACTTGAGGATTCTCTGCTCATCTTTTTTGTAGTGTCTTTTTCTATTTTATACACACATTACCTATCACCGTTTTCTGAGTTACTGGCTGTTAGTCCATTGGGGGAATGTTCTACTTCCGTGCCTGGCTTCTTCATCGTAATTGACGTGGTTTCGTTCATTCTGTTTTAGAGCTTCTGGCTTTTCATTATGCGCATTGAATTTCTCAGGTGATTTTTCGTTGTTGATTTCCACAATTTTTCTGTTTTGATATTATCTTATTCGTGTTCCATGTTGTTTCTTACATTTTGTTTCATATTCCTGTTTGTGCGTCTTTCTTTTTCACTTGTTAATTACGTTTACATGGATTCTTACTTAGGCCATGTGTCGTTTTCTGTACATTTACCACCTCATTTACTCGGTTTTTTTTATTCTTCGTCTGTGCCTTTTTAACTTTCATTTGCACCTTCTTTTTCTCCTCTTTTTCGCATTTGCCGTCCCCTTGCCCTGTGTTTCTTTCTCACCCGTTCATTCCCCTGTTTCCATTCTACCGTTTTTTCATGTTTCATTTTTACGATGCACATACCTCTGCCTCCTTCATTCTCGCCTTCTTTCCCTTTCTCCGTCCTGTTTCTCTTGTCTTTCCTTTTTGTGTTTTTTACCGTCTTTCACTCAAGTCCTCCCTTTCTTTTCGCGAACCGGCGGTGTCTTTGAACAGCTGCTCCGACCCAAAGTCGTCTCGCAATTTAAATGATAAAGAGTCAAGGTCCCGCGCAGTTAAGTAACATGCGTGTATTTCGTTTTTCACGGGCGTCAAACCGCGAAATTCCGAGAGTCAGCATTGATGTGTCGAAGCTTGTACGCGGACGGAAGGTACAAAGAGCTTGACAGCGGAACATGGGACACAGTTTGTGGAGAGGGACATGTCGAGTGTTCGTTCACTGTCGAACGGTGCCCGCTTGTTGTCGATTATTGATCGGAACTTTCATAATATTTGACAGAAATATTGTTACATTGTATGTCACAATGGATCGTTCTTATTTATAAAACTATCATATGAAAAGTGGTCTTACCTTTAAGAATTGGTATTAATGACTCTACTTCACTGCATGAATCAAAACACTTTTAAATATATTTTAGGCACGTTTATATTGTAAATGATGGTATAGTGTGGGTGATAACTGTTGAGAAAAATTCATTGCATGGACTTGGGATAAATTAGTTAAAAACTTATTATCCTCGACCCCTCGAATTTTCCAAAGTTCATTATTTTAGCAGCAAAATCACAGGCAGATAGGAACACTCCAGCACGTCGACCCGGGGCAACCTTTCACTTCTTGCACTCAGGTGCATTGAACATCCAGTCTCATATCCACCGGCGCACTGAAGGGAATACTCGGCAAAGAAACCGTGTCATGCACGATATCGTCCGCTCGTTCGTTTCCAAGGATCGACGGCGTCGATGGCCTCGGTGGATGGATTGCGATCAATGATTGGTCACCTTTTCAGGCTCCACAGGGCATCGAAGCAAGCCGGATAACGCACCCTATTCACGGCGCACTCCGTTAACGTGACGGCTTGAAATGGGCAACCCTATCCCGACTTTTCTCCGGTCACCCTGGCGTTGTTGAATTGAAAAGATTTTTGACCGGGAGCTGTTCGGCCGTCACGCGGGACAAAGTGGACTCGTACGTGCACAATATGGCGGCCGGGCAGACGTCTGCCAAGTGGCGCGAATCTGTTTTCCGGTGTGGAACGAGCAATGGCGTGCGAGCCGTGCGCGAACTTGCCTTTGTTGTTAACCCCTTACCGTACCAATAAGCTGGGAGGATTTTTGGCCAAACTGGTAGGATGCGACATTTGCTAGACTGCCCAAAGTGATGCGTGGAGGACGATCGCAGGACGAGTCAAGATGGGGGAAACAAAATTGTAGCGATGCTACTCTTGTGGACGTCAAATGCAATCGAATTAAACATTTTCAAATAGAATTTTATTTTGTATTTCTATATATGTTGACACATCGTGCCTATCGGTATTTTGATATGTATATTTAGCGAAAAGTAGTGAGGGCTAAATTCAGTAGTTCTTAATTAGAAAAATACACCTCCACATTACAGTACATTAATGCACACCTTTATATCTTAGACCCCTGATGAAGGGACACTGTCTGCCCCACAACATGTAGAGACGTTCACATAAAAGTTTCCATTTTCAATCAAAAAAGGGCTTATTACGTCTTTATTCACTTCTATTAATAAGGTAGAAACTAACACACCACTCAAGAAATACGACGACGGCGGTACAACTGCACAAAATACTTTCGACACCCGACGTGTCAATATGCAGTCTGCCGCCGACGGCCATCTTGACCAGTACTCGCAAATGCTCGACAAAAAATTTGCATCAGACCAATATCGACTTCTGCCGACGTTGTACCCATCGCTACACGAAACGCGCTTGCTCGGCAGACGCACGTAACAGAGACGCGCCAGTGAATATGGTCGCAATGATAAGGAACGTGCTTCGATTTAACGGTGGCGGAAAAATCTCGCGACCCGCAACAGAATGCGGTGGTAAGCGAGCGAAGTTCGACGATCTGTTTACCGCAACGTGCCAGTGGGGGACACTGTGAATCACGCGACCAACGAGATCGCCGACGAGGAACTTCTGCCACGGTGAAATGTCGTGCTGTCGGACGACGCTTCATGGAAGTGGTTGTTGCGGCGCAATAAGCAGCTCAAGTAGCTTTTATTCAATAGTCCACTTGCATCATAGCCTATTACGTACACGCACCTATACCCGCCGCTCTTCTCTTTTGCGTAGTACCTGCGATGTAGTTTATTTGCAGAACGAACCGATGCTTTGGAAGTGGCGAGTTCGTATGGTTACTAGTAAATTGAAATTGATGCATGGTGATGTTTTGACCTTTTATTGGAATTTGCATAATGAACTGACGCTAGAAATAGAGGCGAGTTCATACGGTCACCGATAAACTGAAACACTAGTGGATGAATGTCACGGTCACTGATAAACTGTAATTCTAACGTTCAAAAAAATAAGCCGCTACCAACCATTTGGGTTATTAAACTTCATATGATCGTAAAATCTTTGAGATTCTTTAAAAAATGGAAAGAGCCATTACTGCATAGTGAAGGTTTTGGCCGTTTCTCGAAATTTGTAGAATAAATCGATATGATAGAAATAATGGCAAATTCGCACGGGGGTTAGTAAATTGAAATTGCTACTATGTCCAATACATTAGTTTATTACTAAGAATTTGCCAACCATAGTTGTATATGTATATTAAGTTGCGCATAACTCAACATCAACTAAGCAATAAACTGTAAAACACTTTAAGTTATATACCATGGTTTCTTCCGAACTTCCTATTGAAGTTACGTCGCCAAATGGCCGGAAAAAGGTGAATACCCTTAAAGTCATTTCAAGTAAAAAGAGTCATATAAACATAGGGCCAGTTCGGAATGGTTGAAAAATAATGACTCTTATCAGGAATGACTAAAGTTTGCTTAGGTACACATACGTATAAGCCGTATGTAGAAAGTTGGAAGAAGCTTCTTGTACGTATGAGTTCTATGTGTAAAGGCAGAAAGAAATGTTCATATGGACATGTCTCCTGAAATACTTGATTCTTTTAATTATAGTCGAATAATTCTGATCCAAACTCGAAAGTGATCGATCTTAGACTCATGTTCATGTTAAAATTATCCTATATTCGGGGCAAAAATTGATATACCAAATCTTTCCCATATTTGACGGCGTATTAGCTTAAAAGTCCCAATATTTTGAACGCATTGGATGAATGCAACATTTTTTATGCAGGCGTTGGCATGTAAAATTGGCAACGCTATTTACGCGCGCATTGGATGAATGCAAAATTTTTTACGCATGCATTGATTGAATGCAACATCAATTACGCACGCATTGCATGAATGCAGCATTTTTCACACCTGCGTCGGCCGAACGCAATATCCTTTATGCGCGCTCCGGTTGAATACATTTTTTACGCATGCCGTACACGAACGCAACATTTCGCGTAAACGCATCGGTCGAACGTCAAATTTAACGTCTTCCCTTCAAGACAGGTTGTACAAGTTCCGCTTATATCAACTGCGCACACGTTGCAGCCAATACGCAACAGTGCTCCACTTCAGTCGGCCAACGCTTCCACAATTTCATCGCACCATGGAACGCACGCACGCGCACTCGTTTCTTCGGGGAAAGGATTAAACATCCGGCAAAAAGCACTTTTACACAGCACCGTTGCATCCCCGTTATCGCCGACTTGACTCCGTCCGTGCTGTTCACAGTCAATGAACGGACGGAATATTTGCAAAAATCGTTTTCATCGAACGCCAGTGAATCCGTTCTGGCGGAGACCTGACTGTTTCGATAAATATCGCGTGATAGCGTGCAACGACATGTGGAACGTGATCATCGCGTCCGCAGATAGTAGTCACTCGTCGGCAGGTCGTCGAGTGTCAATTAAAATATGCGATGGATAGTGTTGTGGGACAATGAATATGCCAGGATACGGTACCCGCGAGGCCGATAGAATAATCGGAATATCGAATGGCAACGGTACGGCGGAGGGAGGATTTTGTTAACTTTTTTTCCTCCACTTTTTGTACACTGCCGATTTTATTTTTTTGCTGGGCACTATTGTTGCGGGTGTATCAAGCCGGAAACCAAAATACGGCTTGCCTAACTAGATTTTGCTGTATGTGTGCTATGAGACGGGCTTGAAACGGACGAAAAATGACTAGGAAGGAAATATGTGCAGAATAAGTTAACAAGTGTGATTGAATGAATGGAGGTAGTTTAATGTAACAATTTGTCTAATAATATTTAAATGTAAAATTCCGCGGTATTTGAACTATAAATCGGGGAATAAATCCAGAACAGAATGCCAACACGTTACCAGCAGGGGCACCTCTGCTACTAAACAGCGCGCCATATTCTTACGTCTTAATAAGCCACTGCATTCTCGATTATATCATGAAAGCCTTCGCCTAAGTCACCAAAGATCACAAACTGCCAAAATCTCACAGCGTCCGAACAAAAAATCGACGAAAGCATCCACAAAAGAACGTCATCGTGTTAGCGGCGGGCGTCTATTTATTCTACAGAACAGCGTACAATCTAGTCGCGTCTTAACAAGTCGCTACACCCTCTCGATTATATCGCAGGACCCTAAGGCGTGAAGACCCGGTCTATCTTTATCCGCGCATCGACGAGGATTTCAACACGTGATTTTTTTTGCCTGCCTCGACCTCGAAGCATGTGTTAATCTTGGCCGCTGCCGAACCGGTCTAACGAGCGCGTGTAAGCATAATCGCCGCTTGATTGCCGAGTGCCGGTGTGGGTTTAGACACGCAGCGGACATTTTGAACGGACTCCTTCTCCCCCGCTGTGATTATGCTTGTTATCTAACAGCCGCGGGCGTCTCAGCGGACTGCTGAAAAACTGGGGCGGCAAAATATAATGTTTCGTGGAATTATATACTTTTTCCGCCGCGTGAGGGCACTGTTACACGTGGATCGGTATTATATTAGTACAGGTTTTTACCACTGGAGACCGTGGCTGTATTTTTTTTTTAAATTGTGTGGGCATATTGTTAAGTATTGTGTGGTTCGGTTGGATAAAACAGTTGTCGAAGTTGAATTTTGTATGTTGAAGATGTTTGAACAGTTGAATCTTGTATGTTTGCAGATAAATAATTAGTAGAATAATTACGTTAAATAAATTAGTTCTAGTTTAGCAAACAAGACCCATCTCACACAATTCCACATCTATGAACCGTGAAAATGTCCATCACATGAACTACCAAACACACACCGCCCACAATAAAAATTCTACCCACGCAACAGACAACTTCTACCAATTACGCCAGATTCATCTCTACGACAAACGTCCGTGATTTGAAATTTTTCAACGGCCCCCGCGCGTACCGCAAAAATTCTGTTGTAAATATGCACGCCCACCATTTCTTTTCTCGCGGTTACATGGGACCCTCTCTACCTCCGACCATTTTCCCCTTTCATCCTCCAGCAGTCGCACACCCCCTCTTTGTCGGTTCGATCCAGGCTCCCCGATAAAATAACAGAATAATCCTCCGGTATATCGCGACCGCCGTACCCACCGCCGGTGGCACATTCAATTCTACGGAATCTCGTATCATCCGATACACACTTAATCCCTGGAGTGGAATAGTGACTGAGGCACCGATTCCGGCAAGAGCTCGCGAGGCTGCAGGGCGAAAGGAAACGAACGGCAGAAAGAGAGACGGGTAGAGCGGAGCACGAGGGAGGCTGAAGAAGAGAAACAGGAAGCGTGATAGAGAAACGGGGAGCGAATGATGGAAGGGGCGATAGTTTGAGAAGGATAGGGACAAGAATGTCGAACGAGCGGACGACGGAAGGGTAGTGATGGGACTTCGAGACACTTGCTAGCGAACTCTCAAACAAATAAACCGGAGTTTTGGGAGGGCTGAGTATATTGAGGGTAAAATAGGCTTCTGGGCGTCTTAGATATTCTAAAGTAGATGTAATCGGGCTTGACGAAAAGGCGATTTCGTTGCCGGCTAAACATAGGTGAAAAATGTTAAATGTTTGTTAATTACCGGCGTTGTAATTTTTCATAGATGGTGATTTGCGTTGAAAGTAGAACGTCAGTTAATCGCAGAAATCTCAATATTTTCGAATACATGATTATTTGAAGAAAGAGCAAAAAATGTTTTTGCACGATACTTAAAATGGTATCGACCTCGCGTGAAAGAGCGTCGAAAAATCATAAAAAAATCCTTATGCAACTTCCAGTCTTTGAATACTACTTTGAATACTACACAGGGGTACAATTCACAGCCCACCTCGAAATTGGCAATAAATTCAAAGATACGGCAAAAAATGTGTGAAATAGTTATGAAAAAGGACCTCTTCAATCGAGTCAGCAAATAAAAATACTTTGATCCAGTTGCCCTCTTTTGCCCTACTTTTATCAGTTATACTATAACTGTTGTAAAATCAACATATCTTCTTTCACAGTCCATGCAATAACTGGACGTCGAAAATGATAAGAATTTAACCTGGCGTATATAATTCCATATTATATAATAAGTACACCATTTCAGGT
The DNA here is from genome assembly GCA_033815515.1 of Cryptocheilus praepositus. Taxonomy (NCBI): domain Eukaryota; kingdom Metazoa; phylum Arthropoda; class Insecta; order Hymenoptera; family Pompilidae; genus Cryptocheilus; species Cryptocheilus praepositus. Next base: position 4,184,118 of record JAWWQZ010000256.1, on the reverse strand, counting down.
AAGGGCATATTTTGTTGCAATTCGGGAACCCGCGTAAACCGTTTTCGTCCCAATCCAGCCCGTAAAACATCCTTCCATCCTTCTAAGCCTTTAACAACATCCAAGCCCACTAATATCGTCATATTTTTCGAGACTTTCTATCTGACCGGCGTTTCGCATCCAAGACCCTTTGAGTTCCTATCCTAAAGCCAAGAGGTCTTCGTACAGTTCCAATGCCATCGCTACCGCAAGAACAGCGAAGCACAGTAACGGCAAGGGCGAATGAATAAGAAGGCGTATGAGTGAAGCAAGAGACCCACAGACACACTCTCCCAGGACAGCTCACTATTTCCTCTCATGCCGTACCTGCGAAAACCCACGTCGGCGAAATCTGAATCCCGGAGGCTGATATTTGCACCAATGACGCTCCGGGAAGATTGTTTAACGAAGACGAAGGGTGTGCGTTTCGGAAAGGGTCGAAAGACGTGAACGTGCGGTCTCGTAGACTTTAACGTACGCCAGCCGCGGCGTGTTAAGTGTGTTACGTGGTGTCAGGCAAACTCCCGTGGATCTTACAATTAGCTGAATTTGTTCAGACGAGATATAGTTGCCGGCATCTGTGAATATGTATGCGACGACATTTTGCGAGAAGCCTGGATAGCGCTTGTCGCTGCGCACGCCGTGAGTAACTGCGTTGCGCTGGGGATGATTTTTGCGCGTGGCGTGCGTAATGGACGAAGCAATTTCGGACGAGGTCGTTAAACATCGGTAATGTCGTGTAACTTTGGTGTCACGCAGGCGAATGTGTGTTTTTGAAGTTTTATGCCGCGTGCGCGTCGTAAGTAGGGTCTTACTGTAGTAGCGCTTCTAGCTTTAGTTACGATTGCAGGCGTCAAAGTACGCATTGCGCATATTTGTTTTGGAATGGGGGCGACTCGTGTCATTAATTCAGGCAGCGGGAGAATGCTTATGTGAACTCATAAGCGATTTAAAAATAACTGTCTGTTTGACGTTGTGGGTATAAAACATCCTTGCAGTAAATTGTGAAATTATTTTCTTTATGTTATACTACTCTTACGTTGAAACTGCAATATTTCTGCAAGGCCATCGCCTAAGAGAGCGTGTCATGCGACATTTCTGTTTAGTTTCAATTACCGCTTCATCACAGGCATTATACGCGGTACGCAGCGTATAGCACACTTATACAAGTGAACTATATTCGGACTCAATCGTTACGACAAATAAATCGAAATTCAGATATCGTCGCCAGTGCTCGGTTTGTCTTGAATTAATTCATACATTATTACGACATAATAACGTTTTTTGCTGTTTTAGTTATTATCCGTGTGTATTCGCCGAAATTAAGGGGTAACGTGATCGATAATACACGAGGCGTAACAAAGGCAACACGACTGAAGTATAACCACTAACGGAAGGCGGGAAAAAAGTTTGAGCGGGTTCTTCTGACCGACAGACACGAAATTGATGCACCTCGAAGAATTCGCGCTCCATTGGCTCATCTTTCAGAGCGTTCCCTAGCGCTAATCGTATCGTGGCTGCCTCGTCCGACCTTGCTTCTGAAGTTCGCGATATCCCAGGGAGCGAAACTTTGGCGAGAACCGTAGTCCTTTTATTTTTTTCTCCACTCTCGAAATAGTTTCTTTGCCGGACAAACTACCAGTCTTTAAGTAGTCTCGTTCGGTGTCTGCGTCTCGCGAGGTTAAGCAGGCGTAACGTTTAATTAGTTCTTACTACCATCCCTTCCTCTCGCAGGGACGTTTTTTCCACTTTTCTACTCTTTGCATTTCTCATGATTTTTCTTTATTCTTTCCGCTTCTGTCCGTCTGTTTATTTTCTTAAGGGGCATTTCTTCGTTTTTATTCGCCGGTGAACTTTCTTCCCATGCTGATTTTGTAGCTGCCTGATGTTTTATTCATTTAACAGTTTTAATTCTTATTTCGTCTATAAAAAAATTAAACCCTAAGTTAAACAGAAAAGGAACTATTAGAATCGGGAATTTTACCAGTTAAAGGATTAAAGACTAACCAGAAGACTTCAAAGGCCAAACATTTTTTTTCAGTGGAGTTGAACTTGCTAGTACCGCGTGCAACAATGTGAAAAAGGCTTTAAAAAAACCTATGTTTGTTATAACTTGCGACCACTGGTTTAGACTTCTCAGGATCATGAAGAAAATCGAGCAAATCTTAAGGTATACCCCTTGCCATTTTTACCAAAAAATGAAGGGTTTCCAATTTAATTGTCAGTTTAGCATATCAAAGGAGGTCGATAATAATACAAAACATCACAGGATGGAGTGCAAAATTCGAAATAGTTTCGGAGAAGCAACTTAAAGATTACATTAAAGAAACCTGTTAAAGATTAATTAAAAATGCAGGTAATATTAAGGCTACTGCAAAGAAAGATTATTGTTCACATCTCATCTCATCTTCCGGACAGATTTCTGCAATTCTCAGCAATATTCAAAATCATCAGAAAATTTCTTTCACAATTCTCTTATTTTAGATTTGCTAGCATGGTATGTCGATACGGCGGTGAGTGTACTCTTACAGAAATTCATAGATAACTTCCCCTAAAAATATCCCAAGCAGCCCTATATTTATAGGTTGCACGCCAGTGCCCCGTTTAAAATAACCACCATGTAAAACTGATAAATTGCGTAACACGACGGCGTTACGCTTCGTTTGCGTCAAAGTATCGTCTCGCAGTTCACCTGTCGCACACAGTAGCAGCACTCTCGCAGCTGCCTGTTCCATAGTGAAAGGGTTAAAGCGCACCTCGCTCAACAGAGCGTACGTGTTTCACGTTTATCCACTTTACTGCCACCAACTCTAAATTCTTCTTCGTCACATTATTACTACTGCTATTCATTCATTCGTTATTCCTGTGTTTGTTGCTCCACGTCGCAATATTACTACCACCAGTTCGCATTTTTGTTCGATGTTGCGCGCACAGTACGATAAAAGTCAAATTGCCAGTCGTCTTGTTCGTATGGAACAAAAAAATTACCTGAAACACTTTAGTTGGCATACGTAACATTTCACGCACTATAAAATTACAACGGGTTACGCACCATTCTCGAAAAATCAAAATCACGCCCACAGATTCATTGTACGTTTCCCGTACAATAAAAAATACAGCAGAAAAACTTAAAATCACCCACCCTAGTGTCTGTTCATTTAAGTCCTTACTCCTTGGCAACATGTCACGTAATCGATCATTTCCCCCCAAAAATCAGCAGAACAAAGACACTGTCGCGTCACCTTTAACATCCGACGCGTCTCTAGCTGGTTGGGTAGACGTCTTTCGTTCGATTCGACAGCAATTGGAGGGAACTAGTGCGTGTGACTTGGATCCCCAGATCGACCCCGGCGTAGACCGTAATACCTGGTGTCTACACAGTCGGCATCGGGCTAAGCGCATTAGGCGCGCACTGTGAAACGTATATAAGAGTATTCAGACCAATCAACCGGTCGGCGGGAATAGAGCACGTAGCCGGCGCGGGAATCTGGGGTGGATGGGGAGTGTGACGGCGCCGCTAACACGAACACCATGGCGCTAGCGATGGGACTTCAGGACGTTTGCTCGTCAAGCCTCAAACAAATCGGGTACATAGCTTTGGGTAAGTTTCTGCACGGCGGCCGGCAAAAGTGTTGTCGGTCTTACGCTCTTGAGATGTGTGGCTAGAAGAAAGGAAAGTCTCATCAGGAAATGGCCATTTTTGGGTCACGAAAAAATCGGGAGGTTCTAGGTTGTAAGTGGAATTGAAAGGTAAATTATATTTTGTGGGTTGATGTTTACGTAAGGTAGGGTTTTATTCGAAGAGGAATCTTCTGGTGATATTCGCTTTTTCTTAAAGCGGCTGATGTACTCTCAGCTTCTGCACCCGCTTAATCTATGTTTCTTTAAAATTTTCCGATTTCAGAAAATAAGAACTCGTTCGTACGGAAAACAGAAAAGTGTTGATACGGCTTGAACGCCATCACTACATGGAAATGAAAGCTGCCGGGCAGTTGTTTGAGCCATCCAACACCGTTACGAGTAATCTACTATAATCTAGACGCCATTCAATACTACGTGCTTTTAAATTGACAAATCTCAGAGCTGAACATCGGAAAAATACTATTTTTTCCTTCCTCGCAAATTGTGTCCATTTCTCTTTATTTTTCATTGTAGGTTCAATGCCGCATCTTCATTTCACTTATTAACTATTAACTCCAAATAATTATAAATAAAATAAAGTTTTACCATATTTGGTTACTTGCAGTTACCCAAGAAACGTTACATTTCCTATTACTTCGGCAGCCTGGACTATATTTGCTAATTCACTATTTTCCACAATACAGAATTATATGTTCCATACTGAACGATGTAGAATTGTGTTACCATCAGAAAAAATCCCTTTATAATAAATTCGTGCCTATTTCTTGAGTGCCACCATATAGCTGCTTACGCGGCCCGAATTTTTTATTTACACTCCTCTCGGTAGACACCCCAAATCGTCTGTTGTACAATTTCCCACGTTGCTGGTCATTTTATTTCTCGTCCCATTTTTCTGCGATTCGGGCAGCTATGGCCCGTTTTAAGTCGTGGAATGCTATTGGCATAGTTTCCGTGCGATATTTAACGCTTTTTTATCTGGCCCATCCGCAGTTTTCGCATCTACTTGTATCGTGTGTCTCCCACTTTTTCCCTCTGTCGACTCTCTCTCCCTCCTTCTGCTTCGTTCGGGCACTTTTAGCCAGAGGAACGCTCGTGAAATTTCGGGAATTCGATGAACCTCTTCAGCCTCTTCAAACGCCCAGATTAATCCGATGTCGGTGAAATTTTTGATTCTCACGGCGAGGCATTTCCGCTTGCAGTCGCGTTTTATTGGCTTCGCGTTTGTTCGCTCGCGGCACAAAAAATAAGCAATGCGATGGCAAAAGAGAAAGAGCGAAGAACGTCGAGATATATTTCTTTAATGCGTTGCTTGCACAACATAAATCCGATATGTTTTCGGCGAGACTTAAATCATCAATGCGCTGGCAAACAAATCATTGAAAATGGATCGTTGTGTTTCCAATACAATTAGAGTTGTGCGAAGACCTTTAATATTACGTGTTCTTTACGTATGAAGCATTTATGTACATTGTGTGTGTTGTTACAATTAAATACTTACGTTTCTATAAAAAATTCTTCCAAACACGCGGCAACTTGTCCGTCACCTGCATGTGGATGATATGGCGTTCAAAGTTTTAAGCGAGCCGTCGGACGTTTATTCGCAGCACACATAGCCGCGGTTGAATTATAATGCGTTCTTGTAGGTACGTACGGGCTTTTAACGTGATTGCGAATGTCTTCCTTTTGCGAACGCGTGTGCCGATGAGATTTGAATATCGCTTGACGGCTGTCGCCATTTTCATCCGTGGAAGGAATAAGTGCGGGTGATTGTTCTTGATGTGAAGAGAACGCAGGCATTCGATCTATTATGTCTACTATCAAACGTCGGATGGATTCTGTTTTGTAGTGTTCGTTCATGTAAGAGTATTGTGGAGTGTTTGATATATGTTAACTTAGTTGGAAGGTGTGCCGATGAATATTCGATTTATTACGCTTGTCAAGATGAATCGTATAGCAAATTACATTTTTACTGTGTTATGTGCTGATACATAATATCAACGCTGCGTAGACTATGTATATGTATACATACGTGATGGTGGCATTTTCGCACATACGCTTTTTTATCGGAACCGCAGCATATAAATACTTGATTTAATATAGCTACCAAACCACTCGTTACGTAAAATTCCTTCTCACGGCCTTCCTATGTGATACACAATATTATCGTACCATAGATATATAAACCTATAAAATTGCTGCAACACTCATACACGCAGGTTCTACGCATGCTACTTCTCACTACATGTTCTTCCGGCGAATGTCCGATTTATTACATCCACTGAGATGGATCGTAATGCAAATTTCGTTTTTGTCCCCTTACACGTACGTACACAACTACGCGCATATTCGTCATACCCTGTACACATTCATGGCGGTGCTGCTTGATGCAGACACGCAGATATATAGTATCCATCGCTGAAAGTGCGTTCAATACCTCATACGTCTGCCCAGAGATGATCGGTTCATCTACCGGATTCCTACAGTGGTTTGTCGGACGGTCAATAGCAGATAATGACATGCATTCTCGTAAACCCTGAAGACGAAACCACGGGATACCACGTCGAATTTCAAAACTCGTCCCAAGCACGCGTTCTTCAACAAAAGAAGCTCCGTTCAACGCGTGTCAACGGACTCAATGGATCAATTAATTTTGTTCAACTGCCCGTGATGTAATACCGTTTTATTTTTCTAAAGGAAACAATTTTATTTTTCATTGAGAATTTTTACAACAGTAAATGTGCTGTGTGACGCGTTTATGACGTATATGGGCATGTAGCGTCTAGTTGTAAAAATGCTTGAGCAGTAAATACATTGATAAAAACTACCCCCAACATACAGCAAACCGTTGGTATGTACCAGCTTATACAATCGTATAAATTAGAACCCCTTTCTACTGCTTGTTGAGTTAATTTCAAAACATTTATTCGCTCTTCAAGTTACAAATAATCATTTAACAAGAATTAGTTGAACAAGTAAGATCATCTTAAACGATCACACAACCCTAGCTAATGATACACAACTCATCTTCTACGTACACGCAAAAGGTACCCGCCCGTAAAATCAATTACACGACCTCATGCACGAAAGTCAGCAAAATAGTATGCAATAACACATCAGCATATGACGAAGCAAAAATTTGACGAGCAAACCACCCGCACCCGCTTCGTGCGAGTACGTGAGGCAGAAGAAAAGATCCGTTCAAGAAGCAGGTGGTCCACCTTTCGGTGAAACGTCTTTCTTGCTTTGATCTTGGATCAATCTCTCCGCGCGTTTCTTCTCTTCCACCTCTCCGCAGGCGCGCTCGCTTTCCTTTTCTCTTTTCCCCGCGTTGCGCAAGTGAAAAAGAAAACATGTGGCAAGAAAACCTTGCTCGAAGCTGACGGACAATAATAACCGGTCGTTGGCGAGTCTTGTTCCTCGCACTCTGTTACTCTCCAGAATATTTCCCTGTTTTTTCGGACGGTGTTATTGAGCGGGTTTTCGATGGGTTATTTGATTTTACTATTTGCGTAGCTTAAGAATATAGCAACGCGCTGAAGAATGTGAAATGTGTATTTTATTATTTATGCAGGCGGAGTTATCAAACTTTGCTGAATTATAACAATTCAATAGTTGCATATACGCAAATATAAGAACATTTCTGAATATTCGGAATGGTTTATCGTATTAATTTAAGCTAACACAAATAACTGTAATACTTTCGTAACTTCATGCGGCAAAATAAAAAATCTTTCAGGTTAACCGAGGCTGCAAATTTAATATTACTCAACACAAGCACTTGTACAATTGAAATGGCATACGTAACAACATTGACAGCACGTTGGCTAATTCTTCAATTTTATCTGATCATTTCGAAGTTTGGCATTCCAAAAGGGTTTCACTCGTCACCCGTCAGGCGCAAACTTTCCTCCCGTTTCGGCCGCTGCCTGTGATATGTCATGAAAACTTCCTTGCACATTTTTGGGGTTATGTCAGCCAGATCCGACAATAAGCGCAGCTCTACTGCAATCTTCGGACTTTTACCCCGTCAAACGTCGTCCTGCGCTCAGAACACCGGGGTTGTCTCGATTGTTCATGCATTTATTCGATTATATTTAAATAATTGGCCAGCCGACGTCCAAACAAGCGCACGTATGAACGTCAACGCGCATATATCATTACCGAATCAGCCGAACGCGCCCGCTTTGTTACGCGACGGGAAAAAAGGGGATTGAAAATTATGGAGATACATTTGGCCATGGTTCGCCAAAAAAAACCGGTTCCGCGCACGATGGACACACGTTATGCTGCTGTGCCTGACTTTTTGCGGCCGGGCGCCAACGGATTGCGGAACGAATGAAACATCTCGCGTACAGGGGGCTAATGAAGATTATCGTCACTGCGTAATGATCGTTTTAATCTCTTCGAGCATGTTGCCACATATGCGTTGAGTTTCTTTGAATTATAATTATTTTCACTGACGAAGCAATGCAAATTCGAGCTGGAATATACGTGTTCGGGATCTTCAAATTATAATTATTTTTACTGATAAAAAAATTAATCTCTGATGGCAAGTGATTTATTACACAATTCTTTGATAACAGAAACAAAAATCTTATCAAGCAGCTGCTCTGAAAATGTTTGTCTCTATAGTACAGTTCATAATATCAAAGTACGTACATTAAAGTTCGGGTTTGAAGAGGTTAAGTAAAAAATAAATGTGTGATACGAAATGTTCAAGGGAAGACCTCTGCCAAACGACCTCATGTGAGTTATAAAAAAAATGTGTAGACAATTAATCATTTATCGACTTTAAAGAAAATTAGTACAGGCTCTAGGTTCTATTTCAGCTGTAATGGCGCCTGCAACGTTTTTAAACCTACGGAAGGCTGAAGTAAATTGAATAAAGTAATGACCGTTTTATGTGATGGAGTGTTGATCGAAATAGTTCGTGAGTAATTGAGCATTGATAGTTTTAACCTGTCAACGTTTGAATGTAATTACTTGATTGATGATCGATGTTTGGAGTTTGGCGGATTCAATGTACGTGTGTGGGCTGGCTTCAATTGATCGTTTGTAGGATGCGTTGCGGTGGTGGTTATGTAAAATGTGTGTGGTTGCGTTTATTTGAATGTTGTTTATAATAAGTAAATAGCGAAAGGTTATTAGTGAAATATTGAATATTTCGGCGATATGGGTAGCGCAGGCAAATGCTTGTGTTATTTTGTAAAATGATATTAGTTATCGATATTTATAATACATATATTGTATATAAATATTATTAGTGGATTCTTTAATGTTTTGGGAATATGCGTGGCGCAGGCAAATACTTGTATTACTATTATATTACATGTAAATCTTTACTACATTTACATAGGATAGTATTCTAAAAAGCGAAAATGTGCAAATTCAGCATTCTCATGTTACTCAGCCCGTTCTTGCTGAAATATTTTATTAGTGTCCGACGTAATACGTCAAATACCACAAGTGTTATTTCGAATGTCATTTAGCATTCCGGCTACACTTCTGAACGTGACACCGTCATTTTAATTTTGAAAAGTCACCGATTCTCCTGTGCCACGCCTCTGCGCGGTCTTTTTTTCGGAGAAGAATGGAACATGCACCCTTATAAGCTGCGGCACGAAAGACACGGGACGCACACCTGCGGGGTTGACACCAGAAGGTGCAATTGGGAATGGAATCCCACGCGGCACAGACCTTCATAGACGATCTCGTCTTTCCACTTGCAAATTTCTCCCCGTGAAAGCCAGTTTCATCGCAGTTTTCACGGATTATTTTTGGGCCGATCTTAAAATTGAAAGGCGGACGAGATTTCCGAAAAAGCGCCGAAAATGTATGAAGCGGAAATAATCATTGGCATTCTCGAAGACGTCCAATGTTAAAGCCGTTATGTTCTTAAACTTTATATTCGGCAACATTAGAAAGCATTGGTACTGCATTGAAATCGTACACAAAGATATTTCAAACGGTTAAAAAAATGCACCACGTTTTATTAGCGTTTTTTTATTTCTTGGTCTGAAAAGTGTGGACTCATTTTTACCAATCGTGTTTCCATATCATTTCTGTCATTCATTTTTATCATTCACAGCAAATGTTAATTTTAATTTATATCCATTTGATAATTATTATAGGCGACTCTGTATATTGGCACCGTCTTTTCAATAATATGTACGTGATATACCATCACATACCAGTCGGCTAAGATGAACTGGGTCACAACATGCTAAATTGACAAATTTTAACAAAATACCACTATGGCTGATCATCGCCTTATGCAAACTACTCCCGATCCCCCAACCAATTTCGCCACAAATCTTATCACCAACGGCAACACCATACTCATTCAATCTCCTCACCCAGAAATCATTAAAACCCTTCACCTCGCAATCATCTTCAACTACACTTGAACACGCTATTACAATCCAGTCAACGCTATCCACCGTATCAGCCCCAGAATTACCTATTCCGCGCCTGGCCACTGGGAACCCATACGAAATCTCATTAACATCCGGAATCTTCGGCGTCTATGCAAATGGTGCCACCGGTGTGGTAAATGTGATATTGCACGACCAGAGTCAATTATTACGCTGTTTTTTGTCCTTTTGAGAGCAGCCTTGTCTCCAACGCTCCGTTTCCAGGAGTATCATTTCGTTGTTTATGCTGGCGCTGGATGCGCGCGAGAGCAAATACACTCTCGGTTCCTGTCCGTGTACACATGCCGGGGTGGATATCACCAGGGACGTTTGCTTGACATGTCGTGCCCTGCGCTCGATTTTCCACAGCTGAGTATGCAGCCGAATTTGCCCTGCACCGAGACCGATTGCCTTTCGAACGACAATGACGCTCGTGCAAATATGAGCATGACGTATGGCGACACGTTCAATACGTAATGAAGATGGTAATGGTGGTGTGTCGAGGATATTGACAGGTGCGGTTGATGCCGCTCTTTGACGTTTTAAGTTATTTGAAATAGTACGCCTTTTTATGGTTGAAATTTAGACATCGTTATAAACCGTACAGAATGCCTGTTAAGAAGTAGTCTGTTTTGGGTAGCAAAGGTTTTACCTTCCACGATGTGAGAGGTTTATTTTAAATGATAGCACTACTCAGAATTTATATTTTAAATATACGTGGGATGTGGCAGAAGGAAGAAGGAATAAATAAGAAAAAGTGGTGATAAAATAAATTACATATGCATAGTAACGATTACAGAATACGGAATATTGCAAAGATATATTTGTGTTCCACATATGTATATGTTCGTAGTTTAATACATTTTCAAATAATTGAAACAGTATAAAGGTAACAAATAAAGTCTAAATTTCGAGCATAGACAGGTGTATTATTGCAAGATTTAATTTTGTCTATATATAAATTTAGAAAAGGGAATAGTGGGCGAGTGGACGTGGAAGTGTGTGTATATGATATAGTGGTGAAATATGGCGACGAGACAGAGTTGTGGAGGCGAGAAAACGGATCAAGAGTTGGAATGGATCGCGAAAGTAGCTGCAGTGATCGTAGAAGCAAAAGATTGAGGAGAGTAAAGGTCTAAGTATGCAATTTAACCGAGCTTTGCAATCTGATGTACGCGGATTGTAAGACGTGGTACTAAATATTGAAAATGTTATGTTTGTTTTAAATGGCATCGAACTAAAATGTTTTAAACAACATGTTGCGATAGTTCTATCTACCATCATATTACATCGGCTCTACGTTTGTAACTTATTCGATTTCTGACATCGTATCGCATCAGCTCTATATACGGCACCAACAAAATTCAATCGCATTTCGAAACCAGCATAAAAATACAATGATCGCCAATGGCACCCTATTCAACGCTCTTTCCACCATGACATTGCATCGGTTCTACCTTTGCAATTTATAAAATGCTTGCCCTCGTATTGCGTCAGCACTATAAACAATGTCTACGAAATTTAATTACAAACGTTTCGGCATTGAAAAGATTTATAATAGAAAAATTGCTAGTGGAGAGCTATTCAGCGCTCTTTCCGCTCTCACTTTGCGTCGGCCCTGGGTATCACACCCTCCTCTAGCTTAGCCCGTTGCCCCCCATCCTCCTTTTCGACCTTCACTCGTCGATGCCCTCGGCAGTGAAGAGTACATGCATTCTCATAAGCCACGACAAGCAAATCTCGTGGTTGCACCCCTAGGATAGCGTCCTGGAAAGCTCCTGCAGCTTCAACGCAGCGCTGAATCCGAGTTCCACAATCCGTTCGAAAACTGTGTTCACTTCGGAGCGACGATTAATTACGATACTACGTTTCAACTGGCATATGGATCCGTGCTAAGAGTAGTTCGCCTGTGAAGAATGTCTTGTTTGTGCTATGGCTTTGAGCGCTGCTTATGGAAAGAGGTCGAAATGGACGGAGGAAGACAGGGAATGCCACCGTTTAATGAGTTGATGCTTTCACAGTTAGGATCGCCGGAAAAATTGCGCCTGGCTTCCGCGCGTAAGCTCCATGCAGATTTTTCAATTTGCTCCCTGCATGTTTGGGAAGCAAATTTATGAACCGAAAAGTATCGATCCGGGCGACATCGGCGAGACTGGGTACCGAATTAAAAGTGCGTTGGCATAAGTCGAATGCGCTGACAGCCTGAGAGAGCTAATTGCTTTGTTAACGATATGTTGACATGCGTGTAAGGATGCGCTTTACAATCCAAAACGTCAATTGGGTTTTTTCATGAAGATCCGTGCCACTTTGCATTCGGAAATTGAGAGAAGGGACAAGTTCTACCGCTCAATATATGTAGAAGCATATAGGTATATCTACACGTCATGCATATTACATGCTGCTCGCCAGTGAACTGATAAAAGAACATCGTTGTTGGTTACAGCCGTGCAAGTTCGCGCATGTTAAACGCGCGTATATCGGAATTATTTTCGAAATCTGTTGGAGGTCGATTCTTGCGCAGGTATCGAACCGTTTAATGAGGAGGGAACGGAAAAATGTGAGTGCTTCGTTAAACGCCCCACCAGCCATCGTTCGCTGGATGGATCCAAGCGGATCGAAGAGAAACGAGTTTCGTTTGATCTTTCATCGAGACGGATGCTGAATAGAAGTGTCTGCATTCCAGGTATTTGTTATACTAATGTTGCAGCTTATTATTAATGGACGTGCTGTCGGTAGAGTAGAAAATTATGGTACTGTGTAAAATGCCTATGTATACTCCAGAATCTGTAACATTACTTTGACAAAGTAATCATTGATTCTGATATCATATTTTGGCCGGACATTTCTACAGGGTGGTTCCATTAATGAAATTAGTTGTTTTCAAAGTGTTTGATTCTGTGCTCTTATTTACATAGAGCACTATAGAAAAAAATGGAATCTCCAAAAAGCCAATATTTATAGATTCAAAATGTGTGATATTCATTGGCAAATTGCCCAATGGGGATCGAGTTCCTATCGCACAGTGGATACCAACTAGTATATCAAAATCATTTCTCGCCATCTGTACTAAGCTCTACGGCATAAATACGTGAGCTTAATGGAAACACAAGTTTAATCCACAATCGAAAATCAAGGTGTATCTTAAGAAGTAAAGAAGCTCGCCAGCCACTTGCTCACCGACGATGGAATTCGTCTCCCACTCCAGATACTAACAAACACAAAATCATTCCTTGTTACCTGTACCCTCATGGATCCTTGCGCATCCATTTTACGTCATACGAACTCTTCACCCAATTGCCGCACGCTGTTAATCCGTAAGGAAAAATCTCGGTGCATCGGAAGAGGCATCGAAAGCCCCTGGAGAAGAAGCATAAAATCATTTCTGCCACCTGGACCCACATGGGTCCCTATGCACGAACTTGGACATCATAGAAACTCTCTACTTAACTGCCGCACGCTGTTAATCCAGAAGGAAAAATGTCGGCGGATCGGAAGAAGCGTCGAAAGCCGCTAGCCGTTCGGCTTCCGAAGAAGAAATGAAGAAGCATAAAATCATTTCTGCCACCTGGACCCACAGTGGTCCCTATGCACCAATTTGGACATCATACAGACTCTCTACTTAACTACCGCACTCTGTTAATCCAGAAGGAAAAATGTCGGCGGATCGGGAGAAACATCGAAAGCCGCTCGCCGTTCGGCCTTCAGAAATTAAGAAACATAAAATCATTTCTGCCACCTGGACCCACATGGGTCCCTATGTCCCAACTTGGACATCATACAAACTCTCTACTTAACTACCGCACGCTGTTAATCCAGAAGGAAAAATGTCGGCCGATCGGAAGAAGCATCGAATGCCGCTGGCCGTTCGCCCTCCGGCGGACTAGCTCATCTCGCAGCCAGAAATGAAGAAGCATGAAATCATTTCTGCCACCTGGACCCACATGGGTCCCTATCCACCAACTTGGACATCATACAAACTCTCTACTTAACTGCCGCACGCTGTTAATCCAGAAGGAAAAATGTCGGCGGATCGGAAGAAGCATCGAAAGCCTCTGGCCGTTCGCCCTCCACGGAGCCCGGCGTGCGGGCGTGTGACGAGGCTCGCAGTGGCGTCGGCACCGTCTCCGGCAGAGGGGGTGCACGTAGGGCAGTATCCCGCCGGTTGGCCTGTGCCCGAGCGGGACGGGAAAGGTCGTGGGGCGGGCTACCGATGCCGGCGGCGGGGCTCCGAAGAATCGCCCAACTTCGGGGCAGCTCGGCGATCTCCGGGCGCGCTCCGTCGGGGAAGCGGCGCGCGCCTCGTGTCTCTTGGCTCGCGTCTCTCTCTCAGTGATTACCGTGCAGTCCTCGCGATACGACCTCCGGTTTCCCCCCGCTCTGTTTACCGAGAGACCGCGCGCGTGTGGGCGAGCGCGTGAGTTCAAGAAGGAGCCAGCGAAGGAGTGGGACTAAAAGCGAAAGGAGAGGGAAGAAAAACTATCCCTGGCGCGTAACCACTTCCTACCAGCCGTCCGATCCGCCGGTCCGGAAGGAGAGGAAGTAGCCTGGCACACGTCCGCGGGGCATCGCACTTTTTATCCGATCCTCGAGGACCCTCCTGCGCCGTTTTTTTTTTCGTTGGTCGGCCGAGGAAGTGCGCGGCAACCGGAGACCGGGGACGCGTCCGTAATTGAATTTGGGGAAAGTCGCGGGCGAGAACGGGTGGAAAGAGTTGCGTGGGAGCGCGGAGATTGAGCGGAGCGAGTGCCGGACCGTGCGTCTTCGGTTAGGTGTGCGATTTGTTGGGGTGATTATACGCGAGCGGGTCGAGACTGGCCTGCGTGGCGCAGTGGTAATATCGCGGCTGTCTCGAGGGGATAATGGATTATCCGCACGCTGGGGAACGATGGACAATGGCATTGAGCGTAAAGGAGCCTCTGGTCTGACGTGACGTCGGAGAGGAAGAGGGATAAAAGGGGCTGTCCTGCATTTCCATGAAGACGGCGCGCGGAAGATAGGGGAGGGAAGAAAAGCGAAAGTGGCGGAGTGGGACGAAATTTTTCAGGCGAACGCATGCGAGGCATCGGGCGTTGAGCGGTCGATGGTAGTTTTCAACAAGTTGTAATCGAATCAACCCTTTTTACGGCGAGGTGTACGGACATTGAGAAAGCGCGGATGAAAGTGTTGTGCGCGAGTGCGTGGGATTCCGGGGACTGCTGACACTGAATATGCATGGACATTAGGATTCTGATGATGAAGAGATCGTAAGTGAACGGACGATCGATCGTCGCATCAATCTTACGGCTGTCACGTGATACCATCCCCAAGATACAGTGAATTCGAATGCTCAGCGTAAAACTCGGTGACAATCGATTGTGACGAAGTTCATCGCACGTCTGAGCGTTATACCGGATTTAAGAAGTGATTGTCTGAGTTTCGCAAAGTTCTGTTATACCGGGTAGCAGTGATATTTTTCGACAGCATTAATAGAACATCTCGGAAACTGGTAAGGGCTACAAAATATAATCACCTCTTACCGTTTCACAGTACCGAAGTGCAATTTATGAAATTTGTTTCCGAGATCGGTGAAACACGAATTTATTTTTTACCTTCAGGAAATTAAAATTTCACAAAAATTGAGGCTTTTGCGATCATTACTGCAAGTGGTATCACTCTTGGATTATGGGATGATCCTTATTTTTATTCTATCCACGTTTCTCCAACATTGCAGTCAACTTCATGCCGTTTAGGCGATGACACTGCTACTGAAAAAAATCCTAACAACTTTTGTAAAAGACATTCATCTACGAAACCCGCCAAAGACATTTATGTTCTACGTTCAGAAAATTTAAATTTTCCAAATTTACAGCTTTCGCGGTCATTGTTACACGTGCTATAACTCTTGGTTTCCGGGTTGGTCCTTATTTTAATTCTACCCACGTTTCGCCACCATCGCAATTATCTTCATAATGGTTACGACATAACACTGGTACTGGAAAAAATCCCACTAACTTGAACATAATCTCATATATCTTCTACCTTTTCTCTCAGTAGATCAATTATCACTTGATTCTGGCATCTGTCAATTTCACGGAGTTCGGATTTCACGAACAAAATTATAGAAACAATTAGTACTATTTTGTAGCAAAATCTTATATAATACTTTCCCCATTTTCAAATTTTTTACGTTGCATATTTAAATATTTCTCTGGATAATGTCATATCAATCCAGCATTGTAAACGTCTAGTCAATGAAATGCTACGCAGCAACGTGTGCAAGAACATTTACAAGTGTTCTTGGGCAATGACAGTTTAGCAGCAGCGTCGTAATTAACTACAATGTTGCCCAAATGGCAGCACAATAAAGACTGAGTAGACTCTTCCGACCGAGTTACCAACAGTAATTCGAATTTTCCACTCGCATTCGGCATGTGTAACACGTATGAGTGCATCTTTACATTACTCGCGTTACGTCATTCTTTCAACAGGCACCCTACGTGACAGCGTGTTTGAAACTGCACTCGTACTCGAGTACGGACTTCTCCTTGTCGGCAATCGAATTTTTCCATGCGCATCGTCGGCCACTCCGATTTTCCGGGCGGAATTATTCGGCACTGATGGCCGGTGGCCGTGCAAATTAAAGAAGGATTTTCTCTATGCGCCTTCGTGCTAATTGAACAAAGCTTCGGTCGGATCCTTGTTTGCGCAACAAGGCGTCGATGGGTTCTAAACAATTGGCGCGACTGATTAAACCGCTGTGGGCGATGTAAATTTGCACGCTGCGATATTCATGGAAGCGGACGGAAGGGAGAGTGCCAAACGCAAGTTGCCAGCGGAGAACCGGAGTTTTTACATTCGTTTAACGATTCCTGCGCTTTTCGCGCGTTCTCGTGCAATGCGTTGGCAAAAATGTACGGCTGGCCAGCTGAACGGTTTCAAAGTTAGCGTATTCACGGTTTGCGCACCGCTATAATCGACCCGGGTAGTGAAATTTAAAACGTTTTGTTCTCTGCCGGCCCACATACTGCTACTTTCGTTTCGGGGTCATTGTGTAATTAGATCGTCGCAGTACCATGTTAACGCCTTTGGTGGTTTAGCTGTCGCTTGTCTTAGTTGATCATTAAAGCATTAGTTGACAAGCGGGTTTCAAGCGTAAAAAAATTATAAACGTTATAAATTAATTGTCTTTAGTTTTAATCATTATATGCCTATTATACATTCAATCATATGTGGAATCATCTACATGATATTTGTATGGCATCTAATGTCGCCGTCGAGGTGTATTCCAATAGTTGCAACCAATAAATTTCACAATATTAACTTGATGCGTGGCATCTGCCGTACTTATTAGTGCTGAACGTGCTTAGATACCCAAGATTTACACCAAACCATTATGAAAATTCTCGAGAACCACAAATTTGCACCAAAACCGGACACATGGCAAGTAGCACCTCTAAATACGCTTTTCGCGGCAAATATGTAACTAAAGCACGATTGACACAAGAAATACATCAAATTACACTTGAGGTCATCCACAATATTAATTTGGAGCATCCGTAGTAGTTACTAGAAAAAAATTTCGAGAAACATAAATTTGCATCAAAATCGGCCACGCTCCGCCTGTAACACCTCCGTAACTTCTTCCCCAATCTTCAATCGCTTCGCGCGCCTCTTCAACTGCAAATTTACGACATGCACTCCGACATGCGAAAGATCGTGCGCTGTACTTCGCGACCACGCTCTCTCACATTGTACGAGGAAGGGTGAGTTTTACGTGCCAGCGGAACGGGTATAGCTTAAAGCGTTTAATACTTTGCGAAGTTGGAAAATAACGGTAGCACGATGTGCCCCCGTCGGTGTTCAGTTTCGTTGACTAATTACTTAATGTTCTTAACTTCATTATTACGGCGGGCACTCAGCCGCGACGTAATGAAGTCTCTGCTACGATTCCGTAGCGGAGTTATTTCGCGGAAAAACAGCGGTCCGTCGATTTCCGCTTTTTCGTGCGAGAACGGCAATTTCACGTTGGCCGACGATAATTTTGTAAGGTGCCTCTCGAATGCCTCGCTGCGGGAAGAGCCGGCGGAATAATCGCGGCAGGCAGAAAGGGCTTGCGCGCTCAAAGGGCTGCGAAAGTAATTGGTGATTGAACGGACGGTCGTTGGGCGAAGTAGCTTTTCGAACGTCGATGATTCAGTGCTTGACAGAATTGTAAGTGGAAGCGCGGCGGGGAAAACGTTTTCCCGGGGGAATGCGCCAAGGTAGTTTGTTGCTCGGCGGCGAGCGGTTGTTCTGCGAAATTGTTTTTAAAGTGTTAATGACGCCGTGTTTCGCGGGATCGGAAATTATGTTTCCGCGATTAGTCTCGGTAAGTGTGCGTGCGGAAAAATTAAATGTGCGATGTGACGAGATTAAATTGTGGTACGCGACAAAATGAAAGAAGGTACATGACGAAATCAAGTGTAGTACATGACAAAATTAAGTGCCGTACATGGTAAAAAATTAAATTTAGTACATAAAACATCAAATGTCGTAACATTTGATGTGACGGTTTCATATTACGTAAAAAATACTGACTGACGGTTTACAAAGTAATCGGTCAAATACAAGTGAAAATCTAAATAAAAATCGGTCAGTGTTGCGATATGTACATTTTGTGCGGATAACTAAAATTTAATTTACTGCAAAACAGTAGCTGAGGCAAAGCTAAATAACAACGTGAAAAATTGGATTAATCGAGGAGAATTTAGTACGGGTTTTCTGGAATATTTGGCGTGCTACATAACGGTGAAAAAGTGGGTGAAATAACGAACGCAAGTAAGAGCAGTGGCTCCTTGTCCCGAAGGACGTCGGGAAAGTAATTGCTCAGTCAACGATGGTCACTTGCTTTATGATGTAATGGTATCAAGTGATCGTAGAGTAATTGAAAGACGCATTAATGAATTAAAGTAGTAGCTCGAAGCTGTCAATAGTAGTTTCAAGATTATTCTATATGATATGTTAACTCGGCATACACCGTATTATTTGTACACGTGTTATATGTGTGAATTTTTCAACGCGGTTGCAATTTTTCCAAGTCTCTTTATACCCTCTTTCATTTGGCACAATTACAAGCCGATCGGTAGAGTTTTAATTTTTTACACCATTTTCAGACTCGTTTTTCACGACTTTCCACAGTTTTTGGCCGTATCTTCGAAACTGCTGGGAATTTTTCACATCGGCTTGTGCTGTTCTGATTTATTTTTGATCCTCTTTGACATATTAAAAGAGCAATTAAATCTGAGGACCTTCATTTTTTCGGAAAAATGGCAAGGAGTATACCTCAAGATTTCCTCGACTTCTTTACAACTTTCACGTTTAAACGAATGTTCGTAGTCTATATTTCAAGTAGATTTCTTTTAAGGATTATCGGCGCTCTTTGGCATGGGGATAATAAATTTTAGCTATCGCTAAAAAAATTGTTTTGCACATTTTTCAAATTGCTGTATCTTCGGAACTATTGGGAGTTCAGCGAGCTAACAGTGATTGAATTTCAGCGGAAATTACTCTCAATCGGACGATCCAGAGGAAAACAAATTGAATTTTTTTCATCTATTTTTGGGTATACGCCAATATTTTACCTGTGTAGTGAAAGTGGAACAAGCCTTGTACTTGATAATTTTCATGAAAATTAATATTTATTCTGAGACAACAATCTATAGAAGTTAACTCTTCAAGAACTGTAAACAAAAAAGTCGGAATTTTTTTTTATCCTATAAGCCAGATCTCCCAGCCGAGTATCATATAGCGTCGAATTAACCAGACAGTTTTCTTCCTACACGTAACTCTTACCCTGTTAGGTGTTGTAGACCGTAGAACTGTCGCGGCCGGGTCTAAAGAACTTAAATTGGGCACTTGTCACTCGTTAACCGGTAATTTTCTCGAAAGGGAGAAGGCTCTCACCAGACACGAAAACAATTTAGGTACCATCGGGTTACCGCGAGACAAAGGAAGTCCCGCTCCCGTAACGTTCCCGCATTTAATTCCACGATTCGACATCAGACCATGCTCATCTAAATGATACGTTGTCACCATATCAAAAAAAGCAAACTTATGGAAACGCAGCTTGACGGCGGTATAGAAAATTACAACTTATTCCACGCGGACCCGATGATGTTGGCTATAAAATGAAATGCCGCGGCGTCTAAGCAAGTGGGAATCGTAAAACTGTCTTACCTAATACCTGGAATCCCATTTGCAAGCAGTGGCGGCGAGTCAGCAAAAATATTACGCCAAAGATTTGACACCGAAATACTACTGTGTCAAAGAGAAAATAGAAGGATATGAAAAGTAACAAGCCGTGTTGAAAGTTGTAAGTTATTCCGCTCAGATCCGATTATATCGACTATAAAATGAGACACGATATCTAGGTAGGGGCTTTAAGGGGGTTTGACCTGATAACTGGTATCCCATTTGCCAGCCCTGGCAACGTGTAAACCAAAATATTTCTCCGAAAATTTCACGTGGTAATAATACACTGCGAAAATATTCCGTCAAATATTTGGCATCGAAATAACACACTACAAAAAGTACAGGAAGTCTAAAATTTACAGGAACATTTTTTGGCCGCGATATAAAAATGATAAGTTATTCCGGGCGAATCCGTTTATATCGGGTATAAAATGCGCAGCGACATCTAAGTAGGGTGCATAAAGGTGTCCA
Organism: Cryptocheilus praepositus; assembly: GCA_033815515.1. NCBI lineage: Eukaryota > Metazoa > Arthropoda > Insecta > Hymenoptera > Pompilidae > Cryptocheilus > Cryptocheilus praepositus. The sequence continues at coordinate 4,163,365 of JAWWQZ010000256.1, read as the reverse complement.
ACCTAATACCTGGCGCGTCATTTGCAAGCAGTGGTGGCGAGTGAGCAGGAATATTCCGTGTAGGACTCCGCATCTGAAGTATGCACTCTCACTTTCTGCTTTACTCTATCTCCGGAACTCCACCTCTTTATCTCTTCAGAGGCGACTGATGAGGGAGCGGAGCGCTTTAAAGCGGGAAGAGAATGGGAGGGAGAAAAGAAAAATGCTCATCGAACGATATCGTGAGGTTCCGAGCTGAGAGAGGATATTTTTAATCCGCGACTCGGCTCGATCGACTTTTCGTGGTCATCGAATCCCACCGTATCAGAGCTAGGTCTTATTGCTTTATTATGTTTGTCACTATGAGTACGTATATCGAGAGACAGAGGGGACGGTCAGCAATTTCCGTTGGTTTGTCCCAATTTCATCACAGAACGCGTAAAACTATAAATACTGTTCTTTGTGTGTACTGAAGAGCACAGTATTGAAACATAAATACGGTATTTATAGGAAATTATAAATGCGGTACTTAGGTACTGAAGAAAAAAGTAGAAAGTAGTATATTCATTTATGCAACGCGCTTTTGCAGTGCAGGCATGCTGTATATCTGGATGGGTCCCGGTAGATTGCTGTTTTTAAAGTGGGTTTCGGTTCATAAAAGTTTGGAAAGTATTGGTATAGAATGTCTAAAGCAGATGGTGTACAAAATTATCTGTGCCTAGTGAGTTCGTTTGAGAGAACGTGTGCAGCCACGAAACCGCAGCAAGGGAAAGCCTAGGTCGTGCGATCGAGAAGACAAAGTTAATGCATATTTTACTAAGAAACGCTAGGCTTTCTACAGAATCACTCTGAAATCCCTGTTCACACTACATGAGTAGTAAAAGTATGAAAACACTTTATGCCACACTTGCTCTCCAACTATACACCATTGCGTACCTACGCATTCCACAATAAACAGTAAACGTATAAAACACATCATACCATTGGTACGTCAACACCATATACCTTCGCATCCCACTGCATACCGCAAAAGTACAAAAACAATACATGCTACACTCGCTGCAAGACCATATCCTATGAAGTAACTACGCATCCTACCCAATATTTCAGTTTTCCACTTTACCACTAACCGTACAACCGCCAACTTTCGAACGCATCAACTAAAGGCGCAATAGCACAGCCCGACGAATGCAAACACACACGAATGTGAACAGCACCGAAAACAGCGGAAGTAAGAGCATACAGAAGATGGTATCATCCCCTAAGCCATGCAGTTCGTCTGGCACCGACGGACAAGCCCGTGCACATGCACAGTCGGTCGTGCATACGTCGATGCATTTACATGTGGAATCCGTGGGTTTAGGTAGTCAATTACATTCCGCGCGTTATGATGTTCCATCAAATAGATTCCGAGCAGTACCTTGCCCTAAGAATCCCTGGTATTTTGCAGCGCTGGCGTGCTTGCCTCCTTGTGTACGTTTCTCCGCGTCCGTAGACGTCTCTGTACGTGCATACATATTTATATACATATGCCAAGAAATATCGTCATCGACGGCAGGAGGATTTCGGAAGTCCATTAAACGCATCCGGCCGCCGTGTAAGGTGCAGATTCTGGGTTCGCATTGCAATTTTTTCGGCGAGGAGCAGACGCGCCGCGCAGGGTAATTTCGCATGGGAAATCGATAGTGCGTCAGGTCGATCGACAGGGCTGAGGTCTTAGCAAGAAAGGAATTATGTTCGTCTTTATGGTGCGATGTAAATTATGACAAATCGCAATGTGATAAAATATTGGTTGTTCGGATTGTTGTATTGAACGTCAATAAAATCATTTTGCAATCAGCTTACAAAGCGTTAACTGTTTCTAAACGTCCGTCACCATACGATTTCCTATAAATGACACATTGCACTTCCGTGACCTCTGTTCGCACACCGAAATTCCTCTATGATCCAATTGCATCCCATTACGCCGGCTTCGTGCTCGGCACGCATACAACTTTCCATTCAGGGGTCGCAGAGCAAAAGGGTCGCAGACACGGAAAAACGAAATTAAGCGGTCTCCACTCTCCATTATTGCCATCTCCAGGAACTTTTCAATACGATTTCTTCTCTGCCCTGAGCGCTTCTTTATGTCCGCCATTCTAATTTCCCTGCCCCACGCGGCCGTCCGCTAATCCACGCGGATTCGGTCATTTGCAATTTGTCCGCGAATGTTTTATTGCCCGCGATACGCCGACCGCCAGTTTTGTTTTACACCCGCTCATAAAATGCCTCGTTAAACTTCGTCGGCAGTCTCGGTAATGAAGTTTCGCGTGCGGAAGGGATCTCCTTACCGTTTGACACCTGTGCGAGAATCGACGGACGTTAATGGCGGACGATCCTAGCGTGCCAAGTTATTCGATGGCAGGCGCGCGTAACGAATGATTTAGGAGAATGTCCTGTCGGTGCCTAAGTTTGAGAGTATCATTAACAGTTTTACGGACGTTGATTGATCGGACGGGTTTCCAGAAAAATTGGCGCACTATATATTGATGCTGGAAATTAGGGGGTCGGAAAGAGATGAATCCTATTCGGGAGGTTACACGAATGAAAGTCAGTATAGAGTGGTGAATGATGATATTGATGGTTTGTGCAACTTCACGAATAGAATCTATAATCTGAAAAATTGACGGGCCAGTGACACTAGTGTAAATTTTCTAACATTGCGTCTGGTGTTAAAATTATAACCTCATTTTGAATATCTGGAAATCCTTGAAATAACACCTTTGAAATATGTTTAATTTTTGTTCATTTAAATTTATATCAGTGATAGAGCGTGTGTTAGCCAAACAAAAACATAAGGTATACATAATAATCTACGATGTTTATGTTTAATATATAACACTGCAGGATGTCGTTTTACTGCAAACTTCAATTATTTTTTAAATATAATTTTAATTCTGTACGTTCACTCCATTTATTTGAGCATTCCGCTCCTTGTGTCCATTTTTGCGCCAGCATCAAATTCTCAGGGAAACGTATACCGTTATGAAATTGACCACTTAGATTTAAATTACAAGAATGCAGAAAGCATTTGAAGTACAGACGTGAACAGACGCTCGTTCTAGTCAAATCACTCTGCGGATAAAGAGTTAATCCTTTCAGGTAGAAATAAAATGTCTGAAAAATGTTCTGCGTCGGCATATGTGCACGGCTATTACTGTTCCGCGGAATGCGTTGGTTTTATGTGTTTGCGCATTATTAAAGCCTCAAAGTCTTCATTAGTCAGACATACCAACCTTACTGGCAGTGAGTAGACCATTCCGCAAGTGATCATCTCTCTGTCGTGAATCTTCTCTGACGACCATTTCTCAAGTTGAAATATAGAGTTATGACTATTGTATCAGCAATAATAATTGTAATAATAAAAATTATTCACCTGTGGGTAGATAAAGTTTAACACGGTGTAAAATAAGTGTAGTGCTTGCAAAAAAACTAATTCTAATAATAAAGTGAACATAAAGTATTTTAGGTAGTACAATGGAGCAATTATTACCTGCAAGTGCTGACACCTGTCAACATAACACTAGTCACAAGTCTCAATAATTGGGACAACTACATTCGTCCGTTCCGGTATCGATTAAATTTGAAACATTAATTATGAGCAAGTGGATAATCAACTCAATAGAAGTGCTTGACCAAAATACACATACGAGCAATCAGATATCTGAATAAGCTTGCGGTTTTCGCCTGAAAATCACAAAAAGGGACGGCTCTATCTTATTTCGTTAATTTCTCACGCACACTAGCCTTCAAAGGCATGAAAGTCTTCGGAACGCCTGCGTCACATTAAAGCAGTAAACTAATGCTTCAAAGGCTAAAGTACGGCGCTAAATTTTTTATGCCGCCGGACGCAGTGAAGCTTAATGGGCGCAGAGTTTCAGTGCTTTAATTCATCTGGCTCGCTGATATTGCCAATTTACGAGCGTGTCGTGTCTAGAAATATTGCGTTCCGAAGAGTCGCACATTTCTGCGCATATAGCGACAGCGACACATCGTAAATTTCTCTTTAAGGCGAAGGTAACAGTGAATGCTTGTTATGACGAATTGTTCTGACGAATTTGTCTGAAATTACTGTCAGAAATATGTACGATACGTGCGTATTCTGACGAAACGTAGTATTGGGAATTATGTAGAGTAAATCAATAGCGCGGATGGTATTAAAGTAGATTAGTTACGATTAGTTACGATTACCAGGGTTCATTACGCATGAAACCAGTTCCGATTTAATAAAAATTAACAATACTGTTACGATCCTCTTTTCCTCCACATGCAACAACGGTTATTTCCAAACTCTGAACTGCTCAATTTCTCAAGATTCATCTCAGCAACGTACACACAACTAAAGACTCAAATTTGTTGAGGCGATACATTTAATGTTTTACGCAGATACAACATTCTACTTGTATAACATAGACCATTCATATTTTTTATTTTATTAATTCCTGCTGGCACATATTTCCGCTTTTTTCTAACAAACGTATCGATACTCATTATCTGTGAGTTCCATGCTGAAAGTAGTCAACCACTACATAATTACATCTACCCGGCAACAACTACTAATTTCACATCGCTATTGACCGAAACAAATGCATTATAAATACAATGTTAAACATTTAACAAAAATTAATTATACCATAATAATAATATACACGTTTTTATTCACGGAATCTCAGCGACAATCAATCTTGTGCTACCAAACTAATTAGGTTCTCGAGATTCACCTCGGTGACGCGTACTCAGCAAAAACCACAAATTCGCCTTCATACCAAACTCTCCTCGCACAACGAGGACCGTCCACACTTTTTTTCCTACTCGTCTCGCTGCACATTCCCGCGCTGCTGACAACCGTATCGTTCGTCATCTGCGAATTCCACGGAATGCGCGTCTGGAGACGTCGAACGTCTCTGCAGAGGCGTGTGAGGGTGGATCGCTATTACGGCGAATACATAACGTCAGCAATCGACAGCTGGGGTTGGAGGGGTCGGAAAGGGGCGCACGATCGAGTGGCCCGCCAGGCAGAGATGAGCGTAGAATCGCTCTGGCTGAATGCGAGACTCGCTGGATGCGAGAAAGGAGAATCAGCAGAACAGAATTCAACTAGGGCCAGGCTCACCAGGGGGGTTTTGGTCGGGAAAAAAATTGAATGGCGGAACGATCGAGCGTGTTCACTTGTTAGCGTTCGCTTTTGACTGGTTGCGGACACCGATGGGGAGGATGGATGCGCGAAAGAAAACATGAGATCTGGCGAGCGGGAGAGCGATACGTGTCGAGGGTGGCAGGCGAGAAAGTGGTGAAGAATCGGATAGGCGTATACATGGTGTACACAGATGTTTGGATGTGAAACGGCTGGTTGTGGTGGTACGAGGAATCGTGGATACGAATTATGGGTAATAGTGCTTTTATGGGGTTCGAGAAAAATGATTGAGGTTATGTGATTTTTATTACTTGCTGCATGCAGTGTGTTTGTGTAGTGCGACCAGCGAAAATAAGGTTTAAATTGTGAAACGGAATAGACACAAGTGTAAATTGCTACGAATTTTAATGTCGCGGTGTTGTTTGTTAAAGAAAGTTTGCACATTGCACTTTGTGAATAATTCTGTCGTGGAGAACTGCGAGTAATGTTTCAGATAAAAATTGTTTAACTTCGTGATAGATGTCGTACAATACGCTGTTTCTCTTAATCGAGAGGATCGTAGATTTTCGTTTATATCCTTACGCCGAGTAAAACGTGGAATTCAACGACCAATGACAATATCCTATTCAGTGTCTTCGGGCTCTGAATTCTGCATTCAGAGGTTAAAGACCTACGTTCGAACAAGTTAAAAGGCGGCTTTCCGCCGTGTTCAGTTACAGACTCTTTCTGTCCCACTGGTACCTTTTACACAAAAGATACGAGCACAATCCCCCAGCAGCGTACAATCTTCTTCCATCAGCAGTACTTAGAATAATGTCGCCCACTATTTACAATAAACCAGAAGCCATTGCCCTGAATTTATTCTGTCATTAAGCGAAAACTCCGTTGAGCATCGACCATTTTCGTTGCTTAACTCGTACAACGCGTTGTCGATTGAAACGTACCTCAGTGGCAACGTCTTGAAAGGAAGTACAGAGAATCGTTATGTTACTCGTTACAACGTTTATCGACGACTTATTCGGAATTATATGGCCTTGTTAATATTATGTTATACAGCAACGTATAAACCCACTTACAAACCCAAAGTAGTTATTATAACACGTGGCAAACACGTTTTTATTAATGTAATACAAGATAAAATCATTTAAAACTTCATTGCTTTAGTTATTTAGTCTGCTAATGTAAAACCAAAATTCCATCAGCCATTCATCCACCCCATTCTTTCCTTATTCGTTTGCAAACCGCAAATATGCATTGCCACCCGTTGGAAACTACATCATCTTACTAAGCCCCTGTCACGCAGCATTGCATAACATCATTTCAAAAGCCGAAATTCTTGAGATCCATTAATAATGCAAAACCCGTCCCACCAGACATTCAACCACTCCATTTTTTCCTTATTCAGTCTGTAAACCACAAATGTATATCGCGTGAAATCTTTTAACCCTTTCTTGCGAATACAATGCGATTGTACAGGACAGTTAAGATGTAACCGTACAATTTCCCGCGAACAAGCCGTAACATTTTATTTTTTATCACCGATTCTGTCTGAACACTCATAGAGCCAATACGTCCAGTTGTTGAAACAGAATAATATCAGCCATCTTCGAGTTAATGATTAATTTCGTCGGTCACCTATAGTCACCGGTAGTATCGAAAGGGCTAAACCTCCCAAATCTCGCGACCCATCAATAACCCAAAACCAAACTCCACCAGTCACTCAGCCACCCCCTTCTCTAGCACGTTCCATTCCACCATCCCACGTCTGTCCCACCTACCGACATTTCCGCCACCCGTTCGCCCGGTCGCAAGAGCTCTCAATCATCGCGCGATCCGCCGCCCCCTTATTTCCCCATTATTTACTGATCTTTCAACGCGTCAACGGTTATGTTCGAAGGTGCCGGAGGGTCGCGCGGCCATCGTGCAGGAAGCGGCCCACTCAGGCTAGAGTCCAGGAGCGCGTCTACGATCGTCTGCGCGCTGTGCTCAACGAAGACGCCAGCCAAAAGCAGAACCCAACGACGCACGTCCGAGCGAGACACGCATCCAAGGCCGGCAGAGGAGAGAAACGGCAGCGTTTCGGTGTGGCGTCGTCTAACGGTGCGGGCAACCGTGCGAGTGCGAGGCAGAAACGAAAGAGACGGCAGACGTAACCCCAGCAATCGACGAACGAGAGTGTGAGTCGCGAAGAGTGGTTCCGAGAGAGCTTGGCGCGAGTTAGCTGCCGGAGAACGGCAGGGGTCGAGGCGGAGTGGAAAGTGGGAAGAGCAGGGAGCTTTCGCGAAGAAAAAAGCGAGTTCCGGGGAGTGAGAGTGTGAGAAGACGGAGACGAGTGAGAAGTTGACGTGACGTGACGTGACGGCGAGGCGTCGAGATGCCTCGAGATGAGATGGCCGCATCCTACGGACGCGTAGTTCTTCTTCTGCTCGTCGCCTGCAGTCAGTGTCGCGCGAGGATAACCAATCAGGAGATAGGTGAGTGAAAGAATGATTTTTCTTGATTTACCACCACGCGCGATGCGATGCGGTCCTGGGAGTTGGGCGATTGATGTGGCCGAGTTCGGAGGGTGGGATGCGAGAAGTTGTTACGTGAAACAACTTGTGTGTTGTTTTGGAAACATAAAATTGTTTAAATGGATGCCATTTTTGTAGTGGTTGTTTGGATTTGTTACTATAATCCTTTGATTTATGTGTTTAGAAATCTAAACAGGTTTTCATATTTAGTGGAAACACGTAAAGACGAGGATCATATTAATGAAACCAATAAACAAGTATCAAACGGGTTTCTGGAAACTGGGGAAAAGTTACTTTGTAACGCGACTCTCATTTATGAGAAGGAAAGAACTATTTTTCGTGCTATAGGACTCCATGTGCTAGAATGTCACAGGGTATTGATGCGTATATCTAACAGATGTTACACAGTTATTATCGATCATTAATGGATCTAACAGTCAAACAACTAATTAAACGGAAAATACTGATCAACTAACTAATTCAATCGCACCATACGCTTGACATCGGTCCGATTAAAATTAAATCACTAATACACCGCCGCGCCTGCAACCCCCGGGCTCGTCACACCGCCGAGTAACACACCGCCCTATTAATTGTCTATCGCGCGTGTCCACAAAGCAAACATTATCTGAGACCCGGCCGCGCCGCGACACAAATGGCGTCGACAAAATGATATGTCACGTCTATTGTCTCGGCAAACGAACGAAGCCCAATTGTCGTGCCGGTGTCTTTGTCCCGTCGGTTTTCGATCCGCATCGGTTTGCATCGTTGCCCAAAAAACGACAGAACCGAATCTGGAGGCATTGCGTGCACGTTCAAACAACCCCCACACATACATACAGACACACGTACCCATCAGTGGCCGATTTAGACAGAACCAGATCGAACTATCGCGAGTGACGTTCTCCTGGGTTCCGAACTGTTACGCACCTGATCGTTCGAGCGTCAAATAGTTCCACGCTTCAGGTCCCTTTTCTCTATCCGCCTTTTATCCCGCGTCTGCATGGCGCGTGCCATCCTCGCGACTCTCCCCGCACAACGTATTCTGCGAAAAACCAATGCGCACTGTTTCGTGGCCTCGTTAGGCGCGCGCGCACGCAAACGAGTTAAAAAGCTCTCATTTCCAGTTCACGCCGCGAATAAAATTACCCCAGCGCGACTTCTACTTCCGTGTCGGGTGTCCCTTGTCGCGCTGATTCGATTTACGCGCCACTCGGCCTCACGCAAATGCGATGGCGCCCGAAAAGTAGCGTTGCCGGCTGTGCCTGTCTTTTTGCGACAATGCGCGAATTCGTTTGTGGCGGTTCGTCTGATGTCCGTTTAGGCGGAAGATTAATCTTGGGTGCAGGCTATTTATTTGATTGTTTGGGCACTGGTGGCGTTTTGGGGGCTAAACGGGCGTGACGGTATTTTGGGATGGTGTTTGCCTGTGGTGCGGCGAACGTCGAGAAGTTTAAGATGACGTGCAGAATGACGCCCGGCAAATTGCACGAGTTTAAATGGGAAACGAATTTGCTTAAATGGCGAACTTGTTCCGATAGTTTCGTGTGACGTTTAAACAACTGCACGCATGCGACGTGACGACTGTTATAACGATGCTTGTATTTGTTCTGCTGTAAGCGCCATTAAACACGGTCTGTTAAGGCTGACCTGATAATTATGAATGTTACGGGACCAAACGGCAACTGAATTATTTGAACAATATATGTTCCTTTATGGTAATGCTTCTTCTCGTTTGTTCTCAGGTAGTCGTTATTAGATCCAGTCTGTTTGTGATGAACTGAGAACCATCCTAATTACAAGATTAAGCAACTGCAGAATTGTTTTACTGTATTGGTGTTATTTTCATAAAGTTCAGTTTGTTCGTGGTGACCTGATAACCATAATAATTATAAGAGAAACTACCTGCGGATTTATTTGAAATATATATATGTATACATTCACTGCAGTATTTCTTTTCGTTTCTTCTGTCGTTACCTTCATTACAATTTTCATTAAATTACAAGACTGCAACTGTAGAATTATTTTCACAATACATATATCCTCTTAGCAATACTTCTTTGCGTTTGTTTTGTTGCGACCGTCATTAAACTCAATCTGTTTCCGATAATCCGATAACCATGAAAATTACAAGACCAAGCAATTGAAGCATTGTGTTAATATATATGCGCACCTTTATTGCGATGTTTCTGTCCGTCGCCCACGTAATCGTCTGCACAAAAGCTCGTCAGATCACGCATTCACCGTAACCTTAGCCTTGCAGCGACCAATCGTGCGATCGGACTCGCACTCGATATTAAACTCTGCATCGGCTTGGCACGGTTCCTCCGATTCGTCTTTGTTCCTCAGATTTCTCTGTTTACGCCTTCAAGCATCCTTCACTTCAGAGAGCCTTGGGCGCTTCATTTTGCGCGTTGAATGTTCTGGGCAGGAGGGTGTACGAGTTGAATTTAGTAAGCGTACTCTTCGCTGCAGTAATATGTACTGCGCGGCAACTGCTAAAGCGGCATAATGACTTTTGGGAGAACGGTCGTGTGTCAGAAGCAGGTACCGTTTTGTGCTTCATTGAAGTTAAAGAAGGACTCGCGCTGTTTTGCAGACATATTTTAAACTGGCGAGTTGGAACTCTGGTGATCAAACGTTGTGATGAATGCAGTTGCGTTTCGCCCGGCGGAGAATTTAATTTCACTACCTTCAAAATTCTCAAATTTTGGATGCCCCGGTAGAATCGCAATCATTTTTATGGTGCTGATTTTCATAAATAGCTCTTATTAAGTGGTATGGGATTTAATTGAAACATTTTTGTATCAGGCGTAGATGAGGAGTTGCAGTAAGAAAATAATTTTGAGATTAGGATACCAGAAATTACACCTGCAAATATGTGTATAGCGAATTAAGTATTACGGTCAATTTCCCCCTGAAAACGGATTGCGAAACAAATATTGGAAAATACTACACAATAAACTATATCAGTCAGAACAAGGCATTCATCAGAAGAATCGAACCCCAATACAAAAGGTCAATAAAGAAAGGAAAATTGAAAAATACATATTGTAACGTGTGTCTACGTGCATACGTTAAATGACTTGTTTGCCAGACTTTTCGTTCGGCAACATTTTGCCCGCCATTTTCTATGTTTGCGAGCGCCTAAAATGGGAAGACGCCCTTCAAATGGTTACACAACTAGGATGTCTGAAATAACGAGTCTTCGTCCTTGTCCTCGGTTAGAGAGACTGCACGCGCATGGCGGAGAGAAAGAGAGGGAGAGTCCTCCGGGACATACGCGGGCTGGAAACTTCCCTCGTTTCCTCGTGTCGCGGGCAAAATTATGCGCACCGCGTCTCCACGACAACGATATCCTTCGCTCCGGCAATGCAAAGAATCAAAACTCAGGAATAACCTCGCGGCATTACGCGCAAAGCGTCTGCCTGGAATCATATCATGGAAATTAGTTTATCACAGACGTATCGCAACAGAAGATATGTTGTCGCTACGATACTTGGCTGAATAAAATTAACGGCGATTATAAAGACTGAGAAGGATAAGCACAAAGTGTTGTGCATATCTGCTACTATTTGTTCAACATGTAAAGTATTGTACAGATTGAAATAATAAGTATAATGTATTATACCTAATCTGTATAACCCATGTGTGTAGCGTGAAATGTATTACAGAGATTGAAATGGATCAGTATAAAGTGTTATACACACCTTTCAATTATCTCTACAGCATATTATTTGTACAGTACGAAATGTATTGTGTACATTGAAGTGCATACGTATAATGTGTTATACGTATCTCTCAATTATCTGTACGATATATTATGCGCATAGCGTAACATAAATTATACAGATTGAAATGCGCGTATACGAACAAGTACCCTATTTGAAGCGCCCGACGGAATTAGAAATTAGGAATGAAGGGTGCGTTACTGTATCTTTCGTTTAATGGCTGGAATTGAAGATAAAGGCAATCTACGCGAGAGTGGCTGCTGGACCCCCCATTTTCGGCTGCGCCCCATAACAAGTGGTTGTCGTTTTCTCTCATTAAACTCCTAATTTCCACTTCGGTGCTTCGCGCGTGCTATTGTACGCGGCTTAACTGTTTATCGTTTGTTTCAAGAGCATCATAATTGGATGTCGGGTTGATGTCGATATCGCTAATGAGATAACTGCATACAGACGCGTTATATGGCTAGATGAGTAACGGATCGCATTACTCGTCGGACGTGCACAGGTACCTTTAGTCAGTCTTATGTCATGAAACGTTATGTTGCGAAAATATGTAAAAACCTTCCAGAAAGAAAACACTTGTGTCGAGAAGACAAATATTTTCGTGACAATAATAATCTTACCGTTTGTCTCGTTTTCCGAGACGGACATTGACATCGGTATATAAATATTTGAGAAAATTTTATAAAATTTTACAAGAAACCATCACGTAAAAAAATATAAAATACTGTTTAAGAAGAAGCTTTTGTACGGTATACCCAAAAATATAATATATCCCACAAATTTAACATTCCTCTTCATGCACGCGCATGTACTTATTCGATTTGCTCGCACAGATCTGTTGTATCAACAATGCACATGATTTCGAGAATACGCAGATCTTGCGATTAACGTTATCTCCACCGTCGCTTTTGCAATTTACAACGGATGGACCAGACAGGTTTGTAATATATCCAGAAGTATTTTATAACTTACATAGTTTCCACCAGAACATTTTAAAAAGAATCAATGACTATATTTCAACCATAAAAAGGTGTATAATTTCAAATAACTCAAAGGTTGAAGACCACACGAAAAGAAATCATAATCAATGTACGTAAGTTCTGACTGATGCCAGCTCACCTAAATTTCACCGTAAAAAGGCATATTATTTCACATAACTGAAGGGGTGTATGTTTTGGCTGCCGTCAGCTTAGCTGAGCTTCAACCATAAAGAGGCCTATTATTCCAAATAATTTAAAGGTTGAAACCCATATTAAAAGAAATAATCCCCGACGTCGCAACCTCCTCTTGAATGGCGTCCGCTATATTCGACTCCGAAAACTCCGGATTCCTCGGCGCCGCACGCGGAAGGTCCTTCGGCGTGTTTCCTGCGAGAAAGGTGAGCATGATCAGCGAGTAAACGGCGGCGGGACAGGAAGGAAGGAAGGGGTGCAAGCTCGCGGCGAGCCAATGGCAATTCGTCGCATTACCTACGCTCGAGCGAACGATTAAGCGGCCGAGAGTACGTTTTATTTAATGTTGAACGCGGAACGGAAGTAATTACGGTTACTTGAAGCGTAAATCCGACTAGCGGAGCTTGTTCGAGGGAAGGTGGCGAGGGTTGAGGTTAAAATTGAGGTTGAGAAACCAAGGCGAATGAAAGGGTGAAGAGGCCCCGGCGACGACGGTGATTAGAAAGAGAACTGGCAAAATTGAGGGCAGGGGACGGAGAGAGAGGGAGGTCGGAAAAACGGTGCACGATTAACGGACGAGAATCGACACTGACAGAGTCGAACGGATAATTAAGCGCACGAAGAAAATTTCATTTGACGAGAGAACGACCGTCCGACTGCGGTGGAGGAATTGATGGTTCGCTCTTTTTTGGGATCACGCGGTGATTGTGGCGGAAGATTCTTTTGGGGGCGGAACAGGGGGTGTAATTGCAGATTTTTTTTCGAATGCTTGTGTCTGAAAATGTTACAGTTGCGGCTGCAGTGGTAAATATTTTTGGACGCGCCAAACATATTTTTCCTTGCTGGCGATTAGCAGCGGTACGGTTGCTTGCAAATATATCCTGTACATGTAAATATGTGTTCGTAATCAAATAAAGTACTTGTTCAATAGTCGATGAAGAATTCATTGGTTGCACGTCACAGCAAAAACATATATCACAATTATATATCACTATTTTAAATAGTGTATTAGAAATATTCCAATGTAAGCAAATAAATTTTCCGTATAAATATCGTTAAATACCAACATATTTCTCAAAAGACTAATTTACTCACAACACACGGGCGTTGCCTGCAATGCGTTCGTCACAATTAACATACCGCCAGCCTGCCGCGTCTGTGAATCTTCCCTCAAGAACCTAGCCGGGCTCTGTTCTTTGTTCATAGTTTCATGCGCTTAAAAGCGCGCGACGATTTTCTCGCCGTCCCTTAGCACCTCCGGCGCTTTTCGGCGTTTCGCCGGCCAACTTCCATCGCGCGAGATACGCGCGCCGTAACGCGGGGCCATCTTAACTTGCAAATTGCGCCGAGCGCGGCGTTGCGCGCGGTGGCGGCAATTTATGAACGTGACCTTTTAATTATGACGCGAGCACCTCCTTCGCAACTTTCGGCCGGGCACGTTCGTATCTGCCATCGGAACTTCGCCCCGAACTGACTCGGTGCCCGCCATTTTTTCTCCCCATCTCTCGGCGCGTACACTTTCGGCGATGCTCGCATGTGCATGGAAATTTTATGCGCGTCGCTTTCTTCCGCGCTTTCGGCACGTAGCTCGTGGCGGAATTTTTTTCGGGACCGGAATAAATTTCCAGGATGCGCGCCTCGCGTTTGCTTATCCGTCTTTCGGCGCGTCTGCGGAGCTTTGCTTCGGTCGTTTGTTGCACCATGGCGTGTTTGTGTTTCCAGGTGTATTGGTAACAAAAATGAAAATTATAAATTTTCAATTGAAATTTGCAACAATTCTGGTGCCGTGGATCTACGATTTCAAATATGATATTAGGTAACGTGATTCAGTCGTGATTGGTTAAAAAATGTGAGGCATCTTGATAATTTAAATCTGGTATAGCTCCTTTCGAGTCTGCTGATGTGTTTAGGGTCTAAGTGACCAAAGTATTAATATGTTTGGTTAATGTGACAGTTAGGCTCTGCGGAAGTTCTCAAATTCTTATTTGATTGAATCTCGACGACTTCTTTCATTTGTCCCATATCCAGATGAAATGAAGTGGCAGAACTGAGGGATAGTTTTACGGTAGTTCGTTCGTATAATGTATTGCGGTATGATACGATTTCAAGCACACGTGTTATGTGGTCTGATCGAATTATTGTGGTGGGATCAACTTCTATTACCGTGGAATGGCGCATAGTACTTCTGTCGTATAATGTCATCTGTCGCTATTCTATTTCAAATGAAACTAGTACGAGATATTAATCGAAATTTTTATTTATATTATGGCGTAAAACGTAAAAGGCATAATTGTTGGAAAATAAATAAAAGGAAAGCACATAAAAGGTTTCTTTATATATAGTATCAAAAACTGACAGAAATTTTGAATTCCACTTAAAGAATTTAGTATGAGTGACAAGGCAAAAAGAATTTAGACGATTTCCTGAATATTGGTACAGATTCTGATTTTAAAATGTAATTATACATATCAGCAGAGGAATATTTAAACTAGCATAAGAACCAACATCCTCCACTACCCCCTGTAATTATATAATCGCGTACCATCCCAAAAAATGCACAACTTCAACTGCAGCACTTAATTCCACGGTCGCTGCCATTTTGAAAATGCATTTCGGCAGCATCGCGACTCCGGGAAAAATGTTTGAAGCGAATTACAGATCGGATTCCTCCGGAGGAAGTTTTTGACTGCTTGCCGTCCGCATCTTCTACAGTTTCCTACCATCTCCCGTGGAAACTCTGGAGGGCTCTCGTGGCTCGACTAAATGAGATACGTCGAGAGACTCGGCTCCTTTCCGCTTAAAACCGTGAAGACCGAGTTAATTTATATACAAGAATTACGAGGCCTGATACATATTTCATGAAGGCACGCGGAGAGTACGAATCTCGCGTAATGTGCATCGATCTTCGGAGGGAGACGATTATTGCGCGAACGAAAGTTTTGCAGTTTTTGTTGCTGTTGCCTTGCGGGCCAGCGTATTTCCTGCCGAATATAATTATTATGGCTTATCTAAGAGAACGTGGACTTTTGACGTACCATTTTTCGAGTACGCTTCCGGCAAAACGTCGTATTCTCTTTTACAAAGAATCTTTCAATTTCTCCATACTTCCCAAACGGTCAGGATCCACATTTACTTAGAAGAGCTATACTTTGTTCATCATCGATTTCTGCAAAATCAGAGAATAAATTGGTATGCACGCGCGTGCGGCAACGCGGACGTGGAAGAAGTATTGTCTGAGTACGGTTTGAGTCGTTTGGCAAGTCTCGACATTGTTGGCACCGATGTTTCGTGGTTTGCTAATGTACGATGTGCTGGTAAGCGGCGAAACGGTTTTTGTTCGTGAATGTATAATGAAACATGTTGGAAAGATAGTAGAGCTATATGACAAGTTCCACAAGGTATTGCTGACGAAGAGGAAATAAATATCGACACGTGTTTACGAAAGTAGTTTGCTGATTTGGACCAGCGGGATATCTCAATTTTACTGCAAGTGATAATTTTGATAATTTCGTAATGATCAAGAAAGTCATCAATGCAAAGTGACAACTTCTCAATTCGAAATGTGTGCATCAAAATTATTACAATATATTCGCAATTACAGAGGACTACTTATCGTATGTGAAATGTCACATAACACATAAAATATCAAATATCCAATCCGCATAGATAAAGTTGTATAGTACAGGTTTAAAAAAAATCATAAAAAAATAAAAATTAATATTACATAATAGTGTTGTCCAAAATTGTCATCTGATCGATATTGTATATTTTTCCATAAACTAACGAATAGCTCTACACACTGCTCACGAATCTACAAGTAAATTAATAATAAGAAGCAAAGATGTAACCTAATACAGGAAATTACATTCAGGAATATAATCAACCACACTATTGTCTCCACCCATAATTATAAGTATGTCCGAACAAACTAATATAATACTCAACCCCATTATTCCATGTACAGCGAATTATATTCGGGAAAACAATGAACAATGCGTCTGTCCCCTGCCGCACGACTCTATGATACTAAATTATCGATTCCTCTTCAGGGATCGATTTACACACATCCGCAACGTGTTAGTTCCACACCAGTGCCGCGCGCACAGTGTTAAATGATCCAAATATGTACTCATTGAGTAATGTATTTCTAATTGTGATATTTACACATGTCCGTAGCCGCGCTGTGTAGCTTGTTGAATTCGGATACGGATATGTCTACATGACGGCGTTTGAAATTCAGTACGTATACATTGTTAACCTCATCTATGCCGAACGAACACTTGCGTTCAACTGATATGGGATGAATGCAAATAAACTAAGTTGGTTCACGAATGACTTTAAATGTTCTTATATATCGTGACCATGGTGCTGTTTTGGTACGAATTTATTTTTTATGGCGTTTTTTGTGTATTATTGGATACCGCTTGAAGGGACTTAGATACTGTAAATTAAAAGAGTTAAAGTTTTATCGATTGTGATCAGTTAGTTACATGCATATTTTTATAAGTACCTTGCAACTGTACGTGCATTAATATGAAACGTTGGTTAAAAAAATTAACAATGGGTGATGTATTATATAATTTGTGGTAAAACAGAAATGACTCAAATAAGCAAAAAGCTGCAAAGGTATAACGAGGTTGCACATACGGCACAAAAAATGATCGAATTTTTGCATTAAATTTAAACAACTCGCTTTGTTGGATTTAAAATTTCAATATTGAAATTCAATATTGAATTGAACACGGAACGCTCATCACCAGATTCACACAAAATTAGTCAACAGGAATACGCCGAAAGTGACGTAAGAACAGAACAGTTCGTGTGCCCTGATCGATCGCACAGCAATAGTTGCAACAAATGCCCTCCACTACATTTGCATCCTCATGCCAACTGTCGCCGCCCAAGAATTCGCAGAAGCGCCTGTAACAGTCAATCCCGTACTTGCTCACGCCTTCATGATCACCGACTGTCGTTTAACACTGATCTACATTCGTTCGGCCAGACCATAAAAATACACGGTGCACGTAACGATCAGAGTTGCGCCGAGTCATGCTCCTGGAAGGAGAATTTTTCGAATGAAAGCATTCGCCAGTCCGTTGTACGATTCAGCGTAACGACGACGCTATTTGCTCACCGATGACGTCAAGTCTGCGGAGAGGTGAAATTTGCCCTCACACACCTGCGAGCGAATAACTGCGCTTTTCATTTGGTGCGCCTCAACGTCGCCAGTAACATGAAATTACAGTCATCGTCAAGCGATGCGAATACCGACTTGACCGAAACGCTGGCACTTCGATAGTAAAATTTAATGATACGACCTATTGTACGTATCTGTCATTGAGTTGTACGCTCGAATAGCCAGCCGCCGTTTCCGCTGTCCTTATACGAAACGCACTGAATACTGTTATTCGCCGGGAGAGAAAGTTGGAACCACGGTGTTATTTAAGTGCAGTGGTAATTATTAGAAAAATGTTGAAGGTATTATTGGCGCCTGCCGACGCGGACGTTGTGCACGTCTCGTCTGTTGCAGTAAAACAATGATGCGGTGAATGGTGGTCTCTGAAGAAACGCGGCACCGCCATTTATGATATTCTTCTTCAATGTGTAATATACAAGGCGTTAACATTTCAATATGTCGCTGGTATTAAAACATTAAGTTCAATGCGTTAAAAACAACAGTAATCGATATTTCCACAACACGCTCAAAAGAAGAAGAAACACTCAGAATATTATTTCCATCTCTCATATGATTGAACATTTTCAGTTAGAGCAGAGTCTATTCTAATATATGCCTATGATCGTATCTATCAAGGGCTAGACAACCGGATACTTGTCTTTTATAATATTGCACCGTCTTCAGTCTTTGGTCTGGCCCATCCACGCAACAGTTCCATATAAGAAGCAATCTGTCAGAGAGCGTCTTGAGATGGTGTGCATGTGATGGTTGACAAAAGAAGTATATTTGGGTAAATGACTGTTGCTAGGCGGGCAGTCGTCTTCGGAGAGTTGAAAGAAGAAGGCAAGCATAACAGCAGTCGGCCACAGAACGTTGAAGTGTGCGCAGAAAAGATTAAAAAGACAATAATACATATATATGCGGAGTGTCCCCTGTGTGAACAAAGGACGACAATTAAGCAACGACAAGGCATTAACATATCGAGCATACTAACAGTAACATTTAGTTTCTTCAAGTTACGATTCAATTTTATTCTATCTTGAATCAATGTTTAGAATATTAAAAAAAAAACTAATTTAATAAATAATTAAATTAGTATAAAAATAATTTGTTTTTTCAAGAAATCAATAAAAATTTAAGATATTCATCGCAGAAATTTAACTGCAATTCAAACTGGTCGCCTACCTTGCACACAATTGCCCACCCACACTCATAATCTTCACAGCCACCATTAGTCAGCAATCATCCACGATCCTCCAAAAAACCTTAAGCATCCGCCGTCCAACCGAACTTCTTGGCGCACTGACTTTCTCGTTGCCGTTGCTGATGTCCGAGCAGTGCATCACCGAGAAAAATGGACGTTCTTCCTAGGCATGAAGGAAAAAGCTCGCGCGAGCAGATCAGGCAGAACCCTTGGCGCTGAGTTCCCAGTCGTAAACAAACGTTAGCCACACCGCGTGCAAATACCTTTATTCCTTCTGCGCCCAGCTTTTCCCTTTTCTACGTTTGTCTGGGTTAGCTGGGTGGATGTCGTGTTGCGCGCCAGGCGTGTGGCTGTAGTTCGATTTCGGGCGACTTTTCATCGACGGCGGCTGTGTGCTTTACTTCGTCCGAATCAACGAACCGTGGACGGAGCACGACTTTACTTTCGTTCTTCGAGCAACGCGAGTCAAGTCGTTCGAAAATGAATTATACGCGTTCGCGCCAACCACCGATTTCGATGGTTCGGGAGCCATGTGGGACGGGAAGTGGCGAGCAGGGAGGCAGTTTATGCCGATTGGCGTGATATTGGCTAGAGATGGCTTTGTTTTGAAAACGGGATACGACGTGGGGGTCAATTTATAGGGGATGATTATTATTCAAGTAATATGCGTATATTAATTTGTGTTGCTATTATTTAAGTAATTGAGGTATCTTAATTGTTGTAAAATTAACTTCTACGAATGGCTAATTTAGATATTTTTTATTTAAATTCCACCTTTCAGGGTTCTACCTTTCTAAACCTTGCACAAATTAGAACCCAGGCATTGCCGTCATAGTTCATATTTCCAGTAGCCTGCACCGATAAAACCAATCAATCCATCATTTCAAGCTAGCAATACACGACGTGATCAGATTCACGACTTCTCTGAGCCAGAAGTACCACTGAGGCTTGCTCGACTCAAATCCCATTCCTTCCAGAGTGTTAACAGAATATGATTGATATCGACCGCATGCGGAAAAGATCCGTTGAGATGACATTTTCCAGCGCGCCCGGAAGGCAGGATTTGCAGGACCAGTCACCGCACTCCCGCCGTTCCTTTACTCCCGAATGTGCCCGCGCGCATTGTTGTGTGCGAGCATCGATGTCGGGCGACACTTATTTTTCCACCGGTGCATCGCGGCGTGTGAGCCAAGATGTTCCGGCGAGACTTTTCCGTCAGTCAAGTCCGTTGGCAAACAGTCAACCGACAGGATGTGCGCTTTACGGGCTGTAAAACTTTATTCTTCTATACGCGGCTCTATCTATCACCGGCCACTTGGCAGTAAATCGTCACGTGTAAAAAGAAATCATAGCGGGTCGTTGTTAAGCAACTATGTGTTTTTGTGTTTGCGGCGAGATTAACGTTCAAATATTGTGTTTGATAAGCTAAAATGGTCAAACTAGGTGAGTAAGCAATGAAATGTTGCTGCTGACAGGAATTGTGATTGGCGGCATATTCGTTTTGTCAATGGACTTTGTGTGTTACACATATTCGCGTGGTGAGAAATAGTAGCAATAAACATTGTAACCGCGAGATGGTGCGTTTCGCCACGAAGTGCAGCGACTCCATCATCCACCACTAGACGTCGCATGACACTTGCAATTTTCTCGCTAGTACTTAACGTGAGGCAGCTATCGTTATTGAAGTTTATAAGGTTCATGTTTCGTCCACTCGCATTATTTAGCTTGAAGCACGTGAAGTTTAATGCCAACAATTTCCATGACTTGCGAATTCTATTATCTGCTATTGTACCAGACTGATCCTGTCTATACGTCACATCTCTGCCCCCAACGCTGCAGCATATCGTCTCGCACAGTAACATCGTCCGTACGCTCAGGTCATATCAAATTACACCGCCCTCCCACGCCCTGCAAATAACGATTACTAAACCCCCTTAGTTCTGCTAACCACCGTAACTCGACCAAAAACATCAACGCCCATACGTCACATCCTGCCCACACTCACCATCGTACCTCATCCCAACAATAACAGCGACGTACGATCAGCATCCTACCCAACTGCGCACCCCGCCGCAATCCGCCAAGAAGTATTACTAAACATTACTTACGTCCCCTTCACGTCGCGCCGCAAAGCCACTTTAAGCGGCGCTCCGCACAAAGGCGCTTCGTTGAACAACCGCCGCGGAATATGCATCGGAAGAATCTCTCCGCCCGTCCGTTTTCCGCAGCCCCAACCTCCGATCCACTCGTTCTCGAGAAAGCAACTCAGCGTATCTCCGCGAGGCAGCCACCACCGAAAAGCTCGGCTGCGCGCATCCGAGCGTGCTCTGCGAGAAATCCGATCGATCTTAAAGATCTCGTTCCGCCACTAACCAGCCACCATTCCCAACCAGGATTCGTCTTCTATCCCGACGGCCCCGCCGCACGCCCCTGGCCCACGCAATTAGCTGGAGCTTGCTGCAACAATGGAGTGCGTTTATTGGATTCCTTCCTCCTCTGCCTCTCTTTCGTTCTTCTTACTCGGTTAGTCTGAGCGCCTCGCTTCTCGTCGGCAATCGCTCGGTCTCGAAAAGATTTTAAGCTCGAGTGCCTTTGCGCGAGAGCGCGGGCACATTGCGGAAGGACGATGGCGGGTGGCTTCGACGAAGGAACAATGGCGGAGATTGGAGGGGCGGGAGGCGAAGCGGAGCGCTTCTTTTCTGCGGCGGAGCGAGGAACGAAGCCCACTCGTTCCTTTCCGGCGACACGGAGAATGAGAGAGCGCGGGGATTAACGTGATCGGCGGGAATCGGTTGCTGGGCCAGTGTACGCTGGGTGGGTCCTGGTGTTTAGCGTAGATATCGTGTGGAAATGTCATGAGAAAAGGTCAGTTTTTTGGCCAAGCAACGCGAATATTCTGATAACCCGCTTGTGATGTGTAATTCTTACTGTTAAAACAGTAAACTGTTCATGTGGAGGAAGCCTAAAAGGCCGTTAACTTGCGTTTAACGAGTTTCATCCTAATCTAACAAATTCATGGTAGACAAAAATAAAAGATGAACGGACAGCTGAAGTACTCAGGATGAAATCATTCACTGTTAAGAATTTGTGTTATGCTAAATTATCGTTTTAGCGTCTTTTAATACCAGATGATATTAGTTGTTGTCCTATTAGGTTGCGCATAGTTGCGCAAAACTTTTAAAAATTTTACACATCCGATTATATCAATACAGTGCAATAAGATTCTGACAATCGTTCTAAACATATTTCCGCTTGGTCGAGTACCGGCATCTTAAATAGCATTTGTCGAATATGTCGAGATTGTTTGATATCTAACGTCGAACGCTACAATAATGGCTCCGCGTGTTTCGTTACCGCGGATTATCCGCAAAGCAAACGCAGACTTCGCCACAGCGGAGGTATTGCACTGCCTTTATCGTTTCAATTCCAGCTGCTATTCTTTTCCACCCTCGACGATTCACATTGCCTCAACAGTCGACGCTCATCTTGAGGATTTCTTGCTGTATCGCACTACCACTGTCTTCCCACCTCTTTGCCCCTTTGCAATTAACCGGGCGCCTCGATAACAATGCAGTGCATTTATTGGATTCTTCTCTTTCCGTCTTTCTTTTTACCTCTCTTCTCCCCACCCCTGTTTTCCCTTTTTGCTCATCTCTCTTCCACGTGTTTCTGCTAAACCTTTTCCTCTACACGTAACTTTCTTTGTCCACGACCTCTTCCGCGTCTCTCTCTCCTTCTCCCCCCGCACCTTTTGTCTCCGCGTTAGAATCCTGTTGGCACAATCTTTCTTCGTCGCCCCTCATCTTTTTTCCCTGTGTCCCCGCGCTTCTTACAACTTATTACCGGTAATGCCCTGTCGCACATTAAAAGTGCACTGACCCCCGAGAATTTAGTACCGCCTCTTCGACGTCTATCCGTTTCTGCGATCTATATCTCCGTGCTCACACGTACTCGCGCGCGTACGTGTACAAACGCACAGGGAGCAGATCTCGGCTTCGCCCTCGAAAGATTTCGTACCACGACTTCTGTCCCGCCGTGCGGTCTTCTCACGCTCCGCCGCCGCAAGGATCCAGACAGAGACAGGGTGGACGCGGAAAGAGAGAGGACAGACGGCCAGACGACGCGGAGGCCGGAGCGCAGAGAGAATGCGGGAGGGAGCAGAAAGAGAAAAGCCAGGGGACGCAAAAAACGCGACATTTTTACCGCCCCAATATATAAAATGGGTTACGATCAATTGAACCTCGCGATATTGAGAGGTAGCGAAGGAATGCGCTGCACACGCACGTGTGCACCTACGACATGGACACAGACGGCGGTAGATACGGCGAATGGTGGATGGAGGCAAGGAGGGGGGGAAACCGATGCTCATTGAACCTTAAAATACGTCCTTATCATATTGCTTCTCCCGCCGTGCTGGAGTGCAGATCTGCACTGCATTGATATTTGCCTCTGCCGAGTTGGTACCTAGTCCCGACCGCCTAACGTTCTCAGTTTTGTGCGCTTATTTCTTCTTTCCTCGTCTCAGGAAATCTTCGTATTGTGTTCTTCTTCTTTACATGCGTTTTCTCGGTAGTTTCGCGCAGCGCCCTTTGCACGCGGAACGAAACGAAAGAATGCAATTCAGTGTGCGACGGTCGGCTACCCTGGCTGACTGGCTGGTTACTTGGTAGGACTGGCGGTTTGTTGGTTGGTTGGTTCGCTTGTGCCCCTTGGCCGATTTGCTTTGCGGGACAAAACGGAGGATGCCAAGAACGGGGAAGTGTTCTTGTTGTGTTCCTCCTTATCGTGTTGCAATTTTTATCGTAATGCTTCTCCTTATTACGTTGTCTTTATCATGTTTTCTTTATCGCATCTGGAGTGCAGATTGCACTCCGTGTATTTCTTCTTCCATACTTTCTACCGCTATTCACGCTTTTTTATTCCTGATTACAACAAAATTTGCTATATGATTGGCTTTCCTGACGACTGGGTTAATCGGTCACTTCGAGTTGTACTTTCGTCGATTTCTCCTCATCTTTGTCATATCGCTTCTTTCTCGCATGTAGACTGCACATTCGTTCCGCGTTGATATTTGCCTCTGCTGCGTTACCAACTCTCCACTCTTAATCACCTGCCTCCCTGCACGTCATTCTTCTTCCTCACCTTCTACCCCCGTTCACACTTTTTTCATGTCAACACGCACGCCCCCGTCCTTCTTTTACGTGGGGTCGCAAGAATGTAATTCGCGCGACAGTTGGCTCCCCTGACGGCTAGGTCGGTCGGTCGCTGCGTCGTGTCCCTCGGCCGATTTTCCTCTCGGGGCGCAACGTACGCTGCCAAGAACCAAGAGCTGTTCTTGAAATATTTCCAGCACGAGAGGTGCTGGCTGAACGAACGTGGGCGCGCGAGGATCGTGGTTTGGGATATGGTGGATGGCGGCGCGGGGTTGGCCTCTGTCGCTGCACGAGTAGAAGCGGAGTGGTAGGGAGGGAAACCCCGGAGAACTCTAACAAATTGTCATTTGCAGCGCAATACTCGTTCCGTCCGCACAATAATCCAGACCTCTACCCTCTTTCCACCGACTCCCGCCCCACCTCTGGCCGCTTTCCTCTTTTCTCTCTCTCTGCTCTGCGCGTGTCCTCGCTTTCGACGATGTCGCCGACATTGCAGGCGTTGCAGGCGTCGGGGAAAATCCTTATATAGAGCGGAAAATGCGAGGATCGCGACTAAATTAGACGCCACTGCGCCGGCAGAGATATACGCAGCCCGCGTGTGTACGTGTCTCTCTTTTTCCTTGTCCGAGCTTTGCTCTTGTATTTATGTATCAGCGACAAGCGGATATATGCGAGTCGTTTGCAGTATGCGGATTCCCACTTACATAATGACTGGGGACTGCGAGCGGCCGGCCACGAGAAACAGAAGCTGATGCACGTACGTGAGAGTGTCCTTAAGGTTTACGGGTCGGGGGTGCCAACGAGGTAGAGGTAGGATTATTGGATAAGCAGGGTTTACGAATGAATTTTTGGATGAGGGCGAAATGTATCAGAACAAGAATATAATCGTGTGAATATGTATACACGGACTTTTGCTTTCGATTATACGTTTGTAATACTTGCTGCAACGGGATTTGTGCAGGTATAAGCTGAAAAGTAAATGTGTTGTGAACAGATAAATAACAGGATTATTCATTAAAAGTGACTGATAATTCATTGATATTGTCGAAAAATGAAATGTGTATTGTTTTGCAAGTAATGCTATGTTTTCCTTCAGAGTAGACTACTTTACCTCGTAATATAATATTCCATTTAAGGATTACATTGCTATTTTCTGTGGATTTTTGGTTTAAAAGGAAAATAGTTCCATATGAAAAAAATTAAAATGTGTCCGTGCTTGTATCCATAAAAATGGTAATAGGAACCTAAATTAATGTGCGTAATAGAACATGAATGTGAGTATATGGGAGAACACTTATAAAAAATTGTTAGACTCGAGACACTTTGTAGCGCGAAGTGTCTTATTAGACATAATGATAGCGAGTTGAAAGAATGAGTGATAATTTTTGCAGAAGATCACTCTCTTTGTACCTTTCCCTCTGTTCTTCTTTTTCTGCTCGTCTTAATGGATCCGCGCGGCGCTCTTGTGATTTAAAGGCAGCGAAAAGTGATTGAGAACTTTTCTTTCTGCGTAATTAAGCCTCTACCGACGGCATTGCCCGCGCTCGTCTTCTGTTTTAGAGCAACTTCAAATTTTTGTAAATGCATTGAATTCTTAAGTTTGCACGTTGAAGAGACGGTGGAAGAGTACA
This sequence comes from Cryptocheilus praepositus, assembly GCA_033815515.1. Lineage (NCBI taxonomy): Eukaryota > Metazoa > Arthropoda > Insecta > Hymenoptera > Pompilidae > Cryptocheilus > Cryptocheilus praepositus. The sequence continues at coordinate 4,137,630 of JAWWQZ010000256.1, read as the reverse complement.
ATATGTACGCGCTTGAATACTACGCAATAGATATATTTCTTCCAAATATGAACCTCTCTATATTATTTCCAAGAAGAGAAATCTCCCATTTAGAACGCCATGATTCACAAATAAGTCTTGCTATTAGTACCTGCCTGCTGTGCATTTAATTATATAATGATTATTATTAACACAAGTTTCGGATATACAAGCTTTAATTTCCAAACATGAATTTGCACAATTATCACCCAGCATTATTCGCTTTTGCAAATCATCTAATTCCAAGACTGCCGCCTTCAGTCTTCTCACACGACAAATTCTGCTTCTGGGCCTTGCATTGATACTGCTGAAAAACAAACACGCGCTCGCAAACCATATTGCGCATCGTTCACAATAAACAGCATCCCGCGATCTGCACCCGGCGCTCCAACGAGTGCACAAATCAGCCTATTAGAATAATCAGACGCTGCGTGCGCGATTTATCACCGACCCATCATAAAATAGCGAGGCCGACGCGCGCGAAAATTGATTCGGCCGGGGCGCGTGTCGGCCAATAATCAGTGTTTATCTCAGCCATCGCGATTACGACGATAATTTCGATCAGCGTGTTTATAACGAGAAAGAGACGTTAATTGGGCGACGCCGCGCGGCTTTGCAGGAGTCCGCAGCCATTTCGGCTGTAAATTACTGGAGCGCCGCGACGGGGTGTAACGCGAAAATTTAATGTCGCTTTTATCGGGGGCCATCGAACATTATATTCCGCGCCGAAAAAGCGCGCGACTTCTGCGTGTCTGTGATACGCCGTGCACGCACGTACCTACGCACGCACACGGCATCGTGTGCCGTGCCGAGGGAATCCTTATCAAACGAACGAGCGCGATTGAACGATTTTAATAAGCGAAGTGGCGACGCGCGGCCGGTTAATTATTAAATCGGCCGTTTTCAATTTTAATATCGTCGAAACGGCGTTGGCCGGGGCCCATGATAATGTACGAGTCCCGTGGCCGGCCGAAGGATTTTCGCAATATATTTTCCAGGCGTATCGCGCGCGCGATCGGCCCGCGGCGTCCGTTAATTCGAGGGCCAGCACTGTAATAGTTTGCTGCCGGAGGACGCTGCGCGGATTTGTAACGGCGCAGAAATGTGTTGGCGCGGGCGAATTTGTTTATTGCGAATAATGGGCTTTTTAATACGCAAACAGGGTTTCTGCGGTCTCGTGGACGACCGGTATGGTAGTTATACGGAAGGCTGATGTTGAAGAAAATTGACGGACGGCGATTTTACGGCAGTAGGGTGAAATTGTGTGAAGTTTGTCGATTGGGTTCTGTTTGTAAGGAGAGGAGAGTTTTACTATCCCAGTAATAGTTTTGGCACAATCAAAACATTGGCACGATATATCAGTTTTATTGTATCGATATCCTCGGGGGTGAAGAATGAAGTAATGAAAACTTACCCGTCGAGTTTCGTTGTGTGGAAGAGCATCATCTTCCTTTCAGCAAGATATTTTCAAAACATTTGTACAACGTAAATTGCCCTGCACGTTACACGTTCACACTTGTTACAGCTATATATTCTCACGAAATAAAACGTCTTACACACGTGCTCGAATGGAACAGCGCCGTTGCGGGAAATTCCTCGAGCCACCGTATCAATATTTCACACCAATGCGGTGTTAGGTTCCTGAAGCCGTTCAAAACGCGTCGGGCGCCGCGCGTTAAGGAGGGATTGGTTTATAGAACTAGAAACGTCTCAGTCTTCTCCATCTCTTACAAACTCAATGTTTCCCTATCGTTATTTTAAAAGAAGATATTGGTATTCAGAAAAATTACTAAGCTAGGCGTCTGTTTCGGCTACGTTGGGCGTTAAAGTTTCTGACGTACGATAGAGCACTACCTGCGCGCTGAGCACCTGATAGTTTCGGAGATAAGACGATTGTGAAAAAGTGAAAACAACCTCTAAAATAAGATAAAAAAATATAACTTTGCCGATCGGCTTCTTCTTTCCTGTAAACGAAAGGATTGCAAATAGTCTTAAAAAAATGCAAACACGGCCCAAAATTCTAAATAGTATCCGGGATGGCCAAAAATATATCAAGAACAAATGAAAATCGTCTCTGAAATGGGACAAAAAAATAACAATTTCTCGACTATATCACCCTTTCAGTTAATAAAAGGATTTAAGTAGAATAAGAATACATACTGCCAACATTCACACATAATCTTCAAACTTCAATAATTTTTTTATCCAATCCTTTATAAAAATTATTTTTTCGACTGCAAAACACATTGTGAAACCACCGTCATCTCTGCCGAGAATCATCGCGATGCATTTTCCGTACTCCACCATCGTGCGGGGCGCGCAACATTTCATAAATAACCGGATGTTTAATCGTTAGCCGTGCCGGGCGAAATGAATCTGGGCGCAAAGGACATCCAAACAGCCCCTTCGTTTAGAAAATTGCCTCGTGCATTTAAGAGTTAATCTCCGCCGTAGCGCCGCGGGTCGGCAGAGGAAGCGAGGAGAAGGACGGCCGGTTGGAAATCCTTGGGCACAATGGAAAATACGGTTATACTTCGTAGGTTGGGCCGGAGGAGAGCGAAGAGGGCGGAAGCGGGAAATGGAAGGACAGATTCAGTTGGCATGGCGAAACGGGGAGAACGAGCGGAAGACAGGAGGGCCGAAGAGACAGGTGCGCCGGCGAAAAAGACTCGCGGGCTGAAAGTTCGAAATCGACATTGAATTTGCCGACGCTAATGACCGCTATAATTAGACGCCTGCCGAATACGTCGGGTAGTTACGGGCGGTCGTGAGCTGAGCGGCGACTTTTCAATTTTCGCCGGCCGAAGTGCGGGAGGGCGTGGGTGGGAGAGACGAAAAAGTTTGGCGGTCGCCTCGGATTGAATTTCGCCGGCGCGCTAATCGATTGCGCTATAATTACACGTGAGGTCGGTCACGCTTTTAGCGCGCCGCGGAACCACTTCTGCACATTGCCGTGATATTAATAGATACTTAAAGCGAGAACTCATTGAAACAGGTAATTAATGTTGGAGCACGGTGGACGGGGAGCAATGGGAAACGGCGCGGAACGAAAGAGAGCTGAAAGGAGCGCGCAAAGGCAATGGGCTGCTGGAAAATCACTGGGCTCGATTAACGACTATCATAATTAGACGCTCTTTCGTGCGCGGCCGATCGGAGGTACGTTACGGTGCGTCTCTGATTGTTCGGAATCGTAGGGGTTGGGGCTGGTTGTCGCAGGGGTTAATTATCGAGACATCTTATTTCGATACTAAACATTCTGTTGAACTTGGTGATAGAACTTGGTCGTAGAACGTGTGATAACCATGTCTGATGATTTTTAATGAAAAAGATACGCGAATTTACCCAGTACCCCAGTACTAACAAGTTTCTCTAATTATGAAAGTCAGCATAACTTTTTCTACCGCGTGGTCACAATTTTTTTTTCATTATTCAAATAATCGAAACTGAATTTTCCCGCAACAGTGTGTCCAATAATCTTATCCCTACAACTTACATAAATCAAACCAAGCCCCCAGTACCACTTTATACCATCCAAAGAAAATTTCTCAGATTCTCAGGAATCACAGACTCGCACAGCCTTCCATAAGATCTCCGTTGCCTTCGATCCTCATCTCTCGGCGCCTGCGATCCATCATGCTTCTGAGGTTCTGTCGCATCGCACTTGACCGGAAATGACGCATCCGCTAATCGATGCAGCCCTGCTTTCATAATCAATTCGGCATATCGTCGGCAGCGCACAGCGGCGCGGCGACGTGATGAATTGATATTTAAAATGAAAATTGATTCTGCCTCGCAATTAATGTCACGGCTAATAGGTTCCCGAGTAATTCGATGTCCGCTTTTCGGCGGAGCGGCGAATTAAGCGGGAAGGGTATTCAGCAGGTGAAAACGGAAATGAATTATAACGGCGCCATCGTCGGAGCCGTCGTCGGATTTCGCGCGTTGACGTTTTTCACGTTGACAGTTTATTTGCCGGACCTCTCAGTTCTCTGTATTTGTGCGCGAGACGGACACGGCGCGGCGGGGTGGAGGGTCGGGACAAAGAATGGCCGAGATTGACTCGTCTGTCTGAACTGGTGTGCGGGCGATACCTGCAAATACGGACTCTTATTTATAAAATGGCTGCTTGCGTCGCTAGTGATGATATATTAGGAAATTTTTCGGCGATTGAAGTCTGGGCGTCGCAGTTATGGAATTGCGATATGAGAATTAATTATTGTGAGAATTTATTTAGGAGGATGTAGAATGTTTGTTTGATGGAAACATAAATTTATGGAACTTCTCAATGCAATGGAAAGTTTCCCAATATCAGCCGGAAACAATACAGAAAAGCCAGCACAATTATCTTTTCTGCGTAACAACTATTCACGAGGTTAAATTCGGTAATTGATAATTTCGAATATGCAAATTCTTTCAATATATACTATGGTTTCTTAAACTTCTACTACAAAACACAATTGCTCCGACTTATTCTCTTCAAGATACACGAAACACCATAGCTGTTAATAGTCTATTAAAATTAAATGAATTTCGTATCATGAAATATGTAGAACATTAATTTACATTGATACTTGCTCCTTGAACGTAGTTATATTCTTAATTGACCTGGCACGCAGTGAGCTGTATCAAATATCGATGCATCTGAGTAAATCCCAAACAACTGAATTATTGCAGTATTATCAACAAGTATCGCATCAATTTCATCTCCATCCGTGATCTCGTAATCGACGCTCATTTGACGTCGTAATCCGTTGTGGACAAGGTTTATTCGACAGGAATGGACGGATAGTTTGACGATCAGCGTCCGGACGATTTTACGAGCCACCTGTGCTCTCTTCCGTCTTGTGCATTGCGTCGATGTCGTTTTCTTCTCCTGGCGGGGAATCCGCGGTGACATCTTGTCGCTTTGACACTCAATATGCTTTCGTGTTTGTTCTGCAAGTGGTTTCATAGCGATAAAATATTCCTTGCGATGTTTCTCTGTGTATAAACGAGGTTCGTCAGTATTGAACACCACGTTTTGGATATTTGAGAGATGAAGGATTGTGTGCTTTTATAGTAGCGCTGAAACCGTCGGCACTTTATATTCATTTCCAGACATTTGCGGCCGTGTCTTCAAGATTATTGTGAATTTCTCGGTGTGGTTACGATTTTTCTGAATTTATTGATACACTTTCCCCCTCGACGAAAGAGTGAGTCGGTCAAAAGTATTTTATTTTTTGAGCCCATCTTGAGAATCATTCTTCGCCTTAAATTGGCACAATTTTGGCCATATCTCGGAAGCTATTCCGAATTTTGGAGTATGGTTTACATTTTCTCTGAAACTTTTTGTAACCTTCTTTAATTTTTGAAAGGCTGAGACGATTAAAAAAGATTCATCTTTTTACTTAACTTTGACAGCAATTTTTCAGCATCTTATATCACATTGTTGGTCACATCTCTGAAGCTATTACAAATGGCGCACATTTCGCACATTTTTACCGTATCCTCAACACTTTTGTAAATTTTGTACTTTGGCTTGCGCCGTTGTGAGATATTTTTGATCACCCTGTAACTACTAAAAGGGCAGTTAAATCTGGAAGCCACAATTTCTTCGCAAAAATGGCATACCTTCAGATTTTCCCGATTTCTTCGCGGCTCTCTCCCGTTTAACGAAAGTCATAAACTATATTTCAAGTAGGTTTTCCTAAAGGTCCTTTGACGCTCTTTCATGGAGGATTAATAAGTTTGAGCTATCTCGGACAAAGTTTGTTTGCATCTTCTGTAAATCGTAATATCTCCGAAAATATGAAGAGTTCCGAGGGCAGATACTGGTTCATTTTCAGGACAAATTGAACTCTATCGGAGAAAATAAATTTGAAATCTTTCGCCTACATGTGATCATATGATGTCAACGTCAATTTTGATTTCCTGTAGTTTTAATAATTTATCAGTACTTCAGAGAATTATGCATAAATATATTTTTATTCCACAATATTATTACGCTGTAATAAACAAGGCTCATAGATACGGTTTACCTGTCCCGCCACAAACAAAAATCGTCACAAAAATAACTTACTAAAACACGTACAAACGGAGTAACACACTGTTCACCGCGACTGAACGATCGTGTGGACCGAATTAAAACGTAGCAATCTCGAAATTGAATTAAGACAGGGGACAAAGAACTCTTAACTCCCCACTGTTTCCCTTTCTTTTTCCCAGTCACCCGCACACACTTTTCCCTAACACGAGAAGAGTGCCGGTCCGCGAGGGGCTCCATCTCGATTCGCCTCATTCCTTTCTTTTACCTCTCGGTCGTATCTATCCGTGGATTCTCCATTAAAGTCAGCGGGAGAAAAGTCCCAGTGCTTCGCGCAGGGTGTAGCGTCGAAGACGTTCGGTGGTTCAAGAAACGAACCGAAAGAGCGAGTAAGTCAGTGAAGACGAAGGAGTGTGCGCGTATTGAGGTGAGAGAAAAGATGTATGGGATGGCTAGACGAACCGATAGACAGAGAACGAGGGGGAGGAAGAATGAAAGAGCGAGAGTATGAGGAAGGGTGGAACCAGGAGAGAAGGGTGGTTTAACACTAGCCCGGTTTCAGTTGCCGCTAAGGCACTCGAAAGATAAAGTTTGCTCGAGGCCTCCCCCTGGAAATCTTTAAGCGGAAAGTTTCTGACTTACGTTCACGCATACCATCGTGTATGCGGTGTATTCCCCGGCCTCTTGTAATACATAGAACGCTTGTACCCGCACGCCGCCTGCCGACGTTGTTGCAGCTGGTTACAATAGCACGTAGTAAACTGCCGAGGGAAGTGTGTTCAAGTCGCGGCCGGAACTTGCTCGAAAACGCCGAATTCCAATTCACAAACCTCACACGTGCCAAAGTCACGATTACCGCTCCCTTATATTTTGCGCTTCCTCTCTTACTTCCGTCGTGTTGTTGACTGTTGCGCGTTGTGTTTGCGGCCTACTAGCCATATTGGGAGTGCAAGGCAATTCTTTGGGTTTTGAAAAAGTGGGAAAATGTAGGTGGAAAATTGATGGAAAGCACGCATGTTTTAGGGATTATTGTGAAGCGACACTATTGTTTGCAGAAATATATCGTTAAGTATACTGTACTAGCGTTGTAGAATAAATAGTTCACGACTTATAAGCAAAAATAGAGAAAATAATAAGAAGAATAGGGCGAAAATACGCGAAAATAGGCGAAAAATGTCAAATTTTTTTTTTGTTTCGGACCGATACCATTCGATAGAGGGTAATTTGCCCTGAAGATAGACCACTTTCCGCGCTCTGAACTCTTCATAGTTTCCGAGATATGACGATTTTAAGAAAGTGAAAAAAAATTTTTTTCAAAATTGCTGATCGCTATTAGTCCCACGTGAAAGTGCGTCCAAAGAGCTTTAAGAAAACCTATATTACTTATAGGTTTCGTTCACTAGTTTAGACGGGACAGGGCCTTGAAGAAATCGAGAAAATCTTAAGGTATACCCCTTGCCATTTTTGCCAAAAAATGATGGGTCACCGATTTTTTTGCCCTTTTAACATATCAAAGGGGGTCCAAAATGACTCGGAAAAATGCAAGGCGCACCCCGAAATTCGCAATAGTTGCGGTGTTATGGCCAGAAATACGTGGAAAATGCACGAAAATACACAAGCATCGAATTTATTTTGGAGGGCTATTTATTGGTCTATCCGAACATTTATTAATTACGCTACGTTTATACTATGGAAGGATTTGTCATCCTCTTATAGCCCTCTGAGATATTCCGGGATAGTTAAAATCATAAAAATGTACCTTTTCCGAGAAGAAATCCTGCCAAACATCTATATATATTTTTCGTTCCTTTGCTGCTTTAGTGGCGCGTATTGTTAATATACCCATAGATTCAAGCTTACAAAAATTCATATATATTCTTCTATCGCAAGACAAGTACCATAAAAATGTTTAACTATATTTTTCCATTAAATTCTCAGAACACTGCTATTTACAAACCGCAAACCAGACACCGCCTCATACCAGCCCAAGAACCGCACCACAAAGCTTTCTTGTAATCTTCAAACTGGCCGCAAAATATGCGCCGACGTTGCCCGCCTACAATAATTATTTAAAGAATGTCCGCTTCCACGAAGTCCACCGTTTCCTAGACTCCCCCATTCCCGCGATCGATCATGCGCCTCCAATAACGCAATTAAATTGCCGCTATTTACCCTCTATTAGCCGTCGACGACAGACGGGCGAAATTTATAAGCCGGCGGCCTGTCAGTTACGTCATTCGGCGTGACATAATTGTTTCTGCCGCAAGAAAACGGCACAATTTAGAGACAATTGAAAGCAGTGAACGTGTCCAGATGCATGGGCGAAGAAAACTGAGCGTTGGGGCAAAAAGAATCGCGCGCTCGTGTGCGACAGGCAGAAGGGCAGAAGGTTGTGTACGAACGTGCGTCCGTCGGGTACGGGTGTGTGAGGGTGATCGAGTGAAAAAGTCGAAGAGGCAGAAGGGTTTGGGACTGGACAACGCGAACGTGGACTTCATCGATCTTGGAACGTAACGGTGCGTTATGTGGAGGTTATAATGCGAAATTGAAAAGTTAGCGGAGAAAAGGGAAGAGCTGAGGGAGATGGAAATAATGCGGGAATATCATTATGAACCTTCTAACTATGTCTCCTTTTTCTCCGGCTGGGCTACAGGGCGTCCCAGGAGGAACCCGTCGGACTTTGCGGGGAGATTTTTCTGTTACGGATGCTGGCCGACGAAACGTTGGTGAATGATGGTTCGATGCGGATGGCTCGAAAAGTTGGGGTCGTGTGATGAATGATTATTTTAGTTTCATGTTATAGGCGGAAAAGAGCAAGTTCATGTCGAACGTATCGTCATATTATATGAAGATTTTTCTTATATTCACACAGAAGACTTCTATAAAAAGCTTTTCTGAAATTTATATTTTATTTTATATACTACTATATGTACTAGTATATATAGCAGTTACTGCTATCATATCGCTATACTGCTATTGCCACGTATTATTTTTAATATCCCCAAAATCAATTTTCCATCTATGTAGATGTATTTTACGTATAACTATGCGCAAGTACATTTTACAGCGATGGTCATGATGCTTAAATTCTCTTCAATCCATAAGTGTTAATTATCTACACCTTACCACAAGATGGGGACACGATTTCTTTTACATTGGAATTTTCAGTAGTTCTTTCTGACACACCCTGTACCTCGTCCTGACGTTCCCATTTTGCGTCGACTATTTTTCATTTTGCGCCTGATCAACGGAACGGTTCGCTGCTGATGCATTTTTTCCGTAAACGTGCGACAATCGAGTCGGGGTCAATAATCTCGCGCATTCGTTTCTATCCTTCTTCGAGCCCCGATCTGTCGCCTTTTGTGTCCACCGCTCGTCTTCCTTCTCTTTTTATGCCTTGCGACGATCACTGACGCGATATCAAGACCAATGGGGCCGCGATAAACTGATTCCATTTGCCAATAACTCACTGCTCTGCGCTTTTGGACAGTTTATTTCTTTGCCGACGATACGCTGCTTTTGTGTACGTGTTTCTAATATGGAGAAATATGCATTGGTTATCAAGAGTGACGTGCATGCTGACTTTGATATGCACCAAAAAACAGTTTTTCAGGGATGGAAAGATAGACTTATGATGGTGTTGAGGTGTTTATGGCGGAAACAGGCTTCTGCTGGTGACAGACTCGAGTCTTGTAATACTGATTCCATTTTACGATTATTTAATATTGTTCGCTTTATCGACACTTTAATTCTGCTTCTGTAATTTTCTGACCGTTCGTGTACGTGTTTCTGGGGTCTCGGGGCATACGATGCTTATGAAGACTGACATGCATACAGAATTCAATATAGTTTCGCCTAAGTGATGTAAACCAATATCAGTCCATGGGCGTGTGTTTATGGTAAACGTAGTTTTCTGTTCATTGAGAGACTTGTTGAGATAGTAACACTGATTGTATTTGTCAGTAATCAAGTTCAGCTTCTTCTTTCGACATTTTATTTCTCCTGCTGCGATCTGTTCTTTTGCATATTATTACTCCTGCACTTTATTTCTCCTGCTTCCATCAGTTATGAAGGGTGACGTGCATGATATAGAATTCGATATGCTCGGTTCTAAGTGATGTAAATAAATACGTAGCCCCGTCTACGATTACTCTTCACAACTTCTGGTCGCTCAGAAATGTCTTGTACAATAAAAACGTACTTTTCCCCAGTAAATGAATTTTTCCTATTTTGTACTGGTTGAAAGAAAAATAATATCGCATACATATACTTATTTTCTTCGAATTCCGTATGTGTCATAAACACTTCCATAATTGCATGCGTTGATAAAATTCCATTAACGTCTCCGTATTCGTTCAATTCCGCTTCACAATACTTTTCATTGACAGGACATAACGCATCCGGCCAACCGGCATTATTAACACAACGGAAACATTGAATATCAGTATACTCGATTACGCCATTATATCTATACCGCCGTTATATTTATTTGCGAGTACGCGGCCATTAATTATCGTTGTTACAATTTGCATATAGAATTGCCAGGCGCCGTAAACGGACGATAACGACGACAATTAAAAGTAACGGCGCGCGTTATTGTTTCACAGCAAACGAGGTCGCTCCCCACTCGCGTCTGGCTTTCTGTCTTTTTCTCCTCCTTGGCTTTTTTGAGAACGGCGTTGGGCAATGCACTGGCATGCGTTGCACTATCCATCTTCGCACAAGGTCAAACTTATTCAGGAGGTTGGAGGACAATCGATGATGGTCCCATCTTCTTCGTTTCTTTCATTACGGAGGTTAAGTCACTTTGGGTTCAATCAGTGGAGTGAGCCGGGAGTTCATCGGAAGATATCGAATCTCTGTTGATCAACGTGATACGTTGTGTGCGTAGTATATTGAACGTGGAGTGTTCGGATTCTCGAATACCATGTATATAACGAATGGTAGGACGGAAGATGAAAAATGGCGTGCATCGTGTAAGACGCACCGATGGTAGATTGCATATGATATATGGTAGGCGATAGATAGTTTAATGAAAATATATTGTATGTGGTGTTGCAGATAGGATGATGATGTGGAATGGTTGTAGATGGAATATTAGATGGAAGGCGATAGATACTGCGCATGATAGTTGGCATGTGGTACATTGCCTGTACTGCATTGTTAAAGGTTCATTATATATAATGAATCTGAAACACTGTATGATGCATAATAAATTAAATAGGGTAGAAATTACGTATTTTAAATAGCATGGTAGTATGGCTTTAGTGTTGAAAGAAAATACATTATATGTGGTATGGTGGTAGATGAGGTTTTCATGGAATCCGGTACGTACTATGATGCATAATAGGTGGCGTCTGGTACCTTATACGTGCTGCATTGTCAAATATTCAGAATATATAATGGCCATTAACCACTGTGTGATGTATGGAAAATTATATAGAATCAATTATCTCTCTTACATGGTACTCATATCGTCGAAGGTACATGGTAGCTTTTACTAGGCACAACTCATGCATTAGATGGTAGACGGCATATGATCTACCATACTTTTTACGTAGTATATACATAATATACAATACATGACACACACTGCGCAGGAATAATGGAACTGCATCAAGAATGTATCGTTTTTTCGCGTTTTCCGATACGCGTCTTCCGCATTTTCTGATATGCATTTTCTTCTACCTTCTCATAATGCGCGAGCGTGCATTTTGCGACGCATAAATCATTGGATGCGTATAGGAGAGGAATTCGCGCCCGGGCAATTTTATGGGATCGAATCGTCATTGAGAGACGAAGCGGCGCGTGATTTATGGCTGGACCTCCTTTTAGATCGACGGAATTCATATATTTCGCGATGGCGTGCAGGGGAACGGATTAGAGCTCTCCCGAAGTTCGCAAGGGGGTGCTATTGTCGGATGTTTGGAAAGGAGCATGAACGTTAGACGATTCGATATACGCCAGAAACGTATTATTATGTTCGTGCAACTCGAATTGACACTCCTGCGTATACCTATCGATAATTCTATTTATGTGTGAGCGCGTGTGTATATCGATACCGTGATTCTGTACCAAGCTATTTAATAATCTATCTGGGATGCTGGCATATTTATGCACCTATTAATATTTTTGTCGACGTATCTGCGCGTGTACACATCCTATCCAATATTCATTTGACTACGTAATTAACGGTGTCTCGCTATCTATTAATATATCTGTCTATCGGTACATCTAACAGGCCGCCGATATATCTATCTGTTTACGTATCGATCTATTCATCTATTCATCTATGTATCTATCCATCAATGGATCCATCTATCTATCTGTCCATCTCTCTATCGATCTTACTACATATCTGTCTCTCTATCTATTTCCGTATTAGACTATCTGTCCTTTCACTGGCATACAGGCGACAGTACGTATATACGTGTATCGTAATATAATGATACAGAACGTATAAAATTTGCATAATTGTAATTATAACGAAATTCTCAGAACGTGTCTAGTAAAGACTCGTTTATTTACAACGTACAATTTTTAACGAGAACAGCAAGACGTTCACACAGATGCACGAAGCTGAAACGGCGGAGATCGTTTGGTTCAAGAAATCGCACCTGAATTAATAAGGTTTACAGTTTCTCACGCCAGTCGATCATTAGCTCTTAAAAATAGACCAGTAGATAGTTAATTCAACGGCAACTTCCTCTTACATTAGAGATGTGCTTGTCAATTATCCGTAATTACCGGTACAAGTTGCTACCTACTGTGTGTTATTCTCGGCATACATTCTATGTCGCCAAGGAATAAAAATAATTCATACAAAATTGTACCTCTTAAACCTTACTTTTCGCATTGTAACTGCAAGCATATAATTGCATCCAGAAAAATAAAACTTCGGCAATATTTGACTCATCTCACATAGAACACAGCGTTGAATGTGTCTTTCCTGTGATCCACCCCAGGAATAAAGATGTATAAAATTTACTTTCGACACGACGACTTCCCACCAACCACTCCACCATGACACACGTCACAAAATGTCTGCATATATCAACCAAATAATAAAAATCCATACAGAAAATAACAGATATAACTACGTTGAGACAAAATGAATACCATTTTACAAGTGATCCACAACACTAAGTCCATAAATGCCAAACGTTTCAGAACCTTGAAGTAGGTACACAATAAAAGTTTATACATCACCCAACGTCTTTCCATTAAAATCCAACAATCGTCTCCGGCAATTATCTTCACACGGACGCGAACCGTGTTATTTTAAAAAACTTTAATTATTTCCGTGGTTGCACGCGTACGTCGCTGTACGCAGTCTGCGCGGTAAGCGAAGAGGTTCGGACGAAAAAATTCGTTTTTTGTAAAATTCGAAGTTTCGCAGAAGATTTTGGCATCGAACCTCGCGTCTCTGGCCGCTCGGTCGTCCGTAATAACGCTTTCATCCTCATTGCCCGTACTTGGTTTCTTCCCGTTCCCCGACCGACTCATCTCGCGGCTCCCACAGAAACGGCGAAATGACAGGGTAATGTAAACAACGGCACACTTAATGTTACGCGAACGGGAAAATTGCGTGTCCGTCATTTCTCGGCGCGCTGCACGTTTTCACGAGTTTGTTTACCTTTGCTCAGCCGAGACTTAATAATGTAATTGCGTGTTCAGTGAACATTTTCATTATTTTCTGTATGCGTTCTTGCGTCGGCGGGGTCTTAGTTTCTGCACGGAACGAATGGTTTCTTTGCTGCTGGGGGCTTTCTTCGCGGGCATCGTAATTGTTGCTCTCCGGAGGAACGTTGGATTTGCAGTACGCGGTCGTTAATTGCACGGAATTACGGTGGTATTTGGGGCGTGACTTTGGGAAGTGCTGCTGCTGCGGATGTATTAGTCGAAGTGTGATCGGAAGGTTGGTGTCTTGTCTGGTGGCGCGTGCGATTATTGGGATGAGGTTATGTTTCGTATTGAAGTGGAATAAACGGTTTTGTTCGTGCACGGAATTGTAGTTTCGCTGTTACTAAGAGCTGAAGTACCATAAAGTGGGTTCTGCGAAATATGTTTAGTATCTAGAAATTGTATACCTTCCAATTTATGTGAGTTTCGAAATTCAAAGAACGCCGTGAATTTCTCATTAAGTTTCTAGCTGTCTACGGTTTATATCACCTCAAGTGGACGTATGAAACCGTATCAATTATTCGGTTGTGTAACTAAAGGCAGCAAATAAATCATATACCTTAAATATTTATGTCTCAACTTAAGTAAAAAAATTTAATTTCTGATGAACTATTTGGTGATTATTTATAATTCGCAAAAAATAATTATATGTAAATATAAATATAAATCAGCAAAAAATTATGCTAGAAAAAGAGCCGAAGTGCGCGGATTCAAATTTCGCAAGTGTATGTTAACGTTTAATATTGCAACAGCAGTGACTTTACAACATTTTAAGTATGATCTCCTTAAGCAGACTCCTGCGGCTTGGATCCAAGGGCTCCGAAACATACCAAGATTATACGTAATTAAATAGTAATACCGAAAGTCACCGAACACCTGACTACTCTCTAATCCTTTCTTCCCCAATTACGTCAGACCCTCCTTCCGGCCCACGCATCTATCAAAGCTTATCTGTTAGCACTCTGAGCGCTCGCGTGCGCACGCCAGCCGCCGACGAGGCACGCTTCCCGGATAAAACGTCCCGAAAATGACGAAGGTGGGCAGGAAAGAAGTAGAATGAGCAGCATGGTGAACCCTTTCGCCGAGATGGACGCGGCAAGTTTCCGGTGCGCGCGGAATTACGTTAGACGGTAGCGGGACAAGTTGCAATGGGCAAAGTTTCACCGAGTCGCAAATCTTCCCCCAAAAACAGAGAAAAGCCGACGATGACGAGAACCGAGTAAGAGGCAGAAGATGGGATAACAAATTGTTAATTTCTGAAATTCCGAAAGTTCCGGCGCACTCGACGTGTCCGCCGTTTCTCGTCTTTTCTGTGCTCCCGCTCTTTCTTGCGCGCGTTGTTCGGTGCCAGACCTTCTATGTTCCGCACCTTTCGGCCATGGGCTCCCTGCTTCTCTAGTTGTCCGCGACCAATCACGGCCGTTCTGTCGGCTGGGAGTGACAACGATAAAACTTTCCACATTGCCGACGTGTCGGTTCTTTTCATTAGTATAATCGTCGAAAATTGGAGGGCGAAAGTTTTATCGTCGGGGTCGGGACGAAGTTTGGCCGGCCGGTTGCGGGAAGAAGGACACGGGGTGGCGGAGATTTCTTTTCGATCCTCCGGGAGGAAATTGCGGGAGCGCGACCGCAATGGTCTTGTCTGCTGCGTTCGGGGGTTGGCGATTTTCTGCGAGAAAGCCTGGGGACGAAATGTTACGAAAGTCCGAGGGATGAGAATTTTTGCATCGGTGGGTTTCGGTGTTTAACGGATGAAACGTCGAATATTGCAACAACGAATATTTGGACGTTTGTCATTTTACCCAGTTTCCAATTACTTTTACAGAAATATTACTGTCATATATATATTGATATTATATACCCGTATATAACTATATAGATAGTTATAAATGAGCAGATCTTTATTGAAATGAGTTGCTACTGACGAAAACGCAGGAAATATAATATGGAAAGTGAGAAATAGAATTTAATACAATAACTATAAATATGTATATTTACGTATTTACTTATAGTGGTGTTGTAGAAATTATGATTTCTTGCTCCTTCATTGTTTTATTTTTAAGAATTTCGTGATAAATGACGTATTTCAAAAGATATCAAAACGATTCGGGACAATTGCCTAATTTCCCCTGTTAGAAATTAACCCCGTTTATTGCATCCCTACTGATTCTTGTGTGCAATGTATTCATGGACCGTGAGAGAGTAATATTTAATCATTGGCACGGTGAATTACGATAAATTGTCCGGTTGGTGATACGCCAGCTATTAATCTTTTAATGTGTTTCAATATCGTTCAACATCGGTTAATTACTTATTATCTCTCCGGTAATTAATATTCTATGATGCAGGAAAAACTGATATGATTTGATTTCATAATAAATAAAAATCTTTATTAATGCTTTTAATCATACCTGTGTTAACATTTGTACGAGGTAAAAGCGCGAAGGATTTTAATGCAAAAATGTATGCTGGCTGCTTTCAATATTTAATCATTTTAAAAAGCGATGTAGTAGTTTATATTTTAAAGAATATGCATTAGTAGACAACCTGAAAATTTAATATGATGGAAAAGAATTAATAAACAAAATAAACAATATTGCAGGAGCTGATAAGTCAATTTTTAACATTTCGGCATTGTTTACAAAATATTAATTTCTCAAATTCCGTAATCAAACTAATTTCCGATAAACACCACACAACCACCTAAAAGAACCAAAGAAGTCATACATCTGTAATACGTATTATAACAAAAAAGAAGCATAATCCAAATTGAATTTGCATAATCACGAACTGTTAAGGTAATACGTTCGTATAAGAAATCTCGTTCAATAAACGTTCTCTCGTGAATCAAATCATGCCGGCCCCACTCATCGCTCTTGCCGACTTCCTGCTCCTTCACTTCGCATTCAACCAATAATGAAGACTGTTCGTGCTTTCGGTCAGAGCATTATTCCGCACATACCAGCAGAACGCGCGACTGGCCATAAATACGTTAAACCACGGAAAGAAAGGCCGCGAACGCGGAAGATATATAATATCGCGGCGCGCGGTCAAATTATACCGGTTAAATCCCGCTAGAACGCAACAACGAAAGCAATTCGCACCGCAAACGGATTAAAGCGGCAGCGCCCTCTACTTCTCCGCTGCCTCGCCTTGAAATTTCTCATTGGCGGTTGAGCGCGGCCCCGCCATCGTTCGCGTCTCTGCCATGTGTCTACGAAAAACAATCTCGGCTCCGTGAAATTTTGCGAAAAACCTTCCCTCTCGCTGCGCGCATCGAGCGGATCGGAGAGGAAATCAGCTCGGGTGCCGCTGGGAGTCCTTCTTTCGCATAAATTGCTTCTTGCGGCAAAAGTCCCGCGGGTCGACCGCGGCAAGAAGTACGTGCAACTAATTCGCAGGCTGCGCTTAGAAAATCAGGTGCGCGGAGGTCGATGCGAATATTGATAGGAGACAGCTTGAATATGGTCGAAAAAGGTTTTGCGGTGATTGATTTGGTTGGGAGTATGTTCTCGTTTTGTAGATAGGGTGTTTGAGAATTCAGTCGTGCAGCATGCGACGTAACCAACTTAATGAGACATAGTGAAGGTATAGATGATTTAGTATGTTTAGAAGAATTTTTTCCGTGACAATTTTGTTATTGTAAATAGCAGATCTTAGATATGGTCGAAAAAGATTTCGCTGTGACTCGTCTGGTATGGAGTATGGTGCAGTTTTGTAGATGGCAAGTTTGAGAGTAGATTGGTGAAGTATGATACAGTTCACTACAGTATCCTAAAAAGAATTAATACCACCTCAGCAGTATGTCCACTACAGTATTTTTACAGAATCCTACGGCATTAATAATGCGTAACAAATGCCTAGGACCGAGTATCTTAATTATGTCTTCCCTATGCAGACCGTTCATGACTGATCGACTAGCGTAATATTCCTGCAACGCACGTCAGTATCCGTCCCTCGGCGCCATCTACACCAGTTGCCCAAGATCGCAACATTCAGCAGCAGTCAGATCTACCCTACAATTCTGCCATTCCATAAAGCTGACCGTTCAACTCTAATTTATCTCGTCAAACCCCCGCCCACCCAACGTTCCGCGTCAACAACAGCTTACACGCGATCTTCCTGGAAAAGCACGCAAATCGCTGCGACGTCGGCAGTTTTAACAAACCTCAAACCCGACGGGGAGAATAGAAAAGCGTCACTGTCGCGGGGATCCAGCGCAGAAATTAACTTTTTCTCCGCTCGTTAAATAATTCACAAGCCGCCGTGAATCGAGTGGAAAGCTTACGCGGGGCTTACGAATTTTTCCCCGACTTCAGACTCTGATAACCGCTGGAAGGAGCGCGACATTGTCAAGTCCCTTTTCTTAATCGGCCTACCATTCAAATACCCCACGATTCCATGGATATGTAGTAACTCACGAAATTGTTCGCGCTGGATTCTTCCTTTGTGCGGGCGCGTGTTTGAACGCGCGCGAATTTGAGGGTTAGCAAACTGGACGTCGCGACGTCGCGTTTTCTGATGCATTCAAAGTAGATCGGGCTGATTGTTCTATTGTCGTGGTAACGAAGTGCGGCGGCTTATTGCGGAACGAGTCTAAAAGAAGATGTTGAAGTCGGAAGAGTAAAGTCTATTAAGTAGCATTACGGTACTGAACGGAGTCGCGTTCAGCTGCGTATTGGACGGTCAAAGCTGTTATATTGTTGACGGTCTTATGTTAATGCCAAGTAATAGCTAAAGTACAAGAACGCTCAGGTAAATAACTTCTGTTCGAAACATGTATAATGACTCTATAGAAATTGTCCAGGATCTGCGCTTCAGGCACATTGAACGACTGAATACCAACAGCGGCAAAATAATAACCAATGCAACGAGGAAATTACTTCTATATTAAATCAATATCCCATCTTGCTTGTATTGGGAAATATTATCTGCCTGTTTTGGTCGGATTGATTTTACTTTGGGTTTTCTTAAAAAACTGAATATGCTGCAAGCTCCTAATGCCTCCTTCGCAAGAGTAATATTATATTATAATAAAGGGCTTCCTCTGAAAGATACTTGTATTCCATTTCTTATTTTTATATAACACCATTCCTGCCATCGTTGAGTTTTTGAAGAAAAACCAAAATAAAATCCAATTAATCAAACCAGGGGCTTAATAGTTCTCACTAGTAATTTACGTGCTTTTTTACAATTCAAACGTGTTTTGATAGACTTGACCTTAATGCTCGTATGCAATTTGAACAAACAGCCGTTTGATCAATTGCCTGAATCAGTGTAAATTTGCGACGATTCCATCTTGAAAAATCCTTGAATGATATCGCGTGCGATGATTCGCGATGCGCACTCGTCAACGAAGGCCAACGAACTGGGCGAGGGGGAGATTAAGACTTTCCTTCGGCTTAATTTTACAAGTAGCTCTAAAGACGACGAAATTGCCGTCTTGATCCGCGAAATATAAGAGCTGTTGTTGAAATTTTGCTGGTGGCTGTTTCGAGGGGTAATAATTAGATGATGAAAGTAGGAGAGGAAGGCGTCCCATGAGTTCGCGAGTTCGTCGGGAAGATCGCGGGAATGTGTGTACGTGGAAGAATCCTAAATTAAGTCAGATAGGAAAAGTTCATGGACGCCCCCGCGCAACGAGCGGGATGTTAAACCGATAAGTAAACCAGTGAATTAAAAATGTAATTCAGCAAATATGAGGCAAACTGATGGAAGAAAGATGAAACAGTGGAACATTGTGGCAGATTATGTGAGATATGCTCATTGCAGATACATGATATAAGAAGTTAAAATCCAACTGACAAGAAATTAGTCACTTTTAAGTTTTCTGCGAATCAAAATTGTGTTGTATTAAATAAAATGGAATAAAATAATATGGAACATATACTGAATTATTTAAGAAATATATTTTATTATATAGAAAATCCCATATTCAAATATTCCTGCTCAAACAACAATAAGTATCATAGCCACAGCGAACCAGAAGTCAGACGGAGAGAATCGCAATATTCATCTAACGATATACTTGAATGTCCCCATTAACCAACCGAAACCGCCCACCGTAACAGTAAGAAAGATGATCGAAAAGCAGAAAAAAAATGAAAAAGATTATAACGACGGGGTCAAAAGGTGGGCGTTCGAGAAGGACGAAGGGAAAGCGCTAAAGAGCAGAAACCGAGGGCACCAGAAACCTCGATGGCGGGGAGGGATTAAGTTTTCCCCTACGTAAGTTCACGAGTTGCCATAAAGAAGGCGGAAGACCTCGAAACGTACATTAAATATATTAGACGAGCAGTATAAAGTACGTAATAAACTTTTAATGAATACGTAGTCGCGTGAGTGGAATGGGGGCGTATAGCGGGTTAAACGGGTCGCTTTGACGACATTTTCCCTTATTCGGCACCACTGTGGCGCTTAAACGTTTAGAGCTAATACGTCCGAGGCACGTTATTCATCATGCACGTTATAGTTTCGTTCTAGTCTCCGGTTTTTCGAAAGAAAGTGGCGGTGGTCGAGGAAATGGTGTGATGGCGTGCGTAATGTGTGACGAGATAAAGTATAATTGTGAAGGATATTGCTTGACACTGACAGATATATTTTCGCAAGTAAATGTCGGCGACAATGAGATGGTGTCGTAATAGCCTACATAATGTATGACATAAGGTTAATTGTACGAAATAATGCATAATGTAATTGCATAATACGTTGAGTGAGGTTAATTGTTAGCAATGCTACTTAATACCGGCAAACGTACTTTCGCCTTGGCTTCTGATTTTTTAGAAGAAAATGTCAGTCGTCGATTAGGTGTTGTCGTGCATAATGTACGACGAAACAAAATTAATTGTTAGCAATTCTGCCTAATACTGAAAAATGTAATATTGTTTTGTGCTTTTTACAATATCTACATCGTCTAATCACTTGATCCAACCACTCTAAAGCAACCACCACAAATGCCCGTAAATGATCAACCCTATTCACTACAACAATAGACTGCACGCTATAATCATGGCCGTCCTTTCGCAATGGTGGTAAGATATCGTAAACACGGAAACCAAAGAGGAGCGAAGGCGTCATGGGGGCAAAGTGCAGAGACGAAAAAGTCTCGTGCCGGAGTGCACACGGCACCCCGAGAGTGATGGCAGGTGTGGCACCGGAGGACTCGGTGTCGGCTAGGAACGAACTGGAACGACGAAGGCTCAAGTGCCAGAGCGTAGGGCTGCCTGCGAAGGAAGAGAGGGCATCAACGAGAGGATTAAGTTTTCCTCGGCCTAAGTTCACGAGTCGCCATAAAGAAGGCGCCGTGGTCGGGGCGGCATGGGATGAGAAGAGGGGCGGACGCGTTCGTGCGAGTCGAAAAAACGAGCTCGACGGAGGTAAACGGAGCAAATTAAGCCACGCTGCGAGGAATGCAGCTTTCCTTTCCTTCGAGACGGCATTAGCGCCCGGCACTGCGCTTAACGATCGGCAGAGAAAGAGGGTGTCGGAGGGAACGGGAGCGAAAATGAGAGTGCAAGGGTGCTGCAGAGGTTGGGAGTCACGACGAACGAGAGAGGGAGGGAGAGAGAAGGAGAGGAAGAGTTGGGATGAGTGTACGGAGCACGTCCTTGGAAAACGACGAAAAAGGAGATCCTCGAAAACTTCCAGCCCGCGTACTTCTTCGACGCGCATCCGCGTTTCGCCAAATTCAGGTTTTTCGCGCGCCAGCCGCCGGAGATCGATCTTTTCGCAGCGTGGTCGAAGGCAGTTGCCGATAGAGACAGACGCCGCGGCGCGTCATCAGGAGGAACCCGCCGTACTGATGAGCGAAATCTATTTCATTTTTAATCATACGCTTTAATTGTGTATTATAACACTTTTAATTGCGTTAGCGTAACATGATTTTAATATCTATCTATTGGAGGTCGGTGTTCTGTTGACGTGATTTGCGTGGTTAAATGTCAGCGGTGGTTATCGTGCAGATGTGAAAACAGTAGCCGACTGTTTCGGGACCACACGGGTCCCATCCTCAGGTGTCTGTAATATCCATTATCGTGTTACTCCACCACAACACGTCTGGTCTCGAAATACGTCGAATTCACCCATCAAACGCTGTATAATTTCAAATACATTAGAAAGGTTGAAAAAATAGTAAAGATCCGCCGCGTTTCGCGCTAAACGCCCAAGGCCCCGCCCAAAGCCTTCGCGTCGCCATCGTCCGATCGTCCGCGTCGTGCCATTGTTCGACGCTCTATACGCGACAAGCGAGAACGATTTTTTCCAGCCGACAGCGAAAAAATCGACGGCGTGTCGTTGGGCTTTACGCGGTCGCGGCGGGGATGGTTTGCGCGCGATAAACGAACCCGTCAAAAATTCCGCGAGGCCCTCCAGCCGTTCGGTTGGCGTGAGCATTGTCGTCCGCTGACGGGTATCGAATTTTCAGAAATAGCGTTCCCTTTCATCCCCACTGTCGCACGGCACCCTCGTCTTCCGGAAGCGCTCTCGCCACTTCGTAGGGGATTTTCGACGGATTTCGCCTCCAACGATGGTTTTACGCGAGCACGTTCTACGGGACGGCGCCAAAGATGGGATAAACTTGGGGGATAGCGCGACTGCGTTAACAGTTTGACGGCCGAGGTCGCGTGCACGTGATTCTGGACAGCTGGCAATGCGGAGGCGTGATTTTGATAGGCGATTGTCAGCGGCTGGCAATGTTGCGTGCGTGATTTTGATAGTTAAAACTTTGACAGCCATGCGTTTGGGTCAACGAAATCCAAGTGTTGCGGTGGCGGTTTTGAGGACGTGCTGTCGCGAACATAGTATTTTCGCGTACAAAAATCACACGTGCCTGACAGAGATCGTTAAAGTGTTGAATATTCAACACTGGTCGTTAAGTGTTGGTGGTCGGCAATGCGTAGATGTGATTTCGGGGCTAGAAGCGGTTGGTATCGGGTAGATGTGATTTTAGTATCTGACTGTTGGCGGCCGGCGTTGCGTTGATGTGATTTGAGTAGTTAAGTGTTAGCGGTGGTTATCGGGTAGACGTGATTATAGTAGCCGATTGTTAGCGGCTGACACTGGGTATATGCGATTTTAGTAAGTGGCGAGTATAGCTGGCAGCGGATAAACGTAACTTTGTTACACGAAGAAACAAATACCTGTTTTTCTGAAAACAATAACGGATACAAGACTGGAGTTGTTATGAGTTCTCTTGTACTTCTCATTTGTCCAGAGATAATATTTCTCAAGCACAGCAGGCGGTTTCACTAAACAGTGATTGTTGCATTAAGCTATCGTTTACGTCCCTTACCTTTACATGCCGTAGACCTTCAAACACAAAACACCTTTTAATCCGCACCCACCGACAATAACTCTGAAAACGACCGGCTTAAGGCACAGAGAGTTAGAGAGCGGCAATGGAAGCAACAAATTATTGGTTTGTTAGTGATATTCACAAATCTACTGATTTATCATCATTCTACCCATTGAACTTTGACCTACCCTTCTAATATTTTCATTAAACAACCATTGCCCCATTACTCCGAATTTTGCCCCTACATCTGCAGATACCGTAGGCTTCCAAGCACAAAACACCTTTTTATCCGCACCAACAAACAATGTCTCTGGAAACGGTCGGCCGAAGGCACAGAGGGTAGAGGGCGACAGATACAGCAACGAATCAATTACTGCCGCAGCCGAAACGCATTGCTCCTGTTACGCGGATATCGGGAGCGCTGTAAGCGGTGATATAGCGTTGTAACATTGACCGCGCTTGCATGCGCACTGGACCCTATAATGGATGTCTAATCGTACCGATGTGCTAATTAGCGCGTGTACCTTGATCGAAAAAGCAGACTATCGATCGCACGCTCCCGCGTGGAATGGATGAGACTGGTGACTGGCCCTGGACAAGGGAGAGGACGATCTCGGATTTCACTGATTTTAGATCCAGGTGCCGTTAACAGGTCAAGCCTTGTCGCTGGTGCCGTTTCAGCTCGTGTGACATTGATTGCCACGATCGTGGCTTTGACCGCTACTTTGAGCGTGCGCTGCCTTGTTGGTCGGAAATTATGTTTATGGGCAGAGGGTTGTGACGATGATGCTGATTGGTGGCGGGGCAGATGGATGTTTTGTTTTTGTTACCTTGTTATGTGTTAGTTTTTGAATATAGTACCGGTAATGCGTGACTTACAGATAATGTTATATTTTATGTAATATTACATAATTTATTATATGTAATATCAATCTAATAAATGTAATGATCCGCGCAGTTGGACTGCGTCGAAAATATATATAATATTAGATTTATAATAATAAAACCGCGGGCACGTATAAAAATGTTTTAGTTCACATTTTCAATTAATCCCTTTTTAAACAACCATTCATTTGGCACTCATACGGTCATTACCTTCTCACTCCATATGCACTCAAAGCCACAGATAAAATCAAACACATATCCTCTTAAAGGCATTAGCAATCCCCGTTCCCTGCTTTACGCATTTTCACCTTTAACTTCACTCCTCGCACTCTCCTCTTCCGCTTTCGCACATTTTATTGCGCACTATCAAACACGATGATCCCGTAACAAGCGTCAGCTTTTTTGCCCTCCGATGCAACAGCGCCGATAAACTCCTTTTTTGCCCGCGTTAATTTCACGGCGACGCTCGACAATCACACGCCAATTGTTCTCATTCATGCGCAACACTGGCGTGTGCAGTTACCGCGTGTTATGCAACGACTCTGGTTATTATACTTAGCGCCGCATCGATCGTGGTTCTAAACGTTGCGTTCGTGAATAACGCCTTGTGACTAACGCCGTTTCGAATGGCTCATCAATCGCTCGTCGAGAATTCAATGGTGAGCGGTTGCGCTGTAATTATCAAGTTTCTCGTCAATTCTGCCCGAAGTGATCGAGTGCCCTCGTGCGTGGAAGCCTGTGCACGGATATCTGAGGTGCTGGCAAGAACGCTGGCTTCCGAGACCTTCGCATGCCTCTTCAACTGACGGAAGACATGAGGGTGGTTTCGACGCGAATGTTGTGTTGGTCGAAATTATGTACTGGCAACGAAACTTCAGTAATGTTGAGTGCGGTTCGCAATATTGTGAAATTAGGTATTTTGGTAACGTGTAATTGTGTTAATTATACGTCAGCGAATATTTGGGGATGCTGGACAAGAATTGAGCAACTCGAATATGCGGCACACTGGATAAACATTGAACCACTCGAGTATTGAAGTGGGCAAAAATTGTTCTATGCAAATATTTGAATAAACTCGAGAAACGTTGATCCACTTCAGCATTCAAGCTACTCGAATATAAGTAATTTATTTGAATATTCATTCTACTCGCATTCAAACACGTTAGTCACACGTATCCAATCTCCTCGATATAAATTGATCCACACTGCAGTTCAACTGGACTCGTCAAAATTTGATCCATCCCAACATTCAATCCACTCGTACATAAGTGATTCATTCGCGTTTCCATTTTATTCGCATCTAACCGAATTATTCACACGTATCCACCCTCCCAAGTTATTCGCGCGTCTCGTCATATTCAAATACTCGGCTGCGCATAACCGCGTCTCGTCTACTTCTCGTGATTCGCAAGCACTTGAACCCCTCACTCTTCACAGCCATCGTAAACGCCGTAAAACAGCATCCACCGCGATCGGTCACGATCTCTCACGGAGAAGAACGCGTATTTTACGGCAGTCCGGTTCTCCGGCATGTTGCGAATGGGAACACGTACACACGTTGTTAGCGTGACACAGAAGGAAGGAGGCGCGAGTGAGAAAGACAAAAGTTGCAAGTGTAGAGAAGAGTGCAAGGCATCAGCGGCAACAGCGGCGGCAGCTTCGATTGTATTACGATTCAGTACAATCCAGTTGGCAGAATGACAGAAACTAAATCGACGTCGAAATGTTTTCGAAATATAACCGGAGATATCAAAACGTGTTAGATCGGACGGCGAGAGGATGACAGGCGGCGGAACCGGGAATTTTCAACTGACGGACCGTGTTGTTGCATAGGCACGGTAGGCATTTGGACAGTACAAGGGGTGCTGTGGGTTGCTGTGTGTTGGTATACTAATGAAAACGTGTGGTTTTTGGGAAAAATGGAGAATATTGCAGCAGTTTGCAATACTTTAAGTGAGGTTTCTGGCATTATAGTAACAGTGTTATGTAATGCGCAGCAGTGCATGTTTTGGAATTTTTAACTATTACACGTTGTACCGTGTGGTACTCCATTAATAAAAGTGGGTGGTGTTTGATAAGCCATGTAGAAGTTTTGTAGTGTTTTAGACTACATGTAATATGAATCATGCGATGCATCATAGTATGTATATAATAGTTTTCGATATTTTTAAGTATTACGAGTTGTACCACGTAGTAGTATATTGATGAAAGCACCTACTTTTATGTGCTCATAAACCACAGTGCTCTTCAGGGCATTTGGTCGTATTTTATGTAATGTTTCTAGTATTATTATAATGGAATCGTGTAATGCGCTGCAGTGCATATTTCGGCACATTAAATTATTGCAGGTGGTACTACGTGACCCTGGATTAATAAAAGCAAGTGGTATCCAATAAGCCAGAGCACGTATTGTGGCAGTACGCATTATTTTTTGTGATATTTCTGGTATTATTGTAATAAAATCGTGTAATACCCAATAGTGCATATTTCGGTACTTTAAATTATTGCATGTTATACTACGTGATCCTGCATTGATAGAAACAGATGGTGCCCAATAAGCTCCACTGCATATAAGAGTATTTTTAATTATTTTATGTGATGCTTGTGAGACTGTATTAATAAAAGCATGTAATTTGCATACGCGGTAGCATATTCCGAAATATTACATCAATTGAAACGGTATCATATGTGGCTGTGCTAATAAAACTATATAATGCCCAAAAGGCCATACTGCACATTTAGTTGCTATAAATGAATTTGCATGATACCACGTGGGAGTGCATTAATGAAATTATCTTCGTAACCACATGGGCACTTAAAATAATATTATTTAGTAATATTTTTGACAATGCTGATAAAATAATAGAGTGCCGACACTGCGTTGCATATTTGCACATTATAAAAACCATGGTATATGGTACTATCGTACGACAGCGTCGACGTGAATCATCGTAAATCAACGTAAATCGATATTCTCATTTTACGCACGAGCGTGTAGCGCATATGAAATAGTATGCCTGACGTTTCGTACGTTACCTACGTTCTTCTGTTTCTTACCGATTCCGTTGCCTGTCGACTTTAACGGATGTTTATTCCGCCGGAAAGTAACATGTAACGCGCTGATCCAAAATGTAGTTGTATGATTTTCGAACGCGATTGACTGTGAATTAAGGATGGACAGGGTAACATTTTCAAATTTTCGATCTTCGCGTTATTCAAAATCTCGGTGCGTTCGGTGGCGCTCGAGGCAGTGTTTACTGTTGATGAACTTTTATGAAAATTGGTCGCTGAATGTGTAACGCGCAAAATTAAAATGCAAATGCAATTAAGATCCTGTTGCTTTACATGTAGCGAGTGCTGGTTTAACACCGTTAATTCAACAGAATACGAGATAAAATCTGAAATATCGTTTCTTCGCCGCACATTCATAATCGTTCTCCATTCTGTAACACAGACGAAAATAAGCTAAACCATAAATGCATGCAGTCATGTATGAATAATGCGCGTCCCATTATTAATTCTGTTAGCACAATTCTCCATAACTGTTTATAGGTTAACACTCTGAGCGTAATCCGACATTTTTTTCGCCCCTTTCAACTTGCAATGCGTTGCATTCAAACGCTCCCTGTCATCAAAATGTTACGTTAGCATGTATAAATTATTCAACGTTTTCTTGAGACATTAGTAAAGAAATACCGATGCCCTTACGTGGAATTTTATTTCAAATAATTTCGCTAAAACTACATCCGCGATTTTTCGCACTTTTTTGCCTGTGCAGCTCATCAGACATAATACCATGACGCCACTCACAATTTTCTCCACTCGTTGAACAACGCACTCAATTTTCCGCGATTCTTTCTAAATCCGCAAGATTTCAATATGAACGCAAGACACTTATCGCTACAATTCAGTGCTTCACTCCCATACATCGAACATCGACACGAATCGAACACCGTCGTCTGTCGTTGAAAATATCGATGCACATTCCACCTCCGAAGTCATAATCCGCCGACGAAGGAGCCAACCATGCGGAAACTGCATTCTTCGCCGAGTGCGAATAAATAAGTAGAGGGTAGATTAATTAAGACATTCCTTTGCCGAACCCGCCCAAGTCTCGGCCGCTTTTTCTCGGTTTTAAATCTGGCACGGCTGTCAAATGAAGAAAGACCCCATTCAGGCGGCCCTGTGTTGAACCATGAACGGTCGAAACATTTTGCGCGGACGACGCTAACGAGACGCAATGAATAATAACGTATTGACTGTCGGTATTGTAACAGGGGCCGCGAAAAAGATGGCGAGGAACGGAATGGAGTCGCGAAGGACTCTGAGTGCGAATGTTGGAGTGCGGAAGAAGGAAAAAATTGAGAGTGATTATACGGAACGTCTGAAGCGGCTCTTGTGTTAGACGTCTGTGTTTTCATAATTTTTAGGTAAAGTTTGGAGAAAAAATATCTGGGATATTGATGAGTGCAATTAGCTGAGTATTAACACTACGTGTACATTTGTAATTTTCTTTACGTCTATGTTTTCCATTTTGCTATGATAAAATATATGCTCGTCGTTATGTCCAGGTCCTTATCGTTAAAGAATTATTTACAAAACACCAAACTAGATGTTTCGACACAACTTCGTGTCATCCTTCTAAGTGAAATTAATGATTACATTTTAATAATTGGAATAAGTTAATCTAAGTAAAAGTTTTGGTTACCCATTTTCGTTATTTCGCAGATTTCGCGCACATTTACAATCACTCCAGATTTCCTTTGGACTTTTCATGAGACCACCCCTTACGTCGTATCCCAGCAATAGGACAACTGAATTCTCATTGCGCGTGACATCTTGCCCCACTCCACTACTGCACGTAAACATGACTACAATGCCATACGACAAGATGATGTTTCCAGGAATAATGCAGAAACGCATGCCTGCTGGTGTCAGTTTTATGACTGACGTCGCAATGCTATTTATGCGTTTCCCGAACGATGTTTACCGCTAAAAGGAAGAATGCACTTGGAAACACATTAACATCAAGAGCATCAGCTTTCGGCCGCCTATAGTGCACTCCTCTGATGGCCGATCATCGTGTAGATCCTGTGACAACTAAACCTCGTGACATCTAGCTTCGATCTGCCCCCTATCCAATCTCCGCTCATCTGTAATAGACATCTAATTACACTGATGCGCTAATGCGAGCGCGCAGCTTCGCGGCTGATCGCATTCCTCGCTTAATTCCATATATCGGTTATGCCTCGAAAACATGTCGTCGAATGTGTCCGCCGGGTTCATCAGCGTAGCATAATCCGATTTTCATCCGCGTCTAATAAGTATCTCGCGTCACGCGCAATGCGCCTGGCCGATCGATAAATTTTCGCTTGGTTATCCAGACTCCTCCGATAACCGGCATTAGCCCGACGTTGCGGCAAAAATGTCGATCGAGCCCATAGACTCTCCTGATACGATGGCTAATTACGTAACGTAGTTTAATAGGACGGAGTCGGGCGTGTTTCTTTAACGATGTTTTAATGGAGGTGCTTTGATTCTATTCAGGCTGGCCGTTTCAGGATATATTGATATATCGATTATCGTGCGAGTGATTATACTTAGCGCACGGCTGTAATTAACACGTCATCTTTGAAACATAGGTTATCCGGCCAAAGAGGCCAAATTGGGTTTAATGGGTTTGGGCTGGTTTGTGAGACAAAATGAATTTATTTTTTTTGCACATTCTGTAATTGTGCCGAATGAAAAAGGGTATGAACAGAATTAGAAAAATCGTAGCCGCGTTGAAAAATTCGGAATAGTTTCCGAGATATGGCAAAAAATAGATTAAAGAATCGAGAAAAAGAAGAGAATAAAAACGGTTTTTTTACAACCACAAATGAAAAGCAAATCATTAAACTTGCTCACCTATAGAGAAGACATATAGAGGAGAGCGTTTTTTAATGACCAACAATTGAAAGCCAACCAATCGGCTTCGCAATAGTTTCCTGTATGGAAAAATCGTGAACAACGAGCCTGAAAATGGGATAAAAAATTAAAACCCATCCTGTAGGAAGTCAAAGACCATTGAAAGAGATTGAAAAAAAATGGAAAAACAATGAAAAAAGTGAACAACGACATATAATGCACGAAAATACGCCAAAACTGTCAGATGTTTTGTCTTATTCGACCGGTACCATTAGATAGAGGGTTGTTTGTCCTTAATATAGGCCTCTATCTGTCCGCTGAACTCTTACTACTTTCGAACATATGTATATATGTATGTATATCCCGTCAAGTATTGTTAGCATACCACAATCTAGACGCAGAATGTTAATACCGCACGCTGAAAATACCACATAACATTAACACAGGCGAAAGTTTTTTCATTTCATCCCCGAGCCCATCATCAAGCCGCCTAAGCTAGAAATCCGAAGTCACATACTCCGTGACATTAGCGCACATACCGCCTGAAAATCCGCCACACTAAACCGTCGGCTCTCCTTTATTAAACTCGTATCCCGCTCGTGAATCCGCAGAACAATTTGAGAGCCGAACCGCTCCAAGTCTCGGCAACGGACGTCGTTCCATTAAAAAAACAAAGGAAAACGTACGGCAGGGCGTAACAACATCCTTAGTCGGATATAAACACCGCATACACCCTACAATCTTCTAAATTTCCTACTCCAACTTTCCGTAAACAGCTTCTGCGGGGGCACCGTCCCGTCCGTGTGTCTTTTTAAGCGTGTGCACGGGAGAGAGTGGGAGCGTTTAGTCGTGCACGACGTCTAAGTGCCCGTCTAAGTGTCCATGCCGGAGCGGCACGGCGAGAAAAATACAATAAGTGGTTGCAAATGCAGTTACCGCCAGGCAAGCTCGATTTAGTTGCGGCCGTCGCGAAGAAGTGGAGCGTCGATGCCTTTTTCTCTCCCTCGCCGTCCTTATTTCTTCTTGTCGCGCCGTTTTCTTTCGCGGCTGTCCTCTTTGTCCCACTGCTTTGGTTTGTTCCGTGCCGTACCGGGCTACACTAGACGCTTATTTCCCTCCATTTTTGCCTGCGTTTATACCGGGTGCACCGCGGCTAATGGCGGTATCCGGTAGGTGGCGGTTGTAGGTGGGAAATACGTGGGAGATGTACAATAATGCTTGCGGGGACTGCTGGCGTACACGGAAGTAACGAGTCGTTTTAAAGGCAACTGTCCGAACGGAGCGGAGTGGTTGAAGGCTTCGAGCAGCTGGAGTAACCGGCGTGTACGGATCTTTTTGAACGTTTTCTTGCACGGCTTTGTCTTCGTTAACAAGTTAAGCAGGGCGCACAGGCTGCGCACTGAATATTTAAGCAAATTAACGGCCTGCGTCGATTACGAAGGCGGTAGATAATAGGTACATTAGGCGTAAATTGATTCCAGGAAAATACTGAGTGTTTCATGGCTAATGGTACACTGCGGTAGGAGGTAGGTCTACGTGGTAAAATAAAGGAGAGATCTAGAATGAAGTTTCGGGAGTTGGTCGAGTGCTAGAAAATAACGAGCCAATTTAAACGCGATTCGATTATGCGAACTGAGCAGAGTAGTTAAATATTACCAGTATGTGAATCTTCCCAAAAATCCTTTCCACTGAGAGGAAATATGCATAAGTCCACACCTTGCCTTATTATGTGATAACTAAATAATAGTGTACCGCAAGATTCATCACACCGAAGTGCTTATGTACAAGCGAATTTGCAAAATAGTCATTGTTGCTTTGTTTCAGTATAAAATTTCGTACCATCAAACGTCATTCTGCTCGCTCGCTCAATGTTTTCTCGCAGAATCCACAGTGCCGTTCAAATAAACTCGGACACCCTGTATTCTTCTTCTCGTTCATCTCCGTCCCTCACACTTTTGGTCGTTCACCAACGCTTCGCTTTTCGCTCGTGTCGGCGTCCATTAAGTGAAGCGAGAGGGCGCATGGGGTTCAAAGTGGACGACAAAGGCTGTTACAGTGGGGAGCCGAGCACAGAAGTGCGGGGGATTTCGTCATTTCTCAAACTGGCACCGCTCTTTCGCTCACTCTTTCTGTCGGCCCCCACATAAGACCTTTTACCCACTTATCGCCACTTTGTGCTAATTGATTTCAAGTGTAACGAATTGTTTTCGGCGCGTGCAACGGACCGTATGACGGTCAACCGATGAAACGAACGAAAAGGCGAACGGGTAATGCAATGGCGCACGAAATTGATCAAATGCGAACATTCGGTGCGGTGAATGAAGATTTAATAACGGGAATTGAGAGGGACAGTCGTAATTTCGGGAAATAGCTGAGTGGAAGTCATTTTGGGCGGTGGTGGCGTTTTTTGGCGGTTGGACGGTTGCTCGAATTTTTGCACTTTTATTCTTATCGCGTTGGCTTGCAGTTTGGATGCGGGTAGCTTTGGAATTTTTCGCAGGAGACGCTTTCAGAAATAAACGCGGCAGATATGAAGAGGCGTGCGCGATCTTCTGCAATAGCGATGTTCCGTGGTATATGCTTTACTTATGTACGTAACAAAATACTGAAAGTTCTCATGAAATACAAAATTGTATTAAAGCGATTCCGATGCAACATCGAAATAGCAAGTAATCTAAACCGATATGTTGTCGTTATTCCAACTGCGCTTTGACGGATTACTTCATTATAAAATTGAAATACGATAAACCAGCCGGAGAAGGTATCAAGCCGATTCCGTGCTTTCAATTCAATTGACGTCAATTTCACCGCGGGTAACTTATAGTTTTGCGCCATGCGAATTGAATATTGCGAAATATTGTGAATATGGAACGACGCGCTTCAGATTTTGCGAGCGTGCTTCGCGAACTTTCTGCGGAAGTGTTCTAGTTCGCAACTTAATACGGCACCGCCGGGACGAGTTTAATAATTTGTCGGCAGTTATTATTTATTTCGCGTCGATAGTAGTTCGCCGCCGATTATTATCGGCGGCTTTCTTCTTATTCCCGCCAATACAGTTTTATTCGCTACAACGTTATTATCGAAGGAACCCTATTCCTGCGAAACACCGTTCCATCCAGCGGCGTTGAGGAGTACAGGTCGACAAAGGGATTTATTTTGCTAAAACAAAAAAGGTAAGTGAAACCTGCCGGATAAAATGTTTCCACACGGGACTTGATTTTCGAGGCAAACGACGCACGGATTTGATCAGTTTTTTATGATGCACTCAAAGATCATTCAAAAATCGT
This sequence comes from Cryptocheilus praepositus, assembly GCA_033815515.1. Classification (NCBI taxonomy): domain Eukaryota; kingdom Metazoa; phylum Arthropoda; class Insecta; order Hymenoptera; family Pompilidae; genus Cryptocheilus; species Cryptocheilus praepositus. The sequence continues at coordinate 4,104,536 of JAWWQZ010000256.1, read as the reverse complement.
GGAATATCGTTACACGAAGCGATTCTATGTGAAAACTTTTTTCATATGACACTCCGTCCTCGGGCACATGCACGAATATATAGTCGGACGTATCGAAAATTGCGGACTGCGTTCACGTTTCACGCGGATTGCAGTCAACGTACGCAGATAAAATCAAAAGACTGGTAGTGCAGCCAAGTGACAGGTGTAGTGTTCTGTTCGATATTGATGGAACGTGCAAAAGTGACAGAGAACGCGCGATAAAGGGTCGTAAGGGAGAGGGTCTGTGCGAAAATACAGGGAAACAGAATCAGGGCAAGGAAGACTGGAACGGGGAGTCACAGGCTGAAAAAGAATGGCAGAGTGGAAAAGGAAAGAAAGCGCAACTATTATGCCCGTGTAGTTATTATACTCGTTATATCATACCTGTTATTGATTTGCCGAAGACATGATGTGAAAGAGTAAGATATAACGATACGAAGAAAATGAAGTAGTGATGGGCTTGATACTATCGGATGTACATCGATACGTGAATGGAAAGAATAAATTGGGAATTGTGTGATCAGTTACTGGTATTGCGCGTCAACTGAACTAATATTGAAAAATTAACTTCTAAGCGTTATTGATAGGAATACATATTGCTGCGCATGTCTTATATGCTATCAGCGCATTCACCACACACAGGAAATCTGCCTCTTGTCTTAAAGACGCCTACTATCATATCGCCTACTAACTCTTCGCGAGCCTTTTTGATCGTATTCCAAGCGATACATTTATCACAAATACTCGCATTATTCCCAAATGTAATTATCGTACGATATCAAATTCAGCATTTCCATCTTCGCCTGCCAAACAAATGTCTGCCGCAATTACAATTCGCCGCTGCCAACTATCGGCCACGTATCGACAGCAAATTTCAACGCCATCGTATTACGCCCATCACTAGACAGAACCGAAGCAAAAAAGCGTGCAAGGCACAGTGATCGATAAAGTTCGTTCGCGCTGTGAAATAATCACGCGTCGTCAGTGGCGGATGCCGTTCGCCACGTAAAATTTAATATCAATCTACCGTCGCGCAGGAGTGTTCGAACGTTCGTCCCTTGAGACGCTCTAACAACCTGATACTCGTCTGTCACGCGGCCGATCCGACTGAAGTAAATTTATTAATCCGATTCGACGACCTTTTCCGATCCTCTCTCAGCTTTCGCCGTTTTTTCTCCGTTTGTATTGCGCGTTTCCACTTTCACCGAACACCGCCGCTGCGCCACTATATTTAATCCCAGATCAAAAGAGGGGAGGTGCCTTGATTGGTCGGTGGATATCCGATTATGGAGTGAGGATAGCGAATTTGCAGCGTCGCGATGCAATGGGAAATTATGCTTCTTAACTGTCGCGTTATAATAAAATTTAAGGCTTGCACGTGGCGAACGATAGGCGCAGAGTCGTGAGTAGCTGACATGCAACAGGCGTTGCTCTGTATGAAATGTATTGAATTTGGCGGATACGAAATTGTAATTCCGTCAATGTCGACCGAAGGCATTTAGATGTTATCTGTGAAATGTACAGAAATAAGTGGAACACAAAGCTGTAATTCCGACAGTGTCAACTGATCGCATTTATCCGTTGTCTCTGAAGCATGTAGAAATGGCAGCTTACCACAGAACGTTTCAGGATGATTTCTTTGCCGATTAGCGCACAGCGTTGCGTACGGATCCCAAGTTACGATTGCTAACCGATAAATTATTGCGCAGTACGATTAAACTAGACTAGACAGATACCACAACCACCAGGTTCCCCAATATATTCGGTCGTGGTTGATAAATTGCTGTATCGAAAAGTGTTCAATCTTTAACTGCGAAACAAATTTAGAGAAATATTGTTTGACCGTAACGAACGAGTGCCACAAAACGTCACTTGTCTTCATTTTGTCGTGTGCACAAATGCTAGTTTATTAGAGGTACCGCAAATACTACGACACTCCGCATCAGGTAACACTTACACTCGTTATCCTATTTCCTTTGGTTCCTGCCATTAAGTGCCATGCAAAAAGCAAAACGCGGCATTAACACAAATTCCCAAACGTCCGCCCCCATCTTCACATTTCTAATTATCACCGTGTAAAAGACACCCCACTTGTTCTCGCGTCCTTCATCAGTTCCGGTGCCGGCAGCAACATAGAACGTCAACAGAAATTTACAATTATCGCCCGACAGCAGACCTCTTTCAATTTCGCCCGTCTTCCGGAAAACTTCAGCGAAGACAAAGCGTAATGCGCTTTAACGAAGTCTCATTAACAATTATATTATTCCGGCACCCCGACGGCCCCCCGGGCGCTATTCTTAAATTGTCACGCATAATAATTAATTACGCCGCTAATGGTTGCTCCCAATTAACGTAACATTCACGAGGATTCGTTTCTGCGTCGATTTATCATCGTCGGCCGTCCGCCGCGCTGAAACTTTCTCTTCTCTTTTCCCCATAAAAACTCCATCGCGGCCTGTCCGGATGCGAAATCGTTAGCGCCCGTTGGAATTCCATCCGCGCGGATCACGAAAACCGCGCACTTAGAGTGTCGCGTAAAAATTTGTCCCCGGTCGGCGTTACAAATTGCGTTTTCATTAATGATGGCGCTGCTCGTCATTCGTCTGACACCTGCGCGTCGTTTACCTGTCGTCTGGGTTTTCTTATGCTACGTGCTTCCTTTCATCACGGCGGAAGATAAGATTGAAAAGGAGGATGCGACGTTCTTCCTCTGACGGTAGAGAATTCTCATGCTGCAGAGTGCAATTTTTATTTGAGGGAGGGTCCCATTTGCGATCCAGAAAATGGGGACCTCTTGGAATTTAACGCAGAGACCTACTTAATAGGTCAACTTGGAATATTCTGAGATTTGTTTTATTGTACACATTTTCTTTCGTTTCATGTTTCCGCTCGTCGCGGCAGAAGATAAGATTGAAAAGGATTCGAAATTCATTCTCGAACAGCATTCTGTTCTGCTGCTGCACATAGACACAAAATGCTTGTACCAAAAATATCAGAATACCAATCGTATTTTTACGTAAATCTCATTACGCACGTTCATTGGGATAATCTGAATGGATCAAGGATTTGGGACTGCGCAGATTTATTGCACTCTACGTACAGCAGGTATATTGAAATCTATGCAAATTCTAGATTTATTGGTACACGAAAATATCAGCGGAGGCCGTAAGTTCGTGTGCGTTTTAGAGGATTTTCTAAACAAAGTACATAAAACATCGTTCTCTTTTTTAATCGATGATATATAGGATGTTGCGTGCTGTGTTCTGTGTACCTTTCGGGCAAGTTCTGCGTGAAACAACGATATACAAGAACTCAGAAATGTAATTCTCTGTGTAAATTACGAATGAGCAAATAAATACCGAACACAACAAATATGCATTCAAACGAAGAAAAAAATGCAAAATTAAATGTGGTTGCAAGTTAAAATTAAATGATGGTTGCAAGGGCGATCAAAGTGAAGCGTCTGAAAACAACATTTTTTAAGTCCTTTCGCATTGCATTGATTTGTACCGAAAAGGATCAGCTGAAATCAGTTTATATTGCAGAATATTTTGTTACGGTAATTATTTTTTCTTTACCACAGTGACATTCTGCATCAAAAATAATACAAAAAGCATCATAACATTTTTATCCTATCCCCATTCAAAAGTAATATAAAATGACACCTGACGTGAGACACACTCTATGTACCAAGTTTGCAATTGTACTGACTCACGACTGCTGAAGTCTCCAAAATCACAGAATCGTCAATTTTTCTGCAATTTTCAGCCGTACAACATCGGTGTTTTCAAAAATCGAGAGTCGAATTTCATCGTGAATCACGCCGAATTTACGCGCCGACGAGCGAGCGAGCGAACGAACTATTCTATTCGTATTCTACTGACGACGCGTGCGTCCGCTCCATCGAACTATCTCCGGATCGGCAAACAAGCGCAAAAACTGGACAAATTCATTGTCGCCGTCCAAAGTTTACTGTTCCCGACCGCGGAGCGATATAAGTTATTAGAGTTTGTACGTACATACGAAATAAAGTGCTGTCTGGACGGGGAGCATAAAATACACGCCGGTTAGCCTCAGTTTCATGCATTAACGGCGGAAGATCGACGGACGTGGACGTAAAAGTTCGCGATCGCTAGTTAACGGCACGGACGTCGGTCAAAAATAATTTGTCGTAGCGTAATGCGAAGTTCGTTGACGAATTGTTAACGGATTTGTTCAGGTAATAAGTCAGACCGCAGGCGGATGTGTGTGTTATGGGTTTTCATCGCAAATTACCGATCAGCGCTGGACAGATCGTAAGGAATATTAAGTTTTAATTATTTTTCGACATTTAATACCATGTAATGTCTTGAACGCCGGTGTGGTTGAAGGGACTATACTTGTGGCTTTTGAAACTCTACATGCTTCGAAGCTCTAGGGTCTCCTATTCAGAAGTAATATTTTATATGTAAGGGCTTCCTACGAAAGGTACTTTTTCCGAAGTCCAGTTCATTTTATATTATTGCTATTCGGTTATTAACACTGCAGAGTGCACGGTAATTTTATTATATTATTATATATAATTATATTATTATTAGATTATTAAGAAAATTTTATGGGAAGAAGGCATGTTCTAAATCAAACTGCTATCTGTGAAACATTGTACATGATACTACTCATGTAGAGTTTAAAAGAAAAAACAGAAATAAAGTAAAATCAACCATAACAGGCCTTCCAGAAGTTTCGGGCATTACGAATCAAATATTGTTGCACGCGATAAACGCAATGTCGCAGACGTAACAACGAATTTATCGGTACCATGCAGCGGTATTGAGTTTTTTCAGTTTTCTATGTGCAGCGCTGGTTGTGGGGTCAAGAGCTGGTGGTATTGGCGTTAAGAGACGAGAGTGCGATATTTGTAATAGTGCGATTAATGGAATGTGGTGTTTGGAACATCGCTATTCATTTTGAAATCGACAAGCCGGCAATACATTTGATGTCATAATACTTGCGTTTATAGGATTATTTAGGAATCGCCCTGCATATATCCCTCGATTAAACTCCCTACATCGTGCAACGTACTGTCACAGTTTCTCGCAAATATCATTGATAACGTTTTCTACGCTCTTTTTTAATTTATCCGCCTATCTTCACTGCTATTGTCAACAGCTTTTTCTACGCGTTCCTTTTAATACCAGTCAGTCACTCTTTCGTATCTCCGCGTTTCTCCTCTTTTTCATCAATCTCCGGGCGCACACAATCCGTACTTTCTAGTTTTATTCTCATCCGCTCTACTTTTGCATTTTCACTCACCCTTTTTTCGCTTATTCTACGCCGCCGTTTTTCCCTATCGTTTTTCTTCCCGGCTGCTCATTCGTACGGTAGTTCGAAAGCGGCGAACGTCATTACCGACATCACGGCTCCTATACACGAAGCCGACGAGGTAGACAACGAGAAGCGCAGTCGGAGGTGCAACGGAAAGGCGAGGCGGGAAGCTGCAGAGACTGACTGGCGGGTCAAATTAATTGTAAACAATCAGAAGAAACCGGAGAGCACGGCGAAGTGTGCACAGCTGCACGTACGTTTCTCGCCGCTAACAACTCATCGTAAATCGTCGATTGCCGTCGTCATGGCGCTGCGTCGATGCCGCTTCGGTAAATTGCGAAAGTGGACTCTGGGACCGCCATTTTCCGTCGACGTGTCCTTTTCTTACGGAAAACTGAATTCCCCCTCGGCGCTTTCCGCGTGTCATTGTATACCGCTAAATGGTGTATCTTCTACATTAGAAGAGCTTCACAATTGGGAAAAAGTCTCTGTCGATGCTGCCAATAAAATAACCGCATATACTTGTACATGTGTGTGATTTCCCACGTTTATGAGTTTTCAGTATTTGTTACGTCTGGTACATTGTTTGTTGAGCATATTGGGTTAGATTGTCAGAAACAGAGCACGTATAGATAACTCGCGTGAATAGACTCTGAATCCGCCATTTTTTTGTGACGTGTCGCGACAAGTTGTCGTATCCCTTTCTTCCACAAAGTAAATTCCCTTTTGGCGCTTTCGAATGTGATTGTATAGAGGTCAAATACGTGTTGTTGCATATCAAGAGCCCCATAATTGGCGATGGTTCACTCTGGATACTGTCAATTAGATAACTGCGTGCATGCAGATATATGCGACATGTTATGATTTGCGGTGCTGGACGTCTATAGGTCTTTAGTATTTGTTATATCTGCTAGCATCTATATTCAGTATATCAGGGTAAGCTGTCACAAATGGAACACGTATAGCTAATTTATGCATGAGCAGAATGTGGAGCAGCCATTTTTCGTCTATGCGTCGTGAACGTTGACATATACCTTTTTGTCACAAAATTAAATTATCCTTTGGCGCTTTCCGAGATTAATTACATGCGGCTCAGCTGCATGGCTTATAAAGAGCCTTGTAATCTGTAATATTCATGTCAGTGCGCATTATAAATTATATTCATATCAAATTAGTACTTTTTACTTCTGCCACGTGGTATTTCAGTACACAGAGTGGGTCACCAAGAGCACCACACAATTTTCTCGTTGGCAAACGAAAGTATCTAAAGCGTCACAGCAAACAATTCATTATATTCGGACCACAAATTCCACACCAACAATTTTATGTACTCCATAATTTTGTGGCATTCAAGGTCATTGAATATTCCATTTAGCTTGACCACTGCATATATTAGGTCTATCAGCAAGTTTTGCCCATTTCACTATATTTAAGAGATATTTAGTGCATATGTAGAAATACAATAATAAACAGGGGTAACCATATATGTTTAAAACGAGCACATTTATCCGCGTTGTAACTTGAAATTAAATTATCGAACAGAACTTCCTGGTAAAACTAATAATCATTTTATTTAATTTCTTTGCTTCGCGGATAATTTAAAAATATGCATGTGCCTCAGTTTTGTGCCTGAAGACAGTGTCCAAAATGGCGGTTCCCGGATCTACGCCTAAAAGGCCCACTTTGCGGATTTCACTTTCAGACGCACCTCGTTCTCTTCATCCTCTTCCCTCCGATTTGCTGGGTTCTCTGTGTGGCCGTGATCGCACGGAGAGAAATCGTCGGACGCTACTCGATGGAAAAAGGATGAAAAAATTCGTCAGTCGGGTGGGAAAACGAGTATCGAACGTGCGACGCACCTCTCCTTCCGTTCAACTCCGCTCGCCAGTTTCGTCGCACTTTATTTTTCGCTCTCGTGTAATGCCGCGGCTTTGATATTGGTGCCGATGAAATGTGTCTTTATTTAAGTCGCCCGGAGTATGAGTTAAACAAATGGAACCGTTCGTTTCCCGAAGGCTTGCTTTTTGGGGAAGGTTGGCGTTTGATGAAATGCGAAACGACGCGATGCGCGGAAAAAAAGTAGATTTTCTGACGATTTTGGGAGCTTTAGATTTACGTTTAGTGAGAGAGCTCGTAATAATATCTCAAAAGGTGAAAGTGTAGTTTCATTTTTGAAAGAGAAAGGCAAATAAAATATTAAATGTGATAGTTGAAATAGAAAAATTAAAGTGTTCTTATAAACTTTCAATTTGAAAGATAATTGAAGGTGCTACACGTAGAACCAATCTTGGCACCTATTTTATTCCTTTCACTTAACTGTTAGCTATCTGAAATACGTGCCTCACAACAAATTAACACACATTGCCTGCAATAACTGTGGTTTCAATAAACACCACCAATTCCATAATTATTTCAATATAACTCCCCCAACACTCTGGAAATCCAATATTTTGTCTTAACCCCAAAATTTGCAAACTTATAACCACTTCCATCAACATATCTCACAAGTATAACATATTCGTAGAAATTATTTCGCACCATTTAGACGAGGAATGGTAGCCATTTTATTGATTGGAGTATTTACTTAAGCTTTATTGGATGAATGCATTTCATCGAAACATATTTTTGTTAAAATACGCAATAAAACAAACATTCCATTTTTATAAACTCCTGATGACGGGGCTTTGAAACACGTAGAGAAATGTATCCAATAAATTTCGAGTGAATATTTCAGCCAATTAGAGAGCATACCATTTCTCATTTTAGTTACAAGGTTGAAAAACACAACACTTAATAGTTCGGATCATTCTCAGCGGTTCAATCTTTTTCGTCGTCCTAGCATCGTTTTCCAGCGATCGCCAGCGTGTGTTTTCACTCGGATCGACGCATGCTTCCGAGGCGAGCAGTATGTTAAGAGACGGGAACGGCGCGAGAGATCAGGAAGAAATCGAGAGGAAGCAACAAGAGTGGTAAGAGAATCGAAGGTGGCGGATGAGAGAACGGGGAGAAAGGGGAAGAGAAAGTAGGGTGAATGGGGATGGTGAGGACGTGTGTATCCACGTGAAGACTACTTTTAGGATCGTCGAGTACCTTTGGGAAATTGGTTCTGCGCCTCACCGGGGGCCATCCCCTAACTTTTATTCTCTCCCTGGGACCGACGACAAGAAAATAGTGCAAACTGAGAGCCTTGAGTCTTTCTTAGCTCAGTACACTTGGTATCCCACGCTTCGCTACTTCTCTGCTTCCTGATACACACTTTCCGCCCATCTTTATTCCCGCTGTTTGACCCCGAGCAGCATTTAGCAGTGGCCTAACAATGCGTTCTTTGCGTGATGGTTTTTAAATTCGGGTGACGATGCTTAGACGTTGACGTGCTTTGGCCCTGGTGAAATTCGTAAAGCTTGGAGCCGGACTAAGGAAGATTTCAGTGATTCGATCGTTGACTGACCTTCGCTTGCGCCGAATCGCTTTCAGTCGATCAGTGAAAGTACGCCATTTTGACTTTCCGATTTCTCTGTTTTCATTCTTTTCCTGTTGCGACGCGAAGTATCGTGTGGTTCGGTTTAGGCGATCTGACCGAAATTACGAGCATATAATTTTGTCGTAAATGTAAGACAAAAGTTATTGTGTTATAATGAAGAAATAGCAAGCGTCTGCTAGAACGATCAAAACAGAAAATACCACAGCATTCTATGGAGGCGGCCAAAAAGTACAATTATTTTTCTACATAGGTAGATACAGCTTTCCATCGAATCCCAATCCTAGCAAATCCATATCCCAATGAGTCAATTATATGTTGGCGTTAATATAAAGTCTAACAAAAAATTAACGAATTAATAATAATTAAATCGTACACAGAATATGCCTTTATCGTAAGGTCTAATTAAAGAAAACTAGCAAATTTATATTGCACCTCCGAATAGATGACCTACACTTCTACAACAAAGCATCAATAATTAACGCTGACACAGAATTTACACACTCAACATTCTTTCTCTGCCTCACTCGTCATCCGTCCTTCCTTTCATCCGTTATTCTCGTTGGTCCCGCAGCGTTCCATCCCTTTTCACAATCGGTGTATATCTCATCGGGCGAATCCGCGAAAGATCCTCTTTCCGTTGATCTAACGAAGGGTGGATAGCTCGGAGCTCATTTCGAATTCTCTCGCTGCCCGTCTATCCCGTTCCTTCGATCGCCTTCCTCAACCTCCTTTGCCTACGAAACCTCTCTCTCCCACACGTACACACATCGATACCCTCATAGGTGCGCACACGCGCACGTCCACACTCTTCCATTTCGCTTTATGTTGCTCTTTCATCTCGTCGCTGACGGATTTCGAGAAAATCCGGCTGGAGCCGAGGCAAACTCAGTCTTCAACGAAATACTATCGGTCCGATCGCAAGTGAGGATCCGTTTCTGCCGAAGCCGGAGGAAAATAATTTCGCTAATCTCGCAGACCTGCCGTTCGCCGTCGACGAAAAGGTGAACGCGCGTTTGCCTGTTCGATGTTTGGCTTTTGGGCGAAGGTGGAGTGGATGCACGTTTGCGCTGATCAATGAAACGGATGTGGGTCTTTTCGTGAGTGCGCTGTTGCGGATTGTTCGCGGCTTTTGGAGGTCGCAGGTTCATGTGTGCATGTATGAGCGTGTGGGGAGATTTACTGGGGGTTTTTGGTGGTGTGCATTCGTAAATTGGTCATTTAGAAATAACTCGTAGCTGATCAATGAGTAATCGGTGGGTTATCAGTAATCCTTCCCGTTAATTAAAACCGCCATCAGTAATAACAGGTGTCAAAGGATCTGTGTTACATCTGATTATTCGCAATCTTCCGACTGAATTCAAACGATTAGTGCAAAATACGTACATAACAAAAATCGCGTCATCTAAGCACCATAGCCGGAATGCATTAAAAATAAACCAAATAATTCCTAATAATTAATATCCAGCCGCAGCCAGTCTTCACAAAAATCTATTCAGTTAAGTACCTTACAACAAATCTACTCGAAACAATGCGTACAATACCTTGCCCCTTCTATTCTCCTTCCTCCTGTTTCTCATTCCTTCCACACGACTTGCAATGTTTCTTTCCGTCCAAACCTTAACCGAACCTAACCCCGACCTAACCCAAATCCTGCATCTTCATTCCTCTCTCTCTGTCCTGCCTTTCGCTCCGCCTATTCCTCCTTTTTCCGCTTTTCACTAGTCTGTTCTTTGCCGCGCGACATCAGACACGACCTTCGCCATGTTTCCTCGCCTTCTCGACGACGGATCTCGCGCAAATCCTCGAAAGTCGGGTCGACCCGCCCAGGGAGATTCCCATCGATTTGATCGCGGCAAGTGTCGTCTTTCCTACCTTTGCTCTCTTTGGATCTCCGTCCTCTTCAACGGGTTTCCTCGAAATCACTTTGATTCGACCGCGCGACTTCCGTCCTGTAGCTTTTTATCTTTGTCTCCCTTGCATCCGTTGTTTGAATGTGCATAGCTGCAGTCCTGTGTTGTGCACTTGACTGTTGCACAAAGTGCAGATACAGGCGACACTCATAAAATGTGTAGTAAGGCATGTAGAGACGTAGAGGTTGCGGTGAGAAGACAGAGTCAAATGTTGAAGGATTGCGCTGTTAGAGTTACAAGTGGAATGACTCTTCGTTGCCAGATTGGAATTGTGTCCTTGGTATTCGTGTGCAGTGATGTTTCGTTAACATTGCAGTTACTTTCATATATTTGAGTGTGTGTAGCTGCGTTCCTATGTTGTGCACTTGACTGTTGCACAAAGTGCTTGACACAGCCGACACTCAGAAAATGTATATTAAGACATGCAGGAACATGGAGGTAGTGGTGACAAGAGAGAAGCAAAAATTTGCTTCTTTATTCACAAGCGGGATGACTCGTGGTTGCCAGATTGGGATTGTGGTCTGGGTTTTTCGTATACTGGTATTTTGCCAACATTGCAGTTAGCTTCATCATGGTTAGATAGTAACAGTGATACTGAAGCGTTATCTCTCAAGGAGGCTCGTAAAAATCAACTAAAGAATTGAAAACAAAGACTATTAGGTAGATATAAATATAAAATAATACCAAATAATATGTATGTTCATAAAAGAGTATTTATAAGAAACATCAGGAGACGAGATTTCAGTATCAATGATGAAAATAATTGTAGTATTGGCAAAACGTCGATACATTGAAAACCAAGAACAAGTTTGAAAACTCGGAAACCAAGACTAACTCGAAGCAAAACCAATTCCTCCAAGACACCGCAGCGCCAATGAATTTACCATTTGACAAAGCCGACAGTAAGAGCAAACCCGTCTCCTCTCTCCACCATTTCACTGTTCGCCGGCTCATTTCATCAAGCCAACACTTTATAAACTGCAATCGTCCTGCAAAATTTCAGAATAAACTTTACCGATGCACCAGTACTCTAAAGCATTCGGCATCGCAGTGCGCGCTTCTGCCTTTTTACTATTTCCAGTTTCTTCCTAACGACCCACAAGATTTCACATACTCGCCCGGCGTTGTCTATTTTCTGAATCACGTCCCCGACAAAATTACTCTGATTTCTCCTCGTCAGCCTTCATTCACCGCGATCGCCTGTCTTCCAGCGTCTCGTCGGCAGACTCCGTGCAAGCGCATGTCGAACCGCCGGCGAAAAAATGGATCACCCTCAGTCGCTCTGAATCTCTATTACCATAGGTCGCGTTCTTCTCCTCCTGTTCTTTTCCTTCTTCTTTTTGCGTCAGCTGGCTTCCCTCATTTTATCGGAACGTGCGCGCGCACCGCGAATTTTACCGCTCTTTAGGACGAATCTTCGAAACTCCGCTTGACCCGGCTGCGAATCGATCGCCGAAAAGAGCGTCTTCCGGTAAATTCTCCGTCGACTCGCGCACTTCCACCGATCCACTCGTCTACTCGCTCCTTCCGCTACTTCCTACTCTCCCACCCTCTCTGATCTACTGCGAAATTCGTGAGACCGAGTTACGAAATTTTTTCCTCCACTGCAGAGCCCTTCCGATTCCACCAGAGAGGGATTTCCGGCACGAAACTCCCACTGCGGAGTGTCTAACGAAGAACAAATTGCGGAGCTCGAATCTTCGTTACGCCGATGCGTTCGGCCGACACGCTTTCGTGCGGTTTTGGGCTGGTGTGTTTATTAACGGCGTGTTTCGCGGGATCTGCGTCGTTTTTGATTGGCGCTCGTTGCTTGATGAATTTCGGGGATGAGTTAGTTGTTGATTTTTTTTTATGTAGGTATATAAAAAATATGGATAGAGACTGAGAAAAATACGTAATGTGGTAGATTGAATTGGGACAAATTGGCTCTGGCGCATCAGGTAACTATGAAAAGGCGTCCGGAGGACGCGAAATAAGTGGAGAGTTTGAAAAATAAACTTGTCAATCAAAAGAAGAGATACTGTACATTGATGATTTCTTTGTTTGTTAGTGAGGTACTGCTTCGCTACTGTGGTTGGGTACATTTTTATGCGAAACTCTTGTCAAGCAACTTATCTGCGGAAATTCGTCGAATATTTCATACGGTAGTATGCTGGCATTTTTTAATTGTTGAAACGATGGAATGTGTGATATTAGTCGGCAAAGTAGAGCATCGATCTGCAATAACTGTTTTTTATAAAGAAAAAATTGCAGAACGATAAATCTTCTTGACCACTGTTTTCATGTGTGTCAAGAGAAGGTAAACTTTTATTCAGGAGTATTTGTTGTCTGGTAATCAGTGTCCTGCAAACACAACATTATCAGACCAATGAATACTGTTTTACCAGTTTTTTTGCCGATAAATGTTTCTCTGAACGTTTACCGGAAAAAACGATGCAGCATCGTTCACGTCCTGAATTTTTATTGCCGCGACTCATCTTTATTCGCTTCGTCTTCACTGTCCTCAATTTTTCACCATTCACCCCTCAGTCCCTCTCCTCATGACATCGATCGTCGTACCTTCACTACCCTTTCACCTTCTTGTAGAGGGATTTCCCGTAAATCCCCGCATAGTGAGTCGACCTGTTGGCTAAGATCCCATCGGTTGCAGCATGAAACGTTCCTCTCCGTTTACTCCTTTCTTAGTATTTTGACCGTCTTCCTTGACCTCGTCGGGGGACTCCATTCACGAGACATTCTCTGCTCTTCTAAGATTTTTGCTTTTCTACTGTTTCGTTTCTCTGCTATTTTAATCTCTTCTACTCTATACCTGTTTATATTTATTTCTTCTATCTTTTTGATTTTGTCCTTCCTCTGGTCTCTTCACTTCTATTGTGTATTTTTCTCTCATGCGCAGCTTGCTTCTCTGCTCGCCCTTCTACTACTTATCTCTTATGTGTATCTTAATTTATCTTCTATTTCATCTCTACTCCCTTTGATCTTTTTCCCCTTTCTATTTCCTTCACTATCGTTGTCCTCTTTGCTTCTTTCCTATTGTGTTCTTTTTTCTTCATTTCTGTTCTAGCCTCCACCTGTTTTCTTTCCTTCACTTCTGTTTCCTGTTCTGTTTCTCTCACTGTTGCTCTTCATTTGTGTTCGACTATACTTCTACTTTCTTTCATTCTCCTTCCCTTCCTCTTTCCTTCACGTTTGCCTTCTTCTCTGCTTCCGTCTTATTCTGCATCTAACCTATCCCGTTTATCTTTTGTCACGTCTACCCTGCTTCTATTCTCTTCCCTACTTCTTCCCTCTCGCAGACACCCACTCAACCCATTTTCCTCATTTCACCCTCGCGCCACCCTTAACCAGCGGTGACGCGCGTCGGTCGAAAAGCTCGAACGATCAGATCCGCTGGAAGCCTATCTCAGTCGCCACCGCAAACTCGCCTCCAGTATTACTTTAACTCGGCCCCGGGACATCTGGTCGCCGTCCAGCTCGATTCGGCGGTCGCCAGAATTTCGTACGGATTCGCCGAGCCCGGCGAGCTTTTTGCGGGCAGAGAATGAGATCGATTCCGCGAATCATCGGGAAAGCGAGAAATTTAGCGGGGGGTAGTTTAAAGTGGATTAAATTTCTCTTTCGGTTTAATCTCGGCGCGGCGAGTCGTGCCTGCCGATTCTCCTCCCTCTCACCTCTTCGGCCCACCAACTTTCGTCCCGCTTCAGCGACTGCCTCTCGTTCTCGGCCAACCCACTAACTCAGCCCTCGACGGCGCATCGGGATTTGGTCTGGGCGGGGATTTAATTTTTAACCCGAGAAGGAAATGGGATCGGATGAACGTCGGTCCACGCCGACTGGGGAGGGTACGAGGATATATAAAGGGTATATATAACTTCGCGCCTACGTAGGCACTCGCCCGGCCGAGGCCGAATGCGCGTTAATTACGTTGCGGCCGTTCTTTCTGCCGTGTCGTTCGTGCGCACGTGTCGAGATAGCGTGAATAACGGGGCGACGCGGAATAAAAGTTATTGCTATTAACGATGATGCGAAAAATTTCGGCAGGTGAGGGTGAGTTTGAGGAAATTGCGCGACGATAATTTTGTGAAGAAAAATACACTGGGAGTTTAAATATAGCAGGTGGGTAGATGTGGGTATATATATCACGAAGATTACGTGTGTGCATCAAGATTTAGGCTATCAGGTACAGAAAGGCAGAGAACAAAGATATTGATGTCAAGTACAGCTCTGCATGTCGCGCGTAGCGAACGTATCCGTGTCAATATAATTCACTTATATAATTCACCCTAAATTATACACTTCTTCTTTTACCCGTTTCCACAGTCGCCGCCCAAAAAATCGAATTTCCGAAACGACGAGCGTCACTTTACACACCGCCGCTTTATCGCGGTGACTTTCCAGGCGCATCGATCTTTCTTCCCGGTGCCCGCCGAAACGGAAGCTTACCGGGGGCGATGTAAGGTGAGCGTGTAAAAATCTGGCCCGGATAAGTCGCCGCCGACGAAGAGCCGAGATCGCGAACGTCGGAGGACAAACTTTGTTATCTCTCATCAAGTCCCTCTTCCTTTCTTACTCCGTCGCTCCCGACCTCCAACTTTTTTCAGCCTTCCGCCGTGACGCGCGTCCAGAGATTTTCCCGACCCGCTCGTCCTCTCACGTATCTCCCGGCGCGTCTCCCTGTATACGTGTATTTTCGCCGCGTCTCGGGCTTGTCAATGTCGTTGAAGTTTTAAAGTCGCCCCTGTCCGTCGTCCCTTCAGTCTTCCCGTAACTTTTCGAACGCCATCGCGGACGAACAGAAGCGTATCGAGCTACGGGTATTTTCGAAAGCGGCCATGCGAGCGAAACGTCTACACGGCTGTACGTTTTGAGGATGCACGCCTGAGCGCGTCGAGGCGGACGCACGGTAGATTGGTGCGCCGGCGAACTTCGCGAAGGGCGAGTCTAGGTGGCGAAAAGCGTATTTCGCGCCGGTGTATGGTGCAGCGAAGTTGCGAAGCGCGGCGGCGCGCGTGCGGAGAATAAAATGGCGACATCAAACGTTTCCCGGTAAATGCGAAGGAAGGTGCGAGCGGAATGCAGTGGGGGAACGTTTAGGGGCGAATGGTGGGAGGCTATTTTATTTTCGCGGTCGTGCTAATGCGGTGCGAGTCGATGGAGACGGAATTGAAATGATGATACGCAGATGCAGATGGAGAAGTAGGTGGAATTGTCGACGATTGGTTGCTGCGGTTTTAGGGTGAACGATTGGAAACTCTGGTGTGTTACGGAACTTTTGAATGGTGCGTCCATTTGACAAGCAGTCGCCCCAATCGTTGAAGTTACTTATCGAATCATTTACTTCACAGTCCACTCCACAATTAACCGCTTTCCGTTCTCCGTCACAAAATCACTCTCCTTAATTCATCCACCCATCAAACTTCCTCATCAAATCATCCGATGCTCATGTTAGTCCGTCATCATTACCTACTTCATCAATTACCTCATTCTATCCACTGTTCGTCAAACACAGCGTATCACCTTATTCTGCCTACCGTAGCATTCGCCGAACAATCCACCCCACAATTAACCACCCAGCCCCCTCTCCAACGAAACCACTCCCCACAATTCATCCACCATGTACCACCCATCAAACTTCCCCATCAAATGATTCGATTCTCAGTTATTCCGTCAATAGTACCTGCTTCACTCACTGCATCATTGTGTTCACTGTCCATCAGATACAGCGTATCATCTTATTCTACCTCCTGCAGCATTCGCTTCGGAATCCACCCCACAATTAACCACTCCCTCTCTCTCCCAAAATCACTCGCCGCAATTCAACCAGCCATAAGCCCCCCATCAAACTTCCCCATCATTCCTTCCATAATTCACCTAGCCGTCAGTCGCGTTCGCCTTCCTCATCGAATCATTCGCTTCTCAATTTAGCGCTATACCCGCACGCGTCGCCCAAACGACGGCGACCCGGGGTCGCAGTAAACGGTTTATTTATTATTCTTGAAACAGCGTGGCACTTTGGTGGCACGACGGGCGTACACTTTGGCCGGAAACCACGTTAGGCCAACTTCGAATTGAGTTTTCGGTCGGCAAGTGAAGCGTGGGGATGGTGCCGGTGGTTAGGAAAACGGGGAGAGAGTGGCACGCCAATTCAGAGCACTCGGTCCTTTTCATACTCCACCCCCGCTCAGGGCGCCAGGGGAAAAGTTACGCAGTCGCTTAATGGCGCGCCTTTAGCATTTGTTGGGGCCGGATTATCAGCCGCCTTTGAGGCGCTACATAATTCAGTAACCGCTTTTCGGCCCGGGAATAGGTGTCGAAGGGCTGGGCGCGAGAAATGCGCCTCGATAACTCTTGCCGTTTCATGTGCCACGCGCGAATTTCATTGGCGCGATGCCGTTTTCGTCTGGCTGGGGCGAGAAAGCGGGTAGATGTTGCGGGAGATTAATTCTGGGAGGCGACGGCGTACGATATTGTTTCAGCGGTTGTGCGCTGGGGAATGTTTAGAAATGTAACTGAAGCGCTTGAAAGAAAATGGTGACTGGAATTCATAGGAGAATTCGATTCGTATGATTGCGATTAAAGACAAATGTTTAGCAACGAAGCTGAAACAATAGTGTTGAAATAGGACAAGGATCTCAGTGAAAATTTGATTTACGAGAGCAGAAGTCAGGAACAAGAACTAGGCCGCACACATGAATAATGAGATAGAGAAAGTAATCATCCAGGATCTAGAACTAGAGCGGTGCTGAATCATGAGCATACCGAGACAGAGTAATCAGAGGATACAACAGATTTTTTATAACAAAGGGAGAACATGATATCGAGACGTTTTTTCAGCTAAAGTCAAAACTAAAATGAACGCCAACATTTCGCACTCACCCTCTGCTAAATAAGTAGCTCTCAAGAATAAGCATCTAATAACCGACTAAACCACTCGTACTGCAAACTCACACCTATTTTCTACCAACTTTTGCTGACTTTTACTAATAGAATAGTATGCATTTGTATCAAAACTATATTTCCATCTTAGACTTTCAATTACTGTTACTTTCTATCAAGTTTTCCTACCACTTCTTAATAAATCAACACGCATTAATTCAAATACGTTTCGGCCTCAAGATTTCAGCTATCGAATTCCACATACCCCATACCGACACATTTCTCCGTAATTCTAGTTTTAAACGTGCCTTATCCTATCGTACGCCATCAACCTCCAACGTACGCATGAGACCCCGACCTACAACGCACTCCACGATCCAATCTTCACCGCACCAACTCTCAACTATTTCCAACACTCTCGTCAATCCGCGCTCATTATTCGTCTCTGGTCGCATTGTCCACACTAATTAAATTCGTCGAGTGCGCGTGGCGAAATTTCTGGAGGAATCTTCAGTGGCACGAGACGTAACGGCGGCCCAATAAGCCGGAAGATATAACAGACCCTTGAGTGTTGCCTGGCTGCGGATGACAGTCTTCTCGGGAGAACTGACTCCAATATATCAGCGTCGTCCTTTAACCTCAAATAATTGTACGACTCTCGACGGCGTGGCGTACCTTCCGCATTCTCGTAGCACAGTCAGTTTCGGAATACCTGAAGGCAGTCGTCCTCGTCCTCCTTCGCCTCCTGCTGTTCCGTCTTCCGATACTGTATCTCCTTCTCGGCTTCGCTCCTCATCACCGTCGCCCCAGTTGTAAAATAATTCATTTGCAAGCGTGCTGTTCGTTGCGAGTAACAGCTTACGTCTTACGGGTTTGACGCTGGCCTCAGTAACGAACGCGGAGATAGATAGACTTGGGAACGGGAAAATGAGAAGAGGATGTGCACAATGTTTGATGGGTGGCTTCGTTTGTTCTCTAGGCAATTGTGACGACGAATCTTTGATGGTATTTTGCAATTGGGACTTGGGTGCGCGATTATCTTTTAGAAAGATGTCGACTGTTGGGGTCGGAAGGTAGAGGTTGCGAACGTAATAATTAATGACAATATATAGTTGATATAACTACACCAGAAAATTATAAATTTTCTGGGAATATTCTTGCGTCATGAAGTACGTGCGTGTCAAGTAGTTCTGTCTGTTATTGCGATGACACGTCTTTATGCCTGGTATTCTAAAGCCAGCATTTTAGGTAGAGGATTTTTTTTTTTAGACGCATGTCGATTTTTTTGTGGTAAAATACAGAAGATGCGAACAGAATGGTTAATGACGGAAAATGGGAATTATAATATTTATTTAGAGTATATTCTTGCGATGAACGCCGAACATCTAGACTCACGAAGTCCATATTTAATTTGTCTCTAATTACCGCGGATGTTCCCCGTAAGAATACAAACCGTATTGCAAACGGAAATATTAAGTTCAGAAAACATCCAATTCACTACCATACAGAACCGTTCAGAAGAAATCAGTTACAAATAGCCGGAAACAATAAAGCAACTGGAAAGTAAAAGGCTAGAAGCGCCATCAGTAGAAGGGGACACCTGAAAGGAATTTGCGCTTATTGTCGGGCTCCCAGCTGCCAAAGGGAAACGTCTCTTAAATCACGCTTATAAAAAATCTACAGATTATATCATTAAAAGCGTCCTCTTTCCCACGAACGGATAGGCCGCGCACGTACGAGCTGGGCATTGAAAGAAACGCACACGAAATCTCGTACGTGTGGAGGAGCTGGCACAGATTCTTAATGTCGAAATGATCCTTTCCATGCTATTCAGCATAACGAGCGTGACGCTAATAAGGGCGGGTCGGAGCATCGAATAAAACGTTAGAACTCTCGACTTCTCGTCGTCACCTCGAACACTCGATCCGAAACGACACACCTCCGCTGCTACCCGCTTTAAGCTCGATTTGAGGTAGCCCAACGGTGGGGGCGAGTTTTACACTCCGCCGTGGAGAAGTAACTACAGAGGACTTCTGCTCGAAGATCACGAGAGTACGAGAGCACTTTTCCACCTACCTCTCTTCTCGTCTTTTTAATCTGCTTGCCTTCGTCTCCGAACGCGCTGTCTGTTTTATTGCTCTGCGCAGATTCAGTCGTACGAGTATTTAAAAAAGTTTCTTGCAATATGGCTCTTGTGTAAAATGGCGATGCGGCAAGTGTGAAAATGTCTGACTAATAATACAGTACTGAAATTAGACCTTATGTAATTTAAGGTATGTTATGTAATAAACTGAAATGCAAACTTCCTTTATTTTGTCATTAACTGAATCTAATTTAGTGATAGCGAATTTTATAGTCTATCAAGGGTAAGTAACTACAAAACACATCTGCTGAAGATTACGAGTGCACTTTTCCACCTGTTCTCTCGTCTTTTTTATCTGCCTGCTTTCGTCGCTCAGCATGCAGTCTGTTTTATTCACGCATCACAGGCATATCTTGCCTCTGCCTCTTTTTCCATCACCTCTTTATTCAGTTTCCGCCGTTCGAATATTTTTCAAAAATTATTCACAGCATATCTTAACATTTAAAATATCCAAATCCTCAAGAAGCGCGCCCACCACAAAATAATCACTTTTTACTTATGCAAACGTCTGCAAATATTAGCAGCTTCTAACGCAGCTTCAAAATCGAACAATGCTTCATTCAAAACACATCATGCACTGAAGTAGATTATAATCTATTCGACAGGAAAATATGCTACAACGTGTTACAACCTATAGGAACTAGCAAAGCAAACCCTGGAAGTGCAGATATGGATTTCGCCTTGGGGGAAGATTTCTCGCAATAATAAAAACATGAGATCCAAGGATTCCCAAACATGTTGAGTTTTAACATAATTATAACAAACAAGCTTCAATAAAACAGCGCACCTGCATATCCAAAATCACCAAAAAGCTTGAAATAAACCAAGCAACTGATAACCCACGCATGTAGGACCATATACATAACTTTACGTTCATGTATACAACCTTCAGGCTATTCTTCGGCAACGCCATAAAATTACGCGCTGCCACATTCGCTCTTCGTGGCGCGCAAAATCGCATTGCGCCAACGTAAAAATGCCACGCCGTCCGAATATTGACCTAACCTACGGTACATACGTCGCCGGGCAGAAAGAAATCAAACGCCTTCGGCTTTCATCGTCCCATCTAATTTCGTAGCGGCTTATCCGATTTTCCTTCGCTTGCTCTTCCCTCGCCGGGCGCTTTTCCGGTTTTATCGTGGGTCAGGATCGGGCTGAAAAGAATGGCGCCATAAACTCCGTGTTCTCTTCATTGTCGGGCGAAACGTTCGACGCGCAGTCCGTAAATAAACCCACGGCCTCGTTCCTGTACCTTACTGCTCTATCTCTCTTTCGCTCTTTCTCGCATTCCGCCCCCCAAACCGACGCCCACCGCCCCCCTCTTCCGTCGACGTCGAAACATCGGCCTTGCTTTTGCGGTGCGGTCCGAGGGTGGGTTAAAAAAACTTATGACTTTCGAAGCCGAAGGATTCGGTCTCTCGTTTTTCAATCTGCCACCCATTTTTTTTTCGGTGAGCCGCTGCATTGGTCGGTTCGGCTGCGCATGGCTCTATGCTGGATGGTGTTTTCCTCTTGCGGCGCATTAATGGGGTATGGAGGAACGCGGTGGAACATTTGCACAAGGTTCTTAGCGCGGCGGAAAATGAGCAGAAAGTGAAAATGGCTAGCAAGTGAAACGAAACTGGATAACGGCAATGGCTGCCAGTGACTGTAGAAAAATTAGTGTTGGTCAGTGAATGCGACCCAAAATGGAAATTACTATTAAGGGGACATAAAACTTCATAATAAGAGGCACCTTTGTACACTAGAATTTTTAAAAACCAGAGTTTATAGAAAAACTAGTGTGTCAGTGAGTACACTCCAAAATAGAGTCTTTTACTAACACCCCAGCTAAACGAACATTTACACACTGGCATAAAGCTTTTTAACAAGACACCCCTTGCGAAAAACATTATGTTCTGTCCTCGACATTTTTCCGACCGCATCACAGTTCGAAAGCGTTACAACAAAATATAATATGACACTGTGCACAGAACACAACCTCAAAAACGCTTCTTCTTTGTTCCACCTCTTTCGTTTCAAAACGAACAAAAAACTCTAACATGCACTGTGCGTATATTTCAATTATCGAAATCGCGCCATCTTTTTAACATTTTTCTAGATTTACCGTCCACCTTCCTATCTCTCTCCTTCTGTCTGGTTGATGGACGTGCGATCCTAAGCGATCGGCCGCGAGACGCGGGAAGTCGGGTCGGAAAGCAGCGAATTCGTGAGCACGAACGAGAAGAGCGCGCATGCGACGTGCCGGGGATTGAAAAAGAGTATAAAGCGGATTTCGACGTCTGGCCCCGACAACTCGGTTTTAAATCAGCGGATCGGAGGATCTCGCGAGATACGCCCCGCGCGCCCTGCACACATGAAACATATACGTACGAGAGCGTCAACCCGATTGTGCCCAGCGGGACGCTATTTTTTTCGCTCCCACCATTCCCGGTTTCGCATGCCGCGAATTCAGCGAAACAACTTTTCGCTTTCGCTCGACCAGCGTCGATCGACTTACGATACCGTCAGTGGAGTTTATCGAAATCCGTTCGTACCCAAAATTCGGCCGGCCTTTCTAGCCCGAAATCCCAGTTATGGACTGTGCGACATGACAGTTTTCGGAGGTGGCCATGCGTTGTGGCGTGTGGGATTAATTAGTTGGAGCTGAGGACTTTGACGGTGTGGGGAAATTTAAATGAGATGTAATGTGTGATGCATATTTATTTCAACTGAAGCGTAGGATGAGATTGGAAAGTGGACAAAAAGTTGGTGACGCGTGCAGTCTAAGGGCCGTTTGCAAATGTACGGAACATGAATGGCGAGTTGTCATGTATAAGCGTAAAAAGAGAAGTGTTTTTAATCATGAATGAATCAGTTCAAAGTACACAGTGTAATGGTCGTAGCATATAAATCCATTTTTCGCGTGGTTTTTACTCCGATTATTGATGTAAATGAAATTCGGAAGTTATTGGGCGTCTATCCGTTAAATCATTAATGCGTCGAAATTTATATTACAAAAATGGTGTACGCATTTGATAATGGCGCGCCCTAGTATTGAAACGTCAGATTTCCTTGAGTACGAAATTTCAATATATTACCTGCCCGATACACGCCAAACAAATTTCTAATTTCACAAATTTGCATTGCGTCAGTCGCCCGCACGACCTGTGTCCGAACCCCCCACGAGATAGATAGTCCACTTCTGCTGTTGGACCCGATCGATCTTGTACAGACATTTATAAAAATCAGTCATAGTTTCTTTGTTACCCACTTTTCGGCATATTCTGCCATCACCCTCCACAATTATACATACTCGTGTATCCACAGTCACCCAGCATACCAGTTGACAATTACCGTCTCGCTGCACCAAACGAGCGTCATACTTAAACGCATACGAGAGCCAGCCGTTCCGTCGTTTATACGGCTCCTTAAGCATCGTCGTTTTCCGTAGCGGATGTTTTCCGTGCAAACGCATCGAGTCCTGCCGAGGACTTTCGTTATCAAACGTTAATGCGAGCCATCTACTCGCTTTCCACTCACAGCGCCCTCCCACTCCTTCACTTTGTTGTTGAACGAGGTCAAAGGCGCAGAAAACGGCCGGCACAATGGCGACGAAAAAGAGAGGGACGAACTATGAGCACGTAATTTGAGTAACAATGTACGTTCCGACGAATGCTACTTTACAGCATAGGCAACCGTGCGAACAAT
Source organism: Cryptocheilus praepositus (assembly GCA_033815515.1). Lineage (NCBI taxonomy): Eukaryota > Metazoa > Arthropoda > Insecta > Hymenoptera > Pompilidae > Cryptocheilus > Cryptocheilus praepositus. Next base: position 4,081,111 of record JAWWQZ010000256.1, on the reverse strand, counting down.
GCCCGTCGATCGACGAAAGTTTAATGCAGTTGACAGAGGTACAGATTCGCCATTTTATGTTCCCGGAATAATGGGCATTGTTCGTGTTCGACTATTAGAAGGCCGCGTCTGACTATCGCCATCTTTCTCTCTTTAACCGGAGCCCGAATCCCGGCGCGGCCCCCAGAAGCGCGATTCATCGAATTTGCTTGCCGAAAGTTTCCCGTGATTCGCGCCTGCCTGACGAAACGACGCGCAGGTTCGATTTTTCGTCCGTTAATTACCCGTGAGCCGGGTACGAAACGCCGCATTTAGAGTCGCCGGGAACGTCATGAACGACCTCGAATGGAGTACTTTAACAGTTGCGCGATTGAATGTCTATTCCATTCGTTGTTATGCACGATGTTGCAAATTTCATTAGCGCAACTGCGTGTAATTATAACGAAATCATATATGTCATTTAAGTTGGCGACAATCTTTAATCCTTCGAGTGCTGAATAATTAATGCCAATCAATGGTACTGTAGATTTTTCGTGTTTGAAGTTACACGGATAAGTGTCAAATTGTATGAGTATGCACTAATTTCATCCATTATTGTATTAATGTCCTTTACTAAAGGTTTTCATGGTCACTCCTTCAATATGATGAGTGCACGCACAGATTCTTGCAATTGAAGTGGCACTTCAGGAAACTGGGATTCGCTTATGGCGCGGAACCGTATTTTTCAACACTTTTGTGTAATAAAGTTAACAGGAACGTTTTTACTACGGTATCCTAACCTCACCTTTGACTGGCCAGCGAAAGGTCACAGTATCGTCACACGTTGTTGGCGTATCCCAACATAACCTCACCATCCACTTCAATAATTCTCTATTTACACAAAATTTTCCTTATGCGTCAATGACCGCGTGTCAAATTTTACCACACATCCCAATTTATCGAACACGGCTAGCATCCAATTTCCCATGCGTCTAACTTGCCACACGCATAATTTGCCGTGTGTTAAATTTATCGTGCATCGAATGCGCTGTATCGTAAATTGATTGCGCGTCAAATTCACCGTAGACAATTCGATCATCGACTCGCCGTGCGCGTTCTCGTTTCTTATTCTGTCCTGCATTTGCCGGATAATTTTATAAAGGTGGACACGTAGTACAGTAAACGATATTCGCGTAGAAAGTTATTATTTATATGTGCGCAGTATCTTCTACCACTTTGCTGCAAATGGCACGTCAAATTAATCTTGTGCAATTAGAATTAATCTCGGTTTCCGGATTGAAACGATGTCATTTGTTTTTAGTGTAACAATTGGTGTAATGATGGGTAGAATATGTGTTATATTGTAGTCTTAATGAAGTTGTCAACGATGCTGGAAATTCTAAAAATCAAACATTCGTTATCAATCTGGGAACCGAAATCAATTCCAGATGGCATCGTACCCTGCAGACATACAAACTTGGTTCGTGCAGCTATTTTGAATTTTTCTTAAAGAAAAACAGTGATAGCCCTGGAAAGAACATATAGAAAATAGTTATATGAAAAATAAACTGTATCCAACGTTAGATTTACGGATGAATGTACATATTCCATGAATAAACGTCAGGAAGAATTGCCAGAAAATAATAGTAACAGTTTCTCTAATTTTGCTCTTAAAATCCGAAACCCGTCAAACTGTTGGGCTCTATAACTCTATCGTTAATCACTCAGTTAAGAAACAAATTTTACGCCCAATAACGCCGGCGTATTATTCATCCAGCTTTAGCAAGAGTGGAAACTCATAATTTTAATAACTCTCGCCGTAGCACAGTAGCGCGCGTCTCGAAAATCACGATTATCGTTTGCAACGCAATTCCTGACTTTGGGCGTGGTTTTCGGCACACCCAACTTGTGCACGTCGACGTCACGCGTCGAAAGCCGCGAATATAAGACAGCAGCATTCTCGACTTCACGAGGCAGTAATATCCGAAATCTTCCTTCGCTGTAACTACCTTCGCGCGGAAATGGTAGTCGCAGCGTGCACACCTTCGCACCCGCCCAGGCACTCTGCTGATGCGCGTGCACAGATACAAATATAGGTTAGAAACGTGTAGGAGCGCGGACATTTTCTGCGACGCCCAAGTCGGCGGATGTAATTGCATCTGACGGAGCTACGGCCTTCCACACTACGGCAGTTAGTTATCCGAGTTATGATGCTTGTTAGACACGGGCACATCTCGGAAGCGGATCTCGATACTTCCGGAAACGGGCGGAAGTTCGCTCCTGAGTGCGCTGCCGATTCGATGTAGGATCGGTGTTCGACTAATTAGGAGATATCACGCGCGCTATAACGAGGTCCTCCCCCTCGAACGCGACGAAGAAATTAATTGCCACGATCTCTCGCGCCTCGCCTCCTCGGTACAGACGTAACTACGTGCGAGTGGATTCCGTTGCGACGTCGTTAGCCGGGATGCGAAGGTTTTTAGACGTAGTTTCAGACGCTGCGATACTGCGGTGATTGCAGATGAAATACGAGTTTTTCTGAGGAAGAGGCAATGATTGTTGCATACGATTAGTCGATACGAAAATGGTTGGAATTGGGGTGCGCGAATAACTAAGAAATTACCAATAAGATTACTTGAGTTTTTATAAAAGAATTGTAACATGTGTTACGTAAAGAGAAATACTGAGAAATAAAAAGTTACGACGCATAAAATTGTGTTTATTTTACTTTCGCTGATTATTAAATAAGAGCTGAGTAAATAATACCGTATCGTTAGGTAACATGTAGATGAGTTCATATTTTACTTTTTAAATGTCTGCTGCCGTTCACAAGTGTTCAGCAGACAATTACTATGGTTATCTAATCATTACTAATTACTTCCTAAGTACGCTTATTCAACACCAAACCAATAATCTAGCAACTATACTTCATCAATCACGCGACTTGCCACACGATTCAATTACTAGATCCATTTAACCATAAATTTCTTCCACACAATCTCTCTCCCCTCCGTATTCTACTTATATTATCCCGCTACCCCATATTATGTATACGTGCCACACACGCATCGCAATCTGATTGAAACTTTTACAGAAACTCTCATTACTCACCGCAACACTTACCGCACAAACATTCACAGATACCAACTCCCGACACTTTCGATCAATCTCATCTCAAAATTCAATTACACGCAGCACCTGAAACTTTCACATTAGGTGAAATCTGTAGGCGAGCGACTCGGCACGGGTAGAATTAAAACAGTATTACCGGCACGCAATTTAAATATACCGCGGCAGCTTTTACACGAACGGTGGATCTTCCGGGTTCGATTTGGAGCGAACGGAATCGTGGAAAAAACGAGCATGCTTGCTGGAGCGATTATCTCGAGAAACGTCGGGTTCGATCTAAGTACTAAGGCCGGATTTATCGCCGCGCGGCTCGCAGAAGTGTACACACACGATACGTCGCTAGTGTTTGCCTCTAGTGAACTGTATCTCTTGTCCGTTCTGTCCGTTGAGCGATTCTACGGCCGATTTGAAAGAAACAGTAGCCGATTACTCTGACGCTTGGCAATAAAAGTGTTCTACGGGCAGTTAGGAATTTGAATTTAGAATAACAAACATCAGGAACTGATGGAGCGATGTGTTTTTCAACGGATTTGTTATTATTGTATTTTATATCGTCATCCGGGCAATAAAACATGAATACTTGGTAAAGTGGTGAATTGTTTAGTGAATTCATTATTTTTGTATTTGAATGTAGTTATTTTATCCGGGTAATAAAAAATGACCGATTAACGAATTTTTCATTACCGTATGTTTATGTGGTAACTGGGTAATAGAAGGAATTTAAACGTACCGTTTTGTATTTCTTTGCCTTGCGTAATTATATTACATGGGTGAGCGCATAAATAGTTCATAATTCACAATTTCACGAAAAGCGTTTCAATATATAGCAACGTTCAATACAATTACAATTTATATCGCGTACGGTTGGATCAAACGAAGGACGTAATGAAATGATCAATTTGATCACTATCACAACCCACCCATATTAGATCATGCAAAATTCACGCCTATATGCCAAAGCGTTTCTCTTGCCCCGAAGTTATGGATTCAGCTATTTGAAACGACTACAATCCTAATCGACTTACGATTTATGCCTGGCATGAATGATTAAGGTGGCGCACAACGGTCCTGGCCCCATGGGATAATGTAAAAAAGTATAGGGGAATCTTTTATTGCCCGGTCTACGGATATTAAGGGGATATTTACCTTTTTCGGCGCGTATTTTCTGAAAATATTCGCACCTATATATTGCGGCTTGTACATATCGCGATACGTTTAAACATATCGCAATAATTAAACGTGTTTTGAATAAACAAAAAAAATATTTGGCTGATTGGAGCTGTACCAACATTGAGAATCGAGACATTCTCATTGCAATAAGCTTTACAAGTATAACTTTATAAATGTTCGTAAGAATGTCAAAGTTTTAAATAGTGCAATATGCAAAAACAATTGAAAACAGTTTAAACCCCTATTAAAGACACCGGCAAAAACCTATCAACAAATGTGAAAGGTCATTTTATGAGAAATGCATTAAACTCTTCTCAGCGCATTTGACTTCCTCGAAAACATCTTACCTCATTCTATGTCACTTATCATAAAAATACCTCGTATCCTGTCTTCAAACTTTGCAGACGTATATACAATGGCATAACTGTACATACGGTATCAAGTATGAAATGTAAAAAATTGACTCTTTTAAAGAGAAAAAGATAAATACCCCTTTAAGCGACTCTCAAGGAGCCGCGAGTAATTGTCGGGGTCAGGGCTCGAAATTAATCACGGTAATGGGCGGCTTTAAACTCGCACGATACGTTGGCACTGTTTGCACCCGGAAAATCTGGCCACGTTTTATTACGCTGCTCGTTGTCGAGCAGCTTCCGGATCTGCCGAGAACCTTTGCAGCGGGCTGGCCGCGACAATGGCTGCGCAAAACGAAGTTTTTCGTGACGTGTGCCGTCACTGGGCGCGTGTGAGGAAGAAAGTGCCGCTAAGCCACTCACGCTGCGTATGTGTTGCGCTTTTATCCCGAACATGACGTTTGCTTGCTGTACGTATGTATTATATGCGTATTATGCGTGCTGACTGATGGAACCTCAAATGTCCTATATATGATTTGTAAAAATCTAGTGCATTCAATGTATCTTGCAATTAACTGTATTTTTATTGACATATTGACTTTCATTTTATATGTTCTGAAATTATATATTTCTTTTAATTTTATTTATAATACACGCGTGCTTCGTTTATGTCTGTAAAATTATATTCAGTTAGCATTGGTTGATACTATGCAACGTACCAGTGAATGCCGTACATATACGAATTCATACAAAAAACACATACGCATTCCATATACCTTATGTTGAACCGTCTTTTTCTTCACATATAATAATTTTTATATTTTCTATATGTTTACATTTTTCCCATCATCTTTGCAAACAATTTTACTTCTCGGCTACAACTTGTCTATCATCCTGCCAGCCGCAAGCAGTCATTTATATATCACGTTAAGGTCCACCCAACAATTCTCTTTTCCTTCCTTATAGTTAAAAATCCATAAATCGTCTCCTCTCGTAATTACACCTCTTCGATGACGAAACGCGCACGCTTCATCGCACTGACAAAAACACCTAATGCTCCGTGTCCCGCCAAACGACGTGCTAAAACGCGGCCATGCATCACTCGTTACGGCCTGCGCCAGTAAAACGTTTAACTGGACGGTAATTTTTGAGACTTCGCGCGCAGCCTAAGCAGCGGCCAGATTAATTATCGTAATGGTAGCATGAGTAGCCAAGCATCATGGTGTGGAAGCAACGTACACTTTGCTATGCGCGCTGTTAATTCTTTATCTACCGCTCATGATGAAGGTGGCCGCGCATTAACAGTGGAATCAGTTCGGCGAATATTTTTTTATTACGACGTTAGGATTTATTTCGCAACAAACCAGTGCAAATTTATTGTGAGTTACAATTAACGTTATACTGTTATTATATTGATTTATGGTCTATCGATTTTGAAGAATTCGCATCAAAAAGCCTATTAATAGACTTCTAGCAGATGAAGAGTTAAGAACAAAATGGAAGAAACGTGCGAAACACTGCAGGACAATTAGTCGACGTTGAAAAGTATTTTTGAAATTCTACTATCATCCTTATGCCTTAAAGAAGGCCACATCTCATATCCATCATTCGCATTTAATATTTGTAAATATATATATTCTTGTTAAATTAACACAAGTCGCGGCTCCCTACACCTCACATCAAATAAACTCGAAAACGTCGCGAACCATAAAGAAAACATCGCAGGCACAACCATCATTCGCATTTTAAATTTGTTAGTATTCGTAAATATATATTGTAATTAAATTAAAACAAGTAACAGTTCTTTATATCTCGCGCCAAACCCCAAATTAACCGCATCGAAATTCGGCCAGCAAATAATCGCGACACGCTCACTATTCCATCTGCCCACTTACACACATGCCGCGAGCTCGCGTGCAATCCGCTCTAAACGTATCCTCTACCCTTCAAAGCCCGTCGAAGAAAGGTCTTTCAACGGTGCTCGACGTATCGGTACGACGTATTTACGATGTGCATTCATAACATGATACGCCGACAGGGCGCGCGTGGGTTTTCAACGGTTTTCGCGATACCCACTGCCTCGCCCGTTTCCTCGGGGTTTCTCGAGGGCGTAGCTGGCGAGCGAGAATTTTCCTCCGAGGGGATTATGCACGGTGCGTTGAGAACGGAAAAAGCGTGCGCGGCGAGTGTGCGATATTTCATGGACTTCCCCTGCCATAACGTCTGACGTAACAATTCCCGATTCTCGCGGACTCGCTCCGAGCGCGTGATTTTTTTAAACGTCCGACGTATTCGGCGGAGGCTGCCGCATGAACATCGTTGCGGACTTAGCCACGACTCGTTTCACACGGAAAACGCCGTTGCGCGAATATTCCGCGCTTCCATCCGCTTCGTGTGCGTCCAGACTGTAAGTTGGCGCCATTGTTGGGTGGCGCATTGTGGGACTCGGTGGGCTTCGATGTTTTTTTTTGTCTTCGATAACGGTGTTGCGGTTCGGTATTAGGTGCAACGCGAAAAGCTGTAAATGACGGATGCGATAAAATTTTAGTGGCGGAAGATAGAAGGGTAACTTGTTTCGAGGTGGAACCTGAGTGCAATTTTTTTTGCGAGCGGCGTATAGGATGTCGTATCATGTTTCTTCGCTGAACTAATTTTTCTTTTGGTGCTTACTGCAATCGCGTACGGCATAAATATTTCAAGTATCCTAGGACCCCATTGTTCGGTGGTGCTTTGTGGAACTCGGTATATTCTGGCATTTTTATTATTTTCGATGACGATGTTTGCGTTAGGTATTAAATAATACACCGATGATGTCATATCCTCTTCTTCTGCTAAACTAATTTTCTTTTGGTTTTATTCTGTGACTGCACTTGGCATTACATTTTATATAATTAAGCACCCCATTATAATTGGTGTTTTACGGGACTCCGTGTGCTTTGGGATTTTTATTGTCCCGGTAAGGTATTAAATAAAATACGGATATCTGCAGTCACAGTAGATCTAAAGTGTATCAGTTTTCATTAGCGCACTATAGCACACTGTCGTGTCCTATTATCTCGCTAAATTAATTTTCCTTCTGACGTTTTGTACAGTTGCACACAGCACAAATCGTTTGTTTATCAAAGACCCCAGGATTGGGTGAATTTTCTTGCGTATGCATGGCCGTTTTTTTGAGTCACAGCGTCCGGCATTTTTTGTTTGCGCCCTCTAGCGAGTTGTCGTAACCTCTCCTCGCACAAAACTAATTTTCCTTCCGGTGCTTCGTGAACTGTATACAACACAACTGCGTATCAGCTCGAAAACTGGGCGACTAATCCATCCTATAAACTCTGTTCCTCTGCACTAGCAAATCCCATAAGCTCCTATTCCAAACGCAGTGTCATCTTCGTAATCTTCTTCAGATGTCCACAGTCTGCCAGACGCTCACCTTAACATTCGAATTTCATTTCATTGTCTCTCGTAATATTACAGCTTACGACCTTTGTTGGTTCCCTAAATAAATCCTAGAACATTTTCTATATTGTTTGCATAACCGCTCGATAAATGTAACTATTATCATGCTGACGGCTACTTTAAACGCGACTATTTTCGTCAAAATTGTATCGACTCGAGTGAGATCAGTCATTTATAACTGAAATGGCAATTTTTTTCGGCAAAATCGACACGGAGTACGTTAACATCAGCAAACACTCGCTGTCTGCATTAGCCCCGACTATCGCGACCACTCGCGCCGTTGATAAACTTCGCGCAAATTGCCGGAATGCGCGTCGTAATTGCTGTCGTCATGACACAATGGCCGGTAATCTATCTCTTTGTGTTTACCTGGCCTTTCTTCGTCACCATGTTGTTTCACGTTCATTAACTGTTTCCTGCGCGTAATCGTTTTTTAGTCACGTCCGTGTTTGAAAAAGCTGCTCTATTAAATGGGCGTCTATTTATCGTCATTAAGTTAACGTCGTTAAACGGATCGTCTGGATGGCCGCTCATGCTGGGATATTTTCATAAAACGAATGACGTTAGGGTAACACGCGGTTATATGTGGGAGTGGGTAAGGTTGGTCTAGGTTAATTTATCAATTTAGCTTTGGACTATGTCACGGAATATCATGGAATATTAAAGTTTAATAACGGATTCTTAATTAGTAGAAGTCTGCACATTTTTAATATCATGCTACAGGTTAGTTTCCCTTAGGGATGTGGTTAATGTTAATTAGTGTAATTTGGAGATTTGTAATAGATAAGTACTCAATTCAGTTAGAAACCAGAATTTAAAGGAAAACAAAGAAGTCTACAAATAATACTACTAGTCGCATGCTAAAAAATAACTCCATTCGTTAATTAACTATTGTGTTTCGTAGTGTACCTGTGAATAATATTACATGCAGCGACTTTCTATAGGTCACAGCATACTGTACATGACCACATAACCAAGTTACCTAAACGCCAATTAAAAATCTGCCATTAAATTCGCTTTCCCTCCCACGCGAATTAATCCAAGTAAACCAGAATTTCAATACTCAGCGAAAGCAAAATATTTTCGTTGCAACATTTTTATTGAGCCGCCGGTACCGGCCGACGACCCAATTTCGTCAATCTTTTCTGCCGATCCAGCCGGGAAATAATGAATCCCGTCGTGTACTGCCTGCTATTTGGGATAACATGAATTAGCCACGGTATTAATCGCGGGAGCCAAAGATTAATCCCATTAAATCTGTGTTCGCGTCTAACGAATGGCGACCGTGTCCTCCATTAAATCGGTAATACGCGACGCGCTAACATTATCGTCACAGACCGTATATACTAATTTCGTCCAGGCAACAATCTGCATAATTTCGTTAGAGGCGGCATCCAGTGTAGTTCTCTCGCTCCTTTGTTCTCCGCCGTTGCCTGTGTCATTCTACCACATATTCTGTCTCTCTCGTGTATTTGGAGTAACATGTACACTGTTTCATGGTGTCACATACGTCCTGTCCTATGTCTTGTCTTACGATAGCGTGAATAATCCAACACGTAATACTGATTTTTAAGGGCTGGTCATTTGAGCATTTTTTGTGACGCATGTGTGGCAGGTTGATATTCAGTGCAGTTACGCCGGTAAATAAATGATTACTGTTGCAGTCAGTAAAGAATTAATTTGCATCACCATTTTGAGTAACGCTATTTATTAAGCCACTTATCCTGGACTTCAATTTTCTCGTGAACGCTCCATGTGCGAGGACTTTGTCGATTTTCCGCTGTACTTTGCCCGTCCTGCTCTATCTGTCTATCTATCTCGTCTGCCCTCAACTCATTCGCCTCTCACTTACCATCACGGCGCGCAAGACTACGCGTGTACTAATTTCTGCCGCATCGAGAATCTGCATAATCCGGTTAAAACGAGTATCCGGAGTGGAGCACTCCCTTTCCCTCCGCCGTTTCGCCCTTCGGCCCTCCAAACATTCCAGCCCTGGCTTATCTAATTTCCGTGCCAAGGTTATCCTTATCGGCCTTTCGCTCGATCGCTTCCAGCTGGAACAATTCGTCTCACGCGCTAGGTGGTACGATTTGCTTCTCTCTCTGCCGTGTTCAGGTACTTGATGCATGCTGAGAGGATTAAGGCCGGCGAGGAGGAGAGTTATAGACAGAGGCCCGAAAAGATCGCGAGAAGAATGTGTAAGGGAGTAAAAAGAAAGTGAGCGAAAATGAGAATCGAGGAGTGAAGAGGGAGATCAGAAAAAGGCAAGAGGCGAACTGCAGTACTCGGAGAGTCTTTTGTCGATGTCGTTAACCCGATGTGCAAACGGCACAGAAGAAGGGAATTTTTCCTATAGCCATGCTAACTGCACTATAGCCATGTTGTAAAATGAGCTTATGGTCGTTAATAGTTGGCCAGAATTATCGAACGAGGATATGTTGAGCGCATTGACCAAAAATCGACGAAAAATTTCAAACTGTTTTTCTGGACGTATAGTGTTCTCAAAGTACACCTCTGACCATTTTTGCGAAAAAATGGTGTCCCCAGATTTAATTGCCTTTTTAATACATCAAAGGCGGTCGAAAATAACAAAAAATTGCGCAAGTCACAGTGGAAAATTCGCAATAGTCCCGGAGATGTAGCTAAGAATAGATAATGAAATCAGAAAAAAACAGAAAAGAAAACGCATTCCTTTACAATCTCTGATTGAAAGTGCATCATTTGACTTGCTGCCCTATATGACCTGTAAGAGGGTCGAATGAGGCTCAAAAAAACGCAAACGACACACCGAAATTCACAATAGTTCCCGAATTATGAACGGAAATATACAGAAAAATGACAATAAATAAGCCAAAAATACGCGAAAATAGGCGAAAAATGTCAAATTTTTTTTTGTTTCGGACCGATACCATTCGATAGAGGGTAATTTGCCCTGAAGATAGACCACTTTCCGCGCGCTGAACTCTTCATAGTTTCCGAGATATGACGATTTTAAGAAAGCACAAAAAAATTTTTTTCAAAATTGCTGATCGCGATTAATCCCACGTGAAAGTGCGTCCAAAGACCTTTAAGAAAACCTATATTACTTACAGGTTTCGTTCATTAGTTTAGACGGGACAGGGCCTTGAAGAAATCGAGAAAATCTTAAGGTATACCCCTTGCCATTTTTGCCAAAAAATGATGGGTCACCGATTTTCTTGCCCTTTTAATATATCAAAGGGGGTCCAAAATGACTCAGAAAAATGCAAGGGGCAGCCCGAAATTCGCAATACTTCCGGAGATATCGCCAAAAATGTGTGGAAAAATCGTGGAAAATGAGCCTAAAAATGGGGTCAAAAATTAAAACCCCATCGAATGACTTGTAATTGTGCCAGATGAAAAGGGGTACAAAGAGACTTAGAAAAATCGCAACCACACTGAAAAATTCGAAATAGTTTCTGAGATATGACGATCAGATCTCTCATCTGCAGACTAACTTCCTCCAATTTGTTCAGTGCTATGTTTTTCAATTGATACATCACTCTGCGATGCACAGTCTTATCCCCTAAGAAACAGACCTATGCGCAGACAGTTTCATCAAAATCTCGGCCAGAACTTCCCATGCAATCGTCTCTCACCAACAACGTCGCGAACTCATTCTCTTGACTTCCTTCGCTCCCCATCCCACCGCGTTTCCATTCCATACCCCTGTTGTCACGAATCACGATGGCCGGTATCGACGTAATTGCCGGCGGGTCGTGTTTCGCGAGCTGTAAATGAATTATGCAAATGAAACGCGCAGCGCCCTCCCGTCGGCCGGGCTTCGAAAATGTTCGCGTGAAATAAGCGATTACTCACGAATTACCGCGGCAATTTATTGTCGGAGTATGAACACGCCCGATGGACCGCGAGCTGCCGTCGTCGTTCGGTTCTCTGTCGCGTCCTCCGAAAGCGCGATGCGCCGTGCATCCCGCGGAAAAATCGTTCCACCGACAGCCAGTTTCCATTAACCCCGACGCCCGTATTCCTGCGAATTTATGGATCTGTAGATACGTAAGTCTCGCCGGCACGTATTTCGTCGCTTTCGCGTTTACCTGGGAATAAACGTCGGCGAATTTGTAACTCCATAGATCTTAGGCGCCGCTGTGCAGGTGGATTTTCTGCGAACGTGGACGTGCGTGTGCTCGGGCGGCCGATAGATCGGCGCATTTGCGGATAATGCGCCGGATGCACACTGCGAAGATGGCGCGCGCAGCTGTGCGCCGACCGGTCCGGACTTTTTATCTTGTGTAACGTGTTTCTGGATGTACGGGGTGTCGCTGCGATGGGCTGAGATACTTAGGGAGAGTAATTTAGTTGCAGAGAGGGAGAAAAGGTGTGCCACGGTTGCACGTACGAAATGTGTGCTTTTGCGCTGTGGTGAATTTTTATTTTTGATGGATTAGTGCTTCCGGGCAATTGTTAGGGCGATGGTATAATTGTTCCTGAAAAGTCATTCTAACGGTATTGGTACGGACGCTGAGGTTTTGTGGTGAAGAAGTAGTATTTGAATGTCTATCGATACTTACCGGGATTAATGTGACGTTGCATATATTTTACGCATGCAAAGTATTAAGACTTAGCAACGCAAATATAGACGTCGTTGTATACAACTGCATGTGCCGAAGAACTGTGTTACATGAAAATTATGATATATTATTACTACACTGAACTCCACATTAATGCAATCTCATACCAAAGCCGTATTATTCATGTCGGGTAAAAAGAAAATAATGATAACAATATTTGGTTTTGTTCATGGATATGCATGAGGTCACATTTAAAATAAAATTTTCAGTCGCCTCACGTACACCCATAAATAATGCCAGGCTACAAAAATTACTCACTTCTTGCCACAGCTCAACGCAAAAAAAATACTATCTATCTTAAATTGTTCCATGTTATAATCGCTAGAACTGGTTCCAACAGACTTATCAAGTCATGCCAAAATCATCGCACGCATATTCATAAGTAAACCCTTCCTGCAATTACGCTCCGAATTCTTATAAAAATCCAATGTACAAATGTAATGCACACTCCAGACACCTCCATCTGGCCATTAATAAACCTAATTCCCACATTTACCACCCAATTTCAAAATTCCCTATCCATCCACAAACACCGTTCCGCAATTAGACCCCACGCGTGGAAACATCAGTACACATTCATAAATGTCTCAACCGTCAACTGTATCAGCAAATCCGTTCAGCCGCGCATCCACAACCTCAAACCCGCGTATGCCCTACGCGCGAAGCTTGGTTTAGTTTACGAATGTACATAATGTAATAATTAAAATAACATGTTCTGCCAACCCACCCACATCTGTAACTAATATCCGATGCAAACAGTCATTCGCTCCTTGCCACAGTTCACCGCAAAGAAAACATATTCACCTCGCATGGACCCAGCTCAATATCAGTAGAATTGGTCCCAACAAATTTACCAACAACCTTACTAACAAATCCAAAATGACTCCATGCCGTTTACAATCAACGCTTCTATCAAATAAACTCCCAAATTCTTGTCAATGTCTACTGCAAAAAGAGCATAAATTCCAAAGACCCCTATCTTTCTATTAATAAAGTTAATTCCAACATTTACCAACAGATTTCAAAATCACCCCATCCATCCGCAAATAGCGTTCCGCAATTAGACTGCACAGCCGAAACATCAGTACACGTCTCAACCGTCAACTTTATCTGCAAATCCGTTCAGCCACGCATCCATAACCTCAAATCCGCGCGCCCTCTACGCGTGCACAACAGCGCCATCATTCTCTTAATCGTCCGTCTCTCACAAGTGCATTACGCCAGACGACTTACGTATTGCGAAGCCTCGCTTAAGCTTGATGAGACTTCGAAACGCACTCGAACGCTCATCGTGTCGCCTCGCAACTCCACTTCTGCAACCCGGGCTAACGGCATTTGCGTTTCTTCCGTGAAAGGTTTATGCAAATCGTTCTTCTTCCCGCGGAAAATCGGATCTCGCGGATTACAACGTCGCGAGAATAATAGCTGCGCGCCTGTCGCGAGTGGCGAGTAATCGCCCGCGATCGTCGCGAATTATTACGGCTGCTCCTTGTGTCTCTTAATTTATGTTATCTCCGTGGATAACCATGCGCGCGCGCGTGTCAGGCAATAAACTCCGCGATTCGTACTGTCGAATGCAGGCGGTGACGCGGTGTGAGGTGAATTAGGTAGACGCGCGTGTTTCGTATTGCGCTGGCAGAAGCGTTTGGCTGGCCTGGCGGTTTTGAATCTCTTCCGTCTCACAGCGCGTGAAATAATTAATTCAATTTTGCGGCACATCAAAAAATATTTTCTGCGAATTTGACACAAAAGAGATGTCATTTCTACTGATAATTGAGAGTGAGTGAACTGTATGAAATTTTCACAAATCATACAGAGGCCGCCACTCACGGGATACTGGACGCGAAGTCACAAATAGCGGCATTGCAGTGCATTCGACAAGTCTATAGGTCATATATCTGTCAGCCATGTTTCACTTTGAACAAGCCACCGTTATTCACTGAATGCGAAAAAATGTAAAGTAATAATAACAAGCTTTGGTATGTTGTAGTCTTATCGCGAAAAGCAACACAAATAAGTCAATGAGTTCTGCGAAATCTTATTTACGATGAATAATATTCCACGTACAACGTAACTGATCGAATTAGGCGATAAGAGGTACTAAGCATCGTTTGGAAACGGCTATAGAAACCAGTTATGCAAGTTTAGCAATGGATTTATCATCTAACGCTACATAAATCGAAAACAGAATACAGCGAGTGTACGCTTATATAAACTTGTCTTGTAGTATTTAACCATTGTGTATATTCGGGAAGTGCATCCCATAGATTACACTGCATGATAAAAACAGGACTTTTCATAGAATAAGCGTGACAGTCAAAGGAATGAATTCCTGTGTTGCTTACATTCTCCAAGTTAAACTGCACAAGATGACAAACTGGAAGACCCTAATATAAAATAAAAAACGTGTACATACATTTACACTTGCCACATGGTTAAAGTTACGAAGAGAGTGGCTTTCACATTTTCGACCGTTATAAATGCACGAAAAACCATTAGGTAGAGGGCAATTTGCGCCGCAGATAGACAACTATCCGCTCGGTTAACTCTTCATAGTTTCAGAGATATGGCGATTTAAAAAAGATTAAAAAAATGTCTTTTTGAGACAGCTCAAATTTAGTAGTTCTTAACGAAAGAGCGTAAAAGAAGTTAAAAAATCCTATGCTATCCATAACTTTTGATGACTACTTTAAAGGTAAGAAGACCTCAAAGAAATCGGGAAGAACACGAGAAAAAGGCGCGCTTTTTTACGACCACCAACTGAAAGTCAACCATTAGACTTGCGCCCCTATATGAAATGGAACAGGGTCGAACGAAGTTCAATAAAACGCAAACCGCACTCTAAAATTCACAACAATTTCCGAGCTACGGGCAAAAACAAATATGAAAATGAAAATGAAAATTTTTGCGAAAATATGATGGTCTGCAGATTTAATTGCCTTTTTAGTATGTCAAGGAAGGTCGAAAATAATTCAGAACGGCACAAGCCACAGTGGAAAATTCGCAATAGTTCCCGAGATATCGCCGGAATCAAGCCAAAAATGAATAAAAACTAATATTCTTGAGACATGTATTAAAGGACCTCTGTATTGAAGGCGCTATAATCAAAAACAAAACGGTATCGACTATACGCTTACAGATCTCTCACGTAGCTTCCTATTCTCCATATCCATGTAGTGCATTCCACACGTTATGATACATTCTATGCTAAGAAACAAGACCTTTCAGCATAAACATGAGGTTGCAAGGAACGAATACGTGTGTTGCTTACCTGCGACATGCAGAACTGGAGTGAACGACACAACCTCCTGTCCAAGATACAGAAAACGTATGCGTACATCTGAGTTTGCTGGGAAGGTACAAGCGAGTTGCACGGAGATGGTAACTGTGAATGGAGGTGTGCAAATGAAAGAAAAGCTGACAGCGCGAGCTCTTCAGATTATGCTAATAGCGCTCTCGTCGGGCTCGATAACAAACTGGATCAAAGTTTTCAATTAATAACTTGTCACCGACGATAATATCTTATTTCGAAACTTTCCGCATTACTCCCTTCGGTTCCTTGCCGTTGCAGACAGCGTTATATACTTGACTTGTCTTTCGTTACACTTCGTGAAACGGTCGCCATTAAACTGCACGTTGGCGGAGTCACCCTACGCTGCAAAGTGTGTGCTGAGCGGTGAATGATGCTTTTTGGGTATCTTTCCAGATGTATGTCATCCATAAACTTGCGTGCACATGCCCGAACTATAAACTTATGTTACACGAGTTTATGCAATGTGTAATTTACAGAATTTAGTGGCAGGACATCAATTTATGCAAATCGGTGGGTATACTTGTAGGCAACATAAAACAATATAAACTACATACATATATACATATATATACTGATACAATAAATTACTATTTTCTACACCGATGTAACCAATACTACTAAAGTACCAGTAATATCATAATGATAGAAACAAACAAAACAGTATCAATGCAATAAGCCATCTCTAGAAATTCACCGAAAAGGTTTTACGTGACGAACATATACCGTTCATGTGCTCTCAGCAGACGCACAATTCGTGCAACGCAGCACCGTAACAGGTACGCCCATTCTTGTTGCTCTCTGCTCTTTCTCAAGCAGTTCCACAGGACCCGCTCTCATAGTCCGAAATTCGATTTGCCACGTTTGTCGCGAAAGTCCGCTCCTCAGTATCCTAGAACGTGTAGAGGTCCTCTTCGGTTCGATCGACAACGCGCTCCTGGAATCTTAAGTCCTTAAGCCGACACGACATTGGTGCGCCGAGTTTTCGAGAAAATCCCGAACAATACACTGTCCCGGTCCGCAGACAGGCTCCGCTTTATCAGCCCAGCGGAGATCGATTAATTCAGTTAATTCAATCAATTCAATCTCGTAATTGCTTCTCATCGATCCTGTCAGCGGCGTTCAGTTTCTATTACGTGCTTATAATGTTCTTTGTCTGGATTGCGCGTTGCTGTGCGCGGATGGGTTGCTTTGCTGTTTGGTGTGTGGAGAAGATGCAAACAATGCTAGGTCAGCTGGATCGGCAAAACCGATTAGATGTATCAATTGTTAGTTATATGAGTATTGTATTTTTGGCATGGTGCTATGGAGGTAAGCGTTGATTAGATCGAAGAGTGGATTCAGTATCGCCTGGTTGATACTGTATAATAATACGTATTCGATTTTTTACATTATGGCAAGGCTGCGTTTTCATTGCGAAAAGTAGGTGACCGGTGCAAAAATGACTGAAAACTGATCAGTTACTAATTATTTACGAAATATTGCCCCATTCGTCTACGCTAATATTCGTTACACGTGAATTGGGCAGAATTTGAAGTGTTCAGTGACAGGCAAAAAATTCGAAGGCGTTCTCCATAATTTCATACGCTAAAAGAAGCTTAACCAACAATAAAAATGCAAGAAACATTCCCAACAACAAAACAATATTAAACGCAGCACATGTCAAGCAGTTAAAACCTGAGGTGTTCAACGACACCCAGGAAGTCAGTAGACACCCTCCATCATTCCTTTTCCCGACAGAGGCTCCATCAACAACGAAACTCAAAGAACCATTCCCATTAACAATGCATTGCTAAACGCAGCACATGTAACCCCCCAAAGCCTGCGACGTCAACGACACGCAAGAAGTCAGTAGACGGTCTCCATCATTTCTAAACAGGGACACGCAGTAACCAAAGGGTGCATTCAAGGGGGCTGGGGGAGGGGGTTGTACCAGAGGGTTGGATGGGTGGTGGCTGGAGCTTAATTGACGACGAAGGCGCGAAACGTAAAGTGCGCTCCTTAATTGCCAACATCAGTAATTACGGTACTCCCCGGGGCCGTGGGCATTTGCCAAGCCCTGGGGGCTTTTATTTCCATCCTCTCTCTTGCTCCTGCTCTCTTTCTCCGTCCTTTCCAGTCCCTCCAAGACTCAACAGCTTCGGCAACGTCGACATCGACGCCGGCGACGTTCTTCTCTCTTTCAACACAAGCGACAGCAGTCGTTGACTGGCGAATGTCGACATTCGTTCAATTCCACCTGTCTCCTCTTCATCCCATCCTCTTTCGCTGCCACCGCGCTCGGATCTTCTCCGCTACTGAGTTCTTCTCGCTGATAAACAGTACAGCAGTAAGTACCGAGCAGTAATTAGATTTGCGCGCAGATTCAGCTTGTGCTTAGCCGAAGACAATGGCGTTCATAGAGATTTGAAATGTTATATTCAACTGATAAAAGTATTAGCGAGAACAGTTCTGGCCCGTGAAAAGAGGAAGTGGATTGTTAAATTCGTTTAAACTTTTTTTTCACTGTTGATTGCCTGTGTATCTTGATCACATGGCAATGATACGCTAAAATACGATAAAATAAAACATTTATCTGCGTTTCGTCCTCCTCAATTTTTCTCAGCGCACTTTCTTCAACATCTACCTTCCTCCTGCCTACCACTCTTCACTCTTCGTTCCCCCGCTGCTCGGAACTTCTTCTCACTTCCTCCATCCCTCCTCGCCAATCGACTCAAATAGCAAACACCTATATACACCAATCCACTCTTCGTCCCTCCCATTTTCCTGGACCCGTCCCCCCTCCGCCTCTCCGCGTCCTTCAAGCCAGCTCTTTGACTCTTCGTTCCCCTGCCCCGCGTCCACTCGTCCGCCACTACTCGCTCATTGACTCACTTTCCCCCGCCATTCAACGTATTCCTCAGTTAGCCATCCTCCACGCGCAAGCCAGTCGCGGGCTAACCCAGATTCCCATGAAGCGTTGCTTTAAAACAACTTTCGCCCCATTCAGCGCGGCCGGCTTTGCGACTGACGTCTGCGCCGTGCTCTTCTAATTGCTCGGGTCCCCGGCGTCTTCATCGTCGTTGTCGCCGTAATCGTCGTCATCGTCGGAGAAAGGCCGCGACGCGGGCGGGCAGCAAGAGGAACGTGGCAGGAGCAGGAAGATGCCGTGCGACGAGGACGACGGAAAGCGGGATGAGGAGAGCCACGTCGCCGGAGTAGCTCGCCCGGAATGAAAAACCGTGCCACTCGACACTTCTCGTTGTTGTCGCGCCGCTTTTTCATGGCAAATTGCCGCGTAATTAAGCTTGGTCGAGCTTGTCGCTCCGCGAGCGGAGTCCGTTGACAATGCGCCCTTTGTCGATTGAGAAGACACGCTTCCGAGTCGGGTGAGTCGGCTCGATGCTAATGCCCGGAGGGAAATTAGCCCTCCTCACCCTCGAGCTTCCTTCTCCGACGCCCCCCGCCGCTGTTGCTCCTTCCTTCCGCTGCAGCCGGCTCTCTTCAAGAAAGGAACTCTTCAGTTTGTCCGAGACCGTTTAATCCAATTATCGCTCGGCGAATCTGACGGGCTTACGTTGTTTGATGTCACCCGGAGACCTTGAGTATTCGTGTACTGATTAGGAAGATTGCGGTGGGAGCGCTCGAGTCTATGGGTAGCTGTGGGGTTCGGGGGTGGGTGAACATGCGGCGATGTTGAATACAGACGGGGTATGGTAGGCGCATTTGGGGTTTGTAGCTGAAAGAACTTATAGCTGGGAAAATTTGGTGCTGGCAAAATTTGTGGCTGGGTAAATTCGCAGCTGCGAAAATTTGTAGGTAGGAAAATTTGTAGCTGGGAAATTTCACAGCTGCGAAAATTTGTAGCTGAAAAAATGTGTAGTTGGAAAAATTTGTAGCTGAAGAGATTTCAAGCTGGAAGAAATTTGTAGTTGGAATTGTTGTAACGCTGTGGAAAGCAGAAACTTGAAAAAAAATTAGCGTGACAATTTATTTCGTGTTTGAGTTGTCACAGGTAATGCGATCGGTTTCCTATACGTGATTAATTATTCGAAGCAATACATTTTAAAAAGACCTTTTGAGCTATTGTTACGAAGGTTAATCTGATTGTATCACTACTGACAAACATCTGAGTTTTTAGCGAGTCGAAAGTTACACACACGAAATATGCTTTCGCAGTATTGCCATAGACCTATTATAATCAATTTCACTTATTTTTTTTTCGTTTTACCACTATGTATATATAAAAAAAAACGAGAATATATTTTCGAAGTTTACGCTGTGCGAACAAGAACGTGTTTATTCTTGCAAGTGCTAGTGCTTCTAACCTATACAGATTTATGAACGAAACCGTGATGAATGTGCGACCAGCGCGATAGACTCACGTGATGGAAAAATGGGGTAGGCATTGTTTGGAACAGTGTGGAAGTAAGCCAAACAGTACCGTGTCAATATTCCACTGTGAGTGATTTTTTTGGAGACTGGTGCCATTTTTTCGTAACACACCTGAAGTGAGGCGAGGTAACCGTAGCTGAGGTATGAAAAGCTCGCCGCCTGCACTTTTGCAAAAAGGGAAATGTTTGCAGGCAATCGAATGCGTCTAACTGCACACGCATCTGCAAGTAGTACAGTTGTTGCGATTCTGCTGTCAGCAACGTACACACGTTAAAATAACATTTAACTCTTTGTCGGGGAGACGAAATATTTCACCATTTTCATTAAAAATATTTTCAGAAAACTTGGCAAGCACATAACTTTACGAAATATGGGAACGGGCTGATTTAGGTTTTGGCCAAGCTACCTTGCGTCTAAAGGCTTAAAAGGCCTGGTAACCGAGATTCTTAATTAATCAGATGCATAAAGGCTTAGATGCATGAGTGCCCCTAATGCATATAATATCCATGCATAAATGTATGAATATCTTTATGACACCTAAAGCACACGTCCCCTTGAACGCGCCGATTCACTGGCTCCTGGAGCACCAATTACGTCCTGATAGTGGGTCAAAAGAATTGTTCAAACTCTTCGAGCGCAGACCGATTAAGCAGTCGAAACCCTTCGCGCTCCTCGAATTTATCGCATTGCCTCTAATAGTCCAGATTAAATATTCAGTGACACCGCGTCGATGCTCGAATCGGAGCCTGCCAAATTGGCAATCTCTTGGCGCGGTTTCCTTAGTGGCCGTTAATTATCGTGAATTGCGCCATCCATTAACGATACTCGGCGGTCGGTCGACCCCGATTCTCACAGTAAACCTCGCTGCTCAAAACACGACGATGTGTACACCGAATTGTTTGAAACTGGCAGAAAGATTGGCGCAAGACTGTCATTGTTTCACGTTGATCACAATGAGTGTGTTTACAAAATGGCACTGTGACACGTTATGGGTACTTCATTATGCATCTCGCAAATAGTAACATAGTAAAAGTTTCGGAACAACACGAATTCAGCAAGAGTTTGTTGTCGATGGCAAAAGTTTTTATTTATTTGCAAATAATATGTAAAAATATTTGCAAATAATAAGTAAAACTGTTTGCAAATAATCAGCAGAACGTTTGCCATCCAAAACAGAATATTCCCGATAAGGAATCTAGTCTAGTGTCGAAACATGACTAGATGACAAATAAAGTCTAAGTTCCAACCATTAAAGGCGTGTTATCTCAAGTAATAGTTCTTATAATTTTATGCGCGAAATCTAAAAATCGTTAGGTGATCGGGTCCTGTAAATCTGCTGCAACCAATACCGATATGCTATAAATTACGCTTTCTTTTCAGGCCAACCAATTAACCATCGCCCCTCAAGGCTCAGTATCATCTTCCACTTCTTAGTATTGCATAAACAAACGTCATTCCACTTTGCAATAAACTGTACGCTTAATAGTACATTCGTGTGCGCACTTAACGGAACAATGACTGTTCCGATAATCGTGGTTCTGCCGTGAAACGTAACAGTGCGCGCGCAATTGCTCTCAATTCTCGTGTCCTTCGTTTCGTTTGCGACTGAAAAAGTTTCTCATGTCGACAAGAGGGACAAGCAGAAGAACGAGAATAAGAGAGCCGTGGCTGCACATGGCAAGTTCGGGGGTCGGTGGGGAAAGACGTTGGATGAACCAGATATTTCGTCATTTCGGCCGATTAAGCGTAATTAAGCCTCGCCTTATCGTGCCGCGTTTTATTCCCCTACCCGTCGCGAGGCTGGTCTCCGCTTAATCCCGTGCATAATGCCGGAATATCGCCTTGCTGTGCTAATTGCACGTGTCATCAAAGGGTGAAAGGTGCAGCGTGCGGGGCCGTGTGCAGTTTGTATCGATGTCGTTGGGACGGTGTTCATTCGCTGGTCGTCACTTAGCAGCGGGTCAAGGATTGGCAGGTTGAATAGTAGTTCGCTTTCGTGTACCAACGGTAGATGGCGTATTGTCATTTGTTGACGTGCGGCAAAGGCTGTTTCGGGCCTTTACGTTCTGGTAATTGAAAGTTGGGTTTGCCGGGTGGAAAGAATTGCGCGGAAGTTTGTGAGAATTCAGATGAAATTGAGTAGTGTGCTACGCTACTGTAGACATTAAAATGTATTTCTTTGTTAGCGTATGTCGTGTAATGTCATGTTGACGGAAATTTTTTAATATCATGCGATAGCCGCAATGAGTTTTTCACTTTTGTCTATATCATGAAAAATGTTGTTGCAAAACGCTAGTGCTGGTTCACTGATATAAAATCGCTTTTCGGTCAAGTCGCAAGGGAACGGTACAAACTTCCGTACGAAAATTATGAAAGAGCGTAGACTAACTTCCGTAAACCCCAACTCCGATTATCAAGCTTAAAAATGTCCTTCTCGTAGCCAAACTACCGCACCAAAGCTCTGGCATCTTTTGGTTCACTTTCCAAAACAATTTCATCCCTCTCCGACGCTCGCGAAACAGATCGTTTGCGGGCGCGAAATTAATTCGTGCCGCTTTCCGTCGTGGGCGCAGATTTATATTAAGATAGCCGTGAAATAGCCTCCGCCGCTTCGTTTCCCCGACATCTCGAATCCGGTCTGAACGAGGAGCCCAAAAAGATCCACCCGAAAATCCCGGCCGCCAACGAATCAGCGTCGTCGGTGCGGAGAATTAACGGAGATCAGGAATATCAGCGTCGAATGGATATTCGACGACGCGACCGCGGGATCTTACCTTTCGGAGCAGCAGAGAGGGCGCACGTAAAATTATCTAACGGACCGCGCACGACTCGGATTTGCCAGGGTTAACCTAGATTTCAATGGAGTCGCCGCTTAAAGCGGCGCTCTTTCGCGTTCCATTCAGCGGAAACGGTCCGCGTAACTAACAGCTGACCCCCTCCTAATTGCTCCGGTTCTGTCGCCTTCATTCAGGGCGAAAAACCTGTGAGGTTGGCCTGAGGTCACCGTGGATGCGTGTGCTGACGGATTGCTTGGAGGTATTCGTCGGAAATAGGTTGAAGTGCGTGGTCTTGCGAAATGCGAGTGCAGTGAGATGACAGTTTCCGCGGAGTAGCACGCTGAATGCAGGCGCCTCAATGGATTTGATGTCATGTATCTGAGGTTCGTAATACACTGGGAGGTTTATGTCAAACACATGTCATATAGTGTGTTGTTTCCGAACTTATTACAACCGATTAAAAAGCCTCCATTTGGTTGAAAATGTTGTCTTTACATCTAAATACTTCTAAGTCTAAAAATTCTACAGGGAATTTCAGCTTTCCACGAAAAAAGAGCTTCTCATTCGTTATTCATAAATGCACGTCATGTTAGTTATATTCCGACTAAAGATTTTTCATTTCTTATGAGACACTTCCGTTACGATTCTTTTTCGTATCTCTGCATTTCTACTTTCAAATACGTTCCCCTACATTTTTTAAGTTCATTCCAGTGCCTCGAATAAATTCGACCGAAGACTCAAATTCGTCCAAGCGACAAACTTGCTCTGACAAGTTCATGCGACGACTGAACTGTACGCATGCAATGTCGCCATTTGCACGCCGCTGTTCCCGTTCATGCATTCTGCCGTTAGAGCACGCATCCATTGTAACCTTAGTCTCACCAACAGCTGGCCCTCTTCTAATTGCTCTGGATTCTGCCGCCTTCATTCAGGGATGAAAAACTGTGACGTTCGCTCTGCAGATTTTCCGCCATCTTGTTTTCTGCGTTCCGTTCTCAATGTACCCCCCGTTCGTCTTTTGTCAAACGGGAACTGCATTCGACTCGGCCTCGGTTGCTCACTGCGGCGTAAGTGCACTTGTTATTTCGCCATTTCGGGTAATTGCGCGTAATTAAGCCTGCGGTTAGCGAGGGCTACCGCCTGGAGTTGTTGGTGCTCGGGTCAAACACTGTTAACACTTCGTCGAATTGTCCTTACTGGTTGAGCGCTTCGCAATTCAATGACTGATCTAAAATTGAGATGCCCTTCGTATTTACGGGTATAGACGTACATATAGTTGCTGTGTGGTAGATGTGGCAAGTGTACAGACATACTATAGCGTATCACCGTGAAATACTGTGCTTTGTCAGATACTGCCAACAAATAATACAACTGTGATATAATGTAGAAAAATGAGTTTAATATTGGCATGTACTGGTCACTGATAATCAATAAGAATTTACGATAATTAGTAAGTTAAGGATTGAGAACCAAATTCAAAGGAATGAATAATTTTAATTAATCATTAGATATCAGTTTAATTATCAGTGACTGGTACGCGTCAATATGAAAAATAATTTTTCCTTTATTTGATAAGAATTATATATATATTATTTTGACTGTTGTTCTTAATGCATTTAAAAATTAGTGCCGGTGTATCGAACAATTCATTTATATGTTGGAATTTACTATTCAAAGAAACCTGATATTTCGACGCTGTGACTCTAATCATGAGAGCCTGACCTTTCTCATTGGATAGCCCTAACTAGTATCTATATCGTATTAATTAACAGTAGTAACCATAGTAAAGTTCAACAAATTAATTAATTGACCGATGCGCGCCAAACGAATTTCTAAATAATAGGACACCTGCCGATCCACTTTTCACCTGATAGTGCTTTACTCACACCACGAAACATCACTTTCACCAACTCCACATTTTCACATTTTCCCAGGCGCACCAGTAGACACCTCTCCAAATAAACGTAACAAACAAATCACGCAGCGGGACCGGCGCACCCTGAAAGCAGCTGCCGCGCTAAAACACGCAGCAACGAGACTATCGCACGCCAGAATTTCCAAGAACGCCACGACGTCACCGGGAAGTAAGAAAAACGAGAAGCCGGCATATTAAAGTCGGACGTGTTAAAAATTTCCTCCGTGAATCGAATTCCTCGGGATCCACCCTCAATTCCTCTTTCTCTCTCCCACTCTGTCTCTCTCTCTCTCCTCCCTTTCTCTGTCTCTCGTTCTCGCGCCGTGACATTCCTCTGCGCCCGGCGGTATTTTACTTTGCAAGGGCGGAGCCCCTGCCGAACGACGTAATGCGATTAGCGCGGTTGTTGATTCTCGAGTCAACCCCGACGTTAACGCTCCGGCGGATCGCCCTTAGCGCCGGTAGGCACCTCGCGATTCGGTGACTGATCTAAAATTGAGATCAGCCCCACGCTCGGGTCGTATCGATTCCCGTCCCGCCGTTGTTCCCGTCCGCAGCCTTACGTCGAACGCCCCCGCAACCAACGTCATCGGCCACGATCTTCTCTCTCAGCCACTTCCGTGCCGTCAATATTTGCGCGAATCGAGCGTGTCTATCCGCGCACATTACCCAATCCTAATGGCTGGCGCACCGTTTGTTGACCGAAATAAAAGGCGCCGTGTGCGAACGTCAGGTGCAGTGCGCGAATGCTGGTTGTTGCGAATATGGAGTGGGACCTAGACAGTAGGGGTGAAGATGAGGGTGTTTTGGGGAACATTATGGGATGAGCATGGAAGAAGGTAGAGGACGTGGTGGTCAAGCGAGGCGTGAGTTGGGCGAAAATTTGTGATGTATCACGGAAAGTGGTGTACGCAGTGAGGCGGTGAATTTGTGATATGAATGTTTTGGGTACGGTCGAGTGGAAGGAAGAAGTCGGGCGAATGGTGGTAGGTGTCGGTTGGAACGTTGAGATGAATGTAATTTTGTCAACATGTGGGGCAAGATGGGGTGGGTAGTGGCTAAGCGTTCGGATGAATGTGATTTTGCAAGTGTGTGGAGGGAGGTGGCGCGGGCCGTGACCACCTGAAGCATGAGACGAATTTACTGGTTATCACAGAAGGTAATATGTGTGCTGGTGAATTTATGGAACGAGTAAGATGCGTGGGGCGTAAATGTGGAATTAGGAGATTATAAGCTATTTTGTAGAGAGGATATACATTTATAACGTGACCTACTCTAAGTGATAGAGATATCGCGACTTCGTTATATAGGCAAAAAATAAGCTGAATGAGAAGAGATTAGTCCAGGGATCTCGTTAAAGCTGGATTATATAGTTTAATTTGCAAATCTCTTGTAGTGCAGTATACGTGGAGAATGGATTAACCAGGTTATGTTATCTGATGTTTGACTACATTCAATATCGCTTGCGGCGTGTTGTCCGTTATCATAGATATATTCGGTTCACGTCCATCTACCTTTTTGGCATGCCCATGGATTTAATTTTACTAACAATCATTTTTCGATGAACATTCCATCAACATTGATACTGAAATATTATCCCGCGCCTAAAATATATTAACCCGAAATAATTCTAGCAACTGAATACATGATCTGTCGCATGGTGCCTCTAAAAAATAAGGAAAAGAGAAACTTACAAAATATCGATAATATGTCTCATTTACAAAAATTAGGAATATCATAATAAGCTTATCAGAAAAAGCAATCAAAGTTTTACATTCACATGTTTTAACGACATGTTTCAAGTTTCTCGTGTCATCGAGCGAACAATCTACGTGCTATGCATTAACGATCGCTTTTTTGCCGTATCACACGAAATGTCCAAGCTTCCGCTCCCGAGATTTAAAGAACGCCTGCGGAAAAGCGTCGGGGGTATCAGGAAACGGGCGCAACTTCATTTTTATAACGTCAACCGCAGCGTCGCGTGCACTTATTCGGCTTCTTTGATTCTCACGGGACCGAAAACCCGATTTGCTCTTGACTGCCTCAACGCTATCGGCCGAGACTAGCGATGTGGACCGTTGTTACCTCGCCATTTCAGGTAATTGTGCGCAATTAGGCGTGGTTAACGAGTAACGCGAGTTGTACTCGAAGGTCTCGTGTTAACACCTCATCGAATTGTCCCTCTTACGTCCCATGGGACTTTTCCGTTGTGCCATTTGGCCTTTCCTTCACGTCCGTAGGATACAGGGTGATCCTGAAATGTTACGCGTAAGCTTGTCGGTGCACCCCATGAATTATGCTAGTTTAGGGGTGTCGAAAGAACGTAGGGGAAATTTGTGCGCACGCTCGGTTATGTGGTAATTTGTGAATTTGTTGCATTCGTTCAAAAATTTGAAAGAATTCTCTTCTAATTGGTTTGAAAGTTTAAGGCGTGTTGGTCTTCATGAATCAAAATCTATTTACTCTACATGCTTTAAAACAGAAGTCAAGAATATGAAAAAGCATACGGTTAAGCTTATATATAATTTTTTTTTGGAAAGTTTCGTTATATGAAACGGCGAGACTAAAAAAGTCTGTGTGTTTAATTGTATTTGTTTTTGGCTATTGAATAAGTGTTAGAATGTATTTTGTATTGATGGCATATTATATTTTTTTATATATGTTTGGTTTTGTAAGGAACACCATTAACCATGAAGATGACGTTAACGGTTAAAATAGAATGTATTCTGTCCATCTATGTGTTAATATTGTAATGTCGGGACACTGAAAATGTTTTCGGTGAATTTTTTCCTTACGTCTAGACAGAAGCGCTTAAACTTTGAATAATGACCCTTTTATTCATGGAAGATAACTCATTTTAAGTTTTGAATACAAAATGCATTGCGTCGTGGTAACGACGAGACTTTCGACGATTTTCTGGTTTGCTTGTAGCTGCGAAAATGTGCGCACATTTTTACAAAATAAACCACTGATTGACGCAAAACAATTAATCTGCATTCACATACACGTATCACGTTGACAAAACATCAATTCAGCCAATTATTTGTAGGGTCATTCGGTCGAAAGGAACCATAACATATATATCCTGTACATTCGTACAGAAGCATTATATACTTTACCAATTCTCCCACAGAATAATCCGCTCACGCTGTTAACGCTTTCATCAATATTTGCACCAGTTTTATTTTCACCCTATTACTGCAACGAGAATCCCAGTGAACCTTCGCCCCAACGTTGGATAACATGGACCACATTTAATGACTCAAACTTAGATCGACGGCTGGAAAACAAGCATAAACTGTTTCTGCATATATTCGCAAAAAAAGCACTTTATACTGTAGTATTTTTACCCAGCACATAATCCCACCATTTAACCCACCACACCTTTATTGTTAAATGATCATTAGAATGTGGATTGGTGTAGTTTTGCTGCTAATCTTCGATTTAAAGTATTTAGAGACATTAAGGTATACCATGCGACGAGCAAATGTAACCTACATCCCTTGTACATTTGTACAGAAGCATTTTTACCTCATCATTTTAACTCACAAAATAATTCGCTCTTACATTTAATTCCTTCCTCGATATTTACCCAGACTATTTTTCGGAAACTTCCGTCAATCGGCTCAAAAGCAAACATAACTATTTCTGGATCAGCATTTTTCCAATCGCCATTTTAACCTCGAAATAATCTTCTCCCACACTTAACCTTTCCGTCGACATTTGCCCTGACCACCTTCACTCGATCGCCCGAACGCGAATCCCCGTGAATCTTGACCCCGCCACCGGCAAGGCTTGAAAGTGTGTCGACTCAAACTTCCACCAGCATTCCCTGAGAATTTAATTGATTTAATTATCACGCCTCTGCCAGCAACGCACACCACTCGCAGACCGCTCTCTTTCCCCGAGCGGACCTCAACGATCTCGAAACTCGCCTACCCGACCCAAACACAGGCGCGCCGAGGTTCGCGGCGCCTGAATGAACACCATCAAGCAAAGGGACCCGACGAACGCCGGGAGGCGACTGTGTGGGTTCCGCGGAATATTCATTCCTCTCTCGAGTCTAAGAAATTTCCTGCTTTCCGGTTCCCGCGGTTCTTCCGCTATCGAATCTGAGAGCTCCCAAAGATCGATTGTGCCTCGGCCGAGTGGAGTGCTGGAGACGTCGGCCGAGAAACGAAGGAGGAAAGGAAGGAGGAGGCAGTTAAAGCTGCGAAAGAGGGACGAGGCTGCCGGCAAGATGGAATGAACCTCGCCAGCGTCTCTACGTAGAAAAGATATCCGCTTTTCCATTGCCGCCTTAATCCAGCGGTAGGAAACGTCTTAATTGGAGCTTAAGGGCGAAAGAAACCGCGGGTCACTGTATTACGATCAGTGATGGGGCAAACTCTGGACTGAGGAACCGGACCACACCGTGTCCGCCTGCCGGTTTCATTAAGGGGTATTCACCCTTTCCAGTCGCGACGGGACGAAGAGTTGTAAATAAGTTATCGGGGCGATTTTAAGATTTTCGGTTCCGAACTGGAACGGAATGAAGGGTGCTTTTTGAGACGCGAGTGAAATATCGACTTGTTTGAAATGAGTGTTAATTAATGTAAGAAATTGTATAACTGGCAGTATGGATAACAGTGCGAATGAACACAATGACATTTTGAAACGTTCGCGTAATTAAAGAACATTTGCTTCCTGACAATAAAAATAAAAATAAAAATATTCAACCGATATTTTTAGAAGGATACACATTGCAGATTTTTAACGTATATGTGAAAATCTGCACTTTTTGTAGATTTATTTAATTCCATTACAAAAAATAATTAGTCATGAGATTATTACTCACTTGGAAAGTAAAGTTTTACCGAAGCAATTGCCGCAAAATTTCGTGACACGATTCTACATAGAATACAAATGGAATGGAGCAAATAAAAAGGTTCGATTTTTTTCCCGGAGAAAGGTAAATACATCCTTAATCCAGCTGTAGGAAACGTCTTAATTGGGGCTTAAGGGCAAAAGAAACTGCGGGTCACTGTATTACGATCAGTGACTGGAGAAACTGTGGGTTGGGATATCGGATTGCGCGATACTTTTTTTGCGGAGGAGTATTTAGAGATTGGCGAAGTTGGGATTGCAAAAACCACTCCAAAAAAGTGTCTCCAATTATTCGAACATAGCCGTACATTTGCACCGGAGTTCGATTGGTTGCGAATAAATTTTAATTTCAGTTAATCATCTGAACCGATTGTCTCAGCCGGATAACGATTATACATTATGAGCAAGAAATTAATCTACCCGTTTTTTCGTATAATTTACTCAGAGAACAGCGCAAATAATGACCAACTCTGACGCAGAAGGTGTTCGTTTTGTTTCTGGTGCTTGCCTTGGCGGATTTCGGGTCAATGAGTGTGTATTAAATATGGGACGTCAGTGACAATAATGCATTAATTATTGCAGCTGTTATTTACGAGCTGCTGCAAAATAAATATGGCATAAATGGATCTTTGTGCAGACAACTCGTATTTGAATAAATCCTCCATCAAATACATTTTCATTCGGATAATACTGGATTCGCTCTTGATTTCTGTGCGCTACCACCTAAATCACAAAGAAACCAAAACGCCAATGTAACAATACGCCTCACTCATGATTACTGTGTCAAACTATTACATTTAATCCATCTATTACCCTGTTCACCCGCTCTATGCGTATACTGTATATTAACGTAATGCTTGCGCACTTCATCTACCTACATTATCATCCGTACCCTCGCATCACCACGTCACACCAATCTCTCTCGCGCCACGCTTTCTTCCGGCATCCAGGACGCAGCTCCCTACCATCAGATCTACAGACTTCACTACACCATCTACCCTACAGCTCCGCACTTCTGTCGCCTTCATCAAGGCACTTGCGACGTCTCCCTCTCCCCGTTCTCCACACACCACCTTTCGCCCATCCATCTCTCCTCACCCGTCTATCTATTCGCCCATCTTTCACTCCCGGCCGTTCTTCTCATTCATACCTTCAGACGCTCTAGGCCACGACGCGGGTCTGGCCGGGTCCACGGCCGCTCATAAATACCGCGTCTTCGAATTCCTACGGCGGCCTCGGCCTCGGCCACTTCCCTGCTCCGTAGGTAACAATGCCTTCATTCATTCGTTGAATAGCACCGCGCGCTGGTCCTTTTCATATTCCGTTCTTTCTCTTTCACTCTTTCCTGCGCAGCGCCGGCCCGTTCTGGCACACAGACAAAATGGGCGAAATGTGTGTCTCATCCCCTCCGGCGCGCTGCGGTGCCGAGTTAGCAGGTGTGCGTGTGTAATGTCCGCATAATGTATGTGTATTTTATATTACGCGCGTAAATGGGGCACACGGTGCGGGTGTTGCGAGGAAGATGGCGGGCGTGCGGGAAGAATGTTGGAACAGTGGATTTTTGGGACAGAGCGAAGACGTGTGTGTGGTTTGAGAGCACAAAGCTAGTAAATAGGGCTGTGGTTGGAGTTATGTTGTATTGGTCATCGTGGATGCAGAATTGAATAAGACGTTTACTTATGATAAATGTGCAAAAAGTGGGCGCGCGGCCCAAATATCTTCCAGTTGACTTCCGTTCTAAAATAAAGTAAATTTGAAATGATGTGATAGCGGGACATGTTCATGTAACGTTCGTATCTATGTTGCTTTGATAACTGTCATCGTTTTTATTTCGTCTGACTTCGAGAAGAGGGTTTCCGCGGGAGGCTGTGGTTTTGGGAGAGATAGAGTGAAGATATTGGTGTGCGTGAACTTAGTTGCGACGGAACGATGCAACTTGCTCCAAAGGGGTTTGCGGTTGAAGTTGTATTTGTTGTATTGGTCAGCGTAGCAACAGAATCGGATAAGACGTGTACTTGGCAGAAATGTGCAAAAAGTCACGAGACAGGTTGTGAGAGTAAAATAGCTGGATCGTGTGTTTCGAGATTTTGTTATCAATGGACATCCGTTTAAAAAGAACATTTTTGAATCGTATCATCACGTTACTTTCGATACAAGTTTGACACAGTTAGATCCATAACTAAGTAACAGCGGACTGAAAAGATCAATTAAACGCGCGCATGCAACGAATATTCAATTCTTTCGAAAATGCAGCTGCAAGCAGAAAAAGTTACGGCAAATGTCGGAAGTTAATTTTCCAAAAAACGTAGCTTTTAAATGAAGAAACGTTGTTCCGCATTTTCGGCTTATTTTTTTCCATACAGAATCGCCGCCATTTTACTCGAACCACCCTGTACATGCGCCAGTCTGTATGACGCGAACATAAATATGCGTATACGTTCCCAGCTAGCGAGAGAGCATGATGTTCTGGGATCGATCGAAATGCATTTCTCTCCAATGGTTCTCGAAAGCGAGAAAGAGGGTGTTATGAACGACTCGTTCACCAAAACAGGGCCGTGCAGAGGACGGCTTTCGGTCAGTCCCACGGCCTCTTTTTTCTTCTATAACGGAACAACGCGGAAAGGAGATAGACAGTTGAATGCGCAAAAAGAAAAAGAGAGCGCGGGGATGAACAGAAATGCAGAAAAAGGACGCGGCAAGGATTAGATTTATCGTACACACCTTTGTACGTACAGGTGGCTTACGCGAGAACGGATCATCGGACCACAATTTTACGTCGACGCCCCATGGCAAGTGGTCGCGGTATTTTTTTTTTTTACAGAAAACTAGTTTGTCATTCGGTGGTTTTCGGATGCAATTTTGTATGGCACGAATGCGTGGCCTGTGCATATCGAGAATTTCATAAATAATAATATGCGGATTACTACATATTACTTATAAAGTGAATATGCCAATGTAATGCAACAAATGATTATCATAACGATATTACTCGATTGTAATAAAATAATATAATAATGGTACTAATTGCATTACTAATAATTTAGTGTTTTTACATCCGTTACATCCGTTACATAATAAATTCAGTATATAGAGAGCGCGTTGCCCGAAATGGGTAGCCCAATTGTCTCGCCAGGCAATTTAATTACATCGTAAAAGAAATTGTTTGTACTATAGAAACAAGTCTCTCCGTGCCGCCAATAATTACGTGCACACCATTTACTTTGGGGAATTTCAAAGACATGTTCGTTTCAAAGTAGAAAATATGGGGTTGCTCAAAGAATTATCACCGAGCTTAACTGTACACGAAAATAGTATTATTAATTATTTCATTAATGATACATCAATACATCAGGACAATAGTATGTTAACATTTTAGCTTGCGTATACCGATCACATGCCCCTCAACGTGTGTATTTGTGCTCTCTCGCTTTTTCCGGAGATCAAAGCGAACTTCCGAAATTTTCTGTGGTTTCGGGTCACTTCGTGGCGGCATAAATTGGGTGGCTGAAGCTAAAGAAGGGGAGCACAGAGAAAGACTAGGGCAAATAGTGGACAGACATGCGAATGAGAGAATAAGATGGTCTTTGGCTGTTTAAAGAGATTTTTATACTATGGTGATAGTGTGCAGCGGGCTACCGTCGGTTTAGCATTCTCTAGAGTGGGCGAACGGAAAAAAATACGCAATGCGGCGCGTCGAGTAGCACCTCTTTAACCTTTTGTGACAGTAATTACTCGTTGCTTGCGCATTCATCGGCTTTAGTCGGTTTACTACCCTCTGACTTGGATCCGCACGAAATTAAATTGGCCACGCTGTAGCTTATACGACAAAGCGATCGGTATTCTTCGCGCTTAATATTTCTGCTGCCTTAAGTTCTACGTTTCGTTCACAATTTTGTAATGAAAATTAAAACCGTAAGTAGCCGTAAAATACCGGAATAGTTGTTCCAGTCCGATGTACATGTGTTGATTAAAATTACTGCGGTGGCATATAAAGCGCGCATGTCGACTTCAGAGGATTAATTTTCATCCGGGTTACATTAACTTAGAGTTTCCCAGCAGTAATAATAAAAGCCAAAAGCCGCTGATTTCTTTTGAATAAAAGAACAACTAATATATCATAAAATACTTCTGTATGAAGCTTCTACGCAATATTTTTCCAAGTACAAAATCTCATATTTGAAAATTTTACTCCACTCTTTCGATTTCTTTCTAAAATTCTGCGCACCGTTATTTAACATCTTTTAAATAAATTAACCCTTTTCGCTCTATACGATGCGACTATTCGCTCAATTCGTATTCCGTTCTCTTTCGTTTCGTCTCCCACTCCATCTCCACTCACTTATTTATTTGTCGGCCTGTCAGTATATCTACCTTCATCTTTATCTGTTTGTCCGTGATTCTCCCTTTTCATTCTTCTTCCAACCTGAATACGCTCGTGATGCATTCCTCCCGATAAACAAAGTGATCACAAGGCCCATTCATCAAAACGCACTGCCGGTCCAGGCCTCGGATCAGTGCCTGTCAAATTTCGAAAACAGCAAGCCACCGTATTGGCTGGAATTCAACTCGGCAAGTGTCCAAAGCGAAGAAGTGCGATTCTAATGAGACTGAGCGCCTCTCGAAACTCGTGGCGGGATTAAGAGACGCTAGCAGATTTTCGCAAGAAAAAGGGCGAACGACTCATATTTTTTGGTCACGACGGATTAATGAGTAGTGGTGGAATTATTAATTAATAAGGCGACTTTAATTCGATAGCATGAAGACGGTCATTGTTTCATTTGCGCGATGATGTGGCTGAAGATCATTTATTAATGTAAAGCGGTGAAATACATTGATAAGTATATCATGATAATCAATACGGGCTTTGTGAGAAATATGGTAATATGCGATTTGTTAGTTTAATTCGGACAGTAATTATAAATGATGTTATAATTATTTTTGGCCTGTTAGGCCCACTAATCTATTTGGATTATAACTTCATATTTCGGTACTAGATTTTTTATCGAGATTTCTTAATTGAATAATCAGCGTAGAAAGTCAAATGTGGAAAATTTATCGATCAACGTCGAAAGATTATTCATTTAATAAGAATATAAATCCAGCGACGAAATGTGAAATTATAATTTCAAACAGATTAGTGGACCGGATACGCCAAAAGCAATTGCAACATCATAAATATGGTAATGGCTGCGCCAAAGTGAGTGTGCAGCGAAAATTGTGGCTCATACTTCAGTTAAAAATTAATATTTTACTAGCCACAAATTTATGTACATGGCCAATGTGGACTGTCCTACATGAAGAACAGATCACACGTCAAATTGTCAATAACCCAAAGTGGTAGAAGCGGAGATCAAACTCGATGCCAATATTTCTTACAGCCTGCACAAATCTCAGCCATGCCAAAATACCCGTCCCACGTCTAATACTACATCTGTAACTACTCAAACTATAAGTATGAGCTCCACTATTTGTAATGAATATATATTCGAAATTGATAAATTCCTCGGTCTCATCTGATTCCCCAAAAAATCACTTCGCCGCGAATTGCCTGATCGGCCCTTCAGCTCCACTTCACAATCGATAAAAATAATTAACTGCCTCTTGCTGAAAATATTCCAATACATTCTTTACACACGATGTGATCAGTTACAGCAAATGAAGAATTAATTATCGAGGCACGCAATTACAGTTTTTAATTTCTTAATTCATCCGTGATAGCACATAATGTCTCGCGCGTGTAACGGTTGCGGAAAGTAATTCAAATGTGTGTTTTTGAAACGCTTCCAAGTAACCTTTTAAAATATTTCCCCCGGGCATATCGCTCTCGAGAGTGTACATAATTTATATAGAGAATTAGAACCGTGAAACAAGTTACTTTTGTAAGCAGCGGAGAAGAAATTCGCTCTCCCGGTGGAATGCGATATTTGTGTTGTCAATATTGTTGTGAAACGCTGTTGTAGGGTAATATGCTGCATTGGATGTTCGTTTCAAGACAACTGAATCTACGAGCTAGTTCCATTTGACATTTACTCAATCTGAATAAAGCGAGTAGCCGGTAATGTACAAAGAGAGAAACAAAAGAATTTATTTTCAATATTCGATGTAATGTAATTGTAACTGTGCTATCCAGCGGACGATACCATTAGCGTGTAAATAATCTATACGTCGACGGATTGCACAAACAGAAAAATGCACTCTGACTGACAGAGAATATTAAAAAATACGAATACTTCGTATGTCTCATCGGATTCTCAGTTATTGATTTTCATTCACAAATAAAATAAGAAATTATTCTTAATACGTATTTTCTGGCACTTTGGATCATTTATAACAAAAGGCAGAATATTCATGCTACTAAAATTGTCGATTACGGTTAAAATTGATTCCACGGAGTATAAAAAAAAATTAATTTCCCGAACGTGAGCATATGACCGCTCGCCATGGCGCATTGTCGACAAATGGCGGACGCCGTGGTCATTCACGCATCGACAGTACACAATATGGCATGTCTATTTACACACACGCGGTGCGCAAGACAGCACATCGAGAGCGAAAAAAAAAGGACAGGAATTTAAAAAAATCACCAGCTACAGTCAGCATCGGTAGCACGGCAAAATGGCTGACGCCACGTACAATTCCTATAGGTTAATAACGCAGTCCACAATATCATGATATATAAAGATCGCAGACTACTGAATTGTTTCCACATTGGCGAGCGATACCTATCGTTCGGTGGGGTCGAGTGTAGGGTTGGCTGTAGGTGTAGTGAGCGTTAACAGCAGCGATCCCATATGTTCGATAGAACGCACTCAACGGCGGTTCTTTGATCCTCACTTATCGCATAGAGAGGTGCATTTGCGGCACGCTGATACGCTGATCCGGGATTAGTCGCTAATCAGAACTTCGATATGTCTGCGCATTGGCCACGCGAATTTACCGTCAACACTGACTTCGCCGAACTTATCTCACTGCGGTGACGTTTGCTGTGGCGAGTGACGTGGGAATGGATATAAACAAAGCTGCTGATTAGTGTGACTACAATTTTTTGCCGGAGAATGTCAGGTGACGGTGGTAGGGGTTGGAACAATGTGAAATAAAGTGAACGTTGTAAGATAGGAGGAAGTTAGTGGTTTGACCTATACGGTAAGTTTGTTTTGATACCCGTAAAGAAATGGAAAACAGTAAACAGAATGAATTAATAAAAACAAGTTTAAATAACTGCAGAGAGTAAATCGATAAGGAGAATGTTTACAAGTTGAACGGTGACTGGTGAATAATTATGATTTTATTATATCTTCGCAATGGCCAGGTGAATTTAGACGAAAAATGAGAAGTAACGGTGGTATCGCCGCAAATAATGAAAATATGCAATTGGAGAGTTGATTGTGAACGTTTATACAGTATGATGTAGGGAAACGTAATTAATATTGGTCTCTTAAAAAGAAAACACGCAACGTATTCATGGCGAAGGAAGAATAAAATTTGTACACGCTGATTCGAGATTATCTGTTTGTGCATTGCAAAATTTCAGATTAATCTCATAAATGCACCATTAGATAAATGGTACTGATTAGTGTAAATAGAACATATTTCAATTTTACTGAAAAGTTTAATTTTTATACCTTGAGTTATTGTTCGCGTTCATAGACAAATTCAATTATATTTTATTGATCGGTTGGTCAATGAAAAATCGTGAGACATTTATGTCCCTGATTGGATTGCCATTGAAGCCTTTGGGTTGGTTGAGGCTATTAGGATGTTGAAGGATTTCTAAAGGTTCTCGATACTTGAAAGAAATTCGAAGCGTTCCCGTTGTTTTCACTCCACCGCATACGATCTTGCGGAGCACTTTTCCATCAATGGTATTCGTGAATACTTCACTTCATTATTAAAGAAAATATTTTCCGAGACGTGTCCGAAACGTAATTACGACACCGTGAAAAAGCACGGCGATTGTTATCATATGAAAAAGATATCCGCAAATACATCAAGCTGCATTCCGTCAATCTACGGGATTCCTACATTTATTTCCCCGAGAGTTTTTCTCGTCGCATAGAAAAAAATTATCACAGCGCTGCGACGTACAGACAATCTCACTCTAAAAAGTTTCAAATTAAATCGGCAAGTTAATTCTTCCGCTCGATCCCCACCATCCGACATTACAAAAATCTGGAATTAATGCATGCCAACATATATTTTTAACTTTAGCCGTCCCATTATTTCTGACAATGGCATTCGTACGCATTAACTTTTTTATTTTAAGAGTTCTCTACTTTTTTCGCATGTTCAATGTTTTTGTTAATTATTTATCGCTTGTTAACTAGATATTAACGAATAAATAGTTTAATAATCCGGGAAAAATGTTTCCAAATTGGATCGCGTGCAGGCGTTTCATTTTCAATTTTTATCTCCCGGGTTACCAATATTTTACGGAGCTTGCCACTTAAATCTCGTGCTTCGCTAAATGCCCTATGCTGTACACATTTAATTCACTTTCGAAATGTTCGTCCCGCGTTTTGGCAAAATATTAGAGCAACCGCTATATTAATCTAACTCACGTAGCTTTAACTGTGAACACATTTATCCCATATTTTCATTAAACCGCCTTCAACCGCCTTTGCGACCAAAAAATGAAAACAAAATTAAAATGCGTAATCACCTCACATTCTCATTACGTTGCGCATTATAAATGATCGAAGATCGGTCACAAGCCCCCCAAAAAACGATCGGCAAGTCCGTGTCTCCCATCGACTTATCCAACAAAATTTTACCCCGTAAATCTCCATCGCGCCGCACGAAACGTCGAAGCCCCGTTTCGCAGTACGTAACTCTGACGTCAGACGAATGCACTCCGGCCTCATCCCTTCCACCGAGATTGAATCTACCGAGATCATAACTCCAACTTTTCAATTAACGAACCACTCTCCCACTTCAGCCGCACTTCGTAGCCCTCCTCGCCCTTCACCCGCGACGTCCGCTGACCGGGCCGGCATTTTTTTCCCATTTTTCGTTACTCTTAGTTAACAAAGAGTTTACCATTAATCAGCCTGCCAGCCGAAGATGCTTCTTGAACGGCCGCAGGGCACGTAGACTATATATCCTGCTTAAACGCCCGAGACAAGTCCCTTTCTCCCGTGGCGCCCTCTCTCGCCTCTCCTGCGCTCGCCCTCCATCTGTATCTCGTACATTTTTCTGCCGCTATCGGATCGTATTATGCGCCGTCACGTCTTAATAAATTTACGACCGTGGATCCGATTGCTCCGGCCCCGGGGCTGCCAATTTTAATATTAACTCCGCCGGAGATATGCGTATGCGCTGAACGCTACATGTACGCCTGTTTTTCCGCCAGCGGCCCCACGTCTATCTCCGCCCGTCTGTCTCCGTGTCAAGCCACCGCGCGAATCTTCTTTTTCGCGGCCGCCTGTCTTGCGCCTCGATTTTTCCCGCCGCGCAGTCCGCCGGCCAATTTTTCACGAAGATCGAGACACCCTGGCGTGGGGATAGTTGCTAAAAGGATTGTACGCGGAATGCTAGGCGGCGGGAGTGGTTAAGGTTTATTGATGCGCACAGGATGGCACTGTGAGATATGGCGTGTAATACGCCCGGACGGGCGGTGCGCGGGATTTTTTTGCAGTTGGAGTGTTGAATTAAGAAAGAGTGAAGAGGGCGCGTTGTACTTGGTTTAGCTACTGGTACGCTTTGTTGCCGGTGTTGCTGTGTTTTATTGCGTTTGACGGTGTATGCTGGGAGTTCTCCTGCTGTCGTTGCCTTTTGTTACTGTTATTGTTACGTTATATTGCATTTGAATATATTGTACATATATTGAGTGATGCACGTGTTACGTTAGAAATGAATTAAGATGGCAAGTTTTAATTACTCCTGTTACCATGGTTATTCTGTTACTGTTATTGTTATGATTTATTATATGTAATTCTATATAATTCAAGACAAAACATTGTATGAACTGTGCAAACCATATATGCAATCGTTATTTCAGCACACGAAAGAGACCAGGCAAATTACATTTTTTTTACCTCATCGCAGAGTACTGCACCCTCAATTAGAAATTGCACATTGCACATTATTCTATTGCTTTTTGCATTTTTAATCTGTAGCGTCAAGATGAAAAATGACAAAACCTAGAAAAAGCTAAAAATGTCGCTCTTCCTTACTCAACCATCTTCTCGTTCGCCATCTTTTCCATCCACGCGCACGCACACTCCCGCCTGTCGCTTTTTGCACGCTAATCTGCCGCGATCGATCGTTTAATCTGGATTAGAGTTACGGGTGACACGAGTTGAATAAGTAATCGAGTCGCTGCTCTGCCAGTTCTACCGAATGTAATTTAATTCGTACGTACCGTGTCTTCCTCGTGGGCGACGCTCTCTCTATCTCCCCGTGCGTCTCTTTCCAACGCGGATTCCGTCTCTCTCCTTCACCGAAGACCCATTCTGTCTGTGCGTTTCTGTATCCGCCATCCCCGCCGTTCTTTCCCATTCGTCTCCTTCGCGTTTCTCATTTTGACGAAGGTTCAGTTCGCCCCCGAACAGCCCAAAAGTTAATTAGTCCACGTTAATTTTCCGTCAGAACGACACCAGTCTCATGGCGTCGCGCGAGATGTCTTAAGGAATTTGGCTTGCCGAGAACTCGCGCGAGTGCCGTCGACCTTTGGGGGCGAGTTCACGTGTGAGACGTGCTTAATCCGATGCTGGAGTGCGCACGTGATTGTCTGTGGAAATAATCTGCGGGCGGGTTATCGGCGAACATGCGGGAAAGTGCTGGTGTTTTGCGGTATGCGTTAGAATGTTGTTAACGGCAGTGGGGTCTATGATGATACGCTGGTGCAGAAGTCAATCTTGGATGATTGTTATATGTAATAATTAGATATCGAACGTATGCGTTGTAGCATATCATTTTAGTCTGAATGCACTGTGCTCGTATGTTAAAATGGTTCGCCGGCGGATTAAGGGCAATGGTAAGGTAGAACGGCAGTGTTTTGATGTGTTATGAGAGGATCGGCAGACACTCAAAATAATTCAAACCGCACCGAAAAATTCGCAATAGTTCACGAGTTTTGAGAAAAAATACAGAACATAGACCAGTGACATCCCACTGAAAGTAATTTGCTCTAAATGGAGATCAATATCGATGCACTAGTTGAGTTGTTGTTGCCATTGGTAGTCGTAAGAATAAGTAAATGATAATTACTTGTGTCAATTCAATGTTAGAGTATCGTATTCGTTAAAGTCAGATTTAACACTACCGACCTAATAACAGATATTCGCAATACTATATCTATAACAGCATTATACTGCAATAATCAACACATGATTATTACCATTCGAGCCTATATACGCACATACGCACTTAACACGTGCAATAAATCAATATAGCAATAGCGTATTTGTCGACTGTATATTTAACATTACCGTGTGTCAAATAATCTGGTGACGTTATTAACAACTGCCATAGTCAGTTGTCTACCATCAATACACGGCCATTGTCATGCGTACCCACACATACACATACGCACTCAACAAACCTAATAAATCAGCACAGGCATATTGTATTTGTCACATCCCTAATTAACAACCCCCCCCCCCTCCCCCGCACACGAATACTGCAAATAACTCAGTCAAGACACTAATACCTCCAACTGGTTGTAACTGTACGAAATCTTTCACTCGGTCTTTGCGCAACGATAAGCTCATTATCGTTTCAACTTGTACTCGCAATACCGTTGAACTGCACTTGTATTGCATTCTGGGATAGACGTTGACGGGTATTCATACATCTAATACTTTCGAACAACTGTGCTGACTGGCAAGACTCGTTTTCTGCCATAGCGTCTAACGTTTTCAATGTAACGGGAGCGATACGTGCTGCACTTGAACACACGTTTCAAACTTTCAAACGACGAAAAGCGGATTAGCCCCTTCCAGACCGTGTAAATTTGAATGCCCGCTGAAAGAACTACCCGCCCCAGGAGATCTGATTCCTGAATAGCAGTTTCAAACGTATTTGTGGTCTAAAGCGCGTCGGAGGACGGACATTTTGAGCGGTGAAACTGTTTCGAAGATTACGTCTTCGCGTAAATTTTTTTTTTGCGCGATGGAAGAGATGAACATGGAACGTTATACGATTTATTTCACCATTTTTCAGTTCTCTAGTTTAAACAAAAAAGTTGTTTGCATTTAACCTATTGATCGGGAAAATGAAGCAGCGGCATATTGCAGTAATTTATTAGAGAATTAAAATTGAACTACGATGTCGCGGTTACATACAATATTATTACACTGATATTACCGCAAGTTAATTTCGCTTAATATTGCCGGGATGTTGCTTTTTGCGTAGAGAGCGCTGAATAATCCCTTTTAATGCATTACTACGTCCTTCTATTACGCCACTTTATAATGCAAATGCATTTTTAATGCTCGACATAATGAGCAAAGAACGCTTACGACTAGTTGACATACGTTTGCGAATGAACTCTATTGGAGAAAATTTTTCCTTTCAGTTCATGGTTTGCAAACTCATTTAAATGTAGCCCACTAAGCATTTTTTACTCGTTTCAGTGAATACCGCAGGCTCATAAAATGTCGGATCAGCCTCTTTCGACATCCCTGTACTCCCGCAAGTCAAACGTATTAAAGAGGGTTCCAATCAAGCTTATGATGTGTGAATCTACGTTAATTTAACGTTCTTTATCCATTTTAACGCACATCGCAAATTGTTGTAATCGAAAACCGGCTTATTTCCGTGTTTCATGCACAATCATAATTTGAATTTGTTAAAGTAGACAGCAAATCCTTGTTTAAATTCATCACATATATAATTATGCCAAAACACCATGTGTTCATCTCATCATTGTTTGTTTCTTCTGCATGATGCATTTAATATATATAGCGTGGGCGGCAGAAAACATAATTTTCTCGATGGGAAATGAAAATATCCTTCACATTCGATGCATTTAGTTAAAATGTATTAGTAACTTAGGAAGACACAGGCAGTAGAAGTTAGTTCTGGTTATGCTCATCCTATCGCTAGTGTTGAAAACATGAAATAGAATAAGTTCACGTTCTCTGCCACATGTTTCACTCACTTTCACGCGGAATTGCACAGGCTTTTACCTTTAAGCGACGCCATTTTCGTCCGTCCACGAAATTCTACGAGAGCGCCGCGCGATTGCGAATTGAACAGAAGCGCCTGATGTATCGCAAGCGAAGCGCTCGTAATTGCCCGACGCGTTTTTCCGAGCCACGAACGAACGGGTGCTCGTTCGCGCTGATTCGTGGCCGCGCCCAACTTCGATCGGATTTCTTAAGAAATCCTCGCAGAATTTCACCTCGCCCCATATCGCGTTCCGTGCCGAGCGCGCGATTGAAAACGCCGAGGTTGAAGTTTCGAGGGCCATTGCCGCGCCTTTCGGTGGAGTCTTTAATTAATACGTACATAAAATTACGCCCGTCCGAACTTTCGATGCGCCGACGTACACTCGGAAGTTCGGTGGCCGATTTTTCTGCGTCACGGCGGACGAGTGAGTAAAGTTTCACAGAATAAGTCGAATCGCGTATAACGATGGCGCCTTAAGCGGCGCTTGTCGACGAATAAAATCAAATTGGTGTACGACGGATCGCACCGTGTCGTTTAAAAGTGAATGGGTTTAATTATGCTGTAGATCGCCGTGATTAAGTCTGGAAGACATTACACGAAGAAGCAACAGTTGAAGACTGACGCGTGATCAGGTGATGCTATGAAGAAAGTAAATATAATTGCGAAGACTGAAATGTGGTGGTTCTTCAAACTCTTGTCAGAAAAACCAAACTTACTTTCACATCACACCGGATTAATTTCAAGTGGAAATTAAGAGTAGCTCTAAGAAAAGAGTAAATGAAAGGTGAGGTGTGCTGACTTTGTTTTTTATCGGCGTCCAAAACCAGCAAATTCAGTTATATTTAATATCGACCTGTTTTTAAGTGGAATGTAAAAGAAAACATAAAAAGTCAATGAAAGAAGATTGACATGTGATGTTATTCTTCCCAGACCTTCGTATAAAATAAGTATATTGAACTGTACGTCAAATCAAACTGCTTGTAAATGCCATCTACAATATGCTATAACAAAGACGACGGATGAAGATTGAAGAAAAGGTTGTTGAGTCCGAGCGTGTCTAATATTGATTGGAGACTGACCGAAGCAGCGATGTTTCAAGCCTTTTGTGTATTCCAATTGTTTGGGGACCAAACTGCGAAAGTAAACACTGTTGGAGTTGCGACGAGATTTGTTGCATTACAATTGATTGTTATCGAGCAAGTAACAACCGTATCCGGATGTAGCTACGAGCGCATTTGCATTTACTTGTTTGTATCTGTTTTTACAAGAAACAGCGCAATTTCGAAACGTGCCGATTGCGCTGAAAAGCTTTCAGAGATTTCACAAACAAACATGTCCAGCCGTTGTCGATTTTATTCGTGACACACTGTGTATTTAGTGTTACGTTCACGTGTTCAAAATTTTACGGTTCCATGTCTCTTAGTTCCGACCACTAAAACTTGGGATCCAAGAATTTATCCATGCATACAATTTATCCGATATTAGTACAATACAGGTCCAGATAAATAATATCATAACAAACATCCGTTCTACTAATTTATCAAGCAGCGCACGAGTTGGCACAACATGTACAAG
Source organism: Cryptocheilus praepositus (assembly GCA_033815515.1). Lineage (NCBI taxonomy): Eukaryota > Metazoa > Arthropoda > Insecta > Hymenoptera > Pompilidae > Cryptocheilus > Cryptocheilus praepositus. The sequence goes on along the minus strand of JAWWQZ010000256.1, from coordinate 4,036,514 downwards.
CAAACAATACCGGATGCCGTTTTCGCGTCAGAGATCCATTATGTATGTATGAAAAAATGGACGGTGGAAGCTGGTCCGCATATCCGTTTGTAAATTGCAAAACATTCTGAAGCCGAAAATATGTTTGGTAATTGGTCGCATATGAGAATGTCGACTGTGAATATCGTGCCATGCAGAGAATGCACTTTTCTTTGAATGGCATTGAGTGATATAATTCAAAGTGTGACTGATGAAGTGGCAAAGTACATTTTGATAAACATGACATTTTTCTGCCAACCATCAGTCTAATATTACATATCGAACCCAATCCACGGAAACGTCAAATAATTAACCCCATACAGACAACATACTCAACCGTCAACTAGCTAAGAAGAAGCAATTGCACTCCTCCTTAGTTACTACAATCCATAAACAACCTTTTATGTTCATCAGCCGCAATATGTCCGCCAAGTATATCAGCGCCACCGCGTGCGCCTCGCGAACTGCCTCATATTCCGGATTTGCGCGAGGAAAAGGACCCGGCGCGGAAATTTAATCATTGCTCGGCCAGTAATTTAATCGGACCCACCGGATTTATCTTGGAAATTACTCGCGCGCGCTTCACAGATTATTTGGTACGAAGCGCGTTTGATGGAAAGTCGCCTGTCCCTGCGTCGAATAACTTGACGCCGGTGACGATGGAAAGACAACGTCTGCGGGCGTAAGATAAATTTGTTCACGCTCGGCGCACTGAAACGGGCTCCCTTTGACCGGATGTCGCGGAGAAAGGGAGGAGGGTGCTTCCCGATGCTGCATGCGGCGAGATAGCTACGCGCGGTGAAAAAAGGGGCATTACAGGGGCTGGCGTTACGTCGACGTTGCATATACGCTGCTAAGCTGTTTGCCGTTGCCGCGCTGTAATCGGTGCTCGCACAGAACAACGGACTCGAACACTTTGCACAGCGGCGCGCGCGTTACGAGCGGCTCATGACATGAGTTGAAATCGGGTGGAATTAAATTGTGGATGCGTCTTATGAATCTTACGTTCCATGCGTCGGGATATTAGGCCGCCGACGGCTAGGGGGCGTTCATGGTTGAAACGTATATTAAGTGAGCAGCCACTGATGAGCTGCTGAAAATTAGTTGAATTCGAGCGGAATTAAATTGTGGGTGTGTATTGTGGATCTTACATATTCTTGCGTTATGATTTTAGCCCGCTGGCTAGGAAAAGAATATGGTTTAAATTGTAAATTAAGTATGAGCAGCTGCTGACATTGAGATAAATCAGTTGCAATTTAATTCTACATGCGTCTTGTGAATCTTTCGTTCCCATGTGACAGGAAATTAGCGGACTGGCTGTTAGGGAGCGATTATGGTTTAAATTGTAAGTTAAGTACGAGCAGCTGCTGACAAACAGAGAAATCTGTTGCAATTTAATTTCCCAGTCTTGTAAGTCTCACATTTTCTTGCGTCAGAGTATTAGTTCACTGACCGCTAGGGAGCGATTTTGGTTTAAATTGTAAATTAAGTATGAGCTGCTATGTACGAGCAGCTGGTATCGAGAGAAATCGGTTGCAATTTAATTTTACATGTGTCATATAAAACTTACGTTTTCATGCGCCAGAATATTGTGCCGCTGACCGCTAGAGGCCGTTAAAATAAAACCATATATTAAGTCTGAGTAGCCATTAATGATGTGCTGATGACACGAGATAAAGTCGGATGGAATTAAATTCAAAGTCCTCGTGACCCGTGCGTCTTTTTACATCAAAATGTTGTGCCACTGATCGTTACACAGTATATCTAGGTTAAGCATAAATTCAGTATGAGCTGCTACTGATAAGCGACAGATGAGTTTGCTTAAAATCGTTCTGCAACAAATTCTGAATGCATTTCCGTCTGTCAAACTCTTAGACCACTGTCCATTACCGAGCGTTCCATGCTTTAATTACTCTCACTAAATTTCTTAGTTAGTCGTTTTATCCTCGTCACCCCGTACATTGTACAACTTAGCACGCAGAATATCGCGATCAAAATAACACGTCTCCAACCTTTTAGATCGTTCCGTTTCAACAACCATTATCATTATCACACTCCCCCGACTCGCGGGCGCACTCGTTCATCTATTACCCGACCCCCGGCTACTCTTTGTCGACTACAAAAGCGGACAAATCATCTTGTCGATACGCGGCCGCACTCTCCCTCGGCGCGGCCTGGCTGGTGTTGCTAGCACGGGGGCCATAAAAGTAGTTGGCCTAAGTCCAGCCTCGCTCTGACGGTGTCGGCGTCGTCGTCGGCGGTGGATACGCGCGAACTTATTGTCGGAAGGGACGGGGGAAGGTCCGATGCGCGACCGTGGCTTTGTGCCGGAAGTTGACCCCTCGAAGTGCGAGAGCCTGGAAGGGAAGCGTTTCTTTATTTCTTTCTCACCAAGAACGAGGGGGACGGATGGGCAACACGCCGTAGAAACAGGCGTCGCACAAGAGTACGAGATCGAGGGTGTTTATATGTTTAACGAAAGTGTGCGTGTGACGACGGAAGCGGGCTGAGAGGAATGTTGACTTTTGGCGTAGATGTTTAATATTCTGACGCGGAGAGAAGAAGGTGCGCGATCTTGGAACGTACGCGCGGTTTTGTCGTGGAAGGCATTCTGATGTGTGGCGTGTGCTCGGGGAGAAGGGTTGTGAGATAGTTTGGTACTGATGAAGGTTGTGTAAGTGTCAACGAAAATGGAATTGTACGTGCATGTGTAAAGTATTAATATAATAGTGACGTTGATTTGTGGTGTGGACTAGTTGAGTTTGAAGGATTACAAGTTGTAGAAGTAACGATTATTATTAATGTGTTAAAACAGGTCAGCAAAGAAGTGAAAGAAACGGGCGTGGGCGAAAATTAAATTTGCAACTAATCTTACAATTTGCTTCGAGGGGATAATGGGCAAAAGTTGTTAGGAAAGGAGCGGAAAATGCACATATTATGTTGTAACTTGAACAGACAATCTGAGCGCCGTTATTTAAGCAACGCACCATCCACAGTACAATATCGAAAACGTTACTAAACCCACATAACTGCCAATAACGTAAATTATCATCGCGATATTACATCGTATTCCTCCCATGCACACAAGCAATCTCTTTTCAGACATTCTACACAATGCCACAGCATATTTGACTACCAATTGGACTCCTGCTCATTTCCATCTGATTTTCGAAGTAGTAACTGGTCTCCAGTTGTATGACGTACGTTTCGGGACACATTTTGACCGTCCATTCCTGAGAAATCCAGACAATCCGTGACGAGGCACGTCGGGTCTCTCGATCGGTCGTATTGGACCCCGCGACGAACGAGCACGATCGAGAGCTGACCCGGTAGACGGCGCAGAGGGGCGCCGGAAAAACTCAATCTAAGCATAAATCATGGGCTATCGATTTCGCTGCCAACTTTCCTCGCTACCGCCCCGACGTATCAGAGATTCATCCTGTGACGCGGCAATAACATCTCTCGCCGGCATAAAAATTCAACTATACATCAAACTGTCATATATAGCGCCGTATTTGTACCTATCTCACTGATATTTCCTCTCTTCCCACGACCTCGTTTCTTCTCGTTCTGTCGCCCTGTTTCTACCTCTGTCTGCGCGCACACTCTCGCGACACTCTGCCACGGATGGAATCCATGTGTGCGTTTATGTACGCGTACGACCTAGTACGCACACACGCGACAACATCACGCCCTCTAGCAGACGCCTCTGCCACCTTTTCCATCCCCAAACATCAACGACATACCATCCCGCACTCTCTGACTGTTGCAATTTTTCTTTCTGCCCCGTATCGCACCGTGACACGTTCGTTCTTTCGTTTTCGATGCTTCTTTTTAGTTCTTATCGTACCTTTTGCTACCACTCTTTACCAGTAGTTCCTTCGGCGCAGAGCGCACTGTGTTCCTTTTCAGCCGTCCTGTGATTTTTCGTGTAGGATACCCGTGATTTGAGCTTCAAGTTTTGTAGCCAGTTCATAGGTTTGAAGTAGTATTTCATGCAACTAAATATGTGTGATTGAATATATAGATATTTATATGCTTACTATCTCCAAACATTAATAAAAGACTACCTTCTATTCCACGATTTTTGCCATTCCTGTTTTTTTCCCTTCTACTGATATGTTCCCTATTCCTACTCATCCTTAATACTCAACTTCTTAGTTATTCCATACATTTGCTGTCTTCCTTTTGCACTCTTTCCTTCCATTTCTCATCGCCCGCGATTTTTCTTCTTCGATATCTGAGATCCAAACTTCGGAGAACGCAGAGTATTCCCAAGATAGAAGTGCTTCTTGATCGACACTGCTTTAACGGAGCATACCCATGATTTACTTATGTTACATTCTCTTACAAATGTCTCTGTAAACCCGGCTGTCATCAGATACCAATGAGGCACTAACTTTTTCATTCCTACTCATCCTTAATAATGTCCTTTTTAGTTATGCTATATTTTTTTCTACGAATTCCTCTTTCCTCGCTTTACTCGTACGTTCTTCATTCCTGTGTATTCTTAGTACGCAACTTCTTAGTTATGCCATACGTCCCTATCTTCCTTTTCTCTGCGCCCACGATTTTCCACCTTCGATATTTATGATTCAAACTTCGGATATCACAGAGTATTCCCAAGATGGAAGTACTCCTTGATCGACACTGTTTTGGCGAGTATACGCATTTAACTAAATGCGCATCTTTACGTACATTACGTCTTCTTACCGGCACTCAACCCCAAACGTCAATACCGCATTACCTTCTATTCCAGAACAGTAGGCATTCCTACTTTTTCTCCCTCTACTGATATGTTCTTCATTCTTGCTCATCCATAATACCCAACCTCTTAGTTATGCCATACCCTTCCTGTCTTCTTTTTCTCTCCACCCGCGATTTCCCGCCTTCGATATCTGCGATCCAAACTTCGGATATCGCAGAGTATTCCCAAGATGGAAGTGCTCCTTGATCGTACCCTGAGCGGCGACACTTCCGTACGCCCAGAAACTCCCATATGACTCCCCTCTCGCCTTTCCCTGCCGCGCTGCACACTTCCTCGCGTTTCCTTCTCACTCCCCGCGCCGTTTGTCCTGTGCTTTGCAACGCGGCCGTTCTCCGTCGTGCAGTCGCTCGCTCCCGTGGGACGAGAAGCGTGCACGTGAATGAGTTGCGGCAAGCTCCGGGCAGCAGGAAAATGCAACGAAAGACGAGAAACGCTCGAGGCATGACAAAAAGAGATGGGGGCGGAAGATTCATGCGTCCGCTACCGATCGATCGATCGATTTGTTTCCCGAACGACCATAACTTGTCCGGCGGTGCGTTCGCGCGAATACGCGCGCGCACTTTTCAACGGCGACAAACAGATGACCGGTGATGTACGTTTCCTTGTCGTTCCGTTAGCACTGTCTGTGGGTGATTAACGCGAGCGAGACGGCATGCAGACGTGATTGGACGCTTGTTGACAGTTACGCAGCAAAAAGTTAGCGGCGATGTGGCATATGGGGAAATATTGAAGTGTAAGTACAAGTGCGCAAATATTGCCGGACGTTTCGATCACAGATGTGGGTCCACGTTGACGGAACTTTACACATGTAGTTATGCTGCTTTAATACTTCATCAACCCTTTGGCGACCGCGAGATTTTCGCAACTTCGTTTGAGCTGGTCTGCGCTGCATTTGCGGTCATCTAATTTCTATACGCCTCAAATTACATAGCTACATACGATCAAAGGACATATAATTATAATACTACGAGAAATATTCTTGGAATAACTAGCATCGCTTTCCGATATGTAAAAAGTCAATCTTCGAAACGCAATGTCGAGCCGCACTCATCGTAGGACCGCAGAGGGGTAAGAGCGGGGCTTCAATTTCGATTGATGTAACATATTGAAGTTTAGATACGGAATTAAACAGGTGCAAAGAACGGAACTTAAAAAAGCGATATTGGGAAATGTAAGCACATAGGTTTAAATATGAAACTGCAATCCCGACATGTTGCCGGTTCTGACAAATTGCGAAGACACGTATCAAGGCTGTTGAGAGTGTTCTTTGTACTTGCGAACTTGTAACTCGTGTGTCATTTGGTCGTGCGCGAAATTTAGCGTATCGTAGTCGTTAGTTTAGTGGATTCTGGCATGACGCTGCTTTAATTAAACTGTGTTGGGTGTTCGAAGTTATCACGGCGAATACAGAACATCTTGAAGTGTAAATTTCGTATTTTGTGGATGTCTGATTGGCAGTGCACTGTTAATTTAGCTGTACTGAGACAAGGTCGACAGTTTTCGGCAATTAAATGTGATGTGTACAAACAATGTTGATGTTTGATTGCTGGCAGACTGTGAAAGGGTGTTTGCCATGTTATTTTTTGGTAAGATTATACCAAATTATTGTGTATTCTACCGCGTCTGTTTAAATTGACTTTTAAATGAACGCTGCATGTAATTATAAGTTAAATGGCGGGCCAAAGAGGACGATTCATCAATTTGAATATAAGTTCACTGTTACTTCGTATACCATACGCATCGATATGAGTCTAACTAACGAGAACATGAAAAGACTTGAATTCCACAGTAAAAGAATGTAAGTTCCTAAAAAGAAACTACGTATTCATAATTAAAAAATGCGGACACTCATTCGACTGCATTCCCAAATGAATGCCGAAAGCACGACGACTATGTTACAGTTTGTAACAGCATGGTTTAATTACGTAAATGAAAAAATAACAGTAAAAAGAAATAAGAAGAGTTGGAGTTTACGGGAACAGTAACAATATGGGCATTTTATTTCCTTCCGCTGTTTTCTGGTACTATCTCGTGCTCGCAAAGTATTCCGCACGGGACCATCGTCGTCTGTTCGCAGAATTCAGAGCTCGGCAAATGTGCTAAATGAAATAATTTCGTTGCAAAAGTGTTATTGTGAGAGTATTGTTCATTGCAACTTTTTTCGCTTCTATACTGAATGACGCTGCTTCCTGATGTTTTGCCGGTAATAGTACACATTTAAATGCGTCTCATTTAGTACACATTTAAATGGTTTTATGGGTATGATGACATATAAGCAAAAGGACACGTATCGGCATTAGCACTTCTTAAGCTAAACACATAATCTAAGAAATTAAACTGAACTTTCTCCTCCTCCAACATAAATGATTTCGGCTGTGAGAGAAGAGGAACAATTTATGAACGGTGCTTGCCATTATTGACTTTATCTGACTTCTGTGTTCTAATTCATAAGAGTCTCCTCAACGAGAAGGCAAAGAACTTGAGAAACTGTCATAGCTGAAATCTTTGAGATCCAAGGTCGTCACATTTCTGACGTGAATATTTAAAGGAACATCATAAGGATCCTATTTGGGTCAAACTGTGTCGGTGTCAGAACTTGTTAAAAACAAACGTGTTCAAATATTAGTAGTTTACTTTACTCACTTTCCATTTGAACATAAATTTTTGACCGTCATTCTGTACATGAACTCCCGAGCAGTTTCAAGTTTGATTTGACTCTCCGTTCATCTAAATTATTTCGCTTCCTACCCAAGGAATAATATGTTATATTGTCGCTTTTTTCTCGCATTTTAACCAACAAGACTTGCTATGAAATATTCGATTCAAACGATCAAACATTCACAAACCTCTTTACTCAGGCCGCACCTGACCCAAACCAGAAAACGAATACCCCCGCAAATCAATATTTAATTCCATTATCATCCGAACGGCAAACCCTCGATCAGTTTCAAATTCCATTCTGCTGTCCATTGTTCTACACTCTATGATATCTTCCGAAAAGAACATGGTACTATATCATCATATGCAGTATATTTGTATGCAATTGCTTCGTTACTACTGTCCGCACACTAGTTAACAAGACCTACTTCGAAACATTCCGTCCTAGTACTCAGCACAGATAACCCTTTTTGCCCAGCCTGCAGCTGTCCCAAGCCTTAGAAATCGAAAACCCCTCACAAATTAATAGCTCACTCCGCCAACCCTCCCACCGCACCTAAATCTTCGATTATCATCCTGACGGCAAACTTTCGATCAGTTCCGAATTCCATTCCGCTCTCCATCCCACGAGAATCGATCAAGACAAACTCATCGCCCTCCACTCGACTCCATCTTCCCTTCTCTCGCCGAACGCGGCAGCACCGTTGAACGCGCGTAAAGCGGAAGCTGCGAAACGGCACTGTAAAAAAACGTCCGAAGCGTGTGCGCGCACGCGCGCCCTGAACAACAGGCGACGTCGGAAGTGCCTTTCCGACGGGGAAATTGCGCGGCATATCTCGATTTCAGATCGTGACTCGCCACTTTGCCGTACGGCACTCGCTGTCAGTGCTGTGCGGGCATGAAACACGAACGAACTTCGCGCCGATCTTATTACAAATCTGCCGGCACGATGCCGTTTGAATATTGAACGTTTCCGGCCATTGCCGGTGGCACCGTGCCACTTTGCACGCGCGAAGCCGAAAGTGTTCAGACGACGTTGCTGCAGTTGCGTTGAGAGGGCTGCTTCGAACTGCGTTGAAGGTAGGCTTTTGGCGAATTTGACGAAATGATCGCTGATGGAGCAAGCGCGGGTGTTTGGGGTGGTTTGTGGATGCTTGAGTTGTGAGTTTTTGTGGTTTGCGGCTGTGGTGGTTTTGACGTTAGATGTCACTGAAGGTAAAGACGCGTAGTATGGTAATAAGAAAATGTCTTTGGTGGCATGTGACTTCAGTATGATTGCAGTTGTAACTGTATTGTTTGTCGTTTCGTCCCACATGAAAGAAAATCATACATAGTATACAAACGTTTCTCAACGTTTTCATTATGTACGATAATCATTCGCTCAGGTGCCAAATATGGCAAAACTAAAACTTTTATGATAACCGCAAGGCACTTACTCAGTTAAATTAGACGCAGCACCATGAACGGCTGGGGCGAAAACAATCATAGCAATAAATCTTGCGTATCAATTTCCACGAAAGAAGTGTATTAACTAGTGTATGTGCAGGTCTATTCTTGTGCACTTGCATTACGGGATATTGGACGTAACGGAGCGTGAGGAAAGTTTTGCATAACAAAGTGTTGGGAGGTACGTACGATGCATAGGATTCTTGAGACACGGAGTACGAAGTGGAAATAGCGGCCGTCAAGGCGAGATAGGAGATACTCGAGGCGATACGAAAGGTTCACACGTCCGATGGCACTCCGGCCAATTTAAAAACCGATCGGTTCGGAATGTCAGAATGTCGAATTTTCCGCTGGCGACGGGGTTGGATGCAAAAATCGTCGATAGCGATTCGGTCGGACGTGAGAAAGTAAGGACGCGGAAAGCCGCGGGAAGGATATCGATAAGAAGACATTTAGGTAGACGCGTGCACATACGGGTTTGCCTTTTAATAAAACGACAAAATTACACCAAAGTAAAACGAAAGTAAAAAAATATTTTTGTGTGTGTCCCAAACGAACAAAGTGAACTATGAATATACAATTGTAGCAATATATGTGCATTAGACACATTTTTGTAAGTTGAACTTCCAAGTTTGCTAGCGACAGTTTCCCAATTGATGCTTTGTAATTTTCCATTTCTTCGAAATAAACCCGCAAATATATAATAATCAACATATATGCAATTGTCTCTCTACTTCGCTTCCAATGAAATTATATACAAACCCGCAAACATTACAATTTCTCCCATTACCTCCAGTGCAATAATACACTTCCTGCAAAGCACATAATAGAGAACGTCCTTTACAACTCCGCGTTTACACCCGTAATCCATGACATCCGTATCGTATAATTCTTGGACTTAATAGGTGCACACAGATAACCCGATCGATAGCAGATAAACCGAAAGAAAGCAAGCAAGAAGGAGACAAGACTCCATCGAAATGCAGAAACGATCGCAAACGCGCATGTCGTACGTGAGTTGTCGCGTGAGAATACGATCGAGCAGCACTTCCGTTATGTAAATCGTCCGGGATATCTGGATCCGGGAATCGGGAGTTTCGAGCGTGGAAAAAGGGCAAAAATCGCAGGAAGGCCGTTTACATGGTGCTCGCCGGTACGAGCAAATACAGGCGACCTCCGCATAACACGACACGCAGGACGGTTAAAGAATTGGGGAAGCCATATAACACGTCGTTCCTATAATGCTGTCGTGCACACACTTAGGAGATTGCGAAATTCATATAACAGCGTGCGTGATACCGATTTTTGGACGCGAAATGATTTAAACAACATATTTTTATGTGGGCGAATATATAGCAAAATATATGGCGAAATAAGCGCGGGTTTAATTGATTGAGTTAAGTTAAGATGATTTTATTTAATATAGTGTCGCACATGGTGTGATACGTTTTGAAACTGTAGTTGATGCGTATATACTGATACTCGTTAAAATTTTTCTATGTTTCGTTGTGTTGTCAGTTTAAGTATCGTTGAGTTTGTAATTGTCGACCATTTTTAAGAAATATTAATATTTTGAGGCAATATTATCGACATCGTTCAATAAAATTTCATATTCATATTCATATTCAGTCAACTAAAATATTGTGATTTTATTACACTTCGAAGCGAATCATATTATTAGTGCTCAGTCTTGTTAAGAGAATACAGAGTACATCTTTATATACCGTGTCTATTTCATTACGAATAAAATGAAGTAAACAAGCCTTGTCGTAACGATCAATACCAACCGATCAAATACTAGTTAAGACCGGGCGTTAAATAAACCACAGGCATCCCTGTTACTATATTCTATTAACTCACTAATAAATAAGTGTTCGCTTCGACCAACGCATTCCTGCCGAATACCCGCAATACAAATTCCGCCAAAACGATAGTTTTTAGTAGTCCAGGCAGCGTATCACGCCGTTTCCACCCGTAACCCGATCGATCGATTTCCGACTTTCCGCGACTCTAACTTCGCATCCGGGTCTCAACTTCGTCCAGGCAAGAGTTGTCGCGAAAGTCGAATTAAAAGGGCAAGGGTGATTACGGTGCCTCGAGTTATTCCCAGCCACCGCCGCCGTTGATTGTTTTGTATTCGAAACTAGTCTGAAGTTTTGAGAGTTGTATAATGGAACGGTTAATAATGTAATGGCATAGTTAAAGCGGGATGTATTATGTAGCTGTGTGCTGCTACATATTTATAGACTGGCGCCGCGGGACTGTAGATTGTTGCGGGGAAGATGTTAATTGTGGTTTCGTCGATCGTAACTGCTTGTGATCAATTTAGTCGGTGGGGGGGCTTTCGACGTACATACGCGTGCAGTTAATATGGCGGCGCGTGTAATGATGTACCGCGTGGCAGGGAGATGTGACAATGAAATATGATGAAGCTAAGCGCGGTTAAGCACCTTTAGTGTATGGGGTCGAGGGTTTATAAAGTGTCGAACGTGAAGCAATGGAGTAGGCTTTGTTTGGTGCAGCGACGGCGTGGTATCAAGCGGCCGACGTTCTTAAAAGCGGCATTGTGCGGGGATTTACGAACGGTCGGAGTCGAGGGTAGGCCAGGGTAAAAAGGAGTTAAGAGTTAAGTTGTGGTGTCATAGGAGGCCGGCGTAAAAGGATAATTACGTCATTTTATGAGAGGTGATTACTTGGTCCTTTCTTACTGAGCTATTACAGGACCGCTTGCTGATATATGCGAGATTAATATATTTACGTTGGCGTGATGTTTCAAAATATATGGAGCAATTACTGGATGAGTCTTCTGCACTTTTATCATGGGAATTTCTTGCAAAGGGTCAAAAGATGCTTTTCTTTGACATAACATGTGGTTGTGTCGACCGCCATTCAACGGTAATTCAATACGCAATATACTTTTGGAATTCTTAATAATTCGTGCGTACCTCATGCAATTTTCCACCGGACATTTTCCTCAATATCAAATAAAGTGCACACAACATAGAACAAATACCACTAACCCAAATATTTTCGTCATGAAACGCCCAGCCCCTCGCAATCAAAATATATATAAAAGAAATTAATTACAAAAACGTATCACATACAATTTTCATCGACCATTTTTCCCTGTATGACATAAAACACACATGAAATAAAATAAATGCGACCGCAATCATACATTTTTGCCAGCAAACTTTCGGCCAATTGCAATCCATCAACGATCGTTTCCTCTACTATAACTTACAATTAGCCGACCAATCACTTCACGATGACTCAATACATAGTATAAAAAAGAAACATTAGATTTACACTAAACTATGTATGCATATGGCATACGGATTTTTAAATTTGGCAGTCTGAGGAGGAAGCAAATTGAAATAAATATGTACATCATTCCACTGATAAAAGTCATCTAAAATTGCTATATACCAATTTTTCATCGAACATTTTCCCTAATAATACATAAAATACGCCTGACCCAAAGGAAATACCACCGCCCCAAACATTTGGTCATCAAATTCCCAGCCTCTCGCGATCCATCAGCGATCGTTTCCTCCAATATAACTTACAATTAGCCGGCCCGCCAGCCAGCTAACGAACGTCCACCCTTACCGTTTACAGTCGGAGCCTCGGAGGGCGCTGCCGGACGAGCGAAAAAAGGCGGAGATTTGTGTGGGCGACGGGTCACGTCGAGTGGCGCTTCCGTTCTGGAATTACGCGCGATATTTCAAGTCCGGGCAAATATCGATTGCGCCGTGGCAGGCGGGCGAGCGGATAGGTCGGCGATCGTTCGCGCTCGCTTCTGAGAACGTCTTTGTTCCCGGACGAGCGCTATCTCGCGCGCGTCGGGCGCAAACTTTCGAGTCGACTGCCTTTTGAGAGTCGCGCACTGAGCCAGAGAAACTTGCGAGTTCGCGCTCGTCCGCGATAGCGTGCGAAGTCGGTATTCTGTGGGTTCTGCGAACGGCGAGGGATGGGGAACGAGGACGGGGCGAGATAAGGATATTTTTGTTGGAATACGGAACGTCGCCGCGAGTGTGTCCAGATCCAATCGCGGCGGCGATACGAAATTGCGCGCGGATTCGGGCGAATGTCGCCGAATGGCAGACGGTTTTTAATCGTGCGGGTGATTCGCACCATAGTCGCTGCGTTGGGAGACGTTGGTGGCGGAAGTTTCGGCGATGTCGGATTGTAGAATACTTTGATCAGAGAATATGGCAAGGAAAGTTCGAGAAATTATTTTGAATGGTTTTACACCGTTTGATCACTGAAAAATGCGTGCATTATGAAATGTTTAATGTAGATAACAATGTCTCCGACAGACTTGCACCGTTTTCTGATCTATTAATATACGGGAAAGACGGTAGAATGAAAAGGTTTATTATGGATAGCGTGTATAAGAAAATATGTACTAGCAGACGCTGTTGTATACGGAAATATGCATAAAAATTGTAGACGCTGGCGTAGTTCTTTTGACCTTTCTCAAATACAACATTCGACATGTCGGACATTTCTCCGTCGAACTGTATTCTATTATTGTCTTCGTATGTCATATGACTTCATACCTCCAATGCTATTCCTTTTCCTTCCTCATACCATTCCACTCTGCCTTTTTGCGTACACCTTTCAAAACGCCACTGTTCAGTCCCATATGAGTCCTTTGCGTCCGAACTAATATATCCAACGCCCTCATCGTTAAAATAATCCTCGGATACTGCAGCAGTGATACAGGCATTACTTTTTAGTTTAGTTGATAACGTATTCCCGTGCACATATTCCCCGGCCGCAATAAAATATCAGTCCACCCACCGTCGCGACTCCACAAGGAACAAATCTGGGATAACGTAATTCTCATTCCGTTTCGCGCACGAATTTTCATAAGAACGGAATCGGCAAATCGGAATTCATTCAATGATTACACAGTCCGGCGCAGTAGGAGATAAGTGAACCGACGACACGAAGTGAATAAAATCCAAAGACACAGTGGTCGAGAACGCGGGCTAAAAGAGAAAAAACATCGCAAATTGCTTGTTTATGGTTCTTTTATTTTGATGAACCGTGCACTTTCCTCTCCGCGTCTCCCCGCTCCCCATTCTCTCTCTGCGCATGCCTCCGCTTCCGTTCCCAATATTCGCAATCCCCGCTTGAAATATTACGCAGAATGCTCAATGCACGAAAGTGTCCCGAAATCGGGCTTGCACTCACACGCGCGCACACGTACACAGAGTCTTCGTCTGCGTGTCCAATCTCTTTCTTCCCTCTCATCTCCTTCGTCGTTGCGAGTCACGGAACCTTCCCGACTACCGGGAACTGCTCGGCGAAGCCAACAAAACTCCACCAGTAAATTGGCCTGGTCCAACTGCGCGTTCGCCGATTCAGTAGTCTCACTTCCGGCTCACGAACGTTCGTCAGCTTTGTCGTGCTCGTTGGCGAAAGCGTTCAACGGAGATATTTAAGTTGGGACTACTGTTCGCGAGCTTCTGTGTTGGCGCACGTCATCGCGCGAACCTCACAAGAATGCGAGGATTTCAAATGTTATCGTTGGTCACGGCGCTCGCGTATTTGCGGTGTATCCCTTTTCAGATGTTTACTGTTTGAAAGCTGTAGCAGGTGGCGCCATGCGTAAAACGTATGTGTCAGGTGACTTCGGGGTTTGACTAGATAAATATGTCCGGAAGTAATTTTGTTCTCATATAAGCATGCCATATGTATGGGTTACTTTAAATAGATAAAAATTGGGGTTATTCGAAAAGTTATGGCAACGTTCAAACGATTTGGAAAAAAAATCAGGCAGGATAAGTATCCCCGTTGGAGACCTTGCTGTACTTAGTATTGAAGTTTATGAAGTGTGTCGCTCATATTTTAGTCACGAGTTGATTGAGTACTGACGAGGAAGTTAAAGATGTATAGCATATACGATACCTAATGGATGAACAATTAATTTACCACCGTATTTCCTTAGACGACAGCACCATGCATATTTTTTTCCATTTGCCCTCCTCAACAATTTACAATTATGTTTGTTCTAACACCCTCGAAGACTAACATCAACGTTTCAAAACTCCGTACATATTTCACCAGCGTAATCATATTAGCGGTTACAGGCGTAATCCTTGACTGTCTGAACCTAACCTGCAAAAAATGTCTTGCAAGCGCCGTATAACACCATTATCGGATATTGCGTCTAAAAACATCTTCAGGCGTCAGTTTACTTGAAAGCACGCCTTTATCCTTTACCGATACCAGCGCGTTATTCATTCCGCTCATATTTACATGTCGGCCAGCTCCGCTAAGCATGACAAACGTCGACTTGCCTGTATTTATTTTCTCCGCGCCGCGATATCGGGAAAGAAAACTGATCGGCGCCGTTCCCGTAATTTGTTACGATACTTAACATCGAACGCGCGCCTTCAGAAAATGCGAGCGGCAGGAAGAAGACCTGCAGCAAGAAAAGTCCGAGAGAAACGGAAACTGGGGGACCGGCGAAAAGTGTATCGCTCGAAAGTGTCATAAATCTGCGGATATCGAGGCTACGCCACTGTATATGACGCATCGTTTGTTATCTCCGACGACGGTAGGTACGTCCGTCGCGGAGGAATCATTTTGCAAATTGACTCCGTGATAGCTCGCGGGAAAATTCTTCTACCGACGAGCCATTCGTAAAATCCGTCAGTGCACGCGTAGATTTCATCGCAACAGGTATTAGCGCGAGTATCGATCGAATAAGAATTGTTGGTTGTGGAAGAATGAAAATGGCTGTGGCGCTGTACTTCCTAATTTTTGCCGTTTCTTAATAGTATGCTTTCTGGTGTTCTTATATAAGTTTTTCCATTTTTTACAATAAATAGAGAAGGTTAAGAATATTGTGAACACGCTTTGAAGAACGGTAACTAAAAAAAATAATGAAATAAAAATGATTGCGTTATGTCTCAAATGAGTTATCTTTAAATGTTCAGGTTAAGTCTCCAAAGCGGTCAACATTTATAAAATATGAAATGAACTCTAGAGACACATTACCGACACTGAATAGTACATAGTGTGTAATATATTTTGGTTATTTTGATTGATGTCTAAAATAACAAAATTACTCTTGTTTGTTTAAATAAACATACGCATTGTTTAGAAAATTATTCAGTACGGAACATGTATTTTAAAAGAAAATATTTATGCATTGGTATGGTTTAGAACATCACATTTTTTATGAAAGCATGCACACGTATCGCATCACGTTTCGATGCATAAAATAAGACGTCGTGGTAGCGTTTGAAATAGTTGTTTTGCTACTACTTAACCACAACCGAGAAAAACCGTCTCAAGTCGCCTTCTAGCCATCAAAACGCGAACAGGTATCGAATGCTAATAGTATTAACAATATCTACTGCTTAGAAACCTGAAATAGAATCCTTCTGACAGCGTGCATGTATTATCCATACCCGCGTCGTACCATGCTTTCAAACGGAAGCACCTAAATATCTCGGTTGTTTATGGACGGGCAAAAAGGGTCCGCGGAGAAAAGTTACGATATTTGAGGGGGCGAATTTACTGCCGGCAAAAATATCTCTCCGGGTCACATTTTTACTTTGCGCATTTCACGGTCACGGATATTTAAAAAAAACGGTATCACGTGTTTTTTATAAACGTTCTTATGCCGGCATGAAGAGAAACGCGACGAGTTCTGACGACGTACCGACTGCATCATTGAATTTATCGTTTACGACGGTACTTTGTGCCGAGCAGAGAGCCAGCGCGCTGAACTCTTTATGTGTGCCAGAAAGCGTGAATGTTTTTCGTTGTAACATCATGCGTACGCCCATGCATGAGCTAAACTTTGTTTTGGCCGATAAATTTCGCGCCGCGTCTGGGCCGAACTGGGTCGAAGCAAAATATTTTTGTAATGACGCGCGTTTCGTTCCTGACGGAATAATTTTATTTCGCTGGGACAGTTCATTTTCCTGCGATTGCGATTTGTGTTATTTTTTTTAAAGCAGCAAACCATACTATTGTCCGCAGTAATTTATATTTATTTCAGCACTGTATTTTTATCGCGTTGTTACACATTGCGTCGAAATTTACGATTATATCTCCGGGTGGAAACAGAAAAATGGTGGTGACTTTTGTAAATCCGTGGTGCTACGTTGTCTTTTACCACCAAACTAACTTCTAATTTCAATGTTACGGACACGAAAACTTCTACAATTGAACACAGCAATATTATAACAGCCTGACGCGTCGCCATTCTTACCTAACCTTCGCAGACACATATTAATGACGATCAATAATTAACTTACGGAATTCGCATTCACGGTAGCTTCGTTCTACAATCGGAAAATCCGATTTAGTTTCAAGCACTGGCAAAATGCTCGTTACCCATCGATCCTATCGATGAACTCAGATTCATGCAGCATTCACGCAGCCGTATGTAGTAAATTAAATATACCATCACGCAGACGGCCACAAGTATGCAGACGGGCATATTATATAACCGCATGTAACGGTAATACGAATCGTGCTATAGATGCAATTAAAACGCTGAGGCTAATCCGTCAGCTGTCGCGCAGATCAAATCAGACGTTCGCGTATCAATATTATTATCCGGCTGGAACCAGCGATCTCTGCCAAAGCTGCGGATAAATTAGCTGCCGACTGATCACTCGCAAATTTTCGATCAACTGGTTAATTGGGGCGTACACGTTGCAGTGGGGCCCCTTCCCGGAAAATTAAGGATTTGGGGAGATTACGCATGTTGCCGGTTATTTCGGCGTTGTTTGTGAATGATGAAAAATACTGAACTAAAAGAGATATTTGCCGACTTTTCATTCTTTCCTTTTATGTACGTTTGCACCACAAATTAAATTTCAGCAAATGAGCTTTATATAAAAAGAATTATATGTTTGCTGTTGGTACTCATAAGTTACATGTGCAAATGATAATATATGAACTGTGAGTATCTTCGTTTGACAACAAATGGTGACATTATACATTTTGTTTTTCCAAAATAAGTAAGAGAAAATGGTACAAAAAGAATTAAAGATTACCATTAACCACTGTCATCAGTAGAGTACCAAAACATTTTAAATGTGTGATATAATGTCTAATTCCGACCATTGTTTATAATGATATTCCAAATTCAATTGGAGTATCCGGTCAATTAATCTGTTTTAAATTACGCGGTTAAAAGATCTCAAATGATTAAACTTTCTATATTATTTTTTTTTTAATTTAATCATTTAAAATCGGTACAGAAAGTTGAATGGCTTAATAAAGGCACACACGCAGCACCGAAACGTCAGAATCTTTTAACATGTTTTCAAACGGAATAATTGACCGGGTACGCTAATTGAATTTGCAGTATCACTAAACGTTCTAATTATCAACCCGTTGATAAGCTTTCATCTTTTTGACCAGTTCCCTTGGCAAGAACACGTAAAAGTTATCGAAATCTGGAGCCAAAATTAATTTGTCTTTCCATTCTACAAAAGTACACCCCACTTTTCCGTGACACATATCAAAAACGACCGCTCCGAACTTTCCACATACTACACCTATTTCTCTAACCACCCTGGATCCCTCGGCCATCCTGTAACTCACTGACATCCCGTCCACCCCACTCTAAGCACTAAGGTTCGGCGGCAGGTTACATCAACGAGGAAATCATCCTCTGTCCGCCATGCCACGGCATGAAGCAGGCACTAAAGCGGGTCCATAAGTTTCGGTGCTGATTTAGTCGCGGATCCACTTCCGCTTTACGTGTCCTTCTCCGTTCGCACTATTCGCCCATTCGTTCCTCCTGCCATCTTTGCTCTCTCTGCCCGTCTCTTTCTGGCGGCCACTCGTCCACGAATGATAGAACCAATTCAGTTTCGTTTGCCGCCATCTGGCCAGGCCATTTGAAACTGTTACGGTGCGCGGATATATCGGCAAGTACATCGGAATGTTCCCTTGAAATTAAATGGACCCATTTAAGAAGAAATGTACCTGCACTTGCCGATCGCACGACGATGCACCCCGGGAAGTCAGAAAGGGGCCGCTCGTTTATACGCCCCCTCGCATAGTACGACTTTATTGATATTGCCAATTTCATTTTCTTCATAAAGGCAATACCGCCGGCACCCGCCGGAGCCGAGGGTCGGGAGTGATGGAAAGTGGCTATTGTCACGTGCGCACGTGATAAGCAGGGGTTGTCTGGCGAACTGATCAACGGCACGCATATCGGAGGTCGAATAGCGTAATAACACGGGCCGTAGAGATGTCGGAGAAAAAGGTGGATGTGGTGCGATGCTCCGGCACTTTAGTCGAGTGTCAATTTTTCGGGATAACCATAAAAAGTTATGTAAATAAATAAACGTTTTCGCAGATAATTGTGGCAAATATTGTTGAAGCAAATAAGCTGAGTATATCGTAGAGAATATTGGTTTGTGTAATGAACTCACGAATGGCACGCATATCGGAGGTCGAATGGCGTAATAACACGGGCACCAGATATGGAAAGACATGTTTATAAGAAGTTGATACAAACTACAAGTTTTTGTTTACGAATTAGTTAATGACACAAAAGTCGGTCCAGTAATATAAGACAGTCGAAAAATGTATACGAATACCATATAACAGTATATGATATCGTATTTATACTGTATATTTAGTTCTTCATTATTTGATATCCCAGGAACATATAAAATTATATGTTGTTCTGTATACAAGTAGTTACTGCACGAAAAGATTCCGATAAATTCCCACAAAGAAAAACAAGTCGATTATTACAGTCTGCATTTTATTCAGCAACCCAACTTGTCATGCAGACGAACCTCTTAGAACTTTTTGGTACTTCAGGTATCTTCTTTGCAAGAGCTCTTAATTTCGAGATAACTATAAATGGCACCAACATCTCTTAACTAATTAAAACCTTGACCCTAGATAAATGCTTCAAAATTCCTTCTTCTTCTTGAATCACCACTTTCATCCGAGTAACGTTCTTTTCAGGTCCACTTTAAACTTGCCTCCCCAGTAAGTAGCGAGCTTCTCGTTCTTTTCAGCTCCACCTTAAACTTATCCTCTTCGTAACTAAGAAGCTTCTTCCGTAGTTTACAAATACGGCGGATATGTGTATGTTTATCAATATACCCGAAACTTGTTACAAGGTTAGTCATCAGGAAGCTGTGGCAATATTCGCCGCTGTGCTGAGATATTTGTCGATAGGCAGATGTGAACTTAGTTCAAAATAAACAAACGTAATCATTGCTGTATGTCAACTCTCCACTGACGAGCATTTTGGATATTATGATATATTGTAACGTTGAAATTATACAGTGTACGTTACTGTTATGCAATCTCCATTTTTCCAGCGCGGATTTTGTGACAAAATTCTTCGATACAGTAGAATACGTAACAAATATTTTCCACCCTTTATTTTCATTAAGGTTAGAGTTAATCAATATTATTTGTTCTGGTTGATTGTTAACATGATTACGTAATGCAGTCAATGTAAACAGGACTTTTTGCGAATTTGAAAAAGAATCTTGATAATCAATCGATTTTCAATGATTCCCAAATTTCCATAAGTTCTCTCCTATACCCCAAATTATCAAGTAGAGCAAAAATAAAATTGACTTCCGATAATTAGTACACTATTAAGTTAACTGAACCGTCATAAAATTATTTCTACATCAGCGCACCACTAAAATTCTCCTCCTCTAATAAGCATCAGTCCCGCTCGCATAAAGCACACGCCAGTCAGCAAGATCCGGCAATCGTGCGTTATACAAGCCGTCTCCTCCGTCTTGGGTACAAACGTCCACGAAAAATATCTCTCATCCCCTGACACACGCTCTTCTGTATATTTCTACGGGCTTTTTATCGCGACCGCCCCCTCGTATTCTTGCCCTCTTCGCGTTCAACGTCCTACGATCCGCACACGAGAGCTTCTTATCTGCCGACGTTGTTGCTCAAACACAATTTACACGGCACCTGCTTCCTGTCACGTACGTTCCTACTCCCTACACGGCGATATCTCGATCCGCGATTTCATCAGCCCTGGATACGAGGCTATAATTAGTCGGAGCTTTCCTTTCGTCCTGCGAAGCCAAGATGGCTCGTGTGCTTTGAAAAAATACGGCGCGCGTTTGCGCACGTTGAAGTACGTTGCGTGAACGTAGAGAAATATGATGGCCTGGCGTGTAATGCTAAGGATGGGTGAGCGAATATATGAGAGAGAATCGTGTTATTATCTGAACATGTATTGGGTAGTTGTGTGATGTGTGAGAATATAATGTAGTACATTGCGAAGGGTGCATTTTGTTTCAGAGCGCAATGTTCGATAAGAAACAGTATAGAGGGAGCTGAGGAATGCGTTGTAGTAATTAATCCGTCGAGTCCTATGGAAGCGTATATACGCCCGTGAAAAGTATGGGTGTAGACTGTGGATGTATATACGCGATTGCAAATCTTTTGATGTCCCACGTATTTCAATGACAATTACTAATTTCTTAGTTCTTGAATTGTTTACATTGGCGTAACTGAAGAATTACAATTATATATTAGTTGCATCTTGTATAATTAACCAACAATTTCAACGCACATCGTTCAGACGTTTCAGCCGAAAGTATACAGCCTTCGCAGTGTCAATATTTAGTTACTAATCTCCATTAAAGTTCTCAACGTTCAACAAATAAACTCCGTTCTAAAGCATTTTATTACGTGCACAACTATCGTTACGTGAAATCATCAACCACGTCATTTACTGAGGTTACGTTCTGCGATACGTGCTGCGTACTGTCGGTAGCGAACGCCCTATAACATTTTCAAATGTTCGCGTAGTTCCAAGACGTAACTCGAGCAACGACGCGACTGCCAAGCATCAGCACTCCGCATCGTACCACCCAACACGTATACCACAGCATTATGCCTCGCATTCTTTCGTAACGTGTCGACGTAGGCATTTCAAAGCGCGCGTGCCATGACATAAAGCATCGACTGGTACATATAGGAGAGCGCGACAGGCGGACGAAGAGAATGAGTAGTACGGAAAGCCGTATTTAAAAATTCATGCCACATGATGACGCTCGATGGACTTTCGGCGCGTGCATTGCGTGCGACCATTTTCTGTCGCACCTATGGCACGTCTATATTTAATCTACCCGAAACGTGCGAAAACACGCGCAATGTCAGGTCGGCAGACTGTGTTTCTATAGATGGTCGAGCTAATATATAACGGTCTGCGAACCAGAATTCCACGTACAGTGGCTCACAGTCGAAATCGACCGCACGATGGTTTACGACGATATACAAACGATACAGGAGATTGCTTTATATGAAATTCATTTCTGGGTAAGAGGAAATACAGTTTATTTCGAACGGTTAGGCGATTGTGGTATGGAGGAAGTTGAGGAAGGATGTAATGTTCGGGATGTACAAGTGTTAGGTGTGAGAGCAGTCGTGTTGGGATTTGGGGATGCGTGTCTGTGTAAAAGGTAGTGTATTTTTTGTAGGTGGAAACGCGAAAAAGTACATAGGACACTATACAAATATTTTGGAAAGCAGTGCGCAATGGATGAAAAATTAAGGATAAGTTTTTTGTTGTTTTGCTGAGGAATTCTATAATGAATAACTTACCATCGAATTTTCATTTTTCTGCCAGTGAAAATAATTATAATTTAAAGAAACTAACCGCACACATATGTAGTAGTCTGCTTGAGAGCTTATATTGTAACCAAAGTATACTTTTGCGGTAACAAAAGTAGAAACTACTCTACCAAATACTATTTGATTTACCCCTCCATTTAACTCTTTTCTGAAATGCCTGATGTTTGGCTCTCACCGTTTCAATATCTGGCCTTTATCTCCATATTAACGTATACAGCAAAAGACGTCTAATAAACATGCTTCTTCCCGAATTTAACCTGCACTAATTCCTATCCTCCTTCGTTCGACCTCGTAAACTTAAACCACCGTGTGGCCGATTTTAACTGTGAGCCAGTGCGTGCAACATTTTGTCCAATGTTATGCGACGTGCTAGTCGATCGCGCGAGTTATCGTACGGTATACAGGTTATGTGCACGGGTTGGGATGAGGTCGGTTAGGTTCCAGCTAGATTCCACGTTGCTGCCGTGTGCGTATTACGTAACCGCGTCTATGGTTGTATTGAAAACTTTACGCGCTACGCGTATATTATAAACAGACGTTTATGATCGCAGCTATATTTTTACTCGGATGCGATGTTTCCGGGAGAGTGGGGTCGTGAGAGATGTTTTTCGTCGTTGCTTTTATGAACAGCGCGGCTTTTATTACGCAAACGTTTTTCTTTAGTGAAAGGGGGTAAATTGTACATTGTTACAAAGGGGAAGGTCCCGAAGTACTCTGTTATTTTATAGGTACAAGAAAATATTATGCAATATATTGAATTGCAGCCGGCATTTATAGACATTTAAAGACAAGCTATTCTCTTCAATAAGAATGTCATAAAACACACTTCTTTCGACAACGCGACGTTTTGAAAGTGAATAATATTTTCGACGGTTAGTTTGAGATAAATCAGAAAATGAGAATATCACATTTGGACAGTCAGCGGTCTCAGACACCTAGTAATAACACGGTCAACGATCTCGGTTATGTGTACGACACCCCAGACGTTTGTCTATTGACACGTACAGTTTACACGACACACCGTCTAACACGCATCGTCCATAATTTATCTCTACGCCTCCCACATTCCCAAATTTATCCGTCGGTTAAAACGCGTCATTCTAAATCCAACCATAATTCTAGCTATTTAAGACACCCCAAACATTTGTTTATTGATGTTTGCAGCTTACGCAATCTAATACACATCGTCCATAAATTATTCTCTACGCCACGCATGTCCGTAAATTCGCCGGTCAGTTAAAATGCGTAATCCACCAGTAATTCTGAGTATCTGAGACATCCCAAGCCTTTTGTTTATTGGTGTTTGCAGCTTACGTCATCTAAAACGCATCGTCCATAGTGTATTCTCTATGGCTGCACGTCCGCAAATTCGTTCTCCAGTTAAAACGCGTCATTCCCAATCCGCCCATAATTCGACGCGCACCGGCGCTCCGTCAAAACGCGCGCGCTTTAACATTCGCCACTCGCGAAAAAGCCGTTGACAACCGATCGCGCGCTCAGTGTCGCGAATTACGGGCGGCGCGCAGATCCAATATGCCTCACGTCCGCCTGCATGCGCAGAACGCGTGGGTTACACTGTCCGCCTCATCCGGGGATAATGGAAACATTAGACCTGACAGAAAAATCAATTTGACCGTCTGCCCCCCTTGAGTGGACGCCGCGTTTCAATTATGCTCTCGTTCTGTCGCCATGTCAGTTCATGTGGCGATCCGATCTCGCCTGTCCGTACACACTCGCCGTCCATTTCCTCTATATAATATATCGCGCACATATTATCCGCACGTGCGTGTGCGAGTCGATACGGGCCAGTCGGGGTGAAATGTTTACGTAAATAGTATCAATGACGCGCGGACGTTTGCCTCCGGCGAAAAATGGTGAGCCACTGTCGCCGTCAGGGGTTATCCATGTAAAAAATCGAAAGGGGGCAGCGAACGTTAGAACGGCACGGGCTGATGGAGAGAAAGAGCGGGAAAAATGAACGCAGCGCCGAAAAGCGAGTCACGAACGAAAAAGTGAAAAACTAAATGTGCGTGTACGTGCCCGCACCAATACACGCCGCGGTTTGCTCTCTTTCGCACGCGTGCGCGCGTGTGCCCGTGGCAACGGGGAATGAGCAAAAAATTATGCATCTCTGACCCCCTTGCAGCCCTCTGCGTCTCGTGGCACTGTGATATGATTTCGCAACGGGCCAACGAGACTAACTGCGCGTGTAAATAATATTAATGACAATGGCAGAGATACGCTGGACGGCGTGAACGTTTATACGGGGTGGGCGCGAATGTTTGGAGACAGTTGGCTAATGCGTTCTGTCGGGCGCATTGGCGGACATTGTTGAGGGAACGGAGAGTTATTTATGAAATAGATTAAATGATTTTTTTCGGAATTATTATTATGATGAGCGGTACTTAGACGACATGCGTGACGGCGGCTGAATATGTGAGGCCCACATATACGTCTTCTATGTCTTCTATGTAGGAGCCACCGATTAATCACGAGTATATGCGCATGTTAATAGATGAATCATTTTGCGCTTCAACGAATAAAAGCCTGAGTAATTTTTCAAACTATTAAAATGATACTTGGAATTTTGAAGAGCAAAAACTCTTTCTCGACAAATAATACAAAGTTAAACAATACATGTCTTTTGATCCGTCAATGCCTTAACATCTGCTATACGATTGTGATATTTGACCGAGCACAGAAATCGCCATGCTAGTTTTCAACAATTTACCTTAACATCACTGTAACATATTTCAACTTCGCATACAGGCCACCCCTTTCCGCAACCCTTCGCGGCCGCACTCAACGTCCGTGGACCTGGCATCAACAATTCCCGCAACACCCAGTACGCACGCAGAAAACTGCGCGCTCGTTCTCGCTCGCCATCGGTGTCGTTTCGTTCTGCCCGCCTGTCGTCGTTCCTCTTACGAGCAGAAGTTCTGCTATGTACGACCGTTGTACGGAAAAGGTTGCGCTCCGCGCGTTGTGGCGGTGGTTTTCTCGAATGCATCGTTAAATTTTTAATGAGTTTAACGTGGGCGTACGTTGCCGGCGAAATACGATGGCAGCTACCCGCCGGTTGATTGTGCCTCCTCCATGTTGCCGCGAACACCTACGTCACCCCCGTCCGTGTGTTAATGCACATACGGACGCAACCGAAGAAACATTTCGGAACGCTACGCAGGAGACGGGCGAATTTTTATGCGCGGCTCACTGTTAACGGCCGAAAACCGGCCGACGCTGTTTTCATTTCCACCCCACTCCTCGTTTTTGAGCTTGCGCGTTCCATTCTATGCGATCGGGGTCACAGGATGCTCGCGTTGCGTTTAACCCTCGGTGTCCGGAAACAGGGTCTTCCGGACTCACGCCTAAATACCAGGAATTATAGATTTTTATGTGCAATTTTGTATAATCTGTGACGTGAAATTGATCTCTTGGTGGTTTGAGATTTTAACATGTGTTGTTCTCGGATTAAAATTCTATTCTGTTGACCTAGAAATAGACTTTATCGTTATGTGCGATCCTTGGATTACATTGAAACGAAAAGAATTTTTGCAAGAAGAATGCAGTATGTTTACATCACCTACGTTCCACTAGTATGCATTTATAGCAGCCTGCATTCTCAGAGATTCTCTACATATGCATACTCAGAGTCTGTTTCTGATTGCACTAAAATTTTTTCTGCTGGATGTATGGGCAGCTACAACTACATATATATATATATATATATATATATATATATATATATATATATATATATATATATATATATATGTCGTAGCGTTCATAATGATAAAATAACTTAACCGTCGATGAAATAGCTTATCACCCATATTCCACGCGCGTATTCCACAGCCGGCTCTAGATCCAAATAAAATCCATGCCAGACAACTCTGTAACTTTATGTGTTACAGCTCCAAAATGGGTGGGTCTAACGTGACCCAGCCACTGGAGAGCACGGTTCCTTCGCGCGCGACTGATTTTGCTGGCTGAAAAGTTATAATTTTGTATTGCCTTGTTCTAAATTCCAAAAGCGTCGTTTTGGAATTTATTTGGGCGTCGCGCGATGCTGGAGTGCGCGTCTCGGTGTGTTCTTCGGCGGCCGCGAGCCTCGCTGTCTTCGCATTTTTCATGCGGCGTCCTCGTGACTTGTGGATGCCGTCAGGTTGGCTGGACTATTTTTCAGGCGTCTCGTACGTTGCCGGCATTTGCGATGTCGAAAATGATGCCTCTGCTGCCAGTTTCTCTGTGTTGCGCGCTCGCCGACGGAACGGTTCTCGCGTGGAAGTGAATGAATCTTTATACGCGCTCTCTTGATACTTTAGAAATGCGTACGTTACTTCAGTATTTTCCCCGGGGAATTCTAAAAGGATTTTCAACGACTGGAAGTCTTGGTTTATTCAGCATTTCATATGTTTACTCGTTACGCCTCTATCCCATTATGCGGGTATGTCCTCAAGCTAAACAATTTATATGGGCCTTTTATTGTATGAAACGCTACGTTTTCTGCTCGCCGAGACGAAAGCGCATATGCGCGCTGTATCTTCGCGAGCTATTTAACGACAAATAAAAATGTTTCAATTTGCAGCTGTGCTTTCAGACGCAACTAATTACCACATAATTACAAAATCCGATACCACTGTCACACAACGCATCCCGTTACGCTGTAATTATTTAACACCGTAACAGGTTCCTGGATACACACTCTTTTAACATATTATTCCCTGACAATAATGTTACCCGGACAAAACTGTTTGGCCACCCCCTCAACCGCTCCTCGGGCACTCCTCCTATTAAAAACACCGACATTATTTAAAGCGCGAGCAGCTCACCACTCCACCCCGCATAATCCACGCTGCTTATGTAATACGAGAAGGCTAATCACACGAATAAACTATCTCCTCCCGCACCTCCATTTCTGAAGATGTCTTTCTTCAGCCCACGACAGCGTGCTCTTAAAGACACCAAAGTCAATATCGCATGAGACCGCGCGCGCTCGCTCACTTCAACGCCATATACTTACTACAGGTTATCGCAGCATCTAAGGCACTCTTTTTGAAGTCCTTAACCGCAGACGTAAACACCATCGTGCGTCATTCAAACTGCGGTATCACCAGAGCCCGGCACTTCTGGGTTACCGTGCGCAGCGCTTTTTCCCGGAGCCGGGGTCGAGTGCCAGTGTGTTTGTTTACAGCCTTCTGTCTTCCGCGTACACTGCCGCTGTTGTACAATTTCTTGCAGGCAGGTTAAGACACAAGGCGACTAGCTGTAGCTTCTGGCGGTAGAGAAAAGGATAGGACGTGGGGTGGGCGCGGAAATGGTGGAAGGAGGGGCAGGGGACGGTCTCTTACGCCCTCGTAAAGAATCGCGAGAATTCCTGCAATCGTAAATCAGGGCTATCTCGACCGGTAGTATGTAACGTGCGGGAAATCTACGTTGCCGTGTCGATGCTCGTATATTTGCGAACGGCCGCGCGTGTCGATGAAACGCACGCGTACACGTGTATGCCTGTAAATTCGACGGATAATTGCATTATGCTGATCGGGTTGTGTCTGTTTAGGGCACAAGGGGAAAGGGTGCTGATCGAAGGTTTTGCTTTGGTTCAGTTTTTGGTCTGAGACTCAAGAAAATTCAAACCGCACCCTAAAATTCGTAATAGTTCACGAATTATAAGCAGAAATAGAGAAAAAAATAAGAAAAATAAGCGGAAAATAGGCGAAAAATGGCGAAAAATGTCAAATTTTTTTTTTGTTTCGGACCGATACCATTTGATAGAGGGCAATTTGCCCTGAAGATAGACCACTTTCCGCGCGCTGAACTCTTCATAGTTTCCGACATATGACGATTTTAAGAAAGCAAAAAAAAAATTTTTTCAAAATTGCTGATCGCTATTAGTCCCACGTGAAAGTGCGTCCAAAGAACTTTAAGAAAACCTATATTAGTTATAGGTTTCGTCCATCAGTTTAGACGGGACAGGGCCTTGAAGAAATCGCGAAAATCTTAAGGTATACCCCTTGCCATTTTTTCCAAAAAATGATTTGTCACCGATTTCATTGCCCTTCTAGTATATCAAAGGGGGTCCAAAATGACTCGGAAAAATGCAAGGCGCACCCCGAAATTCGCAATAGTTCCGGAGATATAGCTAAAATATGTGTGGAAAAATCGTGAAAAACGAGCCTAAAAACTGGGTCAAAAATTAAAACTCTACCGATCGACTTGTAATTGTGGCAGATGAAAAGGGGTACAAAGAAACTTGGAAAAATCGCAACCGCACTGAAAAATTCGAAATAGTTTCCGAGATACGACCAAAAACAGATGAATAAATCAGAAAATACGCTGGAAGAAAACGCGTTTCTTTATGATCATCAATTGAAAGTGAATCATTTAATTTGCTCCCCTATATGCATTGTAAGAGAATCGAATGAGGCTCAAAAAAACGGAAACCGAACCTCAAAATTCGTAATAGTTTTGGAGATACGGCCAGAAATGTGCGAAAACTGCAAAAATGAGCGACCTCAAGAGAAAATTAGAAAATAGAAGACTTGTGGTCGACCTGTACCTGCGGTGCATCAGAGGGTTACTAAGAAACTCAGAACAACTTTAATTAGATGTAAAATTTTCAATATTTGTGGAAATTAGACTAACAACCCACGGAAATATAACAAAAACATCTATGTTATCGAGACTACTGTGAAAATCTACACATATGCTTCTACGATTTCAACCTAACTGTGATTCACGTCCACTGTGATTTATGCTATTTGCACTCTTTCTTTTCATACACGCTAAGATCAATATAAAACGTGATTTTAAACAGTGCCGAAGGAGTATCGTGTTCAAAACATACGTTTTATTAACGACTTTCGAATTCACACACCGAACACAATTCGGAAGCTTCCGACTCAAGATTTAGAACATGCCAGCTGTTTCCGAGCCGGCCATTTTTTTCGCCTCTTCGCGCATCGAAATACATAAATCCCGAAGTGCGTCTCTTTTTTATGTGCTCGTAAATAAGCGCGAAAATCCAGGAATCGTAAATCAAACTTATCACCGTTGCGCCGGTGTACTCGCGGCATTAAGAAAGTCCTTGCACCTTACGTTCACCGTTTCGCCACTTTCTCAGGGCGGAATGCGATAATGTCAGTGATAAACGTAGTCGAACTTGCATGACTCCTTTCGACGTCTCTACGAAAACTGCAAACTAGGACAATCGCTTGTGAGTTTTCAACATTTTTTGCCATTTTTATGTTAGTCGAGAACTAACGAAAACTCCAGCCCAGTTACTTTTTTTAGGTTAAGGCACAATACGTTCAACAGCTGATGGCGGCGAGCGGAATATTTGATTTGCCGTAGCCACCTTTTTTTCTTTGTTTACCCCGTGACGAGATGAAGCTGCTGCATCGGTTATTCCGACAGCATTTTTTTTAATGTCAGTTATAGAAGTAAACTATTGATTTTTTATCGGACAACAAAGTCCCGTCAACAAAATGGGAAAAACATCTAGAATGCATTACACTGGATATCGAATGTTCTCAAATGTCGCAGAGAAAAGAGAAAAAAGTAATTCGTTATTAAACGGTAAACATTTTATGGAGTAAAGCGTAACAATGCGACAAATGCAGATCTCACGTTTTAATGAAGAATTTGAATGAAACGCACGTTTTTCCTTCAACGGTAAAACATTTTGCCGCGCGAAGCAATGTGGCTATTCAGAAACAGCACAATGTCTGATGGCGTATATAATCATTAGGCCAGGAAGGGTCAATACGAAGGGAGTAAACAGGATAAGATGGTCGCACATTGTGGGTCGCGTACTTTAAAAACTGTAACTGCTGTCATAGGATTTATATAGGCCGTAAACGATACTTGGAGTTGTTTTACGCCTGTACGTTATCTCCTGTTTTCTGTTTCCCTTTCCTCGCATTTTTTTTATTATGGAAGTCCCATTTTAACATAATTTTCACAACACTTTTCTTATGCATTATGGAACGACGGACACATTGTACGCGGAATCTCTCTTGTCACTGCTTTTTAGTGTTTATGTGTTTTGCGAAAGCACATTAAATATATTATTTTTTGTAATTACGTAAATTCTTATGCATGAGGAAATAAGACCTAAAGCCGTCATGACACAAATTGTATTGTAACATATTAATTGGAATTCATATTAAAAATTGTTTTCCTAGAGGAATGTTAAAGACAATTGTACCTTTTATTAAGTTTTATTGAGATTTATTTATATTGTTTTCGGCAAGGTAAATATCCGTAGTAGGTCAAACAAATTATGTATGTATATCAAATTGTAAAGGAATACGTACATATTGAAATCAATTTCTATAAACCTCGATTTAACGTCAATTACGAGCGATTTTGTACATCTCGTATTTATTGAGACAGCTTGGTCAGTAAACTGTTAACTCGATACATGAAATCTCCAGTTTCCCGTAGGCTTAGAATATCCGGAATCCGCTTGCGTTCAATTCGCTAATTTAATCTCCCTCAGAATTGTTTCGAGCATTATGAAGGTATTGAATAGTTTCCGGCCATTTTGAAAAATAATGGGAAGAAGTTCTATATAAATTACGAACGTGATAGTTCTATTATATTTTTACGTATTTAATACTAATGGTATCCTGCCACAAGAAACATAGGAAAACCATAGAGTTTTGAAAAATAATAATTTTGAATAACTGCAAGTAAAAATATTATACGTCCATGACGCATTAGTAGACCCAAAATATTTTATCAATCTAAATATAAGATGCCAAAAGCCACAAAACGTTCAACACGCGAATATCATTGCTATATTTGCAATTACTTTTTTTCCTTGTCCAAACATCTCTTCAAATCACCATGAGCAATATTTGTTTTTTATATTATATTATACATTTTCCTCTTGCCATTTAAATTATCGTCGCGTCTGCCTTGCCCTCAACTTCGCCAACGAGTACCAAAAACTGTTAAAGGATGTTACCCATTTTTCAAGTCTACTGAAAGTACTTACTGATCGCATTTGGCTAGGACAATAAGAACCTGGACAAAGTCATACCTACGTAAAATATATTAATGAGGACCGAATATCGGATCGTAATGCTCGACACTATTTACACATTTGTATGGAAACCCCAATATTTGAACTACCCTTTCAGCTTCACTCATGAGCACCAAATAACTCCCAGATCGCCATCACCGTTCATCGATCACACCTAGTTCTCTACTTGACCGTACGTCGCTGCGGGCGTACGTCGTTGCTCTATCTCGAGTAATAATAAACACATCGCGACCCCGTCTGTCCGCTTCACGCTATCTCACTCCTCATTTTCCGCTCTGCTTCCTCTATCTTTCCCACAGTTGCGATATCGAAAGCACACCGGCGGCGTACCTGGATCACGGCGCATTGGAAGAAGACGGCATGCGCGATGTCAGCTTCCGCCAGAAAAGGAAGCAGCGCGCTGGGGATGACGAGCAACGTTGAACAACGAAGCACCCGCGTCTGGGATGATGGCCAACGCTGAACAAGCCAGAAGTGCGCTGGCGTTGTGGCTGATGGAGAAATGAAAGGGACCAAATGAGAAACCATATTAGCCCTTGCGCCTTCCATTCCCCTCGCACCCGCCGCTCCACCATCAGCGGCGGCTCATTCTCCCGCGCAACACATGAAATGCTCATTCATGCGTGGACTTTTAATGCACCGCGTGCGCGCGCGACGGCGAACGGTTGCTTAGCGCGCGGCTCGCAACGCTGATTCGCGGAACGAGGGGAAAAAATCTGCACTGCGACGGCGGCCGCGGAAAATGGTCCACAGTGCGATGGGATTGCTCCCATTATGCGAATACTGCCGCCGGGAGCCGATGTGGCTGCGATGGGTAGCGCGGGATGTGTAACGAAACGTACGACGTGTGCAGAGGACGAAAGTGGATGGGGGGAAGAGAGTTGCCGTAAAGGCGACTCAGGCAAATAATTCATTAAATCCAGAGTCGATCGATGATGTGTCCGATAGACGAGGACGCGTCTATTGCGACTGACGCGAACGTATTGTATTTTTGCTGACATTCTACTCGTCGAGAGTGGTGGGTATATGACCGTTTGACGGGAGTTCGGTACATGGGATGTTTGAGTTTCGAGGATTTTTCGACATTGTTTGTCGCGGGTGCTTCGGACGTTTTGGACTACAGAGGAAGTGTTGCGGTTGGTACGAACGTTTTTGCGTGTGGTGATAGTTTTTGATTTGGCTAAATGCAGACCACTGGACACTACATTTTTGGAGGAACTGTGATACCGATTGGAATATGAGGCTGATGGGAAAAATTGATAAAGAAGCAAGCGTGAATAATGATGTGGATATGAGGACAAACGAGTAGACAAAACGAAAAACAATATCTCAGGATATATGGAACCAAGCTGCCAGATGCATGGATAGACAAATAATCTCTGAAGGAGAACAATTCAGAGCAGAAGCTCAAAGTGATCTGCCTTCGTATCTAGGTTGCATCCTCTGATACTAGCCTCTAACTAAACGCAAATCAACTACAATGAAGAAAACCATTCGAAAAAGTCTAGAAATTCACTTTGGGAATATGTTACGCCAGTTTGCATAAACCAACGTATCTTCGTTCGGAGGTAATTCGCGGCATCACAAATTATGAGGATCGTTACTGAACCTCTCCTATCGTTATCACGCTAGCTACCTTATCTCATCTCTATAGTCATTACCAGCGTCACCACGAAACAGTTGGCTCTTGCACGGCGAAGTTCTGTGTCAGACTACCGCGATACAGGCCATTACCTGAACATACATAACCTTTCACGAAGAAAATCGTTCGGAAAATTTCGCAGAATGGGTTTCGCCAATCTGCGACACCAGTATCCATGACCAACCGTATCTTCCTTCCGTGATCATTCGCGGTGCCACAAGTTACGAAGACCGCTCCGAACCTTCTGACCTTCTCATAATATTGCTACAGCGATTATGAACGTCACCGCGAAATATTTAACCTACTGCATGTTGGAATTCTGTGTCACGTATTTTGCATTACCCAAGTATACAAAACTTCCGACGAAGATGAAGACACAGTTGCCACGTAACGGCTCTTTGCACCCCGAACTTCTGCATCAGGCACTCTCAACGTGACAATCATTACCGAAATGCATCTATAATGAAGACCGTCATTTGCAAAATCCTCGGACTTTCGTTTTGCTAATCTGCTATACTAGCCCTCGACCCACCAGATCTTTGATCCGTGATCATTCGCGACGTCACAAATTACGAAGATCGTTCCGAACCTTTTAGTCTCCCCGTAATATTATTCCGGTGATTGCCAGTGTCACCGCGAAATATTTGACCTGCTCCATGTTGGAATTCTGTATAAATTATCCCTTTATTTTGCATTACCTAAATATATAAAATATCCGACGAAGGCACAGTCACCACATAACGGTTTTTTGTACACCCCATCTCCTGCATCAGACATTCTCAACGTGGATCATTACCCGGACACACCTATAACGAAGACGGTCATTCGCAAAATCCCCGGAATTTCGTTTTGCCAATCTGCGATACGAGCCCTCGACCCACCGTATCTCCGTTCCGTGATCATTCGCGGCGTCGCAAGTTACGAGGACCGTTCCGAACCCTCCGCGCGTTATTCCGCTGGCCTCCCTATCTCATTGCTCCGGCCACTACCACCTTCACCACGAAACAGTTGGCCCGCTGCACGCCGGAATTTGGTTTGTCCGAATTTGCGATTCGACGTGCCGGGGAGAGCCGCAAGGTTGTGTCGCCTCTCGTACTACCACTTCGGCGACACGGGAGGCTATAGCGGTGGTCATAGAGACGGTGAGATACCTGCGTGCAGGTGCGGAAACAGGAGCCCGCAATTAGTTCGCTTTGCTCGCTGTTTTTCCATCAAGATTGTGGTCGGAGACGTAATTACAAAAGTTCCGCGTCATAACTTAATTGATACGTACGTTACTCACTTTCCACGCTGCTCCCCACCCAGGTTTTGCGGCACTAATCTCGAGATTGCGTTCTCGGGGGCGACCTAACCTCAACTGCTGCGAGCGAAACTTTTATTTAAATCCGATCTCTGCGAGGGATCGTCTTCCTCTTCGGCGGCTGCGAGGGATTTCCTCGTTTCCCCATCGGTGCGCCGGAAATGACGATTAAAAAATTACGCCGGGTAATGGATTTATTAAGTTGGACGACCGGCGCGGCATCGCCGTTCATCGGCGATTTCTTCCGAGCGGATGAACGGCCGGCGGACTGAAATTGAACTGTTCCTGGCGGAGAATATTATATTTAAGCCGGTGCGTATAATTTCGCACGGTTTTAAATGTGCAAATACGCTTGTAAACACAGCGAAACGTCCGAGCGGGAATAAACGCGGTGTATCGTTGAGTGTACTTAATTCATTTATTAAATTAAACGCATATCAAACACGTAGCGAGAGTAAACTAATTAAGTTTCCTTTTTCTTGTAATTCACTTTAATTAATGAGACGTGTGTGCTCTTAGGTATTTGGAATATGAAATACTTTAAATTCCAGCGAAGCAGACTTGCTTTTATCAATTCACGGCAAGATGGACGTTAATAAACTATAATTGGTATTCATAAAAACAATTATACCCTGCGCAAAGTTACGCTGTACTATGTAATTTTATGTAATCTAACATTAATGCAAAGCATGTAGCTGGAATAATTCTTATCATACGTGCATATTAATTTCCTCTGCATCACCGGTATACCAAATGCAGCTTAAAAAGCCTCGTACGTCTTTTTCCTTTCAACGAAAAATACTTCTTTCATACCTATCAAAGCCCGCCCAACCTCCTTAAAAAACGATCTCAACCGCAACACACGTGCCAAACATTTCCCTATTGCCCACTCCCCATAATTACCGTTCCTCGCATCTACAAATATCACAATTAATTTGTCAATTTCACCGCCGATGCCATCTCGTTTTCCAGTAATTCCAAGCCGCGCCATTCAGACACATCGAATGCGGCACATCAGGCTACCTGTTCGGATCCCAGCAATTTTCCTTTCAGGACGCGACGTCCAATACGTTCGTGCGTGCGCGAACGCGATATGAATTTTCGGAAATATCGGATATCGGCGCGTTCCTTCCCTGTTCCGCGGCCGCGATCCATAAAATTAATCTCGGCCACCGTAGGAAATCCGTTTTCGATCGGACCTTAATAACGAGCGTTTGTGCGCCGGCAGGCCGGAAGGCCGGAAGAGGAAGGCAGCGAAAGCGGGAAAGGTAGAAAGAGAAATAGGGAACGGCGGTTGGCGGCAGTGGAAAAGCACGTCGTGACGTGCGCGGCATGCATTGCGAGGACGAATCGAACACGTTCAGTTGTCATGACACGTATAACGAATTTTATTAATAACGGTAATTAAGTGGAAGTACTCTTGCATTCTCGATTGGATTGATGGTTCGACGAGATTGGAGATAGCTGAATGGGAGACAAACATTAATTGTGATACTAAAGGGACAATTGTCAAGGATCGGTTATAAGTAGCATTGCTGAGTGCAAGCATTTGCTCATATGCGAATGGTTTTCTTTCGTGAGTGATGTTGACGTGGAAGTCCATCTGAACACATCTGCATCATTGACGGCAAAGCCTGGTAGAATATATTGATATCGTAATCGATTTGAATGTAGTTATTAGTTGCGTTAATGTCAGAACCTCTTTAAATACACTTGTGAGTATTACCAGAGTCAAAGCCTACTTAAACATACTTGAATGTCATTGGTACTGCAGTCCATTTAAATACATCACACTACATATTAGCTGCCGTCATCTAGCTGATAATTTTCGAGAGGCTGCCTATAAGTCAACGTCTACTGCCTGTTTACTTCCAGAATTTCCTAGCACTCAAACTTGTCAAGTGTTTCACAAAGTGAAGACCCAAAGCATAATGCGCTCCTGCCAACATACAAAGTCTTCCTCCAATCTAGCCCAAACCTACATAACTTATAACACTTCTTGACCCAACGTTCGTTTACCCGAAACCTGCTTCGCAGTTCAGTGTTACGCTTTTCCACATTTTTCTACACTTTTCCAGGCCACCAGCATTTTCCACGCCCACGCAGTAGCGCGCTTGGCAAACCCCCTGCAAAACCATAAATTACGTCCGGCTCAATTGCACGATAATGCAACAGCTTGGTTTAGAAAATATACGCGCGATAAATTTCGACGCGGCCTCGATGGCCCGAAAATTTCGACGTACGTCGAGATCGTGCTCCGCGTATGACACACGAATGAATGTATGTCGACTGCGATACGTGCGCGCGGCATTGGGCGTCAATCGATCGAAATCTTTGCTGCGGCTGATTGATGACGACCGGCGTTTCGGTGAAATTAATCGCAAGACTCACGATGCATCGATTGTTTAGGGCAAGTCAATTGTCGTTTGCAAAAGAGCGATCGTTAAGCGACGATGATGAATCTCCCAACCAAGTTGGCAGCACTTTGCGATAAAAGATGCATCGCTGTGTTACGTGCAAGAACAAGGGTGTAGGAAGTAAATACAAAATAATATCAGATATATTAAAGCCGTCTTCTACTGGTTCTTCGGTTGGACTGAAATATTTCTTTTAACTATATGTTTCGACAGTTCTACGGATTTCTTCTACAGGAGCATTATATATAAATGTGATCTTATAATTAAATGATCTTATAGAGGTCCAATATAAAAAATCTGTAGAATTTTTGAAGCATATAGAGATAAAAAGGATTCCAATATTTTCGAAATTTACACAAATTTTAATTAATAAATACACAAAAATATTAAGTGCAGCAAAATGCGTGGAACACACTTCAACCAGTAGTGTCATCTATGATTTAAATATTACGTGAATAGATCTTGAAAAAGTACGGAGGAGGAAAATTCGAGTGTGTCTTCCGTTGGCGAATAAATAACAAGCCGCGAAAGACGTGCTTCCATTGAAGGTTTCGTTTGAAACCGACAGCGACCGTGGAAGATCCGCGAAAGAGATAAATGCGGGATGATTCTGCGTGAACGCATAAATTGGAAATATTGAATAGAGTTTTTCAGCGCGACGTTTTGTTTTCCGAGAGAGACAGCTTTGATTTTTCACCTGAATGATTTTTTTATGCTGACTCGCCGTGTAAAGTCGTCCACGATTTTTCACAACCGCCATTTTCTCGATATCCTTTCGCTCGATGTTTGTATTCTGTTTGAAAAGATTCGAAAAGATTCGCTTTCGCGGTCGTTTGATTACGCAGTTGGATTTTATAGACAGTTGCCGAAGAGGTTTCAGATTCAGAATGGATTAGCAAGAGTAAAGAAGATATTATTGAAATGTTTTATTATTGTATAGACTTATTTTTATTTCAGAGTTTGTTCTTTTCATTGCGATGCACGCGTTCTGTTCTCTAAATCCTTTTTCTTTCCTTGTGCCTACGAGGTCTTGAAAAGTTTGTATACCGAAGATTCACTTCCGTTGATTGAACAAAATAATTGAAATAAAAATAAAATTTCCGGTGCGATGACTTAAAAGACACTTAAAAGAATTAAAGGACAAAAATAGCGAGTCTCTCAATATATGAGCGTTTCCAAAAACGATTACATTATTAACCGTAAAAAATAATGCGTAGATTTGCTTAATCGCAGTACATCGAATTCCCTAAGAGTCACCCGGTAGATTGTGCGCGAAAAATAAAAAATTCAACGCTGTTACTAACGGCACGACGTAATGCAGAGATTCGCGCGGCCGTAATAGATCGTCCATATAAAACTGACAAATATCCGTCTGCAAAGCTTATTTGGTTAAATTATTGCAAAACGGTACAAACATCGCCGGGAATCGATATAATCGGTAAATATACAATGCGTCAACCGTAACAACGTTTAACACGCGCCCACGCGTTTAATAAAAGTCTCCTCGTTTCTTTTTTTCCCCTCGGCGCAAAAATAGTCGGGCAAGACGGGGTGTGAGAGTATCAAGGTTCGCGACTTGTGAGGCTTACCGTTCATTGTTCGTTCGTTTCCGCGTAAGGAAGTCTGCCGTCCGGAAATATCGATAAAATTATTGGCGTGATTGAAAACTTAGCACTGTCAAATTACGTATAAACGGTAATAACTTCTAACGATATGAATATGT
Organism: Cryptocheilus praepositus; assembly: GCA_033815515.1. NCBI lineage: Eukaryota > Metazoa > Arthropoda > Insecta > Hymenoptera > Pompilidae > Cryptocheilus > Cryptocheilus praepositus. Next base: position 3,997,855 of record JAWWQZ010000256.1, on the reverse strand, counting down.
GGTATTCAATTATTAATGGATACATAACTGAGTCATGAGTATGTCCCCTCGGACTTTCAACGAGAAACTAATTAAACGTAACATAATTATATAGACGAAGCAATCACACTACACATAGCAGAATTCTGTATAAAAATGAGAAAAACGCGACAATAACTTATGCCTCTATGATCAAAATAAATGTGCGATGTTACACACTTAGCAAAAAAGCAAAAAATCCTATGGCCTTAATGTTGATAAAAACCTACTTAACGCAATTGCAAGTAACTGAACATCGCGCGATTATGCATAAAATTATAAAAAGCGGCAATAACTTCTGCTTCTATGATCAAAATAAATATGCGATATTATGCTCTTAGAAAAAAATAAAAAAATGCATTCGCCACTGCTGCCTCATGTAACGGGAAGCCGCCTGAATGAAAAACTTAAGGAATCCTACGATGACTGGGAAAGAAAAGAAACGGCGGATAATTTTTGTCGTTGCACGAGTCGTCTTTTATTGGCTGAATTTCGCAAGTTAGTTTGACGTTCTTCGCTACACGACGGCTTCGAGTCAAGTCGTATCGCGGTTGAAATGCATTCGGTCAGGACTAACGACGAGGAAAAGAGAAAAGAAGATCACCTGGAATTATGTCTATATTCCGAATCGCAGTCAGCTTCAGCATAACTTAGAGAAGGAACCGACGTTTGGTTAGCTTCGGCATGTCTTCAAAGAAACATCAACATTGCAGTTAGTTTTATCAGAATATAAAATAAATGCCAATGTTGCAAATAGGTTCAACAGGATTTGAAGAAAAGACTAACATGTCAACGAGACATAAATTAACTTGAGAAAGATATGAAGGAAACATCAACATTATTCTTTAATATTGCTTAAGATTCACGCCATTTTGTTGAACGGTCGGTGTCTCGCATCCAACATGAAAATTCTAAATAATTTGATTTGTAACAATGGCCACGAAGGCTTCGAAATACTAATTAAATAATAAACGCAAAAATAAAGAAGCAGAGATGACAGAATCTCGAGAACTACAGACGCACCCCGGAGAACGTCGAGTAGGACAAATTTGGAGAAGAAAGTTGCGAACGGAAGTGTCTGGGAAGCGACAAGAAATAAAAGAAAACGCGCAAGAAGCAGAGCTGAAAAAGGAGAAAGCGGAGGCGGCGGGGAGAATGAAAGGCAAAAGAAAAATCGCGGGCGCGTGTGTAAAAAGTGAAAAGCAAGGAAATAGAGTGAAAAAGTCGGAGAGCCGGGGTGGGCGAAAACCCGGGAGACGCAGTGGCATTTTCTCGATTTTTCAAGGCGCCTCATATACTCGCCGAGTCGCACATAAATTACGTACGGCCAAATTGCACGATAATGCAACAGCTTGGTTTAGAAAATATCCGCGGCGATAAATTCCGGCGGGGTCCAATACCCGAAAATTTCTCCGACGCCACACCAGCACTGCCATGTTGATTCATGAAATTGATAAAACGCTTGCCACGTCTTCGTGATGTAATTCCGAGGCGATAATTAACGGAATGTCTGTCAGAGGTCATGTGACATATAATAATAATGTAATACACGAGGAATAAATTATTAATCCATCAAGATATCATGCTTGGCTACCATGCCTTTTTGCGCTTCTCATTAAAATCCCTTTCATGCTCGCCTCTATCTTTGACTTCTGTAAGAAACTTATTGTGGCGCCACTGTCGACTGCAAAGAGCCGATATAACGTTTCTAATGTTAAATTCGCTCTCCGTGAGTCCTGGTTTATTGTTTTACCCCTTCACGCCGTCTCTCACTCTCAATTCCAGTCCCCATCCTGTAATTACGGAATTTTACGTTCGGTAGCCTGTAATTTCCGCGCATTCGTTCGGATTTTACCCGTGACAAGTTGTCATCGGGCGCGACGGAATTTATGAAATCACTCGTCTGCATCCAAACCGACTCTCGAAAGCGTTCAGATCCGTTGGTGGGAATTATGGGAATGATTTGATTACTGCTTATAAGATTTTTTAACGGTAAAAGTACCATTCGGTGGTGTCAAATTGGCATTCAGCGAAAAACATATATAATTAATGTAGGAAAATGACTATGCACTGTGTAGTAGTGTGCCAAGTGGAAACAGGAATACGTTTGTTCGGTATATTAGTACGTGTGACATTATAAATTAATGGCGGCGCTTTTTATAATCACATCTTACTCAGTCCGATATAACAAGTATTATGACAAATTAATTTGATCTTAGCAAAACAATCTGCGCATCAGAGGAAAAGCACAATTACAACTATTTGAATATTACTTTTATTCGCTCTTCTTTTTAATGCGAGATTGTGCACTCTATGTTTTCGTTGGAAATGTAGAAATTAGATAACGTAAATTACAATGTAGTGTGATTCACCCGACACAAATACATAAATGATATTTACAATGTCACATTTATTACCCGCGGTACTAATATTACATCAATGGCATTTAACAGCGTAATATCCGCCAATATTAAAATGAGAATGACGTAAATATGCATCACGGTAAATTCATAATAGAACATTAACCTGACGCATATTATAGAGCCATTTTAGCATAACAATAATACTACCCATTCATCGAAGATCAACCGATGTTTTACACGTCTCAAGATGTGTATAAATGTTCTTCCACCTAGCAAATGTATTTGTCATCTCTACTACATTAATTTATCAGTCTTCAAATCAAGATGTATTATATATATTGCAGGCGGTCAGTTACGGTATTTTGTAAGTCTACATAAAAATCGGATAGATTGCTACACATTAGAATCTTATTCCAAGTACAAAAGTGTGGTGCATCATAATGATTAGAGGCCAAAAATGTTCGGACAGATTAAATTTGCGCTAAACACCAGACACGCAGCCACTGCTAGACCTACTTTACAGATACATGTGTCCATTGCCTAGAAGCCGTGAAATAATCGCGCCGTCTCCTGCGATACAACGGACGAAGTATATCGTATGAAAAAGTCCAGAGCGTCACGATAATAATGGTGCCCGCGAAGTTGCCGTGGATGCAGTTAAAGCAATGAGAGTCACAGCAAAATTCTCTTTCTCCCTCTCTTATTTTATTCTGTTTTTCTATCATTCCCCCTTGTACTTCCGCCTTGCGTTTCCAGCGTCCTCTATTTTTGGCCGCGCACTCCTGAAGGTGGCCGGAAGAATTTCCCTCTCTTCTCCCATTTTCCCACTGTTCGCCCAGTTCTTCTTTTTTTTCGGGCGAACAAGGGAGACATAAAACCGGCATAAAGAACTCGCGGCACTTACATCGCTCTTAATATATATTACACACTGCACGTGTATAAGTAGCCTATGTGAGAGTGGACCCTAGAGTCGCCATTTTTCATCGGCGCCCCATGGTAAGTGGTTCTATAGTATTCTTCCGCAAAACCCCGAATTTCGATGATTTTTCACTCATAAAGAGATCAGTAATTAGTAATGTTCGAGATCAGAAACCCTACACGTAATTTTCTGTTTGATTAACGAAATCACAAAAAACCTTCGCAAGCTAAAATTGCTTATATGCAGCGCGAAATTTTTGTATGCCGGCAATAATTCCACAAAGGCCATCTCCTGGGGGTATTTCGGAGTCAACCGCGTTTGCTCAGCTTAGCGCACCTGATACACACAATACACTTGCTCATCCGGATCTTGCCTCACAAGAAACGGAAATATCAACTCCCCATAGGATCCCGTACGTCATTCTGAGCGCCGCCTAAAAACACCACTCTCACGAATGTTGGCTGTGCTACCGTATACATACGAGGCTGCGCAGACGATGGAGTTAAGAGGGAGAAAGAGAGAGAAAGTGTCTCCTGGCGAGGCAAGCAGCAGGCAGACCGCGCGCGAACGAGGAAAAGATAGTGAGCGGGGACGCACGGGAGTGGAAGAGAAGAAAAGCGCGGGGCACTTCGTCCAGGCGACGAAGAAGGGAAATAAATTGCTCCAAGCATCTGGTGATAACTGGAAAAGTTATCACACGTAACGTATCCTCCTCTTACTCTCGCCCGGAGCACACGTACGATGTTACCGAATTCTTTCAGGCGACGAACTTTTACTCAGCTACCGTTTGACGTCGGTCGTTGCACGAACAAGAGAGTGGAACGATATGGAATTGAGGGAATAGGTGGAGGAGTTGAAAGGAGCGAAATTGAGGGATAAATGGAAAGGGTTTGATAATGGGGAATGTTTGTTAGCGCTAAGAAACGGTATGGTTTGAGGTAGATTGAACAAGGGTAGCGGATGGACAAAAAGTTTGGCACCGAAGAGGTAATAATTCTGTGTGAGGAAATAAGGCTAATGTTTGTTGAAAAAGTCGACACCGATATATATTTTTTATGTATGGGAAAATAATGGCATGAAACATTTGCAACATTTCACACAGTAAGAAATACCTTTCCCTGTATTTCTTTATATAAATATCGATAATGACTTTTCCAAAAAATCTTGCTTTGTTAGTTCGTATAAAATGCAGTGAGAAAGCAGTAAGAACAAAGAACAGAAACGTAACTATGATTTTAACGTAATGTCGACCAGTGCACTGTTACTTCAGCACAGAAAGAGATTACGGACAAGAATGATTATTTCTAATAGAAAAGAGGGAGAAAGATAGATAGCTGGAGAGAGAGAGAGAGAGAGAGAGAGAGAGAGAGAGAGAGAGGGCGGAATCTCCTGAAAAGTTGCGCGTAAGGCGTAACTAGTTTGTCCTTTCCTCAATCTTGATACCGTCGTAATCTCGTCGTAAAAAAGGGCCCCCGAAAGGGACGTTCGTGAAGTCTTCGAATGGCGATGATTATTTTATGGGAACGACCGGATCGCCGAATTTACGGTGGCACTTCGACTTCTCGATACGTCGAAGAAAGGGTGCGGATAACCAACGAATTCTCTTCGTTTGAAAATTACCGCTTTACGACAGATTCACTCACGCGATCCATCAAATTCTTCTCGTCCACTTGCTGCTGAGTGCGCATCATTTTCGGTCGGCACCGCTTTTATTTGGCACGGGTATAAGGAATGTTGCCGGGTGATACGTAAGATGATGGCGCGACCGGTTACTTGCGGAGCCTAATGTCTTCATTTTCTGATAGCACCGCGTCTTTCAATGCGATGATGTTAGAATGGGATTACGAGCTCAGAAGGAATACGTAATAATACTATATTTCCATTGTGTAATAAAATGCATCATTTAGAGGCAGTTTTTGAATATGTGTGAAGTGTGTTTTCCTCTCTTAACATATTACCAGGAATTATTATTAATGCTTTTTGCAATTTTTGCTAACTTTTATCAAAGAAATTATGGTAATGGATAATCGATGCAGTTGCTCCTTGGACTTTTAATTTTTTGAATTCGTGCGGCTTATGATTGTTTCTCCGGATATTCGTCTAATTATCGAGTTTTGCAAGACTCGTCTCTCATATCTCAATGCTTCAAGTATCAAAATATTCTGTATCCATAACTTTTAATTACCCCCACCAACCATCGATCTCCCACCCTTCACATCTCCATCATTCTGCCGACCAATTCTGTCAGTCCATCCGCCGCGCATCTTCATCCATTGAGCAAATGCCAAAAATCATCCACGTGCTCGTACAAAATCCTTGTGGCTTGTCTCTTGTCCGTGCCAACGTGACAAGATTCCCAATTTTTTTTATTTTAATTGAATTCAATACGCCGTACTCTTTTTCATTTGTATCATAATTCTTAACGAACTCTCGTCTTTTGCTGCTTTCACTACCAAAAGATCGCATACCTGCCATCTACAATTTTCAAACATTCTCACCATCCATCGAGACCGCGCCCTTAACACCTCCATCATCCCCCACGAGCACTTCTGTCAGTCCATCGGTCGCGCGTCCTCGCCCATTGAGCAAACGGCAAAGTTCTTCCAGGCGCTCGTACAACGTCGTTTAGTGGGGTTTTCTCCCGTCGGCGGCGATTTCCATGTCGCGCGCGTCCTGCCCGCGGGAGCGTGCTTAATGCGACCGTAATGCGCCCGACCGATTTCCAGTCCGATCGAGCGATTTTACATCGCCCGCCGTCCGTCCGCCATTGTCCGTCGCAGCCATACGATATATGTACGTATATACGGACGCAACCGCGACAACTTCGGGACGGGAATTCGATTCGTAGCGCCGCTGTTTCTGCCTTTGCCCTTGTGCGTCTGCGTCCCTCGTCGCAAACGGCTATCGCTAACGCCGCACGGAAATGCCAGCGCGGATCCGAATATGTATGAGAACGGCGAGTTGCCGCGATAAAAGTTGAAATTGCCGGGAAGGCGACCCGGTTCGATTCGCTCGCAAATTGCCTCCGGTTGCTATGTGGAAAATAGTGAAAAATTCCACTTGCCCGCTGACGGCCGTGTCATTTCACGCAATGGCGTGCCCGGGAGTTTACGTTGTCCTTAGGCGGAGGATGTGCGTGTGGAGGGTAGGACGGCGAGAGTTTGTTAGATTTGTTTTATTTCCGGTAAGGTGGGGATGGAGTGATAATGGTCGTAGGAGAACTAGAGCCGTAGTGTAAAATTGTACACGTAGACAGCATAATTAAGTTCGTAATCAATTGAATTATGATATTCAATTAGTAATGCGCAAAGAACTTCTTGTAACATCATATTATTTGTGTGTTATTAAAGAGGCTTTTAGTTTTTATTTTTGATAAATTAAATTAATCAATTTTTTGCGATAAATCATGACAACACAATAATGCTTATTGTCAAAGTTTGGGTTAAATCATAAATGACCTGTCATTCAGTAAATACGAAAATAAATAAGATTATGGAACCAAAGAGGTCATTAGGCACTCGGTGGTGCAAGTAAAAGACACTGCGTATATTTAATTATTATTATACTATATATCACAAAATATCTACCCATGCCATCAATAGTTTTGATAGTAAATTAATATAACGAACGACAACGATTAAGCCTTTTTCTCTCATCTAGCGTTCAATCAGCAGTTAAGCATTCAACAACGCAGAACTCAGCGTTATTGCTCGAGTACACTTGTCCACTCATCCCACGAACTAATAAAATCTTACTTTCCGTTGCAATGTGCGCAACGCCAACCGCTCCTGATATATAAACTCTTCCCCGCAAAGAAACACCACGGCTCGCACATACTCCCGCCGCAATATCTTGTCTTCGGACATCTATATCAAGAGCTACCACATCCGGCGGGGGTCTCATTGCACCATAAAAGCTTAAAATCCCCGGGAACAAATGTTACAGGCCATTACGGTAAAACAAACGGCGCGACTTTCTCTCTTTTTACATACCGACGGCTAACGTGTTAAAAGCCTGTCGTTTGTAAAGTCACAGCGGGGTTCGGCGCATAAAACTTGACTCGTGTCATCTCCCGGGAAGTAGTCCCGGGCGATCGACATAATTTTCCCGGAAATTCCCGCGCTGCTCGGAAAGTTACAAGCTTCTTTTGGCTCCGGTTCCTTTTCCCGACCCGCTCGTTCTTTGTCGACGGGCACGATTGAAGGAGAGGGCCAAAAGGGGGACGCAGAGAGTGGAGGTCCGTTTTGCACGCGTGGCAGGTTGAAATCAATGGTCTTAAAAGGAGCAGCAGGACGCGCGGGGTTGCTGGCCGTACGTCGGACTCACCGGGCACAGATTGACGTTCCGGAAGTCGGGCGATCCCATGGAAAAAGCGTGTGTACGTGAATGTGTGTGTACATGCACGCTTGTGCGCCCACGCGCCGGTTCTAAACGATCGAAAGAGTGCACTCGCTCTTGTCGGAAAGGTTCGAGAGCAGGAGAGACGGGGAGTGGTGGCTAGGTGAAAGATGGAAGGAAATAGGGTGATCGAACTATGTTTGCCGCTGCACTTGGCTGGAACCTCGGCAAAAGTTACGCGGACATTAAGTTAATACTACGTACGTGGGTGTAGGTGGATGGTAGAGAGATGTCGGGGATCGCGGACGGTGGGAGCATAGCGGAACGCGGTTGAGATCATATGATGGTTTCAGTGGGGGCTACTGGCTTGTGTTATTGAAAAAAACAATTTTGTTGTTTGCATTCCGTGGAAGTTGGAGCTACGAAGCCGGGAGATTATTTCGGCCACGATGCGCAGGTAGGATGTGAAAGTTTAAACGGGTTTTTCGCGAAACTGAATTATTAGAGCGCGCTGTTGATGGACTACCCTGAATGGAACGCTATTGTTCGTCTCGATCTTTATTATTTATACTGTGATGATGCTGCAGAACGGCAGATATGTACCATCAGAGCCCTCCACAATACACAGGCATTGACGATATTATGGACAAAGGACTTTTACGTTATTGCCGAATGGCTAAAAACAGGTGAAAAATGTCAACATTTCTTCTCATGCGAAACCTATATCAGTCGACAGAAGGAAATTTGCACGACAAATGTACTTCGATCTGTTCTCAAAATTATTCGGAGTTTTTGGGATATGATGATTTGAAGGAAGTGGGAAATTTTTTTTCCACATAGCTAATTGCAATTCATCCCATCTGAAAGAACGTCCAAAAAGCTTAAAAAAAACGGTATTACTTATAGGTCCCAACCACCAGGTTAGACGTGAGAGGTCTTGAAAAAAAATCGAGATAATCTTAAGGTATATCCCTTGCCATTTTTACGGGAAAAAAAAGATGGTTCGCAGATTTAATCAACCTTTCAATATGTTAAGAGGGGTCAAAATAACTCAAAAACGAGCAAAGAATATTGGAAAATAACCACAGAAATTAAGTAAAACAAATACAATTTTGAAATAAATAAATTATTTGTATTCACCAGCATATACTAGGCCAGAACAAAGATCCACTCCAATCTTTTTCCTAGCCATAGAATCCAACCAGACAATCAACAATGCACTCATCACCAGGCCTGCATCAACACATACATACACCACGGACCTCTCCACTATACAATTCAACAAAGCTTTTCACTTCCTAAACCCACTGATCTCTGCATTTTCCAGTATCCCGCATCAACGATCGTTAATTACAATATCAGCAGCGCTAAAAAAATCTCTACCACCCCGCAAAGAAGCCAAGAGGCGTAAAAACGGCCGAAATGAAAGGGGTCGGTTTGAGAGCGAGAAAGGCGACGCCGGAAAAAGGGTCGTGTGGGGTAAAAGTTTATGGGAAAACGTAGTGCCCGTATTGCCGTAGGCGCCAGAGCGAAGTAGGCGAGACGGCGCCATAATTGATGGTGCCCGAGTATCAATGGAGCCGATTCGTAAAGAAGTGGCGTTTTTCATTACTGACGCACGCAGCACCGACGCCATCTTTGCTTCTCGCTCGCGCACACCGTTTCTTTCCTACTTTCGTGCGGCCTTTCGACTCTTCCTCCGCACTCTTCGGCCGCCAATATCGTCATCCTTCTTCCCGGCAAGAAACCTCTTAAGATTATGGAACCTTTTTTACGCCGGTAGATTGCGCCGGTTAATTTCGTCTGTTATAATCCATCGCCGGATTATTTCGAGCGAAAGTCAGGCCCATGTTTTCGCACGGTTATCGAAGGTAAACCTTTGTTCGCCGCGAGAATCCGCCGGGGCACTTCGTTGTGCGACAAAACGTTGTCGCCGCCGCCTTTGTGGCGGTTTTTTCGACCGGCCATTTTGAAAACGACGCGTATTGGCTGGCGCGAGCGAGGCAGTCTTCCGGCTTTGTAGTTTTAGTCGGTGCGCGCCCGAATTTTCAGGAATGCTTCCTCTCGTCGAGAGAGACAGGAGTAAACACAGAGAGTGAATTCGCGCAGAACGAGACGATTTTCGCGCAGGTGTCGCGCACAAAAGAAAGCATTGCCTCGCACCGGCTCGTACTTTCTTTCGCACGTTGCGCCGAACGTACGTACCTCGCGCTTTGTACGAAACTGTGGAGTGGTTTATTCGTACGCCGATTAAAGAGGTGTTTATCTTTTTCCGGTTCAAAAAACTAAGTTTTTCACCAATTCAAATGTGTGGCCGACATTTTGTTGAATCGCGGGGTTTTCAAACCGCATTAAAAATCACGGACAAATGCAGTTTAAACTAAATATGGATGACATGACTTCTACGAACTAGTTCAACGTAATGGCATATGTTCGAAAAATCATATCTCATTTTTTTAGGGGTCAAAGCCGAAATATATTATTACTCGCGATATAGCTACCAAAAGAAAATTTTATATTTTCTTACAATTTAATTTTTGTAATAATTTGTTGTAGTTTTTACTTTATTGCATGTTAAGATTTTATAAAATGGTATGCTACTTTTCCTCTAACACAATATCGTGTCGCTGCTAATACGGTAGGGGATTGGACTGCACCATGCAGGTATCTAAAATCACCCGAGTGTATTTGTTGTCGTGCACGGCGTTATCATTAACGCAATCTTCCAGGGCGACGCGGCCCGAGGAATCCCATTTTTCCTAATTGTCCCGGGTGCAACCTTCGAATAAGCGCGAAATTTCCTTCCGATTTCCTGCTTTTTTCCCGTCCTTTTTCCCTCCGGCACCACGACCTTCCCACTTGCGGCGCGGGGCGTTTTGTTCTTGTTCCTCTCGATTTTCTGCCTCCGCGTTTCGAAACTCACAAAGACATTTTCGTCGACGACCGTTGACCTTTCCCCGCCGCGCGCCACGCGATAAAGCGAACAAAAACGTGGATGAGAGGGAAAACGAATCGGGTTAATTTCAATGGTACCGTGAAATTTTTCGAACCGACCCGCTCGCGTCGATTTCCTCTTCCTCCCGAGAAAATCCACCCATTTTTTTCGCTCCGCGCCAACAACCCAGTCCACCTTCGTTCGCCGACCGGTCGCAATTACACTTCTAAACTCTTGCTGCCCCGCGACGTTTGAAATCACTCGATTAGCCCTTTCTATTTACACAAACAAATTTACTCGCTTAACGCCGTCCGGTTTTATCCGCTATTTGCAGCGCCGAGCTTGTGAAATTTAGTTTGAATGAGCCCCAAGGCTAATTTTTGGTATTGTTTGTTTCAGGTAAGTCCGTCAAGTCGAGGACATGGCTTTATGGGAACCGATGGCTGTTCATTCGGCTTCAAGTAAAGCAAACCGAATTTCTGAGAACTAAGTGAAAATACTCGTTAAATGTTGGATCTGAGGTCATTTATAGATATGTCATATTTTTGGGAATTTTTACATTCCAATTATTCCGACACGCATTTTGGAGAAGCAAAGTTGTATGGTAAAGAAAGGTCGTCATTTGTGGTAACGTTGATACGTAAATGAATGTGACCTTTAGACGATGCAGAATACGTATACAACAATGTGTAATTGAGAACATAATTCGAAAGTAATGTATGGATCAGATATTACCACTTGTGGTACGATTTAAAAGGGCGGGCTTGCGGTTTATCTAAACGTTAAATTGTATCAGTAATGAAATAAAGCAATAAATTTCCATTTAAAATATTACAAATAATATTTAATTAAATTTCGTAATATTACGAGGAAATCAAATAATTTTTTCGCGATCCTACCTGAAGTTATCAGCAGCGAAAGTAAAAAATGATGGATGTAATCGGCGCTTCATTAAAAAGTGCTTCAATACATCACATAATAATCGATTTGCTAACACATTATAAACAAATTGATCATAACCCGTACTCCGCTAATTTCGAGTGCCTGTTCACATTGTATTTGCCATTTTTCAGTGCACGTGTCCGAGAAAAAATATCATTTCCACCTGACTACAAGACACTACATTCCAATTGAAATAAAGCGCGTCATCCTTTTGTCACACCACGCGGCAATATGGTACATGGCTGTGCGTTTTATTCTCGTCCCATATCGTTTCCACCCTTTGCCCCCTTCATTACTGCTTCGTTATCAGATGCTCGCAATGGGAAAAGTGCCCTTACGACTACGACCCCGCTTTCCGTCTAGACCGTTCAGGTTAATTTCACTTTTCACAGGCGCGGATTGTCTTCGTCGCTCGTCCCGGCTCCTTTGTCGTGCGCTTTACCCGAGGAACGTCGCGCGAAAAACGACCAAGTGGATCTCTCTCTTTCGCGTGCCTTTGACGTTGTCCGACGGCGCGTAAAAATCCGGCGTAAAAATCCAACTCGCAACGCTCCGCGGCCATAATTGCAGAGCGGTCGACGTTAAATAACGCTCGTTTCGCTGACAGTCTGATTACCGGAATAATAAGCACGCGTTCGTGATCTGCCTCTCGCTTGCAAGTGTGTGAGCCGCTTCTCTTATGTCGCTCTTGTCGTTTTGCTCGACTGTTACCGGCTAAGTGGGAAACTGAGACATAGTGTCGAACGCCTGTGCACTCGGCAAAACGGCTACTTTTTTTGTGTCGTTTGAGACGATGGATTAGTTTGGGGCTCGGTCGACAGGGGAACAGTTTATTGCAGAAAATCTGTGAAAGCTGGATCTGACATGCTTTGCTACAGATTTTCTTTTTCATGTTGATAATCCACAGAATAGCTAAAAACGCGTACTGTTGATTGTGTTATATGTGTAAGAGGTAAAGCGTATAAGAATCGGTATGTTGTGTAATGGATATGTTGTATTGGCTTGTCTTTGCATGTTGACTCATTTCCTCGTTCATCTACATTGTCCAACGCTTAAAAGACATTTCGCGCTGTTTTATTTCGTCCCTGATTTAATCTCTTTACGTTTTCTTTCTTTTGCTCCTGCTTTCCTTCTCTTTTGACCCTTTTCCTGTTTCGTCTACATTTTTTACCATCCGTGACTTCTTTTATTCTCCTTTCTTGCTGCTTCCTCTATCCTGTTACCTTTTTACCTCTTCTTCCCTCCTGCGCTTTGGCTGTGTATCTTATTTCCTAAACCCACACGTATTCTCTTTCATCTACATTGCTTACGTTCACGGTTCTCTTTCGTTTTTCCCTTTGTCCCTCATACTCTTCCCCTCTGCACTATTCTGTTTCTTTTCTTTCCCATCTTTCTTCAGATCTAGTTTTCTCACTCTCATTTCTTCCCCTTCTGACCTTCCTCCTGTTCCCTCTACGCCCTTCGTCCTGCGCTCCTCCTCTCACGCTTACATCTTGCCCCTTTTCCGCTTCGCCCGCTTATTGCCTTATTTTCCTATCTCGTTCCCCTTCCCCACCCATCCACATTATTCACCATCCGTGACTCCGGGGCAACGCCGTCGTTCTTTTAATTTCACCGTCGAAAATTGCAAGTTTATTGGGCTTTGAAAGAGCAAGCCGCAATGGAAGATCGTTTCGGCCGTAATCCGGAGTCGCGCGAGTGCGCCCTCTTTCCGTTCTTTTTTCCGTCGAGATTACATGAGCGTTACGCGCGCGGCTTTTGATGAATATGCGACCACTTACACGGCGACAGGCAAGTGCGCCAGTCCGGAGACGGCAAGATTGATGGACCCCGCATAATCATGAATTCATTCGGCGGGGGGCGAAGAAAATTTTAGTGCATATCATCCACTAAGGAGTCCATTGTCCGACCGTTTCTTCGCGCGGCGCCCTCTGCCGGTTTCTTTCTTACGGACCCGCGCCCCATTCTCGTCTGAAGAAAGAGTCGTCGTCGGCAAAAAGGCGATTCCGGACTTTCGCGCAATCAAAGGTCAGCGCTGCGCGCCGCGAAGATTTTCGCCCGGCGCTCACTGGGGCGGGAGTAGCACGTCGAAATGTTAAGAACGTTTTTGTCGGACTTCGTACCGCGCCTCGGCGGCTCTTGTCATTCGCACCATTGTTTTCTCTCGCCAGCCAGTCGGCGCTTTCTTTTTCTGTCGCGGCGTAATATATATGCCGAACTTTGTCTCTTCCTCTCCGGAGGGTCGCAAAAAACCTCTCAGGATTATGGGATTTTTTCGCCCGGCCCCGTAGGGTAATTTCACTTTTCCCCGACAGGATTTTTGAGACCCGACGCTATCAACTGGGTCGCGTCAGAATGTTAAAAGCGTGGCTCGGCGATACAACGAATGCCTGTTCGCTTTCTCCTTCTATCGCGGCAGGTCTTGTTCCGTTAATCTCGGGTGCCTGGATAATGCGCTTTTTCGTTTTTATGTTTAGCCACAACTCGCGCGTAATACTTCCGCGCCGCGGAAGATAATTGAGTCCGCAACGGATATGACAACAATTACGCGAGACAAGTTTAATTTTGCAAAAATTGCAATTTTTTATCATAACTATTTGCTCGTGGAGTTAAAACAGTCAAGGTTGTAATAGGTCGTAAATGTAATTATGCATATATTCATGATGGCGGATAATTTTGTTGTCATTTTATTGCATCGCTAAATGAGCCCTACCACCCAGGTTCCAATTTTTCAGATATTTAACATCTGGCTCTTAATTGACAATGTCCAATACAGTAATAGAACTGAACATAATTACTGTATAAATGTTTGCGCGCCACAGCTATTTTTCATGTATTGCACAATAATTCTTGCATCCCCCTCCAAACACTTCTTTCCTCGTTCCATCAATCACACTCTTCACTCCCTCTGTCTTCCTATTTCTCAATTTCCTCTTCGCGCCCCTCCGCATTCTTCCATTCCCCAAAATCTTGACGAAAATCTCAAACTGTCGCTCCGAGGACCGGTCCACGTCACGGTGAGTAGCAATGGGCCGATTCCTCAAGATCAACCGCCATTCCTCACATCTGTCGTACTTGCCATTCACGGCACGATTTCCTCGTCGTTGGCTTCCCTACGATGTCTACCCTTCGCTTCACCATGTCACCTCACAAAGTGCCACGCGCAAAAAGCTTCTCAAGGTTATGGGATTGCCCCCCTTGCTGCCTGGTGTCCAGAGTAATTTCACTTTGGAGCCGCCTGATGTCATTCGAGTCGCGTTTTGTGGCGTCGTGGACGGAACGCCGTCTTCTATCGATAATTTTGTACTAGAGAGATATGTAGCCGTTTTTTTTCTTGTTGGTATTACAAGATACCATTGACTTTTGAACATCTAATGTGAAACTGGTAGCTGCATTACAGGTTGCTGTGGTTAATTTTGTTACGCTGTCGTCTGGTAGCAATTTACCGGTTCACCAGGAACTGAAAAACCATCGCCGTGTAGTTGGAAATGGTCGGATGTGTCGCAGCAACCTATTTTCGCTATTTTATTTGTTTGTCTTTAGAAAATAGCCGTACGCCTTCAGACGTTATATGAAAAATCTTGAAGGCACAAAAGTCATGCGCGGCCGCAAAAATTCTCTAAGTCTCTCAAACATGCAGATCTTCCGAGATATCCTGGGGCCTTTTGCGGACTGATACTCTTTCATTCCTGTCACCAGTGCCAAGGCGTCTGACACGTAGTCCTTCGTTTTTTCGGGAATGTCGAATGTGCTCGCGTACGTCACGTCGTCTACAACGAAACACGACCAACCCTCCGGCGAACAGCGACAAACGTTCCTCCCATTCGACCGGCGCCCTAGGAATGGTTCGCAAAAAAGCTCTCAGGGTTATGGAATTTTTTCCGTAACACTCCGAGTGATGCCCTCTATGCCCCGGGAGTTCGCAACTGTAGAATGTGTAGTGATTATTGATGCGGGATGTTACATGGGCTCGGATATCATGGGCGCTGTGTAGGCGTAAATTAGAAGTCAAGGATTTTCTTTTCGGCACAAAGAAATTCGGTAAAAAAGAATACGTTAAATAAATGCAGCCAAATTCTTTGAGGAAACTAAAAGAACATCGGCCATAGAGTATAAGATGCTAAGTTAAGGACGTGACATTAGTGTGCGAAGATATAAAATTAAACATCGTAAACATTTTACTTTGTCGTAAAATACGTAAAATGCAGAAACAAAACGTTAAAAATGCGTAGGGCCCAACAGGCAGCGACCGTTAACTTTATATTTAACGATTTCCATTTCAAAAGCAACCAACAGTGCATTTTTTACACCCCTTTTCACCATCGGTCACAGAAACTGAGTTGAAAAGAAGGAAAGCCCCGACGGACAAAGGTTGAGTGCCTCCACGAATTCATACGTCGCCCAACGCTCTGACGATGCAAATTTCTTGAACTTTCTGGCCAGACAACCCTCGATCTCCCGTGAGCGCCCTGTTGACATTCGAGTTCGCAGTGGTCAAAGGGCGCCAGTGAAAAATTTCCGCTCGTGTATGGGGCAAAAAGTAGGAGATGAGCGCGTTTGCTCGTCGCGATCAATCAATTTTTGACGGTAGACCGCCTCTTCCGGTCAAATTGACAGTCTCGACTGCCGGCGCCTGGCCGATAGTTCCGGATAGTTTCGGATAGTTCCTCCGCGCGAAGCCGCAAAACGAACGAACGCTAGCCGAGCGAC
Organism: Cryptocheilus praepositus; assembly: GCA_033815515.1. Classification (NCBI taxonomy): domain Eukaryota; kingdom Metazoa; phylum Arthropoda; class Insecta; order Hymenoptera; family Pompilidae; genus Cryptocheilus; species Cryptocheilus praepositus. The sequence continues at coordinate 3,981,630 of JAWWQZ010000256.1, read as the reverse complement.
TGGTTACGATCGCTACATCGAGAAATCCACTTCCGACGTGTCTTTCCGGTTAATCTGACAGTTGCGGAATTCGCTGGGAATAGTTGGCGGAGCGCACCGGGATGTTTTAGGCGTCTTGCAAAATTCAGGACCGCAGAAAAAATGCAGGGCTCGGGTTTGTCGGCAACAGAAAAACCTATGGAAGCATTGAATGTAGCAATAAATGGATCAATGCGAGTGTCAGAAGTTGGAAGGATGGGATGAGAGTGTCATACGACATTGTAAAGAAAATTGTGTAGGTGGTGTTGCGCGGCGAAGGACAAGACTGAAATGTATGGAACAGTGCGTGTTGGGAAAGTGTGCAATACAGAGGTGTGAACATGGAAAAGTTTACGACGCGTAGAATAATGCTTAAAGATACAAATTACTAAGTTCAGACATTCTGTAGCGATTAAATATTAAACTGCCTAGGCGAGAGTACCCAGACACTTCCTACCAGTTTAACTCAATACCAACATTCCGTTCAACTTCGCGCCATCTATCACCATTAACATAAAGTTCAACAGATCTCGTTGCACTGTGATAATCTACAAGAGTAATATTGATCTTCTGACGTCCACGATACTAATACCCTTCCGTCTCCGTACACTTGTTACTTCTACTTTATACCTTTACACATTAATCTTACGTCCGCCGGATATAAAAGATTCCACCACCACCCTTGCTTCACGTCAATGTAATATTCGCAGTGCAAACGTAAAGCGCAAAAATCAACGACGGGTCGATTGCCCCCTCGACAAGACAAACACGACCCTTCAAACGTGCACTCCGTATAATAACACTGTCAACATTTTCAGGGGCATCAGCGTATCACAGATCGGTCATAAGCGCGGTCAGTGGCCTTCGTAAACAATTGTCCCGTTCGAAGATTAAGGGAACCGACACGAGGCCGAGATAAACGTGTGGGTCAGTCGTGGATTGTCCGCGGCGGCGAGGGGTTAGGTTTGCTTTACGAGCGAGAAGCTCTCCGGCAAGTGTAATTCGGTGCGTTAGACCGTGAACAACAGAGCCGAAACGACGATGAAGCGAAATCGTCCGCACCACTCTGGGCTAAACGGGGGACGCGGTTCTGTCTAGGAAGTTTCCACAGGGGCACCTCGATGCATTTTACGCGCCGATACGTGTGGCAAAATTGGGAGTCGTGCTGATAGTGCAACGTTTATTGATGCTTTCTAATGAATATATACGGATGTGATATTATTATTGTATGAATATACCTTATTTCTTTATCTTATCTCTGAGACTCACATCGACCAACACTTTCTTCTTCAGTTTTATACAAAAATGTCCCGCTTTTTCTGATACGAGTGCGTGTTGTTCCCCGTAAAATAATTAAATGCAATAGATGCTATAAATGTTAATAATCAGAAAATCCGTTGCGGCTGAATATTGTATCTATTAGCGCTTTATGTGATTTTTTTAAACACGATGAACGTCATAATGTACTATTCGGATAAGGATTTAAGGTACACCATTATAAAGTAAATAATAAATACGGCAGATTAATAACAGTAATAACAATGACACATATACCGCGTATCAATGCGGCAAGGAAGATAACAGTGATTAAATTTCAATTTGCTGTATTAATTAACCGGTATATTAACATAATTACCGTAAGTACATTTGTAATTGGGTCGACGGCCAGTTACTAACTAAATGCGATTCGTATAAAATCGTAATAATAATTGAACGAAGGATTGCGAAAAAATCTGATAATACTTTATCATGAAACACAGATGTTCAAAGCAGGAGAAAGCAATATTATTATGACGTCGCGTTCTTTACCCAGTTTATTGTCATTTTCTCGTACTATCCGTATTTATTAGAGAGCGCAAATAAGAACAAGCATTTATTCGGCCGAATGAATTAATTTAATATTACGCCCACATAAATTCTTCTGTCGTTAATTGGGATATCCTACAGAAATGACCAAACTCACGCAACGCATCCTTTTTCCGACAATAATTCCCAAATACCACGAGCCGTTACGGAGTGAAACTTTCCGAATGCCGACCCACCCACCTACTAAACATCCCCGAAACAAGACCAAACCAGCATTCCGTTTCGCGCGTTGAACGTCGATAATGATAACTCCGCCCGACGCGTCGCATATTCGTTTCTAACGTGTTCATCGAACTCGGAATACGAACACCGGCGGTCGCAAAATTCAGAAATGGACACGGACCCGGGTTACGCAACAAAATGGCAACCAATATGCCGAAAAAAAAAAAATGTTAGTTGATGTTAAACGTGACGACGTTTATTTCTCTTCTCTTCCGCAAAACATCCAAAACGATCGCTAACGAACAAAATCTACTTCTTCTTTGGCACTGCCGACTTTATCTAACACTAGACACATTTTGGAAGAGTTGCGAAGAGTCGAAAGATTCTGCAGCTTAAAACTTTTGATACGGCATACTTTGTCGCATACACGTTGTCGCAGTACACTTCAGCGCGATATTTCGCGTTGTTCGCAATTATGTTAAATAAACGCTATCGCGGCGCCTGCCATGCGCCGACACGGTTTTTAAAAAGGCTCTTGGCGCTAAAATGGTTAAGCACCCGCAATATGTACACCGGAAACGCATTTGACAAACTAGAACGCATTTCAATTCAAAATTGAGCAGGTAATAAAAAAAATAATAATCAGAGAAGAAAATTTGCAATATGCTGAATTTGATAAACTGACAGCGGTCCAGCTCAAGTTTGATTAAGCAACAATAGATGAATAAAAAGAAAAAGAAAAATTCGACAAAGTGCTGCTAAGCAACACCTACGATACAAGTCATACAGCAATAAAAAAAGACCAAGTAAAGCGCGTGACAACTATATCTGATGCTTCAACTCATCCGCCGCGTTCGGTCCGTCTAGATTCGATACCCACAAAAACACCATCGGCCGTGCGCCAAAACGTAAAACGCACGGCATCGCGCCGTTCTGTCCAGCCGACGCCATCTTGCTTCTCTCTCTAACCGTTACGGCGCACGCCATGACTGCAACGCGTAAAAGCGCGTGAAATTCGCTGAGAGCCGTTCGTTGCGCTAGTGATAAATATCGCGCCGGGCATAGCTAATTTCGCGGCGTCGACGAAGCGGCACATAAATATCCGTTCCATTAGCGCGCCGTTTTTAATTGGCCACGATTAGCGCGCGCGCGCGCACTTATTTCGTTGCCGTGTGAGTGCGGATTACCATGAAGCGGGTGGGGGCCCGCGGGAGAATCACAAGGGAAAAGCGGGGAAATCGAAATGTACGCACCTGGAAAGCAGAGCCGCGTTGCTGGAAACATATACTGTTGCGCGAGAGCGCGGAAACGTGTCAAACACCTAAATTAGACGATTAACCCCACGCCGTACTTTGACGAGACTGACGCGTGAAGACAATTTCGGACTGAACATGAGCATCACGAGGGAGACTCGAAATGTCAAGTTCATGCAATATGTCAGACACTAGATATATTTTGGCAGGGTGTGTGAACCTGAAGAATCACGGCGGTTATTTAGAACATGTAGCATTATTGCTTAGACTTTCAAGTATCGATAGACTCAAGTGAATATGTATGCGCACCCTTCCCAGTTTTTGCTGGTTTTACGAGGCATACGTTGAACATAAACAGATTATACGAATTATAAGCGTGCATAAGCATATTATACGCATACATTGTTGGCATCCAATATTTTGCCGCACTGACTGTCTTCATACACTTCACACTCCACCGCCTCCCCTCCCGTATCAGACCGAACAGACGCGTTGCTCTTCCGCAAACTCTTCCACATCACAAAACAACAAGATCCTTCGGCGCCCATCTAATCCCAGTTTCCGCGTAAACGTATCTGATTTTTAATCGACCCGTACGTGACACCTTATACGGTTTCCCGCTCGACTCCCGCCGATTACGACATCCGGTCGTTATAAAAATCCAGCCCACCTGGTCCACGATAATCACGTCCGCGACGGTATTAATACCGTTCTTGTTCGCAACGTTCGTTTACATTCCGTTCGAAACGGCAATTGAATCCCATTTTTCCTTCTCGGCCGGCGCCTGCGTCTCAATCAGCACCGGTTGATCGCGATCCCGCGCTTCACGCTTGAGCAACCGCGGCGCGAGCGCTTAATAATTCACGTCGCCTTCAAATTCGCTCGGCGAAGGCCAGCGGCATGCAAAGTATCGGAGTGCAAACATCGTGCCTGCTACTTGTTAACAATGGAGACGCCTGTAAAATATGCATTGTGGTATGCGCTCGCACAATATCCGGGCGCTGCGGCAGGAGGGCAGACGGTATTACTCTGGGTATCATCACAAATTAGCGCGCGGCAAGTTTGTAATGCTGTGAGAACTCGCGGTGGCGGGGGAAATAAGAATGGCGGGCGAAGAAGGCGTCTCGGAGGTGCGTTCGTTCTTTCGCGAGTTCCTTTGGTAGCATGATTTTCGAGCTGCGAGAGGAACTTTGGAAAAGCTCAAAATCTCTCGGCTGCTGAGAACTTGCGCGGCGGCGTGTCCCGTTGCAAAAAATAGCGGCGGAAACGTATTGGGAAAATATTGCGTCTGGCGCGCAAAATTGACGGTTAACTGCATTTGCATTATTGCAAAGAGGTATAGAAGCAAGATGTGAGCTTCGGGTGGTTTAATAGAGTTTGCGAGCTCGTTGTTTTCTAGTTTACTATGCGCAGTCACATACAAGGTCTTCATTTAGTCGTAGAACAAAGAAAGAGATTGAATCCCGTACTTCTGTGTACCAGTTTCCACTACATTTTGTACATTATGCCGAATGCTACAACTATGAAAACTTTGAACACAATGTTTTCAAAGATACAATCTTATTCAAACAATAAAATCTAATTTCAAACACTAAATACTGTTATCTTGAATTCAACTTCTCCATATTTAGAAATATGTTAAAAAATATGAAAATAATATAACGATGTTCATCAAAAACATAATTATCCTTCATTATCAAGAATAATAACGTCACGTAAATTTGTTGTTGCGTTACTAGAGTAAATATCCTTAAAACTTCTTTTTATCGCTACAATCGGTAATCGGTATCATCTTTGCGAGCCAGAGAATAATGTAACTTTATAGTTATGATGGTACTTTCGTAGTTCATACGCCTGTTATCTTTCTCAGCAACGTAAGAAGGATTACATCTTGTAACGCGCTTCTCGACAAGGGCAGTCTGCCAGCGAGTATTCCCTTGTGCAAGTTGGGATCGAACGGAGTGTAGTACACTAATCCCTGTGTGTTCTTGAATTTACGTTTGCTACGATAATACCTTCTGTAATAATCGGAACACTCTGCGTCGATGTCAACGCACTGGAATCACATTTTGGTAAATCGTGTGTAGCCATGCAAAACACACACGAAAATTGTCGCACCGGTGCAGGAACGAATAACACCAAATTATTACGCGGGAAGCTTTAACTGCAAAATTGTCGGTAAATAATAGATTAAATAAAATAAGGTGTAGTTTATGCCCACATACTTTAACTTAGATAATTATTTTGGCGTAATTTTCCGGCTTTATATTAATGAAACACGTAATTACTGATGCGTAGCAAAGTTTTTTTTTAACAGGCGATTACTCTGTATGTCAGGATCGCCGCAGTATTGATTCAACCCTCTAGTAGAAATTATGTAACATCACAGTGGACACTTTCACGGGAAATTGGTTTTCCAAACAAAAAATTTCTTGTACGGAAAAATTATTCCCACGACCTAAAATATTAAACGACAGTTTGATATATGCATTGAACGAAATCCGACGATTGGGAACGCGACATCTGAATTATGGAAAAGTGATAGTAGTAACTTGGCAAATGTATTTCCGCCATTTAAAACGTTAAGTGACCGTCTGACATACGCATTCAATAAAATGGTACGCTCGGGAATATGACGTCGGAATTGTAAAAAACTAGTAGTACCAATTCGACGAGGTTATTCGCGTTCTTAGAAACATTAAATGCAGCGGTGCCCGCGGAATATGCTTTGACAGCTAAATTCCCGCGTTAGGCTAAATGCCGGCAAGTACGAAATGCGGTCCGAAATGGAGAGAGAAAGCCGCATGAGGAATGGCGGGCGAAGACTGAAGTATTATTCCTAGTATGCCGTGGGATTAACGTTAGTTAAGATCACAAAGTTGACTTTGGGATTAATATAAAGTCCACACTGACCTCGCCGAGAGAGATCGCCCGCGCACCCGCCTTAAGCCTCATGAAAACTGAACGAGCAAATGCAAATCCGCCTGATAAATTTATGTTTACCGGAGCGCCGGAAGTTCCGCGCCCATAATTTCTGCTCGCCGTGTAAATGTGCGCGGCGACTGTGCGATCGGTAATAATATTCTCTGCGACGGGAGCGAAGGCGGCTGGGGAGAGTTGTCACACTCTTCCGTTTTGAATTTTGTGATTTTTATTATTTTCATTGGAAGTTGTCGAATCTGCACCACCCTGGAGCGCGACTGCTGGATTTACGTGAGCATCAACGTTTTCTTATTGCTTGAAATGCGATGGATTAAAATAATGCTTGAAAGTGATTAACGCGTATTCTGCTACTTATATTACTGCTTATAAATATAAACTTGTCTGCAGTATTTTACATAATGTAAGGTTCCGCGCATATTGCAATTTTTCTACCCCTACCTTCGCATACAGAAGAAGTGGTCAAATGCATTATGTGTTGTGTCGGTCCAAATCTCTCTACCTGTCTATATAATAGAAGAATACCGCTATATATATGTGGCCAGTAGTAATATATATAACTACTTAGAAATATAAATATTTATGCAATATAAATTTCTGCGCATTTTGCAATACGTATAGAAGATAAATGCAATACATATAGAAGTTATTAATATGACCGAGTTAAGCGTCGATCTAACCCTGTCCACGTATTCCCTAAGTCCTATGATAACCAGCGCCACCTAAACAAAAGCCAACAGCACACAAAGAGAGCCAGACAAAGTCGGCCAATTGAAAAGACCGAAAGAGACGCGAGCGCACTTTAAAGCGAATGTTTTCGCGAAATTCGCTCGGCGAAGGACTCGGTGGTTTTTCGATGAACGAGCATCGCTCGCTTAACAGGGGTCGGTGCACAAAAGCTTCCTCGTTTTTTCGCCCTCCCACCCGGGGCGAGCAGCGCGCACTCTCCACTTCGCTTTCCGCGTGAGGAGGAGATGGTTTTATTACGCCCTGATGATTCCCAATTACGAGGATCGTGTGATTAAACGTAAACAAGGTCGGGAAAAGTTGCGATGCATTTAATTAAACGCCGGCCCGCTGCCGCGCGGAACGGGCGGAAACAAAAGTTCGCCCAGACAAACGGGGCACGCTGGGGGGCGAACGTACAAACTCGAACTTCGTCTGTCCTCATTTTTATGATCGGCACGGTATGGGTGTTCGATAAACCGCGGTCGCTTTGGCGAGTCGATCGACGAGTTGCGGGGGGCACGTAATTATTCAAGTGGCGGGAGCTCCGACACGAACGATTCCGCACTGTAATCTGCCGACTAAGCTGCCGCTTTTTAATTAATCAAGTCAATCGCCGCGTGCACCGCATCATGACCTCATCTGCATCTTGCTCGCCGTTTCACGTGCGATTGAAATCTGAACGTATCCCGCAATGCGTGCGACGAAGCGTGAGCCACGGAGAATTCTACAGATGCCGCGGCAACGTGGTAATAGAAACTTTTCTCCGTTCGCCTGGAAACCGCCTCGTGAATATGCATCGAATCTAGTGTAAATAAAAAAGTTCGATGGTGTCACGCAACGGCGCAGGATATTTTTCTGGCGACGAACGTCATGCGTTGCCCCCGGCGCTTTCTCTTTGCGTGCGATGCGTACAGGGTGTGCGGAAAGTTGCGGACGGACCTGGAGACACGCGAAACTCGTTGAAACGAGCAAAAAATTCCTGGGTCCCGGTTATTTACCAAATGCCCGGCGAGTCGGGATAAAATGTAGTTATAAGTTGCTGGGCTTCTCAGGAAAAGGTGATCTTCAAGCGGGAGATTTGGGGGTCGGAGTTAAGTAAAAAATGCGCCAGCGACGCGGGGTCGAGTTAATTAGAGAAATTAATGTAATTACGGAAATGTTCGAGGATGGTTATATTCCACGAGAAATGTTGAAACCATCTCTTCCATGTAAAAGTGTGTTTTATCATGCATCTATCTGTTTAAGATAGTCATATTTAATTTCATAATTACCTATCTACTATTAAGCAACAGCATACTCCCTGTAAAATAACGAATCTCATACTGCTGGATGTCCTTAAAGTTTTCCGGTCTCTCAGCATCTAACTGTCTGATTCACGTGAAGTTCCGCTGGGACCTAATCAATTTACAGATCCGGCGCACAGATATGTAGACACACTAATTCCGCAGTCTAAAGCGCAAGGGTAGATCTTAAGCCCACTATTTTGTGTTGCTATCCAATGACAAGTGACATAATTTACTCCACAAGTCTCAATGAGAATCTCAAACGTACGATTGATTAAGACATCAAAGGAATAACATTTTTCTATCAAGACCCAATTTTTTAAAGAACTTTTTTAAAGAACCCAATAATTCGCAGTATTCGTGTTGGTTAGCATTACTAATGACGTTGGCATAATGCAATATTTCTTACGTTTGTACGCCATACGTTTGATATATAGAAACTGACTTGCGCTGGAGAACGTAATCTTCTTGTTGAGATACGGGACACATAAAGAACCAGCTCGCATGTGCCGCCAAATATTTTCGTGCTCTTAATAATTCTAAAAAATCACGCTTTTCATGAATTCACGTTCACGAACGTTTATCCAGTGCCATTCACCCCATATACAGAACACCCCGAAAGATTCACACACTTTCACGTATCCCATCACAATTAAATAGCACTTAATTTTAGACCCCCCTTCAACAAACACCGAATTCGCCATCATTCAGCGTTAAATCTGCTCGAGCCATCTTCCATTTGCTCATTCGTGCTCTTTGCCTCGTGTAGAACATTCGAAACTACACCGACGCGGGCGACAACGTTAACTCCACCTAAAACTTCTACTTCCGCAACTTCGTAAGCTTCTCTTCCCATCCATCGACTCCCCGCGATCTTTCTTTCTCTTCCCCGTCCTCTCTATCCACCTTTCATCACACCAGCTCTTCGCACATCCGTTGCAAAAATTAGGTGCGCCTTAAGCAGCATCGACCACGGTAAACATGCGCGCGCATTCGCCAGGTTCGAGCGCAAGTTTCGCATTGTTTCACGACGAGGCAGTGGAGTGAGAGAAAGAGTGGCGCGGATGGTAGAGGGATTCGCGTAGGGTGGAAAGCGGGCGAGAAGTGGGCGGACGTTATCGCACACGCGGGGTTAGAAATGCAACGGGAGACTTCAAAATTGCGCGATGCCAGGATCGCGAAGCCTGAGGGAATGCGTAATTTAAGTGGGATAATTAACATCGCCGAAGAGCCGACGCGAGCGCGAGGTGAGGAAGCTGAGGCAGGAAGCTAAGGCAAAAAGTGCGTCAGACCAAGATTGCGCGAATTCAAAGGCGTTGCTTTGATGCGGTTTCCTTCGTAGACGCTAGCGTATGGGACGTTTGAACATGAAGTTCGTTTCTTTCAATGGAAAAGCGTTTTTACATGAAATTCAGAGAAAAAATGCATTCAGTTTTGTTGGCTTTGATATTGACGGCTGACGGCGCATTTTATATAGTTTCACGGAAATTTGCTTAATTGAGTTGATTTGGACTGGGAATTTTTGGATTAATTTCTTTGAATATTTAGTCTAAATTAATCAATCAAAGGAGAAATGTTTGTCTACATTTCTATTCCGAGAATAATAATTTCTTGGGTAATTAGACAGTACGAAAATAATTGTTAGTGCTATTTGAATACATTAGTCTGTTTTATAAGCTGAGGCAAGAAGCTAAGGAAAATGAATCGTCAGGTCAAGCGTGCGCCATTTCAAACGTAATGGTTTAATGCGGTTCTTTGCGTAGACGATGGTGTATGAGATGTTTGAAGCCGAACTTCGTTTCTTTCAATGGAATAGCGTTCTTTACATGAAATTTCGAGAGAAAATTCATTAAGTTTTGTTGACCCTGTAATTAATGGTTAACAAGGAATTGCACATAGCTTCTCGTACATTTGCATAGTTGAATTGAATTTGAAATGGGAATTTTTTAATTAATTTCTTTGAATATTTAGTCTAAATTAATCAAACAGAGGAAAAATGTTCATTTACTTGGTATGGTCAGAATTCATTTCTTTCGGAGATGATTAAACAAAGCAAAATTCATGGTTCGTGTTTTTTCAATATATTAGTATATTTTTTTTGGTAATTCCGGTAGCAGTTACCAATGAAAGAAAGATCATAAATGGTATAAGAGCATGCAAGGTTTATAAAAATCATCAAATTTCAAGTTCTTGGTTCAAATTACCTCGAATACTTTTCAATAACCTCATATAATATTTCATTTTGCATGTTCCAAGAAATTTCACGACATAGTACGCAAAGAATCTGCCAATTAAATGAATTGAAAAGAAACTATTTTGTTGTCAACTAAGCTCCTCTACCTACAAAAATGCTTTATTGTCACATATGTACAACAAAATTTTATATATACGATATAGATAGAATATTTGTATCCAGAACTGCGATGGTTGCAATAATAATATCATATTTTTCATAGAAACCAAAACATTGCAAATACACATCTCGTTTCCTCCCGTACTTTACCATAGCATTATATAAAATATTCATATTAAATTTCCATTTGCCTGTTCAGTTTCCCTCCTCGTTCATATATATATATATAAGGTGTTTATAGAAGTAGAACGAGAGAGGAGGGAATGAGAATAAAGCAACTCGCCTCGTTTTTCGGGAAAATAATGCCGGCGCAAGGAATTAACGACGGAGGACGATAATGAGCGGCACACCCCCATACCATAACGCCGTCGCAATCATTAATCGCGCATCGTCTGTTTCACAGTTCTCTTTGCAACTAAGCAGCAGACATGCTAACTTATGATTTTTATCCCATCGAAATATTAAGGATTTTTTCAGAATCTCTTAACACACTTCATGCCATTTTAAGTGACATTGAAAAAAAATTGAATTTATGAGTAAATTTTGATCAAATAAGTGAAAGTGTCATTTTTTTGTTGTTTGTTAGTTTGTTTACCCTTACTTCTTTATGATACATATATTAATCAATTACCACATTTTAATGCAGTGAAAAAGATTCAGAGCAAATCTTGATCCGCACGATACGTTACTGCACTTGCACGCAAGATAATGTTCGATCCTTTGCCGTCTGCACACCACCAGTGAAACAGGTTCGACTAATCGCGCATCCTCGTCATTTTATTCTCGCCCTTAATAAACTTGTATTAATTTGCATAATAGCATTTAATATACCTGTTGCTATACGGTATAAGACCTGTAATCTTCGTAACTGCATAAATTACTATAAACACAGACCGCAGCAGTTCTACACAACAATAACATAACCGTCCTACGCCGTATGCCTCAGATTCTTACGTGTCATCCATCTCCCGCATTAGCTCATATCTCAAACATCATCGCACGAATTCGCCGAGCCGCACATAAAGCACTTCCGTTAACAAGTCCCCCTACAAAATGACCGCTAATAAAAACACTGTTGCGGTTGCGTAACTTCGCTCGCAGCAGTGCTCAACCACGGATCCCATCCCATTGTCCGTGCCATTTCGATCACTGTCAAAACACCTAACTCTTTGAACCAACCGCCGCGACTTTGCTCGCGAGCTCGTCTGGCGTCTGTTTTTGTTGAAAACCCTCGACCCCGCGAAAGAGAAGTTCGCGAGCCGTCGGACACGTGGCCGCGAAGCGATCGTTTTGATTTCAATTTAACAGCAGCCTCGGCCGACGGAAGCGCCGAAAGATTCTCCGCGGAACGCTCCGTTTCGTTTAAGTTATTCCGTCGTCGTTTCGCTCAATGTTCCCGCCCAGGCGCTTTGATATTCCGCCGGCGATAGAGTTCGTTCCAGTTCCATGATTTATGGCCAGCGGTAGCCTTAATTTATGTTGCCGCGCGATAAGCAAACGACGACAACGACAACGACAACGAAAGCGGTTAGCCGAAATCGTGCGCACACCTCACGTACGCCATTCTCGGACTTTCGTCAAATGATACACGAGTTTTAGCAGGCAGATAGATGACTCTGGGTCCGCAGTTTCTGGCGCGTTCGGTACGTGGATATCTGCGCGTGCATGTGTGCTGCGCCGAATGCTCTTCACGACGATTGATGCGGAATGCTGCGTAACGGTATGTTTTAATTAAAACGGACGCGCGGGGGGCGATTTTAATATGCATTTGTTTTATTAGATTGGCTGTGTTAAAGAGTGGTAAGTAGGGCAGCGGCATGTGCGACGCGATGGCGAGCGCGTTTTCAATTGCTATCGGCAAATTTGCAACGGTTTCGGTATTTGCGAGTGAAATAAATTGCGTGTGCGGTATAGCAGGCGGTGCGTTTAAAGTTATTGGCGATGGAGGAGAAAATGGCGAGAGCTATGGAGCGGGCGAGGCATACGCTGACGTAGTAAAGATTCTCCCGGTTCGCTGAGTGTTGCATTAACGTGTGTACTGTGTAAAGCACACGGTCCAAAGAATATAATACTCCTCTTTCTCGAAATTTTAACGACCAGAAACACGCGCACGAAATAAATGCATTACTTAAAATATGCACGTCGAACTATGAGCGTCGGGACAGAAGACACGATAAAAAGTCGGCGCATAATTGCATTCGCGAATCGAAAGAATTCATGAATCTCATGGGATAAAATATGGAGATTTAAGACTTTCCGACAACCTGTAGACTAACCTGGATCCATAAATGTCTTTGACCGAGTTAGTCGACATCGGTGCTCGCGGAAAATAAAAACGTGACTTGTATATACATCCACACGCCGTGACTCCCGAGGCGTTCGCTGCCAACTTGTTGTCGATATTAATATATCACGGCACATAGCCCGTGGGCAGATAAGAATTTCGAACTGCTAGGACCCGTGGGAGTATTTTTTCGCGAGATTCCCGGGAAGGATTAAGTCCCAAAAGTGTTTACGGGCAATACGTGATCCTCGACGGTGCTGTACACTCGCCGGATGTAAATCCCTAACGCCGATAACATCCAATTTTCTCGAGAAAACTGTCTCGGACTCGTGCTTCAGATGGTATCTAGTCCGTTAAGTAGACGAGTGCGGAGCAATATTGAACAGATGGGAGTTAGTTGACTTCTTCTTTTTAGTACAGAGTCTAGGTGATGGTTTATGTTGCAGAATGAGATCAGATGTAATGTGTGGAAAAAAGGGATAAAAAAGCAAAAGCCCCAATGCATATAGGGGAGCAAATTAAATTATTCACTTGATAATCATAAAGAAACGCGTTTTCTTTTGGCGTTTTTTCTGATTTATTCATCTGTTTTTAGTCGTATCTCGGAAACTATTCCGAATTTTTCACCGCGGCTATGATTTTTAATTAATATATTTGTTTAATAATAAACAAACTCAAAAGAAGGCGTCGCTTATAGTGAAATAACAAAATAAATCATTTAGAAGGTAAAATAAACAATACGTTATCCGAGAACTCCAGGCTTCGTTTAAAAAAATACAACTTAACACATGTGCAGGACAGGTGCAAACTACGAATGTCGTGCAGTACAATTGACACACAAAGATTTATTCGTATCATGCACATGTCTAGACAGTAGGAAAATAAATGCGTCACATCGGCGAAAATCAAGCGGATGCCGATAGTAAAATGACGAAAGTGCCCATGGCACTTTTCGTTTCCATTTTCATTTAAACGAATTCTTTTTTAACATGTTTTACATTCATCCGTATGCATCTGCGAGCTCTTCGTTAAACTGCGAAGTGTCTCTATTATATAAAAGTCAAACCGCCCGCTGCATATCACGTTGACATGATAGGCTAACGGAAAGCTACGCACCCACGCAGATGGATCCGGCCGTTTATTCGGAAGTTTCCAATTTTGTTAAATACGATTGTCATGTTCATATTCATGTTTGCGCGCCCGGTGACACCCGTTTAATAGCGTACGCATATGTTGTTAGCGAATGTTTCGGCATAAATGAATGAATTAAGGGAAATACAAGCGTGGGCATTGACCATGTATTATTAATATTGCCGGAACAGTACTAAGAATTTAATTGATGAAAGTGATAAATCACTATTTAGAAGAGACAACGTTAATGTCAAATCCACGATGATATGCATAAAATTATTTAATCAGCTCATTTTATGCAACCTCCATGGAACTGGACCATTAGACTAGCATTTTTACTTTAAGCCACACCGTAACTGACCCCATTCTCGTTTTCACTAAACGCCTAACTTCCTTTCCCACACTTCTCGTGTGCAATTACTGGAAGGTACCTACATGGATGCACAGTATATATGCGAAACAATACACAATAGAGCCGTCACTCAATTATGGCGACTTTGATAAGCAAATGATACGCAGTTGCGCCGCGTGCTACTGCAGTAGCAAAGTACTGAAGAGGAAATTCAGAGTTTAGTGGATCAGCGGCACACCCACGTGCCGTGGGGCGCGAATGGAAAACGGCGCCTCGATTGCCCATTGTCGCCGAAATTATCACTGTGCACATATAGAGGAACAATAAGTAATATCTTATGTCACATGTGGATAAATATGGCTAATTCATTGGCATTATCGACAACGCGCCATCACCCAATTATGGTAATTTTGATCGTGATCTTGATTCTATTGCTAATCCTCATAGCGTAGAATGCCCCTAGAATGAAAGGACCGAGAGTGTACTGTAATAAGCAACCGACCGGTTCTCAGAACCTTGCCTAATTCGGTGCAAAAGTGTGTTCAGTTTATTTTTACACATTCGCTCAATTAATACAATTTCATTCACAATATACACACTTTGAAATCGCCGGCAGAATTAAATTTAGAACGAGCGAAAAATCAATCAAAACGCGGAACCATAAATGTTTACGATCGAATGAACATATTGGATACATATAGCCCACCAAAATCCTTAATTTTTTAATTAAAACAAAAGGTTTAATTCTTTGATAAGAGTACACCCCCAGTGCGGAAACCTTAGAATATTGTATCATTATAGTTCCAAACAGATGAATTTACTGAATACACCAATCGAATTTGCAATATCATTAATGACAACGGTCGAGATAAAATATTATATTACATACTGGAATGACCGTTCATCGCCACACCCATCGTTGAGCTCAAGAACGGTCATACTGAATATTATAGTGCCGTGCAATAAGCAACTGACCGGTCTAGAGCGCGTTGCTTATTTCGATGCAAATCTGTATCTTTTCCCACCCGCTCAATAAATACCATTTCAGCAGCAGCACACGCGCGGCACAATTAATGTCGCCCGGACAACTCCCACGGTCGAACGCGCAATTCTCATGACGAAAAACGCGCGACCCACCCTCTTTCCTCGAGACACCGGCAGTATGCTGGCATGTGCGACAGCCGAGTTTGTCGTTGCCGGCGAAGTTTGTGCACGTTAACCGATTGCGCCGGAGTGCCGTCGACGGGGAGGCCTCGTTTACTCAGAGTGCGTTTTTCTACGCTCCCAGCATCCAGCCCGCTCGCCTCCTCTTTGTCTCGCACCTTCCGCCTTCTCCATGCCAGCGCGTTCCTCCGCTTTACTCTCTCTCCCTCTCGCACCTCCGTCGCGTTTAAACGCCGTCGTTTTCGCCTGCCACGTTTCAGGCGCACTCGGCAAAAATCCTTGCTCCGACTGCGATAAAAACAGAGGCGGAAAGCTAGACGCACATAGCCTGCGGAGAACGGAGCGGTGCACGATTCGCGCACGTCTGGAAGTAAACGCGCGAGCAACAATTACTGCAGGTTCCTGCGACTGTTCTTTTTTTTCGTTTGCTGCGCTCTCGAAACCCAAACGCACCGAAGGCGGCGCTGCCTGTGTCGGGGGAGAATTTTTTTTTTAAGCTGGCTAATTTCGATGCGTATACGGGTTTACGGGGGCTGCGGGATGGGGCTGGAGGAATTTTGCTCTTAGCTTCCACGTTATGGTTGTTTTCTTAACGTTTGAAAAGGTGGTGTAGTGACTGGGTATTGAAGAGTCATTTGACAGAGGAGGATTCGTGATTTGGCAGTGAAATAGTTTAGGGATCTCCTGATGCAAGTTGATTTTCGTAATGCGTGCGAAGACATTCGGCCTTTAAATTATTCCGCGTTGGTTGCCGGTACTGCGTAAAAGTTGTTACGTGAATATTTTATGTTAAAACAAGCAGTCCAAACTTGTTCACCTCAATCTAATTATCCAATATAATTTAATTTAATCCTCAACCACAATAACAGCGGTGAGACGCATATAGTGAAACATTGAGTGAATATTTTTTAACCCTATAAAAAACTATGTAGGGCCCTTCTGAAACGCAAATGCACTGAAAACCGTTGAGTCTGCCGTTTCTGTGAACATGAAATTGCGCATGTTGCCAGTCTCACTCCACATCGCCTTGAGCACATATCAATCACGACCAATTACAGTGGATTCTGTATATTCCCTAGAATCATCTCTTCGGCCTTAACGATCGCTCGTTCCTTTCCCCACTCGTCGTTAACAACGTCGCGAACGTCGCGAGTAATTATACACCCGGCGTTGTCTCTGAAGTCCGCATTCTGCATCAGCGTATTGGTACGAGTCCACAGTTTTCGTGCAAACGGACTCTCCCCTCAGGATGCTGATGAGTCATCCACCTTTGTCCCTTCGGGGAATCTGTTTATGCGCGAGGCTGCATCGTGTTTTGAGGCATAAGTCAAAACAAGTGAGTTTTATGCGTGCGCGGGATAATAAATGTCGCCTGGCATTGTCCCAATAATGATGAATCACGAGATGCAGCTAGTTCTCAGGTGAAATTAATGATGTAAGAGTGGAAGACAATTTATATTAAGTGTATGGATTTTTTAGTATTGTGTGTCGTTGTTACATTATTTATAGACGTCCCTTGTCATTGCGCGCAAAGGAAAAATTACTTGAAAGGCCAGATTGAAGGAAAAGAGAATGTTTGACTATGGTCTAGAGTTAGTAAATTATTAAAAAAAAAAAATTGGTGTCAAAATACCTAGTTTTATTGTAATATATCTTACACTAATCTGTGCACAGTCGCCCAAAATCATATATATATATATAATATGCGACCTGATATTCCTTCCTCATAGATCCGCGTAGCAAGCAATAGTCAATGTACCACAAATCAATCAAGACAAATCATTGGGTCTTAAAAAGTGATTTTCTCAATACCCATTGTAAATTTATTTTAATGGCGAAAAACACGTTTTTGTTATACTCATATTCTGCTCACGTACACTTTGTACAAGATTCCTGTGACTTTCACCCTATTCCTCCATCAGAAGAACCGACCCCCAGAAACTAACAGTCGCAGCGCTCAATCAGTGACAGTCAAAACCGAACCCGCACCCCTGCCACTAAGTACCGTCATATAGAAAAATGCGTTTTATTTCACGTCGTCTGTTATTCACCCCATCACGGCATTCAGACACCGTACTCGATACGCACGAGAGGAACTCAGTTCCTCGGCCGGAACTATTGCGCCGCGTTCGTCGCGACTGCCGAGCTAAATTGAGAAAGTTTTTGCATGAAATATGTACAATGTGCGTCTGCTGCCGTGTGTAGCTTCTCCGCTGCCGCGCTTCTCTCTTTCCGTAGTTTCTGCCCCTCTCGCAGTCGCTCTTTTACGCGCCAGGCATACAATTATTGCGCACACGTCTCCCTCGGAACACGCAAAGCGTTCTGCACGCCTCGCCGTCGCGGCACGTGAAATATCGCCACCGAGATTCACGCTGATTTTGACTGGTTCAGCTAGACGTGAAAGCTATCCTCTAAGCGGGATGGAATTATTGCGAGCGTGCGCGTAAGGTCACGGGTGAGATCAGGCGTGGGTGCATACGCACGTGTTTAGTCGCGAGGTTTTGCTAATGAATGGGCAGGGTGTGGTCGAAAATATTCGCTCTGGGTTGTGGGAGCTTGGACAGGCGAATGAAAAGTATCAAATGGCGAAAAATGGAGGAGGTGACGATGAAAAGAGCGTATGTGCGCGCGCGATATGAGTGCTTTTGACCGATAAGGTCTAGGAGCGTATGAAAGAAGAAGTGGTATGAACCGTCAGGGAAAAACGGTATGAGGGTGTCAGCGAGTGGATTATAGAGTGTTATGAAAAGTTTGGCGAATTATGGTGTTAAAGATTCGAACGATGAAAATAAGATTAAGTCTTGTACGCATCGTGTACTTATTTGAATATGTATTCATTTATGTCATTTATCGGTGATGTAATTATCATTTGCATTATACCGGTGACGCAAACTTAATTGTTCTCGTATCATACGAAGAAATTTCGTTACGTAACACTTGAGCCCTGTACTTAGTCGTCACTTTATACCTTTAGGCCTATAACCTAATTTTGTTCGAGCGTTGGTAATGTAATTTTACACGCATGTTAATAGGTACACAACTTTGCTCCCGCCGTTTTCCCTTTCGTCCAATGCAAAAAACGGCGGGAGCAAAGTTGTACACCTATTTACATGCTATTAACTCATCTTATACATTATATATATCTGTATATTAAATAATTGAGTTTGGAACAGTTTTCTTTAATCGAAGCAGTAGTGCTTTTAACTTCATACATATTTTTTATTGCAATTATTTCATTAATATAATTTAACGAATGTGTGAAGAATATTCAAGATACAAATTCGTATGAGAGTTCCTTGTAGTCGACTTAGACTGCAGCCGAGTAATTTGTGCCTAATTGTTCTCATTAAGATTAATTTTCACTCTTCTTATATATAGGATTATGCATTAAATAGTGCTTCATACGTTATAATGAACGTATTCGGGAACCTGGGTGGGTTAGTTTCCGAAAATTGCACTGATATAATTAGTTGTATCGTACACGCGAAAACTGGTGCACAAAATATAATTATTACGTTATACATGGTCATGGAACTAGAATTAACTTTGACCATACGTGTGGGTGCGCTATGCGTAATAAGGAACTTACGTATAAAATATGTATCATATGCAATGAAGTATGTATGCACTACTGCTTCCTCGACGCTTTGAAACAATACAAAATGGAGTTTAACTTTTCTCTAACTGAAACGTTTATTGAATTTTCTTCTTGGCGTTGCCTGCCATAGTTTTTAACTAAATCTACATTAATTACGGGAAACTAAGTACTGGATATATATCTACTGTAAACATGTTTTAAAATGTATCAACTCGGCCAGTCAAATCTCTGCGTATCATCGTACCATATTGAAAGTTTTACGGAACTGAATCTAAAATAGGGTTTTAATCTCGATATGGTAAAATGTATGCTTGTGGCCATATATTGGTAAAAATGTTTTCATCTTCCTTTTCAACCTTCTTAAATTATTAAAATTCAATAATTAATACCATTCCTGTAGATAAAACAGAATTGTGCCCAAACGTCGTGTTTGGCATTTTCTAAATAATTATTAACGATAAAGAAATATAATATGATAAAATGAGTTTCATATATATTTTATTTCTTATTACGGTTATTTAAGTGCACCTCATCATATTAAATTCGAAAAGATCGTACACCGTAATTATATTTAACTCCTACTCCCAAGCTAAACTTTTATACCGTGCGCATTCACGCCTTATCAACCGCCCCGCAGAAAAAAATCCTCAACACCACTCAACTTTCCACTCCACCTCCGCCGATGCGCCGCCACTAAAGGAATTCCGCGATTCTACCGTTGCGACGGCCAATAACTCCCCACGTTTTTAAGCATCGCCATCGGCGACGTTAAATATCGCCGAGAAACTCGCCGGCACCGCTCGATATTCTTTGTCAAAGTCGCTGACCCGCCCACTCAACGAAAAAGCCCCGGCAGTGGAAAGCGGCGACTCCGGAGAATTCGACGATTACAAATTACCGGGCAACCTGCGCGAGAGCACGGGAACCGAAACCGACCACACGCGCGGTCCGCAGTCTAACGTTCGAAATTTATCGCTGTCCTCCGGTTCGTGAATTTCGCAAGGGCGGCAGCGAGAGCAGACGCGGGGAAGCAGTAGCGGCGTACGAAAATCGAACGTATAATTTATACGGCGAGAAGGCGGTTGCGATCATTTTCACTCAGGCCTGAAACCTTAATGGCACCCTTGGAGGTTCGTCGTCTAGAAAGGCGACCGACCAAGGAACCAACCCTCTGTGGCTGCACGTTGTCGACGTGCGGTAAACAGGCCCTGTGTTGAGTTGATTCACTTTTCGTGACGGATTGTGGGTATAACGAGCGGACGGTCATGTAATCGAAGAGACGGGTGACGTATGAGTTGCTCAACGGGACGAATGTCACTCCGTTGCTTGTGAATCCTACGTTAGCGCGTGGTTACACTAACTTGTCGAACTATAAGACCAGTTATTATTAATCTTTTCAAGCGCAATGACGCATACGTATATGGTGGGTTTCCTCAAATTATAATTGCTTTCATTGGCAAGAAAGTTAAAATTCAGTGGCAAATTAATTGCTACAGAATTCCGCAAGAACAAATACCAAAATCTCATCGTGTGGCTTCACTGATAATACTTGTAAAAAAAAAAGTGAAAAATTCGGGCTCGAAAAGGTTAATTACTGGTCATAATGAGATCAATTATATTTTGCGTAAAATGCAATTTGGATCACCATAAAACTGCGCCAGTTCAAACTGAAAGATCGCTAGGTGATGCCAGTGTCATCGACCGTTGTATGTTTCACGCGTTTTTCCCCAGCAACGTAGGAAAATCGAACATATCATTTAGGCGAGAAGTCGATGGCGATTATTTTCACTCAAGCTTGAAGCCTTAATTGCACCCCTTGGCCATCGTCGGAAGAGTAGGCGACGAAGGTAGGGACTAACCCCCACGACTAGTCGTTGTGACATTCCGTAAGCGGTTTCTCTGCTAACCGCTGCAGCGGGTTAATTTACTGTTATTCGTATTAGATCCCACATATCAAGAAGTGCAGGGTTCTATGACGAAAACACAAATATCACCTTGCTTTTTAAATCTGCCATTACACTATCCGTCAGTAAGCATTCGCATAAAGCTAAAGTTTCCTAGAGCAGATTCTCCCACGGACGACTCCTGTAGCCATAAACTCTGCCAGTATTAATTATTGCTAATAACGAAATAAATTATATTTTGCGTCATATGCAGTTTGCGCTATCACGGCACTGCAACAGCGGTAGTTCAGCCTGGATGGTCGGTAGCTGGTGTTAGTGTCGGCGGGCGTCGCCAACTATTTCTCGTCGTGTATTTCGTGCGTCTCCGCGGGAATAGTCCCGGGAGCGGTAACAATTATTATTATTGTCTGGCAAGGGATTCTCTCGATGAGCAGCGGTGCGCTATTTCTCTCGCGTATCTATTCGTTGCTCCCTGTACGCTTATATTTATAAGCGCGCCCGTTGTAGCACGCGTAAGCGTGTACCTCTAGTCTCTTTACACTCGTGTTTATGGGTATAATCTTTGAGTACGCGGATGTATGTGTATGTATAGTCTTCTGTAGACGCGTTGCACAGGAACAGGTTTGTTTATCATGCTACTGCGTAAAGGCGAAGTTTCTGAGAATGGTGAAGCTGTTATTGCTGATAGAATATATTGTAAGATTCTGTTAAAATTTGTAACTTTAGTTTTGAATAGATTAAAGGTCTGGGAGCATGGCTGCAACATTATTGAAATTTCAAACCTACGTGAATACTCAATTTCTTGCTGGAAAGTAGTTATTTGTTACACGAGCTCGTAAAGCCTCCACTAATCGTAAAACCATGTGGCACAAAAATGTAATACAATTTGTCATTCCTGAGAAATCGTAATGTTTTACATACACCTACCCCATTGCGTAGATCTCTCAACGTAACTACCCAAAGCCACCATCCCCAAACACACACTACCCGTTTCTTACTTAACATCCCATCAGCATCGCCATTCTCCACGCCCCCCACCGCCAATTGCCCTATTCAGCGCACGTCTCTACACGCACATTAGCGCCGAACGCCGCAGCCTGCACTCGGGGCCGAAGAAAACAAATTTGCGCGATGTCACCGGGTCATAATTGGCCGTGGCACCGATTCAACGCAGTTCCGGCATGATTCCCGCACAGCGGCGCAAATCGGCCGGCGGCGATGCTCAAAATGTCCTGTAAAATTCATCCGCCGTAACTACGTAACCGTGCGTAATTATCAGAAACGCCCGGCCGCATAGGCGTATCGGTAATTACGGAGCTGGGTCGTCGGCACATTGTGCCCATTTAATGCACGGACCATGGCAATAATTATATTAATTGCCCTTCTGGCGGGCGGGACCTTCGAATGAACTGCAACCGATCCCGTAATTGACCGGTGGCGACGACGCGGGCGCAATCGAAAACAGGACGCCGAGTGGTCATGATACCGCGCGGATCCCACTTGAAACGTCCGCGGAAAATCGATGTATTCGACAATATTCATATCGCCGTGCCGGGTGTCGCGTGACCGATGGCGCAATTCTGAAGCTGATGATGCTGCAGGGAAAAATAGGGCGAAAATGGAGCGTGGATTTTTTGCCGTGCATGGCTCGCTTTTGAGTGCGGCGACGGAGGGCGAAACTATTTTTCTGTGGAGGCGATTTTTGGGAATTGTGCGATCAGTTCATGCCGGATGAAAGGGCATTTTTGCACGGCGCGGCCGCTCAAAGAGAAGTTTTAACAGATTTTTGAACGCTGATGCGATGTTGAAATCATTGCCGGTAAGAACAAAGCGGCCGTGGAGAGAATTTTATTCAGAATTTTTCAATGCAAGTTTTGTGTAAAACCGAGCCAAATTTACAGCCGCTGTAGGATTTTTATGTGTAACACGAAATATTGAATGACGGCTGATGGTGTTTTTTAAAGCGAATCTTGTACAAAAAAAAATTAATCTCGTATTTTCGGCGTCTATTTTTTTCATGCAGCGTTAGAACATTGTAATTATACTACTAATTATAAAACGTGTCAAGTGATGTTCATTAACATTGCTACTCTCTGTGCAGACAACTGATAATTACACATGGCGCGCTTAATTATTTTAAGCCGTGCTCAATTAAAAAAACATTCTATGCGATACAGTAATTACTTATAATGAAGCTGTTTTGTAAAACAACCGACAATATATAGAAACAAACCACTGGCACCTCCACCCACCTGCTTAACGTGTTTGTGCATCATGTCATTACGGTAGCAAAAATTGATCTAACATTGGACTGACGCGGGCAGAAACTATGACTTATGTGTAGAAACATGGAAAAGTAAGCATAAAATAACATTCCACGTGGCACAGCTGCACACCTAGGGTATCACTTGAGTTCACAATCAGCCATTTTGCGTTTCTCGTAAGCGCGAGTAAGTACGTGTAACGTTGAACAGTTTGTACAGTTTCAAACAATCAAAGCCCGACTCTCCGAGTACGAACGCACTCGGTAGAAATCCGATAATCTGCGACGAGGTTCAAAACGAATATATCATCAACCGTCGTCTCTACTTTATATCGCGCAGCGTCCAAAACGTTAGCAAATACGGAAAGCGCTTACACGCGGAAGCGACTGCCGCTAAGTTTCTCCGATTAAACACGAGACACATCCGGCGACGCGAAGTGCGCGTTATGTAGCTACGCGATGATTATCGTTCCGCGCGCATCTCTGCAAAATTATACTCGATACGTCGTCGAAATAAATGTCCGTACATAGCACCGCGTGACATGTACAGGGAGAGACGTACGTAATTGGATGACTGCATCAATTGCATGTCAAAGAAGTAATGAACAAATTTTACGTAATTTGGAGGAATGCGCTCTGATAGCTACAGCCTTTTCGTAAATTTCAACCGGTAGCAGAATGTGTAGTGCGTGTAGCGGGAGAATGAGCATACTGTGGAATTACAAGATGGTGGTACAGGCAACTTGATATTAGCGGAAATAAAGACGGTAGCATTTACAGTGAGTGTTGCAGTAAGTGGTGGTTTATTTATCTTTGGTATAACTTTCCCTTGGTCCCTTTTCTTAATATATTTTTCAATGTACTTATACAAATTTTCTAGATTTCCCCGGCAATCAGTTCATAATTGTCATTCTTGCTTCGCCTTACAAGGAAACATCAGACACCCGGCCTATAAGCATAATTTATGTATGGATTTATTGCCTGAACGTTTCCGGCACACCCTATAGATCGTACAGGTATTGTGCTTCCTTTCACCATCGCCAACATGTTCATGTACCACAGGATGTACACACGTGGATATATATGCGGATATATATTTCTCGCCCCGCCTGATTCAATTGTTGCGCGAGACGGGGAGACGCGACTAATTAACAGATCGACGGAACTTTATTCGAACTGCTGTCAACTGATGGACTTATACCGCGTGCACATAATTACCGTTAAGCTTATACTGAATTAGCGAAATACAACGTGCTCTGCCGTCAAGTGCAATGCAGAGATTGCAGATATGATGTGCAGTGAAGATGGATGTTATAATTGAGTTGTCGGAACGTTTGAAAACCTGTATTCTGCAGCCACTTTTGCGTGGGAAACTCAATGAAATTACATTTTTGGTATTATATGAAACAGAAAGAATATACTGGTTTTTACATTCTTTTGCTGGATGATTTAGGTGTGTTTTGCATTGTGCAATTTTATTTTGAAGACACCGATAGTGTAACATATAATTATTTTCATTGTCAAAATGATAACGTGGAATTATTGTATATATTATAATGTATTATTACATATTATTAATTTAATTTTCAAAATGCAAATGCTAAATTATATATACTTTTCCTATTATACAAAAAAAGTAATAGTGTACCACGGAAGTCAACTGTTCTATGATGCGTAGTTATTTCCATTGCCACAATTATACTTTCTCTTAAATGGGAGAAAAGGAAAATCCTTCTCTAACTAAAGGAAACTTAAGGAAGAAATATCTATCTAATCTTCTTATATCGTACCACGGAAGTAAACTGTCCTATAATATACTATTTATATACTATATAATAATTTTTTGACTGTCATCATCACAATTTATCATTACTCTGTGTATTTTAATGAATTATTAAACACCATTAATTTAATTTGCAAAGCGTGAGGGCTGAAAAAAAGACTCTTTCCTCGTTACAAGGCATTTAGAAATAAATATTTCGGTTCCTACCTAAAATTTTGCTTTTTTGAATTTTCCTGCATCGCACCACCTAAGCACGGCTATTCGACTCGTTCTTTCACAAAACAGAATACCTTACGCGACTTCTCGACTTTACCGCCTCTGCGGCCGATAAAACCGCGATAAACGCAGCAAACGCCCAGGCCCCGTTCATCAGCCATAAACTTTTCAGTGTTTACGCAGCCCGAAATTATTTACGGAACCACCAAGGCCGAGAACTTATTAACGAAATTACACGACGACTCCGCGACGCCAGCAAGCTCATACATCAAGCGCGTCACCTCGATCGCCCGCATCCGCGTCGACCCATAATTTTCATCGCGCACGAAAGTATTCATGAGCTGGTCAAGGGGCGCGCCTATTAGCGCAATTATCTCGGCGAGCGCATAATGCCGAAAAATTCGCCGCGCAATTTTCGCGTCATCCGCCATTCCGCACTTCCACCGTCAGCCCCAGCTGCGACGCGCCATTATTATGCCGGCCATAAACAATTAACTCCGTTATTTACTTTAGCGCGGGCGAGCGTCGATTTTGCGCATCGCGGGCAGAATTTCAATCGAAACCCCCATGATCCTCTGCCTTCGGAGCCACTGGCACCGTCCCCGTAACCACAGGGGTGCGCGGGCAGATTCTTCGCGGACGTTAATTTAACTCACGCCGCAGACCGTCGTAAGTTTTTTTAAATGATCGTTCATGAATAAAACAAATCATCGCGTTTAAATTGCGCGGCCAATGGCGCGCGTGCAACCCGACGCGACGGGCAGATATGAGTGCGCGTGCGCCCGCGCGCACCTTTTCGTGCAATAGCGACGGGCGCCATAAATTTTCATAAGCTCATCTTTATTAAACTCAGACAACCGACGTTTCTGCCAACAAAGTGGCTTATTCCGCGCGACGAAAAGTTTCGTCGAAGTAGACGAACGGGAGAATGAGGGGAATAGGGGTGGTAATGTGGCCTCGGGGGGTGGCGTTTGCATCCCGGGAATCTTACGTTCTGTTCGAATTAAGGCTGCGTCTGAGGGTGTACGCGTTGTCTTCGTTTCGGCAAGTTGATTTTTCGTTGTTCGTCAAGCGCAGTGCAAAATCGTGTCACACAGTTTCAAGATTAAATTCGCCATATCGTGTCAAGTGTAGAGGATTCAGTCAAGTATATTCTAGGAAGAAAACCCGTATCTGTTTCATAAAGTTAATTTGCTTCTATGCTAATCGCAATCGTGTCCCAAAATTTCAAAGAGGGATTCGAGATATTATGGAGCATATGGTTTAATCAAATGTCTTCGAGGAAACTGAAACCTTTCTCAGTTTTAAAGAGTCAATTTTTCTTTATCAAAGTTGCAGGGAAAAATTCTGCACATTACGCTAAATAAAACCTTAAACGTGTTCATTGACATAGTTAATAGAATTCTTTGAGACTGATCAAGTCCACCGAGTTGAACGTTCGCATCTATATTCAGAAATGCATGGTCTTTACAAAATCGCGAATATCGTAAAAAATGTAACAAAATATACATAGCATGTTTACCATAGATTTTATAACGTTTTTGCGAAAATTACGGTTTTTTTCTGATGTCTACTGGAACCGTACTGACAAAATTGAATTTAATTATTTGAACGTGTAGAAACTGTTCCCCAAGCTACCGCGCCTCGCACGACTAAAAAAGATGAATACCCCTTTAATGTACCGCACTCGGTAATACACGAATATTACTCGGTACATTTTGGATTTTCATGTCACGAACTGTTATTACGTTTGTTAACCGTTTTATGCTCGGGCACATCTGTACATGGCGGACGTGCCGCCAATGAATGGGCAGCGTTTGGCAGAATCTAATGCCGGTAATAATGTGGTTCTTCATGAATTAGCGAACATTGTCGGAAAGTGAATGTGAAATTTGGAACTGTTCAAATAAACTGTTTCTATTGCATCTCGTGTTACGGAATAGACAAATCACAAAGAGTTGCAGACAAGATCTTGCAATCACTCATGTAGATGGGTAGTCATTTGCAATGGTGTTTTTCACACGTGTGTACGGCCAATATTATATTAATGTGTATAGTCAAATAAGGGTTAGTACATTTCTATTCTGAATAGAAATCACTCCCGCTTAATTAATTAAGATATCTATTTTATTAGATACGTTACTTAACTCGTTTAGTCCGCGATTGCACACGCCATTGCTGCCATATTTATTGATAATTATTATCCATAATCACGTTCTTCAGTACACCCACGGTGAAACTCATTATTTTTAAAAAGCATAAGTTTGTACGCAGCAAAAGCTGCAGATTAGAATACCGTTCCCTCAAATCCTATTTCTTACCATTTTAACAAAAAACCCCATAATAAATTTGTTGTTCCCTTAGCGTCCGCCACAGTTAATATATATATTTACGTGCTTTTGCATCTATTACCTGTACACACACGCACTCACGGAAGAGCGTAAATTAGGATGAAATGTGCGCAAATTTTGCGCGACGCGAACATAGAAGCTATCGGCAGAGTAGCCGGCAGGATTTAACCCTATGTCCTACACGACGTCGCCTGATTTCGCCGCTTGGGCACGCCTGATGCAATTAATAGACGCGCCGCCATCGGCAGCGACAACGGCGGCACCCGGGAATTACCGAATTTTCGCAGTAACGCGGTGGATATTGCGTTTATTAAATGTCGGAAATGCCGGCGGCTATGCATGGCACGTTGTTCCGAGTAAAAGCGCATTAACCCTTTCGACGGTGCAAACACGTACATATGCGTACGTGTAACGCGAGAACGTAAGACTGTCACAACTACAGTGAGAACGTGAATGAAGGTAGGCGTGTCGCAGTGTTTGCGAAGTTAGATCATGCTATTGTCTAGGATGGCAGTGATAGTTTTGGATAGTTGGGTGGTTTTTGACGAAGTTCTTTTTTTGGAATGTGAGAAGCGGTCAGGAGCGCGAAGAATCTTCGAGTACTTCGTCGAAGTTCTGAGCTGGCGATGAAGATATGAGAGGTTTTTGAAGCTTCGCCGAGGTGGCGAAGGGCTAAACGCTGGGGGCTGAAAAAATGTTCTTGTTGGGTCGCGGAGTGTATCTTCGAGACTGTCATGAATTGTGCGGTGCACTACCAGTTTGCGGAGTTTTTCCGGACAGTTTCTAAAATTGCATAAATGACGTTTGCACGTTTTTGGCAATATCTCGAAGACTACTGTGGGCATTGTACTTCTTGTCGTGTGCTTGTGAATTATTTCACACCTCCTTTAATGTATTGAAATCGTGAACAAATCGGAGAACTTTTATTTTTCACTCTGGCCATGCGGCGAAAACGTAAAAGTCTCTTTTCGGTGATTTTGACCACCTCTGAGTATCTCATAAAGTTATAAATATCCTAAATTAACAACAGGGCCTTTTTCCAATAGTCTCGATAATGTGTGTATTTCTGACAAATTACCCACATGTTAATTCTCTTTTATTATATTGCCACGAGAAATGTTTGGTATTATTTGCATGTCGTTGAGTATATATGACCTAATATATTATGTACAATAACCGGAACATTCGTGCGCACCACACTCGAGCGATGGAAGTAACTTTGTTGCAAATTACACTATATTAGAACCAGACGCAAGTGTTTGAAACTCAGGCCGCCATCATTGCAATATGAGAAACTGTTCAGGAAATCAGAAACTGTTTGGCACATACTCACAGGTCGTAATTAGAGATAGTCCAAAATTGTTGACTGACGATAAGCTTGTTTTTTTTGTATGTAAAATGTAAAATAGTTAACAAAGAAATGCAAGCATAATATATTTAAATCTATATTATTGTTCTCAAATAAAAAAATTAAAAAAATCAAAGCGTTTATGTCAAGAATCATAAGGAGGAACATAAGCAGTTTAGTTTCCAAATATTACTAATCACATTCTCAAATAACATAATCTAAGACCGGCGAAAATTCCGTGAAATTTCGCGTCAACGAAATCTCTCTGGCAAAGAATCCATTTAACGCCGTTTCCAGTATCATTCGCGCCCTTTCCGGACAAATCACATTCTGCGGTCCGGATCTAAAAAAAGGTCCGCTCCCGTGACGATTTGCGTTTTTTCCACGCGACGCTAACGGACAGAAAGTGGAGCGAGGGAAAAAGGCAAAGCACGAGTTCCGGAAGGGCGACAAAAAAAGCCGTCGAACGATTAAAGTGACTTTTCCCCAATCGCTTTTGGGTGTAACCGCAGGCACGTGCCGGCGCGCGATTAAACATTTTATAACCGTTCCACACCGTAGCATTGCTACGTGGTTCGTAATGGCTACGTAGATTGCGGTATCAGGATGGACAGAGATAGTGTTGAGACTTGGAGAGGCCTGTCTACGAAGTGACAAACAAATCATGTCAATTAAATATACGGGGTTTTGTAGTATTCGCATGTAACTTCTGGTTAAAATCAGCGTAAGCTTCTTGAAAATTTTAAAGGAAGACGTCGGGAAATGTGAGGGCTGCGTGAGAAAAATGTGACGCTGCGCAGGAGCTGACGATCTTATGCGATCTGAGAAAAATATCATAGTGGCATAAAGCGTTGAGGCAGAGTGAAAAAAAATGTTATCGTGTGAAAGAAGCGTGCTGCCCAGTTTAGGCGACAAAGTTCCCGCTACGGTTATGGCAATGCGACCGTATTCAAGAGATCCAACTTTTGCAAGACTTTCTTCAGAATTCTTAACATCAAAGGTTTTTTTTCGTAAGTTATTTTGGCAGTTAGGAATAAAGCAATTTTTTAGACTTAACTATACTGCCCCTCCGACTGATTGCTACCCCTGCATGCAGGCTCCTACTCAAATATCATTGCACTATGTGCTCTAAATGTGAAGGGTAAAATCATTATGTCCGCCGAAGTGCGACATTCATAAGTCTTCACCAATTGATGTAATCCGAGACAACTGATTCGTGTTTCACAAGCACAGAATGCTTCAATATGTTCAGTTCCATTGTATTATCGTTATGAATGCCGTAGCGAACATTCAAAAAAGTTTTAAGTGTTTTCTGTTGGGTGCAGACCGGGACACACAATTTTTTGTATACTGTGCGATCCAAAATTTGACACACCAAACGGCAAGTATGCTACGCTTGCGTAGCACTTTCACTTCCCATTCCAGAGGCTTTCGCACACCTTGGGAAGGTGTTTAGCTCGGGTACCCCGGGGTCGCTACTCCCGTACTGTGGGCCAAATATGACCCACAGCCCCTGGGGGCAGAGTAGTATGACAGGAGCCCACTCCAATAGCAGTTTATTCTCCAATATCGGATCCGAAAATCGACAACTTGTCCCATATTCCATATCATTACATTCTCACCGTAGTGTAATATCCAAACTTTTAAGTCTGCAACCCCGTCTGATTAAACTGCTACTTGCATCTCAATAGCACACTGCTTCATAATGTGCGGGCTTTTATCATTATCTTTGCCATGGGGTGACATTCCAAAGTCTCGTCCGTTGGGTGCAGACCGGGGCATACAACTCTTGGTCTTCTGTGCACGACAAGTGAATAACTCGTTTACATCCCAGCCGGCTTGCCATCGCTAACCAGTACGTTCACTCCTGGCTCCAGAGACTTTCCTCATCTCGAATGTTCGATGCCCGTCTGCAAACCGCAGGATGTTTAGGAATGGCTCGGAAACGAGGGGGTCGCCAGGAACCCCATATTCCTCCGCGCCCCGAAAAAAGACACCTTTGGCTGCTTTCAGGACCGAGGGGTCACCGTGCCTTTATGCTCGACTGCATAATCAACCGCACACTCTGAGTGGTGCTCGAAACCGCTGGGGTCGCAGCTCCCCGAATACCTATGCACGCCGGAAGAATCGGCTGCGGCACTTCTGCGGGTGAGCTCGGGATTCCGGGAGGTAGCGGCGTCTGCTCCCGAAGTGTCTGCCTCCGGCGACCACCCCCGCTCTATGAACAGACAGACAAAAAGAGCGCTCGACAAAAATCTGTGAGCCACCGCACGGGGGTTAATAGTTTCCAGCCCGTAAAACCCAATTTTCGGTCCGACTACGCTGTCGAATCGGGATGCTCACGTGTTTCGCATTCTAGCGTCGGCGTTGGGCAGGAATTTAGTCACATCGGC
This sequence comes from Cryptocheilus praepositus, assembly GCA_033815515.1. Taxonomy (NCBI): domain Eukaryota; kingdom Metazoa; phylum Arthropoda; class Insecta; order Hymenoptera; family Pompilidae; genus Cryptocheilus; species Cryptocheilus praepositus. The sequence goes on along the minus strand of JAWWQZ010000256.1, from coordinate 3,950,239 downwards.
GCAATTAAAAGGCAGCATAACCGGGCCGCATTAAACTGATAACGCGCAACAAATCTGTCTAAGTGCCGCTCAGACGTGGACTGCGCGCGCGTTGGTTGGTTTTGCGAGCAGGTTGGTGGACGCAGAAGAGTGAGAGGTTGCATTGTCTTTGTCGAGTACTGTTCTGGCAGTGCAAAATGAAATAGAGGAGTTAATCGCGCGGAAACGGCGTGAAGCCGGTTATATGACACGCGCATTGCTTGTGCTGTTGATTACGCATATCAAATGGTCTATTACTTTCAGTTATGTGATATGTGTGCCTCATAATTTCCCGCCATTCAAAATAATAAAGCTGGCATAGATTCGTGCGAACAACTGAACAAAGCAAGACTGACTGACAGAATTTCTGGTACTCAAATAATACTGAATGAACATCATAAGACAATTGTGAATAAATAAGAATTAAAACAATAAGACTAAAATTAGATAAAAATGAGATTACTTATTATTAAGGTGCACATGTGATAATATATATAAACCATAATATGCAAGAGACCCTATGTTCACACATTTTTAAGTTAAATTTGACAAATATAAAAAGTCCATAAAGAAAGTTGTGTTAACCTCAAAATCTTACGTACAATTTCACAATCGAACTTGTTAAAAATGGCAGCGCCATAGTTGCCAGAATTATCTGACCACCTTGGTATACATGAATCCATATTTTGTTATGTCCACAGAAATTCTCAGGCAACTTGTTGATTAAAGAATACCTACATAGAATTGTGAATATTTGTGTGGTTCAGCTCCCTGACTAAAGTTCATCAAAGTGTTGCAATAATCACCAGAACCCCACAAATAAAAGTTCGATGAAAAAATGCCGCTGTCCTCAAAATCTTACACACAATCCCGGACTTAACAACAGCCGCACAATCAAACATTGGTTATACACCTTTTGACGGCGCTCCGGTAAAATAGTTTGAACTTGTTAAAAATGGCTGCGCCGCGGTCGACAGAATGATCGCCCCGCCCTGACACACGTATGTGTCCATGATACGTGTACGCTTGTATCTACACGCGTCGCCGTACAAATGTTGTACAGCGCATTGCCCCGGTATGCCGGTTGACATATACGCGAGTCCGTGTACAACGTATACGAAACACGGTAGCAACGAAGCTTAAAGCACGTTCGGCGGTTTTCAATCCGTTAAAGGCAGCCCTAACAAGCACGGAACTGCTGCGCTGTTACACGAGCGCGTCCATGCGCCACGGCATTGTCGATTAAAACGGCAATTACGGCGTGCACGGCGGAAAACGCTTCGCCTGAACGAAGGGCACCGATGAAAAGTGAAGAAGAAACGGAAAGCTACGGGGACGAAGACGTTGTCGACGAAGAATGGCCGTTGGCGAGATGGAATGGGGAGTCGCTGAGGTTAGATTTGTCGCGGTGTCTGGTGAAATGGGAAATTATTGTATACTTTGCCATCGGCGGGTATACGTGAAGAGAAAGTAAAGAATGTTTATGTTACTGTGAAATTGTATATTCCCGTGTAAATTTAGAATAAAATATGTGTATACAGGTTTACTGTTTTAAATTTGTTTCAAATGGGAGGTGTGTTAACTATGTGGAACTATTTTGAAACAGTATGTCGCACACGGCTATACGTATTCTTAGCTACGTTTCCAAGTAATATTTTTAAGTATAGTATATATTTAAAAATGTAGTATTTATACGTAGAATCCATCGTTTTCTATTGCGTAGCCTCATAATGTATCACTTACGATGATATCAAGTTTCTTATTAACCTGCGACCGTCTCGTATTGAGAAAATACGGAAATTTGTACTTATTTCAACACACGCATAACTACCGAAACCGTAACAAAATTTCGGCAAAATCACTGACGCTATAGATTGCAATCAGAAATACAATTTCCTCAGAACAAAAAAATAGCACCCAACTCGACGTGTACCAGTTAACTCGGCTTCGAGACTTTTACGTCAGCGAATCGGTTCTCTTATTTTCTCTTGCCGAACTTTCGTCAAACGGATCAGAATCTATTTCTTCTGCTGGTTAGTGGCACGGTCGAAGTTTCGGGAAATTTGACGGAGTGTGCTAGCAGGGGTCGATGAAGATTGGCAGATTGAGGGTGGTCCAAGGTGAGAGTGCGGTAGAAGCAGGCAAAGTGACCAAAAAGAACGTAGGAGTCTAACCATATTGTTGGGATCGCGTCTGTTTGATCCGAAATGAGTTTCGCCTGATCGTGGGTGTAGGAGGAAGTAAGCAATTTCGTTCGATCTTGAACTTGGTGTAATAAGTTATTAGATTGAAAATTGAACGAATCTGAAACCACATTGAAGATACAAAAAATGCCTACTATTTAAGAGCTGAAATAAGGGAAGGTAGGGAGTCTGCAACTTTGCAATTTCTAATAGTTCCTGTAATGCTACCGAAGTTGAGCACCGAATGGTGCAGGAGTACAGGAGCTACGAAGAGAATGGTAGGGTTCAGGTCGATTCTGACATATCAGCGACATGTCATTTCCATATCAGTTGCATACCAGTATTGTCTGCCCAATTTCCCCGATTACTACTTACACGTATGCGGAACAGCGTGTTACATCAGGACATTGTCAATGTCAGTTTGTATTATGCTTTCTAAATAATGTAATATAGACGGTTTATGGCAGAATCGTGAATTTTCCATTGAAATGTTCACTTCTATCTAAATTACTGAACATTTTCACGTACGTTACGTAACTAATGTGTTGCAGATCCATAAAAGCAATCATTAGGGAAATTAAATAATGGATGTTTATTGATCATCGACACTGCATTATTAAATCAGTGCTAGATTTAAATCGATTCTTACGCTTCGTTAGGTATTTTTTCAAATAATGAATGTTTCTCTGCATTCGCTTTATTCCGTAAAATATAATGAAAAAGAAAATATAAATGAATTTTAATTATTAAGAACAAAGCGAATGCATACAAAAAATGCATTATTTGTAACATTGCGAAATGCATACTAACACCCGCGTATGTGTATATGCATATGTTTATGTAACATACTTTATGTTATCGTGCAGCTGCCACATCGATTTCAGTTTCAAAGAATTTCGAAAAGATATCGGTGAGACTAGCTTTACATGTCAATTGTTCTTTTCCTCCCATCTTTTTCCTCAACTTTTTTTCTTCCATCGTTTCTTCCCTTCTGTATCTACTTTCCACCGCACAGTTGTCTCCCTTTTCCGTATCTGTCTGTCAATCTACATTTCAATGTACTTGCAGCATGTTTCTTCTTGTTCTACCGAAGAAGAAATAGAGAATGCGGTACCGACTGAAACTTGCACTACTTTCTTTCTTTTTCCGGGATTTGTCCGTACTTCTTGCTCGAAGCTGTTTCCTTCTACAATTTCCCATCTCCGGACATTCGTCAGACGGATCAGGAGCTGCTTCCGTCCCCTTTCAATATGGAAAGTTTTGAGCAATTTATAGGCCCGTACAAGAAAACACGCATGACGCAAACAGGTAGGAAATGATCCAAACGTGAAAGCAACGATATGCGGGACGTAGTTTGAAAAAGTAGTATAACTGAAATAACATTGGAGTTTCCTATGGTCTCTGGGTTAGGATGGAATTCTATATTTTTGCGAACTCGAACTTTTGGTAATTTTTGGTTATTTGTGAAAGGGTATAACTTTCGAGAACTATTTTGTTTACATTACACTACGGAATATTTTACTGAATATGAACAATAAACTCATCACGGAATTTCGAAGACCACACCCATAAATTTAAACACAAGAAATTGTTATTCATATTATACTGACACGATGTCGCAATATTCACGCAGCGTCGTCAAAAATATCTAATGTTGCATCTACTGTACCGCAATTAACGGATTAACGCGAGTAATAAGTTTGAAGGTGTATGCAACGGCGCATAATTCGCCACACACACGGTCGTAAGCATAAATTTCACATAATTATGGGGATCGGAGTCTCCTGCAGCGAACATAGAGACGAACGAGGATCCAAAAAGACAATAGAGAAGCGCGCAGCGCTAATGAGAAGTGCATAAACAAAGGTCTTGAGACGAAAGGATCCGATGGCGCGGTGAGTTAAACGCCAGCCTGTGGATCCCAAGAAACCGGGAACCTACATAAGCAGTATGGTTATTACAACGTAATTTTTTCCGGTCTAGAGGCTACAGATCCTTACCGCCCATAGAAGTTACACCACCCCTTCACACCCCTGTTTCATTAAAGTACTCGAGAACTTTCCGTCTTCTTTCTTTCCCCACAACCGTCCTCTCTCGTCTGTTAGGTTAGCACGCGTTACTCGACGCTGGCGCCATCTAGGACTCTCGCGAACGCGGAAGCGGCACGTTTCTCCTCAAACACGACGAATAACCGGAGAAAGTTGATTGGCGCAGACGTCTTTAGGAGACGCTCGACTATTCAGTTTCACTCGATATCCGCAATCCGCGCGTAGAAAGAGACGACGAGGGGAGACTGAGCGAAATTCGCTCTGGCACCCAGACGCTTCCCCATGTACCATTGTTCGTCACGTTACGGCAAAAGACGCTTCGCTCGACTTTCATTTGGCGACATGCACGGATTGAAGGAAGGAGACGCTGCCTGACGAAGGGGGTGGAAAGAGGAAACGAGAGAATGGCGGAGAGAGGAAATAATGAGGTTGATAGATTAGAGGAGGACGAAAGGGGAGGAGAGAAGAGATAAGTGGGAAGAATTAGGGAAGTTGAGAGTGGAAGACGCGGCGAGAAGAAGAGCTGGAGTAAGGAAAGAATCGACGAAGGGATTAAATGTAATGAAGTTGGCAGGATGGAAAATAAGAGTGAGCGGTATTGGTAGGAAACGAGAATGAGAGTGCGGAATAAGACGGGGAGGAAAAGGAATGGTGGATATGGACAAAGGGGGCTTGTTGATAGAAGAATACGGGCCATGGTGATTAAAAATTGTGAAACTGAAAGGACAGGAGAGGGAAGATTGCACAGCGAACGGGTGAAAAGGGAAGAATGCGATATGACGGGCTGGAGCAGGGAAGAGAGTGAAACGGCAGGAAGGAATGTAGAAAGGAATTACAAGAGAAAGAAAAAGCGCGGACGATAAAGTCACAAAATAATGAAGTGAAGTTACAGTTAGACGGGAGAAAAAAAAGTGCAGGAAAATCTATAAAAGAAAGATGAGGTAAAAATAAAAGAAGGGTGGAACTGAAAAAAGACGACGACCGATAGAAGATGTTAAAAGACAGACGTGCCTTCAGCTTAAAATGGAGGTCTTCAGTGTTCTAGTAACAGAATTGATTGGCTTGTTCGTTAAGTCAGTGGACTTTTAGAAGGGAATTGATATCGAAGATTGCATTCATCAAAGAAAAATGAGTAAAACAAAGAGTACCGTAGCCACAATCTACCAGGAAGCACATTAAATAGTTTTTCTTCCTTCAACCGAGTCTCGCTGCCAACATTACGATGCAAAGTCACTTTGTATAATACAACTTTGTTGTATGTACCGCAATTGCTATTCCACTTCTCTTGTTCAACATTTCTTACAGACTTAAAAACACGCGACACGCTTCCACCAACTAACGCGTTTAAATATACAAAATTTTATGAAACCGCAATGGCTTCCGCACAATTCCAAAGATATATTCACACACCGCACGTCGTCGTTCTGAAAAATTGCAAAATTCTTGGAATATTTATGTATTACCATTCGAATTTCTGTCTTTTGCCCTTCGCTATTTGACCAGCTCTTTGCATGCCGACTTCAAAACGGCTTTGCATATGTCACCGCAACCACGTAAAACCGCAGTTGAAAAATGTCCGCGTCCCTCCATTTTCGTTCGACTATTCTGTCAAACAAAGATCTGCGTTGCTTCCCATAGCACAAATCCTGCGAGCGTACGGACAACTGTAATTACTTGTCGCGGCAGTGGCTAATGCGAGTAAATCCGACGAGCGGATTCCTGGAATCGCTGGGAGATCGGAAGGCGCGGGAGCAAGCGGCGCTCTTGGAATTCTCAAGATTGTCGACTTAAGAAGTTAACCTCCACGACGATCGTCCGCGACGGAGTCCTACTTGACGGCTGAGAGCAAGTTAGCGCGAGAGATGTTTTCGAGTAATACGTGTCGGCTAATAAAGTATTAGCGATATGTTGTGATCCATCGTGAATCGTCTCGAAATTTTATAGAATTGTGCTAATTGTGTCTATTGGCCCGCGCGTGCTTAAACTTAGATTTATGAGACCTGTCGGTTTAACGGATTTGCAAACAATATTAAAATTATTTTCTAGTAACTTTTGTCACGTGATACTTGTCCTAATAGCGTTTAATAGACAGATTACAACGTTAATTTATAATGCAGTGTCTAGAATGACAAATGCGCTGTCAACCAAAAGTAACCGACAGTTATATTAAGTACTACACGGCTGTCAATTAAAGTCAACAAACTTAATAAATTGCATTGCACATCTCAGCGCAGAAAGACGTGGATGATGATAAAAAATCAGTCAATAGAGATTTATTAAGTTTATCAATAAAAATATAAAGAAGTGTTCGGGTCGGGTTGAATATTACTCACGTGGCCAGACTGTTTGAAATGTTAGCCCGTAATGTAACGCTTAAAATGGCAAGTTGACAATCCATTAAATTTAACGCACAAACATATTGTCCGTCTGATGACTACCGACGGAAATCAAGGAACTTAAATTGTGTTCCACCTGTTATCGCAGATTCGTGCGACGAGCCACAGATCGCTGAATCTCAGGACAAAAGACACGGATGAGGGTGGATAATCGAACAGTAGAGAATTTTTAAATGCGATCATCCCTTTTGAACCTCCGCGATGTCCGTATTCCGTGCTGCTGCAGCGTTTAACGGAAAATATGGCGGAGGAAAGGTGCGTGAAAGAGAAGGATTTACGCGAAGCGAGTGGCTGCGTGCGCCTGGAAAGCAATGAGATCCGGGCCGATCGGAGAATCGCAAACATTCGCGAGATTACCGACCCTCCCGGCTTATGACGAGGCGGAGTTTAACGCGATTACGAGCTGCAGCCAATAATACGGGCATAAATTGATTCACGGCATTGTAGACGCGTTTTCTTGGGGATCAAGTGTGTGTGCTCTGATCCGCGTCTTTATGGATTATTTTCTTTTATCAGCGGAACAACGCGTTTTGCTGTGGAATGAAATCCACGAGAAAATAGGAAATAAACGGTAAAAAGAGTAACAAGAGAAAGAAAGGCGGGGCGAAGAGTAAATACAATAATAAATAGCACGTAAAAGAACATACAAAGTAGTTATGATGGTATTTTATCTCAGACGAAGCCTAGCGCTTAATGCGATTAGGTACCGCAGCTAATAATACGGATGCAAATTGATTCATGATATTATAGACGCGTTTTCTTCAGAATGAAGTAGTTGTGCTTTAATCGACGTATCTATAGATTACTCTTTTCCAACAGTGCAACATCGCATTTTGCGATGGAATAACATTTAGAAGAAATTAAAAAATTGGCAATAAGGGTGAGAGACAGCAAACGTGATAATAAACACAATATAGAAGAGTGCTTTAGTATATAAATATTTTATGTTAATCGGGGCATAATGTTTAATGCGATTAGGAACTACAGACAATAATGCAAGCATAAATTGGTTCATGGTATTATCGATACATTTTCTTGAAAATGGAGCGTTTGTATTATGATCCACGGCTTTATGGATTATTTTCTTTTATCGGCGGAGCAATGCCCTTTGTTATGAGGTGAAATGCAGAGGAAGATCGCAATAAACCATCAGAGGCAGTGAATATAATAATAAATAATATGCAGATAAACGTGTCAAATGGTGAGTAAAGTATGCATAGTAATTCTTATTGTATTATTTTTTTATACGTGCGACGTTTAAATTGATTACGGACTACACGCAATAATCTGAGCGTAAATTGATTCTCAGTATTGTAGACACGTTTTCTTGGGTTTGAAGCGTGTATATTATGATCGCCTCGTCTTTATGGGCTGTTCTCTTTTATCAGCGGAACAATGCCCTTTGTCATGCAGTGGAATTCCACAGAAAATAAGAAATAAACGATAAACCAGACCGAATATGATAATAGCATTGTACATACCGGGAAAGAACATATATAATCAAAATCGCTTATAGACACTAAACAAAATAGTTGTGTACAGCCATTTAGATATTTCGCATTTTGCTGATTTCGCCGTTTCTTTCTTCATCTATCTGAGTACAAGACGGTATATCGAATGAATTAATTCTCTTAGCACCAATAAGTCCAGATCGTTGTATCGTACGACTGCTTGGTGCTTGATAATTCATATATACACTCTTTCAAACAGCCATCGATACGGATATTTCCCAAATCTGAATCTTGGAGAAAACTTTAGAAAATCACGGAAAAATTGAATTTTATCGTTCTTCATACCCTTGTACGCATAGAAAACAAATTTCTCCAGTCTACGCAAAAGCAATATGAACCATCATAAAAAATAAAATCAAACTTAAAATCATCTACATTCTTCGGTACAAACGTTTCAATTTTAAGAGACACGAAAACGTACTTTCTTCAAAGCGCTTCGACATGGTACATAGACAAGTTACAAGATGCCAGATGGTCAGATCAACGATTAATGAGACGCGAAGTAGCTGGCACGGCTGTTTAGTTTGCGCCAGGGTCAGCCGATGTGTTTGAAAACCCCGGATAGTTTGGAGTTTCGGGTTCGATGAACCCCGCGGTGAATCAGGTTTTCGAAATTGTCTCGACAAACGTGCTCATCACCCTGTCCCAATCCTGCTCACCCTCGTCTGCGATCGTGCGCGAACGAACCAGTAACTCGACGGCCTCGACCTGTTTCGTCGACCTGCGCCTCGAAGCCCGAGCTCACTCGGAGGCCGCGAAAATCTGCGTTGAATCGGCCATAATTGCGACGAATGAATTAACTAGCGAATTAGTCGGCTGACAATCGCCGGATAATAGGCACAGAGGCAAACTGAAACTGCATGATTCGCGCCTAATTGGACGGCACCGAATTTCTGCGTGCCTCATTGCGCGCCTGAAGCGCCGCGCAACGATGGGGAGGGAGGTTGAGGGTGGAAGAGGGGGATCAGTGGTGCAAGACGGAAGAGAAGCTTGGGCGAGATGCGCTAGTCTGCGAATGTGACGAACGGTTTTAGGGAATTCAGATATTCGGGCTGGGAGCGAAGCTTTGGGACACTGTTGTTTTCGCTTATTTGTTATCGAATGGTAATGTATTTTATCGAATTTTAATGAGCAGCGGGGAACAGCTTGGCGTCTGGTTATGTGTTATTGCGAATAGAGAGCAATTTGCTTATGCAAGATGAAAGGAAAACTCGGGCGCGATGTGATAGTTTGCAGGTATCACCAAAGTTTGCATGGAGTAATGACACTACGTCTGCAAGCGAGTTTTAAAACATTTTAATAACTTTTTTCGTAAATAAAATAACATCGCGAGCCATATTGCATAGAATATCTCGCCAATCTTTGATTGCGGAATAGAAATACGAATTGTGCAAAATGAAACTTGTGGTAACAGAATTTGGAATCTCGGACACGTTGACCATCTTGAATTTCTCCGACCCTGCATAAATTGATTCTCTTTAAACTGACCAACACATTTCCACCGGCTACGGTCTCCTGAAAATAAAACCCACATCCGATGACACACGTCACACAGCGCAACCGGTTTTCACTACAAAGCAATCTCTTTGCATTTGACACATACTCGCCGCATTCCTCCTAACCTCGCGAAACGCAGCCCCCTAACCATCGATTAAAAGCACACAACGGCCGGGCCATAAAGAATGCAAGCAACGGTTCCACCGGCGGCGAGCGAAACAATTAATCAAAAGTTCGCCGAACTTTCTCCGTACGAAAATTCCGCGCGCCGCGCCGATCGAACCGCATCGCCATTGTCCGCGCCCGCATCATTTCCTTCCAACGTGGCCGCGTGATTAATTTCAATCGGCGGAAGCGCTTTTTTCAGATTGTCGCGCGTACGCGCGAAATCTTGCATTCGAGACACGTAGAAAATATTCATGAACAACGATGACACGTTCTAGCCAATCGGTTGCCGCGGGCACCTCTGCTCTGTGTAATACACTCTACTCATCTCTCTCTCTCTCTCTCTCTATCTTTCTCATGCTCTCTCGGGCGCACGCTCTCCACACAATCAGCGACAGCTCGATCAGAATTGCGGGGAATGAACTACCCAGCAAATTAGTCGACTGACAACCAGCGGGTAATAGATGCAGGAGGAAACTGCAACCGGATGATTCATGCCTGATTGGATAGCGCGAGACGCTTCGTTGGCCGGGAGCAACAATAGACTGCATAATTCTGTCAAATGAGACGCGGGCGTGCCTGAATGGATTCGTGGCCTTCCATTTTCCCAAAGTGTGATGGGGGCTTGACGTTCGCAGCGCGCCGGATGACAGTCTCTAGTGGCGCGAAATGTTTTTTTGCCCCTCGACAATGGAGGCCCCCGCGCTGCCGTTGGACTCGCGACGAAAAATTGCGCTGATCGACACGCGCGCGTGCTGTCGGGAAAGTTTGTTTGGGACGTCCAGCGTGCGAACGAGGCGACGGGAGTTTTTCGATGAGCGGTCGAGATGAATTTCAATAACTACGCGCGCGGCGCTAATGGCGTCGGCGCTTTACGTGAATATGTCATGAACGTCGGAGGAAAATTCTTTAGAGATGCAATTTTCATCAAGGACTTTGACAATCAATATAAGTTTCGATGAGTGCAAAATCATTTTTTGTTATCTTATTTTACGATGTAACTACTGAAATTCATGGAACAGCTATGGCGGACAAAATTAAGTACTATTATTTGCCACCGAGTTGTAAATCGCCCATTTGCTATTATTTAGCAAATTCCAGATATGCAGAAGCAGACATGGGAATGCTCGCTTTCTGTGTTTTACACATTGTACCTTATGTCTGGTTATTTCTTTTCAATTACCACCGCCGTTAAAATCCAATATCCGCGTGAATCAAGCTTCACACGTGTTAACAGACATTAACACGTCTCTCTCGTCCGATTTCAGTTTTCAGCGCGCTGATCGTCGTCTTCAGCCGATAGAACGTAATAACGCGAAATAGAAAGAAATATATATGGAGCGAGGTGGAAATAGAAAGGCGTAAAAACGTGGTCGGTGTCGGTTACATGCCGTCGATGCGATAGACATCGAGTACACGCTAAGAATTGTAATAACGTCGTTGCCGCTGTGCCGAGGCTGTCCGAGAGGTCCATTTTTGACTCGCTCGATTGCCTCCACTGATCGAGTTTTACTTCCCGCCGAGATGCGCCAGACGGTACGCATTTCGCAGCCAAATTGGAAAATCTGCCACAGCCAGAAGAAATTTTGTCCCACGCACGCTATACGCCTTGAATTCATCGATCGCGCTTCGCTCAGATTATTTTTCAGTTAACGGATTTCCATAATGGTTAGAATTTAGGAGGCAATGATTATGAAGATAATCAATTTGTTGAGTGCAGACTAATAAAAGTAATATACGTAAATTGATGTCACGAAATAGAAAGATATGAAATTAATTGAAATTGACGAGGTAATGAAAGATTCTGGATACGCCACTATCGAGTGGCAATCAGGGTAGATGTACGGTCAGAACATATAAAAAATAGAAAATAATGTAAAAACGCAACATTTACAGCAAACCGATATAAAAGTAACCACATTCTGTTGTTTGCAAAGAATATAATCTAATTAGTAAAGAATAAAAAAAATGTATATTACATTTCCGGTTCTTGTTTCAGAATTTACCGAAATGCGGACTTCTTTAAATACTTTTTATAAATCTTCAATCTTCGTGACTTTGAAATCTATTTTATCATATTATCAGCTTTTCGATTAGACCCCCCATCACGGACTACCCCGCACATGAAAAGTAATCTTTAAATCTATACGACAACAGACAGTCGCGAATCACATTTTTTAGCGATGTATCTCATGGCGCATGACAGGCACCGGATACGTTGCTCTTCTTTCCGCGTCCGAATCGAGTATTACTCTTCGTTCATTTGGTGCGATTGACAGCGTCATTGTCGAGGTCGGCCGCGTGTCGCATGCGAAAAAGTTACTACCCGTATAGAGGCATTAACATTGGACGCTATGTCCGCATAAAGGCACCAAACTACCGGCAGCAGCTTCTGTAACCTCGCGCGTCTACGTGCCACGTTCGCTAGCCACTTCCAGCCACATAATACACACGGACACTTACGGACGTGCGTGTGCAGCACATTAATGCAGCGCTTATACCTTACGTAATACGTAATACCTTCGCCCGGCACTTATACCCTGGCATCTAACACTAATATACCACTTGACGTATTTAGACTGTAGATACTGGCGCAAAAATGGCAGCTTCTATGCATTTGAGAATACAGCCAATAATACAAGCATAAATTGACTAGCGATATTGTTAACTAATTTGCTTGGGAATAAAGTGTGTTCACTCTTATTCGCGTCTTCATGAATTACTTTCTTTTATTGACGGAACGATGCCTTTCAATACGAAGTGAATTTCATAGGAAATCATACGTGTCAACAACCCTACCAAAAAAACCGCTGAATCATTCGAACAATTGCATTCCGTTAAATTGTGGCAATGCACCCGCAAGACAAGGGAAGCCACCTTCGCAGCCTGGTTAAATTCGCGACGCGCACCCGCGCGCCGTTTATATCATTCCGATGTTTCGCGTAAACGCGAGAGCATGGAACCCGCGCCTTGCCCCTGGCCTGCATCATTCCTTATCCTGTCCTTGGCTCCCACCGACGAAACCAACATTTCTCCAGCCAACCCCCGTCATCCCCGTGTAAGCATTGTGGGTAGTGCTTAATGTGGCTAAGGCGCCCCGGGGAGACGGCACTTTATACATACCTAACCATCCTGCATAACCGGCGTCTTCACAGTAGCCATCTTACCTCTCTGCCACCCGCGCAACTTTCCGACGTCGCCGTTCGTTTCACTCCCGTGTATGTACGTGGTACTTCGCATTAACGCTTTGAGTTTGGTGCATTTGAACGAATGCATTCATCTGGTTGATACATTTTTAGTACTCTTGTAATTATCTTCGATATGTTTCGAAGCATTTGGGCTTTATTTGCACGAGTCTGTTTTAATAATGCAAGATTTCATAAGTGAGTATCTCAAGTGTGGGGCTGAGGACTAAGTGAAGAAGAGGAAAGATTTTTTTTTAAGTATTTGACAATAAAAAATTAGGGAAAATTATTCAGGTTCTAAGTAATTCAGAATCGAAAATAGAAGATGTGTTAAAATATCATAGAATAGGGATGCAATTGTAAATATTATAGACACCTAATAAGGAAATTGCACGCTATAAAAAAATTGCAAATAACTTGATCGTCACTCGTATGCGGGTGACATTGGGTTCAGCGTGTTAAACGCGTTTGTACTTCTCTCTTTCCCGCCTCTTCACTCACCCATACTTTCAGCAGCGCCACAACCGCACTCATTCTTTCCCTTCCGTCCTTCTGCTTTTGAACCAACTCCGTGTCTATTTATCTCCCCTTCACCACCCTCCTGCTGCCCCGTTTTTTGTTATATATCGCCACCGTGCCTTTTTCTCCTTTTCCCCAGCCTTTGTTTCACTCTCTCAATCTTGCCGCTGCTTTTTTATCTTCCCCCCATCTTCTCCCGCGGCCACGCTGATCTCTCTTCGTCCATTCCGCCGCACCGGCCTTCCTCGCGAACTCACTTTTATTTTCCCTCGCCCCTTTCATCAGATTGCTTCCTTGTTCTTTTGCGCTCTGCCTTCCGCGCCGTTCATGCACACTCATCCTGCCTCTATCTCCACGCATCGCATGTGCTCCCGCGTTTCGTCTTATACTCCGCCATTCACGTTTCTGTCCGTCTTTCTTTTGCTCCACCTCCACGCAACGCATGTGTTCATTCGCTTCGTCTTCTACTTCGCCATTCATGTTTCGGTCTCTTTTCGTTCTGTTGCTGTTCCTGCGCTGGCACGTTTACCCGTTGCCTTCTATCTTCACCTCGGCTGTCTCGCTTCAAGCGCATTTGCTTGAACTCTCTGTAACCATCGAGGGGCTGACTCGTAGGTGGTTAGGGAGAACGAAACGAACGAGTGGGGCCGCGGTGCAGGGAATATTATTCAAAGCAAGATTTACATTTTTACGACGCCGCCATTTTCTACCGAAGGCGCCGACGAGAATAGGAATTAGATTCATTTACATACATATACAACCGTGTGCGCACGCGTGCGCGGGTAAGGGAGATTAATGCGTTGATTAGTCAGTTTTTCTGCGAATTATCGCTTCGCTCCCTTGGCTGTAGCTTCTTCTACGGCTTTGCCTTTCGCTGGCTGAGTTCATTTTTAAGAATTTGCGATCACTATCCTTATCTGACTGGTTACACATTTTCGCATGTTCTGTTTCAGGTAAGCTACCCGTACTTGACGTAAACGTTTTACCGGCGCCGCGCGTACTCTGGCGAAAGCAATCTTAATGCGCTGTAAGTAGTCTTAATATAAACGTCGAACACACGCGTAATTACGCATTCTCCATCATCACAACTAATCACATGCTACATTTACAAAACATCGTATGTAATTAGTTACGCTCACGAAGGCAGCACCTGGTATGTGGAATACCGATTATGTTCGTGTTTGGTACAAAGCTCTTATAGCGAAAAATATTGTACGCATATTCTGCCAGAACTGGCAGTTCGCCATTTTTTTCTTAAATTGAGATCAAGGTTTGTAATGCACTAATGTTTCATTGCTTTTTGCAATGATATATTTTAAAAACGGATTCGGGTATTTATAATGTTTATCTAGAAACATGTATTATTACTTACGCACATTCTATCTCACGGCATATCGTATTGTAAGATATAAGATACATTGCAAACTGCAATACATAATTCTTTCAGCTATAGAAGCTCTGTGCCAACTATGAACGCAGTCGGTCCTCCCCTTGTCAGCCCCCATGACTTATGAACCAACGCATGACTATGAATACACTACCCCAAAATACCATAACACACCACTTAAACTGTTCGAGCATGCGCAGCGCTCCCTTGGGCACTACATGCCCTCATTAGCAGCACCCCATACAAAGTGCCACGGTGCATCAAATGTTCAATATATTACCCCCGCCGCCTCCTGATCTAACTCGCGCGACGGGGAATCCCACACGCTCTCGATTTTTTCCGCCCAACCACATTTCGCATTCGCGCCACACAGCCGACAGACTTCCAGCGCGCGTTACCCTCCTCCGGCTCGTTGGGCGATTCGAATTTCCAACCAGGGACTCTCAGTTGTCCACTCCCGTTTGTGTCGGACGTTTAATCCGACCACGGCTGGAGTGCACGTGTTTCCGCCTGAGGCAACAATTTCGCACGCCATCCACTTCGATGTAAATAAAAAGTTAGAACAAAACGCCGCGCATTATGCCGTTACGCTTGCGGGTGATTTTTTTTTATCCCGTCGGTACAGTGGATGCGAGAATTAGAATAGATTACGGCGTATTGCACTGTTGCGTTGTTGGGCAAATTTTTATCGGGTGTAGACGCGCTGTAGATAAAAACGTAGAATAAATTATGGCGTGTTACGTGTTGTCGGGCAAGTTTTTTTTAACGAGTGCGGACGCACGGCGGATAAAAAGTGGAATAAATCAGGGCGCGTTACACTGTTGCGCTTGTGGGCAATTTTTTGATCGGGCATCGACGTATACCGGATAAAAGTACCGGGCGTCCATTAACTAGCTATTTTACTTTTGTTCTAACAAGATCGCGCGCGGATGGAGTTTACCAAGATCTTCGTACGTAGTTTGAAAAAGTGATCAATTTTCATCAGGACTTTTCCTGTGGAAAACTCCACGGGACTGACCCATAGCTTCGTCTGAAATCACCCCTTTTCAATCGCACTGTACATTATACTCCACTCCGCACGTGTCATAATACCATTAAAACTGTTTCGAAAGAGGAGAGAAACACGCCGAGATCATAAAACGTCCGAGCTCTTTCTCCATTTCTCTCGAGTGCAGCAACGAAAGCAGTGCCGTCTAGTGTTAGCATATGCAAAAGTGGAAAAGCCCATTACCTACTAAGACAAAATTTGAGATATTAATGTTCATTACAAAGAATGTCATAAAATTTCTATTGAAATGCAACACTACGGAAATATTATTAACTTTACAATATATCATTTTGTACAAGGAATAATATTAATAATTAAATAACGGGTTTTTCAAACGTATTCTTTTTCATGAATATATAACAACGTAAATTTGACTTTACTAGGTCTATATATAATGGCTTTTTGCACACAGTGTCCTTGCGACAATATAAGCCAAAAAGCCAACCATTTTAATTCAAACGGAAAACATGGCATTGTTATACGTTATACTGACACCCCGTTTTTGGAACAAGCTCATTAATCTCCCCCTTATGCATGGCCAAACTCGCCGCAATGATAAAAGTCCAGGCTCTTCTCCATTTCTCTCGACTCCCACAACGAATGCAGTACTATCCGTTCGGAGTTGCAAGTTCGATCTCGCCGAAGGCAGTCGGTCGCTTCGATCTGGTCGATGTAATCCGATTACCTTCCGGCGGTTAAGTCTAAAACAATCTGCCCGGACGATTACTCTCGATCCATTGATTAACATCTGCGCTCACACGTTGCTTCGAGTGCCGTTCAGACTCCATTGCTCCGCGTGGTCTCTTTGCCCTCGTCGTCACGAAGAGTGGTCATTAGGCGGCGTAAAGCTTCGTTCACTTATCGTAATCACACGCTCGCAGGAGAGTCGATTATTTTATTGCGTGCCGCTTATATCGTTTGTGCAGGGCAAAAAGCTTTGCGAGTTATTGAACCGGAAATAGCTTAGCTAGATCGGCTGGCAGATTAGACGCTTTGTAATGGCAAGATGTTTTCAATCATGCTGATGGCTGGTAATATTTACGGGTAATGTTCGAAAGGGCGCTTAAGGTTTGTGGTCGGTGCGACGGAGGCTTGAGGGTTTCTGTAGTGGCAATTATTTTCTGTAGCGTTCTTATAGTATGATTATGCTGGGTATAACATCATTGCCAACTCGTAGTTCTGGTGATGCAGGTGTAATTGATTAATTACGAAACGTGTTTCTTTGGCGCGTTGATGATTTTTAATCATGTTCTTAAGACGTTCAGAAACCGTGTCTAATCACATGGCGCCTACAACCGGATTAATGCGGTTAAAAATTCTTAATACGGCCTCGGTCACAAAAAACGTATTTTACTGCCATTTCCATTAAACGCCCGCACAATTACTCGTGTCGTACAAAAATGGACCCTATGCGCGGCTGTCGTTGTGCTCTGCCTAAGAAATTGAAAATTTATGCCCGGGCAATGTCGGTCGAAGGTAAAAGGAACGCGCGAAGCACAGCTGATAGAAAAGCAGACCGAGAAAATTCCGGGGGAAAATGTTTACCCTTTATCCTGCGAACCACTTCCTCCTCTTCTCCCGTTCGTTTCTCTTTTACTTTTTCTCTTGGCCTCCGACGCTCGCTTTCTGAGTGTCGTGCATCGCACAAATAGAAGCAGACGAAGGAAGAGGGAAAAAGTGCGAGCGATTACCTTTTATCCACTGGAAACTACTCTCACGGCGGAGAATAAGAAGGAAACGTGTCACATCAGCCTTGAACTAACACACGAGTTAAGCTCTGTAAAGTACAGCATGTCATTTTGTGCGGTAGGAGGAAATCCTAATAATTATCGCGGTGCAGCAGTGGAGCTCGGGACGAGGCAGATAAACGTGGAAAAGAGAAGAAGAGCAGAGTGACTGAAGGGACTAGAATAGTTACGTTGGGACAGAAATGTAGGTACCGAGTGAGATTAGAAAAATATAGTGCGGGGATAAAAATGTGAGCGGGAAAATAGAAAGATGCGAAAGTGGAAGAGCGGGTACTGACAGGTTAAATGTAGAGCGGCGGGCTACAGAAAAGAAAGCATTAACGTGTAAAGATAGTACAGTAAAAAGAACGAAGATCAAGTCATGTATTAAAGATTACGATAACTGAAAAGCAAGGACAAACATAATTATGCCTAGGTATGAAACTGGGTCTGGAAAGTAATGGAAATATGTAACGCAAAAATAAAATACAAGTTTGCATATAATGATAGAAATATCGAAAAGATAGCTACCGACACATAGAGAGTAGGCTAATGACTTACGTGAAAGAGAATGGACCTGTCTAAAGGTGTAATAACGTCATAATGACGGGAATAAACATAAAGTCACCCATTAAACAGAATTACAACTAACAACCGAGAACAAAAGTAAATATGCCGGAAGAGAAGTGCAGGTTACACAGACGACAATATCACACAATAGAGAAATAAAGTATAAGCAAAACACAGAACGGCACAAAAACAGGAAAGGTAGCTACCGGCACATTGACTGTAGTAAAACGACTTATATCAAATAGAACGAGCTGGCTCAAAGGTGTAATGACGTCATAACGAGGGGAATAAAGATAAAGACGTGCGTTAAATGGTCAAGTGGCTACAGGCGTAGGATCACAAAGAAACAAAGCGCGTGAAAGCATTTGAGCAGGAAAGACAGATCTGGCGTCGGCTCGTGCAGATTGACTACTGACAGAGGGTAAAAGCGAGAGTGTCGGGGGGCTGGGGAATAGGAAGGTGCCGAGCGCTTCTAATTTCCTGCCAACTTTTCCTCTTTTGCCCCTCGACGTGATAAAAATGGAAAAGCCGGGGTTTCGCGATTATCGATAGGAACAACGAGCGTTCCGCCCTCGAGCGAGAGAAAGTACGAGGGTCATTCCGAGATGAGTCTATTCCAGTCAGATGGCGTTCGATGAAAATAGCCTCGTGCAAAGAAACTAATACCCTCTTATTATTCCTCGGCCTCCCTTGACTCCGCCGACGGAAATAGAGGCTGTAAAAGAAGGGTGCCGTTTAACCGGCCACTCCTTTCATGGACTCGTCCGCGTCCAGCCGAGTTACGTCACGTAAAAGTACAAACGGCGAGAAAATTGAATCCGGCGCGCGTAATCGTTATCCGACCATTCCGGACGACGCTGATTCGCGTACGTCGAGGGACGAGGACGCAGCTAATTGTCCATTACCCTGTCGTAATTTCGACGTAAGTCTCTTAAGCAGTGCACGAGGTAGGCTCGACGAAGCTTACCTCCAGGCAGCGTGCGCCTGTGTGCGTTGTCTTTTTGTCCGTGTAGATGGTCTCACTTGGCTCCTCGCGCTTCTTAGCTAGCCCGACTCCTGCTCCCACTCGTTCCTTTTGACCCCTTTGAACATCGTCCCTCCTTTACTGGCGTTACTCGCCGCTCCCTCATTGCGCAGACACTCCGCTCATCTTGCGTGTGTCGCGCTTCTGTGTTCGGCCTGGTTCGCTCTTCCGCGGGTCCGTCTCGTTCGCGTAACAATTTTCCGCACGTCTCCCTTTTTTCCCACCGTCTGAGCCCGGCCGCCGTAAAAACTGCCCAAGTTTTACGAGGCAGTTCTGCGAAAGCCGCGTTTATCCCGCGAATGTGCGAGCGTATGACACTTCGGGGAACGGCGGGGGCGCGGGGTGAAAATGCGCTATAAAAGCTCAAATTGCATCAACGCAATAAAAGATGAGGTTCGAGAAAATCCCCCCAATTTTATCGACAAGAGAGTCGGATGGGTGCGCGGCAGTTGGTTCTATGGCCGATTGCGACTCGTGCACCTGAATCGCAGTTTTCTCTTTGTTTCTGTCGTTGCCTGCCCCGTTCTATGTGTATCCGTCTCCCGCTGTCTCCTTCTCGCGCTTCCTATCTCTGCCTGCCGCTTTCTTTACCTTTCAGTTCTGCTGTGTCTTTACTGCACTGTTCATCTCGTTGTTTCCATTTCAACGTCACTCTCTTTCGCTTCCTCTGTTTCTGATTATGTATTTCACTCTCTCTCTCTCTCTTTCTCTCGAGCGCAGTGTTGATACTCGGCGATGCCACTTTTGTCTTTGACTTTCCACTGAGACTCATTCATAGTTGAGAGACCCTAGTAACGCTTATGATGTACCGCTAAGAGGCACAAGGGGATAGACAGGAGAGTATGAGGGCATGAGGAGAGTGAGGACATTGTGCGCACGGAGTAATAACCGAACCGATCGAGGAGGTGCAATACCGAGGACACTTGAGCACCGGCAAACGTGTGAAGGCCCCGAGATATCGTTGCGAAACGGATATGAGAGGTAAAGGAAAGCCGAAAGCCGGAGAACGAGGCTCTGAGGGCGGATAAAGCGGTTATCAGAATTGTTCACTTTCTATGAACGGCGTCGCCAAGATATCGGATTATAAAATATTGCGTTGAGGGTTAGTATCCCGCTTACGAATATCTTCGAGGTAGTGTTTCTGATATTCTTTGCTTTCTACAAATAGCTATGCACACGTATTAGGTTTGACCTTATGCGCCTTAGTGCAGTCGCACTGGAAAATTCGAAGTGGTTTCCGGAATGTGACTAAAACTAGATTATCAAAACAGAAAAAACGCCAGAAGAAAACGTGTTTCTTTATGATCACCAATTGAAAATATATCATTTGACTTGCTCCCGTACGTGAATTGAAAGAAGATTGAATGAGCCTCAAAACAACGCAAACAGTACTTCAAAACTCGCAATAGTTCCGGAGTTATGAACAGAAACATATAGAAAAATTACAATAAATAAGCTGAAAATACGCAAAAATAGGCGAAAAATGTCAAATTTTTTTTTTGTTTCTTACCGATACCGTTCGATAGAGGGTAATTTGCCCTGAAGATAGACCACTTTCCGCGCGCTGAGCTCTTCATAGTTTCCGAGATATGACGATTTTTAGAAAGCGCAAAAAATTTTTTTTCAAAATTCCTAATCGCGATTAACCCTGCGTGAAAGAGCGTCTAAAGAGCTTTAAGAAAACCTATATTACTTATAGGTTTTGTTCACTGGTTCAGACGGAACAGGGCCTTGAAGAAATCGAGAAAATCTTAAGGTTGCCATTTTTGCCAAAAAATGATGGGTCACCGATTTTATTGCAATTTTAATATATCAAAGGGGGTCCAAAATGACTCGGAAAAATGCAAGCCGCACCCCGAAATTCACAATAGTTCCGGAGATATCGCCAAAAATGTGTGGAAAAATAGTGGAAAACGAGCCTGAGAATGGGGTCAAAAATTAAAACTCTACCGATAGACTTATAATTGTGCCAGATGAAAAGGGGTACAAAGAGACTTGGAAAAATCGCAACCGCACTGAAAAATTCGAAATAGTTTCTGAGATATGACAAAAAATAGGTTGGAAAATCGAGAAAAACATAAGAAAAACACGGGTTTTTTAACAACTACGAACTGAAAATAAATCATTTGACTTTCTCACCTATATGAAATCAAAAAGGGTCGACAGAGACTGAGAAAAATCGCAACCACGGTGAAAAATTCCAAATAGTTTCCGAGATATGACAAAAAATATATTAAAAAATCGAGAAAAACAAGAGAAATATTTTCCGAAGTATAGTAAAAAAGTATGCAATAACCCATTTGAACTCATGCCACCGCAGATTCTCCTCTTTCCGGAAAATACGATGCGCCTACCTGGAAGAAAGCGATGTTAACGAACACGAATATTTTCGTTCGCGAAATCAAAAATTGCACCGCCATCGGTGCGGTTGAAGGACTCTGGCTGTACGAACGAATGGTTGCACGATTGCATTTAACGCGACGGCACCCTGTAAAACGTCTGACGATCGATTGTCGAAGGCATTCTCGCGACGTCGATAAATTTTACGTAATCTTCGGCGAGCAATCCTGCGCATGATAAATTCGCTGTGCGTCGACGCGACGAAAAGCGAGATTGGAAAGGAATTTCCCCGTTTTTGCGGCGACGATAGTCTCGAGGGACTCTTCAAACTCCCCTACCGGCTTCTAGTACTCGCAGCAAGCTGCGCGTACACTCGCTCTTCTCCCATTGTCTGTCCCCGAAAGTAATAATCGACCGTTCGCGTGGCATAATCTCGAACATTGCCACCTGGCAGGCAGATAATACAATTTTGGGCCGTTGTGTGACGCAGTTTTAACAAGTTGACGCGGCTGACAGGGAGCGGCGAAATGGGCGGATTTTTTAAATTGACAGCCGATGTCACTCAACGAGTTTAATGTACGTGACGTTATGACGAGATCAGCCAAAAGATTTGAAATATGTCAAAAATATGTTAAACATAAAAAAATCACTGAGTAAATTCTCAGTTGAGGTAAATTTGTACATTAAGTCGACAGAAGGAGGAGGATGTTTCTTACTGTATTTTATGCGTAGAATGTAAAGTGTAGAAATAGCATCAGAGATTAAGTAATATCAAAATTGACAGATGGCACTTATGAAATTTATTGTAAGGAGTTAGACACATATTGAAGTCAGTAAAACTGACAAAAATGAATACTCAATATAAATTCGGAAATTAACACTGTTAAAACAAAATGCAAATGCTCGTCCTGTGTCTCGTTCAACATTTTTTGAAAAATGGTGATCTCGTAATAGAGGCTAATGAGATTTATTGAGTTCTACACGCAATCCCCTTTACCACCGACAACGATGTCATCGGTCGAAAGATTTACGTCGCGATGCATTAGTGCAGCATATCATGCTAATTAAACTCTGCAGTAAACCTGACAAATGTTTTTATTGCCTAAGGAACGATTACCTCACCGCTTTTTCGTCCCTGACCTTATCTACACCGAATAAAATAAATGAACCGCACCTGTGCCCCTACATCATCTTTGATCACCGAATCAAATAACCACCATTCAGAACCTAATACGTATTTACAAAGTGCCTATGAATATATGCCTTCACCCCACCGTCGAAGTTTTCACACGAACAACCCGAAAGCACCTACTTTAAGTATCCAACAAATTGACAATACAACATTACAATAGTATATTTTCGCCAAAGTCCTCCATCAAGCCACACGATACCTGCACAAAATCGCTAAAAGCAACTTCCAGCGAGCGAAATGCAACTAATAATTCACGGCACCTAGCAGCGCCGCTTTATTCCACTTCAACCGGAAACATCGGCGCCATGACAGTGCGGAAAAAATATGGAAGCCGTTAACGATCACTGCGTCCGTCTGACGTTAACAAGCCTTTCACTCACGCTAACTCGATGACAATAACAATCACGCCGTTAAACGCGTTTGACGTAACGTTACGGTGCGCGGCATATTTCGCTCGTGAACTTTCGGGGATCGGGTTAAACGTGACCCGTATTGGAGCGCGGCAGTCGGGGTCCAGTTAATTTTCAGAAAATCGCGTTAAACGGATTTTGATCATTTCGTCGACAGGCCTTCGATCCCGTGTGCTACCGCCGCGTAACGAGGTGGTCTCCCTCTCACTCGCCCTCCACGTCTAGCATGCAAAAACGTGCATCGACGCACGCGGGAGTTCATCTATCAAAATGCAGAGTGCATCAGCGTAATATAGAGAAGTGGGTTGCATCTAATAAATTAACACCACGCAACGGCGGAAAAAGGATCCATAGCATTTTAATTGTACTTATAACGGTTTCCCATTCTTTCGCGCGCTCTTGACGTTTTGCCGATTTTGGCAATGGTGGGTTCCGCGGGTTACGTATGGAGCACTTGGAGTCAGTTGATGTGTGAGCCCGTTTGGCGTTGAATTGCAACGAAATGCGCCCGGCGATCATTTATTATCAAAATCGCAGACAATGCTAGTGTTATTTTCCAGCAAATTTTGTAGACTTTCAGTAATGGAAGACATATAGATTCAACTATATTTTTTCTTTAGGCTTCTAACTGGAAAATGCTGAATGGGGTATACTTGCATATTGCTCTATAAATCCAGTTCTAATACGCAATTGCAACAAAACACAACTGTGAATTTAACATATGAATCCATTCTTCTATCTGTAGACCGGAAAGACACACTATGAATATTCCTTACCCACTATGTCAGTCGGATCACTAACTTCCCCAGCCTTTTAGCAACCCTCTCCTAAGACAGTCAACAGTAACATATTATTCTTATTACACGAAAAGTTAACTGCTTTTAACTTGATCTTAACGAGTTTCCGAGGGTCATAACAACTATGGAAGAATAAAATAAATCAAAGAACCAAGTTCTCAAAAAGAAATCATTCACTGTCAATAACTAATTCTCGAAATCCCTCAACAATCAATTGCACGTTGGGAACCGCAGACCTGCGGCAAACGAACTACATGGAACCCTACTTACGAAATCCCTGAAGGCAACTAATAAATCCCCCGGCTCCTGCACAAGCCGCGAAAAGTTCGTCAAATCTGTCAACGGCAACGATCCTCAATGTCGGCCATTTACGTCCGCCGCAACACCTATCGGCACGCTCAACACTCAATCCACACGCGCGCCCTCTAGCTCGCACGCTACTTCACGTTTTCTTCTGGCCCTCGTCATTTCCCATGCACTCCCCGCAATTTTGTCGAGTCATCCCACCCACGACGCATTCTCACGTATCAAACCTCGCCAAACTCGTGCGCGACAGCATCTACCTCGACTCCTGGCTCTGTCAGTTTCATTTGACGAGACATCGTAACGACACGACATCGCGCGACTCTGCGCACATGTAGATGTACACGTCGAGATTACGGGTTGCCGCGACGTCGTCGCACTTTTCACTTTACGATCCCCTAGACTCGCGCCGGCGAATGAAATTCGTGCCATAACCCCGACCCGAAGCCGACGTTAACTTTTACCGCGGACCCGCCGACGACTCGTCCCGGATCGCGCGCGCAATCTCGCTGCGCAATTATCCAATGTAAATTAACAACGTCGAAATACGCCCGGAAAGAAATTCCACGGGTTGTCGCTGGCGGAATACCGAGTTTCGCAACTTTAGGCACCGCAAAGTTTCCCGAGTTCTTCGATTTTTGCGAGAGGTGTTTCGATGGTAGAAAAGCGAACAGTTTACGTTTAAACAATGAAATTCGGGTATTTGTTTAGGTATTTAGCGTACGTGGCGGAGCTAGTGCCTTCGGGGTGTGTGGAAGGTGGGAATAAACATTAATGGAAACAGAGGAAAACGTGGAATTCGATAATTAAGGTACGGTCAGAGGCGGAGTAAAATGATAGAAAAAAGCAATGTTAATGTAGGGAAGTGCTTCAGCGAAGAAATGTAATTTGGGGAATGGTTGGTCTGGTGTATCGGAGATGTGGGATATGGAATTATCGTAACGAAACCTTAACGAATAACTGTGAAAAATTCCGTGTGGAATATTCGACTATGATGAACTAAATACGTACAGCTAAAACCATAGTTGAACTCATTCGTTCTACAGAATGATCTGTACTGTGGAATCAATTTATATAGAAATTTCATTACATTGAAGTACTGATATAACCTAGAATTTCTATTAAATCGTATCATGCACTCATGAAGTATGAAAACACTGTGAAGACAAAATTAGTTACCTTCGGATAAACAGATGCTATCAGATAACTTTTTGTCGGTATCATCAGTTACAGCTACAAAGAATGTAGTTAGACTCACAGAAATTGGGGTATTGGCGATATGAGACCGTGTCAACTCTGACCAGTGACGACTCTATTCGCACCTTACGCTTTCTCAATTTCATCTGGGAAGTTCAGTCCGACTAATTCGTCGATTTCGCCCCGAATTGTGTCAGGATAGCTGCTATGTTTAACCGGTTAAGTGGTTGTGACGTGCCGGCACATCATGAACGAAATCACGGAACTGGACATGACATGTTCGCGGGGCCGCGCGCTGAATTTTTGTCCGCAATTAGCATATTGAAATTCATTTGAATGTCACTCGGATAAATGCCGCGTGATATATGCTGCCAGGCAATTCAATGTTTTTTTTGGCATTTCCCTGCGTATCAATAGCATGACATGCACATGATAAGCAGGGTGTTGTTCCTGGATTGAACGTTAGTTTACATTTATGAGGACAAATATCTGTGCAGCGTCATTACAGGCATTGTTATTTGTGCAGATTAAAAGTGTGGTTTTCGCATATGGTTTTCAAGTATCAGGTTGAGACTAGTTGTAGGCGGTATATGTAGATATTCAGATGGTTGACTAATCTGAATTTAAACAGATACTAATTTTATTCCCGGTTTTTATGTGTACGATGTTCAATGATCGGTGCGTCGAAAGACGTTGAAGCATTTGTACACTTCTGAAAATGACAATCAAGACTCAACCTGTATCACGTTAAATTTTGATACCAAAAATGTAACGGTTTCACTCGTCAAACAATTGATTTTACGACGTCATTACATTCCCTAATCTTCAAACTATAAAGGCATCAAAATAAATTATATTTTAAGAAACTAATAAGCATCGATTTTTAGGACCGTCTTCCACGGCTTGAGCACCAAAAATAATTATTGTATTTCTCAGTCTTTGAATAACGGACACACCAAAATAATTTCCATTTCAAGAAGATGCCATTAAACAATATTTCCCTGAATCGTCTATGTTAGCATTCTGAACGAACCGCTACATACCCTATTCATCAACACATCAAAATAATTTCCACTCCGAGAAGATGGCGTTAGACATTGATTCTCGGAATCGACCGAGTTGACAATCAAACCAACTATGGCATTCCTCAATCTCACAGCCCTGAACACACCAAAGCAACTTCTAATTCAAGACGCCATTACATCTGGATTTTCAGAATTGTTTAGGTCAGCTCGGCGATCAATCAATTCCACTGAAACAGCAGCGAGTCGGTCGTCAGTATTTCTCTCTCTCTCTCTCTCTCCCTCTCGGCCCCTATAGTTCTCTTTTTGACGCTCTGTCTATCCCTTTTTTTGTTTTCGAAAGCCACCTTTCTCGTCCCCGTTGTATTGACTCGTCAGGCTCGACTCGTCCGACAATTTACGCCGGCACCCCCTTCACTCTTTCGCTCTGCTCATACCCCTTTTTTCCCGGAGCACCGAAAACGACACCACGCGCCGGGAGCATAAATCGATGGGGACAGAATTCATCGGTAGCTTCGAGCAGCACCCTCCGGTAATTTGTTAAGAGTCCTCGGTATATCCGGTACGTTTTACATGCGCCTATGTAAAGGCATATATGTGTTTAGATGTACAACGATGCCCAAGCCCGTACACGCGTGTGTACACAATCGACATACGCGTGTGACGCGGATATAATACGGATGGATGCATATATGCGCGAATGTATGTGAAAAAAAACGTGCAACCACGTACAGGCCGCGTAGTATTTGGATGCACGGATGCATGTAGCGTGGAAGCGTTCGGAGACGTGCGCGTTTTTTGAAACGGCTCGAAGTATTTGATTTCGTGAGATAAACGTGAAGATTCGTACAAGAAATTTAGACAAAACTCAGTAAAGAATAAATGGCGAAAAATAATGAGTGGATTGACAGCTGAATTTACGTGATTTTAACAGCAGGCTTACGGCTTCCATTAATAGGACGAGTTTTGAATTTCAGAAACAAAAATACAGACGCTATTACTATTACTTTCCAGCATTTCTTGCTGACTTGTTTACTGGAATGGTATGAATATGTCTATGAATTCATATTTACCACGAGCTTCCGATTTTCAAATTTTATATATCATCTATTCACATATTTCTCCGTAGATCTTATGTTAAGTGAAACTACTAATTCTGAAACCAATCTGTGACAGCATTTTCACGAATAACTCCAGCTTAACAATCTTTAAGACTTGAAAGCCGACATTGATGTCACCCAATCTGAAATAAATAGGTATTCAAAGCGCGTGTGAAGGAAGGTTCGCGTTCTTATTCGATTTTGCCGTCTACACAACCGTACATCCGCATGCGATCCGTAGATCACACGGGCACACGAGCGTGCGGACGAATGTAGCTGGAGAGAAAAACGTACACCTATACAGACGTCGTCGTATTTGCAAGCCGCCCATATACCGGCGGGCCGAGCGTTTTCCTTTTGTTCCACGTTAAAACCGCACGTGCCCGCACTGCAGACACTAGACATGCGAGTGCACGCATGCGCTTAAACTAGTCGCCTATGCGCGCGCTCATATACGTGCAGCGATAAAGACGTACGAAAAGAACGACAGAGAGAAAATGTCAGTGAAAAATATAAACCGCGTCGCCACGGGGTGCGTTTACTACGCGTACTACGAACGTAATCAGAAGAAAATTATCCGCATGCATGCCCGAGCAAAAGGACTCCCGATGTTTCTCAACGCGTCCGCGCGTGAACGATTTTCCTCTCACAACCTCCAAACGATGCGTAACAAAGGAAGAAAGAGCAAATAGACGTGTAGCCGGGTCAACGCATATATCTGCAAATGTCTATTTATCAAGGAAAACACCATTGACTGGATCATAAAATGACGACCTCAAAAAATGGTTTCTACCATCACACGCAACAAATAAAAGCAAAACTGTGTTTCGAGCAGCTTTTCTGCGAGTTAAAATATTATTTGAGACGCGGGCACATTATTTACCTTTGATTTGCGCTGAGCTCTTATTTCTGCTAATAAAATTGCTATGTTCAAAATCTTTACTACTGACCGTATGAATGCGCCACCATCTCTGAGATGTCGGTTTTACCCGCAATTCCAAGTAACGGTCAAAACATTTAATATAGATAAGTATTGTTATTTTATGTGACGGATATATTTTGTGTTCCCATTTAAACGCTCCGCCCCGTCTACTCGGCCATGCACCATAGACGTACATATGTGTATATATCACTGTACTAACGCACAAAAGTCTCGCGTCGTTCCGGATTCCGGCGGTGCCTGGGGGGATATGTTAAGCTGAATATGTCGCCGCTCTGGCTGAAAACCCTAAAAAGAAGATATTCACTGTTTTGAGAGAATCGATGATATACGCCGCCATTAATATTCCTTCGCGCGTGTCCTCAGTCGTCGTTGTCGTCGTTGTCGTCTACCCTCTTCCGAACCACCCCTTTCTCGCATCGCTTTGCGCGCCACACGGGGTGTCTCTCCAAAAAAGAACCTCTGCGCCCGTTCGCACGGAAACTGTTTACTCTTTATTCGGACGAGCATGGATCGCGTGTCGTTCGCGAAAATATTTGGAGAAGTGTGCGCGCACTCGCTCAACGGATTTCGGGAAATTAATTTGTTCGGAAAGAAAATGGTTGTGCAATGCAGAACCAAAATCCACTTGACGGGAGATGTTTTGCCTGCGATTTGCCGACTGGACCGATTGTTTAAAACGTAATAAATAATATTAGTACTGATACTAAAATTAATTATGTCCAGTGCGTACTGTCATTTTAAATTTGGGAACTGAATACGTTTGTTGTGGAATTGGTTTGGTATGTAGTAAAAATGGGAATTTATTAGTATTCAGTAATGTGTACGTGTAGCGTTACTATTTTTGTTACCGTAAATGGTTCCTTGCCATCAATAAAATAAACATTGATACATATTACGGCTAACAAGCCGGCGTATAAACAACGATACTAATATAATTGGGACAGGTTTGCATGTGTGTCCAATGTTAAGCCTGGTGACCTTAAGAGGTTATGCGTCGCTCGTGGCAATTTTACAGACGAACTCAAGCTTTTGATGTTAAGCTTAAAAAGCATTTGACCAACTTTCATCCGTATAATATTCACGACCGCGCGCGCTCGATGCAGGATGCACCTGTCCATGGAAAAATATTTTAGTAATACCTCGTTCACATGTTTTTGGACAGAGTGCCGGAGCGAAGAGTGTGTACTACAAAAAAGTTGTAAAAACAGTAGTAAAAAAACTTGGCAATTTCCCATTTGGACGATTTCAGGCAAATTTAAACGTGCAAAGGCAAATAATGAAAAGCGCTACAATTTATGCGTCGAGATAGTGCACGGAGTATTGAAAAAAGTTCGATAAACAGATGTTCTGTCGTTTAGCCGAGAGGATAAACAGGAACACTCGCAAAATGTACTTTCCTGTTACATATGTTCAGTCGCGTCTAAAGGCGGGTAAATCGCAGAAATGCCACTGAAGTTTATCACCATTTTAACATTTTTAAGGAGACCTGCCGCTTTATGAAAACGATATACAGTTGAAATGGGCGGTACAGTGCTAAACAAAAGACCATCGAAACAGTCAACGGTAAAGGAGAGTAAATATAAGCGTGCCAATTAGAAGCAGGGGCAGAACATGGAATTAAATCAAGCGCAGTCCGCTGAAAGTACGAAAAAACCAAAGCACGTCCTCTCTTAGATCCTTTTGTTCGGGGCACAAATACACGTGCGCGCGAAAAAACAGCAGCGCGCCATCTCTCAGCTCTGAATTTCAGATCCCGGGTAAGCAAGAAATGCAAATGAAGGAAAAGTCGGCGCGGAAGAGTTAAATCACGAGCATAAAGATACGCACTGACGCACGTGCTGGCAAATAGACCGACCTAGGTTTGGTTGGACTGAGGACAGTTCAAGCGAGTTACTTATAAGATTGTGTCGGTTAATTATTTACTTCTTCACGATCGAGTACTCTGTACATTTTTATTCGTTGAGTTTTTAATCTCACATGCTATTCCATTTATAATTTGTCCTCGTTGGTTCTGTCTCATGTCAGTCTCCGCCAAAAAAATATTACGCAGACCTGATGCCTCGGTCAGTTCCCTATGTTGAAACTGCGTGAGAATAAAGCATATCGGATCTCGCGCACCTTCAAATATAAACTACCGTTATCTATGCTCAACCGACTTCAACTCAGCAATTTTCAATCCTTCACATCTCAGAGTATAATAGTCAAACGTTGTAAAAAATTGTCGATCTGACAAAATACATAGGTATAATGTAGTTTATTCATTGCGCGTCTTGCATAGCGGGCAGGTGTCGAACGTTTCAACAATTCTAGCGGCACACCAGCTGAATATGACCAGCCTAACCCAAAGCGACTTAATCCCAAACAGCCTAAGACCTGCTCCCAGCCGATGAAGCCTAAAAAATCCCCCGCACTGCTTCTGACTCCCCCAAACGCTGACCGCAAAAATACGCCACGTGATGTGGCAAAAAAATGCTCTTTTCTCGGTCTGGGAGAAATACGTTTACGTCTGACAGCTCCTCTAGGCTTTGCGGCCTCGCCGCGATAATTCGCTGGCCGCACTCATTTTGACACCGCTGGGCGCGAAAAACGTTTTGCCAATGTGCATTTAGCAAATTACGTCGACGCGTTGCGCAGTGAAAATGGCGCACTTTTCTGTCCACCGTCGGCAGCGCTGACGTCGACATTCGCGGGCGCGAGTGTTCCCTGACACTCCGCTTAATTGGCCGCTTTTGATGTACATTTCCGGCAGGGATTGCGTGATCGCTAATTGACATTGTGCTCCGAATTATTATGTAAACGACGCGAGGTATTATGTAAATTATCATGTCACAGGGTGGCGCGAGGCGTGTGGCGAATGAAAAAGAGATATGGGTGGGCTGTGCGAGGAAAATGGACGAGGCGAAGGGCGGGTTGGGAAAATCGAAGGAGCACGAGTCTGCTCCTGTGGACATTATTACGTTAACTTGCACACGGTTGACTAGAACAATATTGACGTCCGACTAAAATTACACGGTATAAACGCTAATTATTGCACGGATAATAATGATACGGCGCTGACGGCGGATACGTGAAAATTATATTGACATAACGGTATGAAGCTTTTAAGTTTCGCGGCTGTCAGCACTGCAAGAATTGCCGGGAGGGTGATTTTGGAATTCGGTCAGGGAAACCGTAATTACCAGCTTTACTAGGGATGCCATCGATCTAATATTTATACAAAATCCTGTGAAAGCAAAAATTCTATTATTCGAAAATTCCGGTCACTGATAAGAGAAAGTAGGTGAAATGATTAAGAACGTTAAAAGTAGAGAGAAAACTAACATGATGTTTCAGCACTGTGTGTATGCCCTATTCAATAGAATTAATTACTTTTGATTGACCGTTTAGTTAAAAACTATTACTTAAAATCGGGTTAATAAATAAACGTCAAATTCTTTTTCACTTCTTTGCACTTTTTAAACAAATTAATTTCGTCTCAATTATCAATGACCGGTATTTGCTAATAACACAATCTTATTTCCATTTAATTAACACGAAAAGGTTCTCATCTATTCTAGAAACTGCCCCACCCCCACCCCATTTCTCCCGCAACACGCAATAAAAAGAAACTTAAAATTAATTTTTCCCTCTGCGCACGCCGTCGATTCTTCCCTTCCAAGACATTTTTTCCGGCGCGCCGCATTTGCCGGCCCATAAACTCTCCTGCAACCGACAAAACCGCCTCCGTTATTCCGTGCGCCCAGACCGCCGGTTAGCCCACCGCCGCAGACCGACAATCCGCATCATTAAATTCCCCAATTACCACCTCCGTGCGCCGTGGCCAAGAATTCGGACGCCCACGCGCTCCAAGTCTACGTGGCAAATTCGGACAAATCGTCGTTATCGCGCGGCTCGATCGTCGGTCGAAGGGCAGTGAGGAATGAACGGCCAGGAGTTTTTTATTGCCGTGACCGTGCGGAGTACCTCGTCACGGCGTCGGGTGAAGCGAGAACACTGGGGTCCGCCGGAGATCTGGGGCGATACACGTCGTCCGCTAAAAAGGCGTGACAATGCTCGTTGGTCCCCTGTCATCATACGTTACCGCGCATAAAGGTGACACGCGCTGAATGGCGAACGGAGCCGAAAAGGGATCGTGCCGGCGACAGGACACCCTGCGTGCTATTATTGAATTATAAAACGCGTTCGACGTACCGACGGCGGCAACCGAGTGCCTTGAGACGGACGCCGGATGGAATGCGAGGACGCGCGCGCATGCGAGCGTGTCGGGTTGCGCGCGGGAAATATCGTTTATTAAATTAAGCGTGACGCTTCCCCGTGCGTTAATTGCGTTTCGGCATTTGTGCGGGCGCTGTGAAAACGTTTGGCGGAAGTCTGACGGCGATAGTGGACGCGGGGGAAGTGACGTTGAGGCGTGCGTTAAGCGGCTTGGCGTGATCAAACGTGCGTGTCGAGAAAAGGTTGGTGTAGCAGAGTTCGGCCTCTGGGGGGATCCGTGTTGGATGCAACGCGACGGTTTGGGCCCCATGTCGACTTACTCTGTGCAACACCCATGAGTTCGGAAGATTCCGATCATAGCGAGTAATCATAGAAAACTTGCGTACACTATTTCCATCTGTTTATCCCTTTGTGTACAAAGAAATGCCGAGGACTGTCGGGATTATTGAATTTTAGCCACCCCCTCCATAAAAATATATCTCCCATCTAGTATATGGCGCGGGCTTGACACTACGAGTCAGATTCGTGACGTGCATGTTTGGTCCGAATTTGTTATCACCAGAAAGGCACGTGAAAGTCTGGCAAGGGGTTAATTGATAACGCGTAAAGCCTGCGGTGTTTGAGGTTCGCACGACCTGTCGTACGTATATCCACTAACGTTATTTTCCGCACTTTCACCGAGATATTTCTGAAAATACCATCGGTCGTCTTCGTTAATTGGCGCACACCAAAAATCCCCGCACTTCCAACGCGGCGCGTAAATTTGATCATTGGCGCGTTAACGCCGTCCGCTCGGTCTTTGTCACGCGAACGGGGTGTAGTTGAATGGCGATAGGAGTAGGAGGGGTAGGCGGCAGGGCAGGTGTGCTAGAATCAGGCCCGCGGGGTACAGGCCTGCGTGCCTGTTACAAAGCGACTCTCAATAATTGTGCAGCGACCAAATAATTTCATATCGCACCCATCGGCGGCCTCATTGTGTGCCGGTACCGATATACAATACACGTTCCGTCGCCGTTCAGTTGGCGTTCCATTGCCGGGACGGCAGGCAGTCACACAACGCCATGACCCTCTTCCTTTTCCGAGTTGATCCGCGCCACTTTGGTCCGTCTACGTTTCGTCCAGTAAATTCGTCCGCAGTGTTCACGGTTCACCTGCCTTTAATTAATCCCTCAAGGGCGAAATTACGCCAGAAACGTAGCCCCTTTCTCTCACCATCCGTAACCCACGCTTTGCTTGTGCACCACTTTCTCTTCCCTCGTGCTTCCATTGTCTCTCTGTACAGTTATACGCTAGGAGCCGTGCGATAGGGGGAAATGAATCTTCGTCGATCGCAAAGGCAGCCTCGCTGCTTGGCTTGGCGCACGCTGAATTAATCATGAGGGGCTGTTTAAGTTCGATGTGCTGGATAAGGTGATATTATTTGATATTATTAGATATGTTTCGTTGGAACTAAATGACAATGTTGTGAACGGTGCTGTGCAGTGTTCTTAGTGGAGGGTATCGATCCGTTTGGCACTCTGCGGGCAGCTCCTTTTTGTTATCAAACAGTGCAACGCCGGGTTGCCTGTGTGCACCTATTGCAAACATTTGGCTTCCAAGCTACTCGATAGCTGACTGACGTTGGGCCATCAACCGTTGACGGCCTCCACACTTATTCAGCTTCACACCGTCTTTTCACACGTTTACGTAGCGTCGCCAACAAACGCGTGAACTATGTCAAAGATCACTTATGTATATACACATACGTCCACATTTATCGCAGAATTAAGAAACTGCGATGCGCACGCTGATGAATTGGCCTCCAGTCACTAATCATTAATCTCAAATAATCGAAAAATATCCTTTGCCAGCAGATATTTTTTGACAAACAATTAATTCCCAAGTGTTGCCAACATCAGGACTTTCCAGCATCTTAACTGTTTTTACACAAATGACCCAAATACAATTTAGTTAAGCATAAGGACACTACTGTATATTATCCTAACCACACCCGCTGGCACACAAGCCACCCCTCTCTACCATCCGTGCACCATTCTCGATTCCCGACAGAAAGTTTCCCGCGCCGGCCGACTTCGACGGTCCCATTTTCTTTGCCAACGGAGCCTAATACGCGCCGCCACTATTCGGTGCCCCATGTGCTCCCACGAGATTGCGTCGAAAGTTAAAATTAAATGATTCCGGCCAAATCGCCCCGCGAGATTGGCGCTTCCCGATAAATGTTACGCGCAGGATCTTCGCGTCTTCTTTCTCGCAATCTTCCTCCTCTAGTTTGTGCGGCTAGTCATCTGCTCGTACGTTAATTCCGTAGACGGTTGCACGCAGGCCATTGAAGTGCATGTTCGTTCGGTGCAGGGGCAGTAAAAACGTGGCTACTGGTTGTTTGTGGCCGCCACGCTCGTTCGCGTAGTCGCTGATTTCCAACGGTGCCGCCTGCTCCGGAATTATTATGGGGAAAGTTCGAATTAAGCCGGTAACGGAGCGCGTTAGGAAACAACTTTGCGGGAAAAGTGAAACGGCTCGGCTGCCGGAGCGGCGAATCATTAAAATGCTTGTTACGAGAGCGGACAATTAATTATAAAGAGGATCGATAGTTCCATCAGCCTTGCCGTCCTCATCCGCTGGCGTTTTATTGCGCGATTTTCAACGAGTCACTGTCGGCGGTGTCGAGATGGTTTTCGTGCGGATGCGCCCATAAATAATAACGAATAATCGATTATAAACACGGTAATGATGAGAATTCGATTACAACGTCATACGTTGCGGGCAGTTAACCAGTGACATGCCGCAATTTCCGATTTGGTTAATGAAGGTTTTAATTGTCGAGGCGATTTTGTAAGTTTCAAGTGCAGGAGCCGTGAGCTGTTTCATAATTTCACGTTATTCAAAATTACGGACGAAGAATAATTGCACTTTTGGGACAATATATATATTTGCGTGCATGTAACTTCACCGTTTCGAGCACATTGACTCACTCGGAAATGCAAATATTGCAAATTCAAGTTATTTTACCGCCTTTGTAGTACGTAATTTCTTTATGCGTTCGAACACGTGTTGAATGAAAGCAGTACATCATCGATACCGGGAAGTAAACTCAGTCTAGTGAAGAGTACGGAACAGAGTAGACACACCGAACTAAGCTGTACGACGTGTGGAACGTACATTTTAGGACCAATCTATTTTATCAATTGACACCCTTAGTGATATTTAATATCGCCATTATTTCTAAATAAATATCACATGTCCATATTCTGCATCACTTTTTAACTATTCTGCACATTCCTACATTCTTGAATTTATTATCGAACATTAATCCTCGAACACCACACCGACGTGCATGTTCTCAGCGATTCCTCTTGCAAAGTCAGCATAAGATAGAATACTCCGACTACCATAAAACCACAGCATTCTTACTTCGCGTCTGCTAGAGTCAATGAAAGTGCGGAAGTACGTTCGACACAGTCATTAAATGGCACCCAGGGCGAAGCAATTAATCGCGGTCGCATGCTGTCCGCGCATGAATAATTTCATCGTACCTTCCGTACGTTCAGCGGTTTGCGCTCGAAATCGGTCGAGAGCCTACTCGCAAGCTTCGATGAATCGACACGACAGTAGACTATATGCGCAGGCTTTAAAGGACGATTCACGTTCAAGCGGAACGAGAGCAACGCAGGACTGCCAATACGTTTCTCTGCCGGAAACATCTACGGCTAGTCGAATTTACGGATGGTTCCGCGGTAAGTCATTTAGGCGGGCACTTGACGTCCTTAATTAAATGTAGCCGAAGTGTGCGTTGCGATGTTGCTGGTAAATTAGCAAATATGCTCATTTACTGGCGAACGCGAAAGCCTGTGGCCAGTTAAATACATAGAAGTTATTATCTGAGGTGCTGAGATCTTTGATAGGTGTATGTTTGCGGGTGGTTGCAATTTCGTGATGGCACTTAGGAATTGAGAAAATCGGAAGTAATAGCTGATGGCCTTGTATGTAAAACGGAAATGGTATTTTTGATTAAGACATGAAAGATTGTAAGTCTATGTTCGTCGATCCAAACATGAAGGCGCTACTTGGTCTTACGCGTCGCATTAAATATCGTTCACTACTTTTTACATGCAGCATTGTAATTGGATGCTTTTATCTGCATTGTTTCTATCAAAGATTATTTTATATTCCGATGTACGCTACTGTGTTGGTTCGGTATTTCAATTAAATGTATATGTTTTATACGTCGCCTTGTTAGCTTATCCCTCCGTTACTAATGTGCTGCGCACTGTGGGCGTCCTTTTAGCTATCCATTGTTTGTTTTGCCTGAAGCGTTGATTACAGATGGCGTATTTAATGTATCGATCCATTTGTATGCTAGGAACAACGCACTTTACTTATACTGCGATAGTATATATAACACAGCTTGGTTCTTAGGCCTTCCACAATTTTCTTTATATTCATTAAAAATGAAATTGAAGATATATAGACATATTATGACGTATTATGATAGCCAAATCATTGTTCAAAGAGAAATCTTTATGAAAATGCATTTTTGAAGACGTGTTTACGACGACGGTCTAACACAAATAAGATTAAGCGAAATGTTGAAAATCAGATTGAATTAAATCTAATTTCATTTTCCTATCCATCCTTTTCACCCTGCTCTTCTGAACACTTCGATATCACGTTCATTTTTCATAAATACCAACTGTTCACCAGATGACATACCTCCAAGCAAAACATCCATACTCTCACTTCATTATTCTGAAACCTCGAGCTCAGCACTGCTTAGATTCTGCGTAAACGCAAACCGACCTCAGGGCAAAATATTTTGAAACTGCCTGCAAACACAATGTGTCGTAAACCTAAACTCTTCCTTTCACCCTGTTACTCTGAACGCTTCGACTCAGCGTCGCACATATTTCACGTAAATACAAACAAAATACCCCAAGCAACGCAGCGATACTTTCACTCCGTTATTCCAAGCGCTGCAACTCAGCATCGCTTATATTCTGCGTAAACGCAGCCCGACCTCAAGACGAAATGCTCCCAAGCCGTCTCCTCGCACGATGTGGCATAAACCTTAACTCTTCTATCCATCCCTTTCACCCTGTTACTCTGAACGCTTCGACTCAGCATCGCGTACATTTCGCGTAAATGTGAACTGACCTTAATGCGCTTCCTCGTTTGCGTCCTCACCGTGTACCTTGCCAAGCCTGTGCATCCCTTTTCGGTAGCGGCAAGTTTCCGGTACCTACCCGGCACCTAGCGGCGCCGCACGGTAATAAGACGTGGCGCGTCCTGAAATTGGCACTTTTGGTGAACACTCGCCTGCCACAACCACCCTCGACAACCCATACTCCCCCACTCTCCCCCTTTGACTTATTCTCTCATTCTCACACACTCTCACAATTTCGTATACTCGCTCCCGCACACTCCACCCCCCTCATTCCCTCCTCGCATATCCACACCCCCATCAGCTTCGCACATGCACACTCACGCTCCCCCGTTTATTCCATCTCTCACACCAGCACGTTCTACCCCTGCGTTTCGCGTAACCATTACCACTTTGCACGCGCATAAAGGGCGAAATGAGCGAGCGCACGGGATCCGTCAAGTAGCGACAAGGTCTATGCGCCCGGCGTCCTACCCCTTTTCCTATTTCCTGTCACGCTTCCGCCGCGCCCTCATCCTTTTCGCCGACGCCTCCGTCGCCTCTTTCCGCGCGGCCCTCGCATTCAGCGACCCCTTTCTTCGCACACGACCTTCGCTCGCAACTCCGACCGCGCCAAACGCGCGCTTGCCGAAATGGAAGGCGTGCTCGATGCCTCCCACTTCGCGGGCCGATTCATTCTGCGCCGGAAAGCGTGCCTTTCGTCGGCCGAGTCCAGGTGTCGGCCGCCTGATCGACAATGGGGCACGCTTCTATATGCGCAGCTTCGCTGACTACTTTAACGCAGCACTCTTTGCCACGGCGGCTCGCACGCTGCAAATTGAAATTACGCCTGCTCCGTTACGCGCTCATTCAGCCTTTGACGCGCGCGGTTTCTTTGCCGGTTCTTGGGCGCTTCGGTGCACACGGTTTTTGTCGACATTTCGTGTCGCCGTGCCACCGCCGCAGATGTCGAGGCGTGTGGAATTTTAAGGAATTAAAGTATGCGGTGCGGGTTTGTCTAGGTGGATCTGTGTACAAGGATTGTAGGATTGGCGGATCTTTCTCTCCTTTTCTCTCAATTTTTTTTTTTTTTTTTTTTTTTTTTTGTCGAGGGGGAAATCTTCGACAAGACACCCACGCACTTTCGGGGGAAAGTGCGGGGGTAGTGCCGGATTTTTACCGGCTAAAACCCCCCCGATGCCACGTGCCTACAATGATTTTACAAACTTTGAGATTCCTCTAAATTCATCCAGAGTCCACCCGACGGTGCGAACTGAGCTCGCTCATTCCTGTTGGGAGCCCGGAAGTGGCTCCCAAAATACCACATGTGCACACATTCAATATATTCCCGTATACAGTATGTACATGTTCGCTACATGCATTCATGCACACATAGCACGCAGACAAACGCCCAGCACACATACTTATGCACTTAATTTTACGCGATCAAGTTGGGCGGCGGGCCAGGCATCTGCCTGCCACCCACGCACGCCGAGTACACCTTATTGAGTGGACAAGCCCCCGCTCGTACCACTGTGCACCCACTCGCTGTTACTCGGTAGCATCCCATATGATTGTGACGTGGTATAGTAAAAGTTGAGTCCCTCGTAGATGATGAGTTGAGATGTCTTGATATCGATGCGAACGCGTCAGATTTTCCTAAAGGTGTCGTTAAATTCTTATCAAATATTTTCTTAAGATAAGCATATATTACTTAAGGCGCCGTATAAAGATACTTGTGTCATGACACGACCTGGCCAGGTCCGCAATAATTTTACCTTTCTCGGTATAATCAGACTTATATTAGAAGTAACGAAAAAGTTAAACTTAAAGAATCGAAATTAATTTTATCCAATGTTCCGGTACTTGTTGCGTGTTGTTTTCAAAGGAATTAATTATTTGAAGTAAGTATTACAAATATTAATTCTTCAAATAATTAATGTTACCAAAGATTTCATATTTCATATTATATATTTAAAAATACTATATAAGTATTATTCATTAATGTGACGAAAGCACGCACCAACTGTTGAAACCTGGATAAAAATTAAATTTAGATCTTAATTTTTAATCATTTAATTAACTTAATCCTATTATGAATATTGATGGCGTATATAAGCCAACGTTAAAAATAGTTGTCGCTCCATTTCTTGGAACGGTCGATATAATATTCAGATATTCTGTTAAACATAACGTTTATACCCAAATTGGTGCCAGAATATTTGAACTAACGAAATATTGCGTTTTGACGCAAGTTTAATCAACCCTCCTTCGACACACACACACACAAGACTGGTCGTTCCAGCTAACACACCTCATTTGCACACCACGAAGCAGCGTCAGTCAAGGCGCCTTCACTTTCTCATTTTTTCCGCGAAATTCTCTCTTCTTACATCGCTCCGCGTCGTCCTCTTTGTTTTTCCATTCGATACTCGCTCGTCAGCGTGACATTTATGACAAAGTGGCAGCGCCGGAGAAAAATGACAATGTGATGCCGAAAGCGAAATAATCGGCACGTGTGGGTTAGTGGACATAATAATTCCGGTGCGAGGAGAAAGAAATAAATCTCGGTGATGAACGAGATCGAAGGGCGAGCGGAGGTATTCAGAAGAGGGAAGAAAAAGATATCTGCGTTTTGCGTGTCTCTGGACAGTGACGCGTGTTGAATTGTGAGACGTGCGGA
This sequence comes from Cryptocheilus praepositus, assembly GCA_033815515.1. NCBI lineage: Eukaryota > Metazoa > Arthropoda > Insecta > Hymenoptera > Pompilidae > Cryptocheilus > Cryptocheilus praepositus. The sequence goes on along the minus strand of JAWWQZ010000256.1, from coordinate 3,909,622 downwards.
TAATGTCAGCATATTAGCCAACCCCGACGCCCATCTTCTTGCTTGAGTATTAATTTACGCCCCCGATTGTCGGGAAGAAAGCGCTACGTACACAACTTGATGAGTTGTGTATCGAATGAGAAATATACTTCCACACCACAATTTCGGAGATGTTTTGCTACACAAAAGATCTGCATGCGTGAAAAAAACATGAATGAGAGGATACTGCGAGTATCCGTAATTTTGACACTATACCGGATGCAGTCATTAATGGAAGAATAATACACTTATATTTTTCCATGTCTCAAACGAAAATAAGAATGATTTGATGGTTACAAGAAGTGTAAATTTGCTTTGCACGTATCTGGAAAACACATTGTGCTCAACTTTCAACAAGTGAAACTATCGAATTGTCGAGATTTCTAAAGAATGTACTGAAAGTTCTGTTATGATAGAACAGATATTGTTCTTGATACACGGCAACCCAGATGGACCTTGAAAGCCCCTCGATTTCCCAAAATAACGCTCATCAGACAGGCTCCGGCTAATGTCAGAGCCATTCTTTTATTCTCTTTCCACCCTTCGCCCGTGCCTCTCGTTTCTCGAACGTTTTATGTAATCAGTTATCTGCGCGTAACGTAATCTGGCGATGACAGATAAAAGGGAGAAGTTGTTCTTTAACTTTTTACAGACGTAAAGCAAGTACAGTGACGTCCAAAAGTTTCTAACTGGACGTTGTGTCCAGTTATGTTATGTGAAAAAGGAGAATTTAAATATTTGGTATATTTCAATATATACCATGATGTACGTAAAACATGTGACTTTTTTAAAATCTGGGCTCCGATAGAAAATTTATTTCTATAATATGAATAGTTTTACTTTGCCGTGTGTATAGAGTTTTAGCTTCGAAATGAATAAAATAGCTACATGCACCGTACACTGATGAGTGATTTTTTTTTCACGAGCAATGTAACATGAATGTATTATGTTACTGGTGTAAATATATATTCGACACTGTGCAGAACAGATCATGTCCTATTTTTTTCACAAAATAATACGAAACAAATAATTGACCAGAAAAGTTTCAAGCTACCCTGCCAGCTTGATAGACGAAACAATATATGCCCACTAAATTGGAACTGCCGACATCGCACAAATTATTCCATGAATCGACAGATGTTGTGAAAATTGCACACTCAACATATACTAAACCGTCCCAGGTCTCAAACAATTTACAAATATTAAACATTCATCTGACATCCCAGAGATAAAACAGTCCTAAATTTCCACTGTTCCGCGGAGAGCAAAAAAAGTTCCATAAAAAAACCGTATTGTACTTGGCGAGCACCAAGCGTAATACACGCAATGAAACGCGGATCCCGCCTATCGCTTTACCCTGAAGAACAACGAGGCGAAATTTATAGCGATAGCGTTTAGCGAGAAACGCCATGTAACGTAACACCTCACTCAGAGAGGAATTCTCGGCAAGCAAAAAATAATGAGCGCAGCTAACAATTCTCATCTCTTCCTCGGCCGCCGAGTGTACGCGACTCCGACATTTCTCTCGATTTTTCCGTGCATAACATGCGCGTTTCCCTCTACCGGTGTTAGTGAAAATTTTATTCGCGTAACGGCTAAAACGAAAGATTAACGAATACAATGTTGTTCAGGCAAGAAAAAATTATGTGAGCGGAAACTTGTGCGCGAGGTATTTATCTAGCACGGACATAGCGCGTGAGAGATTGATGCGCAAGCGTGATTGTTGGCAGCGAGGTCAGATGTTTGAGAGATAACGTCCCAAATTTGACGCAGTAAGCGTCAGAAACGAAAAATATCTGCTGAATGATTTCGCGTGGATTGTCGAATAATTTATACGAGTGAATAGGCAGAGTAATTTAATGCGGATAATGATGTTATGTGCATCAAATTCTTTTGTATACTGACTGAAAAAGACGAACAAATATGAGCAAACTACTAAAGCGACTGAAACTGACGACTGTATCGGACTCCATTGGGATTGATTTTTGCATGACGATTAACTAAATAGTTTTTACCCAACTGCAACGTGTTCTCTGATAAGTGGACGCTTGCTTTGAAACGCCTTATATATGTTTCGCGAAAAACACTGCTGAATGGGTGATCATTATCCGGATGAAATAGTTGGATGACAAAAATCCAGTCAGATAATTATCTTCTCTGCCGTACCTTTTCCTTTGCCGTGGGTTGAAAAAAAACTCGCTATTTTGTACGGAGAAAAAGTTATGAACCTCGTCGACAATTCCCAGGAGTACCCTCTCGGTTTTCTCAAACAGTCGTCGAGAGACACGGAGTACGACACGATGCATTTTTTGCCCGGTCTCTTTCACAAGAAAAGGTAGACAAGTGTCCGTTGCCGATTTGACTTCCCTTGAAATATTTTTTGAGTGCAAAAACTTGCAACAGACATTTCTTCATATTGACCCATTTTGAAATCAATTATTAAAGTTATTGGACTGATACTACAGTTGTTCATTTCAATAATGTGACAGTAACTATTATGTATTACGGAAATACAAAATTGAACAACATGTTTAGAGATTGAATAAGTTTATACAGCGTACCATTCGTAAAAAATGAAAAAATTGTTAATCGGAATACTGTGGCTGCAGTTACTAATTATACTAACTACATAATTAAAACCCCCGAATGTATCAAAACCTGCGGAAACCCTCCAGCTCCTTGAAAGTCTGAATTACAAGTACGCAAATACTATTCACGACCGATTGAATGCGCTGTCTTGTTTCCACGCACATTTGAACATAAGTGACATATTTTATATGTCAACTGAATAGCATTCTCCGCGATGCTGCACCACGTATTCAATACCATATTAATAAAATGAACATCGGTACGCGTTAAAAAACATGATTAACCCCAATACTGTCGCCCTAGCCACTGACCGCTTGTCCAAACAAGCACACTACCAAGATCCCGTCTCATACTTTTCCCTTCCCTGGCGCCATCTCACGTTCCCCGCGCTTTCTTCGCCACCGTAACTCACCTTGTACCTCCAGTGCACTCCGAATCTCGACACTCCCGGCAATTTCGGGAATTAGGAAACTCTTGGCCCGTAACTCGATTGGTGTGCATTCGAATCCTACGTTCTTGCCGCTTTACTCTAACCTCTTACCGTCTACCCGCCTCCGCCCCCCTCGACCACCCTCCAGTCCCACTATTTCTCTCTCGCTTTCTCATCCACCACCTGTCCCCATCTCATACCCTCGGTCCCCACCCCCGCGTGTGTCGCGGGCGCGTTGTAACTTGAATTCGTGTTTATTGCACCGGCAAGCGGAAAGATTAACACGCGTGTCGGGAACAGTTTCTCCGGTGTACGCTAATTTTCCCGGGACGTCGTGAGAAACGCCCTTTAAGTGCCCTCGATCCGAAACGCGGCTTTGAATCGCGGAATGGAACGCTAGCAAAGTGTCGACTACGTTAAAAGCCGTGAACATCAGCAAAGTAATTTTCGATTTTTAATGCAGACGTACGAACCGCGGTGGTTGGCCCCATCGATCGTCCGGCGAAATTTTATGTGGATAACGGATAAAAAAGTAATGAATGCGATGTTACGCGAATGCGTTTTACAAGAGCTCGTAAATGACAGCTGTCATTGATATCACAGGATTTCGCGAGAGCTCATGAATGACAGATGACCGATAGATGCGCGTCGTCAGTGACGATGCGTTGCTATTTCTCGAACGTCAGATCGATCGTACTATTCATTTGTTTCTCGCGCAAGGCTTTACAACTAGTGCAGACGAAACGCTGAGACTGAAAGTGTCTCCCCAAGCAACTAGTTCGCGGACCCACGTCTATTGAATCCAAGACGTTTCGTTGCTGCGGACTGCAGAAATACGTCTAAACTACGGAACTCCTCTCAAACCCGCTGTCTCAAAATTGCCGAAAATCATCCCGTCGTGTCGAAACGAACCTGACCTAAACACGAAGCGGCCAGCGACCAATCGCTAATCCGCTGAAACGCCCGTCCTCGAAGACCTAACCGCGTAAACCCCCACGTTCGCCTATCCATCCAGACCTGCGGCCTGGTCCGCAAAAGGGTCCGACGGTAAGCTGGCGATCGGCCGTAAATTTGGGGCGGATCGGGCGGCGTTCATCGTGAGGCAACGATCTGTCGACTGCCAAATCGTCGAAAGGAGCGTAATAAAGTTGTCGACGATGTGAGACCTGCGCTGAATTTAATCTCGGAGAAGAAACGAGAATGAATCGAGGTCTTAAGCGCGCGCCGTTCCTCTGTCTTTTGCCATCTTTCTCACGCCGTCCGTCCGCCAGCTTGGCCTCTCGCAACTCGTCCACCTCTGTCTCTTTCCTCAACCGAATCGACGTACATTCCTATCCCTCGAGATTCGACCCTTCGACGACGAACGGAACGAGGTCGTATCAAGAGAACAGGGTTGGCAAGTTTGGCGAGGGGTGGACTGCAGGCCAGAAACAAGAGGAATTTTATTTAGTGCGGGCACTAAACTCCCAAAGAGGAAGTCCCTTTGTGTCATACGGCCCCGCCGTTCACGTAGTCATCCACGTTCGTCGTCTTTCGTCGGTTTCGGGTCGAGACTCCGAGCGGATTCCCGAAGTACAATATCCAAGTAACCGTTTCAAATACCGACCGTATCTCCGGTGGCAAGGAACGCTTCTGCCCAGGCGATCGGACCTGGCGAGACGGTGAAATCAATTTCGGCGCGCAGGACAGTGGTTGGGTATTGTTTTTTGTCAGAGAAGACTTGCATGGGTGTGTGTGTGAACGATGATTTCGGTGGAATGCAGTGTATCTGGGTTCCTAGCGGTGGAGATGGGAACGCGTTGGTACAATGATAGGAAATAATGGTGGTGTTTGTAGAGTTGGAATGAGAACTGTTTTGTTCGTATACCAAGAATCGACGTCGTTTTCTATAGGGATGTTACAGTAATTATTTCGAGTTTACTGATAGACGGGTGTATTATGAATGGATATATGCAGAATGTTTGATACTTATTTGCTCGAATTGCTTTTGTTATGCGGTCATTTGAAGGAGGTGTGTTTTTATATGTATGTATGTACAATGTGCCCGCATTTTGGAAAGAGATGCATCGCGTTTGGTGATCGCGTTTACTCGAATTTCATAAATATTCCTATTAAACGCGATAATATAAGCAATAATTGTATTGACACATGGTGTCCGCGTAATGCAAATATATTGGGCAAAATATGCCCATTATATAAAACAGGACGTATACCTGTATTTAACATGAACCGTGCCCATCAGTAACAATAATCTTGTTTACTGACATTACGTATACAGATAATAAATCGGAACGATAATATCGCGGACGTCATTTCATAAAAACGATATTGTAAAACACGATCACTGGTTCTTTTTGAAGGTGTGCTTTTTGCAGTAAAACAGTGCGTGATACAACTCAATTTTTTTCTCGCTCTTTCCAATGATTATCGATTTAAGAAAAAGTTAAAATTTTTACCTAGCAATTGATACCTTTCAGTGCTGTTATTTTGTCATTCTCGTCTGCTGTTTCCGAAAATCTTATTGCAGAGTGAGGTCAATTCAACGTCAATATTCACGATTTTCCCGCGAGACACGCGAGCACACACACAGCACCGTACCCGAGTACGTATTTAATTCCACCAACCTCTAAAAACAGTCCCACGACCTGCAGTGGACGCGTTTAAAAAAATTCCCGTCAAATCGCCAGAGCACTTCGCTTCCCCTGAAACGTGTGCCTCGCAAGCCGGCAAAAGGCGAATACCGCCTTAATCCGTTGGGTGCAAAGACCCGGCAAACTGTTCGCGCGAAGGAAATCGGGGCAGAACGCGCACGCGGTGCCCGTCCTTATGCCGTAGGGAAAATTTTATCCGGAGCCCCCCGCCACCCACTCTTAGCCTGCGAAAATCGTGCAAATCCTCGGCGGCGCGAGCGACAATAATTCACTTCCCTGTTGGAGGGCAATTATCGGTTTTCGCGAAACTGATTATTCGCCGATTAACGGTAACGTGACTGCCGTCCTCGCTGTTATTTAAATGGTTGCTGGTGCTCCTCGACTTCGAGATCACTCGGAGATCCGGCTAATAAGACGGGCGGAAATTATCGGCGAGAGATGTGTTGCCGCTCAGGATCGGGTTTCGTGGAAGGAAAAAGACAAAGTAGAGCGCGAAAAAACCGATGCGGTGCACGAATGCGCCGAACATTCGATACAGAAGGCGAGTGTGAGCACCTTGACAAGAGAGCGCGCGTGTATTGGCGAAAAATGGACGACACCACCGGAGTGTTCTGAAAGTATAACAAATATTTGGACGCGATGTTAGGAAATGTCGAGCAACGGCGATAATGGAAAGATAAAGAGAGATGACGCGGTATATGTCAAAACGTTTGAAAATATTAGGTTAATGGATATTGGAATATTATTACGAGCGATATTACGTAAAGAGTAACAATACTGCGGCAGCAAAAAGTCGATGCTTTGGTTACGTATTAATTAAAAGAAAAATTGTGCTGCAGTAAATAAAGATGGCTTATGGATTAATATTAACCGCGCGACTTCAATTATTTGTTCCGTTTTCCCCTGTTAGTACCTTTAATTCATGTTTAACGGATTTGCACTTCTAATACAAAGAAAAGGTATTTTCGCAAACTGCCCCTAAAAAGTGTCCCATCTACTCCCACACGTAATTTCATGGGCTGTTGGTGCATATGCGTTTACCACTGAAATTTAAATGGATACAACCATTAAAAAATGACCCACACAAAAATGTATACGAAAAAAAATGCCCGCGACAAGAATGTTTAGCCTACCGCGCCGCATTTACGTAGTTACTAACAAACGCTACTCTTCATACATCATTATCGCGTCGTTAATGCTCTATGCAAAACTACGCCTATACGCTCGATCTTCCGATGCTTGCTGACCGTACGAACGTCCCGCCGGTTTTTAATTTAGACTGCCCAGAAAAACAACTCGCCACGAAGTAAGAGAGCAGAATGTAACCCACGAAAAAAAGTGCCGGTGAGCAAATAAATATAAAGAAGCGAGCCGCGAGGTCGTTGTTACCTATCCGCGCCGCGGGAAAAAATGCAAAAGGTACAAGAGCGTTGCTGGCGTCCGTTGTATTGCGGTTTACATCTCGCCGGGTAGAATCGAAAATATCGAGAATCTCGAGAGCGCGTACTCCCCTTTTTTTCTGGCTCGTCGAAACCGCGAGTCGAACCCGTTTCAAAAGATTCCAAAGGAAAAATGCCCGTATCGCGCCGCGTCTAATAAACGTGACAATTTATTTTCCGGCCCCGTGCACGATTTACGACATGGTCGCCGGGCATGACCGTACATTAGATCGTACATAAAAATCTGTAATATATCGGCGCGTAACAGATCGTCCGCCTTCCTCTCTCGAAACTGAGCGACGCCGGTGACATATTTGCGCGGGTCCCGAAGGAAGCGCCGAGATTTATGCACGCTCGGCTCCGCGCACACGGACGTGCGTTATGGAGTGCCGACGCTGGACGTGGGAAAAAGCGGAGAGAAGAAGGAGCTCGGCAAAGAATATCTCGATCTCCAGTAAGGAGCCCCATCCGCAATCGTCCCGTTTCTTGCACCCCGATGATTGACGATCGCTTGTTTACGCGCCGAACTTATCCACCTTCGCCATTCACTGCTCTTTCCGGCTTCCCGCAGCCCATTCGCTCGGCGCGCTTCTCGGAACGCTTCTCGTTTTTCTTCGCCTCCTCATTATTCGCGTCTCACTCTTTGTGCGCGCAGCCCTTCCTCCACTGGCACTTTTCAGCGCGTACGAGTGGATTCCGGCAGGACCTACGGTGCGCGCCGCATCTTTCTGCGGCCGACGGCATGCATAATTAATTCCGCCCGGCATTTTTCAGTGGGACGCGTCGATCGCCGCGTTTGATTCCTACGTCTAAATAATTCCCGGCGCTGAATAATTGACATCCGGTTCGCGGCGGTTTATATCGACCGGCCTGGCTCTTTCATGCGCTACCTGTGAGCCTCGACAGATTTAACCTGTCGCGCCTGACGCCCGCTATAACGATACGAGTAATCTATTCAATCGTGGGAACGTCAGCGTTATCGTGACAAACGACGTGTTCCGCATTATTGAAAAGATGCGCGCTTAAGCGTCGGTGCATTCGTTCTGCCGTTTGGCGCGTTGCTGTGTTTACGGGAAAAATCGTTCGCTGTCAACTCGCTATGTATAGGGATGCGCAACGTTTTTGGCACACGTGAAGTGAGAGAGAGAAGTACGAAGAACGTAGCGACGGTGGAGGGACTATTTGATAAAAATACGGATTAGATTCTGACGATAATTTGACGCGGAAATAAGCCCTAATTCCTTCAATAATCGTGACAAGATCAGTATCATCGAACTATTTTAGACAATTACCGAACTAATCTAGACGATTTTTTATTAAAAAAATGCAGACAATTCGTTTGTCATGCTGTTATTTTTTGCTTCTGCGCCGGCCACGCGTCAGTGCCTATAGTTTCACGGCTCGCGGTATATGAGAAACGATGATGAAAACGTGTGATCATGAAGATAGAGAGGCAAAACGGTGCACTAATTTTTTGACAACCCGGCGGAAAACTTTTTGAACTGCAGTAAGCTTCATTATTAATTCCTTAACATCGACTGCGTCCCACAGCGAAACTGCGAAAATGCGAACTGCGAAGTACGAACTCCGCATTATTCTCGGCGAAGCAAAAACTTCGCAGCGCAACTCCCGGCTCGTGCAAAATGTAAAATACAAGACGCCCGCCGCTGAAATGCCGTGCATAAACACAGCGAACGCGTTGGCGACCGACTCGTTACGTCGATTCAACGTTTTCTTCGCGCCGCGAATTCGACAGCCGATGAATCGATTCTCCCGGCAAAACTCGACGGCGAAATTTTTAGCGCGCGCGCACATGCAAAATTACGTTTCCACCGCCTCCGTCGTAAGTTCGAGATGAATCCCGGAGAATTCTCCGCGCACCTAAATGGAAGGGAAAAATGCGGGGCGTAATTTCCGTGAGCCGGACGCACAGGCCGCGAGTATTTTTCATACATAGCGGGCCAGAGGGCGGGGACAAATATTTCTAGAGTCCGCGGAGAGTTGTGACGGCGGTTAGAAATACGAGTATGCCGTGACGAGGGGGCGAAATATCATCTCGTTTAATTGAAATAGTAAAAGGTGAACGGACCGGTCCACTGCGAAACGCTGCGCGGCCCGCGGGATCTTATACTGGTGGGCGTATTCCTCGAAGTGGCGCGTAACGCGAACGATTGGAAGACGGAGTGCGGCACGCGGGCGGTGGAATATTTAACCGTTGCACTACTCAGGGAAATAATGAATGGCGGTAAAAAAATGTTCGACGTTTTAAGGGTTGGGAGTAGTTGTGTGGAAAATGAAGCCGTAGGAACGTGCAGTGGGAGATTACCGACGTAGATGGGAAATACGTAAGTGGCAGTAAAGGAAAGAAAGGGAACTGGAAGCCATTATACTTATCATACATACAACTTGGAATGGGGCAGTCGTCGGTTCGTTCCTCTTGCTTTTACGTCTGGCGTCTCCCCTTTCCACTTGATTTAGAGAAATCTATTATCGAAATTGCACCTTGCGACTATAATTAAAAATTACCAACACTCCACTAACATTCAGGACGAAATAGTCTTCATTGATGGATGTCCTGGTTACGATGCCTTATATTATATTGCGTTGTACTCTAACACTATAATTGCATTACACTGACATTCAGGACGAAACAATCTGCATTGATCGATGTCCTGGTTACGATGCCTTATATTATATTACATTGTACTTTAACATTATAATTGCATTACACTGACTCTTCACTACCCTCCAGGACGAAATATTCTTGATGTATATCTTCATTGATGTATGTAGATCCCCGGTTACGGTGCAAGAGATGCTCTCCCACAATGAACAAGTAGCGAATACTTCATGCATCTTACAACTATCCTACGCGCCTAATGAATACTTTCGTCCGAATAATTATTTCGCTAATTTTCATACTCCGCGCGGACCGATTGGCCGTTCCTTTCTATGTACGGATATTTCATTAAACGAACGCGCCGTGTGATTCTTCCTGTGTTCTCTTACTCCACGAACTGTCAATGATACTAACGCGGTATGTACGGAACCGATACCCGATATCTTCGCGCAGCGTATTTGCGTCATGTGATGTTGCAGTGGATCGAATCTATTACCGTGCATAGTTGCTTGTGGGGTTCGCGGTTGAATAAATGGAGCATCGCATAGTGGGTAAAATATTCGCTTCGCTGGGGAAATACTTGTCTTCTGATGGGACCGCGGATGGGATCTATTAATGCAAATAGTTGCCTGGGGGGTTGGGTCATAAAAAAACGGCACGGTGGGCATTGGCTGGCTTCTCCAGCGGGGATGGCTCGAAATGTTAACGCGCAATGTTAGAGGTCATCAAGTAATCCGCGAGACTTCGAACGTACTAAACGATTGAACTTGAACGGAATCAAGTTCTCACGGCGTTGTGTCTGTCTTCAGACTTCCGCGGATACTGCGAATGAACCGATGTCGAGCCCAATAATAATGGGGCAAGTCGCGGCGAATTGTAGAGATAAAAAGTCGCGGCAGCTAGTTTCCCGATGATTATCGCGTTCTCTTTCAGCTTCATATCGAATCTACCGGCATCGCGGGGACTTGGGCGTTACGGCGAAACTAAACGATATACATAAAATAGAAAACTTACGGTATTACCATATTTCAATATACTCCATGGACACTGTTTCTTCACATTGACGCTTGACTCACTATATAAATGATACAACGTACATTGATATACTCCACTGATTCCACATGCATCACGAAATCTCAAATAATGCAGAGGTCGGAAACGCTTTGTATATCATACTACATTGCACCTCGCCGCCATAATTGCATAACAATCTTCATTGATGGATGTCCTGGTTACGATGCCTTATATTATATTGCATTGTACTCTAACACTATAATTGCATTACACTGACATTCAGGACGAAATAATCTTCATTGATGGATGTCCTGGTTATGATGCCTTATATTATATTACATAGTACTCTAACACTATAATTGCATTACACTGACATTCAGGACGAAACAATCTTCATTGATCGATGTCCTGGTTACGATGCCTTATATTATATTACATTGTACTTTAACATTATAATTGCATTACACTGACTCTTCACTACCCTCCAGGACGAAATATTCTTGATGTATATCTTCATTGATGTATGTAGATCCCCGGTTACGGTGCAAGAGACGCTCTCCCACAATGAACAAGTAGCGAATACTTCATGCATCTTACAACTTATCCTACGCGCCTAATGAATACTTTCGTCCGAATAATTATTTCGCTAATTTTCATACTCCGCGCGGACCGATTGGCCGTTCCTTTCTATGTACGGATATTTCATTAAACGAACGCGCCGTGTGATTCTTCCTGTGTTCTCTTACTCCACGAACCGTCAATGATACTAACGCGGTATGTACGGAACCGATACCCGATATCTTCGCGCAGCGTATTTGCGTCATGTGATGTTGCAGTGGATCGAATCTATTACCGTGCATAGTTGCTTGTGGGGTTCGCGGTTGAATAAATGGAGCATCGCATAGTGGGTAAAATATTCGCTTCGCTGGGGAAATACTTGTCTTCTGATGGGGCCGCGGATGGGATCTATTAATGCAAATAGTTGCCTGGGGGGTTGGGTCATAAAAAAACGGCACGGTGGGCATTGGCTGGCTTCTCCAGCGGGGGTGGCTCGAAATGTTAACGCGCAATGTTAGGGGTCATCAAGTAATCCGCGAGACTTCGAACGTACTAAACGATTGAACTTGAACGGAATCAAGTTCTCACGGCGTTGTGTCTGTCTTCAGACTTCCGCGGATACTGCGAATGAACCGATGTCGAGCCCAATAATGATGGGGCAAGTCGCGGCGAATTGTAGAGATAAAAAGTCGCGGCAGCTAGTTTCCCGATGATTATCGCGTTCTCTTTCAGCTTCATATCGAATCTACCGGCATCGCGGGGACTTGGGCGTTACGGCGAAACTAAACGATATACATAAAATAGAAAACTTACGGTATTACCATATTTCAACATACTCCATGGACACTGTTTCTTCACACTGACGCTTGACTCACTATATAAATGATACAACGTACATTGATATACTCCACTGATTCCACATGCATCACGAAATCTCAAATAATGCAGAGGTCGGAAACGCTTTGTATATCATACTACATTGCACCTCGCCGCCATAATTGCATAACAATCTTCATTGATGGATGTCCTGGTTACGATGCCTTATATTATATTGCATTGTACTCTAACACTATAATTGCATTACACTGACATTCAGGACGAAATAGTCTTCATTGATGGATGTCCTGGTTACGATGCCTTATATTATATTACATTGTACTTTAACATTATAATTGCATTACACTGACATTCAGGACGAAACAATCTTCATTGATCGATGTCCTGGTTACGATGCCTTATATTATATTACATTGTACTTTAACATTATAATTGCATTACACTGACTCTTCACTACCCTCCAGGACGAAATATTCTTGATGTATATCTTCATTGATGTATGTAGATCCCCGGTTACGGTGCAAGAGACGCTCTCCCACAATGAACAAGTAGCGAACACTTCATGCATCTTACAACTATCCTACGCGCCTAATGAATACTTTCGTCCGAATAATTATTTCGCTAATTTTCATACTCCGCGCGGACCGATTGGCCGTTCCTTTCTATGTACGGATATTTCATTAAACGAACGCGCCGTGTGATTCTTCCTGTGTTCTCTTACTCCACGAACCGTCAATGATACTAACGCGGTATGTACGGAACCGATACCCGATATCTTCGCGCAGCGTATTTGCGTCATGTGATGTTGCAGTGGGTCGAATGTATTACCGTGCATAGTTGCTTGTGGGGTTCGCGGTTGAATAAATGGAGCATCGCATAGTGGGTAAAATATTCGCTTCGCTGGGGAAATACTTGTCTTCTGATGGGGCCGCGGATGGGATCTATTAATGCAAATAGTTGCCTGGGGGGTTGGGTCATAAAAAAACGGCACGGTGGGCATTGGCTGGCTTCTCCAGCGGGGGTGGCTCGAAATGTTAACGCGCAATGTTAGGGGTCATCAAGTAATCCGCGAGACTTCGAACGTACTAAACGATTGAACTTGAACGGAATCAAGTTCTCACGGCGTTGTGTCTGTCTTCAGACTTCCGCGGATACTGCGAATGAACCGATGTCGAGCCCAATAATGATGGGGCAAGTCGCGGCGAATTGTAGAGATAAAAAGTCGCAGCAGCTAGTTTCCCGATGATTATCGCGTTCTCTTTCAGCTTCATATCGAATCTACCGGCATCGCGGGGACTTGGGCGTTACGGCGAAACTAAACGATATACATAAAATAGAAAACTTACGGTATTACCATATTTCAACATACTCCATGGACACTGTTTCTCCACATTGACGCTTGACTCACTATATAAATGATACAACGTACATTGATATACTCCACTGATTCCACATGCATCACGAAATCTCAAATAATGCAGAGGTCGGAAACGCTTTGTATATCATACTACATTGCACCTCGCCGCCATAATTGCATAACAATCTTCATTGATGGATGTCCTGGTTACGATGCCTTATATTATATTGCATTGTACTCTAACACTATAATTGCATTACACTGACATTCAGGACGAAATAGTCTTCATTGATGGATGTCCTGGTTACGATGCCTTATATTATATTGCATTGTACTCTAACACTATAATTGCATTACACTGACATTCAGGACGAAACAATCTTCATTGATCGATGTCCTGGTTACGATGCCTTATATTATATTACATTGTACTTTAACATTATAATTGCATTACACTGACTCTTCACTACCCTCCAGGACGAAATATTCTTGATGTATATCTTCATTGATGTATGTAGATCCCCGGTTACGGTGCAAGAGACGCTCTCCCACAATGAACAAGTAGCGAACACTTCATGCATCTTACAACTATCCTACGCGCCTAATGAATACTTTCGTCCGAATAATTATTTCGCTAATTTTCATACTCCGCGCGGACCGATTGGCCGTTCCTTTCTATGTACGGATATTTCATTAAACGAACGCGCCGTGTGATTCTTCCTGTGTTCTCTTACTCCACGAACCGTCAATGATACTAACGCGGTATGTACGGAACCGATACCCGATATCTTCGCGCAGCGTATTTGCGTCATGTGATGTTGCAGTGGATCGAATCTATTACCGTGCATAGTTGCTTGTGGGGTTCGCGGTTGAATAAATGGAGCATCGCATAGTGGGTAAAATATTCGCTTCGCTGGGGAAATACTTGTCTTCTGATGGGGCCGCGGATGGGATCTATTAATGCAAATAGTTGCCTGGGGGGTTGGGTCATAAAAAAACGGCACGGTGGGCATTGGCTGGCTTCTCCAGCGGGGGTGGCTCGAAATGTTAACGCGCAATGTTAGGGGTCATCAAGTAATCCGCGAGACTTCGAACGTACTAAACGATTGAACTTGAACGGAATCAAGTTCTCACGGCGTTGTGTCTGTCTTCAGACTTCCGCGGATACTGCGAATGAACCGATGTCGAGCCCAATAATGATGGGGCAAGTCGCGGCGAATTGTAGAGATAAAAAGTCGCGGCAGCTAGTTTCCCGATGATTATCGCGTTCTCTTTCAGCTTCATATCGAATCTACCGGCATCGCGGGGACTTGGGCGTTACGGCGAAACTAAACGATATACATAAAATAGAAAACTTACGGTATTACCATATTTCAATATACTCCATGGACACTGTTTCTTCACATTGACGCTTGACTCACTATATAAATGATACAACGTACATTGATATACTCCACTGATTCCACATGCATCACGAAATCTCAAATAATGCAGAGGTCGGAAACGCTTTGTATATCATACTACATTGCACCTCGCCGCCATAATTGCATAACAATCTTCATTGATGGATGTCCTGGTTACGATGCCTTATATTATATTGCATTGTATTCTAACACTATAATTGCATTACACTGACATTCAGGACGAAATAGTCTTCATTGATGGATGTCCTGGTTACGATGTCTTATATTATATTGCATTGTACTCTAACACTATAATTGCATTACACTGACATTCAGGACGAAACAATCTTCATTGATCGATGTCCTGGTTACGATGCCTTATATTATATTACATTGTACTTTAACATTATAATTGCATTACACTGACTCTTCACTACCCTCCAGGACGAAATATTCTTGATGTATATCTTCATTGATGTATGTAGATCCCCGGTTACGGTGCAAGAGACGCTCTCCCACAATGAACAAGTAGCGAATACTTCATGCATCTTACAACTTTCCTACGCGCCTAATGAATACTTTCGTCCGAATAATTATTTCGCTAATTTTCATACTCCGCGCGGACCGATTGGCCGTTCGTTTCTATGTACGGATATTTCATTAAACGAACGCGCCGTGTGATTCTTCCTGTGTTCTCTTACTCCACGAACCGTCAATGATACTAACGCGGTATGTACGGAACCGATACTCGATATCTTCGCGCAGCGTATTTGCGTCATGTGATGTTGCAGTGGATCGAATCTATTACCGTGCATAGTTGCTTGTGGGGTTCGCGGTTGAATAAATGGAGCATCGCATAGTGGGTAAAATATTCGCTTCGCTGGGGAAATACTTGTCTTCTGATGGGACCGCGGATGGGATCTATTAATGCAAATAGTTGCCTGGGGGGTTGGGTCATAAAAAAACGGCACGGTGGGCATTGGCTGGCTTCTCCAGCGGGGGTGGCTCGAAATGTTAACGCGCAATGTTAGGGGTCATCAAGTAATCCGCGAGACTTCGAACGTACTAAACGATTGAACTTGAACGGAATCAAGTTCTCACGGCGTTGTGTCTGTCTTCAGACTTCCGCGGATACTGCGAATGAACCGATGTCGAGCCCAATAATGATGGGGCAAGTCGCGGCGAATTGTAGAGATAAAAAGTCGCGGCAGCTAGTTTCCCGATGATTATCGCGTTCTCTTTCAGCTTCATATCGAATCTACCGGCATCGCGGGGACTTGGGCGTTACGGCGAAACTAAACGATATACATAAAATAGAAAACTTACGGTATTACCACATTTCAACATCATCCATGGACACTGTTTCTTCACATTGACGCTTGACTCACTATATAAATGATACAACGTACATTGATATACTCCACTGATTCCACATGCATCACGAAATCTCAAATAATGCAGAGGTCGGAAACGCTTTGTATATCATACTACATTGCACCTCGCCGCCATAATTGCATAACAATCTTCATTGATGGATCTCCTGGTTACGATGCCTTATATTATATTACATTGTACTCTAACACTATAATTGCATTACACTGACATTCAGGACGAAATAATCTTCATTGATGGATGTCCTGGTTACGATGCCTTATATTATATTGCATTGTACTTTAACACTATAATCATATAACACTGACACTTCACTCGCCATAAAAAAAATATACATTTCCTGGTATCCTCTATTTACAGCACCTTCGTTGCTCACACATATGTTGGGGCCGGAGGAGTTACAAATTTCTTCATCTATGTTTCCTGTTTCCAGCGATGCTTGTATAAAATGATTTTCGCCAGAGTACAGTGATAATTGATACACTCAACTATGAAGCATTGCAACTGGATTGGTACAGAGGCTTCCCCATCGAGCGCATCATTGTTTCCATGTTCGAAGAATTTCGCACGGTGCACACTGCTCTCACTTCTTTCTCGTAATTTTTCTCTCTCCGTTTTGTCTTGATACTTCCCGCGTCGCACTCGTCCTCTAGCTCCGACAGTTGATGGAATGCATAATTAATTTTTCTAGCCCTGTGTCAGGCACCATCTTTTCCGCGAAATCGTCGTGATAAGGATGAGTGGATTACATGAGGGGCGTGCGGGGGTGGGGCGCAACGGGCCGATGAAAATGTTACGTCCCGGAGAATTTTGCTCGAATTTACCGGAGCCTCGCGGGTACTCCGGCACCTCCTTTCGTTTACGTTAACACGACCGGCTATTACCTCGGCCGTCGTTATTCCCTTTGATCCTCGCGACCGACCCGCGTGGGCGGTTACGCGCCAGACACTTTCGGCGGAACAATTTTCCCCCCAACTTTCTCTTGCCGCTCTCTGATTGGCCGTTCCCTCACACTCTCGCGCTTTTCATTAGGCGAACACGCGGCGTTATTATTCATATGTACTGTAATTCAACGAAACGCCCGCGACGCTATCGGGGTATGTAAAAAAGGTCAACCGGTATCTTTGTGTGGCTAGAGATATTTTTGTGTGCTGACAGAGCAATGGGTGAAAACTATTCGGGTAAGTAGTTGGGGGTTCCAAAATAGATACCTTCAAATCGCAGGGGAATTTTTGTGTTCTAATGGGGCAATGGGCGGTAGCTATCGATGTACGTTGTTACCTTAGGGGTACGGACTTGAAATAAATAAAAAATATTATACTGAAATATACACACCCGACACCCGAAAATACTAACGCGACGCTGGAAGTGTTAATGAAAATATTTGTATTACATTCAATTTAAGTACTGCACAATAACACTTAAAGACGCCAATTAATTAAGAAATTGCACCCAGTTTATGCAAATTTTAATAACATGAAGGACACGTGAAACGACAGTACGTGTGACACTTAGTCTCCCGCGCAACTGTGTAGCCACGAATGTGCGTGAATCCGTTCCGCGATGCACTGAATAACGATTTTTTCGATTAATCACATTAGTGCCACGCGTTTGTTTCATTCGGTACGAAAGACTCTGGTGGCATTATCGTTTAATTCGTCAATTTCCCGCGACGCAATGCTCATTAGCCGACACACATCCGCGGCGTGTTTCCTTCAGCGCGACCGCGAAGTTTTCTCTCTTGCCAGATGAAGTTATTTAATTCGTCACGGCGGCAGCCGCGGCGAATGTCAGACGTTAATGCGTTTAGTCCCTATCTCAGCGTGTTTACGTTTCGACGTCGGGGTAGTCGTGAAATTGCTCGGCTCGTTTTAGCCCGGATTGTTATTGCGAGCGTCGGTTTACGAGAAAAGACCACGATGGCAGCCGACATTTTTGACCGTTCTCTTGCAAATTTCGAGATCGATTTCGCCGAAACGATGGGACGTATTACTGAATGAAAACTATAGAATTTTTCCGATAGGCGTTCTCATTCGGAAAAAAACGGTTTGATGTTTGAAACAGAAGTGCCGTGTTTGAACCAGAGAGGAACAATGCGTAACAATAAAATTCCCGTTTTCCTTGTCGATGTTATTTTTTTATGATTTTCATCTCTTGCGAATTCTGTTTGAAGCGATGATTGAAAGCTGCGTTTGATTTGAATAGCTATATCCGCATTTATTGACGGAGATAAAGTTTACTAACACGATTTTGATATGTCAACGTTTTTTGGATATTGAAAAATACAAATATGCGTACAGCTTAATCGTTACGCGATATTACTAGGTGGTTTGTCACCGGTGGACACTCTGGATTATGTGACAGTTCGAAAATTTTTCGAATTGCCATCATTGTCTATATAAAATTCCCGCGTCACGGTTTTCCGAAATTTATATTAGAAGAAGAATATTATAGGAAGTATTTAGTAAAATAGTGTTTTTTGTTATTTGTTAGTATATCCTAATATACATAGCTGCATGCATCTACAAAATTAACTGATCGTCGTTTCGATACACGGGTGTTTAGTTTATTGCAATCCATTACCATCTCCTTTGATTTCAATCGTGCAAACCGGTTGACCATTTGGCAGCATTTTGCTTGTTGAATATTTTCCGCAATTCTCATTCAATATGGCTCGTTTTGGTCCGCCCGTTTGAAAGAAATATTGTTACTATTTATTAGCTGCAACGTAATACCTTTTTATTTGATGCACTCCACAGAAGGACCGGTTATAAGTAATATCGTCGCGTTTTATGTTATTGCGGAACCGTAACTCTTATAATATTTATTTTTATATTTGGAAAGGATGACGGAAACGTGAACAGTCAAACGTTCGGTTTGGTATATGTATATATTTTTTATGAAAGCTATTAAACCTTTCCGATATTAAATTCGGGATTGGCGTGCGAACCAAAATTGTTTCGATTGACTAACCCTGTTAGAAAGCAGGAGATAACGCAAACAAATTCAAGGCAAGCTGCCAAATGTATACATGCATCGACGATGTCATCAAAAATATGTTAAAAGTAGGTAGAAAATGATGAAGGAATGCAAAAGTTATCATTACTGTTTTAAGGAAGTGTTAGTTTTCATCTACATGCATACTAATTACACTGTTAATATGATGTGGAATGGATACACATATGTCTACTGAAATATAGCTAAAAATAGATAAAGAAATAAAAAAAGCACGAAAAGAAAATACGTTTCTTTACGATCACCGATTGAAAGTGCATCAATTGACTTGCTGCCCTACATGACCTGTAAGAGGATCGAATGAGGCTGCAAAAAACGCAAACCAGACCCCAAAATTTGCAAAAGTTCACAAGTTATAAGCAAAAATAAACAAAAAAATAAGAAAAATAAGGCGAAAATACGTAAAAATAGGCGAAAAATGTCAATTTTTTTTTTTGTTTCGGACCGATACCATTCGATAGAGGGTAATTTGCCCTGAAGATAGACCACTTTCCGAACGCTGAACTCTTCATAGTTTCCGAGATATGACGATTTTTAGAAAGCGCAAAAAAATTTTTCTCAAAATCGTTAATCGCGATTAGCCCCGCGTGAAAGCGCGTCCAAAGAGCTTTAAGAAAACCTATATTACTTATAGGTTTCGTTCACTAGTTTAGACGGGACAGGGCCTTGAAGAAATCGAGAAAATCTTAAGGTATACCCCTTGCCATTTTTGCCAAAAAATGATGGGTCACCGATTTTCTTGCGCTTTTAACATATCAAAGGGGGTCCAAAATGACTCGGAAAAATGCAAGGCGCAGTCCGAAATTCGCAATAGTTCCGGAGATATGGGCAAAAATGTATGGAAAAATCGTGAAAAACGAGCCTTATAATTGGGATAAAAAATTAAAAGACTAGCGATCGAATTGTTATTGTTTCTAATGAAAAACTGTACAAAGGAAGTCAGAAAAATCGTAGCCGCGCTAAAAAATTCCAAACAGTTTCCGCAATATGACTAAAACTTGATGAAAGAATCGAGAAAAACATAGGAAGAAAACGCGTTTTTTTTTTTTGCGAGCTCTGGCTGAAAATGTATCATTCAACTTAGTCCCCTATATGAAACTGATGAGGAACGAATGAGGCTCAGAAAAAGGCAAATGCGCCCCAAAATTCATAATAGTTTCCGAATTATGGACAAAAATGAACAGGAAGTGACAATAAAATGATCTGAAATGGGCGAAAAAATTGCTAAAAAATATCACTTCCTTTTTGGTTTGGGATCGAAACCATTCGACAGAGGGCAATTTGCCCCGAAATCAGTTCTCTATTCGCCCTTTTAACTTTTCAATTAGCTTGAATTTTATCGATCCCACGCGAGAAAGAGCCGACAGACCATAAAAACATTTACCCGAAATTCAGTCTACGACTATTCATTTGGACGTGAGAGAACCGTGAAGAACTCGCAAAAACTTGAAAGCATACCCTTTTGCATTTTTAAGAGAAACTGAAGATGTCCCAATTTGTCCCCATATCCACAATGTTTGAACATCAACAAAGTAACGCTAATAACCACAATTTCTACCGATTCAACTTATTCTATCATTTTTCCTCTAAAATTCCCCCAAAAGTAGCACCCCGTTTCGGTAGGTTATCCTGTCGTCGACGACTCTCCACTCGCACGCGACGCGTACTGCGGAAAGCGCAGGGCCAAAAAACTTGAAACCCGACCTATTGACGCTGCACGAATTTCCGCGTTTCGATGAACATGTTTAATGGCTCGCGTTGCCGTGCAGCATCCGGGCACTCTCGGTCTCGCGAACATTGGCGCTCGCCGCGTAATAATTAACGTAACGTCAATTAATTGCCGCGCCGTTTTACCGGCGAGCGACGACAAATTTGCCGAGTCGCCTGACGCTCCGCCGCTGAACGCTGAAAATCACGGACCCCGGACGATGGCAGAATTTTGCGGCGCGCGGAAATGGGGATATGTGATCTGGCCTGATGACAGGACGGCCAAAGATCGACGTGACGTAATTTGTTGAATTTGTTCCTTCGTTGGCTCCGACATGGTGAGGAGGAAAATTGTTTGGTAATTTGCGTGTCGAAAAAGTTGTCGGCGCCTTCTTTAAATCGCCTGTATCTCCGAAAATGTGAAGAGTTCAAAGGGCGGATTGTAGTCCATTTTCAGGACAAATTACACTCTGTTGAGTGGCATAAATCCGAAACAAAAAAATATTGCTATTTTTCGCTCATTTTTAGCCGTCGTTGAAAATGTGTAAATTCCTTTCTAGCGATTTTACCCGTTTTTAAAGTTCTCCGAGTGTTACCTAAAAACCTACACAATGGATACCGTCACTTTGCAATAATCGCATGAATACGTGTGCCTTTATCATAAATTCATTGAAGATGACATCAATATTTTCCGTTTTCTGGTCCCCTCCATTTCCTAACGGTTAAGTCAATCGGTAGGTTTTTGTTCCCTATTCTGTATCCCTCTCGATCAACCAATGCCTAACGTACCACCCGCAACTAACCCCAGAAGAATGCGGATAGACTCGAAAGGTGACCACTTTGTCATCGCTTTTATCGGCATGCGCTGGGAAAGAAAACCGCTCGAACATCTGGCAATTTATGAGTGCGTAACATAAAGGCCTCAATAATTTCGAGTCCACGTTGGTTGCGATGTCCGGTAACGAGGCAGTTACGTACGTGAACATCAAAGCCATAAACAATATTGGCCGCTTACCGCTTTATGAGGCTTCTCTTACGACCTTTCATCGGTGAGACATTTTCAGCGTATTATTTCGGAGCGACTGACTATGAAACGATCAACGCATCTGCACGAGTATATTAAACGGCACCGCTGATGGTCAACGGCAGAAGCATTTTATACATTTTTAATGAGTCCGTTAATTGTGCCGCGCAAAAAATTCTGATATTAGTGCTGTTACCCAGAGTAAAGCGCGAAATATTTGTTGAATGTTGTTCTTTTAGTAATAGTAGTGGAATTTAAGATTTCTTCGCTTATACCTTATATAAAGACGGCCTGGTACACTTGAAACCAGTCCAAATTTTGAAACCAGTATAATTGTGTTATTTTATGGTACTATATTATTTTTATTTGTAGTATTATTCACAATCCGCGAATTTTTAATTAATTGGTTCTCCGGATTTTAATGAATCATCGCTACGAATATTTTAATAAAATTATTCGTTGCCTAGTTGTTCATATTTTTTGTTATCACGTTAGTTATCAGCTGTATCAATACCTTAGTCCATAACGGTAAAAAATATTCCTTTTAATCAAATTCTTCTGTCGCTCGAAAGTATTGACTTATTAGCTCTTTTACTTGAAAGAATCATGACAGTAAAATATAACTAATACCTTGGGTATTAGCGCAGCATATTGCATCGTGTAAAGCGTTTAGCAGATATTTGTCATCCTTCCAGGTATGTTCTGGATTCCCGGATACAGGAATTATCTCGGTAACAACAGCATTAATTGGCGCCTTTCGCCGTATGTCCGACGTAATCCGTAGCATGTTGTAATCCGTCGATATCTTTAATACGAAGATTTCCATAAATCGCGAAAACGTATGAAGTTTCTGCATATTTAGATATTATGCCTATTTACTGCTACACAAAACAATTGTTAACACTACAGTGACGTCTAAGTATTTGGCATCATGAGTTATGGTTGTCAGTGCACAAATCAAATTGCATATTATTATAGTAATAATAATGTTATATTATTTCATATCAGTTTTATTCGTGGCGAATAATTTTGGTGAATTCCGATTTTTTTTTAATCTGCTTGTTGTAATTTTGATTTTTTTTTTAAAGCAATTTACGTCTAACTCTAGTGTGGCTGGTCAGTAATTACTTTACTTAATGTAACTTAACTTTTTACATTTCTGCAGAAACTTTCACAATGGTAATCGATCAAATTAGGGAAATATCACACAATTCAATCGATCGTTTTTCGATAAAGTCTCTTATATCCCTTGAGCCATTTTCTTTCCATCTGCGCTTTTTTCAACTAATACGCCGTGAATTAATGCTTACTCGAGCGGTGTTTTACGCGAGTCGCGGAATTCATCCATTTTCTGATTTTAATATGCGATTTCCCGTAATCGACCGGATAATATGAATAACGGAAGACGTTATACGAGTTTTGCAATATTGGTCTGTGAAACGCGCCAGTTTTATCGTAACGATTCTTCATGGTTTATTTCTGCTTTGCTGTTTTTCATACATCTTTTATAATTAGCCAGCCAATTCATTTACCGTGGGTAAAGTAATTAATTTATTGTAACACATGCGAATTTGTAAGATTGCGTTTACGTTCAGCAATAATAAAATGGAAATATGGATTGAATGTCGAAACATTAATAAAATGTAAGATTTGACGATTAATGCAGAATGTCTAAAATACTGGCTTGCAAAGTAGGAATATGATAATTTGAATATAATATTTGAATCAAACAATAGTAATACGTGTAAAAATAAATAAGTATAAGAACGTTGATAGATGAAAAGAAAAAGTTAATATCCAGAACTGCACAATAATCAATAAAAATATTACTATATTAAATAACCGTCTTTATAATAATCTACTCAGTAAACTATCACTCATATTGTTGCATCGAATATTTAAAGAGGAACATCTAATATTCTTAGTAGAAAAAAAATTTCGACCCATCGACCAATGCAACAATATTTAAGCAATGCAATTAAATTCTTAAATTTTAATATGAAGTTAGTTTTCCACCATTTTTAATTATTTCTTAAAAATCTTGCAAATCCCGGTCCAAAATAAACATAGTTTCCTGAAGAACCTAGAGACAATTAAAACCATGGAAAAACGAGCTTTACATATTTTCCCCGTATTGTCAAAAATAGGTGAAAAATGTCCAATCTCAATTTATATTTAATAGAATATCTGCACTCATTTTTCTACGTAGCTCCTCATCGTGAAGTGATATCAACTTCAAATCAGATTCGGACGAAACTAGTGCGAAATTTTCTCGCACTCGAATAAGCACTCGTGTTATCGCGATACAGCGAGTAAGAAATCGAGTCAGAGTGGCAAAATAAGCGAGATTCGAGGACACTTAAATTAATGAAATCGATCATTCACAGATAACACCACCAGCGCGTCGAATCGCTCTCATTTATTCATTCGTATTTTTATGCGCCTCTCATTGAGTTCACCGGTGACGCCGGATGCAATCACAATTTAAATACACGATTGGCGATTCGTTCCTTTTTAGGTTTCCTTTATCTATTTTCTCCTACTTGATACAAATTTACATTCGGATAATATATAAGAAATAGAATAATTTCCGCGTAGTATGCAACAAAGAAAGTATGCGGAAATATCTTCAAATAAATGAGAGAAGAGAATGCGTATAATATGTGAATAAAGAATTCTTCCGACAGAAATTCATGTTTATTTCGCAGAACCTAACAAACAATTGACAAGGCAAGGATGCGTTTTCAGTACCGTCGCGTATTTACTCCAAAGTTTCCTAAGATCAGAGTTGGTCGTGACTCATGTAATCCTAGGGATAGACTGACCGCATAGAATCATTACTCGTGAATAAACGAATGATCAGCACTTAGCTGAAACAATCGACCAACCGGATGCCATCCGGATATTCATCTCAGACAAAAATTCATTCTCAATAATTCGATTAAACCGTGCGAATAAACGGCTGTAACAGTTTCATCCGAATAACCAGCCCCGATGACCGCACAATAAAAACGCGTCCGAATAATTTCAGGCAAAAACGTATTCCAACGAACTCGCAGAAATTATTCGCATAAGCCACCACAATAATTTCCTCCGCGGAGGCAGACGCAACAACCGAACAACGAGGATACATTCGTATAACTGCCTCAGACAAAAACTTATTCCAGCCAACTCGAGCAACGGCCAACTCTGTTCGCAATGCTCGATCGTTCTATTCCTGGTTCCCAAACTATTTTCATTGTAAATATTCCGCGACGACGATGTTCGCGGTCAGACATTATCTCCGGAACCGCTAACTGTCCGTATGCCGTTACGATTAAACTAATCGACGAAACTTCATTTACACCGAAGGCCAGCGCTGTCAAGGAACAGCCAACACTACACAAGACAGAGTCGCCTGCGCTGAAGTGACAACCCCGACAGCCACGAAGAAAGGGGACGAGACGCAAGAAAATAAAGACCCTGCAAGACCGCGAGAAACAAGCGCAAGTAATATGCAGAACTGAGGAGAAGACTCTTTACAGGAATGCGAGTCACTTTGGTCAAAGTTCAAATGGGACGTCTTACGTCACATGCATTTTCGGCACTATCCTACTATTTGCTGACGCGGTCACGATTCTGTTACGTCAAACGCCGAATCTTTAGCAACGTTCATTGAAGTTGTTTCCATAAATACGAAAATCCATTATTGTATCAGCCACCTAATCCACGCATATGTTACATCTGATACTCGCAGCCGCCAATAACTCCGTGATTGACGCATCACTCGTTTTACTTCAACAGTTTTCGGCACCTCCGACTTTCCCTCTTCATCTCAAAACCGGATTACTGCGCACGACCGCTTCAGCGAAAGGTACGGCAGCGCCGAAAATGCATGTGACACAAGACATCCGATTTGAACTCTACCAACGCATCCCGCATTCCCATCAGGAGTCTTCTTTCTGGGTCCACACGCGGAGACACGCGGCCAGTGCATCGGACCGGCAGAATAATGCGACCTAGAGGCCGGTGCGCTTTATGAAAAGCAAGGATTAGATTTGCCCAACAAGGTTCGCCGGGCGCCGTCGGGCAAATTAAGAGCGGAGGGGTCCGGATGAAAGTGGCCGGTAAAATTCACTTAGCGCATCGCCCGGCTGGAAAGAAAACTAAATGAAAATGGTTGTTTGCGGTGGTAAAAGCTGCTGAAAGTTGCCCGACCGACGAGGGAGCATTTAGACTGGGAGGAAACTATGGGCGCGAGCCTCAATTTTCCGACCGTACCTATCTTCGTGGCGTTTTGTCTCTCGGCCCTCTGCGGCCGCTTCACATTTATGCCAAATTATGCGGCGGTAACGGTAATATGCGCAAAAATCTCTCCGGCATCGCTTTTTTTTCGTGCCGACCCCCTCTCACTTGCCTACCTACTGCCGACCGACTGCGGGTGCTTATCCGTTCGCCTCTCAATTTCTCGACGCGGAGTCTGCTAGGCCAGGTGACGGCGACGTTTCATTTTCTCGGGGGTTCTGGTGTGTGTTTTTTTAACGAGGCCTTACGACGTGCAAGCTCGACTGATGCAGGTCTATTGTGCGGCGAATGGCCGGCGTGCTGAGCGGAGAAGGGCAATTTGGGATTTTAATGCGTCGCCAGTGAGTATTTGTAAGAATCTTTTTTGCAGACAATTCCATTACGGATAACTGCGAACGAAAAGGCTAAAAGGGTCAGTAGCGAGGATAGTTGGACAGCGCTGTTAAAAGATAGTACATAATTGCTGATGTTCACCCGCGGTGGATAAGAATATACGTAAAGACAAACTCTCTAGTTTATTCTTCTTTAAACGTTGCTGGAACAAAATTTATTTGCGTAAACAGCAACGCCTCTAGAAAAATGAAATTTAACTGACATTAAGTTTATTTTGAAGTGCGTACTAAAAGGTGAGAGCCTTTAAACTGTTCTCCTGAGGCGAAACATTATAATTTGAAAAATTACAGAGGTGGAAACTTGTTTCACTGACGTTGCACGGGTAGAATCTGGATTTTTAAATCGGTTTTTCTGCAAACAGCATTTTTGAACAGCGTTGGCATGATTTTTCGTGGACAATTACACCGATTGCCTTGAAATTTTAACCATGGAAAATATGCAAACTTCTTTGCTACCTCTACAATCATTAATGTTGGATGGAAATTTGTAATTTTCTTAACATTGCATAACGTTCACAAGTATAGTCTTACAACATTAAACCGAGTCAAATATTTACCGTGGACTCTACCCATTGTTACCACCCGTGCAATTATTGTTTTATTAAATAACTAAAAGTGTTCCGCCTTTGTATGAACTAAACCCTGTCTCCTCGTGCGAAAAAATCAAACTCGTTTTAGCGTCGAAGAATTACAGCCGCACATTATCTTTCATTGCGATGCCGGATAATGGCCTGCCACGATGGCGATATTTTTCGATTATACGCGCCGCATTATATCGTCCGGTTAACTATTCACGACGTTAAAACGATTACAACGGGCGACGTCAAGCGCAGCGACAATAAAATGATCACGACTCGCCCATGCCGGGCCCTATTTTAATCGAAGGTTGGCTTAATAGCGTCAATGCGCGGGACCAAAAATCATGTTCTGACGCTTCGCGGTTCGGTTCGTGACGCGTTTGGCGTCCCTCAGAACATCCGCTTCCGCATCGCTTAAATTATAACTACTAGTTTACTTTGCTGCGCGTCGCTACGAATTGTTGTGCAGAGCAACGTGCGTTGATATAATTATTATGTGTGGCGGAAGCGAGTGACACGATGAAAATGTTTCGAAATGGGGAAAGTTTGAAATTGCGAACAATTGGGGAGTTTGTAGAATGCGGAGGAAAATATTTTTTGAAGATTGTGAGCGTGCGGAGGTTATCAATTGGTTACGGCATACGCGAGATAACGGTGGTTGACAAAAATGTAAGGTAAAAATGGGCGTTTATGTTTGAATTCTAGATGAATGACACTTTCCGCGTTT
Organism: Cryptocheilus praepositus; assembly: GCA_033815515.1. NCBI lineage: Eukaryota > Metazoa > Arthropoda > Insecta > Hymenoptera > Pompilidae > Cryptocheilus > Cryptocheilus praepositus. The sequence goes on along the minus strand of JAWWQZ010000256.1, from coordinate 3,881,587 downwards.
GGTGGTAAGTAACATGTTTACGATAGAAATGTTCTGTTCCCGTTTGCTATGCTTTTTATCTCGGTGATTCATCGCTTTTTCGTTTTGCCTTGCTTTCTCCTGAACTGTTATAGTTACGAAATCCGACATCTCCGGTTGTAATACAATGAGTATAATCTTTGTTTTCTTTTGTCACGTTGTCTCTGTATTACCTGCAGGCAGGTCTAGATTCTTAGCTTAGTTCTCTCTACTGCACGTAATACAGGATGACGCGGAAAAGAAAACAGTTTATGTTCTAAGCTTAAAGAGCACCTATCCAAACATACAAATGCCTACTGTACCTGTGCGAATTTAACACAACTTTTGGATAAAATAATATAGAGAAACAGACGTTGCGAACTTCTCGAAAATTATGACACATAGTGCAACCCAGAGGTAAAAAAAAACGTACTGAAAAAGTAATTATCGTGCATGACGAAAATAAGGAGTCGTGCGACTGTTCCCAATAACTAATACCCCGAAGCAACTAATTCCATTACATAATAGAAATCTGGTAGAATCAACTCTAATAAATTGTTACAATTTCCATCGCGGACATCTCGTTCGTATCTATTCTATTTTTTTAAACAATCGTCACAATTTCCATAGTAACAGATACCATAATTTCAACCCATTCTGTCATACGAAGAAAATCTTATATAACGCAATTCAAGAAAACATCGGATTCTCTCAAAACTTCCAACATCTCATCTCAACTGATCCATCTCTTCTCCGCCGTACGAAAAAGCCCAATTATTCCAATCCCAACAAAAGCACATAAAAAACGTCTTTCGCCCATCTCTTCCACTCGCTCCGTACAATCAGTCGCACACAACAGCCTCATTTGCCATCTTCCGATAGAGAACAAGACCTTCTTCTCCGGGCGACGCCGTAATCGGTCGGGAATCAATTTCACGTCACGTTTATCGCATCGCGCGGCAGAACAGTGGACGTCCAATTACATCTTAATCTACGCGGATCAGCGAGTCAATTAATTACAACGGGTTCAAGACTCTCGCGGCGAAGGCGGAGGAGAAGACGCCCATGGCGATGCGTCGAGTTCCAAGGATCCACCGACGACTAACGGATAAATCCGTTTTCTCCCGGGACGGTTAGCCGTTGATTTACACACATTACATACGTCACGTGTGCATATAAGACAATAGTTGAAAATTTTACGCCTATTATTGTTGGAAGTACTTCATTTCGTCCCTTGGTACAGTACCCACTGTTCAGAGATTAATTTAAGTTGAACATGGGTGTCTTCTGGAGGAGGCCTTTGACAATACTATAATACTTGTGATGAAAAGGCTCGGAAGTCTTGGAATATATAGAATGTCCAAGGAATCGAATAAAGCATATTCCACTATACAGGTGTAAAATTCTCAATAGGAACCACGAATATTTATATGGAAGGTTTGTGAACGTTACGGTGTGCATCATCAGTGCACGGGAGTTACCAAATTAGAATCTTTAAAATTCTGCCTGCAGAAGCCTCAAATGTAATATAGAAATAAATATTCATACTTTCGTGTCCTGTAGTTGCCTTACAGCCGATCAAAACAACCCCCACGGGCGCCGCATAGTAGGTGTGCATTGTACAAGCGGCAATATACATACGCAAAGATTCGGTTGGAAAATCAAAGGCTGTGAACTGAAGAGAAGATTGTCGCCTGTTTTGTTAATCGATTCGAGGATAAGTTTTCGGGTTTTTCTAATGACAACCGCTAACATGTTTTCAAAGGGCCAACATATAATCTACATATACACTACAATTACGCAGTCATCACGGGGTCAACTAAATTTCCCAAAGTTTAATTACTTGGTGAAGTACCACTTCTATATTTTTCACTCCGCATACGAGGGAAAATTTGGGGAGAGCGTGAATCGGGAATATTGTTGGGCACAAATGGGTTCGTTAAAGTTAGAGGCCCCTAGCCTTTCTAAACGTCTACTGCACGCGTTACCTACACTACTGAAACAGTGACCGCTGCTCACACATGATAAACGGCCTATGACTGACGATCCTTTGGATCCTACTGGGGTCTGCGTTTAAGAAGAAAAACATAACCCACTAAATTCTTAGGCCAAATGACAAGTGACTGAAGATTAAGATGTTTCTTCTTTTTCACAGCAATATTCACAACCCTATGATCCGAAGATAAGGACCATGTTGTCGAATATAAACATGTTTGTGCCTTGTGGAAACGTAGATACCTAATTACGTATCAACATGGATGTGTTTGAACTCGTGTGTTATCTGCCAGGAATATCTGTCAGTGATAGGATTTTCGCAACATGACAAGCAGGAGTAGTACTCCCAGTTGTCATTTGTGCAAAATCAGATGAAGGAAAGGGGAGGGTGGATAGCTCAGGCCGTGGGGTCGCCACTCCCCAAAGTGCCTACGCGCACCGGAAGGGGAGCACTTCCGGCTGCGGCACCCCCTTCGGGAAGGTTAAACAACTGCATGATGCTCGTCGATATTGACATCATAATGCTCCGGGACTTTTCCATATTTGACAATCTAGGCTGTATTCACAGCGTCAATGCCTGAAGATTCTTTTGAAGAGAGTTGCCAAAGTCAAAGAGACGAGTGCATCGTACGCATGCAGATTTTGCGTCAATATGGACACATTTGAAACCGTGCGTTAGTTTTCCAATAAAAATTGTTGTGCAGCTTTCCACAACCTCTGTGAAGCCTGTATAAGTTATTGGGAATAGTAAACAATCGGAATTCAAATAGTATTACATGTACGCAACGAGATGCATAGGCAAATTATGACACATGTGCAGTCACGTTATGCGGAGTTGTCGTTTCTACGACCGAATTTAAAATAATTAAAAATTAATTCGGCTTTATTAAATTGGCGGTGCACAACAAGAATAACCTACACGTAAAAGTGACTAACTTTCCCATATTCACTGGCCGAGCACCGCCAAACTGACGCAATCATTTAATAATGAGCGAAAATGAAGAAACTGCGCAGATATGACACTGGCACGTCACAGAAATGTGTAAATCGACGTTAGAAGCGAATAAAATGGTGCAGCGTCACAGAATTGGCCACGACTGGCGCATCGATTACGAGACTTCCATACTCGCTTCTCTCTCTCTCTTCATTTCTTTAGCCGACCCTTTATCCCTTTCTCTTTAGAATTCTCCGTTCCTCTCGTTCGCTCTCCTTAGACCATGATATCTCGTCCATTCGCTTGCGGATCCCGTCGCTGACATTACTCACGTTAATTCGGACCCGAGGACGAGGATGGTCGACTTTCGAGACACTCCCGACTCGCCCGAGCTCGGGTTTCGTTGTAAATCGGCGCAAAATCACGGCGTCGACGAATCTGCATATTTAGCGACTGAATGATCAAACGCGGAAACCGCACAAGCCGCTCGACGCATTGCGAAACTCGTGAATGAAAATGTTTTTATTAAACAGTAGTGAAAACTTTGTCGCGGGCATGCGGGTATTTATGTAGAGAAAATCTATTGACTTTCAGTATGCGATAGCGAATGCTTCAAAGAATCGCGCGCATTGGGCCTTAAAACACATAGACCTTCTGCAGAATTAACTAAAACAAGCAAACATTGTTTGATATTATGAAAAACTTCGAATTGCAATGAATTTAAATGTGACAGTACTTAACTTAATAATCTCAAACAAGCAGCTATTAGAAGCACAACAATGCAGCGAACAACTCTATTTCTCCCCAACTAAATTCGTCTCCTTCGTTTCACACATCTTGCCAGCGCACATCTAAACAAACTGTACGCACAAAAGCTCCGCGAAATTGAGTGACAGCGTGTGTGCGCAAAGTGTGACAGTAATAAAGCAGCACCTGCGGCGAGCGCAGCGAATAAATAACGGATCCGTACGACGAGCGAAGGACCGTATAAAGTCACGGAGAAGAATAAACAAAGGGGCGCATGGCGAAGTCGGGGTTGCGGTGAGAAAATGAGTGTCGGAATGGCGAACAGAACGGATAGGGGAGGCCGTACATTAATTACTCGGATGTTATATGCATGTTGATAGGATACATATGTATGAGCACTCGTAAGTAAGTTGTGCCGTGGTTATAGGAGGGAAACCATGAGGACATTCCCCGAGGACCGTCAAGGTCCGTTGTATCGAGCCCTCGGCCTCTTCTCTGGTCTGCAATGCATGTGTATGTATGTGGCTATGCCAGAGTGAGGCAGAAAAGAGAGAAACGTACGCTCCGGCCTCTGTATTATCTCGTTCCGCTTTTTGCCGCTGAGAAAGGAGCGTCGGTTTCGATGTCGGTATTGTTTGCCTCTGGAAAAGACGCGGCTGATATAATGGAGCATGCTTGCCAATGCTGGGCAAAAGGAGGTAATCGTAGGTGGAATGCTGAGAGGACGGGGGAGATTCGCGAATCCAGTGGAACCAGAGGATACCTTATTGATATGAGTCTTCGACAAAATTGCTGCGGTCGCGCACACTGGATTGTTGATGTTGGATATATCGGGAAATTATTTTTCAGTTGATGTAAGTATTTTTTTATGAGATTGCTGCTGCGGACGGGCGCGTTTGAATATTGACATAGCGTATGTCGGGAAATGATTTTCTAACGATAACTGCGTGGAATGGGGTGCCAGATGATTGGCGAAGGCAACTTGTGCTGAAACACAGTACGGTCATTTGATATGTTTATGGGACAGGTAATTTTGTTATGGGACAGACGCTTTGTTACTAGCATATGTACTCGAATGCAATTACATAGTGTAATGAAGACACTTAAAATCGTACTCAATAGGCATGATCAACATAAGAATACCTTCGGAAAATTTACTTAGTGAAAAACGACTGTGGTATCAGCAAATATTGATAAATGAACGAACGGATGAATAAGTATGGGCGAATGAGGATATACTTGAAAATAAGAAATGCGCTAAAAGAAAAAAAGTATTTCATGTTAGCCTTCTTGCTGTACGCTTCGTCTGAAGACGTATTAAGCCTTGTGTCGGCTTTCCCGTTAGAGAATTTCGACTTCTGCAATTGTACTCGAGTAGCAATAGTTGCGTATCATAATTATTTTAATTCTGTTATCCCACTACATTACTTTTCTGTAAATGTATTAGTATTCTTTTAATATTTCAAATGAAAACACTACAGCCATAACGACCACCCATGCAAATCCCAGAGTACATTCATCCTAATACCATTTTTAACCACGCGCGTCACATCGTCAGAAATGCTGACAAAAAGCGTTTCAGCGCAAATTCACCTCGCCTGTTTCATTCGGAGGTTCGACTCATCTAATGCCCTTCTGTCGAGTGATTTTTCTGGCTCAACTATTTTCGCATCGTCGCCCGCCCGGCTCGTGTCTCGCAAAACTGTTGTCGACACACGTGCGGCGTGAAGTCGTTTATCCGAATACCAAATATCCGAAATAACGGAGTCGCGCGCGCGACGTTCGGTAGAACAACGGATTTGCAAGCGATTCCGTTGAAATCCACAGGTACGGCTTTCGTACCTGTTGGGGTAGATAGAAGGGGCCGCCGGTATTATTACACGGCGACATTACTTCTGCCACAGTTATTACTGTCCCGCTTTATTGCTTCCATTCTGACTGTCGCTATACGCGGTGATGAATAAAAGTGCGTTACGTAGACCGGCTTAAAGCATTACGCCAACTTATGTCGCGTGTACTTACAGGACCGAGTACAAGGATAATGTCGGTTACCTACGTCGAAAGTGCCGCGACGACTTAAACCGCGTTTTACCGTCGCACGGAAAATGTGATATCCGATGCATTGCGTAGCCGAAGATATCTGACGCTTTTTACGCGCATTACGGGAATTCACGGATTTTCAATCGCGGATCCCGGCGCCGCGCAAGATTAATGAAATGCATGTTCAAATTATGTCACATCATGCTCTATGGAAATTTGTGGAGTTCGGGTCGATTTCGGTTTAAGGCAGATGTTTTACCACGTTTGAATGACGTAACGTGTGCACTCGTTAGGATCATGGAAAAATTATGTGATAAGTCATGGTGTGTGTTGGAACGATTGCGCCTCGTGAGGGCGACGAAACAGATACAGATTGTTGGCCCAGTACTTGGCGGATGAAAATATTTACGAGGTAACGCGTAATCGCGTTAAATCTTTGCGCGGGATAATTTGGATCGAGTCTCTGGCTGGAAAATTCGTTAGGTAGAACCCTGGCGCAAAACGCATTAAGTAACAACGACAGAGTACGCGAGCGTCCGATGAAAATATTGAAACCATGTTCGGATAATGTCCTGTCTCGTTGGGAAAGATATTTCAACGTGAGAGCTTTATTAATCTCGGTAATCGATATCCCGGCCGTACCTTTGCGTCTTATCGACTTCTTCTTGACACACGACGTAGCTCATGCGCAATTAAAATCACCGTAAATAACGTCATGGATTCAATAGGAAGTCGGCGAACATGCAGGCGATGATATATCACGGAGCGATATACACACAACGTGATTATATAGGGTGTCAGTGAAACAGATGGCCTACGGGGAGACGACGAAGTTGGTGAAGTAGAATGAAACAAAACTCTATCATCAGCAGATCAAGGCAGTCGTGAAATAAATGAAGTCCTTGTTATTGAAGAAACAAACAGTTTGCGATGTCGCCTGAATAATCCCTTTAAGCGATTGATTTTTTCCCGCGCAGTGATTACATTCGAAAAACACAGATATTTTTTTAGAGGTAAAGAGCATTCATGGTTTGATCAAGCGCTAAAATGGAAGCGTTGCTTTCAGAATTGAAAGTGTTGTTTCGAAAATGGAAAGTCGTCTATTAAATGGAAATGCGCGGTAGATATACAGGTGATAAAATTATGTACGTTCGATTGCGATGCAAATTACGTATGTCACCGTAGCGGCGTTAGTAAAGTGCAAAGGGTTAATGTTCATTATCGTACTATTAATTTGTTTGCATTTTGATACTTTGCTCGTAATATTATTGTCCGGCGGCAAATTAGCGTACTGCGAGATTTGCTTATATTTTGATTGCACGCATAAATATTATCAACACACGTTGAAATCAAACTCTCATTCTGTAATATAAACTTGCGTGTTATATATTTGTTTCTGCGTAAATATATTAAAGTTCTGCTATATTATAAAATGTAATTTATTTATTGGGTGCACACCACAGAAATGTACAAATATTTCATATTACTGCAGTACTATGTGATAAACATTTTTATCGCTATTTTAGCACTATGTGACATCTGTAAATTTTCACAGTGTTACTGCATTAAAATACATTGTGTACCGAAACATATAGAGAAGTTCCAAATCGATTCTTTACTTTAACCAGAAAAAGAGATTTTTTCTCACCATCTACTATATTTTGTATCATGAGTAAAAGTCCCAGATAGTTAAATTCGGACGAAAATATCTTTTGTGCGCCCAAAACGGATGAGTACCACGGACGCGGAGAGTTAATCGCGTATCGCTCGTAAAATGTATTCCCTACGCCCATACGTGCCTGTGCCGCCCTGCATATGACTACTTATCATCACGAGCGGAAAAGCCTCTCGCGAAATGGAAAGGCAACTGACGTGTCCCGTTGAAATATTGTCCTTAGAAAGGCGACAGCGAGACGGTCGTACAGTTTACTCCGGGGTAATTCGCAAACGTCTTACACGGAGTGCGCGTGCAACCGCAGCTATTGAGCTTCGCAACTCCTCAGGGCTTCTCTCTGTTGCCAAATGCGTTTGTGTTTCCGCGGGCATCGACCGTGTATGAATTTTCTTACGTCGCTGAGCGCGATGCATAAGGTTTAACGTGGGATCTTGCCTCTTGGTACTTATGTGTCACTCATTTGTTGCATACGTGCTTTTTCGCGCGGGTTCTCTGTGTCGGTGGTTTTGTGGTCGCCTGATTTACGTGCGTTTATTTAGGCAAAGCATGTTTGTGGAGATGTGAGACATTTGGTGAAGCGTTCGCTTGTTGTTTGCGTTGGCGAAAAAGGTGATCGGAAGCGAAAATGTGTTTATTGATGAAATGAAGTGATGCGATGAGAAACACGATATCGGATCATGTATTATTGGATCATGGAGATAACCAATTTTGATGACAAGGTCTACATGTCGCGGTGCAATAGTACAAGCACGATGCGTAGAAATATATTTTACATGCACACTTAATTACCTTAATATTTCAGTTGAGCGATTTCAACTTAGATACTTTAATAATTACGTTGTTGGACGGTGGAGCGTAACAGAAATGGGATGCTGTTGGATTGAATTTGAGAAAGGCAGTCACGTGAATACTGGGTACTATGAATGCCGCGTGTGCTACTTAGCGAGATTAATGTCTACGTCATAATCCATTAATGCAAGACCATGCAACAAAGATACCGCATTACACAAGCCATTCCGTAATGCGAAAATATTAACTCCGAATTGATCCTTAAGCGTCAATCCTATCTAAAGTAAGGTTCACAACATTTTGACCATATTGATACCTATGATTTTAGTGCCAATTCACGATGACAGCGAGAACGGTACCAATTGTTTGACGTTGTTGCTTCCTTCAGTCCCCATTAGAAGCAACGCATTTATGGTGTGAGCTGGGTCGGAACAATCGAGTGTAACAATTGCATATTGTAGTCATCAAAGCGCATTGTTTCCGTGGATTCCTAAACAAACGTCTCTTTTGACGATTCAACAGTACCCTGTAGTGATACTCAATTGTTACTTGAATGATATTAGCAAACACGTTCCAATAACAGAGAACAATTTTTGTGTCGATACGTGTTTGAATCTATGCCAGAATGCTTTGGAATTTTGCTGCAATGTTCGTGACCCAGTGTGCGCAAATTAGGTTGTTCGATGTGCGCGGCATTAATCCACTATCCCCAACCTTTCTATACGACAGTTTTCGAAATAACAATTAAAAATATCTGCGTTTAATGAGGATATGTCAGAATTCGAATTCATTACTTGTGTTCTGATACATGTCTGGTTCTCTAATGCCAGACGTTGAAGTTAACATACCATATATCGGTCTCTATCTCCATCATGGGCTGGACACCATCAGTACTACTAAGTTACACATCACCCTTTTATCCATTATGCCATCCCCACTATTTCTTTAACCCCCATCGCCGCCTACACAAATAACCACCCACAACCCACCGTTCCCCATCGCAGATCACAAAAATAACTTTACAGCAAAAAGGAGTCCATCTAGAGCGGAAAGATCTCGCGGATCAGGAATTTTAAGCTTCGCGAATTCCCGTGGTCTCCCGCCACGGTTACATAGGCAGAATAAAAAAGCGCGGTCTCGTTTAATAAGGATATGGCCGACTTCGACTTTGTCTCCGACTCTGCGCCGCATTACGACGAATTGTCGGGGGCGCGTAAAAGGAACGAAAGCCCGGGAATCACAGGTCGCAAAGCGGGAGACGACGAGAAAAAGGGAACGTCGAGTGGCGCACCGCGTCGACGACGTCGACGTCGGCAGCGGTGACGGTCTCATTGAAGTAATGCCGTGAAAAGGCGACGGTCTCAAAACCATTTCTCCTGAGTAATCCTCGAATGTCTTGCGAGCGGGCGCGCGTCTCTGAGTGTGCGCCGGCACACGCACCCGGATGTGTGTCCGTTTTGATAGACGCCGTCGGATTAAAAGCCCTCGCCCCTTTCTTTCCGCGCGCTGGCCTCTTTAAAGAGCCGACTCCTTCGCATTAATTATGGCGAAGTCGCCCGTACCGCGAGTCATGACGAAAGTCACACGTCCGTCGGCGCACGCATTAGGTTAATTATGTTTTCTTGCGCGTTACGAGCTTCGCGAACGCCTGTCGACTGTTACGACCGTTTTTATGTCAGTCACCCGCGTACGAAAATAATCTATCATCTAGATTGCACTGTACTTTCAATACTGTGTTGTATGTCGTGTTAATATACAATAAGGTGTTCCAATATATTAATGATATGTTAGGAATATATTCCAATAAGGTATTCCAAAATATATTCGTTGGGGTGTGGTTATTCTTGTGAACGCCTTATTGTGATGGATACGCGTTAACAAGGGTTTCTCTTTAGATGTGAAACCCTGGAGATACCATTGTATATTAAACTAAAACCATATGCGTTTACACCATGTTGCATTGTGTAGACTTCTGAAGGGGAAGCCGCGGGACTTCGAAGCACGCAGAGGAAAGCACCGAATAATAAAACGAATCAATCATAATAAGGCGTTCGTCAGACTTACGAAACCACAAAATAAAATCTGTGAATATCGCTGGTTGTACATTTTAAGTTTTTCTGATAGGATATTTTTGGTTTAAATTTCTGAAAGACTTCGACATCAAATGTGTTACGTGAGCTACATCACTGCACTCTGTAAATTCATGCAGGTTTGATCGTAAGCCGGGCTCTTCTACTGACCAAGGGATGCATTATATTGATTCGTACTCCTAGATGTTTATATTCGATTCAAATATGTCAGTACCAATGTAGACGCTTGTCAAGATGCATGCCTGCATTTGGGTTTAAATCAACCGCAAATATTTAAATATTTTTATTATTGCGGACTATTTATATGGCCGCAAGTTCGCGATTTTGCATAACAGCATTCAGTATCGAATTTTATCAAAGGCCTGTCTCAAATCCAGGAATACCGTCGGTCGGTGTTGTTTATTTTCTAGTCTACCTGACATTTTTTATATGCTCTGTGTAACTGGCGTATCGTTGAACAGGTTGAATTCTGATGCCAAAGGCCGCCTTTGTTCCGTTCGACGTTGGTTCGACTGCTTTCAATAGCAGATTTTCGAATGCCTTACTCAAATTGGTCAGTAGGTTGATACGATTCATTTCCAGACTTCCGCGTCTCTGTTATTAGGAAAAGTTTCAGTTGCGTTAAATGAGTCTTGATACTCAACTTCAAGATAACGACCAATATTAACTTAAGTCCTGTTTATTAATATGCTAATGCTGCTGTAATTACCGTACCGTCCGTTTACTACTTCACTTACCGTCTGTCCTGCTTGTTAGTATGCTAGCACAACTACAATCAGAACAAATATGTTAGTTACTACTTTCTAAATCGGTCAGCAATAATTATCACAGTACATTCCTATTTAGCGGTAAGAGTTTTGCCGTTTTCGTTGATATGCGCACGTCAACTAGCGCCCGTAAATACGCGCAGCACGTCGTTGAATGGATCCTTGTACCTGACACGAGACTTCACGCGCGGTGTCGCAAAATTTATTTTCAGTGTTTAATCATGCCGCTGAATGGAGAGTAATTAAAGAGTCCAACGCGCTTGCCATCCTCGCCCCTTTTCTCAATGCGAGCCGTACGTATTGAAACGCGTCTTTTCGGGGAATAAATTATCAAGACCGCGACGGTGCTTGCGCTGCGTGTTTAACGTGGACGGGAGAGAAGTGCTTGCATGAAAGTCGCTGAAATGCGCGATTCAATGAGCTGTAATGATGCCGGACTGCTTTTCGCGCGTTCTCTTCGCGGCCGGGTATGCGTGATATTCATCTACGAAAGTGCGTAACACGCAGATGTATGCGACGTTTATGATTAATAGCGTCGCGGTAAAAGGGTCAAAAGGGGCAATAAAACGGTGGATTCGATGTACTGGAATTGACCCTTATCTATGTGTGCGTTTCGTAGTGTTACTCCAGCGTATGTACACGCTTCATTACTTTTTTCACCTGTTTTTGAATTGTGAATTACTGAGTGTGGCTCCGATTTTTTCGGTGCCCTTGTACTACCTTCCATTTGCCAAAAGAATAAATCAGTAGAGAGTTTTATCTCTTTACCGCGTTTTGGAGCTCATTTTTCACCATTTTTTCGCACATTCTTTGCCATATCTCGGGAACTACTGCAAATTTTGAAGTGCGCCTCGCATTTTTCTGACTTATTTTTAGCCCCCTCTGATATGTTGAGAGGGAAATTAAATCGAGATATCATAATTTTTTCGCAAAAATCACAAAGGGTATACCTTAACATTTTCCCGATCTTTTTAAAGCCCTCTCAAGTTTAAACGAATGGTCGTAGACTACATTTCAAGTAGACTTTTTTTAAGGTCTTTGAACGCTGTTTCGCGGGGAATTTTTTTTGTGTTTTCTCCAAATCGTGATATCTCGGAAACTACGAAGGGTTGAACGGACGGAAAGTGCAATGAAATTCGCAAGTAATAAATCGTATCGCTTTACAACACTTCACGGAGGTGTAATAACAAAGCGACAAGTAATAGCCCTCATTGAACAAAATGTATATATTACATCTCAGATCTTGCACCAGCACGCGACACAGTGCAGCGATTGCAAATTGAATCCAACGTATGGGATGGAATGAATTAAAAGTGTTGCACCCTTCGGACCGTCTAACATCCACCGCTGCCCAGCGAAATCCAACAGCACGTGCCGAAAGGGAAAGACCGCGTGCGACCGCAAAGTTGATTCCGCACAACTTTTAGAAGCCACGACTTACGTCCATGCGTCATACATCGCGGCCCATCTGCGCGAAAACGAAAAAGTCGTTAAAATGCGCCGTACGGAATTTCGCGTCCACGCGTGCACTATGAACTCAGAAGAAAGAGAAGCGTGGGACACACCTGGGGTGATGCCGATGAATGGCGCAAATTAATGGCATATGGCGTGGCACGCGTGGTATCGTGCAGAAAAATTTTGCACAGACCAGGCGCGCGCTCTTTAGCCGCGAACTTTTTCACTGCGTGCCCTAGACACCATATGCATGTCCGATTTTGGCGAGGGAGAGAGAGAGAGAGAGAAAGGAGAGAGCGCATGCACGCGCGCAGAAGGTGGTAGATATTCGGACCGGAGGAAAAAAGAGAAGGAGAGGGATTCGCATGCACCTTCGGAACAATCGCTCGCGAGAGACAATGAGACTACTTTTGTTCTCAACGTTACTACGAGGGTGCTTGCGTATCAGCAGTTAGGTCTTGCTCTTTATCTTCTCGTTTCCTTTTTTATATCGCGCGTACGAGCGCGCACCGTTGACGCAACGAGGGGGATTTTTCTTTCGTCTCTTCCTTTGTCTGGCACTCTCTTTTTGTCGACCTCTTTCCTTCTTTATGCGCGGTGGAAGCGGGTGAGAGTTTGGGTAAGACAGTGGGGCTGTGTTAACAAAGTGTCGCAACCAACGTGTGCCGGTGGAATCGTAAAAAACGCAAGTTACGCGGTTCTAATTATTCGCTTGCTTCGAATGTAAGAACGCGAGGGTATGTTGGGGCATAAAATTGTAGCTTCTGTTAGGACGGTGCTATTGGTAGATGGGTAAAATTTGTCGTAAGCATATTTCATTAATTACTTGGAGTGAAGATATTCTAAGGAGTGCTTCAGGAAAAAGTCCGTTATCTCACTTAGTGTTATCTTAGAGTTCTGTTTAAAAATCTCGAGGAAAAACTTTGATAGTAAATATTTTAAAAGTACGCGTCGTATATTCATATACATATTCAATGTATCAGAATAGTTTCTTATAAAAATAAATATTCCAAAAACACTTTAAGAGAAATGCCCTACCTTCGGCGATTTGATCTATCATTTATTTTTGTACTATTTTTCACAGTCATCCTATCTGACGTTCAGTTTCATTATTTCCGACTGAAGAAAATAGCTTTCCTATTTTAACAAACATCCGATACCTCATTTGATTTTATCTGTAATTTCTTTTTGTTATTTTCCAACCTTTTGTCGATATTTCAATATGATTATTTTCAACCAAAGAAAATAGCTTTCTGATAAATAAATATTTTAAGAGCACTTTACGAAAAACCTGCGACCTCAGACGATTTAAACTATAATTTAATTTTGTTTATTTTAGCTCTCTCCATATCTATCTAAATTTCAGTTTCATTATTTTTACCTTCCTGTCCTCCTGTGAAAATCGTTACCGGCGTGGGTCATCTAAAGGGACTTTAGCTTGGTAAGTCGACCCGCTTGGCAATGTTAACTCGCCTCCCATGTCACTGCGTAATATATCAACAACCACTCGACTCGCGCGGCCTTCTTTATTAACCCTTTGAAGGTTTGAGCACGAAGTTGACTCGGTAATCGACGTACAGTCTACCGGCAATTATTTCGTCGCATGCGAGTCCTGCATATCTCAAGCGGAAAGGCACGTTGTTTATTTGCGACGTTTGCATTTTATTGGGCGTTGCGTTCGGCGAAAAGGCAAACTTCGTGCGGGGACGTAATCGGTGAACCAATTTTGCTAACATTTCTGGCGGTAGATGGTTGATAGCGGATTGCGGTTACACCGTGTGTTCGTCCTATGGGGTATATGTTTTTGGGGAAAAATTTGGACTGTCGCTGCGCTGGAAATTGACATTGTGTCTGAAATAGGCAGTGGGTTTTTGGGTGATGAGAGATTTACTAGGTATTCCATTTATGTGTGGGGATTGCTGATCTTTTCGTTAGGATGACGTTGCTCGTTAAATGTGGTTTCGATTTTCTTCATTCGGTGTTCTGAATGAGTGAACGTTAGAAACAAATATTTTAGCATGGTCGTGATGGGGGAAACGTGAATTATAAATATGATAATAAAATGAGCGTAGATATGAGTGAAGATAAAGCGAATAATGATGTAAAAAAAATGTAATATAAACGGGGTATGGAAAAAAATATTTATAATTTGCTTAAATGGACGTACCATGTTCGTAAATTTCATGTTATTGATTACAACTTACGAGAAAATCTGCAATTAAAATTTTTTGAAATAAATAATATCTCTCACATCTCCTAAACTGGCTGCTTCAAATTGTTCATATTCATCTCATACTATAAATAACGCGATTAGCATTCCATCGTTGCGCGACGATAACAATAATACTAAGAGAAAAACAACGCCAATCATAACCAGCACCCCTCTACCGTCACGGTTACCGTAATGCAACTCCTCCAATAAATTTCAGTTAACCGCATATCTCTCTTTCCGGAAAGCCCTTATTTGAAGAGTATTTTTTCACGAGGGTCGAACATTTCATTTCGTTTCGACGATTCCTCTTCCGTCCGTGCGAATTGGTAGTACGGCTTTCCGGTACCAACAGCGAAACCGAAAGAGACAGAGAAAGAGGAAGGCAGAAAGAGAGAGAGGACGTGCGCCTTGATGAGAAATTCCGCTCGAAGAGCGTCGTGTATTTTCCCGCAGCACGTGAGTTTCCGGAAAATATCGGTCGTAACGTTTTCGTTTCCCGTTTCTCGCCGTTCTCGCGGACGTCTCTGGCCATTCTCAGTCTCTGCCAACGGGCTACCCACACATATCCGCTTACGTATGGGACGTGTATCGGCTGAGAACGGTTTCCCTTTCGCAGCGTCGCAATTCTTTGCGAGGCTATTTCGAACCAGAAAAATAGTAATTTGGGTCTCGACGCGGGTGAACGTTCTTTTTCTGTGGGGGCACTTTAATTTTTCGTGCGTTGTGTTTCATGTGGCAGCGACTTGTACTTCAGACGTAAATAAATCGTTCACCAGAGCATCTTTTGTTACTTCAAGCTTTGAGTTTTGAGAGAGTCGCTTTTCAATTTCTGTGTGGGTGGGGTAGTCGGATTTTTTATAACTTCCACTTCGTACAGTGAGCGATAGTGTGAAAATATTGGAAACGGTTGTTGAATATTGTTATAATATAATTGACAGGGATATAGATAGGCATTAGCATCCGTTTGCAGTAATTGCACTATATCTGCGTTTTAAACGATTCTCCACATACGTTTATTGGAATGCGAATTTTGGGACGCGGTTTACATTTTGTTGAACCTCTTGGGATCCTTTTTCATTTAATTTACGTAAGCAAGTCGAATAATACACATTCAGTTTGTGATTCAAAAGAGACGCGTGTTTTACTCGTATTTTTCTCCTTTTTTTTACCTGTTTTCAGTTATACCTCGAAAACTATTGCGAATTTTTTGGCGCGGTTGCGATTTTTCCGAGACCCTTTGCACCCTTTTTCATTTGGCACAATTACAAGTCGATCAGTTGGGTTTTAATTTTTGACCCCATTTTCAGGCTCGTTTTTCACGATTTTTCCATACATTTTTGGCTGTATCTCCGGAACTATTGCGAATTTCGGGGTGCGGCTTGCATTTTTCCGAGTCATTTTGAACCCCCTTTGATATATTAAAATTGCAATAAAATCGGTGACCCATCATTTTTTGGCAAAAATGGCAACCTTAAGATTTTCTCGATTTCTTCAAGGCCCTGTCCCGTCTAAACTAGTGATCGAAACCTATAACTAATATAGGTTTTCTTAAAGCTCTTTGGACGCACTATCACGTAGGATTAATCGCGATTAGGAATTTTGAAAAAAAATTTGTTGCGCTTTCTTAAAATCGTCGTATCTCGGAAACTATGAAGAGTTCAGCGCGCGAAAAGTGGTCTATCTTCACGGCAAATTACCCTCTATCAAATGGTATCAGTCCGAAACAAAAAAAAAATTTGACATTTTTCGCCTATTTTTTACCATATGCCGAAAACGTGATGATCTCTCTCCGGTGTTCTTGGCTATTTCTATACATGTTCTAGTGCTATAAGGGATTATGTATACATTCTACAGCATTATTATAGCAAATTTAGCAAATGCATAGATGAAAAATAGCGTCCATTTACAGTAGTCCCGGCCGGATCCGTATTTTTCTTTCAATTTTCATCTATACTTTACCGGAGGGTACTTGTTCAAAGTTTCAGGTTCCAACGAATTCCCTCTCACACGCACACAGACTCAGATACATACAAAGTCCAAACCTAAACCCTGCCGATATTGAATATTAATGCTACGAAAGTGTCTTGTTCGCCACCTCAATGCCGACCCAACTGAAAAATGTCGCAACATGACATTTGCCGTCTTTATACAGGATCGCCAGATTTGTCCGCCCCCGTCATCGCCGCTGGTGATCAATCACCGCGTCGTTTGTGCACTCCACGTCAGCAGCCTTTATTTTAACGTCCACGTCTCAACGCGCGCGATACACCTTCGGAGCCCGTACATAACAGTACAACGTTCATACATCGCCGTACATTGCAATACATCGTTCCCGGCACTCGCAGCGGCGCGTGTGTACGTGTCTGCGTTTAATTTGTGGTCGAAAATGCCAGAATTGGTGGGGCTTCCGCAAACCGATTGAACCCGCTTCGCTCGGAGTTACACAGCGTCGAAATTTCATCCGGTACACGGGTGGCAAACGCGGCGCACGAACGTTCTGCTACCAAGTGCGCTTTTATGTACACGGCGCGCCGCAATGAGGCTAACTAATATTGGGACGCGGCTTCGGCGGAGACTGCAAAAAGAGTGGCACGAAACGCGCGTATCGCCACGTCAAAGTTTCCCGCTTCGCGGATCAACGGACCGGCCCGCGGTCGTATCGTTTTATCGGCGTCCGGTGTAACGCAATATCACGCGGAACTCATTTGAATTTCGCGGAAAACAAAGCGCCGGAATTTGCGGGGGCTGCGCTTGATTCGATGCTGGACGGCGCGCGGGATGAATTCGTTGTGGCACTTGCTAGAAAGTAATCTTGGTGGGTTCGCGTATATTTCGCCGCTGGACGGGTAACAAAAAAGTGCTGGATCATGTGTTTCATTTTAACGTTATTATGATTTTAATTGGACAGGGGAGAAATTTCAACAATAAATTCCTGCATTATTCGATCAAGAGTACGACAAAAAAGTGTTCTAAAAATTAGAACATATTATAGGCAATACAGTGTATTTACTTAGGCAGCAGGTACTGAAGGGTTGCTCAAGGGTACTTTGTAATTTATTGACTTGATACTTCGATAATGTGGATAAACGAATTACTTAATTTCGCGAAAATGGAGAATCGAGATTTGTGGGCGCTGCACTTGAATTCGATGTGGCACTTGGTGGGAAGTAATCGCGGCTTGTTTACGTGGATTTTATCGTTGAACGTTTAATGAAAAAGTGTTACGAAAGTTAAAGTGTAAGCAACGCAGTGCAGTGATTCAGATAGCAGGCTCTCGACGGCGGCTCAATAATGCTTTGTAATTTATCGATCTGATATTTGAATAATATGAACAAACACGTTATTTAATTTCGCGCAAAGCGAAGTGCCGGAATTTGCGAGGATTGCGCTTAATTAAGTACCGAATTTCACTCACAGTAAATTTGACGTGATACCTGCTATTTGACCATATCGATTATTATTTGTTTTCCATGCATCAAAAGACTACGTATTTTCCATAGTATACGCGTGTATACAGATGTATATGCATACGATACAATTATCCGTATTAAAATATGCCGAAGCAAGTTGCCTCGCGCACAAATTTCAGCTAAATTCGGAAAGTACCGAGTCCTCGCAAACTCTTGCTTATACTTGCCGAGTAGATGTACTCGTTTGCTTGCCGTACCCGCATCGACATTCCCTTATTCATTACCTTATCACACGCTACGAAGGCAAAACGAAGCCGTCACTCCCAGCCGCGCCCCAATTTCGAATTCAAGCGCGCCGACCATAATCCGACCGACGCCAAAGCGATACATAATCCAAAAATGCGGGAAGACGTAAAAGCTCGCACACGATCCTACCACGTAACGCCGACTCCGTATATTTCAACCCAAAATTGCACGTTTCGGCGAGCGGTGGCGTGTAGTCGCCACGGTCGACGCGTTTATTATTATTATTGTACGCTATGTCATGCGTTCCGGGATAAATGCGATGCGCATAAAAGACCTGCTCAGAATGGAGAAGTATCCGACGCGCGCACGGCCCAAACGATTCCCGTCTCTTTATCTTCATCGTCGTCTCTTGCCAGGTTTCGGCGCTGTGCCATTTTTGCCGGCTTGTCGCTAATCTCGTTGCAAAAATCGCACCTCATATCGCAGCGCCGCACTCGTATGCATCTCGCATCGGCTAAATCCTCTTCCCTAAGACCGTCTGATCCTGCGACGTGCTTTTTTGATATGAGCGTATTTTCTGGACTTACGCTTATTATGCGTATTACGCTATTATGCCTGCACGTACGCTGCCGTTAGGCTAATTCGTATTTCCTCCTCTGGTTCTCTGCTGGATTACACACCTGGCTGTCAGTGCCGTTCGGAGACGACAGCGTAATCTGTTGCTACTCTCGTGAGTTGGGAGCTTAATTGAAAGAAACTAGTGCACAAGTAATTTTTTATGGAAGATCGGCTGTCTTGGATTCCATGTTTCATTACTGCTTTTTGGTAATCGTGCCTTTGACGATTTACGGTTATTGAATGCGTGCCTTCGTATTGTCTTCGCTATTGTGCGTTTGACTCCCAGTTTTATTCGCATTCTGTAGTGTAGGCTGCGTCAATATTTGTAAGGTATATATCGCGGTCGGGAAAAACAAATACCGAGTATCTTCGATTGAACATCAAACTGGCCTGTCATTTCTTTCGAGTGTTTACAAAAGCTTTTCCATAGCTGCATTGGTACGTTACCTTTGCCAATATTTGAAATTGACGTTATAGACTCATCACTTGCTGCATTTTGATCTTTCCCTTGAAATACCGAATAGTAACTGAGACTATAACCCAAACATAACAAGGGCGGATTTTTATCATTTTTTTATATTCTTAATGCTTTCCTATATTTTCTTACAAAGAAACTGGTCATTTAATACTATCACTTTTATTTCATAAATATAATGCTCCAATGTTTTTGTTTAATGTTGAACTATGATCAGTTATATATTTTATCCATCTGATATTATCAAGATACCTATCACAACTATCATCCCAAAGATCTTCGAGCATGAAAATTCTAGATTCAACAAGCAGCACAACTCAGGCGAGTCGCATATGTTCCTGTTCCTAGCCGCAACACCTAACTTCGAAAGCAACGTTCCCACCCCCAGCCGAAGCTACAGAAACACGCCGTCCCGCGATTCTTCTTTAACTCGACACGTTCCCGTGCGTTTATTTCCACGGCAGGAACGCGATAAACGCATCTTTATTTCACATCCTAATTTCCACTGCAAAATTGCCGCGAGTGTCGAGGCCGGGTAGCCTGCTTCATCCCTCGGCCATATCATTCGCGCAGGAGTACCTTCAGCGCAGCTGCATATCTCGGCGTCGAGCAAACCCGCCTTAAAACGACGCATATGCATGCGGCTTCCGTAAATATGAATTCATTTCGGCTGCGAGCCGCCTTCGCCGTTAATTCGCCGCGTTTGCTCACGCATGTGTCGCTGGGAGATTCTTATCAATTAATGAACTCGTGAAGCGACGTCGCAGCGCGCAGCAATATTTTATGCGACGACCCTGAACGCGAGCGTGAAGGAGCATGGTGCAGAGAAGTTAAATGAGATAATGAGAGGTGCAGTTAAAGTGTATGGTCGGTAGTGCATTCTTGGCGGTAGACAATTTTTGTAAACCGTAAAGGTGCTCTGGAGAACAAACGTGGAAGACGGTGGAATGAAGTAAGTAGAAAGTTAGTGTGTGAAATTATTTGATCAACTGCAGCTGAGGTTTTTCTGGCAAGTTTGTTGGTATGGTAATAGTCAGGAGCTTTGGTTATTATAATGCTGCCAAAATATGTTGCACGCTAAAGTGTCAGCAATTTGTGGAAACTATGAAAAATGTCTGTAGGGCAAAACAGTAAAATAGGGTAAACTCAGTTGAATAAAAAGTTAGTATACAAATCTGTTTGATCAGCTGCAATTGAGGTTTTCTGACAAATTTGCTTGTATTCTAACATTTAAGCATTTTGATTAGTGCAATGAGCCCGGAGTATGTTTTACGCTAAAGTGGGTCGCGGGAAGAGTTATGCTGAAAGTACATTTTGGCGGCGAATAATTTTTATGAACTATGAAGTATTTCGGAATTTATTCCGGTATTTGCGGAGGAAGTTCCAGAGAAATTTGTTGGTATCAAATATTCAAATACTTCAGTTATTATAATGTTTCTCGAATATATTGTACATTGAACTATGCAAGCGGTGCGATATTATTTTTCGAGTATACATATTTGAGTCTTTCAATGTATAACTATGTGAGAGATCCGCATCACAAGAATCACTGTATTTTCAGCCTCTCCCGACTTTATTATCCTTACTCCTTTCGTTCCGCACAGCCATAAAATTTCTCAAGCACAAACACGCGCGTAGAAAAACATTGAACGTTCATTCACACCATTGCACCAATCAAAATTATTCGAATTTATAAATGTGCGAATAGTCAATCCTCACCAGCCCTTGCACCCAACCTTCTATCTTACGCACCTAAACAGAAAAGAAATCAAGCCTGCCGCATCGTAAGGATCACTGTATTTTCGCCTCTCTTGACTTTATTGTCATACCTTACTCCTTTTCATCCCTTACAGACACGAAGTCTGCGTACGCATAACACCCTATACGTCACTGTGCGAGTACGTACGCGCGTCATACACGTCCGCCTGCATATGTGCGTACTTACGCCTGCACAATAATCAACACGCAACCCCCGTGAATAACGGACTCACGAAGGAGTGCACACCAATGGCGTTGCTCTCCGTTTGTCACGTTCAGATTGCAGTTGTGGATATGCATGTGCATACGGCCCTCTCGTACAAGCTTCTCATACGCCTCGGCGGTACTCACGCGGAATTACAGTACAATGAGACAACGCTCGGCGTGTAGTTATTAACCGGGTGCCCCTGTCCGTTCGTAAATTCGAAAGTGCTCGTTCGCGACGATAATAACTTACATGAATGTCGGAGACGAGTGTTGGAAGAATTAAAGTGACCGCCGAAAGGAAAGGTGTAAGTATCAGTGTTGCGACTAATGATGTTTTCATGTTCGAACAACGTTGGGACTTTTTCGGCACCATTGTTCGATGTCGACTACACACGTTTATTAAGTATTGAACGTAAGCGATGTCAAAATATAAACATTGCGAAGAAGGAATGTATAATGTATGGAATAATTCAATTGACCGTCCAAATTGTGTTTATATCAGTACTGTGGTTGATGTTATTTTGGTGCGATGAGGTCGTGACGTTTTCGACACCGTTGTCTACTGCAAACGTGGTACCTAAGTGGTATGGTATTAATCTGTTTCATATATTACAACTAACTAATGTTTGAGTATTAATATGTGAAGTGACTAAGAAGTTTCTATATAAAAGGAAATGTTAAATTGAACGTTAAAATGCAAACGTACGCATGTTCAACTGACTATGTTTACGTTGCAAATATATCCTTAAATATACAATTTTATCCCTTGCAAGAAAATTCCTGGGAAAATATAGCTCGACTTAAACGTATTTGTCTACACCTTCAAAATCTTTCTTATTCCCGTTTTCAGGCTTTTCTGTAGCGTCAAATTTGGGATAGACGCGTCGGCGTTCTATTTCCGGTCATCTACCTCATATATCACACGAACAGACACACATATCGCATGAGTTCTATTTCTAATCACTGTCACACGATAATGCGGATTCTATTCAGTTTCTGATCCGCTTATGGGATAATGAACACTAAGTGGCAGTGGGGCGCAAAGTGTTCGAATCTGATTGAGATCTGTCGGATTCCCGTATATTAGTGACCAACACGTCGCTCTGTATCATTTATTGATCGATTAACCTCACCCAGCCGCAATTCTATTTTCAAAAGGGATCTGACATTGCTAATTTGATGGTCTGATTTCATTCTGAGGGCATTTATAAATATTCCGTTAACTTCTTGATTCGGTTTCCAGCGGAATAAATAACAAATTTCTTACGTTACATAACGTCGAATTATGGACATGCTGCAGATGGCGCCGCTTCTACTAATATCTGTAACGATAATCATTCCAATTATAATATGTAAATCGCAAATTATCAAATGTGGTAGTTCTGCGTTGACATATGAAGATTAAATTCTCTGACGCGACCAAACTAGCAATTCCCACTCAACGCATTAACACATTAAACTTAGATATTCTGTTCTGCAGTTTCTTAACATAATACCAACGGGAAATGTATTCGACTGAGTACTATACGTATATTTAAATATTAGTCTTCATCAATTTTTTTTTTTTAATTATGTTAAAATGTTTGACATTTTCTTAAATGACCTTCTTGACTAATAAAATATTTTCTTTGAAAATACGCTTACTTTGCGAAACGGTCCAAAAAAGTAAACAAAACCCCATGTTCTACAAAGTACACAAAGGAAGCCGCTTTGCTTATTACCGTGCAATCAAAGATTATAACACTTTACATCTAAAAATCCATAAATTAATACGCGGATGAACGTAAAGCGCTTGAGCATTTTTATAAACATGCGACTGTAATATTATATTATTGGAATGTGTGTGCCCTAAGTGCATCTATTGCAAAGTTTTGCCGACCGAGAAGGCGTCAAGATCAACGTGGCGCGAAATGCGCGAGACAACGCGAAGCGTGTGAGACAATTTAGTCAAAGTGGATTAGTTTAATCATTACCGACGACGAATCGTGCCGTCGGGCGTTAAGGGGCGCGTCAGGAGAAAATGAGTTTCAAAGTTTGCTCTTAGCAGTTTCAGAAGGTGATGGATTCTTCACACACGACGCCATGTCAAAAGGTCGCGCGCCCCATCCACATTTTCCTTCCATTCACTTCATCGTACTCCAGCGTCGTTGCTACCAAGTTGATCGCTTCCCTTTGGACCCGCGTCCTACGAGGTAACTAAAACTGCATTCCGTAAGGTAAAAGACGTTCTTAATCTCTCCCTGCGCCCTTTCGCTGCACCCGTCCCTTTTTTGATTTTTTTTATCTTTTTCTTTGAGAACACTTTGCTTGGCTCACTCGGTCGCGAACACCGTGAGCAGATAACGGAACCTGTGGAGTGTTGACGAAACTTTCTGCACTGGGAACAATTACGTTTCTGTCATAGACGCGATATGTTTTAGTTGGAAATTGTTCTAACGACAGACGGTAGTTCTCCTCAGAGTGGAAAGTGTGAACGGAAAAGAAAGGCGCGATAATGAATTGGCGACAGTAACTTTCGAATTAACGATTCAATTAGTAGTAAGCTTTCGAAAGAGATAAGTCAATGTCTGCCTCGTGGAAGTCTGTTTTGGAAAATCTCGAGGCAACGCCATCGATGGAATTTAATATTGCGTGTGATAGATTGACCAAAGAATTGATAAAACGTTTTGCAGACTTCGTGTGTAATCACGTACACAGGAAAATCTATGTTAATACCGAAAAATAGATTAGACATTATTGCAAGGCCGTAGCGTGAAAGGATTACCTCCCACCGTTTGCTTGATTTATCGGTGCTTGCCGAATTTAAATTAGTCGGTACTCTGGAATGAGCTTACTGAAACGGCACTATAGGAAACCGATATTCTATATAAACAGGTTCGCATAAAAACATTAACACGTTAATTCACTTAACTTAATAACTAAAGGTTTTACTGAATATGTTGTTAATTGGATAGGATCGAAACTTGATGAAACAGAATATTTCTTAATACAATAAAACTGTTTACGCTCGTGGTAGAAATATTTCTTCTTGTATCAATAACGGTTTTTCGAATACGCCTCGCAAATACAGACAGTCCTAAAGCCATACATGTCTTATGTTAAAACTTGCCACCCAATATGACGAATGTAAAATCAAACGTTTTACTTAAACCCCGCGCAATACATCCAGAAGTTTAGAGAACAGTATTCTTTCACGCCGCGTGTCATATACCCCATCGCGACAGCTTCCAATCTCCCACGCACACCGCAAAAAAGCATCCCCCTTCGCGTCCTCTCTCCAGTGCATTTTCCCGCGGCTCGCCCGGCTTTGTCGAATTCGCGTCGCCCCGCTCTCGAAACTGCACGACCCTATCGCGATGCACGTCCTTACGCGGCGTCGTCGCGTGCTGAGGATCAACGACACTCTCCGTATCAAAAAACCACCGACGCACACGTACACCGTGTTTCTCTCGCGCCGTGAGATTCCCCTCGATGCATGTTTTCCCCCCACACCATCGCATCGCGACTCATCCCAGCTCATCCCAGCGGCGGCATATCTACTTGCATTAATTGGGATCAGCCTCCCGACCACTCGGCGCGAGACAAATGAAAGAGAGCGAAAAGTAGCGGCGAGGGGTGCTGGCAGGAATGTGAGTGTTCACGGGGAACGACACGCTCCGGTCTCTGTCACCATCTTTGTCCCTCGCTCCTTCGCAGTCGTTCGCACCCCTTGCCCACCTCTTTGTCCAACTATCTTTCGCCGAGTCCGTTTCCGCGCGGATTCTCGTTAACACTGCGCCTCGCAAAACAGAGAGGCTCCTCTTTCATGACGCACTCTCCCCCCTCGCCGTTCGGATGCTCCTTCAGGATATCGCGGGAACAACGAGGCTCTCCTTCTCTGTCAGCAGCGCCCGTTTGAATGTCGCGTTATGCGTCTAGCGCCCTCTCAATCTGCCACTTCACATCCGTCCGTCTCCCTTTGATTCCCGACAACCGGCGAGGGGAGCTCAAGCTTCGCACTGCGATTTCTGTCTATCTGCTGTGCCTTCACTGTCCTCTTTCTTTATCTGTTTTCTTTAGGCGCACTGCAGCACTGCAGAACCGAAGTGCGTAGTATTCGAACGTGATCGCAGTGGGTTCTGGGAGAGTTGTTTTGGGTTTTTGTCTCGGGGTGATAATGGATTATTGGAAGGCTTGAGAGAGGTGTTGGTGATTCTGGTAGCGCCTGACTTTCTGTTATTTAAGGGAGCATTGATGACGTAAAAGCCATGTGATTATTGGTGGTAACATTTTTGGAGAAGTTTTATGTCGATCGTTGATGGTGGATTATTGGAATACATCAGAAAGGCATTGCTAATTCTAGGAGCGTCTGGCCTTTTATTCTTTAAGAGCATGTTGCCGATCTGAAAGAGGCGTTTCGGTTGGATCATCTTATTATTGGTGATTTTACGCCCTCTCTTTCTGAACTGAAGTATGTACTGTTCAAACGTGTTGAGTGTTGTCAATGATTGCAGTGGTTTTTTTTTATGTCCGTGGCAAGAATACGAAAACACGTAAGTCATGTCCAAAATTCATTAATGAAACAAAAAAAAAGTCACAAATGTCTTGAAAATCATATGGATCATTAGTACATATAGATAGTATGCGGATTTATGTATTGTATTCTGTTGCATAATAATGTATTAATGGAAAGTCTCGTATAAAATAAATTGTATGATAATCCCATTTACCCACCTATTACTGAAATTATCAATACCGCCGTATAACATTATTTTTGTGGAGATTGATTTGATGTATGCACAGCATTATAATGCAAACGGAAATATCGATAATTCGCGGGGTAATTGGTCGTCATGATTTACACAAAGCTTGCAAGCAAACTTTCAGATATGAATTTAAGTGAACGCACGGAATTTTGTTACGTACATCAATGCTTCCATTAAAAAAAAAGCAGATGCATGAAAATTATATATGTATTTTTTGTGTGAACACATACAAAAAATTTTTTTTTAAATTTCCCCATCATTTCTTGACTATATTTTATTATTGTATTTACCGATTGGATTACTAAACTGACAATTTACATTGGTCAAATTTGGTTATTGGGTGGAGTAACAAAGTTTGTGGTTTATTATTGCTTGAAATTAATTTTGTTGCCAATTATTAATTTGCGCTCTTACTATTCAAGAATATTAAGTTCACGAGTACGAACTTTGCCAAAGTTTGTAGTGCCAGTTTCACGATTTAATCTCCTCTGCGTAGGGATATACCTGCGCATAAAATGAAATTGCCACTTTCATGAATTTGGGGCTTATGATGTCTCTTATGTAGTGGGAAAAACAGATAGTAGGGGTAATAGAAATGATTTGTGATAATTTAACATACACGCACAACGTATTTGAAGTGGAAATGTGTAACAAGCGCGCGTTTTAGCGAAATTGCGCTCCAGCGAGGTTAGCCGTAGAAATGAACCTTCACAAATGGCATGGATATAAAATATATCTGTGTCTAAACGGAATTAACGCTTCTATGCGTTACGCGTACATTTCAGCGTACTCAGCATTCCGGTAATTATTTTCTGCCATCAACGCGTCGTAATGAAGAGATTAGAGAAATTACTACTATTGTTTCGGATTGATTAAATCTAACTTAATATTTTTCAAATTATACTGATCTTTTGTTGTGGGAGGAAGAATTACGAGTATCATTCTCTAACACATTTTCAATTAAAATCATTAACTAGCATTCCTTAATATTTTTTGGCTCCTGAGCATCCCTGCAAAAAATTCGACACAATTTTAAAACATATTTTTATTTCGCGGTAATGCTAATTGTCATAAAATCAATATGAAAAGCTTAATCCTTTGATAAGGGCACACGTCTAGCGCTGGAATGTGAGGTTTCCAGACAATAAAATTTAAACGCGTTTATTGACCTTATACGCCAATCAAATTTGCGACTTCATTAATAACAACTGTCGCAACAAGATATTTCATTACATTTCCACTTTGCGCCTGCATTACCGCGCTTGCCAACTCACAACATTTCGTCCTCGTAACTTTTCCTCCAATTCACAATGCATAAATTTGCGACATCATTACTAACAACGGTCGAAATAAGATATTTCATCACATTTCCACTTCACGCCCGCATTAGCGTGCATGCCATCTGAAAGCATACGATCCTCTTAACTTCCCGTTTGATTCATAGTTCATAAATTTGCGATATCGTTAATAACAACAGTCGCAGCAAGATATTTCATCACATTTCCATTTTGCGCCCGCATTACTGCGCGTACCAACTGAAACCACTACCTCCCTCTTAACTTCTCGCTTCGATACACAATTCCCAAAGCCTCGAACTCTCACTCGGACGGCCAATAAATAATCACCTTACAAGCAACGCATCGTTCGGTGTGCCTTGGCAAGCCAACGCAACATGCACTTACCCGAACAAGCCTACGAAACGGAGAGTTGCGTGAATGAATGCGACACATATACGCGAGGAGCGCTCGTTCGAACACGGGGCAACAATTATCTCGGTCGCGGCAGCTTCGGGCACGAAAGAGGCTCGTA
This sequence comes from Cryptocheilus praepositus, assembly GCA_033815515.1. Classification (NCBI taxonomy): domain Eukaryota; kingdom Metazoa; phylum Arthropoda; class Insecta; order Hymenoptera; family Pompilidae; genus Cryptocheilus; species Cryptocheilus praepositus. The sequence goes on along the minus strand of JAWWQZ010000256.1, from coordinate 3,853,618 downwards.
CATCCGCAACTCACCCCCGTCGTCGCCGTCGTCGTCGCATTATGGAAATTTCGTCTAACAAGTAGCAATACGGCCGCGAGTATTCGCCGAACAGCGAGTACACCCGGCGCGCTTCCCATCTACGGTCAATTAAGCGCATAGTTCTAATTAAACGAATAGTTTCATTCGAATCGTCTGCCCTCCCTTCCCCTTTCCTGGCGAACCTTTTGCCAGAGTCTTCCTCAGTGCGCTCATTCTATCCCCCAACGAACTCGCTGCGAATCTAACGTGTTCCGTAAGCGCTGGCCGTATCGAATAATTGAATCGACCAGCTAAATATCCCGCGGACTGATCGCAGTCAGTTTTACAGATTGACTTTGCCTTGCGTCGATGGGCGGAGGGTGCGACTTAATTAATGATGGAAATGGGGAGCGGAGGATGGGTTTGTAAGGAACGTTTGAGTGTGTGACGGTTAAGTGTGGAAGTAATTTGTTGAAAGTAGTAGTACAATGATTGTATAGGAAATGGTAAGAGAAGTACTAGTATAAAAATTGTACAGCAGGAATTAAGCGCATATTATACAAAGGAATAAAGATGTATTTACAGGTGCAGCTATTAATCGTTCGAAAATATTCGCGTGAGTATACGAATTGGTGATAGAAGTTTTTTTTAGAAGTACACCGGTTTTTAATGGAATTGTGCAAACATTAGATTCATTCTACCCAGCATACGGTAGCAGAATGTTTAATTTTCCTTACAATGATTTCCTGAAGAAAGGACCCTCATGCCAAAGTGTTTTAACCTACATTTTCAACTTATATTTCCATCTACAATATAGCGCCCTATTTCTATCACAACTACCGACACCCTGTATAAAACATTGACGTCATAAACATAAAACAGCGGTAGTCGTCCACAGCGACATCCATTTAATCGCACGCGCACCCAGCCAATATTCAAACTCCCCCGCTTCAAAAACAAAGCATCAGACAAAAGAACGCGATTCCATACGCTCGTCTTACTTTTCCACCCAGAACTCCGGCTTCCCATTTGCACAAGTTACGCAGCGCTATTTATAGCTGTTGAGGCAGCTTTTAAATAAACAAGGATATTTATGCGATTATGGCAATGAATACTACGAAAATATTCCTACAACTACATAAATATATTAGTTTTCAATTGAATTTTAAGCACGACTTGTTATGATTTTGCACACGAAAGAAAACGTTTCATGCAAAAATATTTTCATCTACAGTTTCAACTTATATTTCCATAAAAACATAGCTCCCCATTTCCACCACTGATACCGAGTACCTTGCGCAGTACGCTAACGTCGTAACAACAAAACCACGATAGTCGCGCACAGTGACATACATGTAATCGCATGTATTCCCTGCTTACACTCAAAGTCTCTTACTTCGAAAAAAAATTCCTCACACAAAAGAACGCAATTCCCCGCGTTCGTCTTACTTTCTCATCCAGAACAGCGACTTCGCATTTGCACTAGTTACGCAGCGCTATTTACAGCTTTCAGGGCAGAACAAGGAGCGGCGAGCTCTCGGATATTATCTCCCGCGAGTAACCTGCCTAGCGTGACTACTCGGTGCCGCTTTGGGGCTGGATGAAATTCGACGAGAGAAATCTCGTTTCACTGCGCAGCCAAGAGTCACGGCTTTTCTCTCTCGGCGGGGGTGGGAGCGAGTCGGTCGAGTGTAGCCGGCCGGTCCCGGATGGTACGTGGGTAAATCAGTCGTGCAAGCACAGACAAGCACAGGGAGCGTGGGCGAGACGGCGCAGAAGTAAAAAGGAAAGTGCGCGTGTAACGGTCCGCGAGAAAAAAGAACGGCGTGTAAGAGGGAAAAAGCTGGACGCGTCGGTGTGCGTCGGTGGGCGTCTGTGTGTTTAAAAACGCGCAGCTGTGAGGAGGGAAGGAGTCCGTGCGCTCGTGATATCCTGAAGGGGTATTCGAACATCAGGACTAGACACGCGCGGTGAAAGAGGAGCTTCCTGCTTCGCGGCGATTCAGCGTTAACGAGAATCCACGCTTGAACTCTCGAAGTAAGAAGAAGAGTGCGGCTGAGAGACAGGGCGGCGAGAGAAAGAGTGAGGTGGGGCAGGAGGTAAAAAGAATGTACACTAACTGCCGAGAGGGAGGATGAAAGGAAGACCACGGGAGATAGAGAGATCGAATCGAGTACCGAGCAATCTCGAGTAATACGAGTAACTCGATCCCGTACGAATACGGGTACCCAGAGGGGTAATTTAAATCCAGCGAAAATATCTTTTATCGTTGCCGTACGAGAGACAGAAGGAGCGGAAGAAGGGGGCGGCGTGCGCTTACGAATGAAACCTAATAAATCTTCAGGTGGAAATGGCGAAGGAGACTTGCATCTCTTTCCAACTTTCCCTTCCCTGCCTTTGATATATGATGTAATTGAATACTTTCAAAGAATTATTTCGTTTGCTTTTTGTATTCTGCACCGCGCTGGTTGTCAGAGGGAGCGGATGTTTGATGGTCGGATGAAAACGCGCGAATTAAACCTTTCGCTATAGTGAAAAGAGGCAACTAAATCATTAGAAACATTGAAAGTTTGAGGTATAAAGGTTACAGTTAGTGTGGAAAATAGTTTAAAGTCTGTTTAATGTATTTTTACTGTATCAATCTTGTAAAAGTATGTAAGTGACGTAAACTGGAGATGTAACTGAAGGGTACAAATTAAAAAATTAGTAAGTGGGAAGAGAAAAGTCTGCGTTATGACATTAACTTTTATAACGGCTCCGTGGCCACATTAAACATTTGTTTGTGACCTCATGCAAAAAGAAGGAATCATGACATACCAGCGACGTGCTTCAATTAGTTCCAAAGACAACAAGTCTTATAAACTTATGATGGATCCTTTCAAGTCAACTCCATCATTTAACGCCTGCAACCCAGTTACCCTATGTTAACGCTAATCGCCAGTCACAACTCAGTCAGTCACTGTCAGAGATCGCCTATCATCGGTTACAAACGTTTGTTGGCTAGTTTCGCCCATGACATATGCCTTATAATGTTTACAAAACGACAGAAATCATAACTAGGAAAACAAGGTGCGAAGTAAACGTTTCACGTTACTCAGTATAATGTGCAGTCTGAAAATGGAAGAATGAATCCAGTCTTTATATTGTACATATTTTTGAAGGAAACACATTCTGCAGCATACATCCAACTAATATCAAAGTTCTATAATAAGCATTTTCAACCAAAGAAGAGAAGAAGAACATTATTATAACAGCACAGTTTGCAATATTTTAATACAGAGTAACATTGAGAAAATTTTATAGATGACGTCTAGGCATCGACGCATGACTTCTAAAATAATTTCACCAAGAACTCCCAATTAGCAACGAAAATCTCAACCGGCCCGAAGGGAAAGTTCGGACTGCATCACATACGATCGCGTTAACTATCGCCGCCGCGAAAAATTTGTTTTAAGTCCCACCGCCCCGTTATTCCGCCACTGCGACATATCACCGAGTCCGAAACACGGGAGGAGTGGTTGAAAATTTCACAGAGGCGCATCGGTGCGCCCTCTAATTACTAATTACCGCATTCGAACGTACATAATCTGATACGCCGACGTCCGATATGCATACACCTACACGTATCTACAGGTACAGCGTCCGCCAGCGATACACGCGGAGAGCACACGTGTACGGATGTATATGGCAGGGTGGGTAGAGAACCACGACGACGGAGATTGGATTATTGCCAGGACAGGGGGGGGAGATCGATTAATTCATTAACCTGTAAACACCTCGCGGTAGGAAGAGCGCAACGTTCCGCCATGGATAAAACATTCACATTCAGCCGCGACAGCGTGCTCGCCTTTTCGACCAGCGGATCCTGATCTCCCTGCAAACCAGGACATTAAAATACATTTGATTTTATGAACTCGCCGAATGCGATACACGGCGTAAATGGCCGCGATATTTCACGCTAGAAGAATTCAGGCGCAATGCCTCTCTCACGCGCTTCCCAGTTTTTCAGCTCGTTTTTAGCCGACGGTGTAACGAAATGTAGCGAGCGCGCCGTAACGGGTGGAACATTTAAAAAAGTGACAGTTCTGCATGAAAAGTAAGTTGGATGAGGAAAATAGTTGATTTTTTGGCTTTGCTCTTAAGATATGCGAGTTCGAGGGACTGCTAGGTATGCATGCAGTTAATTTTGTCGTGGTTTAATGGACCCATCTCTTGACGGTTATGTATGTTTGTTTTTGGATTTGTCAAGTTAGGTGATCAACAGTGCATAACAGGACAAGTGGTTTAAATATGAAAAATGTTGTAACTCGTCGGGTGATATTTCATTTGGTATAAACAGAGTCCAAACCCACTAACGCCACAAAAAATAAGTAAAAAAATAAGTAAAAATGATAAGTATGCAAATTCGTAAGAACGGACGAAAGTTGCATATCGCGACGCCTGTTTTTTCACATAGAGCTGTTATATACCGAATTACACCATCAGTTACGAAACACCCCGTATGCATGCGCGTCTCGTATAGACATTGTACGAAGCGTACTCCGGAAGCGAACGCCGAACAGAAAATTCGCGAGAACGCTCGACCGAAAGGGGTAACGATTTCATTTCGTTGTGATTTCATTTCGCTCAATCGACACGTTTGTCCGACGTGTGCGCAACAAGGAGGGAGGAGGCGGTCGCTGAAAAATGCAGGCGATTTTTCCTCTCTTCTTTGTGGTCGGTCACTGTCGTTCACTCGACCGAAGGGTGACTGTTGATATTTCCAGCGCGGAGAGGGCAAATTTATCGAGCATTTAACCCTGTCACGCTCGGCTGAAGGAATGTCAAAAATATATTGCGGTCGCGCGTGTAACCCGTCAAAGTAATGATTTTACTACGGAAATGAAGAAAAAGTTGATTCTTTTTAGATTGATCGAATACGCGATCATTTTAGTCGTATTATACGCGCGAAAAATGTTGCCGGTGGAATATCCGCCCGTGTTTATTAGATCGCGGTGTTTGAGTTAAGCGATACCTGTTGCGATGATGTCGATTTTTTCGTTGGGTCAGCCGGTGGCTTAAGAATTTTCTTATAAAATATTAATCTTTGATTCAATCGCTTACACAGGGATTTATAGGCATCTTTTGGCGTATATTTATATTTGCGTGCACCTAGAACTACCCCTTTTGTACCTTTGCATTTTACTATATATTTTATTTTGTAACGGAAGTCTCCTTGATCGATGATTCAATTGAACAAATATTTGTTTTCCCGCTGTTTTATAATTCGCGACCGACGATTTTTGTACACAGAATCGTCTTTGCGCTCTTACAATCCGGATCGCAAACAGAACGACTTTCACGGTGATTGAATTCTCGCGAGCTCAAACGCTGTTGAGCAAATTGAATTGTTTTATTCCGCGTGTCTCATCCTGCGCGTTATTCAATGCACGATAATTCTTGTGCCGCTCTCTGACACATCATTTGTTTAATGACGTAAATGAGGCGTGCCCTGACAACATGTTTTATTTAATTTTCTTAACCCACCGACACAGGTCACGTTTGCCTCTCCTTTCCAAACTTTCATCGCAAAATGAAGAACGAGTAAATATGTGCGCATTTGAACCGCTTAACTGGTCGATTTTAATTAAACGACCGGCACAAACGGTGTAATTCCGGACGAGTCGTGGAACTCGAGCAAACTGGCCGACGGAAGTAAGCGTTTGCAAATATTCTTTGACTAACGAGGGGTAGTTTTTCGAACTTCTGGCATACTGCCGGATCATTGAAGACACGGTCATTCCGCGAACACTCGGTGACGTCAGAAAAAGGTACGCCCATGCGAACACGAGCCTCGTTACTCTTCCGTGCCCATTTATTTACGATATTTACCCGTCCGCGACGTTGACATAGCAACGCGTTTGGCGAGTACACCGATCGCTCGCACAAGAAATATCCCTTCAGAGAGTCTTACGGCGAAGAAGTGGTATCGGATGTGAAAATAAGAAGACGCCAACGTGAAGAAGTATAGCCTCTTTAATTCCGCGGTTTTTAGCGACTGCGACTTTTACTTCGTCTGTGACGAGCGGTGATAAATGTTGCAGTGAATTGGATGATACGTGGGGTGTTCTGTATGAATTTCATCTGAGAAAATTATTGAAAAAAATTCTCGTCAACTGTGTGTGTAACAGAGAATTATGAAGGAAGATGTGCTGATAGCATAATATTTGTACCGGGGCAGCCTTGATAAAATTAAGCGTCGTATATTTCCTCCTTAATTAATGGACGAAACATATAACTAATACAGTCATTTTAATTACACAAATTATCCTCCATCAAATCGTGTTGGTCCGACAGAAAAAAAAATTGCCAAAATACGAAAGTCCCTTTCCAACGATTTGTGTTATCTCTGCTCATCTCCCAGCATTCCCAAAGCATTTGCCCACAGCATAATTATACCACAATTGATAAGAATACACCCGAGCAACAACCATTTGCCTATCTCCGTGAACCCTGACACAAAACCTAATCCCGAAACTTTCCCACTTTGCCCCTTCTTCCCCCTTGCCATTCTTTTCCGCCCTCCTCTCTCCCCATTTACACACCCCTTCCGAGTAAAACATTCAAACCCTTCTCCTCCCATCGCTCCTCGAAGAGCATACCCCTACGTCTCAGCAGCGGGCTGCACAATGGCCAGGAATTAGTGGCCTCACAACCGTACGCGTTAGTCAAAGCGCGTGCGTGTATGCGACCGGCATTGAATCGCCTACCGTAGCGTGTAAGCCGACGAAATAATTATGTGGATCCCCCATTTTTCGCCATCAAGAGGGCCACGTGCAAGGACCGCACATATCTTGCCACCACGAAATGCCGATGCCCGAGGAAGAAAGGCCAGCGAGTGGTTGCCGGTTGTAATGAGACCACGGAAGAAAGCGCTTCTGGGCGGGGTGAAAAAATCACACTTGCGAGACTTGATTCCCGCGAACGTTCTGCGTTAGGCCTCCATAGAGGAGAGAGTGCGGTCAATGGCATGCGGAGTTGGGTACGCGAGCTTTTCAGGGTGCCAGCCGACGCCGAGGGTAGATTTTAACCTTCATTGTTGGCGCCCGGTGTTAATGATTCCGCCCAACGATCGACGGCCGCGCGGAATGTCACAGGAAATATTCACCGCGCGATAATGGGTGTTCTGGCTAATGCAATGGGCACGGTGCACGGTGAAAGGGAGAATGATGCTTGCCGATACGTAAACAAAGCGGTGGGGTACGCGATGAATCGGAGAACGGAGAGAATAGGAATAATGGTCGAGCGGGAGGCGAAAGAGTCAAGCGTGTTTGACGGTTATTTTAGAGGCATCGTCAAGAAGAGGATTTAGTAATAACCACGGTACATATATACATATATATACCGTGTTTATTACAAAATCCTATTCCTCTTCGTACGTATGTGTATATATGGGAAGATATGAATGCGGAAGTGACGCAGATTTTCAATTTAACCTTGTATTAATATTTGTGATTTATCAGAACTAAATGTATTACTCAAAAACTTTGCGGGTGACATATCGTTTAAATTATTCAGCGTGGCTGAATTCGTCGTTTTGTAGAATAGCCAATTTTACAAGTTACCCACTGATTCAATTTTTTAGCAAGGATAAACGCGTAATTTAGTTCGTAAACATCAATCATAATATAAACACAGAGTTCGGACACCCATAGTACTTTCAGGCTCAGGCAGCATTATTACGTTAAAAGTGGTAAAATGGCGATACAGATTGTTCCGATACTCCTGATGACTGATACGTCAAACTTCGCGTCGTTATCAGTGATTAAGCGGTAGAATGGGCAAAGTTATAAAATCTCGGCGACTGAGGGAAGCAAGCGAAAGAATTACGATTACCGGTACTTTAGCTCCGTAGTAGTTGCTGTAAGTTAAATTAATATTCAACGGCGGCGGGAGGGTTCAATTTATTAAAGAAATTCCCCGGTGGGTGATGAAGGGGGTCGAAGATAGGAAACCTGTTCTGCCGAGGATTAATTTATTACATTCCATCCTTATTGAAACGATTCTTTTGTAAATATGCACATGCCTCGATCGGCGGTGGAATTCAGAGATAAAGCGATCGTGTTAATTCAGATTTCAGAATGTATTGTATTACACCCGCGAGCGCAGATTCCAATTTTATTAATAAACGCCGGTTTATACTCCGTTAATAACATGCTAAAAAGATTTTGCGATAATGTTTTGTTAATGTGATGCCGAAGAAGTCAGGTATTTATTTGCTTACGTTTTTGTATGATAACTGCAATGCTTTGGAATTGTTCGGGAATTGCTCATGCGTGTAGGAACAGTAATTGAGATGTCAAATACAAACTTCTATTAGCTCAAGGCTCATTTAGCGGTAAACACAAGTTACAATGCAAATAGACTTAAAATCACAACGGTTATTATTCATATGGATTAAAGCCGAAGTGGAACAATAGTTAAACGTTAAACCATTCGCTATTAACTTTTAGCAAAGGCCATTAGCATCGAATAAACTACATTTGATAAGAGACATCTAATTAAAAACTATTCATTAATAGCATTTAAAGCCATTATCCGATTTGTCCATTACGAACACAAAGTTTAAACCCATCATTTGAATGATCGATGCCCAGGTATTGAAACGTCCAGAACGACAAATATCATTAGCGGCACTTTATAAATAGATTAACAAAACAATTTTTTCAAACTCGTACCCAATTCACAAAATAGTACCACGCACCATAGCATAGATACGAAAACTCGCTAGCGGCGATCAAATAATTTTGGTCATCCGTCACTAAACAAACACTATTTAAAGACCATTTCTCGAAAGCTACGTCCAATTCCAGTGCACGATCGCAACCCCTTAAACTCTCCGCTTAATCAAACGCTGAAACGAAATTACAGTCCACGATTCGCCCGCATCGTAATGAAAGCCGGCAACAACGGCAGGCCAAAACGATGCCTCTTCGCGAATAATCGGGAACATCGGCATAAAATTTACAGGTTCATACCTAGGCAAGTACAATGCGACGTTATTCAATGACCAATGAATCTCAGTCCGCGGCCGGCGGTCGTTAATGCGAAAGAAGGCGTATAGAGGACAGTGCTGTTACAGCTGTGCTTTAAACACTCGGCAATTACCGGAATTAGCAATTATAGTTACAGGGAGAAAGAGGAAAGGGAAAGAGAGCGAGCGAGAAAGTGGGAGAGAGGAGAGGGGATGGAGCAATTCAAGCGTGCCGTCAGTTGTGTACAAGCCGATTGTAAATATACATCGACGCAACAAGGGTCGTCTATTGCCAGCGCGGGCTGGTTCTGTTGTAGTTTTCGATTAATATCGCTAATTAATCCAATGGCCCGCGCGCTTCGTTAAGGGTAGTTACCCTCCTCCGGCCATTTCCAGGCGTAAATTTGAGGGCAGTTTTATACTCCGTGGCGATTCGTCGGATTTTTTTGTAGGTAGGCTGCTTAAATTTTATTTTGTCAAAGTTGTTCCGAAAATAGCAAGAACGCGAACATTCGTGGCAGTCACGATTCTTCGTAACTGCTTTCCCGTGTATTAGTGTGACAGTTTATTTTAGTCGTGAAAATATTCTTGCACTTAAAAGAAAAATATATGTCACCACCCATCTCAATATAAACCTGTCATCATAGTATGAGTTTTTAGAAATCACTTCTTAAAAATATAAGAATTGCCCTTGAGGAAGCAGATATACGCTGTTACGTTTCTTCGTGACTGATTATGGGAAACCTGTTCCACGATTAATGACATTCCGAAGGCGTTCAAGCCGCGACCCGTTTATTCCTGAACATGACCAACCGCTAGGGGACAACGTTTACGTCGGCCATTAGCGCACGTTAATTCGTTACCTCCCAGGCCATGAGCATTCTGTACGTCGGATAAGAAGAAGCGAAGCGTGTCTTGCCGCACTCGGACGCGCGTCATCTGATCGATATCGACTCTCAACGCTAATGACTCTAGTCACAGCCGTAGCGCCGCTTTTCATCGCTGTCCAATTTTCAACTGTCGAGCCTTAAACTTGCTCGTGGATATCTGTCGTCACATAAAACCTCAGTGATTAAAAAAAGTCCACGCACACACGTTTTTCCATGAATGACATCGTTGAAGTTTGAAGATATTGTTGAAACGTACTTCAATGTCTTCGGTAAAAATACACAATAGCAATGATAGATGGAATAAAGCACATCAATATATTCTTCCGAACTGGGTGAAATGAGAAACTGGCTGTGCACGTAATGTGAATGTAATTAAAAAGCATACATCGTTTTTCTGCAATAGCTTCGCCGAAAATTAGAGTCGTTATTAAAGTGTACTACAGCGAAAAACAGAAAAAATAATACCGCGCGAAAGAGAGATAAAACAAGGCGATAATTTTGCAGCTGCATTTTTCCGACATTTTTGCGTACAAAATCGATTGCACACGCGCATACTTCGTGCTCGGATACTCCTTTGCACATTACGTAATGTTGAAATGTCCGTCGCCCGAAGACAGAGTGTTTAATAAGGGTCACAGACTGCATAATTCTCGGCGTTTCATAATTCTTTTCGCCGTCGGGCAGCAAACCAACGATAATTCTAATTCGGCCGTTCGTTTGACATTTCGACCGGTGTTATCCGTTAGCAAAAACGGCCGTTACACGCCGCGATCGCGTCGTCCGCGTTTTTCCGGCGTAATACGCCGGAACCGATCCGATTAGTCACCCGGAGGTGACAATGATGAATTCGACTCGCCGGCTTGGACACGTCCGGAAACGCTCGGATTAATAATCAGTCGCGAAATACATAGAATCAATTACTAACGATGATGTATCTGCGCCAGGACTTCTAGCGCCGCAGGAAAAATGTCCGACGATAAAGCGTCGTATCGTTGCGCGTTATTATTAATAACTAGGGGCCGCGAAGTTGAGCGTGCGCTAAACGATGAATTAAAAATTCGTGTTCGTAATGTGCGTGGAATTATGCATTTGCTCGCTGTGTGCACATACATTGATCCTGGTGCATTCAGGCACACGTGGATGCAGGCAGATAGTGAAACGTTACGGAAAAGTGACGTGATGATGCTTAAAAATTTTCGACACTGATATTACGAAGACATACTGTTCTCATTTTGTGCGATCGCGCACAATGAGTAAAAAGCTTTTCTTATCGAAAATTGAAATGCACTTAAGAATTTTTTGTTGTTAGAATTCTCCACGTGTTTCGGTACAACCAGGAGTAGGTCCCCGTTTTATCAAACATTTTCCAGTGTCCTCACTTCACACGTCACTTTTCCTTAATTTTAACAGAAATGTTTGTATAATATTAACGATTTTGTATCAGTTACATTCATATTTGTATCCCAGCCCTTGTGTAGGCGAACGTGCCAATCGTCCACGTGCAACCGTCAGTGACAGATATCTTCGAACATACGGATGTCCATGTGCTGAAAATCACAGGAATTCAAATTGGGGTACTTTAATTGCGCGTGTATCCGTGTGTTCGAGTATCCATGAAATAGGAACTCCTATTAATAACCCTCAGCGCACGTTTAACGAGCTCTGGTCTCACGTAATAGACGCACTTGCAGATTTAATTTCGGCGAGATAGAGATGTCGTGCGGAGGGTGCGCAATTAACGCTGCTCTATTGTTAAAATCGTATCGCCAAGTGGCGAATGTGTGTATGAGTAGAGTGCACAATACTCATCCATGTACATCTATATATATGCAAACACGCAGCTATATGTATATATATCCCGTGCATGTGTCTTCCTATGTATGCATTCGAAAATAGGACACAATTTTCATGCGCGTGCTTATGTATATTCATATGGGGGGTGCGTTTATTGAAAAAGACAATTATCGACATTATTTTACTCGTTGCATGAGCATACCGGCAATATAAATTAAAGAGAAGTGGAAAAGCGTAAACGCCGATAAGGCCGTACTTATTGAAAATGTCGATGACTGTTTATGGATGACTTCTGGGTACAGATTTGACATATCGAAAAAAAAACATCTTCATATAAGTATGTAAATGTTTCTCTTCAGTGATAATTAAACGGATGATTCTATGCGATTATTGCAACTTTGATTAGACGTTTTTCCACCGTTTCTATTTAATGACAGTATCGATAAGTGAACTTGCCTATAACTCATCAATAAACGCACCCGTAATCTATATAAATGCACATGCGTTGACGTGCCTACAGCAGAGTGTGTTCGTTCGTACGTATTCGTGTCCATATAAATATACGTACCTTTTCCATAGACGCTACATATAATCCCACATACCTATAAATCGTGCATTACGTTATGCGTTTAGATATAGGTTTTGCACATATATACTCGCCGCCACTTGTATCGGCACATATATACGTGCGCGTACAGTAACTACTAGACTGAGCTTATTTAATCTGGTCATGAATGTAAATTACGCATTCGTACCGCGAGAGACTCGGACCGCGACTTTGTCATTACGGTGTCATGAATAATTCCCGCAATTACGTTTGATTAATACCACTAATTATACTCCTTTCTTCCAGCATTTAATTACATACGAAATTCAAATACGCGAAAGGCTTGTTCTCAAAAAAAGAAAAGATTAAAGGGGGGCGGACGTTCAGTTTAGGCGGACGGCAGGATCAGGAAAATATTGCGTGCTTGCTTCCTAAGATATGCCTGGTAATGACATTCAGACCACATTAAGTTTTGTTCCCGAACTCGAGAAACCTTAAACGGTTCTGGAAGATCTCTGGTTTTGGAAGACTTGGAAAATTTGAAAGGTCTTAGAGGTCTTGAATGTCTTCAAAGTTTCGCCTGCTTGAAACTCTTGAATGGTTTGCAAGTCTTGGAAGTCTTGAATGTGTCGCGGGCAAGGTATAAACTCTGTCAGATTAATGACACATTTGCATTTAAAGCAGAACAAAAAACTACAGTTGAAATTAATTAAAAATAAAATTACTCGATTAATTGCACGTCCTGATAAATTGTAATTACTTTTCTCCCACAGCACAAATTAGTTGAGTCTTAAAGACCTCAAGGCACTCAAAACTTCGTTTACTCCACTTCAACTATTATTCACTTTACAGCTATAAAAGCCATGAAACACAAATTTACTGCAAAGAAAACTCTGTAACGGTTCCAAATATAATTGTCAGAATTAAATTCGCAACGTATACCTGCAATGTTGAAGCAGTACATTTTTCCAGCCTCCATTTTTTTCAAAAGCCATCGATGCAACGTAGAAAAACATATTCGCGTTCCCATTCTACATAATCCCATTCTCATCTGAAGACTGCAAGCTCAGTGTGCCTGATTTTTGAGACTCTGCCAGTAAGCGCCTTGAAGTCCCGTCGCTAAATATTCGACGAACGACTCTTAGGGCACTTCGCCCGTGTGCCTCTGTCTCTTTTCCCGCCGTCCGCTCCGAGGCGCGATAATAATGGCGTCCGTAACGCGATGTAAACTGGATTTCCGCCCCCGCCTGCCGGATTACTTGCCGTCTGGCTCGCGGCGAATTTAAATCTGACTATTAATGCGCATTATTCCGGCCACGTTCTTCCGGTCTATATGATCCGCCCTGGTTCACTCTCGGCTCGACTTTGTCATTTGCAGTGACAATGACAGATGCGGAGGCAGTGGCAGGTGGAATTGCTCAGTTACCATGCGACGTGGAGCCGCCAGTCCCGGGAGACAAGCTACACATAGTTATTTGGTACAAGGAGGAGTCGGACAGACCGATATACAGGTGAGTCTCTTTCTCTGTACTTTTCCGCTCTGCCCCGGGCTCACCTTTCATTCCTTCTTTTTCGACCCCGCTCATTCGCGCGCACCTTACGACAGCGTGAATCCGCTGTGCCGGTTTGCGCGATTTAAATAACAGAATCGCAGCGTCGCGAGAATGTTGCGCGGAACAAAAAATTCGGCGAGAAGTGCGGAACGGTCGGGTCGGGATTGCACCTCAAATTGCGCCGGCGCATTTCGGGCGTGAAACTGACACGGACGAAACGAACGGCGCGGATAAGATTATGCCGGATAATGGAAAGTGTAACGCGGGGAATGAAGGAGGCGTCGGTCGGGTACGTGTCGACGGACGCGGGCCAGTGATTAACGGGTCGGCGGTGTGCGAATCAGTGAAGAGCTGTTATGGAATGGCGTAAATTCAGAGCAATGAGTTCTCAGAGCTTTTCCGATGTTGCCATGTGTTGATACACAAGGGTCAGAGAGAAGGCAATCTACGTATGTCGTTTACTAAGAAGTTACGGATAAACGTATACAGAATACTCCTACTTGCTTTTCATACCACAGTGTGAACATGACATATGTACGTTCCTAGCTTATTCCACGTCGATCGACATCTCCACGGGGATGGTATATATCTATGTTTTATTTAACAGAAAACTGTAAAAAATAAGTGACGCACTCGCATACGATGGTCGTAATTATACTTATATCTGATAAATGTTTTTTTATCCTATTTATCCACTAATACCAAAACCCGCAGAAGTCCTACTTGTTTTGAAATTCGTAACATGAGTAAACATCACATTTTACATCCTACTCAGTTAATACGCAGTTCTACCTCTCTGCATATCAACCGACGTCTTTCACAGAATGCCTGACACACAAACAAAAGTCCTGACAATCATCAAGCCACATCACACCCATTTGTACCAAATCTCTTCAACTTTATTTAACTGATCCACCAACGACCATCCTCGCAACATTCCTACCCTCTCCACACTTCACAATACGCCGTAAAGTCAATCTCATTTTATATCGTCCTTAATTCACGCTATCACGACATATGTACGATTCTCCTTTTTTGCGTGTCGATCGACGTCTTCGCAGCAGAGACCTGTTCACACGTTCCGTCTCGAGGACGTTCAGATGTATGTAACTTTACCCGACAAACCAGAGCGACGCGCATAAAAGTATAAACGTCCTCCGAGGACCGGTTTCACAGAACTGCTCCACATACATTGCCGAAGCTTCCTTGCGCTCCTCGCTCGAGATAGTCCCAGTCCTGTTTGCGACAGAGAGAAGGAGAAAGCTTACATTGCTCACCTTCAGCGATGAAGCACCTGCGCAGGTGCATCCTCGAGCATACATGTTGTTAAACGAGACCGCGCTTTTATTATTCTCACGACTGGAACAGTCACGGATAATTCGATTATGTTCTCTGGCCTCTTAGCGACTCAAATCGGGGTAAATGACCGTGGATTTTGTTTAAGATTGTGCGCGCTCGTAATATGTGGCAGCGCGACGTGGTGGTCATTGAATTTTCTGGCGTTGAAGATATGCGAGGACATCAAATACGTGGAAATGTAATGTTAGGCTACGTCAGGTGTTAATTAGCGCAAATTTCCTTTGAGATTATGAATGCATGTATGACGTTGTAGCGCGAGGTGGTTATTGAGTTTTTCAGTATTGAAATGCATGGGGATGTAAAATTTGTTATCGGGTAAATATTACTTGTTAAGGTATGAAGTGAACATGGAATGCTGGAGAATTATGGGACGGTGAATATAAAATTGTAACCTGTCAAGCTGTAGAGTAAAAATTGAGCGATATTAAATTTGCTACATGTGAATTTCGAAAGTACTAAACTGGAAGATACAATATTGGAAAATTCCGAACTAGAAGCTAGTAAATCGAATGCCTTCACCTTTAAAATTCACCGAGTCCTCAGTCACTGCGATTACAACAAAGTACAGATTTCAACATTCACTTCGCTCCAAATATTTGCAAAGATGTTTCAACTGAGAGTCACAGTTAAACATTCAGTTATCTTTTCAATGTGCGCGCTCGTAAAGACTCGAAGAAAATCATTTCGATTCGTTTGACAGCGGTATCGATTTCATCCAAAACAATTTCGTGCACGATAAAAACTAACCGCAGCGCGTGAGGGCGGGGATAAAGAAAGAAAACCGATGTAAAAGCGTCAGACTAGAAGAATGGCGATTAAACGTTAAATGTGCTTCAGTGGTTATATGTAACCGGAGGTCGGCGCAGTAAGGGGCGGGGAATTATAGAAACAGAGCCTGTAGCGAAGAGAAGACAATGAACCGAGAGGAATAGTAGAAAAGCAAGTAAAAAGGGGCGGAGAAGTGCGCGGGAAAAAAAGGAGCGGCCGCAGGAAAGAGGAAGGAAAGAAAAAACACAAGAATAAAGAAAGAATGAAGAGGCGGGCGGAGAGGGTGTAAAACAGAAGAAAAAGCGGGCAATGAACGGAAGGAGAGCGGGCGGCAAAAAAGGAACGGGCAAAGAGTCGGTGGAACGGAGAAGGCGTACAGTCGATTCCTACGTTATCCAGTCGAATTGATATCGCGCGGCCGCGGTTTATGCATAGAAACGAGGAAAAGCAGAAATCCCATCTTTTCCCGTGGTTGTAGAAGATTGTGGAGTTGTCCCCACTTCGTGCTCGCCCACTTCTCCACCGATTCTTTCCGAGTCTGTTAGTATACGTCTTTCTCTGCCAGTTTTCCCTCCAGCGTTGCAGATCCATATAGAGAATTGGCTCTCGGCCCTCTTTTTCTCCCTGATATATGAATTGCGCCGAGCTTAAAGGTATCCCATAGTGAAATTATGGATACGACATTATTTCTTCTGGCACGTAACCGGTGCACTCTTTGTCCCATTCGCGAACCCACTCCAATATTGTCCCCACCCACGACGTCTTAGTCTCTTACTTTATTTCTCCGCGTATTACGGCGCCCACGTTCGAAGCCGCAATTTTATTAAGTTGAAACTTTTTCCGAGATACGCAACGTAACGTCGCCACTAACGTCTTCTCGTTTCGACGATTTATCAGCGCCGCTCGCCGCCCATGTTGGTGAAATTTTAATTTCGTACAAGCTCGTTCCGCGGGACGTGCGTGATTCAATTATTCACGCGCACGACTTCGTTCTTTCGCCGAGCTGGGCTTGTTTTTGCTCTGCATCTTTCTTTCCGAATTTCCTCAGTTACCTGACGCCAGAATTATGGGAATTTATCTCGTGTCGGGAAAATCTGATAAGTTTTGTTTTATTGGCGGCGATGCGTAATGCGACGTTTAGGAACACGCGGTTGCAGGAAGGTGGAGAGTGTTCAAAATTGTATACCGTGATGGCGTAAATGCCAGTATTATATAAAATAGAAAGAATTTTCTAAATAAAATACGGTATTAATATAACAACACCAAATAAAATAGAAATCGTTTTTAAAAGCATTTTAGCCCCCCTTAACACTTTGACAGCCGCGCGTTTCACTGAATGACAACCAATTGCGGCGACGATGATTTTCCAGCATGTGCTGTCACAAACTTATCATTCCAGGCAAATCGGAATCACGCGTACGTGGCAGCAATCGTCGAAGTGTTGAATGTTCAATATTGCTCTGTTACAATTTTACAGATACGATTGTGAGCCGTTGGTCAATTTAACGCTTTGGTAACATTCGTATGTGAGCATCGAAGAAAGCAGTGATGACTCTATTAGAACACACCTGACACGAATTACTCGCTTTTGCGCTATGCTCTCGCAACATGACGCTCCGTCCCATTAAACATTTCCATATTCATCACACACGACACACGTACCAATTATACACGATCGCCGATATCCGTCATTCGCAACTACCAACTCGCACCGCATGTAACCCATCGCAACCGAACTTTTCGTTTCTACACATTACACTTCTCCCCTAACCATCAGAGCAGCGACCCAAAAGAGGGCGCGAAGTAGAACAAATTACACAATATAAATAGACCGAACGAACGACCAAAAAGAAAGGAACAGCGCACGAACGCGTGTGCACGGTCCCCGGACGATAACGGTCGACAGGAAAAATTCGTAACGCCGTTGGAAACAATGGCAGCGTTGGAAAATTCAACCGCGCACGGTATTAGGTTAATGCCTGGCCGTCGGCCTCCAGATAAACGGAAATATCCCGCCATTGCCGCGCGTCACGGAATTGCCCGCGCATGCACGCTCTAATTAATTTCGCCTCTCGGCAGATAAGCGACGGTCTTAAGTCACGATACGCAGGTTAAGGGGCGAGCAGTGTGCAACGGCTGGCTGGAGGCACACGACAGGGTAAGTGGAAGACAAAACGGGAGGGAACGAGAGGGCACGGCGGATAGGGAAGTAGGAACTGCTGAGTAGCAGTAAAGTACCGCGATCGTGTCGGGTGCTCGAAACTGGTCTCGCGAGTAAATACAGTTACATGGAGCCACTCGGCGCGCGCGCTACGCGATTACTCTTCTCGTGCGGTAAGTTCGTTTGCCATTGCGGGCTATCGTTAGCGGGCACAACCCCTACGCGGGATGAAAAGAAGCATGGTGACGCACGTACGCAGCCATGGGCGACCTAAGCGTGCAAAGTTTGTGACCTGTTAAGGGTGTGTGATTTGTGGGCTAGAAGAAATGCAGGGTTCTTCTGTATTCGCCAAAGTTGCTGTTTAACCCGTTGCGGACGAGTGGCGGATATATTTGCCCAACTCTAGCGCTGCGGCTGGCGTACGTCTGTCATCGTAAACGATAAGATACGCATGGCAATTAAATTTGTTTATGATTTTGTTAGATTTTATGAAAGACTTATTTAAATTAAGATTTAGTTTTTATAACGCAAACGCGCGACGTGAATTCTTTCTTTACTGCGCCTGTTCCAATACTTGTCGTCCACAACGACGCTCGCCCGTCCAGCGGCTCCGTCCGCAAAGGGTTAAGACAAACTCGTTGGGAAGGAAAACAAAATTTTAAATCTGTCAGCTATCTTTGACCATACATCGATCCCTTGAAAGTTCTTTTCCAATCATTTTAGCCGTGATGAGAGGACCACCCACGATTCATTCTGCAACAGCATTAGAGTAAAAGAGTCACAGTACTAATGAATACCAACGTCTTGTACAGCAGCCTCGGTCGAATGCACTTTCGGTTGCATCAAAACGTCTAATAAATCGACGAAGCTTCATTTTTTTGTATAATCAATTTTCGCTCCTACACCTAGTATATCGCCAGTCCGCAGTTCATACGTCAAGCGCAGACTGATAACACGCGATGTGCACAGAGCGTCATTACGGCTGCTCAGTCGGAGGTGGCCCGCGGTGCACGGAATTGGAACTGTTCGCGATAAACCGTATGAAATACTTCAGATACGGGCGAGCGCGGCTTTTCAGAAAATCCTCTGCGTGCGGTCAGCGAGCCAACGGTATTTCGTTGTACCTTCCGCGCATACGGAATTTATAACCGCCGCTTGTAACTGCGCATGGCCTTTTGCCGGAGTCGTCTCTTTGTCCGCGGCCTCTTTGTCCCACTGTATCTGCGCACTTTTGTTCATTTTTAAGTAACGCTCGTGTTATTCCACTTAACGAACGTTACCGCATCTGACCGGATACCCCGAGGATTCCGCGCTCCGGAATGCGTAATGATTGTCTGCGGTATTTTTATCTCCGTCTGAGGCATTCTTTTTGCCGCTGCACTTCCTAGTTCTCCGCGGCGTGCCCTCCTTTCGCGTACGACTTTTTTAGGATTTCGCTTTGTCCCGCCCGCGCGCCGCTGCTCTTCTTTTTCAGTATTAACTTTTTTCCCCCGCACACCCCGCTTCGGGTTCGCGCGCACACGTCCCCGTTTAAACTTCAGTCGCTGTCCCTCCGCTCTAATATTTTTTATATCTACCATTCATCCGCCTCAATCTTTTCCCTTATGTCCTTTTTATACGCAGCTCAACGTATGACTGCGTAACTCCGCCGTTGTAACAAGTAACGTTCCACGCTTGCGACCGGCGCCCGCCCCGACTCTGCATTTACCTTGCGATCCGACGTCGTCGTCCACATTCGTGCGGCACTAAATGCCGGTTTCGCAGTTCCGTTGAACCGACGACGCGCCATATTTTTCTACCTCCCTTATAAATGAACTTTCTCGTAAAATCGCAGCGAGTCGTCAACCGTTGCCCGCGATACGCCGTGTTTAGCCTTACGTTCGGCTCTCCGAAAGAGACAAAAAAAACCTGCGTAAGGAATTTCCAAGGAAAATACGGAGTCGATGATTATTCCGTGATTACACGGAGTAAGCATATTGAATTTCCAGTGAACGCGGACTATTGAGTTACGCAGTTCCGTTGAACCGACGATGCGTCATATTTTTCTACCCCCTTGTGAACGGAGTTTGTCATAAAATCGCAGCGAGTCATGGACCGTTGCTCGCGATACGTCGTGTTTAGTCTTACATTCGGCTGTCCGAAAGGAGCAGTAAAAGTCTATTGCACGGAATTTCCAACGAAAATATACCGTCGGTGATTATTGCGCGATTACTCAGAGCAAACATATTAAATTTCCAGTGAATGCGGTTTATTGAATTACGCAGTTCCATTGAATCGACACATTTTTTTCCTATCGCTGTAAATTAACTTTGTGATAAAATTGCAGCGAGTCATCTACCATTGCCCCTGATACACGATGTTTAGTCTTTAGACTGTGCGAAACAGACGGGCGTATCGAGAAAATTCAGAGAAGCATATAACTTAGCGTCGCGTCGAGCAGATGTTAAAGTTTACCGCACGACATTTTCAATGAAAATACAAAATCGGTGATTATTCCGCGATTATTCGGTGTAAGCATATAGAATTTCTAGTGAATGCGGACGTAATTACAGCAGTCAGTTTGTGGATGCGCGCGGTGAAATGCGAAAAGTATGTCACGATGCTTGAAATATGACGATCGAAACGCAAATACGTACATAAGGTAACACATTTGCTTTTATTCCCTTTACTGCTTTTTTCAACGGTTTTAAAGTATTTAAAATAATACGCCTTTATATGGCTAAAATGCAGAACTTTTTTTTTAACTCGATATGTTTTGGGAGCATATGAATTCCTTCTCAGAAGAATATAACATTTATAATTGTGTCAGAATATGCTGGCTACATTGTATCCTTATTCTACGGTATTTTAACATACATTCTGTTTTTCATTTTGTGGTAAAGCATATATGCAATAAGCACACAATACAAACTCCTAAGTAGCGAACCTGTGTGATCTCGAAACATGTCAAGTTAAGAAATAAAAGTTCCACCTTTCAACCATAAAAAGACGTATCATTTCAAAGTACTCACTCTTATCCACGTTACGACAGTTTCTTTTTAACGTTTTTCATCGAAGACCAAATCAGAGCGCGTCTGAAGTTTCCCGATTACCTCATCATCGCCAACAAAAATTACGTTAACTCTCCTTCGTGCCATTATTATCTCTTTTCGTTCCACGCTTCTCTCCTCATCAGCGAAATTCGTCGAATTCCTTCCGGCGTTCCAGCGTCGCTTCTAATGATTTTTTAATGACACGCGCTCCCGGTATCTTTCGCAATTTCGTAAAAAATCTGCGATAGCCGCGTAGCGACGTAATTAACGTCGCGCAGCAACAACCGCCAGCCATTTTGTACGGGAAGTTGCACGCTCGAACGAATTACCGCTGGCCGTTCGAGGGAACGACGCCGCGCGTATTAGGAAGTATATACCGTGTTATTGCGCGTGTTTGCGCCGGTCGCGATAAGGAAATCGCGCTGGTTAACCCTTTGCGCCCAAGGCATTTTTCACCGCGACCGCGGGTCAACCGCTGAAAACACTTTTTCCACGGAGTTACGTTTACTGCGCGCGTCGTTGCGCGGACAAACGTAAAACTTGCGAAATCATATTGTGCTTTTTCACGAGCTGCACTCGCGATTTCGTGTAGCGCGAATTCTCGCCCTGGTTTAATGGCTGTCACGGTCGTTGTCGATAATGTTAATGTACAAATGTTGAGTGATGTGATGTTTGCGACCTTACGACATATCGTGGATAATGAGTAAAAAGCCCTTTCCTGATTGAAACGCGAAGTTTACTTGAGAATTTTTATTGTTGGGATTCTACTCTTTTCCACTCATTATTTACGATTAATGTATAAGATAGATAGGAAATTCGGCCTGAGCAGAGTATAAAGTGATTCCGATTATAAGGCAAAATATGCCGGGTGTCAATCGAAAGAAGTAAAAAAGCCATGAACTACAACGGGCATAGAAGTTATCAATATTAACTAGAGGGTTCAACCACAATCAAGTTGCGGATGCGTGGAGAAGTACGGATGTCAATAGTTTTTTCATATTTTAATGGAACTGTAATCTGTCTGTGACATAAAGCTGGCAAAAACATATAGGAATTTATGAGGGATGCAGTCACTCTTTGCTCAACGAAAAACTGCATTAACTATTGTATTTCTTTAATGATAATAACGACTGTCATCCGTAACACGAAGATATAGAAAAAGCAGAATTTTTTTCTTGTACAGGAAGAAAAAACTAAAAAATTGTACACGCGTTGTATTACGTACTGAAATCCTTGGTTTATGCTCAAATCCGTAATTTGTAGATGCGAAAAAGTTACATGGGGTTCCATTACAATTATACGTCCCATTATAATATAATTTACGGGCTTCGTGTTTTGTTCAGTGAAGTAAATTATTGAATTTCCTTGTAACGTAGTCTGTGCATTAACATTGAACGAATGCAGCGGACTCTTCCACATTTCAAGCTGCTTACTTCTCTTTTAATCCGATAAACATTCTAATAGCCAACGTACTCTGAAGTTGATACATTTATGAGGATTTTCAACAGCGAGCATATATTTGCTCTGCGGCATGAAATACATGAATGAGGGTTGGAAAGGGCGATTTATGGCCCTGTGGCAACGTACCTTTGTCCGTCTCCGGAAATTTCCCAACCCACGTCATTGCGTTCAAAGGAACGTCCGCAAGTCCTTCGTTTTTCCCGCGGTCAGCATCGACGAAAAAGATCTAACCGTTTAATAAATTTTCCCGGACACAAGTTAGTCGCCACTCGCAATTTTCCGTTTAATCGTTGGAAGACGCAGTCAGAGCAACCGTTCACGGGATGAAATGGATCACGATGGACCCGAATACGACGGAGGCTCAACATAAGTTGCTACTACACGTATATTAAATAACATTTTATAGGGGATTTTCTTTTTACTCATTACATTTTTTTATATTTAATTGTTTTACACGTGATATATTATCTAAATAAGGTAATATTCACATGTTACATTAATGTAATTTATGCACTTGATTTCACTCAATGAAGACACAACTTTCATTCGAACTGGTTTGAATTCAAAACAATTGATATTCTATTCGACCTGTCATTAAAACCGAGAAGTCTATAATTTCTCATTTCTTGTTGCAACATTAGTAACAAAAATCTATCTGTCATTTCCAATCATTAACTGAACGAACAATTAAAAATGTGGCAATTACAAATTTATTCGTTAATTGTCTGAAAAAATACCACAACAGTTCCTAACACGTGGGGGTCAGGAGTGACTCGCTGTCCGTTGTGCGAACGTTTTAATCGTCCCCCTTCGCGCAAAAGCGTCTAACCGTGGACATTCCAACCAATAAAAGTCGGCCCGTTGTAATATACGAATATTACATGGCAGAATGTTCGACGAATCTCCGACATAACGTTGTATCTTCTTATTCTCTTACTCTTACTCTTTCCTCTGTTGTCTGGATCTCTCCTCGATAACCGTTCCGCGTCAGCGCATTTTTCTCAATCGACCGTTTCGTAAGAGTTTAATAGCACCGATATAAAACTTTCTCTACAGACCATTCCGATCCAGCTTGTGCACACGAACGAAACACGTATAATGTGCGGGAAACAACGTACATGTGCTATTATGTCAATGAAACGAAAGTAATTAAACCCTATTAACGAAATAAAAAGAAGAAAAAGAAAGAACACTGTGAACGAAAAAATAAGAGTGAAGCTATCTATGTTTTATTCTACTTATGATTTTAATATTTTCAGTTCATTTATTCTACACGCATTTTAATAGTAATTGCTACGTACCGTTAAGAGTTTTCGGAATTCCAAAATTTGAGTCGGTTTCAATGGTCACGGTCACTTCAATTCAGATTGCGGTTGTGTGTTTATTTTTTCTGAAAATTGCAAATATTTTGCCAGCTCCATATATATAACTATGTTCTTTACTTAATAAGTAAATTGAGTTTAGCGATGCCAGGTGAATGCCTTATGTTGGCTAATACACTCTTATTATAATATTTTGTAATTCTCTCTGCAGCGAAGAGAAAGTAAAATAATGTCGATAAGGCAAGAGGAAAAATAGCAAAGAAACAAAGAAATTTAATTTCCATCAGCAAACAACTACTGCGAACTTTATACAACCGCGCAATGAAGCTAACCAGTGACGGTTACAATGTAAAACCGTTAAAAGGCGATCGACCGGTCGTTGTCGTCAGTCGGACCATTTCCAGTGAAGATTCTAGTAAAGACCACGCGTGTACGAGACCAACGGAGATGGAAATAGACAGAAAAAGAAAGAGAATACTTCCGCTCCGAGTACACGTACATAACGAGCACTTAATTGAGATATAGGTGAGTGTCGTTCCTTCGTTCTTCCATCGAGTGGGATGCGCCACGGTTAGGGGTAGCAAGAGGAATGCTAAGGGTGGGCAGGATGAGGTGGAGAACACGCACGGCATTGTAATCGAATCGCGAGCTCCGCGTAAAAAACGTAATTTCATTTCTATTACCGTGATTTCCTGTGCTAACACCACTTTACGGACTCGCGATGGTTTGGTGGAATAAATGAAACTTAGTGAGAGACGCGGAGAACGAGGATATGAGTCGAATGTGTGAATGTCGACAGATTTGATATATGATACGAAGGAATCGGAAATTATAATTACCAACGTTTCTTCACAAAAGAATACGAAATGGTAACTATCACCTTTTCTGTACGAAAGAATATGAAATGATAATTGTCACGGTTTATATGCGAAAGAATACGAAATGATAATTGTCAGTGTTTCTGTGCGAAAGCATACGATATGATAATTGCCATGGTTTCTAGCTTTTGTTACGTTGGACGCACAAGAGAATGCGATTTTTACAAATACCATATTACATCAACGATACCGTTAGATACATTAAAAGGCTATTTATCGTTTTTAATTAAAAGATTCACGTTCTCATGGATAAATTACTGAGAAATAGCAGCGTTGCACTGATGACTTAAGAATTTAATTTTACGGTCATTTATAATGGTGAATGCAGCAACCTGCGGTAGCGTAATTTATTAAACCGGGCTCTGTGATCGGCGAATTATTGTTAAATCGTTAAATTCGACATGCTACTTGCATTGAGGAAATCAGAGTCCCGATTTATAGTCACGCACTAAGCGCGTCATGACCGCCTATAATCTGGGACGCACGCTATAATCAACGTTCGAGCACAATCGACTATAACGAACAGCGCGCATTACAATGAACGTTCGTTCGACGTAATCAACGCGTAAGTTCAAATAAATAATCGATTGCAAAGACGACTTTCAGTTCCGAAACGCAAACTACTAAGAGGACAACCCTTTACCAGATTATGGTCCATGATTGCTGCGAAAGGTAGTGCTATTCAAAATTTAATTGAATTCGATCGGTCGTTAAGTCTAAACAGTCGCGTTGACTGTTACGTATTTTATGTGCTTTACCCTCGGGGTCAAAGTGGAATTTTCGTAATTGAAAGTACGTGATAAAACGCACGGTGTGTTAAATGGCACATCAGTGGGCAGTTACGTATTACCTAATTAACTCTATTTACAAGTTTATTTAATACATCGAACCCGGCCTTAAAACAAATTTCTATTATATTCCAGTTGGGAAAAAGTAGTTTTGAGCTATTAATTGGCATGAAGATTCTACTCGTTCGACGGTTAAAAAATGTTGATTGGCAAATTATATAAACACCTACAGATACTCTGGTGGACCCCAGTAACCAATTTAATTAATTATAATTCTATCTTAGTGATTGTTGAGAATTCTACTTCAAGAATACTATAGTATAGTAAGGGGTATATATTTTACATTATAGTTTTATTGAAATTAATTCTTTACTTTTTACCGCCATGATCACTCTTAACCAATCACATCCATCTGTAGGCGTGGAAGCCAAATTCGCTTGCCGAATTTAATCGGCGACCAGTTTTGCGTCGCATGCCGCACACTATTTACGATTCGTGGCCCAACACACGCAGCAGCGCCGCCCTGACACGGTCTCCTTGTACGATGAACAATAAAAGCCATCGCAACGAGACGGTAAAGCCGTGGAAACCTACTAGGACAATGCTTTTTTCCCTCTCACGACGTATCCGGGAGGCGGAGTCGGAACCGACGGCCGATGTCTTTCGATCTTTATTCCCTGCGCGAAGGCGCGGCTCGTTCTTTATTCCCGTCGACGGGATACAGCCGTCCACGGTTTACGGTACCCCGACTCACGATTTTTCAACTTTACGACGGTGCGGGAGCGAATTGTGTTCGGCAGTGTGGGACTTGAAAGACGAGTCATTGAAATCGTGGAAAACGCGCAGTTACGGAAAAGAATTAATGCATTTAGACAATCTGCACGAGAGTGCACGTTGTTGTGGAGTGACGTGGTAAATTCTGCGGGAAGCTTTAAGGACTTGTGTTCCTGCGAACTTTCTTAGTTAGTTGCTGCGTGGAACCCATAAGCAAATTGTATTTTCCCTTGTGGGGCATGTACTTTACTTTCTGGTGGTGTAAACAGTAAATGTGTTCTACGTCAACTGTTGGCGTTTAGCACACAAATTCACCGTTATGGTCAACGTTATCGAAATACCCATGACAGTATATGTATCTTTATATAACATACTTATCTGTACTGTAATCGTGTACTACTGCTATTGCACTAAATATACTACTTCGTATTGTAATACTACCGTTAGTGTAGTAAATACAGTACTTTGTGCTATCATTATTCCCCTATCTTTGTATAGCTTCACTTTTAGCTACTCTAAACTATATGCGTGCTCCGTATTAACGTTGTTCCAGCTTCGACACGAGAGGAAGGACAACGCTCGAGCAGGGTAACCATTGGCAACATCGTGGGCTCGACGGACGTGCCTTCTTCCGGCACTCTGAGAAGCCGGCGAAACTCACACTTGAAGCAGTTCGTGAGAGCGATGCCGCTGTGTACAGATGCAGGGTTGACTTTAAGCAGTCGCCAACCAGAAACAGCAAAGTCAATCTCACCGTCATCAGTAAGTGTCCTGTCTGCTAATGAGCATCATCGTTACTGCAGTATATGTATGACTCAAATTTCTGATGTTTCAGGGGTTTTTCTTGAACTTTTATGTCATTCACTTCTAAATTGTAATATGCAGGACACTGAATATAACTAGATTTTTATCCAACTAATATAGAGTAAAGAATATAAGGGTAGCTTCTGAAAGTTGGCAGGGGTTTAAGTATTAACCCTTTGCACACCGACAATACACTTTTGCTTCATATCATTTGCCAGGATTCAATGAAAAGTCCATGGCGATATTATGAAAGTACAAAGAGCCTGTTTATATTTTAATTTCTAACCGAGCATTATGATTGTGGTCTCTCTTTAATGATGTGTGTTTATCTAACTGAAATTGAAAAGTGGTTACTGCGCCCTCCCTCTTTCTTGGATAACTGTGAACGCTTCAACGTTCTTTAAGTAATTTTACGTCGACCCGTTGGTCCTTCGAAATGTTTATCGCAAATTGCACAATCAAAATCCTATGCATCCAGCGCATCTTCTACGTCTCCACGAGTGTCACATGACTCATGAAATCCTTGTATTCCGCGTAACCAATTTGCATAAATCGTTAGTCTAAGAAAGATTCTGAAGAGAAACAGAATTACTCGCGATATTCTCATTTAAAGTATTTATAGGTGAATGTGTTGTGTAACATTCAATGTTTACGAAGCAAAATATGTGACTACATAGGGTTATTGCGTAAGTTTATTCACTTCGAATCAATAACTGCACGAAAATTCTTGCTTCCAGAAATAAGAACATATATTTTTGTGACATTTATAAATTATGTGAGAAATTTTATTAATAAAAGGGTCCATGAATGGAAAGCTTTAAACCATAATATGTTTCATAATATTATTTTAAAGGATAAACGCTTTTAAAATGTTACACGTAGTCATGCTACAAAGCGATTAATTGCGGTCACAATTAATATGCATTTTCACGAGTTTACCTGGTATCGTTTGAATTACTAATTTAAAAAAAAAATCGATCTCACACAACACGTTTATTGTCCTAAAAATAACAGAATCTTCCAAATTTACTTGAAACGTCCCTGCAGGGTGACTGTCACAAATTAATTTGTCGCCCAATTTATCAGACATTTTCATCAATCAACCATGACAATTCTATAACCAACATCCGAAGCAGCTTTGAAAATATGTATTGCTAACTGTAACGATATAATAGGAACCCGCGTCCTTGTTTGTGGACGGAAAATGTTTCAAGTGTCATAGAAAACAAATGACCGTAGTTCATGAAAGGAATTATTAAAATGAAATCGTGGAAACTTAAAATTTCACTATCGGGGACGACGTACCCTGGGGTAGTTCGTCGTCTCGCAAATTGATTCGTCTCAACGAGGCTGTCTCTACTCGCAGTGGTATAACGAAAACGACGACACGACAGCAAATCAAGAAGGGAAATTGGAGGCGTCGGTAACGGCATAACTAATGGGAAAAAGGGGGATGTAGGACATTTACAGGGACTCGTAAAATTCACAAAATATTTCCGTTATTCGATAGTATTCATGTATAATAATGAATGTTTACTGAAACATACTGGAAATATCAGATCATAGTTGCTTAATGAGTTTATTTAATTGTAATAATATCGTATTAGCAGTAACTAATGAGATCTTCCGCGATACGAATTTGAAATTAATCACTTTTTCTACATGAAAGGGCCTATTTCAGAAAAATATATTTTATAGAAACACGAAAATTGTGAAAATGTAATTATATGAAACTCGTTAAACCGTTCGAAGGGAATCTATCTTATTTCACAATCGTCGACGTGTGCCATCAAGTTTGCATAAAGAATTACAGACACATTTTCTATTTGCCTGTATATCAAATATATCCAAAACAAAATTTGTACAATTTTTCTCACCATAGAAAATGGGTAGTCATTTGCATTTGAACCAAGGTAGCAAAGTAACCTGCTATATTAGCAATTTTATCGACGCTAGCGTATGTATATCAAGTCGTTAGCGAGAAATGGCGAGAACATGCGAGAAACGGCGCGTAATTCGTAAATTTTCTATTTCGCAACGGGGGACGAGCGCACAATTTCGCGGCGCTTCTTGATGGCACCCATCAGACAGAAGGATTCTACACCCGGAAATTTCGCTCATCCTGACCGATCTCGTTAGTTGTCGTTTTTCGTCCAACGTCCGTCAGGCGAATTAGAACGAAGAATAGCCTGCAACGCTACGAGTCACCGGGACAGTTCTCATTCTAGAAATTATCACGGTATTATCATCGCTGTCGATGATATACTTTACGGCAAATGGAATGGCGAGCAGCCGCTTCCTTTCGCACGGTTTAGAATTGCGAGTTCAATCTGCATTTCCTGTCGCAGACAGTTCCATTTTCTGGCGAAGACGTTAAGCGATGATGCGCGTGGAAAAATTCACGCTGGTTCGTCGATCGTTAATTAAATCACTTGAGGAGACGGCAGATCGTGCTGAGATAGCATTTTCTTCGATTATTAACGTAGTGCATAGAGCGTATTTCGGGATGCTATATAAGGAGGTGTTCTGAGATATAGAACGTTTCATGTGTCTAAAGTAACTTCCGTACTGTTCTACGTGATATTAGAGAATATTCAAGAAATTTGCTTTCCGATATTGTGCAATATATAGACATGAGTACCCTCACGTGAAGTTAACTGAAGCAAATATTCCAGAAACCAAGTAAAGTATCTTTTGAACTATTACAAACAAGGTCAGAAAAACAAGACATTCTTACTCGGAACTCGATACTCTTGAATCTCAACATAAAACAATACGATATCCCATTTAGACAAACGAAGTTGCCGATGGAATTCCCGCCAACCCTCTCATAAACCTTTTATCAAAGGATGCATAGCTCGTTACCCCATATGATCACGTCACCTACCACACCCTGACCAACGAAACAGCATGAAACACAATTATTCAAACTGCACTCGCACATCACATATTACCATTCCTCAAGCGGCAGCATTTTCCGCTGTAAAACTTAGAAGATGAAACGGTCCGAGAACAAACGTCCGATATTCTCAGGCACCTAGTATTCTAAAATATCCCGGTGACACGCGGCGGGGTGATTCATCGTCGTGCAAATTGATTCACCTCAGCCGGCAGATACTGGGGTACGTGGAAGATGACGGCACCGTCGACGATGAGATAGAGAACGGCGTCTAGAATGCGGACGTTGAAGACGGTCGAGGAAGAAAGGAGGGAGGGCGCAAAACTGAGAGGCGCAAAAAAGGGGTGTGGATGTTCTTATTGTGAAAATTATTACAGTACCGCCGGAGCAGCTTAGCATATTGGACGAAGACGGAGGGTCTCATATTCCCTATTACATCCTCGGCCCGTACAGCGAGGGCGCTTCTCTCAATATTACTTGCGTCGCCGCTGGTGGTGAGTCTCACAGTCTACGCGACGGTATATCTAGACGATATCCCATTAAGACGTGGCCGATTGCAATTTGCCGCCGTTTCTCTTGCGATGGATTTTTAAAAGTGATACTTTACGTCTGCGATCTGCCCTATTTCCCGCTATGCTATTCAGCGTGAAACGCGACATTTTACGTTTTTGATGTCAACCCCTCGGTGGTACGGAATGAACAATTTATGTATAAAAATGTGGACATATGCCCGAGATTACCTTGTTCCAAAATTATAGCCACTTTTGACCTCGAGATAGGTTCACAAATCGCCTTCGAGTGTACAGCGCACTTTTCAGACAGTTTAATACGTGCTCTTAGTGATAATAGCTCTATGAAAATTGCCTAATACATTTTAAAATAAAGGGAAGTTATAATTTGAGTGATATGTTAAAGTGAAATTGCCAGATAACTCAGTAAATTATACAGTAGATTCTATGAAAATGATTAAATAACATGTTTCACGTAAAAAAGGCTATAATTCCGAAGTAAAGTCATATCGGACATATCTTCATATGAACTTTCTTTACTATTTTAGCGTACCGAATCTGTCCCGCAAGTTCTACCCCCATTTCCACTAACACCCTATACACACTATGTACAGACTGACATTATGTATTGTGCAAGATACCACGCACTGTTTACTATAACAATATGAGACAGATGAACAACCACAAAATATCAACATCCTTTTAAATTCGTCCTCAACTTATGCCAAACACAAGTCGACCACCACTCGCGTGGACACCCTCTATTTGCCTGCACGACGACAGTACCACCGCGGGCTCTTTCCACAAAAATGTTTAACGTTATCGTCTCGTTCGAAAGCGTAGCGTGCGATTCGGCGAACTGCAACGATTTTTCGCCCAACGAATCGTTCGGGCGCATTTCACGCGAATTGCTCCGGCTCGACGCTCAGCAGTAAGGATTTCGCGAGGTTATTTCGCCGGCGCGATTGGATTCGTTCACCTTTCCGTTACTGATACGTCCCATACACCTGACTCATCCCCGCATGGTGTCTTTCCGTCGCGCAGGTCGCCCGCAGCCGCGCGTCACATGGTGGCAAGAGAACGCGCTGCTGGATGACAGTTACGAGAGCGTCGACGTCAAGAGGGTGAGGAACGTCCTGCGATTGGAGAAGTTGGGCCGCGAGCACCTGCACGCCGTTCTAACGTGTCAGGCATCGAACAACAACATGGTGGCACCCATATCCAGCTCCGTCACCCTCAACATGAACCGTAAGATTGACGTTACACGTGCACGTTTATTTCGAGGTGGGACCCGCGAAAAAGGGAGGGAAGAAAATTGATCAAATTTCCGTCGATCAGACTCACGAGAATCCTTGTTTTCTGAAGCTATTGAGACGACTGTGGACAGAGAGCAATGGCAGGGCAAAATAGTGTCGGACGAGGGAGAATGTAGATGGTAATGACAAATTTGGAGCTTTTACAGTTATATCTTCTGCGATAAGTGAATTGTGCAATTAAGAAAGGTCATGCAAGATGCGGATTTCCAGTACCTTCGGTGATCTACGAGTTTTTCATTCAATTTCCGCATATTTTTGGTCATATCTCGGAAACTATTTCGAATTTTTCAGTGCGTGCGTTCAGTGCATCTCACGATTAAAGCAGTAATAAAAATCATAATTGTTGATACACAGAAACGCGCCTGTATTGTTTATCAGGATTTCCGTCCTTTGCGCCGATCTAAGTTCATATCCGTGCGCTGTTCGTAGCACAGTATTAGATAGAAAAATCTCCGGAGTCGAATACCTTGTGTCAGGAAATTTGGATGACGACGACGGAAGTTCGATCCGCAGCCGTCGCCGGGGAGTGGATAAATGGATAAGAGCGGACTTGTTCGTCTCGCGTACCTGATCGGAATCCTAGACGAAGGACACCGAAGACACGAGAATCGCTCGCCGTACGCT
The DNA here is from genome assembly GCA_033815515.1 of Cryptocheilus praepositus. Lineage (NCBI taxonomy): Eukaryota > Metazoa > Arthropoda > Insecta > Hymenoptera > Pompilidae > Cryptocheilus > Cryptocheilus praepositus. The sequence continues at coordinate 3,821,126 of JAWWQZ010000256.1, read as the reverse complement.
TCGTAACGAACAAAAAATATGTGAGTTCGGGCCGAAGAGACATCCTACGCGAACATGTCTCACGGCGAACGGTGAAAAAGTGTCACGTAGACGGGCTACCTTTTAGGAAAATGTAAACGTTAACTTAACGCGGGTTAGGTTTAGCAACAGCGTGAACGAGAGACAAAGCAGAAAGGCGTACGACTGTGCGAAGCATTCGTGTGGACATACTACAGTATCTCAGCGAGTCGAATCACTGTTTTGCTCTATGCAAAACGCAGAGTTGAAAGTATCCCACTTGTGCCCATGACGAATTCGTAAAGTGCCTATGGCGATACTTAACACCAAATTTACAGGAAAGTTACAGAAAATTCCATTATTCTTTTAGCAACTTTGAACAAGCTGCTTTTAATGAAGTGAATCATGTAACTATTCAAATTCATTTCCTCCTCACGTTTCTAACGTCCAAATTCTGTACATCGTGTATCTTATACTTCCCGGGATAACGCATACCTTCATATTCTCCGTAAATCTACTGTTAACCCATCTCAAGGCACTACGAAATTACGTGGACCGCGTCTCAATAGCAAAGGAAAATTAGCGGGAAAATTGAGGGGAATGATTTTTTCGAGAGGACATTTCAGTTGTTTGGCTTGAAACGGCCCGGCATGACGGGGTGACAGAGGAGGGTGCGGAGTGAGTACTCAGTGAGCAAACTGCAGCATATCCGACACACGTGTTTCAGTGAAGCCCCTCTGGGTCCGCATGCAGGGAGAAAACCGTCCATTTAGCGCTGGCACCACGTACGAGATAGGTTGCGAGGTTGTTGGGGCCAGGCCGACCCCAAAAATCACCTGGTCCAAGGGGAGCATGACGTTACGGAATGCGCGACAGACGGTACGCACGCCGGATGCGAAATTAATAAACCCCGACGCCCAGTCGTCCACATATCACCCAGCTACCCTGCACCACCTCCTGATACTCATCGAGATGAAACGGCTTTACAACCGACCGGCTGTTTCCTTTATACGAATGGACCGGTGTCTGTGTTCGCGCTACGACCACAAAGTACGCGCTTGCAAAGAGAGACGTGTGCACGAGTACGAAAAAAAGAGCATGGCGGTTAAATGCCGCATATTCGGCGTACAGAGAGTGTACAGTGGAAATTGCATGAAAACGCATCGAGTGACGTATGATGATTGCGTTCTATTAGTAGAAAGGCAGGCAATCTTGAATTTTTGCAATCGCACTTTTTTCAAGTGCTCTACGTCAGTCATATTGCAGTCCTCTCGAGCTTGTGCTCGTTTAATTATTTACGTGTTATTTAAATCTGCGTTTTCTGTATTCCGTATTTTGGTTTCTATCCTTCGTGTGTTTGTACTGCTTTTAAGATTATCTGATTAATGCGGATTTTCACGTTAATTTATTTTTGTATGCACGTGGTTTATATGTTAGTTGATAGTAAAAAAAATGTTTGGGTGGTCCATGTTGCAAAGATTGCCTGCTTTTCTGAAAATAGCTGTTAATTTTATGGTACGTTTAGGATGTACTATTGAAGACCAAATCGTTCATTCATCTCATCGTTGCAAAATGATGAGTTATCTTTCCGCGTCCGTATGGATGTTAGTCATTATGCGATGAAACGCAGACGTGCCTTTTCATTGCTCCACATCCAGCAAGCGTGTACTTTGTACGTCCATCATTCACATATTTCGTGAAAAAAAACTAATGGGTCTCGTGCACCACCGTATTTGGTTTCCCGTTAAGCTTTGGTAGCGCAAGCATTGATACACGCTCTCAATCGACACCTACAAATTCTCCCCAGAATAATCTACATTTCGCAAGCACACATTTAAGTTTCCGGCCAATGGTGACACAAACATGGAACGACCGCGAAACTCGGTCTTCGTCGCGAAACTGAACGCGTTCAACCGGACCTTCTGCAGAACTCATTTTGTCGTTACACGCGCCGCTAAGAACAACATGACTTCGTGTCGCGAGATTTTTCCATACAGCCACAAATAACAAAGATATTTAGGTGTCCCCAATTAACCACTTGCCCTGCACAGTGTACATTTAACGACGCACAGCACGACCCAATTCCTACGTCGCACTGATAAGCCAAAGTCGTCCGCCAACGACGTTACGTGACTCATGCAGGCCGCGAGTTTCGTCGAAATCTCTGCGAAACGTCGGCGCGAAGGATTTTTAACGAAAAATTCCGCGCGAGCCGGAAGGTCGTTATCGGCGAGTCGGCGGAGGATCGATCGTGCACGGATTCAATTTGATCGAAAAGCTCCTGGTTGTTGCCATCCCACCGAGACGCCATCGAAACGGCAGGAGACGTCGAGTTCTGCTTCGCGTACGTGGCGACCCCCACCATCCAAAGCCAAACCCTCAATACCCAGCAGTATCGCACGGTCCGATTGTGAAATTGTTCGATAAACTGTTTTAAATTCATGAAAATCTTTCGGGAACAGATCAGTCCCGACGGCAACACAACGACTAGCACACTCACCTTCGTGCCGAGTATCGAGGATGCCGGAAAGTTCCTCTCCTGTCGTGGCAGCGTCCCGGATATTACGGATTCAGAAATGGAGGACGGGTGGAAGCTCGATATATATCGTAAGTGTTTCCCGTTCTACGTAAAAAAATGTATGACTTCGTCCTGGCCGCGTACACGTATACGCAGCCTCGTGGATCACTGTGCATGTAGACGAGATTCGTCTATTGGATGTAATTCGGGATACGTTCTCGAGCCTGATCACGGTCAGTCTACGTGCCGCGATAAAAGGAAGAAATAAGTAGCGTCCCGGCAATCTGTCGGGTAACGAGAAAATTGGTGAGAGCGAACGATCGTGCAATTTTTGCGAAAGACTCTTCCACGCCACTGTCGTTATAATTTTACGGGTCCGCGATATATGAGCTGATGGAATTAGCTGCTGACAGGCTACTCCGGCGCAATGATAATGGAAATTACGGTCGCTTTCGCATAGTTACGTTGTTAAAGGATTGCGTAAATTGAAGATAAAAGATAAAATATTTTATATACGAAATACTAATACTCATTTTATCTATAAATTATGGAATTCTTTAATATAAAATATTTTTGCATTTACTAATAACCGCTGCACATAATTTTTGCGTTAGCCACAGTTGATAGTCAACGTGCGTAGTACGTCATTCCCGCGCAAGAGTTTAACCGAGTGCTTCCTCTTCGATTTCGCTCAATCGACCCGGTTCTTTTCCGTTCTCAACGAGTCGGCTACCGCCCCGGCGACTACGACAGTCTCTCCGACTATATCGCCGAGCATTTATGATTTTTCTTGCCTCTCGCAATGCGCGCGGGTCAGACGAACAAATCCGATAATTCCGCCGCATGATTCGCTGCGGCAATAACGAGTAAATCTCCGCGTCTCTCTCGGTTCCACGCGCGCTCTCCGTTATCTCTAAAATTACCGGCGGCCGCGGTTAATGGAAAAAAGCTCGAACGAGAGACGGAGTGCGAGTGATAGAAGGGAGAAGCACTTGGAAATGGGGGTCGAGGGTCGAAAAAAGAAGAAGGAGGGGGTCGGATAGAGGACGGCGAGGCAGAGAGAAAACTGGAGAATCTTTAGCAGCGGGATCGGCATGTACCATTAATTTCCGCGGAGCCGAGCTGATCCCGGGCGAAAAACTTTTATATTGGACAGTGAAATCACGGCGTTAATCTCCAGCGACCATGACAGAGGAAGAGCATCGCACGGGGGAGGCTCGAGAGGGCGGAGCGAGGAAGCAGGAGGAGAAAAGAGAATAAATGTATCGGAAAGGACAGCGAGGCGTTTGCCGAAGGGGGCAGAGAATGTTGCGGCGGTTTATAACGCGATTCGTTATATCAACTTTCGTCTGTTAATCCGCGAAACATAGACCGTCTAGCGGGCATGACGTACTAACGAGAGAGGAGCAGAAGGCTAGGTCACCAATTTTTTTTAAATCTCGCACAGAGCCGTCTTTACCCGAAGATATTCGACAAGTCTCAAAGATATTTATTCTAAGTGCATAAGGTGCATAAGGTTTAACACTTAACTTTGTACACCGCGAGAAGTAACTGGCTTCAACGGAAAGAACTGCATGTTAATTTTCGTTACAATCTAACGTAAAGTGCTTTTCTGTTTCGCTTGCCCCAAGTGGAGCGAATGTCAGTGGTTTGTTTTATTGTAAAGTTTGCACGTAACTTTTAAATTGCTTCAACCTTTTAATTTCAAACGACGCAAAAGCGACCTGCCTGTCTAGCCTATTCAGAATTTAAATTTCTCGTTAACTTTCTAGTTGGAATGTCTGAGTTTTTTTCAAAGTTGGCATTTTTGTTATAGATAGCTTAGTATAGTTATGTAATACATTTATTTTGTAAATTTTGTCTTTCAGCTCATGTTACAGCATTAATTTTTTTATTTTATACGTTCCATCATATTTAAGAATCGCCCAACACAGTTCTTTTCAGAAGCATCGATCTTGCAACCTGTCAAGCACCAAGACTTATTCTACACTTTAAGAAAGCAAGTCCGAAGTTACCTAAGTGCCGAAACCTTTTTATTGAGAAAACATGAAAATCTCCACAAAAGTCCCGAAATGCCGCATGTGCTATTAACACTTTAACGGTCACACATTTCACTGAACACCCAAATGCCGCGGCGACCGTCAAAGCGTGAAAGGTTCAAAACTAGTGTCTATTGCTGTTTTTCCAATGCGACTGTTAGCCATTCATTCGTTTCACGCTTTCACAACCACCGATATATACTATCGTATGCACAATGTCGCATCTACGTAATGGCGATCGTCAAAGTGTTAAGAGAACCGTTTGGCACCCGAAACCGCCAACTAGCGATAGGACCAAAATTTCTTTCGCCTCAGCGCATTCCGAGATCCGCCGCATCGGGAGAAATGAATTTCCAAGCTAATTGCCAGGTATTCGTCGGCACGGCAAGATAAAGCGGACAATGATTAAAGGCAAGCTCTGTTTACGACGTAATAATGATCAATGCGACCTGGACAGTCTTGACAAAGCGGAGTCACCTCCGCGTGAGAGCGAGCATCAAAGTGTTGAGAAACGTTTGGCACCCCTGCACTAACGTCACCGTGAAAATTCCTTTCGCATCCGCGCACCCCGAGATCCGCCGCATCGTGAGAAATGAATTTCCGAGCTGATTATCATGTATTCGTCCGCGCGGCAAGATAAAGCGGACAATGATTAAACGGGAAGCGCTGTTTACGACGTAATAATGATCGATGCGGCGTGGACGAGGCGATATAGCAAACCGGCCAGGACGAAGAACAAGAGGCGGAGCGTATATCCGCGCACATACGTATCCACAATGTCCGACGGTATTAATTGCGTTTTGCAGACGAGCCAGTGGTCACCCTCGAGCTGGGAAGCAATTTGAACTCGAGCGCAATCCGGGAGGGTATCGACGTTTACTTCGAGTGCAACATCAAGTCCAATCCCTGGGTTTACAAGGTCTCCTGGAGGCATAACGTGAGTCCGAGCAAACAGACATTCCGTAACGATCTCGACGCCGGTTAACGTATCGACGTCGTGCCGCCCGCGAATCGATAATTTAAACGGGCGGAGCTTAATCGGACCCTTCCGACTGCGTAACTCCGGAGATGTGCCACCTGCGATTCGAAGTTTCGTTGTAAAACGTCAACGCCCGCCAAGCCGAGAAAACCGAACGCCTCGTGGAATTCGCCGCGAAGTTCGCCCGGATTAATCAGTCGCGCAAACCGGCTGACAGTTAGGCGCGAGTTTTTGCCCGGACGAGATCGATACTTCTGCCACGGCGACCAGCAATTTATTGCGCGACGCTTATTGAGAACGTTAATGCGCGCTGACCGAGATCCCGGTAATTATGTGCTCGGTAGATGCGTCGCGTTGCGATGCTTTGGCGTCGCTATTCGCTGGAAAACGACATTTTTCGGCCGGCGCACTAGAAAATGTTGCCGGTGGGCGTTGATTGAATTCGGGGTAATTAAGAGCGCGGCCGTGTTATGTTCCGTAAATGGGACGCGATATTAATAGTTTGATAATACGTTGTTGTACGGGAAGCTGTCAAATATTTTCGGAGTATGTACGTATTGGAAATAATTGTTAATGGCCGTCGCCCGAAATTGGGCCAATTAATGTATAATGAGCCGTGGGCTATATTAGATTGACTTCCCGTGTTTCAGTCGTAAAATGTATAATGGTCCGCGCCCATGCCGTAAATCATTAAGCATCGTAAAAAAGTCTAAATTGAAAGTTACTGTGTATTAACTTTAAATTACTGATTTTACTTGCAAATGTCTAATTACTACAGGTATCTACATTGCTTTTTGTTTTATTCGCCAGTCGTACATTAGGAGTTTCTCGATTTTGAATAATATGATGATATTGGAAATTAGGTACTAGCGGTAACATAGGTAGTTTAATTGAAATTTCCATCTATTTCTAATCATGTATCCAACTGTATTGTGAAATTGCCAAAGCGCTTTCAATCTTTCTATATTTTCTATATTTTCCAAGGTACTTTGCACCCCCTTTTGACATACTGAAAAGCCAATCAAAACAAGGAGGCATAATTTTTTTTCGTAAAAATGATTCACACTTTTCTCCACCCTCTTCCTCTACTATCCATGAAACACTCATCAGAACTCCAGTATATCCGCGTGTCGATCACTGCGCATATCGTTACTCCGCAATAACCGCAAGCATCGCAGAGCCCGAAGAAAGCGTCGCCCACTCAAACAAACCGCGGGCTCTGAGTCGTTCGATTCGCGACGCGCTGCATTTTCAATCCCCGAATTTGCCTCGAAGGAATTCGCCGACAAAGCCTGCGCGCGGCGCTATTCGGCGGGAGAATGCCGCTATCGTGAAATCGAAAAACAGCCCCGAAAACCTTCTTCCTCCGCATCTTCCCTGTCCCCGCACGTTCGCAATTTCCCTCGCAGAAAGGCGTGGGAACGACGTTCGTTGGCAAATTGCATGTTCCATAAAGGCGACAGGGCGGATCACTCTGTGCTTTCGGCACATAAAGAACGATATAGTGGGTGACGCATCTAAATGGCGCATTAAATGTCCCGGATCCGGTTGGTGCGACAGAAAAAAACGTCGTTACGGCGACGTTACACTTTTTTAATGGGCACGCGTTACGCCGGAGAACGTTTCTGGGGGTAACTTGTTATGCGACTTTATGGTTGTCGATGCTTTTATGGAAGGGGATAGACGTTTGTGCGCGTTCCGATGGATAGAAACGAACCCGTGGTTGTTGGAAAGATTTGTTTGTATCGTGAGTAAGGCAATTGTTATGACAAGAGTGGTTGTTGCAGGAAGATTTGTGTGCGTCGCGCGTAACGGAAATGATGTGACGAGAAAGTAGGAATTGCGGTCTCGGACTGATCATTTTCTACCGTTGTTCTTTTCGAGCACGAATTTATGAACGGTAAATGGGCTGCAATGAATTCGATAAAGCGTGCGTAAATTTGTTACGGTCTATAAGCGTATTGAGTCGCTAATGGAACTTGAACGTATCAAATTTATCAGATTTATTAAGTTTTCATGTACACGGCGCAACGGAACCCGTTGTCCCTTTTACAGCAGCATTTGCACATTTTCGCCAAAAAAAGCATCGTAAAGTACGTTTCATTATTATAATTTTGTACTGTCCTATAAATCTACTCAAAGTAAATTTCTGACATACTTGACATTCTCAAATGTTCAGATTTAATACGAACAAATCCATACTTCAGTTTCGAAATAATATGACCGAATAGTATTAATCGCGGATGAGACTCTTAAAAAAAAAATCCATTCTGCACCGTTTAGTAAAATATGAGACAAACGTTTTAATGGTTTTGATATCGTTAAGCTCGTCGCGCTTGTGGAAACGACGAAATTGTCGAGATGCAGGGCAATCGGAAACGTGATGAACGATTGAATTAACGCGGCGCTCGAAGGACAGGCAAGACATTTACGGTGCCGGGTCGGGCAATTTCTCATGGCCGTTGTTGCATTTCGCAGGGCAATCCATTGTATCACAATGCAGCAACCGGCACGATAATAAGTAACCAGAGTCTGGTGCTGCAGAGCGTGACTCGGAGCAGAGCAGGCATCTACACTTGCATCGGTAGCAATCAGGAGGGCGATGGCGAGAGCAACCCCTTAAATTTGGACATCAAGTGTAAGTAAAATGAATAATCTATTTCTACTTATTCATTGACCCTTTCGCTGGTTACCGCGTACTGCTATGCATTTTCTGATCTGGCCAGCGCGGATCCCACGATTCACCCCATGCGACTTCTTCTACCCTAAACCCAACGGAGAAGAAACTAATTTCTCCCGGTGTTTCAATCTCTTTAAAGTATTGGGACCGGTACGCGTTATTGTGGTTGAAGTGTAAAGTTTATTTGTTAATTCAATATTCTTCGGGCACCTCACGGGGTCCCGCCTCAGGAATCTGTAATATTTATAAGTATGTACGGTACACTAATGCAATTATAAATCTCATAGACTCTTGAGGAGAGAATGTCTGGACATAGCACATTATTTTATATATTATTACCATAATATTTGAAAACTCTGATACGTTTCATCATACCTGAATGCACTTTAAAACGAGGTGATAAGGAACACTCGAAAATAAGCTGATATTTACTTAGAGTGTGGACACTTATTAGACAATACAAATCGCATTCCAGGTTACTAATAAACGCGAATACGCTTTCATCGTACCTGAATGCGCCTGAGAGCAAGGCAATTCCTTATACTCGAAAATAAGCTGCTATTTACTTCAAGTAAGAGCACTTATTTTACAACACAATTCGCATTCCAAGTTACTGAAAACAAAACAGTGAAAGTGACTTGCCTTGCATTCAACCAATAAGAAATTAAACAAACCAATAAAAAGTATTATTATTATTAGCATTACTATTAATATCATTAATTTAATATTTTGTACACAATGTTATTATTTCACTTTTCCTGCGATGTTTGATATTAGTAGTTTCAAAGTGAGCTACGCATTGGTGTTTATTTCAATAAGTTGAATATCGAGAAACTTTCAAAATAATCGTTTGACACCGTCAATGAAAAATCACATCGTCCCATAGTTTAAGTCTGATGAACTTCTTTATACATAATATCCGCGCCAACCGTCTACAATACCATTCCATATTACCGATAACGAGGTGTAAACGTTGAATCCCGCTTTGACTGCGTCGACAGCGAAACTTCGGCGAGTGCCGATTGTCTCCTGCGGAAATTTGCAAACCCCGGGTCCCAGACATTGTCAAGGACCTGCCGGTTCTTGGCCGCAGCGCGACTGCGTGGAAATTGACGGCGCGACGACGCGATAAACTTAATTAACGGAGGCGTGGGTGCGGGGAAGAACGGCAGAACTAAGTTGGCGCGTTATTATTCATTGAGGGCGCGACCGATCTATTCGCGCGGACCATGTAAGGAATGAACAACGTGTCTGGCGCGTTTCGTGCGGAGTTAACAAGACGATGGGGTTGTGTTGCGGGGCGGCGAATGGATGGGCGCAAGAAAGGACGCAGTTACCGACGGCTGCATCAGCCGGAAGCGTCCGAGGAAACGGAGTCTCGTGACTCCGACGCTTTTACCAGGTAATGAAACATTTAATGAGAGCAAGAGCTGCATAAAGAAGGGAAACGAAGAAGCATCGAGTTCGAGAAGAAAAGGGCGTGCACTTTTCGGTAGGCCAAGAAGTGAGGCTCAAATTATCAGTAAGGTGCAGTCATTTTTTTCTTTAACAAAGCAGTCTCAAAGTGAAATAAATAAACTTCTAATAGAATCGTTTGACACGGTCAGTCAAAAATTACATTGGCACAAACTGTAAGTCTGATACACGAATATTGAATACCAGAGCCTTCCTCGTCATTAAAGATAATAGGATGGTCCAAGTTAAATACCAGTGGAAGATTGGCTGTTTCCCACTAGTTGATGTTGTCCGATACATTGTTCTTACTATAAACTCATTATCGCTTTAACGAGTCTCTTCCTACTCATTCGTTCTTAGTCCTGCCTTCCACGTGACACCCACTTGGCGCACTTCTCGTTTGTACCCACTTTACTGTCATCTTATCCTTAGTTCCATCTCAGTCTCCCAATTTTCTTGATTCCGCCTCTTCGCCTTTCGCTTCGTCCAACGTTAATTTTCTTCGTCTTTGTCCTACGTACCTGGAGACTATCCTTCCGCCACCGGCTCGTCTATCCTTCGGCCTCTCTTGCCTTTCAGTCCATTGTCTCTCGTCCATTTACTCCCAGTATTTTTCTCTCAATCAGACGCCAATTTCGTGTACCCTAACACCGTAGGCAATTCCGCAAACGTCCCTTTTACACCGTTTCCCGCGTTAGTTTCTTTTCCCATCCTTTCACTTTCTCTCCGCCATTTCCTCCGGTTTCAGTCGCTCTCCGCGCGTCCCTTTTATTTTCCGCGAGGTTTATCGTTGCACAGAAGAATACCCTCCCGTAACGGCAGATAAACGCTCACCTCTGAACGTCAACGTCGGCCGAGATAAATTTTTCCCATTCTCGCACGTCTCTCTTCAGCCCGTCGGGTTTATGTTGTTTGATACTCCACTTTCACCTCTTGCCTCCACCCCCGCCGAATTCACGGCTTGCCGACCTTACGTCCCACGACGGAGAGGATCCTTTGAGATTTTCCCGCGCACACTTCGCGACCTTTCATCTTTCCCTTATGCTGAGCCTCGTCCTCTTTCGCTCACACGTCATGTCTCCTTCTCGCAAAGGTACGCTTGAGACACATTCTCAGCCTCGAGCAGGCAACCTATCCACAGACGCCAGGATCGTCTTTACGCATCTCTCTGGTAGTCGAGTAACGTGTGCTGCTTACATAGGGACGAGGTTGCTTCCTGGTCTCTGGCTTCTGACAGTACTGAATTCCGGTATATGTCACCGTGAGGAACAGACAGAAGCAAGGAGTATGAGCCGAGTGCTGAGAAGTAGACGGAGAGGGACGTAGAGGCAGATAGATAAAAATAGAGCGTGGCAGCAGACGCACAGAGATGAATACACAATAAGCTAGAGGAAGACAAATACGCGGATAGATGCAAACGGACTGATAGATGGATGAATGTTTCGCAAACGATTTTTCTTGCGGCGTGCAACGAAATGCACTGGTTAAGGTGTTAACGTTTGTGTCATTGAAAAGTGGTACCCAGGTACATCAGGATGTGATGGTGCAATTGAAAGATACTGGTAAAGTACATCGCGTGGTAGAATGAAATATGTTTCTCACAGATACCATTATTTTACTTTCGGAGATCACGCGAAACTGGCGTTTCATGCAAAATCGATGTGTGAATCTTAATAAATCGTTTCAAATTACAAATTTAACTGTCAACTGCAATTAATCATTTGATATATTAATAGAATAAACCCGTTGCACCCTGGAAACCAGTGATCTTCGATCCGCATTTTTCTCAGCAACTACAAAATTTCTCTGCAATACCACCAAAGTAATTTTCCCCTGTTTATCTCGTTAGGAATAATAAGAGTCTATTATGTGAGCTAAATTGCACTTAAACTCAGTTCTCCATTAAATTCGTCATATAATAAATGCACATGGCGCCTATTAAGACCGTCATTACATCGTCGTGCATTATTTGCGCAAGCTCCCCATGCAATCGTTTAATACCCTGAGCACCCAAGACTCACGTAAGATTCAGAGTTTTACGTCCGTCACAAAGTGCAAGTCTGAAGCACGCCATGCCGATCGAATTAGACGCGGCAGTTTATGAGCGTTGAAACCATTACACGCTGATTTGCGCAGTACCATATGGACGTTAACGCGTGTGAGCCAAACGTCAGCCGATCGTAAGTTACACACCGACTTAAGACACTGAATCCGCTTACGGCCGGTGCACGCAACTTCGACACGCATCTTCCTACACGCAACCTGTGCACTCACAAATGGCCTGCACACACGCGTGCATGCATGTGTTTTATGTACTCAGAAATGTAACCGCACATGCACGTCCATGTACGTGTTTTATGTACGCACATAGTTTATACGTGTGTAGGTCTGTACCACAGTTATACATATTATATCCATGTATGTATTCCATGTATGTATTCCATGTATGTATTCGATGCATGTATTCCATGCATGATTCCATGCATGTATTCCAAGCATGTATTCCATCTATGTGGTGGAAATGCTCATCATACGTCCACGTCCATGCAAGTATTTCGTCCCCGCGCAAATGCTATAGATGCGAGTATCCGCGCTTCACCATACACACACGTCTGTATATGTGTTCCATATACAAGGAAATGCTGTCCGTACACACACGTCTGTACATGTGTACTGTATGTATGCCCGCAAATGCTCACATGTGTCTGTCCATGTCTGCTATATACACGTTATCCATGTGCATCACGCACTCGTGAATGTTCACACCTTAAACACGCGTCTACGCGTGTGTCCATATATACGCCCATGCACTTCTTAGCCGTACACACGCATGTGTCCCATATATTCACCATCATGCACAGACGTGTATCGCGTATACTCTCATACGACCCTACACGTGCTTCCTCCCCTAGATTGGTGACGCACCCCTACATACGCGCGCACACACGCAAACGCTATGCAAATCCCTGCGCTAAACCTGCCGTAATGATTTAGTGCGTCCTTAATGTCTGTATATATACGGGAAAGTGACGTACGGCCTCCGAGTCGGCACTGAAACTGGAGCCGATTTACGTGGCAGGTACGTTTCACCTCGCGCCTTATGAAACGTCGTCATAGCCGTCGTTTCCTTTCTTTTATGGCGACCGGCTACGCACCCACTGCTCGCGACTCCGCGTCGATGAAACATTAACCGCCGATATAAAACCGAGATTGCAAAACGGAAGAATCCTATAAAACCTCCCTTAAATCGGCCCCGTAGCAGTCGGCTGCCGCTGGGTATTGCCGCCACTGCCTTTCACGTGGTGAAATTTCGATAAGTGAAACTCTACCGCGCGAGCGAGTGAGACTTTACGTGAGAGCTTTGAAAAAAATAGCGATTTTATCGGTGGCGGGCTATATCGGGCGCGCCGCCGGAAACGTTGCCTTTACTCTTCTTTTTCTCGTGCTAGAGGCTCCATCGGACCAGACGGCCTACCGATTTTATGGCTCTTCGAGTCTACATGTGTCGGTGCATACGCATGACCAACATCTTACTTTAATGATTGAGATATTTGAATGAATTTCTAGAAAATTTCTCTCTCGGAACGTCAAGTTGAAGATTAAGCTAATGCATTTACCCCATTTTCAGAAACAGACTAGTTTAGGTTGACGCTCTAAATGCCAGGGCTCGCGAAACAAAAATATTTAAGCGCAGTGTCATACTCATGAAAAGGGGCCAAATACTGAACATAATCCGTAGATTTACAGATAGACGCGTCAAAAATTTTCACCGAGCCCCATCCGCACGACAGATAATACATTTTATATAAAAATCGCGTTCGCGCGTCGTCATTTACTTTTAACCTACCACAATTTCGGCTGAAATCACAAAAGACCGCAGAGGATATTTGCCGGGGGACGATTGCGTGGAAAAGAGAAGATCGCGCTTTTGTATTATTTTCACGGTCTGTCTGCGTCACCGCGTACGCTTGCGCGCATAAAAAACGTGAGGGACATTTGGGCATTTTTATCTAAGCGCCCGGACGCGCAGGACATTGAATGAAACTCAGATTATCGTGACGGGTTGGAGAGTAGCCGGTCGTTCGGCGCGATGTAAAGCAGGGCGGTCTGTTGCTTTTAATCCGTATTTCCTTTGCTCGCCTGATTCGGCCCGGCAGCTCTGCTGCTACGCTATTTCGCAGCCAACTAAAACGGCTTAACGCACACCGTCAGCTCGCCGTGGGCGGTGTCGCGTAATTATACACGCCGTACGCTGGAATTGAGATCTTCTGGGCCGATTTGCTTGCGAGCGGAATGAGATGGCGGAGCGAGATGAAGCGAAAACGGGCGTCAAAGGACTCCGACTTGGCATTCTTTGTGCTGGGGCAGAAATTAAGATATTTACGTTAAGTACTCTGAGACGATAGAATCGTTGTGCGAACAGAATGATGAGTTTAATAGTGGAGGTCAATCTTTCGAGTGACGGTACTCTGAACACGGTTTAGCTTGTTGAGACATTCGGCGACGTTCAATTTTACACGAAGCACACTTAAATCAGGGTATTGAGTGTCAGGCATTTAATTAAAATTAGATCAGATATCGAAAAATAGTAACGCGAGATTCTTTGTGGTGGGTAAACAATTAAAATGTTTACGTTAAGTACTCTGAGATGATATGGTTGTTATTCGAACAGAATGATGGATTTAGCGATGGAGCGATAATACCCTGGACGCGCTTTAGCAGGTTAAGATGTTGGATTGTATGTATATCCCACATGCTCAAATTGAGGTACTTAGTGTCAATTTGCTGTGAAGTAAAATGCGATAATGTGGACAGAATAAAATGAGGTCAGATATCGAAGAATAGCCACTGGAGATTATTTGTATTGAATCCGGAACAAAGATATTTATGTTAAGTGCTCCGAAATGATAGAATTGTTATTTGATAGAATAGATTAACGGATTTAGCGGTGGAAGCTAATCTCTCGGACGACGATACACTGCACTCATTTTAGCCTGTTGAGATGTTCGCCGATTTTGGATTGAAAATATGTCAATCTACTTTGAAATAAAATGCGATGGCTGGGACAAAATAAAATGAGGACATGTATCGAAGAATGGCTAATCGGGATTATTTATGTTGGGTCAGAAACTAAGATATTTATTCAAATTTGGGGTATTGAGTATCAGATTATTTTGAAATAAAATGAGGTCAGATATCGGAGAATAACGGCTCTGTATTCTTCGTATTGGATCAGAGATCAAAATATTAATGTTAAGTACTCTGGGATGAAAATGTTTTGATATTTGGACGAAATGGACGAATTCAGTAGTATAAGTCAATCTTTCGATCGACAACTCGTTACATATATTTTGTAGGTTTAACAGGATTTTCTGTTAGCCATTTCGATGGAAATTACGCGTTCGATTTATATGTTAATTGCACATTTTTGATGAACTTCCTGTAATATTCTTCTTTCATGTGCGGAATAATATTTTTAAATTACACCTTTAACCGAACGGAATATTTAAAGAGATGACACGAGCGTGGTAAATTTTTAGTGCATACAACATAATCAACGCAGAAGTTACACCAATTTCAGCAGCACGTCTCACGTATTAGAATGACATACTACATAACTACTTACTAAACAGTACCATTTGCCTCAACGCGTCATATGAATTTCCCGAATTACATCTCGAATATCCAAAAACCACGAAGATAAACCCATTCCTCTTAAATTACCATTTTCACATATCACCCGTGTGACTTTGATTGAGTTCTCCGGACATCCAGCAAGCAAATTTCCAGTACATTCTGAATATGTCTCGAAGAGTAATGGGACATCTTGTAGGTACGTGTTCCGGCGAGACATAATTTATGGAAAAAATTTCTCGTGGATCCGGCGTCGCGCGTCAGAGCTGTCGATAAACCACGTGTACAGGCATGTGAAGTACCTGACGCTTGGACCCTTAAAAATTCACAGGACCGTCGCGACGCGTCACGGCGTCTGGCGTCCTTAGACAAGCGTCCGGATCGATATCTATTTCTGACTCCGGACGGACGGGATCAAGATTCAGAGAATCGCGGAGTAATCTAAAGAGCGCGTGGAAAGTAACGAGCGTCTGTCTAGACGAATAACTGTAACGAATATAGAGTTCCGTATGCGGAAACGTATAGACAACTACATATAGAATCGAACGTGTCGTGCGCGCAGTTACATAGGACTTTGGAATTCCACAAAAATAGTGGCCTCAAGAAAATTATTGACATCGTAGAAAAATTGTCTGCCTCAGAGCCGACCATTGCTTTCAATGAGAATTTTTCGTTTTCTCATGTATCAGCAAGAAAAAATACTTAGTATATAACGTGCGAAAAAAAAATAAATACGAAAGGTATCCATGTCATGCGATATGAATGCTTGTTAAAAATTATTTTGCACCCTAACTGTAAAAGCGAATGATAATGCATGGAAAGAGTAACTGTAATTAATAGTAGTGATTCTGCGGAAAAGGATTTAAAAAAAAACTCTCTTGGGGACAGGAAGCCATATTAATTAGTATAATATCTAATTTAGTGAATTTAATGCCACAGAGAGTTAGAGCAATTGTAAAATAATAAAGGTACCTGTGAATACTAGTGCAGCTAATTGCCTAATGTCTATATATCTTTAGCTGCAGTTAATTACTTTACGACTACAACTTATATGCATCGCATTTCATTCAATATTCATGTATAATGCTAGGACGTCATAGACCGAATTTGATTACATATCTGGCCACATTGTCGTTATCGAATAACGCACATACGTTTGAATATGCACGCTTTCATTTTACAGGAGATGAATGAATGAACTGAGTTATAAACAAGATTACAAAAAATCAAAGTATAATGTACAAAGTACAATGTACTGCTCGTAACTTAAAGGATAATGCCATTGCTAGTAATATACGTTTTCGGTATATGAAATCTTTAAATGATATGTAGATTAAAATGAATAACACTATGTATGATGTAATTATGGCGTTAGTATATTAATTGATTTTTTGACGAGTTCAAATATACTTAAATGCACTTCTATATTTTGTAAACTTGGAATTTTTTTAGCAACTACGTATATCGCGACTATGGTCTGATCTTTAATCCATCAATTTTTTAATACTTTCTTTTATTTAACTGGTGATTTACGTGTCTCCTTTAAATATGACAGTTTTAACAGAATAAATATAAGCCATAAAATTACATTATACTATAAATGTTGCGTGTTTACGCTTTTATTAAGTATCCAATCGTTCATTTAAAAAAACAAAAAAAAAAACATTTATCCGAAATAATTCCGCACATTATCCGTTCCGCATATAAAATCATTGTTTGTCCCGCGCAATCGTCGATGCCTTTAAATTGAAATGTTTTTCATTCGATCATACCCCTCGAGGGTCGCCAATGAAAATATTTAATCGTCCACTCCAATAAATACATTTTCACCACTAATCGAACGTCAAAACACAATGTATCATTGTCGGTGAAACGATGCTAGCATTTTCTAAACATTTCGAGCTAAATCCATTCTGTAATCGCAGAATTTGTCGGGCCATAATTTCGAATCCCAATCGGCCAATGAAAAGCTTGGGTGCACTACGTGGATCCATGAACATAGTTCCACGTGCTATTACATCAAATCATTATAATGCTAAAATATGTACTGTAGCCAAATGTGTACTGCATAATTTTGTTGGTCTAGTGCCACGCAGTATCCCGCAAAATAATTTATAATATCAAAATATGCAGTGTTGCCTATTGGACAATACAGTGTTTTATTAATATCGCGCATAATATTATGATATTATTATATTATTATATTATATAAATGGGCAACGTCACCTGTAGTTCCCAAATATGCATAGTAGCCTATTGCATATTGCATCATTTTATTAACACAATGCAACATACCACCACGTAATAGCATCATAATGCCCAGATGCGCACTGTACCATATCGAATACTGTATTGTTTTATTAATAAACCGTCGCACAGTATCACACCCAATCATTGATAACTTCAAAACCTGCAATACCGTTTATCGGGCACTGCATTATTTCATTAATACGTCGCATGTACGTCGGCGCAGTCATTTATCATGCCCAAACATGCACTGCGGCGTATTTCGTACTTGTGTCATTTTATTAATACAGTGCCGCGGGTCATCACGTTGAGTCAAAACGTTGTGAGTGCGACGAATGTCACCGGTCTCTCTGGGTTCTGTTTTCGTCGCTGCTTGAGGCTCTGCCTCAAAAAGAAGGCCTTCGGTCGAGACACTCCAGCTCCACTCACCACGTCATTTATTTTGCAACTCGTGCACCCTGCATGGCATCGCTCGCGGCGATCTATACTGTGTACCCTGGAGACGAAACGAGATCACTTAAAAGAATTTCGTGGGCATCTTGTCGTTCACACACTCCTTCCTTTGCTCTTTTTCCCAGTTTGACTCCCAACTCTCCATCTACTGCCTTCTTCTCCTCACTTTCGGTCTTTGCACTCAGTTGCGCTTTTTTCAAGTCTCCCCTCTTTACTTCCTTTTTCTCCACTCGTGTACTGCTTTATTTCCCACTTCTCTCTCAGTTAAAGGCCACGATTCATGGGGCGCCGATTTCGCGCAACTTTCAAGCACGTTTTTAGGCCGAGAGTAAAGCGATTCGTGTTTCGAGCTTTCGTTTTCGTGGGAATAGTTCTAGATTCGTGTTTATATTGTGGCGCCTATTTGAAATGCAGTGACACAAATCAGTGGGGATGAAACCGGTTATCCAAATATTTTCGCCCGCTGAACTTCACGTGATTTTGTTTCTTACACATTATATTTGTAGTGACGTTTGAAGTACAATTTTTAATTTAAGTAATCATACTCATATAATATGGAGGATGAATGATGACGTAGTGTGTATTATTCTGAGACCGCAAAGTTATGCTGTTCCACTTACGGTTTATAGTAATAATCATACCGGTCGAAAGTTACTTCGTATTTACAGTTAGTCCGGGCGACATGGCGTGCTGCTGACATGTGCAAACTTCTAAAAATGTGAAGATAAATGACTCGAAATTTAACTCCTTCGTTCTAAAGTTCCTTACTGGCAGTAAAATTCGGCGATTTTTTGCTAAATATGAGACGAAGCACATGTTCTATAAAACTGCTATTTAACACTAGATTTACGAAGAAATATGTGGGTATATAACAATATTCGATTAATTGTGTGGATATAAGACATGTAGAACTTTCAAGTCAAAGTAAAAGTTTCTATAAAACAATAATAACAGTTCCTGTAACTTTGCATATGAAATTCGTATATCTAGTGTTAACACTCAACTCTATGACCGCCGACAACGTCTTGCAATAATACGATTAATGTAACCCAAAACCAACATTGGATTTTTATCAGTCACAACCAACAACGAACAGGTAAAATAATTAATCTTCGACTTTATGTGTAACAACACAAAGAAGCTGTGTGTTTGACTAGCGGAGATGCATTCTGCATACCGTGCATCTTTGTGCAGTTACGTGTGCGAAGATATTCGCTTTCTTCGCACCTCTTTCAGCTTTGCTCCTTTGCATGCAACACTACATCGCTCTCCGCTCTTTCACTACTTCCCTGATCTATTCTCTTCACTTACAGCCCGCATCTTCTTGTCTCCGCTTCCCTATCTATCCACCCGATGCTAGAAAATGAGATGTATTATGGTAATCGGCGGTACTCCAAGAAAATATTACCGCGGAAATTCAACACTGCGTATGTGCATTCTCGTTTGCTGCGAGCTAGGGGGAGCCACTTACTTACTTACTACCCTATGAGATCCAGGAACGTTTTGCGTAAAGGAGGAACGCGGAATATAAAGGAACGTTGGCACGATTATGACCGAACGATGTCTTTATTCCTTGATATAAAGATAAATTTTCTTTTTTATATGCTATTTTGAAACTTCCCTGCACGTTAACGATCTACGCAGCACTTGACTAATCTTACGCTATTACGAGACGGAGTATACATAGAGACTGAACCTATATATTTTTAAGATGAAAGTTAGAGCAATGGCAGTTGCCGGATGTCTTACATTTTTATGGACTTACTGTCAAAAAGAAATAATGAGTCATATTTTTGAAGATCTTATAGGTTTTACCGTGAATTACATGTGTACTAAATGTATGTGAAATGAAACGTATGCAGAACAGCACCTTTCCCGCTGCAATGTTTTACGCAAGTAAATACTAAATGTACAGGTACAGTTGCCGCCGTTTTACAGTTACACGCCTTTGCGCGTTCACGTACATTATGTCGCGTTATTAACGTCGGCAGTCAGTCTTGTTCACGATCAGGTCGCCCTGGGGTTTACTCATTGCGGTTCAGCAGAATTTATCGGCGGTCTGTTTGAACGGGTCATGTGATTGCCTTTCACCGTTCACCGCACGCGGTACACTGTACTCCTTCACAAATAGTAATTACCGCATCTAAGAGTCAAGCTATACTTGCAACGGGAGTGGGCCATAAGTCCGAGACCGATTTGAATACAATTAAAAACTGTCAACTTTTAAAATGCGGGAAACATTTAAACCAAACTACAGAAACTATTTCAGCTATTCACGAAATAGATATTCGCATATTCGCAAAATTATTCAAAAATAGGGACTTCCCTCCAGTAATGTACTATAATTTGTTATACATATCAGTCAACTAAATAACCTGTCTACATTCGAACTACGCAAAATATTCAAGTAGGCAACTCCGCATACTCGAACAAATCTACTATTGTCTCTCTCCCGACATACAACTTCTGACAAAGATCAAGCGACTCTAGCGAATTTACATGTCGTTACGTTGAGCCCAGTTTTACCAACGTTCTGCCAGCCAGTTTTCGGCACACTTCCGAATATTTAACCGCCGCCGGATAACTCGAGCAGTTTTCAGCCGCGGGACATTCGTAACCGGATTATTCAAATTTTTTAAACACCGCACACACCCGGTGTACGGATATGCCATTTAAATTGTAAATATTCGGTTACGCCGAAACGCAGGTATCGGGAGCAACAATGTCACGGAAATTGCTAATACAATGTAACGGTAACAAGATCTGACTGCATTCGCGGATCGAGTGTCAAAATTGCGGGGAATTTGACAATGGAGAATGGACGGTACAGTCTCTTGTCCTAAAGTTATTCTGATAAAGGGAGAAATGCGCGAAATACAACTCTGGTTGTTTGTATCGAGAAGAAGAAATGTTTGAAGAAGATTTTTGTAACTTATGCAATTTCCTTTTCTATAGTACTCGAAGAATTCATTGACTATTAAACAACGGGAATGTAATGGTAACAGAAAAAAGTTACTTTCTGATATGAAACATATGAACACATTTTTTCTTGACTGATACACGTAAAATATACGTTTTGCATCTAATAATCCTGCCTACAGTTGTACTGGTGACAATGTAACTATACAAAAGACGACTCCTAAACGATTCCGACTGATTGTGAGAAGCGGAAATGACGGAAACTGGCAAAAGTTCTCTGAAGGGTATTTGTATAATTTATACAATACTTTTTCCAATAATCGAACCTGTTAGGTCTTAAGCAGCTGAATCGAGATGATAATCGTACAAAGAACTTGACACTTTTGCATATCAGACAAAGATTGGTTTATTATTCGTTCTTACTCGATTGCATATGGATGCTATATTTGCATTTGCCAGTGACACTTTACTTTTTATTCATTTTTATTAAGTAAAAAGGATACTTCCCGAGATAGAAATTTTAACGAGAATTCTCATAAAGAGTATCATATACCTAATGTGTAGGGACAATATAAAAAGTAAAATAATATGTATTTTGATTTGTAATTATGTGCCTGTTAAATATGCTGTCGTGCCGATCAAATTTATAATGATCGTATGGCGAGATTAATATATCAGGCATGCTGTGAATAAACGAACTTGTAATTTAAACTCTACCAATAATTCAAGCGTAGATAAAACTAGTTACGGAGAAAACATGCTTATTCTAATGGATACAACCGCAATAAAAAATGTACCGTAAAAAAGCGCACTGTGCCCTGACAACCCTCAAATAAATCTCCGTGTAAGAGACGTATAGTGACTCCCAACAACAAGGCAAAAGTATGGTACACCTGCAATAAAAAGCAAGTAATAAATACTCGGTACGTTTGCGTTGGTCACTGACAAAATTCGGAGAAATGTACAGAAATCGCAGATATTTTATACTTTTTAACTACATTTTGATGGACTGTCGGAAATCAACCAAATATGGCATGCACTAATTTGCTTATTGTTAATATATAGAAAACAATATGTATCAGTGCTAAATAAGCTTTAATTACACACAGTATTATCTTACTGTAGATGTTCCTGCTTCATTAAAAACTATTTCAGAACGAAACCATAATATTTATTGAATGTGAAGAATTTTACGATTCATTGAAACTTTTCTGTTTTGTAGTCGATGAGGTTATTTCTACTTCTTACACATTCTTCCATTATTTTGCACTGTGTGTTACGTTACATTTACAGGATTCAACGAAGTTTTGTGCTGTCTAACCACACGTTGTGCAATGAACAATCTATCATGCACATGTTTCTACCCTAAGGGAGCAAGCAAACTAAATTTTGAACAGATATTCATAGTAACAGAATCAATTACTCATAACTGTTGGAAAACGGAACTACAGGGATACATCAGTATTAATGACACACATTCCGGATAACCGTAGGTGAACTTCTACTTAAAATTTTCGGTATATACTAAATACGTGAAAAATTCTGGTATCAAGAAGACCAGCTTGTTGCATAATTCCGATGTATCTCAGCACAAAAATTCGTTTATTCTCACTTATGCCAGAATTTCGTTCTGTACGTACATATTTCCACACAGTCCACCTTATGTCTCAATAATTCTGAATCTAATTCCGTCTTCTTATGCTGAGTGTCAAGTCCACCAAATCATAAAATCTCGAGTTTTTAAAGTATCAAATCTCGCCCCAGGAGCAATCTTTTTCAATCTTATTCAAATCCATTCTGACTTTGAACTGCATTTTACATTTCCGAAATTTTGAAAGCTCCAGCATCATTTCCACTTCGCGACTGAAACTGTTCAGTGTGGGAATTGTTTAGTTCAGTGACTGAGAGCCACTGTGTCGGGCGTTTAGTCCTAGCGATAAAGATGCATCCTGGGTGATGTGGATGTGAAAGGGCTCCTGTACATGGATGCATGAGCACCGTGCATGCATAGATATCGGATATAATATGGATTAGGGGTTGGCAGGGACTTGAGATGATACATGAACGCCGATGCGTCGCGCTAATGCTTAATCAGATACGTTAATTAGTCACTGTTAATGGAGGTCGCCCTGATAAAGGGGACCGCCGAACACGTCGTGGATGTATTGATCGATCGTCATCGCGTGTCAACTCTTTCCGTCTTCCTCATTCCTTCTCGTACAACTCGTGGCGACACTCAACCCTTCCAACATTTTTTGCATATTACGACATTTTACGTTATGCGTAGTTGTGGAAGCCAGATGTCCTTCGTATCACATATTTTCTCCGACAAAGTGCCGGTTGCTGACAACTTGGTCGTAAAACGTTCAAGACGCTGAACGCTTCTAAAATTGTCGAGTCTTGCGGAACTTAAATCTTTCAAGCTTATTCCAATAACGAAACGCTTGAATTGGCTAAAACGCGTGGTTAATTTATTGAGACCCTGCAAGCATGTCATGTAGTCCTTTTGGTAACTAGACCGCACACCGAAAAAAGCTCTATTTTTGACCGCTGCCTTGACTGATTAATCGGGCCGGTCTGTAAAGTTAGATAAATGCGAGGCGATCCACGGTGTCATGCGATATTTAATTGAACTAACGATTGGTCATTACCGGTGAAAAATGCAATCTTTAATCAAAGTGTCAGGCTGCACTATAAGGCATTGCGTAATAAATTCTACAATACTCGGTACCTTATTGATACATGCAGTGCTAAAAGATATTAAAACATCAACTTCTCAGCAGTGATTATTGTTATTGCAATTTTAATGTACGTTTCGACGTTGACGATGACTTTTTGCCGACAATTAACTGTTTAAATAACTTATTTGAATTTTTTTTACAATTAAATTGATTTATCGTCAGTCGTCATCAATTAGAGCAATGTCCTTTATTTGTGTGTTTGTGCTGAAGACACAAGGCTGAAGCAGATGCCTCAAGCGTTCTAAGATTGTGCGCGGATTCGTAATTAGCATTCGCGTGCGCGTTAATTAGTCACGGTTAATAAACCGTATCCGACACAAGGCAGACAAGGCGTCGCGAGCCTGTTGATCGATCGTCGCTGTGAGAAATCTTGAGTCATGCATCTTGAACCACGTGTGATGCAGTGGATGCAAGCAACAATTGGCACTGACTATCTGACGAGACATCTTCATTTCAGTAGCCGGATGATTAATTACACATATCGAAATTTTAAAGGTACTTTGCGGCAAGAATCCTTAGGTGCATGCGTAACTAATTTCTTTAGTTTGTTGTACTTCCGGTAAGAAAATAAATGAGTCCATCTTGAGTGCTTTGTTTCAGAAATTGTTTTGTCAAAATATTTTATCATTAAAATACCACAAAAATTATACTAAAATATAGACGGATTTCAAAAATAAAAACAGCATATTTGCTGCGTTCTACTTATAACGCACTAAATGTTTATCTTAAAATGTAGGTTTGACGTAATTGGTTATGTTCAACAATTACTCATCATGAAAAAAACGGTGCTTGTTTTCATAAAGAATTATGCAAACAGACCATCGCGTACGACAGCAACATACGGCTCCGTCCATTCAGTTTAATTTTTGCGATAATTACGCATACAAACACGGCTCTTCCCATCACCACGAATTTAATTTACGCTATCACCTTCCCTGACATTTCCTCGTCAAAGCGCTTCTTTCATCAGCGTCTCCCGCGCACCGGCTATTTTTCCGTGCGAAGAACAGTCGTGCATCATTTTCCATTTTACATTTCACACCCCTACACCTTTTTCTAACTTCGCCCCGGCGGCTCGATTTTCAATTTCCATTTGGCGATTCTCCAAGCGCGCTGACTAAGCCCGCTTTCGAGGCAAACAGCGCGCACAACATTGAAATCTGTTTGAACGATGGAAACATTAACCCGTTCCGCGAATTGTGTTAATAGATTACGCGCCGTGTACTTTTGTGATTTTGACGCGGCAATCGGTATCGCCATGCACGGATGAATTACATGTCGTTAATGCCAAACGGCGGGCATTAATCGGCCATTGTCGGCGAAGCTATCAATTGCCGGTCACTTGCCACAATTTCAGCGAGATTCGACGGGTTTACACGTGCGGACGCCCCATTGTTGCGATCCTTCGGCCGTTCGTAAAGCACCCAAGATGCTCCCAGATACGAACAGATAGCTCCTTGAGATAAGGTGTCCCCGAGACCCGACGAGGTTAAAGGTAAAGGATAGGGGACGGAAACGG
The DNA here is from genome assembly GCA_033815515.1 of Cryptocheilus praepositus. NCBI lineage: Eukaryota > Metazoa > Arthropoda > Insecta > Hymenoptera > Pompilidae > Cryptocheilus > Cryptocheilus praepositus. The sequence continues at coordinate 3,795,945 of JAWWQZ010000256.1, read as the reverse complement.
CCCGACAAAGGGACTGTCCCGTGCGATTCCGAAGTCTTCAACCGGAAGTCCGCTCCGTGACTCTTCGCGAAATTCAATAATGGAATGACTGTGGACGTCGAGAGACAATCCGTCGTATGGACGCTTCTCGAAGTGTGAATGCGTGCGATGAGAATACACAGGGTGGCCGTAACTAGAGCTAGGGCCGACAAGTTCGAGATTCTACTTGAGTTTCTTAGAAGAATCAAATTTGACACAAGGAAATATATTTCTTGTATCGTGATGTTGATTATTAAGTACCGTAAATAGTAGCCTTGCCGACACGTGAGCCGTTTATTTTGAAAGTGGCCTAACTCCATTTATCTTCAAATCGAAATAAATAACATTTAATGATAAATAACATGAATTTATACATGTAACCATGGTAACCGGAAAATATTGAAAAACGGAGTTAGGCCACTTTCAAAATAAACGGCTCTCATGTCTAATTATGCGCACACTCAAAATCGCTTTTCCCGAAAATCGTCTTTTATACAACCAGTGTTATGAATGCGTATGCCCGTAACTAGTGATACGACCAAGAAATTAACTATTCCACGAATATATCTGCTGCTTTACAATCTTGATTATCAATCACGATAAGTTGTAATAGGGACGCAGTACGAAACTCGTTGGCTCAGGATTCAATTCAGGGGACCTTTGATTCGATCGCTCTTTTAGAAACCTCGCTTTATGCAACAAATATTTTTTTTACGTTTTGAGTATCCTTTTGCATAGAACTGGCACAGTTCTGGTCGTATCGCCAGTTGCGGAGCACCCTGTATAAGCGATCAGACGCATATCAAGATCCGAGCGTCTCATTGATCGTGTCGCTCATAAAATTCCATACCGTATCCGGTATTCGCGGCATTGTCCTTTGTACGTCGAGTACGTATTGCCCATCGTGCGCATCCACCGAACGTATATCATGAATGTGTGGGGTTGGATACCCCAACCAACCCGCGCTAGGCGGGTAGGATCCGCGGAATAAATAACAACGTTATCAATGAAAAATCGCTCGTCGTTCCAGGCCAGGATGGATTTTCAATTCCTAGCCGACTTTCAATTCCTAGCCGCCCGAGTTCCGTTTGGCGACGTTCGCGCAGTATTACGATGTGCCCTGGTCAAATGTCGATCGGGAGCGACATGGAAGCGGATACTTTTAAAGATTTGACCGCTGAATGGCCGCGGTATTGAAATTGCCATTGACAAAAGTTTCGTCGGGCTTCATTTATTCCCAACGAGAATGGAGGCTAATTTATACTTATGTGTTACTGCGGTGACTATTCATTTGCAGAAACGTGTGCCGTACGTTCGTCGTGAGTTTTTTTTCAGTGTTTTCTGCTCCGGGGGACGTCGTTGATTCGGTATCTTTGTTGAATGCCTTTTGTATGAGTTTGCATACTTTATGCGTATGTTAAATATGCAGTTATATATGTATGCACAGACTGAGGCAACTAACATGTATTTCGCGGAACTTTCGAACTGTGCGTCCCATGAAAGATTGCATGAACCACCACATTTCAAAAGAGACATGGACCTTACTTAAGCGTAAAAATATATATTCAAAAAAACAACAAGTGCTATAAAATATTTTACTTGAAATTACACAATCGCCCGCACAACAATTCTACACAGAAAAAGTGGTGAAGTCATGGTCCTATATCACATGCCACTATGTAAATATCTTTTTCGTCCCCAGAACTATTTTAAGATTAATTTAGTACAAAGAGAATATCCGTTCGATTAAATATAAGGTTGTTTCAGAAGTTAACATTTCCGATCTCACATTCCTCTCGCATGATTTACATATACGCCGAAGCCATTGCGATTTCAAGACCACAGAAACCGCTGGCAACGAGAAGTCAGATGCACGATAACTTTCAGATAGGCTCGCGTTTATGGGGGCAAATAATAAAACGCGGCGCTCCGCCAACGCGGAATACGACGGCATTAAGTGACTGAGTCAATACAAGTTGGGAAATCTTCTCCGCCGATAGGATCATCCGCGGGATTATTCTCTGCCGGTATCGGATCAATATATTCCGTCCGCACTGTTGCGAGCGGAAAGTACGCCGTCAATTTTCACGCGGCAATTTCTCCCGAGAAAATTTCCACGGAAATCAATCGTCCGTCCCGTTCGCTACGCTCACCGTTGACCCTCTCTTTCTCGCATCTTTTCTCATCCGCGTCCCATCTTCAGCAATCTCCTGAACTTCGCTGTATTCACTCTTCCTCGACCCCCCCAAACCAACCCCTCTCTTGATTCCATGCTTTCCCTCGCTTTCACCCACCTACCCCGACTGAGATACAGTGGCCGACAAAAATATTCGCATACCAAGATGTACATGCATTAATCATTCAGTATAACGTTTAACAACTTTTCTTATTGGTGAATCATTCGTTAAGCTAATACAAACATAAAGATAAATAAAATATACTTGGATTACGTCATAACAAATAATAAATTAAATTATAGTTTCCATTCCAACAAGTATTCGCTCAGTTTGCTCCATAAGGTTTCTCAAATCAATGTATTAACACAAACTTATTACCGTAATTACGCCTTACATGCAGCCGCTTAAAAAAAAGCGTATGATTAGGTAGTCATCAGATAAAAATGGGCTTCGTATACTTTTCTCACCCACTGTATATTCTACGCTTGGTACACTTTCCGCGACCTTCCCTCCCACGCGTCCTTTCTTACTCGACACATCTTGACCGTCCGAACTCGACGTGGGTCAAATGTGACCGTCGCGGCGTTTTTCGAGGTATACAGTTCGGGTCTGTGAACGGTAACACTCGGAAGTGATATCCTGGACGCTATCGGCGACGAACGAGCGTCTGAGGAATAGAAGGATGGCCGATATTCGACGTGTGATCCCGACAAAGGAAGCCGCCGCCACGGGTCGCCGGGAAATTCAATAATACTTTGAGCGAGGAAGTGCAGACTCAGGAGACGTCGTGTGTGCAACGGAGAGCACGCTGAGGCCAGTCGGTGTGGCCAGTCTATGTGGCCAGTGCATCAGTGTGAACACACGGATGATCCTGGGGGACGCGTGTAAAGAGCCCGACTCTTCGCTGATTAGATCGGTTGTAAAATTCTGAACCCGCGGTATCCGGTATTGCAGTTTCTGGTGGGTGTGCGGTTACTGACTGGCTTTATGGGATGCCGATATGGGACGCGCGTCCAGTCATGCCGCGGATCTAGGAGTACGGTTGAACAATCGGGTGGATATCGGCGCTTTAATGTCTTCGAGTTGAGGTGCGTGGCTTGGCGCGAGACGAAAGGAAATTAGAATTCCAGTGGCTGCAGTGGGAAAAATTGCAAATCAATTGCAATAGAGAATTTCAAAGTTTACGAACGTGTGTCAATATAACTTTGATTGAAAATGTAAGTTAATTGTTCGAATATAATACTTCGAGGGTGTTCAGGTCAAGATATGCTTGCAACTTGGTACAGAAAAAATGTACAATGTAGAATTATGGATACCTCCGATGTATAAAAAGACAAAATTCGTTCTGCAGAAATCAGTATGGAGGAACGCGCGACGTGGGTATTTTTATCGCGTGTCAGACGTTCATAATGGAAAGCGCGTGTCTCCGTAAAATTCAAGATTATAATACCGTGACGTATTTCACGGAAAGCGTAATTCAGTTTGCTATAACGGCGCAGTAATTAGTAAAGAAAGCCCATTAAATCTTTACAAACAGATTGAGGGACATTCCGTAAGCGTGCAACGTTTGAACGGATTAACAACGGAAGTTTGCAGAACGCGGCGAAGCTGCATATATTATTTAGCGCACGACTTTATTACACGCGGCACCCGTGTGTAATTAATGCGTTGCGAAAGATGAACTTTTATCGTGTAGCTTGCGCGAAGCGCAAACACGCGTGTTCTATTTTAGTTAGGAACGAAAAAAAAAATGGGGCAAACCGCAAAAATTAACCCAAGTACGCGCACTTATTCTTCTTGACGAGCGCAACCGTGTAATTTCGTGCGCGCCGTACATGATTACGATAATGCGCATATGCGTGACAGTTATCGCGCTTTGTATTCCGGAAGCATTTTTGTTACATAAAATCTTTTCAAACGAATACGCGCATGTCGGCGAAACCTGTCCGCGACAAAAAGTGGACAAATGAAAAATTGAATAGCGGGACAGGAAAAAAATATTAACGTTCCCATGGCCAATGTTGCTCGCGGGAGAGCATCCCGAGGCGGACATTTTTTTTTAAATCAAACCAGCATAAATTTCTTGTGTGGTGAAATATGTGAGACGCGTCCTATTTTCCTGTTTTCTGTCAAAAAATTGTTTACATGAACGAAGCGTATGTCCGATTTTGCTAACTAAAAAATCTTCTTTTCGCAATAAATCATTTAATGCAGTGTATTTCTGTTGCTGACAAAAACACCTCTAGTTTAAATAGAATAATCGAGATTAATCTTTTGAAAAATCATTAGTTTATTTTTTTTAGTTAAAGATTTAATGTCGTATCTGCATCTTTGAACTTAGCAATATGAAGCACAATTTTTTTGGCGTTTGAAGAGAATTTTACAATGTTTGGAAAATTTTAACTACTTCACAAAATTTTTTAATATTCTTTTCATTTTTAAATAATTCCTTAAATTATTCAAATATTTTTAAATATCTTAAGTAACTTGCTTTTTTTTTTCTCTTTATGAGAAACTTCCTATGATGTTGCCCCCAAGTCGGATCCCATATATGTCTATACTACTTTATCCCGTTGTGAGCAGTCTACTTTGTTAGTATCTGTACATCAAATGACTTGAACTTTTGTACGATTAGCAACACGTTTCCCATGCATTCATCTCATGAGAAATGTCTTACGATATCTCCCCTGCGTCGGATCCCACGTGTGTTTATACTACTTTATTCCGTGTGAGCAGTCTACTTTGTTAGTATCTGTACATCGAATGGCTTGAACTTTTGTACGATTAGCAACACGTTTTCCACGCAATCGCATACATACTAGATCTATGCACTCATTCATCTCATGAGAAATGTCTTACGATATCTCCCCTGCGTCGGATCCCAAGTATGTCTATACTACTTTATTTAGCATAAGCAGTCTTTTCTACTCACTGCATACCGAATGACGTGCAATTTCGAAGAATTAACTCAACACATTTCCCATGTACTCCCGCACCCCTGCAAACGCGAGTCCACACTCCACGCACTACTCATCTCACGAGAAACTCCTTACCCTACCTTTCACGAGTCTCACCCCACGTATGCCTATACTACTTTATTCGGCACGGACAGCTTTTCTTACCTACTGTATATTGAGTGACATGCAACTTTACACGTTGGTCGGTCTTGACGAGCTCGAACCGGACGCAACGGTTGACACTTTGGACGAGTCGTTCAAAGCCTGAATGCTCAGGTACGATCCGGTGAAGCCATGTCGTTAACCGTCGTTAATCTTAATCACCCAGCGTGACGGGACGCAGTATGTGCGTATTAAGACACTCGATCGACCCCGCCATCCGATGCTACATGCATCCACCTACGTATGCACACAAGTTATACACCCATGTGCATGTTACATGTATGGGCATGAAGGTGTGTGCGCGCACATACCGTACATTGTACCCAATATAGGCACGACATTATGTACGTATTATGTGAAATCGGATACCTGAGGTTGACGTGGAGCTTGGAAATGACGTATGGCCATCGATCTGCAGCTTACGGATTATGCGAGCATCGACGGACCTGTTTCGTTCGCGATCCCTGTATTAGCTAGACTCTTTTACACAGGTGCTTCCTATTCGTGAGCAACGACGATGTGTCTTAGGCACTGTTGGGAATCGGACCGATGGGGGTGGTTTACGTGGTGGACTATTTTTTGGTGTCATGTGAGCTTCATCGACAATATTACTTGACGGTTGAAATGTGCAAAGCATGGCGAGTTAGTTCGCCGCAAAAGTAACATAAGTATCTCGGTAACGTCATTCATGAATGAACGAACTGGAAAATGTATACAGGGATAGCTAGACGAAAGGGTTAAATAGGAAGCTACTTATGGTGAAACTGATGTTAGATAACTGATATTGGGCAAATACATATTTTTCACACAAATGAGGAGTAGTACAAAGGGACTCCCCAAAAATTAAACTGCGCTGAGAATATGCAATAGATTTGATGAAATAGGCAAAATTGCTAGATTATTAATGGAAAATACATATGTTGTCGGGATTACTATAAAGTTCGATCAATCAAGTTTTTTTTTTGAATTACCCAAAAATTGGGACAATACAAAATGTAAGCGTTAGTTCGATTAAACATTATTTGGCTTCCGATGAAATATAACACGGGCTCTAAGAAAAATTGATAATCTCTACTTATACGTGAAATCATTTATATTCAATATCTCTGACTTTTACGTTATTTAATAAACGAGTATTTTTTAGAGGCAATGGGAGCGACAACGAATAAAGGTAAAACGACTGTTTCGAAAGTTGCTAGGTTATCTTAATCCACTCATTGTGAAATACGCACGTGTACGCGTATAACATGCTGATCGGATTTTCCAGTCGTATGTACGGGTTTAAAGTGTTTCAAAGGGTTAATGTAATCGAGACATATGATACCCTGCACGAGTCCGTGAATATTCTGCACAAAATGTTGCAGCAAGCGCGTACCCTGTTTTACACAGTTACTGCCTATCGTCTTATAAATTAATTGCAGGCTCAGCTTTTTGTACATCGAAACAGTACGATTTCCAATTGTTTGGATTATTTTTTAACATTTCAGAGAACTCTCAGAGACATTATGATAATTTCATAATGTATTTACGGTATAAAAACGAAGGGTACAAACAAACATGAGCGATTTTGATGTACATAATTTATCATTACATGTTTACATATAACTTTTCTCTGGACCGCTGAGGAAATCATCCGAAATTCACGCTATGATCTTTCCCAATCGTGTTTGCCAATTGATTTCACCAGTTGAAATTAATCCCAATTTTCAACGATTAATTGTTTTTAATCCTTAGCTATAACAAATTGATCATTGCAGTCGCAGGTTAAATTTCAATTTATTGATGGCCAAAGTTGTTAAAAGCCATAGCAACGATCCAGTTCGCGTGATTTTTGGCAAACGCCGCGCACACCGAAAATGTATTTTTATAACGATCGCTTATTGCCTCTTTTTTTTCACCGACAGAATGAAGGTATAGAAATATTCAGCTCAATTTTTCCACGCACACAACAGAAAATTCGGTTATAGAAGATTACCACGACGACGATTATTGAACAAGCGAAATGTAAAAAAAAAACCATTCGTCCTGGACCAATACTATTGGTCCACCCTTGCAAACGTACCCAGTGCATATCATATGAAGGATCGCCAAATTCTCTGGCGTTTAAAGTGTTAACGAGGAGTGATATAAAAGGTGAAATACGTTGTACTTTTTTCTTGTTTCTACTAAAACGATCGGCACAGCTTTTGCGGCATTATTGACCATCTTAGAAAATCATAATAACTGTCATGAGAACAGGTTTTAATGCAAAAAACTCCTATTATTTAACCAGGACGACATTGCGTACGACAACTCGCTATTTCATATGACTATACAATGAGTATTTTTGATTTACCATCATTGGAATATTTTCATCTATCTACACAGAAGTCCCCACCCAAAATTTCAGTAAATACCAGTGGCACCGATATAATCTTCGAGTGACCGTCAATCTTAATAAATCCTCGTATTCCCTACCCAAAAGATCAGCCCCGTGCTAGACAACTTCCCCGGCATTTAGCATCCGCAACATAATGCCCGCGCCCACTAACCCCCGTGAAAAGCAGCCACCGACAAATCGTTCGGCGTGAAAATTCTCGGGCACGCGAAATCGAGTCGGAATGCGGTTAGCGGAGGATCTGGGAAATACGGTTGGTCGTTCTTTCAGTTGCCCCGGTCTGCCATCACGGTCAAACGAAGGTATTCGGAGTCGCCCGACAGGAGACCGCGAGGATCCCGTGCGAGCTGGAGGCGAATCCGCCGGAAGTCTCGTTCACCTGGAAATTCAATAATACAATGGAGGCGGTCGACATACCTCAGGCACACGTCACCAGCGAGCGTACACGCTCGATAGCTTCGTACACCCCGATGACCGAGCTGGACTATGGCACTCTCCTTTGCTGGGGCAGCAACGATCAGGGCCCTCAACTCGAACCCTGTGTATACCATATCGTTCCGGCCGGTGAGTGCTGTCCTTTCAGAATATCCTCAGTCTGCCCTTTCCGTTCTACTATGTTCGCATGCTTGCGTCGCTGTCTACCTCCTTCCCGATCATTCACCCCGTTTCGTTCGCCGCGTCGCGGTAAGTGTTACTGCGTATCGAACGGTTAAACGCTTTTTATGCCTTAGTGGCTCGTATCAGTACGTGGTTGCGGTTAAACAAGCCCAGAGATTACTTAACCCTTCTCTGCATGATTTTTTCTTTATTGGTAAAATAAATCAAGGTGATATAATTCATGTTTAAAATTAAAGGAAAAATGGTTAAAGAAATCTTAGTATATATTTATAGTATAAACTTAGCAAAAAACAATATGATGGAAACTTCCATCATCATGCAAAGAAGGGTTAAGAGACGACTGTCCGCAATGTTGGTGTCAAATTTAGTGAATTAAAGTATTGGAAATATTTCATTTTTAGTTAAACAGGGTTTATGCTTTATAAGGTCGTTGGAATATGTGGCCGAGGTTTTATGGGGATACTTGTTTATCAATTTAAAATTGCGTCTGCATGTTAGGTGCATGGGGTTATTGAAATATGCCCTTTCCTGTTTCAGGCACGCATACGTGCGTTGCGTGACAACTTTGCTACACAGAATACATAATTTAAGTGTTTTCTTTTAAAAGTGTTTACTTTTTCAAGTTCAACAGCATCCTTCTTCATCAGAAAGAAGTTTCATAGAGAATATTTTTTAGTCAACTTGAAATTTTGCGACAGCATGTTACGTGCATGGAGTTATTGGGTCATTCTATATACCACATTCTGTACTATGCTTTTTCCTATTTTTTAGTCACGCATACGCACGTATATTTATCATTGCCATATGACTTGAAACATTCACCACTATAATCTACACAGTCCCAACTGCCAAACTATAAAGTATTATTCTATGCGACCTTTTATCGACATGTACCCCTTTTCCTGTTCCTCACAGCCATGCGTACACACGATGCTACTCGTCAATACTAATATTGAATGTTCGATTACACATAAACTTATAATTTTTCATACTGCTCTACCATCTGATTTGAAACACTCACCATGCCGATCTATGCAGTCCCAACTACCGAACTATAAAGTATTATTCTATGCGACTGTTTATCGACAGGTATCCCTTTTCCTGTTTTTCAGAGTCACGCGTACGCGCGATGCATTATCCGTACAGCCCACTCTTCAATCCCGTCCCACCCTGTCTCTCACCTCGTTTCTCATTTTCCGCGTCCGATCGCAGCGTGATCGATCGCCGATCCTTTCGTGAAGGGTGAAGTCGGGCGAAGTACCCTTTTTGCCTCCACTCGCGGCACGTCGATACCGGAAGGAATTAACTCCTCTGAGTGCAATATAGGCAGATGGAAGGGAAAAAGGGAACGACGCCGGAAACGGAGTATAAGTCTCTCGACGGGCAAGAAAATGACGGGTCTAGAATCGTCGTCTGAAACGTCCTCGAGACGACGTCACAAAATGGCTGGAGCTGCAGTCCCACAGTCAGCGCAAATTAGGCTTACCAAATGCAAAAATGCGAAGGGAGGACAGTCTGTTCAGAAATAAATTTCGACGGAGAACGTTCCGATGTAAAATTCAACGAAAAGAAATAATAACGACGGATGCTTGTTTTTAATATATTATTTGAGACGTGCATTACGGTGAATATATTTTTTATGTGTATACGAGCTTAATTGTACACAGTAGGCAGCGGTGCAAATGAAGAAAATACGGTATGGCCTCTTTTTGCATATCATGCAGAAATCCTACCCCAAATTAACGTTAGAGAAATATGTATAATATCAGTGACAAATACACTGCTAAAAATATATATAATGCTAAACTACACTATCATTTTGTGCTTGCCTACAGTATCGATCAGTTCGATCTGCTTAGCACTTCCCATTACTGCATTTAACACCAGCTTTAATTGTGCAAAATTCTTTATCCGACAACTCGTACTTGATTAAAAATCCAAACTGCTCGTTGCCAAGTGCACGTCCGTAAAATATACTAAATTTGTTTGACATTCAACGCGCTAAATCGTACAATTTATGCATCGTTCCTTGTAACAGAATTTCGAGCAATTTATTGAAAATTCTCCTTTTAACGCGATGAAGCGTTAATGCACGCGGAGAGAAAATTGCATGACGGACGTTTCGAAACTGAAGTGTGACGATGTGCTGAATTAAAATTGTTCATCGGGAACGAGACTGAACATTTCGTTCGTTCGTCATTTGCCGTCGAAAAAAAGGATGAAATGACGGATGGAAGGAAGAAAAGTTATTTCACGGGTAGGTCACGGCACGATCGCGCGTGCGGCTACTCTTTGCGCTCGATTTATCGAATTTTCCGGGCGACCCTGTCCGCGATCAGGGGTTACGTCCGATTGATATCGACTGCTTCTCGAACGCGGCGCACGCTCGTTGCGCTTTTTCGATTTCGGTGCATATCGCGCCTAACGGACCGCATAATTGCCTTTGTCAAATTCCCCGATTCTCCGCAACGGGGACTGTTTCCATCGTTGATGGGAAACCAGGAGAATAGCAACGGCCACCGTTCGCGTCCCGTTTCTGTTTCTCTCCGCTTTTTCTGTTTCGACCGTTTTCTTCGTATCGCTTCCTCTGTCCACTCCGCAATTTATCTTTCCTCTGCAAGCCGGCTAGCTCGCTCTATTTGTCGGTGAACCTACCATTCTCTGCCACTCGCATCTTGCATATTTTACGGATTGTCCACTTGTGTCAGAGAGAAGTGACATTATTTTGGAGAAATTTCCAGTTTTCTCGGAAGGAATTGAATTGAATGTGATAATTATTCAATGTGTTGCGGTAACAGTAGTTGTAACTTATAAGAACAGTGCTTATAATGGACGGGGTCATTTCGCTGAAAATATTTTCACCACGAGTATTATTATTAATGTAATACTTAAATAAAAACAGTTGACATAAGATCATAAAATCAATATGTACACTATTTCTACGTAAGCGACGCTTCGATAAATTGTTTTGTTAATTTTTATACTGAACACATGTATTCTTCCATGCATAAAATTATACTGCGCTTGTACTTTGCGGGTTACAATCCCTCGAATAATAATACTCACGGACAAAAATATTTTTCAAGAAAAGAACCTCTTGCATCATAACTATCGTATAACTACTGCTACCACAATATGTAAAATGCAATCCTACAACATTTACTCTTATGCCTAATAACGTACTTCAAGAAAGAATAAACTTGTCTTCCAAACGCGAAACCAGTTGCATAAATCATTAACTCATTTAAATCAATTCTCAATTATATTCTTTCCGTCAGATAATGAACTGCAGCTTACGGGGTATTGCGTAACATAGCTCCCCATGCAGCCAGTACCTTCCTTTCCCTGTTCAACTCGCTCTATGCAGAATTCCGTTTCACTTTATTCTGTTCCCTGTTCTTCGCGCACATCCAGTTCCATTCCTCTCCGGCGAATCGGTCGAAAAGGGTCGCGTCCGGGGCGTGTATCTAGACGCATCGATACGTGACAAACGCACTTTAGTACCTGTCGCACTCCGACCGGCACTAAACTACTGGAACGCGCAATAAAAAGCGCCGTTAAAAGCGCGCTCGCTCGCTCGCTCGCGTAACCCGTAAAGCGAACATTTCGATTTGAGTACCGCGATGGCAAGAGAATAGGAACGAAAATCCAGCGTACTTGGGTCGGACTGGTTTTGCAGAGCCGTGTCTGACAGTCGACAACGGACAAACGGAAATTCAGAGTTTCCGCGGGCGCACCATCCTTTACGGAACTAGTTCGATGCGGGCAAAGTGTAATTTATATATCGGTGAAGTCGAGCTTTTTTTAATCGGTCAGTCACATCTTTGAACGGTTCGTGCATTCTGTGCTTCGACTACGTCTCTTTGGCTTTTCGCGTTGACTTTCATTTTGGGGTAAGTAGCTTGAGAGTCTTAGCGAATGGGAAACATTAAAAAACCAACGCTTCTTTTAAATCATGTAGTTACTTCTTCGAACGGTTCATGCATTCTATGCATTGTATGCATATGTATTTTGCTATGTTAGAACCGCGATGCGATGAAATACTGCAGAATATAATTAAATCATGCAAAATGAAGATAACGCAGAATTATAAGGAGTCAAAGTATTGAAGCACCGTTACAATATCAATTGCTTTTACAAGATTGCAAATAGACTTCTTTGCAAATTATTTGCATTTTTAGTAAAATCTTTTGTACCGGTCACCTGTGACCACCATGGCAGTCAAAGTGTTAACAAACCAAAAATAAAAAGAAACACTAATATTTGTGTCTGTTATACAGTTGAAAATAAAGTAATCATGCTTCAAAAATTGAACTCGTTAAAATACACGATGTCGACTCTTGCACGATTCTTATATCCACCTTGCACTTTGCTCATACGAGAATAAAGCACAGAATGCATCAGTCGTTTGTATGGGTGAAGAAAAGTAACATTCGTAATTCATTTCCTCGGTATTGGCCTTAAGTCTCAGCAGCGAGAACAGTCCCGAGAGCGCACTCGACTTTTTCCTCGAGGCATCAATTAATACTCCGTTCTGCACTCGAACGGACACTCGGCACGTTCTTTGCCCGAAGTTCGCGCAATTTCGCTGAGTCTCCGTGTACACCCGCCGTCGGTCTTTCAACGAACTTCATCCTTCGCGTGGCCATTTATTACGCGTCGCCCACCTGCTCGAGATGCAATCTTTATGAGCGCGGAAGGTGAATGGTCAAGTGAAGGAAACGAGCGAAGCCAGGCGGATTATTAAAGTCGCTCTGCGAATTTTCATCGAACATTCCATAACGATCGAACATTTCTTCCCGTATTGCCCTCTTTGTGCGATGCTTTGAGATAAACAGAGAGACAAAGGTGAAGCGGGATAGCGTGGGAACGGTTTGAAAGATTTACGCGGTTAGGCGACCATATTTGTGAACTCGGCAATTATTATGCCAGTTGCACCGGAACTATTAATCCAATTAAAAAAACTAGGAAACGCGGATCCTTACTATCTGTGATATTGGCAATCATTAAATTTAATTTAATTCTCATGTTAACCCTTTGCACTCGGATATGTTTTTGCACGAAGTAGAGAATAGCACATCATTGCTGTATTCAAATTATATTTTGCAGTTTTTGTATTGTATTGTATTGTATTGTATTTTTGTATTGTATGTAATTTCATTTGGCATATTTCTTTTCAAACATACAGTATAGCCTGGTGTATTTCCTCGCGCACAAATAATATTTAAATTATCAGTCATCAGAATATATTGCTTTTTGCTGATTTTTTTCATTGATTTTTGCAAATTTCAAATGGATAATATTTTTTTCGATTTTACGAAAAAATATTTAAAGAAAGAAATATTTGAACAAATTTTGTGTTCTCATACATTTTTCCCGGTAGGTCGCCTTACATCTCCACAGAAAAAACAATCGAGTGCAAAGGGTTAAAAATCTAAAATGAAAAATTACAACTACTTTTCAACATTCTATCACCGACAACTAAAAGTTGCCACTGCCTAATGAACGTCATTAACATAAAACTTAATTATATATATCATTATCCCACGCGAAATCTATTTAAAGCAACCCATATAACGCCAGATATAGATTTACTAAAGCCATCAATGATACAACCCCACCCGACTTTTCCCATCTACCGATTTTCCTGCCAAAAGCGTCCAGTCTGGCGCGAGCCGGCTGCGATAACGAACCCGGAATATCTCATTTCTGAGTGCGAGCTTATCCTATTGCCGCAGGTCGCCCGGACACGCCGCACAACTGTTCGCTTTTGAATCAGACATCGGACTCGCTGTACGTCGAGTGCACGGAGGGTTTCGACGGTGGTCTGCCGCAAAAGTTTACGATCCAGGTGGGCAAGGAGACTAGCGGAGTCGGCGGGTCCTCCTCGAAGCCGGCCACCACGATACACAATCAGACGAGCAAAGTTCCGTCCTTCTCGGTGGGCAACCTCGAGCCAGGCACCACCTACGACGTCCGCGTTTACTCCAGCAACGAAAAGGGACGCAGCGACGTGGTTCCCATTCGCGCGACCACCCTCAATCTGCCCGAGAGACGAACAGGTGAGTCTAATTGTCGGTCAATCGTCGTCGTCCACGGCGTCGGAAGGAGACGGGGTCCGGGCCATTCGCCAACAGCTGTCTGGACAGACGACGATCGATCCGCTAGCGATACGCTCGATCGAACCGTTTAGTCCCGATGATCTTTCATTGTATCTGCGATTTACTTTGAGCACTGTCCGCTACGCTGCACGGCCTTGCATCGTAGAGCTCACGTGACGATATCTACCGTACGCGCGTACGTTTGTACATATCACGCGTGTGTGTTGGAGATACAGAAGTGATGTCGTTTCGTTTGGTTTTATTATGATATTTAATGTGAAGGTGCGTGGACTGCCTGACGTGATAGACTGCGGTATAAGTCACGTGGTTTCGGCTTTTCTAAATTTTTTTAAACATTTTTTTAAGGGTTGCGAATGTTGGGGGGTGATGTCACAGTTCGGTACTTTTGATCATCGGGGACCGATTTCGTCATGGATACGATTCTTGTGTCGTGTCAAGTACTGTTGATTCTGGACATCGATTGAAGAAAATTAAAAGGGCGGAAGCTGCGATCTATTTTGAAAATATCGTACGTCGGCATTTCACATTAAAGATTGTAATGGAAAGCATTAATTTCGCGCATCCCTAGTGTGACACACGTATAAGCGCGTAATTTACTCTTCACCCTCTCTACGTTCTATTTTCCTATCCATGATGGTTCCTTTCTGTTGGTTAACCTCTCGACGAGCGCGATTAGATCAATCTTGGTTGACTTGGAGTGACTTATCGAGCGACTCATGATTTGCGCATTTTATTTTTAAACCCGGGATTATGTTCTTAAGATTTTGACGATCGTGCATTACAAGCAAGTACTGCAGTTAGGCCAGCACTGCTTGCAACTTTTTCTGGGGGAATTGTCACATAGAAAAGCTGCATGATATCAAAAAGACATTGCGTAATACATGAAGTTTTGTATCTTTGCATATCGGTGTGCTTCAAAGCTTTTAAGGTCAACTTTGCTTCTTTAAATTCCATACTTTTTATGGTAAAATTCGGAAGAATATCAAATTCTGTATAACGGTGATCTCCAGAACCGGCAAAATATGCAAACTTTCACGCAGTGAAATTAAGATCTGAATTTGATTGATTTTATCGGTAAAACTCGTGATCTGGTTCTGGTCATACGACGAAAAACTAAAAATCCTTTTCCAATGATATTCAGTATTACTACAATTTTGGAAACACGAATATAAACTAGTATGGACAATACACGTATTTTTGTTGTTTTTTAATCTGTGTGCACCCCCATTCATTTGCCGTGATAGTTAATATTTGAAGTGTTTCAGACAATTCGTGTAGAACACGTGCCAATTCGATTTATCATTTTTGTAAACGGCAACACTTCCCTTTCCGATAACATTCTAAAAGCCCCTAAGCGTTCAGAAAATGCAAACAAGAATTTCTATTTTTT
Organism: Cryptocheilus praepositus; assembly: GCA_033815515.1. Taxonomy (NCBI): domain Eukaryota; kingdom Metazoa; phylum Arthropoda; class Insecta; order Hymenoptera; family Pompilidae; genus Cryptocheilus; species Cryptocheilus praepositus. Next base: position 3,780,124 of record JAWWQZ010000256.1, on the reverse strand, counting down.
TCCGGCTAGATAGATTTTACCGCTGAAAATACGATATTCCATTTAAACAAACAAAGTTAACCTATAAATTTTCGAACTCCTCCAACTGTAAAAAGTTTGATATTCTGCGTAACGTCTCCTGTGATACCGCGCCATTTTCGGCTACAATAATTTTTATACAAACCACCATGTAAACGTGATGTTAGATAATTCACTATGTATACTTATTATGAAAATACGCAAGTCGCCGCTATTTAAAGTTTACTATATAATTTGCATGTTGAGCATTCCTTATTATTATGATAACGCCATCCATGTTACTGGCCGATAATCTCTCCTGAAATCACGTGTACTCGACAGCGCTCCGTGGTGTTAAATTATCGAGCGCGTCGTGTTGAAATCCATAAAAAACATGAGTCGTTCGTAGTAGTTGCATCGTAGAGGGTGATGACGACTTGTTCTGTAACGTTGTAGACCCTTTCGATGCTCGGTAGCGGGGCGCACGTGTAGTCGAAACGAATATAGAACAGCTCCGTTCATTTTTCTCCCACGTTTCAATTGTTTTTCATCGATTATCTCCGGCGACCCCTCTTTGACACTTTCTGCGCCACGTTTGTTCCTCTCTCTTTCGCATCCAGCGTGCGTTAATCACTGTCCGTGCATAATGATTATCGGCGTAACGAATCAGCTGGGCTCGCGCCGAATGCAAAATTACGGTAATTAATTTCGCGGATACCGTTGATAATCGGCGCGCGAGTGCGTTTACCCCAAAAACGAAATATCGTCGATCTGGTCACGCCACTTTCATATATTATTACGCGGTTATAGTTTAATGTAAAACGCTCAAGAGTCATCTGCAAATCCTAAATACAGGTAACCCCCATATAATAGGGTACTTAGGTTCATAAAAACTACTCCGTTATGCGTATTCGTGATATACAAAACAATGGATTAGTACAAAAATTGAATCTGATTCCAAAAACTAATAAAACTATCACAACATTTCACTAACTATGCACTAATTATTGTTGCAAATCGTATTTTTCCTTCTAAAATATTCTGCCGAATAAACTTACGATGGACGAATTTGTTCAGCTACAGTATACAATGCACATAAATGTGGATGAATGCATTTGTTCTAATTTTATAGTCATGTTAAGGTGAGACAATGTTGTATGGGGATTACTTATATTTCGGAAAATCATGCCCTGGTTCACTCGTATCGTTAAATAACGGATTATTAATTTTTCTGCGGAAGGAATAAAAATTTAGCGCGGACGTGTGCGGAATAAATGCGAAATAATATTTCTACAAAACCGCGATGCGCTGAGTATGGAGAGATATTACGTGTAACGTGAATAAAACGTTTAACCATGCAATGTCAATGATGGAATCATAGCACGGGAAACATTACATTGATAAATTACACAACGGGGATATGTAAAATGAATAATTCAGAAATTCGTTGATCAAAATCAGTACGCATTACAAAAGGTCCATAACTCAGGAAATGAAGGTTCTGTTTTTAATAAAGAGCAGGTGAAATTGGGTATCCGTAATGTAATGAATAACACGTCATCCAATAATGACGTTGATTTCGATGATGTCAGTTAATTTCGCCCGTGACATATTTCCGTGATCCACAAAATCCTCTTTCCAAACTACCGGCTCGCGAACGTTAATATTTACAAAAGTGTAAAATCATACATACGGCACGTGCCCAAAAAAAAAAAACACGTAATACCCAAAAAACATAATTCTACACTGCATATTGCATAAAATAATATCTCTGCTACGCTGATAAACTGGTAAATATGTACGCATCCAGCGGATCGCCTTAATTCCAACATTTGTCGATTTATTCGTCGCATTGTCGTCACGCGAAAGTAAATCCGCAAAGCCTCGTGAGCAGCATTTAACATTTTACCGACTTGGAATATACCTTTCGGCTTAGATAGAATACGAGGGCTTCAGTGCAATCTAACACTTGCGCCACAATGATAGATAACAAATTACTAGTTGCCACGGCCAACAATTAACAGACTACCGATCGGGAAGCGCCGAAGTCGAAAAAGCATATAACAGGCCACCGGTCGCTAATGTGTCAACATTCGCGCGTCGTGTGTACGTTTCGCGTGTCGATGCCTGCCTCCCGCAGCAAAACAAACCATGTGCCGCTCAATGCTCAGGTTTGCACGGAAGAAGTCCACAACTTTCATAGTTCGCAACTTCAAACGTGTGGCGAGTGCCGAGTAAATTACACCGCAACCGAGGGAATTTGCATCTCATGCGAGGCTACGTGAGCACGCACGACGAACGGACGAACAAAGAGTGAGTAGAGAGAGGAAAAGAGAGAGAGACAGAGAGAGAGAGAGAGAGAGAGGCGAAGGGTGGCAACGTGTGTTCAGAGAGGAAGTGAGAGGGGACACCTTTTTCATGTCAGCCACTAGACGCACCGGAAGGGAACTGGAGCCTCTCCAAGGACATAATGTAATTTTATCGCCGAACATGCCGAAGGGGAGACGAGAGGGAGCGAAAGAGCAGCGCCATCGTTGCACACCGCATTCTTCCTGCTAATTGCTAACAATTAACCTTTGAATGCGTGGACGGGCTTGGGATGTAAACGTTGCGCGTCTACCGTGTGCGCGTTAATAATGCGTGGCTAATTGGTGGCTGGTGGCGTCGTAGGTAGCACGTCGGTCGAATGCACTGAGAGCCCCCCGTTGTCGTCTATGGAAACTGAAAGGATGTCGCATTGTGGATTCAATCGGAAATCAGTTGCGTGACACGCTCAGCGTTTATTGATGCCGCTGTTAAAAGGAAATAGATCGAACTTGGCATTTGCGTTATCGCGGGTCCGCAGCTACAATTAAGGGAAGCGCATCGCGTGCAAATTTAATTGATGACCGGTCGCGTGGCGGGAACCACGCTGGCTACGATTTCGTGAAGTTTATGCAAGTGGAAATCAGTGGGAGGCATGCCGCCCGGGATTTTTGTAGCGCCGTTGTTAGAAGCAGAAAGTAAAATAGGAAATTTGCAGGAGAGCGCGTTTAAACGCCAAATTAAGCGGGACGCGTTACGTAACGAGGAAATTGCATAGAATTAGCGTCGCTCGCGGAATTTAAGTGAGAATTTCGCGAAAAACGTCAGACCCGCCGTAAAGGTGCGCGAAAATTCATGCGAGACGCAGGATTATCGGCTCTACGTTTTAAAACTGGCTTCGGTCATTCAGCGACTAATCGAATCAAATGAGCCGAAAAGTGACTTCTTCAATCCGCACTCCGCGTCGAACTCGTAACGAGCGATAGTGCCGAACGCAGAAATTTCGTTCGTGTCCCTTCTTTCCCGTCTCTCCCAACATTTCGCTGCCTCCCTTTCCGCTGTGTTCCGAATCCCGGATACGCGCGATTTGGGAATACGGTCGATACGTCAATCATGCCCGAAAACGTTGCGTACACGACATATAGCCCCGCTTTGGTATTAGAGGTAAAGTCGGGCGCAGTTGTAACGGATCGAGCCACGACGACGTCAATATATAAACCCGTGAAATCGAGTTTCGGAGTGCAGCGAGCGAGGGAGACAAAGAGGCGAGAGAGAGAACAGCAGAGAGTTGTTCCGAAGAGTATTTTGGGCGAGTGTCGCTGCACCAGTCTGGGCTTTTCCCGTTCGAACGCGAATGGCAGGTATCGACTGCGCTTTGACATTTATATTACGAGGCCAATGCGGCGATCTGTTCGCCACCGTTACCGCGCGTATGCAAATTAATAGCGCCGGTACGTCCGAGCTCCTCGGACACCCTTCATTCACCCGGCCGTTCTCTTTTTTCCGCCATCGAAAGCTCAACGACAGTATTGGAGCTTCGAGCGTTACGCTTTAGTGCGGCACGATTGACGGATACCGATTGACGCGCCAGCTACCGGCACCTAAACGGAACGTCCAATATTTAATTAGAGCAAATTGAACGGCCGACGTCTATGATTTCTCGTCCGCGTCGGAAACACGGATCAGCGTCGATGACAGATGGCCCTCCGTGGGTATAAATATCTTCTAATTCGCGCGCGGTCGCCTCTGTTTGCGCGAAGGCGCGTGTCTTTTGCTCGTGTTTTCGAGGCGCCGTTTAAAAATGCCTTTGAGGGCTGCGGCGCAATCAGGCGCGGCGGAAATCGAAATGACAAGTTGAAGCCGCTGGGAACATTGGAAATCGAAGTATCGCGTCGCGAGTATGAGCGGATGCGTGTCGGTCTGTGAATCTGTATAACGACGGCTGTCCGTCGGGTGATGAATATATCGATTGTGCTACGGGGTTTATAGTAAAATGCGGGTATGTCTCTCGTGCCGGGGCGTGCCCGCGGCAGGTAAGGAACAAAGGTGCTGACATTTTCTGTGGCGCTAACGCGCGTTTCTTGGTACTTTAGCGTGGGACGCGAATCAAAGCATTTGTGTGAAGGGGAGTATTTAGATTTTAACACACGTCGCGTTAGCAATTTCATTATGTCAAAGTAAAAATGTAAATCACTCACAACACATTAATACAGTTAAACCATAAAGGAACCTGTACACTCCGCATCTACAGCATTTTCTTCCATTTGCCGGTTAATACAGCGACTTCACTTTTAACCTCTAACCACCCAAAAAAAGCCGTGCCATCAGCAGCCGCGGCAGTCCTAAATTCTTAACTCGCTACCCCGGAACTGCAAAAACCACGGACGCGGTCCCAACCGGAAAAACCGCAGGAACCTCCAGCATAATAAAAGGTCCCGGTTCACTACACGCCAACCGCCCGAGAGCCGTTCGAATCGCGTTAACCCGAATAAACGGGGAGCAAAAAAGTTTTCGTCGACTCCCAGCCGCTAAACTTGCTCGCGCCCGTACGCGCGCAAAATACCCGACCGGGTCGGCCGGCCGCGAGGCAGGTAACGTGCGCTGGAGAAGTCAAAGTTGAGTTGCCAACCCCGAAGTTCCCGTCCCAACCCTCCCGACAGCGTAGTAGCGTGTAGAGGAAGCTGAGGCAGGTGTGTTGCACCGATATCGTAGCAGGTGAGAGGCTGGCCCAACCTCCGCCCCCGGAGAATTGCACGATCCGCGAGGAGAGCAGGACGACCGTGAGGGTGAGCTGCGCGGAGAGCGAGTACTTCGACGCGAACACTGCCACCTATGTACTTCAGGTGTACGACGCCGACACGAGGCGCCTCTTGGCCTCGGCGACCAGTCTGAGCCCTAGCTTGCTCGAGGTGACGGATCTGCCGGCCGAGAGGAGCCAGTCAGGCCTGATGCTCTCCCTTAGGATCATGACGGCACACGCCACCAGCGACGCGACTGTCCTCCACAGCCCGCACTTTGTTCAAGAGGGTAAGACCCAGGAGCATCAACGTTATCCAGGTAGGGCCCAGGCTAGTCTTCCGTATCGACCTGCGCGCCCTCACGAGACCCTTCACACTTCCTTCACTGTTGCAAGCTGTCGGATGATCGCTATTGTGTATGCCTTGAATCGGTATGACGTGACGAAGCTGCTGAAGCTGGTGAAGCCGGTGGGTTGTGCGAGTTGCGAGTCGCGAGCGAATGTCACAGTATTGCTGGAGGTGTATTGGGGATCTCGGTGCCCTGCATTCTTGAGCCTTGACCGTTTCGATTCTTGCGGACTGCTATAGTGTATGCCTTGGATGTGTTTGGGGTACTGAGGCTGTTGGCTTGTACGAGTTGCGAGACGTAAGCCAACGTTACGTTTATTCGTGGGTGTGTGCGGACGATCTCGATACCTTTCAGTGTCCGCCCTGTGCCGTTTCAATCTAGTGGATTGGTATAGCGTGTGCCTTGGATCTGTTTGAGCTGTTGAGTCTGTTGAATCTGTAGAATTGTTCGAGTTACAAGTCGCGGGCGAACGTTAAGCGCGCTTCTGGAAGTACATTGATGATCGCTGGGCGCACTGGTAGCTTCGCTGTTGATTGATTGGGGATGCCGAAGGAAAGCTTTGTCGGCTGTGGCTTCTTTGCGGTACACACAGCAGGCAAATTTTGATTTTTGGCTTTCGAAGCGTAGATGTGGTACAGAAACGTTGCGTCGTTGATGCGACGATGTTCGGCATGCCTAAATGCATCTTTTGTGTCATTTTCACGGAATGAACTGTTACACCAACCTCCAAGTATCAACCATCCATGTGATACCATATCCGATAAAAATATTCCATTTCCTCCAAATGAACCGTCCCATATAAACTTCTGAACGTATCCATTCCCTTTCTTACTCTATATCTTGCATCGAAAATCACTGATCACGTCCCACTAATTCTTGTTCATTCCGCAATGACAGTCACGTTTCAACTTCCGTAAGATCGCCAAAGCTCATACGAACGTTGAACACCGAAACCCACCGTACTATCGTCCCGAATAGATTAGGTAGATCAAATCGCACCGATCGTCTAATTAATCGCGAGGCCTTTCCCCAGGCGGCAAGGGTGTCTCGTAAATAAAATGAAGAGTCTCGTTTCGCGTGGAGATCCGATTATCGAAGGGGTAGAGATAACCGTACGTATCGTAGTTGGAGACACATATATGTTCGTACATACAGGGTGTCTCATTACAATCTCTCCACACAATTACTTCCCCAACTTATCGCGTTTGAACAAATGTTCGAAACAAAAATTACATTCCGCGGTGTTATTTTCAAATCTTACGTTATCTGGAAATACAGGATACGTGGAGGATCCTTCGAAAATTCCTGCCCTTTGGTATTTTGCATTACATCGTATATTTTCAAATAGCCAAACACATAGCTAATGTTAAGGTCACTACGTTTGCATGCCCTCCTCGAATCAAAGTGTGTTATTTCAAATAATCTCCGGCTAACAAATAATTTCGCAAATAGTTAGAGGAGAAGACTGTAATGGAACACCCCGTAGGTGTACGTAGACTGTGTGTCGGTTTTTGGCGATGGGACCGAGTTCCTGCGTTCGTGTTGCGTGGAGCGAGTGGTTTGTACGTACATGAGACCCACGCGCAAGAACTTGCTTCCAAGGGACACCACTAAGACTATCGCCGCTCTACGTGAAAGCCCTGTCTAAGGGCATTCAACCGAGATTGGTTTGCGGCCGGACTGGATCTTCGAGGCTGGAGAGAACGTGCACGCGCCTCTACGAGGAACTTTGATAAGTGTGGCGAGGGGGAGACTTTGGGAGAGAGAGAGGATAAGCAGAGCCTGGAGAATTGTGCTTCCCATTAATCTCTTGTAAATTAATGAATATGGTAATCGTGTATGGATTCCGCCGGTATGCATTAACGTTGCTTGAGCGGAATTCACAATTTGTTCAATTCTGAATTTGGGTCAAGTTTGATGATTAGGTGGTGCGGGGAACGAGAATATGCGGACAAGACGTTTTCAGATAACTTCGAAATATGTGCTGACAATGATGTAGGTCGGATTTGAGAATATTGGCAGATGAGCGGGATAAGATTTTGTCTAAACAGCAAAATTGTTTTGTGTGCAAGGAATGGAGCTGATAGAGAATACATGAAATTGTATATAAAACGAAATTACTTGACAATGTTTCTTAACTGGACGCGGCAATTAATGTTAATAGCTTAGTTGGTTTAATAGTAATTATTCAATTAAAGTCGTCAAGTTCAAACGAGAGATAAAGCGCAGTCGAGTTTGAAACTACTTCAAGGCGTCGCATAAATTTTAGTCTTCTTCACTTGTCATGTCCTGTACAAAGTATTAAGACCGCCAGCAAAAAAATGTAATTATAAATGTACTCGCAAAGAGTCAGTTTTAGCTACATTTGAATGTTCCTCACACATACATCTGGAAACAGCCTTTAAACACGCCAATTACAAAATTACATAATTTGTGGTGATATAAATTGAATGCCAAACCAATGCTCGTAACATTTGAAGTAATCTATCGGAATAATTACGACCAGAATTAAACAGTTCTCGAACTCGTTTCCACGCAAAGAAATCATTTAGACGTCTGCACTTTATATCTCTTTGAAGCAAGTACCCAAGAAAACATTGACTAGGTTAAAGGGTTCCGTAATACAGTCATTTCTCTCGATAAGCTGCACGTAACTAGATTTAAAACGAATTTCAAACGTACGAGTCGAGCATAAGACTCTGCTCCCTTTTCGCTTCATGACTCGAAGAGAAAATATTTGCTACCGATATCGAACATGAAAGACAGCGCAGAGCAAATTGACGAGTCGGGGGCCAAATATCGATTTCACATCAGCGATTGGTCTGTTCAAAATTAGCAAACCGCGTCAATCGTAACCGGATCAAGCGTCGACCGTATAATCGAACCGCATGTTTAACGTTTCGCCGAACGAATTGGCGAGCGTTAATTACTATCTCACCTAACGACGAAGTATCATTTCGACGTTGATAAATAAAACGCCCCGCATTGGCATCATTTACGTTTTATAGAAAATTTAACTTGGCGCTACGCGTACGCGTTGCACTCTCTTTATTATCGTTGCGTTTTAATGAGCAAAGTGCATTGAAATATAATAAAATTTGTGTCATTCGTACACGTGGGCGAAGTTTAAAGCTGCACGTAACACGTCTGTGTTCATTGTTCGTCGTCTGTATAGGTTGGTGTTATTTATATATATTCTATAATATTGGGGTAGCAAATTTGGCCCGGCGGTACGCGTTGCATTTTCTTCATTTTCACTGTTTTAATGAGCAAAGTACACCGAAATATATCAAAATTGATGCGATGCGTAGAGACGAACAAAGGTTGAAACTATACACGACTCTACTTTCAATGTTAATTTGTTGCCATCTATATACATCGGCATCATTTACGTTGCATAGAAAATTCTACTTGCCGGTACGCGTATACGTATCACTCACTTTTTATCACTACGTTTAAATAAGCAAAGTATTTCGATATATAACAAAGTTAACGCGATTTATACGTACGAACGTACTTCGGAATTAAATGTGATTATGTTGTTTCTATTTAATACTTGATATTTTTCCACTTTGGCATAATTTATACTTTATGGAAAATTTAACTTGTTCGCTACATAGCTTGAAATTTGGACTGACTACATTTTCCGCGTCTTTTTTTTATTACGTGGATACACGCACATTTTTGTACATCCGTATTGGTTTACTTATATTTTAATAGAATAAATACCAACAGTCGAATCAGAAATAAAATTGATCTCTTTTCATCGATTATCTCTTAGAGAAATGTCAAGTGAACGAAGATGTTTATCCTTTCAATGTATCTTAACGTACAAAGGCTTCTACGTTTATTGTTCTCACGAACAATAGAATGGTAGAGTCCAAAGATGCAGTGTTTTAATCGAAAGTCGAGCCTGGCGTCGGAGGCCTTTAAATTATCGGGAAAACGGGAGCCCGGAGAAATTGATATTTAATGGTTATTTAGTAGAAGTTTTCATAGAAAGCACACACGAACCATCCGTCACCTAAATTTCTCAATATAATAAATTGCCCGGGCGAGCCAAACCATTTACATTACCATTTCAACATTTATCACGCAAACCGTAAGATAACGTAAAGTTATTCACATTCCGTAAATGTGAATTTTAATGTTAGAATTTCCGAAAAATGGTAGCTATACTGGATAAAGAAATGTCGTTTTACTCGTTGCTCCCGATTTTACTGATCATTTATCAACCATTTCTTCTGCGTTCTCCAAAAATATTTTCGTTCACAGGCCCTTTTTTGTATTATCGAGAACAATGGAGATATTCGAAGTTCCGCTGTTAGGTGACTCACACTTTATATGCTTAAAGTTAGTTCGGTATGTTAGACACACGGCGTGATCCCGAAATTTGGATCGTCTCGAGCAGCGCGGACACCATTAATTTTGATTCAAGGAATTCGCACGTGCTCGCGTATGAAACACGCGTCCTTCCCATGAATTCTGCCCGATGACCTACCGCATTTAATATCGAGTTAGGAACAGCGGCGAGAGTAAAAGTGAGCGGGGTCGATGGAGAAGCTTAGAAAGGAGGAGACGGAGAATGACACTCGTTTACGGGAGTTTCAGAATTTAAGTTGCTTTTGATTACTCTCTAACTTGAGTGCCGCCACAGTTCCGCACAATGCCGCAACTGAATGCCACATTCATTATCAACTTGTACGCACAACTCGTGCACCCTCGGCGCACCGCGCTCTTTGATGTCTATGACACTCGTCGCATCCCAAAGAAACGAATTGCTGTACGGACATTTTTTGCACCGATACACTGCGACTTTTTTAGAAATTATAAGCGCGAAAATCCCGTCGTTTGAGAGATGGTTGAGAGTGTTAAAAAATGGTTAATTAACGTCCGTTTGAAAATTAACCGCTATAGAGATATTGAGTTTCACTTTGCAAGAATAAGTAAGCTAATATTTTATAACGTTATACGTAAAATGTGCTCAGAGGGTGCAAATATATATGTTGTGCTAATATTAATTTAGTATCACAGGATATACATTTTGATGTATACGGAATACGATTCATTAAGGCTTAGAGCAATTATTTGAAAAATGTTTTCGATTATGCAGACTTCAAAGATATCAAAGTGCATATATACGTGTTGAATGTAATGAAAGACACTTCTTGTTCGCAAACGTTCATGAAACTATGAATTCATAGATCTTATGTATATTTTCATAATCATTATGATATGTGCGACCAAAAAAAAGATTCCATTAAAAAACATCGACTTTAAAACCTCTAAAAGCGTAACGTCAAAAAATTATTAATGCACTCAAAATATAGGCACCCTCGGGACACATTCTCGCGCCATAAAATCCACCGAAGGCATTGAAAGTTGTCACACTGAGAGGTACACTCCGCATACGCCCACGCATAATCAAAAAATTCGAACACGTTTCCGAAACTACCAAAGTTCGTCGCGCCAAATAATTTTAACGTCAATCTTCGCTTCGATCTCTCCTTTCGCATCCATCAACGACAGTTGCCCGCCGATCATCGATCGTCAAACTCCAACAAATCCCACCCAGCTCATGCTGCAGTCTGGAAACTTCCCGGCCGCGAAATAATAAACTCGAAAAAACTCGTCGCTCGTCGAGCCGCCCCGTTTGTTTTCCGCCCATTTTTACGGCGATTTTTTACGAGCTCACAAACGTATCGGAAAGGAATTCCATGGGCATCGCACGACACTCTGCCTGCAGCAGCATCGCGCTTTCGCTTCTCATGACTTAGATTTACGTTCTCCCCTGTTTTCATCCGCATACACGTACATGTATACACGTCCGCAGTTTTATTAGCCACCAGTGTCCACGTAGAAACCTATAATTGCATGCGAACGGAGGCACTAGTAAGTCGAACTCGCCCTGCTCCTCAGTAGTGGGAGTCATGCGTCGTAGATATGGAAACGCACAGCTTGCTGTTATTGCGCAAACATTTACGATTGGTAATAAACGACATTCGCGCCTACGTTCATCAACCCGTTGGCGGAAATATTGGCGGTGCTGGGATCTTAAAGCGGCAGAAAGACGTTATGTATTATGGGATTTGATGTGTCGATTTGCGAATCATTTTACTCCGAACGGCGAGTGTGTGAATGCAGACGCAGTCACTGTTTCGGTACGGTCAATTCGTTTGCTTTGTAATGGACGGTGTTGCTACTTTTATAAAAAAAAATTATAAAAATACGTGTCACTCATGTTGTGCCAGATATAAAATTAGCCTTTTGCGATTTTTTTGCACGGTTAAACATATCGATTAAATAGTATGTGAGTTATACGCATCAAAATGGGGCATGAAATGATGTGAAGTTAACTTCGATATTCTCAATTTCGAACATAGTTTATCGGGATTTATATGGTATTTTTTTCGTAATGACCGGTAGGCAATTTGTAGTAATTTACCTTTTTCATGAAATATTAGAAATTTCAATTCGAATTATTAGCTGAAGGACCCGTATCAAACGATGGAATATTAAATATTTCACACGTCGATGGTAACATGTTAATAGATATTACACAACTTCTTTTGACGCAATAATAACCTTAATAACGAATGCCCGAGGTAATAACATGCAATGAACGCTCCTAGGCTAATAGTAACCGATATTATCAGGGTGAGAATAATTAGCGTCTAACCAGCGAGTAGATATCATAAGAAAAAGGACCAAATTTCTGCCCAAAATTTGCATACAATTATGCGCCTATTTGTTTTCCGCATAAACGAAATATAGACAAACTAAAAACCCCAATTTCAAAGAATGAGAAAACTTTGTCACCCGTCTGCTAAACGTACGCGTCGCAAAACTGGATATTCTATTCAAGTCCCATAAAAGCACACACTAGAGACATCACGATCCACCAGAAAAATATCAACCGCAAGAGCCCACGATCTTTCCGCCCATTCTTTCGAACGACCCACCTATCGGCGCTAAAACGTCGAATAACACCTTAATTTCTCAGCGAGCCCATCAGCCGGAAAATACTTTTCCGCGCGGCGGCCATAAAACATTAATCCCAGCCATTTCATTGAGCGCATACCTCGAACCATTACCGCGACAATGCGAGCGGGAAATGCCGCATTGAGAAAATGTCTCGGAAAGACAATGTGCGGGGTACGGTTGAATATCTGTAACGCACAGTGTGTGTCTTTCAGCGCTGACGCCGGTGATGTTATCCCTCTCTGGACCGTTGCTTGGCGCCGTGGTTGGTGCCACTGCCGGCCTGCTGCTGGTAATATTCGTGATAGTGCTGGCCGTGAGACTACGCTATCGACCGCGGCCTCAGGAGGACAAGGACTCTCATGACGACGGTGGCATGGCGAACCTGGCGACCTCCGGCACTGCTGCTTCGTCGCCACGTGACAAATCGTCTACTCTGCCTCTCAGCGCGGACAGCATTGAGAGCTTTGAGAAGGACCCGGATATCATTCCGCATGCTAATGGTACGGCAACTGATCTACTGTACTTTTCTGCATCTGTCTGTTCCGGTGTCCATGCGGCGTTACGGTATTTATTTTTGCTTGTCGAGAGCATCGGGTGAAGGGAAGGATTGGGGGTAGCGTGGTGAATGTGGAAAGTTTTCCTTGTTTCTTGCGTAGGCAGCAGACAATATTGAGAACTTTGAGAGGGATCTTGATATCATTCCTCATGTTAATAATACGCGAACCGATGTATTCTTCTTCGATGTATCTCCTTTAGGTATCAATGCGGGGTTGCAGGATTTTTTTCTATTAAGTGTATAGGGTATCAAGGGAAGGGCTCAAAAAGGTGAAGGTAATGTGGTGAATGTGGAAAGAGTTTGTTGTTTTTGCGTAGACAGCGGACAATATTGAGAACTTTGAGAGGGATCTTGATATCAATCTTGATGTTAATGATACGCGAACCAATGTATTTTTCTTCGATGTATCTCCTTCTTCAGGTATCAATGCGGGGTTGCAGGATTTTTTTCTTTTGAGTGTTTAGGGTATCAAGTGAAGGGTTCAAAGGGGTGAAGGTAATGTGGTGAATGTGGAAAGGGTTTGTTGTTTTTGCGTAGACAGCAGACAACATTGAGAACTTTGAAAGGGATCTTGATATCATTCTTCATGTTAATGATACGCGAACCAATGTATTCTTCTTCCTTGTATTTCTTTCTTCAGGTATCAATGCGGTGTTGCAGGTTTTTCTTCTATTGAGTGTTTAGGGTATCAAGTGAAGGGTTCAAAGGGGTGAAAGTAATGTGGTGAATGTGGAAAGGGTTTGTTGTTTTTGCGTAGACAGCAGCCAGGATTGAGAGCTTCCAGAAGAATCCTGATATCAGTCCATGTGTTAGTGGTACGGCAACTGATGTATTGTCCTTTTTTGCGTCGGTTTCTTTCAGTGTCACAATGCGGTGTTACAGGGTTTTTTGATTGGGTATCGATGGTATCAGGTGAAACGTTCAAACGTATCCTCATATCATTCGGCATTTTAATATTGGGATAATACAGGATTTAATATAGGGTATTCAGGGTATCGTAATGGGAAGGGTTAAAGGTCCAGAGAACCGAAGGCAATGGGGTAAATCTGGGAATTTTAGGGTGCGTTTTTCTTAGACAGCGGTCAGAATTGCGAACTTTCAGAAAGATCCCGATGTCGCTCCACATGTCTTCTGCGTCTGCCTGTTCCGGTGTCAATGCAGCGTTACAGGTATTTTATTGGGTGTCTAGGGTATCAGGTGAAGGGTACACAGGGGTGAAAGTAATGCCGTGAATGTGGAAAGAGTTTGTTGTTTTTTGCGTAGACTGCAGATATCATGGAGACTATTCAGAAGGATCTTGATAATATTCCACATGTTAATGATACGACAGCTGGTGTATTGTTCTTATCTGCGTTTGTCTCTTCCGGTATCCATGTGGTGTTAGTTTTTTATACGGAGGTCCTGAGGTATCAGGGGAAGGGAAGGATTCAGGGTTCAGAAGAGTTGATGTAAAGAGGTGAATGCAGAAAGTGTTGGTTTTTTGCGTAGAGAGGGTCACTGTAGACATCTCGTTGGGTCGATCTTGATATATCATCATAATGGGTTGATCTTGATATATGATGAAATTTTGATGCAGGTCTCAAAGGGCTGTCGGATTTGGTCACAGTTAACGATATGACGTTCTAATCGATTTTGCCGTTCATTGAAAATTTGGCGCAATGAGTTTCGGAGTATCGTCCAATTTGGTCGCAATAACCAACGCCGGGTGTTAATTAATCGTGCAATCAAAATTTGATGCAATGAGCTTTTGGGACCGTTAGACTTGCTCGCAGAGGCCGATATCGCGCCCCCATCAGTCCTTCCATTCGTTGAAAATCTAATGCAATACATTTTAGGCACTGTGAAATTTGGTCCTTTTTCCTACTTTTCCCTATTCTATTTCGATATTTTCCTAATTCTTTGCTTCATCCCCGTCTCACTCTCTCACATGTTCCTTCCGCTTTAACTGTCAATTCCAGAACTTTCGTCTGAGATCCGCCGCTCAACTTCAGATCTATCGTTAGCTCCGCCCTTATATGTCTTTGTCCACGTTTCTTTACATTCCTACCTATGTCTTTCCGTATCTTTATTTCCACGCGACTACGTTTACTTTTTTTTACTTCCCCGCCCTCTTTTTTTTATCTTGCCCTTCCCACGCCCCGCTCCTGTTTCATTCTGCGACTCGTTCCCTTCGTTTTAACTGTCCCCTTTCGCGCACCATCCCTCTTATCCGCCCGGTGTCACACACCCTCTCTCAGCCACGTCATGAAATCCCTCCCACACTCTACTTTTTACGGTGCACGCCTTGGCTCGTCCGAGCAGCCGAGAACGAGAGAAGAACTCTGGGATGACACGAAGAAACGGATCGCTCGCAATTAGTCAGCCGTAAGGGAGGTCACTGTCTTTTTAGTTTCGATGTTCCTCGCGCTACTTTGCTTCCCTCGCCTCCCTTGCTTCTATCTGCTTGCTTGTCCTTTCGCACGATGTCACCGTTACCCTCGAGCTAGCCACGGCGAACGAACGAGAAAGAAATATAGTAGTTCCTCTAACTCCCTCTAACTTCCTGTCGACGACTTTCGCACGAATCACGTTCCTGGTGACACTGAGCAAAACCGAAGATCGCGCTCGCCAAGATCAAGTGTCTTTCGAGTTTGATGGTGAAATCATTCTAGTAGAATATGCTCACGTCGTCATGGTTTAGTTATGATTCATAACTAATAATGCACGTATGTCTAACACTGGGAGAGTTTGGTGATATCACGATATGAATAAGATTCCATTGACGTGACGGCTAATTGTTTTAGTGATGTATTATGAAATACGTCAATGGTTAGGTCAATAGAATTTTGCAATGCAATTAACGAAACACACGGTCAGCATAAAGTGACGGAACAACTGGAATAAAGAGCACAGTTTAATGAATGAAGATCAGTATCAGAGCCATCATACACGATGCAGCGGTGATTTATAAATTATGCGATTTATCATATATTATGACCCGACCCCTAGTCACTTTTCCGGCAGGATTAACATTTGTCATTCACACACGTTCTTTGATCGGATTAACTCGAGACAGAAGATATCGCGAATGACACTTTTGCGACTTCGGTGCAGTAAGAGGGAAAAATTTTGTCAGCGTCCTTTTTGCCTCTTTTTCGCGGAATTCGCACAACGTGGATTTAACCCTCTGTGTGTCGACGGCAGGCAGCTGCACATCACACCGGCCGGGGGTACAAAGAGTTAATTCCGGCAGCCTTACGTTTTCAATTTAATCCAGCACGGCAAAGGTTAAAAGGTGGCATCAACGAGTTCGCCCCTCTAAATCCAGCCCTTTTGATGATTTTGCAGAAAATTCCTACGCCGAACTCTGTAAAGGAACCTCGCCACGCTACGTTATTCAACAGCAACGCACCGATGCTTCCACATTCGCGACACCGAACAACGTAAGTTCTTTCATTCTAACGAATTATTTATTTATACCGGGATAACCTCTTTAGTTGAATACAATTTTAATTAATAGAAGAGCGACAAGGACATCTGAAGTTACTCTTAGTTTTCGCGCAACAATCTGGCCCGTGGCTTTTACTGTAGTGAAACTTGAAGATTCGTCTTTTTAACTCAATAATTATATCTTTGTCCGGCGCCTAAAAGGTTTATGTTATCACATGTTATATTTTAAAGTACGCATGTCTCTAACTAGACATTTTACGGCCCTTGCATCTACGTAAATTTGTAGGAAATACAGTTCCTAATACTCGTTGACATTTTAACTAGACTTTTTACGACCGGTGCACCTGCATAAGTTTGTAACGAATACAATTCCTAATATTCGTTGCTCTTGATAATCACAGTATGTGTAGACCCTTCACGCCTAGTATGACTTTTGTACTCGGGTTTAGTGTGGGCTCAAGGGTCTTGTTGCATTTGCTTTTCAGGGAGCAGAACTGACGTACGCTGAACTCTCGCACCGTGGAACTCGCCGAATTCCACCGAACTGTTACCAGCCGGTTCAAGTATCTACTATGCAAAGGCCCCAACTGCTGCCAATGTCGACTCTAACGCGACGACAACCGATCCAGGAACCCACTCTCTACGCACAAGTAGCAGGACACTCCAAGCCAATCTACGTGCCACCACCTCATCCTTACATGAGCCGTGCTAGCGACGAATCTACTGCGGAGACCCCATTGATTGGACATGACAATAAGGTAAAGTACCTAAGTAGCTAACGTTTGATAATATGGAGTGGTGCAATCTAATGTTTACGTAATAGTGTATGCATTGTAGCACGTATTAGGTTCTATCATTTAAAATGCTGAGGCATGTACTATCTATGTGGTTCTATGTCTCTTTTAACACTGCAATATTTGATTGCATTGCGGTTCTAACATAGCAAAATACGCAAAAGATTTTTCTAAAAATGCAAAAAATTTGCAATGAAGCCTGTTTGCAATCTTCTAAAGGCAATTGCTATTGGAACGGTGCTTCAATACTTTCGCTTCTAACAACTCTGTGTTACCTTAATTTTGCACGATTTAATTATACTCTGCGGTATTTCATTGCATCGCAGTTCTAACATAGCAAAATACTATCAAAATATTTTCAATCAAAAAAAGCTTCATATCCCTTCATTACCCAAATATATTAAAATAGGATAAAAATGAAACACGTCATCTAATATTGCGTAAAAATGTCTGTAAGGCGAAGTTATAGAACACGGGGAAAATTCGAGGAACAATTATTTAGAAAGATCACCAATGTGATATATAGACAAGAAATTTATTTAACGTTCTGTCTTTTCGCCAGATTCCTACGATCAGTCAATCAGGCAGTTCTATCTGGCGCACCGACACTCCACCGGCTTCGAGCGCACCGACGACATGATTCCACCTTCCTCCACCGTAAGAAGACAAAGATACACGTTTCCATTTCGCTCCTAAGCTCTCCTCAATGTACCCATAACGATCGAAACAGAGATACACATCGACTCACGTACGCGCGTCGAGCGATTAGAGAGAGGATTCCGTTAGCCGCGAGAATAACTGGCCAGATTACATAAACAAATATAAATATAAATATAAATATAAATATAAATATATATATATATATATACGTTCAGATTAGGCGTAACGCGTTAATACGCTCGTCCGCGACGAACGATGAAAGTAATTAAAGATGATCGTGCAGAATACGCAGATATATTGTATCTAAGTGTAAAACGGTGAACGGTGCGATCGGCCACGCGAAAGTGAAGTTTCGCACGAGATTTGTACTGTTTCTACTACACGAGGCTGCGACACGTGCGGAAGCTTTTATTTTCGCCTGACGCGACTCGCCGATGCAGTTTCGACAACGGCAGTATTCAGCAAGGAAGATACAGGACGAGAGAAGCGGCTGGTCAGGGAAAGTGATCCTCAAGGAAGCGCAGCTTCGAAGGAACGAAAATACGTGGCTTGTGCTTTTTACGCGAGACGATCCGAAAATGTGGAATTGAAAGGTGAGCGGGAGAGTACGTGCGAGACGTAGACGAGGAGCGAATGTCTGTCGATCGATATCGATTCGTGAGCAAACTTTGGTGTTCGGTAATTACTACACAAGTACAACGCGAGTTGCGGATGAATTTCTCGTAATTCGTTTCGAGTAATGCGATCGAAGTTTCGACGACGTCGAGGAGAGATAGGTGAGTCCCCGAAGCCCTACGATGAATAATTTATTGTTAAGCGAGTCAAACGAGGCAATCGCTAACCAGCAGAAACCAAGTATACGCGAATGTCCGTTGACGAGAGTCCTTTTGAGGCGTCCGAAATAGGAGCGAACGAAGCAGCCTCGATTCTCCTATCCGTAATCGACGAATAATTGAGAGAAGGTAGCCAGTTCTTGGTCGTTTATACAAAATTTATATATGAGATACTTAGGCAAGATCCCAGTGAGGGGAAGGCAATTGAACATTTTTAAAAAATTGAAAACGATATCCTAAGGTGGATCAGTGAGTGCCAAAACTGATTTTATTTGGGAATTGCAATTTGTTTCTTGATATTTCTATAATGAAACATGAAATAACAGCGACTAGTATTGAGTCAAACTTTTATTAATACATCAGATACTACTAAAAAATTTGTTATACTGCAACTTTGACAATTTTACAAAATAATAAGACAGTTATCACAATCAGTGCACTAATATTCAAAAGTGAATACGTCAATTTGGAATATATTGAATGTCCATTCTCCGAAAATAACGTCATAACTTACTGCCTATTGAAAATCTTGAAGACCGAGGAAATAATCATCACTACTCATAAAAGAACATAAAAAAATATGACTACTGCCACAGAAAATTGGTTGATGTAAATTAAGAGCCCAAGTTTGCCTACCTTCTCCTACCCTCCCACGAAACTTGTGTAGTAATGGTTACTGTAGCGTAGGTAATTTTTTTAACACTTATTTAGAGCATTCCAGCGCGCTGACGCGTTATCGATAAGAAAGGATGCGATTTAGAACGGAAGCGTCGTTAGCCGATATTGTCCGCACTCCAACGGATAATTAGTTCACAAAGAGAAAAATAATCTGGCTCACGCGTGTCGACTAGAGCCGTTTGAGTACTCGAAAATAGAACCGATCGAAATTCGATTTGATTCTTCGAACGAAGCCGCCAACTTCAAAAATTCGAGTAACTCGTTGGTACCAATCAAATTTCATTTGGTTCTCTTTAATTTTGTGAAGCTACTCGAAAGACGTCAGCGTATTTGCAATTTTTCGAAGGCTCCGAATTACGCGATTAATTAAGAATTCTTGTGATAATCCGAAAAGGAAAAGTTTTATAAGAGTTTCGCTTTCGATGCATACTAGTGCTTTCTCTTATATTAATTGCCAAATTCAAGTTCTAGTAAGTTATTTCCACCCGAATGCCTTGAACGTTATTTATTTACTTGAATATTGATGTACTACTTGAATAATGAAGGACTGGACCGGCTCGTTGCGAATTCTACTCGACTCAAATTTCGAACACTCATATATGACGAGTACTCCGACACTATCTAGTGACAACCGTGCCACTGTGAAAGATTACGGACGCGTTGTTGACAAATTTAGGATGATTACTGTTCGTGCCTTTCGTTTCGATGGGTCGAACGCACGTCAGTACCTTCAACTTTGCTTACTCATTGTTTCTGGCGTTGTCGGCTCGAAATTTAATTGGCTCTTTTAAAGTTTAATTAGTGGATCGGTACTCGGAATTAAACAGTGGCTCGAAGAGGTGGCTCGAGGGCGACGAAAGAGGTTAAAGTAGATCGATTGATGCCCAAACAGGTCAATCGGCCGAGCGAGCTTTATTCAGTAGAGTTGAGAAGACTGAGAAGCGGGCGGAAAAGAGAAAAGTACGAAGTGGGGGGTGTGCTTATTAATAATTTATCGATAATGTCAGTAACGCGTTGATAATTTTTTAGGTATTATTTCTAAGACTTGATCTTTGCATATGCGTATGAAAAAAATGTGTTTATGTATTGTAGCAACTGAGTATGATTTGAAACGTAAATGTTTGCCAACCGTATTTAAATATAGTTGAACTTTGATCGGTAGAACTAATACCGTCGCGGAAATTTTAAATCAGATAATCCGAGGAAAAATAAAACATTAAGTTACCAAGCTTTCTTGCACATCACTGGATTCGATATCTGTTTCTTTAATTTTGAATTCAACACCTTTCTTTGCAGCTTTAACGTATTTCAACTCTCACCAACGTTCAACTAATCAACATTCAAACTTCCAATTGACCATTCCGGAATGTATAGTGTATAATTGCTCAAAATATACTCTACGCGTAATAAAACGTTCCGATGATAGAACGTTCGTATAATTTTCTTATTCAAAAAACAAAGTGTAAAAAGTTAGCGGTAAGCTAATGACATTATCGATAATTAATGAGTAAGCACGAAGAAACGATGTTACGTATACGTGCCATATAGTTAAATGTTATGAAACGGAACGACGGAATATGAGGGATAATCGGATATTGTTACATACTTGGAATCTATAAAACATGGTCGCCGCTTTTTGCGGTGCAAAGCGCCACGCAAAAATGCCAACGACTGCTGTACGAAAGTGGATTAACCCGGTGTTTTTCTCCCCCGCCCCCGTTGATCACGAATCAGGCGTAGGCGTGTGTTTTTCCAGTACATTCGGAACGGACCGCTATTGTTTACGTTGCGGCGTCCTCCATTAACCAGTTAAGCGGTGCTGATCTATCAACCTGTCATTTCTTATCACCAGTTTAGCGTGATGCCTTCGTACGTTTACGTAAGTCAGTATTTTTCGCTGATCAACCCTTGTCTAGCGATATTTATTCTACAGTAGCATTTAGTTCTTTCGAGCTTTTAATTACGTTTGCGTCTTTTACATTAGATTGATGTACCGTTGACACGGTGAGGTTCGGCGAAAATATTTTGGGCTCTGCGATTCGCGTCGAGCTCCGATATTAATTAGCCACTTAACAGATTAAAGTCTCACAGAGAAAAACACGCCGGCGACCATGCGAGAAGGTTGATGATTAATGATACCGCAGTACCATCTGTTCTTGATCGGCGGCGGTAAAAAGGGGGTTATTAAGTAAGTTTTGCGTATCGTGTTTGTACATATATATTTTTAGATATCCTTCGAGATCACGATATGAATACGTTAGCAGTAACGTGCGCGAGTCGTAGTTTTCTTTTGGCAAGAGAACGGTTGACAAGAATTCTTTTCTCTATCGTCACACGGCGCACAGTGGAAAACGTTTGATGAATCGAAAATACCGCGAACACGCACGCTCAGACTGTCTCCGAGGACATCGAGCTTCGATGCGAACAACGTCACGTCACTCAACGAATCTTCACCTTGAATTTCGATTGCACGTGTAATTTTATACATTTTATAAGCGTTTCTCGGAAACGGTGTGTAAACTCGCGGAACGCACGACTTCTTTGCTCATACCGAGTATAGTAAGTGACATAGCGAATTTTCGTATTTCTACTAAAAACGAGCGATACTGACTGTTTTGATTAGGGACTCGTCGACCGTTTACCCATTATCTCATCAACCAAATACTTCCTTGGATTCCGGTGTAAGCTGCCTTGTGCGTACTTTCAATTCTCACGAACATGTATTTTAGACACTTTCGTTGCTTTCGACCGGAAACGCTCGAAAATCAGAATTTTACTACGTATGACAATGTGCATTTTTATATGTATCGTGTAAGGTTTGCATTGTGAACTAATACAGGTATACGTAGTTAAGCAAAGATCATGCGACTGTATCATCGTTTGTGCAATAAATCCATGCGAGTACTCACAACGCAACGTACGCCGAGTTAGTTCGTCATACATAGAGAACGCAAGCTAAAAAGTATGCTAAGCGGATACGCATATATCATACCCATTACATTAAAATAGTGTGGGAATGTATTCATTTACCGTACATTGTTAACTCTCTATAACCTACCGTGAAGTTTCAGTTTAAAAAACGTTCGCGTCATGACTAGTTGACTGTAAATACCAAAGAACCAGGTTTCGAGTTGAACTTATTTTTCAGCGAACGTTCGAATAGTATATATCGGAGTTTCCATGCGTCGGTGTAAAGGGGAGTCAGTTTTTTCGGGATTCAACAGAATTTGGGTTATGAAGGGATGTGTGGTCGAACGTCGAGTACCTCGAATTCTTAAGACGAAACTTCAAAGGTCGCGAGTCGGTGTATTGTTAACGGCGCTAACCCTGGGACTGAGATTCTACCGAGACGAAGAACATTTGCAGTTATCGATGACGAGGCACGATCAAGAAGCGAGCTAAGGGTAACCCGACCATTCTGTCACTGACCGGAACCGGGCTCTATTTGTAATGGAAGATTTTATTCGATATAATCGTACGTTAATCAGGGTCTCTTCGGCTAGAGTTAACGCAAGGAAATTTACGCACGTTCACACGGGATAGTTAATTATTGTCTAAGAAGGAAAGTTGACGACTCATGGGACACGGATTTCACGCAGTCTTTGAGAAATGGTTCATAAAAAAAAAAATAATAAATAATAATAATGACAGTCTTTATATTTTGCAACATTTATCGAATCTGATCTATCAAAGTCGTGTCAGTAAACTTCATCTTTGATCGTAAATGTAAATATAATGATATCAATTGCGCTGACAAGGAAGCATCAGAATTTTTGTAGTTTGAATAGGTACCTCTGTACTGTTTGAAATTTGAGATGCGTTTAAAGGGAAAAGTGCCACGTCTGTCCCTCTTTTTAAGTTTAAAAATATTTGTCAGAGTTTGAGGGAAATTGGTGTCGCGCGAGGCGTGTCTTTTTCTTATAAGAAAGATCTAGTGTTTTACGCGCAAGTAAAAGTTGCGCGGGGGTGGATGGTTAGTGTGTTTGGAAAAGTTACGCAGGTGGCGTGTTTAGTTGGCGCCGAAACCGGGAGAGAGAAAGAGAGAGAGAGAGATATTCAGTATTTTGTCAGATTATGATATTACAAACCCGTGTACCACGAAAGACTTTTGATAACGTATGTATGTGCTTGTGCGTGTACGTACACGAGCATATATACATATAACACGTTCTGTCGCTAATACGCGTTTTGGTAGGTATTATAACAGAATGGATTTAAATATAAATTATACACCAATTATATGCAGGCATACGCATATGTAATATACGTGTGTGTATGTGTACGAGGTAATTAAGATCTTATAATTTTAAAACGACTTTTAAGATATAGGTTTACTTGTGTAAAATAAGAAGGAATAATTGTGCTCAATAAATTTCAATAAATAACGATTTTTGCCTATGCTAATAACGATTGTCACTATAATTATTTTTGTATAGCGTCGTAAGAGTACGTTATTGAATAGATACGTGTGCAGGCATATATGCGTGCTGCCGGTGTTATAAATATATACGTGTATATTTATCAGTGCATGCGCATATATGCATATGTAGTAGTTTGAAGCGTACATGTAATAAAATTGTTTCCAATATGTACGAATTCTATATTCGTTAGTCTTCGGCTACCCGCTTTACTCAAATTATTTTCGCGATAGCACAAGAGATCGATTGCATTACTGTTAGTAGCGAATATCAACCCGTCTCATAATTAAACTATGATTGTATCCTTTGCACATCGCCGCGAATTTATCAGAACTTTCTCTGTTTCGATCATTATTCTCAAACCAATACACGTTCGTATCTATCATTTCACTACCGCCACGATTTAGTTTTTGTCCTGCGGCGATTTCACGAAACATGTCGCTTTCTGATCGTATGATAACGAGTTCACATGGGGTCGGTAAATTAAATAGGAGAATTTCGTTGTCGGTAACTGTTCTAATCAGAGGCACAATATTAGAAGCTTGAGAATTCTGTCAATTTACCGTAGGTTTAAATCTACTATTACCGATCCTAGGTACTTATCGGCGGTAAATATCATTGAGAAGAAAATCCGGAGGACAGAAATATACAGAAATAGAATAAGATTATCGTTTCATACACTGCCTTATCGACCCCATGCGATAAAAGATCACAACGCGGTTGCTGGTGATAATGAATACTCAATTTGCGGACCGTAATTTCATTTGAATAAAAAAATAAATAAAGAAAAACAACAGACATCACGGATCTGAGTTAATTTAGTCCCAATGCTAAGTTGGATATCTATGCAGTACGAACGGCATCCTTGTCTCGGTTTTTTTATTATAATTATTACGAATTTTGTAGTGAAATTTTAATTTTTATCAGTCTTTTTGTATCCACGTTCTTCTATCAAATAAACAAATTGATCGGAAGAATTTTCATTCCCATGTATAAACTATTAACCGTGAACTCTGTTCTACAGGAATTTTTAATATCTTTTGAACTCCTTTTCATATGAAACTAACAACGATAAGTTATTTGAAAAAATGTTGAATAAATTACAGTTTTTCCGAAACCATTAAAAACATCGCGACTAACAGTGGTCTATCATCAATGTAAGTTACTGCCTATTGAATGGTACAGATTTGAAGTTTAAAAAGAAACAATTGGCTTTTCACCTATTTTTGACAATACCCCGTAAAAGTAAAAGTCCCTTTTCAATAGTTTTGACTATCTATGAGTTTCTAAGATAACTATGGTGGAACGTATATTAATTTAACTACGTTATTGTATTCGAATGAATAAATTCCCGAATAAAATAAACATTTCCTGAAAAAAATAGCTGAAAAGTGAAAAATAATTAGATTAAACATAAACATGGCATAATATTAATATGACAAAAATGATGTATTCTGCATGGTGTTGATATGGCCTGGCTGCTGGCACACTCTGGATGTTCACGTATCATGGAACCCATGGCAGGAACCCCTGAAACAAAAAGCAGCAAATTTATTAAATACTGTTTCATAGATACAAAAGTTGTCCTGGGACCTAAGCTATGTGACCTCAATATACACGATTCAATAATCACAAATTGTCTCTAAAATATTATTAAACGAACATACGTTAATTCGCGTTCAAAAGAAGTGAACTGTAATGCTAATATAAAAAAATTAACTAAGTGATTGCAACAAAAAAAGTATCGGCAATTTAGTTTGACTTTACCGCGCTGCCACTATTTGCATGCTATCCAAGATTTTAATAAATGCGAAAATAAATTTCTAAAGCAATGCGTGACTCAATAAAAAATATACCGCTGTACTCTATAATACTTTGATATAATTATTAAATATGAATATATTAAACTTTACGAAAGAAATAATTCTAAAAAAGGTCTGTGACTCTAGGAGAAAATTATTTGTAATAATTATTTGTAATAAATATAAAATTTGTTGTATAAAGTTTGTAATAATAATGAAATGATTTGTAATAATTATTTGTAATAAAAATTAACTATAATTAACTATAAAAAGTATCGGCACTTTAGTTTGACTTTATCGCGCTGCCACTATTTGCATGCTATCCAAGATTTTAATAAATGCGAAAAAAATTGTCTAAAGCAATGCGTGACGCAATAAAAAATATACCGCCGTACTCTATAATACTTTGATATAATTATTAAATATGAATATATTAAACTTTACGAAAGAAATGATTCTAAGAAAGGTCTGTGACTCTAAGAGAAAATTATTTGTAATAATTGTTTGTAATAAATATAAAATTTGTTGTAATAAAAATTAACTATAATTGAAATTAATGAAAATGAATTGGAATTCTTATATTTATATACTTATATATTTCTTCTATTAATTATTAATCTATTCATGAAAATTAATTAAATGAACTCTATTTCGCGTGGTCACAAAAAGAAATACTACTCTATAGCGAAAAATGTTGTGCTGTAAATTTAATAATTTTAACCTGAAACAGAGTTTAATAGTTTGATTAAACAATACATAAATGCAAAAAATCAGACAAAAAACTACGCCCAAAACCTGTAACAGAAAAAGAAATTAGAATGCTGCAACGCCTTGGATGCCGATGAACCTGAAACAAAAAGAAAACTAGTGTTAGTAGGGTCATTATGTATTTCAGATTTGAATAACTAACCATGATTAACTCTTTTTTAATTCTATTAACTCTATGTTATACTCTGTACTTAATATGCATCTATTAATTAAAAAATCTGTTACCAACTTGAAGATCAGAAATGATATACCAATAGAATATTTTTTTTTTCTTCAAAATATAATCTACTTCACAATAAATTTGAAAATAAGAAGAGTTAATCGAAGCTATTATTCGTGCCTATTACTTTCAAGTTGCAAAAGTAACTATTATAAGATACATTTGCAGTACTTGACGACGAGCATAGTGACTATCGTGGTAAATATATCCAGCGGTGAAGCCCTTTTCCACGGGCCACTTCGACTATATCAAAATAGCCTCTTCGTTCTTCGGACGTGTATTTTTTACAGTCCAGCCCTGATCGAGAATTGTTTAACAGGGATCGAAAGTTTTAGATCAGTTTGAGCACTAGTACAAAGGCAAAGTGAGAACGAAATTCTATGTGTAAACCTGCCTAACCGTTCCACACTTTTAATAAAAAAAAACCCTATCATTGGAAATGTACATAGATAAATAATCATGTATACGATTATATACATATATCAATTTCCAATATCAATTTCGCCTTTGCCTTGTAACAGTGATCAAATGAACATAAAATTTCAATACCTGCTTTTCGAGACTTATACCGATCACTCAAAATACGAGTGATTAATTCCACGAACAAAAACTAACACGCAACTACTGCCAAACATTCTAGCAGTTCGTACACGTGTACATGTAACCGAAATTCTCGATCAGGTCGAAATACGTACACCAAGTGTGCAATCAATTAACACACCCCGGTAGTGTACCCATTTCTGCTTATAATTGTAGAATATTCTTAAAGTATCACTTGGTTATTGCAATTAATCGCTAGGACGAGTACTGGCATTATTTATGCAAGATAATTGTATTGTTACATGAAGTATAATGAGAGCATTATAATCTGGCATTATTTATGCAAGATAATTGTATTGTTACATGAAGTATAATGAAAGAATTATAATCTTAAATTATACACATATAAACATCCAAATTTATTATTAAGGATGTTTAAGTGATCATTATAAAAATAATACAAAACCGCGAGCAAAATGTTATGGTTGCAATAATCAAGTGAGCTCCAGGTAAGACATTTCACTTGAACGCCTAACCCGATTCGCGAGAGAATAAGTGATAGTCTCACACTGGCCCTACCTACTTAAAAATTAACATTCACACAGAAGTATGCTACCTGCCTGCCTAAGACCTATATTTAAAAATGCAAAACATTCACACCAATACATTCACTCCACGATTCTCTCACATTCCGCCCGGGTGCAAAAAGCCTATTCCTAGAGAGTACGTCCCGGGACGCCTCCGACACCCGAACTCAGCGCACTTCATCATTCATTCATAAATGTACGTACCAATTCCTGAAATCGATTGCCAAAGGCCTGCGACCATACAAATTTAACGCGATCGCGGTCTCTACAATATCATGTTTCTGTACAACCAACTGTTGCGCAGATTGTCAATTACATTACATTAAGATTGCTAATTATTAAAACAATGAGTAGTGATGGCAAGTATTTCTTAAAAACAAAGTACGTATTGAAACGAAAGGAAAAGTTAATACATGTTTCTATCCAACGTACATTCCATGACATTAACATTCACACCACACAATGGAAAGCACGTTGGTGGACGCTGAACGCTATGGCAATCGCTGATGTATTCATTATCTTACAATATAATCCGTGTTCATCGGCCTGCTCCATACATGCAGCACCTGGGCGCATGAATGGTTTCAGACCTTAAATAATGAACACGGCCACCAAAAAGTATACCAACCATTTTTCTGAAACCATCCTACTCTAAGATTAGTCAAATAAATATATCTAAACGGGCTAAAACATTGTTACCTCTATCTAAATTCTAATAAATATGTACTTTATATAAATTTTAATTAAATTTTTCTCAAATTAACAGAAAACATTGAGCATTTATGAAATTATAATTTTTATGAACGTGAAAGTACATGTTATCTCTATCTGAATTCTAATAAATATGTAATTTGTAAAAATTTAATTTAAATTGTTCTCAAATTAACAGACAATATTGAGCATGCATGAAATTATAATTTTTATGAACGTGAAAGTACATGTTATCTCTATCTAAATTCTAATAAATATGTAATTAATAAAAATTGAATTTAAATTTTTCTCAAATTAGCAAAAAACATTGAGCATGCATGAAATTATAATTTTTATGAACGTGAAAGTACGTCTGAATTTTTCAATGACAATTAAACAATTGACCTGAAAATAAAGTTTTAATTAGCCTCGAGTGACCTGTTATCGAAGAGATAAATTGAAAGAAGAAATTAAACATTTTTGTATCTCTTCGAAGTCAGATGCTACTCGTCGCGAAATGTCTCCTTGTTCTTTAATACTATATCGAATGACAAACCGTTCCTGATTATACCAAAAGTATAACCAGAAATATTGATATTTAACAGGGCATGAATTTCATTACAGGAACTTGCCCAGAGTAAGATTCATACATGATAAATATATAAATTTGCAAATTATGAGCTTTAAATAATCATAGATCATTCACATTTCTATGAAACTTTTTTTACAGCAATATAGTATTCATACTAATCACGCATCGCGAACAAGTGAATATACAAAATGAACAAGGATGACCCTATCCTATTCTAAATACAACATTCAACATGGACATAACAAATAAATAACCACTCATAGATAAACTCCGCGGAGTCTACCTGTGGTCACTATGCTCTTAACCTTTCTAAATAATAATTACAACCAACCACCCGTGCCGGTTCAGACCTTTCATCCTGCGACATGGTTGGGTGGTCAG
The DNA here is from genome assembly GCA_033815515.1 of Cryptocheilus praepositus. NCBI lineage: Eukaryota > Metazoa > Arthropoda > Insecta > Hymenoptera > Pompilidae > Cryptocheilus > Cryptocheilus praepositus. The sequence goes on along the minus strand of JAWWQZ010000256.1, from coordinate 3,750,804 downwards.
AGGGACTCGAAAATTCGACTCATCGGCGTTGGCTTGTCAGGATACCACTGGAACACGCTGCATCGACGAGTCCTGGAATCAGCATCTGCATTCTGGACGTAATGCTGGACTGCGTTTTCCCACGCAGCATCACATACGATGATGTAAATATATTCTTGATGTATTGACTCTATAAAACAATCAAAGAAAATGTTAGTTTCTCATCCACTGGAATATGTGTATCAATGAACACCTGTACTGAATGATATAAATACTTACAAAGCATTGTCATTGCATAAATCTGGATCCATTACGAGCACCACAGAACACTGACTCTACTACGCGATAAAAAATTATATTTGTTTCTTATAATTAAATATATGTATCTCCAAGAAATATTAATTCGAATTTAGAACTCAAATTACTATAAAGTATTGTCATATTCTAATAATTATAAAAATAGGCAATATTGCCTTTGATATCATTTCAAACTAACTAATAAAAGAGTTGCAAACAAATACTACTACATCTACTACGCGATAAAAAATTATATTTGTTTCCTGTAATGAACCCTTTGTACTCGACTGTCCCCTCTGAGGGGACATGAAGATACTTCGTGTTATTACTGTAGAAAATATATGTACAGAAAACGTTTGTTCAAATATTTGTTTCAAAAGATTTTTAATAAAGTTACAAGTTAAGGCAATGAGATAGAATTAATAATCTGTGTGCTATTTATATTTAAAATTCGTGGTCAATAAATATAAGAATTGTAACGACTGTAAGAACAACCTTCTATATATTCAATAGGCTGAATGATAAACTGCAAGTTATCGCGCGGCCACATTGTATATGCTTGAAGAAAAAGTGACGCGTGAAAGATCATAAACAAGTTATTACTGCGATATGTGTTTGAATAAACCCGCAATGTACATTGGTGAATGAACTATGACGCATTCGAAAATAATAGGCTATAAAATTTCGATTTTCTTTCAATATAAATGTACCAGCACAGTTGTAACCAAAACATGATTTGACCAGAGTATTTTTTTTCAAAACTATACCATTTTAAATGCAATGTTGCGCTATTTGCTACTTCGTGAAGGAACATGTACGAGTGCAAAGGGTTAAGTATTTGTATCTCCAAGGAATACTAATTCTAATTTACAACCAAAATTACTATAAAGTATTGTCATATTCTACTAATTATATAAATAGGCAATATTGACTCAGATATCATTTCTAATAAAAGAATTGCGAACAAACACTGGCTTTATTTCGCGTGATTCTATGATATCTTATTACTTTGATATAATTTCAAAGTAACTAATAAAAGAATTGCGAACAAACACTGGCTTTATTTCGCGTGATTATCTTATTACTTTGATATAATTGCAAAGTAACTAATAAAAAAATTGCGAACAACACTGGCTTTATTTCCCGTGATTCTATGTTATATTGTAAAAAGGGATGAAGTTATACAATGAGTCTGTACGACTACAAGGGTAATTAAACTTCGCATTCAATCACTGACTCTAAACCGCATTGCGCGCGGCCACAAACTGCTGAAAGAAAATAGAATAGGATATCAGTAAGAATTCCATGTACAAAAAAATGCAAAAATTCTATAATTTAAAAAAGCGACATTTTGAAAGAATTAATATAATTATATTAATATCAATTATGTGTATTAATATGAAATGTATTAAGAACATATAAAATATGATTATATTATATTAATATATAATTGTAAAATATTAATTCTTTCATTGTATTTTTGTTCATTATTCCATTTTTGTGATCAACAAAGAAAAATTCAATGCACAAATTGAAAAGAAACCAAAATTTGAAAAAGTCGAATTTTAAAAGAATTAAAACTATACATATGCAAAGACGAGATAATCAAAGAAAACATAAACACGAATAAAAATTTCATTTACACATTGATGTGAACATCTACTACGATAAAAAAATAAAAAAGCAAAATTTTGCAAAAAGCTGAAATTATTCGATAAAAGAAAACACGAACTCTTTATAAAAGCGAAACTCTGTATGCAGCTTTTTACCCAGCATAATAACATGGGTACAATAATATAACACTCGTATTAGTTATGTTCAACAAAATTATCTTAACTTTGTTATTCGAATAAAATTAATAATGACGCTAAAATTAATTACAATTTGGATGACAATAAACACGTATGAATCCATTAAATTTAACTATAAATTTTGAACGTAATCGAAATATTTATTATTTAAGCTTTATCGAGAAACTCTTATCTTATAACCAATTACTGAAAACGATTCAATTGACTATACAATGTTACCACGATAAAATATATTTGAATATGTGAGTGCATGTTGGAAAGTAAAACACTGAATAATTTTGTTACATATGTAATAAATAAGTCCAATACATGTCGCTAGTTAGTTACACAGAATAACCATGCACATCATTAGTACTTGAAGGTTAAGAAACTTACCAAGAATTGTGTAAAATGTGCAAAATAGGTTGCTTCCATGCGCCAATATCTGCATTTTTGTCCCTCTCCTGTTCGCCAAGAATGTTGTCGAAATGTTGTCGAAATGTTGTCGAAATGTTGTCGAAATGTTGTCAAAATGTTGTCGAAATGTTGCCCCATTCTAAATTAAGCAGATATGAACAAATATGAGGAGAATACATAACAAATTTAGCAGTAAAATAATATAAACGTAGCCCTTACCTCCTACAAGCTGCATCGTGTCACTGCGAAATACGGAGCATGCGCAGCCACAATATATGGGCACTGATTAATTGCACATGCAGAATGATGCATTTAATTAAGCACTTGAATTATGAAACAGCCCCTGCTGTGCCGAAAACAGTAAAATCGGAACAATTAATCCTTGAGGAAGCATGTCCTTTGCACACAACTGCTCGATGCTAAAATGTTAATACAGCATTAGTTTGGTATATATACAAGGAATGAACCCAATATATGGCACTGATTAATTGCACATGCAGATGATGCATTTAATTAAGCACTTGAATGCTATGAAACTCACCGAAAATGATGAAAAATCTGGGAACATTAATCCTTCGATGTCCCAGCGCCTGCATTTTCGTCACCGTCAAGGCCAGCAAAAAATCAGAGGCAAATATTTCGCACACCTGCAATCTGCACCTGTGCTTTCGCTGAGTTGCCACCAAGGGCACCAAAATGGCGATGTATGTGTGAGAATGCGTAAGCTTCCGAACTCACACCACAATGCTGAAAATTTCAATACAGCATTACTTTGGCACACAGACACTAAATGAGTGGAATATTTGGCACGAATTAGTTGCGCACACAGGCCATGCATTAATTAAATCGAATTAACCCTTCTTTGCATGATTTTTTCTTTACTGGTAAAATAAATCAAGGTGATATAATTCATGTTCAAAATTAAAGGAAAAATGGTTAAAAAAATTTTAATACATATTTATAGTATAAATTTAGCAAAAAACAATATAAAAGAAATTTCCATCATCATGCAAAGTTAGATCAAAGTGAATTTGTTCTTTTATATAATTTTTGGGCATTCAATGTTATAATGGAAATTTCCACCAGCATGCAAAGAAGGGTTAAACACTTAAATACTATTAAACACACCGAAAATGATGTAAAATCTGCGAAAAATGATCGTTTTATGCGCCAGCGCCTGCATTTTCGTCACCCCCGCGGCCGGCAAAATTCCGAAGCAAATATTTCGCGCAATTCAAAGAATCATGCAAATCTAATACGATATTCGTGTTGCCCACTGCTAAATTGAGAGAATTCGCGTAAATATGAGCGGCATGCATAAAATATTTAGCAATAAAATAGTATAAATGGTGCACTCACCCTTCTGCGATCTGCACAGGTGCACTGCCGGGTACGAACTATGGCGGTTGCGCAAAATAGCGGCGTTGGGATCGGCTTTTTCCGGGAAGCCGTTGCGTTCCAGGCAAGGACACCAAGATGGCTATGTATGTGTAAGTGCGGGTGCACTTGCCGAACTCACAGAACGATCCCCAACATTCCAATACAGCCCTATTTTGGCACACAGACAGTGAATTAGCGGAATATGTATCATTAATTATTTAGGCATGCACTGAATTATATAAAAATAACCAAAAATAATTATTTTTCATTCCCCGGCGTCTGCGTTTCGTTACCCTCACGGCCGAAAAAAATCCGGAGCAAATATTTCGGCACACAAACAGTAAATTAGCCAAATACGTATCACTAATTATTTATGCATGCACTGAATTATATCAAAATAACCAAAAATAATTATTTTTCATTCCCCGGTGCCTGCATTTCGTTACCCTCGCGGCCGAAAAAATCAGAGGCAAATATTTCGCGTACTTCAAGAAATCATGCAAAGCCAATACGATATTCGCGTTGCCCGCTGCTAAATTGAGAGGATTCGCGTAAATATGAGCGGCATGCGTAAAATATTTAGCAATAAAATAGTATAAATGGTGCACTCACCCTTCTGCGATCTGCACAGGTGCACGGCCGGGTACGAACTATGGCGGTTGCGCAAAATGGCGGCGTTGGGATCGGCTTTTTCCGGGAAGCCGTTGCGTTCCAGGCAAGGACACCAAGATGGCTATGTATGCGTAAGTGCGGGTGCACTTGCCGAACTCACAGAACGATCCCGAACATTCCAATACAGCCCTATTTTGGCACACAGACAGTGAATTAGCGGAATATGTATCACTAATTATTTATGCATGCACTGAATTATATCAAAATAACCAAAAATAATTATTTTTCATTCCCCGGCGCCTGCGTTTCGTTACCCTCACGGCCGAAAAAAATTAGGAGCAAATATTTCGGCACACAGGCAGTGAATTAGCCGAATACGTATCTAATTATTTAGGCATGCAGACCATGCACCGAATTAGAGACATGAATGATATTAAAATAGCCAAAAATAATTATTTTTGCATGCCCCGGCGCCTGCGTTTCGTTACCCTCACGGCCAAAATAATCAGAGGCAAATATTTCGCGTAATTCAACAAATCGTGCAAAGCCAATACGATATTCGCGTTGCCCGCTACTAAATTGAGACGATTCGCGTAAATATGAAGGGCATGCGTAAAATATTTAGGAATAAAATTGAATAAATGTTGCTCTCACCCTTCTGCGATCTGCACAGGTCCACTGCCGGGTACGGACTGTGGCGGGTACATGAAGCTGTGCTGTGATTGGCCGGTTGCTGCAAATGGCGGCTTTGGAATTTGCCCCTTCCAAGAAGTCCCTCAATTCTCGGAAAGTGCACCAATGTGGTTGTGTATGCGTGAGAGGGCGTGTGCCCTTGGCGAACTCACACAACGATCCTGAAATTTCAATACAGCGCTATTTTGACACACCGACACTGAATTAGCCGAATATGCATCGCTAGTTATTTACCCATGCACTGAATTATATCAAAATAACCAAAAATAATTGTTTTTCATGCCCCGGCGCCTGCGTTTCGTTACCCTCACGGCCGAAAAAAATTAAGAGCAAATATTTCGCGCAAATCAAGGAACCATGCAAAGCCATTGCAATATTCACGTTGCTCATTGTTAAATTAAGCCTATTCGAGTAAATATAGGCGGCATGCGTAAAATATTTGGCAATCAAATAGTATAAGTGTCATACTATAATAAAATAGTGTTGCAGCCATACAAATTTATCGTAGTCACGGTCTCTACAATATAATTTTCCTGTACAACCAACTGTTGCGCAGATTGTCAATTACATTACATTTTGTTTGCCAATTACTAAAAGAATGAGTAGTGATCACAGATATTTCTTAAAAACTAAGTACGTATTGCTACTCGTCGCGAAATATTTCCTTGTTCTTTAATACTATATTGAATGACAAACCGTTCTTTATTATACCAAAAGTTTAACCACAAATATTGATAATTAACAGGGCATAAATTTCATCATAGAAACTTGCCCAGAGTAAGGTTGATACATTGATAAATATATAAATTTACAAATTATGAGCTTTAAATAGTCATAAATCATTTACATTTCTGTGCAATTTTTTGCAGCAATACAGTATTCATACTAATCACGCATCGCGGACAAGTGAATATACCAAATGAACAAGGATGACCTATCCGTATTCTAAATACGACAATCAACGTGGACATAACAAATAACCACTCATAGATAAATTCTGCGGGGTCTCCCTGTGGTCACTACGCTCTTAATGTTTCTAAATAATAATTACAACCAACCACCCGTGCCGGTTCGGACCTTTCATCCTGCGACATAGTTGGGTGGTCAGAGGGACTCGCAAATTCGACTCATTGGCGTTGGCTTGTCAGGATACCACTGGATCACGCTGCATCGACGAATTCTGGAGTCAACATCTGCATTCTGGACGTAATTCTGGATGACGTTTTTCCACGCAGCATCACATAGGATGATGTAAATATTTTCTTGAAGTATTGATTCTGTAAAACAATCAAAGAAAATGTTAGTTTCTCATCCACTGGAATATGTGTATCAATGAACTATGAAATATGAAATGTATCAAGAACATATAAAATATGGTTATATTATATTAATATATAATTAATAAATATTAATTCTTTCATTGTATTTTTGTTCATCATTCCATTTTTCTTATCAACAAGGAAAGATTTAATGTATAAATTGACATGAAAATAAACTAAGATTTGAAAAAGTCGAATTTTAAAAGAATTAAAAGTATACATATGCATCAAAGAAAAAACACACAGCACAAATAAAAATTTCATTGACAGATTGATGTGAAAAAAATATTCATACAGATGATTCAAAAAAAACACACAGCACGAATAAAAATTTCATTTACAGATTGATGTGAAATTCTACTATGATCCAAAAAATAGAAATATTTTGAAAAAAGCTGAAATGATTCAATAGACCAAAACACGAACTCTTTATAAAAGCAGAACGTGGTATGCAGCTTTTTCCCCAGCATAATAGCATGGGTACAATAATATAACACTTGTATTGCTATATGTTCAACAAAATTATCTTAACTTTGTTATTTGGATAAAATTAATAATGACGCTAAAATTAACTACAATTTGGATGAAAGCAAAGACTGTATAAACTCACTAAATTTAAATATATTTGAAACATAATCGAAATATTTATTACTTAAGGTTTATCAAGAAACCTTTATCCTATAACCAATTACTGAATACGGTTGAGTCGACTATACAATTTTACCACGGTAAAATATATTTGAATATGTGCGTACATGATGGAAAGCATGTGCTTGTCTAGTATACACATCTGCACGAAATTGGAAAGCAAAATACTGGATAATTTTGTTACATATACAATAAATAAGTCCAATACATGTCGCTAGTTAGTTACATATAATGGCCATGCACATCATTAGTGTTTGAAAGTTAAGAACCTTGTCAAAAATTGTGCAAAATGTGCGAAGTAGGTTGCTTCCATGCGCCAACGTCTGCATTTTTGTCTCTCTCCAGTTCGCCAAGAATTGTGTTGAAATACGTGCTGCCCCATTCTAAATTAAGAAGATATGAATAAATATGAGGGGAGATACATAACAAATTTAGCAGTAAAATAATATAAACGTAACCCTCACCTCCTATAAGCTGAATCGTGTCACTGCGAAGCAAGGAGCATGCGCAGCCACACGAAGCTGGACGGTAATTGGCTGCGGCGAATGCCTACATTTGAATCTGCTGGATTCAAACAACCCCTGCTGTGCCGCCAAACAGGACTGCAACAGGTGAGTGCATGAGGAAGCGTGTCCTGGCTTGACCCACACAATTGCACGATGCTAAAATATTAATGCAGCATTACTTTGGTGCATATACAAGGAATGAGCCCAATATTTGGCACTATTTAATTGCGCATGCAAACGATGCATCTATTTAAGCACTTGAATGCTATGAAATTTACCGAAAGTGCTGTAAAATCTGGGAAAATTAATCCTTCCATGCTCCAGCGCCTGGATTTTCGTCACCCTCGAGGCCGGCAAAAGGCAGAAGCACATATTTCGCACACCTCAATGAATCATGCAAAGCCAATGCGATCTTCGCGTTGCCCACTGCTAAATTAAGACGATTCGTGTAAAAATGAGTGGCATGCGTAAAATATTTAGGAATAAAATAAAATAAAGGTTACATGAAGCTGTGCTGTTATTGGCCGGTTGCAGCAAATGGCGGCTTTTTCCAAGAAATCGCTGCGTTCCCGCCAAGGGCACCAAAATGGTGGTGTGCGTGTGAGAATGCGTGTGCTTCCGCACCCACACAATGCTGAAAATTTCAATTCAGCGTTACTTTGGCACACAGACACAGAATAAGCCGAATATTTGGCACTAATTAGTTGCACACACAGGCCATGCATCGAATTAAACACTTAAATACTATCAAACTCACCGAAAACGATGTAAAATCAGCGAAAAATGATGTTTTCATACCCCGGCGCCTGCGTTTTCGTCACCCCCGCGGCCGGCAAAATTCCGAGGCCGATATTTCGCACATTTCGACGAATCATGCGAAGCCAATGCGATATTCGTGTTGCCCACTGCTAAATTGAGACGATCAGTGCAAATATGAGCGGCAGGCGTAAAATATTTAGCAATAAAATGGCATAAATGTAGCACTCACCCTCCTGCGATCTGCACACGGCACTACCAGCCACGAAAAAGAACGGTGGGTGCATAAAGCCGAGCTGTGATTGGCCGATTGCTGCAAATGGCGGCGTTGGAATCGGCTATTTCCGGGAAGCCGCTGCTTTTCCAGGAAGTGCACCAGAGGGGATGCATATGTGAATGTGTGTGCGTGAGAATGCAAGAGCGCGAGAATGTGTCTGTGCTTGCCTAACCCACACTACTGCACGGTCTCGAACATTCCACCACTACTTCGGTACACGTACACGAAAAATCACCAATACACATCATTATTTAGTTACACACACAGGCCATTCATCGTATTAGACACTTGAATACCATCAAACTCACCGAAGATGATGCAAAATCGGCGAAAAATGCTGTTTTTCCAGAAATGCGCTGCTTTTCCAGGAAGTCGACCAGAGGGGATGCGTATGTGAATGTGTGTGTGTGAGAATGCAAGCGCGTGAAAATGTGTCTGTGCTTGCCTCACTCACACTACTGCCCGCCGCGAACATTCCACCACTACTTCGGCACACGTACATGAAAAATTACCAATACACATCATTAATTAGTTACACACACAGGCCATCCATCGTATTAGACACTTAAATACTATTAAACTCACCGAAAATGATATAAAATCTGCGAAAAATGCTGTTTTCGTACCCAGGCGCCTGCGTTTTCGTCACCCCCGCGACCGGCAAAATTTCCGAGGCCGATATTTCGCATATTTCGACGAATCATGCGAAGCCAATGCGATATTCGTGTTGCCCACTGCTAAATTGAGACGATTAGCGTAAATATGAGTGGCAGGCGTAAAATATTTAGCAATAAAATAGCGTAAAAGCAGCACTCACCCTCCTGCGATGTGCACAGTAGCACGGTCCGGCACGAACAACGGCGCTCGGAAAATGCTGGCCTCTGATTGGCTGGTTCCGGCAAATGGCGGCGTTCTTCTTGGCTTTTTTCAAAAGATCGATGTTTCCCGCGCTAAAGTGCATCGCTATGGGTATGTGTGCGTGAGAATACGTGTGCTTGCCTAACCCACACAATTACACAAATTGCATTATTTTGGCATATATACAATAAATAAAGCCAAGGTATTGCACTAGGATGCAAGCTAAGCCTCGAATTAATTACTTCGATGTGTCAAACTCACGAAAAGTAATGTAAAATGTGCAAAATACGAGGTGTTCATCTGACCGGCCGCTTTCTTCGATCGCACGATCATCACAAATCACAGGTGAATATCACACACAATTCACTCCATCCGCGAATTCCAGTGGGCAATACGTGATGTCCCATGTCTAATTTAGAATATTTCGATGAATCTAGACATCAGTCCATACAAATTTGGCATTAAAATAGCATAAATATGACAGCGTCCCCCTTGCATTTTGCACGATCACATCGCCCGGCAGAATTTCGCGGCATTTCAATTCTAACGTTAAGAATTAATATTTGCTAGCTTTCAGCTACGTACGAGTTAGTCGTCTGTCCCGCGATGCACCGAATAAAACAGTTGACTACTGACAAACAGCGGTAACGCAACAGAAGCTGCCGAAACCATGGTTAGAAACCTCACCGGCGTCGTCTGTACGGGCTGTCAACAGCGGCTGAAATCGGTATCGAATTTTGACTTAATTCAGTGAATCCAGCAGCGGTTTATGGTAATATCTATTCCACCGTGCTCAGTGTATGTAGTGATAACTAATCTGTGAATAATCCCATAGAAGAAATGCAAGAAAATAGGCGAAATGCATCAAGGGACCGCGGCACTGCGTGAAGACGCCCCGCTGGGTTTTCACTTATATTCTGGATGAAGAAGGCATAAACGACTGATACTCATTACTGACTGGCATTATCTAGTTTTCTATCAGTTCTAATTATCCCTTTCTGAATATTCCAAGGTTTTACCAATAATTAACAATGTAATTTTTGTTTACATTCCTCTCCGAACACCAGCTTTTGCATGAAATGCAATTGAGAAGTCGACATTATGAGAGTGTTTGTTGTTCCATCTGTTGATTGTGTCAAGCTGCTGCCTCAAGCAAGCTCATGTGAAATATTGGTTGAAATCGTGTTGCGCTATGCAAGGACCGAACAAAAAATTGCATTGGGAGTCAGCGTAGCAGGTTAAGTAATTCAATACGGATACGTGAAGATTGGATAATATCTTTAACGCAATGATATTATTAAGTTTAGTGACGTATCAAGGTAATTTTATCTTTATTAGCTGTATCCGACATGTGCAGATTATGCGAGTGACTTTTTCATTATTATGTATATTTCTCATTTTTCAGGAATGTAGCAGGCTTCTCTGATGCATCTAATCAATAACGTTATTTCGCAATCATCCAGGTAACATTTTCATTGTTTCTTTTCAAATATTTTTACCTGTTTCTATAATTGCTGTGCACATCAAACTTATTGAATTCTTTCTACTGGCAAGTGGAAGAACCCCTATTACAGATTTAAGTGACTCAACCAGCTGCATACCAATTTCTTGGAAATTACGGAATATAAAGTCAGAGTAATATTTTTTTATTATTTATCCCCAATTCTAGTTTTACAAATAATATATGCAATGGTTTTCAGGTTACAATGAACTTAATCGTAATGTCAATCTTCTCCTACAAATGGTAAATCCTGAACCTGGACGCATTTAATCTTAACAGTAACACTGACATTTTTTTTATCTTTCTCTACGTCACAACTACCATGAGTCTTGTTTCTTCTTTTCTTCTTTCTTTCTCCTTCTATTACTTCTTTGGGTTTATTCTGTTTTCTTCATTCTCTTCCTATTCTGTGTGCACTCCTTCCTCTGTTTCCCTTTTGTCTCTTCTTTTATATTTTCATCTTTACCTGCAATCCTTTGTGTTCTTCACTGAGGTACTCTCCTATCTATTATTGCTTTTTGTCGCTTTGCATATTCTTTGCACATGTTCTACATCTTTCTGTTACTAGTTACGAAGATATCAAACATTTTCATGCTCCTGGTATTAGCATGTTTGAATATTCTTCCCCTTATAATCGATGTTTTCTTTATGGCTATTGTTGTTTCTTTATCATTTGCTTTAGATGTTTTTCTGCCTTGCCATTCCTCTGCATTACATATTACACATTTTTATTTCCTTCATCCCTTTTCATGCTATCATCTCAGCATTTCCATTCTCCTTGATCTTGTACTACCTTTGCAAAATACTAATAATATCTACTTACAGATAATTAGCTGCACATGACGTTCAAGCACAAAATGCAGTATTGAATATAGTACACTCACAGAAGAGGATGGGACAATTATAAAATACAACTATGGTGTCACTACTGCCTATAATCAGAATCAATTTCTTCAATTAATTTATTGTATTCTGCATAGTCACTTCCATAATGTGTTAGTCAATGCACAGTTTTATGTTCATAGTAGTTTCTGTGTCTACAAGATAACATTTTGTTAAAAATGTTTTGATAACTTACAATTTTATTAGCCAAGTTCTTTCTTTTATGTATTGTAATAATCTGCACAACATTTTGGCGAAACTTTCTTTTAAAATTACACACCGAATACAGAGGCAGTGTATTCATCTATTCACATTATTCCATTATTTCATTTCTATATTTGATAAAATAGGAATCATTTTGTATGTTATATGCTTTATTTTATTGTAATATTTTATAGGCATTATTACCAGTTAGATTAAACGTAAATTTTATGGTAATTATAATTTATAATTATAGATTTTTCAGTTCTATTTTCTATTTTTTTTGTTAATAGTGGTGAAAGATCTTACGAATCATGTTTTCTACGATTAGTTGTCAATTATCCAGTTGCCTCTTGTATTCAAGTTAGTTTAACGAATGTAAGTTTATAATTTTAGCTTATTTATAGAATATTAGTTCCACTAATGCATTAATTTTTTAATTTTTAATACTTAAAATATAATCAAAGTTATTCCTGAAGTGAAAGTGATTACATTACTGTACAAATTGAGTAACAATGAACTATAAAATCTTAAAAAATTTCAGAAGATCCAAGGATTCCTAGCCACGGGCCTGATGGATTAGGATATATAAAGAGGATCTGCAGATCTGGCAGCAGTTGTAGGTGTAAGAGGTATGTTACAAACAGTCTGCTCAAATTTTTTTTTATACATTATTTATTTTCCATTACATTTCAGTTATTATCAAATCGGGTTTGTATGCACATGCCTTTTTATTTATACTTTCTTTCTATTACTTAATTTCAATGCACTTAAATTTGTTTTATCTCACAGGCATTGGGACATTTTATTCTGGCTAATAATTCAATGAATAGGAGCGACAATCGTTCAACTAGCATTCCACATGCACAACTTTATATTCTTGCAAGCCCCTAGTTATTTAAGGTATGTAAACTAATCTATGCACAAATGATACTTGCATACTATGGAAATGTATAAAAATGTAATAATGAACTCACATTTTCGGCGGCATAGCAATTTAGCAAGCAGAAAATTTAAACTGTATGGAAAGCATTAATAACACTAAGTGGATAGTAAACATAAGTAAAAGAGAACAGATAGACAATAGGAATTAAGCTTTCAACAAACAATTCCCAATGGTGCGAAAATGAGTTAGCCAAGAATTTTGTAAAAGATTGGAAAAATTAACTTGAAAATGCATGAAAACATGAAAACATTCGTCATCATTTGAAAGATCCCTGCTGATGTTCATTGAAGTACTAACCAGCATAAAGTGAATGTATAATGCCCAGAGCTCTATAACATAAAAAAAAACAATTATTAAAGAACGAATATTTAGTATTAAAAAATTAGTATACATTAAGTATATATAAGAAATATATGTATAAGCATATTATAATTTCGTTCAAATATTCAATACTAAATAATACAGTGAAATAGGAAAATACTAAACAGACCATCCAGAACGTGCAGTAGAAAACGAACATGTTAGTCATTATTACATTATTACACAAACTCTATAACTTAATAATTAAACATACGAAACGTACATAATCAGTTGTTTAAGCAGTATTAAAAAGAAGTAATAAAGTCAAAGTCAGTAAAATTTATTTTGAGCTAATTGATAATATTATCAATCGAATAGTAAAACAATTCAATATTATAAAACAATACAAAATAATTTTTACTTAAATAAAATCTGGAAAATCGTTCTTACTCAGTCAAACTACGAACTTTTTTAAATAAAAAATTAGAGTAGTGCAAGTGGAGCATTAGATCGCTTCGGCACAAATATGATTTTGTTGCAACGAATAAAATTATGTAAAAAAAAAGCTATTTCAAATTGTTCATTCTGACAACTAATTTGTGGTTATTGGAATTCTGCATTACCGACTGAGTTCACTGCTAATGTCTCTCAGTTTCTGCGTTTCTCCGGCAGATTGCGCGTATACACAATTTTGCCAACCGCGTAAAAAATACCCGCCATTTACCAGCGAATACATCGAAGCAAGAACCGTTAAAATGCAGCAGCTCATCCGAACGTTCGTCCTCAACTGATTTCGTCTCAAAAGGGTAATAACACAGATAATAAATTGTTTTGTCTTCCGTTGCAGCATTGTACCCACATCAGTACAACAGCCGTATTCTTCGACGGCAACTTTGGCTCGCAGCATCGGTACGACTCTTTTTACGACGAACGCTACATAACCAATACACCGGGCAACATTTCGAGCAATGCAAGGTAAGCAAAGCATTCCTCAGATTTGATTTGCATTTCCGCTTCATTTCATCACAACCTCTACGTAATTTCTTATTGAAAACCGTATATTCATCGGACTAAAGAATGTGGCGGTATGATCAGAAGAGTTTTGTCGTAATACCGATACATCGAACAATGTTTCGAACAATGCAAGGGCAGCAATGCATTTCCCGGATTTGATTCGGATGTATCTTTCTTTTTGCCACAGCGCCGTATGCGCACATAACCTCTCATTAAAATATTTCTCGGATTAAGCAGAGTGGCGGGATGATCAGAAGAGCTTCCAATACCGACATCGAACGTATCATAGACGAGAACGGCGTCCGCCAAGGGTGTCTGATACCTGATGTACCCTCAGCGGGGTAGTGGATGCGCATTGACTCTGTTAGAGAGCAGAAGGGAGAGTGGAAGAGTAAAGGGTAAGTAGAAGTTGGAGGAGGAGGACAACCACGAGTCCGGCTCTGGCATATTGTCGAGCTTTTCAGATCCCCTCGGCAGTATGCGGTCGCGCATTCCACGCGGGAACACCTGTTTGCTCTCTCACTCCGACATCTACGCACAGCGACGACTTAACACTGTCACGCTCGTTTGAAATTTCATCTAAAATTGGAACAGTGCCAAAACGAGAGAAACGTGAACGAGCGTGTCGGCAGGCGCGGGGGAACGTGGGAGGAGGCGTAAACAGACGTAAAAAGTGGCGGTAGGGTAAAGTAGGGGCGGGTGTAATGAAGGGACAATTAAAAATCTCGAAGACGCCAAGGAATCCGTAAACAAGCGGGCGGACGGCGGGACTTGCGAACAAAACGGTCGAGAGCAATCAGAGCTTAGTTCCCAACGCATTCCCGTGACCACGTGTCCCGTGCTTTTCAATATAAACGCGTAAGATGAATTTTCTCTTATTATAATTCTGTGGTGTACGTGTCCGACGGTCCATGCATCGTTTAACGTATTATGCCCTCCCTCAGTATTTCTTCGATGTTACGTTGCATGCTGTGTCGAGCGGTTCGAAGGTGAACGTGCGCAAACCTTTTGAGATGCGTTTCAATGATATCCCGATGCGGTCGGAATGTAATTATTCCGTTGCGGGCAACGTCCTACGTAGAGCTAAGCGTGTACGTAGCAAATGTCCTCCTCGCTTTTGACCGAGATCTATGAAGCCAATATGACTAGAGCCGTCTCTCGAGAGGCGATCTGTCCATGTTAAGCGTTTTGTCTCCAAATTCCCTCCTGTCCGTTTCAGCATAGTCAGGCATAACAGGTGCGCTAATGGCGCGGCGACAACGTTCCATCCTCCTGCCGGAGGTTCGCTTACGTCGGAGCGCGTACCTGCAGATACTTTAATGCAAGTACGCATCAGGCCGCACGTCAGCGGTTGCCTCAATTGGGAAGGTATGTAACACGGCGCACTTAACGTCGCGCGCGTCTCGCTTCTCCGTCGACAGACGGAGCGAATAAATCGAGCGATTTTTATGCAACGCCGTGACCGGGCTTCCTTGATCCTAGGCGAACCGTCGAAATTACCCGAACGA
Organism: Cryptocheilus praepositus; assembly: GCA_033815515.1. Taxonomy (NCBI): domain Eukaryota; kingdom Metazoa; phylum Arthropoda; class Insecta; order Hymenoptera; family Pompilidae; genus Cryptocheilus; species Cryptocheilus praepositus. The sequence goes on along the minus strand of JAWWQZ010000256.1, from coordinate 3,734,920 downwards.
TCCCCGGTAGGAAAGGTGCGGAACGTGAGCGAAAAGCGTAACGTCGTGGAGATGTAGGTACGGCCGCGTGCAGGCGAACACGCTGATATATGTAAGATCATAGTTCTAAGATCATTTATAGCGGTGCTACCATTCAGAAATGGCCTTATGGTACCCCCTACCACGTGTATGAACCTTTATGTCGAGACTGAATGGACAGAGAGAGGAGCAACCTTCTCTATAAGATAATACGTCTTGCGTTCTGTCCCGAGCCATTCAGGCCCGAAGTTACGAGCGTCGAATCGCGCGAGATCGTCACAGGTCGAGTGATCAAGTGATCGAGGGATCGAGAGGTGAGGGTGAAAATCGCGCGCAGGTGGCGGCCACGGTCATGTTGACCGTACAGAACGAGTAAGTAGACGTCCCTTTTGCTTGCGTGTCTATGTCTGTTTCCGTCTTTCGGTGTACGAACGCGAACGATACACGTTAATGTCCACGCAGCACGATTATGTTGTCTCCTGATCGTCTCCCGATCCCCCGTATCCGTGTGGTGTCAATCGTCCCGAACGTCCCTGCACTCAACGATTATCGTTGTTACCCGACTGGACGTTTGCCTGCTCGCTTTTATTTCACTTTGTCGTCCCCGGTGCGACACATGCGATCGTTGTCTTCCGCGAAGAGCATGTCGCATCGATTTTCCGTAATGTCCGTCAGAAGACGTGCCTCTTCCACGCTTGTCTCCTCGTCGATGCGTTTCATGTAAACCTTGTTACCGGCGTCCACGAGAAATTCTTCCCGCGGGGACGTCTCGTTTGGTCATTCGTCTCTTTAGTGGCTTTATTGGCTTCGTTTCGCGTACGCCACTTCTTCCCTCGCTCGGCCGGCGCACTTCGGCGAAAATTTCTCCCAGTTCCCTGTCTCGGAGCTCCTGCACATTTTGTAAAAGAGTCGGCCGCAGAGTGAACGCGTTATTGCGCGGAAGGAAAACACGGGGAGGGAAGCTACGGAGGAAGAGACGAAGATAGCGACGCGTTAGTCAGGCCCTTCTGCCCTTGCCTTGCCGGCGCGTGGTACGATGACACGGCTGCGTAAACAAGGACGTGGCTGATACAAATAATCTAATGGTGCGGTGTCACTTATTGCGGAAATCGACTTCTCTTCTTCTGCGGTTTGTCTTCGCCTACCGCATAAATGATAATTGTTATTACTCGATATACGTTTCAACATAGTGCCGTGACGATCATACTTTCATAAAATCGGATGTACCAAGAAGCATTAATTGCTTTGCGTGTCTCCGCTTTGACGATACAATGTATATTATCGCGGCATGAATGATAATTATTATTACTCGATATACGTTTCAACATAGTGCCGTGACGATCATAGTTTCATAAAATCGGATGTACCAAGAAACATTAATTGCTTCGCGTGTCTCTTCTTTCTTGCTGTCCCTCTGCGGTTTGTCTATACCTACAATGTATATTGTCGCGGCATGAATGATAATTATTATTACTCGGTATACGTGTCAACATAGTGCGGTGACGATCATATTTTCTTTAAATCTGATGTGCCAAGCTGCACTCCCCTTTCCCTTTCTCTATATTCTGCCCCTTTGCGATTTGTCTTCACGTACTATGTATATTGTACTGGCATGAATGATAATTACTGTTACTTCATATGCGTTTCAACATAGTGAGGGAACAATCATATTTTCATCAAATCGGACGTACCGAGCCACATTAATTGCTTCGCGTGTCCCTTCTCTCTCTGTCTCTCTCTCTCCCTCCCTCTCTTCTGTATTCTATCCCTCTGCGGTTTGTCTTCGCCTACGATGTATATTGTATGAGCATGAATGATAATTACTATTACTTGACATACGCTTCAACATAGTGCGGTAACGATCACATTTTCATCAAATCGAAGGTACTAAACCACATTCATTTTTTCGCGTGTCTCCCCTTTCTTACTCTTCTCTATATTCTGTCCCTTTGCAGTTTGTTTTCGTCTATGGTGTGTACTGTATCGGTATAAAAAATAATTATTATTCCTTGATGTACGTTTTAGTATAGTTCGGTAATGGTTGCATTATCATCAAATCGAAGGTGCCGCGCCGCATTAATTGATCCGCGTGTCTCCAATTTCTCTCTCTCCTTCCCATATTCTGTTCCTGCGGTTTGTGTGAACTTATGATGCATCATATTGTGCCGGCATGAATGATAATTACTACTACTTTACATCCGTTTCAGCAGTATTCGATAACGATCCTATTTTGCCGCGTTCTAAATTTATTCATTTTCCGATACTTCGCTTCTCATCCGAGCCTTTTCACAGACAACGCCGCGGGCGCAATTAACGCACCCCAGCATGCCTTCCTCAAACGGCACCTAATAATATTCGTCGCGGCTCATAAGATTAATGCAACGGCAGGCAATGAATCGGGTCGAACCGGCGGTACACCGCAATCGCATTTTCACGCGTATTCTCCACGTCCTCACGTCACAGTCCCGTTGTTTCGCATCATCTCTCTGTTTGTCTGGTACTTTCCATTCCCTTTCCTCGAGCATAAGTGCGCAGGTCGATATTCCCGATAAGCCGTCACCGGGCGTGTGCAAAGTTTTTTCCGCGAAGGACACTCGCTTTCCGTTCATCTTGCGAAGTGGCGGAATTGATTTGAGGCATCGACGAGCAGGAAGTTGCGACATCGAGGCGGAAATCGCGCGGTCGGCATATTGTCAGACGATCGCGCGACAAACGCAACAAGCACGAAATGCTCGCCTCGAGCTTATTGCCTCGTATCGAGAGAACAACGCCCCGGTGCATGGGATGCACGGGATCACTTTGTTTGCTTGCGGTCTCCGGAAGTCAGCTGCAAACAACGTGTCGCTTTCATGCCGCTTGTCTCCTTTTCTCCCTCGATCCGTCGCACTCGCGCCAGCGTCGTCTGGCCAGCAAGCTCCTTATGCACTCCTCTGCTACCGTCCCTCATATATTCTGCGACGGTATTGAAACAACAGCTCAGGGCACGCTTGAAAGCGAGCGTGTCAATTAAAGTGGCAACGAAGCGAGGAACAACAGGGCCACCGCGTCGCCCTCCCTTTCACTCTATTATCGATTTTTGAGCAGCGAAAATTTCGACGACCCGCAGAGGCCCGATATGCACCCGTCCCGCAGCTCACGAGGAGTATCGCATCCACGTGGATTCGTTTTGCCCAAATGAAAATCGCGTAAATGGGCTCTGTCGGGGCGAATGGAAAAATATTACCGATGAAAGCTAGTATAGCTTTTAGAAACAAATATTTCTTTCTCGTAGCTTTACAGAAAAATTATGTTTCTGAGGATGAAAGGAAATTTTATTTGATGTCACTAAACCTGCGTTGATTAAAAACAATCGAGCTTTTCCTCTTAATTGGCACAAACTCGCACAGAATATTTGTAAGGTCAACATCATTATAATCGATGAGGTTCTTTTTTTCTTATTTCTCCTTAATCTTTTCTGTTATTAAATTTTCATACATTTGCTGATATTCGCGGCATTTCAGTAAATCTCGTCAAAACTGTAACGCTCGTTACATGCTTGGATCGTTGTGTATAATGGCAGTTGGCAATTGTTTCGTTAATTCAAGAGCTCTTCAAAGATTTTCTGCAATTCATCAGTTTTAAACATTATCACATGTGTAAATAAGAATTTGCATCTTTCCGATATATAATAAATTCCAAAAAAATTATAGGCCGAGCCTGCCTGACCGCGAAAATGAAATCGCGTAAATGAATACCGCACATAAAAGTGCCGTATAAGTATAGGCATAATTTGCCGTTTAAAAAAACTCGCATGAAAGTACTGACACGTAAATTGCGGTATAATTTTCCATGTAAAAAAAGCTTGCCTAAAAGGGTGCCGCGCAAATTGATATATAATTTTCCATGTAACGAAAAGTGCCGCGTAAACTGAGATTAAATTTTCCAGGTAAAAAAAAGCTTGCGTGAAGAAGCTCGCGTAAATTGAGGGACGAGTGTGTAATGAACGATAGAGCGGCCGCTCGATGCTATGCGCGTGGTAGGAGGAATCTACAGAAGGAATGTCGCAATAGAACGTGAGACGAGCCGATTAGACTTAGCTTCTCTAAGCTTTCCGTCTCTAAGAACGCACGCGACGGTGGCTACTAATTTTTGCCCAAACGAACGAGCGAGCGTTATATAGACAGACGTCCGACAATCAGTCACTATTCAAGGAACGGACTTTTGATTTGTCCGTGCGATGCGTCAAAAGGATTGACGCGCAAGACGACCATTTGCCTGATCCGTTAAAGTCGTTTCACAAATGCTCAACGACCAACTTCAACAATTTCCGAAAGCCCTCTTATGCTTGAAAATATCGACTAAAATTTGATTGGTGAAATTCTCGACATGTTTCGGCACCCCCACCTCAGGAGACTATAAACGGTGGATGTGTGTTAGAAAAGGTGTAGGCGTATTATAACATTTTTGTTTTATAGAATGTAGCATTTTTCTTTCAATTACGGACGGTAATTGCGTTAATTACTTTTCCATCGCCGCACTTTGTAAATCACTTCACTAATTTCGAAAATGATGTATGCCATTTTCACAAGGCTTTATGCATTTCTTCGTTGTCCAATTAAAATCGTAATAAGTTTGAAACGAAACACATCATCTAACAATGAACAGTTTTTCTTTGACTTACGGAATGGAATTGTGTTAATTATTTTTCCATTTTAGCCCTTTGCACATCACTTTACTAATTTCATAAACGACGTATGTCATTTTCAAAGGGCTTTGGGCAGGACTCTATACATTCCTTCGTTATTCAACTAAAATCATAAGAGGGTAGGAATTGAACACTTTATCTAACAATGTAAAATTTCTCTCTAACTTATAGATTGCAACTATGTTAATTACTCTTCCATCCTAGCACTTTGCACATCGCTCTCCTAATTTAAAAAATAATATATAGCATTTTCACAGGGCTTTAGGCGAGACTTTATACATTTCTTCGTTTTTAGTTTGGAATTATGATACGGTTAAAATTTGAGGACCTTAATAGCGTCGTGTCCTTTTGCGTTTTCGGCGTCTGCCGGGAAGGAAATGTTACTGGAGGAAGGTACGCTGCAACTTACTGTCGGTGGACAAATATATTTTCGAGAGAGACATGCCCTGACGGTAAACGCACAAATGTCTGACGAAAACGTGACGTGTCGGTCCCTTGCGGTTTATGACTTCTTCCGAGACGCTCCGGTACTCGGGAATTGCAAGACACGAAAAAGGACAAGCGGGAAAACACAGATGCACGTGAGGGCCTCGAAATGTATAAGCGAGGAAAGGGTGATGGGGAAAAACAAAAATTACAGCTGAAAGGATTAAACGGCAAAATGACAAAAGACATTCCCACGCAAGAATGATCAATCTTCCGCCAGCCTACATAAATCACGAAACGTGTAATTGAATTCCTGGATTCCGATTCGATATCAATCATTGCGCTTTTAATCGTCGCTTCACACATCTTCGCACGCCGCAATACTCACCGAAACGCTTCCGTACACGATAAACAGCAGGTGAAAAAAATACTGATCTGCAGGTAACGCTCGCTAAACGTGGTAGTTGAGTTCCTAAAAGTTGCTGTGTTGTGCGATATTGTGTTATAGTGAACTAAGACTAAATACAGAAAGTGGATTAGGTTGCAAAGCTAGATAATATAAAATATTTCGCTTTGTATCAGTTTATGTTTCTTAAAGCATCAGCAACTGGCCAGATGTATGATATATTAATGCTAAAACGGAGGCTTAAAGGCAGAGTACAGCGAACAGTACAAGAATTTATAGCAGTATATTAGTAAAAACTTCACTGACATATACTCTAAGCTCACAAGTATTAAAATTTACTTGGAAACGGTCGATCAATAGATACTTTTAGAAAATTCGCATTAGCTGCCACCGCATGTTTGTTTCTTACGCCGTACTCTGCCAAATAATATTTCTTAAGTTAATTTAACCGAATGTACACAATTAATCAAATGCAAACGTATGCATTCGTTCCGTCACAGTAAAGTCGCTCGCCTAATCGTGCTGCATCAAAAGTCGCCTGTCGTCTTACATGGGTTCCCCAATTTTCCAGTCGTTTCACCCTTTCGAGAGCGACATTCCGTAACAAAACGACCGCCTACCTTCATCCCCATTTATATTCTGTTACAACTCGTACTTAAACAAATTTATTTTTGGTACCCATTGACTGATAATATCTGTACACGACCCACATACCATTCGCCACATATATTACGTGATCCCTATCCTGGGTTCTGCTTTTTTATATTCCGATATGATCTGATTTAATATTCTGATACAACTCGCATTACAAACGAACAAATTTATTTTGAGTACACGTTAATACGTTGACTGCCAAGCGTATTTTGCTATGTTAGAACCACGATGCGATGAAATATAATACTACAGAGTATGATTAAATCGTGCAAAATTAACGTAACGCAGATTTGTTGGAAGCCAAAGTATTGAAGCACCGTTGCAATATCAATTGCTTTTACAAGATTGCAAATAGGCTTCATTGCGAATTTGTTGCATTTTTAGTAAAATCTTTTGCGCCAGTCACCGGTGACCACCGTGGCAGTCAACGTGTTAATTGATAATGTCTACACATGACCCTTCTTTTCTACATTCCGATATAATATGTTAATCGATAATAACGTAAACAGTATAATTGACGATATTTATGCATGGCCCACATGCTGAGACCTCGATCTCGAAAGGGTTGAAGCACCATTGATACGCCGTGTCACACGGGGTCTACCTGTAAGAAAATTGGTTGTTTTTCCCTGATCCTGAATGTAACCCGAAATTCTTTGACTGGGTTCCAGCATGTCACCGCGCAATGGATCATGCGTGGCCGCGGAAGTGAGTTCGGTGCGGAGTCTCTCCTCTGACGATGTGTCAACGACGAAGGCGAACCGGAAACGGTCCTGTTGGGCGCGTGCCACTGATCCTGCTCATCGGCGCGGAAGAAGGATCCAGCTATTGCAAATGCTCGTTCTACCGTTCATACCGATTCTCGCCCTAATTGTGCAGACCGCGAACACGCTCCACGATATACTCATCTACAGACAGGAGGTGTCCGACATCGAGTCGCAGGTACGAAAACGTTGATTGTGAGTAAAGTACGAGGCAGAGAAGAAAGCGACGCTGTTGGCTAATGTGCAGATTAACACTTTGACTGCCATGCGTATTTTACTATATTAAAACTGCAACCGGATAAAGTACTACAGAATACGATTGAATTGTGCAAAGTGAAAATAATGCGAAGGTATCGGAGACAAAAAAATTGAATCGCTATCTAATATTAATTTGCATTTACAAAATTATAAATGCGACTATTTTACTATATTAAAACTACAACCGGATGAAGTACTACAGAATACGATTGAATTGTGCAAAGTGAAAATAATGCGAAGGTATCGAAGACCAAAGAATTCAATCGCTATCTAATATTAATTGCATTTACGAAATTATAAATGCAACCGATTGGGTATTTTTTGAGTTTTTCGTGAGACCTTTTGCGCCGGTCACCGATGACCACCATGGCAGTCAACGTGTTAAACGATGAACGTTTAATTAAATGTGGTTGCGTTGGTTTTATGGCGAGCATAAATGCCGAATGACAATGAGAAGAAATTGAAGCACGCGTCGATCTGACTTTTAACAGATGAATCCGTTTTATCTCTTTGCTGTGCGGTCGTGGCACGGGGTGAAGGGGGAGACTGCCATATGCGCGCTGGTCAACTAAATCGTAGCTCATCAATTTCTTCCTTGTCACTGGATATAGGCGATGGCTGGCGGTGAAGTTGCGGAATAGATAAAAGGCGTGGAACGCAGATAAAATGACGGCTTGTTTTCTGGGTGCAATGAGGATTTTGATAAACCAGGAACGATCGGTGCAACTTATATATATTGGTGAGAAATAAAGTTCATGTGGCGATGAAATAAATAAAAAGCGTCGGACGCAGATAAAAATGAAGGGTTACTTTGTAAGTGCGATGAGTATTTAGGTAAATCGTTATAGTATTAGGTAAATGTAGCAGTGAAGTTATAGGTGCCTTGTGTTTTGACAAAAATATTCTTGTAGTGCATTTTCTATTCAGTATACGTACATGTCGCAGTTATAATAACAGTTATTACTTGTACTACCACCCAATTAGTATTGCGTCATACGTAATATTGCACATGAGTTACATGACACATTAAATCCATCGTTACGAAAACGCTACGGTAATGACTTCTCATTTTACCAATTATTACATACCGTTTATTATATATCGAATATCTTCACTGATTTCTAGTAATTGCATATGCACCAGCAAATTGGGATTTTTTTAACGATACGTTTTATTATTCTTATTAACGATTTAGGATGCCGGTTGGTTCAATGATATGTCTGGCAGAATTTTACAACCACGCTTATAGTAATTTAATCTGATATTGGCGAAAGGTTAAACGTATAGCAGGTGCCGTGAACAGCAAGCTACAATTTCCAATATTAACGTGCGCGTAAATTAGTGTGGACTAGGAAGTATAACGGAAAATGCGTTAAGTGGCACACATATAGTAACTTTCCCCGAGTTTTAATGCATTTCGCACGGGTCGAAAATTTTAACTGTTTGCTAGATGATGTTAGTCAGGCAACGAATAGTGCAAAAGGGACGAGTAAATCGTGAGAAATAATGATAAACACATACATGAACGTTTTTAAATATACATCATTAAAAGTTAATTTCCAGTGAAATTGGAAAATGGCCTTTTAACATCTTTACTGCAGAGCCTCACAAACGATTGCGAAGTGAAATACTCTGTGGAGAACGTTGATAAAAATTATTGTACGGTAATAGACGACAGCAAATAGTGAAATTGCATCGTATAATCCTGTACTTATACAAGAATTCTCTAAATATACTTTGTCAAAGCCTGATTACAATGAATTGGGCAGATCATTTTAGCATCTTTGCACATAAAATATTCAATCAAATATTGTCATTCCAGAATATCGCTGTAAAATGTCCGTACCGTAACAGATTATGAAATTTCGTCGTCACATTGTCAAAAGCCATATATGATTCCGGGATGAAAAACACGGTGAGTCCGGAAAATGACCGAATTGAGCGATCTTAATGGAAGAACCGCTCCTGCGTCTAACGTGCCATCGAGCCGATGCCGTTCGCAGTGAGAAGCAGGGAAGAATGAACGGACGTGTGTTTGCACTCTTCGATAGAACGTTAACGTAGATCGAGTGTTTTATATGCGCATTCGCGTCGTCGGTTCTCTGCCACGCCCTGTGTAATTAGAATCTATAGGAAGCGCATACATGTTCGTGCCTACGCCATAGTGTGGGCCGATAGTAAGCAGAGGAAGAAGAAGAAGAAAAAATACTCAAAGAAGATGTTTGATGAAGAAAATTTTAATTCACTTATTTGTCAGCCGACTCCCATGCCGACGAAGTGTTTTTCCTTCAACAGTTTTGAACGGACAAACATTTTATGACAATATAGGAGCTGCATGTGGAAATTTGAAACACGGTACATCTAATTTGTGGGTTGATGAAAATGAAGTTATTACTTTTGCGAATCCCACGTTTTGATGAGAATAGTGTGTTCTTTCAAGCTTTGGTAGGGTTAATTCCGGTGTTCGCAAAATGTCTGATGTGTAAAAATCAAGAATACAATTCAAATCCGTAAATTAAAGCGAATTTCAATTGCAACGACGATCGCAACAGCCCTGAGTTCTGAACAAGATAAAAGCGAAATCGCGGCGTAATCCACGTTTTATCCGTAGATGCCTTAAACTTCCAACCAATCTCAATTTACACCGTAATAATATTAATTAAGTTACAGCACGTTGATAAAGTACAACCGTGCAGACAACCGAGTATTCGATGTTGAAAGTGCACGAGCATCGCATTTCCCCACAGAATATTGTTTTCAAAACTTTGCCACAATCATTCAATCGTTTATATATATTGTAAAGCGGACAGCTTTGAAATATGAATGTTCGCAGGTTTTATTTATACGCACAACGGTTTACGGCATTTCCTTACAATTTCAGGTAACGATAGCCACGGACCTTGGGAAAGTGGTAACAAGAATGCAGCTGGAGAGATCGGAAGTGGCATTTTTCATCTACACTAATGGCAATACTCTGAGGTATGTCCTTGTATCGTTATTGGAGTACTTTCTCAAACCTGTCGTTATAACTGCGCCAATACCGCATTGTTCGCGAGAAGTCGGGTAGAATTAGGTAGTAGACCACAGACGTTCGTGGACCTGCATATTTTATATAAAATACCTGACAAGCAGAGTGCCAGCAGAAACGTGTTTCATCGTAAGCGACACTTAATAACATGAATGTATCATACTTCACATATTTTTGATGGCATACGTCTATCGCATACGTCAATTAAATGACATACACACTAGATATGTAATATGCTCTATTACGTTTATCACCCAAATGCATTTCCCGTGTCACTTAATCCTCGTAGGACGCGGCAATACGCGGCATACATTAATAACAAGACAAACACTTTCCAAATATCAATATGCAGCACTATTTTATGTAAATTTTATTAACTACTGCACACCGGAGCTCTTTGTTTTTTTATCCGTAACGACAATGGGAAGAGCAGGTAGAACAAAATGTCTTTTAATATGTTTCGACCATAATATATTTCATTCCCTATCGATTTCTATGATATCACAAAACGGAATTCAGTAGTGGTAAACATAATCTGAGAAGAAAAATGAAATAATGTTCTTCTGTCGGTTCTTATCATCATCGTTATTTCGTTTAAATATGAATATTGAACAAAAGTCAACATATACATCCATATATAATCTGTTCATATGTATTGCCAATATCTCGGAATATTTAATTTGTACAAACATTTGCCGTTGCACAACAGACTCTTGCTTCATTTTATTCCATTCGTACATAATCTTAGAGCTTAGCTTGATCTGAGTTTACGTACGTGACTCACCGGTACACTGAGTGTTCACTGAAGCCGGCTCGATCCAACCCTTTGCTCGGTTGTAGAATGAAAACGGATGACCGCTACATCCACGTTGTCCACTGGTAGTTTAATTGACACGACTGCATCGACGTCGTTCGACGCCATTCCCGTAATCGATCTCATCATTCTATCGAACGCCACTGCCTAATCTTCGCATTTTCGTTTTATTCAGGGTTTAATTAACATTTTTAATAACGCAACGATCACTCTCAAGCGCTTTAACATGTTAAATGCGGTGCTGATTTTATTTGACTTTCTGTTTGCGCATCGTGTAATTATAGAAAATGCGTTTCTATGCAAAGAAAAGGCAACGGGCAGGAAAGTTCTCTTCCATTTCAGACGTTTTACTAACATCTATCTAAGTAAGATACAAACGTATTTTCAATATTTTATTATTTGCAAAGTGTAATCTCTTAAAATTGAAACGTAAAGATGTTTCAGACGTTTCACTAAAATCTGTCTAAATAAAATACAAACGTATTTTCAATATTTTATTATTGGCAAAGTGTCGTCTTTTAAAATTGAAACGTAAAGACGTTTCAGACGTTTCACTAAAATCTGTCTAAATAAAATACAAACGTATTTTCAATATTTTATTATTTGCAAAGTGTCGTCTCTTAAAAATGGAACGTAAAGTTTCATGTAGCGTTTTAGCGCGTTATGCATTTCTGCCGGCAAGCGCATCGCAATCGATTATGCGGAAACGATGGACTACAGGAATTTTATATAAACCGATGCGGAAGTATACAGCATATTTTATTGTCGCTACCTCCGAACTCGATAGATCGATCTCCGACGAATATTTACAATGCTATTAATAAACACAATTACACCTTTCCACCATCTAACAGCATTAGTGATAGAATGATAGATTATTTAGCAACGTTTTAAAGATTCCTACCATTCAGACCGTGTACATTTTACATAAACGTACACGGTGATTAACCTTTGATACTGTTAATCATTTCTGTGCCTGGTTTGGTTGATTGGTTTTATTTGATCGTGTAGGAGCCCTATATTATTTGAGACCCATGGGCCTGCTTATCTGGAACACTATGAACTATACTCATTTTCTGATTGTTGGAATTAGACAGAGTAAATCAGAGGCTATCTTCCGGAGCACTATGGATTTTTCGCAAATTTCACCCTGGAAGATACTTGTCCTCTGAAGTATGTGTACTGAGTATACAAAGTGAATCAGTGAATATACTCATTCCATGGAGGTTTTAAAAAATATCTAGTGCTCCTGAAGAAGAGGAAAAACCCGTACAGCTGATCCTGTTCAGGAGCACTATGGATTCTTCACAAATTCCTCCAGATGCTCACCCTCTATAGGAGCCTCTGATTTAGCTTGTCTACCACCCTGACTTCCCATATCCTAAAATAAACCCGTTCAACCCAAACAGGCAGAAAAATGAATAACATTATTAAAAAAACATTGAATTCTGAATGAAGCCCCCCTAATTGATCCATCGACTCATCGAAAAAGCATGCCCATTCAGTTACATTTCGTCTCATAGCAGAATGAATGACAGAATGATGGATTTCCATGTCACGTCTGTCAGTCAGTCTCAGTCCCGGCGTCATCAGTCACCGAAAGTGGCCTCGCATTAAATGGTTCTAAATCTCTCGCATGTTCGAAAGGTCTAATCTGACACAGAGGTTTGCCATAACCGATCAGGCCCTGCACAACATGACGACGTGGCCACTGGTCTCCGTGCCGCGCGACGAGAGCAAAACGCAGACCTACGACGTCGTCAGCAAGGAAGCATTTCAGGCGCGCCTCGAGGATTTCAGGTACGTCGTCACCTCGGAAAGAAGAGCGGCGGCTTCACGATATCCGAGACATCTGAAATACCGATGTCAGATTATAGCAGCACAATATCACGCTCTGCCGCACACTCTGCCTCCTCCTCTTCTCTCCCGTTCGCTTCGTTAGATCTCCCTCGCGTCGATTACGTCAAGAGGTCAGTCGTGCGCATTTAACATCCCCGTTAGCTTTCATTAACGCGCCTTTCCCGATTTCATCCCCCCGGCGGCTCTGGACGCCGCAAAATAATCGTTTCCGCTGTGGATGAATAATCCGCTTCTAATTGTGCAATCGACGGACGCGGATGGCACGAGCTTCGCCCGCGGGATTCTCGACAGTTGGGGGTGGCTGTCGAGTGCCGCAATGGAATCCCCTATGACGCGATTAATACGTTACGCGGTATGGCAAGTGGCAGTGTACGAAATTGCGAGCGAAAGAACGCGGTTGCGACGCAAGTAATGGGATATATGCGCTGCTTGACTAGAGTAAACGGGCTAATCCAGGATCTTATTATATAGCGCGATGTACGAAATCGCAAACAGAAGAAATCGGTTGCATTGCGGATAACAAGCTTGCGCTGCTTGACTAGAGCAAACGGTGTAAACCTGGATCTTATTATATAGCGCGTTCTACGAAATTACAAACAAAAGAAAATGGTTGCGGTGCAGATAACAAGCTGTGCGCTGTTTGACTAGAAAAACACTCTAACTCCGCATTTTATTATAAAACGCGTTGTATGAAAACACAAACAGAAGAAATCGGTTGCGATACAGATAACAAGCTTGCGATGCTTGACTAGGATAAACGTTGAATTTTCGTATCTTTTTATATAGCGCGTTGTACGAAATTACAAACAAAAGAAAGCGGCCGCGATGCAGTTAACGAGCTATGCGCTACTCGACAAGAGTATGAGAATCGCGTTATAGGAAAGAACCCGTTGTAGAAATCCGCGTCAAACGGGAGTCCACACTATTCGACGCTTTCGCGAAATCAATTTATTTCGGTCGCGTGGACGTACTGTGGCGCCGAGGTTTTGAACGATTGTTTTATTCTCGCGTTACGACGTACCGATCGATAGAACGATAGATCTTCGTAGCGTATCGAAAGCGCTCACTCGCTTGCTTCTGCAGTGAGTTACGAGAGGGTGAATGCGCTTTACGACAGTTCGCTTAAACGATTGTGTACGTGCGTGGGTCATGGGATGAAGACGACCGGACACTCGCTATTGCTTTTTTATGTCTTCTCTTCTGTTAATAATGTTAATAATTTTTTGCGCCTGGTCTGGTTAATTGTTTTATTTAATCCTATAGGAGCTCCACGTCTTTTGAGGCACACAAGCCTCTTCTTCAGAAGCACTATAGGTTCCATAGTAAATTAGAGAATGGGTATCTTCATAGATATCAGTGAAGATTTCATAGTACATCTGCAAATTTGTAATAGAAAGATTTCATAGTAAATCCCAGAATGAATATTTTCACAAATATCAGTATATCACAAATTCCTCTACTCATTCTGTGAATTGAAAATTCATGAAAAATTCATAGTGCTTCTGAAGAGAAGGCCCATTCACATCGAAACATATTTTGCTTCTACACTATTAAATAATTAGACATAAAAAAATTATTAACATTATGAAAAAGACTGGATACGCAATCATGCTAATCTATTAGCAATTGTAAGCCAACGTACTCGTTTTACAGACGAGACGTTTCTGCGCCGTGAACGCAGGAACCGCGTAGCAAATAGGCGACTCGGCAATGTAACGGCGATAAATGTTTACAACGTGCGCAATTAATCCATTTGTCCCTCGACTAATTATATAACGGCGAAAAGAAACACAGAAAGGGTGCGGCGTACAAATCGATATGAACGGTGTGCGTGTTTTACAGCAGCTTCGACGCATTTGACGCGTTGCATCGATCGATCATCAGCGCGTCAAGTCCTTTAGCATCGCTGCTTCTCCTTTGTCACTTTTAGACCTTGATTCCATTTTTATAATTAGTTATTTAACTGTACGCAATTGCCTCTCGACGTCCTGTGGACTTTACCCGTGTGCACTTTGAATCTGTTACCCTTACGCGCGGATCGAACGTACGTGCACGTGTCTTTAATGGATATGTCGGTTCAGCTATCGTGGCTTTACTACATGCGGTTGTTTTTGCAATATTATAAACATCGCGCCGCCCACTTTGAACGCCGGTTCGTTAACTGTAAATCGAACGTAGATAGCGCTTTAAAAGATGTACGGTTTAAAGTGCGAAAACAAGCGAACGATTCGACGGCACTCTGGAAAACTGACGCGATTTTTATTTACCGAAAGCCAGAGGATGATGTCAACGCGACGTACTCAGAATATTTAGAAGAAGCACGTTTCTCATTTCCAGCACGTGAAAATGGCGAATGCCGCGATATGGAAAGTTCCGCAGTATTTGCACATGCAAACATTTAATCCGGCAAATATGCGTGATCCTCATTGATCTAAACGTTAACTAGAATTCTGCGCATTGTTTGATCAACACGAGCGACCTTTAAATTTCGACGTTGCCGAAGCGCATCAATATACGCGTACGTTGCAATTTTTTCATATGACCCTCTCTCAAACGGGAACCTAGCAGCTTCCTAAAAATGATTATTTTACAAGCCAGGCGTTTTATTTATTTGCCAGCGACTACCGTCAGCACTTAAAATCACGTTAAATTCATATGACGTCTATAGTTTATGGACAAAAACGATTTCAGCTGCCACGCCAACGTGCAGCAATTCTACGTCAATTAGTTCATATGTCTGTACATCGAATAAAGGCGATGAACGATTCAGTCCTTCCTCAGGGAGTACCGATTACCGATGGCAGTTAAGATGGCATTGATGGCCACCGAGAACACCGCAATGTTCAATCGATCAGACGCCTATGGTGGTCAAATAAGCTGCCTCCCGGCCTTTTTCTCCTGCGTCTATCTCACTTTTGCGCTTCCTGCCCCCCTCGCCTATCCGTTCAGTCCGCGTATCTATATATTTATCTTAAGATCTCAGTATTTCCGCCTCTCACCCGCTCTCACCCCCGAACCCACCTTTCTCCGCTTGATCTTCCTACACACACGCATGCACACACACACAACAGAGTGAGTGCCCACCTATCCTTCGCAACTCTCCCTCTCTCGCCTCTCTTTCTATCTCTCTTTCGTCCTCTCTTTTCCGCTCTCTTGCTTCGTAACACTCGTGTCTATGAGCAATACACGAGGCTGTCACACATGAGCGCGTGGTCGCCCATTTGGAGCAATAGATAGTATTTTTAGACCCTGCCGTTCGCGGCTAAAATCTGCACCATGTGACGTTTAAACTGGCATCCTTGTAACAGAAACATTATCGGTGTTATTAATTGCCGTCAAGGGCGTGCGTGAATTCCTTCATCTTCCTATATGACGTCAGCACTGACGGAATTCAAACATTTTAGTGTATTCAGTAATTGATTTCTTCTGTACATTCTTCTACTTGCCAATGAGGGTTCTTGGGGTTCCAGTCAAGAAAGCAGTCATTTGTGAAAAATTTATATTCAGTACCTGAGTACTTGTACACGTTCTTGTACTACCTAGTATGGATTCGCATCATTCCACTGAAGAATACGTTTATTATTAGGAAATGAAACGTTATTAATTACTGTCAAGAGGGCGTGAATTCCTTCATCTGCCTATATGACATCAACACTGACGTAATGCAATCAATTAAAAATAAATCTATATCCAGTAATTGATTACGTGTATACGATTAGGTACTTTCTAGTTATGGGCTCGTAGAATTCCACTGAAAAAAGTATTCATTTTTAGTAAAAGAAGTATTATTATTTGCCGTAAAGAGCGTGCGTGAATTCCTTCATCTTCCTGTATGACGTCAGTACTGACGTAATGCAATCAATTAAAAAAAAAATCTATATTCAGTAACTGAGTGCTTGTATACGTTCTTGTATTACCTAGCGTGGGCTCGTGGGATTCCACTGAAGAATGTGTTCATTTTTAGTAAAAGAAATATTATCGACGTTATTAATTGTTGTCAAGGGCATACATAGATTCCTTCATCTTCCGATATGACGTCACCACTGACGGAATACAATAAAATTAAGAAAATTTGTATTCAGTAGCTGAGTACTTGTATATGTTCTTGCAGATTCTAGTATGGACTCGTAAGATTTTACTAAAGAATGTATGTCCGTTTTCATTCGCAGACAAAAAATTAGTTCGGAAGAGAGTAGCATAAGTGAAGTGATGACTTGGTACACATGCGTGAATGCTGCAATGCTTGATCACCTGACGAACCAAATTAAAGAAACAGACAATAGTGGCGTATGGAGGTAAGCATAAATATGTGCTGCATATAATAAAAAGTCTAAGTTCTCTCAATTAATCCGACCAAGTTGGGCACTTTATTATTTCTAGTATTACATATAAAATTGTCCAAGAAATTGAAACAACTCGAATAATTAAATGACAGTAACTTTATTCTTTTCTACCCAGAAAACACCACATACTAACGTTTTTAGAGTACTCCAAGTTATTCTGTCATTTTGACATTATGCAATTGATTGACTGAATAAATGTGAACTCCATTGCTACTTACGGTAATTGTCATTTTAGGTACTTGATAGCTTTCAAGAATTTGCTCCGAAGCATAGAGAGTTTAGGCATCGCGTCTGTTTATGGAATCAATTACTTTGGTCGCGGTATCCTGTTGGGAGACAACTACGTCAGCTATGTACGACATGAAGCACTTGGACGTGATCTTCTCAACGGTTCCCTCACATATATGCCGTCTCTTAAACGCTTCTACACCGAATTGACGCGTACCATGCCGGACTACGGCAGAATGAAGTCCAGGTAGGCATAGGTATGCCAGTTCACAAGTTAAGTTCGTTTTGCTCTTCAAATTATATATACAAGGAAACTAAACTGTCGTACACTTATACCAATTATTTTATCATCGCGGCAACTTTTTTGCAATACAAGATGCTTCTTTGACTTTGCGACAGGCTCAATGTTCACCTTTTTTTGAAAAACTATTAATTAATGGAAGCAAATTTAGGTGGCACCGACTTTTGGCCACGATCTCTTAACATTACTTAGGCAGAATTGACTACACTCGTAACAGCATCAAACACGACTAGACAATATGACGTTCGTCTATTTGAAATCTACGAGTAAGAGAAAAATCTCTGTTACAGGCGGGACGAAATTCTCCGTAACCGAAAACGCGAGCCAAGTGTAGAAGACGCAATTGCTTATTTCGATTCAATGGCAACGTATGTCGATGAACTTCGGAAGTTACAACGTGAATTGCGGCACATGATCAGGTGAAAATTTGTCATGTTTCTTCCAACTTTCGAAGATACAACAAAACCTAAGATAAATTTTTCAATACCTGACATTTTATGACAAGTAACTCACATAATTCATATAAAAACCGTGTGACATCAGTAAAAGCAGCTACTAATTTAATATCAAGATCGATGGATCGTTTACTTTTGCATCGAAATAACAAAAGTTAGTTGATCTTTCGAAATGTTGACCATTAGTAATGGAACCAACACTAGCACAGTATCAGGTATCGAATAACTTATCTTACTATAAAGTGCATCGTGGATGGTACACAGCAAGCATGATGACACTTATAGCATCCGCTGCTTTCAGGGACTACGTCAACTCTACACTGCAAGACGCAAGCAACAAGGAAGTAGCCGGCATAGCTATAGTCGTTCTAGTCCTCGTCGTTTCGCCTATTATTATCATATTAGTAAGAAACGCAGTTGCAACTATACAGGTTGGTATGACGTATGACTATCATCTACTATTATAGTCTCCTTTACTATGTATGCTTTTCCATTCGTGATCGTTTTATATGAAAAATAGTGGTAACATAAAAATCATTCGTAAATAATCAGAAAGAATCTTTTCCGTGAAATTGGAAATCGATCGAGAATCTTTCTTGTAACTCCTCTACGTGTTTTGCAGTATTAAAATAAAACACCCACACATAACAATAGCAAACATATGGAGAGACATGTGGAGACGTTCCAATGAAAAATCTTAATCGATTTCCAATTTCAACAAAAAAGGGCTTTTTTAATTATCTGCAATTAGTAACAACGTTTAAAATAACACAACACTCAACATAAAACTCATTGCGCGTCTTTTACACAAGATTACAAAATTCGTCTGACAGCTCATTAACTTTCTTTTAAAGTATTTTTTAAGTCAGACTTATGTACTAAACATATTCACCTGGCATCTAATTAATAATCATCGGCGCACTACGTTTTAATATAGACCTGCTGTACCGATACGTTTCAGATGTACGCGGCAAATTTGGCGCAAAAGGCACGCGAGTTGAAACGCGAGAAGCGAAAGAGCGACACTCTTCTATTCCAAATGCTGCCACCGAGCGTCGCGCAACAGTTGAAACAAACGCAACAGGTAGATGAAAATAATTCTCTCCGAACACTTTTCCCACGCTCGAATTTCGTCCCATGCTGTTGTCACGCGATCGCATGCTTTCGCGCCCTTACCTACGACTGCGAGTATGCCCATTATACGAACGTAAAAGACTATAGACGTACGTTGAAACAGGTACCCGCGGAATACTATGAAGCGGTCACTGTCTACTTCAGCGACATAGTTGGATTCACAGAAATTGCGGCAGAAAACACTCCGTTAGAGGTGCGTATTCAACGCAAAAGGTATTGTGATGGTCTGAACAAAATGATGTGGGAAGATAACGGAACTGTTAATTTCGTTGTTTTGTCGTTGCAGGTAGTCACATTCCTCAACTCGATTTACAAGCTGTTCGATGCCCGCATCGAGTGCTACGATGTGTATAAGGTCGAGACGATCGGTGATTCCTATATGGTAGCTTCCGGACTACCTGTTAGAAATGGTAAGACTACGACACCTAACACATTGGCGATGGTGGTTTTTATGATAGTAATTTCTCACTGAAGTCACCGTTGATCGATACTATTAAACTCTGAAAAAAATGACCATAAATTGAAAATCATTGAATAAAGAAATGTTGTGCAACGTAAGTAACTGGATAACGTTGTAAAGTAAGAAATACGCAGTTCCAAGTTGATCTGAAGGAGTCTGTCTAACAATTGCATCAATCGTTGAAACAATTCAATCGGAAAGCTAATGAAACATTCGTTTACCCAATATTCATGTTTTTATCGCGTTGCTTAGTGTCCGCATCTTATCATACATTGTACTTCACAGGCGATAAACACGTTTCCGAAATTGCAACAATGGCTCTGGATTTGCTTGCCGCCTCGTCTGTTTTCCAAGTACCGAAACGACCTGGCGAACGACTTCAAATACGAAGTGGTGCTCATACGGGTCCTGTCGTCGCAGGAATCGTTGGAAGTAAGATGCCACGCTATTGTCTATTCGGCGATACTGTTAACACGGCTAGCAGAATGGAATCCACTGGTGAAGGTATTTTTATATGATGTATTCCTCACAATTACTTATATAAATGTTGTAATTTGCATCAAGCCGACTTTAGACGCGGCGACTATCCGGAAGCCAAGAACTACTTTCAATACTGAATTTATTACACATTTCTTACATTGCAGCTTTACGTATTCACATCAGCTTGGAAATGAAAAAGGCTCTGGACGCTGTCGGTGGTTTCAAAATCGAACATCGCGGCTTGGTCGACGTAAAGGTTAATACGTCTACATACTTTTCATTTAACCTTGCACGCAAGAAATAAGCAGACCGTAATGAAAATTGTCTGATTCTCTAGGGGAAAGGCCTGATGGACACCTACTGGTTGGAATGCAAGGACGGTGGAATCGCGCGAGCCGCTGAACTGGACCTGCCATCTTTCTTCGAGGACGTCCGTCCCGTTTTCATGCGTCGCTTACGCGAGGAGGGTACACTTTGATGCGAGCCTTACTCTCGACGCGATCTGTGGTACCTGAATCGGCAGGGCAATCCACTGCGACCCTGCATCCGACTCTCCCAGCCCAACCTGATCGAACATCTGCTCCTGAAGCGCACGGGTGCTGGCCAACCTGCGCGCAAGAATCGACTTTCTCATCCAAACCTCCACATCACCCCGACTAGACCCGCTTTGCGCGACCTCCCGCCACAATCGCAATCGAGCATCGAGTCTCAAGACTCGCAAGTCTCGTCCATGACCTACGAAGGTACCCAGTCGACAACGCCTTGCCCTCCAAGCTACTCTCCAGCCAGTCAGCGCAGCAGGTACTCACAGCCGAATCTTCCAAACCTCCTGGTGCCTTACGAACGAAGATCACCAGCTACGCGCAGCGTCGGTGGCGGGAGTGGCTCAGTAGTGGATCGTCGCATAAGAATGTCTCAACCAATTCTGAACTCGAGCTTCAGCGGCATCAACTTCGCAGGTATGAACAGAGGCTCCCGACTGTCATACACGAGTCTGCGAGCGACGTCAGGCGATAACAGCATCAACGAGGAGGATAGGTTCTCTACGCCGAACGTCAATATACTTGGGGGCAGTGCTGAGATAGACCCTGGGTCCTCGAGGCTCTCACAACCCGACGTCCGGAGGTACGCACTTCGCGGCTGCGACGTTCCAACCAGGAGGGACAGGCTTTCGCAGCCTACACTGGTTACCGGCGATTACTATCCAGGACGCGCGCATCAGAGATTGTCGCAGCCGTGTCTGAGCGTGCGGAAAGAATCGTTGCCCACGATGGTACTCCACTCGCCATCTCCACCTCCGCCTTCGCAAACGGTGCAGCAAAGTCTGGTACACACGCCGCTACACTCGCCATCGCCGCCAGGCATGAAGCACAAGAGATTCGCGCCGATGGCGAATGCGAGTCAGCGGGATCGTTTATCCCAGCTGGACATCGGCGCCAAGTATAGAAACCTGAAGGACGTGTCAGGCGTTAAGTTCAATCGCGATCGGTTCTCAATACCAGAGCTCGAGACGCAGAATGATCTCCGGCTGATGGCCGGCACTCCGAAGCAACGCTTCAGTCTTGATAGTCAATTGACGAGGACCCAGGACAGTGGAAGGTCTAGGTTGTTGCCCATAGCGAGTTCACCGATTTCTGAGAACCAGCGCATCGACGACATTGGGATACCTGGCGGCAGATTGAAGACGCCGACGTGCGAAGGCTTGGAGAGTGTCATCGTGGCGAGCACGTCGCCTATCTTTCCAGTGGCCGATAGGAACTTCTTGAAGTCGGAAATTTCACGATCGCCGCCACCACCGGCTGTTCCACTTACGACCGCAAACAAAGGGACCAGTGTAAATTCTGCCACCACAACGACGGCGACGCTTCCGATGACTGCAGAACCTTCTGTAACGCATCGAGAGCGAATGTCCGTGCCGGAGATACGAAATTCCAGCCTTCGTCGACTCCTAGATCCGCCAACTCGTCAGAGACACAGCATCGCCGGCAACTTGAGGCAGAGTCTCTTGATGCTACCATCGCCCATCAATAGAATAGCGCTTCAGGACAATACGTTAACCGACAAGAAGTCACAGTTCTCGACTGAGAAGGTGGAGGCATCGAAGCGGCAAGAGTCAAAAGAGAACATATGCAACATGGCAGATGAACCTGTGACGAACACCAAGACAACGCCTGACCAGATAATTCCAGAGCCGAAGCACATACAGAGGCACTATTCGTACACTTATGACACCGGTTTCGACAGTTCTACGCTCCTCAGCAAGTTCAGCGTCGGTCTGAAGCCGCGTAAGAAGTATCTCGAGAGCAACTTCGACGAGAACGAACAAGTGATCACGACGGTTATCGAAACGGAGGTGCCATTTATCTTGGGCAGTCCCAAGTACGCCAAGAAAACGACCTATTCCAACGAGACGCCGAAGTGGATAAGGAAGTACATGGACAACGAGAGTCCGAAGGTGCGCAGGAAACCAGGCCAGAAGAAAGAGAACGCGCGGGCGAACGCGAGAACCAGCAGAAGAAAGAGTTCTCTCGAGTCGATCGAGGCTGAAAAGACGGAGAAGGTGCGCTCGAGGTCGGTAAGCAGTGTTGAGAGGAGCCCTATGCACAAGAACGACCTAGACGAGGAAGTGAAGAATTTCAAGAACACATATGTTAGAATCGTGTCGGCGGAAAACGCGCAGAAGAACAAGTACGAGATCGGAATTGACTCGAATTGGTCCGTGAGCGGCAGCGATTGTCGTGGATCGTATGCTGATGAATGTGACGACACGGACAGTGACGAGTCAACGTCCGTCTAATGACGTAAAGTTGAATCAATGGGTCAAGATGCACGATGTCAGTAGCTGTTAACCCATTCGAGACCAATTGCATACCGTGTGTGCAATAACAGTAATGAGCAATTATCAGTTATTCTGAGTAAACTAGCCGTCAAAATAAGATTTTTCTTGAACTAATGAAATTTGGTTTTACTGTGTACTAAAAATTAAAAATGAACAATATAAGAAAAAAAAATTCGCTCGTGGTTACCGTGTTCGAAAAAAATCGTCGTCTCGAATGGGTTAAAGAATGTTCAGAGAGTACTACTATTAACGATGCCCTATTATTCGTTCCAACAATAGTCTCAACTCGGTGTCCGTCGCTTTGGCCGTACTAATTTAGAAATTGTAAAATAATTTTGGCGACGTTAGTTCGGTAATGTTAACTTCGGCGGCATGACGTAGAGTATATGTAGAATGATACGTGAGAATATTCGGATGCTAAGGTACATTTGGATTGTTGGTATGTCAGTTATTTGGAATCATCGTATTCGCCGGTGTCCAACTCATGAGTTCTTTCAGATCACAAAAATCACTGGGCTAAATATCACAGTCACAATTTTAAACGGAAAATGTATTAAAATATTCTAAAAAGAGTAAATTCCGATTGTCACAATACATTTAAGAAAAATGACATGTAACGTATAAAAAATGAAGGTATGTGTTAAGATAAGAAAAAGTATAGTACAGAAGATTAAAAATAATCTGTATCAGTTTTTTATTAAAATTATACGTTCTAGTAACTTTAATGGGTAACTCATCTAATACTGTGACAACTGAAATAGCAACTGATGAATACACCTTAGGGCCAGAATATTTTCCGGGTCGTTGAACATTTACGGTAGAGAGTGGCGAATTCGTGCTGCGCCGTTAGATTTACGGTAAATGCTGCTGAAGTAAATGGTGCTAGAGAATATATGAGGATATCTTCATTCCGATCCGTTCAACATTCTTTTCAAGAATCGTACTTAAACTATTGAGTTGCTTTGCGAAATTCCTTTCACGTTTTCAATCCACCGAACTTGTAACGTCATTGAAACGGTTCAACGGACAAAAACAATTAAGAAGCTTTTGTCATTATATCGTTGCATAAGGAAATGGACGATGCATTGTGTCAGTATAACGTCAACAATCGTGTATCCGATAGCCCAACCATAATCGTCTCACGTGTAGCGTTAGTATTGCACATTGGTTGGCAAACTGTTGATCTTGATGCTTTTTTTTTTATCAATTAGCAAATACCTAATAATTTTATACGGCAATGAGCATTAAACAATATATAAAATTTTCGAGTGTCTACAGCGTTCATTAAGAGTGTATTGTGTGTACACTGATATTTCTGTTCTTAGACTTAAACAAAATTTATTTAAATATTAAAAAGATGATCATAGCATTTTGTGCCGAACACCAAATGCATTAAAAACTAACAGCACATTTCATCAACTTCAAATTTACGCTTAGACAAAAAAAATTCATTACAAATTGTTCAAGTCATTAAAATCATTTGCCTGGACTATTTGGCAACTCTATATTGTATCAGTATATTACAATGATCGATCGCGATTAACAGTTCGTCAACTGCTGATACAGCACATATTAGGTTGGATATTGTTAACATTCAGTATAGTGTACAACATAGAGACGACATTTAATACGCGCGTTTAGATGTTACTTAGAACAGGAGTATATCCTTAATCGAGCGTATGTATAAAGTCATATTCATTTTCGAGGGAAATTTTCTACGTCCTTTCATAAGAGGGTAGTGTCTGTTTTATGAAGTAACGCATTTTTTTTAAACAAAACACGTGACTCTTTCACTGAACAAAGTTTGGGACCGAGAAGTAGAGGCAATATTACCTAGCATTCGTGTAACGTTCATATAATGTTTATGTAATACTCATATGATGAAGTACTCTGCAGAGAGAGTTAGACCTCATTGTCACGTGAAATTAAATTATGCCAGTTAAAAGCAGCTTTGAACAGAGAGCTTTTGTGTTGCAAACGCGAAGTAAATGAAACGTACTATAAGCGTGGATGATTCACTCTCCATGTTTGCAATCACGGCTTCCAACCCGTTGGGAAATGTAGGATACAGCATAGGAGGGTTGTTTTGCGAGAGAATAATACTCAGAATATTTATATGGTAGAAAGTTTGAGGAGAGAAGGAACGAGGAGTCAGTTGGACACATTATATATACATACAAAAAAAAACATCAGGTGATGACCCAAAAGCAGATCAGCAAAAAAATGCAGTGACTCACAAAAATAGTAGAATGCTCTCTTTAATTATCTTCATTATTATTTTTATAGTTTATTTCATAATGATCATTGGAGAGTGTCATACGTCGTTGATACTTCGAACCCAATTGAACATTTTCTCTCTTCAGATATTCTGGATTAATTAAGAGATCATTAGAACATGTCCTTATATCAGATTCAAATGTGATCAATATCGTGAGTTACTGTATAACTATTTTCGAGTACTTGGAACTGTTACAACCCAAGAACGAAGTTGAAAAATTCACCACATTTTGAACAACTTTGTGGCACGTGAAAGTATCCGCAAATATTGCAACTCATACATAAAAATGCATTTGGAAAAGTGTCATTGAAAATTAATGAACACCCGCATTTGAGCATTTCAACGTAACGATTTCTGTGAATAGGATTAAAATGAAAAATAGCTTATTGTTTCGGTGATTAGGCCTCGATACTTGTATGCATGTCGAATTAGTCATTGCAATAAATTTCGAGTGATTGAAGGAACGCCTGAATTTCCTGGACACCAATTTAGTTCCTAACGTCCTCGCAATTGCACATTATGATGGATTCAAAGGATACCATGCAATTATTACATATAAAATAAAACAATATATAAGTTAAAGGTTTATTGATACAAATTAACATAATGAATATTTCCAATAACTGCCATGTCATCGATGTGGTAACATTATTCATTGCATGAATAACGAAAGCAACCGGAAAATCCCTTTTTTATTGCATTCTATTATTAAAAATACTGATACTCAGATTTACTCGCTTATAGTTATGGAAATAGGTTCCCTTGACTCACGTAATGGGTATGAAAGTGAACTTCTTGGTGGCATAAAAATGAAGGTACAAAATGTTGTTGGATTGAGTCGACGTTATGTTGTTGAAAAATGGCACATCGTGGTGAAATAATTACCACAAATTAACTTCGCTAAAAAAAACATACAATGAAATCGTGCTTCATCGTCGTGGCTCCTAGCCAGTAAAATAAGTATGTGCATGGTGACGAAATGCTTTTATTGATCACACAATCCCTGTCCCGTGTCGGAAAAAATGTTCTCGCCACAGAAAAAAAACAATGTAAAGTACATTTGCGAAATCTTGTAAAGAATAGAACTTATTGTACATAGCTTAGCAAACCGGTAGCCGTTGTAAAAACGTTTTAATTTCCATAAAATCACTTGCTTCGCTGAAAAGACGTGAAACGCATAATATTAATCATGCATACCGCACAAATCAATTGTGGATGCATTTAGTATTTATAAATCCGACCGATCGGTGACGAGTCATCAGATAACATATTTGTTTCGTAGACGATGCTCTTTGAGACATGGCATAGAACAAAATCGGTTTCCGCTGTATTCGAACGGAACCTGACCCGTCATATTTACTCCACACTGGAAGCACCGCGATAAAATAGCACCACCCTGTTTTAAAATTCGCTGCTCTGCAGCAAGTGCTCTCTGAAAATAATTTCCATAGTAAATCGATTAGATCGTCTTGATGAGATATGGTTGAAAAACTTTACTTATGTTAGACTTCGAAAGTTCTTAATACCTTTTCCCTATCACAGAGATTGAGAAACCGTTGTTTCGCTTCCTCTTCTTGCTTTTTAATCTCAAACTCTTTCCTTCGGACCTTCTCCTTTTCACGTTTCGTCTTTCTGTGCTGTCGCTTTCGTTCTAGCTCTTCCTGTTCAATTTCATCGGTAAGTGGCCCAGGTATTTGCGACTGTTCAATAGAAAGGGGACATGTATAAATACAATAATTCTTGGAAATGTATCTTATGACGTATATCTATTTCCGTAAATAATTTAAATGATTATGAAATATAAGGCCACTTTGGAGTGAAAGTCCTGACAACTATAAACTATAGACTGGAACTGCCAAAAAATGACTGTATATTCTACATCATCATCTAATATGTTCGCGAATAGGACGATCACAGGACTTGTCACCTTATTATAATTGTACTTGTCTGGATTGGCACCCATAAATCGTCTAAATGTGTTCCTGGTTTCCTTATCACTAGCTGCTGCGTATGGCGTTTGCAATTTCTTATTCTTATTGCATGGGTCCGATCCTACTTCTAATAGCGCCCTGTACAAAATAGTTATATAAATTAGTCATAGCCTAAATGAGATGCGAAGCAACGTGAAAACGAATAATCTATTGCACTATTGAGCATCAAACAGGACAAAAAAGCCGCCAGACAAAAATATAGGGCGAAAATATTGGATCAAACCGGATTTAATTAATCAATTGAAGGCACAGTAAAATACTGTGAGAATTATTTTAAAAAATTATTCTTGTTGGAGGAGACGTGTTTCAGTTTCAGAAGTTATTATATTAAACTCACGAAAACACATACATTCATACGATGAGGATAAATTCATTCTTCATTCTGAAGGGCATCTGTTTTGTTAAAACCAATCACACACATTCACACAACAAAGCTCCTATGCATTCCTAGAAACATCCCACCTAATCTCTCTACGGATATGTAACAGCAAAAAATTCATAGTCAAGGCAAGATGCAGTGTAAGATAAAACTACAAATGCAAGGTTACATGTAAAACATTCTACTTCATATTACATTGTACTTTACCAGATCAGCTTTATATGTCCTCCGATTGCAGCCAAGTGCAACATCGTATTGCCGTCTTCATTAATATCATTTACAAGCTTCGTTACTTTGTCCATGGTCACTAAAGCAGTCTCTCTAAGAGGACCATCTTCCTTGCCCTCTCCTTCTTCTTCTTCTTCTTCTTCTTCACCTGCTTGGTACTTTTTTACTTCCATCAATAAACTATGAATCGCAGAGGTGAGTAAGTCGTCGTCACCCAATTTACACGCTGTCCATAATTTCACTTTCGCGTTTGACAGTATTTCACTGACCGGCGATTCTGCAAGCATTAACCAATAGAATGACTCGTTCGATGCATACCGTTGGTAGCTCACCATCTGCTTGCTCCTTCTTGCACTTTCTTTTCTGCCGACGAGCCTTCTTATTCTTCATATACCGTGGCACTGTGTCTTGAAACGCGAGCAAATGCTCGTTGAAATTAATTTCCACATCATTCGTCACCAAAGGAATGTTTATTGCTAACTGATTTCCATCTAACTCCGATTCCGACGATGATAGCGCCAACCTGGCTACGATATCTGAAAAACGATATAATGACTTTGCCGGTTTTTTGTAACGCGGGCAGGTAGTGAATAAAATATGGGAACGAACCAGGCAGCGGTCGACACGGGCTCTTCCTCGCTTTCGCTCTGTCTACATTCGCTCGTGAACTTCTCTGCTGAATTTCCGGCGATGCTTGTGAAATTTGCGTTTTCGCTTTCTCGTTATCTTGACGTTCAGCAGTGTCGTTCACATTATTGGAACTACTAAGTCCATTGGCGTTCTTATCCCCGGCTTCACCGGACACTTCTGTGTTTGATATTTTCTTTCGCAACGGCTGACGCGGTGAGATGGGAAACGAATCTGTGAATAGTTGCGCTGAACCTAACGCGCACGGCGTAAATAATCATAAAAATGAACAACCCGCTGCCAGATAATTAAGACTTATAAATAACAGTTACCGTATATTTCCATTGTACTTAATATATCGTATACTCGTTTAACCTCATTGAATGTTGCTCTACGCGTAGGAAACGGCAATGGTCTCAGTCTTGCATCGTTCTTATTTAATGCAGGGTTCTTTCCACCAAAGAGTACACTTCGATTGTGTGGACCTACTGCTCTGTACAATATTAACGAAGAGTTCTCTATATGCGTCGACCATGACTCAAGAATATCTTGGACATGCTAGAAAAAAATGCGACAATTGATTTTGCGAAAAAATGTTACGTGTTTGAAAATAAGATTTGAGTTAATTACTTGAGTAAGAGCTGCTTCATTGTATCGACGCAAACTTGCGCCTGCACTCTTTGGATGACTTCCACCTGTTCGACTGTCCCGTGAACTCTGTGAGGCACCTTGCTTGGCCCGTACCGTATAGGAATGAAATGTTTTATGGACAATGGGTTCTCCATCTAAAATTTATGGTTTTGATATCAACGCATTGCTTAAGGTGCAATTTGCAGCATACATTTTATCTTATGATGCCATTATGCTAAACTTAAACATATGATTTACGACAAATAATACCTTGAAAGACAGCTGCTGCAAAGTGACCACCACCAATCATGATAACTGTCCATGTTGTTTTCTTTCCACTGTTCAAGGCTTGTGCTATCATCTCATTATCCATCTCTGGAATTTCCTAAAATATATTATTTTATTTTTTAACATCTGACAAACATAAATTATACGTCTGGTATTCTCAAAAAATCGCATAAGCTGTACCGCATACTTTTTTGTTATGGAGCAAACACCTGTATATGCTAAATATATTTCCATCGTCATTTTCAAAGAACACTTTTGAGTGGCGACTAGCAACAGCTATCAGAGCTTGCACATTCTTTTCCTTGGAATTCTCCTCGTTACATTCTGAATCAGAACTATCCAATGCACATACTACGACTTTACACTGTTTGTCTTGTTCTTTACATTTATTTGTCGGTTCAGTTTTACTATTAGTCTCTTCAGTTTTACATTGCCCAACGGATGATTCCCCTGCCTCTGAAGCATTGGGAGGCTCAGTTTTGCTATCTGTTTCATTAATTTTGCACTGTTCAACAGATCCACCTGGTTCAATGGTGTTTGTGGGCTCCGTTTTAATTCTAGGTTTAGTAGATTTCGATACGGCAGGAGAGCCTCCAGCTTCAGAGGTACCAGTTTCATCTTCATTATCGGATTCTGAATCACTACCTGACAAACTGGATACGTCACCTACAAAGCCATGTTATTAAAATATAAAAAAATACTCTGTATATGTTTTTTATGCCTTTACCGTACCTTCTTCAGTTAAAAGACTAAATCGGTCTTCGCTAATAGATTTAAGACCATTCAAACGCTGCTTTAAATTATAACGATGCCAGTCTAGCTTATAATGCAGCCTTTGTTGCGTTTTATCTTCGAATGCGGCGTTACAAAATGAACAACACAAGCTGTCAGAAACCACTAAATCTTCCAACTGGCTGAAGACTCGTTCCGTATCTGAAACTACTACGTCAAGTGACTTAACTGCGAAACGTAATTATAAAAATATGTGCATCAAAAATAGCAACATTAACATTACGAAACTTGTCATAACCTTACGTTTGTATCTGTATCTAATCAAAGCGAAATCCAATCGAAAAATGTACTTACCAGATGACGATCGCGATTGCATACATTGTGCAACTCTGATACCCTTCGTAATTCTGTTAAAATCGTCCTGATTATATATTTTACACACTTGATGGTCCATTTTAAGTATATCTTACATATATTCTCTTTTATCTACGTTAATAATTACACGGAATATAAATTAAACGGAAAAGTTGCCTTAGCTACGAACTATAGAATAGGAACGGAAATATAACCGGAGATAATGGGAAAGATGGAGGAAACCAGGATACTAATCAAGTCGCAATCTTGTTTCCTATTCGCTTGACCACTGTACACGCACGCTGTACACACGTTGCATGGTAATTTCAAAAAAGGTTATATTATGTCACCAGTATAACTTATTATCTTTTGCACAAACATGAGCTTAAGTGCAAATTGCACGTGGAGGGAATTTCAAAATGTCTTGTAGGCTGAATCGTGCAGTGACAAACGAAATATAACCCTTCTTTGCATGATTTTTTCTTTATTGGTGAAATAAAGCAAGGTGATATAATTCATGTTCAAAATTAAAGGAAAAATGGTAAAAAAAAATCTTAGTATATATTTGTAGTATAAATTTAGAAAAAAACAATATGATGCAAATTTCCATCATCATGCAAAGTTAGATTAAAGTGAACTTGTTCTTTTATATAATTTTTGGGCATTCAATGTTATGATGGAAATTTCCACCATCAAAACAGAAAATCGGGAGGTTACTTAACTAATGAAATATTTTTGAAGGAAATAAATGGGGCAGTTATTTATTTTAGGAAATAAATATAGGTTCCGGAACAGTTAATATAATTTATTACAGAACATACAATAATTTTGAACATAAATAGGTCGGAATAATAAATAGTGAGAAAATATTTAGAAACCTTTATGAATAATGAAATGAGCCTTGGATGTTTTACGAATAAGATTCATATAAGCAAATGTATCCTGTTCATAGTTGTTTTACTAAATATATATTCTGGAAGAATAAATTCGTTAACAGTTATCTACAAACGCGATATTCTGTTGAATGGGTGCGAATTTTTATATTCAAGAGGCTATATATTGTAATACTCTCGAATTTTTATCATGTTTAATATACTTTATACAATGTTCCTTGTCAACCATATAGACCATACAAAAATAGTGTTTTACCTGTCTATTGTACATAACTAGAGTAAATACCATGTACCGATAATCTGTCGCATTCTGTTATTATATACATGTAAAGCACCCTTTACAAATGTGAATATTACACTACTAAACTAAAATCATCAGTTTTATCTGAGCTATGTCGATGAAATGTGTGCAATGGAATATGTTATGTACTTGTACAGGAAACCATTTCATAACAATGAATAGACCTCCCTTTTTCTATCGGAAGATACACGTTTTTACTCTATTTTTACATGCAATAACTGACAAAGACGTACTCAGTTTACAACGATTATCGGACAAACAAATTTGGATCTACATAATGCACCACGATTAACAAGACAATGAAAGCAGTACAGCTTTGTTTGACATTTACAATAAATACATATCTTGCCTGTAACGCCAACAAGGACGTATCTTCAATATCCTACGTGGAAATAAATTATATTTTAATTACAAAACAAAAATCATACCGACACAAACTTTTACAAGCGCGTCACACGCGTTTAAATAGCTACATAAATTAGTATGCGAGACATTTAATTATCGGCAGAGTTATAGTTTGCAGTAAATATTAAATTTTATCGCTCAACACAAAATAACGTAAATCAGTATCACGACATACATTACAACATCCACAAACGATGCATACATTATGCACTATCGATAGAAAAATATTTTCACTGAATCTATATGTAACATAGGTTCCGCTCTAGAAAAATAATGTTATTACATAAATTATCAGTCAGTCTTAAACAATGCAGGTAATGTCTCTTGGAAATAACGTAGATCATAGATTTGCCCAATGCACAAACACAACTGCTTAACACATTTTCGTCCATTCACAAGAAAACTTCTCTTCGATTATTTGAAACTGTTTTTTTTTTTCGTCCATCATTTGGAAAGAACCAAACGTGTAAAAGCGTAACCTTTTACTGAACTTACAGGCACGAATGAAATTTCTACTGAAAGTATGAATGTCTTGATCCATCTTCAATACTCAAATATCATATTATGACAACATATTTCTGTGCTTTGATAACTGAAACAATTTCATAGATTCATTACGATTGGCAGGCTTATTAACGGAAATATCTAAGACCATATCTGAGAATCTGGAAACTATAATAATAGACATAAATGTGTTAAGGGTAACACTAATCAGCAATGATTTTCCATACAGCTGCAACTCATTCTGTACTAATTCACTGGTCTCTTACTACTGGCATCCTAGCACAAGCAACAGCAAATAGATGCAATTGATAATGTAGTACATAGAAATAATTACGAATATTAAGATGCTACAAAAGTTACAAACACATATATAGAAAGATCAATATTCCATTCAGTAGTCCAACCAAGTAATTTAACTGTAATCCTGTACTGGAACGGTATCTAAAATCAAATAATTATTAGATAAATATGAACCAGAACAAGCAAACGATAAGATCAATTTCATTGATTGCACACTTTATACGCGATGTATAAAATGAACAAAAAAGAATATTTACCTTTGCCGAGTAGAACCAAATGGAGAAGGTGGATTGATCCCAGGTATATAACTATCTTTGTAAATAATGTACCAGGTAAAGCTTGTCATAGCCAGACCACATATAAACGCCTTCATCAGCCATCCCACTTTCTCAGGTACTGAAACAACCACATTTGCAATAGCTTCTTTATATTCTACACACTTGTCAGTTTCCCATTAGTTCCCTGTGTTAGTGGGTTTTTTATATGGATATTAAATAAAGTAGGTATACTTGCAGTATCGGAGGCAGCGTACAACGGAGACAGATCAGGTATCGACATCAACATATGTTGAGAATCTGGCCACCTCAAGGCACTTCCTAGGAACAGTAAATAAAATTTATGGTAAGCAATACGTTTCCTGTTGTTTTACAGTAGTTTCAATTAGCTCAAATTTACAGTGTATCTGTTACCATGAATGACCGAAATTGGAGAATGTCGACTTTCACCGGTGAATATAATTAGTGCATGTTGAATGTCAACATTTACCGGTGTAAGTCAGAAATAACGGTATTTAGCAAATATTTCGGACATACACCAAGCGAGTATGTGAATGTTGACATTCACCGGTGAAAGTTGGCATTCTCCAGATTTCTGTGTTTCAGTGTAACATATTGATTATATTAAAATAGCGAACAAATCATCTATTAAATTTGTCTCTGTATACACATTCCAAATTCTTTTAATTTCTTTCAGTACCTCATACTTCTCAATGTCAAGTTCGCCTTTGTTTCAACCCAGTTAACTATTATTCGAGACAACGTTTGAAACAACTGCACCAAAGATAAACATAAGATATCCTAACCGATAAATTGAAACCATCTCTTGTATTATATATAGTTTTTGATATAATAATTATTTACATTTTTTTATTTAACCATCCCATTTTGTCTTGGCCTTCAAATATTCCAAATATCTTAGAATTGCCGAGTATATTTTAGTTTCCACCAAAAATGCAATTCAAACAGCAGCTTGTATCTAATCATTACGCGTGACGCGTATACTCGTCACAACACAAAGCATTGCCATTTCATGACGAGTACACACGTCAAAACCAGCCAACTGATTAGATTTCGACAACTGCCTCCAGTACATCATTCACATCGAAATTTCACCGGACCCCAAGAGAAATCGAACATATTACATTATGCAAGTCATACATTTTTGCATAAGATACGTGAGACATCTCTCGAGCGGGTAAATATAACCCGCCGAAATGCTGCAGGGAGCAGAAAGAAATCCGACGCCCTACCATCGATGGGCAGGACCTTGTCATCGCCAAAAATACATATCGCTCACCGTAATTGATGCAGACTTTCGCCAGAGCGACGGTTAGCGCGAACGTTAGCAGAGACAAGCTAAACGTCCACTCGTTCAGCTGCAGTCTTTCCCAAAGTCCTGACCGCTCATCTTCTCTCGTTTCCACACAAGTCTGGCTGTAACCGTTCGCTTTTTTAGTCACCATCTTCTCGGCCGTGCCTGACACATAGGGCAGAAACTTAAACGCGCGTTGCCACTTTCGAAAAGCAACGTCTGCGTCGACTGACCCTGTCCGAATGACAAGCGCCTCAACTTCCCAAAATAAGAGTGAGTTGCACGCGCGTTATACTTTGACGACGCATGCGTGCAGGCTCGATGGATGTGTCATCCAGTCGGTCAGGGTACTTTGCGAATCATTCCATTTCTATCATAAGCCGTAACCCCGATTACTTTTTCTACGTTCTAGCATTATCCCCGGACGTCCGCTGAAATTTTCTTCCCCACCAACTTTCTGCCTCTTGACATTCTTCAGGGACGCAAGACATGGAGTCGCCTTTTGTTCGGTCTGGTGGGAGTCTGCTGGCATAGTAAATAGTTATTCGTCAGATCCTGAGGTGGTATAAGAAGCGGGGGTGCTTGGTTTTGTTTTACTGTTGTTAAAAATTGCTTGATCACTGTAAGATAGAAGAGATGAAATGTTTCGGTGTAAGGAAGTGGCATCAGCGGGGTTTTAGTCGGCAAATATTCGGCACTACCTCTGTACTCTCACTTGGAAGTGCGGGGGTGTCTTACAGAAGATTTCCCCTCCGTAAAAAAAAAGGAAGAAGGCATGAAATGTGGAGAGAGGTTATGGAGTATAGATAGTACCGGCATTCCTGCAGTTAGAAGTGGAAGCTTGAAGAAATGGATGTTCTTAAATTTTTCTTTCAGCCAGACGAATTGTGACTACTCTGAAGCAGAAATAAAGGACATGAAAAATGTTTATCTTATAGACTAAGAGCGTAAGAATTTATTGCGTTATTTCGAGTAAATGAAACTTATGCAACCTTTCCATATATTACCACAATTTAAATATTCCATTAATTACTTGATATACAGATGTGCCCATTAGCATACAACTATCCTAATAGTTGATTAAATGGAACTAAAACCCATCAAAATGATGCCTCATCCCTAAATTCGTATTAACCGCGCTGGTCAAGTGACGCCATAAAAGTGAAAAGAAATAAAACAAAAATGTGTAAACGACTTAAAAAGTACTGTTCACTTTGTTATTTAGGTTCGTATATCAGTGTCACTGGCTACGTACCTACAGTTTAGTTTTAGATAATATCAGTCTCCGAGTAGTTATAACAATCACATCAAATAAACGTTGTATCGAGCCAAGTCGAATGTTCGATTACTTTAGTAACACTACGTGTAATTTAAATATTTAAATATGTTCAAGAAAATGGATATTTAATTTTCGGATAATTCGAAATATTTATACGGATTTGCAACCTTCGAATCAAACGAATAAAGTAATTCTAAATACTCGTTACATCGCAAGACTAATTCAACGCAGTAATGAAAAACAGAAACAATGTTTACCCCATAATTAAAGCATATTACAATTAAAATATTTCATTAACACTTTGATTGCCGTGGTGATCATCGGTGACCGGCGCAAAAGATTTTACTAAAAATGCAGAAAATTTGCAATGAACCCTATTTGCAACCTTGTAAAAGCAATTGATATTGGAACGGTGCTTCGATACTTTGGCTTCTAACAACTCTGCCGTAGCTTCATTTTGCACGATTTAATCATATTCTGCAGTATTTAATTGCATCGTGGTTCTAAGATAGCAAAATACGCTTGGCAGTCAATTTGTTAATAATTTGGCATGCAGATGCACTAATTACTATACAAACTACACATTAACCCGATCTATTCCAGCAATTCGCAATTTAAACACAGAATAATCAAACATACCACAATTTGAATAGTCCATTAACTATTTCATACACAGATGTGCTCACTACCCTACAAACTATGCACTACCCAATCTATCCCAACAATGGCCGAAAAGAACCCGACCCCCATCAAAACTGCCCCTCATCCCTAAGTTCGCATTAGTCGATTCCACGCAAGCCCACAAAAGTTTTTACATAAACAAACGAAGAATCTGTTATCTGCAAACTATCCCACATGATTGTCGCGCTTATAGTTTCCGAAGTTCACGCCAGAAGCTGTGGTGGGGTCTCAGGATGGCTTCGAGGCAGCACCTTTCGATCTTCACCACTCGCCCGACGTTCGTCGATCGGGGCGAAGGTCTACACCAACCGCAAATTCTTCGTTCCACTGGACCTCGCCATCCCATGAAAAGAACCTGAAGAAGAGTGCGTCTAGGTGTGCGTAACCGCTGCATCGTGACACCGTGAAAGCTGTTTTTCGCTCAACAAACTCGTAATCAGGCCCCGAGGCAGAAAAGTGAAGCGTGCGCGCGGGCGCGCGCGTTATCACGTCCGAAGAAATGGCAGGCCAAGATGATGTCGGCATCGGCGATTTCGTCCTGCTGGACGAGATCAGCATCGAGCGAGTCGTGGACAACTTGAAAGTCAGGTAGGAAAAGGCGCGGGGGCGAAAAGGCAATTCCGGGGGACCTATATCGGGTGCCTCGTCAAAGTTGACAGACCCCTGCGATGGCGAGCGTGCTTTCGTTGGATTCGTAATCTCGGTGATTCACGAAATATTCATCAAGAGGGCGTGGCATGCTGCATCAGCAGGTGGTTGTGATGACAGTTGAGCGAGGAACCTTGCGGGAAAGTTGGGCGTTTGAAAATGGGCGCAGGGTGGTTTGGTTCCACCGGGAATGAATGTAATGAAAGAATGAGGTGGCCTTTGGGTAGAGCGGAATGCAGGCACTTTTATGGCGAGCGACGGCACTCGGTGAAGGTTATATGCATGGTCGTTTGCCGATAGCTAAGTCTTCCGATAATTCGAGTCGAAGCGATTTCGGCGCAAACGGACGGAGTCATGTTTGCGGTGGTTTATCGTTTTTAAGTGCGCCGTATCTAACGCGGTGCGCTTATACTATGTTCCCCGCGGCATGAGTCATCTTCCTCTTTTTAACAATTCATTGTACTTGCAAAATAATTGCTCGCTCGTCGGCGGAATTTATGTTATGAAAATGTAAACCGACAGATATAATAGCGAAGACATTTTTTTCGAATAGACGCGCAGATATTTGCCGATATACTGAATTTAAGTCTATTGTCACTATCTTTTAATCTTATCACGAGCTAACGCGTTTGTAAAGTTCATGTTTTTTTACGCTGCAACGCTGATTGAGTGTGAACGAAAAAATTATAAGTATGGAAACACAACCTTTATGATATAAAGCCACAATGACTCATATTGATTCACTAATGCCTTAGAACTGTGTCAAAGATAAAAATTATGTTTTAAAAAGTAGATATCACAATTGCAACATTAATCTTGCCCTATCAAACTTTGTTATCAATCCGTGGATGTTATTATCGCTTATATATAGTCATGATAGTCTATGACATAATGGTCTGTTTATATTCTTAGATTTAATGGCGGTAAAATATACACATACATTGGAGAGGTGTGTGTGAGTGTCAATCCATATAGGAATATAAATATCTATGGCAATGATCAAATTAATAAATATAAAGGTAATAGAAACTATATATATATACGATGTTAAATTAACAGATAATGAATGCAAAGTGTGACATACTAATTGTTCTTCCAGGGAGGGAGTTGTTTGAGAATCCACCACATATTTTTGCTATTGCGGATGCAGTGCACCGTGAAATGAAGCAGCAAGGTCGTGACACTTGTATAGTCATCAGTGGTGAATCTGGATCTGGCAAAACAGAAGCAAGCAAAATTATTATGAAATATATTGCGGCTGTCACTAACTTGAGTGGACAGCAAGAAATTGAAAGGTCAGATTTAGTCTTGCAATATAAAATCTTCATGTAGTAGGAACCATCACTGACGTACCTGGCTCTTTTATTTCCTTTATTTTAGGGTGAAAAACGTTCTGCTTCAATCTAATTCCATCTTGGAAGCATTTGGAAATGCAAAGACAAACAGAAATGATAATTCATCTAGGTTTGGCAAGTACATGGACATCAACTTTGACTTTAAGGGAGATCCGGTTGGGGGTCATGTAACTAACTACCTTCTTGAGAAGTCAAGAGTAGTGCATCAACAAAAAGGCGAACGTAATTTTCATTGTTTCTATCAGGTAGAACTGTTGCATGTGACTTTCCAATGGTCCCCATCATTTCAATGTTTTCTCTATGTTTGAAAATTTTTAGTTGTTAAACGGCAGTTCCGAAAATGAATTGAATAAACTGCGACTGGTGCGTGACTCGGCCGCTTACTATTACATAGGCAACGGAGATGATAATAGAGCGAGTAGTACGGATAGGAGCGATTATAAAACTGTTAACACAGCCATGTCCACTTTAGGATTCGCTCAGAATGAGACTCAAACGATATGGAGCGTCATCGCTGGCATTTTACTTCTGGTTGGTTTATTTTTATGCAGCTATTTTCATGGCACATCTTTTACTCTAAAAATATCACTTTCCTGTACGGACTTCTTCAATTATTTCAGGGCAACATTACATTTGTACTAGAGGAGGACAAGCTTCTGATAAGAAACAAAAGTGCGTTGAGTGACACGGCGCATTTATTGGGTCTTAGTTCGGACGAGTTAACTACTGCTCTTCTGCAAAGAGTCATAGCGGCTGGCGGTGAAGTTATGCAAAAGACTCATACTTTAATAGAAGCAGAATACGGCAGAGATGCTCTGGCAAAGGTGCTGTCTTTTTCCTTCCTCCTTATTTCGGATTTTCTAACATTTTCTTCTGTGGATAATGTTTCGACATGATGGAATTTTATTATTTTAGGCCATATATGAAAGACTGTTCTCGTGGATCGTGTCGCGTGTCAATGATTCAATCAATACGAATGACACGGGTGCAGGCAAAAAATATAGGAAATTGATAAGTGTCCTTGATATCTATGGATTTGAAATTTTTGATTTAAACAGCTTTGAACAGTTTTGCATTAATTATTGTAATGAGAAGCTGCAACAACTCTTTATTGGTATGTGCTAAATAAACCATGCGGATGCTTGTTACTTCTTATGTCGTATTTTTTAACAACAATTTCTTACTATCTTTTCAGAATTGGTACTGAAACAAGAGCAGGAAGAGTATGAACGGGAGGGCATAGAATGGCAAAATATCGAATACTTTAATAATCAAGTAATATGCGACTTAGTTGAACAAGCTCATAAAGGAATTCTCGCGATCATGGATGAAGCTTGTTTGAATGTTGGCAAAATTACAGACGAGGTAAACCAAATGTTCTCTAACAAATTACGATTCATATTCTTACACAAATTGTCGTTGCACAGATGTTGTTGAATGCCATGGATCAAAAACTGGTTGATCACAAGCACTACACATCAAGACAACTGAAACCAATGGATAAAGAATTGCAGCATAAAATTCAATTTAAAATTAAACATTACGCCGGCGACGTAGTTTACAATATCAATGGCTTTATGGACAAAAACAAAGATACTCTTTTCCAAGATTTTAAGCGTTTGCTATTTAACAGCAGAAACACCGTAATTAGCAATATGTGGCCGGAGGGTGCTCAGAATATTTTGAAGGTTGTTGCACTATTATAAGTACCCTGGAAAATTTAGTCTCTATTCAAACAGAAATGCATCTATTCCAGACGACAAAAAGACCATTAACGGCTGGCACACTATTCCGTAATTCCATGGTGGCTCTTGTTAAAAACCTGGCAAGCAAAGAGCCGTTTTACGTGAGGTGCATAAAACCGAACGAAGTTAAGTCACCGGTTGTGTTCGACGAGGAGAGAGTAACCCATCAAGTGCGGTATCTAGGTCTTGTGGAAAACATTTTAGTGAGAAGAGCTGGCTTCGTTTACAGGCAACGATATGACAGATTTCTGAAAAGGTTTTTTTAACGTTTATGAATTTCCTGTGTATAAGCACACATATTCATA
Source organism: Cryptocheilus praepositus (assembly GCA_033815515.1). Taxonomy (NCBI): domain Eukaryota; kingdom Metazoa; phylum Arthropoda; class Insecta; order Hymenoptera; family Pompilidae; genus Cryptocheilus; species Cryptocheilus praepositus. The sequence continues at coordinate 3,694,255 of JAWWQZ010000256.1, read as the reverse complement.
CACATACAAATTCAATGTGTACATGTTTTACATAATACCCTGCTTGTGAAGGTACAAGATGATATCGCAATACACCTGGCCTAATTTCCGAGGCGGTACTGATAAAGAGGGTGTTCAGACGTTGATGGCCGAAAAAGGATTTTCCAATGACGTCAAATACGGGCGCAGCAAAATTTTCATTCGATCGCCTCAAACTTTGTTATTAACCCTTTGAGAAATATATAAGTCCGCCGAAATCTATCGTTAATATGCGTCGTATGATTGAATCGCCGCCATCTTATTCAGATAAAAAATCAACTAATTCCATGAAAAATTATCTATTGGTTACATAATCAATCCATCGATTAGCGAAAAGGGTAAAGATAAAAATTGTTCAATAATTCTATTGGTGTCTTCGATCTGTAGGCGCGTCAAGACCTCATACCAGGAATAGTCATTTTACTCCAGAAACAGTGGAGAGGATACATATGTCGTCAAAACTATAAGAAGATGAAAGCTGCTCTCGCCATAATGCAATACTACAGACAATATAAGAGGCGCACGTACATAAACGAGCTGCAGAAATTGATGCAAAACGCGAAGACTATGAAAGATTATGGCAAGCATATACAATGGCCCCGTGAAAATTTTGCTGTGCGCCACGTAATACCTGCCTTAAGAATGATGTATGCGCGTTGGCGAGCGTGGATGGTGCTTAAAGTCATTCCCAGAGAAGAATGGCCCCAACTTCGACTCAAGGTGTGTTATTATACCTGTTGCTATAGTGTGACAACTTTACTCTACACAGGGGCCACCATCTCGCACAAATCTGAGCAGAAAAACATTTTTTTTTCCCCTTGAAAGCATCGATTATTGTGCAAAGAGATCAGTGCAATAAAAATAATTGTAGATAATATTTTCGGGGAAAATGAAAATGCTTTATTCTATATTTTTCCTCATTTTTTTGCAGATGGCCGCGGGTGCTGTGCTACGTTCAAAGCGACCTTATTGGGGCCAAGACAGACGTTGGGAAGGAAATTATTTATCGAAACCGGATGAAAATGCCCACAGCGACACTTTTACGTCGTCCATAAATAACTTACGAAATACTGATCACTTTAAGACTGTTCTCTTCAGTGCCTTTGTCAGAAAGACTAATAGATTTAATAAACAATCCGACCGAGTACTTCTGGTCACCGAGCATGCTATATATAAACTGGAGAGTTCAAAGTTCAAATCGATGAAGAAAGGGATTCCGATCGCTGAGATTACTGGTCTAAGCGTATCGCCTGGCAGAGATCAATTTGTGGCGATTCATTCGAATCGCGGAAATGATTTGATTGTATCTATCACCGCTAAGGAGAATAGAGTTGGGGAGCTAGTCGGCATTTTAAATAACAGATATTATCAGTAAGTACAAGCTCATCTTCATGATATTGGTTCTTTATATTGGCAGTGTCGATAATATCGTAAATTCCTATCTATCGTCGATAGATTCTTTATTGGATTATCTTGATTAGAAATTCCACCCTTTTGTTAATGTAATCGTTTCTGTCTGTTTTGGTTGAATGGTTTTATTTCAAGAATACCCTATTATACGAATCAATTTATCTTAATTCTATTATTCGTGTGTTTTTATGTTTTTGTTTTCTTGTTACATGCTATTTATGTAATAGCATTAATACAATTATTATAATTATCATGAAACATAAGAACATACGCGCAATGCAATTGGGATAAACTTATTTGTGCAACAGACTCCTAAAGAGGTTCATAAAATTGTTCAACCAAAACGGATACGAACAGGATTAACATTATTCGTTCTTATGTATATGTTATGTAACATGCATTACTGTGTATAGATTGCGCGGATCGGATCTTCACGTTACGGTGGACGTCAAAATGAAATGTATGCTCGGCAATAAGAGCAAAGTACTACGTATAGAAGTGGTGCCTGACGTCGTTGAGCCAACGTTTAGGAAAGATGGGGACAACATCCAGTACGCAATCCCACCATCCTTAGGCATAATAGACGGTGGTATTACCGGGAGGATCCAAGACAGAACTGCGAGTTAATCATGCACGGGATAAATACTGCTTTGAATTCGCCCGGGAACTAAATTTTGTGTTTACCGTGGATATTATGGTGCGTTTACAGTATTCAAGTTTGTTGGTTCATTACAATTTGTGGTCCAAGTGTGCCTTTCACACGTGAGTATCTAAAATGGTCCAAATCTATGGTCCAAAAGTGCATATCGTGCGCATAACTGAAAAAATATAGTGCGTTTCTTGTAAGTACGCAAAGAACGTAATATTCTTTTCGATACTGGACTATTTTGTTCTGTAGCACGATATTATAATACGAAAATTAGCCTGCACGTAATTTGTCGTATTAGAAATGTGGACCGCAAATGGTTAATGCTTCCTATTGACATATTTCCACCTTTTGTTCGACAGCGTAGGTCTAGTTCTATTAGGAATACGAGCAAATTGCGTCGACGACAAATTGATGTTCTTCCACAGTGGACAATCTTATTATTGTGCCTTCGTAAAAGAGAAAAGTTCAAATTTTTATTATGTACATACGATATACTTTGACCTGCATGTTTTTTTTTTATTAACGTGGGCTTATGCGTGTATATATATGCATGCTACGTTACAGATGTTCGCATAGGGTGCATACGTATACACGCGATTATATAGATTGCTCCATTGTCATACGCAGGCTTACCATGTTTGTTTCACTCGAAGTGAAACAGCAGCGAAATCGTATTTAACACTTTGACTACCAAGCGTATTTTGCTATATTAGAACCGCGATGCGATAAAATACTGCAGAGTATGATTAAATCGTGCAAAATAAAAATAACGCAGAGTTATTAGAAGCCAAAGTATTGAAGCATCGTTCCAATATCAATTGCTCTTACAAGATTGCAAATAGGCTTCATTGCGAATTTTTTGTGTTTCTAGTAAAATCTTTTGCATCGGTCACCGATGACCACCATGGCAGTCAAAGTGTTAACGGACTTGCTATATTACACCCACGTGGAAAAAGACGAACCCTTAATGTGCACATGGGGAGATTGAAACATTCACGTATTAACACATTCACAGCGTTTACAATTATTTCACGACGCATTAAACTATGCGTATGTAGTTAAAGAAGAAATAACATATATGGCTAAACATGATTTGAAATCGATAACAAAAAAATCTATGGTGTAGAATATTAAGTTTGGATGATGACAGTTGAATCGATGGCTGCGTTGAAACATAGACATAAATCGAATGCGTTGAACCTTAAGTATGATAATACAGTTTTTTTCTAATCAAAATCATCAAGTACAGTGCACAAAAGGCAACATTTCCAATCAAACTAAATTGAATGGTAAGCCTATGTACATAAAAGTACATGAAAGGAAACGAAATACGGTATAAGAATAATTTCGTTTACGATGTACAAGTTCGGTATGAGTGCTTTATACGTTGCCTTGACACGCTAATATGCGTTAGTGGTCATGCGCTTTACCAACACCATATTGTACAAAGTGAAACAAATTTGTACAGTAGTGCCTTTTACTAGGAGATATACGGTGGCTATTTTACTTAAAATAAAATAAGAGAAACAAATTAAGGAAATTGGCTATATGTCACATAAGTGTAAAGTACTTATAAATATATACATCTTGTGAGTGTATATATATGTATAGTATTACATTTGTGGGAACATTACCGCATCTTGAAACGGTGAATAATGATTAACCGCTTGTTAGTATTAAATAGTAATCAAACTGCAATATGACTGTGGCCTTTTACTTTAAAATCAAACTTTTTTCAATTTCTATATAAACGCGTTCAGATTGAATGAATGAATGTATGAAGATTAGTGTGCATAAATATTAATCTGTTGAGAGAGAGGAACACGGAGAGATTGTTGGTAATCCAAAGAAATATTTGCATTTAACAAGCATATATTTATATTAAACAATCGTTCAAAAAATAATACTTCTAAATATATTAGAGCTGTTAAACTGTTAGTATTGAACTTTGGAAGTTGATTTTGTTTAGCGATATAAATCGGCTACTAAAACTCGCTTATTGACTTCGACGTATTTTTACAGTTATCCTCGTGTAATTTATTTTGTATAACACACACGATCAATGATTTTACTGCCGGTACTGTCATGCTGTTATTTATACGAAATAGTCGATTTATGTTGTAAGGCGTGATGATAATTGTGCCATGGCTATAAAATAAAATAAACATTTTGCATATATATATTTATTAAGACAACCAATGCTCCGTTGCCAATTCCAATTCGTAAAAAACACGGTGACATTTGCAGGAACTAGCTGCACCTATCTTCACTTTTTATTGTTAAAGAGCATTACAATATTTATATAATATAATACAAAACAAATATCGGTTAGTCTAATGAATACGCTCGTATAGATATATGTACCCTAGTTCTTTTGGAGGATTCTCAGATAATGCGACCTGAAACATAGATTTCGTTTGTTTTAGCAGGCCTTTATGTCAGATAAAAAATATTTTTCAATGTCAATTAATATTTTGTATATGTACTTTGTCATCGTTGTATATCACCCAGTGATTTTCTTTGAGCAAATGGCAAACATAATGTCCTACCATTGTCGACGTGCCCATATGGGATATGAATCCGGTCAATTTGTATTCTATGAAGAAAGAAACAGTGAGTATGAAGTATGCAGTACTTAGCACTCTTGTAAATCAAAGTAATAAAATCAAGAAATAAGAAGATTGTTCGCACTTTTCACTTTGGCAAACGCTTCGATAATTTCAAGATTTAATCGACGAATAATCCTTTGTCAACTATCTATTAATCGCAGCAGCAATCATTCCTAAAGAAATACGTTTGTCATTAAATTCGACTTACGACAACTGCCATCCCTGTAATGGCCATCAGAATGCATCGACTCATCATCCGTTTCGACCGTATCCAATTCTGTTTGGTGACTGAATATCCAGTCAGCCGCGCGTTCTAAATTATTATCTGTCGCCTTAAGCGCTTTCGTTGCCTGCTCCCTCGTGAAGCCCATACTCATCACCATTCCTAAAGATTCTTCGTTGGGAACAAAATTCTGGTGCCCTGGAAAGCAAAATATTGAATGAAAAAGAAAAATATAATTATAATTAAATTAAAATATAATATAAATATAAAAAATAAAATATCTGAATGAAAAAAAACCCAAAAATTTGTTTAAACGGTACCTGGTCTGGCGTCAATACCAGGTGGCACGAAGGGATCCGCAAAATCGGAATCCGCAATGTGTTCCATCACCCAGTTTGTGGCAGCCTCCAAACCTCTGTTTTCCGTGAAATAAAGAGCTCGCTTGCAAGCTTCTGGTGGAAAGCCCATATCCGTTAACTGGGTAAGAATTTGTTGATCGTAAACGGGTGGTGGAGGTTCCGAACCGGAAGTCTTTGGCAGTAATTCCTCGTTGCTTTGCAAACCCGTGCCGTGGAGACAAGTCAGATCTAAGGTGTCTGGCATCTCAACCGCGACGTCCAATTTAATAGGCGTCCAGTCTTCTTTTACAGTGAATTTTTTTAAGTGAATTAGCAGATAGTCCGGGAAAGTGGCTAGCCTGGTTGTTCTGCAAATATGTGATCGGAACGAGATAAATGCGTGTGCTGATGAATGTGAATAAGGTCTAGGTGATTTTTTAATTAACATGTTGTTTTCTATATACTAAGAAATAAAAAGTTTCACTTTGAATGTAAATAATTATTTAAATTGGATCTAATTTGGTTGCAAGTTCAAAGTATTATTGTCAATTTTAATTATTTTTGCAAATACCACCAGGAAGATACTTATAGTACGATTTACTTTATATTTTATTTGGGCTGGAAGTTCTGTCCAGTTTATATATGCTAACTTATTTCTGTATTATGTATTCTCTTACTTCTGTGCAGTTGTTTTTTCATTAAGTGCCGAACTGTAAAACTGCTCCACAATCTCTGAACGAACAAACGTGTCCAGGCAAGAGGAAAACTTGATGCGTGGGCGAACAAGAGCAATCGAATCAATTTTCTGTCCCTTTTCTTCGGCTTCCCTCTTCATGGTTTCGTACGAAGCGACTTCTTCCTAAAACGTTGACAGGAAATTACGGTTCGATTCTCGTACTATGAGGTCATTCCTCTATCACTGTCGGATCAAATTAGTATGCAGTATAAACTAAAGTGTATCCATGCTGACAATACCTTATTGACAGCTGCATCCAGTGGTATTGTAAGTGGCAGTATGAACTCCGGGCGGTAAGTGTATTTGACTTTGCCCGATTGACTGCATTGGTACCGTTCTTGTACTTTAAATTTGAAACAGTCAGTCGGATTTACTCGGTGCCGACTATGGCGCTGTTCAATTAATTTCGTCACATTAGTACTCACAGAATAAATGAAATATGCATTTGACATTGATTATTGACATGAAATGTAAATGAACACATTGGGGAATGTTAGCTTATGGTGTAAGTTTAAAAAACGGTGGTCTTAATTACATCTATGACGTTGATTATGTGTAGGAAAAATTCCTGTGCGTCCTGCTGCCGACTAGACGAGAAACTTGGGTGTCCACGACCGATTAACGTTTTAAACATGCGCGGTGGTATACCTTGGCGAGAATCATCCTCTGAGTTTGACTTTGGTGCTACTGAATATTTCCCAGACAGTAAACCTACACCAAGCTTAGCCCTGCAACGATATTTTTCTCTTCGCTACATGTTATTTAGCTATCGTTTTCAATACCGCCGCTACTTACATTTGCACGTTAAAGTCGTTCGCTGGGTCAGTGTAATTTTGATTGAATATCTTTCCAGCATTTTCTACAAATCTAAAATTGACTTGCAGTTATTTTTGTACGCTCCCTTAATCGCGAGCAATATACAAACCTTTGAACGAAGTCAGGTATTACGAATAACATTTGCATAACGCTATTTAAGTAACAAGAATTTCCAAGATTCGCAAGTCCCGTATATCCGGCCCCGTACAAGGGCGTCAACTTACTGGCTGCCTCTTGCAAAGCAGCCCACTCCCCAAACTTTTGATTCAGGTCAAGTTCCAGTTCGATCATCGACTTGTCGGTCTTCTCCATTTGCGCCACATTGATGCCCCAATGCGACAAATGTGTAATTAGCTTGGGGTCTTCGACCATGTCATCTTCGTCATACGAATATACGTCTCCTTTGCCCTCTTTTGTAATTGTTCCTAACTTAACAGCTAGGGGATACCCTGTTGCTCTGTAATGCTCAATGGCATGATCATTACCACCAGTGCCGTCATAGAACTTTCGTCCACATAGAACACTACCATCCGTTAAATTCAGCCAGAGATTTTGTGTCAAATCACACTTTTCGCACTTCCAACCATTCGGAGGTATCTTTTTTCCATTATCTAATTGTTTCAAGTTGTTTGCGTGCCTGTCAAGCGTGACATCAGTATAGCGTAAAATTGAATTTTTAACTTACTGTATTATTTGTGTTATTGCTCACTTTGAGACTGCTTTTATTTCACCATCCCATGTCCCAGCCAAAGCTTCCCTCTCAGCAACTTTTGAAGCAGATTCTGCTTCTAATATAGTTTTAACTGCAATGTTGACCTATCGGAGATTTTACAGAAATATTTTATTATTGGATATGGATTATTGATGTGCATGAAACCAACCTGTTCAGGTATATCAGCTGCAGGATAAGGAATGGACGTAAAGTTTGGTAGAATGACAATTTCGTAGCTTTCCTCATACGTGTACTTTTGTTGATCTGGCATAAAACCACCTGCCGTCCCTATAGCTAATCGCGTTATTTTCTTTTCAGGACCATCTCCTTGCTGTTCAGAAACAATCTATGAAATGCACATAGCTGTCACAAAGATCAGTCTGCAGGAATTTGTACTATTTCGTAATATCGTACAGGACGAACAGCCACTTTGTTTACGTATCTCCTGATTAGGCAAATGAAACTTACCTCTTTCCTGATTCGTGTAATATGTAGAAAAACAGGATTGTTCGAGAGTTGATAATATCGAGTAACATGCTCTTTGCCCAGACCAAGAAACGTCGTAAGATTTAGATACAATCCAGTGGGTGTGTCCTTAAAAAGAATCGCAACATCGTCACAATATTATGAGAAATTAAAAAATTCTACCCTACACCGAGATTATAAAATTGTCGTGCCCCTTACTGGTGTATCGAAAGAGTAGACACATTCGTCTTTGTATATCTTATCGCCCCGCTGTGGAATTTTGACTTTGGCCAGGTGTCTCATTAGGTCCTCCATGCTCGGAATTTTCTGTTTATTTAATAGTTTCGAAACAACGACGTCGGTGGATAACTTTTGACAACACGAAATCGCGGGATCTGTGAAACGTAACCTACACAATCGCCGGTTTGCTGCTTTCGTATGGATGACATGCGTGATTGAGGGAATAGGGAATGCGAACCGGAAAGCTACATGACTTAGGCATATGGGAAGACTTTTTTAGGGCAGCCATACACATGCGTTGGATGGCCAGCAATATCACCGACAAGTCACCACCAAATTGTCGCCGGCGACGACCAATCCATAATAGCCATGCACTGCGGGATTTATTCAATTTTCTTGCGGCTCCGTTCCACATTCTGATTGGCTGGCTTATCGCGCATTGTCCTGTCGTCTGATTGGCTGTGTACTCGTGTTCTGCAGTTGCAAGAGGGACAAGTCTACATCATTTAAATTAACCTATAATTAACTTCGCTATGGAGACATTTGATATTTCTTTACTTATAAGCTACTATTTCTATTATTTTAAGGTTAAATTATTATTAGTCTTTTTTTTCTCGATAAGAACATGGAGAAAGAATTTAGAATTAAGCGAAAGTGGAGGCATATTTGAATTTGAAATATTCAAATATAATTTAAATAGAAAACCTCATACAAAGAGAAATTATAAAAAAATTGTACTTTGTATCGTATGTTTTAAAAGCTAAAAATACGTGAAAATAGGCGAAAAATGTCAAATTTTTTTTTTGTTTCGGACCGATACCACTCGATACAAGGTAATTTGCCCTGAAGATAGAGCACTTTCCGCGCGCTGAACTCTTCATAGTTTCCGAGTTATGACGATTTTAAGAAAGTACAAAAAATTTTTTTTCAAAATTGCTAATCGCGATTAATCCTACGTGAAAGTGCATCCAAAGAGCTTTAAGAAAACCTGTATTACTCATAGGTTTCGTTCACTAGTTTAGACAGGACAGGGCCTTGAAGAAATCGGAGAAAATCTTAAGGTATACCCCTTGCCATTTTTGCCAAAAAAGGATGGGTCACCGATTTTATTGCAATTTTAATATATCAAAGGGGGTCCAAAATAATTCGGAAAAATGCAAGGCGCAGCCCGAAATTCGCAATAGTTCCGGAGATATAGTTAAAAATGTGTGGAAAAATCGTGAAAAACGAGCTTGAAAACTGGGTCAAAAATTAAAACTCTACCGATCGACTTGTAATTGTGCCAAATGAAAAAGGGTGTAAAGGGACTCAGAAAAATCGCAACCGCGCCGAAAAATTCGGAATACTTTCCAAGATATAACAAAAAATAAATTAAAAAATTGAGAAAAACAAGAGAAAACACGGTTTTTTTTACAACCACCAACTGAAAGTAAATCCTTTGACTTGCTCACCTATATGAAATTAAAGAGGGTCGAGGGAGAGTCGGAAAAATTCAATCCGCGCTCCAAAATTTGGAATAGTTCACGAGTTATAAGGAAAAATAAAGAGAAAAAGTAAGAAACATGTTTTGAGGTATTGTGATCTCCCTCAACTATAATAATCTTCACCAAGGCAATGTGAAATTATATGAAAAGATGTGTGGTTAGTAAGCAAAATGGTTTATTACATTATCAAAGTGGTAGATAAAGACATGGCGTGAAAAAATCATAAAATAGTTTTCATTACAGACGTAATGCTAATCTCCAGGGTGACAATTTATTCAAAGTACGGAAGAAATATTAACACAAATCGTTTTGAAACCTGAAAGATATTTTCTAAATAGCATAATTGTAATACAAAGTGCTTATAAACAATGCGCCTATACATAAGTAAAAGTAAGTTTGGATTGACGTTGGACGAACCGCTAGATGTGCCATCGACCCCGGTTAAAACAATACTTGCAAAACTTGCATTATTCATCGGTTCCGTTCCTCATTTTCAAAATGATTGTAAACTTGCAGTAATAATATAAATAAAAAACAGTGACGGTACATCTCTTTGTTGTAGATATAAAAATCATGACTAGTACACGATAATAGGATTTAATATTACTTTCGATGTACAAAACGTGTTGAATATATATATATATATGTATATACACATATATATATACATATATATACGTGTGTGTGTGTGTGTATATGTATACAATATTGTTTCTTTTTCAACACTGACACTTTTGCGACACCCCTACAAATATGTTGGTTTATAAAAGCAAGCATATTTATATCTAACCGTGTTCTTTATAGTAAAATGATTCAGTTTTGCATAGAAAATTACATAGCTTTTTAAATATGATAATGTCCTTTGGCGCGTCCTCTTTATCGTTGCAAAATATCTTTTAACATGACGTACAAATATATATTGTGCTAAACGGATCTTGCCAGTTTACTTCAATGTAAGAGAGTCGTCAGTTGAAGCGCAATAGTACCAGCAGTTATATTTTTCAATTGATATTTCACAGCATCGTTCCTTGCTCCCCTCACGCGAACTTTTCTACGTGAATGTTCAAACCTGAATGAAAGATTTTTCTCTTAGTAATATTTCGTAAGGCTACAGGACACAACGAATGTTCTTTGGTTTTCTCGCATGTAGAAGATAGAAAATTCTCAATGTCTCGTGTTCGTTTATCCACAGAACCAAATGCATAGTTGCAAAAAAATGATTCGCCGACATACCATTATTCTAATATTAACGTTAATCAATCGTTCGCCTGTATTATCACTCTGTGCTCAATTAATTGACCTACGACACACATCCATACAATGAGCAAGGCAAACGTTCACGTAGCAAAGAAAGAAAAACCAAACAAAAGGAAAGTACATCTCGAGGACACATTTTCAACAAATTCGTTGACGTATTTTTTTCTCATTTCGTCAGCTTTTCTTGGTATAACACAAATCATGCTCTCGCTGCATTAAATAAAGTTGACTATAGGTAAATTACTGCTTTTATCGGTATTAAGCGAAGTTTGGTTGAATGCGAGTAACGTATAGGCATGATCGTACGGTAAGCCTCAGGATGGCACGTCGTGCAATTTACGAATGCACTCTGGCCAAGTACGATTAAAGTTTCCACGTAAATCATTCCGCTGAGAAAGTGACTCATTTCGGACGCAGCGCATTTCACTAAATAGGTCGCCGTCAGGATGACTAATAGAAAAATTTGTGCCGTGCTTCTTAAACACGTTCTAGTAAATATCGACAGTAAATAGTTACAATATGACAGAAAAAGCTTCGATTCTGGCACTTATGACGACTCGATCAACTTGCTTAAATTCATCTCCCTCCCTCATAACAACAACAACAACAACGATAACAATAAAGTTAATTACAGTAACCGCAATTTTTGTTACAGCTATCACGTCTTCCCAATGAGATATTATTACTGAATCGTCTCGCGAAGGAACATACGTCGTGGCGTGGCTCTGCATAAAGTATACTGAAAAAATGCGAGGTATATTCATGCGCGAAGCCAGCGGTTTAAAATATGCTCTTAAGTGTACGGGTTATGGGCAAAAATGATAATTGAACATCAATACGGCGACGGAGTTTGGCTATGCGTCGACATTTCTTACGCGTCAGTATACTTTACCCAAATCAAACCGAGTATGTAAAAACCGTTGCGTATAGAGCAATAGGCCCTTCTTTGGTCCCTGAACCTAAAACTTGTACTTATATATAGCACCTTACGTTTTTATGTCATTTAGATTTTCTGTAATGAACCAAAGCGTGCAATCGGGCTAGAAGACGAACCCTCGGCAATGAGAATCTGTTTTGGCTGCTTGCGACGATTCGATTGCCGAAGGATTCATCTCGTATACCGCTGCACCAGTTCAGTTTCCAACTAAACGTGTCCAAATTATTATGTAGAATGACGTGACCGAAAACTAGATTGCCAATTCAGCAATTTTACATTTGTGAAGAGTACGAGCGGTGCACTTTTATTCGTTCCGACTAAGTTATTGCTTCTGGAATAAAGGGGAAATAGCTGTAACCTGCTGTGCACCCGGAAATATGTACATGACAAGATCCATGCATCGGTATGACATAATTGGCAACGCTAGTCTCAGCCACTTCCTTACGATAAAACGAGTATATCGTTCTGCAATCTGCAACGATTTCGAGTTCTGTGAAGGTTCAGGGAAATTTGCGTCGCGTGTAAGACAACTTACTTCCTTCGTATTGCAGCTTTTTGTTTTGCGTTAACACTTTGACTGCCGTGCGTATTTTACTATATTAAAACCGTAACGTGATGAAGTACTACAGAATATGAGTGAATTGTGCAAAATGAAAATAATGTGAAGGTATCGGGGACCAAAGAATTGAATTACTATAGTATTGACTTACTATTGAATTGCTATAGAATTGAATTACTATAAGGACTTACTACAGAATATGATTGAATTGTGCAAAATGAAAATAACGCGAAGGTATCGGGGACCAAAGAATTGAATCACTATTTAATATTAATTGCATTTACAAAATTATAAATGCTACCGATTGGCAATTTTTAATTTTTCGTAAGACCTTTTGCGCCGGTCACCGATGACCACCACGGCAGTCAAAGTGTTAATTCGGTGACATCACAGTGCGTTACCTCAAAGTCGGCGTACTCGAAAGAAACATCGCGAGAACATAGTGTCTTTTATATGCTGAATATGCGGGTACATAGGAGTATCAATGTTCAACGCATTTTCGACAATCCTCGCCTCATTATTTGACAACCGTAATGTTTATCGTTAAAGCTTACCTTACTTTATATATGTATATACATTGATTATTGCGCGCGTGTATCTGAAACGTGTAAAGTTTCGAAGCATCATCGAGTAACGCTAGTTATTCCTAGGCAAGCTATCTGCTTTCGTGAAAGGCCTCATAGTGCTAGTTAAAAAACAGTATCGTACAAACAGTATACGAGGTTCGTTGTATGAATTATCGTCAAGCTTCTTTGCTATAGTTCCAGCGTATATGCTATCCTGCCGTTCTGTTACCTCCAAAAGTTTGGCCATCCGCTACATACGCTTCCGTCGGCGATTCTTATGTACAGTACAAGAGAGGAGCTCATTAATTCTCAAGAACGCTTTTGCGCCCATTTTAAGTCGTCGGCTCTGGGCTTGCAGCCGGTCGTCTTTTCAATGATCACTTCCAAAATATACCAAAATCGCAGCTTCTCTAAAGGCCAATTTAACCATCCTGTGGTGATGCAAAAGTAAGTTTCATGCGGTGCAACGTGATGCACGCGATGATGCTTTCGAGGTAAAATGATTCTGTGCTCTTGCAACCAGATCACCCATGCAGGCAACCCAAAGTATGTGTGAGACCACTTGTGTATCTACGAAAAAGAAAGTACTCTTTAGCACGGGATGCGTCGGATATTTCTGCTATTCGGGCTTTTCTTCGTTTTCGTAGTACCTATGTACCCTATAGCGGTATCCTTAAAGTAAGTCGTCTTTCTTTGTCGTCTTAATTTACCGGAACGTGTTATTTAGTGAGAATTTAATTGTTCGAGTACTGGGGAATGTTGCAAGCTCTAGCGTAATACACCTTATTGCAGTATCATGCTAATCATGCCACTGTGTGTAATGTTATATATCTTTCCCGCCGATTCCGCATTTCTCATTTATTTGCACGGCAATTCCATTTGCGGTGCAAATAATTAATGAGGTCTTGGATGAGTTTGTAGTCTACAGGCAATGTTCATTATAGTGTCTCCGTAATTTCGTACGGCTTTATCATCGAATTTGTCGTTAGAAGTTATTTGCATAGAAGTCTCACGTCCAATGCAAATAATTACTTCAATTGGATCTAACTTGATTGCAAATTCAACCTTTTTTGTTAATGTTTATAATTGGGCCTGCTTTGGTTGAATGGTTTTCTTTAATATTGTAAGAGCTGTAAATGTTCCTCTTCAGGAACACTACGGATTTTGCACAAGTTCCTGCAAGAGAATATTCATTCTCTGAATTACTTTATATACTCGGTACATTTTGTTTTGTATTCTGAATATACTTGTATGCAAAGTAAATCAGAGAACTTGTGTAAGATCTAAGGTGTTCTTGACGAGGAAGAAACACATCTAGAGCTTCTTTAAGATTAAATAAAACCATTCAACCAAACCAGGCACAGAACTTATTAACATAATTATTGAAATGTTGTGTGAAGACGTTGTCTAGGGAAAATCTTACTCTAATACCAAGGAGGCTATTTTGTTCGTACAGGTTGATGAGGGTACATTGAAGGCATACATTGGAGGCAATACATGAATTGAAAGGAAAACTCGGAGATTCAAGCGTAAACTGAACAAAACTACTTTGACACCTGCAGTCCACAGCGACACTCACCTATTGCTATGTTATGATCTGTAGACGGCACGAAGCAGTCATACTAATTAAGATGCTGCGGTCCGTTAATGGTTTTCAACAAAAATTAATAAAAGACATTAATTGTATGACAGAACACAGCTATCTTTATGTCAGTACTTTTATTAGTATTTGAAAGAAGTGCATCACTCTACGCAATGTCGAGTTTTCTGTCACGGACCGGCGGCTTAATATCGATTACGGATCATAACCAGGTAAAATAAAACATACAGTTGCGTTGAACGTAATCTGAACGTGGTTTGACGTTTTTCGACGTAGAAAGCGTTTTTCGTCAAAAAATAACTGAGGAGGAATACTGCAATCGTAAGTAGTTTTTCACATAATAATATAAAAGGCACATCAGCGCTTTGCATTGGCACTTGACAATTAAAACGTAAATGTATTTCATTTATATGTATTCTTGAAGAACTAGAAAACAATTGTTCTATTAAGTCGGTTCAGCCGAACGATTAGGAACGCTTGCCGGTACATACCTGATTAGTCATCGCTACGAAGATGGCGAGAAGAAACCAGTAACACGTCCAAAGGAATTTTTGTTCGATCTCAACTTCGGAAAGCGTCAAAAAGTCCCACGTTAATTTCGACAGAAACGGTATTGTGACCATAAAATTGTCACCGTTAGTCTCAATAAAGTCGTGCCGCGTTATGCTTGTCGGATCTATATGATGTTCACGAAAAGGCCTTAGGAAATTCTGTAAAGATATTTGAAAAAATCATTTATATTAGACAGTAATGTTATAAATGTGTACGACCGTTTTAGAATTTACTTTGTTAAAATATATACTTTGTGACTACATTCCGGTAAAAATTTCATCGTATTTAAACAATTATATGAAAATCATAGAAGTCAACGTTTAGACACATAGTAGGTATTATCTTCAGAACAGAGATTAATGATTAAATTTGAACGATTTGGGAGCGTTAACCGAATTGTGAATTATTTAATTTGAATAAAATGAATACTTTATACTTTGAGAAATTTGTATGTTAAGTTTTTCAGCGTGATTAATAGTATTTATCAGTGATAATTTGAGCTGCTAATAAAGGTGTGTACCTTTCCCAAAATCGGCAACTCGACGGAACCCCATGTGTCGGCAGCCCAATGAACTAAGCCGGATCCGAAATCGGCTGTGACTATGCCGCATAACGCCGCAACTGCTATCGAACTCATATTTTCCAATTTTAATCGGATGAGTATGAATATCGAGTTGATCGCTACAAGTGTGATGCAGATACCAATGCAAATGCACTCTTGCGTCCTCTTTCCTGCGAATGAAAAAAATACATTAGCATATTCTTTTACTTGTAAATAGTGCGAACGTGTTTATAAAGCACTAGAGTTTTTGACACAAACTAAGTTTCTTGTTAACGGGTTTTTGTTCAAAGTTTCAGGGACAGACCTCCATCACACTAGTGAGTCATTTCTATTCTTATGTATAAGGAATAAAGGAACATATTGAAGAAGTATTGAGGAATTACTCAAGATTCCAAGCCCACGGAGACATTCAACATTTTGAAACACGCAAGACTTTCAAGACGTTTAACACGTTGACTGTCATGCGGATCTATAAGAAAATCTCCGTCAGGCCAATTGTTTCTCATCGTAATAGATGATTACGCTTAAAACGAAATGCCTAAGGATTTCGATCGAGTTAAAAATCTACACTGGAGAATCGTACTGAGCCTATTATTTCTTATCGTAACAGAAAGATCAGCACATTCGGAACGAAATGTTTCGGGACACGCGTTTAGTTGAAACTCTTTTCTCAATGAAGTATCTAAGAGAGAGTGTGAGATTCGAAAATTATTATTTTTCAAATATTTTTTCTGTAGTGACGAAAAGTTAAAGTTACTTTTATAGCAATTTAATGGTCTTATTATATCCTGCCATGTATCTTTCCAAATATCTACTGATTTACCGCGAAAATACTCAAATGAACGTTACCCAAATATGGATGACGTGGCCCGATGAGGATTTTCCTAGTCACCCGAATACGGGTAACAGGGCAGTCAACGTGTTAACACTAGATTTACGGGACCCTTAAACAAATTTAATCACTTGTCAAAACAAGTTTCGCTTTTCAATGGCAAAACTATAGGGATTGTTACTATAATTCTTAGAAACTTTTGCTGACTTCTTCTTGAAAATATGTTGCCCTACGTCCTGTGCCTTCTTCTCTGATTACCCTGAAGATCCAACCCCGTGATCACTCACCAGTGCTATAAAGACTGGCCAACTCCTGTGCGCCCTTGTGATTCGGCCCCCATCGCGGCACCGTTCTATCATACTGCGAGATGCGTATGACCGAATTGGCGTTGGGGTCATCCTCGAGCATCGAATTTTCGTAAATCTGCCGTTCCGTCTTGACCGGGGCCAAAAAGTTCGTGGCCATCGAGCAGGCAGCCGACGCTGCCTGGCCAAGATTCGTCACCACCTTGATCTCGTCCATCTTCCCGCCTCGTCCAGCTTCGGCTCGCTACGTTAAAGGCACCACCGGGTTTCGTTGCGACTCAGGACTCGACTTCCTCATCCATCGACAATTCATTTTTCGACATTCTGCACACGGGCTTCCTCACTCGGCCGCTTTCCGCTCGGCCACGTCGAGCCTCGACTAAATCCTTGAACTTGCGATTTTGCAGGCTTGCCTGCGCGGCGCCGATGATAACCGGGTCAATTTCTTTTCTCCGGGAAATGTGCTTTTCGCCGAGCTACATCTTAGGGGGCGATTCCTCGATACGCCCATTATCAGGACGAATGCTTTAATGTGAACACTGATCGACGCGGAGATTCACGTGGGCCCGAACTGGTGGACACTCTCTCCTCGACGCCGACGCTGGCTGCAATTTCAACTGCGGTCAGAGAAATGTCATTCGTCGCGAGTTCTGCGAATGTCCGTTGTGTAGGTCTATTAATCAGATTTGCGCGTGTGCGTTTGAATGCTTTTAGTTGAGTGTGTAGGAGCGAAACATCGCTCGAGGCGCAGTGAGCTTATTGGACAAATAGTGTTAATTCTATTGTTCGTCTGTCCTTATGTTACATTTCACACGTTGCTTGAGTCTATAGTCTGTACATAGATTCGAATTAAAATAGACTTATTTAACACTTGACTGCTATGGTAGTCATCGGTGACCGGCGCAAAAGGTCTCACGAAAAATTTTAAAAATACCCAATCGGTCGTATTTATAATTCTGAAAATGCAATTAATATTAACTAGTGATTCAATTCTTCGGTCTCCGATACCTTCGCATTATTTTCATTTTGCACAATTCAATCATATTCTATAGTACTTCATCCCGTTGCGGTTTTAATATAGTGAAATACGTGTGGCAGTCAATGTGTTAAATAAAATGCTCCTGAAGAGGAGACGCATGGGCCTCGAAATATGTTTCCCTGCTACACGATTAAATAAAACTATTCAACCAAGAAGGGTTGAATTTGCAATCAATTAATTGGAGATTGCCAAGTGACGCTGTGATACTGTTTTTACTATTTGGCGGTGCAAATGCTTCACACCAGTGCAACAGTGCACTGTTAATCTTTTGATGCGTTAATGTGTAGTATTGCTGCAATAGCCACTGTGGTCAGAGAGATATAATTCGTTGGCAAACGCGACGTTTCGGGTTTTAGGAATGTGAAACATTATGCAGGATTGGGAGGAAGGTAACTTGCTAGGTACGGAAAATTGTGGATTACCGGGTGATTCTCTGATACAGTTTTCATTGCATAGTGATATGGTGGTGCAAATGTTTTACACAAGTGCAACAGTGCATTGGTAATGTTTTGATTGCGTTCTAATTCGATTCTAAAATATAATTTTAGGTAATGTTAAGAGCGCTTTTATAAAAAGATAAATTGAAACAAACACACATAAAGCATATTTTTAAATCTTTATTAAAAAGATACAATTATAGCGGGTATAGTTATATTTATTTTGCAGCTGCGATAAAACGAAGATAGTTTTATGTTAACATTAGTATTTAAATCAATTCTAAGTCATACGGTACATTTGTTATTTACCATCTACTTGCATCTGTGCATACAGGAGCGGGATTATTATTTTGTGTAGTATTCATTCATTGACGGAAGTTACGGTTAATGATTAAAGAAGAAGTATATATTAGTTTGTAATTGTGATGGAATAAATTTGACATCATAAATTAACTCAATCACATAGAAGCAAGCTTTGCGCAAATTAAATTTATATAACATGTACAATCAGCAGTAGAATTAAAAAATGTTATCGATTAAATACAAAAGCCATACGATTACATTTTTCAAATCTTGCAAAAAAAAAACATTGACACGTAACAATTATTAATAGAATTGACAAAATGTTCCGACCGAGGACGTATTCTGTGTATTTATAAATTGATTAAACATAGGTGTCAAGATTACTCTATCGTCTTATTTTTTTCCACTGCCGAGCAAGAGAACAATTTGAACTAAAAATAGAATATAGATTTGAAAGAATCATCGAAAATGACTGAAATATCGCACATGGTCGGAACACTTTTCAAGTTATCGCATCGCAGGTAGTACCTCTTTATCAAGTTTTTGTTCTATTTTCAAACTTCAGTTAATACATTCTAAATATAGAGCAAAGATCTTTGTCTGTAATTTTCCGAACATTGTATAACTTACGCAGCTCTACATTTAAACAAGGTGCAAAATTATAAGTTAGTCAGAATAAATGGTCTATTATCGAAAAATAGACTTGACACAAAAGAATGTTACAGACACTTAAATAGACTAGGGACAAAGTGCATGCAAGATCTAGCATATTAAATGGGCAATTGTTAGCAACATCAGCAAACTCATTGCGGAAAACAAATTACATAAATGAAAAATTTCGCTTATATAACACTGTGCGCGATACAAATAAATATTTTATCATTTTTTTTCCAGAGGGAAACACACAGACGTCCATGTTTTTTTAACATTTTTCCTGCAAACTTATTTTTTATCAATGCCCTGACAAATATTTTGATATGCAGTGAAGCTAAAATAGAAAATACCTAATGTTGTATGGACCTCCTGTATTTGCATATTTGTGTACAGAATTACTTTTACAATGATCACTGACAGTAAATAAATTAGCAACATGTCTATCCTAGTACGTCGTGTATGTACTGTGCTAAATCAAGAAGTGAAAGAAACTCGCTGTGATACCTAATCACGATTTTTTCTCTTTTAATTATTCATCTACTACGACTAACTGATCTACCACTGATACTTCATCTAGTTATGAAGATCTCTTTTATGTAATTATAGCATTCCGAACGATATCAAACTTTTTGCACAGGAGGTCTATAATCTTGTCATTAACAAATTATACGGATAAAACGTTTACTAGACCGGGAGACGATATACGAAAGCTCGGTTTACGTAAGGCAGCTAAGTACTCAGGCTGTGTATTAAACGAGTCACGGCATGATCAGCGATCCTTGCAATTTACGACATGTCTAACTATATCGTGATGCATAGATAAGGATATCATCTTGTCAACCGCGTTAGTTAATACTCATGAATTTATGGACCGCTAATGTCGTAAAGTCTTGCCGATAGGTGCAGATAAGGTGTATTACATTTCCGGCGTAATCGGTGCAAATACAAGCGGTATGCGACACACGTCCATAAACACGATTGTTAACGTAAACCGTCGCAAAACGAAACGGTCCACGTGCATTCCATTTCGCTGTAATGAAAACCTTAAAACTCAACGACATTATCCGCGATCGTAAGAAATCAACGTAGGTACTTAACACTTTGACTGCCATGATAGTCACCGGTGACCGACGCAAACATTTTTACTGAAGATCCAAAATATTCGCTATCGGTAGCAATCATTATTTTATAAATGCAGTTGTTATTAGAATAGTGATTCAATCCTTTGGTCTGTAATACCTGCACATTATTCACATTTTGCATAATTCAGTCGATCGCTGTAGTATTTCATAGCATCGCCGTTGTAATATAGTAAAATACACGCTTGGCAGTCAACGTGTTAACCAGTTAGCTGTTTCGACGTCTGTCAAAAGTGTGTATCTAAAATGCGTCGCGTAAAGTCAGCGATGGCGAGTGTGCTTGTCTAACATAGAATTTGTGTGGCTAATATACAATTAGGTTGTAACGAAACTACTGTTTTATTTGTTTACTTTATTACTAACGAGGCTTTTTGGCAAAGAGATTGGTTTGAAGTAAAGTTGTTTGCTAAACTTTACTAAAGTCTCATTATAATGAAATACTGCACTGAAGACGTACGTAAGATAATTATCCTAATCGAAAGTCGAATTCAATCGCTACACCATATATAGTTTTTCATAACAATTATTTATGTCTTTTCATTTTCGCATTTTATTTCGTCGACTTCCAAACAATCAAAACATCTCACAACTTACGAATTTATTTTCGTTTTCACTAGAACTGCAATTTAAAGAGCAACTTGTGGCTACTTCCTATGCCGAAGGGTATGTTCGTCAAAAACAGCTTGCTGGTTAAGGCTCATTACGTCGTGTAATCTTTAAGCGCGCACGTAATAAGATCAGGTCAAGGAAAGTGGCCATTCGCGGTGAAGATACAATCAATGCGATATGAAGCATAATGTGTGGGTGCGATGCGTATACGCGGGTCACGTTAATGCATTTTCGCCGAACGAAAAAGCTAGCGAGAGTGGCGAAGAAGACAAAGGATGAGCAATCGCAAACCATACCAGATTAATTTTTTTATTGCGTCATCTCTTCTAATACACTACTGGCACATGAGTGACTAATGACAAGGTGCGATTCATAATTGGGTCTATACAATCTTTCTGCGCTGCGCTTTTATGTGCGATCAATTTCTATCGGTATACACATGCATGCTTGCGCGTATACAGTTAGTCACAAAAGTGTTTGACGACCTAGTGCACTCGATGCGTAGGCAGGTGAAGAAAAAGAATGCAAGCTTTGATTTTTGAAAATTAAAAGAAAAAATTGGAAAACAATTGCATATATCCATTCGGTCTGTTCAGAAGCTATTTAGCTTACAATTTAGCTTTATCCAGCACCAGACATTTGACGATTACGAGTTTTACTAGCAAAGTGAGGGAACTGACTACCAGGTATCGTAATTATAAAAACATTACCAAAAGTTTGTTGATTTTACGACGGCATACACCTAATATCGAAACTCTAAGTTTTCCAACCGTTTAAACACGGCAATTGACCGGCGTGCATCAAACATTTGCAATACCATCAAGAGCAACGGTCAGAATAATACATTTCATAGCATCCATTACGACATATCGTTTGGTTTCTGTAAGTTACGACAACTACCCGTTTTCTGCAAGTACCCCACAGTATTGCATACTAAACGGTATTGCTTCCGGCAGTTGAAACTCAAGTTCATCGCATACTTCTATTCTAGCATCCGACTATACAAATCCTACTGGAGATGAGTTACATATCGTTTGGTTTCTGTACAGTTATGAAAATGGACCATTTTCTGCAAGTACCCCACAGTATTGCATAGCAAACAGTATCGCTTGCTGCTATTGAAATTCAAGTTCACTGCATACGTCCATTCTAGCATCCGTCTATACAAATCCTACTGGAAATGAAACTACCATATATCGTTTGGTTTCTGCACAGTTATGAAAATGGACCATTTTCTGCAATTATTCCACATTATTGCATAGCAAACCGTATTGCTTCCTGCTACTATAGCCCAAGTTCATTGGATAGTCTATTCTAGCATTCGGCTATACAAATCGTATTGGAAATGAAACTACCAGATATCGTTTGGTTTCTGTACAGTTATGAAAATGGACCATTTTGGTATTGCTTGCTGCTATTAAAACTCAAGTTCACTGCATACGTCTATTCTCACACCTGGCTATACATATCGTACGGCATGAGATCAGACTACTTCATTACCACTTACGAAAACAAAGCATCGTCTGCAAGTATCCCACAGTATCGCATACTAAACCGTATCGCTTCCTGCTACTATAGCCCAAGTTCATTGGATAGTCTATTCCCGCAGCCGGCTATACATATCATACAGCATAAGACAAACACTTTTGCGACTAACTGTATGCAACGTACGATGACGTAGACGTGCGATCGAATGCGTAACCGTTTGACACGCATGGAGAGTCATTGCAGTTATACACGCGCACGCGACCTGCCAATCTCATGCACGACAGGCGTCTGTTGCCAGTCTTTCTAGATTGCAGAAGTAAGTGCACATAACCGTTAATCTCAAAGCGAACATTGCAATTCATGAAAAAAGCCTATTATCGGGCGCCGGTATCAATGATTTGAGTTCTGATTGCGCGACCGAAAATAATCATGACGCCGTGCACAAAAATTCTGCACGCTAACGTACCCTTGCTCGTTCGTTCCACTTTCGCACGGCATTATTTCTGATCAGGATATTTCCTTAGCGATGTATTGTCGCGATTAACTAATCGTCGCGGCGGCACTTGAAAAGGTGCCGGTGTTGGTAAGAACGTCTGAGATGCTTCGTGCAGATTTTATGTGAAGTAACCGTAAACCCGCGGAACGTAAAAATTGGGCGGATGTGACGAAATGGGTGTGTTTGATGGGCTTTTGCGAATTATGACACTGGTCCTGCCGAAGCTTGGGTGGAGTGGATGGGGTTAGGAGTCTCGTAGAACACGGTAATGGGGGTGTCGATAGTAAAAGATAAAGCAGAGAAAGCAAACGACTGAAACTAACGAATTGAGTGAAGAAGGGTGTTATCGGAGAAATCTTTCGAAT
The DNA here is from genome assembly GCA_033815515.1 of Cryptocheilus praepositus. NCBI lineage: Eukaryota > Metazoa > Arthropoda > Insecta > Hymenoptera > Pompilidae > Cryptocheilus > Cryptocheilus praepositus. The sequence continues at coordinate 3,670,855 of JAWWQZ010000256.1, read as the reverse complement.
ATTCTCCGGTTACACACTATTTCTTTTACAGCGTAGACTAGTGACACTCCATGACAGCTGAGTGCTTTGCTATTATCCGGTTCTAGTGAATGCGGTTAGGAGTCTTAGAACATGGCAATGCCGGTGCCGATATAAAAAGAAAATGACTAGAAGCAAAAAAATGATTGAAGAAATTTCTTATTAGAGAATTGAAGGCACTCGAATATTCTCTGGTTGCGCACTATTTCTTCTGCACAATATTCCTATGACACCCCATGTCAACTGAGTGCTTCGCTATTATCCGGTTCTATTGAATGCGGTTAGGAGTCTTGGAACACGACAATGCCGGTGCCGGTATAAAAAGATAAGATAGTAAAAGAAAATGACTAAAACTAACAGATTAATGAAAGAAATTTGTTTTTGAAGGACTGCCGATACTCGAATACTCTTAAATCACCCACTATTTTTTTCGACGCAACTGTTTTTGTGACATTTACGTTGATTGCGTGTTTTACAATTATCCGGTATAATCTATGCGGTTAGGAGTCTTAGCATACGGCAATGAGGGCGTCGGTAGAAAAAGATTAGCGACAAAGAAAGAAAATGACAGAAAGTAAAAAATGGTTTAAAAAAATTTGTTATTGAAGAAACCACGGCACTCGAATTCTCTCTGGTCACATACTATTCCTTCGCCAGGGCAATTATTCCGGTGACACTTCATGTCAGATAAGTGCTTCACAATTATCCGGTATAATCCATGCGGTTACGAGTCTTAGAACACTGCAATGACTGTGTCGGCACAGAATTAAGTGATAAAGCAAAAACTGTTTCAAGAAATTTGTTATCGAGGAAACAACGGCACTCAAATATTCTCCGGTCACGCACCATTTCTCCTACATGATAGGTAAGCTAACTATTTCTCCGCCACAATAATTGAACTATTATTCCGTCACGCTTATTGAACTATTTCTTGGCCACAAACTCTTGCGACACTCCGTATCACCTGAGTGCCACTGAATTACCCGGTGCAATCCCTCGCTTCATTTGCCTACATTCTGAACGTCTTCCACAATTAACCTCGCCTCCCGCCACCACCTAACAACACCTTACGTCCGCCGCAAGAAATCCTCGGAATAATTCGAAGGATGATTCGCGCACTGTCGTACGTTCATAAAGCACCGACATTCAAGTCATCCCGCTACCTTCGCGCATAAACTAACGTCTTCGCATTATGCACTCTGGCAAACGAACTCCTAACGAAAAACATCCGGGAAGTGTGCGAGCGCATGAAAGCAAAGCGTGTCGTATCGTGCACACGAACGTATTTCAACGCTTTTCGGCAACTGCCAAACGAACCTCATGACGAAGCTGACTAAAGCCGGTCGTACACTAACGCAGCACAACACGCAATTGGCCGTAAACTGTCTGTCCCGTGCACATGCGTCCTCACTTTCTGACACTGACTCCTTCAGCCGCGTCCACATTCGCGCGACTTTAGGTTCGCCTCGCATGTGCGCGTACAAATAACTACACTTCTTTCAACAATTATTCTCGCTGGCCTCCTTCTCGACGGACACTTTCAAATGGCTTGCTTACCGGGCCCGCAAAAGCGTGGACGCTTCGTCGGCTGGACACGAGGAGCCGCGGATCCTGACTTTCGCCCTCTTGACGTCGGGTGTCTGACAGAAGGGAGGCGAAAATAGTGGTGCAAAACCGTCCTGTGAGAGTTTCTGGCGGACGATCAGCACCGCCTAGCAATGACTGCCGAGCGTCGCGATGCTCATGTGGCGCCAACCTACGGCACCGTAGAACATTTGCAGGAGGCAGCATTGTACATGCGTGCTGCGAATTGTTTCATGGGGAGGGTGCCCGCACGCGAACGGTGGTTCGTCATGGGTTTTGCGCACGAGACATGGCGAACCGTATAAAAGCCGACAATGCTTTTGTTCGACCACATTATGAGAACAATTCTATAAGAATGTCACAGATCCTTTTTCCACAGAATGCAGCTGATGATGACTGTCAATTCAAAGTAGTGATCAATAAAGCAATTAATCCGCATCCCCGTTCACATCATCGCCGAATCTCTGTGGCATTCTTATGCTATTAAGTCTTCTAAATTGGTCTCATTGAAATGCATCGAATATTTATGGGGATATTGGTAGCGTTGTCGATATGAGAAGTCGTGTTTGTGTGCGGCATCTAGCGTTTGCACTGATTGGCTAGCGGGCATTCTAATCATTCGGGAGATTTTAAATTTAATTTTTTTTTTGGTCAATACTGTAATCTTTTGAAATTAATGCAGTATCATCATTTATAGATATATTGTTGTCATCATTTTTTCTATATGATAACATTGTGTGATCACTTAAATTTACTCTGGCTTTGCGGTTACTCTCGTTGGCTGTAAAGCATTGTGATGTGTTTGTTAGATTTAATTACGAATGCTCGGAATGTGAGACTCAGTTATATGCATCGCAATTGTTTGTCATCCGTGACGATGCGTTATGTAACCACGTATTACTTGCGTTTACTCTTGTTTTGCGTACTTAATATTCTTGTGGTGAATATTTTAATGTTTTTGAATTTTTTTGGTAGCGCGGTAATTTCAAAAATCTTTCGGCCAATATCTGAAAATATTAATGCCATTTAGTCTTAATCGTTAACTATAATGTATGTTAACTTAGAATTTATTTCAATTTTTCCTTTTCGTTATTAGACAATAATGCTAATACACGAAAATATTAATGTAATTTGGTATAAATCAGGTATAATGTACATTGATTTTTAGTCCGGTTTCATTTCTCTTTCACCTCGCTGGTCTTTGAACCAATTTTTTGACATTGAATTTGGTCTCTTTGTTTATAATCGGAATTAATGTTTAACGAGCTTAATAAAACATTGAAGATACATCTTCGTTTGCAGAAAGTTTTTACTCTCGGCGGGAAAACATTGTGCGCCACCGATTAAAGCGCTTTTGAAACATGACCGCTACTACTTTCGGTTATAATCCCCGTATAGTAGTGCCCTTGAGGTCTCTGTAGATTCGAAGGTAAAGGGCCTGCATAATTTACCACTAGTCCATGCGCACTTGATTGTAACTACGTGAAAAGACCAACGTCATCCGAAGGGGTCGTTCGTACACGTGCTACTTCACAGAAGAGTCATGGCTTATTTAAGGTATGATCGACCAACTCCCCGTCAACTTACACCGTTACGTTATATAAGACGTACCACACGTTACATGTATGCGAATACGTATACGAATATGTGTGTAGAAGAACGATTAAATACCGATATGACAACTCATCACAGGGATAAAAGTGCAGAAGGAACTATGGGTAATCTCGACTTTCAGTTTTGATTTACTTTCGGTTTCAGTTATAATGTGCTTATACTTCTTTATGCCGTAACTAAGGAGCCTATGTCATGTCTGAATAATTGAACAAATTATTATTATTAAATACCGATATGACTACTCATCACATGGATAAAAGTGCAGAAGAAACTATGTAATCTTGACTTTCAGTTTTGATTTGCTTTCGGTTTCAGTAATAATGTGCTTATACTTCTTTATGCCGTCACTAAGGAGCCTATGTCATGCTTAAATAATTGAACGGGTACCGTAAAATCTACAAATAATGTACCAGCAATACGTTTCACGATACAACAAAAAATGAATACACTTCGTTAACACTAGATTTACAAATTACAAATGACTGGTTGTTAACAGTAGATTTGCAAACTACAACTTATTTGCTACTGACTCTAGATTCGCCGATTACAAATTTATTGATTTGACGGGTTTCGGATTTCACGGAAACGTTTCCTATTATTTTCCAGCAACTTTCGCTGAATTTTATTCATGAAATGATACGATTATATATCTAAAATAATTTTCAGACATTCGAATTTCACGGAAACGCTTACTATTATTTTCTGGCAATTTTTCCTGAATTTTACTCATGGAACGATACGAATACATATTCAAATTAATTTTAATCTCAAGTTTCCCATTTTGAAATTCTGCACGTGTACCTACATATTTCTTCATAAATCTAATATTAAGACCTCACATGTAATACTGTGCTTGACCTTTAGGAACCGGCGGAAAGGTGCATTACGGCACGGCTAATATGTTTGTGTTGTGTGTTTGGTGTTCATTAGTAAAGGTCAATGCGAAATTCCGCAATAACGGTGTTATATGTGAGACTGTGAACTTTCAATTGTTGCAATTCGATTGTGACTTGTAGATCAATGAAAGTAGGGAATTGGGTGACCCCGCCTTATATGAAAATAAAACTAAACAAGTACGCGCTATCTTCAGCCAAGGTAAGTCAATACTTGATAAGTCGAGGTTTGTCGGTTGTGATATTCGTGAATATTTCAAAATTCAGAAATATCTAGCAGACTATACATATACGGTATAAAATAGCACATTATATGAAAATATCATGAAACAAACATTTTACTTTCTTCTTTCATGCATGTTAAATCAGGATTATATGTCAGGTACTAGGAAGCTAAATATCTAAGGTCAATTGTCTGGTGACTGTTTACTAGTTGAACGTTTGAACAATAGAGGTCTGATAGTATTTCTAAGAACTATAAAACTTATCAATAGCGTGAAGCATACCACACGAGCGCAACAATCAGGAGTGAGATATTTATTACAAGGAAATTACTTTTTTTACTGCTGACTTACTAACATTCGATTTTTTTTATAAAAAATAATTGTAGTATAAGCACACAATATTATTTTGCAAATTTATATCTATCATGATATTGATGTCATATGTTAACAAGTAAGAAAGAATATATCGACATTGCAATATTCTTAAACATGTGTATTTTTTTGTGCTTCCTTCCATTTTTATACAATTTTTGGGTCATTTTTCACCATTTCCACCTTATTTATGCGCTTACCTCCGAAACTATTTCGAATTTAGCGGGCAACTAGTGCAGTATTTTAAATGCAGTGCTATATCGGATGGAACGGATTCGAATTTTGATTTTACCATATAATTATACTATGATTGAAAAAGAATATATTCCTGATTACATCCAAAGTTCTACCTAAGCAGCGCGGCTAAAATATTATTTAAACTTAGCCATTTGTTAAGAAAATCGATGTTAATCTTATTATGCCAATATGGTCGTTAAAAAAATGCAATATTCTGTTTTCCTGAGACGATTTAAGATAGCAAAGAAAGTTACAGGGTGAAAGTAGATAACATCAAGTGTCCTATTTTTCCAAGTTGCTATTATTCACTTAGGTGAACGCATGCAGCTGTAAAGTAAAGTTGTATTTGCCTTTTACTATATTCACTGTATTTTGCAACGCACTATTTGATTTTTTTTCTGCAAATTGCTTGAAATGCCAATACCGAACATGATTACTTTTACTTTGTCATATCCCGCCATATTCACAAATTTTTTATTTCGTGATATTTTTTATGCGAATAAAAAGGCGTCTTTTGAATAGGTATAAGCATTTTTAATCATTTACGTTGTTAAAGATACTTTTTCAAATTAAACAGCGTCTTTCATATCTTGTCAGTTATATAGCGATCTCATAAAACGATTACAGTACTAAAGCCGTAATATATAATTTTTAAAAATATACCGGACTGAGAAAATAATGTGGAATTTGTACTAAATGAAATATAAAACAGAAAAATGATTGACTTACATTTGTATAAGATTTATATAATAAACCTTTTTGCGCTTGTAATTTTCAACCATGGTGGTTCACAGGTTACGGGTACCGTAATGTAGTGCAGAAAAACAAAGTAATTCGGTGGGAAAACGTATAAACATATTTGCCGATTCACGTCTGCTAAAGTAACTGTATGAATGTCATACATACTGTGTCTCCAATCTAAAATAAGTCTCTGTGATATTTACTTGCAACCTAATGTTAAAATAAAAATAACCATACACCGACCATATAACCTTCCAAATTGTATGTGACACTTCCATACATACGTGTCGTTATTTTGGCAAGAATTAACATTACACTAGTAGTGGTAGTTGTCGGTAATTTTTAAATAATACCTACGATTCGATATTTTGTATATTGCTGTGTAATTTGTTGATAGCCACTCATCATTTTTAGTTAAAAAAAAATAGCATGATAGCCAAAGCCAATACCGAGCTTCCAGGTAAGAGAATAGTAGCTTGTTTGTACTGAATCTATTATATAAGAAAAAATATATACAGTTATTCAATGTGTGGATTTTAATGTTGTTTTCAACTCACAGCTGTTTCACGGATACCTGCGCTTGTCATCCTGACACTACTGTCTCTGTGTTTTGCAAATAGTTATGACGGTGACTTTGTATTTGATGATAGTGAGGCTGTCGTCAACAATGACGATGTTCGCGATGGATCTGTATGGGATTTGTTTCAAAATGATTTTTGGGGTACTAAGTTATCCCACAACCAAAGTCATAAGTCCTATCGTCCACTTACAATCTTAACATTTCGGTAACATTTATGTACATTTCTTGTTAGTTAAGCTTTAGAACGTTATATACTTACATAAGCTTTGGAAAATGTATTTTGTATTCATCAAAGCCTTCAATTGTGTTTCAAACAGCATGCAGTATTTGGCAAGAGGACACTTGAATCCACAAGACTTTCATATAGTGAATATATTTTTACATATACTTGTTTGTATATTGATATTCTTTGTATTTAATATACTCTTGGGTGGAAAAGCAGAAAATATAGCATTCTACGCAACAGCCCTTTTTTCCGTACATCCAGTACACACGGAAGCTGTAAGTATCTTCATAAAAATCAAACTTACTCGGTTTTGAAACTCTTATTTTTTGTATTAGGTTTCAGGAATTGTCGGTCGGGCAGAATTACTGTGCGCTACTTTCATCCTGATGTCAATTTTATTGTATAGTTCTAGTATTTTTGCCAAAGAGATGCTGAAGAAATGTATGTACACGAGTGGATGCATTGTATGCATCGTTGTGGCAATGTTATGCAAAGAAACAGGTATCACTGCTATTGTGAGTATAATCTTGATAATTCTGCGTAAGTCTGTAACACGGTATTATATTTATACTAAATTCTTTCAGGGTATCTGTGTAATTTATGACATTGTTACAGTGAACAAACTATATCCAGTCGATGCATTTCATTTCATTGTGTCAAAAGCATCCCATCATCCCATAATAAACTTTGTCAAATCAAGACATGAATTGTTACTGAGACTTTACGTCCTTTGGTGCACAGCGGCTGCACTGTTATTTATACGATTTAGTATTATGGGATTTACAGTACCCACATTCCAAACAGTAGATAATCCGGCAGCATTTATTGAGAATCCTGTACTGCGTGTATTGAACTACAGTTACATTCACTGCATAAACGCGTGGCTGTTGTTGTGCCCCGAATGGTTGTGCTTTGACTGGTCAATGGGATGCGTACCCCTAATTTCTGGATATGAGATTCGCATCTTTGCTGTTTTAACATTTTGGATACTCATCTGTTTACTTATAGCATCTGTATGTAGTACAAGGAAGGATAAATATGTAAGGTATGTAACTTCAATAGTATTTGTTACTTGTACTTTCATATTTTGTATAGGACCAAATATATACTCTGCCTATTTGCACTATAGGTATACAATTATGGGACTGGTGCTATTAATCATTCCATTTTTACCGGCCAGCAATGTATTTTTCAATGTTGGCTTCGTCCTGGCAGAAAGAACACTATACATTCCTTCAGCCGGATATTGTTTACTATTATCTATAGGGTTGCAAAAGATCTACGCACGGCTACCTATGCATAAAACTAAGTTACTGTTGTTTGCGATATTGATTCTGATATTTTTTGTCCGTTCATGGACAAGAAGCAACGAATGGAGGACAGAGAAAGTATTATTTCGATCGGCCTTGCGCGTTTGTCCATTAAATGCAAAGGTACATTACAACATAGCCAAAAATGCAGCGGACGAAGGAAACTCGTCTTTTGCAAAGTTGGAATACGAAGAAGCAGTACGGTATAAATATTTTTCTACATTAAGCGTAAGATCAAGGTACTTCGTTCCTCTGTGCTGTCATTGCATTAGATATCTTTCTAATTTACAGATTAAATCCAAATTACGCTCAAGCTATGAACAATCTTGGAAACTTATTAAAAAACCAAGGGAAATACCTGGAAGCTGAAAGTCTCTATAAACAAGCCATTAAATCACAGTGAGTTAAACTACACATTCAGTCCAGTAACATAAACGAATTACACTATTAAACCTTTTTTGCATGATTTTTTCTTTATTAGTGAAATAAATGAAGGTGATATAATTCATGTTCAAAATTAAAGGAAAAATGGTTAAAAAAATCTTAGTATATATTTATAGTATAAATTTAGCAAAAAACAATATGATGGAAATTTCCATCATCATGCAAAGTTAGATGAAAGTGAACTTGTTCTTTTATATCATTTTTGTGCATTCAATGTTATGATGGAAATTTCCACTATCATGCAAAGAAGGGTTAAATACCGTCGCTAATCAATTTACAAATTTTAGAAAAAATTTTGCTGGTGCTTGGATGAATTTAGGCATTGTTCTTTCAATGCTGAAGAAATACGATGAAGCCGAGAGAAGTTACCTAACAGCTTTGTCTCATAGATCTAAGTACCCTGACTGCTACTATAACTTGGGTGTATCGGTAAGTCAAAGTCATATGAGAACCATATTTTTTATGAATGAGATTATAGATAATAAATTAGAAGTTGTGCATTATTTACAGTACTTGGAACAAAAGAATTATGATAAAGCATTAATTGCATGGACAAATGCAACTCGACAAAAATCTACCCATACGCGAGCATGGACGAATATAGTCTTGTTACTTGACGACATGGGTATGTATTTGGAAGTAATTACCATAAAAATTGCATGGGTTTATTGCCAAACCCGTGGTTGGAAAAATAATTTAATTAATCATAGTTGGATTGTAGAGGCGAGAAAATGTATTTTACGCTTTATGTTATATGTAGTATTAATTATGACACACGATTGCGCTTGATAGTTCATATCTTTAGTTACATTTAACTTTTTATCAATGCAAATTTTTTGCAAGTATTTGTGTAATATACTCGGCGAGACATTATAAGTACTTGTATTAAAAGTATTAATACAAAATGTGTCCACGTACTCTGATTGCTACTTACTTTAATGATGTCGTTGCACGTTCTTTTCGTCAATTTTAGCACTGTCCTATTTACAGGTATGAGGGAAGATGCAATGAGGGCAGCGAATCAAGCCTTAAAGTTTATTCCGAATCATGCATCGATTTACTTTAACATGGGAAATATATTAGGCAAAACTGGAAAATTTCAGGAAGCTGAAACACAATTTAAGACTGCAATATCGTTAGATCCTAAGGATCCGATGTTCTACACGAACTTGGGTACATAAACAGTTGGACTTTGCAAAAGTATAAATTACCTGCATCGATACAGCCTGTTCTTTGTATTTTTTCAGGTGTCCTGTATCATCGGTGGAATAAATTCAACGAAGCAGAACATATGTACAAAAAAGCATTGGGGATAAAACCGGACTTATCCAGTGCTCAAGACAATTTGAAAAAACTATATTCGTTAAAGTCAACAATAAAGTAACTTTTCTCAATATATACAGTGTTTTAATACGTACTTAAGTGTAAATTTTTACGTTTGTCCTTTTGCCATAAGGTCAGGCCGGCATGGGTAGGCGTATGCCTTAAAATTACCAACCTTCTTACCATCTATGTAGTTGAATAACAAAAAACACGTTTTGCAAAAGTAGCAAGGATTATGTGGCACTCTGTCACTTTCAGTTATCACCCATCGGACAGAAAGTAAGCCACACATCATGCAGTATTTTGAAGATCGTGGCCTTATTTTATGTATTCTTGGATAGGCCGAAATTGATAATTCATCGTCACCGCTTACCAATCTGAAAATTAAGAAATCGCGTTAATACGAAGAAAATAACCCATTGTAATATCTTAGTAAATAACATTTTACAGCTATAGTCAAAATAGAACCAAAGTTGAAATAAGTTATTTAATAAAATTAAGTAGTACGAAAATGTTTTATACTAAAATATTATAAAGTACTAAATAAAAGCGCAAAATAGTTTTCTGTTGCATGTACGGGAGTAAATGTATACTTAATCGTAACTTACTTTGCCACTTAATTTATGTTAACACTTTGACTGCCATGAATTTTTATTACATTATTATTTTATGAATGCAATTGTTGTTAGAATAGTGATACGATCCTTTGGTCTCTAATACCTGTACATTTACATTTTGCATAATTCAATTGAACGCTGTAGTATTTCATAGCATCGCCGTTCTGATATAGTAAAATACTCTCGGCAGTCAAAGTGTTAATAGCTATTCGAGAATTATTATTTTAAGCAGAAAGATAATACCGTGCGTCACTGAATACCATCAGATGCTCGCAATTTCCTTGATGCTGATATACCCATGGGAAACCGAATCGGACTTTAAGGGAATCAATTCTCGTATTTTCCATTGTAGAAACTTTGAAAGGGCCTAATTTCCGACAAGCAGCCCATTCTGTTATGACTTTACTATTATCATGATTCATTGGACTTCTGTAATCATTGTAAAACGTGTCTTCAATGTAAAAAAAACCAGATGGGTAGGTATCCTGCAATAAAAAAAATACATTTGCTTCAATAACACGATTTATGCACTTATGTTAATTAAACAAACGAGAAATACCTTCGCGAGTGGTCCAATCGGGGCATCCAAATTGTCGCTTACTTCTGTAGAAATTGATAGATCCGATATACAGCGTATTTTGTCACGCAAATCTGATAACGTCTGTGAGCCGAGTATACATATAATGCTGTTAAGAAAAGCCATCGGACCTCTGCATTTCTCGTTGGGATTATATACAGAAGATTTAAATGGCTCATATATTCTGACAGAAACCAATATATCTTTTCCTGGAATAGCTGTCATTTTTTTATCTGTTTCTTTGTCATAAGTCTGAAAAAAGGAGTATTTACTTTCCATAAATGTACAGCTAACACATGCGCACTCATTATTTAGTTGAACCAACAATTAATAATTCACTTTGATGTTTCAAATGAGGGGGTGTATTTCCTTTGGCTAACTGGTCTTTCAGGTAATCAATAGTTTTTAAGTTTACATCATCTGGGATTTTAACGTTAATGGATAAACTTCTGCGCGTTACTTGCTTCTCTTCTATCATCTCTGGTTCTTGCGGTATAGTCAGCTTGTCAATACTACAAATAAAATGGATCATGTTATATATGTAGATGAAAGCTATGGCAATAATGATACTTGTATGTTGGTTATCACTTTCTAGAATACCTGCAGTACTGTGATAACAAGCTCATTTCTTCTGGATGAAGTTCAGTTTTCATAATCTCAAGAATCTTATCATCGTCGTCTTCATTGGAATGACATTGATAGAGTTCCGTTGCTGCTGTATACCCATCAAAAAATTCTTTTATGTTAATCTTTGCCGAAGCATTCTTGTTATAAGGTCCATATACAGAATCCATGCTTCTATACTGTGAAACAGTTGCAAAAATAAAATTGACATTGTCCAATGAAATGCTTGCATCTAAATCCTATGTTAAATATTGCATTTGGATATACTTACAAATTAAATAACCTCTTTGACAATAAAGTGTAAAGACATTGGTATATGTATTTGACAACTTTTATTGTCAGCTTTCAGAGGAATTTGTATTGCTTTTGGAGAAGCTAAAAAACATATCAATCATTACATTAAGTACTTTTTTTAATTCTCTATAAACAGGTGAATAGAACAAAAGATTCTTCTACTGGTTGACACATGAAGAACCATTTTTAATACAGCAAAATTAACGATAATTTTTGCTCAGCATTTTATTTACATCTGCTCCAACTTTGATTTATAATTGAAAGCCTTAATATTCTATGTACTCACATGTATAAAAGGCTTATATGACTAATGTTCTAAGAACCTTGGCTAATGTTGTGTCATACAAGTTCACCAGTATTTCATCTAAAAAAGCATTAGTTTAGAAATCGAACGATGTTTCAATTTTTTATGTTACTATATAATTTGTCACGAACAGCCGTAAGGGAGAGATTTTTTGAATTTCAAACTAATATAAGACAGGAAATGACGACGCAAAATGCAATTTTATTTCAGTGTAAAACTACATTAAATTGTTGGCACGTATTAACATGAAACAAGAAGAATTTTTGTGTTAAGGGTTTTATCAAGTCAGCACGCTTTCATTCAATATATACATATCTTAACCACTTTGATCTGCGGTTGCGTGGATAGTGTCCAATTACTTTTTAAGGTTATGTTCTACGGACATATAATGGTAGAAAACGTATCTATGTATTACGAGGTTTTGATTTTAACAAAGAATAGCCTTTCAAATAAGACACCAAAAGTAAATATTTTGCACCGACATTCTTTTTGCTATTGATGCATACGTATGTAAAATTATCTGAAAGCTAATATGGCGAAATTTTGAATATTTACCTTCTAACAGTTCTCCTAAGTAAGCCGAAGTACAAAGCTTGAATTGTAGAGTGAAGCTGTTTACTAAATTATGTAAAAGACATAAATAAATGTGCACAACCTTGACACATACATTTTATACGTTTAATAGATGATCAAAATCACCCCTATTCTCGTCATAAAATGTAACCAGTCGTTTTTGTAGAATTAAACACGTTAGAATTTTACGATAACCTGATTTTTTTTTTTGTGTGTCAAGTAGATTATAGGGGGCAGTAGGACCTGTGGGAAATTCAAAAATGTTGTACATTATGGCTTTTCGTTTGATGTACATTTTATTACCAATGTCAGTTGTACCATTTTATAACTTTTGCGAGACTACTTTTATATTGCATAATATTTAATGCCCTGCTTGATACTATTTGATACAATGAATTTATTTAACAGTGTTTTGTGATGAAATACTTTTTTAACACACTCTTATTCCAATAATTAATTGCATTTTTATTGCCTATTATTTTCCTGTTACATATAATCTTGTCATCGTTTGCTTTTGCTGTTGAAATACTTTCTCAGCCATCGCGTATTGTCAAAATTCATATTTATCTATGTGTCTCAATTTCACTTTAAATATATCTCTATTGTGTAAAGTACAAAATACTCCGTCTATGGTAACTATCAAATCTTCACACTTGAGCAATCGTACTGGACAAATAACTTATCTGCAACACTTATCATGCCTCAACGAGAGTAAAGCCACGAATTATAAAGGTATTACTCAACTACTCGACGCGTCCGTTGCTTCTTATAATATCTAGAAGTCGTTCTAAGAGAATAGACAGTATAATTTGTTATTTAATAACAATCAAATTTTATTAAAAATGTGTAAAACACATTTGTAATCCTAAGCATAATGGTAAGTGTAAAAAAAAGAACAACTCATATTTTAAAAGTACATAAATAAAGGTCATGGTTTTATATATAGGCATGTCACTTTCCGCAATTTACGTCTGTGCGTATGTCACGTATTGATAAAATGTTTGACTACTAATTAGCATGAAACATGCTGTGCATAGATGTCGATGAGTATATTGCTCAGTCTACTCGAACTCGATTTTCATCCTACTGGTGCATTAGTCGCACTTTTGTAATGTCGATTTCGATCGGTCAGATAAGTGGGATCGTCACAAATGCTCTTCGATGTCAGGAATTTTAACACGTTGACTGCCAAGCGTGTTTTGCTATGTTAGAACTCCGATCCGATAAAATACCGCAGAGTATGATTAACACTAGGTTTACGGGACCCGTCAATTTGACGGATTTCAAACTTTGAAATGAAACACGCAAAACACCATAGCAGTAATCTTAACTACTTTGCATCGTAAATTCATAATTTCATTAAAAGAGTTTATAAACACAATTATTATTTCATTAAGCTTTCTAAATTTTGAAATTTGTATGTAGTATTTTGTATGTAGGTATTTTATCGTGGCAGTCAAAGTGTTAACTTTTATGGCTATTATTGCAGCTCCAGCTTTTTCTGGTTATGATTGGCATTTAGTTCTTACATTTTGCAAATTCGACGTTCCGCGGAATCAGGAGAAATTCCAGCTATCCAATCTCTGGATGAGCGTCATGCTAATCATGAAGTACGAAGAAGACGTAATACTGCTACTAGCAATCCTTAGCACTCTGCCATCGTACAGCATAAGACGGTTCACAAAATGTAACTCACAAATTGTGATATATTGAGGATCCACTATGCCCGACAAAAATGTAATTTAATCGTCCTGGTAATTATGTTATTAATTGCTTTGAGCTTCGACAGCGAGTGTAAAGGTTCTTCACTTTTATATTTACGTTAATTTAATCAAAGCGTAATTTACGCATTTTTGGATTACTGCAGTAATAATCTTAAATCGATATCATTGCACTTGTGGTGGTTCGACATTCTTATAATGCGATAAATATTTGAACGGAACAGTTAGATTCTACATAGAAACTGTTCCCTTTTCAATACGTATATTATCAAAATTAATACCACTCTTCTTTGATATTTTTATTTGTACAGAGTCTTTTTAATGATAATTTATTCTCGATTATCCTACTCCTTCCGCAAGCACTATTTTGCGGATGTGCTTGTTCGCTGCACTATATATTGACAATGAGAAAAGTCTTATGTGTTTCGCGGCTAGCACAGTTCACTAGGTTTCGTGATAAGTAAAAAAATTGAACATTGTCTGAGACTGCTTTCAGCAACTGTTGTACTTGTTTTCTCATAAATTCGCATTCTTGATAATGTTATTATTTTGATTGTCCACAATATTCGGTAAAATATTTTTTTTATCAACATTTCCTATCAGAGACGGCTCGTGCATGGGCACTCTGGAACTGCAGCACTTTTTTCATTTTTCTTGCTTGTAATATATAATTTCACCATCTACTAGTATGTGTAAACATTTTCTTGACAATTCGTATAACTACGTCAGAACCTGAACGTTGCTTTTCAAATCACTCGCGATAATTCGAATTACTTACGTAAACATTAACTAAAAAATTATCGGTTGTTTCGCTCGAAACGAAATAAGAACAGTGGACTTGGTTTCCAAGTAATTTTGAATTACACCAAACCGTATCCTCTCATTGATAACTAATATTTCCACATATTTATTTTTTTACCTTTGTCCATAATTTTCATATGTGACTCAAACACGCATACGTTGTAATTACATCGTGCATTTATATTTCGAAATGAATTGAAGCTACGAGCCGCCACTGTTGCCGCTAATATTCAATACCTGCCAATAACATTTTAATCGGTTAACGTATTCGCGTTGCTACCAGATTTATCCACAATTATTAGATCTGCCGGAAAGTTCTGTGCGTCTTTGTATTAAAAAAAATAATAACTTGTCAATACATAATACTGAAATGACGAAATCATTACTTCAGTATATTTCAAAGATCGCTCATGTAGAACAATGATAAGCAATGGCAGTCATACATGTTTCAAACGAACACGTTCGTACGTATTGCAACTTGAGATGACATTATCGGGCAAAACTTTCCGGTAGACGTAATATTTCGCCATCAACATCGCGTACTACCACAGAAACACTTTAACCCATTACCTCACTCCGCATGAATCGTGCATCGCTATCTGCGGTAGGCGAATTCGACCGAAGATCGAAATATCTCGTATAAAGCTGTTTCCACCCCCTGCTGCATCCCCATGTCAATTACACGGACTCGGCGGCGGGCCGCTCCTACCTGAGGGATGCATCATGATCGGCTGCACGGCAATTGCCGAAGAGGTCGTGGCATCTGACATGATTACGTTCGGATGATGATGGTGGTGATGATAAAGCGTAGAAGTGTAATACTGTTGATGATGATGATGATGGTGGTGGCTGTTGATGATGGGCTGAGGATGGTAATTGTTCATCTCATTACAATTATCGTGACGGTGATGCTGGCGATGATCATGATCGGTATTTGCGTCACCATTACCACTATCACAGTTATTACTGCCGCCACTATTACTGATATTGCCGTTATTATTGTCAATCGGGTGATGGTGGCGGTGGTGATGATGGCCGTGGTGATGATGGTGATGGTTGTTGTTCGCAGAGGACAACGGCGAATTCGGTAAGCTTGTCACGCAGACGTTCGGCGACAGGATATCGTGAACTGTATGCGAACTTGGCCACTGAACTGTACCGCTGGCAGAGGTCTGATGTCCGGTGCCACCGTGGATCATCGTGGCGGAAGGCGGTGACATCTTGTTGCTCGCCAAGGCTGGCCCAACTGGAAACGGGACCGGGGTACCATATTGGTAGTAGGTTCTTTCGAATTCGGATATCGTTGCTCGTATCACGATGGAAGAAAGAGTTGAGACTGTTGTCTGATATCCCGCGAGCTCACCGCTAGAACTGAACAATTGGAGTGACTCTAGAATTTACTGTGCCAATGCCATTGTGCGTAATCTAGCACTAGCGCGTCTCGACGGAAGCTGTGCAGAAAGAGGTTTAATACTTTCGGCGCCGATGCACCGCGATGTCAGACGTCTGAAGCGTTGATAATTTTGTGCCTGTTGCACTGCATGCTCTTACTTCATTTCGTAAGAGTTCTGCGTGTTTCGACACGACCTCTGGGCCGCTTTTTCACGAGCTTATTGTACGAACAAGTTTCTCGAAATTCTATTGTTAAATATTATTAACACTTTACCGACCGTTATTGACTGAAGATTGAAGAATTGTGTATGTGCCTATTTGTAAAGCTTTATAACTGAAAAATACTGAATGTGTTGTTGAGAATCCTTTGGTTTCAAAGCAGTGTAATTTCATTGTTATTTAGAATTGTCATAATACCATCTGATATTTATTTTATCTAATATAACCGTTGACCACTGAAACAGATTAATCGGCTACCGGCAAATAGCAGTTGGAACCGAAAGTCGATTAACACGTTGACTGCCGTGGTGGTCATCGGTGACCGACGCAAAAGTTCTCATGAAAAATTAAAAAAATACTCAATGCAATTTTGCCAATTGCAAAGGCAGTCAATGTGTTAATCGGCTATAGCGGTCGTTAAAGTGTTAATAATACGGTTGCTTAATCATACAAACCTAACATAAAAAAACGAACACTATCTGTGCAAAAGAAACTAATTTGCACAATATTCTCCTGAAGACTGAACCCATGGGCCCCGAAACATCTAGAGCTACCGGCTAAAACGGAACCCGTCAGCCACGCATCCCCAAACTTATCAACACTCTCCAAAATCTTGAATTCAATCACCTTACGTCCTAATTCATCAGCCACCGGAGACACTGCTTAACATCTTAACTATCTCCCGATTCCAACACCGTCCACCGTCAAATCCTCCCGCCCATCTTCACTTTCTTCACCTTCCCAGCGACGGCACGTCTCAAAGCGCCATGTTTGGCACCTGAGCGTTTCGTGTGTACCAACCTTGATGATGATGATGATGATGATGGTGCGTGACGGCAGGCGGTGCCGTGCTGTGATAGGCTGTCGGTGGGTAAGGCACAGGACACAAGGCAGCACCGGCTGCTGCGGCCGCTGCGTAGAGATGATGATGATGATGCGCCGGATGGTGCGGATGATGATGAATGCCGGCGGTCGCCGCGCCCACTTTGTTCCGCAGGATCCTGGAGATGCTGGACACCGAGGGCACGTTGAACTTGTCGCACACGCCGTCGGACAAGAGTCTGTCGCGAATCTCCCAGGCGAAAATGCCGGGGTCTTTGAGCTTCAGCTGCTTGATGTATTGGACGACTTTCGGCGTGGTGACGCGGGGTTTACTGCCGCCGATCGCGCCCGGTAAGATGCTACCGGTCTCGTGATAACGGGCGAGTATCTTGCTGACGCAGCCGTGGCTCACACGCAATTGCCGCGATATGTCGCACGGTCTGATACCGAGCTGGGCGAGTTCTACTATGCGCAGACGGACGGCATTGGGCAGAGGCCGGCCGTTTACGAATACGCCGCCTAACTGGTTTACTTCGCCGTACTGCTGCTGCTGCTGTTGCTGTTGTTGTTGCTGCTGCTGTTGTTGTTGTTGCTGCTGCTGATGCTGGCTGCCTAGGTCGCCGGAAGCGCTGTCTGCGAAGAAGAAGGGGTTGTGAATATTTGGCGGTAGGGTGTGGTTGAGGAAGTAATAGAAAGAGCGCGAGGCATCGTGGTAATGGGGTTTTGATGTGATAACACGTTGACTGCCGAGAGGATTTTGCTGATTAGAACGGCGATGCTATGAAATACTGCAGCGTTTGACTGAATTATGCAAAATGTAAATAATGTGCAGGTAATGGAGACCAAAGGATCGCATCACTATTCTAACAATAATTACGTTTATAAAATAATTATTGCTATTCATTGCGAATATTTTGGATCTTCAGTAAAATCTCTTGTGCCGGTCACCGATGACCATCATGGCGGTCAAAGTGTTAAATGGTTGAATGAGAAAAGGATTGTGTTGGTAGGTTTTGTTGTATTGAGACGTGTTTTTTTTTGGAAAATTACAAGCCGAAGATTATGCTTTTTAGTGGTTTGATTGTAAAATATAAGCATGTCGTGGTATGTCCGAAACAGTTTATAACAGGGTAACATAATCCTGATCTATGAACAAATGGATGTGAATGATAAGCGGGAAGAAGTTATGGCAAGCGCCATCAGTCATATGTAAGTACCGTATAGTATATATAGATATTTGAATATTAAATGTTTAAATAAGTGGATAGTTAAAATGATATTCTTAGGTTTCGTTGAAGCTTTAAATAAAAAAGTGGTTAAAGTTATACTCTGAAGTTTCGTTATAATTAAGCATATTACTTTGTAAAATAGAAGTATGATGTGCATGTAAAGTTTTGGTGCAATTCGGATGATCACGTAACTCGTTTTAGTATTTAATTAATTTAATAAGCGAGTACCAAACAAGATGTACAATGTAAAATTTATTCTTTACGCATACATGAAATATGCACTGTCTTTTGTTATTCAAATGAGGAAAATAAATTTAATTTGCTCTGTTGAAAGGGTATTTCATCGATGCTTTATGTTGTGGCCCCAATCTTCATGGCAGTCTTTGCAAAAACGGCAGTGGAATGATAATATCGCGAAAGAAGTAAGGCTACGGTGTGCGAATATAACGATGCCTGAGAGTTTTGAATGATTCTCTCAGACCAGTCCGGATTCGCGGAACTAGCTCGACGTGCCCCGTTAAACTTTAACGATTTCAATTTAACGACCGTCATTACGACATGGCAAAGATACCGTGGCTTAACAAGATGCGCGCGGAAAAGAGGTAATCCTTGGAAATACTGTTTCGTTTGTGCTATCTATCTAGAGATCACCGTAAAACGAGAAGGCTTTGAATACCATCTATGTCTTGAAACAAATCGCAAACAGTGCAAAATATATACACTAATAATAATGAAACAAGCGCAATGATAATAATAATAATAAATACAATAATAACAATAAAGCAAGCAAATATAAAACAATATACAATAATAGTAATAAAACAAGCGTCAAATACAAAAATTGCATAGAAACTACGAATCAATTTGTACTAGGTGTTTTTATTAAAGTCAATTAAATTTTAATCCGATTGAACGAAATTTTATTTGAATATGTAAAAATTATTACTGTGTTCCATTCATTGCTTTAAATCGCAGCAGCGATAGTGAGACGAATACAATTTACTTTTGTTTTCTGAAACACGTAATTATTGTTTCTTTTTTGTTCACCAACGTGAAATAAATATACTGAAACTTTCCAATATTTTTCTTGTACACCAGCAGATTTCATTGGCGAAAAACGAATTGAAACAAAACGTAAAATGGCTACTGCGCGTAAATTAATCGACGCATCCAAAAATCAGTGACAAAACTCGGAACATGCAAGTGCATTTACCCTGGCTCCGCAGTTTACTCTTACGCCCCCGCATATTATCCCGAGTGCATAAATTGCTAAATATGCGCATTAGCCGAGCGTACGTGTCACTGGATCCCCCGCTTAAATACATGTATTACACGCGTGTAAATGACCACGCACGTCGGACCCTTTGATCTCAGTCATTCATCACCGCTTACGAGAAAAAGTCTAATAATATTACGTACATGCTCATCCGGCACATGTGCTCGCGCGGCTTCGCCAGCTTGTCGCACGCGTTCTTCGGAACTCAACTGATTAGACCGCATAGAACATTGCACGTGTGCACGCGTCCACACACTTCGCGGTTCCCTAAATTTCATCTCTCCTCACGACCCAACTCATTTCGATAATGAAACGTGCGATGTAAGCGCAGTTTGGTCAGCAATTTTTTATTATGCAGCAACCCCGAGAATGAAGGACGCGTTTAATTTCAAGATTATGTGACTCAGTGACAAGCAAAGCCAGGGTAGAATCCCATACAAATCTGTTAGCGAGAAGTTGTCTTACTAATCTCTGGAGAAGACTGAAGTGTATGCGACTGGATTTACTGAGAACATAAAACTATTAGCACAGGAACGATCATCAAGACTACCTAACAGCGTAACTGTGCTTGCTGCTTGTCATTTACTGAAATGAAAGCCTAACATTATACTGCAATATAAAACTACTAATAAAGTATATACTATGTATACATAATAGTAAATAGTAAATACTATACAAAGGATAGAATTGAATAAAAGGAAATAATAAAAAACGGCAATGAGATGAATATGATAAAACTAGAAATTGGCCAAATTGAATCGGGCGGCCCAGGGAATCTGAAGATTTTCTGTGGGACGCGGAGGGAAGCTAAAAATTCACGTAAACGGCGCCGAATGAAGACAGATCGGTTCGGTACAGCGAAGGGTGCGTAAAAGTATGGTAGAAGTGGGCGTGTACCCTCTCGTGATGGATGTCAGTGTCATCCGTTGAACATGTGCTTCGACGCTATATAGATGCCCCTTAACATGCCCGACGTTTGTCTGCCGTCTAACTTGCTAATTATCCACCGCTTCTACCCGCCCTTTGTCGGTCCCGACGGCTTTCAATGGAAACGAATCCGTGATTTCATTTGCGTCACATACTCCGAGAGGAAGCGAGAGACCGCGCGTTTGTTGCATGTAAACTGATTAAGCGGATAATCTGCTTTTTGCCCGCCACTCTTTCTGTCCACACATTCGGCGCGAGTATAATTCGTGTTTTGGCAAACAATGTCGGTGTGAGGCGAAATATCGGGTTGCATAAAATTTGTCCACGGTACGGAAGGAACCTGGTTGCAATGCAATTTTAAGTTTTGACTACTTGAATTTATGTGATTACAAATTCATGTGCTTGTGACGGGCGAAAGGTTTTATTTTATTATGCACCCAAATTACATTGTCGCACATTAATAAGGTCTTGTCTTGAGTATGCTTCTTTGATCTGGCCACCGTACCATTAAAAGTGCGAACGAGTTATCGAACGAGTTCAATATTCCTTTCGTCGATTTAGTGGAAGTTACACAATCAGCTGAATGCATTGTATGCACTTAGTAACGAATTCCTAGAACAGCGCGGAGATGCAGCTGACTTGTCGTTTCTTTATAATATCGTTGACTACGCATAATTAGATTAGCAAGTACAGCTTTACATTAAAAGCTCATAGCATACCGGCAATTTCAAATATTTTCTTTTGGCGCTTGAGAATACGGTAATTGATTAATTATTATCAATAAAAAATATATTGTAAATACACCAATTATTAAATTGTTTAAGATGTTACCTACAAGCCGCCTATCGTTAGCGGTATTATCATTAAGTGCTCCCGGATGTTTGAACGTTCAAAGCTTTTAATAGATTATTTATTTTTTCCTTTACAACTCACTGTAAGGGGCACGTCCCGTAAATAAAATAGGCAAATAAATGAGAAGACCGAGTTAATAAATTGCGGTACTACTTCCTCTGTGGAAATTTTTGTTTCGCGTAGACGCGTACATGACAGACCTCAGAGAGAACCAGGCCAATTCATCATGACGTACAAATTTATACCACATGCGTTTGTCACCGTTCGAAACAGGCCCATCAATTTCACTCTAGCATTCATTTACCGTAGCTCCGCAAACGCGCCCGTAATTTTTCGTAGACAAGTAATTAGGTATCCGCAGTAGATCCTTTTCGTTGCAGCCAACGGACCCACGAAAATTTCATGTGCTCACCCTTGTTCTTCCGCGATCTATTTCTTTTTCTTCCGCACGTCTTTTTTTTATTCGCCGCCCAACAACTACAAATAAGCTTTCATCCTTGGCTCAATTCTAATTTTCTTTGGCCGCTCCGTCGCGTCTTGCGCCGCGTTTGCTCTTGCAGATTTTTTTTGCGTACCAAAGATACATTCAGGCAGAATGCATGTCGCGATCGGGCGCTCCGAGTTCTTAAGCACATTCGCACATGTGTGTTACGCGCGTCTCGCGGTTCATCTGAAACGTATACTGTGACAGTTGGACCGAAATATATTCCATCGTCGCATGGAAAACACAGCACGACGAATCGTTTGTTCTTTTAGCCGCGACCGGTCACGTTCGCGGACAAATTAGTATTGCACCTTTCTGCATTCGATATAAACATAGCGAGAATGGCCCAAACGGGCAGGCGGATCGTAGAGGTAAAAGATGCGTTTCTTTGGTGATGTTCTACTTCGTTAGATTGCGTCTAATTTCAACGTTATTGTAATTTACTTAATAATTAAGAACTATAAAGCCCTATTTTGGCTGAAAATGCCAGCCATAGAACTTTATTACCGCCTACTACTTTATTATTAAATTTTTATCAAATTATAATATAATTAACACTTTGATGAAGATCCGAAAATATAATTATTTTATAAATGCAGATTAAATATATAATACCTACATTATTTACATTTTGTAATTCAGTCGAACGCTGTAGTATTTCATAGCATTTTTTAGTAAAATACGTTTGGTAGTCCAAATATATAATTAGTATCATTTTATTCAATTTTTTATCTAATTTTATCAAGTGTTACAAATTTGTTCCGCAACAAAAAAAAATGTAAAGGAACACATTCAGTAACATACATTTATTTTTGTATACTTTTGGTCCTGAAACCTGTTGCGTTAAAGTAACAAAGTTGCAGAGTCAGCATGTTCAACTAAAACAGGGGCTTTATGTACCTAAATCACTTAAGTAAAATAATGTACATAGCAATCTAGTTTTATGCAACATACAAGCTGAATTCTTTCCGAATGTATACTATTATATACGAAATGGTGTGCTGTTCCCTACTTCGCGAAGAAACATGTCCGAGTGCAAAGGGTTAATGCGTGCGTCGTCGCGCAAGAATCTACGTGGCGTGCGTTTACACGCCGAAATATCGGAATCACTGCCAAGTCTGCGTATCTCACACTGTTCCGTTATCTCATTAATTACAAGAAAGAAGGCCAGCCGCGATATGTCATTGCGGCGAACTGTCGCATCGTATCAGAAACGTCCTCAAAAGCACAAAACCTCTTCCTACGCGTGTCGGGAAACTTCTCCTCAAACATTCGAAAGAACGCAGCCGTTAACTATTACGATCCGCGGTATCAGTTGCTTTCGATGTGTGTGCTCGTCATGAAGAAACGACAATTATTTACATTATAACTTGTATATAAAAAGACTATGTGAAAAAAAGCCAGATTGCTTTTATAAACAGTTTTGTAGATATTTGAGCCATTTATTTTGAAAGTGGCCTAACTCCGTTTTTCAATATTTTCCGGTTACCACGGTTTCATGTATAAATTCATGTTGTTTATCAGTAAATGTAATTTATCTCGATTTGAAGATAAATGGAGTTAGGCCACTATCAAAACGAACGGCTCATTTCATGCTTTCAACCGTTTAGTGAAATTATATGTGCCCCTGAAATTTTTATCACACATTTGGTCAAAAACCGAATCACGCAGCCGACTAAACTTTTAATATGTAAATATAATTTAATAAATCTTGGCCAGTATTACGATTTGACAAACGCGCCGTACAGAAAATCTGACACATGAACTTAAACATGGTGCCCAACATTCCTTTAAATCCACATATCTAAATTAAATTGCCGCGACCCCGACATTTTGCTCTTCGAACTCGTTCGGGGTCGCGGCCCATAGTTTAGGCGACGTCGCTCTAGCGCATAATCTCTTTTTCCCGCATCCATCGTCTCACGACAGTTAGCAAAAAGGCCCGTAATAAAGTGAAAAAAAGAAAAGTCCATCTGATTACAACTCCGTGCTTGACGACTAACTCGTCATCGCTTCTCACGACACACCCCAGGTCCAGACTTTTCACGCATCCCGCAACAGAGAACCGGTTAATGCGCGTCTTCAATTCTATTTTCGCCCGATAGATCATCGCACGCATGACAGGCCGCGGGCGCAGTAAAGAAATTTTCGCGAATATTACTGTTTCGCCTAAGAGCACTCGCGCAGGTCCGCCCCGAGTTTACTCCGCGCGTAAATCTTCGGCGCGTAATATTATCCAGGTGAATGCGGCTGGCGTGGCGCAATGCCAGCCGTTCTCGTCCGCGTTACAAAACAGACACGCCAGAATGCGGGAGAACGCGGGCCAGGCGATGGCCAATTCATGCAAGTAATAACTTGTCAACAATATACATCGGGCAGTGCTTTCGGTAATGATATCCGCCGCGGCGCATGCACGAGATGCATCATTCCTAATAACCCGAGCAACGTTCGCCGGGCGGGATATACTTCAGCGGACGTCCCGTGAATCGAATCATTGCCAAAATGTATTTTGTAAGATGCCGCGTGCATCAAGTGGGGATTCGCGTTGCGATCGACGACTGTCAGTGCCGGAACGCGAAAAGCTACATACGGCGGGCAGGGAGCCAACGCGGTTGTCCGCTCGAATGTGTTTCCGCAAAAATCTTCATGCATGGCGGTGCTCTGGGAGAACCAACGGATGGGGGTGTAATGGACGGTGTCGCTTTGTAAACTTTGTTAGGAACGCGACCTCTGCGATGCTCTCGGCGGAATGCACATTTTCATTTGTTGCGGTTGTTGAGGGTGTTAACACATTGCTGACGGGTCACGAGATTTCTCGGTTTAACGTTTATCGGTACGTTGCTAAAGTAATGAAGCCTTGCAGCAATTTTTGATAGTATAATTGTGAAGTAAATAAATGTTAAAATGTTGAAAAAGTGCGAAAATAGCAGTCAGTATTAAAAAAAAGCTTGCATGTATTGTACTCAAATTTTAACACGCTGAAAAATGTGCGAGGTCTGGATGAGCAAGAATGCCGTCCGCAATGTGTTAACATGTTGACTGCAATATGGAATCTTGCACTCTAGTTAACTTGAAATATGGAATCAACCAAGGGCACTACAGTGAGGACAGCTTGGAAATTGTGATAATTTTTCAGATGTGACCGTCGTCCCGGAAGCGAGAGAAGACAGATTTTGTATCGCGCAGGTAATTTTCCGGAGGCAGCCACAGAAGCTAGAGCAACTACTTGTCTTATTTACGCAGTCCTTTGTCAACCGGACCTAGGCTAATATAAAGCTGCTTTTAAAAGCCCCCGCTGTCCCGTTTAACTGGAACAAATAGTACTAATTGAACGCTAATGAATTTTTAACTTCCACGGCCGCACGGAGCAAGCAAATATTGCCGACTGCACCTGGAATCTTCTTCGCGACTTTTCAATATTTCCGGGTCAGAACAAACACGAAGAAACTATGGCGACTGCGAACTCTTTCGAATTCTAAGAACAAACAATTTCCGACATTTTTCCTCGTCGAATACTCGCAAAGTTGTGCAGAGGGTTTCTTTAATTATTTCTGCAAATTTGATAGATGTTTAAAAGCTTGAGTAACTTTGTTATTGTGTCGCTGATAGGGCAGTCAACATTTCATCACAATTTAGAGGTAAAGCATTATGCACCGATAAGAAATAGTACTACGTCATACGAAATTTCAAATAAGTAGGCACCCTGATATTTAATATTAAGTCTACAAACGGAGGTCATGTTTGTAAACACAGTTGCTACTAGATATTTGAAATCGTCGATATGACTCACTTATTCAACTTTCGACTAGTGTAATAACGTCGTACGTGACAAAAATGACAATAACTAATTATTCGGTATTCATAGAGAATATTATATAGAATATAATAAAACATTATTGCACCTTAACAACGTTTTGGTATCGTTTTGCTAACTGACGTTTAGATAAAATAGGAATTAAAAGTGACAAAACGAATAATGCGTACTCTATAATTATTTCGTTATAAAAGTGCACATTAAAATGTTCGCGACGTTTCCGTTCTATTAAGCACTACCCATAAGAAATTTATGATACCGCTTAAGCTTAATCAACCTTCTAAGCTGTTCAAATAAATTACATAATTTCATCAAGCGTCAAATTCGCGAAGAGCGTATTTAAAATAATAGTAATAACGATATTATTAAGCAAGCATCTTCCACGCAGGGGCTTATTGACAAATCTGTGTTGGCGGAAAGTACATATCTCGCTGCCACTCATGTGTGCTGTACTCGACAAACTCAAATGTTTTATCTCGTTATACATTTCCAATATATCACGTTACATATCAAGGTCTTGAACTATAGTCGCCGTTACAGATGTATTGGTGTCAATGACTCCAAAGATTGTTAACATCGTAAAGAAAAAAAGCCGAGCGAGATAACGGTGGGATGTAAAAGCGTTCGTATTATTTCAACGCACAATTTGCGTCTCCGTTATTTCTTCGCGACGCTTTTCAGAATTAATACCGCCAAGTTCAGTTTGAATAATTATAGAAAACAAATTCACTGTTATATATCCATTGATTTTAAACAATACCACATCAAATATTGGATTTACGTTACTTTGCTTTACGCATTCAAATGGCTTAAATCTGGCAGAGAAATGGACAAACTAAAATATTTTCTTTGTTAGTGTCAATTAATTATGTATTTATAGAAGGCGCGTTGTGTTGATTGCTTAATGACGGCGTGAAGAACTGAGTAAAGACAGCAAGTCAACGCAGACGTCAAACATGAGATTTGGATGAAAGAAAAAACCTGTATCTTCTATTCAAGAAGCATGAGAAAAATGTACTTTTTAAACGTAAAAGACGTCTATTCATGAGTAAAAATAAATGAGCTCTAAGTTACAGGAATATGTCAACTTTCTTCTACACGCACCGTTTCTATTGCTATTAGAATCATTATCATTTTATGCCATTTTTCTTGTGTCACTGCTACCGTTTTTATCAGTTCCTATTTAATGCTTCGTCACTAATGAATTATTTTCGTAATCCGAAAGCTGATTAATGTCCCATGACTTAGACATTTTTATTTATGTCTTTGTACTTAGAGTTAATGTAAAGTGTTTTCCTTGATTTGTAGCAACTAACACAGTAAGTATCAGCTTGTATTTATGCTATGTGTACATATACATTAAAAAGAAACACGTTATGGATTTATACGCTTCAACTAAACATTTAACGAAACTTGCAGAGTAAATACGTTTTAATTTAAAGAAATGTTAAAACACGGTAAATTCTCACACCAAAAAGAGGGCATTCCCTCGCATCATAGAATATCAAAATTTCACACCCAAATGTTAATGTTTATCGATGATTACGTATAAACTTTAATTTTCGTTCGTCGCGTAGAGAGGCCTAATCGATTGGCTGCGTTTTGAAGGCATAAACGTGGCAGAACATAATAGCCCGTCATAATGAAAGAAGAAAGTATCGAAGGGTAAACGACCTACCCAACATTTTTTGTAACGATATCCATGTAAAACCGAGTGATATGATACGGACGCTTCCAATGATGTGTCCCTCGGATGTTTTGAAGTCGTGTGAGTTACGACATTCTCGACACTGAGTTGGGACAGACTCCTCCGATATTCAAGCATTCAAACGGTACAATTCTTTCAAATGTTTTCACGGTAAAGTTAACACGTTGACTGCCACACGTATATTACTATATTAAAACCGCAACGGGATGAAGTACTACAGAATATGATTGAATTATGCAAAATGAAAATAATGCTAAGGTATCGGAAACCAAAGAATTGAATCACTATTTAATATAAATTGCATTTTCAAAATTATAAATGCGACCGATTGGGTATTTTGTGAATTTTTCGTGAGACCTTTTGCGCCGGTCACCGATGACCACCATGGCAGTCAATGTGTTAATAATGGACGAGATCCAACGATATCATTTTTATCGCCACCATAGTAAGAATGTAGAAAGATTTATATATATATATGCATATACATTTTTGTATTAAAATACTAACAATCACGTTCAACCCTGATCAGATTAATGTTTTGCCATATGCCGACTGACTCTTGCAGTTTAACGAAAAATATGTATTTGTAATTTTCGAATGATTTTTCTACCAGCCTGTATACACTTAGCTATATTCAACGTCATTCTATAATGTAGAGTCGAACAGTTTGCAATAATGAAAGACCGTTTGTATAAAGAGTGTATAACCTTTGCGTACACTGAACTTAATGCAGAGAGAAGTATTAGACTATGTAAGTGTGATAAGTAATATCGCTGACCTTTGTAATTACATATTTAGAATCGGTAAGTGAAATGCGTATGAAATCACACAAACAGAGATCAGCAGTTGTCTTTGCACAAAACGCGATGTTAGAGAATTATATTAGTTTTTAAATGTTAGCGAAATTATATATCCATAGTAAATTTCTTCATTGACAGCTACCATTTATTTACTCAATGTGGACTTTATTACCAGTGTTTCGCGATTTTTTTTTCAATGCTACAATGACCAAATCCTTTTTTAGCGCTATTACGAGTAAAATAATTGACCGAAAATTATCGTGATATTTTCAAATATTTAAATGAAAGCACGTGTATGAAATTATGAAGACTGTGCAATAATGGCACAATTACGTTCAAGTTCGAATGTAATCGCCAATATATATTATTGCAATGTAATTAACTATCAACTAAACTTCCTCTATAATTGACTATCAAACAATAACAATAACCTTAATGTTATTAAATTGATCAAGTTAATATATGCTTTGTATGTGTACAGCTAACATCGTCTTACTTGTCTTCACTAAATTGGAACCTATTGTAAAAAATAACTATTGATGGCAAGGGTGTCAGCAAATTTGTTAACTGCCTCATCTACGTCGCCTCTGTATTTACAATAAATTACTACACCGAGTTGACATATTATACTTGCGACAAAATTGCCGTCGAAGCAACATAGTTGGCTAACGCTCAAGCGCGTTGTTTAAGATCCAAGTAACATAGAGACAACATTTTGAATTGGCTATTACCGGTACGTCAATATGTCAGGTTCACATGACGTAAAAGTGTAAAGATATTAACTCTTTCGCTACTAACTCATTCCATACTACCAGTGACTATTGTCACCCATCAAAATGTCACATTATCTCCAGAATAATCGACTTTATTCTGTTCTACTGTTTCAATACGTGTCCATATTGATAATATGAGAATTAGTAACAGAATCTGCGAAAATTTTGACTACTCCGTAACTGCGTATACGCGGCAAAGTACTCCGCAGCGAAAGCGATAAGGATAAACTGTTAAGGGTTAATAAACGAAAGGGCTAACATGATGTATATAGGAGCAACACATGTTGCTGACTCAAAATCATCAAATCTGCCGAATGCAAATAATCACCAAAACATTAAAAAATAGTCTATTATACCATATTCAACATGAGGTCTTTACTGATGTGACATATTGTCGGGCGGCAACAGTCATGTTCAGAAATTAGCATTGTCGAGAATTTTGACGTCGGGGGCCTACAGTCACATTTACTAACAAAAGAGTTAACATTGGGTGATTATAGTCACCTCTACTAACGAACGTATTAACATGATGTGAATACAAAATGATCGCATCCATCAGGTAATGTGCAACGTATCCTAGTATCCGTCGGGAACATACAATTAACAAATATTGGAAAAATACATATTTTACATTGATCAATTGAAAACATTCAGTGACGTGCGATTTTGATAGATAATCATTGTCACCTTTAAGGTTCACGCGTACAATATTAAGTGGTGATCGAAACGATGAATACTATTCGTACCCGAGCAATGTATGCACCGCTCACCTAACACCATCGCATCCATCTTGAACCGTGCAAAGTAGCTGACTATCCGTCGGGTGCGCGCAATCAACAAACATTGAAAGCAATATCTATTCAACCACGTTCATCGATTGTTCCCTGACGTGAGATTTTGACATAATCATATTCGCCATGAAGTCCACATATTCAATATTGCGTGGCCATAGTCACCTTCAGTGACAAACCAGTTATCATTCGTACAGGCGAACCTAAGACGACCGACTCCATCCCAAACGTGCAAAATAGCTGAGTATCCGTCGGGTGTGCGCAATCGGCAAACATGAAAAAATGGCTATTCCAGCATGTTCACCCAGAGTTCCCTGAGTGCGATTTTGACATAATCGCAGTTATACTCAGGGTCCAAACGTTCAATATTGCATGGACGCAGTCACCTTCAGTGACGAACCAGTTATCATTCGTACAGAGCAATGTACGTATGCATCGCTCACCTAACACGATCGAATCCATGCCGAAACGTGCGACGTATCCCAGTATCCGTCGGGAACGCGCAACTCCTGGATCCGATTCTCAGCAGCTCCCTGCGCACCAACCGTAACTTCCGCCTCTTCAGCTCCGCAACACACGCAACGTCAAAACATCCGTATCCTCTTGGAAGCTCACTCTTTTCTCCTCTTTTTCACGAAAAATCACACACTCCGCTGGCAGCACCGCGGGTTCCTGACGCTGCGTTGCGCCTGCGTCATGCGCAGACGTCCCGGCGCCGTTCGAAATTTTTCCCGCGGATTTCGCAATCGGCCGAAACCGCGGATCATGCAAGGACATACCAAACTGCGGCCGATAGCCAGCGTAACGTTCAATCGCCGTATTCGCCGAGCGTATCTCTGCGACGATAACGGTCCAGGGATAAGAGAAAGATAGGGGAGAAGTCTTGGAAGTCAGAGAGACAGAGAGAGACAGCTGCGGGGAAGTGCCGGGGCCAGAAGGAGTGCGACAGAGAGAGCGGACAGGTCGAGATAGACGGACGACCGTTAGAGGCGAACGGGGCGAAAAAAGGAGGAAAAACCCGGGCTGCGCGAAGGGCCCGAAAAAAGAAGCGCGGACACGGTCAACGGTGCGCGTTTTGCCCTTCGCTGGCTCACTGACTGGGACGACAGATTTACCGGAGCAGAAATAAGAAATCTCCTCGACTATGCCAGAATGGACATGCGTGCACACCCTCGCGCACCGCCAGTCGGTGTGTGTGCGCACGGGCGCGCATCGGTGTGCGTGGTGGAGCGTAGTTGGTTTCGTATGTTACTGCCTTCCTAGGAGGCACCCACCCACTCTTCTTATCCGCTGCGCATGATTGCGCGCGCTCTCGTCTGTGGCATGGAAAGAGGGATCGAATGCGGCCGATTGAGAGCAAACGGACGAGCCGATGCGAGAGAAACAGGACAGCCGAGCGGAAGGAGACAGAGAAGGTAGGCAGCTCCTGCGGATGACTGCCGCACGCGGACCAATCGCTGGAGACGCGCAAACTTGGCTGAATGCACGGCTTGTGTGCGCCTGCGTTAAACGACGCCGTTTCGTTACGCTGAATGTACACGCATGCACATCATCATGGGCTCACGTGCGGGGACGCGAGTGGGAAAACTTTGGCCACGCTTAAGAGGCGGAGCCCCACATTCACACGGACCATTGGAGAGAACAGTATACCGTGAGCAATCGCGGTAGACGCCTCTTCATTGTGCCTGCCTAACCATCCCTACCAGAACCTCTACCCTCGACGCATGCACTTCACGCTTTCGTGCTCTCTTACGCTGAATCTTCCTTCGGTGCTTCGTGTGTCTCTTTCTTATGCATCGCGTCACCGTGCACCTGTCTGCGCGGTTGTGGTGTCACTTAACGCGTTGACGGCCGCTGTCGCGTAGATGTGACTTCGCTTTGTCAAGAATGGTCCGCATGCGATAGTATATGCCGGCAGTTGCCAAACCGTTAAGTGAATCAATGACTAACACATCTGGAAAATTGTAATAGGCGTCAGGGTTGAATATATGTGCATCTGCGGTAGCACATGCTGGAAGAGCGACGCACGGCATTTGGCTGATCAGTGATATGCGTGACCGTCAAAGTGTTAAGAGGTTTACTTGAAGAGTTTCGAAGAAATCGATGGGTTTATTAATGTGGCTTGAGGCTCGGGTGTCTTGTAGGATATGGCTATTTTGGCAGTTTCTTCAATGATTTATGCGGTAATGAGTAACTTAGACGGTTGCTTGTGGTTTGCAAAAAATTAAGCACGCGGAACATCAATCGGTTATACGCAAATTAATATTGAGAAGTAAACATATGGACTTAGAGCCTATTAAGTACCGTTTCGATAACAATAGCAATGAGTTCGTTTGTTACTCACGGTGTAATCATCTGGATGTCTTCGCCATATGAGCATCATCGATGTTTGAAGTAGCATCTATTAAAACGACCGCACATAGCGTGTGATTACAGACACAACTGCTCAGGAGAAATGCACAAACTGGAACAACACCAAATAGTATATATTAATGTCATATTCACAATTATTATAGCACCTGAAAATATACAAACGATGAATTTAGGTACATACTTTATAAAATGCGATTACGTAGTAAGCGAAATCCCCTTAAAAAAAATGAAACGGTGCGAAAATTTAAAAATTATGTGACTGTTACAACGTATGCTACGTCAACTTTAGCATGTATTATACAAGAAACCTAACTTGACACGATACAAGTCATTTAGACACAATAAAATATTATGCATTATATTATTTTACCAAGCGTGTCTCAACGTTAACATGGCTAAAGAATACGAATCCTTCATTTAATATTATTTTTCACATATCGTCTATGTTGGACTTTTTTCGAACTTTTAGGCACATATAATGAGGACAACCGCGGTATGACGCGTCGTTCCTTTGAAATTTGAATATCCCTTTCCTTTTTTTCATGGCAAGATACTCCGCCCAGTTACCCTATTACACTAGTCAAAGGAGCGGCTGCGGAGAAACAGAAACTGACTACTTCTTTGAAACTCGTACAGTGTCAGTTTTCTCCCCGTACCCATTAACGAAATCATGCCGTTCTTTCTATAGAGCCAAAGGGAACGTTACTTCATACTCTTTACCTTGCTACCACTTTAGCAATATTTCAATATTATGGGCGTATTAGCGGAACTAGACTTGAACGACATTCCAATTAGATTTCTTATTAAAAAAATATTCGTAATATAAATTTTATGTTACACAGTTTGTTATTTGCGTTAAGATATATCTAAAAGGAATCAGACATTCATAAACTATTATTTGTAAGTTCGCCCAGTTAATTATTCGTTATTTGTATTTGTACTGTAATATTTTCTATCTATGATTTAATACTGAAAAAAACTATTTATCACTTCCGAATAAAATTAAATGTATTATTTGTTGGCGTCATAAAAATCGCAATTTTGTTGCCTTTAAAATAAGAATATAAAAAAAAGAATTCAATTAAAAAAAAGATATTAACAAATTTATCCTTTAGGAAACGACCTATGTAAATATTCTGTAATAAACATAATTCCGATGAAAGTAACTATTTGTCCCGTCAAGTCAAATCATTGGCGTTCAAATATTTTCACTTCCGTTTCATTCCACCGACATAATAAAAGCAATTTCCCATGTGTAACATAAATAAGTGGCGAAATAAATCATTGAAACTGCTACAGTAAAAGCATTCTCAGCTAGCACGTTTATCGTCCTCAAAATACGATGGTGTCTTCTATTCATTACGTTTACGGACGCTGTCAGTGGCACTCGTCTCGCTCGATTAGGATCTTCGCCATGACGAAGACGCAGCAATAAATTAACGGGCAAATAAACCTTTAAAAAGTGAGAAGCATCTGTGCGATTCTTTCCATCCTAGAATAGAGTAAGATAGATTAACTTCCCTTTGATGAGATTTCGGTGCAGAAACGAGTGCGTGCCGTATAATGTCCTACGGACGATACAAATTTTAACTCGTTCTACAGATCCCACGCTCTGCGGTTGACTGATGTACAAACAAATAAAATCAAAAATTCGTCAATTTTCAAAATCCAAATAAACTAGGCATAACATTGCAAGTAGCTATTTATCATACGAATGTTACTAGATAATGTATTTAATTGAAACTTTTTTATTTTAGTTGGATAATGAAGGTATGTTAAAATTAATTTATGAGTGAAAATATTGACATTCAAATTTTTGATGTTGACATTTTCAAGCATGTTTCGGGACCACTGGGCCCCTGCCTCAAGTCTGTATAGGTGTGCGTCTGTTACAAAGCAAAAGTGTTTTAATACTTATACACCTCTGTAATATAGACATGCGCGCATCTTTTGCAAACTCCGAAGGATAGGATACCAGTGGCCCCAAAACATGTGAAACAGTCGACCAATAAAAATTTCCAAGTCAACATTATCAACCATAAAGAATTTTAACACGCCTTCACCATCCATACAAATATCCATTAACGATACGTAACTTACAAACCGCTTGGGCCGTTTTCTTTGAATTCGTGACGAGCCGCGAGACCGATTTTTACCAATCCTCGTGGACAGGCTGGCACGAGAAACGTGAACCATAACGCCCAAGCTACGCTCGCGAAATTAGCTTGATCTGAAAAAGATCGAATTTTTCCATTAGCCGATAGGTTGATCAGCAGTCACTGGTCTGAGGAAAAAGAGATTCCGCGTGCGAAAGAGAGTCTGCTGCCGGCGTACAAATAGCCCGTCGACCCTCGCACTGATGTCGGCTCCTCTCATGTCTCCCGCGTGTCGCACGCTTCATGCTTCTGCGCGTCTACCATCCCTGACGACGACACCGACAATGACACCGACAATGCCTACGAGGCCGCGGACGCCGACACCAACGCCGACGCCGACGCCGACGACCACGACGACGACGGCGTCGACGTTACTTTTAATTTATTTCCTTTTCTTTTCCGCGCGCGCCCGACTCCTCTGCGCGTCATGGCGAAAAGGGTTGAGAAGATACAGATGAGGGGAGCGGCGACAGCATAAAGTACATATTCCGAGCTTGCATGGCGGAACGCCCCTCTCGTGCCATCCCCACTTACACTCGGATATTACGAGGAAGACGCAGAAGAGCCGCAGATCGTTTAGACGCGGAGATCATTCTAGGTGTAAATTGTCTAACGAATGTCCGCCGTTCAATCTAGTGCGGCCGACGTTTTGCTCCGTTTTCCGATTTCTGTTCACCGAGGATGTCCTCGCGTCGGTTAACTGGGGTATTTTACTGGATGCAGTCGAATGCTCGGAATGTTCGGCCTGGGAAAACGTGGATTGGCGGGTCAGGGCGAGCTCTTGAATACTAGAATCATTAGAGTAAGTGAAGAAAGGTCAAAATGGTCGGCCGATACATATGTCGAAGCAGGATAAAAAGGTGTATCTGGTAGAATATTCGAAAAACGCAACAAATTAATTGTGACCGATGAGTAAAAAGCCCGTTTTTGGTTGAAAACTGGAGGTCCCTCACTCACAATTTTCAACCAAAAACTAATCGTTCAAAGTTCACAACTATCGGTCGATACATATATGGGAGCATGATAAAACAATGTATCTATTAACATTAAACGTACCAGTACTTTTGAAATAAATTTGACTCCTTATGAAATAAACGTTGATTTTCGGAAAAGAATTCCTAATTTATTAAAGCGGGAAATTGAATAATCAAATGATATAAGAATTTACAGAAAGTCAAATGAGCGAAAGCAATAACGATGAATGGACGATTTTAAAGTAAATTTCGAAAGGGGTCATTTGACCCCGCTTGGTACGTTTAGTGTTAAGAATATTCCAACAAGGCAACAAATTAATATAGTCGAGTATTATTACTTACAAATTAATATACTCGAGTATAATTAATGTATTCGAATATCCAATCAACTTCAAGAAATTAATCTATACAAAGATTCAAGCAATTTCAATAAAATGTAAAAACAAATTGAAAACTTTCATTTTGCTCGAATATTTGGACCACGTCAACGGTTTATTTATGCACCGGCTTCGCTATGATTTACTTCGTTTTTCTGCGGTTCCTGTTCACAGACGATGTGCTCGCGTCGGTTAAGGGGTTATTTACTAGGGGCATTCGAATACTCGGAATATTCAGGCTGAGAAAACATGACTTTATCAGGTTGCGGCGTGTTCTTGAATATTCGAATAATTTGAGGAAAACAAGCAAGTTTAAAACGGTCAATGATAAAAAAAATGTATCAACCCATAACAAACTAATATATTCAAACGTTCAGATACCTTCAAGAAATTAATCTATACAAATATTCGAGCAATTTCAATTAAAACTTGTCTCTACATTTAAAGAAGCGAAAAAAATGGGTGAACAAAAATCGTATAAATGTGATACCGAGACATGTCAGAATATAAGAAATTGTATATATTTTGACACGGATTAGTATTACACGTACATTAGAAGGTAAATTGATTCGCCATTTTATTGATGAGAAATTCATTATTGCGTTATTAATGATGCCTGAAATACAGAAGAAACGTCATAATTCCATTGAATACGGAACCGCGTCGTCGATAAACTTGACGTTGCTATATATCTACATTTTCTGCATGTAAGGTATTCAGGATAGCCCAAAAAAAAGTAATGCTACTTTACATTCTTCATATTGTGGATAATTACGGAATAGGTATTACTCGCCACATATCATGTATTTTTTATTAATTTGAATGAAATCTCTTACATACAGGGCACGATATGCAAAATGCTTACGTCTTGTAATGATCGAAAACCTTGATACTGTAAAATGAATCGAATTAACTTCGTAACACGGGAACAGTGATAGTATTTTAAGTGCATATTAACATTCTATCTTCAACGTCAGTTACCATGTTAGGATATTTTGTTAGTCTATACAGCCTGATGATATTTTTTGTGTAGTAAAACTTACGTTTCGCTTACTTCACTGTAGAGCAAATTAAACCGATTAATAACTTACGTACGTAATATTTTCATTACACAATTGAAAAGCATATATTTACGTCTGCGAAAAGATTATGAGTCATGTCGTCATTGTCATTGCATAAATGTTGTCCCTTTCTTTGAATTATCTTATGTTTAGTCCTATCACCACTCTGTTTTTGTGTTAATAGCCAGTATTTTAAGTAACGTGTGACGGGTGATACTCAATGTTTCACAAATCTACATATCCTAACACACTGAGTATATTTACTTTGAAAAATGCTCGCTACACTTAAACCTAACGTAAAAGCCTTAAAAATAATGTCTCAGTTGAGATGATAAAGGATTGAGGAAGGAACTAAATGTAAATTTCTGTGGCGTCATGTCGCGAAACGTATATAAAACTTTTGAGGTATCGATTTTCAATCATCTTTGGCTGTACATTCTAAACATATAAAAATTATCCACACATCTGAAGAAATAGGTAGTAAGAAAAAATGTTCATTGGACCATCCAATGCATGTAGTATATATACACGTTCGATAAGTACACTTAATGCTACCCATTATTTTCGTCCGTCTGGACTTGGTCCATTTGCACTTCTTCGTCCTTTTCCACCAGATTTTGGTTAAAACCAGCATCGTTCTCCGAGTTTACTGTAACTTCCACAGCTTCGTTGTTCACTGGTTCATCACAGTTTTCCGGATTTGGATCTAAATTCTCGACTCCCTCTTCCACGGAATGTTGCACTTCCGTAACAGTAGTTAGCTGTGTTGAGTCATCCGTAGTTTGTTGATGTTTATTAAGACCTACTTGTACTTCAATTAATTCGAGCTCTTCGACCAATGCCTTCTCTCTTCTTTCAATTTCCTCTAAACATTAAAAATTGAAATTACGTCATTCAGGAAGTCAGCACACATAAATACTGCCGTGCTCTAGAAAACACCAAGTGCAATTGTTAACTAAGTATAAATAAATAACGAATACTAACCGTGAAGTTCCTTCGCAGATTGAACCAGTAAAATATCTGTTTGCGCATGTTGCCGCTTTGGTATGTAATAAATAGATGGTTGTGACCGTGTTTTTATGAATGAAGCAAGCGGTAATTGAGCAGCACGCCAATCTTGAAATTGTTTACTGCGGGCTAATTTTGCCTCCAACGCCCGCACTTCTGCTAATTGCCGCTTCCGCGATAAAAATAATTGTTGCCTCTCCCGTCGCAATTCTTCTTTTTCTCTTCGTCGCGCTTCTTCTACCCTTGCTTCCACTTCAGCTTTTTTATCCTCCTAGAAAAAAGAAACAAAATACATATCATGAAGACAAGTATTTATAATGGAGAATAGAAATGACGGATCTTATCATAAACTATGGACTATTATACTGTAGTAAAGCAGGCATATGTAAACAATACTATCAAATATACATGCAATATATAAATAATTTATCACAGTATACCTTGGCTTTAAGTTTTGTTTCTTCTTGCCTAAATTTCTGTAAAGTACCCAGTAACGCACCAAACATACGTTTGTTTCTTTGCTGGCTGCGTTCATCTATTCTTTCTCGTCTGATAACTTCTTGACGAGATGGTATCTCTCTTGGTGTTGCTATAACTCTCGACGACACAGCAGGCTATACAAAAAAACAATACCGTCAGTACAATAACTGTTTACATATTTTACAGGAATTTATAAAGCATGTAGGTATCTTTACAGTAAATTAATTCATACATCCCTAAAATAATGAAAATTAATAATACCTTGACAATGGTATCATCTTCATCAGCACTGTCGTCAGCATTTGAAGGGACACGTGCGCTCAAACGACTGAAAACTGTCTTTGGTTCCCCATTTGACCCTTGCCAGCGTCTCTTTCCAGCGGGTAATTCATTATTAGCAAAATCTGAGACAACCCTTCTACGGTCCTCTTGTAATGGCCGTTTTTGAGCAATTCTGCTGCATTAAACAAAACAGTTATTTTAACTTGTGAATATGGTTCATCTCAAAATATACAAATTACGTGGATTACAAACATATTATAGTACGTTACATGACCTGATATAATACAAATAAATAAGTAAACCCTTCTTTAAGATAAATATTAACGTTTACGCGTCATTCTTTAACGCAGTTACACCCATTACCGACAGGGTCAGAAATACTGCCACTCGCGAGAGGTTATGTTTGTAAACCGTATCAAAGAAAATTTCTGCTTTCACTGACAAATATCTGTTGACGCGCCGATTAAGTAATAAACAACGCAGCTTTCAAAATACTGAAACAAACGGTGAAAAACTAATAACATTAGCCTTTACCTGGGTGGAGGTTGTAGTGGACCATTTTCACCATCAGGAAGATCCCGACCCAAAATTTTTCGGATACTTCGATCAAGTCCACGAAGACCATCTCGGGCGGCTTCCAACTGGGCTTCTAACCTTTCGGCCCCCCAGGCCTCCTGAGTCTCTAACTTTCTCATCTAACGCAATTCCCTGCAGTTACAGATATCGCGAACTTAATTTATTAACAGACAGCAACAATTGTTGTCCAACCGCATCACTGTGAAAGAGCCACCTAGGATTTGTTTTCCCTTCCTGATCAATAAGTTGCAGGAATTTTCACTGAGTGGTCATACTGGCAAGGTGCTCTTAATATTCCTAGAAACAAGCGGTAAATGGCCGACGGAAGTGTGTAAAAGCATAATGTTCGTATAAGTACGCTATTAATAGAGAGTACGATTAGATGTTACGCGCACACATAACGACTCGAGTAATACAACTTGCCGTTCACTTACTGTCTTCCGTTATTAATGAAGTAATTTCCACCGAAACACAAACACGCTAAGAGAGTAGATCTACTACTATGTAAGAGTTTGCACCCGTTGAACTACAATACCGACGTTGTGTCACCATGGAAGATTTCGTGCGTACTCTACGCCCGAGAACGGTAGAAATCGGGACTACTACTTGGCCAATTTTCAAATTAAAATATTTTCGCACATTGAACAAATCCATTTTTATTTTTACCACTTCTGCTGCGATGAAACAGTAGAATGAATAACACACTCTGCATATTCCCCTGATATACCTCAAAGATAATTAAAATGGCAGAAATGAAATGTTTATATTCTCGGCATATGGTCAAAAATAGGCGAAAAATGTCAAATTTTTTTTTTGTTTCGGACCGATACCGTTCGATAGAGGATAATTTGCCCTGAAGATAGATCACTTTCCGCGCGCTGAACTCTTCATAGTTTCCGAGATATGACGATTTTAAGAAAGCAAAAAAAATTTTTTTTCAAAATTGCAAATCGCGATTAGTCCCACGTGAAAGTGCGTCCAAAGAGCTTTAAGAAAACCTATATTACTTATAAGTTTCGTTCACTAGTTTAGACGGGACAGGCGCCTTGAAGAAATCGAGAAAATCTTAATCCCTTGCCATTTTTGCCAAAAAATGATGGGTCACCGATTTTTTTGCAATTTTAATATATCAAAGGGGGTCCAAAATAACTCGGAAAAATGCAAGGCGCACCCCGAAATTCACAATAGTTCCGGAGATATAGCCAAAAGTGTGTGGAAAAATCGAGAAAAATGGGCCTGAAAATGAGGTCAAAATTGAAAACTCTGCCGACCAATTTGTTATTGTGCGAAGTGAAAGAGGGTCCAAAATGACTCAGAAAAATGCAAAGCGCACCCCGAAATTCACAATAGTTCCGGAGATATGGGTAAAAATGTGTGAATAAAACGTGAAAAACGAAGCTAAAGATGGGTAAAAACTGAAAATTCCATACTGGACATATCATTTCGATGTTTTCATGAAGCGTGTGCTCGAGAAAGCGTGCTTGCCTAACTCACACTAATGCACGATGACGAACATTTCAATACAGCTCCACTTTGGTACACGTACAATGAATAATCCCAATACATATCGTTAGTTAGTTGCGCATACAGGCCATGCATCGAATTAGATACTTGAATGCTATCAAACTTACCGAAAATGATCAAAGATTGCCGAATAACGATCTTCACATGCCATGACGCCTGCGTTTTTGTCACGCTCAATGCCGCCAAGGAGCACCGTCAAATATTTCGCACATTTCAACGAATTATGCAAAGCCAATGCAAGTTTTGCATTGCCCCGTCCTAAAGTAAGAAGATGTGACCAAATATGAGAATCATGCATACAAAATTTCGCAATAAAATAGTATAAATGTTGCTCTTACCCCCTGCGATCTGCACAGTGTCACTGCCAAACACGGACAATGGCGGTAACATAAAATTGAGCTGTGATTGGCTCGTTCCGACAAATGGCGACCCCTGAGTCGACTTCATTCAAATAGCCGCTGTTACCGCGCCAAAACCTGTGCACTAAAAAATCAGCAGTGTGTGAGAAAACATGTACATGTCTAACCCACACAACTGCACGAAACTGAAAATCTCAATATTCAACTATTTTGGCAGATATACAATGAATAAAACTAATATATGTCACTAATTATTTGCACAAGCAGGCCATGCATTAGATAAAGTACTTAAATGCAGTTAAACTGACCAAAAGTTACATGATAGTTGAATACGTCAAATAATTTATTGAAATGAACAAAACCATATCGCAATACGTGTTGCCCTTTCTAAATTTATGGTATTTCGATTAATTTAGTGATGGTACAACAAAAATTTGACAATAAAATAGGACAAATGTGGCAGCTTGTCTTTAATGACATGCACCATATCACTGCAAGGTTAGGAGAGAGATGAAGTTATTGAATTTTCTGATTGGTGAAGAACCACAAGTAGCTAATGTTTCGTTTCTGATTGGCTCTCCCAGTTACTCATTTCTATTGAATTTAAATTCTACCATGGAAACACTAATATTTATTATTTTTGTTCTTTACACGTTTGATGTGTATAATAGTTGTTTGCCTAATTAATCGTCCAAGCAACGTATGCATTTAACTTTGTTATCAAACTTGCCAATGCATAGCAAGAATTGTTAAAAATCATGGTGAAATACCTTGCTGGCGTTATTTTACTGAGCTATCAAGAGTCCCTGACATGACAATCATACGATTTAATTAACTTTATACGTCAAGTAATGGTATTAGATGTGCTTGACGTTCCTCACTCAGTTCATAACATTGTAATAAATTTGGAAACGTCTGTAAAAACATCTGTAATATAACACTGAAAAGCTCTGACTGGGATTTGTTTGCACAGCTTGATTGAATCACAGTTAACATATTCACTAAATTGAAACTGTGACATTTAAAATGTAATGCTTCCTATTTCTTTTTCACATATGTTTAATCCATATCACAATTGTTATTGCTTAATAATCCATGCACCTAAAACATCAAATCACTTAGTTGGACATTGTCAAGTTCACTCAGGAATCAAAATCGAATATGTCACTCGATTTTTTAAGTCACGCAATGATATTTAGAAATACGAAATATTCCATGGCCGGTTTACCAGATTGTAACATGTGTGGAGAAAATCTTAGAGAAATACTTAGGAAATCAATTAAAATGCTGTAACTAACCTCTAATGAACCACACTGTGTTGTTGTCAGATTCGAACTGAGGAGATGCTCAACAG
The DNA here is from genome assembly GCA_033815515.1 of Cryptocheilus praepositus. Taxonomy (NCBI): domain Eukaryota; kingdom Metazoa; phylum Arthropoda; class Insecta; order Hymenoptera; family Pompilidae; genus Cryptocheilus; species Cryptocheilus praepositus. Next base: position 3,628,167 of record JAWWQZ010000256.1, on the reverse strand, counting down.
GTGGCCATTCATATACTGCAAAGGCAATATCTGGAATTTTAGTTGTGTTGACTTGTTAATGGAATAATAACTCCAAATTAGTTTCCTCTAAAATGTAAAAACTGTAACATTCATTTGAATCTAATTTAACTTTATTGATATCCTGTGTGAAGTTTTAACACGCATATTAAGTGCAACTGGAAAGTGATGAAATAAAGCTTATTTCTTTTCTGGTATATAATAAAGTGTTGTAAATATTGCTTCGTTGGTGGTCTGTGTCAAATTTTATTGCCTACAATTAGAAAGGGTTTGATAATGGGAGTAGTTGCGTTAGGACTATCTATTTTTACTCCTGTGCAAAGAACACGGGATGTCTTTTTACTGCAAAATCTCTGATACATGACCATTACTGTTAAGCACCAGAAAATTACTTTTACAAAGTGATAATGTTAAGATAATATAAAGACGTTATGCAATATTTACAAACGTGTAAATTTGTCTTACAGCACAAAAATTACAACACGGATTCTTCAATTAGCATTCTATTTATTGCCTCTATTGACATGCACAATGTATATAAATACTGTAAACAGTTATTAACAAGGAAGCAGTTGGACATGGATCAATTATGGAACAACTTTCATAACAAGCATTCCACCCCAGCCAAGAAACAGGTTTTAATTCCACACTTGTCAATTAATTTCAATATGAAAGTTTATATTCTAAGCAGAATATCCAAAATACTAAATGACAGTAATTTTAGTACTGGCGTTACATTACTACCAACACGCATTTCAAAGTACTGTTGTTTGACTTGATAAATAGGTTACAATATTCGTCTATGACTTCAGGATTTTTGGACCGCTTAAGAAAACAATATCTGCAAGATTTTGAATCTTGATTTTTTGTGGTCTTCATAGCATTGTCATTAAGTTTGACAATACACAACTTGCAAATTCAGCGCATGATATGAATAGACGATTCATAAGTATTAAATATGGGGTATGTCAAATGAATATGATACAAAAGATACGCCAACATGAATTTAATGAAATAATACAAAAATGCAAACTGTAGGCATTGGTAGTGATCACTGCCCAAAAAATACATAAAACATGCCAGGAGTTCAGTGCAGATGGTAAGAAATAAGCTATTACATTTTAAGTATTTTCTTACCAACATTCCTATAGCATCATTTCCAAATTTATTGCAGTATTCCAAACTGAGCGAGGAGCAACACACTGTTAAGTACTATTGCTCGCCTTTAAAAATCAGCTAAATTACTTGACTGATTTCAAGAACTCATACCAGCTGCGGAACACAATTTCAATAGGGTTTCTCATTGTGGTTTTGATAATTTTTACTATGTTTTGATAAATTCAACACCAACGAATGAACTGGTTCAGTTCCAGGGGGGCCTGTGCAAGTAATTAGTAACAACTACCATGTGAGTTAAGTGTATATGGCACAAATTGACAAGTATTTAATATTTAACGTTACAATTGTTTCTCATTATGGTTTTTGATAATTTTTGCTGTTTTGATAAGTTTAACACCAACGAATGAACTGGTTCAGTACCAGGGGGGCCTGTGCAATTAATTAGTAACAACTACCATGTGTGTTAAGTGTATATGGGACAAATTGACAAGTATTTAGTATTTAACATTCCAATTGGAATTTTGCAAAAGATCATAATTGGAGCAACCAATCAGCTTTCAGCAGCGGCCATTTGTCTCAACCAGCCAATCACGGCTCGTCTTTCCTTGCCCACCAGAATCCGTGCCCGGCGGTGACACTGTGCAGTGTGTGAGGGGTAAGCTGCCACATTTACGCTGTTTTATTACCGAATCCTTATTAAGTCATGCCTAGATTTATCGAAATCTTCTAAATTTGTCCAGGGGCAACACGTATAGCGGACTGGGTTTGCTGGATTCTGTCAATTATTCGGAATATCTGTCTACGATTAAGCGGTGGACTACGGGGGATGGCAACATCATATTTTGCCACTTTTACATTATTTTCGGTGAGTTTGACAACACTCAGACATTTCATTCGGTGCAGGGCCTGCGTGTGCATCTAATTAGTGACATATATTGGACTTGTTCATTGGATATGTGCCCAGATAGTCCAACATTCAGATTTACCATTTCGCGCAGTAGTGTAGGTTAGACAAGGATACGCTTACTCACACACACATCTTACCTCAGTTCTCTACTTTTGGCGCGTAACAGCGGCTGTTCGAAAGAAATCGATTCAGGAATCGATTCAGGGGTCGCCATTTGTCGGAACGGGCCAATCACAGCTCGTCTTCATGTAACCGCCATTGTTGGCGCCTGGCAGTGGAGCTGTGCAGATCGAAGGGGGTAAGTGCAACATTTATACTGGTTTATTACTAAATATTCTACGCATGCCGCTCATATTTGTGCATATCGTGTCCATTTAGCAGGCAGGAACACGAATCTCGCAATGGTTTTGCATGATTCGTCGAAGTATGCGAAATATCGGACTCTGATTCTTGGCGGCTTCGAGGACGACGAAAATGCTGGTGCCGGGGCATGGAAAAATCATTATTGGCAGATCTGACATCATTTTCGGTGAGTCTGATAGCATTCTTGTGTATAATTTGTTGCCTGACATGCATGCGCAGCTAATTAGTAACGAATATTGGGTTTATACCTTGTAATTGGGTAGAGACGTGTCCACTTGTGTGTGTAGGCACTCACACGCATTCTCACATGCGCATTCTCACACGCACACACCCATTCCGGTGCATTTTGGCGGGATAGCAGACTTTGATAGAACCCGATTCCAGCGTATGCAGTTACCGCAATCAGCCAGTCATATTTCTGCATCACTATTGTCCTCACAAATTACAGGAGGTGAGAAAAATATTTATACTATTTTATTGCAAAATTTTGTGTGCAATACCCTCATATTTGTTCATGTGTTTTTAATTTAGAATGGACAACAAGTACCTCGTAGGGGCTTCGCATAATACGCCGAATATGCGAAACATCTGATTGTGATGCTTGGCAATCTTGGGGGTGACGAAATCGCAGATTCTGGGCCATGAAATCCACGTATTTCGAACTTTTTACATTATTTTTGGTACGTGGTTACTGTAAGTCTACTGTGGTTAACGATAGCATAAAGGTTTTTGTTGAATATACGAATACTGTTTCGATTATGTTCAAGTATTCGACATTTTGTTTATTCAGTTGCTTTATATAACTTCGTTACAAATTCTAGTGTTGCTAACTGCATTTCCTTTAATTATTTTCTTTTTCTAAATATACATATTAATTCTTTCAAAGTTTTAGCGTTTTTAAATTGTAGTTTATTTTTATGTCAATCTGTACATTAAATTCTTCCTTGTTGATCAGAGAAATGGAATGATGAACAAAAATACAATGAAAGAATTAATATTTATTAATTATGTATTAATATAATATAATCATATTTGATATGTTCTTAATACATTTCATATTAATACACATAATTGATATTAATATAATTATATTAATTCTTTTGAAATGTCGCTTTTTTAAATTATAGAATTTTTGCATTTGTTTGTACATGAAATACTTACTGATATCTTGTTCTGTTTTCTTTCAGCAGTTTGTGGCCGCGCGCAATGCGGTTTAGAGTCAGTGATTGAATGCGAAGTTTAATTACCTTTGTAGTCATACAGACTCATTGTATAACTTCATCCCTTTTTACAATACAACATAGAATCACGCGAAATAAAGCCAGTGTTTGTTCGCAATTCTTTTATTAGTTACTTTGAAATTATATCAAAGTCAATATTGCCTATTTATATAATTATTAGAATATGACAATACTTTATAGTAATTTGGGTTGTAAATTAGAATTAGTATTTCTTGGAGATACAAATACTTAATTATAAGAAACAAATATAATTTTTTATCGCGTAGTAGAGTCAGTGTTCTGCTGTGCCAATAATGGATCCAGATTTATAAAATGACAATATGTTGTAAGTATTTATATCATTCAGTATAGTTGATCATTGATACATATATTCCAGTGGACGAAAAACTAACATTTTCTTTTATTGTTTTGCAGAGTCAATACTTCAAGAAAATATTTATACCTGCCCAATTAATGCTGTGTTAGAAAACATGGCCCGGAATGCAGGAGCTGAGTTCAGAAGCTGCAGAAGACTGAGGGTCAAGGATACGTCGATGCAGCGTGATCCAGTGGTATCCTGACAAGTCAACATCGATAAGTCAGATTTTTAAATCCCTCTGACCACCCAACCATGTCGCAGGATGAACGGTCCGAACCGGCACGGGTGGTTGGTTGTAATTACTTTGACAAAATTACATGAAGAGCATAGTGGCCGTAGGTAGACTCTGCGGAGTCTATTTATGAGTGGCTGTTTGTTATGTCCATGTTGAATGTCATTGTATTTAGCATAGGATAGATCTTCCTTGTTCATTTGATGTATGACATTTGTCCGCGATACGCGACTAAAGTAAATATTACATTTGAACAACAAGAAATGTGTTTATATATGTCGGTATATAAACATAGCCGTTATATAGGCATGGATGGAAGTTTTTATGTTAAATCTATATTTTGAAACTACTGATGATTGTGGTTATACTTCTGGTATAATCAGGAACAATTCGCCATTCGATTTAGTATTAAAGAACAAGGAGATGCTTCGCGACGAGTAGTATCTGAATTCGAAGCGATACAAAAAGGTTTAATTTTTTCTTTAAAATCATCTCTTCGAGAACAGATCGCTCGAGGCTAACCCATATTTTATTTCCAGGTTAATTATATTATTCTTACTATTGAAAAATTTACATATGTTTTAAAGTTCATAAAAAGTAGAATTTCATGCATGCCCAATATTTTATATTAATTTGAGAAATATCTAAAGTCCATTTTTACATGTATTATTCTTACTATTGAAAAATTTACATATGTTTTAAAGTTCATAAAAAGTAGAATTTCATGCATGCCCAATATTTTCTATTAATTTGAGAAATATCTAAATATTACATTTCAGATAAAAGCAAAAATGTATTAGCCCGCATAGATGTATTTATTTCACTAATCTTAGCTTAGGATGTTTTCAGCAAAACGGTTGGTATAATTTTCGGTGGCCGTGTTCATTATTTAAGGTCTGAAACTATTCATGCGCCCAGGTGCTGCATGTATGGATCAGGCCGATGAACACGGAATTTAGTTGTAAGAAAATTAATAAATATATCCGCAACTGCCAAAGCGTTCAGTGTCCACCAGCGTGCTTTCCATTTTGTGTGGTGTGAATGGTAGTGTCATGGAATGCACGTTGGATAAAGACATGTATGTTAGACATTATATTTCGTTTCGTTTCAATGCTCCTCACTGTTTCAGTAAAAGACAATCTTAATTTAAAGTAATATAATTCACAATCTGTGCGACAATTGGTTGTACAGAAATATGAATGTGTAGAGACCGCGATCGCGATACATTTGAATGGCCACTGGCCTTTGGCAGTTGATTTCAGGAATTGGTACGTACAATTGTGAATGAATGATGATGTGCGCTGAGTTCGGGTGTCGGAGACATCCCGGGATGTACTCTCTAGGAATAGGCTTTTTGCACCCGGGCGGAATGTGTGAGAATCGTGGAGTGAGTGTGTTGGTGTGAATGATTTGCATTTTTAAATATAGGTATTAGGTAGGCAGGTAGCATACTTCTGTGTGAATGTTAGATTTTAAGTAGGTAGGGCCAGGATGGGGCTATCACTTATTCTCTCGCGATTAGGTTTTAGGCGTTAAAGTGATACGTCTCCATCTGGGATTCACTTGACCATTGCAACCATAATACTTTGATCGTTATCCCACGTTATTTATACAATGATTGCTTAGAAAGCACCAGTATGTTTCAATGATCAAATTATCACAACATGGAACAATATAATTATCCCATAAATGTGCTGTTGCCAGTACTTGTAGTAATCGGTTGCAATAATCAAGTGCTTAAGGTAATTTCATAATTTTAAGCAGAAATACGTGCACTATTGAAGTGTATATTATACGCTTGGTGTACGTATTTCGAACTAATCGGGAAATTCGGTTAAATGTGCACGTGTATGGCCTGCCAACAATATTGGTAGGACATCCGTGTCAGCTCTTGTTTACAAACAGAACCACTAGAAATACAAATGATCAGTATAACTTTCGAAAACGCAGGAATCAGAATTTTATATTAATTTGATCACTTTCCAAGGCAAAGGCGAAATTGATATTGCTTCATGCATATATTAGTATATGGAACAGTTAGGCAGGTATATAGGTATAATTTCGTTCTCACTTTGCCTTCGACCAGTGCTCAAATTTATGTAAAATGTCTGATTCCTGTTGAATAATTCCCGATTAGTAGGGACATGTAAACACATGTCTGAAGAACGAAGAGGCTATTTTAATATAGCTGAAGTGGCTCAAAGAAGAGGGCTTCAACGCTGGATCATATTTCCACGATAGTCACTATGCTCGTCATTATTCATATTGCATATGTAATTTATAACAGTTACTTTTGCAATTTGAATACGATAGGAATGATTAACTGCCTCCATTAACTGTTCTTTTTTTTATTCAAAAATATATTTTTGCAAAAAGATAAAACATTTAATTCGTGTTTGAGATTAAATTTTCCAATTATCACTTTTTTTAAAATTCCGGCATACATATTTAGTACACATTTTTAACAAAGAGTTAATTGCGGCCAGTTAATCAACATTGAAATTAATTATCAATGCACTCACATGTTTGCTTTTTGTTTCAGGTTCATCGTCATCCATGGACGGCATCATCTAATAATATTAATGTTTATTGATGAAATGTTAATTAATGAAATGTTCTTCTACTTACAGATATTTTTTATAACTGTTCCTGATTTTAATAATAATTTCTGTTTTCTGTTCCAGGGTTGTCGCTGCTAGAAATCAAAATGGTTCAAAAATTTTGTTATAATTATTTGTAAATTTGCTTTGCGCTATATGTTCAAATGTTTCAATCAGATTATTTCTATTTTAGGAATGAATGGTGAAAGAAGCAGTAATAATTTTAAACCAATATAAATTAAATTTTATAATGGTTGTAACGAGTGATAACAAATTTATCAATATTTGGGAATGAACGTGATAATACAGGTTTCACTTTACAAAACATTTTTTAACCATTTTCATTAAAATTTAACATAATTTACTAATGAGAATTTACTTTTTGTTGCAGGGTTTCAAACATATATTTGTAATTGTAACAGGAGAAAGCTCAATATGATGCGGAAATGCTAATGATTCCTAATGTTTTCAAGTGATAAAGCAAAGTTAATTGCATGATCAATCTGCTCTTTTTACACTCATACGAATATTTTTGATATGGGTTCCTTTTGATTCATATTTTACTAGTTTATGGGGCTACGATAGATGGCGCTATAAATTAAATTCACCTCATGCCATAATGATAAGGCTTTCTTGTTGAAATTGTAGTTTATGTTGGCGGGCAAACTGTAGTCGACAAAGGGTTTGAAAGCTTGTCAGTTGGTTATAGTTCAACATCATTAGCAATATTTAGTATAACTTGATCATTTTATTCTGATGTAAGAACTGTAATATCAAAACATGTCGAAGGTGACAAACACAGGAAAATTACAACCAAATAGAGGGTTCAATGAGAGAAACTCAAATGAAGATGGTAAAGGTTCAGGAGAGAGTGTGGCTGTCAGAGTGCAACAATATATTGAAAATAACCAAGCGGACAGTTTATATGATTTTAATGCACCTGATGATTTGCAAGTCAGAACGGGATTTTTGATTAACATGCACGCAACCGAAATTGTGGAAGATGATGACCGGCCTTTCAGTGCAGTGGATTATTACTTTGTACAACTTGATGGGAAAAGATTTAAAATTCCATTCACATATCAACCATACTTTTATTTATTGTGCCGCAAACGTACTGCAGGAAGTGTTTCAACATTTTTAAGGAAAAAATATAAAATTCTTATACAGAATATTGAACATGTATTTAAAGAAGATCTGGACCTACCGAATCATTTAGTGGGTGTGCAAAATGAGTACCTGAAATTATATTTTGCTAACACTGTTGATTTATCGAAAGTTCGTAGAGAGTTAATGGCTGCTGTAAAAGCAAATAAAGAAAGAGAAAAAGGTCAATCATTCTATACCGATCTACTTCCAACCCTATTGGACTCCACAGATTCAAGCAAACAAGCACCAAAGCTATATCACATGGAGAACATTCTCGACATTCGAGAATATGATGTACCGCATCATGTACGTGTATCAATAGATGCTAAAATATTTTGTGGCATTTGGTATGATGTGATACCCAGAGTTGGTGAAAATCCATTAATCCAACGTAGAGCAGATCTTTTGGAACCACCAGATGTCATGATCCTTGCTTATGACATTGAGACGACAAAACCTCCATTGAAATTTCCAGATGCTCGCAGTGATAAAATTATGATGATATCGTATATGGTTGATGGAAATGGTTTCCTAATAACAAATCGCGAGGTTGTTTCAGCGGATGTTGACAGTTTTGAATATGAGCCTAAGCCAGAGTTTCGTAGTTATTTCACTGTTTTTAATGAACGGAACGAAAAAGCACTTATAAAAAAGTTCTTTGACCACATTCTTGAAATAAAGCCTCATATATTTGTATCATATAATGGTGACTTTTTCGACTGGCCATTTGTGGAGACCAGAGCTGCTATGCATAATATGGATATGAAGAAAATAATTGGCTTTTTTAAAAACCGTGAAGGTGTATATACTTCGAGACCTGCTATTCATATGGATTGTTTATGGTAAAATCTTTTGCTACTTGTCAGTTAAAAATCGTTTAGTTTTAAACAATTTTTTCTTTATTTTACCGATAAACAGTTGGGTACGACGGGATTCATATCTCCCTGTGGGTTCACAAGGTTTGAAGGCAGTGGTAAAGGCAAAATTGAGATATAATCCAGTTGAATTAGATCCAGAAGATATGTATTTGTTGGCATCATCAGATCCCATATTACTTGCCAACTATTCTGTCTCAGATGCTGTAGCAACGTATTATCTGTATCAAAAATACGTGCACCCTTTTATATTTGCGTTATGTACCATTATTCCCATGGAACCTGAAGAAGTGAGTACAATCCATATATAAAACTGCAGATGTCTATATAATGTGATAATATTTAGGTGAGCACAGGAAGCAATCTGGTGTGGTAATTTATACTTTTAGGTACTTAGGAAAGGATCTGGCACGCTATGTGAATCATTGTTAATGGTGGAAGCATTTAGAGCTAATATAATATTCCCAAATAAGCAAGAAACGGAAATGAGTAAACTAACAAAGGATGGGCACTTGCTGGAACAAGAGACATATGTTGGTGGTCATGTTGAAGCTCTGGAATCAGGGGTCTTTAGAGCGGATATACCTTGCCGTTTTAAAATTGTACCAGAAGCAGTGAACAAATTACTTGCCGGTGTTGATAAGGCTTTGAAACATGCTATACAAGAAGAAGAGAAAGTGCCAATTGACATGGTCACAAACTTTGACGAAGTAGCCGAAGAGATTAAAACTAAACTAAAAGCTTTGAGAGACCAACCGTTAAGATTAGAAAAGCCAGTTATATACCATTTAGATGTTGGTGCCATGTACCCCAACATTATTTTAACGAATCGTTTACAGCCATCAGCCATGGTTGACGAAAGGTACTGTGCAGCATGTGACTATAATGGCCCCAATGTCAAGTGTCAAAGAAATATGAAATGGATGTGGAGAGGTGAATATTTAGCTGCGAATTTAGCCGAGTTTCGAAGAGTGCAGCGACAATTGCAAGGTGAAACGTTTCCGCCACGGTTCCCCGGTGGAGATCGAAGAGCGTTTCATGAACTATCCGACGAAGAACAAGCGACCCAAGTAAAGAAAAGACTGACTGAATACTGTAGAAAGGCATACAAGAAAGTAAAAATTACTCGTATGGAAGAGAGAACGCAAACAGTTTGTCAGAAAGAAAATTCTTTTTATGTTGATGCCGTGAGAGCGTTCAGAGACAGAAGATATGAATATAAAGCTCTAACGAAAGCGGCTAAACAGGAAGTAGCGCAAGCATTGGAATGTGGTGACGCTGCGTACATTAAATCTGCTAAAAACAGGGAGATATTGTACGATTCTTTGCAGCTTGCTCATAAATGCATTCTAAATTCATTTTATGGCTATGTTATGAGAAAGGGATCAAGGTGGCACAGCATGGAAATGGGTGGAATCGTCTGTTACACGGGAGCACATATTATTATGAAGGCGAGAGAACTCATAGAACAAGTTGGTCGGCCATTAGAACTTGACACTGATGGTATTTGGTGTATCTTGCCTGCTTCCTTTCCGGACAACGTAATTGTACACACGACACATGCAAAAAAATCGAAACTTGTAGTCTCCTACCCAAATGCAATTCTTAATTTTATGGTGAAGGATGAGTTTACCAATCACGAATATCATGAATTAGTAGATCCTGAACAGTTGACGTATAAAATCAGAAGCGAAAACTCAATTTTTTTCGAAGTCGATGGTCCATACCTTGCTATGGTCTTACCTGCTGCTAAGGAAGAGGGGAAAAAATTAAAGAAACGATACGCTGTGTTTAACTTCGACGGTTCCTTGGCCGAACTTAAAGGTTTCGAAGTTAAGAGAAGAGGCGAGCTTCAACTAATAAAAAACTTTCAGTCCGCAGTTTTTCACTCATTCTTAAAGGGTAACACGTTGGACGAATGCTACGCTGCGGTTGCCAAGGATGCAGATTATTGGCTGGACATTCTTTACAGTAAGGTACGCCATACAATTATTTTTCAAATCACTTATGCGCGCTTACATAAAATATCCACAGTGCATAGGTATGCCGGATTCTGAAGTATTCGAACTGATATCCGAAAACAAATCAATGTCTCGCAAATTGGAAGACTACGGAGCACAAAAATCGACATCGATATCCACCGCTAAGAGACTGGCTGAATTTTTAGGAGAGCAGATGGTCAAAGATGCCGGTTTAGCGTGCAAGTACATTATAGCTAAGAAGCCAGTAGGTGCACCGGTTACAGAACGTGCAATACCTTTAGCTATCTTCCAATCGGATCTCACTAAAAAGAGTCACTATCTACGAACATGGCTGAAAGATCCATTCTTACCGAGCGAAGACATCCGCGACATTTTGGACTGGGATTATTACATCGAACGACTTGGAAGTGCGATACAAAAAATCATTACTATACCTGCCGCTTTGCAAGGTGTAGCGAATCCCGTGCCCAGAGTCCAGCATCCGGACTGGTTGCACAATAAATTATTAGAGAAAAGTGGGCTGAATAAGCAGAGAAAAATAACCGATCTCTTTTCGGCGGAGAAAAAAATGGCACCCAGCGAGAGTGAAGAACATAATGAAAATGATGCACGGCAATCTGTACCTGAAGATATAGAAGATCTCGCTGGGACTTCAGTGGAATTCAAAAAACCGATGGCAACAGTTGCTAAGCGAAAGAGACAGGCGGTGGAAGAGGATGATAGCATAACGAATAAAAGTTGGAGAGAAGCTTTGGGTTCACCCCCTCCTATGGGAAAGACGAAAGAAGAACGTAGAGCGTGGTTAGAATTTCAGAAGAAAAAGTGGGCATATCAAGCGAAACAACGAGGCGAATTTCGTAATAGAAAACGAAGTAAGCTTCTACTTGGTGAGAACGCGAATACAGGCTTCGGTGTCGTCAGGAATACGAACACGTCCACTTTGAGCGGATTTTTCAGACGCAATCAAAGGAAGCTGTACGAAATGCCTTGGGAAATTATCCAGATAGTTCCTGTAAACGAGCCTGGCATGTTTCGGTTGTGGGTGCTGGTCGGTCAAGATTTGTACAATTTCCGCCTCGTAGTTCCACGAATATTCTATGTAAACGTTCGTAAGGAAAGGCCGAGTCCAGGACCTAATGCATTATGGAAGAAGATTAGGAAGATATTACCCCGCTGCCGCCCTGTATATAATTTATATGAGTATTGTGTTCCCGAAGCACAGTATCAGAAACACAGCAAAGAGTTAAGACGTGACATAATGCAATCTGACATCGAAGGAATTTATGAGACTAAAGTGCCTCTCGAATTTAGAGCAATTCTTCACTTGGGATGTGTATGTACGTTAGATCCTTGTGCAGCACGGAAAATGACTGAGGGCGCTGACACGTTTACTCTGGATCAGTTAGAGTTTAAAAGTATGGCGGTACAGTCTTATTTGAAAGAGGTAATGACCGATTGTTTTTAAACATATGTGCATATAAAATTGTCAGTACTTTGTTGGCATCATTTTATGAATTTATTCTATTTCAGCCACGCAGCCTCAAAAAAATTTTTCTGTATCATCAATGGAGTACAAATCACCAAAGGTCATTATGGGGATTATTCTTAGGTCCCAGTAAAAAAGCACACGTTTATGTTGTGGACACAGCCAAGTCAAATCAGTTGGGAAATTTGAGTGCTTTGTATACGCAGGAATTAAACTCGGCGTAAGAATCTTCATGTTTATATTATCACATTTAATATTAAGGATTCGATATTATTTGATATTAATTTTAGTTCGTAAACTATGTAGAATAATGTCATGAAGTTTGAAGAAAGAATTCAAGATATTGAAGGAACTACAGAAAGTATGAAAAAGTGTTTTCCGGGTTCATTGACAAGTAGAATTTTTCGATTCTTTACATGTCAAAAGTAATTGTTTAATTGGATGCTATTTTTATGCGGTACTTTTATCGGCAATGTTTCTGTTACATATTTGTTTAAGGCTTATTCAATTTCATCTCTCCTATATTATATTATAGCATAGCGAAGGAGGGCGAGGAAAAGATGGAATCGTTACCAAACGCAATAAAATTTACAATTGGCATTGAAACAGATTTTCAACAAGTGTGTCGAGATATGCAACGAGCTTTAAAAGCTTATCAGGATGAACGCTATGGTGCCACTATTCTTATACTTCAAACAGCATACGGTATGTAGAAAAACTCCTCCCTACTATTTTAGTTTAATTTCAAATAATGTTTATTGCTATATTGTGTCTAGACACGGAGGCATTAATTACACAGATGCCTTTGCTTACTGGGTTTCCAACTGTCCATACACATATACGAGACGTGGAAAACCTGTTCAGCAATTTGGATTGGCAAAGAATCGGAGCGAAAGCTATGATTCGACACTACTTAAAATCTCACCAGATAATCAATCTGATGATAGAACAGTGTCGCTATTTCCATGCTCCGCTTGGAAATATTCCAGCAGATGCAGCTGTGTTTGGTGCGGATCTGTTTTTTGCAAGACATTTACAAAAAGAAAACTGTGTGCTCTGGTGTTCTGGAACGGGCAAACCAGATTTTGGTGGCAGCGAAAATGATGATAATGGGTATGGTATTTAATTGTTTTCATTGGTACATTCACCGATAGTAATAATTTTTTCCGATATTTTCATCGGTTTATATCATATCATTTTTTTTACAGAATATTTGTAGACGTCGATGATTTTTCGCATGATCCTATCAATATTCCTGGCACGTATTCCAGTATATGCATTCAATTTGATATAGAACATTTAGCAATTAATACATTGTTACAACATCATCATGTTCATGATGTCGATGGTGTTCACGCATTTTCATCGTTTAACAATGTACCGCATATGTCTGTCCAGGTTGGTCAAATAATCTAATTTCATATACTTTTTCCAGGGATCTTGTATAAAGTTATAGTTTATACAGTTTAACTTGTAAACGTTAAAAACCGCTTGTTAAAACATTAACATTTTATTTGAATTAGGGTACGGGGTCAAGTGATCAGCTTGAAGAGTTTTATTCACAATACGAAGAAAGTGCACTATGTGGCCCTGCTTTCAAAGTGTTACGAAAAATGGTAAATGCATGGCTGATAGATGTGACAGTCTACAAAAACGTATTCGCGGATTTTCAGTTGATGCACTTTTATCGGTACTTTCCAGCTTCATCATTAATGCGTACATTAAGTACTATATTAAAAATAATTTTTTTCGCTATATATCATGGAATATGTATGACAGACAAATTGCATTTTAGGTGGCTGCGATCATATAAATCTCTTCTTTACGATCCCGGTTTTAATCGTGTATTATATAACTACATGAGTAAACTATTTCTGCAGTTAGTCGCAGAATTCAAAACACTTGGTTCTGTAATTATTTGTGCAAATTTTAATAAGATCATTGTCTGCACGAAGAAAAGACTAATGTCCGAGGCGTTAGGATACATGGAATTTGTAGTGCAAACTATACGCAACAAAGAATTATTTCACAGTATCGATATAACACTTGAACACTGTTGGGAATATTTAATATGGCTTGACATGGTGAGTCTAACAAAGTAATATTTACGTTAAGAAATCTACTAATTTAGTGGGACTCATATACATAATACGTCATATTTCTACAGTATAATTATGCTGCTATTAATGATAAGTCAACAAAAGAGGCTGAGGAAAATGTCGATAAGACAAGTAGCGCATCACAGAATGACAATGAAAATGACGACACCGATGATGAAGTATTACCTGCGTTTAATAATTATTCTATTAATTTTGATTCATTTTGTTAATGAATTATCATACCAATCCCATCTTTTTTTAAGCCTAGCATATCCATGAACTGGTATTTGACGGAAGGCCTACCGAAAGAAGCCTCTTGCCGTTCAAGTTTTAATGCTATAATAGCAGGGTACATCAGCGCAATTTATAAATTTATTCGTGAAAGTGAACCAGTTGTTAATTCTGCAGACCCCAGAAAAAGGCGAAGCGGTAACTCTAGTAACATGTTGCCGTCTTTTGGACTGGGAACACTACAGAATACATCAAAATATGCAAAAAAACTTATGTCAGAGGACCTGTTACAGACTCTCTTCCAGTCAGTACTACTGTGATATAAATATTTACATGCTCGCATTGCAACTTTTTATAGCAATTTCTTCGCAAATAATTTCAGGATTGTTGAGAAGATACACGCAAAACTACCAGAGAAGACATTAACTTTCAAAGAAAATCCTAACTTGTACTTTGATGGACAAGATACCAAAACAATTATTCCTGCACTCGAATTGATCAAATCCATTTGCGAGGTATATGCAGGACCAATAGTTTTTAATCTAATCCTTTTCTGCCGGTATTCATTTCGGCAGCAACATCTGAAACGCCATGCTCAACTTTCAGGTTTTATCGTTAGATAAAGAAGTTGAGAACGAAGCGTTTCAACTCAAGTCGGAACTGCTACGATTGATTAAAGTGCATAATTTTACTGAGATGTCAGATTGGAAAGATCCGTGTATGTCGTTGATATTACCAGATGTCATGTGTCCAACATGCAACCACACGAGAAATTTAGATCTTTGCAGGGATGTGAATATAGAAAACGACAAGTACGAATAACCTTGCATTACCGGTACTTGTCGCAATTGTTGCCTGTCGCTAATAATTAAATTATTTTACCTTTGCAGGCATACATGGGTTTGCCCGCTTTGTCAAACATGTTACGACACTATGCAAATAGAGCGTATGTTGATACAAATGGTCAATAGGAAATGTATGGGATACGTATTGCAGGATCTACAATGTATAAAATGTCGTGATTGTAAAGATGAAGAATTGACTTGCCTTTGCAAGTGTGCGAGTGAGCTTAAGCCGACGGTAACGCGGCATCGCCTAATTAAATTTTTGCGGACGTGCAAGAGCATAGCGAAAACGTGTGAAATGAGCATACTGTCGGAGATGATGGAATCTATGGCATACTTTTCTGAATCCTAATAACACGTTAGAAAATCAAAACATCCAATACACATTTATATTTTAATGTATGTATATTTGTACACTTTACCGTTTATTTATTACATTAAGTGTCTGATCGACAGATTTTGCACGTGACATTCTAATTGAGTGGTATACCTATGTTTTAATCTACTTCTGTTTAGATGCAAGACCTGGATCGATTGGGGGATCTGAAAAAAATGTTATAACAGAGTATGAGCAGATGAAAGTTTTTGGTAACTTACATTGTTAAAGAAAATGCATTCTTTCTCTGGAGCCATACATTTTATATTATCGTTAATAGCGTCATGAATAAAGCGTACCGGAAAATTTGAACTGTGGGAATTCGGTCATGTTGACACCTTTAGCACCGAACTGATTAGTAATTCTGTCCAACTCAGATTGCCTCTCCTTTTCCAACTCTGGAGGTGCATCTACTAACTTGCCACCCCTAGATTAATAAGGTAAATTCAAAAATTATGTGAAAACCATATTAATATACTATGTGTTTTTAACATTCATTACACAGGTATAGAAGTGTTCGATATTCTTGATACAGAACAGAAATTTAGGATAATACAAGACTTACTGGCTTTTCGCTCTATATTCCCGAACTTTGTCCAAAAAGAGTTGTTGTATAGGGTCACTTGCATTTTGGAAAGCAGGAGCCAAGATTCCAATGTTGCGCTTGGCAATTTTCAGCACATTAGCGCTGAGACGAATTTCTGCCAGTCCAGGCATGCTGTACAGAAAAAGTTTTTCTTTACACACTGTACCATTACCTTTTTAGGAGACTTCAATTCTTTACGTAATATATTTGATGTAGGTACTATATAATTAACATTCATTACAAAATGGTTCTGTCAAATAGACATACAAGTGACATAAAAAATATAAGTTTGAGCAGGCAATTTTATGTACTTTGTTTGATACAAATAGTTTAATTACTTTGCCTTACATAATTAATTACATGTGGTACAGCAATTAGTTATATAAATGTAGACATGTAAGGTAACAGAAATTAATTTAGTACATTATTGCGTATGAATGATAGTGCTGAAAATTTGGTTTAATAGTACCGCGTTAATAATCTATTTAACCGTAATTTATATTAAATTTTGTCTGCAGATGTTTCTACATGTTATATCACTCACATCATGCAGAGAGTCTAACTGACAATGGCTGCAACATACTTGTATCAAACGAACATATGAAAGCCTCAACAAAATTTCAGAAGCGTCGTAATTTCGAGAGTAGATTTTTTCATAAATATTATTGAAACCAACGTTTCATTTGTTTCCCTTACGTAATGAACTACACGATCTGACAATTGGTTATGTGTACATATGTACTTATTATATCAAAAACCGACATAGCGAATAACTGAAAATAAGCATACGCACTAAATATCTACTTGACATTACTTTCATTCGAAATATATTCAATTATACTTAAATTATCTCAAATGTTCTTACATTTTAGACAGTCTCTGCACAGTGTACAATGTTCTCGAGCTTACAAAACCATGAACCACCCAACGCATAAGATCGTACCCAGACAAACCACGCAATTCTCAACTATAAGGATAGATCCATCTCATTTAAACAATTTCTTCTTATTTGCGCCCACAATAATTATCGACGTTTTGCATAAAATTGCAAGCGTCCAATAGTTTTTCCATTAGCGAAATAATGATTACTCGATTATATCAAAAATAGTTGCTGACGATGGCAGCACTTGGAAGTGTAGAAAAATTCCATACATTCTTCCATGGACGTACGCGTCTATCTTCCATTGAGTTTACGTTGATCCCCGTTCCAACGGAATGCCTTTGATCCCGAGCCAATCACACGACCAGCCGAGTTCAGTCGATTCTGATTGGCTGCGCAGCGGAATCATGGAAGGAAGATTGTATCCGCTCTTAGTTTCATTCATGACGCCGAAGACGCAGCCATAATATATCTGCAATCTGTATTGTGTACGAGTATACCGCGTTAGTATTGCCGATGTGCGTGCGCCTCGCAGTTTGTACACGTGATTCTTTTGTTGTTCGGTTCTTCGTTCGGTGTTTTTCGTTCGTAAGCCCGTCGCTCGACGCTCTCGCCTTCGCCGGAGGATTCCGCATCGTGAAATAGGTAAGCGGGCGCTAGGAAAAACAATTAATCGGCCGGAACTTTTTCGCTGCGGAGCCACGAAAACGTGACTCGAGGAGTTTGCACGCGCAGGGCCGACTGACAATCGTCGATCGTCGATCAACGCTCTCGGCTCGATCGCCGCGGAACTTTTCTCGCGGGAAAAAGTCGCGACGGGAAAATCGAGGGAAACGTTTGCAGGAGTGTGCGCGCGTCAAATTGAAAGGAGTGTGTTGTGTGACAAAGTTCACGAGCGCCCACGGCGCTCGCCAAATACGGAGCTTATTTGTTGGACGCTGTAACTTGCCGAGTGTACGTAATATGTTGACGCAAATGCAAACGGCTCCGCTGACCGGCGACGATTTTGATGCTAACGCATTCGGTCGGCTTTGCGGCACTTTCTTTCCACGCATTCCGAAGAAACGTGCGCGCTCCCGACTTTTGCGCCTGTGACACTTGCTTTCGGCGACTTCTTTTCACGTTACTTTGTCTCCGGGCCTCAGTGTGGACATTTTAGTTTGGACCGCATAAAACAGCGCGCACTGCTTTCTGCCCGAAAATCGTGAATAACGAGGAAAATGCCCGTTTTCGGCTGTGGAGTTCTAAGCAGAAAAGTTGCTTTTTACTCATTGTTTACGATTTCTAAGTAGATTCGAGGCGACACGCTGCTCAGCGTTTACGAAAATTGTGTTGTGTCGGGTCAAACGTTTTCGTCTTTCAATTTTGTTTCGGCATGACCTAGGAGATGTGGTACCAAATTTCGTTCAACAAAAATGACGCAAGTGTGTTTTTAATGCGAAGAGTCAAGATTGCGCACGTAAACGCCTCTGTTACAAATGAAACGCGAAGAAACGCGCGCGAAGGTGCTTTGAAGAAAATGTCGATTGATTATGTAACCTTCTGATAAAACGCTGTCACATGGATATTCATAGTTCGATGTTGACATTCGCGTGAAGCGTGCCGTTGCAATTAGAATAGTCATATTTTGGGAGGGTCTGCCGCGAACAGTCTCAGTTTGCTCCACAAACGGTTTCTCCCAGTTTCTCACTCGAGCAGGTCTTCACTATAATTATTCAAAAACGATGCATGACTTTCCAGGAATTTTCGCAGAATTACTAATCTCAATATTCACCCCACTGCAATTGTATAACAGCCAATTCACGGCTGCACAAGTGTAAAGCGTGTTTCTCAGTACATTTTTTTCCGTACAGTGCCGCGAAAAAGTTTTCGAAGAGTCAGTTCATTTACCCGCAAAGCGTGACGATAAATATTTTTCCTTAAATTTGACGTGTCGTCTCGACGACGTAAAGTAAATCCTCACGTTTACGCGTCATGAATTTTGGTAGTTTTTTTTTGGCGAGGCATAAAAGGAAAGAAGAAGAAGATGGGTGCTCGGAAAGCTTTGCATGTCAGGGTATGTCGTAATTTGGTTCTTCCGCGGAGTCTTCGTCCGTGTACATTGATAAGCGTGTCGATGGTATAAAGGCAAAATCGAAATTGTGGACGGGAGCATGCAACGGTACCGTGGCGATTCGTTCATTCATTCGCCTGCTCCTTCTTTCGTTCATTCATGCGCACCTGCATCCGCAGGGCAATTTAGTCAGCCGATCGAAGCTCGTCGGTCGTTCAGGAATCACAAAAATACTTCGGCATCGATCCTATATTTTCTATTCCGGCGAATTTAAGAAGCGTGCGATCGACCTCTGTCATTCTCTATTATTCGTTGAATAACGTCAGGCTTGAATTAACACGGTGCCTGCCACTATGGCCACTGATCGGCGCTAATAAATTTCAAAAATGCGCACCAAAAGTCAGGTGTCGTCGAGTAAGAAATGGTTAAAAACGTAAATAACTCAATGTATGTAGCAACATGGCCTCTATTTGACAATGGGTAGTTTTAGTTTCTGTCTTTAGTCGAATAACAAACCGTTGAATAAATAGAGTTTTTTTTTCATCAATTTTTGGAATATTAATAATCAATGCAGTAATTTCAATCGAGTTAACGAGCGAAATATTTTCGAAAAAATATATTTGACGATAGGCTTTATAAAAAGAGTATAAACAAAGGTGGAGCTGATTACCGCAATATTTACAGTTCGATGTTACGACGCATAAAACGAAAATAATTCGTGTGGCAGCTAACGTGCTAAATGTTACTTTAGCGCTCTTACGTGAACTTTTGTTCTAAATCAGATTCCAGGCTGCAACCGTTTATTTCAGTGCTAAAATAGTATTTGAGTCTTGATAGAAACGTTTATCCTAAATTATTTGTGAGAAGTAATATTTTAATTGCAAACTTTGTAGATATAACATTAATAAATTCTGTTGTTTTGGCTCGTAGGCATTCGTTTATGTAATTATTGCAGATGCACGGCTGCTAATAGTATTTTTCCACAGTAAAATGATTAATGTACAAATTTTATTCAAGTGGCGCTGCAATTATAGTATCGATGTAGTTTATTAAGGCAAATAAAACAGCATTGTCTTCCCTCCAAGTACTAATACTACCATAAATCACATGAATGACATTTAAAGTATAATTCCGCAAAATCAATTAGAAGTAGCACTAAAAGCATCAGTAATACACACCTTCAAAGTTTCACAGCTTTATAGTTATAATTTGATTAATTCTCGGGAATCATCAAAATCGCAAAATTTGCATATTGCTCATTACATTAAACGAGGTAAAACAATGTCACATTAACTGTTCCATCGCTATTTCACAAATTTAAAACCCATAACTTGACTGATATTTAATCGACACACCAGCAACGATTAATAATTTCTATATATAGTATATATAGTATTCGTCATATATATAGAAAATAATTAATATTCATAGAATTTAGAATAAACTCGAATAACAAGAATATAGGAATAGTATTTTTTCCATAGCGCATTTTGTATATATTTCTTCACAGTCGATCGCATTTTATCTTTTCTCTCATTGATGAACGTTCCCTATTAGTAGAGTGTATATCGATTACTTCTCGCGGCGATAAAAGGCTTGAATTATAAAGAGACACAGCTGTGCGCGTGGACGACATATCCAATTGGATATGCACGAGGAGACAGGGAACTTGGCGATTTAAAAAAGGAACGTAAAATGCTCCTGGTCTCTCGGTGGGACGAATGGTTTTTGTACACTTTCTCGGTTGTATCGTCGTCGTTGTCGTCTTCTTGAGACTACTGTCGGTGTGGCAACGTCGCGGTTTGCTGTGTTCTTCGTTCTGGTGTACGTTGTCCCTGCCGAAGTGAGGACAGCCTCAAGGGACAAAAGAAAAAGAGACCAGATCGCGATGGTAAAGGGTGACAATAATCGGGTATCAAAGACGAAACGGCGACCGGTGAAGGAAACGAAAAATTCTCGGCGAACGTCATGCAGTTGTAGCCCCGGTAATAGGATCCGCAATTTTCGAGGCTTCTGTGATTTCTTTACTCTGGTGTACGTAGTTTTTGCCGAAATAAATAGTGTGGGGCTATAGAAGAAAAGCAAATTGCAATGGTAAAGGGTGATAATAATCAGGTATCAGATCGCGATGGTAAAGGGTGACAATAATCGGGTATCAAAGACGAAACGGCGACCGGTGGAGGAAACGAAAAATTCTCGGCAGTTGTAGTCCCCGGTAATAGGATCCGCAATTTTCGAATCTTCTATGATTTCTTCTCTCTGGTGTACATAGTTTTTGCCGAAATAAATAGTGTGGGGCTATAGAAGGAAAGCAAATTGCAATGATAAAGGGTGATCATAATCAGGTATCAAAGACAAAACGGCGACCGGTGAAGGAAACGAAAAATTCTCTGCGAACGTTATGCAGTTGTACTCCCCGGTAATAGGATCCACGATTTTCGAGTCGTCTGTCATTTCTTTACTGTGGTACACGTAGTTTTTACCGAAATAAACAGAGTGTGGGAATATAGTAGGAAAGCAAATTACAATGGTAAAGGGTGATCATAATCAGGTATTAAAGATGAAACGGCAATCGATCGTGGAAACGAGAAATTCTCAGAGAATGTTATATGGAGGTGGTCCGCAGTAATAGGTTCGGCGAAGAAAACAATAAAAAATTCTAAAATATTGTATGTAAGTAGGGGTTAGGTTTCTAAAAATGGTAGTTTAATGCAAATGGTAAATTATGTACCAGACTAAAAATTAGCGTCCAGTTCCAAAAACTAGCAAAACAACAATATTTTGCTTTCGCAATGATTACAGAGTTAGAAGTGTATTTATTAAAAGTATTTGCACTCGGCTTGATAATTGATAGCAGAAGGTTGATAAAGGCTTCACGGAACTATGCTCTAATCTCATATTATCAACATTTCCTTAAAAAATTGGAACGATACATATTCAAAAATTCCGGAGACTCGCGTGGTAAACATTGTCTTGGAAACTTCTTTGTGCGGTACTGGGCCCAATAATATAACCTTTAAGTTAATTTAACCGATCTAACGAACGCGAATTACCTGTAGTGACGTTTAGAGGAGCAAAGCCAAGAATGTCAACAAACAACTTTTTTAATCAGTCTATATAGATAAAGACATGTGAACGAATATTTTGTTCGGCACGGTAACTTTGTTTTTCCTTAAATCGTACTGGTTCTTAAACTCGTCTATTTTCTTCTTAACCTCGTTATGCCATGTACATGTTTTGTAGTTTCAATCATTTTTTTCCCAAATTAATTGCAATTAATATTTGGTTCGATATGAAAGACAAAAGAACAACCGGTAAAGAAAGTAACGAAAATATAAGAAAAAATAGAGACATGTAATCGATCATTCTATCTACGCTCAGGTTTCTTTTAACACGTTGACTGCCAAGCGTATTTTACTATATTAGAACGGCGATGCTATGAAATACTACAGCGTTCGATTGAATTATGCAAAATGTAAATAATGTGCAGGTATTGGACACCAAAGGATCGCATCACTACTCTAATAACAACTGCATTTATAAAATAATAATTTCTACTCATTGCAAATATTTTGGATCTTCAGTAAAATCTCTTGCGTCGGTCACCGGTGACCATCATGGCAATCAAAGTGTTAATACGGCACAGCTCTGGCAACAGTATCAGCAACAACTTATGCGGTAACTTTTGCATCTCCAGCTTCACTCATTCTCACAGAAAAGATAGACTGTTAACATAACCGAAACGCTGCTTCCACCGGTCGAGCAAGTGTATAAATGCACGAGTGCAAAGTTTCATGAATGCCATCGTATATGAACCTACCGCGAAACCTATATTCTGTTGTGAAAACACCTCGCACTTCTGTTAAACCGCAGACTTCCGCAGAAGGGAAAAATCGTTAGCGGTCGGATTAAAAATTTTTTGCATGACGGACGTATCAAAGTTCCGTGCCCCATGTGGGTCCATCGTGGAGCAATAAATCTCGCATACGGGCTACACATGTGTGTGATTGAGGATGAGTTGAGTCTGGAGTGCTTGCCCGCATCTAGAAGAACGGCAACAATAGAAATGGAAGCACAGAAGCGACCGGGCAACGTTGAGAAACATTACATTGGCTTTCTTGAGAACTTGAGACAATAGATTGTTGGAATTCTCGAAAGATGCAGACGAAGATATAGCGACTGGCAAGCCACACTGTGCCGCTTGTTCTCTGCTTAACGTCAACCTTTGCTGACGATTTAGTACCTGCGCCTGCAAAAACGTCGATCTTCGCACCCACTGTTCTCTTCACTTTTGTGTATAACATATTTTTTCTGCTTAAGGTTGTGGGCAACGAAGTTGATTGGGTGTAATTTTTGACGTACTCACCAAGCTTGTCTAAACATTGACATTGCACTATGCGCGATGGATTCAAATAATTGGTATAGATCCCTTCACGTTCGCGTATAACATATTTTTTGTACTTGAGATTGTGGACAACAAAAATGTTCCTGTGGAATTTTTAACGTATTCACCAGGCCCGTGTAAAAATTGACATTGCACGTGGTAGATTGATATAATCGTTATAAATCACATTATCAGCATATATTTAAAATATTAATTATTTGTCATATTAAACTTTTCCCTTCGCTCTAACACTGAATAGAAAAAAGAATTGATCGATAGTCATTTACAAAGGTAGTGTGAAAGGATAATACTAGAATACTATAGGGAACGTCTAAAATCATTGAGCATAGCATAAGATTGAGACTATTTTATTCAGAGTCTGGGCACTTTATGTAATGCTGAGTAAGTTCTTGGCAACGCGTTAAATTATAGCTTCTTATGTAGCCATAAATAGTTTTTTGGTGTTAGTTTATACTCTTGATCCATCGTTTCCTTAGTCTTACAAAATTGGTTTCCTAGTCACGTAATATCGTCTATCGTAAAACATCAATTTATGCGATAACGAATCCAGGTATACTAAAAACATAAAGAATAGTAAAAAGAGTACAAGTTAGAAAATCTTTATATACTACTCATATAAATGTCTATGAAGACATTGATCGATGACAGATTGCAGAATACAGATAGTCTCAGTTTGTATTATTAAATCATTAAAATGTGCTCAATATTTATCGAAGAAAATATTCGGGGCGCGCATTTGTAATACAATTTTTTGTTCAATGAATGACATTAATTGACGCAACACGACCTTGACGCGATAAAATCTTCACTGAATCTAAAACTTCTAGTACAATACGATTAGTGTATCTTATCTTGCAGTCGAATGTTTGTGTTAAGAAAATATCTGAAGTAGCATTGCGATAAAAAAAAAACGATTTCAAAATTAACGTAAACGAAATAAAGACCTTTTACAAACTTTTTTTTTATCAAATTTATGTAGTAAGGGCCGGTTATATCCAACTATCTATATTGAAATAATCACAGATACGCAAATAATCGTCACAAGTTCTAAAGTTTCAAATAAAACAGGCTGTTACGATTGGTTTTCGCTTAATTTTTAAATTATATTTTTGATATCATTACAGGAAAACTTTCGACACTAATAGGTGACAAATAATTTTTACGAAAATTTTTGCACGCCGCGTTTTTTCAATGTAAGATAATTTTTTGTTATTTGAAATCGGCCTGCTTGTGTATTCCATTATATCGGAATATAATCCGCATGTTTCTCACAATGCGTGCACAAATATCTTGCAACATTCTCTTATCTCGAAAGTCGCCTCGTGCTATTCGATGAATGCAGGTTGTCAAAGAATATCTTGTGCATATCTGTTCGTCTTGTTTGAATTATCGTCCGTTGCGCTCGGGTATTTCTCAGTTTCATGCAATTGCGTGTACGACGTGAAGTTCCTTCTTTCTCGGGGCGTTTTGAAACTGCTTGTACGAAAGCGTGTTTTGTCCATGAATAAAGAGTCGTGAGAGTCGATGGCGATGCCCGAGCACTTTTCCACCTACCATCTGTCGTTTAGGCTTCCAGCCGGAGTAACCTGATCTTCGTAAAAACCAGGGTTCGAAAACGTTCTAGACACATACTCTCTTTCCTTCTGCCCTTTCTCTTCCTTTGCCGCTCCAATGTTGACCGTACTTTATCATTTTCTGTGTTTCAGTAAGTCGGATCTGCTCAAAAGATACAACGCCGTAGTATATCTCTCGTTTCAGTAGTCAATTGCAGATCCCGTAGATATTCTCTTTCAGCGTTCATATTTTATGTGGTAGAATATATGAAATCAAGTTTTTCGAGTGATGATTTATCACAGTTTTGCATACTTTATGTTTGCGCAGTTAATGATTCGCGAAGTAATTCATTTTTATGATGCAGATTATGTTCGAATGGAGTTGTATTTGATTGTTTCTTGCGGTACATGTTACAAAATTTATTTGGTAAATGGAGTGCAGTTTACGGGCGTATTCATTAATTAGATTATCTCAAGTGAGAAATAATTTGTGCTAAGTAGATTGGTTTCAAGCAAAGTAATTGGTTCAATTTTCATCTTTCTTTATTGTGGCAATATTTAAATTACCAAATTTAGATGGTAGATATTTTAGAGTAATAACTCGGATGTTATAAAATCAACCTCCCTTTGCACAATATCGCGGACTATGAATTTACACAAATTCTTATGCGTTTTATGTTTGATTACAGTCAGTATGGACATGGAATCCCTGTACGACTACGGGGAGGAAGAACAGGATTTTTACGAAGAAAGTCCAGGAACCAGAAAAGGTTATCCGATTGATTACAGATCTATTAAGGTGTGTATCATGTATGTGTTAACGAGTAACAAAAAAACACTGAATAACAAAACATTAAAAGATGTGCACGAGACTAGCGGGCTTCCACGCGCAGTATAGTGGTTTTTATGTAAATGCAGTTTTAGTTTATAATGATTTGATAGATACCAAAATTATTAATTTCTGTTTAATCGACTATTACTAATTAATTTAATGATATTTATCAAGCTCTGTAGAGGGGTGATAGTTCTAAAATGTTTTCCTTTGCTCGCAGGTTAGGAGTAGCATTGTTAAATGAACAAAGGGTTTGCTCATTCGTGTAAAACTTTAAGAGCACTGAACGGTCTAGTTGAGACAAGAGAATGTAAGGTCTTCTGTCGCAAGAATTTTTATGCAGTGCTCAGTTTGAAGTACTTTGATATTAGAAACGGAATTTTTTCTTCAAACCCGTGATTACCGTTTTATGGGACCTTTGAAAATGTTCCTTCGTAATTACGCAAGTTGCGCCAGTTTGTCATTCTGTATTTCAATCGCATAGCTTTATTTTATTTGCAAACCTACCAGCAAAATGCTTTCTTCTATATTAATTCCGTTAGAATTTAGCAAATTTCATTCCGGTTTCAATCGAAATGCCAAGAAGCAAATACCAGTTAACACATTGCGTACGGCGTTCTCGCTCACACAGACCTTGCACATTTTTAAATGTCGTAAAAAGTTGAGTATAATACATACCAGCGTTTTTTAATACTGACTGACACGTTTACACTTTTTCAACATTCTAACTTTCATTTACTTCGCA
Organism: Cryptocheilus praepositus; assembly: GCA_033815515.1. Lineage (NCBI taxonomy): Eukaryota > Metazoa > Arthropoda > Insecta > Hymenoptera > Pompilidae > Cryptocheilus > Cryptocheilus praepositus. The sequence continues at coordinate 3,601,232 of JAWWQZ010000256.1, read as the reverse complement.
ATTATACTAGCAAAAATTGCCGCAAAGCTTCATTACTTTAGCAACGTAGCGATCAACATTAAAACGAGATATCTCGTGATCCGTACGCAATGTGTTAACATTTTCATTTACGCGTAATAAATAAGTGGCGTAACGAAAGAACGAGTGGCAAAGTAATTTCCGTCTGACCAGTGTTCGTAGTAAAATTTGTTGAGTAAAAGTGAACTCTGCTGCACTAATAGTTCGTTCCCGTGCGTTGGCCGCCTGTGGCTTATGAATGAACGTAGAACCGACACTTTCCCCACTCCGTATCCTTTTTTGTCTCCGCTGCTACCCGTTCCCTCACACGTGTGTGCCGTCACATGAATATACGGATGCATGCGCGTACGGCGACCAGCAGATTTAGCTGCTGCACTCACTGGACTTTGCCTGTGTTTGTTGTTCATTCGTGCGCTTCAACAGAGTCGCACGTGAATATCCAGACGACGTATTCGACAAAATGTCCGCAGTTTTCTTATAAACCGCATCATAACCTCATAATACGTTCCCGGTTATTAAAAAAAATTGATGCCGTACGCAGTTTTCTCAGGGTTTTTCTTCTGGGGATCCCAGATATTTCGGGGGTAAAACGAGATGATGTGCTGAAGATGCAGAGAGGGGTTTAAAAAAAAATGTGACATTTAACAAAAGGGTATTAAAGCAAATTGTGTGAAACGGTAAAATGAAAAATGTTGTCTGGTACAGTAGCAAAATCATAATTCGATGAATGAGTAAATACGTGTTAACAGGTTCGTGAATGACGCATTACACCGTGAAAAGTAAAATTTGTATTGACTATGTCTGACGCATGCTGCAGTAGGTGACTCGTGAATAAATTTTCCTTCAGTTTCATTTAGTCAATTAGTTTCTCAGTCATTGATTTGTGTCAATTTATCCATTTAGTATGCTTTTGGTTATTTATATTAACAGGACATATGAAATAGATATATACAAAGTAACGTAGTATTTTTTTGGGTACCTAGTTATCAATTTAGTATCAACTAGGAATTCAGTAAATTAGATCAGTCAATTAAAATTTAAGTATGACTATTGTTGTGTCATGCATTGTATGGGCAGATGTAATGTTAACTTTTGCTACAGATCGTTGGACAGAAGAGAATGTGAGCAAAAATTTCGTAACTTCTTGCGATTTCCTTGTAGCGTATGAGAATGATAAACGAGTCCGCGAATGACATAATGTTGCGTCATAACTAAAAAAACTGACATTGCTTACGTATGACGCGATATTCTGGCAAACTTTATCTGCTACGTACAATGTTTACATGGCCATGATCATTTATTAACAGCCACCGTTGTGACATTTGTTCACTTTGTATATTTATTTCTTTGATTACTTATGTTCAGAACAACTTCAGACTACTACGAAAGTGACGCGAGGTTAGCGTCATGTAAAATCACTTTTATTTTTGCTCGTACGAGTTAACGAGTATAAATTAGCTGCAGCGGCGCTTATGGAAATTAAGTCAGTGTTACAAAGAAACGTACACGAAGCAATGCATCTGTTATAACTCAATAAACTCGGTCGTTAATACTAGATTTACGGAGTAACATGTAGGTATATGAAATACAGAATTTGAAAATTAGAAATCTGAGCAGGAAATTAATTTAGATATATATGACACAGTAAACTCGGTTGCTAATACTAGATTTACGGAGTAACATGTAGGTATACGAAATACAGAATTTGAAAATTAGAAGTCTGAGCAGCAAATTAATTTAGATATATATTTGTAGCATTATATTAACAGAGATTAACGAACGTTGATGGAAAATAAAAGTACAGCTTCTGTAAATTTGCTTGTGAAATCCGAAATCTAGTGTTAAATCGTGTCGTGTTTGAATGTCGTCAACATAGATTGTATTTTACGGTAGTCCCTTTAATTCCCTACCCGTGTCAGAACGTGACCATTGCGTACGGATGCCGTATTATACAGCGGGTTTTTCCAATTCTCTGACTCTGTTGTAGGGTTGCCGTGTTGTAGGACGGTTGCCTGCATATGCCCTATTGTTTGTATAATTTCATTGGTTGCATACAAAAGGTCAAGCACGTTCCCAGCATTTTTAGCCACTTGTTTGTTTCTGACATTAAGGGTTTTAATGTCAGGGGGTCTTCTTGAAAATCGTTTCGGCTAGTGTCATGTCAAATTGCTCCTTTAGTTTTTTATTTTATTCCTGTTATGACGTTGTGGTAACTGTGCTGAGATGAATGTGTGAAAAAAGAAATTTGTTTGAGATAAAGTAGTTAAAGTTCGTTAGAGTCGTATTATCGCGAATTATTGCACCGAAGAAATACATTGGAAAATTGTCCTAACCGATACACCTAATACAACCCCTACATCGTACGCAGTATTTTAATAATATTTATTTATATTTTTTTATTTATTCGTTTTAGTTCAAAACTTCTCAAAATTCACGAACATATTTTAGTCTTCACTAAAATCGCAATTTAAACAGCGACTTTCACATACGTTTTACGCGTGACGTCTCTGAATATTCAAAGTATCTTAAAAATCACATACATTTTAGTTTTCGGTAAAATGACAATTTAAACAGTAGCATGCACCTTCATTTTTACATGACCCGTGTACTCGTCATATCACAAAATGGCCCCGAAATATTTCAAGCATCTTAACACTCTAACGACCGCTAGCCGATTAATCGGCTTTTCAGTGGTCGACGGTTATATTAGATAAAATAAATATCAGATGATATTATGACAATTCTAAATGACAATAAAATTACACTGCTTTGAAGCCAAAGGATTCTCAACAACACATTCAGTATTTTTCAGTTATAAAGCTTTACAAATAGGTACATACACAATTCCTGCGCGATATTCAAAACAAAGTCGATCGTTAGTGAGTGGCATCGTCAGTCAATAGCGGTCTGTAAAGTGTTAATATTCTTGCATCTACGTTTTACACATGACGCGTATCCCGTCATAAGAGCAGATATCGCCCTTTCTTCAGGACGAGTATACCCGTGAAAGACAGCTAGCTGGTTAAGTAAAGAACGAGTGAATGGGCAGTCTTCGGCGAGGGGTAATTCTTTGGTTGTATCGGTAAAGTCGTGGGTGTGTGCGTGGTGTCGGTTGCACGCACGGCGGTCGAAATAGGGTGACACGACAAATGTGTGACGTATGCAAGGCAACGGTGCATGCGACTAGGAACAAGCAGCGCATGCAGAAGGTCTGGATACGTGATGTGGGAAGGGATGCTATTTCTGGCGGCTTAGGTTTCCCTTTCTCCTTCTTCTCATCCTCCCCCTTGCTCTTTCTTCGCCGCCTTTACTTCCCGCAGCCACGTTTCCTCTCTCGTAACTACTTCACCGTACCAGTCTATTGTAAATAGACGACGAATTTCGCTATGCCGCCTACGAAAAAGCTCACCGAACGGCGTACTTAATTGCAGTTAATTGTGCGGCCGCTCGAATAACGTATAGACTGGATAGTTAAATTGATATAAATGAGTGCCCTTCTTCTTCGTTCAGGCGTTTTGTGGCTTAACCAAAGTTATTCATGCGCTCGATTATGTTTCGAAACGGTTGTCATCTTGTTATCAAAAGTCTACATACTGAAAAAACTTGTTTAACTTCGACTGCCAAGCGTATTTTGTTGTATTAGAACGGCGATGCAAGAAATTTGTACTGAAGACCGAAATATGCAAAGTGTAAATAATGTTATAAATGCAGGTATTGTTGGAATAGTGATCGCATCACTATTTTAACAATAACTGCATTTATAAAATAACTGTTGCTACTCATTGCGAATATTTTCGTATTTCATAAAATCTCTTGTTCGGTATAGGTGACCATCACGGCAGTCAAAGTATTAATTATGTCCGGTAGACTGAATATTTTCGAAGCATATAACAAAAATATTTTTTTTTAATTATATCTAATGGACTCAATTGCTTACCAGTACGTAGACTTTTGTGGAGACGTTTTATTGTGGAACCAAATTTATTCGTGGATTCGAAATTATTCCAAGACGTTGTGATTTCGTTATCGAAAGTCTATACATGAAAAAAATTGATTTGATTATGCATGATAAACTGAATCTTTTCTCTGTATGTAGACTTTTGTCGAGAGAGCTTATTGTTTAACCAAGTTACATTGTTTCGAAATGTGGTTTCCTTACCGAAAGTGTACATATTAAAAAACATTTTCATTAATTATATTTTTGTTGCGACGGTTTATTTTATTATTTAAGCAAACTTGTTCATACATTCAGCATTGTTTTAGAATGTGGTTTCCTTATTAAGAGTGTAAACAGTTAAACTTTTTTTTTCATTATATGTAATATTTTTGCATTTTTGCTTCATTATGAATATTTTGTCAGTATATAGACTCGGTTGAGGAAACCACAAGGTATTCATACAATGTAGAATACATAGATATGTTTGATTAAACAAGAAATTATCTCAGCTAAGAACGACGACACTCATTTATATCGATTACTAAGTGTGATTGAGCAATTTTACTTCGACCGATTTAAATTGGAATTAGAGAGTTATATTATGCGGATGAAACAAAGTGTTTTCACACGGAAAATTTTATTTGCGTTCGTTTCCACATTTTTTGGAAAGCTGAAGGAATTCACTGACAGAAGACAAATTGACCAAGAAAGGTTCATTAATTACGATTACTGTTCGAATCTCAATCGCTGATAAAGGGCTCTCAGATTAATTAGCGGATAGAATAATTGCATCCATTCTTCATCAATCTCGAATTAAACGTTGTAGGTGTGGTGCATCCGCTTCCTTTCGTAGTCTTTACCTGTACGTTACTTTCTTTCTTTGTCTGTATCAATAGTTGGATAAGCTTTTACAACAGCATCGTTTTTAATTTCATCAGCAACTAATGCCAATTACTTTGAAACGTCTTTCTCTGGGTCAGCATCTGGAATCTTTTATTAGCTTCATTATCTTTATTAACCTTCATGCGAGGATTACAGTCTTTATTGCTAACTATCAGATTTTAATCGTACTTGTGGCATTATTTGCGTTACTCTTTCAATAATTTAGAATTTAGTGCTGAGTGTATCGTGAAACAAACTTTTGTTCGGATTTTGTTCAATGTTTTGGCCATTCATAGTCAGGTGCAATTGACATAATAATAATAAGAAAATATTCTTTAATGCATTCAAAGGCGAGAGTGTATAAATATTTTTAAGCGACCAAACTCACTTCAACCCCTCTCATAATCAGCGGCATTCAACAGATGCTCTTTCCACGTAAAGTACATAAATGAGGCAGAAAATAGAATGGCGGATCTTTCGCCGCTTTCGTCCGCGTATCATGAAATGCTACAAAATTTTTCCGAGATTGCGTGCAAAGTGCTGCCGCGTGATGCTTCTGACACGTGCGAGACTGCAGGTCAAATGGTCGCTAATTTAGTGCCGATGATGTGCGGCTGGTATGACTGTGGCGGCGTGAATAGTTAATTTACTAATCGATAAGATACCTACAATATCAGCCAATCCAGTTCACCGGTGAAGTTAGACCCCTTTACACGATTCGTTAATGACTGAATAATAAATCAAACTGGCTCAAAGCACTTATTTGCAGATAGTTGCAGTATAATCACTTATGCGTACTGGACTGGTCGTCAGATAAAATAAACTTGAGGCAAATATGGCGTGTAACGTGAAAAATGTATTTGTAAATGAAACGGCGATAAAGAATATTTGCGAATACTGCAGAAAGTTACAAATATTTCATTCAGTCAAAAGCGCAAATACAGAATAACCAAAATAGCAGTTCAATGAAGTATTGGTCATTGATCGTATGTTATTATTTAACCTCAAACGTGTTTATTGATAGTAGAGCTCAATAAAATGACTGGGAATGCTATTTCGAAACCCAGACGAAAGATGTAATATGCAGTTTCAATATCGTCGATGCAATATGTGAACGTATCTAGAAATATTGATCGTAGAATATCGGGGATTACTGGCTATCTATTCTTGAGAAACCGATAATCAATTCACGTATTGAACCTATATTTAAGATATTTTCAGGTACTTGCACCGGGTTATAAGAAGCTTTGTCTTTCATAAATCCGGTTGATACATTCTATTGAGTTTTCGAAGTTAATCAAAATTTCGACAGTAAATGCTCATTTATTTTAGGTATATCCACCCCTCTTGTTACTTGTTAAAAATATACATAAAAATAATTAGTTTACAAAAACGAAGTTATATAACAGGTTCTAAAAAAATGTAATTGGAGACTTAGTTGACACAGGCTCGTATATCAAGTACATAAAAGTAAAATGCATGCTTAGAAACTAACACTGGCAAAGACAACGACAAATATCATGCAATTATCGCCATTTCCGATAATGTAAATATTAGTTGCAGCGTGCAACTACTTATTTCGTGAATGACAGGTACATTACATGAAGATGTAGAAAGAAAGTGACTGTTCATTTCATTACATTCTTATCCGATTTGAACAAATATTTTGAACTCACGTCTTAAACGCGTTATCTCAATTCGAACCGGTTTAGACAGGCGGCAATTGGTTTTGATTGCTTTGATTGCTGAAAGTTTGGCGAATTGTGCAAGATTTTATAACATCTTAACAGGTTTCTTTAAATGCCACTTATCATATGTGACGAAAGAACATAGTTGACGAACCAAACGCGCGACGTGGAAGTGCAAACAAAAGTGTTCTCTTTGCCAAACCCGGACTTACATACGTACGTTTAAATCAATGTTTACATATTATTCATAATTATATACTTTTTAAAAAAAAAAGCAGACAATTAATATCGGTATATGAACGTCTGAAGACCCGGTTTTATATCTAAAATTATTGCATTTTTTTTTACTGCGTATAACTAGTCGATGAATAAGTTTAAAATAATGGAGCTTCATTCGCAATGCAATATTTTTTCTATAGAACACCTTGATGTATGTTTATATCAAAAGGTACCGTTATTTAAAAATTTACAAACGTAATTGTCACTGGGGCACCGATATGTATACTAAACTTAATGCTAAATGTATGGATTTCACGAACATAAGTGCATAAATAATTACGATTAATTGCTACCAGCTTTTTGCTGACTTTTTATTAACGGAGTTCTACTAATTTCATTGTGTTAACATATTTTTAGGAATCGACGATATTACGAGTTTAAATTTTACGGACAAAATATCTGAAACAATTACTAACAATTTTCGATATTATTTATTAATACAATCGGTTGTTAATTAATTCGATGTTAATTTTTAATACATTAATAATATTCATGAAACTACTTTCAAATTCTCTATGTCATTTATCTACATATTTCTCCGTAGATCTCAATACTTTAGTATTAAGTTCGATGCAATTGATCTTTAACACCTCTTACCGTCGTCTCCATGAAATTTGGAATTCGTACTTCATCGTCCAGTTGGATAACCAGATGAGCGATTCTAGCACTTGTTCGTTGGACTTGTTGGAAACACGTTGCAAAAGATCGTCTACCTAAAACAGCATACGTTCGCAGTCCGCGTCTAATGTCGTGCAAAGCTTATCTTATCGTTCTCTTCATACGCGAACATCGGCACGCACGTTGCAGCGACTTTCAAATGCGTTGTCTGTACGATCGCTCTTAAGTCCAAGAAAATGCTATTATTGCATTAGACGATGTCGATCTTCTGCTTTCTAACGGTTCTCTGCGAATTTATCGGTTTGGACAGCTTTGATTCTTTTGCGAATGTATCGAAGGGGGTGGTCGCAGGATGAATTTTACACTAAGGCGTGTTGTAAAGATTATTCACTGATTTTCAAATGCCATGGTATTTTTAATTGAATAGATTGTGACAAATGTCGACGTGAATTGTATTTAAGGTGGAAAAGTAGGACAGTTTTTTTTCAATTAAACATAACATATAAACATGGGACTTATTCGAGTTTCAGTACGTAGAAATGTAACCGTGATGAAGAAACAGATGCGAATAAATAAAAGAAAAATTGTAAACGTAAAATAGCATGCATAAAAAACATCTAACGAATTGCAGTACTTATTGGTAATAACGCATATAATTGTAATGATTATTTCATATTCAACTGCAACATTTGCCCAAAAATATTAAATTCCGAGCAAAGAACATCTAACGAATGGCAATGTTTAATATAATTCAATCGGTACTACATAAATATGCAGCATTGGTATTGAACATCTTACAACACTGCTACACGATTACAAGGAGTCGAAACAAGATTTCTCATATTCCTATTGTATTCTCCACACCGTCGACGTTTACACAATTTTAATGGTTATTTCATATTCAACCACGGCGCCGTCTCAAATAGTCCCATGAATTTTTCTGCCCAATATGGTGTCGCCTGGTGTACGTGAACATCATTGAGAAATCGTTCGATGAATGCTTACAAATTTTTGGTTCGCTCCCGTGCACCATGGCTCTCGTTCTGAAAGCGATATTCTTAGATCCATGTTCTCGGTCGCTGCGTGGCCCGAATAGATTTACATGTCTGAAAGGACCATTACCAAGAAAGCGACTGGAAATCTATTTTCACTAACGTGTGAAACAACCCCCACTCATAGTGTGCGCTCAATCCGGCAATAATGATTTTTCCCCATTTTTCCACTAGAGACTGTTAGAATGATGTATCTAAGTAACGGCGAAGACATAGGCGACCTTGAGTACAACTTTGTCTACAAAGACTGCATTGATTTCCGAAGAAGATCGCTGCTCGCTTATCGAACGCGTCGTTTTGCAGAGTAGTGAATTTTGTAAAGTCATTGACCGTTCGCTAAGTACTCGAATTTTCGAAGTAGAAATTGTATTGTGTCCGAAGTATAAAAAGAACATTTAAATTCTCTGATGCTTCCTATGGATATCTCTGAAATACAAAAATGTCCATATTTTGAACACAATATAAATTCTGCCATCTGATTTCAACTGTTCTAAAACAATATTAAGTATGCCACGTGCTTACTACTGTATTATTAAAAACAATATGAACTACGTCATGTTTTCGGTACTATCCTACTATAAAAGAATGCCAACAACTATGCTATTTAGCACGTTGACTGCCACGGTGGTCACCGGTGACCGGCGCAAAAGATTTTACTACAAATGTAAAATATCGCAATGAAGCCTATTTGCAATCTTGTAAAAGCAATTGCTATTGGAACCGTGCTCCAATACTTTGGCTCTAATACCTCTGCGTTGCCTTCATTTTACACGATTTAATCATACTCTGCAGTATTTCATCGCATCGCGGTTCTAATATAGCAAAATACGTTTGGCAATCAACGTGTTAGAAACAATACCAACCATATCACATCCTTGAGCTGCATCCCACGCATCAGGATACCCCCGAAAAAAAGAATCGGGCCGTAAAAATAGCCAATTAGTTAGTTCTGCTCAATAAGTAATTGCTCACTTCACTTTACAGCACAAGTTCACCTGAAAAAGCGCAGACCGCAAAAGGTTAAAGCATTGCTTATGCAATGTCCTAAATGCAAGCATACCACTTGGTTGGTGATGTGCGCGGCTCCACCAAGCAATCTTCTTCGCTCTTTGAGCAGTTTAGTTTCATCCTACTCTATCGTTAATACCGTGTCCCCACTCTGTGACTTCTTTCTTCCTACTCCTTATCGCCCCACCTCTCAATCCTCTTTATCTGCTTCTCCTACTCTCCGTGCCCCCTCGTAGCCCCTGCCAGTCCTTCTTCTCACTCTACTACGGCCCCCCATGGTTCTTCCTCTCTTTCCGTCCACTCCGGCACGTTCGTTTGCCGTCTCCGTCACTTCTTACTCATTCATTCAGAGAACGTCAATGCCAGCTTAGAGCCACTGTGCCTTCGAGTTTCAAACGTCCAGCTCCCGACTGCCATCTTGATGCATGTGTTTTCCAGTGAACTTTTATACGCTGGACAAGAGGTCGCGCCGCATGCTTTTCTCAAAACGTTCCGTCGGAGAAGTGAGACGGCCGAGTGTGATAACTTATTCCGATGGCGATTTCGATGAAATGATACCACAGGAGCGTCAATTTAGTAGGCAAAAAGTGGAGTTATGCGGTGGGGTGCGACAGATTGCGAGGTAGTAGTGAAAAGCATGTTACGAATTGTTGATAGCGACTTGTAAATGCGCTTTTTTCGAGTTGGTCTGTTTCTTCTAATAGCGAATCATGCGTTGCTTCAGCAGTTTGCGCAGTTCAGGCTAAGCACTTGTGAAAGGATCCTTGTTTTGGTTTCTGTTGTTATGTATTGTAGTACCAAATTTCAGTTTAAGCACTGGTGGAAGGATTCTTGTACTTCCACTTAAATTTTTGTACTGTTTTACAATCTAGTTCCTTTGCCTATTTTCAACGACTGCACGTATGTTCTGGTTATACTTTTTATTCAATACTATTTATCAGAGTTTATTATAGTGTTATGATAATATATAATAACTATTAACCGACGCCTACGTTGAACGCAGCTTGTTTCTTAAAACGGTGTTACTTTACAAAATTATGTTTACGAATACTTTCTTTTTCCTCCACTGAATATGCATGCATACAGATGCAAAGGGACAAGCACGTTCATTTTCAATCGGTCAGCCCATTGAATGAAAACGTATATTGACTCGTAATAGTTCTCGCCCACGCAACAAAGGGATTCCAAGGCAAAATAACCGTGTAACTTATCGCATCTAACAGACAGTGCTCAGGAACTTTTGCTGCAGCAAGTAACAATGTAACAGATCGGTATGTTTATATGCAAGAATTCAGTATACTCAATTTTCGCATAATAATGTACCGTACATTTCGCAAAACTTTTAGTATAGTAAATGAACATTCCGGCATAGTTAATTTATATTTTGGCCCGATGTTTATTTTGCTTTATGTAATAATAATATCTTTTAATTATATATTGTAGCAAATCGTATCTTCAACGATCGTCACATAAGTGTTTAGGTGTGTTTAACTGATTGTGCTTGCTTGGCACGTATCATTGTTAAGCAGTAAACAATGTTACTTAAAATATTCGTATCTTAAAACTTACACGTTCAACGTCATAAAGAGTATATTTTTTGTTGTTGAAATATCCGTTAATCAAACAGAGTTCAATGATTTGGAACGTGATCATAATGTAAATAAGGTAAATCGAATGAGAAGTATGCAGTGAGTACTAATACTCATGCAGTCCATCGATTGGTTTCGATGCGTCGACTACTAAACTTCCTCGTAAAACGTGACCCATGTACATAGTGACGCACAACTTAAATTCTCTGTCATTGGTGAATTCGTGATTAGCACTTTTATGCGATAATATTTTTCTTCGGTAGATCGGCGGCTTCCCTGATATTTGCTCAGTTTATTTTCGCGTTTGAGGCGCAAACAAATGAACTAAACGCACTGCTTTTTCTGCCTTGTGTATCTATAATGCCGTTTCAGAAGATATATTTTCAATAATGTATGTATGCAATTTACACTTTTCCTGTATTTCTTTCATCTGCTTTTAGTGATATCGCGGAAACTATTCCGAATTTTTCAGCGCGGTTATGATTTTTCTCATTTCTTTAATACCCTTTTTCATATGACACAATTAGAAGTTGATCGGAACGGTTTTCATTTTTTACCCCATTTTCAGGCTCGTTTTTCCCGATTTTTCGACACATTTTTGGCTGTATCTCCGGAACTATTACGAATTTTGGGGTGCGCCTTCCATTTTTCTGAGTTATTTTGGACCTCCTTCGATATATTAAAATTGCAATAAAATCGGTGACCCATCATTTTTTGGCAAAAATGGCAAGGCACCTTAAGATTTTCTCGATTCCTTCAAGGGCCCGTTCCGTTTAAACTAGTGAACGAAACCTATAAGTAATATAGGTTTTCTTAAAGTTCTTTGGACGTACTTTCACGTGGGACTAATCGGAATCAGCAATTTTGAAAAAAAATTTTTTTTTGCTTTCTTAAAATCGTCATATCTCGGGAACTATGAAGAGTTCAGCGCGCGGAAAGTGGTCTATCTTCAGGGCAAATTACATTCTATCGAATGGTATCGGTCCGAAACAAAAAAAAAAATTTGACATTTTTCGTCAATTTTCGCCTATTTTCGGCTTATTTTCGTTATTTATCAGTTTATTTTTATCGTAATTCGAGAACTATTGCAAATTTTGGGTTGCGGTTTACATTTTATTTAATTTCTTGCGATCCTTTTTCATTTCATTTGGATAAGCAGGTCGAATAATACCTTAAGATTCTCTCGATTTCTTCAAAACGTTCTCACGTCTATATTAATGATCGAAACATATAAGTAATATATGTTTATTTTGGGCAGTGACTATAGTACATGTAACAAGAATACAGATGGACAATAGCCTGTATTTGTATAAGTATACACTATAAGGTATATTCCGAAATACAATTTTCGACAGAATTTTTCAGTGCACAAAATAATGCATGATCCACGGATGCGTCGATTTAATTATAATCTACTTCTACTACGTCCATTCACGATGACTGGTGGACAGGGTTTCTAAAACTGTACATGCCATACCAATCCGCATATTATTAACAGACGAATGGATTTCCCGTCAATTGTCATTTACACCCTATATAAAGACATGCAGCATTTTCAATACACTCCAAACCAATCGGTAGCATGTCACGACTGCATCACCACACGTAAAACTGCTCTACATTTTCCACTTGACACAACACAACATTAAGACGTTATTTTCACACTTAACTTATCAGCCTTTATTATTTATTTATCATCTATTCATTTACAATTCACATTTACTTATAATACATTTATAGTGCAGCTCATATATATTTATAATTAATATTTATTTATGTACACTTAAGTTATTAGCGGTTATTAACACGATTAAATTGAAATGTAGTACATTTTCCGCTTGACACAACTCAACAGACGTTATTTTCACACATCTCTAAGTGCCTTTGAGAAATTAAAATTGCTACACCTCAGTATATTTACTCTCGTCTGTCCTGTCGCCTGACGTTTCGTCGAAATCCAAGTTTTGGCCGAATCTGCACGGCAGTCTGCACGGCTTCGTTGGCATAATCCACGCCAGTTTAGATCGGTTCGTTATTCGCGAGTACTCGAAGAGCTCTACTTAAAAGCTTGCATCACGTTTCCGCAGCGTCGTACGCGTGTATCATTGCGTCACTGCTCACGCACATTTCATTCAACTTGGAGCGCTGCTACGAAGACTAAATGTCTGGCGTGGCTATCACTGCTCCCACTCCTCGCCCCTTTTCCTTTCTTTTTCTCAGTATCGCCAGCATTTTATGCCTCTTATCACGCTTCAATACGTACACCCACTCCCTATCTGCGTTATTATTTCTTCGAATTTGCTCTCTCGTCTGTGTGCGTCGCGTAAATGAAAAGTCATTTTATCTAAAAAAAAAAATAGTGCGTACGGGGTGTTCCGGAAAATGTTCGGCAATTTTTATCGGCCAGATTGTTGCGGATGATGTTGGCGACGGGATTCTGGCGTTGCAGGAATTTGGAAGTGGGTAAACGTTATATCAAGTTGCTCGAATTATCATTAAACATTCGAATGCCATGTTTTGTCAATCTGCGTTATTATTTCTTCGAATTTGCTCTCTCGTCTGTGTGCGTCGCGTAAATGAAAAGTCATTTTATCTAAAAAAAAATAGTGCGTACGGGGTGTTCCGGAAAATGTTCGGCAATTTTTATTGGCCAGATTGCTGCGAATGATGTTGGAGATGAGATTCTTACGTTGCGAGAATTTGGAAGTGGACAAATGTTATGTCAAGTTGCTCGAATTATCAGTGGGTCGTTAAATATTCGAATGCCTTGTTTTGTCAATCTGCATTATTATTTCTTGAAGTTGCTCTCCCGCTAGTGCTTGTTGCGTAAACGAAAACGTCGGAACGTGGTTTACGAAGCGGCAGTCAGTTTATCTAAAAAAAAATGCACACGGGGTGTTCCAAAAAATGTGCGGCAATTTTTATAACCAAAGTTTTTTCATATGACGTTGGTGACAGGTTTCAGGCATTGTGAGAATTTGAAAGCGGATAAATGTTATGTCACGATGCTTGAATTATCAGTGGGTCAATAAACAGTCAGCTGATGTCAATAAACAATCAGGTGATGTCTTTCATCGAAGACACCAGAAAAAAGTTGTATACATTTTAATCCCGTGCGTTTTGATATGAACAGTTTCAGTATTGTGTTATACCAGCTTGCAGGATGGGTTAAAGACAGATGGTCGTGAAAGTAAGATTGCTTGTTTTATATCCTTTCCAATTTTGGTGCCAAAATGTATAATGCGGGTAAATGGGACATGCTGTCAGTTGTATGAAAATCTGTTCTCACCAAAAGAATATAATTAACGTCTTATCTTAGCGAATCTGTATCTGTCAGATGTTGACGTTTTTACATACGATCTTCAGTCAGTTATTAGAGATTACTTACCTATCGGGAAATGTCTATCCACTTTAAGTTCCTTATAACCTTAATATCCGATAATAAATTTCACGGCGCCATATTTTTTTAATAATAGAAAATTCATTGATCATCATGTAGGTTAGTATTATAGAGTATAAATACTCATTGCATACTATAATCCTTTCATTGTCAGTTCCATCATTCTCTTGACCCTTGACTAATTGAGAAACAGTAAAGAATCTCATGGCGTAATTTTTCGATAATAAAATATTAAATTGTTATCGCGTAGGTCAATATCCTTGAGCAGCAACTTTCGACTGATATATAATAATAACTGTTTTGCATTTTATTCGATTCCGCAATTATAATGTACAAGCATTATTGTATACTCGACTTAAAACAAGGAATGGCAAGTCCTTTTTCAAATGCAATATTACTGAAATGTTATTAGAAACAACGTTGAAATATGACTCATTCAATATCATTCTTATTAACTTATTTAACCCCATACTTAATATTACTCAAACTTGATTGGAACCACCGTTAAAATATCTCCCAAACTTTGCTGGCTAAACTCATCTACCATTCGTCATTTTGAGTTACAGGAAGCTCGGAAAAATGTATAATTTAGTCATCCTCGATTTGAGCCGATAAATTTTGGCGAAACTTTCGGAGCACCCTGTATGAATAACAAAGTGGGAACGATTGGTCAGATTACTGGAGACACACTACTCTCTCTCTCTTCTTTACTCCCGTCTGCAGTCTCCCCTTGTCGAAGCTTCTCTCACACTTCATGCCTCCGTGCTCCTCCGTTTCCATTTATCTCCTCAACCGTCCGTAGCTTTATTGCCCCACCACGTCTTTCTTGTGCTGGCCATTCTCCAAGTCCCCCTCTGCCGCCCTTCCCTTTACGGCCGCTCCCTTCCTTTGCCTCGCTCCATTCTTCTTTCTAAACACCGTGCACGTTAACTTCAGCAGGTTTGCCGTCCATTCATATTTCTGTCGATTCAATGTCATTGCACCTTTCGACTTTCAATGTTTGTCTTTTTTCTGCGCCGTAACGAACGCGTCGTCGACGGCGCGAACTTCGAAGGCCTAGCACTGAGAACTCTGCGATTTGCATTATTATAAACGATGAATTACGGCCCCGTGTCGTCGAATAGGAGGGTAATGCGCAAGTAGGTGAGGCGATCGTGTGCTAGTAATTGTTTCATAGAGTCGCAATCAATACTGAGCGTGTAATGATAGGGTAACGTGGACTGACGGTATCTTAAAGCAATGTAGGCAGCAGAAACATGCGGCGTTAATGTGCATACATGCCGGGAACGATTAAGCGGCGGACGGAATTCACTTTTGAGAGATAAGTGGAGACGATTCGGTTGGAGCGTATTTGGAACGCGGGAATGTATGATCAATTTGTAATCGTGCAATCTGCGGCGGCGGACGCATCAGTAAACGGAGGAGTATAGGCGGGCTAGGAATGATTCTATTATAAATCGGTCCGAACATTATTGAGCTGTAGGAGTAAGTCTGTCATAAATAGGTCCAAACAATATTGACTGGACATTGATGGTGTAAGGGGGATTAATAATATTTTAACGGGAAATAGACCTAAACACAAATATGAGCTTTATAAAATAAATTGAAAGGATTTAGTATGTTTGTCATATAAAGTTTTGAGCGATAGGTGAAGGCGATTTAGTTGAAGCGTATTTGGAAAGCGGGAATACATGATCAATTTGTAATTGTGTAATCTGCGGCGGCGAATGTATAAGTAAACGAAACAGTAGAGGCGAGGTAGAAATGTTTCTGTCATAAATAGTTCCCCGCAGTATTGATATGTAGAAATAATTCTGTCATACATAATCATCATAATACGTGCACGTGTGAAAACGCGAGATGATCTAAAATCAAAATCTTGTTTCAAAAAGTAAACGGCAAGAACTTATTTGCACGTATTCGTCGCGTTTAAATCAATCGCCCCGATTTACAAGCGTAGAACGTGCCTCGCGATGCGTTAGCACAAACGTCAGCAGATAAAAGAACACAGACGACGCAGGGCTAATGCTTCCACAAGCGCTCCTAGTCAGTATCAAGTCTAAGATAGCAGAGTTTCTGGCCCAGCGATACACTAATCCACTGTCAGCTTCAATAACGCCTTACGGCAATCCGCGCAGGTGCGCAGCGAGAAATAACTTTCCGCTAAAAATACGGGCGCAAACTTAATCGCCGCAAATTCGTCATATCCGAAGCGAAGGACTGGATTTACGATCGCGAAACGTACCCTGCGGTTCATTAACACGTACATCGGTAGATAAAACAACGCAGACGACGTAGGAGTAATGCTTCCATAAACGCTCCCAGTCAATGTTGAGTGCGAGATGGCTGGGTAGCTGGACCAACAATATGTTAACTTTTTTTTCCAGCGTGATGTTCGCGGCGTGGGCAGTTTTCTGGGAGGCGGCAATATTAGCGACGGTGGCGGCGGCATGCTTATGGTGATGGCGAAATTGATGAAGCAAGAGCTGGCCTCTGATGCCGAGGAAGAAGGCCTGGTGCCTGCCTTCTCCGGCAGGTTTACTTCCATGCGCAAAGTGCCCTCCCTCTCTGATCTCTCTGACCCGGAAAGTTCACTAGGTGAGTTTACACGACATTTCCTTTGCGTGCATGATAAGCTTTTTAATTCCAGAGCAACAGGAGTTGCGGTCGTTTGCGGCCGAATGTCGTCAGATAAACGGCGTCATCGAATTTTCGGTTGTCGTCGAGCTGAAAACTGGTTTTCAGTTTTTACGAATCCGACAATGCGTCGGTACCGCAGTTTATTGATAGAAGCGACAGTTTTCAGTAAGTTTTGAGGTAGAACTTGTTCTTCGATTTTTACAAATTTGCTGATACCTAATGTTGGTGTTGGTTTTAATAGCATCAACATCAATTTCGATTCGCTACACGAGATTCCTTAAACATTTCGATATTACATCAATTTGGAAAACTTTTCAGTTTTCAGTTTTTGCAAATCCGACGATGCGTCGGTACCGCAGTTTTTTATTGATAGAGGCGGCAGTTTTCAGTAGGTTTCGAGGTAGGACTTGTTCTTCGGTTTTTAGAAATTTGCTGATAACTAATGTTGGGGTTGGCTTTAATAGCATCAACATCAATTTCGATTCACTACATGAGATTCCTTAAATATTCGTAAATTACATAAATTTAGAAAACTTGAATTTAAACATTATTTTTCAGAACAGCGTAATACAGATAATAACCAGGTTTACGCGAATGCCTGTTTAAATACTAAAGTATAATTATTATTGATGTTAGTAACAAATCAAAATTAGAATAATTACTTCCTGGAAATTCATTTAAAATGTAATAATTGCATAAATTCCGAAAACTTACATTAAAATAAAATTGTTCGTAGCAATGATACACAAATAATAATTATATTCACGTGAATCTACATTAAAATACCGAAGTCTAGGTGCGATTAATATTAGCAACATATCATTGAAGCTATCACTTCCTTAACAACGCGAATACAGAGCAGTAGAAAATAAAAATCTGAGCAAACAGATTAATACAGGGCAAGGCGCAGAGATCCGATCACCCGTACGTCCAGAGAAAATAGAGAATGAAATGGTAAAGGGTCCGTACATTTCACGCGCGTAGGCTAGAAAAAAAGAGAAGCAGTGGCGATGAATGAGAGAAACAGCAGAGCAATAGTCATTCTTGTTGCTCGCGACTTGGCGAGTACGATCAAAATGTAGCGAGAATTTACGAATTGGATAATCAGCAGCATCCTCATTAAGGCCCCTCTCTGAACGCCCCCGCTTTCCATTCTAGTCTCGCATGTACGAGAACGTATGTCAACACGCGTACATCTGTATGTCGTGTATATGCCTCACACGCGTCTATCTTCGCGTGGACTGCCCGTTCATTTATCTGCTTTTATCCAACGCAGAGGGAACATTTTTCACTGATTCCGTTAGTTTACACTCTCGTGCCATTGCACATCTTCGTAGTTTGCCAATTATCGTTTCAGACGATTATAGACAATTCGTAGATAATCTAGTGTGCGTAAGGTTAGACGTATAACATCTAATGCAGGCGATACGCCGCGGAAAAGAGGTCAAAAGCAGAAACGCACGGTTCAAAATATTCTGTGCAGCAGAATGCACTTTCATAGAATCAGTGTGGTACGAAGCAATTCAGATGCAAGAACAGACCAGTTTGCTTATAGTTCTGTTGCGTTTATTTTTTATTTAAAATTATAAGAGATCGTTAAATAAGGATTATATTCGGATAATCATGAAGATATATTTTATTTTTGCTTTATGATTAGGTGCATATGTATGTAGCTTTCTAATTTGCGTATTAGTGGCGGACGAAAAAAGTTTGTGTCGGTTGTCATCAGGGTTTTTTTTTTAATATTTTAAGTCAATCAATGCCAACTGGGTATCGTGCTATCTATGGTATAACGGTTTCACGTTTACCAATTGACACAAAGGAACATAAATCGTTTGCACACTATTTTTGATTGCTATTTTTAAATGATCTTGAGAAACTAAAAGTGTCTTACGTCACTTATTAGATTACGAGGTTTAAATCTGTTTTTGCCCCACGCGATAACATTTTTATTAAGGCATAACGCGATTTCTATTTCTAACTCTCTACGGTATTGATTCGCGGTTGGATAATATAACACATGAAATGATGACGAATGTCATTAATCGGGCTTCTTGCATATTTTACCTTCATATTTCGTTATTATTACAAAGTGCCAACCTAATACACCGTTCCCCCAGCATATATCTTACTAGGAGAGATGTTTTCTTTACATGAAACGTTTATTGACAAGATCATCGCGTAGATGTGTCGAAACTTGTTAGCGTAACGTAGCATACGCACACGTGTCGTGTGCAATTTGCAGATTGATATAGAAACGTGCCATTCAATTTTCAGTCGACTATGAATAATTTCAGGATTTATTGTTCGCCGATGGCGAACAGGTCCGTCGATCGGCTTGCGTAAACAGTCGGTCTGCTTTTGAAGTCGCTTGTGTCAATCTTGCGTAATTTTGCTCAACTGCACGGTATTCTTAGTTATCTTCTTTTGGGATTTTCGTTTCGATCGGCACATACCGACACTGTGTCACGTGCCTTTTTTTTTTACTGAGAGAGCATCTGTAGACTCAGCCTGTTGTGACTTATCATCCCTTCGTAGTAGAATGGTTTGAACAGTTATGAAAATATTGATATGCGAAAATACGTCGCATAGTGTCATTTGTAATTGCATACAATTAATATTAAAGTATGATGGTACAGTGTAATGTGTAGCGATATAAAAATATGGGCGATTACGTTATGTTATCACACTATCGAATAGGCACGTGGAAAAATATTTACCGGGTAACTTCTGTCAAGCATATCTGTACCCTATGAATTTTTTGTAAAGGCGCTAAGGTTTTGTAGGATTTTACGTGATTGTGAGTGCAGAAATAAAATAAACAAATCATATGCGCGATATTTTAATAATACTATGTAATACAAGTCGTTAAATATTTTTGTGTAATTAAATTCTTTTGTATCATTAGTTTGATACAAATTGATATTGATTCCAATATTGAATTATGTAGTCTCAGTTGTTAATTTTTCTCAACTCACAGTTTCATGTCTTCTGGACATTTGACTTCGATTTTATCTTTATTCAGTATCTATTCGTTCTTTTCTGCATTTCGCTTTTGTACAATTTTTCTTTGTCTTCCATACGGCCACTGAACATATATCTTTGACATATCATTCTGTTTCCACGGTCTGCTTGTTTAGCCAAAGCCGAAGACTAATAATTTTCACCACTTCAGTACCTAAAACCCTTACAATTTTCCACTTATATATTAAAACATCCGTTCAAGTCATTTCCCAAAGGCCCTCTTGTTTTCCCCTTATTCGTCGTCATTTCTTGCCTTTGTCGGTCGTTTCTATTTTACTCGATTATCGAAGAAGCCTATTGGATAGTACCTAAGACTCCGCCAGCTAAAAATGTTAGACCGTTTTCCGCGTATTGATCCTTTTTCATAATATTGACACGTCTGTTGAAGTCAGGTCTCAAACGCAGCCATTGTCTTCCTCGGCCCCGCTCGCTTTCGTTTTATTTCATTAGCCAAGAACCGCGATGGGTATTTATGCTGAATAGTTGATAGCCAACGATACGTAGCTTATCTGGAATTCGTTATCGATTGATAACGAGCCATCGAGTATGCGTCCGTTTAGTTGCCGGTCCTGCCTCGATCGAAACAATAGATCAATATCCACGCCGCTTCGCGTGACATTCAGTATCGCAGATATCTCCGACTGAGACGTTACGTGCCGTTTATCAGTACATCGCATCCGATAATGCCAATTGGCTCGCAGATTGCCAGAGATAGCGATAATCAAAACGAAAACGTTAATTCGTCGCTTTCAGCTTCGAAACCGCTTACATCATAACTTCGCCAATATTTCCCACCGTCGCTTTCAATCGTTGTCTTCAAACGCCGGCCACTCGCGCTTTTGACGAGACTCGTTTCGTTATCATCGTGGCTTCGTCTCGCCGGCAGCCTGGGAAAGAACGTTCAATAACATCAGAGGAGTTCATATCGCGGATTTGATGCGGGGCAATGAATAGAGTTTACATTCGATCGAACGGCGGGACTATCTTTATCCGTGATCTGCGGATAATGTGTATGTTTTGTCGGGGTTAATTCATTGCTATTTCTCTCGACCTTAAATAGACGTTGCCAGGGGCATCGGACGGAGGCGTTAGACAGAAACGTACAGAATCGAACGGAATCGTCGGGCAGTATCTTTTCAACGACGCCAGCTACCTTTTCTTCGAGCCACGATCAACGGTGTCAGTCTGAAAAAATGACTTTTCGTGGCTGAACCGCATAAAAGCGAAATATGCGACGTGTCGCACACGTTTGATCTCAAAACGCGACAGGAGAGTGTCTACCTCTGTCGGTTCATTTGCCACGTGTTTCTTCCTGCTTTGATAACCTTGCCGATAGGTAGCGCCACGATTGGTTTCGTCGGATCTTCCGTAGGTAAGGCAGATCACGCGCGTATTACGTGCGCAATTTCTCGGAAAATCAGTTGATTTTCTGTATTTACTGTTCATAAACCGACAAAGGTGACGACGTTCGAAAGATTTTGTTGTTGACGATGTTTTCATCAAATATTGCTTTACCGTTAGTAAGAGTTACTTTTTACTGGTTTCCTTATTTTTTCTTTTCTTTGTTTCTTATAGTGTAGAATATTAGACATATGAGAACCGTTTTCAAGTATTATTGTTTGATGTTGCAGAGTTATAGAGATACAATTATATATGTACATATATATGAGCCGTTTATTTTGAAATTGGCCTAACTCCATTTATCTTCAAATCGAGATAAATAACATTTATTGATAAATAACATGAATTTGTACATGTAAGCATGGTAACCGGAAAATATTGAAAACCGGAGTTAGGCCACTTTCAAAATAAACGGCTCATATATACATTTTAAATTTGAACCTTTTCCAGTCATGATTGTTCATATTATTGGCTTCCAAATATTAGCTCCACTATCGACGCACCCCCTGCCCTGATGATACAGACTGTAACGTCTGCGAAACGTCGGCAAAATGCTGAGAAAAGACGCGACAACCATCCGGAAGCCGATAATATGAAATTACATACATAGTTATATAGATACGGTATAATAATGTTTTGCACTGCGGCCGGATATGCCTAGTGACACTTAAAAAAAAATATTTGTATTGCACGCGTCGAAAAATGAAGTTTCTTCTAATATTATCAGAAACACATGTGAAAATCGTTGATTGACCTTTGCTGGAATCACTTTTAATAAGACGTTCGCCATTTTATCTTTCTTGTTTCCTCTCTCCGTTTATGTCGGTCTCACGAAGAAATCGACTCGTTTTTCACTTTTTCCGTTTTGTACGTACATCTATCGTTCCTTTTTGCACAGTTGTTCCCCCGTACACTCGGCTTGAGTTAAGTGTACGCGGTAAGAGCAGGAATACGAATGCGTGGAAAGAGGAGAAGAGGGAAAGATAAAACCCTCAGGTGTTCAGCAGGTATTAACGTCGACAATCCCCCAGAACGCTAAGTGTACCGTGCGAACTGAACGCAAAATTACGCGAAATACATTGATCGCGTATGTACATCCGTACAGACTTGCCTATAACCGGTTACATCGATTTATCGTGCATTTTAGGTGCTAATCTATGGGACGCACGATTTATGACTGAGACATAACGGAAGCACGGTTGTTCATTTTTAAGCACAACCTATTTAAGTAGAATACAATAACGTTTATATTAAACATATCTAACGTTTTAACCCTTAACGCTCTGTTGGCTTCGGTACGCAGACTTCTAACATTTACCTCATGCTATCACGCAATCAACATGATTACGCATAAAACGCTATTTTATCGTCGACCTTAGCTATCTGGCGCTTTACTGATAACGTTCTACTTCTGTCATTTTGCGGTCGAATTATTTGTTACTTTATTTTTCTCGGTGAAAAGATTGAGAATGAAAAATGTTGTGAAGGGAATTTCGAGCTATCTGAAAGCAGACGCTTATACAATTGTGGTACTCCAACATAATTAAAATCGAAAGTCTCGTGCAGCGTGAAATTGTCAAAAAGTGAATTGCATTGCACTTTCTAAAAGACAAGAAAAACAGGAGAGATGACAGACGAATGAATATCATCGTACTTGTCCGTAAGAACGCACGTAAAAAAATCCCTCGACACGTGCGATCACAGCGTAAATTACAAAAATGCAAAATTTAAGTCTCTTCTACACTAAAACTGAAGCATATTTGTAAGATAAAGAAACAAAAATGTATAAGCACATGCCTTTTTTTGTAAGCCGAATCTTTAAGTTTTATAGTTTAAAAACGTCAGGCGCGTTAAGGGTGAAAAATTCGTGTGGTGCACCTGTTGCAAATCGCTCGCAGAACCGTAGATAGAAGCACGAAGAATTGGGAAAAGGTGAAGAGACGAATGCGAGAAAGGCAGAGAGAGAAAGAGGGAGAGAGAGAGGCCGAGCGTAGTGGGAAAGGAAAAGGCGAAAGATGAAAAGAGCGGCAACAGGTAGAGGAAGGAGGAGAGGAACAGGTAGCAACAGGTTATAACGTCATAAGGCGCCACGCGACTCCGTTTCATTCACGAAGCCAGAAGGCCGATGGTGGACCGGGAACTATACCTCTCTTTCGTGTTTCTCACGTGATTCGACAAGCCGGTTTATCAACCGCCACCTAACCTAACCCACAATTAGTACACCGTAACAGTTCCATTCGCTGTTGAGCCGTGGACGTGGGTCCTGATTTAAGCTTCACGCGAATGCACTCAATGCACAGGCGATGACGCATGCACCGGCTGTGCGAGTTCAAATTTTTCTCGGTTGATTGCCGATATTTCGTGTGATAGGCGTCATACGGGCTGCGAGGATTCAGGAAACAGTATATGTATACGAGAATGATGGGTCCGTCATGACAAAGTTACAAATTCTTCGAACATCGAGAACACCGGAGTGGCCAGTAGTTTCCAGTCTTATTACGGAATTTACTTCAGAATTTTTCAGGGAAAAGGCTCTTTTTGGTAATTATTCACGGGTCACATACTGTTTTTCCATCATGATACACTTATATAATTTTTATAACTTATTATTAGAATCGCGCATTACTTCCCTAGCTCATTCGTCCGTTGCTGTATTGGAAAAATGTATTTTGGGTATGAAGTTATTTTATTGACAGCCTGCAAAAATATACGTTCACGGGTCACGAACCGTTTTTCATCATAATACACTTATTTAATTATTATAACTTATTATTAGAATCGCGCGCTGCTTCTCGAGCTCATTCGTCTGTCGTCGCATTGGAAAAAATCTATTTCGGTCGCGAAATTATTTTATCCACACTCCGTAAAAATACATATTCACCCGATACACACCATTTTTCCATCATAATACACTTAGTATGATCATCTCGCGTTACCTTCCAAGCCGCCCCGTAATTAACCGGCCCCCACCAGCCGGCTGCATAGGGTGGTACACTTTGCAACATACAAAAAATCTATTTCCGTCCTGATATTAATTTATCAACTCTCCGCAAAATATACATTCACGCGTGGCATGTCATTTTCCCATCATAATACACTTACTCTTATCATTCCAAATTACTTTCCAAGCCGCCCCATAATTAACCGACCTCAACCAGCTAAACCGCACACGGTATGCATTGCAATATTAAAAAAATCTATTCCGATCACGAAGTTACTTTATCCACCCTCCGCCCAAGGTAGATTCAGCCGCTACGTTCAATTTTCCCATAACACGGTTATTGTCATTATCGCGCGTTGCTTTCCAAGCCATCCCGTAATTAAACGGCCTCCATCGGCCAGACAACACAGCATATGCATTGCAGTATTGCGAATAGTATATTTCGGTAGCGAAATTATTTGATCAATTCTCCGCAAAAATATACATACCATTTTTCCATCGTAATACACTTAGTATCGTCATCGCGCGTTACCTTCCAAGCCGCCCCGTAATTAACCGGCCCTCACCAGCTGGCTATACGCTTTG
This sequence comes from Cryptocheilus praepositus, assembly GCA_033815515.1. Lineage (NCBI taxonomy): Eukaryota > Metazoa > Arthropoda > Insecta > Hymenoptera > Pompilidae > Cryptocheilus > Cryptocheilus praepositus. The sequence continues at coordinate 3,576,170 of JAWWQZ010000256.1, read as the reverse complement.
CAACATACAAAAATTCAATTTCTGTCCTGATATCAACTTATCAATCCTCCGCAAAATATACATCCACGCGTGGCATCCCATTTTCCCATCATAATACATTTACTCTTATCATTGCGAGTTACTTTCCAAGCCGCCCATAATTAAACGGCCTCCATCGGCCAGACAACACACCATACGCATTGCAGTACTGCAAAATATATATTTCGGTAGAGAAATGATTTTATCAATTCTCTGCAAAAATATACATTCACCCGATACATACCATTTTCCCATAACACGCTTACTATCATAATCGCGCCTTCCTTTCGAAGCTGGCCGATAATTAACCGGCCAAACTGGACACCGCCCGCGCCGATCGGCAAACATCTATTTCGGGCGCGAAATGATTCGATCGGCCGTGTCTCGTGCATCTTTGTCTTATCGCCGGTTTGCCGGGGGCAGCGAGACGGAAGAGGCGCGTAGATACGTAACGCAGAATGAAGGCGTGCGCACAAGTGGTGCGCGTGGGGGCATAGGCAGAAGTAGAGGCAAAAGTAGAGGCAGACGCAGAGGTAGAGGCAGGTTGTGGGGTGAGGGAGGAAGCAGTGTGCGCCCCACCACGGAGCGAGTAGCCACGCGAGTTCATTCATGAGATCGTGGGAACGTGCCTGACGGCGAGCCTGTTTTCCCCATCCTCCACATGCCCCTCCATCCCCTTCGCCTTCACAACCCCTCAAACCCCTCAGCCGCCCCGTTCAGATCCCTCGGCTACGTCGCCTTCTCTTTCGTGCTTCCAGAGGGCACGTTACATGCTCGTTGTCCCTCTACGTCTTCTTTCGTTTTCCTTCATCTTCCTTCATCTTCCTTCATCTGCCTTCATCTCCCTTCTCTAGCCATTTATCGGAGTCGTCTTTGTTCACGGATGCATTTTTGTTTTAGCGCTGTGATACGGTTGATTGCGATCAGCTTGTGTGGCGGTGGGTGTAACGTCTTTCGTCTTTTTTCATCTGCGTTCGTATCTTGCATAGAGGCTTCCTCTAGTCATTTATCGGAGTCGTCTTTGTTTATGGCTGCATTTTTGTTTTAACGCTGTGATAGGGTTGATTTCGATCGGCTTGTTTGGCGGTGGGTGTAACATCTTCCGTCATCTTCTTCCGGCTTCTTTCAACTTTCTTCGTGTTGTTACGTCTTCTTTCATCTTTTTTCATCTCCGTTCATATCTTGCATAGAGGCTTCCTCTAGTCATTTATTGGAGTCGTCTTTGTTTACGGCTACATTTTTGTTTTAGTGCTGTGATAGGGTTGATTTTGATCGGCTTGTTTGGCGGTGGGTGTAATATCTTCTGTCTTATTTTATATTCCTTCATTTTCTTCCGTCATCTTTCTCCTTCCTTCATCTTCTTCGTGTTGTTACGTCATCTTTCATATTGTCTCTCTCTCTCCGTCTGGATCTTGCATAGAGTTTTCCTCTAGTAATATATCGGAGTCGTCTTTATTCATGGCTGCACTTTCGTTTTATCGCTGTGGCAGGGTTTCTTTCGATCAGCTTGTTTGTGCGTGGGTGCAACGTTTAGGTAAATTCTTGATACCTTTGATCAAGTTGATTCAGTGTTCCTATTTAAGTATGTGGACAACGATGGTGAGGCTATGTATGTAGAAAGGAATGCAAACATATAGCTTGATTATAGTATATTTTGGTCATTATCATATAGTACAATATCATACAACGGAATGTACTGGTTACTGACAACTTTACACAAAAATTTGCTATGCAGTTTTTTAGTTCAAACCTGTACAATCATAAATTTGGAATTATTATAATGTTTAAATCTTACCCCATTAGAAAGAGTACAGAAGAATGGTAGGATGCGGTACTTTCACTCATTCCGACTGCTAAGTATGAGAAGCCTTCGATTGTTGATTATTGAAACTTCTGGACATAGCATATTTAAATGGTAGTTGTAATCAAGTCTGAAAGTCATTATGTAGGAGTAATGGCTGTCTGAATTAAAGGTTGAGGTACTATATGTGTTAAATTTTCAAATATCTCTTGACGAACTGAAACTTTGCGCCAGTATCTCGTGAACGACAGTTTGAATGCATACAACCGTGAAAACATTTTTATCTTTATGTCATACTTTACATGTAGGATCAACATAAAGTGATCGCGAGTTTTCTTCGTAGTTGTTGATACTCTATGCTTGCTACACTTGTTCTCGTTCTCCTCCTTTCTCTTGTTTAGTTCGTTCTTGTTTTACTTCGCCGGTATTATGTTTGAAAAAAAAGAAACTATCTTCCGCGGGAGCGGAACTTTGCGCCACCGTCTCGTCCATATCAGCTTGAATAGATACGGTCAGGAAAATAATTTTATCTTTATCTCATAGTTTGCATAGAGGCTCGATATAATGTGATCTCGAGTCTTCTTCAATAGCTGTCGATACTCCGTGCTTGCCACACTTGTTTCTTTCTTCTTCTTTCTCCCGGAGTACGTTCTTGTTTTACTCCACTTGCTCTCGCATTCGATCTATGTGTTCTGTACTTTACCTGCATGTTCCGCCTCTTGATCTGTTCTCTGTCCTTCTCTCTACTGCTTTGTGTTCCTTCCTCTTTTGCCCCACTCTTTTCCTACCTCTGAACACTTTCGCAGTGGTACTTCGTGGTACAGTGGCTGCTATAAGTTGCGCTACTTTGTTACGTGAAACCTCTATGACCGTTGTTCTCGGCGATAACAGGTATTGAGTGTCAATTTTTCTGTTATCAAGTACTCCACAAACATGTCAAATGTCAACAGTTATCACTTATCTTCGAAAATGTATACGAATTATACAGTTACGACATAAGACATCGAGTGCAACGGGCGACAAGTAATATTTATCAATTCTGCACTTTCCTGATAAATTCATAAGGGCATTGAAAAAAATGAAAGTTGTTAACTTAATTTACAATTTAAAACTACTGTAAATATGCTAAAATTTGATTTAATCGTGGTATTTTATTAAAACGGTTAAATTAAACATTTAACTTGAGGTATATTTTTCTTTAATGAAAACGCACGATGTTCTTTGCATGTAATGAGAAGAGCATATGAAAGAATGCTCGGCCACGAACTTTCGTGCTTTCATCAAAGAAGAACGAAAGACGCGGGAAACTGCTTATCGCGATGTTCAATGAGCAGCAAATTTCCTCTTTCGATTATGAAACCGAGTCGCATTTGTTATTCCGGTAATATGATAGGGCAGGAAATGTGGAAAGAAATGGTTTGTCTGACGTACGTTTTAATTGGTCCATTCGTTTACATCAATGTTTCCTGTGCAACGTAATTAATGAACGAACGCTTCGTGTGTTTTATGTCAATTATTGTTCCCCACTTGCATGACACTATCGGGAGTACAGGCACAAGAAATATACTTACTGTGAACACAACTTAAATCTGACCGAGCCTCGTAAATTATGGTTTGTCTCGAGCCAGTGTGTGCAGTAAGCTTATCATGAAATAAAATTATGCGAAAATATGTGCACGTAATGAGATCGCGAGTTCTGATACTTTAGTACATATGCGTAAAAAATGTGTAATGTGTGCAAATAGCAGTTGGATTCGGATTCCGACAGCTATGCATAGCAATAATATTGCAATAACATAACAATAGTATAGCAATAATATAATAACTGATAGGTGTCGGGTAAACACTATCTTATGGTACTTTAATTTTTAGCCTGTACGGTGATTGTTGAAAGAATCTTATCCCGAAGGTAGATGCACGCGGAGTTGCACAAATAAAATGACAGGCAAATAATATTTTCCTTTTAGCTTGCATGCAGTCTTCTACCAAAAAAAGGGTTTATACGGTCGTGAGTATATAAAAAGTACCACGATACGATAGAGTTTATTACTGTCGTTATCGCTGATTGGTACTGTAACTGCTGTCTTCAATGGCCGTTATATACATTATAACTTGTGCGAAGTGCATAGCGTTAATGTCAATGTCTAGAACAGCGAATCCAATCATTCACTTGTCACACACTCCGTTATCGGATTATTTGAATAACTTTTGCGCGAGAGCAAAAAGACACGACGTCGACGGACAAATACATCGGCATCTTTCCAATTTATTTTCCTATTTCTATTTCCTATGGTTTCTTCTGGATATGACAGTTCATATGACTTTTTCGGTAGCCTAATATCCAGTTGCGCAAATTATTGCTTTAACATGCAGCAGCACCGAACAATGGTGTGTTTAACCCTGACGCTCACGATTATAGCTTATTACGGAGTTGATTGATACCATATCCTTCCAGATGATTGCTTCGACTGGATTTACTGTAGATTTATGATTTGTCCGTTGGAGTAAATACCATCTTCGCGGCTTTCTTGACATTAAACCAAGCCATCGTACGGAATATTTTTCGAAATTACTTTTACTTGACTAATTTAAATTTTAAATAAAACGTAAATTGAAAGTTGCCAGGAAATGCGTGCAGCACCGTGGAAAATTACGAGAAGTTTGAAAATAAGGATTGGATCATTACGGCAAGGTCTGAAAATTACAATTCGTATGAATATGGGTGGCAATGACGGCGATTATATACTGCATTGATATAATATAAAAGTAAATTTTGTTTCGTATCAAATGACTACCATGTACAGTAAATTCTCGTATAATCAGAGTTTCTACAATGTGAATTCCTACAACGCGCTAAACATATTACAAAGTATTTTTTCATATAATGCGATCTCTGTACAACGCGCTCCGATCAATTTTTTTTTAAAAAATAAAAATGAAACACGTGTCTAACATTTTCCGCTCTAGAATCTCTATACCGAAGAACTGCAGACTATTGCTACTTTTGGCAAATTATCTGTAGATATTTTTATACTAGCAATCGGTTATTTTGCTCACTCGATTACCACACCTCCACGAAAACCATGTAAATTGCCGTACCTAAAGATCCGCCACAAACTTTGACCTCAATTTAAAACTAAATGCCGGACTATCGCTACCTTTGGCAAATTACGTGTAGGAATTTATATACTAGAAATTACAATTTAAAACTAAATGCCAGACTACCGCTATTTTTCGCCAAACACTTGTAAGCATCTTTATGCTCGCAATCGGTTATCTCGCTCACTCGATTAGTACATCTCCATGAAAATCGTGTAAATTGCCATACCTAAGGATTTATCGCAAACTTTGGCCTCTACTTAAAACTAAACGCTAGACTACGTCACCTTTTGCAAAATACGTCTAGGTATTTATATACTAGTGATTACTCTTTAAAACTAAATGCCAGACTATCGCTCCTTTTCGCGAAACACTTGTAGGCATTTTCATGCTCGCAATCGGTTATCTTGCACACTCGATTAGTACATCTCCATGAAAACTCTGTAAATTGCCATACCTAAGAATCCATCGCAAAGTTTGGCCTCCACTTAAAACTAAATGCTAGACTACCGCCGCTTTGGGCAGAATATGTCTAGGTATATACTAGCATTTACTCTTTACAATTAAATGCCAGACTATCGGTGCTTTTCGCGAAACACCTCTCTATCATCCTTTGCCGTAGAAGCTCAAAACCGAATTTGCAGAAGATCGCTGCCCCACAGTTCTGTTCGTCCCCTCGTATGCCATGCGCGATGCACGTTTTGCGTCATTTCTTTCCGCGATACATGAACTTTCATGGTCTACTGTACCCGACGACCTCTGCGTGGCCGGCAGCCGGCGGAGACATAATTGCGGCTCGTAATCATGCTGCCGAGCCTGAGGGCATCCCCTCTCTCAGCAGCGGATAGTCTGAACAAATCCTCTCCTTCCCTCTCTCTTTTCTTTCCATCTTTCCGCCTCCCCGCGTCTCTCTGTCGTGCCGCCGATTTTACCTTTTCCATTTTCTCGTCCGCCTCGGGAGCGACAGGGAGCCGAGATGTAAAAGACGCCGGGGCCGGTGATAGAAAGCGACAAAGGAAGTGAGAGCGAAAAGGGAAAAGAACGGTGCAAGAAGCGGCAAGGAGTATGACTATCGGGAGCCAGCCGAGTGGGGCTTGCCTCTTGCGACTATCATACGCGCTATTGCTCCTAGAAGATACGGCTCGCCGAGCGTTTTACGAGCGAACATTTATTCACCATTTCGACCCCCTTAACGTCCGTCGCGGAACGTCACACTTAATGTGTAATGGGAATGGCAGACGTACGCGGCCTGTCCCGCGACTTCAGCTCCTGGAATCGGGAGAGTTGAACGAATATTTGGAATTACATATTTCCATCGCTGGGAGGATTCTGTTTTTCAGTTTAGGGCTAAGCTTTCCGATGGGCAATCTCTCTGGTGCGCTAGAAGCTTTCTGATTGTCACACAATGTGGGGTAAAGTTTGTTTTTCAATTCATACATTTTTAATTAATTTAAATATGTTTTTATTACCAGTGGACGGTATGCGATAACGTTTTTCTTACATTCGATTAAATGGCCGATATATAACATTTAAACTTTAATAACACAGCAATTTAAAATACAAAAATAATAATTACATCGGAATTAGAGCGCATACAACTTCCTCGCATCTCACATATGAGTTATCACTGACATATTATAACTTCAAGATAGCCCCACAGAAAGATTCTACATCGCAACAGACAATATTACTACTCTTCCATATCTTTGTAATGGGTTTTAACCGGCATATGTAACCGCAAAATATATTCCTACACAGCATTTAAAATTCCACGAACATTCACGTCTACTTGCTCGCAACAACGAAGCATTTGCTAAATTTCTGAAATCCTTAGTCCATTTGTAATCTCACAAGACGTGAGTGTCCATCGAATTTTTCGATGATCCAGAAGTCGTGTCGTGAGCGTTATTCGGAAAGGCGGATGTGCGCAGCGTCGTTCCTCCATTCCCTTCGACAAGTTCTGCCTGCCTGGGTATGAGTCAGTTTCGAAAGGCGAGAAATGAGAGGCGAACGGCAAATTCGATGGAAAAACTTGTGCCCGGCTGATCGTCTCGTCGTCCTTGCGACTGCGATACTTTTTATGTCGCTCATATGACGGCGTACGGAGCCGAGAATGTGTACAATCGAGTGTGCGATCGAACAACGCACTTTATCCTGTAACACGATCGACGCGCGAGACGTGGAAATTACGAGAACATCAACTTCCGCAATCACTCCTTAAAATGATCCGATGGCCGTGCTAGTTTATCATATGCAGACGTGCGGATTGGCTCTTTATCGTAAAATATTAAGGTGCACCGGCAGTAACGATCGTTTCAGGCGTCAGTAAGATTTAACATTAGAGTAGAAGGAGCAGTTTCCTTCTCAATTATATTTACACCAATGGCCGACCGTTTATGTCCGTGTAACGATTTTCATAACGATTTTTACGAACTTTATAACGATTATTCGTGCACGTTAATATTTAACAGTAAAACACGGTCGCGGTCAGACAGATTTTATCGTATTAACTCTTTGAGACGTTGGATAAAAAGTGACCCGTCTCTTTAGTACTTTTATGTGCACGGTCAGATGTTTTTAAGTCCACGTTAAAAGGTTAAGACGACTGAAAACACGTCGGTTTACAATATGCTCCGGCAATTTCGTTTTGTAGCATTTTTTTAAGAGCATTTCTGTCCAATTAGGCTCTCTTTGTCTTAAGGTCCTGCGCCCCGAGGGGTTAAGCGTCACTTAACCGTAAAATCACTGTGGTTATCCATTGTGTCGCAGAGTGACGGATATGGGAGTAGAAAAAGTTGCGCGTATCATAACGAAAGCTGCGAGATAAATAAAAAGAAGTTTGCATACTGAGAAGAAGGCCGATTATTGGTGCTATTAAAGCTACCTGCACAGACTGCAACAGGTAGCCGAGCAGTACAGGGCATCCTGACCGGCGGATGTTATTGCTCTTAGGTAGTTGGTAGCTGGGGTAATTGATTATTAAGTCCTTTATACATGTTGCGGTCTCTACCCGATCTTTCAAATCCATTCTACTTGATCTGATGTACGCTTGTTGCTTGCTCGCTCGGTCCGTGCTATTTGCATATTCGCGTGTTATGTAGCGGGGTCAGTATAATTTGAAAGCAATTCAGTTCTAACATTGGAATCGGGAAATTATTGAGTAACAGATTAGAGAGATTTTCTTTATCTGATTAAATTTAGATAACAAGCGTCTTTCCACGTGTGATGACATTTCGTTATTTCGCTTTCAGTCCTCTTGTACATTAATATGATCTCGGAAATATCCTATCGCGTTCGTGCACGTGGAAACAACTAAGAATAAGTCAGTGAATAACGGAGTAGGTTTTTGTCAGAGACAATTAAATGATTGACTAACGGAAGTGTCTTTCTTCTGATGATGAAATCTCGTTATTTTCCATTCACCCTTCATGTACCAGAATTAATATAATCACGAATTATCTCCAATTGCATTCGTGTACGTGAAAATAAATAACAATAAGTCATGAGTAACAGAACAGTTTTTGCTAGAGTCAAATAAATCATAAAGTATCATACCTCATACAATGATGCACACAAAAATAACCAAACCAGGGACCAACAGCTATTTTCCGCTGCTTTTCTCATTGAAACCGATATCGTCAAATACTTCCTTCACAAGAAGATGCACTTAAAAAATAGCCCTCTCATGCCGCGCCTCAATTCTGTCCGTCTGCCAAGACATTTTTTCCGCTTCACTCAGTTAGGAAAAGGCTCGATCCCTCTTCTCGTCTATCCTCCGTGAATGGTGCGCGCCGCAAGAAAGAACGGATCCGATCAATGAACGTACGCGCCCATTCTAGTCGGCCGCAGCCTCGTTTCCGGCGTCGTGGAATTTTGCCGGTGCAACGATAATAATCGAAGCGACGGTTGGCGATGCCGTATCGATCGGAAGGTGAAGGCGACCTGTTGCGGGTCTTCAGTCAGCTTTCAGCAATCAGGCGGCGACTTCCGAGATGGCGTGATCCCGGGTTTTATATGCTACATCAGTCTTATGGTATACGGCCGTTGGTATATTATGGTTAAGTTGTTGCCGCTCGAGGCCTCCATTCGAGCACAGCTTCTGGTCTCTCCCAGAGATTATAGAGATAATGGTACCGGGATAGCAGAGAGCCGCTCGATCCTCGCTCCCAACAAATTGCCGGGTTCATTCATCCTTCGCGATAGAGAGAAAAACTAGCCGCGCTTGCTCGGGCTTCTTCGCGTTTTCTCGCTGTGCGTGCTACATATACAAGAGCGACTTGCCTTCTTCCGCCCAGGTACCTCCAAGAGGAGAGGAACCCGGCTCGTTACACCTTGCTTCCTTTACCTGGGTCCTAGACTGCTGCGATTTTACTTTCCATCGCGGTGATATTGAACGGCGCACTAGTTCTTCATATTCAGCATTTTTCACCGAAGAATCTTTGCGGGCGAAACTTAGTTTTTCTTGAACTGTGGCGCCATGTGGTTTTGTTATTCTTCTTCTGCTTTAGGTAGATTGTAGGCTGCTGCGATTTTGCTTTCGAACGCAGCGATGCTGTAAGACGCGTTATTACGAGATATACTGTGTTTTTAACACTTTGACTGCCATGCGTATTATACTATATTAAAACTACAATGGGATGAAGTACTACAGAATACGGTTGAATTGTGCAAAGTGGAAATAATGCGAAGGTATCGGAGACCAAAGAATTGAATCGCTATCTAATATTAATTGCATTTACAAAATTATAAATGCGACCGATTGGGTATTTTTTTAATTTTTCGTGAGACATTTTACGTCGGTTACCGATGACCACCATGGCAATTAAAGTGTTAATAGGAAAATGTTTTAATCTGTGTAGTGATACGGGATGACATATTGCGATGTAGCGCGTGTCATTTTGTATTATACTGTTTAGACGTATAGAACCCCTGTTTTAATCACTTATAATAGGTGGCCCGGAGTTCGTGCATTTGTAATATTTATAACATCAGAACGATAAAACTTACAAAAGAAATAAAAATTAAAAACTATCATTTATACCGTCTATTCTCGATATTCTCTCGTACGGCACTGGTCGGAAATCGAAATTCCATTTATACACTTGTATCTACTCACGTAAAACAGTCCGACAAACCGTTTCTGCAACATACTCTGTATAAATACGTGTTTCTATATCCTTCCGTAATCGCTGCATTCCTATGGTCCGCGTGACGCACGAAAAGCATACAGGAACGACTTTTCACATTGCTCTATTAACGCACGCGGGCAACTGATCTGCGATAAAGTCTCTCGCGGGATTTTTTCCTGAGACACTAGTGCACGCTGGCCGATAGCGTGAATCACGTTCACTGCATCAGTCATTTTCATATTAATCAGTGACTAATACGCGATTAGCCGCACTGCAATTTTTAAGTCACAAACCTGTTCGGCCGATCGGATCTGGTTATGCGGTTATATCGATATTTCGAACGGAATTCAGTGTTGCCGACGATCGACGTACAAAGCGTTTTCAGTCTCGGATCGTGTGAACCCGACGAATATGGCGTGCTCATAATTATGCGTTAATTTTTTAGTTGTCGCTGGAACGAGTACCCCTGTCGCGTTACGCTCTGATTACGAATTTCTCGCCGGGGATTTTGTATGTCTCCTGTCGCACGCATTTTTAACCGCGCAAAGCTCGTTTCGGAGCGCACGCTTCCCAGGCACAATTTTTGTTGGAATGTTGGCACTAGATTTACGGAAAAATTTTTAGATACCTATTATCCGGAGACATATTATGACACATAGAATTGAAGAATTAGAAGACAGGCTACAAAGTATTTGGTTATATGTTCGTATCATATTAATAAATGCCAAGAGAAGTTGCTACAGAAAATAATAAGAGTTTTTTTAAATTTGCTCGTGAGATCGAAACCCCGTCAAAATTATACGTCCCGTAAATTGAGTGCTAACACAAATATGTAAATATACGAAAGTATTTGCAGAAATGTGTAGGTATACAACATACAGACTTAAGTTAAACTTTTTAATTAGGGACACATCGCTGAAACATTATCGCACGTTCCTTACAGATTTATCGCGAAATATTGATTTATCCGTTTCCACGGAAAGTAAAAAATTTGCTTCGTTAACAGCGAGTTAATTTATGTACACTCAGACGGCAGCGTTACAAAACGAGCTGCACGTTACATAGGATACGGACAAAGGCGGAATGAAGGGAGAAAAATGCCGAAAGGGGAGAGTAACGAGAAAAGTATAAAGTACGAAAGATATTAAGTTGGTGTCAGAGTCTCTCTAGCGTCGGGCGGATTAATAAAACTCTGATGGTCTTATAAATTCGCAATGCTCGCTGCTCAAGTGCTCCCCGTATCCGGTTTTTTGTAAGTTGCCGTGTCCGCGGTGTAATATGCGAAAAAGAAAGACGGCCAGCGGTAATTATTGCGACGAATACCCTTTATCTTCGGCGCTGCCTGACGTTCGGTCTCTGATGTTCCGATCAATTTAGTTTTATCGAACTTCACAAAAGCGGAAATGTTACCAAAAAAAGAGCGTAAAACAATTTGTCTTGAAAACGTGGATAAATCGTAGGGTGTGCATTTTTTACGTCGCCTTATTTAATTTTCTTTCAGGCGGAAACGTGTAGTAAGAAATTGCGGACGTGGCAGATTAGCAACTTTTTAAATTAGGTGGAAAAAATGTGCACCACGCGAAAGAGTAATACAGAATATCTTGCAATTTGCAAGTCTCAAAGTTGTTTGTCGTTTCCTCAGCTATTTCCTGGGCAAATATCTCTGAATTGCATTGTCCAATTTCTTGTTACGTCTTTCAGTTGGAAGTTAAATCGAATAAATCCGTTTCTGATAATCACCTTGTATATATGCTTTTACGTCAGAGTTTAGCACGTAAGAACGTAATTATTCTAGGTGCGTATAAGGATTTGACCTGATTGAACTAAGTAAATTCTTACATTGCATTTTTATCTAAACGCTTTTCCACATATTTGCTAAACCGTGACTTGCAAACCGTTATCTGTCTACAAATAATATTAGCTTACCTTGGGTTGTTTATCGAATAGATTGTTATTATTGTTGCAGCGTTCTCTTATACTGCTCGTATAATATTTACCCACTATTACAATGGTCATGCAACATTCATAAACGCGGTCAGATATAACTTGTGCTTACCTCATCCTCACTCATTTTATGTCTTTTTTTTGTCAGCGACGTCTTAATACGTCCTTGATTATGACCCTATGCATCATTTATTCATTTTGACGGCGTACTATGTATCCATGTCGCGCGTCTATTAAGTTAACTTTTATATAACAGTAGTTAACTTTCATGTTCCCGCAATAAAATAATTCAACTCGGTAACGAGCGTAAAATAATTCAAGGCTTTAATCATGCGCATTCCTGCGCATGTTTCGTTTGCAATATTTCCTTCGAGTATTCAGAATAGTCGCATGAATATTATCTTGCCGTTTTCATAGTAAGAACAAAGTGACATCTGGTAAACCACCTTTTCACTGCCACATGCATGCGGACATGTGGTAGGGCAGTGCGATAGGAAGCAAAACGAAGGAAGGAATCCGCGATGGAACGAACCGGATTCGTTGACACATCAACGTCGATCCGTCGTTCGATAGCAAGCCTCTATTCGATTTGCATAAATTTATACCTGCGCCTTGTCGTCGAGCGAGTGCGTTCTGGGTCTCACTGAAGATAGGAAGTCACGATGAGGCTGAATCTTATACACTGCGAACAGGACGATGCAGGAAGGGAAAGAACCTGTGTCAAGATCTTCCGCTCCTCTTGCTCCCGCAATTCTTTTTGCTCTTGCCAATTTAACAGCTCTTGGTAAGATACCCGAAAGCATCGAAATTATAAGGATGTCGCCATGAGCGCACGAATTAAAAGCATTGATTTGAGAAAGTACTAAAACTTTTCGTATTGCAAATATCGTAACAGTAAAACGAATATTTTAAAACATTGCATGACAATGTTATGTGCAAATAACAATACATTGCAGCACCATAACAGAAGTATTAATTTAAAAATACTGACACATTCCGTAAATTCAATTCAACATTTGTGAAACACTTGTAAATTCTCTCTTTTAAATTCTATAAAGAGATTTGCAAATCCCCTCTCGTAAATTCTCCCTCAGAAATTCTACAAATTCTCTCGCGTAAATTTTGTCCAGAAATTTTCGGATCCCCTCTCGTGAGTCGATTGTGTGAATTTGTAAATCCGCGCCTTTAAACTGTTTACAAGCGAAGGTTCCACGATCTCTTGGAAAGATCAAGGATCAATCCTCGCGCCCGCCCGTCGAAAGTTGATCGAGTTCGTTCACCGTGAGGCGCGTACCAACTAATTACATGAGATCGCGTTGAGATGAAGATTCGTATCAGGTCGTCCAATCTCAATACGCCAGGGCCACTTCCTTCCTCCTCGGTTTGGCCAGGCGCACGAGATATCATCGTTCTCATTACGCGCGGGGACCATCGAAGAGTCGATAACGACATCGACTGCGATTGGTCCTGACGTCCGGAAGGTGCGTTCTCCCTCTATCTAAGTTAGTCTTTATTCTCGTCTTGCCGTTTCCTGGTCGAAAGTGACCAAGAGGCGACCGTGTGGCTTTACGACCGCATCCGGAGCGCAATGAGACCAGTGAGCGAGCTTTCCACCTCCTCCTGTTCTTCGTGATCACCAGCGAACCAAGCCGAAGAAGGATTTGCCCGCCGGATTCCGTAGCCGCGGTATCAATGGTTGGTTTCAACGCTCCCAAACAAATTGGGTGCGTGGGCCACTTGTTTGGCTAATCAATTAACGCCATAAAGCAAAAAGCATTAAATTGATGTTAACACTTTGACTGCCAAGCGTATTTTGCTATGTTAGAACCGTGATGCGATGAAATACTGCAGAATGTGATTAAATCGTGCAAAATTAAGGTAACGCAGAGTTTTTAGAAGCCAAAGTATTGAAGCACTTTTCCAATATCAATTGCTTTTACAAGATTGCAAATAGGCTTCATTACGAATTTTTTGCATTTTCAGTAAAATCTTTTGCACCGGTCACCGGTGACCACCATGGCAGTCAATGTGTTAAATATGGAAAGTTAAGGAAATTAATAGATCAGATATCGCTATTCTTCAGCCAAAATACCATGTACAAAATCGCAACAAAATCCAATCCGTTCATTGACCAAATATCGCATAATTGTACACTTAATTACGTAGGTTCTTTATTCAATTTAGCTGTTTACTTTTTCTCATAAACGACCCCAATAAAAAGAAAACTCGGTGCAGGACATTGACTGTCATTGCCTAAATGTGCCTTCGCACTCCTATTATCGCATAGTTGACATTTTGTATGCAATCCCTGGTAGATTCACGTTTTCCACGTTCCTCTTGGTCTGGCCGCGCGTTTTCTTGACCTGCTCCGCTCTCGAGACTGCGAGCGACCGGGCAGGAACCCTTCCCGTGTCGTTCACAGGTGCGTTGACCGAGCGTGCACAGGATGTGTTTCGACGAGACGAGATCGCAGTGTCTTCTTGGCCTTTTCGCTTCATTTTAGCCCTTTCACTCGCTACTTTGAATAGAGCGTTTTCCGCTAATCGCGAACAATGTAGTTCGGGTAGGCTAATCACGAACAGAACGGAGGTGGGAACGGGTTGTTGGGCTACCGAGCAATTGTGTTCCGAGAATTGATTAGCAGTGTAAGCTAGAGTAGAAGTCAAATGTAACCCGGACGGTTCAAATAAAAATTGCAGGTTTTAACATTTAGAGAAGTATTGGTTAGTGACGAAACCTTGAGTAGGAGTCGAGCGAAAAGTTCATTAATGATGAAGATAATATGATACATATTTCCAAAGAACCACACAGTCACAACCACAACATTTTTTTCACCGAACTCGTGCAATCTAAAGTAGCATGTTTAAAGTGATTATTGCCATGCCATTGGCAGAGCAGCTCTCGTCCTGTTTAACATGTTGACTGCCATGCGTATTTTACTATGATAGAATCACAATGCGATGAAATACTGCAGAGTATAATTCAATCATGCAAAATAAAGGTAACGCAGAGTTGCTAAAAGCCAAAGTATTGAAGCACTATTCCAATATCATTTGCTGTTAAAAGATTGTAAATAGGCACCATGACAAAATTTTTTGCACTTAAAGTAAAATCTTTTGCGCCGGTCATCGGTGACCACCGTGGCAGTCAAAGTGTTAATCAAAGCAACGCAGAGTGAATCCCATAATCGAATAAACCAGTGTACTTCTCACCTACTGCAGATTCAATTCTCAAATGCACATCATCTCTGCGTTGTATGAAAACAGTAGTCGCATGACGTCTAGCGCGTTAGAGGAATTCGCGTCGTTGGATCTCGCGCTATATGGGAGTCTGGTGTATTTCGAAAACAATGGACGCGCAGCGAGTCATTAGACGGCGTTTACGGCTCGTTTGCGGCAACATACACCTCGGCACCTTACGTAACGGGCGTTCTCTCGCAGAGGCGAGATCGTCTCGACAGCTGATGCGTAGGAGTGGCCGAGTAAACCAGTTGACAGTGCGGAGAACGAGTATCTCTTCTCTCCCTTCCCTCTAACATCCGCAACTTCCCTGGCTTCCTCCTTGCCACACGCCTGGCATGCACCCGGTTAGGCAGCCTCGGCTGTCCGACAGAAGAAACCGCTTCTTTTTCCTCTCTCCTTCCTTCCTCCCGTCCTCCTGCCCTTCGCACGCCACCAATTCATCACCTGCGGACGCTGCTTCGTTTATGGAAATATTATATACAGTAATCCCTCCGTTTGCGCCGCTCGCTGGTTCCGCGAAAACCGCCCAAATGGGACCGTGCAAATGACATTTTTTTGACGACGATTTACGGGGTGGAATGTATGGACGCTAGTGGTCTATCGATAGGCGATAAACTCGACGTTTTACGGAGGAGTCAGCCAAAATTGTATTTTAAACTTAACTAAGAGTACAAAATCTTTGGTATGTGCTTTTAGGTGCTGTTTGTTAAGTGAGTTGTGCGCCGAACAAGGTTTCGTAATGTAATGAATGTGAAAAGTTGCTATTTCCCTCAAAAGGGTTGAAATTAGGAAGTGGAAATGGGAGGTACCTTGGCTGAATTATGTTTATTGGATATCTATATTTTCTATCTAAATTATGTTTATATATCTATATTTTCTCGCGTTTTTCTCGATTTTTCAATATATTTCTTGTCATATCTCGGAAACTATGAAGAGTTCAGCGCGCGGAAAGTGGTCTATCTTCAGGGCAAAATACCCTCTATCGAATGGTATCGGTCCGAAACAAAAAAAAATTTGACATTTTTCGTCATTTTTCGCCTATTTTCGCCTCATTTTTCTTAATTTTTCTCTTTATTTTTGCTTATAACTCGTGAACTATTCCAAATTTTGGGGTCCGGTTTGCGTTTTTCTAAGTCTGACTCGATACTAATTTAATTAATATAGGGGGGAAAACTCAATGATACACTCCCTGTCGGTAGCGGTAAAGAAACGCATTTTGTTCGTGTTTTTTTCCCGATTTTTTCATCTGTTTTCAGTCATATCTCGAGAACGGTTTCGAATTTTTCAACGCGGTTGTGTTTTTTCTGAGTCTCTTCATACCCCTTTTCATGTACCACAATGGAAAATCGATGGAAGGAGTTTCATTTTTTGGCCTCGTTGTCAGGGTCGTTTGTCACAATTTTATCGGATTATTTGATCGTACGTCAAAAATCCCTTCTAGACATTTCTAAATACCTTCACATATTTGAGATAACTGTGATGGCATTCTTGTGCATTTTACATCCTTGTGCAATGTTACTTTACTTCTGAACCAAGATTAGCTTAGTCGCTCCCGTGTAATAAATACGTTTTAATTACTGCATCTTGAATATTATGTTTATCTTAACATCTTCAATCAATCGCCAGCGAACCCATTCATTACGAACCAACAGATCAATAATCCAAAAATAAAAACAATTATTCGGTGGACGTCTTTATAATCTGAAGCGCCATCAATATCACAGACACGCCCGATTAAAAAAACGTGAGCAGACGGGTTGAATAAACTTCATAATCAGGACTATAACGCGAAACTTATTAAGAAGTCTTCCACACGATATTAGCACAGGCCATTAGCAGTAGCAATAATGTACGCAGGTATCTGTCCGCTTAATGGTGTTGGTGCTTATTTAATAAAAAAAAAGCGTTATGTAATCTTGACGAGACGTGTCCCGTCAGTAATAATAAGCCCCCAAGCGAATGGAAAGTATCGCAGGTTGAGAAAACTACTCCGCAATGTAATGAAGGCATCTTCGGCGCATAACGGAATATCGCTTTTTCTGTAATATCGATATTTTACAGTTACGTTTAAGGTGATACGTATCATTACTATAAAACCGTGATTGATCTTACCGCTACATTATTTACTGAAAAACTGTTGCCTACGCGAATGCCGGAATTTATTATAGTTAATCGTATGGTTATTTTGACTTGTCGGATATGAGTTATGGAATCAGTTGAAAATGGGAATTACCAACTGTTTATTTACTGAATCCCAATCTATTAAATTCTTCACGAAAAACGTGGAAACGCGTGTCGAATATTTTTTTTCTCAATTATATACTTAATTATACGTTTAATTATTATTATTGCATTAAATCAATGTATTAAACATCAGCAAACTTGCGTAAGTAAGCAAAACTCATTTATACTAAAGACCTCTGAAGAGTTTCCCAATTAATTGCCACAGAATAGAATAGAAACTCATTCAACTAGTAACAGGCATAAAAATGGTTAACACTAACCAAAAGCCTTGAATTCGTAATGAAGTTAATCCACAATTTTATATACGATAACATAAGATACCATAAGATAAAGCCACATAAGAAATAAAATTAAGAAAAAGTGATTTGTACAATAAGCCTCCCGAGAATCTACCAGTGGGCTCCTATAGGATAAAATGAAAAGACATTCAGGCAGCAACAGTCACAAAAATGATTGACATTAACATAAAAGATTGAATTTGCAATGAAGCGAAGACAGATTCGTATGCGAGCGTGGAAAAGCCAGAAACGAATCGTCGGCGAAGATTGTGTCATTATGTCGCGTTCGTCTGATGAACCCTCCGAGGGTGTAGCTGACACCGTGTGAGCGTGTAGGCTCCTCACAGCGTGTTGATTGGCGCTGCTACCTTAAACAAATAAAATAAATGAAATAAATAATTGATTCTGCCGGGAGGCGTCGAAGATGGGGAGCAACGCGCACAGAGGAAACCGAACAGGTTTTGCCAACAAGTATAAGGTCATCCAAGAGCAACTGAGACGAGGACTCTCCTAGAGTTCTGTCCCTTACAGCTCGCGCGCGAACTCAAACGAGTTCTGGCACGATTTATATCGACAAAGTGTATTTCGAGCTTTCGTACTACAGTGACGCGTCCCCGACAGTTTCCATGTGGAGCACTGACTTTGTTAACGCGATGAGTGCCGAGCGGATTCTGCTAGTTTTATCTTCAGCACTCAAACAAACTTTTCCATGTTGTAGCTAAACCGTCATCAAATGTTCAAAGGAATTATTCTTTTTTAATTAAGAGAAAATAATGCACTTTCATTACATAGCACAGAGATGATACATTTTTCGGAAAGTTCTCAATACATGATGCTGAGGTGATATATTAGGTTATCTTACATTAATTAACACGTTGACTGCCAAGCGTATTTTACTATATTAGAACGGCGATGCTATGAAATACTACAGCGTCCGACTGAATTATGCAAAATGTAAATAATATGTAGTTATTGCAGACCAAAGGATCGAATCACTATTCTAATAACAACTGCATTTATAAAATAATAATTGCTACCCATTGCGAATATTTTGGATCTTCAGTAAAATTTCTTGCGTCGGTCACCGGTGACCATCATGGCAGTTAAAGTGTTAAAAGAAAGTAATATATTTTCAATATACGATACTCAAATGATATGTTACATTTACTGGAAAGGTCTGGTTAGTTTTTAATTAAAAGGAAATAATGCATTTTCAATACATAATACTGAAATTATATTTAGCCATATATATGTATATCTAATAGTATAATACATTCAGACATTTATATCATTGCATTAATAAAATGGGTAGCTTTGCTCGTGAAATCCAAAACCCGTGAAACTCTCGGGTCCCGTAAATTTAGTGTCGGGAGCATTCGCGCGGTTGCACATTCGTATAACAGTATGACGTTCATAAGAGCTGAGAGTATCCGGGTGCAAGATAGGATGTACAGGCTCCGGATCCGACGACACGAGAAGCACGAAGAAACGTTATAGACCTCGACGTAGGAGCGAGAAGAAGAGGAAACGAAGACGAAGACGCAGACGTTGGCAGCAAAGTGGGGAGAGCCACGCGATCGAGATTTATTTATAAGTCGCCGAGCTTGGACTCCCTTCTTTCTTGTCCTTTTACTCTTCTTCTCGTCCCTCAGTCTTCTCTCTCTTCTTCTTCTTCTTCCCGCCATAGCCTGCTGCCCCGTGCGCTCCTGGCATTTGTTCGAGGCATATTCTTCTAGTCGTGTCGGATTCGTGTTCATTCCTAGATTCTACATCTGCTGCGTCGCTCTGTGTGCGTGTTCCCGGAGGTGAACATTGCCCGAGCAAATTTTTCATTTAATGACCGATAGGAGGCCGGCTTTTATTTCTTCCCTTTATTATGGCTTGCGTAATTCGCCGTTTATTGCGCGCGAAAAATTAGACGCTGGCTATTGAACGGTAAATAATTGGTGGGACACGGTTTCTTAGTGCGTAAGGTGGAATATAATATTTGAATAGAAAAGGTGGAACATAATATTTATCATTTTGTTATAACATAGATTGAATGTACATGATTGAATCCGTAAGATGGAATATGTCACATTTTTACACTAAATTTAACATTTCCAAACGCACAATTACATTTATTGACTTTGACAGAAATGGTGATTCGATACATAATTTTGAGCAAAAAGCGTCAAACAGCGGTTAACGTGATCGATCTTATGGATATTATGCAATCGCCGACAGCGTGATAAAGCAATGACTTTCTAAAGAATCCAGAGATCGGTACGGTCGTTCACTTTCACTTTCATTAATTTTTAAGTGACTGCCAGTAAAATTTCATAAGTTACGGTAAATATCCACAACGTCCAGTCACTCGAAAAGCTTCGAATATACACGTGATACTAACAAATAAAATCACGTGCACATAATACTTGTCTAATACTCCTGAAATTACATATTACATTAATTAATAAATGGAATAAAATTCGAACTAATATTATTTATTTACAAAAATGTTCACTTCTTGAAGCATTGAAATGCATTACAACAGTACATTTTCTTTACTTCAGTCTTGTATAAGACGGTCATTTCGTAATTTTGGTTTTGGATCGTTTTGTAGCAATTATCGCTGAAAAGTATCACTTATTAATATAAAAATTATCATATAACCGCCACTGTACATCACCTGAAAAATTAAAATGAGTGATGTATGTTATTTAGTGTTTAATAAGCAAAGCATCATGCCTTCTGCAAAGTCCACGAAAACTTGCAGTTTGCCGAAACATTAAATTTTGTTCTTCAGCGGTGCAGCGAAAGCATGATAAATAATTTATCCGTTACATTCTAGCATTCACTTAATGCGCATATGCTGAAATGGCGTATGTTCAACAAGCAAATTCATTAGTTAGACAGGATGTTCATTTATTAATGGGATGTATTTTCTTTAGATTTATTTACCGGATGTAAATTAATTTTCATTTCTTGCCAGAACAGTTTTTGTTCGAACCTTTCGTATAGTGCTTCTGACGTACAATTTGCCGATCGGCGGAATTATATTTCGCGAAAATCACTGAACGCAATTTGATGGCTACCCGTGACACTGCGTAAAGCAAGCGTGAGATTGGTTAGACAGTCATTATCCTCAAAAGTGGATTGGTTAAGAAGGGTCTTTAACCAGTTCTCTGACCCCTGGGGACGCCAGATTTTACGCCCTTAGTTTTATCTGTCGTAGAAGGTCGAAGAAAAAAATACAGTGTAGCAAGGAATACGCCAGACAGGTTTTGTCGTCAACAGATTCGACATTGCACTCGCAGCGATTTAGTAGCATGAAATTATTTTACTTTAAAATTAATTAGGATGTTTTTCACGTTTACTCCGTTCGCCACTTATAACAAATATAACATTTGAAATTGCGTTTAAAATTGTTTAGTTTAGTTATCACGGCATGATTCGTATACGGTGTAATTGACAAGCAGTGCATTTTATCGAAAAGAAGGTGTATAAAATAGTTTAAATACACAATTGCCTAAAAGAATTTCTATTTCATCTGCGTATGTGTAATTAAGAACATCCGATAAGAAATTATTCAAATGATCATATCTTCTAAAAACGTAGTTGTCTACAAGAATTTCTACTGTACATACGCATGTTCAATTAGAACCGTCGAACGTGAAATCATTGAAATTGTCACGGCGCCACTCAGTTCGTAATTAACGAGCAGCGCATTTTCTTTTCAAACGTTCCCACCGCTCAAACCACCCCATTTCCGCAAACGCCGCAGCCGCACAAACTCTCAAACAACCCATAAAAATCCCGAAAAGCCTTCATTGTAGCAGCGAGCGCTAAAAATCGTCTACGCTCAGGGTTAATCAGCCGTGAACCTGGTAATTACAATGTCGCAACGGACTTTCGCTTAACCGTCCCATAATTATCGCCAATTCCCATGTTGTTCGGCGATACGCAATTTCCTGCGCGATTCGGTAAAGAAGTTGTGCCGCTCGCGGATTTTATGTCTTCCTCCGCGAATGCGTTCACGCATAACGTGGCCGTGCGGATCCGCAAAAATGTATCAAATGATACGCCAGTTCACGGTTCAAATGTGCAATTTGCTTGTTCGCTCGACACGCTTCGGGTCCAGGTGGGTTCCCACTTCAGAAGTATTGTGGCTACCATTTTGTGCCCTAAAACAGCCTTACGTGTGGTCGCATCTTTCGCTATTTGGACATTTTACATTTGTAAATTGTGCATCTGCAAATATTGCATTCGTAAATTTTGCATTTGCAAATATTGCATTCGTAAATTTTGCATTTGCAAATATTGCATTCGTAAATTTTGCATTTGCAAATATTGCATTCGTAAATTTTGCTTTTGCAAATATTGCATTCGTAAATTTTGCATTTGCAATATTGCATTCGTAAATTTTGCATTTGCAAATATTGCATTCGTAAATTTTGCTTTTGCAAATATTGCATTTGTACATTTTACTTTTACAAATATTGCATTTGCGAATAATAAAAGTACGGGTCTCGGCTACGCCATTTTACTATTTGCAAATGTTGTATTTACACATGCTGCGTTTTGAAATTATCAAATTATTTATGGACACTTGCGAGAGACTGTCTTAAGGGAAACCAGATTACTCCCGAAGACGGAACCCATGAGGTCACGTAGCATGTCGAGTTAACAAATAAGCTCCCCATTTGAAGCATAAAAAGGCGTATCGCTGGGAATCCTTTAAAAAGGCTGAAAGAGGAAAAAACAGGAAGGATCCGTGAAAATGTGATGAGAATCGAAGGTGTCCGCGTGGTCGCTGAAGAGGTCCGTCGGCAAAGAAATCCGTTCCGTCGCGAACGAATCGCGAGTTAATTGAATGCGCCCGTAAAGGGACACGCGTAAGCAGGGGCTATTTATGAGACTTCCTGCGCACTCTGCTGGCCCAAAAGTATGTTCATTCGCGTATTGCGTGTCCGGGTCCATTCTCGGCCAGAAAGCGGATCTGGCGAAAACCTAATTAAAAGCCCACTCGGCAGTCATCAGCGATTCGTTACCCGAGCCCGGCTTCTTTTCGTCCTCTTGTATAATTAGGGTAAAACGAACGTGGAGCCTTGTCGAAAGGTCTCGGGATTCAACGTGCGCGCTTCTCTTCAATGTCTTTTAGATATTGAGAAAATAGTCGCACTTTTTAACATGACGAAAATATCGAATTGTGTGAAAAGAAAATCAGTATCGGGCGTATACTGCTCATTGCTCTAGGAAACTGTTTTATTAGACAGCGACACATTTGTGCAGTAGTTCAATAAAGTTTTTAATCGTTTTTATGGCGATTGAAGACACGAATATGTTAACTTTCAATGTATGGACATTTAATGAATTTTATACTTTGACAAAGATTTTTCCCGTAGTGGCAAATAAATATTTCGTAAATACTTGAAACATTTGGTTTTCGGATATAAAATAATTGCATTTATATTTGTCGTATTATCTTGTGCTATTAGAGGAAGCTATTACATGCGCAATAATGGAATGGTCCGCCGTTGGATTATATCGAGATGCGCATTTACATTTTGTCGCAACAAATGAACCGTGATGAGTAAACGTTTCAGATAACTTCTTGAAACCGCGGCACGCGCAGTACGCACTTGCGGGGAGAAAGGTTTCCGGTCAATGCCTTCAACAATGCACAGTGATATTCATTCTGCAGACAATTACCGTGAAATTGAATAAACTTACGTGCGTATGCACGGACATGTATGTAAACCTATATACATATTTACACGCATATATATGCCCACGTATGTAAATATTTACGCGCGTATGCAGATGTACATGTATATGCATATATAGGCATGTAAATATAGGCATAATTGATATTTCATATTATAGATGGATACATGTATATATGCGACTATGTGTACATGTATACATGTACGCATATTTACACGTGTACACGCATACATGCATTACATTTACATGTCTATAAATACCCATGCAAGTTGAAAGATTGAATTTTATAAAGTGACTGACTTGAAATCTTTCAGAGAGAAACCTTTTAAATTCGAAATTCCATGATATAGAAAATAAACAAAAAATACGGCAATAGAAAATGCTGGGAGTCGTTTAATTAATTAACGTACATAGCTGAATGGAGTATAAACTTTCTGCATCAACGATTTCGTGTTACCTTTTTTAGTTTACAAAAAGTTCGAATGGGTCGCCTTATAAGGATCACCGCGTACATTAAATGTTACCTAATTATATGTACGCATATATTGGCCTCTGATATTTCTTTTGTACACACTTTACATGTGTCGATGATAACAAACTGTTTCCGCTTTGTGTTTTATATTCACAGTGAATATGTGCTACGGTTTGCGCATAATAATGAAGGTAAAAGCACACTATGTTACCGAGAAACGTTTGTAGCAGTTTCCTTTTTCTACGTTATTCTATTTACATTACAAGTGTAAGTGTGCAACCTTCGCTAGTCTTATTTCGACAGTGCTTTTCCTGTACTATAATAAATTATTTTTACCGTGCGTAAAAGCAAAATTGAAAATTTCTCGTATAAACGCTTTATGCCGTAGCTTTGATGCTGCATAACATATTATACAATCGTAATTCATTTAAACCATTGAAATCCCCAATTTACGCGGTGTATCCGTTCCAGGTGGATTTGTTTTATTTAAATATCTACAGAATACTGCGTCGACATTTTTCTATTCGATTACTTTATTCACCCCCAATAAAATTATAACACTTTAATAGGAACCTTAAGTAATGAAACAAAACAGAACAAATAAAAATCTTTATATTTAATTGCCAACATTTTCACGGTATCGAAAAGATAAAGTTTGAAATTTTTACGTTTAATCTGTTTCTGCAAATTCACAAAATTTCTGCAGTTTTACAATATCAATAGACTGAGAATAAATATGGTACACGTTGAAGTACAATTTCTTATCTGCCGCCATACTTGTTAATATAATAATTGTTAATGCAATAATAAGCATTGCACCTTCCGTTACGCTTCTCTGACCGAACGCGTCGACTTACACTACCGCGGTATAAGCGGTTCCACTTGAAAAATATCGTACCAGGCGAGGTTGAAGTCTGAAAAGCGCAGGCGAATCTCGCAGTTCTTCAATTACGGGACCTCTATCAAATGGCAAACTGTGTGCAGTGGCCTGCGTCGTCTCTGTACGCATCGCGATCACTTTGAACGTGGTAGGAACAGAAGCAGAAGTGGCGATGGAACAGGTTCGAAGTCATTCTGAGGAACTGGCCGAGCAAACAAGTAGGAAAAAGAAGAAGTACAATCGGATTGTATCCGATTGCCCGCGGGCGATAACGGTACCGACTGACGTTGGCGTAAAGAGTTGAAATAACTTTTCATCTCTTTCTGCGCATCCTATCCCCTTCCTGCGCACGTCGAATTGCTCTGTTTCAGTAACATCGGCTCTAGCGCAGTGCACGGTAGTCACTGTGACAAACATGCGTTCAAGTAATACGCCTGATATGGTTATGGATGATATACTCTACCGATAATAACTTTAATTCTTTACTACTGACTTCAGTCTTATTAAGGTAATTCAAATAATACGGTTTTTTTTATTAATTAACATTTTTTTATTAATTAAATTATAATAATTGGCAAGCTACCGTAATTTGTGCCGCATACGTATAGTTTAATTTATTAACACTTTGACTGCCATGATGGTCACCGCTGACCGGCGCAAGAGGTTTTACTGAAGATCCAAAATATTCGCAATGAGCAGCAATAATTATTTTATAAATGCAGTTATTATTAGAATAGTGATGCTTTGGTTTCCAATACCTGCACAGTATTTACATTTTGCATAATTCAGTCAAACGCTGAAGTATTTCATAGCATCGCCGTTCTAACACAGCAAAATACGCACGGCAGTCAACGTGTTAATTACATTTCTAAACCAATCTTCGTATGTCGATCGTAAGTATTGCTACGCACGAACTCAACGTAACTCGACGATTTCAGCTGAGACGAATACTGGAACATTCGACGCCAGCTGAAAAAGTCGATCTGCGCAAATAGGCAAACAAGATGCACCCGTAAATTCACTGCTGAAATTCTGTGTCCCGCAGAGTTAGATGCACGCGGCATTCGCGCATTCTGCGACAGAACCACAGAGCACAAAATCGTAGTCAGGAGGCACGAGCAAAAGCTTGCATGACGGCGTCGTCCGATTTGTTGCTCGTGCGTAAATCATCCTGGATTACAGTGGCACTAAATTGCGTTCTCCTACCATTACACCGCAGCGCAATAACCACCCAGATCATCCGCATTAAGAGGCATCCATATTAAATTACTTATAGCCTGTGTATCTCGAGAATAAGATCAAGGACGCGGTTATTTGCAGCGAAAAGCGTCGTGCGTGAACCTGCAAAACGTGAGTCGGTCGCTTCACGAAAAATACACGCTCCGGCGGTATTTACTAGATTACGAGAAAGTAATGGATAGGCTTCTTTTCCTTTCGGTAGAATAGCGTATCTATATTTCGATTCCATCACGATTGAATGCCCTATTGTGGCTCAAGGTTTAGTAACTTTAGGTAAGCGATCGCATAAATTTTTATCTTTTTAATTTAGGTCTGATGTTGCATTTGAACGGTGATATTCGGTAGCTTTTAAGAACTTAATCGACAGAATATTGTGTCTTTTCTGGAAAATGTTGATGTCACATCTTTATTTGGGTCATAGGCAACGTGAAACTTTAAATTACTATTGCATAAATTCTCATTTGTACCGTTGTTCATAAATGGTAAACAAATTTCTTTGAAAAATAGGAAATTTACAAGCTTGTAAATTATCACCCTGAAAAATAATTCTACGAAACTTCTTTACCATCAAACACTTAACATAAAACACACCAAATAGGACACTTCAACACTTTGCGTTCTAAATTAGTTGTTTGAAAAGAAAGGAATTTTGATGGACACACAGCCGTAAGCATATATTCCATGGTACCAAGTTCAAAAATAGTCACACCCATTCGTTAGCCCGTGAGGGTACATTTTCAATGAACCCACCCTTATCTTCGACTCGCGGCTGTTTCGTCACTCTAATTCCAGGAAATCCCACGAAGTTTCCTCGTTATCTGATACGTTTTAATTTTTGTATGTAGATGCACTGCGATCTTGATTGCGCCATTAATTACAGAACACCGTACGCGCTCCTTTTTCTTGCCTTCTACGCTTATTTCGGCCTTTTCATTTGTCGTTTTTTCAACTGTCCCGCCGCGTCGATTTTCTCTTGCGAAACTCAGCGCCGCGAAGAATGAATGCGTGGGTGCAGGTTGGCCATAGATAACGCGGGTGGGGTTTCGTTTGTCCAATCCTCAACCAGCGGACCGTGTACACTCATTCGAGAGATAGAGATCGAGAGAGAAAAAAGAGAGAGAGAGAGAAAAAAAGACACGCTGCAAACAGATACGCATCGTTCTTCCAATAATTAGTCCGGCGAATTCTTTATCTGCGAGACTTGTTTATTCTGTCAGGATTCGACGATGAATAGATGTTACTGTCTATATTGGCACTCATTTCTCATTTTGCTGAATACAAACGAAACGACGGACATTTTTTTGTTGGTATACTCTTTACGTATACTGATCACTGATAATCAAAATAAATTGAAATGAATTAAAAACTTAAAAAGCTAGTAAAAGAATAAAAAATATAAATGATTCATTGCTTCGAAGAGGTCAAGTACTTAGTACCGCAACCATTTGTTACCGGTTATATTGTTTTGTAATCGTTTCTTACCAGTTATCATGCTTTGTAACTGTTTGATATTGGTTACAATAATATATAACCAATTGTCACCGATTACAATTCTTCGTAATCGTTTATCACCACATACAATGTTTGACAACAATGTTTGACCAGTGCTACTAGTTATAATCTTTCCGTATGCTTGCGACAAAAAAAAATGAAAAATCACGGGCTCGTCTATAAACATCCCCCTCATTTCTTATTACCGACTAACAGTGGCCACCGAAGTCAAGAACTGACCGAAAGCTCTGAACCACAAGAGCGCGAAGTATTTTTTCGCGTCCGCGGCAAAAAAGGACTCCGCCGACGCGGAGTCACATTGTTCGGACGCGAACAAAGCATGGCCGATGGAATTAACGAAGCATGCGAGGCGGGCGAATAGTTGATCAAAAGGTTGTTTCTTGAAACGTGCCGCTGTCTCCGCGCTCGCAATTGCTTTCTCGTGTTATAAGCGACGGTTCGATCTTCTTCTCTCGCTCTGGCTTCCAGCAAGCGGCCCCTGTCTACATCCTGCCCTCTGCCTCTAGCAGATAACGCTCGGGGCAACGTTAATGACGGAACAGGTGCTCGGCGAGGCGTGACACGATGACATCATCGGTCCTCTCGTGTCATGTTACTACACGCCAGCACACCCACTCCGATTATGTCCCTGATATTTTTCATTGAATAACATCGACCGCGGCATCCCTCGGATTGTTGCTGCGCTTCTTCACGGTCCTTTAATAAATACGTCAATTAAATCGATTTTTCTCTTTGACGCGCGGACATTTTATTTCATCGTAAATTTAATTTCAAGGAACTTTATGTCATCGCAAATTTAATTTCAAGAAACTTTATTTCATCACAAATTTAATTTCAAGAAACTTTATTTCGTCGCAAATTTAATTTGAAGAAACTTTATTTCATCGCAAATTTAATTTCAAGAAACTTCATTTCATCGCAAATTTAATTTCAAAAAACTTTATTTTATCGCAAATTTAATTTCAAGAAACTTTATTTCATCGCAAATACAATTTCAATAAACTTCAATTCATCGCAAATTCAATTCAAATCAACTTTATTTTGGCGTATATTCAATTTCACTGAATTTTTTTTTCATCGGAAATACAAACTTCAGTAAACTTCAGTTCAATAGATTTCATTTAATCGCAAATTCGATTTGAATACACTTTATTTTATCGTATTTTTCAACTCCTGAAAAGTATAGAATTTTTGCACGCCAGCACAACCACCCCGATTATGTCCCTGATATTTTTCATTGAATAACATCGACAACGGCATCCCTCGGTTTGTTCTCGTGGTCCTTCTCGTTTATTCAATAAATCCATGATTTATTGCAATATGTCGAACTGTTGCCACCTTCTATAAAAATAAGCCAGTGTATATTCTTGAAACAAACAAAAATAGCCATTGCTTGTAACGTCACCTACCAAATGCTCTACGCGCATCGGGACATTTTTATTGCTTTCATGCCCTCGATCCGCCCCTAAATTATGTTACACGTGTTAGGATACACCCTACACGCTTGCGTACAGGTGAACGGTGAGAACTGCTATAACAATTTTAGCAGCGGCCGAGGGCCGGTCTGTCAAACGTCGACACAAAAACGACGTGGGAACTTTGTTTCACCCGCTCCCACGGATCGAGCATTGTGTATCGTGGACATCTATATTTTATTTGCTCACCAGTAGACTATCGGATTGCCCGCGTTCCTTTACACACACGGTGCGCTTTCGTCAGAAATTGTTTGAACATTTTTTGGTAATTATGATCGACAAACGACGATTATGATACATTTTCCTTTTCTTAAAAACGCATGTAGTGCTGAAACGTTGGATTCTCTTTCTTACTTTTAGACCTTTCAGACCTTGAATTCCGTATTAGCTAAATTAAAATTTCATAGTGGTCAACAATGCGTATACTCGCTTAAATAAATTTTTGTTTGTACTACATTAATTTTCACGTGGACTTGTTCTTGTTTTCCATGGGTCGCCTATCCAATCAACAGTTAATTGGCTGCCGTACAAGCCACAAGCAACTTGTCATTTATTATATTCTGTATTATTAAGTCTTACACCTAATCGCCAAGCCATAAGCAACTTGTCATTTTTTATATTCTGTGTTATTAAGTCTTACACCTAAATCACCAAGCCATAAACAACATGTCATTTATTATATGCTGTATTATTAAGTCTTACACCTAAATCGCCAAGCCATAACCAACTTGTAATTTATTATATTCTGTATTTCAAAGTCTTACCCCTAAATCGCTACTAATCGATTTTCATTTCTTGTTTTTTCAACTCCTTTAAAATGTTTGAAATGACACGCCTTTTTATGGTTGAAATGCGAACTTTATTGATTAACTCAACATGCTTTGGAACCTCATCATGAGTCTATAATATTTATAATCGTGTTAGTGTATGCTAGTTGTATTGTCTGCTTATTCAGTCGTATCAAAGGCTATTTAATGATACCATACACAATACACACAGTCTATAAAATTGACAATTGTGTTAGTGCATATACATAGACAATTCAATGGTACCATTTAATAAGGCCATAATACAACCAGTGCGCACTAACACAATTATAAATATTATAGACTGTACGTCCATGTGTTGTGTACGCTACCATTAAATTGTCTTTGATACGAATGAATAAGCACACAATGCAACCAGCATACAATAACACCATTACAAACATTGACTCTTGAGTAGAGAAGTCGTGATGCATCGAAACATGTTCAGTTAACCATTAATCTCCAGATTTCAACAATAAAAAGACGTATGATTTGAAGTAAGCAATTTTGTCCAATTTCACTCAACGCTTTATTCCAGACGGCACAAGAAGCCGTCCGCAAAAATGAATATACCGCTGAACACAAAACGCTAAGATTCGCTGTCGATAATAGTGCCGTCAGTCGTCCGATGAAGTCGAAGTGGAAGGTGGAATTTAACTTGTTGAGGGCTTGCCGTGTGCGTAGGTGCCAATAAACGGTGACAGAAGATTAAGGGGTGAAAGCAGGGACTAATGATATCCCGAGGCAAAGAGTTAACGCCTGCCTTGCTCTCGAGACCGATGCCTTATGGCGATCAGACCCTTCAAAGGCTTATTTACTTCAGCTTAATTAATTGCCCTTCGGGTTCAACTCAAGAGCAGAACTGAAGGTTCACAGGACACAAAATTCCCGTTGATCGCTGAACAGTTTCTTTCCGCGTTTCATCAAATACGTACGATACGCGCGTTTTATAAGAAGCTTAAGTCGAGCTTTTCGTGATGGTCGTTTCTGAATGGTCGATACGCTGTCCTCGTTGATGTGGGTCAATTTTGATGAGGCTATATTTGAAAGCGATCGAAAGAGATGTGCGCTGCGGAGTCGATTGAGTTGGGAAAAAATATTCCGAGGTTTTCCATCGAACGTTGGTTGGGAATAGAATGTGGCAAACTTTTATTTTGACGATTGTTGACCCGTACGTTAAACCTTCTTTGCATGATTTTTTCTTTATTGGTGAAATAAATCAAGGTGGTATAATTCATGTTCAAAATTAAAGGAAAAATGGTTAAAAAAATCTTAATATATATTTATAGTATAAATTTAGCAAAAAACAATATGATGGAAATTTCCATCATCATGCAAAGTTAGATTAAAGTGAACTTGTTCTTTTATATAATTTTTGGGCATTCAATGTTATGATGGACATTTCCACCATCATGCAAAGAAGGGTTAATGTTTCAACAAACATTTTGAAAGCTACATGTACCGGAAATAGAAAAAATCGTAAAATGAAGAATATGGAATGTACCTAATATCAAGATAGGCTCAAAGCCTATGAAGTACCTAACTAGTATTGAATTTTGGATGAGCCAGAAGTGAATCGTTGATCAGAAAAGTCAACGTTAATAGTCACTCTACAGGGCATGGGCACGTAAGTGTGCGCGCGCGTTTATGTGATGTCGTTTCCGGTACCATCGATCATTCGTATTGCGCGAATTAACTCTCCTTGTGTTTCTTCATTTCCATTTAGGACACGTACCGGCGATATTCATAATATACCAGCGGTACGAGCGATGTCCGACGGTATTAGCTGTGACGGGTTGTTCGTCATCAGACTTTCCATTTCTCACCGCATCAGATAAAAAGTTTTTCATTAATTTTTTTATTTATTTATTTTTTTATCATACCTCCGAAACTACCCCCAATTTCTCAATGTCGTCGCGAGTTTTCTGAGGCTCTTTGCACCACTTTTCGTATATTATCATAGCCAGTCAATCGGAAGAGATTATTTTTGTGTCTCATTTTAGTTTCTCTCGAACCATGGCGAATTTTCTACTTCAGGTTGCGCCAGTCTGAGTTATTTTCGACCCCTTTTCATGTACTAACAGGATAATTAAATCTGAGGACCATCATTTTTTGACAAAAATGGCAAGGGGTATACAAGGGGGGACGAGGGGCAATTTTTTTCAAGGTTCTCTCACGTCTAAATGAATGGTCGTATACTACATTTCAAGTACATTCTTTTAAAGGTCTTTCGATGCTCTTTAATGTATGATTAATAAATTTGAGCTCTCTTTAAAAATATTTTTTGCATCTACTTCAAATCGTCGTATCTCTGAAATTGTGAACTGTTCAGTAGTTGGAGTGTGGTCTATCTTCAGCGCAAATTGTTGCAAAATATTGTTTTTTGTTTGGTTTTTATGAACCTTCTTCCAAACCCTAAAATCGTGAAATTCGGCCGGTTATCTTCGCATAGGCACTTCTTTTTCGGCCGGTACTAAAAGGGTTAAAATGTGCCATCCTACAAAGGGATTGGCAGTAGCCTAGGTTGTTCCGCGTTTGCTCCGGTCGACTCCTCTCTCGAGGTGACTCGTCGCACACCGGCGTGAGCAACGAAGCGTACTTCCACCTCTCGTTGCTACCCTCTTCGTCTCGCGCACGGCGCCATGGAGTGACCTCTGTGCTTCGAAAATGATCGTCGGCGCGCACTGTTCCACTTGCTCGCTATACACGACCGCCTTATGACTCTTCCTCACGTAACCGACGATGACGAAAGCCACACTCGCACGAGATCGGTCACCGAAATGGCCGAAATTCGACGAACCGCTTTCGCTCGATTTTTCGCGAGTTTCGACGATAATCGTCTGCGACGTCGGAAGCGGGAGTAGGATGAGGTCTAGGCGCAGAAATGATCGGTGCGGTTGCGCCGAAGATCAGAGACTTTTGGCAGACGGCAGACATTGTGTTTTTTACGTTGCCGACAAATGTGTTGCGGTGCGTTCTTGCGTTGCGGCGGGGAATACGTTTATTTCCTCGGCACCGCCGTAACTGCCTAACAGGGGATTGAATTGTGAAAATGAGAATTTGTGGAAAATATTTTTCGCTGGTTTAGTAATGTATCAGACTGCATTCTTGCGTTGTATCGGGGAATAAATTTATTTCTCCGGCAATGCTGTAAGTTCCTATCTGAAAAATCGATTATAAAAGCAGGAGTTTTCACAAAATATTATTTTTTCTTCGTTTAATAATGCATCACTACATATTACTGTAAATTCCATATCGGGAATTCTATTATTACAGCAAGAAGTTGCAAAATACACTTTTTCTTTAGCACACCAATATACCGCCCTGCGTTCTTGCGTTCTATTGGGAATATATATATTTCTGCGGTAGTTTTCTAAGTTCCTAACTGTGAATTCAATGATAAAAACTACTTTTTTGCTTGTCCACTAATGTATCAGACTGCGTTCTTGCGTTGTATCGGAGAATAAATTTATTTCTTCAGCACTGCGGTAAGTTCCTAACCGAGCATTCAATTATGAAAACGAGAAAAGCTTCGTGACGCTTGACACTGCGAAACGGTCGTCACGTCTGAAACCTTGAACTGTCTGCCTGCCTCGCTTGCTCAAATCGGGCGCAAGGCGGCATTCGTCTAATTCAAGACTACGATTTAAAAATGTACCAAAAGTATGTCAGAATAATTTCATTAGGCGACTACGCGTAACGCGGAGTAGGAGTCAGTCTAAGGTTACAGTTGATGCGTGTTGTAATGAAGGAACATTCTGATAGATACGACCGATTTGTTTTACAAGAATAGGTGATCACAGCACGTGCACATTCTGATAAAATGTAGTATTGTTATGACAGCAACTATCGCAATTTTTACATAAAACTTTCAATCAACTATTATCGGTGAAATTCATACATTCTACTTATAAAGTTACAACAATATTTTAAAGAAGTGGAATTTATCATTATTTGTAACTTTTGTAGAATATTTAAAGCAAACAATTTTTGTCTGAACCTCGTACACTGTAAAATTAACTGTATCGGCATATATTTTATATGTGAAATTTAGAGAGGGAATATTATTTCACTGAAACAAAAAAGAGGGAATATTATTTTACTTCACTTATTATGCAAGGTTATAAGAAGACTTTAACAATATTTTTCATACCAAAAATGTATAGAAAAACTTTATTACATCAAAGCCACGCCATACGTGGATATTACTGATCGGATTCTTATATTCAGCGTCCATTTTTTCGGGGTCTCCACGAAATTCCAAGACGCCTCAGCCGTGCCACATTTCTTCGCATTTTCTAACCGCAAAATACCAATTCCTCTGGCCCTACTTATATCTTCCACAAATTCGTTCGAATGGCTTCATGCAAGATCCATCCTATCTTCCAAAGTTTTTCTCCTACCCACGCTTCTGTCTTTCTGACGTCAGAACAAAAGTTCGTCAGTTCTTCAATCCTCCGCGATTCTCTTCACACAAAAATATTCTATTATACACATTTGAGATGTCCTCATCCTAACGGCTTCGCGTCAAATCCATCCTGTCATCCAACATTTTTCCCCCAGCCACGCTTCTGCTTTTCTGACGTAACCGTCAGCGCAAAAGTTCGTCAGACACGCATCCAGCGTAACCTCAGGCTAAGGCAGATTTTATAAAACTTGGCCACAATGCTGCGCGATTCTCTCTATACACGAAGGTTTGGTTGGGTACGTTTGAGGTGTGCTCATGTAGATAAGCTTCGATAATGACCGGACGTGTGCTCACCCAGCCAGAACTCTGCGAACTCCCTCCGAGCCTTCTCTCCTCTCCACTCTTCGCCTCTCCTCTCCTCTCCTCTCCTCTCCTCCCTCTTTGCCTCGCGACGCTTCTCCTCACTTTCTACACCCCGTGCCTCCCGCCTCTCCGCCTTCACCTCCTTCACCTCCTTCACCTCCTGCCATCGCTACGTTTGTTCTTTCTGCAAAGAAACAGTCGGTGTACCTATGCGACCAGAGACACACGAGGCGCGCAAGAAACGGATGTGCGAGGAGAGAAATAGAAACAGCGGGAGAGAGCGAGAGAGTGGCGGTGGGGGAGGACATGAGAGAGAAAGAGGAGAGAAAGACGCTCAGGGTCATACGCATTGTCTTTTGGCTGCGTCCGACACGCAGGAATGAGACGTGGAATAATCGGGCGTATGTGGATCGATGGCGCACGATCGTTCTTTTGACAAAGTCGTTTGGTAGTAGCTTTACGGACATTGGCAACATATGAGCCGTTTATTTTGAAAGTGGCCTAACTCCGTTTTTCAATATTTTCCGGTTACCATGGTTACATGTACAAATTCATGTTGTTTATCAGTAAATGTTATTTATCTCGATTTGAAGATAAATGGAGTTAGGCTGCTTTCAAAATAAACGGCTCATATATCTCTATTTTGTTAAACGGACGTCTCTGCGGTACTATTTTCTTTAATACGTTGACTGCCGAGAGTATTTTACTATATTAGAACGGCAAAGCCATGAAATAATACTGCGTTCGACTGAATTATGCAAAATGTAAATAATCTGCAGGTATTGGAGACCAAAGGATCGCATCACTGTTCTAATAACAACTGCATTTATAAAATAATAATTGCTACCCATTGCGAATATTTTGGATCTTCAAAATTTCTTGCGTCGATCACCGGTGACCATCATGGCAGTCAAAGTGTTTGATATAGTATTTTACTATATTAGAACGGAGATGCTATGAAATACTGCAGCGTTCGATTGAATTATGCAAAATGTAAATAGTGTGTAGGTATTGCAGACCAAAGGATCGTATCACTATTCTAACAACAATTGCATTCATAAAATAATAATTGCTACTTATTGCGAGTATTTTGAATCTTCAATAAAATGTTTTGCGGTGCTCATCGGTGACCATCATGGCAGTCAAAGTGTTAGCCCTTTGACTTCTATGGACGCATAGGTAATGAGCCGTATGTGGATCGATGATAAATTTTATTATTTCTTTAAGAAAGTAATTTAAGGCCAAGTAATTAAATGTATAGGCGAAGTATTATGGTTACAGGTATTGATTAGGAAGTTCATATCTTTTTAAGAAAATAATTGAAGTCAGAAATGTTGAATTTATACGAAAAATATGTGGGACGTGCACGGGTCAATTGCGAGTTCATGTCAATAATGGGGTATATGCAAATCGATTGCGGGTTCATGCCCTTTTCAAGAAAGTAGCTTAACGTAGACCCGTTGAATATGCATGTAGACAACCTTGTTGGATATTCAAATGAAATTCTTAATACAGTATATCACTCCCGGAAATACCATTTAATATCAACGTTATATTGTGCAGCAGATATACAAAAAACAAATGTTGCACATAGGTCACATTTTTAATCTGACTGGTTAATAAAGAAAGAAGCTACGGTCTTCACGTATTGAAAATTCGTCACTTTGATGTTGTCGGAAATTGTATTGCTTCAAATAACAGCTTTTTAAAAATAAGACATTTAGCCCTTTGCTTTTTGCATTCCAACTAATCCGCAAGTGCGCCATTACGCAAGCAACAAGCGATCCAACACCAAAGCAGCGCGTGACTTCTTTCAGCGCGCACATAAAATATTCCGCGCATTCCAAGTAAGGCTAATCTCGCGGTTAAAACACTTCCGCCGCGCTTCCAAATAACCATTACCGCGTATCTGCGTAAGAAGGTCGATGAAACGAGGAATATAATAGAAATAAACCTGTTGCCGATAACGCTGACCGCCTAACCAGCCCGATAAATGCGTGAAAGCGCGCGATAAACCTGTCAGCGCGAACAATAATTTTCCGAAGATGGATTTTTTTTCCTTTTCGATGAAACCAGTATTTTCTTTGACTTGTGCGAAGGATGAGATTTTTAACAGTTGTCAGGCATTACATTTTTTTCGCTTGCCGACAAATGTATGGCAGGGCGTTCTTGTATTTTGTCGGGTAATACATTTATTTCGTCGGTATTGCCTTACTTATGTACCTATGCCTTAACTATATGTAATACCCATACTTTTTTCTATCGTAAATTTCTAGCTGAGGATTCAATTATGAAAGCAAGAGTTTTCACAAAACTTTTTTTCGCTTGCCCTCTAATGTATCACACTGCGTTCTTGCGCTGTTTCAGGGAATATATTTATTGCTTCGGTACTGCTGTTGATTCTTCTTCAAAAATTAAATTATGAAAGCAGTTCTTCGTTTACCCACCAATGTGTAACAGTGTATTCTTGCCTTGTTTCGCGGAATAAATGTATTTCCCTGTTCGGCCGTACGTTCATAACGGAGAATTCAGTGATATAAACAAGAATTTTCGGGAAACACCTTTCGGCGTGAGCTTTTTCGAATGGTCGGCCGGATTTTTTGTTGTTTGTTCGTAACGAAATGTGGAGCAGCTAGAAATATTGTAAAAATTCACACATGGCGGGCAGTGTGCGCGGGACATGGGAGCGACAGATACAATCCGTGTAGGGGCACAAAGCGACCTATTGAATTCTCGGTTGGCGTACGACATTGAATAATTCTTCCGCCGCGGCAGTACGTGAGACTCGCTATGTACCGGAAACGATCTGTTACGAAGCGACACGAAAGGCACGCTCTCTTGGTCAGGTGTGAGATTGTAATGACGAGTTTGCCAACTTGCTAAGGTGAACACTTTTACTCGAATGACGCCGACAACCGGACGAGCGTTCGCGGAATTAGGCAATTTACGATAGAAGTGTCACATCTTTTAATTAGGCGAATAGATTCTTTTGTTGGACACAAGTTGCACTTTATCGGCTAGCTGCTGGGGTGAACGTATTTTCGATGATGTCAAAATCCTTAGGGGGCATTGGACAATGTACAATAGAAATGTACCGCAGGTTCTGCTCTATCATCCAATTTATAAGGCAAACAATTTTACATGCATGAAGTCAAAAACTTTATTCGTGGCTTTTAATTTCGAATCAATATCCGTTTTACAACAGAAGTATAACGTATCAAGTAAACATTCTTTAATTAATTGAGACGATTTTTTTTCGGCCAATTGCTGAGGTAAACGTACTTACGGACACGGCGCTAAAAATGTTATTTAAGATTAGATAGCTTACAATGAAAAGCTAACATTTCATCTACACGTTTGTTAATTAGTGAAACAGACTTTTTCGCAAACCGCAACTTATTGAGGTAATGCCACTTACTCGGATGACGTCGACAACCAGACGAACGCATTCGGTATTGGGTAATTTACAATAGAAGCGTAACGTTCCGTGAATAAATGTTTAAATTAGTGGCAAATATTCTTTCGCCAGACACAAGAATTTGGTTAGTCAGTGAAATGGGAATGTAACATTAATGAACATATTTAATTTCTACGTGATGACGAGTTCCGCTTGCTTGCTTAAGTGAATACATTCCCACGAATGACGCCCGCAACCGGACGTGCGTATTCGGTATTGGGCAATTTACAATAGAAGCGTGACACTTTATGGATGAATTTCGAAATAAGTGGAAAATGTCTTTCGTAAGGCACATGCGTGTGGTCAGTTCATGAAACGGGCATTGTGTTTAAGGCACCAACGCGCATACTTAACTTGTATCTTACGTTGATCCCTAACGAACTTCTTACTACATCCTTCTGCATTATAGAAAAAAACTTCAGTGTTACTTTAATGTAACACTTTATTTAATATAGCAGAGCGTATGACATTTTTCTTGAGTACCAACTTTCAATTTTACAAAAAATTGATTGCACCGCGTAGAGAAAACGGAACAAGTCATTAACTAGTTTTCTTCTGAACCACTCATGAAAGTGCATTTGTTAAACCTTTGCACTCCACTCTATGCTCTAAGGGGGCAAGAAAAAGTTGCTTGTTGTTGTGTGTTTCGAAATTTTCTTTCTTCAAGAAATGTTTGCACAACAGAAATATCGGAAATTTCGGACTTACAAATAGTAATTATGAAAATTACTCTTTCCATCTCAGCACATTACACATCACTTTCAATTCTAAAACGACATGTTTAGTGTTATTATCGCCTCTTTACAAAGTTTACGTGCTGTACGGATTCATTGTAATTTAACACTTTGACTGCCGTGGTGGTCATTGGTGACCGGCGCAAAAGGTCTCACAAAAAATTCGAAAAATACCCAATCTGTAGCATTTATAATTTTGTAAATGGAATTAATATCAAATACGGATTCAATTTTTTGGTTTCTGATACCTGTGCATTATTTTCATTTTGCACAATTCAATCATATTCCGTAGTACTTTATCATGTTGCGGTTTTAATATAGAAAAATACGCACGGCAGTCAACGTGTTAACTAAATGACGATAAGATTGAAATGAAGCTGTGTCAGAGACGAATATTTGCCATAGTAGAATTCGAAATATGCCGACGAGATCTGCGTGCCGCTGGCAGCAGGATGATTTGGCGTCGTTGAGGTTGTATTCCGAGTATGTGGCGCCTTGACTACCGATATAACCTGTGTCGAAAATATGACAAACATGTAGAAGCGGCAGCACCGGAAACGAGTAGTTGTCTAACAATAATGTATCGGTGTACGAGGCGACTTAGTGAATGAATAGGCCAGTGGATAAAAGAGAAGTGGGGAGGGAGAAAGAACAGACGCACGGAGGGGAGGACCAATCATGATAAGGTATGATCACCTATAGTTTCTGTGGTCACTACGCCGTATACGAACGTTGCGAGCATCTCCTAATTGCATTTACGATCACAAAATGCAATTTTTCAATTATTCCTGAGATGCATTTCATTTGTTTGCATTTTTGCATACAGACGGCCAGAATGCCATTATAGCATTTTATAATTACAATTATAACGATTGTAGCAAATTATAGGAAATTGTTGCAAATGTATAGCGTTTATCTGTTATCGATTATATACCGTTAAAATATTTTTTTAAGTAAATAATACGTTGGTTGTTGACTTTCTTGAATTCTTCAAATTGAACCATTAATCTTACTTCTAAGAATAGCACACTGTTGTGTCGTATTATCAAGTTTGATGTTTCCTCCATAATTATTTAAAGATAATACAATTTTGACCGGCATAGCCACAAGTATATATTTTACCACTTCACATTCGTCATTAGAAACTCGTCGAACAGCATCTTTCGTGCACTAATGCCCAGCACGAGGCGACTTTCGCCCATCTTTGAAAATTCTCCATCTTCTCGCCGGGCAGTTTTCGACTTCCCGAAATAATGTTTGCTGCGAGAGTCGTATAGCGTTGCTTACGAAACGGTGGAGGAGGATTTTAAGCAATGTTTCCGACGATGGCAGTAGACGTACCCATGTGTCACTTGTTGCATTCTGATTTCGATACACGCACCAAAATAACTTCCTCCTCTCTTTGCCCTCCCTTCTTCGCCGAACGTGCGCCACTACCTTATTCAACCTACTTCCCCTCTCCTTCCCTCTTTTTCTCTTTCAGTTGCCCTCCATCACGCGAAGTTTCATTCACCGGTTCTGTTCCGTTTCCACACTCTACTGCACTCTATCCCTCGCAAACGGCTACGCCTATTTCTTTCCGTCCTTCGCCGACGCTACTCTATTTCTATTAGCGCAAACGAACGACACACTTTTTAACTAACAAAAGCTCTCGGTGTAAACGAGTTTCAGACTACGGAGTCCATATGTACTCTTCTCTAAATCGTGGAAGATCCTAAAGTATTTCTTTCGGGGGGCCGGTAGTTTTTAAGAGGGCGGCATACAATTTTATAAAATTATATATTTAAATATAGGTACAATGTACTTTAATATACAACGTAAGTTTGAACCGTTTAGAAAATGTTTGTGTCATATTACGGAAAAATATATTTTTCAAAGCATAATACAGATATTGCATTAATATTCAATTGTATTGGTGTTTAAAAATAATAACATTTTGATTAATGAACAAACACATTGACGGTGTGAGCAAATTTTTTTTCCATCCATGTATAATATACGAAAGCATAATTTCACACTTTTTTTTTCCAACCATGTATAATATATAAAGCATAATCTCACAGTACAGAATATGTAGCACAAAATATACATATTCGATATTAAAAAGACATTAATTCTCTTTGTTATATTTACATATAAATACAATATTTATTTTCGAAGTTTCATTCACCGGGTCTGTTCCGTTTCCACACTCTACTGCACTCTTTCCCTCGCAAACGGCTACGCCTATTTCTTTCCGTCCTTCGCCGACGCTACTCTATTTCTGTTAGCGCAAACGTACGACACACTTTTTAACTAACAAGAGTCGACGGTGTAAATTAGTTTCAGGGTACGGAGCCCATATGTTCCATCCTCTAAACCAAGTAAAACTCCAATTTATTTTTCTTCATCCATACATAACATATAAAATTACAATTTCACAGCACAGGCACCTCTCACAACAGAAAGTATTAAATATATAGATATACAGAAAAAAATACTTTATAATAAACTTACATAATATAAAATAATAGATAAATGTTTATTTCGTGTTACACAAAAATATATTTTTCCACGTATAAAATAGATATTTTACTTGGTTCCGAACAACCTTGGCAACATGGTTCCGAAACTTATCAATCACATTCTGCAGAACCACAATAAAGTGTAATGACAGGTTGACTCAGCTAATAGATTCATTTCGGCAAGTAACTTTTACCGCGCAGATTAATTTTGGGATCCAGCCCTCTCATTTGTCGTCGTCGTACAGTCGACTCTGCTTTGCCCGTTTTTGTGCTCGCTTGTCACTTTTATTTGGAGTATTTCACCATTTCCGGCGCCCTGACTTTAACCATGGCCCTCCCCTCGGCACTTCCGGTTACGCTTTAATACACTTACTACACTTACTACACGCTCTTCACCTTTCTCTTACTCCTCTCCGCTTTCTCCTCTGCCCTGCGTCTACGTCTTTTCGGTTTCTATATGCTTTGTGAAACGGTAAGTGCGAGGAGAAAGGTAAAGAGAAACGCTGATGACTGAGAGACTACAATGCGAAAAGTCGAA
The DNA here is from genome assembly GCA_033815515.1 of Cryptocheilus praepositus. Taxonomy (NCBI): domain Eukaryota; kingdom Metazoa; phylum Arthropoda; class Insecta; order Hymenoptera; family Pompilidae; genus Cryptocheilus; species Cryptocheilus praepositus. Next base: position 3,534,321 of record JAWWQZ010000256.1, on the reverse strand, counting down.
CATATTCGATCGCCATATCCCGGTTTTCATGAGGCATGGCGTGTGAGCATTTTTTTTGGTACACCGAGGACAGTTATTGGAATTCTTTTTCTTTGAATTCTGTTAACTCGTCATTTTTAATTCCTTCAATTCTATTAATTTTATTTTATTTTACCTCGCTTAATTCTTTTTATTCTAATCATTTTACTTCAGATCTTTTAACTCTCCATTCTTAATTATTTGAATTCTGTTGGTCTTTAGTCTTTGAAGTTAATTCCAATAATTCAAATTTTCGTAGTTCAAACTTAGACTCTGTTTGTCATTCGGACGTGTTTCGGAACACAACTCGTTAAACCTATTTCACGCAATCAAGCAAAAATCGCGAAAATATAAGTTATGTTGTATTCTCACATAGAAGTTAAAATAAGCACAAAAGTTCATTTTCATTTATATTGCGTTCCGATTATCTTCAGTAACAAATAAGAAACAAATTCCCTTCAAATCCACCTATATGCAATTATTCTCAAAAAATTATTCTCTTTTTATAAATACATGTATGCTACAATTTACTCGGAAGTTAAGATTTGATCGGTTCTAAAAGAAAGATAAAGACACTTCTGTTCCTCGTAATCATTCTCTCACCGAACATTAAAATAAAAAAAAGCGAGGAAAAGTGGAGAAAGTTTGATGGCGCATCTGTTGTATAATTCTGATCTACAGGTCGCGCGTGACAAACTATTAGAGAGAATATCAAAGACCGCGTCGATAAAGTCGATCAATCATGCCAATTTGTCAGTCCGGACAAGTTGCATTTAATCAGGGGATGGAGTTAATTGATCGTGACATTTGCGCCACCTCGCACGATTCTTCTGCTCTTTCTCATTCGTCTCGCAAGTTCTGCGCCTCATTCCGAGTCACTCTCTAATCAAACGCTAATTAATCAACTACCAGCGAATTTGCGCATCATTTTATCTTGCAAATATCATCGTGCTGTCTTGTTGCATTATTTACGCCAGGATTTCTGGTCGCAGATCGTATCTTCTTCGCTGGAGAATAATTTGATACTTGATTGTGTGTAATGATTATGTTAAATAAGTACTGTTCATTTAGTGACAAAATAATTTGTTAGATGCTGAAGATGTTCAAAACGTAGAAACTTGTCTTATGCGGAAACGAAATATTTCGAATTAATTGTGATGACTTCGAAAATTGAAGATGCGTTCACATATGAACTTTTTCAATTCGTATTTTCTTAGTTTTAGAATAATTTGATAATTTCATCTAATAATTGCGTAAAATAGTTATACGTTTAATTATAAAGTGATGTATTATATGCTGAAAACAATATTATTTTTCGAATTTATTTTGATGCCTTCGAAAATATAACGTGTCATTACAGGAACTATTTCAATTGTCGTCTGTGTATAATCGAACCAACTTCGTTCGTTCTGTCACTATTTTATTATTGTTGCCTTGCAGAGTGTTTTCTCGTGTTAACCGCGAATGTGAACTTCAGGAAGCGATATAAAATATTGTTTGACGCGTAATTACATTAGGGATAAAAATAGATGTTAGGTTGACATGTGTTAAGAGAGACCGGAAGTTACTCTCTGCTTTTGTCTGCGTCTGTTCTCTCTCTCTCTCTCTCTCTCTCTCTCTCTCTCTCTCTCTCTCTCTCGCGTGTCTTCTCTTTCCTCATCTAGTCAGATGCACTCACATATTCACCGCGGCACACATGTTACACACGCGAGCGTGCAACATTCCGCTGCATAAGCATTGAACTCTCAAGCGACAATAGTTTGTGCGTTGACATTCCGTGATAATAGGTTGCTGACGTAAAAAATGTATTTACGATAATTGCCATTAGTTCACGATATCCGATATAAAAGTACAGTGTAGACGGTCTCAGGCGTATAATCCAATTTTCATGCGACGATCAATTATACATTAACGTTTCGTAATAATAATATGATATTTTCCGAAAAACTCATATGTACGGTAATAGCTGATAATTTATGAAATTTGGCGTGGAAGTTTAATAAGGATAGTTTCGTGCGTTTAATGCGACCCAGTTCTAGGTGGCATATTTTATGACCGGCAAATTCTTAACGTATAATGTTGTACAAGTGCGTACGAGTAATGGCCCCTTCACTTTGCAAGACATTCTCACTTCGGTTTTCGTTTCACAGTTCAATTATCTTGGGAGTTCTTGAATGAATTTGCGCGAAGAAATCGGAGAGCGTCTATTAATCAGTTCCAAAAATAATAAACATCTGATACGGTGAACGTGGAAACATTAATATATGAGTGACGGTGTGTTTGCTTCGTGACAAAAGTATCATTAAACAACAATTACTTATTGCACAAATATCATAACATAAATTCCTTATATAACATTATGTATATATACTAATACTTTTTATGTACAATCTCAATAGTTTGTGGGCAAAACTTTAAGTGTCGTAGTTTACTTGCCTACTACCCAATTATGCATAATAAGTATATATAAGTAAATAATTGCCTACCGTTCAAACTATAAAATTCCGAATAAACTCTATCAACCACTATGACTCAAATGCCACAATACTCTGACTTTCATAAAAGATAATTAACACGTTGACTGCCAAGCGTATTTTGGTATGTTAAAACCGCGATGCGATGAAATACTGCAGAGTATGATTAAATCATACAAAATGAAGGTAACGCGAAATTATTAGAAGCCAAAATATTGAAGCACCGTTCCAATATCAAGTGCATTTGCAAGATTGCAAATAGGCTTCATTGAGAATTGTTTGCATTGTTAGTAAAATCTTTTGCGCCGGCCACCGGTGACCACCGTGGCAAAGTGTTAACCTAAGATAATTTTGAGCCGTACTACAAGTTGTCGAGTAAAGTGCTCCACCGTCAAAAGGCCAAACTGCAAAGCGCATAAGCCGTATCGACGACGCAACCGGTCGATGCGCCACGCATCGTCCGTCGAAAAATTTGACTCGACCGTTTGGAAAAGGGGAGCGGAAGCATTAGCCCGAGAAGTCACGGTTACATGGCCTACGGCCATGCGCCGGCTCTCGGGGTTACCGGAAGTTAAGAGTGACCGTAGCGAGCAGGTGGGTTCTGAGGAGTCGAGGCGACGGAGACAGGCACAGAGCAGGAGCGAGAAGCCGGGAGGGAAGGTCTAGAGGAAATGACGTGTGGACCGCGGGACCTCCTTTATACACACCACCTTCCAGGAGGAAAAGGAGGTTATGTTTCTCCCTTTCTTGTTCTCTTTCGTGCCTTTACAAGTTTACGTGTTCTCACGCTCTCCATCCCGCTTCTCTCCCTCTCGCTCCTTCCTTCGCCCACTTCTTTTGTCCACGCACATACCCATAACCATGTTACAATCTCCGCACAGACACACGCGAGCCTGCAACATCTGTACCCGCGCTACGCGGATCCCAGGGCGCGCATACGCATGCACGCCGAGATTATCGAGTATGAGTACGAGGCTTCGAGGAGTACATGAGAGCTTCCTAGTTATAATAAACGTCGCAAAAAAAGGCCCCGACAAAAACTTGCCCAGCCTTCGGCGTATGGCATTAGTGTACGCTCGTTGGGGTGTGTACGTATGGAGGTGTGCGAGTATGTGCCATCGTCCGGAGTGGCCAACTTCTATCGGCCTGCTCCGTTGCTGCTCGCTGCTATCTGGCTATTTGTGCCACTTTTTTCGCTCCGCGCTCATACGCGCGACGATCCTGCTTGATTGCCGTAGGTGTTGGCCGGAGCAAAGAACTTCCTTCCTCTCGACAGCGTGCGCCATCTTTGTCGCTTCTTCCGGTCTACCTCTCGGACGTTGTACGTTCTTATCGACTTTTTCCGATCGGCCTTTTTCTCGCGGCTTCTTCTTCTTCTTCCTCCTCTTCTTTAGGCCGGCTGTCGCACTCGCGCCAACGCGTTTTCCCTCGTTTTTGTCGCGTTTCTCCATTTGCGCTTTCGTCTTCCTTGGCCTTCTTGTTCTTGGCGCGCCTACTTGTTCTTGGTGAGCCTCGTTCGCCGCGCGGCTTTATTAATATCTCCGACGTTAATCGACGGTAACGATTTTCTCGCGCAACCTTCCGGGTTCTTGATCATCTCGCTCCGTAAATATATCTTGCCTGGCTTATGGACCGGTGTGGCTGGCGGTGGCGTGCGCGTGAAGTTGTGAATGAACGCGGGGAGCATCCGCTCAGGAGGCTGAAAGTGTACGGCCGGCTGAGCTCTTGTCGCAGATGACGGCACGAACCTGCTACTTTCCGTATGACGGTCCTTTCTCTTGTTTTTCAGCCTTTCGCAAATTTACGATACGTTCGCGTACGTCGCAATGAGAGCTAATGCACGAAATGTTTATAAATCTTCTGGGCAAATAGTGCTAGAAATTGCCCTTTTCCTCTCCGGACATATCCAAACGGTCAAAGTTCTTCAAACACCTTAGCAGCCGATCCTTGCCTACAAACTTCATGCGAAATCTAATTTGTCCACGATTTTTTTCGCACCTGTAGCATTTTCCCTACTTCGAGTCATGTCCAGAGGGCAAAAGTTCTCCAAACCCCAGCAACCGATCCATACATAGAAACTTTCATGCGAAATCTAACTTGCCCACGATTTTTTTCGCACCTGTAGCATTTTCCCTACTTCGAGTCATGTCCAGGGGGCAAAAGTTCTCCAAACCCCACCAACCGATCCCTACATAGAAACTTTCATGCGAAATCTAGCTTGCGCACAATTGTTTCCGCACCTACACCATTTTGCCTACTTCCTCCCAAGTCATGTCCAGAGGGCAAAAGTTCTCGAAACGCGCCAGCAAGCGATCCCTACACCTGTTAGCCGCGATTAGAAGCGAGATCTGTCGGTGCACACTGCGAGGACTCGCCAAAGTTGGCGAACGTTTCCCAGTTAATTTATCGAAATGAATGCGGTATAACCGGTTAGGCCGTAGCTGAGGGAATGGGGAGAAACAGAGTGGTCAAGGGTGGAAGGGGTGGTAGTTGCGGGGCTCGGTGCGGTTGTAAGTGCGCGTAACTTGGAGTAAAATATAGCTCCCTTTCGTGGTGCGCACGACGCGCGAGCCGCGCTTCGAAGAGTGGGGCTAAAAAGAGCGAGACCGGGAGATAAGATAAACAGAGTGCGACAGAAAGCGGAGAGAGACGGCACGGTGCGTGAGAGGTTGGCTGCCGCTGACGGAGAGGAGAGAAACGGAAAGAGAAGGGGCTTCAGCTTAGGCAACGGTAAAACTTTCATCGCGTTTAGCGATATCGGGGCGAGCTTATGAATGGTCTCGCTGCCGGAAGCACGTCCTGTGAAGAACATTTTTAGCCCTGTCCTCCGCGAGCGGCAAGAAGTTAACGTTAATCGCGACCGAACGCTACCTGACGAGTTACTCTTCGAGTGCTGCTTCCCACAAGTGAATAATAAGTAAAAGGCAACGCACTTGAGAATTTTTACTTTGGGGCTTTCTGCATGTTTCGGGACACAAGAGTTGACGCCACATATTTCTGTTCTCTTTTCATTGGAAATTAGAGCTTTGCATGTTACGGGGCACTAATAGTTGTCGCTACAATATTGTTGGCAAATTAAGAAGATTTATAACCTTGTCTTCCGCGAGCAGAGAGTTAGTTAGTTAACATTAATCGCAATCGAACGACACCTGACGAGTTATTCTTCGAGTGCTACTTCTCACAAGTGAATAATAAGTAAAATGCAATGTTTTGGTTGAAAATTTGAATGCTCTTTCGAATTCTTACTCTATAACTCTCTGCATGTTTCAAGACAAAACACTTGATGCCACATGTTTCTGGTAAAGTTTTGTCTTGTGGAGAACATTTTCAGCCGTGTTCTCCAATTAAAATGGTTACATTTATTTATTTTTTAATTAGTAAAATTAAGTACATGTGATATGGGAAGTAAGAAGACAGAAAAATGTTTGACAAATATCACACAAATATCATCAATAACATATTTTTCAATCAATAAAAATTCTCAAGTTTTTTTTACTCATTATTTACCATTAGTAATAAAGTTGAACACAAGGCGATTGCCGAATTCTTTTTGTGTAGGTATGAAAGTAATTTTCTTCTTAAAGCTTTCGCGGCCAGGATTCGTTTGATGAGGTGTTGACTTCCGGACGGATGCTGGGTTTGAATTCAACATAGTGCCGAATCCATCCGGAAGTCAACACCTTAACATATGAAGGTAATGGTTTCATATTTTAGGGTGGCTGTGGGTTTTTATTCGGTAGTATTAAGTATGATATAACAGTATCACGATATACAGTATGTTAAGTCAGAATATCTGAATGAATATACATACAGCTACTGCGAATACAGTCATTTAGCAACTGCTGTGCAAAGAATTTAATTACGTTTGTCTCGTAAATTTGACGTATTTTTGCATTACGCTGCTTTTTTAAAAAAGTGCGCTTTTCACCATATTTGAAAGTCGAATCCTTCCCATGACAGTACAACATGAAATATCGCAAAATGATAAGAACGACCCCATACAAGCTCGCATTGAACGCATCCTCCCAGGAAACGTGCATACGTTTCCAAAATCTCGGAAAGTCGCCAACTCCAGTCGATCGATCCAGCCGTACCTGCGATCGCATGGCGTCAACGACCGCAAAAGTGCGCGAACGAGAAAACTGGCGAGCATAAGTACGCGCGTCGAAAAAAGCCGTCGAAAAAGAGCAAGAAGAGTGGCTCGCATCAATCGGCGAGTTGGTCGAGCAGAGTCCGACTACCGGTTGAAACGTTTCGCTCGCGCATGAATGAACGGGCCAGCCGAATGAAGGAAAGGCAGGCGGCCCTGTGTGGGTATATAGAAGGCGTGACGTGTCCCTTTCGAGGCTCACACGCAACATCGCAGACACGTACGTGACGTGCGCACGCCATACGTGTCGCCGCGCGCGCGACAGAGATAAAAGCGGCTGCGTAGTGGAACGCTGCAAGAGGGGGGCGTATTGAACAAGCCGGCAGGAGAGAATGGAGCGAGATGAGGTGGGGGCGAGAGACGCGGAGCTTGTCGTTTGCGCCGACGCCAGTGCAAGCTCGCTGTCACAACGGGAGAGTATTCATTCATAAACCTAAGCAAGCGTATGGTCGTGATTCGACGCGCCCGATGGTAGGGGAATTTCTACGAGAGATCGTGCCTGATGTATGTGTCCTCTCGCTCCTCAGGCTCTACGCCCGTGCTCAGCAGCGGGCTGGTGTCACGAGTTTATGCGTCCTGCGTAAAAAGTAGATGGAAGTTGCTGGTTTAGGTGGAATTTTCGTGGAAACGAATGTATTCGTTTTTAAGATGTTTTGAATATTTTATGCCAAAATGAAGTTAAACAAAAAAGACACATAAATAATTATTATGATGTTTGAACGAAACACAACTTTTACGTCATTCAAGTGGGAATGGTCAAATTTTACACACCTTCTTGGAAAACCAATTTTTCTATTCTGGTAACAAAAAATATTCGTTTTAATTCCATGGACGAAACCTTATTTAAATTGGGGTATCCTGCTGCAGATTTCATGTAAATTCTAATTTCGTAAATTTATCTGGCGAAATATATGTTATCATCCATTATATTATCATTACATCAATTTTAGGTTTCTAGTTGATGATCCACTAAATATTGCATTTTTATCATGTATTGTTCTAATCGATTCTTGTTGACATTTGCTCTTTTATTCGGACATTGCCGTCAAGATGGATTTAATTCGCGTCCCGTTTGGTCTGAGAAACAATTTGTGGCGATTTTCATTGGTTCTCAAGCACGCAGGCATGTATACAGCTCTATGCTTATTCTCCATCTCTCTGCCGCGTTACCGCGAGCAAGATCTATTTTTTCCGATCGAAGCGCCGCAGGCTTGCTGCACGCTTCGCTCTTCCTCCTTTCTCTTCCTTTTGCACGTGCTTTGTTATTCTCTTTCTCCATTACTAACCGTAGCTGCTTCCCCCTTCTTCGCTCTGGAGTTTGATCATTTGACACAGCACTCCTCTCCGACTTTGTACCGTTACGCGTGCGTTGCTTTCCATTCACTCGCAGATTTGCGCTTTATTCAAGCAGTTTCTTTCGGAAACGTGGAATATGCACAATGTCACATAAATAAGTCACATTTTTGTTAAGACGACGACATCAGTTCGTACTAAACAGATATAAATTTCTCTTGACGACCCACCTTTCTTCCTGTCCGCTTTCCATTAATAGGAAATTTACGGGACCTGGCAAGTTAATTAATTTTGGACTACACGAGTAAAATTACAGATAGTGTTGTTACTATTTTGTAACAATTCTTGAACATTAACATTAAGAGTGTTTAAGATTAACATATCCCCGAAGATTGTAGCGTCATTTGCTGATCATAGGTCAGGGATGTCGGTCATGGGACAATTCTAACTTTCTTGTGCTTCTCCCTTTACAACAATTTGAAGTCGTATACAGCCCCACATTTTTCTTATTCCTCAAATTAACGCAGATAGCAGCATGCACCTCCAGGTATGGTTTGCCGATGAACGATCATTACCAAAAATTACGGGTCGGATTGGACTGAGAACCTGAAAGTTAGTAATGTTCGGGTATCCCAAGTTGAGTCGGGTCTGGTCGGGGTCCTGAAAGATTCTAATACTCGTGAGTTCGAGTCTGTTTATCCTACAAACCAAAAAGTTAAATTCCTAAGACTGATTGAAAAATAGTCATGAAAATCCAGCACATGGGGTGACAAACTTTTAGGAACCCCATTTAACCGAACTCAGTTTCGGGTACCCGAAGCTGGATCGGGCCAAATCTAATGATCGAGGTACCCATGTGTTCAAGTTTGTCTATACCACAGAATACGGAGTTGTCTTTAAACCACAAATTTACCGTACCAAATTCGCTTGAAAACCGATGCAAACGAAATCCTCATTGTAATGTCTCACATAAGGGTATCACTTTCGCTACCCATGAGTCCTTCTCTTTACACTTCAGAATCCAGTAACCCCTCTTAACCCAGGAACTTACCATACCAACTCCCCTTAAAAAATCGGTTCCAGCTTTCCGTCACCCCGTCCCAGCTTCCGCTACCCAAATCATTCGTCCCTCGAGCTTTCGGCCTCCCGCACTCTAGCCAACTTAACTTCGCATGTCATGTCTCTCGCCTCGTACTCCGAGACTTATGTCTCCCGCCCCCACTCATTGTCCCACAGCGTGTTCGCGAGGCTTCTTCATTGTCTTCCGTCGTCTCGCGGCAGCTTACGCGTAACGTACGCACTCCGGCCTCTTGTAGAAGGGAGAGACACGTACCTCCACCTCCATCTCCACCTCCACCTCCGGGCTCGCTGCCCCCACCAGGAGTTTTCCCTCATGCATCTCTCACCTTCCTTCTCCGTCGCGCGTCGTGTCCCTTCTTGAAGCTGCTTCCTTTCTTGCCGAGCTCTTCCTCTCCACCACCTCTAGTGCCTCTTCTTCGTCCTCGGGCTCCTGCCCTTTGCGTCGCGCGCTTCACTGACGCACTCACTTTAGACGCGCTCGTATGCTCGTGGAACACGAGGCCGTCGAGAGATAAAACGGTCGCGCGGAACAGTGGACGACGATTCTGACAGTGGAGGACGGCACACCCCCGCGCGGCCGATTCGCAGTGTCGGAGGTTCGGCTTTTTTTAGTTCCGCCGGATGGCACCGCGGTGCTGCCGGCAGTGCGCGGACACGCGGCGTGCATGCGTGCGCGTGTGTGCGCGTGCGTGCGCGCAATAATACGCGCCGCTGCTGGTGCGGCGCCACTGGTGCGTATTTGAACAATTGTGATCCTGCTTTGTGCCGGCGACGTGACTGGGTGGTGATGGGGGGTCATGGGGGGGTCACCGGGAGGTGGTTAATCTCATGTGCGGCTGTGGCGATCTGTTCTTTGGTTCTTGCTGGCGCCCCGCGTATTAGGTCGACTGCATTTCTTTCATATCTTCACTTTTCTGGCACTTTCTTGGGTTAGGTACGGGACGCAGGGACACGCGGCGTGCTTGCGTGCGCGCAATAATACGCACCGCTGCTGGTGCGGCGCCACTGGTGCGTATTTGAACAATTGTGATCCTGCTTTGTGCCGGGGACGTGACTGGGTGGTGACGGGGGTTGATGGGGGGTCCGGGGAGTTCACCGGGAGGTGGCTAATCTCATGTGCGGCTGTGGCGATCTGTTCCTTGGTTCTTGCTGGCGCCGCGCGTTTTAGGTCGACTGCATTTGTTTCGTATCTTCACTTTTCTAGCACTTTCTTGGGTTAGGTACGGGACGCAGGGACACGCGGCGTACATGTGGGCGCACAATAATACCCCCGCTGGTGCGTGTTTGGATAATTGTGATTCTGCTTTGTGCCGGCGACGTGGTGGGGAGGTCTAATCTGATGTGCGCCCATGGAGATGTGGGCTTTGGTTCTTGTTGGCGCCGCGTGTTACTTTTATGCCGACTGCATTTCTCTGATATCTTCACTTTTCTAGCTGAGCACTTCCTTGGGTTAGGTATTTCAACAATTGTGATTCTGCTTCGTGCCGGCAACGTTTTGGGAAGGTCGCTAATCTATTGTGCCGGTGTGGCGATCTCTTTGCTTATTTCTGACCCCGCGTGTTACTTTTATCCCTAAAGTCACTGCGCGGTGCCGACTCAATTTCTCTGTTGTCTTCATTTTTCTAGCTGATCGCTTTCTTGCGTTACGACGAAATTACCGCGAGCGAGTACTCGCGGAGAAATTGGGGTTGGGTACAGAAGTTGAAATTGAGGTTGTGCGCATTGCGGAGGCGAACGTATTTTGAGCGACATTTCATATTTTCGGTTGCCCAATCGTCGCTCCTACTCCAGCCTGCGCCTTCTCGCCGTCTGCCTCCTCTGCCTCCGACCTCTCGCTTTCGCCACGCTACGTAGCCACACACACACACATTCACACACACTTATTTCTGCCGGCGCCCTCCCCCGGGCCTTCTTGAGCTAGCTCCAACCGGCCGTAGCTGTTGCGCAAGTCGGTATTCGGAAATAGCCCGTGGGTCGCAGTTATGAATTGATAGCAAACACATGGTGGACACGGTGCTCTGTGTACAAAAGACTCGAGGGCCAAACGTGTAAATCGTGCGCGTATCGTCAACTTTTGACTGACGGTTGTCAAGACTTTCGTGTTGGCCGGCTAATGGCCAATTGTGAAAATGACGCGATTGCTGAATGGAACCTAGCTCTCGCAGTAGAATACGTTTTTCGCGGTGTACGTGGCGATCGTTGAGTGGAAGTCAGCTATGCAGCACTTTGAAGCATGATAGTGGGTTTATGGACAAGGTGTTCTGTGTGTAAGAGACCCAAGGTCCAAACGTGTGTATCGTGCGTGTATCGTCAACTTTTGACTGACGGTTGTCAAGACTTTCGTGTTAGTCGGCTAATAGGGAATTGTGAAAATGTTGACGCTGTTGCTGAGTGGCATGTAGTTGTTGTGGTGGTAGCCAATATTACTCAATCGTGGAGTGGAACAACCATGTGGCGTTTCGAGACATAGTAGTGGGTTTATGAATCAGTTCCGTGGAAGACTGCCGGTAGTTTTGATGAATAGGATTTCGGTGACTGTGATAGTTGTTGATTTTTACTACCGGTACTTTTGATAAATAGGATGTCGGTAACTGTGTTGTAAATTTCGTGATATTTGTTGATTTTGACTACCGGTAGTTTTGACAAATGGGTTGTAGATTTCGCGATAGATGTTCATAATTGCGTGAAACGGACTGCTTCCGTAATTTTAGAAATGACATCGCGTGGACGTATGCCTGCGAATCTTTGATACTGGATTATAGTTCAGCCGGCATGTAAATGATATCACATGAATCGTATACTACTGCTACTGCTCATTGACACTACTCCATTACCTCCGGTTTCCGTGAGCGATACACTTGCGATGAGCCAAGCTTCGTTTCATTCATCAGCAGTGCCTGTGGCATAGATTTCGCGATTTGTTGATAATTACATGCAGCGGCCCGCTTGCGTAATTACAGACGCCTGCGAATCTTTGTTACTGGGTTAATACTGCATCGACATGCAAATCACGTCACACGTCTCGCACACTGTCACTGTTCATTAACACGTAGATGTTGATAATTGCATGAAACTGAACACTTCCGTAATTCTAGAAATCCGTGTCTTTATTTACATGCATACTTTTGCTCGGTTAAGGCTGCACCGGCACATAAATGGTATCACAAGCTTCGCACACTTCCTTCAGTAACACACACTCACTAAAACTTCGATTCTACCATCAAGCATCTTTTCGCCACAATTACATTGGCCTCCGATTTCTGCGGGAGACTCATTTGCGTTCAGCCAAGCGCAATGCTTCGCCTGTTTCATTCTTATACCGGCACGTAACTGGTATCACAATCTTAGTATACTACCTTCGTTCCTCAACACCCACCGACTAAAACTTCGATTCTACTGTCGATTCTACCGTTCATTCTTACCTCCGATTTCTCCAAACGCTCATTCTTACGCTGACGCGTAAACGGCATCAAAATTCACACATACTAGCTTCGTTCCATAACATGCATCCATTAAACTCCGATTCTACTATCAAACTTCTTTTTTCACCTCCGATTTCTGCTGGCGATTCAGTTGCATTTAGCAAAGCAGAGTACTTCGCACGTTTCATTCTTACACCGGCACGTACGTAGTATGACAGTCCTCGCCTTCTAGCTTTCTTCATTACCACGCAGCCACTAAACTTCGTTTCTACTATTCAGCTTCTTTTCACCACAATTCCATCGATTTCTGCGGGCGACTCAGTTGCGTTTAGTAAAACAGAGTGCTTCGCACGTTTCATTCTTACACCGACGCGTACATAGTATGACTAGCTTTTTTCATTTTCACGCAGCCACTAAACTTCGTTTCTACTATTCAGCTTTTTTTTCGCCACAATTCCATCGACCTCCGATTTCTGCGGGCCTCAGTTGCGTTCAGCAAAGCACACTGCTTCACACGTTTCATTCTTACACCGGCGCGTGCATAGTATAACTAGCTTTCTTCATTATCACGCAGCCACTAAACTTCGTTTCTACTATTCAGCTTCTTTTCGCCACAATTCCATCGACCTCCGATTTCTGCGGGCGACTCAGTTGCGGTGAGCCGCGCGCGGTGCTTCGCTCGTTTCATTCATCAGCAGCCGTCGCTACGCACTCTTCCGCTAATCCCTCGACCGCCATTGGGCACAGACACGCACCAACACCAGTTGCCGCGCGAACCTGCCGCGCCGACGAAAGTGTAAGTGCAGCGGCAGAAAAGCGTGAATAAAATCACCCACGTCACATGGCGCAGACTTAGCATGGCACGAAGGAGCGACTTGCCTACATCTGACTGCGAAGCCGCCGTCCGCCAGTACGCCTCGCGCCACGTGTCCAGAAATGTGACTGCGAGGTTCGTTGACTGCGTGCCGATCGATCGCAAAAGGGACACTTTGCCTCAGCCGGATTCAAAAATGCGCGACACGCGTGACAGCTGCGCACGCATGCTCTTGCCATGCGCTTGCTGAGACGTCAGAGGACACGCGCCACGTTCGTGCACGAGAGTAAAGAATTGCCGCGGTATTTTCTGTGCGAAAAGTGATAAGGCCAGGACAGGACTCATGTACGTTGACTACGGCGGCGACACTTATGCCGGAATGGGAATCAAGGCCATGAAGTCTTTTGGCAGGTCCAGAGGTAGGCTTTCATCACTACGCGTGTGGATGAGCGACTGCCGGATTCGTCGAGTAGTAGGCGGGTGCCACAATGCCTTGCGGTCGAAAATTCTCCGATCGAAGATTCCGCGATCGTGGAGAACCCGCGGTCTCCAGGTTGCGTGGGAAAATTCGCGGGAGCGGGAGTAACGAGAAGACCTGCAAGGCAGTGTGCGAGCAAAGGAGCATGGCGATTTCAGTTTTTAGTATACTCATTTGCTGCGTTTTAAATATAGGGGGTTTTGTTACCGTTCTAACGTGGTCTGCGTATTACCATGAACAGACGGCATTATTTAAGTGCGTGGGAGTCATCTACGAACGGACACCGTAGTTCGTACGAAGCGTGAATTGTTGATCGATCATGCGAACACTGCTCGATGATGAAGGAAACATGTTGCTTTCGGGCGTTTGTCCGGTTGATAATAATTTGACGGATCGATTTGCATTTTTCCAAAAATGGCTTGATACACTGAGCTTGCCTCGTGAATGCGTATATGCGTAGGTACAACGGACAATTGTAAAACATAAAATCATACAACATTACAGGATTTTGGGAAACAATATATATTGGTATTTTTACGTATTTTATTTTTAAGCTTTAACGCTACAGAGACGTTTAATATTGATTGATATATTGATTTTGGAATATCCAGTTTAGAAAACTTGTATTAATGGCGTCATACATTAGTGAATTACAAAATGGAAAATTAGTATAACATAGTTAAGAATTGACGAATAAATCTATTGGGTTGGCAAATAAGTTCTTTCGGTTTGCACGAAAAAATTGAAGATACACATTCTATTTTCATCAATATCTTGATTGACCAAATGTTCGGTGTTTTGTTGTTTACCTTCTATCAGCTTCTAGGCGTCTTCATAATTCCATTGTCCCAAAATTCTGTCTCCTTCTGGATAAAGAATGACGGCCAACCGAATGGAATTTTTTGCCACTCCAATACATATACTAGTAACATCTTCAACATACTTACGATATATACATTGAAATTGACGTTTAAATACGTATATATACGATATAAGTATATTATATCATACTTCTAATGTACATACTCTAATCTCAATCTGAACATTTCATTGACATTCGATCAGCGATTGCATAAAAGGTATTACCGGTATCTAAAAAGACGAGAACAAACACACTATAACAGACGTTTTCTACATGATGTCAAAGATTAGAGGTTACTTAAATGGAAAACACCGTGGCTTGCCTTCTTGTGCAAATGTTTTCGCACGTGTGAAAGACGCGTGAGCGAGAGGGAAAATATGAAATTCGTTGTCCCAGAAGTCGGCTTCTTCCCACGCGTGATGAGTGAAAAAAAACCGCGCGCCCGTGACATTAACATCGGATATGAGCCGTGTAGTCGTATGTAACTTGCGGCTGCGTAACGTGACAGACAGCGCACGAACGTGACTTTAGTTCCTGACAGATTGTAACAGATGTCAACGACTGTAACCTGTATCCCACCTCCGCGTACTTCCTGCACTTAGAAGGATTCCTTCGGTGACTCGTCCTCTTTTGTGTGCGCGACATAATGCCGTCGATCGGAACTAGGCCATGCATTAATATGTCACTGTTGCACCGCTAATCGTGGAATTTCGAATAACAATTGTTCTGAGTTAGCACCTTATGGGTGCACTTATTTTTCCGAGTGCGACGCGTGCGTTGCAATTAATTTTTACGTAAATAATTATCGTAGTGCGTCTTAGGTGCATTTTTGGCTGATTTTTCTGCATTTCTCCATTTAGTTTTCATCGTATTTCAAGAACTATTACGAATTTTAAGTTGCAGTTTGTAACCGAGTCAAATTGTGCATGGAGAATTCCTAGGCGTAAAGAAATCCATGTTTTGCTCCTATTTCGTGCCGATATGTAATGTATTTTCGGCCATATCACCAGGACTGTTTCGGATTTATCAGCACAGTTGCGTTTTTTTTATAAGTACTATAAACGCAAGTTGATTAGGGGGGTTTTATTTTTCAACCCCATTTTGGAGGAAATTTCTCATCATTTTTCTGCACGTTTATGGCCATATCTCCGAAACTATTATAAATTTTCCACTTCAGCCTGTGTTATTTGGAATTCTTTTCGACCCCGTTTCATGTACTAAAAGGGCAATTAAAAATTATAGGGCAGCATACCTTCATTCTGCAATGCAACCACAGCATAATTAACAAGAATAAAGATGAGCAACAGCATTCTTTGAAATTAAAGAAATCTGATACGCAACCTCCAACACATTGCAAAATTAAACAGTGATTACCAAAAACGTGAACGGTTCATCCATTATTCTAATTAAATAATGCGAAGCAGACATTGTTGAGTTAAGATCCGCACGAGTAATGTCGATCTCTCTACAGTCTTGCTGAGTTTGAATCTATCTTCAGTCTTGTTATCTGCAGGAACGAAATGTATCGAGCCATTTCCTTAAACCGGTTGGCAAGGGTTGCTCGCTTGCGTATCGCCTACTTACATAGAAGAAAGCGACTATATACGCTATATTGAGCATAGCTTCAGCGAACGAATCATTCCATTTGCTACAACGCTACGAGCATACAAATTAAAATTTCGGCGAAAATAAAGCGTGTTTCAAAAAGTGTGATCTCAATATCGAACAGTTCAAAACATTGTAATATCATCAAATATTCAAAACATTCCAAATAATAACGTACTTGCGATTCGAATAATTTGTAGTGTCTGAAGTATTCGGGTTGAAGCAAGTTATTCGAAGAAATAACGAAATATATTTGTGATGTTCGAATTATATAAATCATTTTCGTATTTTGCGTGACACGAATAGTCGAATCAAGTTTCGAATGGTTCATTTGCCGGGACTCGAACAGTTCTAATGCAATACGATTACCCAACCCTCTGCATCGAGGTAAAATGTCATTCTCTTGCAGGGACAACTAATCAGGCAATTAATGAATGTCACTTTTGTCGTGTTCCGTATGATTCCATCAAAACCACCAACATGTACACTGTGTGCACATACAGTGTTGCGCAATCTTGTGTGTATCAATTAAAATGTCCACATTGCACCAAATGATGTAAAAATTATTCCGCACATTTTGCAATAACGTATCGAAAACAATATTTCAGCAATAAGTATGAAGGACATTATGAAAAGAAGAAATCTTTTTCTTTACTGGCACGTTGTTGACAGTCAGTCGTAACAGGTTGTGAAAATTAGAAATTAAGAAAATTCCTCACATTAGAATGAATAATTAAAAAGAGTATTAACGCATGAAACAATCTTGATTTTTGAAGCTGATTTTACCGAGAGCCAGAGTACGCTATTTTTTTAAAATCTTGCCGGTCCATCTCAGATTGCTTTGGTAACAATTCTTGTTATGTTCGTTAATAACAGTACACGCGTTGTTGCGTTGCTTCTGTTGAATCAAGTATCTGGATCAACCGTACGGGATCGTTGCTTTCTCATTTCGTGCCAAATATTATTTCGCCAGATTGGTTGCGGAACTTGTTTAAACCGATAATTGGCGCTCTCCTGGCGTACAAATGTAATCACGAAATTACATGTGCGCGGCAACGAAAGCAATACCTGCGTCGAGACGTAATTTAAATTATGAAACAGATCGGTTCCCCACATTTTTATCAACACTTTTTAATACTAGATTTACGGAGAATTTTGTAGATATGCAATATTATTCTGAAAAATATGTGGGCATACGACACGCAACATTTGAAAATTAGAAGCATTGTTTCCTTATGAAATAACTCATTATTGAATACTGACAATAAAAATTCTAGTCTGTTGATTCATTACTAATCAGCAAAATGACTTCAGTTTTATCATCAACTAGTGATATTCAGTAGCTCGCAGGATAAAACGTACATAATTCAGACGGCGTCCAGGACATTCATTGACACGTCGACTGCCAAGCATATTTTGCTATGTTAGAACCGCGATGCGATGAAATACTGCAGAGCATAATTAAATCGTGCAAAATAAAGGTATCGCACAGTTGTTAGAAACCAAAGTATTGAAGCACCGTTCCAATATCAATTGCTTTTACGAAATTGCAAATAGGCTTCATTACGAATTTTTTGCATTGTTAGTAAAAGTTTTGCGCCGGTCACCGTGAATTTCTCTATGTTAGTACCGCGATGCGATGGAATACTGCAGAGTATAATTAAATCGTACAAAATGAAGATAACGCAGATTTATTAGAAGCCAAAGTATTGAAGCACCTTTCCAACATCAAATGCTCCTACAAGATTGCAAATATATTTTATTGCTCCTTTTTTGCATTTTTAGTAAAATCTTTTGCACCGGTCACCGGTGGCCACCATAGAAGTTAAAGTGTCAATTTGCAGAGTCCGCAGAAACTTTTTGGTTAGCCAAACAGATGGCGGGTTAGATAATTTATGACGATCCGAACGCGCCTTACTTAGGAAGGCAGATAGAGTGGAAAAAACCGCGGCATGCAGCGAAGTCGCAATTGTGCGGTGGGCGCGATAACCGATTCACCGTAATCGTACCCTTTATCTCGTACGGCCAGGAGAAGCGGCTAATCAACCATGCTACGATAATTGGTCCACGAACCGCAATTGCGCGTGAGCCGAGCTCTGTAGTTATGGCGTACAAACCGTATCAAGACCTCGCCAGCTTAAGGACAAAAGTTCATTTCTCGCTAATGGCAGACGTGTAATGCAACGGTCTACATGAAATTATAAAGCGTGCAAATTGTATGAAGACCCTACCGAGTCCAGAAGCGAAACTTGATTTTTTGGTAATGAAGGGAAACGTAAACAGAAAATAACGTGTGCGGACCGTATCAAGTCCTGTGGAGATTGGAGACAAAAATTAATTCCTCGGTAATAGGGAAACGAGTACAGAAAATGTTAAAGTGAATGGTTTATTTTTTGGTTATCAAGGAAAGCATGACACTACTAAATACAGAAGCAAAACTTACTTTTTTGTAATGCAGGATGTCACACACAAAATATAATAAAGCTGCGGAACTGCATGAAAATACTCCTAATGTGTATAAACAGATGTCAATTTTTTGGTAATGAAGGAAGGCATAAAATGAAATAATGTATTCGAACCGTGTAAAAACTTCGGGAGCTTTCATACGAAACTTAACTTCTCGGTAACAAAATAGACCATAAATAAAATGGATTAATTGTGTCACTGCGGAGAGACTCTTGCATTCGCATTTCTGAACATATTAAGATACGTCTTTCAGTTTCTTTCCATTATATAAAAATGACAATTTTCTGCGAGTACTTTTACCCGTCTATATTTCGACCGCTGCATAACATTTCTCCTTCTTATACAATTTCGCACTTCTCCCTACATCGCAACAGGAATCGTGCGGTAGATAAGTGGGTACGCATAAATTGCAAGTGAACACAGTACGTACCCGCAAAATCCTTCAAACAATTCACAAATTAACAGAAACTATTAGTATCAAATAGATTAACTAATAGAAGATTGAAGAATAAAAATAGATTAATTAACAGAATATTAAACAATGCGAATATATTAATTCCGCAAAAACAGTATTAAACCAATTTCAGGTTAAATAGTCATGCGTCAATTAGATTCTTTTGTAAAATTAAACAAAAAATAAAAATTCCTGAATGACTTTGACCAAATTCAAAACCATTATTTTCAAGGAACGTCTTCAATCATTAGTTACGTATAGTTTGATGACCGTCGCATGGGTGGAGCTGTATTTACGCGACTTATTGATGGTGTTCCAGCTGAAGCAAATCGTTTCACATTCACACCGATGTTGCACAAAAATCTCAAAATGGCCGGTCACTTTCGAGTACCGTTGCGCAATCGAAAGAGAAAAGTTTCGCAACGCGCAATCGAATGAATCTTATGCGTATGAATCTTGGAATTTTTTCGGAAGTTACTCAGTAGACCCAGTTGCCTTGTGTTACGGAAGTGTGCATTAAAACGCACCATATATGTAAATCTCGAAATTTAGGATTTTATTTTATACTTAGTTGTCATAGGTACCTTGTATTATGATAATTTTCATTAAAATATGTACTCATTCATTCAGAAGCACTCAGTTGTCGTATCGTACACCGGCTAAGTCTCGGAATTTAGAATCTTTTCATTAGTTACAGAGTTGTTCTGTAATCTGGTGGCGTATTGCGAACAACGTGTCAGGAAGTCGGCACGGCGTACGCCATGATTATCGCTAGGCACACTCTGGTCGTATCCTATCTCGGAGAAACACACGGTTTCTTTGATAATCGCGGGCTAACAATGGCGTTACCGTTTATTGCCCAGCAATGTCGCCCTATCGGAGAAGCACATTTCCCATTCTTGTCATTGTTTCATTACGCTTCTCCTATTCATTACTCTTCGTTCTCCACGCAATGGGTCTTTTATCGAAATTTTACTGCACACTCTTTTCTGCGCAGCGTGAAATATTTGGTATCCATACGTTTTGGCTTGTTTCTTGCATCATGAAAGAAGTGCACCGCTTTGTCATATATTCGTAAAATTTGGATCACTCCATAACATTTCTTCAGTCAATTTATAAATTTATAATTTTATAATTATTTTTTAAATACAAAGTCTCATCATTAAAATTTATCCCATCTTTGCTGTCAAAATTAATTAGTATCCTTTTTGTTATGCTGTATTTGTAGATAATTCTGAAGCTTTATCATATTAGAATGTTTTGATTTATAATCTATGTAAGTTTCCACTAAATTCGTCATTTTATAATAATCTGTATAGTAGGAACGTTGTGGCTTGTTGCAAGTTGCTATCAGTACAAAACACGCGGTCTCTTGATAATCTGCGACTAACACATTGTCACGCCGCAATGTTCGCTACTGCCATCTTTGTTATAAAAACTGCAATTCATTACAGTGTAATCAGAATAATAATTAATTATCTCTTCTGTATTCCTCTCTTCAGGAATTCGTTAGTAATTGGTCAGCAACAAAAGCTGTCCTTTTTCATATTTCAAAATTAATTTACGGTAGTATTTATTAATTATATTATATTAATTATATTATATAATTTTATTAATTTTATTTAAAATAAAAATTTAATTAATAAATTATAATTACATTATATTAATTAATATGTACATAATATTTATATATTAAATAATAGATAATATAACATTTATTAATAAATAATTATATCAATAATAAAAATTTAATTAAATAAAAATTTAAATTTTACGTATTTTTAAGTAAAGGTATTTTACGGAAGTTGAGGCATGCACAAGATTCATAGTTTTACAATAATTACCATGTAAGGACCTCGGTGGCTTGTCACAAGTCGCTATCAGTACGAAACACGCGGTTTCTTGATAATCTGCGGCTAAACACAGTGTGACGCGAGCGCTCGCTGCCACCGATTTCGCTATCGGAATCAACACAGCAAGGACTTTTTCCCTTATCCTCCCTTTTTCTGTTTCTCTCTGCTTCTCTGCTCCTCCCTGCTTCTCGTTTAGGTTTATCAGCGCGACCACTCAGACCGCATGCGGCTCTGATACTGTCGGGGATTACCATCATGGCACTGTTTCCCGATGTTTTAAATAGAGGAGTGACCGAATTGTTAACAATCTCTGTCAGAAAACCGTACGCCATCGTTATCGCGTGATAACTTGCGGTTATGAGGAAGCAAAACGCTCTATATTTTGTTAGCTGGTCAGTTGGTTCACTTTCAAAGTGCACACACGGACTAGTTATTAAAATGTGATGATTGGTTTCAGAAAATATTGTCTCACCGGTTGAAGTCGATTGCAAACTTATTCGATTTTTCGTTATTTTCTATATGATATTCTATATTCTAGTTCTATATAATATTCATCAATTTATAACACTTTAATCGCAGATTCATGCTCGGCGTATTCTATTTATTGAATGAGAAATTGAAAAATTGACCAGCAATATTGTGGAGGGAAACGATATAAAACTGATTAACTACCGTACATGAATCGCAGATTAATTTTATATTATATACTTATATATGTGCCGTTTATTTTGAAAGTGGCCTAACTCCATTTATCTTCAAATCGAGATAAATAAACATTTACTGATAAATAACATGAATTTGTACATGTAACCATGGTAACCGGAAAATATTGAAAAACGGAGTTAGGCCACCTTCAAAATAAACGGCTCATATATTTTATATTTTATATTATATAGAATTTAATTTTGACCTGTAAGCTTTCTATTATACCTCTTAACGCATATTCTGTCAGTTGAACGCGCTCGCGTATTTGAACGGAAAAGTATAAACGGACTTGAAGTGCCGTGACAGTATGCGGAAAGTTTTTAAAGAAAGGGTGTGCAGGTGAAGATCCGCTGTGCTACCCTTCGTGCCAGGCATTCATGCTCATTCGAAACGCATTCCCAGTTTCCCCAGGGATGCTTAGGGTGGAACGTAGGCTGTGTGGACGTAGGTAGGCCTCGACGTAGGAGGAAACGAATGAATGGCGCAACAGGTGTGTGTACCGTGCGCAACCTGTTGTACAATCAAGTAGTACTACCGACGAACAGGCGCACGTAGTGATTCATGCGACAATGAGCGTAACGCGTTAGATTGCTGCCCGTACAAGAAACTCGCTTTTCGGTGATGTAGTGGCATATCTTGTCGGCTAAAACTCATTTTTCCGTTCAGACACGTGTTTGTTGATTGAAATCTGATACGTGTAGATGTACATGCGGCCGTGCGGAATATACGTTCAATGATTGTATAAGCTTTTTAAATCTGTGGGGTGCAAGATTGGTTCTTTTCAATAAATGAAACTTGCTACACGACTTCTAGTTCTTGCTCGATAATATTCTTAATGAAAGAAGTAGATATTTTACTGCATAGCTGTTAGAGAATTCGAATTACTCAGTTCGATTTAACAAATTTCGAAAGTTTTCACGTGGACAAGAAAATACGTAGAACGCAATGCTGATTAATTTTAACAAAACAATCTTTCTGTGCGACCTCCAGTTCTTGCTCCATAATATTCTTAATAAAAAATGATTAAATATTCTACTCCATAGCTGTTAGAGAACTTTAATTGCTTCGTTCAGTCTGCTGACGGTACTTTTAGCCTGAAAGAAAACCTGAGCGTGAATTTTGGAAAGAGACATGTGATCGGCTAGCTCGTAGTGAACAGCTGGCGCAGTTACTTGGCTGCTCGACTACACTAATATGCCGTGTGGGAAAGACGACAAGGGCTAATCCAGAAGACGTTAAGAGCACGTGCTGTTCGTCCGTTAAACTTTCTCGCTATCGGTTTTTCGTAAAACCATACGCGGCGACATAAACGTTACCCCGACAAGGCGGCAGGCGAGAATTTTTTCCCTGTTTCGGCTTCAAACAATGCTGTATATCAAGGCATGCAGAATATTCACGTAAATATTAAATGACCGTAATACATTTATTACAATATTAAAATATTCAAATATTACAATATTCCAATAATGTTCTAGTGATACTACAATATTAATACAATTTAATACAATATTCACGTATTATATAATTATTATGTAATATGTTTTAATATAATAGGCTTATTGTATTATACATTATCATATCTACATAACGCAACATATATATTATATTGCACAGTTGACAACTTATGTATATATAGAACATAGGTGCATATCATATGGATATTTTTCATAGCTGCTTCTTTGAATTATCAGATATGCATAAAGAATGTATGTTGTTCAGCATGTATATTTCAGCGCCATATCTAGCTAACACTTTGACAACACTGTTTTTCGATAACAGAATGCATAAGTCCGTGCCACTTGCCTAACGATATGCAATTCATAGACTAGAATCGTATAATGCTTCAATCGATTAGTCAATAGTCTTCTGCGCAGTTTTTACCTAAACGTTGATCGGAATGTTACTCTGAAACACCCTCAAAACAAAAATTTTGATTAAATATCTTCTTCAGATAGAGAAGAAGGGAAAATGTTTGGAAGCAGTATTATAATGTATGCATTAAGTAGATTTAATTTTTGTTGAAATGTTGATTATAATATATGCATAAAATACTTAACAAAATTTATTTAAAATTTACAATCAACGTTCTTTTGTACCGTTGACAGTTTGCGATACATATAATATCGGTCGCAAACATTAATTAGCTTAGCGCAAACTTTGATAAAAGGCGTCGTCAATATTTCCGAATGCAAAACGGCACCGGCTCGTTATCAAAAGCCGCCATTAACATGTACTCACTCATACTGACTATACAATAATCGTTGTTTGCCACAGACATCATAATGACACGTGCATTCATTAAAATAGCACCACGTGTATGAGCTTCTAACGCAGAATTCGCGGCTGTTTTTGTTACACTCGGTATTAAGTGTCAACAGACTTCGACTTGCCATTTCAACGATTAACATCGACGCGTTATTTGCGCAGAAAAATGCCGACACCTTTTCTTACAGAAGACTGAAGACAGTGTTAGAGCATTGATTGTTTCGTAACTTTTCTGTTTAGACCCGCATTTATTTATCGAAATATGATATAATGAATCTGTATGTACACATGCAATTGCATATACATATATCAATTTTAATCTTTACACTTGGTTACATGTTTCGTATATTTTATTCATATTTTTCAGAATTCTATGCCTTCATTGAAAATGTTTTAAAAAAATACTAGTTACTGTTTGTAATTTTTTATATGACAAAATATATACTCTGTGACTATGTACCGATAAAAATGTCAGAAATCTAAATTCCATAAATTGAAATTCTGGGAATTGGCATTCCATAAATTGAAATTCTAGGAATTGGCATTCAAAACATTGAAATTCTAAGAATTGGCATTCAAGACATTGAAATTCTAGGAATTGGCATTCAAGGCATTGAAATTCCAGAAATTGGCATTCAAGGCATTGAAATTCCAGAAATTGAAATTTCAACAATTAAAATTTCAGTGTTGACATTTCGACCCATCAATACCTATTTACCGATATATACCTATACCTACACACCGCTTTAAACCGACCAAAATCTCCACCGATACATAGCCATAGTATACATTTTATCCTATTACAATCTAAAGCATCACCCATATTTATCATTCAAACATTGTATACCCTCAATCTTAACACTGCACTGCACAATCGCTGTCCTCCGTACCATTCGCCAGAGTTTAATTTCCACAAAACATCGAAAACTACAAAGTATGCATTTTGCCACATTAAATTCAAACACATTCAAATAACACATCGTAACTTTGCGTTCACTCTACTAAACACAAAACCGTGTTCGTTTTACGCAATGGCAAAACTTCGAAATCCTCTACTGTTCGTCTCCCTAAACAATTCCCATCGGTGGCCAGCACAAGATTCTTTATTCATGAGCTCCTGTAACGCGCCGCCAACAAAGAACATTTTAGGCGGTGCCAGTTTGACTCGCCGACGAGATCTCTTTGGGGTAATTAAGATTTCGGAGGAAGAAAATATTTCACCGGCGGTATTTATTTGGTGCGCCGGGCGCGAGCATCGGTGCGGGCCGCGAATAACACGGGCTATGCAAATTTATGCTGAGCGGGCTGGGGTCAAGTGTCGACTGGGTCGTGGGTCGCCGAGCATTTGCATTTCCATTTCATTAAGCAATGGTCACATCGGCCAGCCCCGATACTGATCGATCGCCGCCTTTCCAACGATAACGGCACCTTCTGTCAGAGCCTCGGATCCCTCCAAGATGGCACCTGCTCTCGTAAGAAACGCAAATTACCGCGTAGGGGTCAGTTGTCACTTCCTTCTGTTCCCGTGTTTATCAGTGGGTTCTTTTAAATTGATTGTCTTACGGGGAAAATGTGCAACTTTTCATTCTTCAGGCGATATCTTTCGGGAGAAAACGGGTTCTTCATTTAGGGTTCTATAATATTTATGAGTGTGTCAGTGTAGGTATTGTATCCTTATTCTGTCGTGTTTTAGCTTAGTGCACGGTAAGGAGATAGAAGGTTAGATTGAAATCGTAGAAATCGGACTTCTAGAAATTAAAATTGCAGTATTGAAATGTTGACTGATAGATATCGATTCGTACCTATGCGCCGGTGTATACCTGAATCAACACATCCGTGTGTACGGGTAAAAATGGCGGGTATTGAAATTCCATAAATTGGAATTCCTGATGTTGAAATTGTGGATATTGAAATTCCATAAATTGCAATTCTAGAAATTGGAATTCCTGATATTGGAATTGTAGATATTCAAACTCCAGCAATAAAAACTTTAGAGTTGCCACTTTGACCCGTATAAATCCTTCAATACCTATATACCGGTATATGTTTCTACCTATACATCGCTTTATATCGGTAAAAATTTCGGAAATTAAAATCTCAGAAATTTAAATACCATAAATTAAAATTTGTGTTGGCTGTATATCAATTAATAATTACACTGGGAAAACCAAACTGTTTGTTTTTATAAATTTTACTTGAGGCATTTTACAGTCATCTAATGAATAAGCATTTCTCGAATTTTTCTATATTTATACTGAGGTGATCCTTCAAGTTTAACGCAACAATGACAATTAAGAGCTTATCACGCGTTTAGTAATTTGCTTCATTTGCTTAGATCACATAAATTCGATTTGCAGAAAACGAAAATATATTTGTAACTGTCCGGATCAATAAAAATAACATTAGCACATAATTAGTCGGACGCTAAAAATGTTCCTTTAACGTTGAAAAAGTCCTGTTTCTTGCGTTCAGTTAATACTCTGCTTTGGCCATATTACTTTCACATTAACGCATGACGCGCTGTTGCTCGCATAATTAATATTCTGTTCTGGCAGTGGCAGAGAGAAGGTTTCAGCGGCGCCGTTTTTCGCAGTTGAAAAATACGTGCGACTTTTGTCTGCTCCTCTGCAGGCACGTACGCGAACTTTGCGTACTTATTTTTAGTATGCGCGTATACGGAAAAATTTGCACGTGCGCTCGTTTTCTTATTTGGAGAACAGCCCGACAACCGGTCATTACGCGTTGATGGGAAACTTTTACCGCTGCATTTCGCTAAACATCATGCACACACGCGTGTCCGATATTTGCCAGACACAAATCTCGGAAGCTGGCAATCGCCACTGTTGCACAACTATTGCGTCATAATTCAGATTTAATTGTATAAATACAATAATCATAGAAATAAGGATACCAAGTTTCACGCGGCCAGTAATTTCATTTTTCGATAATAATTGTCCGAACGCGTTACACGGCGTCTGATAAATAATAAAGAAAATGCACGTACGTGTTAAATTGAAAATAGAAAACAAAAACCGCGGGACCGTGGGAAATAATGAGAAGTTTGAATCTACTGGTACTATTTCATGTAAATGAGAATGTGGGTGGGAACTCAAAGCTTATATACAATTCAATGGATACATTTAATGTAATGAATTATTTGTCAAACAGAAAATGATGTATTTCACATTATCAACATTTTTACGTGTCTCATTGCGGTTGAATTTGAAAATTCGTTATATTATTATTGGTACGTGTTCTATTATAATAAAATGTTAAATTAGTGGTTTACGTATATAAAGCACTTTATTCCACATTACCGGCATTTTTGCGTGACTTTAGTTTGGATGCATAAGTCACTTTGATAACCTTTAAACATCGCCATATAAAACCACTTAAAATTCGTCAGGCTCTGCATTGAGCGGTTGTTAACATACATGGCTTTCCGATACTGCCACTTTACATGGTGCATGTGTACATGTTCGGACTTCGTCACGTGTCTTATTATGCGGTCACTCATATGCATCGTAGATGCAGGTTGTTTGTACACAGCAATTTTTGTCCCCCTCCAGTGAATACAGAAAATTCCATCAACTCACACATTAAAGGTTCATAACCGCAAAGGATTAATATGCAGCCGTTAAAAAAAATTGTCATGGCATTTATTACTCAGCAAGTAATAAGTTACGGATACTGAATGTCTCTGAACGATTATTTGTAAATTCTACAGTGTATCAGAAACTATTTGAAAGTAAAATTGCATTTTAATCCGAAGTAAAGAAAAATCGTTACGGCATTTATTGCTCAGCAATTAATATTTCACGGATATCAAACAAATTCTCAACGATCATTTGTGAAGTTTGAAATTTCTTAACTCCACTTTGCTTGCACTTAGCTGGTTGGCACAGAATAAAAATATTAAACAAATCCGACGAAAATGATATTAATTCCTAGCAGGTCCGTCGCCTGAATTAAATATGGAAAAAATGAGTGAATCATCGCTGCGAAACAATGTGACGCTAAGACGGCAAATTGTCTGTGTTGCAAACGATGGTGTGTACGCAAGCGTGATACACGTATGTTTGGGATGTCAGGATGTGTGCGGTGAATGTACTGTGTGGCTGTATAGGTCGATTGTGCGTGCGTATCTACACGCATGGCTTTTTGATGCTATGACGCTCGTGAGACGTGTCCGACGATCGGCCGTTACGCTGTCAAACGAATACTTATATCAAAAGCCGACGTTATTAAGTATGAAAGGCTCGCAGTATTTGCAGATTTAATCAGAAATATCGAAAGTGTTGAATGGCACGAAATATTAATATATGCATCAAACGTATTGCGCCGAATGCACACGCTGGAATTGCAAAGAAAGGACCTTTGCTGTTGCCGATAGCAAAAATATTAAAAACACTAAAGAAACAAAGGAGATTAAAGTTTCTTAGTACTTTTGATGCGATTTCTGCTACTATAAAATTATCAGTGTGTCACTAACGGCTATCGATGGAAAAGTAGCCCAATAGCAGTAACATTAGCATCACATTGGTATTTCGCTACTGAAATTTAATTTGCCAAAATATCGTAACAGAAAACAATTGACAATAAATCATGGTAATCATTCATTTTACCGCCGCAATTGTCACTACAAAGATATACAAAATTTACTATAAAGTCCGGACTTTACTTAACACGTTGTTAACACAAGCGTATTTTGCTATGTTAGAACCGCGATGCGATGAAATACTGCAGAATATAATTAAATCATGCAAAATTAAGATAACGTAGAATTGTAAGAAGCCAATGTATTGAAGCACCGTTCCAATATCAATTGCTTTTACGAAATTGCAAATAGGCTTCATTACGAATTTTTTGCATTGTTCGTAAAATTTTTGCGCCGGTCACCATGAATTTTTCTATGATAGTACCGCGATGCGATGAAATACTGCAGAGTATAATTAAATCGTGCAAAATAAAAGTATCGCAGAGTTGTTAGAAGCCAAAGTATTGAAGCACCGTTCCAATATCAATTGCTTTTCCAACATTGCAAATAGGCTTCATTACAAATTTTTTGCATCTTTAGTAAAATCTTTTGCACCGATCACCTGTGACCACCGTGGCAGTGAAAATGTTAACAAAACACCGACCTGCAGTATTATAACGTATAAAAGATAGGTAAAAAAGAAATAAGTGGAAGTCAATAAACATACAAACAGGCATAGTATATAAATCATATAATAGAGAGTCGTAGCATTAATATCACGGGCATATTTCGCTACTGCATACCCATTTCCCTAAATACCACCGGCGGAAACAAAGAAGCGTCTCGTTATTCGTCGGTTCTCGCACCATAAGGCTCACCGCGGTGCGCGTACACCATAGAGCAAATGTGTACCGACAACGGCGATGCACCTGCACCTGCCTGCTGGCAGTTGCACCCCTCTTTACGACGATGCTATCTAGGATGGTGCGTGTGCCCCCTTCGCCGCCTTGCATCTACCTTCGCTCTCTTACCTTTCCACCTACCTTCGTTCACCTACCTTCGCTCCTACCTTTACTCCTACCTTCGCTCCTACCTTCTGCCTGCGACACCTGACACTCAAATACATACACCTCCTTATACAGGGTGAGGCTAGGCGAAATCATTTGCGCAACTGCCCGCCTTTTTATGATGTGCCTCGTAAAACGCTGCGAACGATCAAAATCGTCATGAGAATCAACAATGAGAAGATGTTGATGCACTCGTGATGGAGTCATGCAAAAGTGAAGGTGGATGGATGGTTAGTGTCTTGAACCTGGACGGTTGTGAAACATAGAGGAATTGGTGAATTAATGTGTTGGGCGGAAGAAGTTGTTGACTGACAAAATTATTTTTTTGTAATGTGCATTACATGTCATTGTTCTTATGGTATATGGGATGTGTATTATTGTTCAGATACGTATACGTTAATTCAGAAGCTGTCATTTAAGTGTTCGTAAGGTTGACTACAGTATTATAATTTGGTCATTGTTAACGAAACATTTTATATCAGACGCAAAAATCAGTGAATATGATTTTTTAACCGGTAGTTATACTTAATTTAGCTTGTATGGTGGGTCTCGGTGGTCAGTGGGTTGAAATTGTAAATCTGCCGATAGAAGGAAGGCATGTTTTACTGACAAAATTATTTCGTTACAATATGGATTGTATATAATGACATCTTATAGTATATATGATGTGCATTATTCCCGTGTATCATTGCTCAGATATTTGTACGTCAATTCAGAAACCATCGTTTCAATATTTATCACATTGGCGATGGCATAAAAATCTGTTCACATTTAATCAAACGTTTCATATCACACGCAACAACAACTAAAAAGAAAAGAAAATTTATATGATAGTGACACGTAACCAGGGTTACGTTGAATTTTTATTTGTATTTGGTTCAGATTTTACTTTGCGGGGAATGGTTTTGGTTAAGGCAAATAAATAAAATGGATAGTTGAGGGTTTCGGGTGCTGCGATAATTAGATCATTGCGTGTCTGCTTGGCGCAATGAAAACCAAATATAAAATTATCACTCCATCTGTTTAGTGCGCTTTGGTGAAATATTTCGGAGTGCTTAGAAAAAATAATTTGCAGGAATTTGGATTTGGGTCATTTAATCTCTTTAAGCACAGTGCTACATGTGCGTATATTTAATTTTCATAACTTATAATTATGTTCACTGACGTAAAAATGAACAATCGATGACAAATTATTCATGGCAAAATTCCTCAGCAGAGAAAATAAAAATCTTATCTTATAACTTATATAATTAGGTTTGCAACCGCTGTACAGATGAAATGCTAAAAATATCTACAAAACATTGTACCACAAGAGGTGAAATTGGAAGCACTCGGCAATGATGGTTGCACATACAATTCTCCTTCATCGATACATGCGTTTATGAATCGTTTCTTTTTTCCGTAAAATCTCCGAACTTAATGTTATTAGCCTATGCAAAGAATCATTGAAGACTCACGCCCCACCCGATATATAAGCGTACGAACGTACGAGGTGAAATACACACGTGACGACTTACACTTTCCCTGTGAGAAGCGCCATTAGCTGACCTTCTCACAAACTCCAGACAATTCCTTCCAATTTTGAATCGTGCGTTCCAAAATACGGACGCAAATAATTGGCGCAAGCACCACTAGCATTTTCCAACTCACCGTCGACATATACGATCGAAAGTGCTTTACGCGGTTAACTGAAATAATGATACGCAGCTGCTCTGCAGAAATTTACAATTAATTCGTTGCCCTGCTTACAATTAATTTGTTTGTCCCGACGATGCGGTGGCAATTATTATAATTGCAATAACCACGTTTTAACTTCTACGCATTAACGTCTGTTTATTATAATAACTCATGCGAGGTACAGTACACTGTATTGCAGATGTTATATTCTTGGCATTTTGTTGCTACTGCAAACTCACCATATTAATATAATAGATATTGATATAACATTTCCTTCCAATTTTTGGGTCGAGTTTTTTAAAATACATCCATACAATTAATTGGCACATCAGTAAATTTTTTGAAACCACCGTCGATATAAAATCATACATTTATTATAATTGCTCATGCAACATCTAGCAAATTCTATACTACAGATGCTGTCTGTTTCTAGGTATTTTCTTGATACCTCTAATTCGGCATATTGATGGTTAGTTTTTTGGCCTGTTGCAGATATACCGGCGCAAGTACCGCCGTTAACACCTGGGACCAATAAAAAGATGACTGAGGCCCTAGAGGCCTCTTTTGCTTCTTGGGAAAAGGAACGACTGCGCCTCAACATAACCAAAGGTTAGTTTATTATGTGTGTTATCTGATAACATCCTTTATCGTGTTTCGCTGGTTAGTGATTGCTGTTTTACGATTAAATGTTAAACAGATTGTGTTTGACATTTTGAAAGCTTAGCGCAGCAGACTGGACGTCTATGTCAGCAAATGTAGTCAAGGAACAAAGGAAATGTTTTAATGGTATCAATATTTTTGTGTTTATTAACGGAGCCGGTGTTTTATCTTGACGAGTGACCACAGTATTAATTACGCAACTAAAATGCATTAAGGAATAATGTATTGAATGGATGCCGGTAAACTACCGCACTCCACTGTCAATATCGGAACAATCTCCCTTTCGCCCCATGAACGTTGTTTGGTCAGTCGACCATGACAACACGTCAACGCAACAATTCTATCGAAAAACTTGACTATGTCAGAAATAAAATTTCGCATCATACGTATATGTATAACTAAAAGAAACGTATTGAAACAACGCGTTATTTTGAATTAAAAAATATTAGTTTGTCGCTGAAATAAGTGTTTTATCTTTACGAGTTTCTGCATATTAATTCTACGTATAACGAGTATTACAAGCCCTTTTTACTGAATGTAGTATATAGTATGAAACATATATTCGCGGTACTTGTTTCAAAACCAGAGGAGTTTTTACTTCGAGAGTTCTATTCAGAAACTATATGGTATTACAATCTATGGATGTATATTTGAAAAATGACGCTGTGCCTAATATTCCGGTTAAAATTATTACTTGATATGGTGTATTAAATTATGTTATAATGGTATTTCTCAGGTGTAAATACATATATTCAGAAATCGTCAGTTACATATTTGTCACACTCAGAGAAAGTGAACAATTAAGCCGTCAACCAAAAGAAGGCACCCTCCAATTTCAAAATTATTTTCGCACAATATAATATCATATATATAACACATACCAAGTAACAGTATTTTTTACAATATTTGTTATTTCTTTAACATATATTATATATAATAATATATATAATAATATATGTTATTTATATAACATATATTATTCTTACATACAACTTTTCATGCATCACCAACACATTTGTCACATCAACCACACGATTTCAATCCGTCGAGATTTACCAAAGGTTCCACCGTAACCGCAAGGACTGAACACTGTTTCACCGAATCCTTTACTCCCATCTCTGAAAAATCTCCGAAAAATCTGTCGACGCCTCGGAAATCCGCGCGTGCGTCTCAATGAGCTTAAACACATTGAGGATGACAAAGCAGCCGAGATAGCCGGGAAAACTCGAAAGGCGTGCGTGCTGCGTGCATTTGTCGCGCGCGTGTGCTGGCCGTGCATGCGTGTGCGTGCGTGGCTGTGTGCGGGGAACGGCTGTGATGTGATGTGCGACGAGGCAGCGATGTGCGGGAATTGTGAATGTGATGTTGATGGTTCTGATGGGGAGCCGATGCCACACATCCGGTATGCGCATTCAAAGCCACGCGGGTGTGACGTTACTTCCGGTCTACATGGCCCCAGTTCGTACCCTCCGGCCAGATCACCTCTAGTCTGACCTCCATGAACTTAACGAGCAACCTCACGCCGTTCCACTTCGAGCCGAGCTATATTCCTGCGCTACACACGCTGCATCCCGCTTCATCCCGCTTCATCCCACTATATCCCGCTTTCTACCCTGCTGCGACTGTCGCCTGCTGCCTTTTTTTTCTTTTCTCTTTTTTGGAGTCGCTCTTGGACGCGTCTTCGTTTCACCATGAGTTTTTCAAGCGGCGAGATTTTTCGGCGGGTAAAGACACGTTTGGTGCGGCTGATAAAAGACAGGTGTAAGCTTGAGTGATTGATAAAGAAAGTAATAATGTAATGGTATAATGTGTAATAGAAATGATAATGTGATAATGGAAAGTAATGGTGTCCCGAAGTAAGTGGACAGGTGTTGCGTATATTCTAAATTCGGTGGCATGGTAAAAATATATATTCTGTTTTGACGGGTCTAATAAAAGCTGGGTTAAATTTTTATGAATAGAAAGTAGGCAAAATTTGGAGTTTCGTAAGTTCCTGGGGAGATACTTCGGCGGCGGGTTTGTCGAGGGTAACTGCGAAAATTTATGGGACGGTATAAAATATGTTCGGCTTGGTGCAGCTGATGAGAGCCACGTGTAATTTTGATTGATTGATAAAGAAAATAATAAGATGATAATATAGTACGCAATAGAAATAATAATGTTCCGGAATAAGTGAATAGGTATTGTGTACTTTTCAAATTCAATGGCATGGTAAAATGTATATTATGATATTGCTACCAGATAAAAGTTAATTTTGAAACAAATAATAATTTTTCGCGGGCGATAATCAAAAAGCTCCATATCAATTTTATCAAACGACAAATATAACAACACCAATTTCTATGGAACACCGCATGCTACAACATAGGCATAAAAATAAATTTGTAACGGCTGACGGTTTAATATTAATTTCTATGGAACACCGCGTATTATAATGTAACATAAAAATAAATTCGAACAGTTGACCGTTTTCCCATAAACACAGCGCATTTGAGCAGCCGTCACCTGAGCACAGGGCGCAGAGGCACCTGTTTCACTGCGAAGAAGCATGGCGTGCGTTCGCGACAAGCTTCGAACGTCAGATACCTCTCTGACGCATTCGTTATTATAATTTATACCGTCCGTTCCTCCCAGCTGAATATAAAATAGCAGCCTCTCACGTGAAGCCGATTGATCAAATTCAATCCTAGCTTTCATCCTTTCCAGCACGATATTCCTTCTTAATTTTCATTCGAAACCCTCGGGCCGCAACAAATGAAAGTTCTCTTTTTTTTAATCTGCAATCTTACTCAAAAAATCCGACATGCGCAAATTTCTGTCCTTAGATCCAAATTTGTTTGTTTCCACAATTATTTTTTGAACTAGTTCCAGGTTAAAAAATAATTCGAAAACATCGCGCCTGGACATTCCATTGACGTTGATGGTTACACCACTTACGGCAGTAAAATCATGTAATGTTGGCATACAATTTCGTTTTTCCCATAAGAAATCTACAGTTTCAATATTCTCGGGCTGGTCATCTTCACTACTATCTATTAGAGCTATGGCACGTTTACGCTTATGGGATATTTGCATTTCTATGCTTGTGATTAGTCTATTATTTTTTTTTATTATTTTATTATTTTGAACTTACAACCAGAACAATAAGAAAAATAATATTTTACACAAAATTCTTTATTGCTTGTTTATCGTACAGACTCTTTAACGATTGCTAATAAGATGAAAACAAAAATTATTGTGGCGGATTTATCCGCTCCCGGTGATAATGGTCAGTTTTTGTTTGCGGATTATTTCGTCAAATGATGCAAATGGGTTAAGTAAACCTCCTTTTCCCGCGGCAGAGTATTGTTTTTCATCGAAGTTAGACATCATTTGAGGCCTCCCATGTTTTTTTGGTCCAAGTCTTGAAAGTTTCGTTCGGCTCCCAGTTTTGCCATTTACGCAGTTCGCCTTGATTCCCGAAGACGCCTTTTTGCGAGCTGACGGCAGAAAAGGGGCCGAAAATTTTTTGCCGAGTCGCGCAATTAAGAGAAATTGCCCGAGAACTTCGTTGCGCCGCGAACGTACGGGCTAAATTTCATTTTCGTCGTTTTGACGTTGTCAGGCCGACGAACGATTTCCTCATCGCGATCGCCCATGGCTTTCTTTTTCGTGCGCGCATACATACGTGAAATCAAAAAGTTGTAATTGAGATCGCTCCCCGTCGTTCGCGAGAGACCAATGAAATCTGCATTTGACCTTGTCGGTGGGTTCGCTATCACGAGAATGACTGTCTTTACTATATTACAATTAAGATACGCCGTGTTCTGTTGTATCGCCGATCCACCCACGCGCCGACGATAACACGTTTTATATCGAAATGCGGACGATTTACGACTATAATTAGACTTGCAAAGCAGAGAATACAAGATTAGGTTGACTGACGATTGTTCTTCATCGACTGTAAATCTAAACGGCGAAAACACATGTTTCTGTGTTACATGCTGTATAAAAGCATACATAAAAAAAGGATTATAAAAAAAAAAACATAAAAAAGTAACAAAAAAAATTAATCTTTCATATCGCCCATTTTATATGGAAATGAAGACGATTTACGAGTATAATTAGACTTGCAAAGTACTGAATGCAAGAATAGGTTGGCATTGATGATTATCCTTGATTGACTGTAATTCTAAATAACGAAACACACGTTTGTACATAACGCGCTATATAAATGCATGCACAGCAAAGCTGCCTAATAACAAAAAAAAAAACGTCATAGGGTGTTTTATAAATTCAGCTGCACGTAATATTAATTATACAGGTAAAATTAAAGCACTGGACATCATTTACCTCGTGCATAAATTAAAATGCGCAAACAAATACATTTTTTGTGAAATGCATTGCAACGCATAAAACAGTTGTGAAACCTTATTTTCGCGGTAGGATAAAAAAAATCAAATGTTCTGCGTTCGTGAGCGTCGTTCGGAGCGTTTTTTAGCCCACAAAATCTAATGTACTTCTTATATTGTATACCATATTTCACACACATTAGATAATTAAACGCACTCTGCCGATTGCGCGAAACAAAATTCACCGTCAAATATTTTTGCAAAACTGTTCAAAGCATTCTTAACACGTTGACTGCCAAGCGTATTTTACTATATTAGAACGGCGATGCTATAAAATACTATAGCATTTGACTAAATTATGCAAAATGTGAATAATGTGCAGGTATTGAAGGCCAAAGGATCGCATCACAATTCGAACAGTAACTGTATTTATAAAATAATTATTGCCACCCATTGCAAATATTTTGGATTTTCAGTAAAATTTCTTGCGTCGGTCACCGGTGACCATCATGGCAGTCAAAGTGTTATGCATGAGCGACTTGTTTTCTTGAATGTTACATATTATATTTTCGTCCATTTGATAAAAATTAAATGACATTTTCATCGATTCGTAAAGAAGCAATAACATTGCCCCTATCTAAACACTTAGATATCGGGCACTTGAAAAATTCACACATCCTTATTTATGCGCGCAATGTCGTGCAAAATATTACGCTGTTCCCATCATCCGCACATACATATTAAAAAAATCTGCGAGCGACTTCTTTTCTCGAATGTACGCCGCGTCGGCGGTGATTTTTTCGAGGCACGAATAAAAGGTCGTCAGACAGCGAGCGGGAATATGCGAGTAGGCACGACGGTGTGCGTGTCAAGTTGGCGCGACAACGAAACGATGCACGATCGTTAGTGGAGCCCCGGCCATCTTTGGTGGAAGCGATACCGAGAAACATCGGAATGTTCCATTTGAGGTACGCGCCCATATTTGCACGCGTGTCTTGCATTGTTTCACGGTATCTCTTCACGTAAAAGTACAGTTCGTCTTATAATGCAAACAGGTATATTTAAGTTGGTGCCGCGACGGTGGAGGTTTTACGCACCGCCGCGGAGAGGAGAGTGCTTCGTGAGGAGCTTTAATTATGGGAGAGGCACGCGGAAAGCTGCGTTTTATGCGAGTCCGTGCCGATAGCCAACGAGGATTTGCGCGAAGGAAATCGGTCTATAGATTTTTCCGCTGGCGCAGCCTAATCAACGATAATGCTGCGCGAGATGTTGCGTTCAAACGTTGGCATCGGGCGTACAATGTTTCTGACGTTGGCCGAAGATGGCCGAAGCGGTGTGTAACAGAAAATATATTTTTGTCATGCGCAAAATCTGATATTTCTGCGATATGTAAAATGCGATATTTTTGCCATGCGTTAAAAATATTTAACACGAAAAATACGACGCCCCTTACTATAAATCGCGTACATTCCTACATTCTTGCAATATGACGATCTGACACGAGGACTGATACGTGAAACTTTCTATTATGAACACATAGGAAGCTGTGCGTTTCATGAATGGACTCTTTTATTTGCCAAACAAGGATAACGCGGATCAGCACGCACCATAAAGCGTCTATATCGCCAGGATAGACGACATGCGCGTCGCGCGTGTACATTTTTGTACAGAAAAGCTGAACAAAGAGCGAGGCGACTTACGCGACGTCTAACGGCGAACGTCGACCATCAAAGCGGCCGCCAATGTTTGAAGATGGCGCCGATGTTTGCCCAACTTATTCCTTGTCAGCATTGTTAACTGACTTCGGTACTCTCTTGCCCCCCGACCGCCGCCCACTTTTTTTCGTTACATCTCTTGCTTTCCCCACGAATCGGCTTCACGCCTCACATTTCACCTACGATCCTCGCCCGTCTATCAGTGCGCAGAAAAAATATTTCAACCGTTTTGCATCGATTTTTTATTACTATATTTTACCTCGACTCATGCCATACGTAGAGTTTCGAGTTAGATTTCATCTAACAATTTTAACACTTTGATTGCCATGTTGCTCACCGGTGACTGACGCAAGAAATTTTTCTGAAAATCCAAAATATTCGCAATGGGTAGCAATTATTATTTTATAAATGCAGTTATTAGAATAGTGATTCGATCCTTTGGTCTGTAATACCTGCACATTATTTACATTCAGTCGAACGCTGTAGTATTTCATAGCATCGCCGTTCTAATATAGTAAAATACTCTAGGCAGTCAACGTGTTAACACTTTGACTGCTATGATGGTCACCGGTGACCGACGCAAGAAATTTTACTGAAAATCCAAAATATTCACAGTGGGTAGCAATTATTATTTTATAATTGCCGTTGTTATTAGAATAGTGATTCGATTCTTTGGTCTGCAATCCCTGCACATTATTTACATTCAGTCGAACGCTGTAGTATTTCATAGCATCGCCGTTCTAATATAGTAAAATACGCTTGGCAGTTAATGTGTTATTAATTGTCAATAACAAATTTTAACATAAACTGTCATTCGCCTTAAAGCATTTCCTCACTTCGTGCGCCTAAGGTAATTTACTGCTATGTAGTTTAACCTTTTTTCCAATTTTTGGCACCCATCTATCATTATTACGCAGCAAAATACATTACCTTCTCAAAACTTCAAACATCCTGCACCCACAACGACCGATTTACTCAATCTCACTAAACCTGTAATAGCACAGAAACATGCCAAACCGCCTTCAATAAAAAATCCCGTAACAATAAGCACTATGATTGCACTTAAGAACACCGACTTCTCAATTCGACTATCCATACCAATGCAGGCCGCAAACCACTAAGCATCCGAGTGCAATTAGCATCGGAACGCAGTTTCTCGCAGTTCCGTTTCTCGCCGAGAGCTGCGAACAGCCTTAATCGAATTGCCGAGCGTAGATTAGAGGCTGGTAAATGTTTTTTTTCCAGACCCGAGGCAATGGACGGAAGCAGCTGTCGCCCACTGGTTGCACTGGGCTATCAGGGAATTTTCGCTGGAGGGTGTGGCGATGCAGCCTTGGCAGCACATGACCGGGAAGCAGATTTGTGCCATGGGGAAGGAATCCTTTTTGGCACGTGCGCCCGCCTTCATGGGCGATATCCTGTGGGAACATCTCGAAATCCTACAAAAAGGTACGTGGCTCGATCCTCTTGTCGCTGGCACTTTCATTTGCCGCGCCGAAGGTGTTTGGGGGATGACGGGAGAGTGGTGGTGAACGCGGTAGTAATTGCGATGGTGCAGTAATACATAAAGCAAGGGGTAATAGGCGTAAAATTCAAAACTTTGTTGAAAGGGGGTATGATATGAAAATTGAAACGTGATTATATTAAAATGTTGATATTCAGTTTGAGAAATAAAAATTGTTGCGCTATATACACCGTAACATATTTTATTATTATTTATGTTAAGGGTTTCATACTAATTTTGAAAAAAGAAAATCGCTGAAGTTTATATACCGCAACATAGCGTATGATATGAAAATCGGAGTGGGATTATATTAAAATGTTGATAGTCAGTTTGGGAAATAAAAATTGTTGCGCTATATACACCGTAATATATTTTATTATTAATTACGTTAAGGGGTTCATACTAACTTTGAAAAATGAAAATTGATGAAGTATATATATCGCAACATAGCGTATGATATGAAAATCGGAGTGTGATTATATTAAAATGTTGATATTCAGTTTGAGAAATAAAAATTGTTGCGCTGTATACACCATAATATATTTTATTATTGATTATGTTAAATGTTTCGTACTAACTTTGAGAAATGAAAATTGCTGAGGTATATATACCGCAACATAGCGTACTATTAATTATAGGGAACATTCCATGTTAACTATGAGAAATGAACATTTTTCAGCCGTGTATACCGTAACATTTCATATTATGAATTATATTAAATATCTTGTATTGATTTTGAGAAATGAAAATTGTTGAGATACCGTATTATGATTTTACTACCGTATTAGAGATGGTCCATGTAGTAATGATTGCGACAGTGCATAGATAAAGAGCGTAATTATTAAAACGAGGAGCCAAATGATAATACAAGGAAGCAAACAATGCGCATTCAATGATAATAGGTGTAAAATTGACAACATTATTAAAACAATGCTATTCAGATGTCGCCGAGTCTGATGAGCGCACGCTAGAAAAACGCCGCGTAACTGTTTAATATGAAAATCAGTGCGTTATAAGGCGCTGGACGAAAACTATGAGATACTAATATGTATAAAGCAACAAGGTCCACATTTTTCTCTTTTCCCTTTTTCTCACTTATACTTAAAAAAGGTCCTTCATATATCACGCTTTCTTGTTGCATTATTATTACAATTATCACCATTCGTGACAAATCGTCAGGAAAATTTCGCGCGAGCACCACAATCTTCATTCACAACGTGCTCGATAGTTCCGAACATAAAAGATCAGCGTCGGCATAAACTGTCCGAAAGAAAAATATTAGATTTCCGTAAAACGACATGCCGACAGGTAACAATCGGCATAGAATGCGCACGTGATATAGCACCATCAAGAAGGTACTCCACATTCTTCCCTACCCTCCCCCTCTCACTTCCTCTCTGTTTCTCTCGGAATGCCTTGAATTAGGCAGTTTTTATTCGAGCGCACGAGAGAATGGGAGAAAAACGAACCCCATAGAAATCATCTCCCGGATATCCTGTGCTACCGAAATCGTCCCGCGCCATTGCCCAGACCATTTAGGTAGGTGGTTTTGGGGTCCTGTGCCGGTGTGTGTGCACATGTGTGCATGCGATGTCGAGGGATCCACTCGAGTTTCCATCTCGAGATTTGATCAGTGCCGAGCATGAATGCACGGGGCACCATCGAGTGCCATTTGTTCGTGCTCGTGTCATTGATACGACTCACTGCTCGAACGAAAGTCAACCTGCTTCCGCGAATATCTAATCTTCCTCTTCTTCCTTGCGAAACGCACGTCGCTAGTTTCGGGCGGGCCATATGCTAATGATATATCACTGTTTGCCTTTCGGCGGAAAGGAAAACGTTTTACGTTGCGCATTTATTTAATAGTTTGACCGCCGGGCGTATTTTACTATATTAAACCCGTAACGTGATGAAGTACTACAGGATATGATTGAATTGTGCAAAATGAAAATAATGCTAAGGTATCGAAGAACAAAGAATTTAAACACTTTTATTTTAACACTTGGACTGCCGGGGGTATCTTACTATATTAAAACCGTAACGTGATGAAGTACTACAGAATATGATTGAATTGTGCAAAGTGAAAATAATGCGAAGGTATCGAAGAACAAAGAATTTAAACACTATTTAATATTAATTGCATTTACAAAATTATAAGTGTTACCGATTGGGTATTTTTTGAATTTTTCATAAGACCTTTTGCGCCGGTCACCACCATGGCAGTCAAACTGTTAAAATAAACTTTTTAAGCTTGAAACTTAACATACGGTTTTATGCATTATATGAAATTCTCATAGTTCCTAAGCAATGAAAATTGCTGACCTATATATACTGCAACATACCGTATTATGTTGTAATTATGCATTAAATTGTTCGTACAAACCCTATTATTAATTATTAACTTTCTATAAAAATAAATTTTCATCGTTAAACACTATACTACGTTAATTACATGACAACGTATCGCGTTTCATTACTGCATTTCGCAAATTCGCAAATACGGCAATGCGTGGAGAAAAAACTGACTCGCCTCATTGGCGTAAAACAGGAAGGAAGCGTAATAGGAGAGTATTGCATGGATAAAAGAGGAAAGGAAAGAAAAAGGTAAATGGACAGGAAGTGAAGGTTCACTCATGATTTAACTCTTGTTAAGCAAAATCCTTTGCCTCATTATTCATTATTTGCGTTGCCTCGATAAATGACGTCATACGCACAGCCATTATCGCCATTTTGCTCCGATTTCTGCATACGTGAAATTTAACAGCCGCGGATATGTAGTAATAATAAACCTTTCTGATTATTTATATTTTGTGAATTCCTGATTTTAGTGCAATCCTTGATATAATCGTAAAATTTAACAGCAGCGGGTCTAAAATAATATTAAATCTCTTTGTTTTTTTTTTAAATCCCGATTTTAAAATGTTAGTATTATTGTTTTCTTTTGTTTTGGTACTGTCTCTGGCGTAAAGTTCGAAGTTGTAAATAATACGTTTTGAACATAAGTGTTCATAAGATTACATGACAATGATTTTTACGTGATTTTTACATGAATTTTAATACATGATTTTTTAAATAGAGATAAAAATATTTCTAATTGTCTTAAACTTCTGTCTAGTTTATTTTAATGTCACTGTAAGATTTCTTTGATTTTGTTCGAGGCATTGCCAAAATATTATAAGTACATACAATTTTTACCTGGTTAATTTCAATGTCGTTACGAATCGGTCGTGACGAATGCTGAGCAAGTGCGAATATTACAGCAGAATTAAAGTACACGTGTCTAGCGAGAGTGAATCTACGCACATATATGTTGATATGCGACGGTGAGCAGATTCGAAGTTCAAGGCTTGAATGTTTCGCGTAAGTCTGGCAAACGACACGTATAGTCGACGAAACGAATATTTGCACACCCAGTTTTTCGGAGCTAACTTATACAGTTCGTTTGACAAAATGAGATATGATTGAAATATACTTTACCGGACGATTAATAGTAATACAAGACCGTTATTAATAGTAAAAATAATATATTTATATTAATCGATACTAAATGTTATAATTCGTGCACCTCTAACTACGTTAATAATTTGCAAGAATTTTTAATAATGGTAACAAACGTAATTCATGGTAAACTATATACAAATGATTATAAGTACTTCCCCTAATAATATAAAACATCAAATACACGTGCATCTCATATTAAAGAAATGTAATTTATGGTAAACTATATACAAATGATTATAAGTACTTCCCCTAATAATATAAAACATCGAATACATGTGCATCTGATATTAAGGAAGTATTGCATCTGTTTTTGATACTTCAATACACACACAATATTTATTTTCTATTAAAAAAAATATTTCTTTTCAAACACTTATCAAATATTAATTTTATATTACGGAAATATTTTACTCATCAATGAGAAATCATAATTGAAAAAAAAAACATTCAACTGACCCTTTTATGCTAGAAGACTCACGCGACCACAAACATTCAGTATCATATCTTCATATCCATTTCGTCGAGCCTTATACTTTAACTTGTAATTCAATATTTTGGGTAAATGGCTCGTCAGCGACATACGGGTGACATGTCGTACGAAATGTTAATCGTGGTGGATCGCGTCCGTGCACGATGTTAATGTCTGTGCTGCGTCATGGCATAGCGTGGGTAATCGCTTTGATTCCACGAACGAGAACGGATATTAGGAAATGCTGTTGCGCGCAAAGAAAAGGGAAAGGGGAAGAGAGGGGGTGGAGAGAGAAAGAAAAAGAGGAAAAGAGAGAACAGGCTAAAAAGATACATGCTGCCGCGCACCGTGAATAAGGTCTACATAAATTGAATGAGACAAAGTGCGCAGGGTACCGCAATTGGTGCTGCTGACAAGGTAAAGTGCGTTCTGAAAAAAAAAATGACGAGAAAATGTAAAGTAGCATTTTTGCGCGATGCGCTGTTGTTGTTCTTTCAGAAACTTGTCTATGTGTTTTGAATTTTCTATGGGCGTATATTATAATGACGATGCTCTTGTATTTCCGTAAACTTTATCGCAATAGTATAAATTTACGTGTAAGTATTATATCACAGGTTGAGTGTCACGCAAATTTCTCACCTTGTGGGCCGCAATACAATTTAATACAATACATTGCACTATCTAATTAATATAAAGTACTGTCTTTTATTGACACGTTGACTGCCATGCGTATTTTACTATATTAAAACCGCAATGTGATGAAGTACTGCAGAATATAATTGAACTGTGCAAAATGAAAATACTGTGAAGGTATCGGAGACCAAAGGATCGCATCACTATTCTAACAATAACTGCATTTATAAAATAATTATTGCTACTCATTGCGAATATTTTAGATCTTCAGTAAAATCGCTTGCGCCGGTCACCGATGACCATTATGGCGGTCAAAGTGTTAATGTAAATTCGTTTTATAGCATTGTCTAGTCATTTACGTTTGTACTCGATGACATTTGTCTT
The DNA here is from genome assembly GCA_033815515.1 of Cryptocheilus praepositus. Lineage (NCBI taxonomy): Eukaryota > Metazoa > Arthropoda > Insecta > Hymenoptera > Pompilidae > Cryptocheilus > Cryptocheilus praepositus. The sequence continues at coordinate 3,489,964 of JAWWQZ010000256.1, read as the reverse complement.
GTTTGAATTCTTCCAAAACGTCGATTCCGGTCACAGACAACTAACCTATCGATTACCTAATCTAATGTGTTCTCAAGCATTGTCATAAAAAGAAAGAAAAACGCGTTCCAGCAATGACCAGCCTCGGACCGAAACGACTAAAAGAACGCGCAACGCGCTGCGTCGAATTAACAAATTTGCGCGGGCGTAATAATCGAAAACGAGGGGGGAAACTTGCTCAATCGCGACACGTTTGAAGTGGAAACTCTCCATTGAAATAGAGCGCCGATGAATCACTGGTAAATAGCAATCGTCTCCTTCGCAATGCTACGTGTAATAACGATGGTCTGACGAGATCGTTAATCACGATTATATTCATTGCACTCGCAGCACGCCACTATAAAGCGCCGAAGAGTAATTCACAGAGCCGATGGGAAATGCACGCATCGAGACGTCGCAACAGATTCGTTAACACGTCGACTACGCAAATTTTCTACGTGTTACCTTCGAAGGCACGATGAAATTTGCAATAATCTGTGCATAATGACAAATTGTTGGTTAACGCCGGATTTACGCACAAACATCTATACAAAATTGCATACAATTTGTACGAATTTATGTGTATATTACGTATACAAAAGTACAAATTTATATATTTTTTTATTTGTTGATATAAAAAAATTGTCATTATTGCTTGTGCATAAGAACGAATGAGTGATTAACATTAAATTTGCAGAGAAATACGTACATACATGTATGCAAATTTGTAAAAGTTTTATTTTCAAGTTAAAAAATTGTCAAATCTGGCAATTTAATTATTATATTAAATTAATATACAAAACTATAAGAAAACATTTATATTAGTATATAAAACACGAGAATTCTCGTGATCAGTCTTCAATGTATTAGCACACCAAGAAAATTACGCAGTTCAAACGAAATCGCGTACACCACCGAGAAAAAAATCGCACTTTACTCTAACGAAGTCGCTTTGCCGACCAACGTTAACTCAGCGTCTCTCCCAATTTGAATTTCCGCATCCTTGCACCTCTTTCTTGTCTTGCCACTTTGCACCGTATACAGTAAACTCTCTCACATTGTCCCAACTGGTCCTCCCCTTATTGTGTCCTACTATATTCCTACATCATGTTATCTTAACCGGAATCAGTATGCGAAATATATTATAATAATGTAACTTTTCCATTTGCCATTTTTCTTGATCTGAAAATTACTACGACTTGGTGAGATTTTCCAATTGAAATGAGGCAATGCAATATATTAAGGGGACCGCAAAGTAATGGCCTTTTTTAAAACAAATACATTTTTAATCAGTGATGTAATTACCCGAGTTATCGACTATCTATAGTGAGTCAATTTTGCTATCTAGTGAGTCAATTTTCAAAGCCGGGTCGATAAAAATGAATTGGTTTTTAACAGAATATCTGGTGAGGCATTTTGGATATCAATCAATTTTTCCATTTTTTTGTCACCTAGAAAGTGTTGTAGCGATTCGACACTAGCAAGTGTTATAGCTGGTGAGACAGTACCTTCCACCCCAATTCATTAATGTTTTCCAAGGTTCACCTTGCACCGTGCGGTTTTGCATTATTGTCTTGCAGAATAATGCCTTTTCTGTTGACAATCGCTGGACACTTTTCAATTAAAGATTGATCTGCTCTTCAGTCCGAGCGTCGGCTTTTGTCGCTGGCCTCCAAACGCATACATTGTCAAACTACCGACAATATTAATCCTTAGTATCAAAAATCAGAAAATGCTACAATTTTTCCTTTCAACAAGACATACGATTTTCGTCTCATTTCAATCGCCACCATATAAGAAACAAAAAATATTGAATACAACCTCAACTCCCATTTCATCGCTATCCTTCTGCCGCGAGTCCGGCACAGTGTCCCTACTCCCAAACTGTCCACTTCGCTTCCGATCAGACGGACAATGTGAGAGACTTGACTGCACACCGACGCACCCCCGGCCTCGCCTAAAACGACAGATTAACTTTCCGAGTGACGGCAATTAGTTTGAGGATCTATTTCCGTTTTAAATGCAGATGTTGACGCGGAGAAGGCGGCCTCGTTGGAGAACGTGCCGGCTAACGTGTACGAAAGCGTATGCGTGCCAGATTTAGGGGATTTTTTGGGGTACCAAGGGGCGGCTCACCAGGTGGCGACGCCGGAGCATAAGAGCCCTGCGACGCCGGCTGGTACCGCGACCTCGAACTCGTCCGTTCCACCCTCGCAGACTAGTGCCGCGCAACATCAACCAACACCCGCGAGTGGACCAGCGCCCACGCCATTGTCCAGGCAATTTCATACTGACGGTAAGTCGGCTCTTTTCAATAGGTCCTAGTAACATGCGTAACGACTATTTTTTCCGGGGGGATTGATGGGGGTTACCTATGTATTCTTGTGTCTTTACGATAGTAATGGAGGAGCAAAGCATAACGAGGGGTATTTTTGTGGGCTGTCAGTGGGGGGTTGGAATGTGCAGGTGAATTCGCAGGGGCTAGTAAGGGGCGCACGTTTTCGATAGTGATGGGTTTAAGTGTTTTGTGGAAACTCTACCTATTCTTGTGTCTTTGCGATAGTAATAGGGTAGCAAAGCATAACGAGGGGTATTTTGTGGCTGTCAGTGGGGGGTTAGAATCTGCAGGTGAATTCGCAGTTGGGGATAGTAAGGGGCGCACGATTTCAATAGTGATGGGTTTAAGTGTTTTGTGGAAACTTGCGGTTGGTGCTAGCAAAGGATATTTTAATATTTTTATAATAAATATAAATATAAACATAAATTTGCGATTGCAGGTAGTAAGATATGCAAAGGGTATTCTCACGTCTCGGTGCACTAGTGATGAGTCTAAACGTTTTCAATAGTGATGGGTTTAAGTGTTTTATGGAAACTTGCGGTTGATGCTAGCAAAGTATATTCTAATACTTTTATAATAAATATAAATATAAACGTAAATTTGCGATTGCAGGTAGTAAGACGCGCAAAGTGTATTCTCATGTCACTGTGCACTAGTTATGAGTCTAAACGTTTTCAATAGCGATGGGTCTAAGTGTTTTGTGTAAATTCGCGATTGGGGTTAGTAGGATGAGCAAGGCGTTTCATGCTCTCGTTATCGAAATGGCATTGGATGGACTTGTAAGAATGGCAAATGTACGGCATCCACTTTGATAGGCTGATTGATAAACGCGCCGCGACAAGGCCCTTTTATTTGTTTCACCGATTGCGAGGCACGAATGAAAGCGTTGCGACGACGGAGTTTCTCATTGTTACGTCAAGGCAGCTGATAGCATCTCTCGGCTCGACGGCTCTGCACGTGTTGCAGCAGCGAAGCCTCTCATTATCGTCACTGTTCGTTTCTAATTTAACGTTTTCTTCGTCATCGTACCGGCACCATCGACGACAAACTTCTTGATTTCACTTTTGCGGACCTGCAACCCGCTGCTGCTTTAGAAAACGGCCTCTAGGCGAACTTCTAAGAAGGTGAATGAAATGCAACGCTATTGCGTAGGGTCGTCGAGTCAATGGAATAATTTTCAGTCATGAGTGTCTTCAGGACAAATATTTGTCACATATTTATGAAATACTTATGTCTTTTTACGGGAAAATATTTGGTTGAAAGTATAAAGTAAAGGAAACAAAATATACTATTTACATGTCGTGTCTTTACGTGATAAGGGTGGTCAGGTTCTTTTGTGCCGCCATGCATTACAATATTTTCATGTTTCAAAGCAATGTTTTCCTGATATAAGGAAAACAGAAATAGATAAATGCAACATTATTTTAAAAAAAATAATTAACACGCAACTGTTCTTAGTTACACATTTTTGTTGAACCGTCGTCTCACGGCACATTTCAACAACGCGATCATTCATTTCTGCCGACTTTGAAAAAAGGCGCAGTCATATAGGTTCACGTGGTGCGCATTCGCGTTACAACCCCCCTTTAAAATACAATGGCCACGCCTTGCGCAAAAAGCAGTTAAACGGATTGCGTTCAAAGCGCGAGGAGAAACAAATTTGCCACATTATGAAATGAAAGTTCATTCATTCAGGTATAAGGGGCTGATTGCAATACCCTGAAACTCCCTGCCCACTTAATTCTCCTTTGTTTTAAAACGCCGTGACGCAATTTAACTAGGCCAGAAGGAAACGGCACGAGCAGCCCAGCTACGCTCGTCAATCGCGATCGTGGTTCTTTGTCTTCTACGTCTTCTAATTCGTCAGCGTCATTGTCAGTTTTATATCAACGCGGCACTGCCTAGAGACGAACTGTATCATGATTGCAGCTTATAATACGAGCGAAAACCGTTAATAAGTATTATGCCTTCGGAAGGAAATTCATCTTTGCGCGAGGAATGTCTTAATCATCTGACACAGGCGACTTTCTTTATTGACAAGAACGTGTTGGAGCAGGTAACAAAGATACTCGATGAAAAATAATTGAGAATTTTTTAAATGCTTACATGGGCTACTCCCTTTCATATATAGATTAAGGGCAAGACGTTTGAGGGATTTTATTTTGAAAAATAATTTTTTTCACTTTCTTAAAATCGTCATATCTCGGAAACTATGAAGAGTTCAGCGCTCGGAAAGTGGTCTATCTTCAGGGCAAAATACCCTCTATCGAATGATATCGGTCTGAAACAAAAAAAAAAATTTGACATTTTTCGTCATTTTTCGCCTATTTTCGGCTATTTTTTCGTCACTTTTAAACATATTTTATCTCATATCTGGAGTATTATTGCGAATTTTGAGGTACGCCTTGAAATTTTGTATATATCGGACACCTCCTATAAAATTCAATATACCCCATACTTCCTATTACCCTACATAGCTACCCTCCCATATACCCACATATTTCTCCACCAATATCATAAACTTGCATCTTCCCTTCTAAATCTAATGTTAAAAACGATTGAAATCAGTGCAACCCCCAAGATCCCGCATCTTTTACACGCCACACGCCAGCATGATGCGCGCCCTCAAACGCATTCCCGCCAATTATTTCGCGGACGCCAGTAGAAGCGAAGTTCTCGGGCGCGACAAGTGCAGAGGAACGTGGATCGCAGATACGCGGATCACACAGATCCGTCTCATTCCGAGTCGACCGCGTCTCAATGAGGCACGCCGCTTATCAATGGGAAATAATGACCGACATTACGCTCTCCTCCTCCCCCTCCTCGTCCTCCTACACGTGCACATGTGCACGCTCACGTACCTACGGGCGCAGTTGGCACGAACGGATTGAAGCCAGACGTAGTGACTCGAGTCGAGCGCGGCGCAGAACGGGACGGAACGGCGGAGAACATTATGAAGCGGCTCTTCGTGGCATAGGTAACAATTACCAGGCCGCGAGGCTCTTACGTCATCGCAGCAGTGACCGTGGGTGAACGAGGGAAAGTTAGACACTGCACGCTCCGCCGCGGACAATGGAGACGAGCCGCATGTGCCGAGTCTTTCGCTCGACCTATCAAACTCAATAAAAAGTCTACGCAGTCGGCCGCGCACGCAAGCGACCGAACGACAGGACTGAGCTGCAGGTAGACGTGCGTGACGCCTTCGCGGTTGGAACATGTCCTGCGTAGAGGATGTGCTCCTAGCTGCCCGGATTAACCCTTATGCTGGGACCTACGCGTCGGCGAGTCCTTCAGTGCGGGGTGGGAAGAATTATTGAAGGTGTCGGGAAGTCGATCTAAGATACTGAATATCAACTGAAGTCGGTGATGTACTTGCAGTACTCGATGTAGTGGGATGATGTGCGTGCCGACTATAGTCGGCACCGGTATCCACGGGTCGTGTATCTGCATGCCGCATATAGTCGGCACTGGTATCTGCATGTCGAATATAATCGGCAGGAGTATCTGCATGTCAAATATAATCGGCGGTAGTATCTGCACGTCGAATATAATCGGCGGTAGCATTCGCATGTCGAATATAGTGGGCAGTAGTATTTGCATGCCGAATATAGTCGGCAGTGGTATCTGCATGTCGAATATAATCGGCAGTAGTATCTGCAGGTCGAATATAATCGGCAGTAACATCTGCGTGTCGAATATAGTGGGTAGTAGTACCTGTAGGCCAAATATAATCGGCAGTAGTATCTGCATGTCGAATATAATCGGCAGTAGTATCTGCATGTCGAATATAATCGGCAGTAGTATCTGCAGGTCGAATATAATCGGCTGTAGTATTTGCATGTCGAATATAATCGGCGGTAGTATCTCCGTGTCAAATATAATCGGCGGTAGTATCTGCGTATCGAATATAATCGGTAGTAGCATCTGCATGCCGAATATAGTGGGCAGTAGTATCTGCCGGCCGAATAGAATCGGCAGTAGTATCTATATCTCGTTGTCTACATGCTGACTATAGTCGGCACTGGTATGTGCATGCCGAATATAATCGGCAGTAGTATCTGCATGTCAAATATAATCAGCGGTAGTATCTGCATGTCGAATATAATCGGCAGTAACATCTGCGTATCGAATATAGTGGGCAGTAGTATCTGCATGCCGAATATAGTCGTCACTGGTATCTGCACGTCGAATATAATCGGCAGTAGTATCTGTACGTCAAATATAATCGGCGGTAGTATCTGCATGTCGAATATAATCGGTAGTAGCATCTGCATATCGAATATAGTGGGAACTAGTATCTGCAGGCCGAATATAATCGGCAGCAGTATCTACATTTCATCGTCTACATGCCGACTATAGTCGACACTGGTGTCTGCACCTAGTTATCTATATGCCGATTATAGTCGGCACTGATATCCACAACTCTTGTATCCACAGTCTCTATATGACTACCGAGTGTAGTTAGCGCGGATATTGAGAAGGTTAATAGAGGCAGAGTTCAAAAGAGGCCACGGTGCAGATTTCAGTGGTTTAAGTGACTCTGTGTGGTACTGCGCAGGGAGATAATAATGAAAGTATATAGTGCCCAAGGGCCAAGTGGCAGGTTTAAGCATTATACGTAATCTTATATGCTACTGAATGGCACTGTGTCAATTAAATTTAATGTAGTTTCCCATAAGCCAATTTGTGTCCAAAAATGTACACTGCACATTTATACTATGGGCACTATATTAAATCAGCCAAACTGCCGTCCAACCCGAAGTCTTATGGCAAACTGATATTGCCAAAAGTAACGTTACTGCAACTAAAAATGAACGTACACCGTTGAATTAATGGGCTAGTTCCGAACAATGCCGAATAAACATAGAGTCGGAAACAAGAATTAGCGAGGTAAAATGCATCGCGTTGCGTTTCGCAGAACATGCTGTACGAGAAAAGTAAAACACGAACGACCGTGTAATAGACTCATTATTTCTGCCTGCTAGTGCACTGTTACGTTATGTATCACGGCACTTCGAGGTCTCTGGCTCCACTCTTATTTATCTTCGCTTTCGTTCCTTTCCTCTTGGAACAGTTTGCCGGCATTATTAAAGTTAACTGCACCGATCAAACTGACTTTTTAGCGTCATCGTAGTTACCGCTCTTTCTTTAGTTGTATACGTTTCCTTTTTATCAACTTTATTTACGTCCATGTTCGGAAAGACCGCAATTAAAGCATTTATGTGAACAGACCACGTTGACTAAATAAAATGAAACCTGATGGAAATTTATTTAGGAAGATATCAGGGAATATTGTGGTACGATGAACGATAATTTCACGATGTCGCTGTTAACAGCGAACGCCTGTTCGTCTGCCTATCAGTATATTTATAATAAAATGTACTAAAAGATTTATATAGTTACGTTATAGGTGGGTTATAAAGATCCAATGCCTTTCGGTGCTAAAATTGGGAAATAGATGCATTGGGTAATTTTTCCTTTATGGCCATCCTCGATTTATACTATTCTACAAATTGGCAGGATGCAAGAGTTTCACGTGAACATACACCTCCGACGATTTCCTTTCGGTGTTGCAAGCTTTTCAAAAGTTGCCTGTCGAAGAAGAATTAAAGTATATGGAAATTATTATTGATGCCGCTGATAAAACGCGATTTTAACAATGATTTCGTGTATAAAAGATAACCGCAATACTGTTCAATTTCCTTTGATATTCAATGGGACAATATATAAAGCCACAGCATTATATTATTTAGGAATATAGCAATTCATACATATGCATAGATAGATTATGGCGCATCAGTGAATAATATATATGTATCATATCTCATTAGCCGTTTTGTCTTGATATACGAATGGGTAATATATACAGCCGCAACATTATCCTACATGCGGCAAAAATATAAAGTACATTACACTGTACAGCACTCCTAGGCACGCGCTCTTCGCCAAGATAACCGCAATACCATTCGTCTCGCGTTGATTCTTCGGTTCGTGTCACGTAGTCGTACGCACGTGCAACGTCCTCGCAAGCACGAACACACGACACCCACACTTCCATGGAACCACATAAGCATACATACATACACCATCTCGTGAGCAACGCGACACGCGCTTATGCATAAATCAAAAGGACGAAGCTGGTAGCTTATTGAGCACGCGGCGGCAGGGTGCGACGAGACCGAAAAACGATTCCTGCGATTTAGTGACACCTGGCCAAAAATGGTAACCGACCGCGTGACGCCAATGCTGCCTTTTTTGGGACGCCATTTGTCAATCGCGCCGACGAGCACGATGATTATTTGTTAAGCAACCCGGCACGTTATAACTAAACGACCACGCGGCATTTTTATCGACTACGCGCTTCGCCTCTTGCCCTTAACCAGTTAGCTGCTTTTGACGAGTATACTTGGCGTGCGTAAAAATTTGCAAGTTACTGTTTAAATTGCAGTGAAACCTAAGATATATTCATTTTTTCAATATTTTGCATATTTAAAGGTGAATGCGAAGTAAAACAAATAACTAAAAAATAAAAATAATCGCTATAAACGCACTGTATATCGTGTACCGATTAATTTAGATTTATCGACTAACATAATTGGGTGAAGATACCACTCACTAACGACCGACTCTGTTTTGGATATCGCGCAGGAATTGTGTATGTGCTTATTTGTAAAGCTTTATAACTGAAAAATACTGAATGAGTTGTTGAGTATCCTTTGGTTTCAAAGCAGTGTAATTTTATTGTCATTTAGAATTGTCATAATATCATCTGATGTTTATTTTATCTAATAAAACCGTTGACCACTGAAAAGCCGATTAATCGGCTACCGGTAAATAGTAGTTGGACCCGAAAAGCCGATTGATCGGCTACCGGTCGTTAAGGTGTTAATACACAACTTTAGCTCAAACAAATTTCTTTTTTCCACATTCATAATGTCAGTTCAGTTACCAAAAAGCCCTGTCAGTAATAAAATTAAAAGATAGACCGGTCATTTAATTACAAGTTAATTTTATATTACAACAGCCATACATTCTCTGTATTTAACTAGTATATTCGCCATCGCTCGTTTCTTGCGACGCATTTTAGGTACACACTTTTCAGAGGTCGCAATAGCTAACTGGTTAACCAGGCAAGCCGTGGTTCATCTTGCCGCGGCGGTGGTTTAGTCACGGGTTAATAAAACAGCACCGCTGAAATACTTAGCGCAAATCGTGACCGGCGTAATCAAGCGGGTCGGACAGTGTAAATGAACTTTGCCGCGGTGGGATCGAGTATTAGCGGGGGTTTTTTACGCGTTTATTGTGTGCTTGAACGATGTGATGCGGTGCATTGTCTATGCAGGCTGTTGCAAGATGAAAGTGACGTTAGAGATTTCACATGGAAATGCTGGGAGCCGTCGATCAACGATACTGAACCGTTGAGGCGGTCTAGGCAAAAATGAGCGTAACATAATAATTGATGTGAAAGATGTTACGGAAAGGAATAATGCTCTTTTCGTTATTGGCCTGTTATTAACGACTATATAAATCGATTATATATATATTATTATATCAATTATATATCATTGGTTCCATATATAATCAATTCCATCAACTTAGAAATTATTGCAGGCAAATAAAATAATGGAAAACGGAAAATTATAATAGTTTTTATAAAAATAATAGCAACAGCTTCCATCAAGATGACCGTTCCCATAAATCCAGTGTCGAGAAAAAAGCGAGGGAAAAAAATAATTGGTCGGAAGATAATTACACCGCGCATTTCTTGATATTATCATTGTTTTTCCATTGTTCCATCTGCATCGCCAACTAAACAACATATACGAAAACGACTGCCGCGTATAAAAAATCACACTCAACAGCGTCGGATCCCAGAAGAGTCGCGCTACTGGGAAAATAAGCTGAGAACGAAAGCACAGCGCGAAACTGAGCGATCGAAAGAAAGTGCCGCGGGCAGGAAGGTGAACGGAACGGTCAAGAATGAAAAACGGGATAGTGGTTGATGCAGGTTGTATTCACGTATTCGTTCATTCATGGTCCGTACCTTACGGCCCATGGGGATACGACGAAATACAACGCTCCCCTTGGCTCATTCGGAACTCACGACACGACGCCGTGCACCTATGCATGTTTTTTTCGTCTATTCTTTCCTGTCCGCATTCGCTCGCTGCCGTATTGTCTGCATAGTTTAAGTTGCTTTTCGTCTTCTTATTCACTTTGCGCCGCCTTCGCGTCGTCTGCGCGGTGCATTTCGTTTCTGCGTTTTCAGAGGCTGTTTCCATTCACGCAGAGACTTCAGTTAAATGGCGAGTGTGCGTCGGCGGTGCATGAAGGAATTAATGAGAACAAATTTATGTTTATTCAGTATTTCGTGTTTTATAACTTGATTTAAGAGATGCATCACGTTTCTGCATTTTTAGAGATTGTTTTGATACCATTTAGCAATACAACATTCACAAAACCGATTATAGTAGCGTATCGTTCAGGAATAAAATATACGCATAAACCATACTAGTAGCTACTGTCTACCCATGAGGCCAATTGCTTCAGACACCTGAATACCAAACAAGATGAGCCGCACGCAATCAGTTATACGCGAGTCTCCAGTTTAATACTATAAAGAACAAACGACATTTTTCTACGTCATTTAGATCCTTTGACTACAGAACCTAAGACGTTACAGTAGTTCGCTAATTGCCACAAGCACTCACCGACGTTTGCCAGTAAAGACAAAGTCCGCGACACGAAGAAACGTGAGGCACGCCGCCCAAGGCCATAAAAAGCAGAGGGAAGCTCGCAGACTCGTGTTACAAGCGGAAGTCGAGGCTGGACCAGGGGCGAATGGGCAGGGAGACGTGGATAAAGGAGGAGTCCTACTTCAATCCGCTGACAATGAGAACGCAAGATACTTTTATAATGTCCTCCAGTGCTCCTCCCTCAATGCACCCTGAGTGCAGCCTCCTTCGGCCTTTCCACGGCATTGTTGCTCATTCCAAGAGCCCCGGCGCAAATCGGGCATCGGGCAGATGCGAGAAGGACAGAGTCAGAGCCCGATACGGCGCGGATCTCAATGGCAGCGAACGAAAAAGGGGAAAACAAGGGACGGGGAGCGAAGAATGCGCGGGCTACTTCGATCAACTTGCTTCCTTACCCGCGCTCCTTACTTGCGCAGACGTTCGGCAGACGTTAGGCAGACGTTGGGCAGACGTTGTCAATTCCTGAGGGACGTCGGAACATGTGCACGACGAAGATAAGTGCCTGGCCGCGTGTCAATATGCGATAATGCGCGAGATGCTTCTGAACTTTTGCGGGCGCTGGCGAGAGATAACGTAAATTGGTTGTGTTTCAGGGGGGAAAAGATGGTAATGACTGATGGTCGATTTCGGGAGTTTTGGGAATAGCGATAGTTTGTCGATGGGTTTGGGAGTGGGCTGTGATGTATAGCAAATCTGAATTAAGACGGGATGGCAAAGAAATGTGTAGGGTACCACATATGGAGTTTGAAGATGTGAAGCCTGGGGGAATTCATTTGAAAATGTATTCTTATCGTAACATTAATAAACGTCAGCAAAAGTTTCTGTCATTTTGCGGATGCTGGGGAGAGATAACGTAATGATCTAGTAAAGTATTAATACTAATTTCGTATTGTGATGGTCAGAAGTGGGAAAGAACCTCGAGAAGTTTGGTCCTCTTGGGATGGGTGCTGAGGTGTATGTATATGCATACCGCCACACTAAAATTATTATACATTTTATACTACCTATAGTATCGGCATTAAATAATTTAAACTGATCATGAGTATTTCTCGAAAACGGCCGTGTGCCATAAAATCTCCAAACACAAAATAAAATATCCACAAATCCAGACGCGCTGAATTCCCAACACCATACAAGATCGCCTTATAAATACCCACCGGCGCAATTATCGTTTCCCTGCCAGCAAGCCGTCTTACGTCCTTACATTTTTGCGCCGCCCGCACAATTCAAAATAGCGGCCAACGTGACAATGTTGAAAGCAACCCACCGGTCAAGAAACACCGTGAAGCAACGTGAGTAAATTCGCTGCGCGCGCGACGCAGTGCGTGAAACAAAACGAACGTAGGCGGAGTAGGAAGCGTCGAAGGAAGAGAAAGGGACGATGCATCGAACTCGTGTCCTTTATTGTGGACTCAATGCTCATAAGTCCCATTACTATTGCCGTCGGGGTTGTACAAACGAACGAAGGCACGAGGCGCAGGGGAGTGAGCACTTCCGGTCCCCTCTGCATCACGTGCGAGCCGCCGAACAGAGAAACCCCCGTGTTGCCTCGCCTCTCTTCGCATCCGGTCCTTCCCTCTCTTTCTCTCTTCTCTCTTTCTTCCTCTCCTCGCCGAGCGCGTCTTCTTTCTGTCACACTCATTAGACGCTCCTCGTTCCTTCGATGTGTCTCACGTACGCACGCATATGCACGCATACACACGCATCGCACGCATATGCACGCAGCCGACGCGTCCCCTCTCAAAAATAGGTTAGGCCCTTCTTATTGCGACGCGGCAGCGGAACGAAGGCTTGCAACGCGAGGGGAGACGCAGAAACGAGGAGGAAAGACGAATAGCTGAAGATATAATAGACGAACGCAATAGATGTTGCGTAAGTGACCATGGCCGATCGGATGAAGCTTGGCGATTTTGTTGGTGTTGCTGATAACTGCTGGCTGAATGGGATGCGATCGAATTGATGGGCGGGGTGCCGAGCGAAACTTGGGTAGATGAAATAGGGAAACAGTTGTGCAGATTTGTGCAGTAGTGGGAATGTGTGGGATGGAAGATGATATTTTGGGCGTGCGACTGTTAGGGGGTGTGAAGATATCTGGTCATACGTGGTATACGGTATCATCACGGCGATTATAGTTTGTGTTTTGCTGAAGCAATGCGATTTTATCGCTGCTCTTGATAATTGCCTGGCAGTAGGAGTGTGTACAAAAAATGTGTGCAAGATCGTGTATATGCGTTCGATGATGCATAACCAATTTTTTCGGAGTAAATGGAGATTTGTTGCAGAAGTGGGAATGTGTATTAAAAAAGGATAAAATGTTTTATGTATGCGGCTGCATACTGTTCTGTGTATGCGTTGGATAACGCATGAATGATCAAGACGGTTGTAGTTTATGGTTTTCTGAAGCAATGCGGTTTTATTACAACTGTTGACAATCAGTTGGTAGCGGGAATGTGGGCAAAAAATATGGATATTCCGTATATGCATTCGATAATGCATGGATGATGTTAATGATTGTTGACGAAGCTAGAATGAAGCTGTACGATTTTGCTGCTGTTGATTATCGATGTCTGGATGATTTGTGATGGAATATAGGTTTGTGCGCCGATCAACATTTTTCAGATTCAATTCAAAACCGATTCTACAGTTTTATTGCAGCGGTCGAAGTGTGTAGTAAAGTGCAGATACGTGACGATACGTCGTAAATTTATGTACGTGTTCGATATACATGAATGATCACGGCGATTATAGTTTATGTCCTGCTGAAGCAATGGAATTTTATTGCTACTCTTGATAATTGGTTGACAGTGGTAATATGTACTGAAAAAAAATTACTGTCTTTTACGTACACCACTGCTGTAGACTACGAGAGTTCATATATTGCAATGGACAGGATTTTGTGCATGTGTTCAACCGTGCATGAATAATCACAACGATTGTAATCAGTGTTCCGCTGATCTACGCAATTTTATGGCTGGAACTATCAATACACACGTGCTATTATTATAAAATTAATATAAAATATCAAAGTTATTATACTAGCATTAATTTTGATAATAATAATATTTACTGAAATGTTTTCGCATACGTGCATACCACCACGCAAAGTTCTGTAAAAGTGGTTCTATCGTCACACCCTTCAATTCTCTACTAACTTGTACCCGTAAGATGAACATCTGCCACTAATGGCATTCAGATAAACTCTCCCATGAAATATAATCTACTTTCCATGTGCGCACGCTGCTAAATTTAAGATAGACTTTTCGTCGCACGCTTAAGTACAGACGACTAATTACGCCATTTCATAGTATGCATCCCGACGAAAGTGCGATTTACGTAACATAATTAATTGTCGGCACAGAAGCGTAGCATAATTCGATAAATTTTATGTGACTTTGCGTTACGATGGGTAAGCCTCGCTATAAACCCAAGTGCAACGAGCAGAATGGCGCTAGTAATAACAAGACTGACGGCTGTTACACCGTACTTTATATGGTATCTAATTATCTGACGTTTCACCGCGGTAATCACGTTTACGTTTACCTTCGTTTTGCGCGTGTTTCGTTATTTTGCGAAAGAAACGCGACATTCGCGTCTTCCTACTTTTAACGATTTGGTGACTTCAATGCCTCGAGTCAACGTCGTCTACGCCGAAACAGAAAATGGCTTCCGTGTGTTTCATCGATTGCGCCCGTTGCAGCGCGATTTTCGATTTTGAAATAATATCCCAAGACCTACGTTAACTTCAGTAATAACCAATAATGATGTGCGAAGTAATAATTGAAAAAGTAGAACTGTTATTGCGAAATGAGAACACCGATTGCAATAGAAGGACTGGTATTAACGCAAAAACCAAAAACTCTTGCGAGTATACTGATCTTTGTTTCATTAATAATCAACTATCCTAGACCATTAATACCCGTTGGAATTGTGTAATTATATACATGTCGATTTGTGTATACGGCATACGGCAAACAGATATAAATGAATGTCTGAATCGAAACGTTTTCTGAAGGATGCGGGTAACAGGCGCAAAGAATAACATGAGCTAAAGCAGACTAGACGGATGCTCAAATTCGAACGATCGAACAACAACCTTCCCTCACGCCATACTGTCTTCTCATTAACGCTATCCTTGCACTTCTGTGTATACAATAAATATCAGAAAAAGTTGGTAGAAAAATATTGAAATCCTTCCTGTAATTTTTTTTGTCAAATTCAAAACCTGTGAAATTGGCAGGTCCGTTTATCAGAAAAAGATCTACTCAAGTATCAATGTTACGAGTCGGAAAGAGATACTCAAGGTACCAATGGTACTTGTCGGAAAGAGATACTTAAGTGTACCAACGGTACTCGTCGAAAAGAGGTACTCAAGTGTACCAATGGTACTTGTTAGAAAGTGATACTTAAGTGTACCAATAATACTCGTTGTCGGCGGTCATTGCAAAGTGGTTGAAGGTGGTTGCAGACTCGAGGTGGCGTTTGTGCTATCTCTTACGCTTCCTAGAATTAAAACGTTTAATGGCGAAACATCCGAAGTATCATTGACAATAACGCTCGCACTGAAACATTCCAATACACACACCAGCATTCCATTTTTTAACAAACCATACAATTTCGGATCATACAATCAATGGACCTGTTCCTCCACTATAATGTTCTGTGCTCGCACATCCATACATTTATCGCGTTGATCAGCGATACTTCCGAGTACCAGTGGTACTCGTTGTCAATACTGGCAGCAGGTGGTTGAAGGCTCAAGGGGGCGTTTGTATTATCTCACACGCTTCCTAGAAAGAAAACGCTTCATGGCAATAATGTTTGAAACCATCATTAATAAGGTTCGTACTAAAACGCCAGTAATATCCTCTTGAAGAAATCATAACGTTTCCTACATGAACTGACCAGTCATCTCAATGCAACTTTCTATCTTAACGCGTCGACACATGCCAGCAACACCATTCCCGCATCGCAGTCCGTTGATGAGCGATGCCCCGGAGTACCAATGGTACTCGTCGTCGGCGGTGGCAGCAGGTGGTTGAAGGTTCGAGGGGGCGTTTGTGTTGTCTCGTGCGCCCCTCCAGGCGGCTTGCGCGCTACCCACTCCCCTCCATCGTCCCATCGCCCCTTCGCCCCACCGCTCCGTCCCGACGCTCGTCTCGTCGCGTAGGCTATCCGCGGGCAGCCAATGCGACCGCGTGAAGCCGGCCACACGTCTCGGGCAACTTCGCTGCGCGCATCTGGCGTCGGAGGGGTGGCGTCGGAGGGGTGCCGTCGTTGGTTGCGACGGAGGAGGGCGCAGAGACGTGCCCGAGGAGGGGAAGAGTGGGTTCTCGGTGGGAGAAGGAGCGGAAGAGCGAGCGGCGAGCGGAAACGGTACGCCGCTTCGTCACAGTGACACGCGCGCTCACGTCAAGTGGAGAGTGTGCGGCGCGAACCTCCTTTTCGTTCGCCTCTGGCAATTAGAAGACCGCGTGACGCGATTTTCCTCGCCGCCGCGGCTCTGTGCGCGAAACTGCGACCTGTGTTCCGCGGATACTGGATTTTGCGGTGGCTCCTGCACGGTGAGGTGCCCAGTGTACTGTTCGGTGACTGTTCTGCGGATACGCTCCACCGACGAGTTCCAACTGTTTGGTTGCTCCTCGGTCACTCTTCAGCGGATACTCTACTACGAGGTAGCTCCTGTTCGGCGGCATCGCGGTGTTTTGACGTGCCCTTGACCGTTCGGCACTAAGCAGAAGTGACGGGCGAGAGCGTTGCGGGCCGAGTGCAGTGTTTGGCGCGCGCGCGGTAGGCCCGAGAGTAAAAGTTGAGTGGTGCAGGCGCGGTGCCGAGTGGCGCCGAGGAGTTGGTCGCGCAGCGGAACAGCGTGTGGCGGCAGCTTACCGAAACTTCCATCCACCTGTTGCTCGCACGTACGTTTACGCACCTGGTGGCGGCCGGCGCGACGTCGATCGTGTCTTGCGAGCAGCATGACCGCCACGTGACGCGAGCGTTTTCAAAATACCAGCAGCGATGCCTACCGCACGTCGCCCCACGTGATCCAGCTTTGACGCTTCCAGCGAGCGATTCGCACAGTGCCATGCCCGACCCGCCAACCTCGAAATTCACCTGAAGCCACCTGGCATGCGCCAACATTGACCGTCTACCGGCCAGTTCATTAAAAGGAAAGGAAAGGAAAGAAAAGCATATATAGAGATAGAGATAAATAAAGAAATAAAAAGTGGAGGTCGGGACTTAGCAGTCGGCGGAAGTGGACGACGTCGTCACGGCGGGCGTCGTGAGCATCGAGACGTCGGGGCCTTCGAGGCCTTCGGGGCAGGCGCCGGCCATAATCGTCGGCACGTACGCAAACGATCTCGGAACGCACACGAGTAACGGCGCGACGGCGGCGACGGCATCCTCGGAGATGGTTCTCCACATGCTTGACACGCTCATGACAGGACAGGAACCGTTTTACGCGGATTACCCCTCGTACCAAGAGGCGGAGCCACTCACCACCCATCCGCATCAACATCATCAGCACCAGCATCAGCAACAGTCGCATCACCAGCAGCATCAGCATCAGCAGGCGATCGCGAGGAACTCTATCATGCCGCCGGTGTCGCTTGACGCGACCACCCACACGCCAGGTACACACGCGAGTGACATACTGATCGGACGCGCACTTGTCTTTTCGTTGCGGCTACACCCGCTGCCAGGAGTTTCGATGGGAGACGTATGTCTCGTCTTGTGCTGGACGGTGGAGGTTGGGGGAAAGATGGGAGATGAAAGTTGGGGAAGGTAGTGCTGATGGAAATTGTACGGTTGATGAAGAAGGTGGGTTGTGCAGGCTCACCGAGAATTGGGTCCTTTTAAACTGGCGGTTTTTGTAGAAACAGGCGACAGGTTGAACGGACGTGCAATTATGTTTTCTTAGGAGTCTCGATGATGCTCGTATGTCGGTGTTGGACGCTGGAGGTTTGATGGAAGAAGGGTAGTGCGTCAGGAGATGGGGTTGGGGGTGAAATATTGTGCGGATGAAAATTGCACGGTTGGTGAGAAAGTGGTTTGTGACCGCTGAGCGAAATGTGGGGGGCTTTCAGTCGGCATTTTTTTAGAGATGTAACATACGCGAGTGAGATGTTGAGAAAATGTTAGTCTTTTCTTCATTTCCGGCCAATGCTGCAGTTGCTGTTGTGTTATTGGAATCTGTATTTAGTTAAAGAATGGAAATAAGTGAAAGATTCGCGATTAGGTGGGATACACTTGTGCTGACGAATATTGTACGTTCGGTGAAAAAAAGTGGTTTGTGCCCACTGAGCAAAAGTTGGGGGGTTTTAAGTTAGCATTTTTTTAGAAATTCCATAAACGCGAGTGAGATTTAGTTTCTTAGTTTTCGGTGTTCGCCGTAACTGCTATTACGTTTTCGAACGTTACATTTAATTAGAGAAGAGAAAATAAATAGAGGAATCACGGTTTGATCGGATGCACTTATGCTGACAAAAATTTTCCATTCCATGAAAACAGTGGTCTTATTACTGATTGACAGTTTATTATGGATACAGGCGAGTGACAAGTTGAGTAGGTACACAGTTGTCTTTTCGTAGTCATGATTTCAGACGCGTAAAATGGTGTATTCAGTGGTCGCCGCGATTTCTGTTGTGTTGTTGAACTCTAGGCTTGGTGGAAAAGGGGGATCAAAATACTATTGAAAATTTTCCTGTAGTTCAGAAAAGTTATTTTGCACTGAAAAATTACAATTTGTTTTACCAGAAATATCAGACAATTCAGCAAACCACTGGAAAATACCGATACCAAAAATATTTAATACTCCAAACTGAATGCATTCTTCTAAATCGTACTACAGTGATTGAACACGTGACATACCTGTCATTACGGTTTTTCAAATTAATAAGCTAATACATTTTGTAAAATCTTCTAAATCTTCTTTCGGTGCAAATAACACCATTAAACGCTAATTTCAAAATGCTAACGCTTTTTATAGAATGGCAACCCAATAAATAGAAATTGATATACGGCCCATATTAAATAAGCGTTTCATTTTCTAATTCGATGTGAATATCTACATCATGCTGTTATTGAACTGTAACAGTGACAGTGTGCGAAATAACCTTAATTGTCATTAATGAATGACATAGAACGTAAAGCATAACGAGGCCGTAATTTACACTCAATACCACCAAATCGTGATCCACTGTTTGCATTTTACGACTTATTCTGAGGACGAATTCAGAATGAATAAACTCTAAGGATTAATAAATACAGAAAATAAATAAAATTAAAAAGGTACATGTATATATAAATTCGGAATTTTATATGTATCACAAGCTAACTACATAGGCGCATACAAAACTTTGATCCCAAAGTACACGGCGAATACACGTGTGTACGCGGCGATATTTAGAACTACCAATTTCCACGGATTACTTACGCACCGCGCGTGAGAAAGAACTGTAGATTCGCAGGTATATTCTATAAAACGCAACTTTCGCGTTCTTTCTGCTCGAACAAACGCGCCCGCTATAACTTATTGGCAATTAGCACGTTCGCTATCACGGTCAACTAGGAAAAACCCACATTTTGATCCATGTCTTAGAAGTTTTACGCGTATCACTTATATTCACTTGTACACAATTAAAACGTAATTAATAATTCGACGTAACACTCTATAAAAATGTCATATGTAGGGAAATTTCAAAACGTACCACCATATCGCACGTATGAACCGTGCCCAGATCAATAGGATTAATTTCACTTTTATTCTAATTTTACTAATCAATTACTAAATATTTTAATTTCTGCTTTATTAATACATTTGCTAATTTATTTGATATACTAAGATTTCGGTACCAAAGCACTTCATTGACGCTTGAGTGAAATAACACAGAGTAGCAATTAAATAATACAATTACAGTTAAGTACGTACTTAGGCTACATTCGAACAGCGTTTCAGGCGTTTATTTAATTACCGCGTCTGAATTAGATGACGACGGCGATTGATCAGCAGCACTGATTAATTTCGTAAGTCACCGTACGTTAATATATGTCATTTGCATAACGATACATATCCATCGCCACAAGGCACACCCGCTGTTGCGTGGACAATATAATTTATTCGACGTAAAATCGGTGTTATACACTTGAGAGCGCCGGAGATTTCGATGCTTCGTTGATTTTGTTGCACGGTCGTTTGAGCAATTGTTGCGAATAACATTAGATCGGCCGCTGATAGGAACTGACTGCGAACGTATTGCATTAACTAACTACTTTTTCAAAGTCATCTCGCACATCGCGGATTTGAGTCATTTTGGCGGAACGCTCGTTGCAGAAATGACAAAGATGTCCGTTAGTGGGCAGAAGCGAAGTCTCGCTTCGCTTAGTCAACAAAGGAAAACCGTCCACGGCAGTTTGCAATTTTGTTTTCATTCAATCTATTTCTTTCCGCGCTGAACTGTAGTAGTGATGAAAATTTTACTTTTCTTCGGAAATGTCGTTTTATGTGTGACAATGGGAAATTATCAATTATTTTACCAGAAATATCAAAAGATGTACCGAAGAAATATCAAAAGAAATACCGAAAATATCAAATATCTAAATTTTACAAAGAAGTCAAAAATTGTAATACCAAACGTGGTACGGTTTATGAAAAACAATATGCTACTACATTTGTGAAATATTCTAAATCTATTTTTCGAGTAAGTAACGAATTAAACAGTAATTACAAACTGCCAACACGCTTAATAGAACTGTGTCTTAATGTTTTGTCTACATGTCATTACAGTGATTTCACATGTGACATAACTGTTTTTAAGGTCTACCAAGTTAATTTACTAATGCATTGAATAAAACATTTAAAATTCATTTCTTTCTGAGAAAAGAATGCCGTTTAACAGTAATTACAAAATGCTAACACTGTATAGATTGACATACCGGTAAATAAAAAGTGATATACAGTTCATCTTAAATAAGCATTTTAATTTATGTCTTGAAGGATTTATTCTTAAATAAATTAAGGATTTATTAATTCAGTATAAATGTAGAAATTGAAGATTTTTCATTTGGAATTCAACAATATTCGCACGCATCAGCTACGAGCACGGCAGTTTGTGGTTTTGCTGTGCAGGCTCTATATAGTTCAGATGCCCTTGGATATATTTCTTTGAATGTGGAACTATTCGAGCGAGTTTTACCTTCTTCTAAAATTCATGGAAATAGTATGAGAGATCTGTTGTCGCAACATTTTAGCAGAACACAGTTTTAATTTGACGTACAACCCGTGCACAGCTACGATACGATTCTTGCGTGACTTAATTAGCGCACGGTACAAAAGACCATTCTTAAGCACATATTTCGCAGCCCGCAGATTTGCTGTTGAATGTTCCATTGATATCAACTTTTCTCAGTACATGATACACGAAGAACTAATACACTTTATCAGATATATTATTTGCTGGATAGAAACACTCCGTCGGAACAAATTCACGAAAATACTTGCAACCTATAAGTTTTCTATAAACACCTCGCGAAGTAACATACTCAACAACATGCATAACCTATTCGACAGAAACTTTTCATGGGAACAAATTCATGAACATACAAGATATACATTTTTTATTGTATCACAGTATGAGGGCATATTATAAATAGTAACAGTACGCGATGTCAATTTTAAACTTCGCTTTTAACATGTTGACTGCCAAGCGTATTTTGCTATGTTAAAACTGCGATGCGATGAAATACTGCAGAGTATGATTAAATCGTGCAAAATAAAGGTAATGCAGAGTTGTTAGAAGCCAAAGTATTGAAGCACCGTTTCAATATAAATTGCTTTTACACGATTGAAAATAGGCTTCATTGCGATTTTTTTGCATTTTTAGTAAAATCATTTGCGTATTTTGCTCAAGCGTATTTTACTATGTTAGAACCGCGATGCGATGAAATACTGCAGAGTATGATTAAATCGTGCAAAATAAACGTAATGCAGAGTTGTTAGAAGCCAAAGTATTGAAGCACCGTTCCAATATCAATTTTTTTACACGATTGCAAATAGGCTTCATTGCGAATTTTTTGCATTTTCAGTAAAATCATTTGCACCGGTCATCGGTGATCACCGTGGCTGTCAAAGTGTTAAGCAAAGATACTTTACAATATGACGTATTTGAGAGAAAGATTTCGTCGCAACAAATTCCTGAAAATATTTACAAGGCAGAAATTGGCATATGAGAAAGATTAAGAGCTGATAGTACGAATTTATCGAATTTATGTGAAGAAGCGCAAACCGCGGATTTTCCGAAGTGACGTTAATTAGCTCCGGCCACAAAACATCGCTCTTAAGTAGACATTTCGCAGCAGATTCTTAATACCTAATACGTGAAAAATTAATATACTTTGTACATATAACCTACCTGACACAAAGATTTCGTCGCAACAAATTCCCGAAAATATTTACAAGGCAGAAATTGGCATATGAGAAAGATTAACAGCTGACAGTCTGAATTTATCGAATTTACGCGAAGAAGCGCAAGCCGCGAATTTTCCGGAGTGACGTTAATTAGCTCCGGCCGCGAAACGTCGCTCTTAAGCAGACATTTCGCAGCAGATTCGCGGCTGAATGTTCCATTGATAGAAACTTTCCTCGGCGTATGACTCGCGTCGCAGCACGCTACTCCTTCACACTTGTTGAGCAGCCACACCGGCGCGCAATGTCAGCGTGCGATAGACGCAACAGGATATGCCGGCGTGCGTGTGTTCGTACGCACACACAGCCTGGCGGCCGGTACGAATAAGTCTCTCTCGCGCAGGCAAAGAACAGTGTGGGAGAGTTCGCAGGTCACCGGTCTACCGAACAATGCGCGATTTCGTTGCCAGCCGAAGAAGACTTTTTCTACGGACGTGTATCGCACAATCACGCCGCGCTTCTTTTCTCTGCTCGTCCTCCTCACGTCGCTCGTTGTCCTGCACGACGAGACCTTCTGCCTTAACACATTTTCCTTCCTTACACCCACCCTGGGGTGGCTAGCAAATTTTCGAAAGGAACGCAACGACGATGTAAGGACAGCGACGGTGAATTATTAACGCGTTGACTGCCAAGCGTATTTTGCTATGTTAGAACCGCGATGCGATCAAATACTGCAGAGTGTGATTAAATCGTGCAAAATAAAGGTAACGCAGAGTTGTTAGAAGCCAAAGTATTGAAGCACTTTTGTAACATCAATTGCTTTTACAAGATTGCAAATAGGCTTCATTACAAATTTTTTGCATTGTTAGTAAAATTTTTGCGCCGGTCACCGTGGATTTTACTATGTGAGAACCGCGATGCGATCAAATACTGCAGAGTATAATTAAATCGTGCAAAGTAAAGTTAACGCAGAGTTGTTAGAAGCCAAAGTATTGAAGCACTTTTCCAACATCAATTGCTTTTACAAGATTGCAAATGGGCTGCATTACGAATTTTTTCCATTTTTAATAAAATCTTTTGCGTATTTTGCTCAAGCGTATTTTACTATGTCAGAATTGCGATGCGATGAAATACTGCAGAGTATGATTAAATCGTGCAAAATGAAGGTAACGCAGAGTTGTTAGAAGCCAAAGTATTGAAGCACCTTTCCAATATAATTGCTTTTACAGGATTACATTTTACAAATAGGCTTTATTGTGAATTTGTTGCATTTTTATTAAAATCTTTTGCACCGGTGGCAGTCAAAGTGTTAAAGAAAAAAAACATTGTGACGAAAGAAGCAGAAAAATAATATCCAGACCACAGAAATATAAATAAAGAAATAATGCGTATGTACCAAGCGTACACGTTGCAAATAGCGTCGTTGCATTCGTATGTTGTGCGTTGGCGTGCAAACATTAGAATGTAAAATCATTGAGAGTTCATTATTAAAAAAGAATCATTAGGACGTAAGAATCAGAGAAATGATATACGAGCCGTGGAAACAAACAAAAAATGATGCGTATGTAGTAGGATGTACGTTGCAGACAATGCGGGTGTAGGCGTATGCTTAGAAGTTGGAGGGGAAACGTTAGAATACGAAGCCACTAACGGTTCATTGTTAAAAAAATCGTTATTACGAAAGGCATCGGAAAGATGATAAACGAGCTATGGAAATACAAACGCAAAAAAGTGCTGCATATGTACCAGACGTATACGTTAAACGTAATCTCGTTGCAGACATCTGCTTGTAAGTTGACGTGGAATCGGTACTGTATAAAACTACTAACAGCTCATTATTGGGCAAAAAATGAGTGTGACGTAAGAATTGGAAAGATGATGTGCGGTGCGCAGATATGTAAACAGAAAAACTATTCATATGTACCGCACGTATGCGTTTGGTACAAACTCGTTGCAGGCGTCTGCTTGTAAATTACCTTGCCATCACCACAGCCTGAAACCATTAACGGCTTATTTTTAAAAAGAAACACAACATCGCTGCGATGCAAAAATAAAAAAATGGTACACTTGCCGCAGAGATATAAACAAGACAATGATGCATAAGTAGCATACATATACGTTTGACATAATCATTCTATTCATGTACTTGTAATTTGTCGTGCAATCGCTGTAATACAAAATTACTAACAGCCCACTACCAAGAAAACACACCCACGCGTTCGAAATATCACATTTCTCTTCATAGTTATTCAATTAATTTCTTTGTAAATTCAATCGGTTTCCTTAATGTTAACACTTTTTGTGGTCTTTGAATGTGTTTTATTTTCTCCTGTGGGAGGTCTACATGTTTTAGGACCCATAGGCCCCGTTATGGGAAGTTCATTGTATAAATAAGTTCGCCTTACTTCTATTACTCGTGTATTTTATTGTTACATGATATAAAATTGTGCTTAGAATCTATTTATACTATGGATCTTTCACAAGTTTCATTTTGTTTACTGTTTCGTCTGAATTTCCTATTTATTATATATATATTAATCAGGCTGCGATTTTCTGCCCATTTGAAATCTTATATCTAAGTCTGCCCAATAGAAGAATTAAAAGTATAAAACTTCCGGCAGATATCCCGTCTTCTATGAAAGACATGACATGAGCAGAAAAATCAGCTGAAACAGTTGATGAAATAAATTACAGAATGACAATTACAACCAGATTTTAAGGACAATTTTAATTAACACCCTCCACAAAAACACACAAACAATTGAAGTAACCTAACCTTGCCTACACATTAGACTTCTGATCATCCAGCCCACGTGGGCCAAACATGTAGACCATAAACAAGCTAACACGAAACAAACTCACCCAAAGAACAAATACCAAAATAATTAACATTCCTCTCCGCGCCGTCTAACATCAAAAACGTCGCGAAACGCCTTCAACGCCTTCAACGGCCGAAGTTCCTAAAGCGGAAACAAAGGCCAAGGAAAGCGACTGGAGAGACTGGAGAGACCGGAGAGACCGGAGAGACAGGAAAGCGACGGGAAAGAGACAGGAAGCCCGAAGGAAAGAGAAGGACCTTGCACACGCGGTTGTGTAAGGGTATAATGGTCTTCCGGCGCTGAGTGCATTCGTGGGGCAGGTTTTAATTTTCAAGAGGCCGCCGGTCTGGCCTGCCTTAACCAGCAGCTGTGCCCGCCGACTGGCGTTTCGTTCGATTTGGCGCGTGCCTTGTGGCTGTTGCTGCTGCTGCTGCTGCTGCTGTTGATGCACGTTGCTGGAACTCCGACGAATCGCGTTGCTCTCGTAGCTGCCGGTGCTGCTCCGACGAGCCGCTTTCGGCACCTGTTTCACAGCTGATACGCGGCTGCCGGTTCTGCCCGCCCTCGAAAACCCTCTTCTTGCCACTCGTCACTCGCCTGCACCGTTCCTTTAACCGTACCCTCGCGGGCTACATATTATTTTCACGGAACACACACTTTTCCGGATACGCACGCAACGCGGAGTCTCGTTGCTGAGACATGCTTTACTTTCGAGTTTTGACAGACTGTTTGGTTTACGGTGAAGGCGGCAGATTCAGTGATGTGCAAACCATGAAGTTCGATGAGTATGCTAAATGAAGAGTTTGGCGACTAGCGGTGCAGAGATTGCGATACTTTGTCTCTTTGGGGCTTAATACGAAAAATATTGTCGGAGGTAGAAGTTGATCCGTGTGACGAAAATTGAATGCGTGGCAGGGAATGAGTCAATAGATGTGTTTGGTTACTCTCTTGATTTTTGTGGAATTTTGCTCATGAATTTGGGGATGGTGGGATATTTGAAGTTTTATGAACCTGGAAAGAATACTCATTTTACAACCATCATTACAGAACATATCGCTATGTCTCTGCCATTTAATATGAAAAATATTATTTAGGGTGGGAATCAATTTATCCATGTGCCGAAAATTGCACGCGTGGCAGGGAATGTGTCTATAGATATTTTTGGTTACTCTCTTGATTTTTGTGGAATTTTACGCGTTAATTTGGGGATGGTGGGATATTTAAAGTTTTATGAACCTGGAAAAAATACTCATTTTACAACCATCATTAGTGATATCATCGATCTCTATGTCTCTGACATTTAGTATGAAAAATATTATTTGGTGTAGGAATCAATTTAACCGCGTGCCGAAAATGGTACGCGTGGCCGGGAATATGGTAACAGCCCTTTTTTTTGTGGGTTTCGTAGAATTTCGATGGTGAGGTCCGTAAATTTAGTGGAAGGAATGTATCCGTAGTTTGTAATTTTCTACAACGCAGAAATTCCATTGGAATCGGTTTCTATCGTTTGTAATTTCGCATAACATACTACTTCCATCACAGTCGATTTCTTTAATTTCCAATTTGATACAACGCACCACTTCTATTGCAATCAATTTCTTCGTTTGCAATTTCATACAACGCCCCACTTCCATCGCATTCCCTAATTTGCAATATCGTCCGACGTACCACCCTCATCGCCATCGATTCATACCATTTAGAATTCCGCACAGCGCACAACACACTAATGTGCCTAACTCGCCCCCTCGAAAGTGCCGCAGAAAAGCAAGCGCCTTGACCGGCATGTCGTGCCCGCCAACAAACTGTCGACTCGTGTGAAACAAAAGAAAAAATGGTTCGGTCCGGAATTGGGGAATGCGTCTTTGAGTGAGTCGGCAGGCAGCGTGGAGCCGAAAGGGCGCGAGAAGGGGGTGCATTTAGGAGGATGAAAACGGAGGATGAAAACGTAGGATCGGTGTGCGTGCGGCGTGAGGGCCGTCCTCGGGTTGCACTCCCACGCTCACCGTCCATGAAATGGGGTGCGAGGTGCAATACACGCGGAGGACAGTGCCGCGCAGGTGTAGGTAGATCGCGGCGCTTCCACCAATGGGCTCGGAAGAGGTACGTGCGTGGCTCCGCATGTGGCCACGTCTGGACGCGTCTCTGGACGTGTGTGCACGTGTGTGGAGCGAGGAGTCCCTAGCAGCCGGGCCCTATTAACGATTCCACGCTCGCAACGCGGCCACGGCTATGAGAACGCGAGTAGGCGAGGAGGCCCTCGAATAATTCTCTCGAGCCGCACGACGTACGCTTCGAAAAGACTTTGCTTCGCTTCGAAAAGAGCGACTGAATGCGCGACAACTGGCAGATGCCTTTTCGTCGCTTTACAGGATAATGTCCGGCATATCAACATTTTTCGGAAGGCTGCTTATGGGAACGGGTATAATTGCTCACTTCTGAAATGGAGGAGTTGCTGTTTTTTTTCTAGTATGCACGCTTCGAAAAGAGCGACTGAATGCACGACAACTGGCAGATGCCTTTTCGTCGATTTACAGGATAATGTACGGCATATCAACATTTTTCAGAAGGTTGCTTATGGGAACGGGTGTAATTGCTCGCTTCTGAAGTGGAAGAATTGATGTTTTTTTTCGCTAGTATGCATGCGTCGAAAGAAGGATCTGATAGTCAGTATGTACATACTTGCAGAGTAAAGAGAGTTAACACGTTGACTGCCACGGTGGTCACCGGTGACCGGTGCAAAATTTTACTATAAATGCAAAAAAAATTTACCATGAAATCTATTTGCAGTTTTGTAAAAGCAGTTGATATTGAAATTATACTTCAATACTTTGGCTTCTGACAACTTTGCGTTACTTCTTTCTTTCTTTCCGACGAGTTTACCAAATAATGTAGTATGGGGCAGGATTTTTTCGAAAGTGGCTGGGAAGGGTGTTATAGTTGGTCACTTGAAGAATAAAGAAGCGCATTAATTAGAACCGCATAGAAGTAATTCATACGGCAATCCCTTGCAATGATATACACAGCCCATGCATTGGCTATTCTTTCCATATTCAACACCATAAGACCTGTCATCGAAAAAATGAATTCCCTTAAAATGTCACAACAAAAGAAGAAATATTTACACAAGTTATGAAAATGCAACTGCGACATTGAAGTTGCAACTTCAAAAAAATATTTATTTGCAGCAAGTATTGAAAGAGAAACGATAGATAGAAAACAATAACTGCCCGTAGTGCACTACTTAACACGCCGAGCACTCGGGCGCATTATTCACACGGCAGTCCCACGCAATGATACACGCACCCCGTGCATTGTCTACTCTCCCCATATTCAGCACTACAAAACCCGTCATCGATAACATTCATTCCATTGCACAAAGCTTCACATATTTTCTATTCTGAAGGAATCCCTTAAATCTGCAATGACAAAGGAAACAGTATTTATACAAATGATCAGAATATCATCACTGCGACATTACAGTCCCATCTAGAAATAATATGTACTCGAAATAAATGTGTATGAAGAAAAAAGAATTGTATACAAGCAGATGTATATAAAAAAGAATAATTAACCGTAGTACACTACATAATATGTCGTGCACAGGTACATACACCGCTCAGGCGCATTATTCACATGGTAGTCCCACGCAATGATACACTCACCCCATGCATTGTCTACCCTCCCCACGTTTAACCCTACGATCCCATCATCAATAACATTTATTCCATTAGAAAAAATTATCAAATGTTTCCTACTCAAAAGAAATGTCTTACATTTGCACTGGCAAAAGGACAAATATTTATACAAATTATCGAAATGCTGCTACAATAAAGTTGCAACAACAACAAGTATGTATTTACAGCAATAGAAAATATTGATTCGTGAGAAGAGTATTTCTTTGCAACGAAAAATATTTTTGACAAATATTGAACAAAGTATAGGTAGAAAAAAAGAATTTACCACAGTGCACTAGTTGAGGTGTAGTTACTTAAACCGCTCGGGCCCATTATTCACATGGTAGTCCCACGCAATGATACAAACACCCCGTGCATTGTCTACCCTTGCCATGTTTAACACTACGAACCTATCATTAATAACATTTATTCCATTGGAAGAAGTCGTCCAATATTTTCTATTCAAAAGGAATCAAATATTTCCTATTCAAAAGAAAAAGGACCAATATTTATACAAATTATCGAAATGCTGCTGCTACAATAAAGTTGCAACAACAACAAGTATGTATTTACAGCAATAGAAAATATTGATTCGTGAGAAAAAGTATTTCTTTGCAACGAAAAATATTTTTGACAAGTATTGAAGACGGTACAGGTAGAAAAAAAGAATTTGCCGCAGTACACTAGTTGAGGCGCAGCTACTTAGACCGCTCGGGCGCATTATTCACACGGCAGTCCCACGCAATGATACACACACCCCGTGCACCGTGTACTCTCTCCCCATATTCCCCTGTTCGGAGGAATACTCGGGCGGGGGCCACCTGTTTTCTTCGTCGTCGTTAACCCAGAGTGTGGGAATGCTGGATGGGGTCGCGCACCTGGTAAGCGATAATTCCACCGCTTTTGATGCACACTGTCCACGTACGCGGCCATGCACGCCGAACTCGCCGGATTATAATATTTAATCGACGCGTTACTATGTAGATCTCGCGGCGCGACTTGCGGCGCGGCTTACCGCATTACTTACGCCACGAACAGGAAATACCCCGCGGTCAGCTGCTGAAAGTTAACAAGTTAGCGATTTAGCGACTCCCAGGCCGATCCCCGAGATGATCGCCGAGTGGACAGCGATAATTAATACGCTACGGGCACCGTTAATGTTTCGACCGTTGGGGGATTAGATTAGTAGTTTTACGGGGGACGAAGCTACGGCGTGGGCAAGTCAAAAAGTGTATAGACGCAGACGTTTTTGAGTTATAGAAAAATCTCTCATACAGAGGTTATTTGTTTAAGTTATTTATTTTAGTAGGCATTAAGCAAGAGCTGAAGGTGTGGTGGGGGAGAAATGAGAATATAGGCATTCAAAAAAAAATATAGGGTAATAGGACAATTCATGATACTAAAGTTGTTTATGGAAGTATGCGTTGGGGGATTGCATTAGCAGTTTTACGGGGGACAGGTAAAAATACAGGTGTTTGGATGCAGATACTTTTGGGTAGTAAACCAATTTCTCGTGTTAAATTCATGTATTTAAATGCGAATAAAAAAAATGAAGGTACGGCGCGGAAGAAATGCATATTTGCATGCACATATTTTTGGATAGCAGAATAATTTCTGATACTAATTTATTCATAGGTATATGTATGCCAATAATAAACGTACAATGCAAAATAGTAAAAATATAGCTATTCGAATGCAGATATTCTTGGATAGATATAATCTAAACAATAGTCCAAACTACCATTATCATTTTCTGGGAACCGATACCCCTAAAATGAAAGATATGTAGATAATTCGCTAACTGTTAATCGCTAATATCCTGCCCATATTATATATCATTTCATATCATTTATATATAAATTTAGTCTATGTCTAAGAAAGAAAGAAGAGTAATCGAGCCACACCAATTTTTAACGTCCTGATAAGAGGATTTACTTGAATTGCCTATTCCAATGAAAAAATCAACAATCCATCAAGTGCAAACAATCAGCTTACAAAAATATCTCAATTGATAACTACTGTCATTTAATCGTTTTCGGCAGTCTGAATGTGTTTACAACTTTAAAAAAATGTATAGCATGCGCGTTAGGCTCACAGTTGTACAATGAACCCAATGTTTTAATATCATTCAATAATACATTATGCTGCACTTAACCTATTGAAGCCAATCTGGAATTAATAAAAATTGTGACTATCCCAAAATATGGCTAGTTCTATACAACTAATTATTTTCCTACTTGTCATCGTGTTTCTTAAAAATCACCAAGTTACGCCATGGAATTCAACGCCCAAATTTAAGATGAGTGCATTGTTTCGCTTCTATGTCTACATCTGAAAGTATTGATCATCTCATTGTATAAAAACCTTATCGTATAAACGTTTACATTTCGAAGCTTCTGAAGCGAAAACCTTATGTGCTTTCAAAAGATGCAGAGGACAAATTGTTCTTAACGGATCAAGTGAAGAACCAGTGCTTTCAAAAGATGCAGAGGAAAAATTGTTCTTAACGGATGAAGTGAAGAACCAGTAGAGAAGGGTTAAGTTTATAACATAATCGTCGACGATAGTCGTTTCCAGGGGGTCCGGTTAATTTTCAATTGTCTGGAAGTGTCGACTGGCCACATAAAAGAGATTTCGAGGACGTGTATCGCGAGTTCTGCGAGAGATTCGAGATAACGCGGCGGTTAGGGGAAGAGTGGAGACAAAGAGTGGTAGAAGCAGAGAAAGAGGAAGAGAGACGGAGAAAAGAAAGAGACCGATAAGATTAGCCACCGACTTCCGTTGCCGGACAAGGCTAATGTGAGCACTTCCCGTTGGATTACTAACTCGAAATCTTATCTTCCGTAATTCGATAAAAAAAATACATAAATCTGTTGCTTCATTGCGAGCTGCCGAAAAATTCGGGCGGTGCCTCGTAAATGAGATGATCAGTGGCGAGATGGGCGAAAAAGGATGTTTTGTTTGGATGTAGTCACGGTATTGAAACTGACAGTGCATGAAAAATATGTGTTTTCTTGAAAATTAACACAGTATGGCAAATAGTGCTAGGGTGGAAAAAATATTGTTTCTTTCGATGTAACTTTTTTCAATATCCTTCAAACAAACACGCTAAATTGGTTAATCACGATTTTCTTAAAAAATTGTTCTTGATTGCTGCCATTATCGAAAAAAAACACATTCAAAGTTTGAAGGTATTGAATCGTTATTTAGTATTGATAATGAAGACGGTATCAAATTTTTGCGATTAAAATAAATTTTGAAGAAGGTGTCTGCGGACAGGTCGATTAGCAACATCTGCCTTCGTTGATGTCTTAATGGATTATCGACTTTAACCTTTCTTTGCATGATTTTTTCTTTATTGGTGAAATAAATCAAGGTGATATAACTCATGTTCAAAATTAAAGGAAAAATGGTAAAAAAAAATCTTAGTATATATTCAAGGTATAAATTTAGCAAAATACAATATGGTGGAAATTTCCATCATCATGCAAAGTTAGATCAAAGTGAACTTGTTCTTCTATATAATTTTTAGGCATTCAATGTTATGATGGAAATTTCCACCATCATGCAAAGAAGGGTTAATGATATCGTAAAAAAGAATCGCGTCATATAGTTCGAGAAGCAGTGTTTAGTCTCGAAAAATGTTACGCGCACTTTATATTCTGCTGGTCCAATCGTACAACTTTACGTGTCCACTGAGTTGATACGCTGATATCGAAGTCAAGTGCGAAAACCGGAAACGAGTAATAGAATCATGAGAGCTAATGAGATTTGTTCTAAATACTATTATCACAATGATTAGAGCTGTCGGTAATAACAATAGTTGTAATGCACCAAAAATAATTAATAGTACAATTGTCACAATGATAATAGCTGACGGTAATAACAATATTTGTAATATAACAAAATTAATTGATAATAATGTATGTCGATATCCACGATAATATTACTTGAGAATGGAATTGTCATAATACTTATACATTATATTATTTATAATACTTATACAATTGTCATAATGATAATAGTTGTTGGTAATAACAATATTTGTAATATAACAAAAGAAATTGATAATAATGTATGTCGATATCAACGATAATATTACTTGAGAGTGGAATTATCATAATACTTATACTTATCAGTATCATAAAAATTTACTATTACAAATCAATGACAAGTGTGACTTGATTCAAAACTACATCTATAAATTGATCACTAAGAGAATTGAGATGACGTAAATATATTCGGAATTTTTATGGGGATTTACAAGAACTATCAGAGGGACAGGAAGAGGAGATAAACAGCGGAAAAAAATTTACATTTATTAATAAGAGTCCCCGTTGTTAATGAGTCATAAAGTTTTATTTCTGATGATTAGTAATTGTCTCATATCACACAGCGTGTTTGTAACGGTTTGTTATCAAAACGAGCACTATTAGTCGCACCATTTAATAAGAACCGGCCATTAAAAGCGTGTGTAACATTATCTCTATGTTTTCTTTCTCATAACTTCATTCATTCCTGCTTTTCATTGCTTATGTTTAATCATAAGAAACGAAATCTTGTTAGAACATTAGTCACATTCATTTCATATTTGCTAGAACAAACGAAACTAACTAAAGATCAGCAGATTGAAGCGATGGTATGTTTTAAACATACATAAAACAGTCACAAACAATCTATTTTTCTAATTAGTTCGACGGGTTACACTTAGCAGCAATTATTTATATTATGTTAATTATTTTAATTACGTAATAACCATCGTACTCTATGCACCCACCTACGCACGGAAATAATTCACAAAAAATTCTATTCACGGAAAATAAAAGCAACTTTCATCTATATATCAAAATGTTTGAATAGCTGCAAAATTAAATTTCTACATCCAACTTCCTATGCAAACAAGACAGTATACTAACAAAAAGACTTTTTTCGCGTAAAATAAAGACAACTTTTGTCCTATATACCGACACATGTAAATTGATACAAAATTTAATTCTAGCATCAAACTTCCTATGCAATCAAGACAGTATACTAACAAAAATACTTTTTCCACATAAAATAAAGATAACTTTTATCTTATACACCGACACATGTAAATTGATACAAAATTTAATTCTAGCATCAAACTTCCTATATCAAAACGTAATATAAGAAATAATACTTTCTCCGCGTAAAACAAAGGCAACTACCTTTTATGAGAAAGAATAAAGATTATATAATATTTAAAAATAGAGGTGCTTAAAAATAGATTTAAAAAAACAGAGGTGGCTTCATCGCAACAAACGCGTTAGCCGCTTCTTCTGGTCAGTTTAAAGAGTTGAATAACGCTTCACGCGTCATCAAGTTACACTGACGTATGAATTTTAGTATACAATTGCAAGCGTCGCATTTAAAGCAAGCAAAGTGCGGCGCAATCCGTGCATATAAGTACAACCCTTCAAAACGATATGCAGCTCATTTGGAACTGAACATACTATATCTGCAGTGCGCAAGTGCAAAACTATGCACTTCGTGTGCTGACATACTCAGTACTACGTTTATTTATTAATTCTGCACCTGTGATATTAATAGACTCTTTCAAGCTGTCTCAAAGTATGCGTCAGTGAATCCGATGAAATTCGATAAATGTCAACGCCATAAAGATGCGCTGCGCAACAGTAGTTACTATAATGGTTAGTTTGACAATGCTTCTGTAAAGCTGGTAATAACGATTGTGTAATAGTCACAGCTATAAAGTGAAGAAACGATTTAAGTAATAACAACGTTTCAGTGGTTAAAAAACGCATCGAAAATGTGCTGTGCTGCTATGTTTCAAACAGCTGGCAATAAACATTACAGCTTTCGTCAAGTTCACATTAATGTTCACTCACGTCTATATAATTCGAACCGAACGAAAGATATAAACTGGAAAAAAAACGATTTCAAATTCAATAAAAATGTTCAACGTAGCAATGTTAAAAAAGTGGCGGGTATTGATGCTTTTGGCAAGCCTAATGTTCGATTAAACGAATTATAAAACGTTATAAACGAATTATTCAAGAATTTCATAAGAGTGCATAGTAACGTTTAAATGACTGATTGAGTGGAAATTGAATAAAAATGCGCAATGTAGCAACATGCCAGAAAATGATTAGTGGACATTACCGCTTTCGTCAAGCCCGTTATAATGTTCGACACCATTTATGTAATAAGAACAGCTACGAGGTAGAGGAAAAAATGATTGAGCATTTTGTTGGAAGCGTATAGCACTCGCTGAGCGAAGTGAGAAAAGCTCAGTTAACATAAGTTTGCAGAGTAACTCTATCAGTGGAACGTGCAATTTTCCGTTCCGGTAATGTGCGCTATTAGTTCTGTTCGTGTCGTGCGAAAACAAACAATTATCGCCGCTGTTTTACTCGCTGCCGGAATTGCCCCATTATCTTCCTTATTTCTACTTTCGCAGAAGGTATTTCGCGGGTCCTTCCATTTCAACACAATTTCACATGGCCTCGTGTAAAAAATCCTTTTTTCCTTTCTTTTTGTTCGCTTTATCCAGTTTAGATCCTAGTTTCAGAAACGTCCTTTTAAGGGATACCGACAAAAATCGTTAAAATTAATCTGCTGCACAAAGATTTTGATCTGAAATAGGTTTCTCAGGTACTGATCATATTTAGATAATTTAATGACAACATGTTATCAATATGCAACATTATTTAAGTACATTAAAAACGAAGTTTTTTTTTAATTACAGCGGAAACGATCACAGCGAAAAACATAAAATTACAAAAATTATGAGTTTGTCACAAACTCAAAATTGCTAATTTATAAACATGAAACTATTATTTTTATTTAATATTTTTTATAAAAAAAAAACATTAATAAGAGGGTGAGAAGCACAAAAGGTTGAGTGAAGTTGAAAAAGCATGAGTTTTGAAAGTCGACCTTTTATACTATGCGGGGTGAAGGAATTGTCTGCTGTGAAAAAAAATGAGTGAACCTATTAAAGAATATACAAAAAATAGATATAAAAGTATATTACAATATATTCTGGCCACGGTTTATTTAACGGTAATTAACACGACTGCGTATTACCAAACTATCCGTAACAAAATTGATAGCTTATCACTCGTGTTTTACACGTGCTTAAAGCAAGAGTTCCAAGATGGGATTCGACGGTTTGAAAGCAATAGATTTCTTTGTTCGATAAGATTCGGTACACGGCGCGTTGCTTATTTACGGATTAACGTATTTCCGTGCGCGAATCTACGAAAGGTAAATTGATAAATGAGCTGCGGACGGGAATAGAGCACACTTCCTGCAAATTCTAGTTTAGCAGGTTCGCTACCTTTGATAACACGCAATAACAGTACGTGAAGACGTAAAGTGATGTAATTGAACTAACGCGGCACGTCGAGCGTAATAAAAGCAGAGCGAGTTTACGTTTTAAGCGAAAAACTCGGCACAATATGGCATTTAACGATTTCAGTAAATTAACGCACATTAAGATTAATGAAAGCAGAGCGACTTTACGTTTTATGCGAAAAACGCACCGTAATAACGCTTTTGATGACTTCAGTAAATTAACGTGACACACCAACGTTAATAAAAATAGATTGAATTTACGATTTAAACGAAAAACGCAGCATAATATCGCAACCGACAATTTTTGTAAACCAGTGTAATACGTTGAAATTAATAAAAAAAATAGATTGAGTTTACATTTCAAACACAGCACAATATGGCATTTGAAGATGTCAGTAAATTAACGCATATTAAAATTAATGAAAGCAGAGCGAATTAAAAATAATCGACGCGTTTTCCACTCAGGCAAAAAATTACTTCGTCTACCGTGTCTGAGAATAACAGTACTTAATGACATCCGCATGTAAACTTGCGTTACTTGAAAATAACCAACCGATATCTTCGCTTTCTACTCAGGCAACAAGCTACTTCATCTACCACGTCTAAGGATTACAGTAATTAATGCCATCCGCATATGACCAGGCGTTACTTAAAAACTAACCGATACATTCGCTTTCTACTCAGGCAATTACTTCATCCAGCGTATCTGAGGATTACAGTGCTTAACGCCATCCACATTTAATTTTTTTACTCAGAAAACAAGTTACTTCATATAACGTATCCGAAAATGACAGTATTCAATGTTATTCGCATATAATCCTGCATCAATTAAAAATAAGCCATGATAGTTACGGTAACGAATGCTATCTGCTTATGATCCTGTTTTACTTAAAAATAACCGATATATTCGCCTTTTCCTCAGGAAACAAGTTATTTCATATAACATATGCGAAAATGACAGTACTCGATGTCATCCGCATGTAATCCTGCATTACTTAAAAATAAGCGATACATTCGCGTTCTACTCAAGCAACAAACTACTTTAGCTGATCTGTCTAAAAGTTATGGTAACAAATGCTGTCTGCTTATGATCCTGCTTTACTTAAAAATAACCCACATATTCGCCTTTTACTCAGGAAACAAGCTACTTCACATAACGCATACGAAAATGACAGTACTTGATGCCCCCCGCATATAATTCTGCTTTACTTAAAAATAAGCGATGCGTTCATTTTCTACTCAGGGAACAAGTTATTTTATCCCCCACGTCCCAGGATTACAATAATTAGTACCATCCGCGTATGATCCAGCGTCACTTAAAAATAACCGATAGGTTTGCCATTTACTCAGAAAACAAGCTACTTCCCATAACGCACGCGAAAATGACAGTACTTAATACCCTTCGCATATAATTCTGCTTTACTTAAAATTAAGTGATGCGTTCACTTTCTACTCAGACAACAAACTACTTTAATTGGCATGTATGAAAAATACGGTAACAAATGCTATCTGCTTATGATCCTGTTTTACTTAAAAATAAGCGACATATTCGCCTTTTACTGAGGAAACAAGCTACTTCACATAACGCATGCGAAAATGACAGTACTTGATGCCCCCCGCATATAATTCTGCTTTACTTAAAATTAAGTGATGCGTTCACTTTCTACTCAGGCAACAAGCTACTTTATCCCCCACGTCCCAGGATTACAATAATTAATACCATCCGCGTATGATCCTGCTTTACTCAAAAACAACCGACATATTCGCCTTTTACTCAGAAAACAAGCTACTTCCCATAACGCATGCGAAAATGACAGTACTTGAAGCCCCCCGCATATAATTCTGCTTTACTTAAAATTAAGTGATGCGTTCACTTTCTACTCAGGCAACAAGCTACTTTATCCCCCACGTCCCAGGATTACAATAATTAGTACCATCCGCATATAATCCAGCGTCACTTAAAAATAACCAATACCGTCGCATTCTACCCCGACACCGGCAACTTCACCCCTCACGTTCCAAGATTACTATCATTAATGCCATTCGCACACGATCCTGCATTCCTTCAAAAATAGCCGCGCGTTAATTTTCTTCTGAAGCAAGCGGCCGCATTTCTTGAAGTAACAATGCTTCGATCCGAGCGCACAACGCGACTTGCAGAGTCTGAAACGCAGTTAAAGCAGTTAAAGCAGTCAAAGCAGTCAAAGCAGTCGGAGCACGGAAAGGTTCAGGAATAGAAATGCGTCAGAAATGACAGCAACCAGTCAGAAGCAGTCGATCGTGCGTGATACGAACGCAGCCTCCGCAATGGACGCCATGAGTTCTTGTGATGAAGAGCGGAAGTTAAGAATAGGCGGAGTTCGCGCAGACCAATCGTCGAGATCCGTACCGCCCACATGTTTACAGTTCCTCCCTGCAGACTCCGTGTTGCTCGTGACTTCTAAGGCAACACGTGACGCGACGCACGAATCCATATGGCGGGTCGACTCAAATCAAATCTCGCCCAACAAAATTTACCTCACAAAGCTCACCTGTCGATTATGTCGCTAAATTGAGCAGATTTTTTTAAGGGACTTTTTCGTTTTTACGGTTCCTCACACCTGATCAAGGATGTGTAGTGAATACAAAGAAAATTATATATGGCGGGTCGGCTCAAATCAAACCTTTACCAACAAATTCACCTCGCGGAGTTCACTGTCGATTATGTCGCTAAATTGAGCAGATTTTTCAGAAAGAACTTTTTCGTTTTCACGGTTCCTCACACCTGACCAAGGACGTGTAGTGAATACAAAGCAAATTATATATGGCGGGTTGACTCAAATCAAATCTCTACCAACAAAATTTATCTCACGGAGTTCACTTGTCGATTATGTCGCTAAATTGAGCAGATTTTTCAGAAGGGACTTTTTGGTTTTCACGGTTCCTCACACCTGACCAAGGATGTGTAGTGAATACAAAACAAATAACATATGGCGGGTCGGCTCAAATCAAATCTCTACCAATAAAATTTACCTCGCGGAGTTCACCTGTTGATTATGTCGCTAAATTGAGCAGACTTTTTTGAAGGGATTTTTTCGTTTCCGCGGTTCCTCGCACCTGGCCAAAGACGTGTAGTGAATACTGACTTTTGCGCTATTTTGCCCACAGGTGACGGAGTGTCAATGAATATAGTAAAAATAATGGATACATTTGCACATAATACGGTAGAGTTAAAAACAAAGTTGCTGAACGATTATGAGTGTTATTATGAAGATGAGATTCTTGTGCACCGACTTTTTGAAGTTCACGTTTGGTTGCACACGGGGGTCAATGACATTTAATGAATATAGGGAAAATAATGGATATATTTGCACATAATAGTGTAGAGTTAACGATGAAGTTGCCAATCAATTATGAATTTCATTAAAGAAACGAGATTTTTGTGTAGCGACGTTTCATCTTCACGTTTCGTTGCACACGGGTCAATGATGTTTAATGGATATATTTGCACATAATAGCATAGACTTAATAGTGAGGTTGCTAGTTAACTACAAGTGTCATTAAACAAGCAGGATTTGTGTGTAACAACTTTTTGATTTTTACGTTTGGTTGCACACAAGTCAATGACATTTAATAAATTTGGAAAAAATGACGGATATATTTGCACAGAATAGTGCAGAGATAATAATAAAATTGCGAATTGCGATGAAAGTTGCCACGTAAAATGTTTTAAGTTATATTTTTAATTTGGTGCAAATTTGTATGGAAATTGGTATGGAAAAGGCAACAATGTTGCAGCAGTACTTTTTACTTCACGAAGATGTGGCTAATTAGAAGTTTATGTATATAAACGTTTTTTTAATATAATGCGAAACGTGAAGTTGAAAAACCGAATACCAATGATTTAAGAAAGTTATTAGTGGTATTTTTTAAGTTCTCCATCAACGCATTGAATACAAGCAACTTGATAAAAATATCCAACATACACCAAGTCACATAACTAATAAGAATTATAAAGACACGTTATATAACACATGATGCATTTCAAAAGAATATTGATTAGTCTTTTACAATACTTACGACATGCACGTAAATAAGAACAGAATACTCTAGAATTAGCCTCTATCAAGAGTGAACGGTTGTCATGCATAAGCATAAACAAAGCCACTTTGCATCAATAGTAAGAAGAACTGTACATTACGAATGATTATGACATGAAATAGCCGAGACAGTTACATAACAAATTTCTTAGTAATCGCGCGCTCGCGTTATCAAAACGATGATACATTTAAGATAAAAATGCTCCTGGCAACAACTGAAGCGACAATAAATTACATCACAGCGTAAACAGTTACCTATTAATTGTTTTAATCAATTCATTAAAATATATAATTTCGTTAAATAAGTTATCTAATGTATTTTCAAGCGTACAAGGGAAATCTTCTATTCACACATTCATTACGCGTACGGCATATTGAAAACGTCGTGGGCTAATATCTGCCTGACTAATGGTCTAGTTCACTACTTGATTTTCTAACGCGTAAAAATATAAGAAACTAGCACGCACATGTTTGCCTACATTTGATTAAACGTTTAATCTAACATTTGCCTGCTCAACATATTACCTTGCCACATAATTAATAGAAATTAAACTTTAGTTTTCGTTTCTGGATTGGTATCGTGCCGTCCGAATTGAACCAAACATCTGAATAAAATTGTCGATTATCGTGCGCTCACCCGAAGTTTACCTGATATTTTTGTGATTGACTTCAGAATGGTCGAGCTTTCGAAGTTGGCTCATTGTCTGCGTAACGAAAGGGTTAAGGGGGTAATCGACGAAAAAGGTGACATGAAACATATGTAACGGAAGAAACTGTTTGATTTTAGGAGGATACAACCACCTTCGCAGTCCCGTGTGCCAAGACGAGAGTCTAAGAGACGAAACCTCGCCACCTCCTCACAGCCATAGCACGCAACCTCCTAATTCTCATTCCAGTACTCCAAACAGCAACAACAACAATAACAACAACAACAATGCCAACAATGCTTATATCCACTTACGAAATTTAAGTCAGCTCAAAACGGAATGTAAGTAACTTTACCGTAATGCATGCTACTATAAGTGTCTGCATGTTGTTAGAAGTACTCTATATCTAAAGAAGATAAAAAATTACAAGTGTTTCTTATGATATGTGCCGGAACGATTTAGACAAAATTGTGACGTTTCAGGATTATTATGGCGATAAACCACAGTTTTTCAGATTATTTCTGGCTATTCGTCGATGTCTGGCGAGCAATAAGAAATATTTGTTCACCTAATTGTATTTCCTTCGGATTTTTTTTCTAAAGATCAATTTGTGTGTTACCAGCGTTATTACTTTGAACACACAATAATTTTGTAACTACGAGCTCTCTAAATCTCGTGAATTTAATTTCTTCTCGCGCGATTCCAATTGTATTGAAAGAACAAACAAATTATCAGCAGCAATGCTGGCCGATCAACGTGTTAATATGCCGACGTATATATCATACAAGATTCTCAAATGTCACACAGTATAAATCTATATCTATAAGTATCCAATATTCAATATTCAATATGCCATGTAAAGGCTTATGTTCAATGACAAGATCAAACTGAGGAAAGGCATATCTATATCTATAAGTATCCAATATTCAATATTCAATATGCCATGTAAAGGCATATCTATATCTATAAGTATCCAATATTCAATATACAATCTGCGGTATAAAGGCTTATGTCCAATGACAAGATTAAACTGAGGAAAGGCATATTTCAGCGAACTACAATAATCACCACATAACGGAGCACTTGCAAAGTGGTGCCGGGGGTGGAAGTGGCGGAGGACTGACCGGGAATGGCGGCGACATGGGTGGCACAGGGACCAACGAAAGCGATATCAGGGTCAGTGCCGCGCCGACGGAAAGTTACATGACCCCTGCGCATTATTCCGGCTACGATGAGCCCTCCGAGTATCACGGACTCTCGCAGGATCATCAAGCGCCACATCCTTACAGCCTCGACGGTTCGCCAGAGTTCTACAGTGCCAGTGGAATTCAGCTGGAGCCCAAGTATCAGCCGTCGCCGTTTAAGAGCTACCCAAGAAGTACGCAGACCTTTGCTTTTCAATAACTTATGCTAAGTCCTTCCGAACGAAATCCTGCAAAACTAAATATTCTGTTGCGTCGAGATAGTTTGTCACTTATACAACAATTGTCGAGGTGAAATAGACGAAAAAAGATCGTATGTGCTTGATTGAAAAGGTATAGGTATTCATATCTATAATAGATGCTGTCTAAAAAATCTGTAACTGCGAGCAAAGCAATTATTCAATTTTCCCTCCGGTTTTTCACAAAACAATAAGCTAGAATCCTAAACTTTGCACATTACCGCCGTTTTGCATCTTTGATATATATCCACGCCTATCAGACGATAGAAAGTAAAAAGTATATTATATTTGCCAGGCCGCCATCATAAACCATTCAGCGAAAGCATCTGCAAATGCAAGCAAAACAATTATTTTATTTTCTCCTTCGGTTTCTCATTCTGCATCTTATATATCTAAAATCGCACTTCCAAAAAACAAAAGTAAAGAGCATACGTTTGTTCTCCAGATCGCTACCACAAAAGATTCCGCGAAAGCATCCGCAACTGCAAGCAAATAAATTTTATTTTCCCCACCGGTTTCTCATAAAACAATTTCTGTACCATTATCAGTACTAAGGTCGAAGATAAGAAACCGCAAAAAATGAAACCTACGTTTGTTGCACAGGTCGCTACCACGAAGGATACAGCGAGAGTGGCGGGTATGGACAATACGACGCAACGCCATTCCAAACGGTTCCTGGAAGTGGAAGCGGAGCTGGAGGCGGCGGCGTCGGCGGTGGCGTCACCAGTGAACAATGGGGCGTCGGTCCTCTTAGTGACCATCTGTCTCATCATCCCGCTTTCCTGGCGAGTCTCGGCCCACGAGACTCCTCAAACCCCCATCATCCCTCGCCGATCGGGAACAATCCGGATCAGAAGCCCCTGCTGCAAAGCGCAATGCTTGCCGGTTATACAGGCAAGTGACTCTGTCTTGTCAGAATTTGCAAATTTTCTTATGTGGAACCAATCTTTGATACTGACCGTTTCGCAAAATACAAGGGAATATGGGATGTTTAGTTAGGATTGACGTGACGACTTTTGTAAAATTTCGGTGATTAAGATGAAATGAGTGCCTAAGTCAGATGTTGGTAATGTTGGAAATAGTGGGGTGGTCCAAGTATAAAGTCGAAAAAGATTGTTGTGTGCGATGTTGTTCCCAAAATTAACCCTTTGACTGCTATGGACGCATATATGCGTTCGCCGAAATCTATTAGTGTCGA
Source organism: Cryptocheilus praepositus (assembly GCA_033815515.1). Classification (NCBI taxonomy): domain Eukaryota; kingdom Metazoa; phylum Arthropoda; class Insecta; order Hymenoptera; family Pompilidae; genus Cryptocheilus; species Cryptocheilus praepositus. The sequence continues at coordinate 3,446,255 of JAWWQZ010000256.1, read as the reverse complement.
CTATGGGCGCGTATATGCGCTTCCCAATCATTTCTATTTCTTACTGGTTGCAGCCACAATTATCAATGCACGAGATGAATATAAATGCGTTGTTTATCAAATAATTTTCTTTCATTATTTAATTTGGCGTAAACGAATAATTACCAGTAGAACTTAGTTGTGCCTTGCATAAGCAATCAATAGAGTTCACACTAGTGAAAAGTATTTCGTCCTCAGCCAGCACTTCGCCCGGAAGTACTCAGCAGTCAAAGGGTTAACCACTTGCGCTGGAAAAACGTGCCATGCACATCGTAATGCTTTTATCACAGAATTGCCAACGATGTGGTATATACGTCGTCATGTGATTGTCACACAAACAAAAATGACGTGCATATATTTTATAATCAATCGACGCTCTATATTCCCTTCAGAAAACTATGAAAAGTCCTAGGTCGAAAATAAATTAGTTTAGAAAATATAGATCTTTTTCCGATTTCTCTGAGGCATTTACTAAAAGACACTTAGAATTTTTACATTTTTTTCACATCGCATAGTATAAGAGGACGAGCATCTGAAATTGATTAGAATTCTTTTTGTTGCGCAGGTTCTGGCAGTGGACCGTGTTTCACCGGTTCAGGACCTATTCAACTGTGGCAATTCTTACTAGAACTTTTAACGGATAAATCATGCCAAGGTTTTATCTCGTGGACGGGCGATGGTTGGGAGTTCAAGCTAACCGATCCTGACGAAGTGGCGCGTCGCTGGGGCATACGCAAGAACAAACCGAAGATGAACTACGAAAAATTGAGTCGCGGTTTGCGCTATTACTATGACAAAAACATCATCCATAAAACCGCTGGAAAGCGATACGTGTATCGCTTTGTGTGTGACTTACAGAGTCTACTTGGGTATGTATGCAATTTTTTACAAAGTCAATATTCGAAATAGTTACATCAATTTGCTGGAGATTTCTTGCCTTTGCATTAAGAGCCATTTTATGAAGAGCAGATTTGCGGCGAAATATACAGAAATGAATTATTTGCAGCAATGTGTGAGATATAGAATTTGAAAATTGCAAGTCTGTGGTTAAAATAAATTGGACAGACTTCTGAGTATTAACGCCGTCTATAGTCGGCATTGATATTCAAAAGATATAGATAGTTGATATTCAATAGATAATAGAGGCAGAGTTGAGAAGAGGCCACGTTGCAGATTTCGGTGGTTTATGGGACTGCGCATATTCCTAAAATTACAACTCCGAGGAGGAAATAAATTTGTTTATACATTCGTACCGTTCCATTAGTAAACGCAAAGATTCCTTGAAAATGATAGTAGTGTTTTTTGCAACTTTACGAATTTTTCAACACAATTGAAATCCAATTTTACTGTTAGAATTTGTTTCGTATTGCATAAATGTAGTGTCGCAAAGAAATAAACGTGGAAATTCCACTGTAATGTTACAGATACACTCCAGAGGAACTGCACGCAGCGATAGACTTGAAACCTGAGAAGAAGGAAGAAGACTGAGTTTTTGTTACTCGATGTGCTTTAGGATTGTGTCACTAATAAACAGAATATAACCAATTCCTCGACATCGTACAAGAGAGCAAGGGATAAGATGGAGCAAGAGGAGTAAAAGTAACTACACGGCTACGAATATATTACACACTTTCAGGAGACTATTATTCTGTCTTCTTTGTTCAGATATAATAAAATCGAATCGGTCGTATGTACCAAAGACAGGGTCTACATACCATTGGTGCCTAAAGTTATTAACTAAATTGCGAATTTGTTTCTAAGTGATTAATTTTGCCACGCCAGATTTTAGAAACTATTTATAGGAATAACTCGAAACTTTATACATATTATATATATTATACATACGTACATACTTATATATATATACACACACGGAAATATATATATATATATATAAACGACTATATATGTATGTATATTCGTATATATTTTTAATGTTACATGATTTCTAATATGGCATCGGCTGCACAGCGATGCGTCTAAATTATTTATGTTCCATCATTTTAACATGTGTGTTATATCTCGTTGATAAATGACACAATATGTGATTGTTATTACTATAACTTTACTAGGATAAAGACCATTACATTACACACACGGCGAGCGTCAATTCGAACCTCGTGCTTTTCTATACACGTAGAATACAGTACGTTAGAGAACCATTTTATTTGAAGCTCGCTTTGTCTTTTAACGAAAAAGTACATACGTATGTATATATATATATACATATACGCATACATATATATATATATATAAATACGTAGGACACAGATAAAGACGCGCTCGCGTGTTTTCGTACATATCCGACATGTATTGAACATGACAAGCATCCTCTCCACGGTCCAGTTTTGCAATACGGAATCAGAGTGTAATTCATTTCCCCAGAACCAAACATCTCGCAGTTCTCCATTAATTGAACGAGTATGCTGTTAATTTATTCTCCCCGAGGCATGTATTAAAAGCTACATATCGTTTTTATCTAGAGAAAAGAATGTGTACGACGATGTCAGCAGTCCTGTTACGAAACTCAATTTGCTCATCGTTTAGAATGTCAGGAGAAATTATTTTTTAAAATAAGAAAGAAATGGACAATGTACTAGCGACGCTCGATGGTACTTACGCTGATACGAGGTTATCGACGATCAGAACGAAATTGAACAGGAATCCTTTCGGTCACGGCCGGTTCTAAATGCAATTCCAAACCACTCTTTCTCTCGAGACTCGGACGGTCTATCGACATTTTTTTCCCGAAGAGGTACCATTGGCGGCGTTAAAGGGACTTCTTAATATTACGGATCATTGAATAAAGCAATGTATATTAAAATTATTATACACAAAAAAAATTTATCTCCTATAGCTTATTATACATATGATATGCGTTCTTATGATTAAAAGAAATGTTGAAGATTATGACGATGTCGTTTACGGATAGATGTTATGGCGGATAATGTTAGCAAATGTAAACGCTACTCATACCTTTCTCACACTCGTTACGTATCTTACGGATGTATTTAGCTAAGAATTTTACAGATATTACAATTTAAAATATTTTTATATCCGCTGTGGTTGTTAAGTTTTTGTGTACCAAACTAACTTAAAGATAGCGACGAAAATGATACGTATTAAGTATTCTGTGCGAAATTAACAGTGTACTGATTTGAGGAAAATCATCACGATGCGTCGAACTTCGAGACTTCGACGGAACTTCATCGGAAAACCGAACCAACATGTATTGTCCCAAACAGCGACCAACAAAAAATTTATGTTAATTAATGTTATAAGAGACACAAAAAAAATCTTGCTTTCAGACTTGCTAAATCCAGACGAACCTGGACTTAGACAATTTGTATTGAATACTCTTAGTCGAATAAAGTAGAAATTGTTCTCATACAACGGAAGTAGCCAGTACTTCTACACTGAATGCAGGCATAAATTATTATTGTTTCAGCAGTTGTTATAAACGTTTTCATTAATTACTTCTCAGCGTTCAACTACACTTCGAAGACAATGGAAAGAACAAAGTTTTCATTAATTGCAACGGAAAAAAAGCCAAAAAAAAACGAAAATAAAGAGATTTTTATAAATACCCCCGACGGCGTTCGTTATTTAACAAATCCGTGGCGTTAGTTATTTTAAAATGCGTGGACCAGCACGTTTGGTTCAAGTCACTGGTTAAGACATCTGGCGGCATAACTATTTACCTTTTTGCTCTCGCGAGACAATAGTTGGTACCAAAAGTTGGTACCTGTCGCGTTGCCAACATTTCCACAAATCAAACTGAATCCGAACGTTCCTACAATTTTCTGCCACTCGACGAATTAAACTGCATAACCATGTTTAACAGGGTAACAAATGTTCCACAATGCATTCTGGAATTGGTATGTATCGTATCAAGTAGCTGAGATCGACAAGTCAATTGACAAAAGTCGACACTTGGTATGAAGAAATGGCAAGGTTTTATTTTACGACGACTGTACGCGTCGTGCGGAAAAAGTAGTTCCTATTTGCCACTTAAATTGCACTTTTAGTGTAGAACCGTTTTAGTTTAGAATATTTGGAGACCAAGGGACTGTTTACTTATTAAAACCATTTTAGCTGCTTTTGATAAGTATAGTCACGAAGAAATGGTAATATTCTGTGTTATGGCGACTATACAATATGAATTCGAGATCATAACAGCTACACATACTGGGAGATTAATAAAGTGTCATGAGAATTCTACGAGATATCATCTATTGACGATTATTGTTTGATTAACTTGACGATTATTATTTTAACAGAAAACGCAAAGCTTTCTTTTTTCATTGACGAGTGTATCCGTCAGGCAAAAACTTTATAAATTCCAAATGTGACCAAGAATGAATCTGAAATATCTTAACCCTTCTTTGCAATCATAACGAGTGTTATATAAAAGAACAAGTTCACTTTAATCTAACTTTGCATGATGATGGAAATTTCAAAAACTTTTATATAAATATATACAAATTTTTTTAACCATTTTTCCTTTAATTTTGAACATGAATTATATCACCTTGATTTATTTCACCAATAAAGAAAAAATCATGCAAAGAAGGGTGAAGGAAAGAAATATTCCAACAAATACTGTACTCGCATATGTATAATAATAACGTGCACTCTTTTTATGTCCCCTCAGAGAGGGCAGGCGAGTGCAAAGGGTTAAATTCGAAATCGTTTAACAAGTTTGCATATAACGAATTCCGACGTTTCACGATGCACGTCACTGTTTCAGGTACTGAATTCGTTGAATGCCAACGCGTCATCGATCGCGGTACGCGTTAATTTGACCGATCAGAAAATTCAAGTCGTGGATAACGGTACTGGAATGTGCAAATGCGCATTGCGGAATGTCGGGGAGTACAATTTAAAATGTGCGTACAAGTTTGGCCCGACTTCTTTGTACTCTGAGAAAACAAGTACTTTCTGCAGTATCCGACAAAAATGCTCTGTACTCGTGGTTACATCAAGATATAATAATTCGACGACCACTTATATGAAGGTACTCATGCTAAAATGACAAACTTCGATGATTAAATGGATTTATGTTTGCGGAAACTTGCGAAGAAGAATTTGAAAAGACTTATTCATGCTATTTATCTGATATTTTTATACGTATATGCCACTTGCAGAATCATTTCTATATATTGTGGCAAGTTATAAGAATTATGTAACGCATTTAAAAATAACCGCTCGTGTTATGTATTCGATAAAACTGAAGACCTTTTGGTTGTTTGGTTTTTTATTGAAACAATTCTTTCTAAGAACTGTATACGAAATATAATACAATTTCCAATTTTCCTTTTATATACGAGGCTCCTAAAAAAGAAATTCAAGTGGTTTTCAAATGTGTAGGGCAAACAATTATTTTAATAAAGGAAAAACTAACCAACCAACTTCAACCAAATCAGTTTTATCGAATATAGTATAACAAGTGCATACGTTTTTAAAATGTAGTGTCTTTATTATCTAGAAATTAAAAGGACCGAAAAATTTTACATTATTTTAATTGCAAAGAAGCAAATAGTCACGTAGACTGATGCTGAACTCAAATATCGTTTTTGCTTGTCAAGGTATTCAGATATGGACATAATTCTACCTTATTAAAAAGCGAGGACAGACCTTCGTGTGGTACCACAGTTACAGTTTATGACTTTCACGAAACACCATCTAAGTTTAAATCAACGATATCTGAAATATGCACTTTGATAATGAACGTTGCTTTGGCGAATTCGAAGGTATACAGAATTTCACATTCTTAACATTAGATTTATGGAGAAACTTATAGGCATTCAAGATCCTTCTGACAAATGTCCATAACTAATAGTACCAGTTATTATTATTCTTGTGAAATGAAAAATCCGCAAATCTACCGTTAAAATAATAAATTACCGGGACTTCTAAATGAACTGAACGATGTCAACAGGTTTCATTTTCAATCAGAGATGATCATCGACAGCAAGTTGTCTTGAAAATCGGACGTCCTCACACAGCACTGCAAATATTTCAACTCCTTTACGGCCAGAGAAACCTCCCTGCCCCGATGTGGTACATAAAAGATCACTTGGCACACGGCATTAAGCTCTCTGGTTACGTTATGTTCGCCGATTCACAATCAAAAGTGTCACGATGCATTTTTCTAAACGGCCGACCAGTCGCCTGTCCTTTGGTCTTAGATTTTCTCTCGAACATCCTCGCCGAAGCCGTAAATTCGTCATCAAACCCGCAAACTTTCCGAAAGAACATTTTTGCTTCGTGCTTTGTTACGTGCGCCTTGTCCAACTTTAGCGTTACCGTGCAAAGTGGTATGAACAATTTAATATTCGAACGCATCAATCGTTTGATGGAACGTTCTGTCACGAATTGCACGCCCGGCACGTCGGCAGAAACAAATTCAAAGTTGACTGAAAATAAACATGACGATAATGTGGATCATGTTGATAAACGTGACGAGTTTGGTCAAACGTCGTATCAAGTTGAAAATGAAGTTGAGGATGAAATTGATGATGAAGTTGACGATGAAATTGACGATGAAGTTGACGATGAAGTTGACGATGAAATTGACGATGAAGTTGACAATAAAGTTGAGGATGAAGTTGAGGATGAAGTTGAGGGCGAAGTTGAATGCGAAGTGGAGGATGAAGTCATAAGCATTAATTCCGAATGGTCCAGTTGGATATATGAGGAGAATCATGCGGAGGGTACCGTTTTGAATAAAAACGGTCCAACTTTAAAGCAGTATAAAACATACGACTTTGTGCCGAAAAAATTGCAAACTCTGTTGAAGTATACGAATATTAAACTGACAAGAAATGCTTTAACTATGAATGAAAATGAAGAAAATGCAATTTTAGACAATATTAAACAGCTGCCAATAAGTAAGTGTGTGTTCAATATGTTATAGATGGCATGGACAGAATCTAGAGGAAAGAAGAAAACTAAAAATAATCTATTAATTAGCAATAGCTCACGATTTATCATATTTTCTGCTGCATTCTACATTTGCTTATCATTTTTCTTCTAAACTTCACACTTATATATTATGTATCATATTTAAATGGGTTTTATTGAAATTTTGTGTAATTTAAGATAACGTATTTGTCCAAAACCTGAAAGTGCGCTCGTGTAAATTTATGCACGAAATATGGAATTTTACTTTGAAAAAACAATCAATCGTACAAACAAAGGTGAGCCCCAACTTGCTTAAAATAGATAACGAGTAATAATAAATGGATTAAGAACGGACAAAATGAAAAGGATTATTAACAATGCAATTATCGCATATTGTAGATATTACGTCAGGTTAATAATGAGCTAATAGCAGGGATTACAGTTCAGGGCAACACAAAACTGCTATTAATGATGGACCAACATGCCATTGACGAAAGGAGACGCTATGAAAATTTACTTCGCGGTAAAAATTTATTTATTATCACTCGTTTAGCCTTGTGCATATTACAATAATTGACATTACACACATTTCAGAGTATTTCACTTGGATAATGAAGAAGTATAAAGATCCGGTTTCGTTGAATATGCTTGACTATGCAATATTATTATTATCGACACGTTTTTATTATTAGAATTTAGATGCATGATTTATTTATATTATAATGTTACACTATCAAAATATTGATACTATTATTCTATTAGAACCACTTACTATTTTATTATTAAGACACTGGATAAGAAATCTTCATATTCCTTCATTACCCAAGTAAATTACAATAAGGTTGAAATGAAACACATCATATCATATTCCAGAGTATAGAACACTGGATCAGAAGAACTTGCTTTCAGTGGATTTAGAGATTCCACTAATAATCACGTTGACTGAAACGGCTTGTTCGTTGTTATCAGCGAAACAAACGCTGTTGCAGAATTTTGGGATAAAATTTAGCGTGATAAGTGATGAAACCGTGTCTGTACGCAAGGTGCCCAAATGTTTGGCAAAAACCTTGCGATATCGTGACAGTGTAAAACTTGAAATCACTGTTCAGAATCTCTTATGCGAAATCGTGAAAAATCTGGAGACTGGAAGCGTTGTTAACAATCTACCTTTTACGATACATCATGCCATAGCTACGGAAGCGTGTCACGGTAATTTTTCACTGCAATATATAAATATTTTACAATGACATCTGCGCAGTGTTGGTACAGTAATTTGGAAAACGTTACGTATGTTCTTTCGTTCTATCGTTATTTACGTATGTTCGACAATTTGATTATTTGTAAATTTTGTGCAATGTCAACATTTAGGAGCAGTAAAATTCGGAGATACTTTAAGCTTTGAACAGTGTGCCTGGTTAGTAAATTCATTGAAAAATGTCAAATGTCCAAATCGATGTGCACACGGACGACCCAGCGTAGTACCAATCATTCAACTCTCAGAGTTGGAAAAGAAACATTCTAAGAATATTAAGGTAATTATTTGTCGATTATATTGGATATTTTTTCAGCGCATATAAAAATCATTTTCTTCCAGACAAAACTCAATTTTTCATCGTTGAAGAACATTTCCAGGGTGCCGAAGAAGTAATTAAGATGCACCGGCATTAATATATATGCGCTTTCTTTTGATGTTACATACTTAGATTTATTTCATTCACATGTTGATTATATATTCGTTTATATACGTGTACGCTTTAAATATTTGATTACTGTCGTACTAGCAATTGCTTTTGTAGATTATTGAATTATAGAACATTTTTTAAACCAATAGTCAGATTACACTTCATTTGCAAACACAAACAACCTTTTATTGAATCGCATAGGCCTGGGGTAAACAAAAAATATTGATTGAATGTTTCGCTTGCATTTCATCGTATCATAAAAGTCCTTTCATGAGTCCATTCATTCTATAACAAAATTATAGTAAAATCGACGAGAATTCTGACGAATAATAATATCCCTTACAGCAGATCGGATAAACTGTCATTCTGACTATTTTTTCATTTATTCTTCACCTATTTTTTGCATTTTCCTAGACCTGTTTGCACCTACTTTGTATGTCTAAAAGACATATATACTTTTTTATCCCATTTTAGGACTCATTTTTCACTATTTTCCACACATTTTTAGCCATATCTCCGACACTATTGCGAATTTTGAGGTGCGCCTTGCATTTTTCCGAGTCATTTTGAACCCCCTTTGATATATTAAAATTGCAATCAAATCGGTGACCCATCATTTTTTGGCAAAAATGGCAAGGGGCCTTAAGATTTTCTCGATTTCTTCAAACCCCTGTCCCGTCTAAACTAGTGAACGAAATCTCTAAGTAATATAGGTTTTCTTAAAGCTCTTTGGACGTAGTTTCACATGGGACTAATTGCGACCAGCAATTTTGAAAAAAAATTTTTTTTCACTTTCTTAAAATCGTCATATCTCGGAAACTATGAAGAATTCAACGGGCAGTAAATGGTCTATCTTTAGGGCAAATTGCCCTCTATCGAATGGTAAAGGTCCGAAACAAAAAAAAAATTTGACATTTTTCACCTATTTTTGGCCATACCTTGTCAAATGTGAACATTCCTTTCCAATTATTAAGACTATTGGAACGTGTCTAGGTGGATTTTTGAGTACCATATCTTTGTTCTGCACCATAATTGTATTATAAATAACAAGAATATAAATTACTAATAATTTTTCTTTCAAATAGCCCCGGGAAAATGTCATTCAAATTTTTTTGATTCCTTAACTTCAAATCATTTACAGTATATAAAATTGCCCCAGTTACAGTTTTTCTCTTTATAATTTCGTAAAATGTCTATCTATTCGCTCATCTTTAAGAAAGAAAAGCGAGAACTATATAATCGTACATACGATGAAGGTAATTGCAACGAAATCATGCACATTTTGTAACTTTAGAGGTTATGTGAAAATAAGTAGTCTAAAACTCCTCGGAATTCAGTGAGAACATCGCGATGAGTAATTCAGCGGGTATCGCAGTGGAAATATCAAATGGAAACGAGAGCGTTTTCAAGAAAACTATCGCCCCATCAAAATCGAACGATCTCAAAAGTTTGACATCAAATTTGCGAGATATGCAGCAGAAGGTCAACGCGTGTCTGACGACACTCGTTGAAAAAGGAGACGACACTACTAACATACAAAGTAACCCACGTGTTATTATCGCATCTTCAAGATTAATCATTCGCAATATCCGTAATTTCGTCAATTTTCACACCGTTTAGACTCGTCCGACACGGATTTGGACACCGACGAAGAAGAGCCAGCAGAATCCAGTCCGAAAAAATGCAAAATTTCAAATTAACCTTTCCGGCGCCCCGCATCTCAATTGCCGTCTTCCTCGATAAACGGTACCTAAATATTTTATATCGAAATTACAATCACCGAAATCACAGGTACAATCTTTTTGTCAAGCGTCAGATTTTTTTTAGAACCGGAGTCACGTTTACGGTAGATAAATTGTGCCGTGAGTTTCACCGAAGAAAACTTCTAATGCAGTGACAAAGTACTCGCGCGAGCACTGTACAGACCCCATAGACGGTAAAGTTTACCCGAATAAATACAAATCGACGAGGATTTCGTCTGACACTTCGACAATGCATATTTCTTTGTATTCGGATAATTATCCGAGTCATATGATTGTAGTTAATTAAAGCGCAGTATTTGTGTGGTTACTTTCTCGACTTGTAAATGACAATTACACTTCACGATCAATAGAGCCGTCATACGGCAAGTGCGACTAAAGTGTAGCGTAATTAAGAAAAATATTCCCGTGTGATCTGCGAAGGGTTGCGAGTAATTAACAGTTTCGCGAATTACACGACGAATTTGTTAGCTATACCAAATCTAACGTCGGTGTGTAAGATTTTCTGTGAAGACGCAATTCTAACCTATCAACATGTGGTGTATATGTTTACCTGCTTGATGATAATTGAATGATTTAACAAACTCATAGCTGTGAAACAGACAATGTTGTCATTTCATTTCATGAGTAGCGGACTATGTTAACAGAGTAGTTGAACGCTTAGTAAAATTTGCTTCAGAATCAGCAATAGCTGTGATTGTTTTTTTTTTCCTTCAAGATATGTCTACAATGCTGTCAACTCAAGCTCAGCTGCGTTACGTGATAGAATGGTTTCAAGAGTGGTCAGAGATGCAAAGGGGTGACTTTTTAGGGGTGTTACTGGAACAATGCGGACCAGCCGGCTTAGTTAATGGACTAGTTTCCGGAATGGAAACTCTGGGATGCAAGGAGAATTCTGACAAACCGCTAAGCCTATTTCAGTGTCGTGTCAAACTGTTTCGGGAATGGAGTCAAAATTGGTCGCAAAATGAAAAAGACTCTTTGGTCACGTCGATCAAGAACATCGACACCACGTTCGCTGACAAGTACGAGCAAAGAATACAAGAACTGACCGGTGAAGAAAAGCCGTTATAAACGAAGAATTATTATCTGTACTTCCGTTATCGATAATATTCTATGAACGTGGAACATCAGCATTGGATGCATTTTTCTTCATTCAAACAGTACAAAGTTATTATCAAGTTAACTTATCAAACGCAGCTGCTCGTTATGTAAACGTAATATAATTGAAAGATTTTAATTGTAGAAAAAGTGGCACATTCCTGAAAAGATATTTTAGATAGACGTTATGTTATATATCATAGTAATAGACATTTACTATCTGGTACTGAAAAACATGTTGTTGAGCTAATGTTAAGTCAGGCGTTTAAATATTTGCACAATTGTTTTCAATAAATTCAATGTATGTAAAATATAAGCTCTTTTATATAAATAAAATCGGATGTCGTATGAAAATATTTTCTGCAACAACGGCGCAGATAAATTAAAATATCTATCAACTCTATGTTCACGCTTGCGTTGTAAATTCCCCGGCTATCTTAATCTGGTATTAATAGTACGGTGTATTTATTGCAAGGTAAATTCGACTGCTTTTTTTGACGTGCGTTCTTTACCGCTTAGACTGTTGCTGGAGCCACTTCATGCAAATTGTTTTAATAGCATGTTGTCCCAGCCTATCGGACTCCTTCAAAATCTTTCTTATATCCTGTGTTCTCGAATACTTCACGGCAAGGAGATAAGCCGCTTTCAGTTGCTTACTATCGATATACGCAATTATCTAAAACGAACACGCGAGTTGATAACGAAAAGTTAGTTTCGTTTTGTAATATTATCAATATAATGCTTGTCTCGCAAAAATAGAATGACTGGATTACCTTCAACTCGACATCTGTTATGAGTCTAACCAGAGTGTCAATTTGATTCTTTACCACCAAATCAGATTCCTCATACGAGCGATTCAGCAACAGTTTGACGCAATGAGTAAGAACGTAATCAGAAATGACGTGGGAATTTGGTGCACCAGAGCTCCGGCAACATTTTATAAGCTGTTCTATCGCAGGAATGTTGCCTTGTACAGCCAATGCGTGTCCGGCTAGAGAATAAACCTTCTGCGATGGAAGATTATAATCTAAAACGAACACAATGTAACACCTCAGGAATTGTTGCAGCACTCAGAAGCCGCAGAAAAATCCACCTCGAATATATGCTAAAGCAAAAGTACCTTGCATTATTCTGAAGGCCATACCGAACCCTTCTTCGACGTCGCGTCCGCAGAGGATCGCCAACACAGCCAAATGTATTTTCTGCTGCTGATTGCCGAATAACGTCGGCATTTCCAACGTGTGCGATCTGTCACAGTCGATGTCTGGAAAAATGTTTAAAAATTGATTCGGCGATCTACCTTCTTTCTCGGCATTCCCCAAGAACTTCGCGATCTCCATCTGTCTGGATATCGTATTGATGTGTCTGTCTATCTCGCAAGGTTCCATCTCCATCGTAAGAACACTTTGACTGTTGCTGTGCGAAGATCCGGTGCTCTTCCTCCTCTTCCTGGTCAAAGTACTGACTTGCAGTTCCGCTTCCAAGTGTGCCTGCGCATCCAGCAAAAACTGTGCTCTGGAGCATAGATCCACATACGTGCTTGTGTCGTTGACGTAGAAACGTATACACGTCATTGCGGCCCGTACAGAATCCTTCATAAACAGCTGCAGCTGATAGAGACACTGCAAATACTGTCGCCGCTCAAGATTATGACAAATGTGTATCAGATACTTCCTCCAACTCAGCAAACTCGGATCCCTAATCCTCATAGCTTCGCAAAGTTTCTCGCTGCTGCCGTTCTTCAGCGAATAAATGTAGATCCCATTAAAGAAGACCTCCGGATCGAGATCGTTCTCCAGCACGAAAGCTAAGCACTTGTCGAATTCTTCGTATCTGATGAAATGCTCTAATATGGAATTGTAGCTCCCGTACGTGAGTAAGTAATACAAGCTTTCTTGCTGATACACGGTCTGCGCCGTGGCATTCGGGTTCTTCACAGTAAAGTGTCCCTGTGACGTAGCTTTCAGATTGTTAATAATGTTTGAGATCTCGTATACAGCCTTATTTCGGTCGTAAGGATATCGCTGCATGAAATGACCGCTCACGCGTAAATTCTCTAATATCTGCAGTATCTCTGACAACAACGGCGGATCTTTGGCCGGTCGACTTCTCACTGGTTCGCTTCTCTTCGAAGTCGGCTGGTCAGTCTGCTTCTCACGTTCCTGGGATTCTTTCGAGGCCTCCTTGTGTCCATGGGTCGCCAGACTATTCGACTCAGGAGAGGCGGAATCTTTCGGGTACGAGAGGAGAACCCAGTCTTCGAAGTCGTCATCGGATATTTTGTCGAGACAGTGAAGAAACTTTTCTCGCGCTTGCTCGAAGGAACCGACTTTCAAGCATGCTTTACCCCACGCTGCCCAAACACCCTGGGTGTCTAGACCAGACTTCGTGCTGACGTCTAGTGCTAACGTCCATTGTTCCTTCTCTGTAAGCAAGTCTCTTAGTTTCCTCAAGGCGCGTTCATCCAGATCGCCTGAAGGTATCAGATCCAAACAGTCAGAACGTGCGAGGGTGGCTATCAGGTCCACTTGGGACAAGAATCGGTCGCAGTGGGTCAGGCCGGTATTGAAACCGAGCTTCGCACATTTTACTTTGGCTGCTACTAGTAAAGAACGTATCATCTTGATAATGACGACGTGGTCCACTTCGGGATTCACTTTACCATCGCTGACAGGCCGCAATAGGCATTTCATTTCGTCGCAACGGTCTAGAAGAACACTGAAAAATGTCACGTTTTAAATCATTGTTTAGTTTGTGTTTTCATCTTAAGGCTTTTGCGGCCAGGATTTCTTTGATGTGTTGGCTTCCGGATGGATGGCGCGTTTCAATTTGGCATTGCGTTGACATTTTGCAAATATGGGAGTTTGCATCAGCGGGGCTAAAGAGTTCTGGTGCTGATGCTCAATGATGATGCAAACTCCAACGTTTGAGAAACCTTCAAGTAGTGAATTTAAATGCGGTATCAATTTAGAAGCCAATGCCTTAATAAACACTTCTTATTGTTGGAATTCTCTCTGACTTTTGGGGTGAAGACGTACTAAATTTAATATATTTGATGTTTTGCTAACAATGTGTTATTCGATAAATCAATGTAGGACCCAATTCCACAAAGCAAATATGGATATGCGCGAATTTAACACGTTGACTGCCGTAGTGGTCATCGGTGACCGGCACAAAAGGTCTCACGAAAAATTCAAAAAATACGCAATCGATAGCATTTATAATTTTGTAAATAAAATTAATATTAAATAGTGATTCAATTCTTTGGTCTACGATACCTCCGCATAATTTTCATTTTGCACAATTCAATCATATTCTGTAGTACTTTATCGCATTGCGGTTTGAATATAGTAAAATACGCACGGCAGTCAACGTGTTAATTATGTGAATAAAAACGTATACTACCCAGTAGTCCACAATATATATTTGGGCATTATATCGAAATTTGTCAAATCCCCTGATAATCAGAACTTTAATCCGGAAGTCACTAGACAACTTCCAACTACACCATGACCGTGAAAGCCTTAAGGACCTAGTTTATGCAATTATTTATGAAGGCAACCTTACTTAGTATAAGCCTTGTGGTCGGAGTGCAAATTGAGGATAGATAAGCAAAGTGAGATGCTCGGAGCATACTCAAATGAGAATTCTTCTCTGATCGTTCGATTATGCGCCTCGTCTCTGGTCAGTCTCCAATAATCAAAAGCTTCACTGCTGGGTGTAGATGGGACTCCGTGAACAGCACGCATTTGTGCTGCAGTTTGTCGCTTGCAGTCATCGCATACTCGCACAAGCACCGAACTGGGGTAACCGCTTACTTGCATGCGATGCTGTGAACAAACTGCACACACTACACGACCGCATCTGCGGCAATGATGACGTCTGTTGAACATTGAGAATATCACGGCCTTGCAGCAGCTACATTCTCGAGCCTGAAAATAAAATAAATGAGGGTAATGACTTAACAGTGGAATCGGTGGTAAAAAGTGGATAGTGAAGCAGGAATAATTCGTTCTCGCAAGTATTAGAAGCGGTGACAGCAATGATAACTTCGGTAGTATGCTAATTAGTGATGAGAGAAATGTTAGATGCCTGAAGAATTCTCGGAAGAATGAATTAAGCCATTATGATTATAGGCTTGTAAATAGTATTTTCCAAGTAGCAATCGGGTATGAAATACATTTAGCATTAGCAAATTAATTGTACCTTGTCGTTGGGTATCCATTTTTCTTTGGTTGGTGTTGATACGGGCATCACAAATTCATTACTTTCCGGTTCCACGTTGCTCGGCTGCTGAACAATCTTAGACTTGTTATCAATACCATCCCGTTGCAAGCACACTCGAAAGTCCAATGACTTCTTCGCGTAGAAAATTATCGTTTCATCGAAACTATTTAAAGATATATCCGCCTCTTCCATACTTGTTCGCATGGCATTTAATATTCTTTGGATGGTGTCGAATTTACAATTCATCAACAACTGTTCGAGCATCAAAAGCGGTTCTTTGATAAGATGAATGTAAAGCGTCCTCTCTTTTAAATCCAAATATTTCAAAATATCGATTCCCACGAGAGTGCGCATATACTTCACTGTTCCTGTGGCTTTACAATGCTGCAGCAAGTAGTTTCCAAGAAATTGCAATACATTCGGTGCTTCGAGTTTCTTAAGAGCACCCTTACACATTTTCACGGACTGACTCAGAGGTAACGCTTGCAGAAGCTGGAATCATAATAAATCTATTGTTATCTAATATGTGTTATCTAATATATGTGCATAGATAGCTTGTTCACATTTGTTACCTTAGTAGTGCACTTGAAGTCCTGTCCTTCCGTTTTAAGTAGGCCGATCAGAAAATCCTGCGTAACAGAAGATTGTACTTTTTGCGAGAACGCCTGGCACTCGAGCCACTCCAGGCACAACTCAAATTTATCCGCATTTACCAAAGACTTGATCACACAGAACGGATCAATTTTTTGCGTGCAATAAGCGACATCATACCAAGTACCGTTACACCGATCTGTGCAATAAGGGAGCATTTTGCGGAAGATCGTCACTCTGCGGAGAATCTCGGTCATATTGAGCTTGCAATGTGACGGTAAAGTTTCGTTGTCCTTATGACGAAGTGCATGAAGCAACGCGGACTCGCAGACGTTTATATGCCACTCACTGATATTCGTTAGAATAGTTTGCGTCAAGATGTGCACGTCTCTTATTTGATATAAGAGCTGCAGCATTTTCCCAGGCGCCAACGTCGGCGAACTTGTAATCAAATGACTCAAAAGTTTATCCTTCAAGTACTGTATTTCGAAGCATCCCATCAGCATACTGTCCGGGAGAGCGTTGACGATGTTCAAACAATCAGTCCATTGATTGTCCTCGAGTGCTTTCTCGAAGTACAACCATAATTTCTTCTCTGGCACCAGATCATGAATACCGGCGAGTGTTTCGTTGTCGTCGAAGAATACTTTCAATTTACTAATCCACGGAGAAGTTAGTAGATTCTCTAAGCAAGCAGTACGTTTCAACTTGTCGTCGGTGGGATCTACTTCAGGTGAATGATTATTATGCATTCTCTGTACAAGATACGATAGAAGCCAACAGTGCCCTTCTAAGTATTGCAGCAAATTTTCCTTGATGACGCGATTTTGCCCATAACTCACGACAGTCTGATCTGTTGTTCGTAGGGCCTCGACATCGACCTGATCCGAGTATGCCAAAACTATAATGCGCGAAACATCAGATATTTCGTATTTCACGAGTAGGTTCTCAATAGCTTTTAACAAAACGTCAGTGCAATTTGCATCTTCTGCGTCGCCTAGCAGATTTTCAGGAGTAGTATTAAATCGGCATTTATCACCGAGATTGATCAGCGATTCCATTATATCCTTTGTTAGCTGACTGCTAGGTTCGGTGGAAGTGGACTCTGACGAGTTATGCTTTAAATAATCACGCGCAGCTTCGTCTAAATCATTGTCCAGGGTCTTCGCATCCAGTACCTGAAACAACAGTTGGTGGAAACGTAGCTAAACTCAAAATTATAGTGTTAACATTAGATGATATTCAATACAAAAAGAAATCAATAACTTACACGAATCTGCGGTGTCCCAGAAAATTCATTTGCCAGCGCGAAGAGGACTTTGGGATTTTGCACTAAGTCCAGATCTTGCCAGGCTGCTTCGTTGAGTTCGTCAATTTGCTTAAAATACTTAGATACCGATACCAAACCGTCTAACAACTTAAATCTGAGAGCGGCGAGCGTTACTAAACCAAGATCTCCTATTATATAACCGGTTGACATTAATGAAATATCATGGTTGAGACGATTACAGGACTCATCGTTTGACCACATCGTTACAGCCGTATGTATAAACATAACGTTCCACAGGTTGATAAAAAACGCCATTGTTTCGTTACCCACAGACAATTCGCTTAAGTCAAGAAATGTTAAACGTGAAGTTTTTCGTAAGGCTGACTGCATATTTGGTTTCTCAGCGATATTCTTTAAATCAAGACGACTAAGAATGGGTTTACTCCCGCTCAAATCACGTAGAACTCGTAATATCTCCTCTAATATTCTTGCGATGCATTGATTTGGACTGTCTGACATGCTGCTTTCTGGATCCTACAACAATATCAAATAAAAACACACATTATTCAACTACACGAATCGTTCGTTAATTAAGTAATTGTGCTTACATCGGCATTGCGATAACTTTCATTCAGTATGACACATCCCGTATACGGCTTATTTCTTGTGTAGAGATTGCTAGTACAGCATGGAATGTTAGGGCACGTGTTAGTGAGAATAGTATGGACTAAATTGACCTGTAAATTATGCGCAATAGTTTCAAGTTTATGCGGTTCGATATTCAGGTCGAATATTTGATGCCCAAAGTAATAATGCAGTGGAATCTTTAATAACTGAGACATCGTGAACGTTTGAGTGCCATCTAAAAGAAATATTTTCCATCGTCATTCGATTGAGCTTCCATTTCAGAATTGATCAATTTCGTACAAAAAAGAATGTTAATCTCACCGGAGGACGTTGGAATGATCGTATGCAACAATTGTAGGTGAGAGTAGACGTTTTGGAGATGCTTCTCGTTGTAGCCGCAGATAGAACTGATTTTTCGTAATATTTTTAATTGACGCAGATAAGCAGCGTTGATTGACGTGTCGTCCGTATTAGCGTTGACGTTGTCAGATTCGTCAAATTCTTTACATGCGGTCGTGAGGTCACTCCAAAATTCGCTCTTCTCTTCCCACTCTTTTTTAGACAACGGTATTTGAGCGTCACAGAGTATATCTAATATAGTTATTCCTTTTTTGTTTTCGTTCATCATTTGACAGATCTTCGAGAAAAAGTGTGAATGCTCTGTACTTTCCAGCGACTTGCACGTTTTTAAATGCTTCATAGCGACATCGCAAAAGCTGTTTGCGATTTTATATGTTCGGCTCATCGTGAGAGCGAGGTCCAGCGCGCTCAGAGTCAGTATTTCGTTATTTTGTATGCCGTCTGAGGTAAATGCTCGTAAATGCGTTTCCTGTGACGCCAAAAAGGTTTCCAGTTGATTAGTGTGCCTGGAGGATTGTAAGCCCTCTTGAGCAGCCAGTCGTATACTCTGTAAGAGAAAGAATGTTTATACATTGCAAACAAGATTTACTGGAACGTACCTCCAGAGTTGAGAATTTCGGACTTTCCTTGGACAGACCCATCATTTTCAATTGATTGTCATCCTTATATAAGCACTCTCGAAAGAATTGTATAGCTTTGGAAAACCGGACTTCTTCATCCAGATTACTGTTTTTCATGTCTGATGCCTGAAGAAAGAATTCAACTGAAGAGATGGATATGTTGATACATGTTTTATTTGTTATATTAACGGTGGAAGTTGAATCTTTACAGCTACCGTCATATATGGTTAATATTAACAATGGTCATTTTATAATTAATATGCAGAAAATGGAACAATGTCAATTCATTTTTCATTGTAAGTATTTCTAAGTGGCCTGAACTTTAACAGATCGAATTGAAGGATGTACAGAATTTTGAAATTTCTTCTGATGATGCTGATGAGAATGATGAAGACGAAAGTGAAATGATGCAATTAAGAGATATAGTTGGTCTCGAAAGCATTCATGAGGATAATAACAGATATAAGGCTTTGCATTCTCATGTACAACATCACAACAGACGTGCTGCAGAGAAAAAAATGCAATTCTCAAAGGTGGTGCCTTATGTGCAGCCCAGAGTCGAAGAAGTATTTTTAAGTGAAGAAGAAGATGAACCATTTATTGCTGGGTTCAAGCGTGAATTGGACAATATGGATGAACCAAAGGTTGACAGAGTACAAATTGCATTTTGTACTTTGTAGAATAAATTATTATTAAAAAGGAGAACTCTAATATTATGACACAAAAAGAAACATTTTAAAAAATATATAAAATGCAAAAAATACACGAAAACTCATAGCCAAAGTTTTATAAAAATTTAATTTGTTCCCTAGTCTCCTGTAATTAAAACTACACCTGATGCTTATGAGTATGAACAAGACATGACTGAAGTGCCCCAAAACTCTACTGCTCCAAATAAAGAATCAAATGAAAGAATTACAGATGATATGGAATCGGATACTGAAGAATACGACTACGAAAAATTTAAAATGGAGTATGAGTCACATATAACAGATATCGTAAAACACAACGATACATTCAATTACACTAAGGTAGAAGAAGTGGAAGAAACTGCCGAACAAGTACTTAAGAACTTGTTAGATACAAAACATGGAAGAAACTGTACGAAAGAGCAACTAGAGGAACTCGGTGTTGGAGCAATTAAATGTTTAATTTATGATCGTCAGCCCCTAAAAAGTAGTGCCACTAGAAAGAAACTTCTTGCCAAAGGGTGGTTCACCTTGAGACTGTGGTTGCTAATCTATTTCTGCATCGCCATACCTTGTTGGTGTCACAAAGGTACAATTTTCTAATTATGTCTACAATTAGTGGGTTCTTTCCGTATAACTGGGTAAGTGCGTGATAGCTCGTATCAAATACTTGTTAACAGGATGGTGCTGTTGTTGTTGTCGGTGCAAGTGGTGTTTTCCACGTAAAAGAATTGAAATTGTGAAAAGGTATTACACTATGAATCCCCCAGGTGTTTTAGTAAAAGATTCGATAAGGAACGGGAAGACAGAGGCGCCTATAGAATATACGCCTGGTGAAGTCGAGACAGATACGTATGAAAAACTTGAAACTGCAATTAGGCACCTATGAGAGGTCAGTGTAAAATCTATCGGACGTTTAATTGTGTATTACCTCTATGACTTCTTCTGCCTTCTCAAAACTGCCTTTTTTCAAACACTGTATAACGAGATTTTCATTGGACGCGAGCATATAATTAATAAAAGTCACAAAGGTAAAATTTTCTAATTATGTCTACAGTTAGTGAATTCTTCCCGTATAACTGGATAAGTGCGTGATAGCTCGTATCAAATATTTGTTAACAGGATGGTGCTGTTGTTGTTGTCGGTGCAAGTGGTGTTTTCCACGTAAGAGAATTGAAATTGTGAAAAGATATTACACTATGAATCCCCCAGGTATTTTAATAAAAGATTCGATAAGGAACGGGAAAACTTGAAACTGCAATTAGACACCTATAAGAGGTCAGTATAAAATGTATCGGATGTGTAATTGTGTATTACCTCTATAACTTCTTCCGCCTTCTCAAAACTGCCTTTTTTCAAACACTGTATGACGAGACTTTCATTGGACGCGAGCATATAATTAATAAAAGTGGATCTTTGGCTATTATCGCGCAGCATCAAAGACTCGCTGGTAGACACTGCGTTTCTCATCCGTTTTCGTGGTTTGCTCGAAGAGTACGCGAGTGTCGTATCAGAACTGCTGTCTGACGGTTTTTTGCATTCGTATGTACTGCTATCGTCCTCTTCATAGAAGGGGGTGCTGTTCTTGAAGCAATGTGGAAAACCAACTTTATCATTTGTAACATCTATGTACTTTCTCGTCGGATCTGAGCTTTTATGCGCACCCTCGAAAACGCCAATATTTTTGATAAATTGAATACTTGTACAGAGCTCCAGTCTCCAATTAGCTTCGGCAATTCTTTTTGTCATAGCAGTTATCTTGTGCCGAGTAGGATCTACATCTTGCTCTGTAGAAGACTCTCTCTTTTCTTTAGTGTGATCCATGTCGGCAGTTAGAATGCAAGTCTGCAAGTAGTATAAAACTTCTCTCACTGCGTACTTATTGCATACAAAACCAGCGTACGAATGCTCAACCGATGTACTTTCTAAGTCTGAATATTCGTTCGATGTATTGACATTATTCTTCTCGAGAAACCTTGCTCTGTCATCGAAGTTCTCTTGACGCAAAAAGAGCAAGCAGAAAATATTTTCTATCGTTTCCAGTCTGACATTTAACGGAAATAATGTTCTTAGATACGATTCCATTTGCTGTAAGCAATTTGTAATATTTTTATGTTCAGTGTCGTAATATTCACATAGTAGGATAGCTTTTATACAAACTGCCAACGAGCAATACGCTAAGAATGTGTGTCCTTCGTACGAAAGATCTTTTAACAAACTTTGTACATCAGCATAATTGGCGTCATGTATGTCTATTGTCTTTTTTAACACTGCCAATGGACTAAAATTTTGAAGAAGCTCTAGTATACATTTGACTGTAATAACTGGTTCTGTTGTCGGACGCATTTGTACATTTAAGTTACTTTCCACACATAAATTTCCCTTTCTTCTAACTAATATCCACTTTACTACTTTGATGCGATTCAACAGTGTTATATTAAATTTAGAGAGACTAGAATTATACCATGACTCGAAATTACACATTTCTAATGAATGCTTGAGCACTTCACACATAAAGATATTGTCTTCCCAGTTCTTGAGTAAATCATTATCTTCTCTTGAACAGTCTTGTAAAATTTTTATTAACAAAGTTGGCCAGAGACATCCGTGTGAAAGTTGCAGCATAAGTGATTGGACATTGGTATAGTTTTTGTTCACAATCAGTGTATAGCACAAATCCTACAAAACAAGTTCATATATATTTCTGTACCAATATTTTGTACATGATAAAAAAGACATACCAGGATGTCAGGTAACCAATGACGTTTCCTCCTGATTATTCTTAGTAAGAGTTCTTTGTCATGTAGAAGTATAGATGAGTCTGCATGTGACCTTAATATGGCATTGCGAATTTTTACAGCATTAGTCATTGTATTTGGATCAACAAGACGCCCATATATTTCATCCGTATATGAAAGCCATTCAGTAAGAAGCGTATTATTGTTTCTAACATAAAAAGCAAGCTCAACATCTCTAATGTCATATGTTTCAATTAATGTTGGATATAACCATGTCAGTCGTTCGCTTTGATCAGATTCCAATGCATCTAATTTTGCCAAAATACACATTATATTTTGCTGAGGTCTGTACACGATAAGTTCTTTCAAAGCAGAAATGCATAAACTTTGCAGGGAAACAATAGCTTTTTGGTTACTGTCATATTGGGAAGAAAGTAAAGTATTCAATATCCAGCACAGAATATCTGGATTCTCTTGAAAGTTGTTTATAAGAAAATCTATGGTTCTTCTACATTCCATATCAGATACATCACAACTATTGAGCAAAGAAATCGGACTCTGGAAATGAAAGAACGCAATAGTAAGTTAAGTCCACCCAAACGTATCAACGATGAAAGGGAAGAATTGAGAATAAATACCTGTTGAATAGAGTATGGAACGTTGCACAACAATTTGCATG
The DNA here is from genome assembly GCA_033815515.1 of Cryptocheilus praepositus. NCBI lineage: Eukaryota > Metazoa > Arthropoda > Insecta > Hymenoptera > Pompilidae > Cryptocheilus > Cryptocheilus praepositus. The sequence continues at coordinate 3,422,987 of JAWWQZ010000256.1, read as the reverse complement.
CATCGCCCAACTCTATATTAACAAGCCGTGTTTTTATATCCCCTTCTCCATCCGCATGTCTGTTCTTACTGACTTTCGACAATAATTTGTATGAAATCCATTCGTATTCTGGATCATTTTGTGATGCGCTGTGAACAATCCAGCCAATTGTTACCCAACCGCAACAAGCATACTAAACTTACTGGTAAGAGTCAATTGTTAACACATTGCGGACGGGTCACAAGATTTCTCGTTTTAATGTTTATCGGTATGTTGCTAAAGTAATGAAGCCTTGCCGCAATTTTTGATAGTATAATTATGAAGTAAATAAATGTTAAAATGTTGAAAAAGTGCAAACATAGCAGTCAGTATTAAAAAAACCTTGTATGTATTGTACTCAACTTTTTAGGACGCTGAAAAATGTGCGAGGTCTAGATAAGCAAGAACGCCGTCCCCAATGTTTTAAACTTAAACACACTCGACAATACTCACATGGTCAACCGAATCAGAGATTCCAACTCCGCAGAATTATTACCGTTGACATTTCCATGGCAGACAATAACAGAGGCCGTGTACCATAACCTGGCCTCGATGCTTAATTCTACGTCCAACGTTTTAGACTGTTTTGACATTTCTCTCGACGTTCCTGGCACGAGTACTTTAGACGCATAATAGAGTTTCTGGCGTAAATATTCGCGTTACGATCCGTCGATGCAGAGATTGACACGTAAAACTATTCGAACGCATAGCGAGACTTTTGAACTAAACGAGGTTTCCGTCCAAATCGAAAATCAGCTGATCGTAAGAGCTGGTGTTCAATGGCACGACGTTCGACCCGTCGAAGGGTTCGCAAGTTCGATCGACAAACTCAACGTGCGAATCTACCAAAATCCGCGATTAAATATTCGTAGGAGACGCGCATTGTCCAGTGACATTGGAGTCGTCCTTTGTTACTAATCGCGGCAATCTGCGGTTCATATTTTTCGCTCTACTTTACTGCACTGCTGCTCAGCGATTACGTTAATTGACGTCGGACGCGGTACAATTTGTTTCACGTAAGTACTTGTTATAATACAAACGTATTACTTTTCGGTATATGCGCAACCGGTTTTATTTGTTTATGTTTTAGTTTTTTCTTTGCGGCTTAAAGAGAAGACGCAGCTAACATGACGCGTAAGTAAACGAATTCGAGCCTTTTGTAATTGGAACCTTAGATATTGTTCTGAGTGATGTTTTGTTTAATGTTAAATGTTATTTATTTATAATTTAAAGGATTTTATTTGCCGTTATTATTTTCGGCCTTGTTTATGGGAGCACTGGCCCAAGATTGTTTAGAGAAGGACAATGCAAATGAACAATGCTCATCAACAACTACTACAGAAACAATATTTGATCAGAATGTTGATTGGAAGAAAGCCACTAGTATATATGATTTTTCTGCACGTGATATTCATGGTCAGGATGTGCCATTGTCCAAGTACCGTGGACATGTATGCATAATTGTTAATGTTGCCAGCAACTGTGGATTAACTGACAGAAATTATAAGGAGCTTGTTGCATTGTATGAGAAATATGGAGAGAGCAAAGGTCTGAAGATTCTTGCATTCCCATCAAACCAGTTTGGTGGCCAAGAGCCAGGCTCCTCAGAAGAAATATTGGACTTTGTCAAAAAATACAATGTCACCTTTGATGTGTTTGAAAAAATCGATGTCAATGGAGAAAATGCTCATCCATTATGGAAATGGCTGAAAGTGCAAGATATCAAAGCTTTCTTCACAGACAGCATCATGTGGAATTTTACGAAATTCATTATTAACAAAGAAGGAAAGGTAGTCTTAAGATTCTTCCCTACAACTGCTCCTATGGACTTGGAGTCATCTCTGTTATCTTACTTCTAAGTTGTTGAGATAATTCTGTCCCTTGTTTGTCAGTGCTTGAACTTCAGTATATGCATTACACACTCTCTGCTTAGTAATATGCAAGACCTACATGCATTAAGGTGCATACAGAATAAGTTGCTTTTTATACATTGCTGTGTATCAAGCATTTGCAATATGCTCTCTATCCTTATACTCAGCGACCGAAAATACTCACGTGCCTTTTGAGATTACATACAATATGTTAAAACAATAAAACATATACATATCAGATGTGTGTTTCACTTTTTTCAAGTTGCTTGTTATACATTCTTGTGTATCAAGCATTTGTAATATGCTCTCTATCCTTATACTCAACGACCGAAAATACTCATATGCCTTTTGAGATTACATACAATATGTTAAAACAATAAAACATATATATCAGATGTGCGTTTCACTTTTTTCAAGTTGCTTTTTATACATTCTTGTGTATCAAGCATTTGCAATATGCTCTATCTTTATCAACGACCGAAAATACTCATGTGCCTTTTGAGATTACATACAATATGTTAAAACAATAAAACATATACATATCAGATGTGCGTTTCACTTTTTTCAAGTTGCTTTTTATACATTCTTGTGTATCAAGCATTTGCAATATTTTCTTTATCCTTATACTCAACGACCGAAAATACTCATGTGCCTTTTGAGATTACATACAATATGTTAAAACAATAAAACATATACATATCAGATGTGCGTTTCACTTTTTTCAAGGTGCTTTTTATACATTCTTGTGTATCAAGCATTTGCAATACTTTCTTTATCCTTATACTCAACGACCGAAAATACTCATGTGCCTTTTGAGATTACACACAATATGTTAAAACAATAAAACATATACACATCAGATGTGCGTTTCACTTTTTTCTCACTTTATTTTAATTAGTTTACTTAGGAGGAGTCCTAAATTCGATGTAAGTAGAGTCTGTACAAGGTCCTGGATCGATTATATCCAGTTTATGTAATCGCTTACTCTTAATGTTAGTCACGTGAACTGGATATTAGTCCTGGCTGCACAGAAAGCAAATAGAACGTTAAAGTGTAGTATACCTCGGGAAACAGCATGGCTTCAAAGCGACATTTCCTTCTGTCTAACTGATCTCGTAGACGTTCGACTCGACATACGCTGTTTCACAATATGCGCCCTACGACTGACACTTACGTGTGCTATTTACAAGTTTTGGTACAGTACATTCGAATTCGTTTGAGCTCGCATTTTGAACAAGGTACTTCGGATATAGCTGTGCGTGTCAAAATCTGTTACCGCAATGAAGATGACAGAGGCGTCTTGCGCTGAAATCCATCTCTGAGGCTAAACTCACAGTTTACATCTTACAATGCCTATGTATAATACATATTCATATTGTACACGGATGGTGGACACTGGACGGACGTTTAGGTGAGAGCACTATAAATAAATACGATTAAATAAATTACAAAAGTCCTTATGTGTTAATCTTGGCGTCAATACTGATGGTCGCCATCTCGTGTTCGCTAATTTTGTTTCTTCCGTTCGGTACCGCTGCCGTTTCCTCACAGGTCTGAAAGAAAGTCGTGTTAGCAGTTAACAGCCAACAGCCAAGATTCATGAAAAAAATTGCCCGCTCGCACAGTCCATACAAATAGACAACGCATAATATAACATAACAATAAATTACCCATAGTTTCTTGTTGTAATTCTACCTTGTAGGATGGATTGTCGTAGGCCGATGTGGTTTTACGCGGCGATATGTCTGCTTTGCTGCTGATACGTCTCTTCATTAGCATCATGAGTAGAATCAACGTTGAAAGAATGGCGAGAGACGCTACGATCGCGACAATTACTAACGGACCGTAGTAATCTCCTTCATGAATTGCCATTGACGCCAGTTTCCCTGTTGAAACGTAAAAAGAATAAAGAATAGTCCGAAACTATATATATTTCATTTCATTGAATGGACCTCTATATTTAGGACCTCTTATATTAACTCTCCCGAATATGGGATATCTATGTTTTATTTATCAAATGGACCATGTACACTGCAGCAGCAGATATGACCAAGAAATAATATGTTGAATACGCCTCTCCCAGTATCCCGCATATGAGTCACTGGTCTGTCTGAACAAACCGGTCGCGAAGGTTTAAAAAGTGAAAAGAGAAAAGGAACCAACAAGTGACGATGTTATCAAAACTGCGTACCTTGTTGAGAGACAGTAGCCTGCGAAGGTATTCCAGGTTTCGTCACAAAATCTTGAACATTGCTCTTTTTAATGCGACCGTTCGTTAGGTAAACTTCAATCCACAAACGGTATCTCGTGCCGGGTTTGAGCTCGTCAATGATGGTTTTCGCGGGCGAGTCCCTTTTGGCAACCTTAAACGTACTGGAGTCTCCTTTACCGCTATCGGTCTGATAAATTGCGCGATATATGTTAACGTATTTGTCTTCGGGATAAGGTACACCGCTCCACGATACTTCGACCTCGGTGGCTTTGATGCTCTTTATCTCGACTTTGATCTCGAACGAGTAAGGATCAGGTTCGGTCGCTGTCGTGATTTGAATCTGCAAGCAATATTCCGGTTATTCACTGATTTCCATGACGATGCAGAGGAAGGAACAGAGGCAACTCGTGCATGGGCACTGATATCGATACAAATACTCTTGACAATTCGTGTGAATGATAGATTAAATGTGCTCGCGATGATTTAGACGGAGAGCAAATTGTTTAAATGTCACTGATATTTTTTTTCTCAAACCAAGAGAAGAGTGGATTTTATTTTCAAGTAATTTTGAATTATGCCGAACTATAGAATACTATTGAGAATTAGCAGTATTTTTTGGTATTTAATTTTTTGTTGTTTGATAATAATTTTGATACTTTACACGAACACGAATACACTGAACTAAAAGTGTATATATATGTGTATGTATTCATATTTGTTTGCAATATGTAATTTCATTATCAAGTAGTACTGATAAAAACTTGAAGAGTACTGTGAACCGCGACGGATTAAATGTGCTGCGATAATTTGAACACAGGAAAAATTATAACTACACAAATACCAAGGGAACAGCCACTGTCCCTTTACGCTTGAAACAAAGCAATGAATTCTATATTTCAGTCATTTTGAATTGTACCAAACCATATAACACTATCCATAATTAGTAATATTTTATATCTCCACTTTTTCAAATTTCGAAACTGCATCCAAACACAAATACCCGATACGCGCAATGCATGCACGTATTTCGAAAGTCATGGGAGACCGACAGTTTGAAGGCACGAGCCGCCACTGCGCAGGAAAATGTGCTTTTACCGTTTTCTCGCTGACGAGTTCGGTCATGTGGCCAGCGAACGGTATGAAATAGATACCAAGGTCGTACGTAGTCGCCGGTTTCAGGTTCTCAATTACGTAATTGGTAATGGCTCTGTGAATGAGCGGTGTAGTAGAATAGACTTTCCTGTCATGCTCTTTGTAGCGCAGTTGTATGCCGTCGATGAATTGTAGTTCATATTCGGTGAATTTTTTCCACGTTACGTCGATCCACGTGGAGTTCGTGCGAATGCCTCGGAGTTCTGCATCGACTGGTATTTGCGGCGGTAAAGTCGTCGAGTCAGCTCGTTTTTCTAGCGTACGCACGCCATAGACCTTGCTCGTGGGACTGTTCACCAGATCCTTCAGCTTCACAGTTATTTTCACCTTGTACTCCGTCGAAGGCTTCAAGTCGCCTAACTCAAATTCCAATTGCGGCGTGGCTATGAGATCACCGGGTGGGGCGAATATTTGAACCTTCCATGTTGATGGGTCGTAGTTTCTGCGGAGAATAGGCGATGAGGATTATCGCTATCGGCATGAACCGGAAAACGACGATATTTAGCTGCTGTGGATGAGTGTCAAGCTTGGTATGTAACCGTTTATAAGAAAATTATATTTCAGGTAATAGAACACATGGAACTTGTCCCTCTCCAAACACCCATACTTCCTTTCCTACTCCCACACCATAATTCAGCTATCCCCTCCACCAATAGTCCTACTCTAAAACCTAGCAATTCCTATTTTCCGACATTCAGATTCACAATACCGTACAGTACATATCATAGCAAATAAGTCAGTTTTAAATAACATTCAATCAAGTAGTAATTTTATGTAATAAAAACGACAAAAAATGTTTTCGGCTATACTTGAATGTACACTTGCTGAATTATTCGAAAAATGTTAAACATCTGGTTAAGGTGCGCACGAATAATTTGTGTTCTCTGTGTTTTCTGGTTATGAACAAGGATATCCATGTTATCCATGTATTAACAACTTTAATGAAAATATCGCGCGGCTGCGTGCGGATAATGTGTTCTCATTAATTTTTCATGAGCCGACAACGTACGTACGTCTTGTCGCTGGTGTATCGTAGCTCAACTCTTCCATGAAGACCAACTAGGACTTGCGGAACAGTAAAGGCCAGTCGGACAGTGTGCTCGTCTAGTGCTTCTAGAATCTGGACGACGACTTCATCGGATGATATTCCGAGGCCATATCCAGGCAAGCCTCCAGGTAACGAAAAGCCAGGTGGAGGCGGAAGATCATGGTCCATGCCTACATATTCGTTACACAGTGATTAGAATCGTCGTTAACAAATGATAGAGACCGAAGATATCGGTTCATAATAAATATCAGCCTGTTGCAATACCGCGACGAACTACGGAGCAATTGTTTTATTTAGATAATCTATGATCTGTTTCTAAAGTATGATCTAACCGTTTTACTTGGAAAATTAAGGAATATATAGAGCCCTCTTATGGTTAAACATGCTTGATTTTAGAATTTTGTTATTAATACTCTCGATATGTTTCAGGGTTGCCGGCATCTTCTCTTCAGGAGAGGAGTAATTGTGCTAATGACTTGCACTAAATATAAAAATGCTGAAAATGATGAAAGATTTGAAAATTATGAAAATCGGAAAGTAAACATGAAAATTACAAAAATCATGAAAGTGATGACGTCCGGAGTGCTGGAATAGAACAGCGATTAGTACAATTACACTCTCCTTCTCAAGACGGGTTCCATTATTTCTGAAAAATACCGAGGCGTTCATCAATAAAACCTAAAATCAAACATTTTCAACCATAAGCACTTCTTCCCTATTCCCCAACTTTCCAAGCCAAACATAGTAACCTTGCAATGAAACACATCATCCTAGAAAATGCTCATACACACAGAGTAAGGCACTCAACGCGCTCGCCTAGCATAAAACACGTTTCCCGAGATGCGAAAGTCACCCCCTTTCTCCCAACGCTTCAAATCGCTATTCCACAAACTATCCTCTCTCCTTCTAATCACGCGTCTCCGATAGCTCACAAAAAATACTATTTCTGCGCTTCTCTCGCGTCTCCTTCGACAGGAACGAGTCGCATGATCCACGTATGCTACACACGGCTACCTAGACTCTAGGCGTCCAGCCTCCCGACGTTGATAACGACGTGACACCGAAGAGATCGACTCTTTCGACAGGAGACGAACCTGTATGGTCGAGGGTATGCGTTGATGCGTACGGATTCATAGAGTGTACAAGTCCAGAGGTGTGCGGTGGAGGTGGCGGCGGATGAGCGTGAGGGCGAGCGTGAGTGTGAGCCACGGCGGCTGGGACTATGCTATGAGGCACGCTTGCGAGTGGCCCAGGCTGCCCAGGATACCGTTGGAACGGCCCGGGATTGGGATCGTGGCGTACTATATGTGCTAGCAACTCCTCGATCTGTTTCGGCGTCGTGGGAATGTCGGCCGTGTGAATGTGATAGGTGACACGTCCACTCTCGTTGGTGTGCACGTAAGTAGGCGCGTTCTGAGTGACGAGTGGGACGCCTCGTCGACTGTCGCTCGTCGCTGTCAGCACGGACAACGGGTTCGTGTGGGGTCCGTCGTAAGGTCTCTGGTCAAGCCTGAGTGGGAAGTCGGCGTGGTCGAGATTGATCAAGTGATGTAACTCGTCCGGTACGGTCTGTTGCTGGAGGAAGTGTTGCTTGGTGACGATGGAAGGCGGCTGAACGTGCGCGTTATTCAGGGCGATCGGCTTCTTCTTCGGCAGGCCGGGGTTCACGAGGTTGGGGTCTATCGCGGCTGCGTCTGCAGCGTGTGGCGCGAGGGCGAAATCGTGGTGCGGATCGAGGCCGATGAACTGCGGACGCTCAAAGGGCGAGAGTTCGTTGGGACTGATCGGTGCGCGCGGCGGTGGTGCGACTGAGACAGGAGACGGATACGAGTGCGGGGATGTGGAAAGTGCGCTATCTACTAGAATTTCCGGAGCCAAGGGGCCAGGGAAGTAGCGGTCATTGGGTTCCTTGCGCTGTTTCTGAGACTCTACGGGCTTTTTGAGGTCCGATTTGGCTTTCGGTTTTTCTTTCGAAGTCGAGGTCGACGGAGGGTCGAGGTGGAAGATCTGTTCGGGCGTGGGCGCGCTAGGCTTGTAATCGGGATTGTAGGGTCCGTTGTAGGGAACGGTCGGGTGTCCGGGGTCCATAGGGTAATGGAACGGGAAGTGTCTGTTGGGCGAGTCGTGGTCGCTGTAGTTCTCGTCGTCATGTGTCGGGGGAACGGTTTTCGGGCCTTCCTTAATGGCGGAACCGCCGCCACGTGCCGGTTCCTGGCTGGGCCTGAGCGTTTCCGAGCCGTTAGTCGGCCTTTTCCTATCGTCGATCGTTTGCCGATCGAGGAAGGTGCTTTCTGTGGATAAGGGGCCGGAGAACGCGTGCGTCGCGTTCGTTCCTGCAATGAGTAATAAAGGCCATTGTCACTGAGTTGGTCGGGGAGCATGGTGAGAGCGAGATCGTTGCCAAGTTCGCGCGTCCATCGATGTCCATGCATATTTACAGCGAAGTAGGATTGAATCGCGTTCGACCAAGAGAGCAATCGTGCGGCGCATATCGGTATGTACATCCGCGTTTTATCGGTGCGATCGGGAGCCAGGTCAGAAGGGCATGCTTGCGCGGGTGTGATCGGTCGTGTTTGCGAAGGGCTGTGTAGCTATTTGTCAGAGCCACCGCCACCAGTAGGTATCGAGCATTGTGAGCATCGAGGGAGTATAAAGGGATGTCGACTCTTCCGTTTTACCTGAGGAACCGGTGCACACCCAGTGCAGACAACATTCGTCTCCTGGCACGCGAGCGAGGGTTACTTGATGCGCTGGACAGTCTTGACTAGGCGGTGGAAGTGCAGGTACAGGTGGACATGCGGCTTGACAAGAGACATTGCCCATTTCGCAGAAACATCTTTTCTCGCATCCGGTTACATTCGACGGCAATTCACTCCAGTTGTCGAACGTGCGGCCTTTGTAGCTGCACGAGCCGTTGTTTCGGCAGCGAAGTTCCTATAAGCGGGAAGCAGATGCGTCGTTTATGGCAGACATCAAGCGACCGTCTTCATATAAGCTTCTACGAGCAGATCCCAGGGTTCCAAGTAGTTTACGGTTTATACCGGCTTTGTTATAACGTGGAGAGAATGCTCTCACTGTTACATTCAACTTTTGTAGATTTCAACTTTTTCAAATTCCTTTAATAAATTATGTCTCTCAAGCTTTTGATAGAAATATAAATTATGGACACGCGACAAATTCAACGTTATTATTGAAACCGACGATTAGATCTTCTTGATTAATGCCAAAACGTTACTCAATATTCGACACGCCCAATTCCAGACATATGACAATTTCTAACTTTGACACCATAATTACAACGAATGGTCATCCGGCTTCATCCTACCCATGCGTATGAATTTTTACTAATTATAAATTGATAAGGACCGAAACATACTGGAAGAAATTCCTTTCTATGTGATCTGACCATTGCCATGATTTTGCTTAAATACGTGAAATTACGTCGGTGCTTACTTCCGGACAGCATTGTGGAGGTTTCGGCGCGAAATTCGCCGGCACGGTTTCCCAATCGAGGCAGTGCGGATCAAGAACATCCAGGCCGAAGTCTGTCGGACACTCTATCGTTACGCATTCAGGCTTTCCGGGTTCGGCACATATGCAGAAAGAAATGCATTCGTCGTACCACTCCGCTCCAAGTTCATAGTACTTTCCCCGGTGACTGCAGCCTTTCTTGCCGAAAACTTTCTCAGATACGTTGGTTTTGATTACTTCTGCAGGCAGGGAGACACGGATCGACGGCCCTGTGCGTCCCGATTCCGTTAAACGCATGTAATACGTGCGTGCCGGCATGAGATTCGAAATTACGCCATCTTAAAAAATAGTGCATCTTGTCAGTTAATGTAGCGACTCGCTAAATGAATTGGATGAAACCAATAAAATTGGACGAAAAAATAAATTGCAATCCCGAATTCGTCTAACTTATTTTATCTGCCATAAATCCCTTGATTCATTTTTAGATTTCACTGAAGACACAGATTCCAGTGAATAAAGATATATTTTCAACGTATAATCGCATATGTTTTAAATATTCTTTTTCCCCACAGATTTTCTATCTCTGGAACCTTGAAGTTTCACTTCTGCCGCGCGTGACGGTCATCAGTATTTTTCAATCGGTCTTACCTTTATCGGGCTTTCGTTGTTTCCAAACACGATTATCCTCCGACAATTCGACGGTAACGTCTTGTGGGTTCTTTACGGGCAATTTGAGTAACTTTATGGCTGTTGAATTAAGCACCTTTGCGTCCGTGGGGTCAACTGTTAGCTCTGTCGAGCTTTCCGATTTAATCTCATGATCTCCAAGTGTTACGTCGCAGAGTATAATGGTGCAACAAGGGTCCCTGCATTTTTGCATTACGTGTAATTCTTTATTAGCCGAAAAACCGATGGTTTCTGTTGCAGTGGATACATACCTCGGATCGGCAAGAGCTACGCATCGATCGTGTTGGCTTGCGACCATACTCTCATTCGGAGGACATCTCGGTTGACATTCGAGCTTTCCACCAGCTTCGCAGACGCAAATTCTTGAACAGCCGTCTTCAACCCTCTGCCCACGTGAGACGGTTTCATTCCGAAATATACACGTCTCTTCTGGTTCATTGGCTATAAACAGTTCCAAAGTTTGACAGTTATATAAAAAACAGAATAAACTTTCTGCAACTATTGTAAAGCAGATTAGACAAATTAGTTCAGCGCATCCGTCAGAGTAGTTGCAGTATCATTAATAAGTACGGGCAGAATAAAATTATTCTGTTTATAATAGAAGAACATAACATGTTACATGATCTTATAACTCATTAAAGAGTTAAACATTGTAAAACCACTAGATAAGGATTATGTGCTGAAAACATTAGCTTCTTTACAACACAACCATTGTTTCCGAATTTTACGCATTTCTCTCAAGATTGGTAGCGCTCATTGCAGGATACAATGCCGGTTATCGATGACCGCGGTGGTATTCAACGTGTTAATGCATTCCAACGATGAACGTTCGTGAGAAGACTGGATCGGTAACATTTATATATTCCGAAAAATTGATAATTCAGTAATATTCAATAATAATCCACAACCGCCCCCACTATACACTCACGCTATACTGAAATCATTAGTAGACTAATGCTGATAACTACCGGAATCAGTGGCGGCGCACACGACAACAGCACAGCACGGTTCCTCAGGTATTGTCCGCTCTTCGCACATCGGATCCGACGCAACTTTGCCTCGTCTGACATACGGCGAAACGCACAAGGGTTCGCAGTTCGTTATCTGCCCATCCGCTGCACACATGCATTTCTCTTCGCACTCCCTCAGGACCTTCTCACCCACGGCGTAGGTCCGATTACCCTCGACGCAGGCTTCAACCCGCGGCAACAAGGTTGCAGGCATGGTTCCGCTCGTAGGACTCGTTTCGTTATGCGTCACCACGTATTCGCCTCCTAAAAGTCGCGTTGTTAACACTCAGCCAACCGCAGGCACTATTATCTTTTTTCTAAGTAGTGCAAATTAAATTCCAGTGCGCAGAAGACACAGAGAATGTATAAAACTGATTAAAATTGATTAAAAATGATGACGACGCGTCAATTATAGTTGATGGTAAGGATGTGTTGCATATGGCTTGTACAGAATACGAAATGAAAACTAAGCGAGTAGTACCATTTGCAGTCTGTGCAAAACGTCAAGCTAGAGATCATTTATGTCTTTGTTATCACAACAACGTATTGCTTTTAAAGTGCAGGCACGATCAACACGAATAAATTTCAAGTGGGTGACATATTTTTTCACTGACTCTAACTGAACTTACTTAGTAAATTTGTTAATTGATTCTATATCACAAAAGCAGTAAAGGTGTCTCATAAAGTAGGAACACCATTTTAAGTATGATTAACAAAATAAAAGGCAATGCATTGATGAAGAAAAAGTGGCTGATCGGCCCAATCGGTTGGCTGAGTGTTAAGTATTGGAAAGCGTGATAGCGGAATTCGACGTAACAGATCGATGACGTGCCTTCGACCTCTTTGTCGTCATCGTCCATGCTGACGTCACTGAGATCCGTAAGATTGGCGTGCAGTGAGTTGGTTGGTTCCGGCGCAGAAACGTTGAGAGCTCGGCCCCTCGAGGAAGTTTCTTCTTTTGGCGAAATCGTGGCTGCGGTCACCGACGTGGTCGTTGAGGACTCGTCCTTGATCGCCGTTTCTGTTGCAACGTTTCCGTGTTTTGCTGCAACAGAAAAAAATTCACCCACGTAACATTACATTGACACACCCTGTTATTATAGATTCCTGGTGAGCCGGCATTTATTGGCTCGAAACGTGTAGAGAAGAGCAATTAAATGTTCTCGGATTTTCGTTTTCAAGTAAAAGAGAGTTTATCTTATTATCCGTTATTATTGATAAGTGATATTGAAGATGTGGCGGCCCGGAGATACCGTTCTCTCGTTCACCATATGTTCGTAAACGTCAATCCGAACGTTCCGATCCTTGTATGGATCCTCTACAACGGAATGTAACGTGGCCAAGTCTGAAAGCCGTTGTACGAAAGTAATAACTGTGTAAATTGGAGAAAGATATAAAAATAGTACGAACGAAAAGTCGTGTTTTCTTTGCCGGTAGTAGTACATTAACTATATTGGATCTTTTTAACAATTCAAACAATAAAAATACGGCAATTGCTAATAATTAAATGGTTAAAGTTACCTGAATTATAACAGTACTTTAACTATAGCAGTTATTGTAAAGTAACTTTAAACTAACTCTAACTACCGCAGTATATTAAAAATTTAACAGTAGCAATACACTTTCCTGTTTGTACTATTTTTATGTCCAATCCACTTGAAACTTTCCAATCTACGCATATACAATATTTCATTTCCTAATTTACACAGTTATTACTTTTGTACAATTACCTTTGGATACACACAATATCACTTTGAATACAGAGGATCGTAAAAATATTTTTACTTACACTAAAGCAATTAATAAGATTGAAAATTACACACCAGTCAACATTTCCGTTGGAACGGGACCCATGACAATGGGTTCGCCGTGAAGTAGAAAAGGAAGGGTTGTGACAGCTTGTTTCATTGCTGTTGTCAGGGTGGCATTGTTCATGCGTTTGGTCAATTCTTCGTCCTTCGGTAATTTCTGATACTTTTGATCGGCTTTCGCCTTGAAGTCGACTGGCTTCTTCTTCGCTTCCGCAAGTGCCTTTGCGTCTGTCTCTTTGGTGGGATACTCGGCTTTAAGTTCTGTGATCTCGTCTCGCCTATCGGTTTGTAGCGGTTGGACTGTTTGCACTGTGTCCTCGTCGTTGAGAACTATATTATGAAACATAGTAGCGCGAAAACAGGCTTTAGACGTTGAAGGTAATATTCCGGGTTCAATTGTTTTGTAAATCAAATGGTAGTGCTAGATAAGATAAATATATGTTACAAGACAATTTAATATAAAAACGGTATCATTATATATAAAACGATTGCTTATTTTTGTATAGTTATTTGAGACCAGGTGAAAAGAATATCTGTAAATAAATTATACATTTTTAGTAAGTGACAAATTATGATGGTAAGCCGTCAATACCCGTTAAATTAAATATAGTATATTGCAAGGTAAAGCCTTTCGAAAGCCTGTCTACAAATAAATTATTCCATTTTGGTAAATGACAAATTACAATACCAAGCTTTCAAATATTTTGAACGATTAATGAATTTGAATGAAGAATTTATTTAACAGTGCACATTTATTGGTAGTTCCGTGCATTCTTTCTTCGTAATTGCACCAAATGCAATGTTTAGGTTTATGATTCTGCGATTAATGTCACCGTTCTGAGCCACAGTTGTTTAATCACTTCAGGTAGGTTAAATACCGATCCGTTATATATACTCTGTTCCAGTGTTTCGTAATTTTGTATTATCCACAGCAGATCGAAGTGGGTCAAACACGACATTCGTTACGTCTCAGTGGAGCCCATGTAAAATTGGAATCCACGGATTGCTTTTTCGACATTTACATATGCGCATAAAATTTACATGTACATTGATTGTACACATGAATTACTGCTTCACATGGCATTCTTGATTAGATGTACACGTATTGTAACACTCATGCATAGCTGTACAATTGTTGAATGACTAGGATCTCTTGCAAACACAATTATCTTTGAAGTATAAAGACTACTTGACGTTCTTTGCTTCTTCGTATGCACAATGCTAGAGGTTCGCACAAATGTGAAAGTATTTAATGAAGTAGGATTTTCTGGAAGCACAGTTTCTCACGAAAAATGTAAGATAGCATTTGGCTGAAAAGTATTTCACGAAATACGATTTTTTGGAAATACAATTTTTCCTGAAGAATGTAAGATAGTACTTGGTTGAAAAGTACTTAATGAAATACGAGTTTTTGGAAATACAATTTTCCCTGAAGGATGTAAGAAAGTACTTGGTCGAAAAGTACTTCATGAAATACAATTTTTGGGAAATAAAATTTTTCCCTGAAGAATGAATGGAAGCACTTGGTCGAAAATAGCTCAAGAAGTAGAATGTTTCGGGAGTACAATTCTTCTTAAAGAATGTAAGATAGTATTTGGTTGAAAAGTACTTCATGAAATACGATTTTTTGGAAATACAGTTTTTCCTAAAGAATGTAAGTTAGTACTTGGTTGAAAAGTACTTCATGAAATACGATTTTTGGGAAATACAATTTTCCCTGAAGCACGAATGGAAGCACTTGGTCGAAAATAGCTCTGGAAATAGGATGTTTTGGGAGTACAATTCTTCTTAAAGAATGTAAGATAGCACTTTGTGTGCTGAAGCTAGTGGATACCGGTGACGCACCCGTGAATCGTTACCGGAAGACAGTCGTGTAACGGTCAACGATGGTCGCATGTCCACCGTAAACGTTCAGGAGCATACTCATCAGAGTTTCTGTCGAGAGTTTTCAGCTCTTTATGTATTCCGTATGTACGCGCATCTTGACATACCATATTCATGATCTCATTTATAGCCGATAACGTGCCAAACTGCTATTAACTGCGCATAGTCGTTGATCATGAAGTACTAGTCTACTTCTTCACAATGAAATGATACGCATTGTGATCGTATTATTAATTCGTGAATTACAGATCTTCGACGCTCTATCCTTTGTAATATATGATGTGAAAACTTTACAATAAACCTATGAATAATATAGTAACAAAGAAGTAATGTGTGACAATTTACTCTTAATCCCAAGTATTTACTGATTTGAAACACGTCTTTTCAAACACGAATCTCCCATACTAATTTCCCATCACCTGATAATTTGTCCAGTACTTGAGATGTTACGTCTTTTTATGATTGAAATGTGGACATTATTCGTTGGCTCGACCGGTGACCGGCGCAAAAGATTTTACCAACAATTTTTCTAGTTCTAACAACTTCTAAGTTCTAACAACTCTGCGTTACCTTCATTTTGCACGATTTAATCATACTCCGCAGTATTTAATTGCATCGCGGTTCTAACTGTGGTAGTCAATGTGTTAAGAAACTTGAAAAAAAAAATAGTTTCACGTATCCAGTGCGCGACAGTCTCCTCTCTTAATTGAACGACATCGCGTTCGCGCGTTTCTCCGTAAATGCGGCGATTGTTCTCGCGACCGCATTATTTTGAGCCGCGTCTTCTGGAGGAAATCGAACGGAGACGCGAAGGTTGTTCGGCAAGTCACACCTTCACGTTGACGACGTTGCACGCGCAACCGCGAGCGGCCGAGTTAGCCAAAGGCTAAGCGTGCGGTACATTCGTTATGATCGGTAATCGTTTCACAATCATCGGCTCTAACGGTATGCAATATGCCGCGTAAAAAAAGCAGCCTCGGGATGCTTGCACCGCTCGCAACGGTGGAAATTCCGGAATGCCATGTGGGCCATTGTCCGGCACCGATGACGCGCCAAATCCAGAAGAGAAAGTTCTGGGGAAACGGCACTGACGTGGAAAAGACATTCTGCGCGCGAGATGCCTAGCAACCCTTTTCGAGTACCGCCCGGAGGAAACTTGTGACAAATCCATTATGCAACTAGATTCGAAACACTATTTCAAACAGTACGTAATATAAAACATGGAATTAACACATTGCTTCCAGGAACCGCACATTTTTGGACGCTCCAGAAAGACTTTACACGAGGCATACATGCACTTTTTTAATTCGCATTTGGTAGTGGATAGTCACATAAAGTATTTTTAAATATTACTATATATTTTTTATACATGTGTTAAATTTTTTACTTCTATGCGTCATTTTGCTACTCTTTTAGAATTAGGACTTGTGTCATAAAATAATTCTTATTATAAATTATCGTTAAAAAACTGAAAATATAAATGATTTTTAAAAAGCTGTTTCCTTTCAAATTAAAACGCGAACTTTGAAATAACAAAATGCTGTACAACAATAAAACACTTTATAAGATATGATACACGATCGACACAGATCTACCGATGTAATGACTACACTGACCGACTGATTTTTACGCTCTCAGAATGTCGATATTAATTTTTCTTCGCTAACTATTTTTTAGGGGAATACGCGAGACTTCATTACCGTGGTAACGTAACAAAAAAGACTATTTTTAGTTCCTTAAATCGTCGATTGAGTCGAAAAAACCTGAAAACGAGATATCTCGTCTCCCGGCCACAACGTTTGGTTTGCTAAAGACAAGATATCTCGTCACCGGTACGCAATGTGTTAAGCTGAACGTATTTGTACAATAGCTTCTCAGTGTCGGTCCACAAGTCTCAAAGACACAGAGGGGGATAAAATACGGGATAAAATAAAACACAGTGAAGCAAAAACAGGCATGAAAATGATTAATTTTAAGAGAAAGACGTTAAATTTGCCTGTTAACACTTTGACTGCCGCGATGGTCACCGATGACCGGCGCAAGAGGTTTTACTGAAGATCCAAAATATTCGCAATGGGTAGCAATAATTATTTTATAAATACAGTTATTGTTAGAATAGTGATGCGATCCTTTGGTGTTCAATACCTGCATATTATTTACATTTTGCATAATTCAGTCCAACACTGTAGTATTTCATACAATCGCCGTTCTAATATAGTAAAATATAACCCAGACAAAGGATTCTACATGAACGAAGTCGGTAGTAACTGATTTTCTATTTATCGTGATTGCAGGTAATAATCAAATATGGATATTAACACGTTGGCAGCCGTGGGGGTCACCGGTGACCGGCGCAAGAGGTTTTACTGAAGATCCAAAATATTTGCAATGGGTAGCAATAATTATTTTATAAATGCAGTTATTGTTAGAATAGTGATGCGATCCTTTGGTATCCAATACCTGCATATTATTTACATTTTGCATAATTCAGTCAAACACTGTAGTATTTCATACAATCGCCGTTCTAATATAGTAAAATATGCTTGGCAGTCAAAGTGTTAAAAATGCAAACGCGCTCGATCGTCCTGCCTGAAATGAAAACACAAGAAATCGGCGTGCAGGCATTTACGTATGAAGCGTCTGTAACCATTGACACCTTGGTGCCGCCGGTTTGCCCGAAAACGGTACAGTAAAAAATCGCCGACACCGTTCTCGGCGGCCTGAGCAGAGTCGTCCGGATTTCAAGCCGTTTTCAGGCTGAAGACGTTAGTGCCGACGACCGTCCTCTCCGCATGCTTGGCTTGCTCGAGACTGCAAACGAGCGTCCGAGTGTGCCGTCACTAGAGGTGGCTTTGAGAAACGAAGTTGCGGAGAAGATGCATAAAAAGAGACAGAGTAGTCGGATTAACGGCCACGAGAGCGAAGAGGAACGGGAAGTCGATGGAATGGCGGATAAAATAGTCGGTCACCGAGCGGACGTGTGACTTTGGCTATACGGTATCCTATCCTACTTGCTGGGTCAAATCCGTGATCGCGCGATTTCGTTTCTTGATCCGTTCGGCTGCGGGCGCTCGTCGGCGAGGTTTATCCGCTTTCGAAACTCGATGCGTGGAAATTTTCAAGTTGACTAGTTCGGCCGGTTGACGAGCAAAAATGTCGCGCGACCACGCGGCTAGTCTGGAGTTCACAGACAAGTGCTCATCTAGATTGAAGTACCTCGATATATTTGGATGCTTGTCATTTTTTTTTCTCTAAGTCCAATGTTAGAATTGAGCTTGGCACAAAATGTTGATTGTGGTAAAAGAAAGTATGGGAGGAATATTTCGAATGGAGTAGCAATTATACTTTCGTATCTCCGATATAGTTGGTAGAATATTGATGGGTTTGCTTTTAATGTGTATGAAATGATCCATGAATTCCGTGCAATTCTTAAA
The DNA here is from genome assembly GCA_033815515.1 of Cryptocheilus praepositus. Taxonomy (NCBI): domain Eukaryota; kingdom Metazoa; phylum Arthropoda; class Insecta; order Hymenoptera; family Pompilidae; genus Cryptocheilus; species Cryptocheilus praepositus. Next base: position 3,404,389 of record JAWWQZ010000256.1, on the reverse strand, counting down.
AATAGCAATATGCTGGATAAAAATAGTAACGCTTAGGCTGTTACACAAAAATATGGGCAATATGTTGTCAAATTTGACGTATTTAATATTAATCATGCTTTTACAGACAGCTGCTCATCTAGATTGAAGTACCTCAATAGATATTTGGATGCTTGTAATTTTTTTTTCTGTCCAATGTCCAATGTAAGAATTGAGCTTCGTAAAGTGCAATCCGACGTGGGCAGGATGTTGCGATAAAATGAAAATGATAATTGTGGTAAAAGAAAGTATGGGAGGAATATTTCGAATGGAGTAGAAATTATATTTTTGTATCTCCGGTATAGTTGGTCGAATATTGATGGGTTGACTTTTAATGTGTATGTAATGATCCATGCATTCCGTGCAATTCTTAAAAATAGCAGTACGCTGAATAAAAATAGTAATGCTTCGGCTGTTACTCAAAAATATGGGCAATACATTGTAAAATTTCACGTATTTAATGTTAATCATACTTTCAACAGTGCTGATACTTAAGTGCAATTACGACGTTTTCTATAATTTCAGCATTTTATTAGGAAAAGTTTGGCTATATACTTTCTTAGCTACCATAAGCTAATTAAAGAAGCCATTAAATTGGGCCATTTTTCTACGTCAACAAATCACCTGACTGCATCGAACATTTAATACCCGGCACTAAGAACTGTTCAACTATCTACAAGATATCTACTATTTGAACTAACACCTTTTCACAACGGAAATGCATATCACTGGTTTTTAGCAGTACCTTAAAAAATATATAAATTGGCGGAAACCCATGAATAAACAGTACTAGTGTACGGTTGATATTCGTGTCCCAGTCCATTTCACATTTCACATGACTCCATACTCGTGTGCCTATGCACGTTTGCCACTACTGATGTAATCAACGTTCCAAACAGACGACTGATCTATTAAAAATAGAACACGTTTCGGCGAATATTTCGATTCTGGCAATAACTTTAAAGACCCATATCTCTGAACTAGTTTCCTGTATGTAAATATGAACGGGTCTTTCACCGGTCCATGTACATTTACCAATGATCCGAGTCTCTCGACGTGCCTTTTACTGACTTTATCTGGCACAATTCGTACACAGAGAAAGTTGCCGTAGCGCGACGCGTAGGAAGATGTCGGGTCTACAGGAGACTGTCTTATGTACGAGTTCATTCTCTAAAGAGTGGAGCTGATACAAGAGCTTCCGAGTCGGGTCAAGGCCGGCCTACAAACTCTCAACAGTTTTATGCAGCTTTAATCCTGTCCTCGTATTTACTGCGTTATACCGTTCGATTCATAATTATGTCATCGGCGACTACCAGCAGGTCAATGAATAGTTAGGATTCTCTACAGTATTATTAATGATATTGCACAACTTTCCTGGAGCAAGAAACAGATGCGAACAAAAAATAATGTCATACAAATCACGTAATAGTACTCTTGTTAATTTCTGTCTAGTCATTCATTTTTATATTTTGTAGTATTCTGCTTGGCATTATTTTTTGGCATGGTAATTGTTTATGAGAATGCGAGGTGTTAATACGTAATTTGGATATTATTGCCTTTTTGGAACGTTAAATAAATAAAACGACCTGTCCCGAGGTTATATACAAGCGAATAAGAGGAAGCTTAGGATGAATTTAATTACGGCAATCAATCAAATTACCACTCAAATTTTTTGTTCGCCTTGTCCTAGTTGTCTTTACTTAATTTGGCTCATAGAATGTTTTTCGTCTTTCGCCTTCGTCACGTCTCGAATATTTTTCTGATTTTGGTCATTTATCAAAAATCATAGAAACTCAACGTTTAAATACGTTTATTGTTTTTCGAATAATTTTGAGGTCAAGACAGTCTTCTCCTTGCCAAATCGGGACGAAAACTACTTCAACTGCGGTCTAGTATTGCTTTCGATTACGTAATTTTAACGCACGTCGTTTCACGAGCTGATCTTTACCAAATATGCATTTTTTGCTACCCGAGACTGAAAGCATGGAAAGTAGGGGGAACTGAATATGCAGTAGTTGGGCCTCTATGAACTTTTATGCATAGGATAGATTTCTAGAGACAGCTCTTTTCTCTGTGCGTGTCTTCTTTTGTGTCAAAGCTTTCGATCGGTCTATTATATGCAGCGATCGCAGAGAAACTTTCTTCTCTCAACGGTGAAATGTGAATAAAGTCGAAGTCGCCGCTACTTATTAGCGCTGCAACTTTTCAATATCTCTTATTTGATACGCCAGAAAGAAAACGCTTGAACTTCCAAGTAGTCAGACAAGTCACCCGACAGCTTATACAATATCGTATCTCAAATAAAACATATTTACGAGTGCAGAGTGTTTCTTACAGGAATTTTGGTTTAGCTGCAAGTTTTTCATTTGATTCTAAGAGATGAGGACACTTTACGTTTTATTTTAAATGAGCGATTGTGAATATTTTTACTCTATTTATGACAACATTGGTTAACGTTATTCTAAATTTTATTAAAAAATAAATACACTGGACACATGCGATCAAATGTAACTGAAACCTGCATATAGATGAACACAATACTCGTCATTTCTCTGACTTATGCTGTCTTGTTCCACTTTCACTAAGTGAAAATTGGATTCAACAAACGTTGACACCGTACGCGGACTGCTCAATTGACTTACGTCATGCCGCAAAAATAACTTATTTTGAGATTTAAGCCATTTGATTGAGTCCAGATTTTGCTGGACATTATAAGAGAGACTATATGGCAAACGCGAATGACAAATATATTATATTAAATTTCTTTATTTAACACTTTGACTGCCGAGCGTATTTTACTATATTAAAACCGTAACGTGATGAAGTACTACAGAATATGATTGAATTGTGCAAAATGAAAATAATGCGAAGGTATCGGGGATCAAAGAATTGAATCACTATTTAATATTGCATTTACAAAATTGTAAATGCTACCGATTGGCTATTTTTTGAATTTCTCGTGAGACCTTTTGCGCCGGTCACCGATGACCACCACGGCCGTCAAAGTGTTAATGCCGAGCATATGTTACCATTCCATTTATTTTCCCTGTTACAGATATATCGACTACAGAACTTTATTACATTAACTTTGACACATTTCCAAATGAGTGAAAATGATGTGCAAACTGGTGATTAACGTAATGACTATCAACGCCTGAAGAGGCCGATATCGAGATTGATGGTAATAAAGCTTTATAGTCAAAGGCATTTACAACCAAAAAACTGTTTGATTATTTAACTAAATTACAGTCAGATCGAAGTGAAACACATCATTGTAAATGCTACCGATTGGCTATTTTTTTAATTTCTCGTGAGACTTTTTGCGCCGATCACCGATGACCACCACGGCAGTCAAAGTGTTAACACCGAGCATATGTTACCATTCTATTTATTTTCCCTGTTACAGATATATCGACTACAGAACTTTATTACATTAACTTTGACACATTTCCAAATGAGTGAAAATGATGTGCAAACTGGAGATTAACGTAATGACTATCAACGCCTGAAGAGGCCGATATCGAGATTGACGGTAATAAAGCTCTCTAGTCAAAGGCATTTACAACCAAAAAACTGTTTCATTATTTAACTAAATTACAGTCAGATCGAAGTGAAACACATCATCCTATCGACGCGTGTTTTGCTCGAGCACGACTACGTCTTCACAAACGGTTGCTTCTTTAAACTGTATAACGCTATTAACGGTTATCGCGACTCGAAATCTCGGCGAGTCGCATAAAACGTGTGAATGCATAAGATCGCACCACCCTTCCCGGCATGGAGGTTCGCCGGCGATGTATTATTTTTTCCAAGGTCGTCGTACGAGCAAATGCGTGTTGACCGGTTTGCCAACTGGATTCGATGCTACCGTTAATCCGCCCCACGCAAACCGACCGACAGCGCACCTTCAGGCAATATGGACGACAGTGCCGAGATACCGCTTTTTCGCTCATTCCCGCGGCGATATACGCTGCGAACGATTCATATCAAATCCCTGGTCTTTTCACCCAGGGAACGCGATCCCAAGTAATTACTTCACGACTTTCTATCATTCGATAGTTTTACGAAATTCCGCGCCTTACTTTCCTTCGTTTCCTTACGCCACGTCGCTCTCATATTCACCGTCTGCCACTTTTTCGGGCAGTCGCTTATTTATCACGGGCAAAAAGTTGTTAAATTCCGCATATTGAAGCGGTTAGCTGTTTTTGACGGCACTCGTCATGAAGAAATGGGAATATTTTGTGTTATCTGTTTAAATGGCGGTTTTAGTAAAAAGTAAATTATATTCATAAATTTCGAAATGTTTAAAATATATGGAGACCGAGAAAAAATGAAACGGGAAAATAAATTTAAATAATTATTATAGATATACTGTATTTAGTGTGAACGATGCGTTCGCACATGTGTTGTAGGGTACTTATTAACCAGTTAGCTGTGACTGACGACTATACTTGTCATAAAGAAATGGCAATATTTTGCGTTGTAACGAGTATACGCGTCAGGCGGAAGAGGCAGTTGCGATTTACTATTTAAATTGCACGATTAATAAAAACTAAAATATATTAATAAATGTTGAGATGTTTAAAATATTTGGAGACCAAGATAAAATTAAACGAAAAAAGAAATATAAATAACTATTATGAAAATACTGCAAATAATTTGAACCGTGCATCCGTACATGTTTTACAGGATGGTTCTTAACCAGTTAGGTATTTTTGACGAGTACACACGTATACGCATCATGCGAAAAAAGTAGTTGCCATTTGCTATTTAAATTGCGGTTTCAGTAAAAACTGCAATGTATTCGTAAATTTCAAGATGTTTTGAATATTTGGAGGCCAAGGCGAAATAAAACGCCTACATACGTCCCACGAACGTCTACGGCGCAATCATTTATTATAATAAGACACTTTCGCAAAATTTAGCAAACAACTTTGTCTGAAACAAATTTCGTGTTCACACGTCATCACCTCAGGACAGTTGCTAAAAAACCTGTCCGTAATAAAATTAAAGAATGAAATAATTATTTCATTACAAGTTAATTCTGTATTATAGCAGCCACACACACTCTGTGTTTGACAAGTAAGATTGGTATCGCTTTCTTCTTGCAACACATTTTAAGTGCAAATATAACGTTTCCTAAAATTTTAAAATTTGGTCAGAAAAAGTTTTACTATAAACTTTCTTAAGTATTATAGGATTTACAGTTCCAGAAAGCCACCTATTTATATACTACTACACAACTGAGTCGATTTTCTAAAGTCAATAAATCAGCCGTATGCATTGAACATTGGATACCCAGCAATCAAGACTAGTGAATCGTCTACAAGGAATTTACAATCTCAATTTATACTTTTTTACGAGAATACACATCACTTGTTTCAGTATGACTCTAAAAGAGGTTTAGAGAAGAGTCTTTCTTTCATTCTCCATCTGTGTGTGCTCCGATTTCATTCACTCGTTTATATCAACAGTGCAAACATTTAAATGCAATTATGACGTTTCCTAAAATGTCAACATTTCTCTTTAAACTTTCTTAAGTATTACAAGCCTTACAATTCCAGAAACACAAACTGTGTCATTTTCTAATGTCAATAAGCCACCTGTCTTCGGTAATACTCTGAGATTCGTCTTTCTCCCGTTGCCCATATCTCCGTTCGCCACTAATTCGTTCACTCGCTTATCCGCTCGCTCGCTCACGCACTCACCGACTCACTCTCTCTCAGGCTTTCGTTCCTCTCTCACATACGTCTCGAAATACCTGGGCGTACGTACGTGAGCGTCTAACGATCTCTTTCAACTAACGAAACTCATCGTTCCTCTGCGCGCCTCTTTCCCATCCCTGGCCATTTTCTCTTTTCTTTTCACGCCGTGTATCTTGCAATGACGCAACGCGCATGTAACCGATAGCTAAACTCCTTCACATCCGACGCCTGATTAGCTATCTGAACCGCATAAACACAGCATCTCAACTACTGCGAGGTCTCACGTAATTATCGTTCGACCCGAAAGATACGATCTTCCGTCTCAAATTGCACCTGCATCAATTTGCACATATTCGGCACCTCATACTCTCAAGCGCTGGAATCCGCGAGAATGCGATTCTGCGCTGACTTAACAAATGAACTCCACATCTCAACCGTAAAAAGCACAAACCATCAAAACAAAGAGATCCACGGTTCTAATACCCCAGAAAGTTCGACCGTTGAAAAAGGAATATCCATAAAAACCTTCGCATTGCTACTACTGTAAAAAGGTTCGGCAGGAAAGATATGGCAGAAGAATTGTCGCGCGTTGCTTACCACCGGGTGTCGTCGTCAATGGCTGTTCGAGATTCGCAGCCTCTGCAAGGAAGGTGACCCCGCCTAGGAGGCAAAGCCCCACCAGCCAGCGCAGAAGGCATCTTTCCTGGATATGCATCTTCCTACCGCATTCTTCTACGTCCACGCTGGCGAACGTTACCCAACCGGAGTATCCTTATCGGCGTGCACCACCAACGTGATTACGAACTTAATCCTCATGCGCTAGGACACTCTCCTATCCAGACTTCTCATAAGTACGCAAGCGCGCGCGATCGCTCCCAGAACGCACACGCGTTTGCGAGACTTTTCTGGCTTTTCCGGCAAGCAGTAGGGGTTCCGAACGAAGAGCGGTGATTTGAATGCGCGGCCGGCGATGGCGAGATGAACGCACCTTGCCGCTTGGCGTTTCGGTTCACAGAAAGATACGCACTACAGTTCGTCTGGCGTTGAACTCACTCGCTTTGGTCGGCCGCGATCCGTGCCGAGGCCGGAGGTGAAGTGCACCGGTGAGTGGAATTTACCTTTTCACTGTGGCGCTATGGTGGTGGACGTTGTTGTGGCGGGGGTGAAGTGGCGGTCCTGGTATGGGAGTTAGCGATGGCTAGTGATAGCATTCAAGTCGTGGCAAGGCCCGGCGAGTTTCGCTCTTAAGCGTTTTAGGGCCAGGGACCTTTTGCAAGTTGCGTCGAGTAGTGCGACTTAATTTAATACCTTAAGCCATGTAACGATGACTAAATAGAATATTTATTAACACTTTAATAACCGCTAGACGATTAATCGAGTTTTCAGTTCCAACTGCTATTGACCGGTAGCCGATTAACACGTTGACTGCCAACCGTATTTTATAATTCTATATTAGAAGGGCGATGCTATGAAGTACTACGGCATTCGACTGAAATACGCAAAATGTAAATAATGTGCAGGTATTGGAGACCAAAGGATCGCATCACTATTGTAATAACAACTGCACTTATAAAATAATAATTGGTACCTAATGCGAATATTTTGGATCTCCGGTGACCATCATGGCAGTCAAAGTGTTAATCGGCTTTTCAGTGGTCAAAGGTTATATTAGATAAAATAAATATCAGATTATATTATGACAATTCTAAATGACAATAAAATTACATTGTTTTGAAACCAAAGGATTCTCAACAACACATTCAGTATTTTTCAGTTATAAAGCTTTACAAATAGGCACATACACGATTCCTACGCGATATCCAAAACAGTAAAGTGTTAATAGTATATCCAAAATATGTGATTTAAAAAAAAACTGTAATTGCACCTGCAAATTCCTAATAACTCTGACATAAAAATCTGAAGCCTGTACCGATTCTAACGTATCCTCAGACGTTTGCAATGTTTGTTTGAGACTTTGCGAGCAGGTGTCTTGAGGTTCTATTACTAGAGTCGGTGCCGCTTGTTGCCTTTCATTCCTTCTCGATCTATCCCTTCCTCGTTCCCGTTCTCTCCTTTCATCTACCTCCTCCTCCTCTTTCTCTTTCTGCCCCTACTCTTGATCAGCCGCTCTCTTCCTTGGTGCTTCTTTTTCTCCTTCTCTCTCTATTTCTATCCTGTTTGCCTTTTCTCTGTGCCCCTGTTTCCGTCTGTCAGCTTCTCTGGTACACTGGTCAGCAATAGGCGAGAGATAAAAAGGATTATGACGGGAGCGATGCTTGATATTATCTATGTAGAGTCATATTGCTGGGGATGACCAGATGCTGCAATAGATTTATGGACGCGCATTCACCGGGTGCAATGGGTGACATCAAGAACATAAGACTTCTGCTAATATTATCGCAGGTAACTTCATTGCAGTTGGCATGCCTTGATGCTACATGAAGATTGAGCAATTTGAGAAGCCCGAAGACGGAGTTTTGAGCAAATACATTTTCTGGGAGAAACGTTTGTTCCTGACGGATGTAGAGAAGAGTCATGCAAAGAGGATCAGCTAAATGCGTTGAAAACGAATGACGCAAACCTTCACCGGATATTGATTTTGCAACGCGTAAACACCCAAATGAAACCAGGATGCCAAATCTGGCCCCCAAGTGAGTCACTGAGAATGTGAATCAGAGTGACAGAGAGAAACACAAATCAGAGGAAAAATGCTTATTAGTTATATGACGGTTCAGCGGAAATTAAACGATTTTCGAATTATTTTAACCTGAATTAAACCGGCATGAATAATTTATTATGGGTCATAAGTGAAACATTTCTCAGCTAGCTTTTATCAGTTTGTGTGCAATCTCACAAATTGTATTATGACTCTTTTGAAATCGCACATTACATTTTGACGTACAAGAGATAAATTACAGATCTATGCGATTTTACCAACAGAAATATGATACCGATTGTCGATTCCATTCTCTCGACGTGAACTTGGCATAGAAAGTGACCATATCACCCTTTCACAAACAATAATACTCGACGCAACCGCGCTGGAAAAATCAAATTAAGTTTGCAGTCGAGGCCAAATATAGATGGAAGAAACAAGAAAAATGCAAGTAAAACAATAATTCGTTTACGTCCACAAACGTTCGGTACACAATTTGACTTGGATGCTCTAAGAATCGAAAGTACGCCGAGAGAGACTCAGAAAAACGAAAGCTGCACCGCAAAACTCACAGTAGTTTTTGGGATATGAACCAAAATACATTTAAAAGTGATGAAAAATAGGCAGAAAATAGGCAAAAAATGACAAAAAATGTCAAATTTTTTTTTTGTTTTGGACCGATACCATTCGGTAGAGTGTAATTTGCCCTGAAGATAGACCACTTTCCGTGCGCTGAATTCTTCGTAGTTTCCAAGATACGCTAATTTTAAGAAAGCAAAAAAAATTTTTTTTCAAAATTGCTAATCGCGATTAGTCCCACCTGAAAGTGCGTCCAAGGAGCTTTAAGAAAACCTATATTACTTATAGGTTTCGTTCACTAGTTTAGACGGGACAGGGCCTTGAAGAAATCGAGAAAATCTTAAGGTATACCCCTTGCCATTTTTGCGAAAAAATGATGGGTCACCGATTTTTTTGCCCTTTTAACGTATCAAAGGGGGTCCAAAATGACTCGGAAAAATGCAAGGCGCAGACCGAAATTCGCAATAGTTCCGGAGATGCAGCCAAAAAAGTGTGGAAAAATCGTGAAAAACAAGCCTGAAAATGGGGTCAAAACTGAAAACTCTACCGACCGATTTGTTATTGTGCGAAGTGAAAGGAAGTCCAAAAAGACTCAGAAAAATCGCAACCGCATTGAAAAATTCCAAATAGTTTCTGAGATATGACAAAAAATAGATTAAAAAATCGAGAAAAACAAGAGAAAGAAAACCCGTTTCTAACTGAAACCTGTTTCTGTAATATGAAACATTAATTGAGCAAGGGAGGCCTACCCTAAGCTAATACGCAGCCATGGAAATTCTATCTAACAAATGTCCTTCACGAGTAGAGTTCTCGCATTGCGAAAAGTTGACTGAAGGGACTTAAAAATTGGACTCACCGCCTGGTCAGCATACCACTGGAACACGCACCATCGATGGATCCTTGACCCTCAGTTCCTAGACCCTCTAGTTTTGGATACAGCGTTCAGCCATCCTCTCAGACAGGACCAGGCACTGACTCTATTACGCGTTACGCCCGAAGTCATATAAGGATATCGCAACCGAATACAATATTTTCGGCGAACACGACTCTACTCTCGCGGGCGAAATAATAATTGTAAAATTCGCGACCGAAAGATCATCAATCGGCGCAACAACACTGATTCTACTATCATAGTCCGCGATCGCGGTATATGCGTTGCGGTATACGTCTTCGCGACCGAAGTGTTTTATTAAGAAATATTAAAATAAAAATGTATTATACGACGAACAAACACTGACTCTAACGCGACACGAACATTATAATACGACCGCGGGGACTTATAATAGCGGACAAGCACTGATTCTACTTCGCGAGATTCTATATTCCAATGCAAAGGGTTGAAGCTAAACAGTCTGTACGACTTCGGGGAAGTAATTTACTCGAAAGCAAATTTGATTCTAAGATCGCATTGCGCGCGATCACAATAATTTAAAGAACGTTCTATGATGTATCCCGTGTTTGCCAATAAAGAAGTGTAAGTGCAATGAACGGAAAATTGATTAGAAATACCGAAAGCTAAGTAGAATCAAGAAGTATGAAAAATACAGAAACTCTAAGTAGAACATGATTGATAAAACTCGCAGAATAAAGTTTGAAAGAAATGAAATAATTGTCAAATAAACAGGACGTATCACAGAACATTCTTACGCACTGTCTCTAAATTCGCGAGCTTCAACACACGCGGGTGGAAACTGTCGAAATCGCGATGCCCGGACTTCAACACACGCGGGTGGAAGTGAGACGATTTCGCGGACCTCAACATTCGCGGATGGAGGCAAACACGTCCGAAATTGTCCGAAATCCGTGTACACAGTTTTTGAACGGACTTATTTTCTATTACCGCGAATGCTGACGTGACTGTACGAAAGGTCAAACAAAACTACGTATAATGTTATTTTATTGACATGCTAGTAGCAAAATATTATTAGATAACAGAAAAACGCGAGTCGCAGCAGTTAGTCACTGTGATCCTTCATTCAAATGTGAACATTCGATTCAAGCATAACAGTGTCCGGGTCACACCACATGGAGGTCGCTGCGTTTTGTGACCTGCACGTTGATTACGTTGTAAGCAAATATAATGTAACAAAGTATGTATTAAATATTGTTAAAATGGTAAAGTAAAGCAGTGGAAGTACTTACAGTTGTACAGCATTCAAGTCATACATATTAGGTCTGGATGGCGGTTATAGAAAGTTGAAGTGTGATTGGCTGGCTGTAGCCAATGGCTTTACTTGACTCTGCATGTTTCAAATAGCCTGTGTTACCGCGGGAAAGTGCATTCAAATGAGTGTGGTGCGTGAGAAAGTGTATGCTTTTTTAATCCACACAATTGCACATATATGTAAATAATATTGGACTATCTAGGCATATATACAGTGAATAAGCTCAAAATATGTTACTAATTAGTTGCGCATGAAAGCACTGCACTGAAATAAATTCTTGAATGTGTCAAACTTACCAAAAATAATGTAAAAGTTGCAAAATATGAGGTTGCCATTCCATGGAATCAAACGCTTTTCTCAGTTTCAGGACCATGGAAAAACACAGTCGAATATTTCGAAGAATTCAACCAATCCAGCCTGCAATTTAATTTGTTCTTTCCTAAATTTACATTTCAATACATATAGATATCATATAAGAACTATTTGAGAATAAAGCAATATAAATACAGCAGCTTACTTTTGATGCATGCACCATGGCACTGTAACGTTAAAAACGCTGTGAGCCTCTTGAGTTGTATTCTGATCGGCTATTCACTGCGATTGGCTATCGTTTTGATTCTGATTGGTTACCATAATTTTTCATTCCTACTTAATTCCAATTGGACTGCTGAAATATTAATATTTATTATTTTTGCTCCTTCCACATTTGTCATGCATCATATTTATTACAAATAAATTGCTTATGTCGCCCATAAATCCATTGTTGTTTAACTTACTCAAACACAGGAAAAATTGCAGAATACCATGGGAGGAAATTCTGCTAGCGTTAATTCCTGGAGTTGTCAAGAACCCCTCAAATCAGGGTTAAGTAATTTAATTGATTCTGTAAATCAAGCAATGGTAGTTAGATATACTTGTTGCTCCTTGTTCAGTCTATAATATTGTAATAAATTTGGGAGCGATCCCACAGAAATATTTGTAAGAAAATAGATTAATTTACCTCTTATGGTTAGCACTGGGACACAGTCAAGTTTGGACTGAGGTTGATTTACGGAGCTGGAGGGTAGTTGGCTAGTTGCTGCCAACAGTTTGAATCAGATTTGCTTCCACATTCATGCTGGTTTACTAAATTAAAATTGTAACACTAAAATTCATTGTTCACTGTTTTTGTTTTATACATTCTCAATACATATCACATTTAGTACGACTTAAACATCCATGTACCCTACGCATTTAACAAGTTAGTTATAAATTATTAAGTTCACCCAGAGTGCTTCAAAAACTCTTGCAAATTATCATTCAAAATTCTGTCAACATTGTTTTTATGAACTGAAATCAAATAAAATATTATAATTAACCTCTAATGAACAACATCATGCTACTGCTAGATGCAAACTGAGAAGATGCTCAACAGGTGGCCACTCATAAACTACAAAGTGAAGTCTTGAAATTTTAATTGTGTTGGTTGACTAAGATGATACCAGCTCTAAATCAATCTCCACTAAAATTTTAAAACTATAAGATTAATTTTAATGTAATTCAAAATTACTGATATTCTGTATAAAATTTAACCTTCCATATTAAGTGCATTTGGAAAGCGTGGAAATGAAACTTATTTATTTCCTGAGACGCAATATGCTTGTAAACATTGTTTTGTCAGTAGTCTGTATCAATCTTCATTAACTGTTTTGTGTATTTTTGTAGTTCCACGTAATTTTATCCACATATAAAGAATGTAACCTGTCTTGTTACCACCAAACTTGTGATACACTACCGAAAATACTAAGCACCAGAAAAACTACTACGATAAATTAATAATATAAATGCTAAATCACATAATAAAATCTTTCCTATTTGGATATGTTAGTATTACCAGCAATATCCTTCAGATAAGGGTATTATACAATTTGTACATGTGTGTGTTAAAGCACTAAAATTACAATACTAATTTTTCTAGCAGCATTCTGTTTATTGCCTCTATCGGAATGCACAATCCCTACAAATATTGTAAACAATTATTCAGAAGGAAAGTGCCTCTACATGGATCAATGATGGAACAACATTTATGACAAGCATTATACCCAAGCAAAGAAATTTTAATTACGCACCTGTCAGTTGTACTTGATATGAAAGTTTATATTCTAAACGGAATGTCAATAGTGATAATTAGATTAAAGCTGATACTAGAATTGTGTTGAATGTAGTTTATAATATTTTACGATTTGCTATTTAATATTTTTATGAACTTATGAACAAATTGGTACCATTACTATAAATCAACAGGTTATGACCTTTCAGTATTTGCAGTTATCGGTAACAAAGTGCAAATTAAATATACTAACATGTTAGGTAATACATTCTGACAAATCTCTTATAATACTACGGTAGGATTGTCCTTAAATTTGTTACAATTTTGCAAATTGAGCGATGATTAACACACATTTATAAGTTCCGTTGCTTGACTTAATAAATAGATTAAAGTACCGAACTCTGACTTCACACTGTTTTGATAGCTTAGGAAAACCATGCCAGAATGTTGTCGAACCCTGGTATTTAATGGTCGTCACAGTGTTGTCACCAAGTTTGACAATATACAAGTATCAAATTCAGCGCATGGTATGTGAAAACTAATTGACAATTTGAACTCAATGGAACGATATAACTGTCAGAGTTAATCAAGCTCAAACTGTAGCGATTAGCAGTGATCAACTGACCATTGTCCAGTTTAGAAAACAATGTGAAACTGCCAGTGATACAGAGCATCCTATAAGAGGTGAATTATTACATTTTGATCACTTTCTTGCAAACATTTCTGTAGGAGAATTTCCAAATGTATTACAGTTTTAGAAACTGAGCAAGGTGGAACAAATATTTTTAAGTACCATTGCTTGACTTTTTGACTGTTTTTGCTTACATTTTTAACTTCACAATTAAAATTTTACAACCTCTGATAATTGTTGGAGCCAGTGGGGTTTCAGTGGTGGCCATTGGCGGTACCTAGCCAATCGTTGCTCAGCTTAACCTCCACCAGTATCCGTGCCCGGCAGTGACGGTCCAGAATGCAAGGGGTAAGCTGCAACATTTATGTTATCTCCTTACCTAATTTTTATTGTATAACGTCTAGGTTAATCGAAATCTTATAAATTTAGTAACGGGCAACATGTACTGCGGACTGGCATTGGGGGATTCGAGCGATTTACGACAGTGTGATTGAAGAAAGCGGTTACCTTGTCGCATCATATTTTGCAGCGGTTATATTTTTCGGTAAGTTTTATCACACAGAATTATTTATTCAATGCACAGTCTTCATGTGCAACACATTAACGTTATTTCTTGAGGTCATTCATTGTATATGTGCAAAAATAATTCAGTATTGGAATGTTCGTTGCAGTTGTGTGGGTTAGGAAAGCACACACATTCTCACACACACTTGCCTACTTCGATGCATTTTGGCGCGACAACGGCGGTTATTTGAAAGAAGCCAACTCGAGCGACGCCATTTGCAGGAACCGGCCAATCACAGCCCGGCATCAGGTTCCCGCCACAGTTCCCTCCTGGCAGTGGCAGTGTGCAGATCGTAGGGGGTGAGCGCATCATTTATACCATTTTATTACCCAATTTTGTATGCCTGACCCTCATATTTATGCATATCTTCTTCATTTAAGGTGCGGCAACACGAATCTCGCATTGGCTTTGCGTGATTCATTGGACTGTGCGAGATATTCGCCTCTGAATTTCGGCGCCCTTGGGGGTGCAGGCGCCGGGCCATGGAGAAGATCATTTTTCGCAGATTTTACATCATTTTCGGTAAGTTTGATACCATTTAAGTATCTAATCCGATGCATGGCCTGCATGTGCAACTTATTTGTGATACATATTGGGGTTATTCACTGTATATGTGCCGAAGTAGTGCAGTATCGAAATTTTCAGCGATGTGCAATTGTGTGGGTGAGGCACGTAGGCGCGCTCTCACACACACACATATGCATTCCGGTGCAATTTGGCGCCAACGCCGCCATTTGCTGCAACCAGTCAATTGCAGCTCAGCTTTATGTAACACCATCGTCTATGCCTAGCAGTAACACTATGCAGATTGTATGAGGTGAGAGCAACATTCACACTATTTCATTGCTAAATTTTTTTATGTGCAACTCTCATATTTGTTTCTATCTTCTTAATTTAGAATGGGCAACACGTATATGGCAACACATATGGGCAACACATTTATGGCATCATTACACAACGACGGATATTTTGCAGATTCCACACAATTTTTATTAAGGTAGACAGCATTCAAATATCAATTTCTATGCATAAGCTGTATCTGCAGTTAGCATCTTTTAAAATTCTTATACACCTTCTTATATACCTTCACATATCTTTTTTAAAATTTTGCTTTCTTTAATGTCGTAGTTGATTTTTGCGTCAAACTGTAGATAACATTTTTGCTCGTGCTAATTATATTTTCTTGCAATATTTGGTTTATCTAAATATACATTTTAATTCTTTAAAAAGTCGGCTTTTTAAATTGTAGTTGAATTGCATGTTAATATATGCACGAAATCTTTACTCAGGATAATTGTATTAATTATCATAATTTCGATTATACATATGCATATGTATTTGTACATGAAGTTTTTACTAATGTCCAATTTTATTTTCTTTCAGCATTTTGTAGCCGCGCGCAATGCGGTTTAGAGTCACTCATTGAATACGAAGTTTAATCAACCCTGTAGTCGTACAGACTCATTGTGTAACTTCATCCCTTTTTACAGCACAATTTAGAATCTCGCGAAATAGAGTCAGTATTTGTTCGCAACCATTTTACTAGTTATTTAGAGTTTAAATTAAAGTCAGTATTGCCTATCAATATAATTATTGGAATATGATAATCATTTGCAGTCATTTGGGTCTCAAATTAAAGTTATCTTTGCTTAAAGATACACATTTTTAATCACAATACAAAAATATAATTTTCTGTCGCGAAGTAGAGTCAGTGTTCTTTGGCGCCTATAAAGGATCCAGATTTATGAAATGACAAAATATTGTAAGTATATACAGCATCTAATGTAGTTGGTCATTAATACATATACTCCAATGGATGAAAAACTAACAGTTTCTTTGATCGTTTTACAGAGTCAATACTTCAAGAAAATATTCATATTTGCCTATATGATGCTACGTGGGAAAATACAGTCCAGATTGATGTCCAGAATGCAGCCACTGCAGTAAATTGAGGGTCAAGGATCCGTCGATGCAGCGTGATCCTGTGGTATCCTGACAAGCCAACACCGATGAGTCAGATTTTTAGTTCCTCTGACTACCCAACCATGTCGTAGAACGAAAGGTTCGAATCGGCACGGGTAGTTGGTTGTAATTATTCTTAAAAAGCTGCACTGAGAGCATAGTGACCATAGATAGATTCCCCGGAGTCTATTTATGAGTGGTTATTTATTATATGTTGCATGTCATTGTGTTTAGAATAGGATAGGTCTTCCTTGTTCAGTTTGTATATAACAGTTGTCCGCGATGCATTATTAGTAACGATGTTATATTGCAGCACAAAGTTCAGTAAAAAATACATCTATGATTAGTTAAAGTTCATCATTTATGCTTACATGTTCTCACTGAATGAAACATGTCATGAATAAGTTCCTATGATAAAATTCATACTTTGTAACTACAAATGTTTCTGAGTATACTTGTGGTATGTTCAGGAATGGTTCTTTATCCGATTTAGTATTAAAGAACAAGGAGACGCTTCGCGACGAGTAGTATCTGCATTCGGAGAGATATAATAATGTTTTATCATTTCTTTACAATCCTCTCTCCGACAACAGATCACTCGAGGCTAACCATGATTTTATTTTCAGGTCAATTACATAATTCTTATTACTCAAAAATGTGCATGTACTTTGAAGTTTATAATATTTAGAATTTCATGCATGTCCAATATTTTTCATTTATCTCAGAAATATTTAAAGTGAATTTTTATAAATTGCATGTCTATTAAAATTCAAACAAAGGCAAACGTATATAGCCCGTTTAGACACCATTATTTCACTAATCTTAGCTTAGGATGTTTTCAGCAAAATGGTTGGTATACTTTTCAATTACCGTGTTCATTATTTTAGGTCTGACACCATCCATGCGCCCAGGTGCTGTATGTATGGTTCAGGCCGATGAACACGAATCTAGATCTAAGATTACTAATGCATATATTAGCGACTGCCATTGTGTTAAGTGTCCACCAACGTGCTTTCCATTGTGTGTGGTGTGAATGGTAGTTTTATGGATTGCACGTTGGGTAACCAAACATGTACATTACTTTTTCTTCCGTTTCCATGCTTAACAATTTCTTAAGAAATCACTGAGATCCCTACTAAATTTTCTTAGTAGCAGACAATTGTGATTAACTTGCATGTAATATATAACTTGAATGTAATATAATTTGCAATCTGTGCAACAGTTTGTAGTATGATAAAATAAATTTGTAGAAACCGCGGTCGCGAATAATTTCAATGGACACTGGCCTTTGGCAGTTGATTTCAGGAATTGGTACGTACATTTATGAATGAATGATGATGTGCGCTGAGCTCGGGTGTCGGAGACGTCCCGGGACGTACTCTCTAGGAATAGGCTTTTTGCACCCGGGCGGAATGTGAGAGAATCGTGGAGTGTGTGTGTTGGTGTGAATGATTTGCATTTTTAAATATAGGTTTCAGGCAGGCAGGTAGCATACTTCTGTGTGAATGTTAAATTTTAAGTAGGTAGGGCCAGAGTGGAAGTATCACTTATTCTCTCGCGGTTAGGTTTTAGGCGTTAAAGTGATACGTCTCCACCTGGGATTCACTTGACTATTGCAACCATAACATTTTTCTTCCGGTTTTACATTATTCTTACAATGATTAATCATATAGCGTTGATATCGTTCAATATTATACAGTTACCTTATTTTAATATATTTCAATGTCTATATACAGAACAAGTAATGATTGATTAATATAATAATCTCACCATTCTTTCTGTAGCAATATTATTATTATTAAGTGCTGTTATAAGCACTCGACGTAGTGATCGGTTGCAAGAGTCAAGTTTAAGGATATTCCATAATTTTAAGCAGAAATATGTGCACAACCGAGGTGCGCTACATTATTGCACACCTGGTGTACATGTTTCGACCTGATCGAGAATTTCGGTTAAATCTGTACGTGTATGAGCTGCCAATATTTTTGGTAATGGCTGAATATTAGTATTTAATCGCAAACTTCGTCACTCCTATTTCAGTTTATCGTCATTGCTTTCGAAAAACAGCTATCGAAATTTTATGTCGATTTGAGCACATTCCAAGCAAAGTGGAAATTGATTTTGGAAATTGATATACATATATAATCGTATATGTGATTATGTATCTATATACGTTTCCAACAACAATACGCGATGGTTAGGCAGGGACAATTTCGTTTTCACTTTGCTTTGGTCTAGTGCTCAAATTGATGTAAACTTGTTGATTTCTGTTGAACAATTCTCAATCAGTATGGACTGCGTATGCATGTCTGAAGAGAGAAGAGGCTATTTTATAGCTGAAGTGGTCCTTGGAAAAGGACTTCAACGCTGGATTAATTTTGCCACGATAGTCACTATGCTCGTCACTGTCATGTGTTGCAAATGTAACTTGTAACAGTTACTTTTGCAACATGTGAAAATAGGCACGATTAACTGCCTCATTAACTCTTTTTATTTTTATATTATTGACAATTAAAATACATATTGGGTAAAGAAAAAAATATTCATATATCAGATCAGATCTTTAGCTTGATTATCAATTCTGAAATTGTGCCATATATATTTAGCACAAATTGTAATAAAAGAGTTAATCATGGTTGGTTATTCGATCTTGAAATATATTGTGGATTTGCTAACATATTTTTTCTTTTTGTTTCAGGTTCATCGACGTCCAGGGTCTCACGATATATGCTTTAATTGATCATAATCTTTTTTTGTTCCAGGGTCTCACAATATATACTTTAATTGATCATAATCTTTTTTTGTTCCAGGGTCTCACAATATATACTTTAATTGACCATAATCTTTTTCTGTTCCAGGGTCTCACAATATATACTTTAATTGATCATAATCTTTTTTTGTTACAGGATTTTTCGCCAAACTTCCTTCATTTGTATCAATGTATCTAATACCGAGCATTTTTAATTTTTCTGCTTTTTGTTGCAGTCTCATTTTAGCAATCTTAAATTATTGTGTAACATTCGTTATTTACTAGAGTAGGGTTTATGTTACCATGACTCGTCGTTGTATTTAATATGATTTTTCACCAAGAGTAGCGTTGCGATCTTATGCCGCATTCAGCTGATAAAGTTGTATGTGGTATAAAAGCAATAACGAATTTGTAATGTCTTGAAATTATAGAAGCAGAGATGCTTTCAATGAAATATCTAACTAGCAATTTTTCTGCAGTGGTAGATTTATTTTCCCACCTCATTCGTGCTTTTACAAATATAAAATTTTCGCTGCTAAACAAACCAGTTCAAAAGGCATACATACATATCATTTACATCTCCACAATGTATATACTAAACAATTTCAATGAGTAGTAATATTTGTAATAAAATGTTAACGTTGTTTACGAAAATTCCTTTCGAAGAAGTTTCAGTATTTTGCTGCTAAAAAAACCAGTCCAAAAGGCATACATACATATTATTTACATCTCCATAATGTATATACGAAACAATTTCAATGAATAGTAATATTTGCAATAGAATGTTAACGTTGTTTACAAAAATTCCTTTCGAAGAAGTTTCAGTATTTTGCTGCTAAAAAAACCAGTCCAAAAGGCATGCATATATATCATTTACATCTCCATAATGTATATATTAAACAATATCAATAAGTAGTAATATTTGCAAAAAAACGTTGTTTACGAAAATTCCTTCTGAAGAAGTTTCAGTATTTTGGTTATTATTAGTCAAAATAACATTACTCCTATTAATTGAACTGACGTATTTTTTTGACATGTTAACGACGATACATGGAACATTCCGAAAACGCAGAATTAAAAAATAATTCTTTTTATAGTAGAAAATCGAGTCCGTAGTTCGTAAATTTGCCTTCGAGTGGCGTTTCTTTCCCTAATTCGGCCGACTACCTTTAGATGACGCCAGTATGTCGTCCCGCGTCGTGTTGTGCGTTTAACGAGTGTAACACAATAAAATTAACTGAATAAGGCAAACGTCTTATCAGTGACACTGAGGATACAGAATAGATTTTCAAAGAGAATTAAGTGAACTGCACTGTTCAACATAATTCAGGTAAATGAGTGCAGGCAACGTTCTTCGGTTGTTGTCAAAAATGTTTCATCGTGTATTCTAACCTCGAAATGCTTTTCCGAATATTTTTCATCGCTTGTGCTCGATGATTCACATTTTCTTGGTCAATAATAAATTTTTTGTAGGGTCATCTGAAACAGCCTTTCTTACTTTGTGTTTGTAATTTTTTTCGCCAAAAATAATTGGAGAATCATTAACCGGGTTGGATACTTAACCTTAAAGTGGACAGTGTTCTGTTACTGTAAGCATGCGCAACGAGGTTCTTAGGAATTCGCATGCAAAGTAGATCGCGACCACGTGCACTCGGTTATGACGCAAGTGACAATTCGATCTACGTTCCATCATTGTGTGCAGTTTATCGTTGAATGAAAGCACCTAGTAATTCAGTCCTTGCTTCAATGAATTGAAAAGGATTAGAGTCACATCAATTTATATCAACCACGGTTATCTTAGTTCGAACCGTGGATAAAGTTCAAAGATACATATTGAAACAATCTATTGATTTAGTTTGAGTTATTGAATTTATTTAAGTATTATTATTGTAGTTATTGAATATCCTCCCACGAAATAAGAAACAAAATTAAATGAAAAATTAACTCACTCGATTTGTTACGAATTATCCAAGCACTTTGCATTACACGATGTAAAATTACGTGCATTCAAATAGCGGATAAAATAAAATAAAATTATTTGCACATTATTTTATTTGTCACGAATTGCCGAGGTCACGTGGTCGTATATGAATAAAATTTAGCCCAATTCGAATTCTGAAAAAAATTGAACGAAAGTGTTCACTCATATTGATCGATCATCGCATGGGTTTTAGAATACTGTCCCGAGAATATCACATTCGTTATATCGCTGGTAAACATTTACAGCGAAATTTTCGACGATGGTGGAAACTGTGCCGCCGACATTGGCAGCCGATCGACAAACGCAGTTTGGAAATGGTCGTCAGTTAGATCCGTCGGACAGCATTTTTGTGTTCAAGGAAACGGTCTCGGATTATGAGGAGCCACTGTCAGACGAGGAGGTAAATTTTATGACAATTGTTACTGCCAACTGAGTCAGCCTGGCATTGCTTATTATTAGGGTGATATATACTGTGACAAACACTTCATACATTTCTGTTGGTAGCCCATGATATTCGATAGTGCTGGTAGCTGTGGCGTACAAATTCGTATACTGATACATTAATTGATATGTTGACAAATAGTTATTACAGTGCTATTTAAACTTCCTCTTGCATATCAGGTTGATAGTCATAGTGAAATGTTTCTTCCATAGAGACTATTTGCATTATATAAATGAACGTGTATTCAAATAATGCATCATATAAATGCAGTTATATTTAGATTTGCATTTAGGAAACTAACTAATATTCAAATTGATATATTCATATTTTGGAGATGCGCGTACATCTGCATTCACAAATAAATCTGTGATTTGTATCCAAAACAATGTATTGATACCTCAGGTTTTTCGTTGATATTTGCATTTATCCATATCTTCGTATCGAAAGTGACGCCTTGAAGTCTAGTCAGGTTGCTCTTGACTCTTCTAGCATTTAGTAGGTTTGTTGTTCATCATAATAAGCGTATACCTAATCAATACGTTGATACCAGACTAGGATCCTGCCACCGAACTGCGTTCGTATAAATACCATTTTTATCCGTTCGGTCATTGTTGCAACCACGCGCTAAGTTTAATTCGCTAGCGAAAGTGATCTGTATCACGCCGTGCAGACTTTGTGCTTTGCTGATTTTCGTCCGCCGTACATTTACGATCGCGACGTAATGCGCAGTGTAACCGTCGAGATAAAACGCGGTAATGGGTCGTATAACGTGTTTCCGGCTGGGGACACTTCTGAAAATACTCAGCACAGTGTGGACGCCGAACTATAAACCGAAGAAGCACCGACGTTACGTACGGCTAGACAAAGAAGAGACGTTACAAGCAGTACGGGAATAGAGAATGAGACAAATCAGTCACGTACATGCTAGCTGTGGGATCGAAGAAAAAAAGATACGTGGGATAAATTTAGGGTTGATCAGGGGGTGACGATTCGCAGCTGTTTTAGCATTTTCACTTAGTGTAACGATGATTTTCTTTAATCCTTTATTTGTAGGGTGCTCAATGAGAAAAGTTTGATATTCAATATGCAAGTGTTAGGCATGGGGAAATTGGTTAGATCGTGCAAATTATGGTTAATAACACTCAATGGTGTTCGCGGTAGTAATGGCCGATGTGCTATTAAAATAATTTACTGCCCCTTTTTTAAATTAAACCGCGACCTTAGTCTCGTACCTCTCGAAAAATTGTACAGGTTCCTAAAAACAGGGACTAGTCCTTGAAAAATTAAGGGTTTCTCCACCCTCGGGTTTAATCCTTCGCCGACAAGTGCCGTTAAACACGTGACGTCATGCTTCTGCATACGGGATTTAATTTAGAAAAGGAAATTAAGATCGTTTTTATTACTTTTAACGGTAGAACGGAACAGGGACGACCACAGGAAAAATATAAATTGGGTGGGAATGGGCGAAGGAAAGACTGGTAGAAAGCGAGAGAATAAAGAAAATCTGTGAGAATGAGAAAGAACGGGACCGAAAGAGCGGGAATGAGAAAGAACGTGACCGATACAACGGGAATGAGATACAGCGAGGTAAACGGAAAAGAGAAAGAAGGTGATAAAACGAGATGAAAACAGGGATTGAGCGGGAATAACAGAAAACATGAGGCACGGGAAAATGATTGAGAACGGGAGGAATGGAGAAAAGGCAGGAGAGGTGGAGTTAGAATGAGAGAGAAACGGAGAGATTAAGAGCGGTGCCGCGGGGTGAACGATCAATCACTTGAGAAGACGAGAGCGTGGTCGCCACGCGGCTGCAAATAACTCGTCGGCGTGTCGGAGACGGTCAAAAGCATCGGTGGATGTGTTACGAGGGTTGCGACCGCGTACATTTTACATCGACTTCCTGTACCGTCCCGCGATCTCCTCTTTTTATCGGCCGAAAATTGGAACCCGCCGAAACACATTCTCTGCGGTTCAAATCTAATGCATGGAATTCACTATTTTTTTGTGCACAAACGTATTAGCGATGACGCGTAAAAATTCGATCAAAAACGACATTTGTGAATCTTACAATAAAATTAGCAAATGCGATCACACCGGAAATGAAAATATTTAGAAACCTTACAGCGGTGGGAGTTCGTAGGTTTACGGCAGTTTGCATTTGGTACATATATTTAATGACGCGCAAGAAACGACGCGCAAACGATAAGGTTTTCGTTAGGATTCGATTAGCGTTAGGATTTGTTATACTTTAGGCTGGCAAAATTTGAAAATTAACTAACAAACACTTTTGTTAATCATTACCCAACGTTTGCGTAATAATGCACTAAACTTCAACAATCGCAAAGTTTTAAAGGGATAAAATTAGGGTGAGTGCGCGGTGTACTCGTGTTCCACGGTGGCCTAATTTTCCGCAGGGTTTTACCCAGTAACTACACAAATTTCGGATCGGTCAAAGGCTTTAGGAGTTAATAGGGAGCGTACGTACCGACATTCTATTTCATATACATAGATTATTTGAGGTAGAATTACGTCTCGCGCGGGAAACGTTCAATGAACGCTAATGTGTTGGGCCTCGACGTTTCAAAGTCCCTCTTTGTGTGCATACACAAGCGAACGCCTGATTTATAAAGCATCGCGGTCTCGCTCGATTTTTTTCGCTCACGTCGCTCACAGCGAATTTTCGGCGATCTGCGCTAATGGACATTTCGCGCTAATGGTTCCCGGCTAATGGACATTCGTCCCCACGGGCGCACCAGGCGGTTTTGTTTAGGCCGCGAATTAACGGGTGGAATACAAAATTGCCTCAAGTTAATAAGCGCAATTACGTAGGAGCGTAAATTTTTGGGTTGCGCAAAAACGTGCGATACTGATTTGCGGTCGGTCGATGGTCGCGGCGATAATTTGGGCGCAGGCTACTTAGATGGATATATTATATAAGTAACTGTAATTTAAAGAATTTTAATATACATTGTATTCTGGAGTCTATGACTTGGACATTTTTTATGGGGATCTCAAAAGGCTTAAAAAATAAATCGATAACGTAGAATAGTACGTTCGAGGAAAGCAGTTTAAACTGTGGACCGTTTCGGGGCTTTAAGGTTTAAAAACGCAAAATATATTGAATAGGGGTTACAAATCAAATAAACTGTAACCATTAAGAGTCTAGTATAAATATTAAAATATTCCCCACTTTTAGCTACTCTCGCAATTCCTTAAGAAACCAAATTTTTTCGCGTATTGTTCTGTTTTGTGCGGAAATCAGCGTCTTCGTTATTGCACTTTGCACTTTCAACGGCCTTTTTATTACCGGTCCGTTAATAAACATAAGGCGCGTCTATTTTCTTAGGTGGCGCGACGAATGCAGCTGACAGAAGTTCTAACACGCACGCGTTTCGTCGCCGCGCGGCTAATAAGCGCCTTTTATCTCGCGCAATCGCGATTTTGCACATCGGCCAAGATCGCGCGTGGATATTTTCCAAAACGACCGATTAGAGCGTCCGCGCGTCGTGCCAAAATTCGTAATGGATAAATATCCTGGCGCGGAAGACGATGCCGCCGGTCGTTTTACGAGCGAAGTCGAATCGTTTATTCTCCGCGGTGGCCCAACCATTAATTCGGACACTTTTGCACTACGTTATTGTGTCGCGCGAGCGAAACCGCGCGAGCATTTGCCGGCCTTATATGAGCGAGGGTTCTCGTCTTTCGTGGTAGATATCTTTGGCTAAATATAAATCGACATGTCGGCAAAGTCTTCGTGCCGGACACGTGTCGACGTGTTATCCGATATTTTCATTAGAACGTTTGAGCTGACGACGATTTTTCCGAGTAGCGCCAACATCTGTAACTTGCATGTTGTTAGTCGAAAATCCCAGAGCGGGTGGTTATGTAAAACGAGGGTGTAGGGTGCGTGAAAATTGTATGGCGTTTTCAACGCGTAACGATGTATTTTATTCGTCCCAATTACTATTTGTTTCATATGTAGTATGGTAGGGCTTTTTTATAATGGAGAATTTTTAAAAGGGGAATGGTCTGTAAAGATGGATCCGGAAACAATGCGTTCCCGAATAATGTTTATTGATGCCGCCTCAACAATTGTAAAGGTTCGTTCGTCCTTATCTCGGCATAAAGATTACTGCTATCTTCGGTGACACGGCATTGGAATCCACATTTACTATTTCATGACACCCAACAGCTACTATATAAGGTTGCATTGTAAAGTAGCGCCAACATCTGTAACTTGCATCCTAGTTGTTAGTCGAAAATCCCAGAGCGAGTGGTTATGTGAAACGAGGGTGTAGGGTACATAAAAATTGTGTAGCGTTTTCAACACGTAACGACGTATTTGATTCGTCTGAATTACTATTTGTTTCATATGTAGTATGGTAGGGCTCTTTTATAATGGAGAATTTTTAAAAGGGGAATGGTCTGTAAAGATGGATCCGGAAACAATGCGTTTCCGGATAATGTGTTTATTGACGCCGCCTCAACAATTGTAAAGGTTCGTTCGTACAGCTTATCCCGGCATAAAGATTACCGCTATCTTCGGCTACACGGCATTGGAATCCACATTTACTATTTCATGACACCCAACACCTACTACATAAGGTTGCATTATAAACAGGCCGTACATTGTCAAAAGGAAGTGCCAGCATATTGCACCGTTCAATTACAGTAAAATTTCGCCGCCGGTTAAACTCGTTACGCGTTCGATCTGCATCGACTTCGTGTAACTTCACTCCGCATCCTGCCGCAATTATGTTTTTGTTTCCCTTGTGCGCTTCGACGCACTCCCTGCGAAATTCGCGTTATCGCGAGATTTTCGGAAAAACGGCAAGGTAAATTCGCCGGGGCAGTGTACAGGTTATCATTGTCTGCGATACGTTCGGCATTGTCCTCGCGCACCTTTCAACCCCGCGAGCTTTCCCGCGACAACCGATAACGCACATTATGCGGCGACTTGATTTTAAAATTAAATTAATCCGCGCCGTCGCACCGCGCGATCGTTCGACTGTAAATATCGCAAATTACCGGGCCTATGCCAGAATCCACTGCTTTAGCGTCACCCCGTCGGGGTAACGTGTTTTTACGCCAAACGACGCATAAAAAGAACGCGCGAGCGATATCGCGGCGGGGGAGTTTATGGATTGCGCGGAAGTCAGTGTTTTTGGAATGCTTTTTTTCCGAACTACTTTCATGATCGATGCGTACATAGTGATTGAGGTTGGCGTCAACTGCTTCGATACCGTGCTGTTTGGGGATTGATATTCGTGTACTGTTCCGTCTAGGAGTGGGTTAACGAATGCTGGATTGGTGCATAATGATCATTGCGGCAATTGAAGTATAATTATTCTAGGTGTTCGTTAGTTGGGTATCACTATATTTCGGGTTTATACTTGAATTCATATGTATGTGATATTGAAAATGCATTGAACCGTTTTCTTTTTTTTATATTTAAATGTATATACGATAGTTTCTTCCGTTTCGAAGAAACAGTTTCTTTCAGATGTCTGTCAAATAATTATTTCACGATAAGGAAAAATATCGTTTTCAGAGTATAAAATTGATATTCATTTGATATTGAATATAACATATTTTCCAACGTGTAGTAGATATTTA
Source organism: Cryptocheilus praepositus (assembly GCA_033815515.1). Lineage (NCBI taxonomy): Eukaryota > Metazoa > Arthropoda > Insecta > Hymenoptera > Pompilidae > Cryptocheilus > Cryptocheilus praepositus. The sequence goes on along the minus strand of JAWWQZ010000256.1, from coordinate 3,377,231 downwards.
TTCAGTGTTAGGGAACGATATATTTTTTTCCAAAATTCTCGCGCATTGAATACGAACACTTCCGCGACATCAATCACCATAAAAATGCTGAAAGGATCCGCGCTTTCCCTTACATTTGAAAACAAGTCATACTTTTCACATATTGATTTGACCTTTTAAATATCTATTTTATACTTTCAGAATATTTAGTTTATGCTTGCCATACATTTATTTTATATTTTTCGTACATGCGTGTAATATGTAGATCCAATACTTTTCGCTTTCTGAAATGTGTAGCTTAAACAATAATGAATCAATATCCATATTTGATTATTACCTGCAATCACGATAAATAGAAAATCAGTTACTACCGACATCGCTCATGTAGGATCCTTTGTCGGAACAGTTCTGTCGCCACTAAGTTACTAGCTCCTTGCCCCGCAATGGAATGTACCGTGTTCGCGTCGCCTGCGCACACCCTTCGCGTCTGAGTTTGTAAACAACGCCGTCCGATTACCCGATATCGTTACCCGTAAACTTTCAGACGTAATAGAATCATATGCGGGAATCGGTCAATTAAACGGACAGAGACAGTGCGTCGTTTCAGCAGTCGCGTTATAACTCTCCGAGAGATTTCTTCCGGGTGACAGCGAATTGGCAAACGATAGATCAATAAAAGCGTGCCGGCCGCCGACAAGGAAGATGATCTAGGCAGCTCCAGCTGAGGTTTATTTCGGGCTTTAAGCTTCGTGGACGCGCACAGTCTGTCTCGAGCTCGTAATCGCGTGTCGGAGAGAGACAGACAGCGACAGACACAGGAATATTCGTAGGCCACTAAAGCGTGGGTAAAACTGCGCTGGCCGCGTTAATAAAATCATCGTGACGCAGGACAATAAATATCGTCGCTTTATTGAAACTGGCGTTTCGTGGCGGGTTTGTTCGAAGCGTCCCGGGTCAGAGTTGGCCAATGTTTAATTCAATCAACGGCTCACGGCTGCAATTGCACAATTTAATTATTAATGGTGACTGATGATTAGATTTTTAATCACCTCGGTACTAAGCGTGTGACGCGATTGCAATGGTTGTTTAATTGGTAGCTGGATTAATGAGTGGCAACTCGGTTTTTTTCCGTTACTTTCTGGTTTCGGTGGAAATTGATTAGTGGAATCGTTCTTTAACGAGTAATTCGTTTCTGACGTAGATCGATTTAGAAGAAATTAGAATAGCGCGAGGGGCGGCTGTATAATTTGCATTAGATGTTTTCATGCCGTTCCATAATTTATAGAACCGTATCTTGGTTAATAATTAATAGATTATGCAGCAATGAGTATTTAAAGCTTTGTTATTTTAATAATTATTCAGGTTTGCTGAATAATCAATAACCACAATGAGCAAATTAAACTTGGTACATTTCACTTTTCCCTATCGAGCAGCATCGAAAACATAGTAGACTAGTTATTCATCAGCAATAATTCATAAAGATCAGTATGAATGATATATTGAACAGAATTTCATTGCAGTTTGATTGAAAATTACCAATCGATAATTAACGACTTCTCGTAACAATCAGCAATTAAAGGCTAGTTTCAATGATAGATTAAATCAGTCGCGATTTTTTCTGATCGCTTTCTACCTGCTTTTTCATTCACGTATTCATTAACTGAACGTGTTTCTTCTCCGTACGTTAACATTAAATTAAATCCTACACGCGTGCATACAGTTCGGAAATAGAATTTATATCATAAGTACATTAGTGCATCGCTATAAAAAAAACTTACAGATTTCCGTATTATTTTCTTATTGTATCAAAGTTCTTATAAAAAAATGTAATCGTTAGTTGTCGTCAATCATGTCAAATATTTAAGTTCATTAACGTCCAACCCCAATCCAAACTACGACAATCGGGCGAAAACTGCCCCGACGAATCGACGCAAGAATAAATCATATCGGCCACAGCTTCTTCTACGCACGCAATCCACGACGACAAATCCGCCTCCTGACTTTTATCCGCGCGGTATATCGGGGTACACAATTAAGTCCGATTTATTACTAGTTTTCTCAGGCGTTGAATAATTCAGCGGTGGCTTTTAAATAATTCATAAGTCACACGCGGCGCGCACCGTCCGTATAAAAGGTAACAATTCCGAAAATAGAACGACGTGCGCTCGACGCGGAGTGTTCGACGATTTTTACGATAAGCAGAAACCGTGCGCGAGGTTACGAGCTTCGCGGATGCTTCTTGCCGATTGGACGAGGAAACGTGGGCGAACGCCTTTTAACCCTTTGCGGACGATGACTTCTTTTTTTAAGCGCACTTACCCGCGGGTCGAAGATATTTTCTGCATAAAACGCGATTGTACGCTGGAAGCCCGGATATTAGGTGTTCAGGGAAATGTTGCGAGAAGTAACGTGGCAACGTTAAAATAACGACGCGAACGACATTTCGGGCGCAGTTACAGAAATTACAAATTAACAGGCATTAGAGAAATGCGGACAACAATAGGGGAGGAAGGGAATGTGGTGTAGGCGAAGTACGAAGCTAAAGTCGTTTCTAGAGGTTTTCTGAGTATTACCCTACTATGGAATTTGTTTTGAAAAACATACGAAAATATGAAAGTATATCCGTATTGTCTCTTTTATTCTATAGTGCAAAAGAATGTTACACGTTTTATAGGATTACGAGAAATTCTTTGCTGCAGCATAGTTTTTTTTACGGTGCGAATACCGATTCAATTAATTGTAAATTTATCCCACTTATTTTTTTCCGATCGTTAGTTGCAGGCATATATTAGTCGTTTTAATAGTGGCAGAAGTAATACAAGGAATAATGAAAAAGTAAATATAAGTAAGTAGAAGTATGGCGCATTTGGCGATATTCCTCTGAAAATGGTTAACTATTTGCGGTCGCATGTCCAAGTTGGCTGGACGCGATGCTATTTGTGTTCTATCCTGCGTCCACCTGTACTCGACATTAATAACGTGCTTAGTATAAATAAATGGTAGCAAACGTGTTCTTGCCTTAGATACTAGCCATATAAACGTCCCTACGTTTGACGATACGCTATATATAAGACGAGTCTCTATAAATTAAAACATTGAAAAACTCGTTCGTGCTACTGACACAAAAATGTGTTTCAGGAAATATTCATGTCAAAGAATTCACATTTTTGCTACATCAACGCTTTTATCAATGACATGGCGTGTGGGTTTTCTAGGTTATAAATTATTTTGAATAGGACGAAGTAGAAATTTGTAAATGCGCGGAAAGTTCTAACCAAGACCCTCGATGCTTTTTAAAATATTTCAAAGTATGAACTATTATAGCACCAAATTTCGATATCAGTATTTATTCAATAGTTGATCAAATTCGGGTTTATGATAATATAAAAAACAGATGAATTGATAGATAAGCGTGTATTTTTATTTTTAGTCAGATTCGTTACTCGACGTATTACCATATTAGTTGAAGCAAAAATATTTTTACGCTAGTCTACGTAGTTGAATACACATAAAAACTGTAATGCATATATATATATATATATAGGATGAAAGTAACCCACCGTTGTATAAATAAATATCACAGGGTCTGGAAAATAAAAATTAAAATGACAAATTGCAGAGTAACGATAAAATAAAAAAAGCATAGCCAGTGACGATAAGATAACGAAAATATATTGCTTGCCTAAATAAGAAGTCTGATGTATCTGCCCATTTGCCGATACTCATCAGTAAGGCGTTAACATTAGGCCCGCGCTAAAGTTCAACAAGTCAGGAGCAGGTTTTGAAAATTTTAGGAACCAATCCTTTTTTCGCAGTCGAACAAAATCGCCCGCGGGAAAACGCGTTTTTATTGTCGAATCTGCGCGTACCGGCCAGTTTTTGATACATTGAATACAAATTCTTGGTCGAAACTGACCACCCCTGTGCGTCTGTCTCGTATAACGTCTATATCTCTCGCTTCATAAATCAGTTTTACACCCGTAACGTTACACGCCAGCGTCGTGCAAATATACGCGCGTGCCAAATTATGCCCAACCGACGGGATTCCATGACACGCGGGTCCTTATTCAACGCGCGATGCAAAATTTCACCGATAACGCATTACGGCCCGCCGGTACCAAACGAGATCGATGGCTGGCAGAAATACATTTTATTCGCGCACTCTAAACACGTGGAAATGCCGCGTACATGCTCGACTATAAGTCATGGGGCGGGGAAAAAGTCCAGCTGAAGGTTTACATTCAATCAATTATAATCGGCAATGCAAAACAAAATGACAATTGATTATTTGTCCGGCGTACCTTCTGTAAACATTAGGATACATTGAGAATTGTGTTGAAATTCAAGACATTTTTTCTTGAAGACTTGAACTGACTACACAATTTGTGATATCGGTTTTCTCAATATTTGCAGCGTGGTTTTAGGTGAAAATTTCTTTCGAGTTCGAATGCGCTTGACGTCTGACAACATATAAATATATTTGATTTCGACGGTATAACATGATTTATGTCCTCGATTGATCATTACGCAACACATAAAAACCGTTACATTCAGATTCTGAAACGTTAAAGAACCAAAAAATCTGCTTATGAACGCGAATGTACGCATTCCCCGATTGTTGACGTCACAACGGAAAATTGCGATTTATTAGAGCGCGGATTAAAGTGATTGCCTACGATCGCGTCGAAATTATTCTTCGATCGTATGACCCGAAAAACAACCTGTCGCGATTATCGGCGACGATTTCAGTCGCATACCGGTTGCGGTTTCAGTTCATTGATAACGTGTGACGCCATAGAAATCTTCGCAATTGCACGTTCTCATTATCGCGTCGGTCGTGCGGTTACCGAAAGTTTTGGTGGTCGGTCCGGCGGTAAACATATTATAAACGAGCGACGGGTGGCGCTACTGATGGGATTAAGACCGACGTCAATTGCTTTCATACCGTTATATTCGAAAGTGATACTTACGTAACAGTTCTTCGTGCGATCTTATACTGATACGTTCGATTTTTTGTCGGTTAGTAACGGGGCTGCGATTGAAATCGATTCCTTTTGTTACCGTTACATTTGAAAGTTATAGGTATACGTTAATTCTTCCTGCAGTATATTGACAAATATTTAAGCATTATTGATACATACTATTTTTGAATTGATTAAAGATGAGACTGCAGCGCGTATTTTTCTTTGTTATTTTCGGATTGGGCCATATACTCACATGTCAATACTTCCGGCAGTATATTTGCAAATATTTAAGAAAGATTGACACATTCGATTTTTACATCAATTAGTAATGACACCGAGGTGTGTGTCAATTGTTTTGTTATCATCCGCGATTGATCCGTATATTGACACATCAATGTTTCCTGCAGCATATTTTCAAATATTCGAGACTTATCAGTTACTTACGACCGATATCCTACGAACTCATACTTAACACTTTAACACTTCGACTGCCACAGTGATCACCGGTGACCGGCGTAAAAGATTTTACTAAAAATGCAAAAAATTCGCAATGAAGCCTACTTGCAATCTTGTAAAAGCAATTGATATTGAAACGACGCTTCAATATTTTGGCTTCTAACAACTTTGCGTTTCCTTTATTTTGCGTGATTTAATTATACTCTGCAGTATTTCATTGTATCGCGGTTCTAACATAGCAAAATACGCTTGGCAGTCAAAGTGTTAACGACCGCTAGTCGATTAATCGACTTTTCGATTACAACTGCTATATTTACCGGTAGCCGATTCATCGGCTTTTCAGTGGTCAACGGTTATATTAGATAAAATAAATATCAGACGATATTATGACAATTGTAAATGACAATAAAATTACACTGCTTTGAAACCCAAGGATTCTCAACACATTCAGTATTTTTCAGTTATAAAGCTTTACAAATAGGCACATACACAATTCCTGCGCGATACCCAAAGCAGACTCGGTCGTTAGTGAGTGGCATTTTCAGTCAATAGCGGTCGGTAAAGTGTTAATACATATTTGTCAACGTTTTCGACTTGATGCATATTGATCTGATCGTCTTTCATCATCAGGTTAGTCCCATTGCTAGGTGGCGACGGGAATGTTTCGCGGCGCGCAGTTTCGGTAGGAATCGTACCGCGTCGTGTTCAGGAAATGACCGGGATTTTTCTATCCGTGCTCTATCACCGCGACGTGCCAAATCAGGCGCCTATATTCATCTGCAGCTACGGACAGGCGAAATCGTTCTCTGCCTCATCCGACCCGGGCCCTTCTCCGTAACGGCTCTTCATGCTTCCTGATTTTCCCGTCGGAAAGCGTCTCGCGCTCATTTAAATGCGACGTCTCACTGGTTCGTGACATTAAGCGAGTTTTAATCGAAAATTCAACCGTTGTACTCTATCGCTCGCGCGCTTTAACGTGCAGCAATGCATAGAGCAGTAACGTATTTTTCTTCGTCTCGGTGCCTGATCAATGTGGCGGCGCTAGTGTTGTATCAGTATTCAGTCCGGAAAGATTGGGGTAGTTGTAGCAATTTTTATTTTACGACGTTTTGTAACAAAGCAGTCCTTACTCGTGCATTATTGCCGTTCAATCAGAGCGCAGTTAATGTTTGACGATTCTTTTATAACTTCTCGGAGGAGCTGCGATGATTTCCTGGCGAAAACGGTAGATGAACTAATGATGTTAACAGCGTATTGTTCGGTCCGTGAACGAATTTGTTTTTGTAGTTCTGGAAGCGTGTATGTAAATATAATTGGGTATATAAAATGCTTGTATCAAAAAGGAAACTGCAAACGTAATCAGTATTAGAAAGAGTAAGGTTACAAAAAAACGGTGTAGAGACGATGCCTTTGTCCCAGAGGAACAAATGAATAAGAAGAGTGAGGAAAAATATAAAACCAAATAGTTTGTGTGAAGATAAATTTTGAAATCAAATTAATTTAGTATAGCAGTTACATGTGATGCCTTCATTTAATATGCAGGTACAACGTCATAGTAAATAATTTGTGTTCATACATTTGTATGAACAAGCGAATACCCGGTATTATTTAGCAAACGTTAATACATTGAGAACGAAAGTTCGTTACGTCATCATAACGCGAATTCGATGAAACATGCACCTGTCATGCATCAGTTAGAAGTTTTCACATTCATTCTGAAGCAAACGGTCATCGGTTACCTACTATACAATCTCGTTCCGCGCAGAAAATATCTTCGACCCGCGATGCGGTGAGTTTGAGTTGTGTCGATGATGCCGGACGAGAAAATGGCCAGGCAACGAAGGAAGCGCATTATTTATCTTCCGATATATTCGGCCGGGGCTAATGTAACGGATTGGCATTGACTGATGCGCCTGCCGTATAGAATTGCAATTTCCATTGTTATACCATCCAGTATTTATTCTGCTGCATTTGGGTACGCCGTGTACGTGCAGCGAGGCACGTTCGATGCTTAGTTTCTGTGTAACGTATCAATTTACAATCGATGTTCACCGTACACTTTGTCAAGTCCTTACCGCACATCCGGTAGCAGAACACGACGTGACTATAGCTAGCAGATACTTCCGTTGACAAAACACAATTTTTAAAGCTTTACTATTTGCCAGCAGGATCGTATAGATAGCAAATTTCAGTACAGACATTGCGTTACGCGCTGATGTAAAACGGACGCGAAGTATTGACATGTTTTTCAGTTTTGTCAAGTCCTTACCGCACATCCGGTAGCAGAACACGACGTGACTGTAGCTAGCAGATACTTCCGTTGACAAAACACAGGATTTTTGGAGTTCTGCTATTTGCCAGTAGGATCGTATAGATAGCAAATTTCAGTATAGATATTGCGTTACGCGCTGATGGAAAACGGACGGTATTGACATGTTTTTCAGTTTGTCATTGTCAGTCTATGTTAAGATACTGAGATTCGCTTTTATTTGATTTACGGTCAGACTTTTAAGAACGATCGGATTGATATTTTATTTTAGTAGAATTTTCGACAAACCTGTTAAAGGGTACAAAATAGCACCGTGGGCCCACTTAAAATCTTTGCGGATGTGAAAATATTTCGGCGCATGACGGACATTAGATCAGAAACTTTGGAACTTCAGTGTAACGCATCGTTCAATATGTTAAGAGACGATCGAAGTTTCGGTATACATTTATCTGGTTCCCATCAATTACCGTTACGATTAATAGTCGTACCGAGCAGCGTATAACGAAGCCGCGGTTTACATTACTGCCAGAATGCATCCCGATATTGCGCTCCTCACTTTTTCATCTCCTCTGTGTATCAAAAGAGCGAACGTTTTCTTGAGCGGGCAGAATAATGCAAGCTCGGCATTTCAAAGGCAATATTTGCTGTTTACCCTCGCAAATCGATATCGCCTAGCACTGGCAGCTCAGGTATGCTTGTTTACCACGCTGGACCCTGTCAAGGAGTCTTGAGAAAGATTTCATTCGACTAACGAATGAAAAATTCGGCGATGCGAATAACGAAACGACATTCCAGCGAAGAACAATTTATTCATTACCCGAATAATTAAACATTTATTAACACGTTGACTGCCACTGTGGTCACCAGTGAGCGGCACAAAAGATTTTACTAAAACTGCAAAAAATTCGCAATGATGCCTATTTGCAATCTTGTAAAAGCAATTGATATCGGAACGATACTTCAATACTTTGGCTTCTAACTGCTCTGCGTTTTCATTTTGCACGATTTAATTATACTCGGCAGTATTTCATTGCATCGCCATTCTAACATAGCAAAATACGCTTGGCAGTCAACGTGTTAAATATTGGTATTGATTTTTAGTAAAGTCAAAAATTTCCAGCTTCTCAATTTCAAAACAAAGTTATGCTTACGTTTCCGTTACATCATAATTCTATTATTTTTATGAACTGCACAATGTTCGTAAATAGTTCAGGTGTGCATTGCGAAGACATTAGTCGAAAATCGCCGGTTCCCAGTAAACATAGTCCACCAGATCTACGATACAGAAATTGTATAATGTCTGCCTCTGTCGTTGAAAGTCTTCATCGCAAGCCTCCGATCGCGCAGAATCGCTTAGTTGGCGGACGAATCCCTGTCCGCTCATATTAATTATGCGAACTGACCGTAGTGTCTCCAGACTACACGTTCGCTCATACAAAATACACGTTAGACGAAATCAGGCTCGTGTGCCCGATAACAATTGGCTTGAGTCACGTTGCTTATTTATCGCCTGCCACACCTGCTTAACAATGAATTAGCAATACCGAAAGTTGCATCGTGTCTAGGGGGGTGGCGTGGGGTAAGCCACTGTCTGGCATCACGACGCGCTCCGTCGGTTTATAATTATCTCGGTACTCGGCGTGTTGCTCTCTGGGGCTTCGTCCGCCTGGCTATGCATATAAGTTGTTAACGTTACAACGTTTAAATAGTAACGTCACGCCGCGTACTCGTATTTCGTAGTCGGGACAACCGCGATAACGAAGCAGATAAGTAATTACGGAAACAGAAGCTGGCGGTTGCGTGGACTGTGGCTTCTTTATGTGCGCTGAGTTAATGCACCCAAATTGATTTCGCCTGCTTTTTTTGGGGTTTCGCGGTTATTCTGTACGTCGTGGTTCAGAATAAAGCAGTGTGCGAGTGATGCACTGACATTTTACTTCGTGTGTTGCGATTCAAGAATGCGATAAGATAACGTCCGAAAAATTACAAAAATGCGGCTAATGCATCGAAAATGATTTTACCTGATATTAGGGATTTTGCGGCTATTTACTATATTGCGGTTAAAGACTATGACAAGGAAAACGCATGGTTACAGAATCACAGTTTTTTACGTTCAGCGATTACTTTACTATTACTATAACAATCATCACCCGGTACTTGTCTGCATTTCGCACTTCTCATTCAACAGTCGTAATAACCGTGCATGTAATTTTAGTCGAAAAAATCAGTCACTCAAACCTGTAATCAGTCCGTAATATACCGCTTACGTTCATTAGCTAATTTCCGGACGTTTCCTCGATTCTTCACCATCTGACGGTTACGTCACGTACACAATAAAAACCATATTCACGGCTCAGGCAGAAACTCACGAAAGACTTCAACTCCGATCGTTCAGCATCGCTCGTCTAATTTCCAAAAATGACGTGTTACCGATTTTTCATTCCGATTTCGATTTCGCGAGGATATTGCCCGCGCGCTCATGCATAACGCAAGGCGCCATTTTGCGATTTGCTCCGGACCCCGGCAGGCCGGTGCGAGTATTTCTGCGCATAATGACAAATTGGTGAGTCGCCGAAATTGATGGATGCCGTTCGGGATTCGCTGCTGGCTTTACTTTGATCGTCGTCGCTCGTTCGTATCTCAGCCCTGCCCGTGAGTCGCTCCCGTACGTTGGTTTATAATTATCCTAGTGTACAGCAGGCATGCACTAGTCTACGCGCGCCGGGATAAACCGGGAACATAGTGGCGCCCTTCTAAAACGCCTAATTTATTAATTCTCCAACGTTTCGTCGTCTAGACTCCCGGTCCGTTTATGCACGTAATTTCTCGAGTTAATATGCGCCCGCCTATCATATCTCGCTGGTGCAGGGACGCAGCACTTGGTGCCCAAGAATTCTGCCGCGCCGTGTTCTGCTATTTGTACCTAACCTCTGATAGAGTGGGTCCTGGAGCTCCAATTCTTCATCTGCGACCTATGGCACATGTCTAGTGTCACTAAAATTTTAACTTACCATACGGTGCTTTTGATGTGCGATTGTGGAGGACACGGAGGCGTGGCGTTCGGTCAGCAAGGTCCCTATGGGTGGCTGGCTGCTTTTGCGGCGTCAATGATGGCGGGCAGGGCATTACTTTGGCCCGTTAAAAAGTCATTGATATTTGTTTGGTTCATCAGAGTCGGTATCTGTATATCCGACTTGCTAATTCGGGTTCTTTGCTTCAGCAAGAGAAATCGTCAGGTTAGTCTGCGACAATGCTGGTCGGAATCGGTTATTTATGGTTTGAGTTATCGCGTAGCAGCTATCGGCGGTCTCAGAGTTTACATTGTTTTGTGCTAATGCATGCCAGAAAGTTAAACATGTATTTTACCGATACGAAGATTATCTATGTTCGAAAATAGTGCAGTCGTCAGAATAGTTATGAGCAGTTTATCAGTGCTGCTGGCAATAACTGATCTCAAATAGTCAAAGTCAAATACAGTGTCTCAACGAATGGTCAGTTTTAGTCACAGTCGTCAGCGTTCATGGAACGGACCGTGTTGCTTTCGATTCTTACCACATATTCCAAACGAAATATCTCCCGCCGCGGAAGATTCCCTTAAAGGCGTACTTCCACGAATACTCGTTACCTCGGGCTCCCGCGGTTTATAATTATCCTCTGCAAGCGAAATGCTAGTTGCGGCTCTCCGTTCCGTCTCGACTTATTTCGGTCAGCGAAAAGCAACGGTCGTCGTAGTGTTGCGAGTCGAAAGCGACGCACGTGACTTCCCTGTCGTTAGTGATGGGACCGAGACCGGTATCAGTAGTTTTCCTTCTCAGTACAATCTGTGCATATTTTTATAAATTGAATTTTATCGATTCAGATGTTTCTAATGTCTAATTTCTGCAACTTTCCTCGGCTTATGATAGAGTTAATTGATTGATCAAATTTATTGAAGGTTCTAATGATTGTATATCGCACTCAGTAATACAGTCTATGTTTTAGCCAAGTAAATATTTCCTTCGAGGTCTTAGCTTCGTGATCGCATTGATTTTATGATTGACGTGTATGATGTCAACAAGTAACTCGCGTCGCTGCTTGTGATTTTTATTTTCAAACTCGTTTGATGCTATGGCGACGTAATTGTATCAGTGCCATACCCAAGTAAACATCTAATTCGGTATCTTAACACTTTGACTGCCACGGTGGTCACCGGTGACCGATGCAAACGATTTAACTAAAAATGCAGAAAATTCGCAATGAACCCCATTTGCAATCTTGGAAAAGCAATTGATATTGTGACGGTGCTTCAATACTTTAGCTTCTAACAACCCTGCGTTACCTTTATTTCGCATGATTTAATTATACCCTGCAGTATTTTATCGCGTCCCAGTTCTAATATAGTAAAATACGCTTGGCAGTTAAAGTGTTAACTTCGTAATTGCAATAGCTACGTGTGTATAATATCAGCAAATAACTTGCAACGTTGTTAATCATTTTTGTTTCGATGTTTGATGTTATAACACAGCGATTTTCAACATTCGTCGTCTTATCCCATACCTCAATTAATTACCAAAATTCCGCGGCAGACCAAAAATTACATTACATTTCCCAGCGATCCGTAAAAAAAGTGCATATAATTTTGATCGATATACAGATAGTATACTAACATCCCTCACCAGTCACCTGTCGCGTCCTTTAAAGTTTCTCCGGCATACCGACTGAAAATGGGTGCCGCAATACGTTTCGAATTTGTCGCGTATTGATCTTATCGAGTACACCAACGTATTACTCCCATCACTAGCTGTCGTCATCCTCGTCCGGCTTCCTCCTCGTGCGTTGTGAAGTTAACATGCTTTGGACGCTCGCAAACGTCGATGGCAACGTCCTCTCTTAACTGTCGACGAACACGTCGACTGTGTCTGGCCAGAAAGACGACTCTCGTTCGTCATCGCTCCCTCGTCTTTCTTTTTCGTCTCTTCCGTCACCGGCACACCTTCCTTTACCTCCTGTTTCTTCCGCTCAACGGCGTTAGTACGCTTTCCCTTTCTTCCGCCTCGCTTTCTGCGCGGATCCGCCGGTTTTGAACGTCGAGAGACGCAATCGGTCGACGCGAAGAAATTGCCGGGGACGAAGTGGTGCTTGAATTTTAATGAGAATGCCTATGGGGTTGAGCGGCTCAACGTTCGGTGCCCTTTGAGCGAAACGTCGTTAAGACCACTTTCGCGAAGGATTACCGTGGATGCGGCATTACGTTAATGACGATGCTTGCGCCATCGGGAGTTTTTCACGCTCGAGGATTGTTCATTTGTATGCGAGTTCGACGGCAATTTGGCTGCTGCGAGTAAGTGAGATTGGATAATCACGCTGAATATGCACCCACGTACGTCCGAGAACGAGTTGTCGGGACTAATTATTGAAGTAATTCGTGAAAGTTTCGGAACAATGGATAGACAACTTAGATCGTTAGTTTGTGTATATTGGAATAATTTGCAGTCAAATATATTACTTTCCATATAATGCTGATTAGACCGCAAGGCACAGTCAAATGGCAAACAAAATGAAGATTTAGCTAGAACAATAATGCAACTGAATGTTTACTTTGATAGCACTCATCTTTCCTATCGCCAATTAAACGACCGCGAAGATAAAGATCAGTCGCAGATTTGAAATGCGCGCGGCGCTTACTGGATTTGCATAAACGGCAATTACCTTCTATAATCGCTGGGCAATTATCATCGTCGTTGAGATGAATAATTCACGCGCTCGTTTTCATTGATCGTTCGATCGAGGCAAATGTATCCTCAGAGTACTGCATATACAGAGTGCGAAATAGTGTGATTAGTCTATGCGTCTCTAACATATAATTATTTCCATATCTATCTGCATATATTCTACGAGGAACGCTCATTGTTATGTTATACCATAATGTTAAATTTTGCAATTAATTGTGTTACTTGAGGTAATATATATAATATATACTCTTTCAATATTAGTGCGCATATGCCGGAAAAATTCAAAATTGAATTATGAAATACATTTTGTTTTGGTAACTTTCCAAATAAGTCTCATGCTTATGGAGTGCAAATCAGATTTGGCTCCACAAAAAAGACGAATCCGAACGTAAAGCACACCGACGCGTGACCCACTTTCGAAATGTTTTACCTGGGAAGGAAGATATAAGCGGCCCTGTTATACCAGTTTCATGCTCGCGGATTACACACTCCCTGAAACTTGTTTTCCGCCATGTTTCCAGCTGACCCCATCCTTTGACGAGCAACGTTCAACGGTGGTCTAAGTATACTAACGATAGGAAATTTATTACGCCGTATATTTTCGACGAGTGAGTGGCTCCGAAAGACGGACGATTCCTTTTTATTTTTCCCTCTGTACACACGACGGACTCGGTTTACGATCCTTTAATGCGCACTGACCGCCGACGGATTAGGTCGAGTATTAATGTCACAGTAAATTTTCGCTTCCGCAGTTGCATGCATAGTCAAAGTCAGTCTGTTCGTTCGAAGGGAGTAAAAGCCACCGCCGTTTTAGGGTAGTTGATACAGCGAAAGTCGGTTACAATGAGCTTTAAGCGATCGTCGGATTTGCTGGCACCAGTCCATATCTCCTGGCGATCATGAAAGTGGCTAAGTCAGAAATTTGAAACAGTGCTTAGCCGGTAATTTTGCTCACTCCGCGACTAGTACAGAAACGTTGTAATTATCGTGACATAACGCAATGGAAACATCTCTTAATTGTAACTATTTTCATAAAGTCATATTTTATCATTCCGATGCAACTGTACTGCAGATCGAAAAGAAAATTGTTTTAAATTTTTAATTAATTACAATACAAAAACCGCCACTTAGAGACTTCATCGGGAGAAGTTACCGATATGTAATGGAATTGTTGTTGATATACAACAGAAACATCGCTTAGTTGTGATTTTCGCAATGTCGTTTTGTACCATTTAAATGCAACTGTAGTGCAGTAGTAAAGAAAATGGTTTGAATCACATCGATATAATTACAATAGAGGAGCCGCCACTCGTAGACTTCATCAACAGAAGTTACTGATATCATTCCACATATTTTCATGAAAGATAGATCTGCTTCTTTCGCACTTACCGAGTAGACCACTTTCATAACCATCTATCTCGTGCCCGACTTCCACTCTATTTAACAGATTGTAATCGTAGTCGTAAAGCTTGTCCCCAAATCCTTAAAAGGTGACCTACGGATACCAGACAGTACGATTCCAATTCGTCGCTGTTACGTATGTTCTGCTTCTTACAGACACTGATTGTCTCTGTGCATGGTATATTTACGTCGGTCGAGAGCCGGTGGCCAGCATTTGAGGACCTCCTAAATTCGTTACCCTCGACGTTTATGGCGAATTTTGTTTTAACATTGTCCGCACGCCACGACGGTAAACAAACGATTTATTGTTCTGGCAGCGAGACAAGGCACATAGCTAATACTTTCAACGACTAGTAGGTTTGCAACCTATTATAAACATCGAGCGTTTCGAGAATGTAAAAAAAGGGATACTTAGTAGATCCTAAATTTTGTTTGGATATTTTTGAATGGATTTTTGAAAATTTATGTCCGTACGTATTTTGACATAGCATACCACCAAAAATGCGGTACAAAAAAAATACACGTGGCCAGACTTCACGCCGTAGCGTTGCTATTACGGGAAGTGTATAGAACAAAATATCAAGTAATGAAGAAAATGCTAATCAACCGAAATCATCTTTTTTTTTTTTTATAAACGTTGCTTACAATAATATTTTTATCTGTAGAAAGATATACGAGTAGCATGGCCGATCGTACGAGTACCAAGCGAAGCTTGTGCTTGATACGCCGTTTAATTTCCAGTCGATCGCGCTCATCCTTTTTTCAAACCACGCCACCGCGGTGCAAGTACTGTTCCAGGATATTATCTACGAAGCGCAGCCGAAATATCCTTCTAACTTTGTGGTTTGCGTGAAAATGCGCGTTTCCTTCTAAGATAACAATCTGTAGACTCCTAGTTTCAGGAAGAACAAGGCAATAATTGTGTTCTCTCGATTCTACTAAGCACTTCCTGTAAGGAAAGCGATCCGCGAACGAACATGTACCGTCGATTTTCAGGTGTCGTCCATAAATCACGCGGCCATATCGCGCTCGCCAATCTGTTGAGCCCGGACAGTGTCCGCAATTGGAGGCCGCGAAAATTCGATTGGCCAGCGTACATTTCCACGCGTGTATCGGGAGCGCGGACGAGACCGGCGAGTTTCCGGTAGGGTTTCCCTACACGTGGAGAACGGGGAATCGTAGTCATTTGGTCGTTTTCATGGTCGGATTACGTGGACGGGGCGAGCCTTCCGACGTGAAATTGCCAAAAGGCATCGTCCAATTCGTTTCGATGGCTTTTACCGGACTTCAATACTGGGTGGTTCTTAGGAAATGATCAGTTCAGTGATTCGTCGGTTAATAAGTCGGGCAGGGATATTGCGAAAGAATGTTTCACTTCGTAACGGTGGTATGGAATAAAGTGATAAATGCATATGCTGCTTTTTAAGTCGGCGAAGAAAATTTTGCATTAATAAATAAAACGGAAATAGTCAATTCAGTGGTCAGTGGCTTAATAAGTCGGGCAGGAATATTGGGAAAGAATGTTAGATTCTGTAACGGTGACATGGAATAAAGCGATTAATGCACTTATCGTTTTTTAAGTGGTGGTATAGAAAATTCTACATTAATAAATAAAACGGAAGTAGTCAGTTCAGTGGTCCGAGACTTAATAAGTCGGGCAGGGATATTGCAAAAAAATGTTAGATTCTGTAACGGTGACATGGAATAAAGCGATCAATGCACTTATCGTTTTTTAAGCGGTTGTATAGAAAATTCTGCATTAATAAATAAAACGGAAATAGTCAATTCAGTGGTCCGTGGCTTAATTGGTCGGGCAGGGATATTGCAAGAGAATGTTAGATTCTGTAGCGGTGACATGGAATAAAGCGATTAATGCACCTACCGTTTTTAAGTGGTGTTATAGAAAATTCTGCATTAATAAATAAATCGGAAATGTAAAATCAAATTTTACCGCTAGTACCGCTTTTGTTGTCGACCAATTGCAGGGACGGTTTTACACGCGCTTTACGGTTTTACGAGAAACCGGTAGCACGGAAGGCGATTTTACAATGTACTCTCAAAGCGACTCTGTTTATTAACGCCAGTTGCGCGCGAATCACCCTGTACCAAGGAACGGGAACATTCTCCTCCGATCGTAGAAGTCTGTAAACGATACGTGGGTCGTTTAAACCCCGACACCCAACGTTTAACGCCCGCCACAATGACCGGCCGCTAACTCGGTCGCGAGTCGTCTAAATTATGAAATTCATTCGACGAAAGTCCTCCGGCTCTCGACGCGGCATTCTTGGGATCAAAGAAAATTGGCAGAGATGCGGTGGGATGAATAATTGGTATCGATTGCACGCTGTCGTCGAGAACTGCCGTTACGGATATTTCCTTCCTCTCGCACGTCCGTAAGAATTTTACCGGCCGCGCGCGTCTGGAATTTTAATGAGGCCCGCGTGTGTAACGAACTCGGCGGACACATTGAGCGCGAAGAAATATCTTCGCGGGTGGCTTAATATGGCGAAAGTTCGATTATCCGAGTTACTCGTCGCGACACCTTGACAAATATGCCGATCTATTTTCCTTCGCACTAGATGGCAAGTTAGGTCGTCCAGGAGGCTAACAGTCGTGAATGAAGATGAAATCGATCTAAGCTTCGTTTCTGTGCACGTATGTTTTACTGTAATTAAAAGCCACTGTAGAAATTTGTTAGTGGTGTAATATGGGATGCAAGAAAATCGAATTGAGGAGATTCGGGTTATTTATTCATTCTGACTGGCACGTTGTTGACCGGTAATTTTTCGTAGGAGCTGCCGCGTATAATTTATTGAAACATTTTCCACTGTCAGGTTCCGCCATGCTTGAGACGTAATGCTAGAATTGTGATAAAAATCCATCTACTAATAAATTAATTTTTTTCCAATAAAGTGGACAGTTCTAACCACGACAACTCTTGCAATATTATACACTGCCCTGCATCTCAAAAATTGAAGTAGCTAATTCAACTGCAAACACAAATTAACACGTGACCGGTCAACAAGGTGTTAATTAGTTTCGTCGTATTTTTGTCCGTTTTCCAGACACGCCAGGTATTTAAACCCTGTCGCCTGTACCGCATACGTGACGTGTATTAAGGAAAAGTGTCAGTTGACCTGTTAATACGCGACAGAACCGGTTCTGACAATCGGAAACACGATTAACGGTAGCGCATGTCAATTTAGCCAACCAATGATCCAAAGTATCGCCTTCTTTGATCGGGCACGTCGCACTTTTATGCATTTTCCCGACGCGCTCGATGTCTGCACGGTGTCACGTGCATATTTCATGCCTGCGGCGATTGTTACGTCGATAGCCCTGGAATGATACGAGTCGGGATCGGCTTCTCGCGGCAACGCTCGCTCACCTGTATAATTTATGCAATCGCTTTACGGGGACAATTGAGTTACGCGCTACTGACGTTTCTGGGGTGCTGAAATATTTCGAGGCCTGTCTGTGACTACCGAATTTATGGGACTCGTCCTCGCCTCCTTCTGAACCCCTACTCCCGCGCCTGTCGACCGAGTGCCAACTCGACCATTGTTATCGCTCGTTTAACGACTTACGAGTAAACTTTGCCTACTCGTTTTCCTCGTTCCTCCTGGGATTCGAACGCCCGGGTCGACCCTCTTTTCACCCGTTATACAGGGTGACGTCTCTATGACCCGGATGGATTTTTCTTACGCCTCCGCAGTACCGGTGAAGTATGTATAAAATGCCGAGTGTGTGCGCCTTTCGGGTTGCAGTCCGGCGATACGGGTATCTGTTGTGATTGTAAGAACTAAACCTCTGTTTATTGCTGTTAATATTACAATAATAGTCGGCGCTGAGTACTTTCTTTATCGCGTCCTTTCCTGTCGGTCTGATAACACTTTTCGTGGCGGACTTCGAATTGCTGCTATTCCAGTTTCTGAACTTCAATATTTTTTGCTTGCATAGCAACAGTACAGATTATAGATTTTCCTACGTGACAATCAGCAAAATAAATGGTCGCTACGTTTTTATCGATGCTTGAAGATGATCCATCGTTTTGTGCAAATCGTGTTATATTGGTCGATCGGTTCCCTTTCCACTTTTAGTCAACCTTTCCTCAACACCCTGTATATCCACAGGTAACCGACGTCGGTCACGTTTAGGCTTTTACTTGCCCGCGGTTCTTCTAAAAACGGTTACTCAACGCTACATTTGTCGTTGAAACCTAATGCCCCCCACTCACGTCCCATTTCCTTCGCTTAGAAGGGAAAATCGAGTGACGGTAGAAGAATCACCCCGTATCCCTTGAACGGATGCGTCGGGAGAAGGTCGATTTCCGTTCCCTTCGGCCCCGCACGTCGTCTGTTACTCGATACGAGGTTCCGCGATTCGAAGATTCCGTGAATTTCCGGCGATCGTACCCGGTTACATGGCTCGTATCCGAGCACGCTCGATTCTCGCGATCGATATCACGGATAACGTCTGCCGCCCGGTAAAAGACCCCTCGTTAGCTCTTATTTCCACCGGTTCGTGGACAGCGTCGCGATCACGGCGTAGGAAGTGCTAAATGCTGATCGAAAACTCCGTTCTGCCGTCTATCGGATCTCCAATTGCCGCCTTTTGTGACTCTGACGACTCGGGCACTTAATGCTAGATTTATGGGACTCGATATGACGGGTAACCAATAAAATATCTATGTATATACAGAATGTGAAAATAAGAAGCCTGAGGAGGGAATTAATTTATACGCATATTTGTATCGCTACAATAACAAAAGTCTGCAAAAGTCTGCAAAAGTTGCTAGGAAACAATATTAGTAGAAACTATTCAAACCATGGCCTTCCGTAAATTTAGTGTTAAAAACGTGTAACGCGATAAAAATGTAGAGAGTATTAAATGCTGATTTATACTAAATTTTTAAGTGCCTGCTTGGTACATGTAAGGATTCAGCCATTTAATCTACACGGTAGAATATCACGGGATATGTAAGAGTATTACTCCGTTATTATTTTAACGGTGAAGCAGCTCATAAATTCCGGATTTTCTGAAAATGTATGTCGAGGATAATTGAACCGTGGCGTAAGAACGTAACGAACAGGCAAATAGGTTTGACGAAATCCCTAGGTGAAAGTGTGAAAAGTAAAAGCGGAATGTCTCAAAGTATGACAGTTAATGTCATTTAGGATTTACGTTTTGCCAATACACCTGTGGGTTTCCCCTAAATCGTCAGGACGGCCCCCTTGGGCGAGGCATTGGGATACGCCCAGTAAGCGCCAACATATAATGCGAATCGACTTGCTACCAGTTTACTCAGGGTGCAGGGCCCCTTGTCATTCTGGTCGGCTCGAGGCACTTTTCAGCCTCTACTGTTTATCCAGTTCCAGTATACAATGCCCCGTTACAACTGATAGGGCTCACCATGCTACCACGATTGCAGCTTCTAACGAGCGTCATGTCCAAGGACTGTGACATGGGCATGCTTATAACCCCCGTGGAATTTCAGATATACAGTTTCTGGTGGGACCTTCATGGAGGGAGGAAAGGATGGGGAGGAAATTGTTATAAACCCACTACCAGTGCAGGCTCGGTAAAACTGGTGTACCAACTAGGGTCATGGAATCGTTACTTTCCAAGGTGTTGGGGAGACGCCTTAGGGACGGTTAGGAAATGCCCTTAACTCATTGCGTACGGGTCACGAGAAATCTCGTCTTTAGTAAACCGAATGTTGAAGCCGGGTGACGAGACTTGACGAGTTGAGAAATTAAACATGGTAATATTGTCATTATTACAATACCAAAGTAACGAAGCCTTTCGTGAGCTTATAACAGAAGATTCGCGAAATAAATGAATGTCGGAATGCCGAAACAGTAGAAAACAATCGGCCAGTATCGCAATTACATCAGTGAGTACGGTCCATTAGTCTATCGTATCTTATAAAGTATATAGCATTTTAGGGATAGCATTTTAATTTGTGAGGAAACAGTTTTTAAATTAGTTCACAAATAAACCCTAATTCTAAAAAAGTCAAATATGTCTCATGAAAATGAAGAAAATGAAAGCCAAAATGAATTATTGTTTGATGATTTGTCTGATGTACCAAATAACATTTCAAGTGAAAGTGAATATAGCGAAATTTTAGAATATATAGTAATATTTAAGAATATTTTATAAATGCGAATTAAAAAAATGCATGTATGCATTGCACAAAGTTGTCTTGCCCCTCACGAGCCCCTTATGGGATCACAGTACGAAAAATCTAAACTCCGTAAAGGCCTTCCGAAGTATCAATGCAAACTCTTACTTCAAGCATTAAAAAAAACACGTCCGATTAACCGCATCGCTTTTTCATGCAAATGCAATTAAGAGCGACCATCAATAATCCTGGTCGAGGATAACATTGTGCCACAGTTTAATCGATTCCTACAAATACCACGAGGTCACTTCTTTGTCCGCGTTGAAAGAAACTATTTTGTTTAGAAGGTGTTCATCTAAGGCTAATCAAGGCAAATGCAACGTAATCATACGGCAGCATGTCAATCACAACTTTGTACGGCAGGCAACAGGTGCCGCTGACTCGCGATTCTCGCGTTCTTCATTCTCTTTTTTAATTACATCTCCGCTGTTAATTGCAGTATGCCCAAGACGTACCCACGTTTTGCTCGTAATTATCGTCGTGACTCAGAATCTTCTAGGTCCTTCACTGGCGAAGGATTCTTCTCGGCCCTGGTGAAGTGTTCCGTGCGAAAGTACTGTTAAATGGACAGATTACATTCTGCTCTTTCAGTAGACTTCATCGTAGCAAAAGGATATGATCGTTTGGAAATTGTCAGGAAATAGGTTGTTTTTAACGACGCCTGAAAACGTTTCTACTTTTACATACCAATCACACTCTTGGAAACTTGTTTTGATAACTTATTCGTATGCATCCAAGGTGCGTCGTAATTGGTAGGGCAGCCGGAAAGATAGAATTTCAATATACAAAAAAGTAAATTGAAAACGGAAAAGTTTTCTTTTCTTTAGGTTTCTTACTCTTAACCAGATGCAGTCGATGCATTTGCAATTCTCTGACGTCCGACCTTGTAAACAATATGACAACCTATCATGTATTTATCTTGAAGTCGTCGCTTACGTTATCGGCAAAATGTTAGATAATTTACGGTATGCTCGTGGATACTCGCGCATAATCGCGCTGTCGCAAACAATGAAAGGTAATTCTTGATATTCCGCCGGTTCGCGCGTTTGCATTCGGAGTTTCGCTCGGCTAATCTCGACCGCCTGAAAACCTGACCTTGCAATATACGGGGTACCTCTAGTCGTGTTTTGCCGGTTTCTTGCTGATACGAAATTCGTCCCACGTACACGGGACTCTCTTTCTGTTGGCGAAGTTTCGTAAATTTTCGTCTTTCGCAACGTTTCTTCGGAAATCCCTAATCGCAAACTGCTCGTTCGTCAAATCGAGTTTCTATTTTTTTGGGTGCTATTTATACATTTACGGACTAATTTTATTTTGTATAAATTTAATAGGTTCTTAAACGCGAATGAAGAGGATCAGATAATTACGTATGCAAGGGATACACTTTTTTAAGTAGTACAAATGTAGTTGGTGTACAAGTGATACTCGTTATTCCGTATACGTAAGAAGAGTTGAGCAAATAAACGCAATGCAGGTAGTAAATTAATGTTTCTTAGAAAATTCTACGAAGATCTCCAATCGCCAGCATATCTGGTGAAATTTGAATTTTGTTTACTCATTAATTTTCGAACGAAACTTTGTTTTGTACGGATTCAATGCATGCAAGAAACAAACAATTATGTACGTAGTAAAATAATCTCCCTTTAACGTAGATAGAAAAGAACAAGTAAATAAGTAACATTTGTAGCAACATTAAATATTATCTCGAAAACATGTAGTACTCGTACTAAAAATACTGAGACTCCGTTCGCAATATAGGATGTAGATACGTAGAATCAGCAAGTGTCCCACTATTTTCAAGATACGTTCGGTCTGGCCAAAATCACATCATATTTACGATCGATCCCGTCGACAGTAATTCTCGATTTAAAGAGCTCCCATACATTTTCCGCGAACTTCCATGAATTCGCGTGCACTTCCGTGAACTCTCACGTATTTTTCAATTCCCTTCACATCACTGCGCACACAGCCACACTCCCTTTTACCGGCACTTTTTATCCCGGTTGAACTCATTTTCGAAATTTCTCGCGCGTGAAACGTTTTCCCTTCTCTGAACGCGGAATTTACGATCGAATCGTTCGGTCTGGTGTCTTTAGATAATCCGGCAATGCCGATCCCCGCGGCACAGGCGAAAGAGGAATCTTCCGTGGCGTCGGTGGAAACTACCGCTCATAATTATTCGGACGATAGCATCTTCTCGACTCACTTCGAATTGACGACAAGAGATCACTCGAAGTTTCTGAAGCCGCAGATTTGCGAATCTGCAGTTGAAGTAGATGGTTTTGGATAATGCGTAAATTCTCTGAGCAAATAAACATTGGGCATCGGTTTATAATTGAACGATGCGATGGAGGTTGTGGTATCAAAAATAAAAATGTGCAATGATGTTAGTATGCATACTATGTGGCACTGAACGTTGGGGATTGGCTTTGCAATTGAAGGACAAAACGTTTTATTGTGCGTTATATGCAGGTATATAAATCAGAATGTAGAGTAATGCTGTCTTACATGTTAAGTGAGTCAGGTGGTTACTGTACTGCTGGCATTGAAACTTTATTGAGACAACTTGATTTAAGTGGCGAAATTCAAGAGGTCGGGATACGTTTTGTAGGGCCCTTAAGATGGAGTCTTGGAAAATTTCAAAAGTCACGAACGTCTGGGAAGTATTCAAGGCTTCAAAGTTGTGCAGGTTTTGTATCGGGAAGCATTGCGTTCCCCGCTTTACTGCTAGGCGTCTTTGAGAATGCCGTCCGTTTTATCAACACGTGTGATACCGAGAACACGTTAGACTATCGAGTCTTCATTGATTTGGTAACAACAGTGCGCAGCGTCGCTCTGAGGTTTCAAAACATTCAAGGACTTTAAAGACTTTCAAGCTTACACCAGTCTCGAGGTACGGTATGCGGCCAGTGATTTCTCAGATTTTGTATGACGTAGACGTGGTACAGATTCCCTACAAACGTTACAAGTTTCGAGTCTTATATTTTTCTGGAATTCTGTGTGCGGTACGACACTTTCTCAAGTAGTATTTCCAAACTAGCATTTGGATTCGATACATTAAATGTATCTACATAAATTCAATCCAACATCGAGCCACGATTGATCTTCTATACGGCATTTCCACCTGCAGTCTCACGACTCCGTACCAGTGACCTATCAAAAATTTTCAAGAGACCGCGTTGGCGTCCCACCACTATCCGGTCAGCCTTGTGTACACGCGTCATCGGTGAAAGTGGGAGAGCTGGTTGCGGTCCAGCGACTCACACTTTTCCTCTCTCTCCTACGCGCAGCACGTACTACCTTGATCAAAAAGTTTTAGGACTTTATTCATAAAATCGAAAATACAAGTTTATCCATTATAATCGATATCGTCCTCCAGTGCGTACTACCTTGATCAAAAAGTTTTAGGACTTTATTCATAAAATCGAAAATACAAGTTTATCCATTATAATTGATATCAAAAGTACCCTTCAAAGTACTCCCCAGTCGACTGTAATGCACTTATACCAGCGCTTGAGCCAATCATCGAAACACTGCTGGTATTTAATTTTTGGTATGTCCATCAGAGCCGTCTTCGATTTTTCCATAAGATCCTTCCGAGTGCTGTAACGTGTTTCGCGAAGCGATTTTTTAAGTCGATTAAACAGAAAAAAGTGGCAGGGAGCTAAACCAGGTGGATTCGGAGGCTGGTGAATAGTATTCGTATTATTTCTGGTCAAAAACTCGCGAATAAGGATCAAATTGTGCGACGGTGCGTTATCGTGGTGCAAAATCCACGAGTTGTTTGCCCACAAATTCGGTATTTTTTGGCGAATTGTTTCACGCAAACGTCTCATAACGCCCAAATAATACATTTTGTTGACTGTCTGTTGCTCTGGCAAGAATCCATGATGCACAACACCGTTATAGTGCACGAAAACCGTGAGCGTCACCTTCTTTTTCGACTGAAAACAACCTGGTTTCTTCGGAAGCGCTCATGCCCCCGAAAAACGTTTGATCTCGAAAGAGCATCGTTGCCGAAACACTTCTCCAACATTTCCAAGGTCTGCACACCGTTAAATCCGTTTTTCACGCAAAATTGTATGCTAATTCCTTGATCCAAAGTTGATGCCATTTTAAAATATGTAAAAAATCGAAAACATGCACAAAGGTAGATGTACTCAACACGGTATAACTTTTACAAATGTCAAGCTATGACGCTGAAACTTGGTGGGAACGTTAATGACAGATGTGGAAACCTAACAACAACAAAAATTTTAAATTGAGTGAGTGAGAACGCCATACGGCGGCCGGTCCAAAAACTTTTTGATCAAGGTAGTATATCCGGTGCATGCGTTCTAGCTGGTAGGGAAAAGCCGGCGAAACGTGTCGACGGTGGGGGTGTAGCTCGAAAACCTGTGCCGCTCGCATTAAGAGCCTTCAATCCTCGCGTCGATTGCGAAACTCTAGATACCTGGTGTTACGTTCGTTGGCCGTCGACGACGCTCGGTTCAACGGCCGAGTTCAACGGTCGATCGTTTTCCGCGTTATCATGCGCTGCGATCATGTCGTTCGACCCGTTAATTCTGCGTTTGCGGGGCCCACTGATAAGGCGCGGGATTTATGGCGATTTCGAACGATGCCAGGCACCAACCCTGCGCGGTGCAACCTTTTTATATTGCGGACATTATCGGCCGGTCGCGTATTATCGAGTGCCGCGGTAGAACAGAGCAGGACTATAATGCAACGTCGGTTATTACGGTGCGTGTGGGTTCTTTCAGAAATATTGTTCCGCTCGTTACAATACGTGGGCGAGTTTTGTTCGGATGTATATCATACAATTTCGCATTTTCTTACATGTTCGATAAATCGTTATCTTTCGGCAAAGATTTTTTCGGGTTCAGTAAATTTAATTTTGGAGATACCGACGTTCGTCGTACACCTATTCGTACGACAGGGGGTAAAATGATTTGTTTGTGAAAAAAATCGATTTTGCGGTTTTTCTATTACGGACATTACGGGCTGGTCGCGTATTATTGAGTGTCGCGGTAGAAATTAACGGGACTTTAATGCGATGCCGGTGATTGCGGTGCGTGTGGGTTCTTCGAGAAATATTGTTCAGCTCGTTACAATACATGAACGAGTTTTATTCGGATATATATCGTA
This sequence comes from Cryptocheilus praepositus, assembly GCA_033815515.1. NCBI lineage: Eukaryota > Metazoa > Arthropoda > Insecta > Hymenoptera > Pompilidae > Cryptocheilus > Cryptocheilus praepositus. The sequence goes on along the minus strand of JAWWQZ010000256.1, from coordinate 3,351,119 downwards.
AGCGTAATACACATTTCGCATTTTCCCATATCGCATTAATCGTGGTTTCGCAAATCGTTAGGTCGCTCGAAATATTTTCTTGGTCAGCAAATTTGTCACTAGAACCGCAGAGGCAAAATTACTTGTTTGCGACCAAAACCAATTTACTTATTGAAACAACACACATTTATTAAATATTTGCCAGTAGTCCAGCAGATCATGAACATTTTTTCACAAATACTAAGTCATTTTATGGATTAAATATTCCCGTAAGTCACGATGCAAAATAAAATGTCCACCCGACGGACATCATGATGTCCTTCTAACGAAAATTCCTCAGGAAGTAATCGTGCATCGAACATAAGTAAAGCGAGTAGACGTCGCGATCTGTTGGCCTGTTAAAATGTCAATTGGAACGGAATCGTTGCGGTTGCCGGTTTTTCGTTTCCACGAGCGGTCAGTGATTCACCGAAAAATTCGTTATCGTCCCCCGGTCCCCGGTCGAATGTCGCCCGGTTCGAGATAACGCCGGGCGAAAACTTGCGCGAATCACGTTCCGCGGAGCGCATTATTGTCGCAGCGCATAGGCAATAGGTTCGGCGGTCGACAGCTGCCCGACAGTCGGCCAGAATTTGCCGTGCGACTGGACGCGATAAGCCGTGCGCATACCCTGTCTTTCATTTTTTTTTCATTTATCTCTCTTTCGCTGCAAATCGCCGCGGCTCGCTTCATTGCGGCCGCGACTAAATAAATAATTTCGCCGGCTTCGTCGATGAACATTTCAACGGCGAATGGGCCGATCGAAAATAATCGGAACGATGTTTGTGCGGTCCTTTCAGGAAGCAACCCATAGGGACAATTTAGTAGACGTGCGTTTGAATTTTTCTGGTGACAAATTATGACGAAGAACGGGCATGACGAGTTTTGAGGGAACGTTAATTGTACGTTGATTTCTGGTTTGTGTTTAATGTAGTTAATCTGTGGCGATGTCTGAATTAGACTCCTGTCGGAATGAATTGTGAAAGAATTGGTACAGTTTTATAATATAGTTTTGAAACAGTTCTATAACCTACTTTCAAAACGTTGCATTCGGATGTTAGAACGACTTTAAACGTGTCCTGAGTTAGTTTCGAAGTAAATCTAAATGTTACCGAAATAACTTGTGAAAGCATCAACACGTAACATTTCGCAGGAACTGAGCATCACTCTCCTTTTCGCGCGTAACTTTTCCAAACTGCTTTTATCACCAAAACCCATCGTATTTATTAGCCCATTAATAGAATCGTTACAGTTTTACAATGTACTTTGAAAACATTGCACTCGGATGGCCGAGCAATTTTAAATATGCCCGGAATTAATTCCAAACGAAATCTAAATCTCACCGAAATGATTTATAAAAGCAACACCACGCAAGATGTCGCAGCAACTCAGCATCACTCTCCTTTTCACGCGCAACTTTCGGAAACTGCTTTTATCGCGAGTTCGTGCGTCGGTCCGTTCTCCCGGGAGACTACAATAATTACTTTCGCCTAATTACCGGCTCGAGAGCAGGCATCCGCGTAACACTATCTCGCGTCTACGCCCGACGTAACGGTTTTTACGTCACCGGTTTACCTTGCGTAATACGTTTTTGCCTCGGGCAGCTCGTTTCCCGTCCTCTCCTGAATCCTTCTCTCTCGTTCTCTCCTTCCCGACGGCCTTGAACCAGAAAGCCGGCAGGCCGTCATCGTTAAACATCATCAACGTCGATGCATCGCTCTGCGGCTTCGCTCTCTCTTTCTCTCTTTCTTGCTTTTTTGTGCGTTTTGCTTTTTCTCCCTCTGGCGTCCTGCTTGTTTCGCCGAGGCACGCTCGTTTTGCACGACTTATCATCCGTGCCCGGGTCGTTTCTCTTTCACGTGCACGCCCACGCTGATCCACTTTGCCTTCCGCCCCCGCATCTCGACATTCTTACTCTCGCAGGGTTCATTCTTCCGTCTGTTGCTTTCTCTTGTCCGTGCCGGAATCTCGCGAGCGGATTCTAGTTCACGACGTGCGAGAAGAGCAGTGCTCTGCAATGATCTACACTTGTCGCTGGTGACGGCAATGGGCAGAGAATGAAGTTTTTATCGATCGATTGATTGCCATGGGAAGGAATCGGTTGTTGACAGTTTCGGATTTCTCATCATACGGCTTTTTTTTTTATTGAAACGTGGAGGAAACCCAGGTGGTGCCGAAACATGTTGAATTAACAAAGAAAGTCCATGTTTCAACCATAAAAGGCCTGTCATTTCAAATACTATAAACAGCATGTGATTTAAACGTCATGCTGCAATTGTCAATTTTAATTGGCGTGTAAACTAGTATAAAATAGCATGCGTAATATAAGTATAAGACACCTTACGTAATCCAATTATAGTTGCTCATTCTATTATTACTTAATACATTTATATCTTGAAATTTGCGGTAATGGGTCATGCATACTTTTTTCACCGACACATCGTCGAGGTTACCTGAAATGAATGTGTCTATAGCTACAAACTTACAAAAATTCACAAGTAATACTCACACATCAGTAAAGACATCCGACAGGTTCCAAGTAGATCCATACACTAGTTTTTTAAATTTCTAAAAGAAATGCCTATTTCTGTGAATAACAAACTAGACCTGCCTTAACTAGTTTACCATAGCCCATAGCCCGACTTAACGAAAATATCAGATACATGCAATTAACAGAAGATGCAGGATAAATTGAAGTGTGGAGACAAATGTTTGCTCTCTTAGGAAGAAAGGTCGCTGCAAATGTGAGGAGAGGGTTCGGGGTGGTCTATGAGAAAAGGAGGAAGCGGCTGGGCAACAGGTACGCACACATTGCCATAAGCTTTTCCCGAGACAGAGATGCCCGGCCACGTCGCCACGTGCTCGTGCTAAATATAATCGCTTACCCCCGTCTGCCTTTCTCTAGTCTTGTTTCCCTTCTTCCTTTCGGTGTGGTTCTATCTTCGTCAGTCTATAATCTCGTGAACAACGTACTGGCGTGTGTGCCTGTGAGGATCGAAGTGGCTGAAACCACGAGTACGAAACAGTCAAAGTGATCATTTGTTTCATTACGCGTAATCGTATTAAACAAGATGCGCTGTTACGAATTCCCGATTTAGGCTATGTTACGAAAGAGACTTCAGTAACTGGTGCATGACACTGGTGTATCATTTATTTCATGCAAATGTGACGACAGGGAAGTTAATTATTAAACTCTATTGAGTTTTGACTCAGACCGCACCGCGAGAGTGGTGTACATCAGGCATATGCAACGATTCATTTTATCATTGATTTCATTTCTCGGGACAGTGTCAAGCACCATTAGTTACCTGGACATACGCGATATTTATAACATTGTCCAATCATAAATGCCACACACCGCAATGATAATTTATTTCTTATTAAGTAATATTAGCGATGAATTCAACTTCAATTTCTGATTCACGCCGCGTTGACAATCACCAGCGTGCGTTGACTGTTAGAACCGCAGTGTCCAGTACTCCCTTAGTATTTGCGACTTTCACAAAATTGCCTAAATAATAACTACCCTGCACCCGTAATAATAATTTATTCCTTATTAAGCAATATCACCGATGAATTAAATTTGAATTTCTGATCTAGGCCTCGTTGACACTCGCTAGCGTGCGTTAACCTGCCGAACCCCAATATCCAGTACCCCCTCAATATTCACGACTTTTACAACATCGCCCGAACCGTAACGACCAGAGAACCGCAATCATAATTTATTCCTTATTAAGCAACATTACCGATCGATTCAACTTCAATTTCTGATCCAGGCCGCGTTGACATTCCGAACCACAACATCCAGTACTCCCTCAATATTCGCGGCTATTACAACATCGCCCATATCATAACTACCTGACACCCGCAATCATAATTTATTCCTTATTAAGCAACATTACCGATGGATTCAATTTCAGTTTCTGACCCAGGCCGCGTTGACACGCACCAGCGTGCGTTGGCTTCCCATAGCACAGTATCCATTCCGCCTGATCGCGTTCTCCTCTTATTAACTCCCAACATTGATCGATGAGATCCGATCTCGCGCTAATTCCGAACGCCTCGCGGGCAACGCCTAATTCATGTACGTATGTATTCGATGTCTAAAACGGGAGCCGCGACATATTCGGGCCAGCGCTTCACGGAAGTGAAGCGAAAGAATTTGAGGCGAGTTGGCATGGACTGACGCCGTGTCTCCTCCGCTTATCGAGAACTTTTGTCAACCCAGTCGCAGATTGAATTACCCGAGCGCTCGTCTCTCGCACGCCGTCGCTAGTACGGCGCGATACATTTTTCATGTTGCGACGCACAAGGCCATACTCTTCGCGAATGATCCCGGGATTTTTCGTATACGGGACGAGCGATCTTTCTTGACGACGTGTCGACGTATTACCCGCATCGGAGACAGCTGCATAGCGCCGGACGGAAAGACGCAATGCACTGCGGAATGACGATGCATCAAGGGTGCAGCCGGAGTAACACATCGGTGGCCGATATTCGACTTTAACGCGACAAAAATCTTATAGAGTACCTGAATCTTGGAAGGATGTAGGACTACGTTTATCTTATAAATGTTATAATTAAAAAATGGAGAGAAATTCAAAAAAAAACCGCGCAACCACCAAAATTCGCATATATTTCACGAGTTGATAAGTAAAAATAAAGAAAATGAAAAACCCCAAAATTAATAGTTCTCGAAAAAAAAATACGGCGAAAATACGCGAAAATAGGCGAAAAATGTCAAATTGTTTTTTTGTTTCGGACCGATACCATTCGATAGAGGGTAATTTGCCCTGAAGATAGACCACTTTCCGCGCGCTGAACTCTTCATAGTTTCCGAGATATGCCGATTTTAAGAAAGCAAAAAAATTTTTTTTTTTTCAAAATAGCTGATCGCGATTAGTCCCACGTGAAAGTACGTCCAAAGAGCTTTAAGAAAACCTATATTACTTATAGGTTTCGTTCACTAGTTTAGACGGTACGGGACCTTGAAGAAATCGCGAAAATCTTAAGGTTGCCATTTTTGCCAAAAAATGATGGGTCACCGATTTGATTGCAATTTTAATATATCAAAGGGGGTTCAAAATAACTCAGAAAAATGCAAGGCGCACCCCGAAATTCGCAATAGTTCCGGAGATATGGGCAAAAATGTGCGGAAAATGGTGAAAAATCACCATTAAAATGGGGTTGAAAAATAAAACTCGTCCAATTGATTTCTCATGGTGGTATATGAAAGGGGATACAAAAAAAACTCGAAAAAATCACAGCTGCCCTAAGAAATTCGAAATAGTTCAGGAGATATGGCCAAAAATAAGTGATAATAATAAGCAAAATACCAAACCAACACGTATTTACTTACGTCCACAAATTCTGAGAGCGCAATTTCATTTGATTGCTTATTGAAATAAATATGGCTCCAAAGAGGTTCAGAAAAATGCAAACTGCGCTTCAACATTCGCAACAGTCTCTGCGATTTGCCCAAAAATCACACATTGCTCGGATTACTGCAAAATGATACATTTCCTCCCCTACGTCATTACTAATTACACCGTACTCATTTGGTGGCATAAATATGTATTCTGCTGAGGCGTCCTCAGGCACTCACGGCGTCACATCGTATCACATTGCACAATATTGTCACGTATCATATCCTTTTCGCAACTACATCTCATCCGTAGTTTCTTACCCCCGTCTCTTCTCAAATGCAGCTTCACGAGCATTTCTCGCCAATCGTCAGGTAAAAAGATCTCAAACCGGCAAAAGTCAACATATCGAGCCGCTCCCTCAAATTAGCCCCGCGACCTTTCCAAAACGACCGATTCAATTAAGATCGCGCATTGACAAGTGGGGAGAAGAATTTGGCATCGGCCATCTTCGAGCGTTTCGCCTCGTTGCCTGTTTATTCTATGAATATAAGGGGCCGAGACTCTGCGTCCCGCGGAGGAGGGACTCCGCTGACGAGTGGTGGAAGCTGAAGAAGAAGAAGAAACGGCAGAAGAAGAAGAGGCAGAAGAGGTGGACGACAGGGACGGTTATGCGAATAACTCGAGGTTGGCACCGAGAGCGATTCTCGATTCGCCGTCCAAAGGCTTTCCTCCCCTAACCCCTGCTCCCTTCCTCTTGTCCGTCTCGAGGATGCCACGGCCAATTTCTGTCCCGCCACATTTGTCTCCCTTGCCAATTGCAATGGGCGGCCCGAACCACGCGAACGGTACACGGGGTGAGTCGCTGTGACGGAGAAAGCGGCGAAGGAGAACAATGAGAGAGGTCCGGCCGGTTTATTGCATGCGTGAGTCAGAGGGCCGACCGCTATTTATTTTGGGGCGAGCCGCCGGGAATTATGCGCGGGTCGCGAAAAATCGAAGGGAGCGCAATGCAAATGAGCCTCAACCGGGTGGATCCACGATTGTTGCGGGAGAAATGTGGCGCGTGGATCTTTGACGCGTCATCTGTGAGGGAGGAACAATTCGTATACGCAAGAGTTTCACACGCTCCGTGCCGAACTGAGTCGTGGTCACCTTGTGTTGAGGCCGCGTGGGACGAATGCACGATATTAAGATTTCTCGTTCCGAATTTTGGTAATACTGCAAGCTATATAATTGTCGGGGAAAGGGTGTGTAATGTAAGATGCGTTTCACAACGAAACAATAGGTAGTATACAGTAGTATAAACATACCATCACATGCTAACGTTCATGACCGCCAATTGCATCAGATCATAAATTCTTTAATTTCTAGTGCCACAAAATTACATTCGCGTAACCGATTAATTAACACTTTGACTGCCACGGTGGTCACCGGTGACCGGTGCAAAGGATTTGATTAAGAATGCAAACAATTCGCAATGAAGCCTATTTGCAATCTTGTAATAGCAATTGATATCGGAACCGTGCTTCAATACTTCGTCTTCTATCACCTCTACGTCATCTTCCTTTTTGCACGATTTAATCATACTCTGCGGTATTTCATCGGATTGGAGTTCGAACATAACAAAATACCCTTAGCAGTCAACGTGTTAATACATATATCAAATTATATAATTTTTCGAAAATGAGAAATGCTGACCATTCGGCCTTTGATTCTTGCCCTTTAAGAATCAGACTATCTGTATTAATTCGTTTCAATTTTTTTCTATTTTGTTTCGTCGCATTTGGTTTTTTAGAATGTTCGAATTAGCTGACTCTCTCCTATCTCGTTTCCACTATACCCCGAATACGAGAACGGACGAAAAACGGATCACGGTCGACGATCGCGACGCTGAATATCTCACTATCGCCTGCCCTGCTCATATCCAAACTGCACTCTGTGAAATATCAGAGCTGACGCGGCGGGATTCTCTTCCCGGCCGAATCTATATACCGACATACGACACGTGGACACGACAGCACGAACGGTGTTCCATTATGCCGGGCAAAGTTGGAGTAATTTATCGACTCGAGTGGATATCCATGCTTTAGAGCGAGTGACGCCACAGGGTGCCGGTATAATAATATCGACGTTAGCGAGTCTCGATGCCCAAGAAACGTTTCGGCACGTGTTTATTTTGTCAGGCTCCTTGTTATACTAACCTACGCTTTGATAGTGATCGACAAAGCTTTGTAGTGCAAAGGGTAAGCTTCCGAAATTTCATGCAAAATACTTGATAGATCGACTAGGGATGATGAACAATTTTTTATCGTTTTTTGCGTAAAGTATTTAAATATTCATTTTAACGAGATAATTTAATTTTGTAAAAGCTCTGCCAATTAAAATATTAAGTCGTTGAACCGGCTTTGTATCCCAACGCAGGGTCATTGTCATCGACATAAACTAGCACATAATAACTTCGGATAGATTTGTTGTTGAGGAACGTGCTGTGTCGGATTCGGTAGATAATGCTGACCGATCGATACAAACATAGGTTTGAATAATTTAGTAAGCTAGAAAACCCAGGTTAACGACCCTATTTGCGCGCATACCAAATGATACCATGTGCCACTCCTTTGAAACCTTTCAATTTCATATGTACATATATATCAATTAACATAATCGCCAAGTGCTGAAACGTCCGACAGGATAAAATTTATTTTTTAATTTCTAATTTTCTGTTTCATCTAAATTTATTTTGATTATCAATAATATAATTTTTCTTACATTTGCTCCAATGGTCAATATAACGTTCACGTATATTAACTTCGAATGTTTTTAGTGTTGTTTGAAAATTATTCATAAAATTTTATGAATTTTTATGTACAGTCATATTGATCTGACATATCGTTGAAAAGTCGTTGGTGATAAAAAGAAGGCACATGAGTTCTGCAGTAAAACGAAAGCTACATTTGACCTCATATGTTCTATTTTAGACTCTATTACTTCGGCGGGTCGCGGCTAATGTGACGATTACTGGATGGTCAGTCCACAGCAAGAATTTGCTGCTAATAAAATCGGCTAACCAGAGATCTTTCGTTTATTACGTATATAACAACATCGCCTTGAGCAATGGTGCACGGCTGCTCGTTAAATGCTAAATGCTAACACGACCTTTCGAAACGTTGTCGGAAGAATATGTGGTGTGAAAAATTAGCGACAGGTAGCCGGATTCGCGCGAATTTGCGCGCACGCACACCCAGAGAAGCCAGATCGAGCGGTCGACGCATTAAATGAATGCATGTTTCGAGAACTACCTTCACTTCTGGAGCGCGCCTCGGGAGTGTCGGAGTTAATGCGGCAAAATTAGGTTCGTTGCTGGTTGAGTCCGAACGGACAAGGTTGCGCGATCTTGTGTTTTAACCAGTTTCAACGCACGTTCATTGAGATTGCACGAAATTCGCCGCAAATCCTAACAACAGTACTCTAACCTCGACATTAAACGCGCTCACAATTTGCACGGTAAAGGAAAATGTCGCAAGTGGTCGACTTGGGACCTAAATAGGTTTGAAACATTTTCGCGGAACACGATGGCATATGTGGCCAGGAAACGGGATAACGATTCTCTTATTTCTGCAGATGGATGGAGTCATGTCCTGAGGCTAAACACACATTCTTCTGTGGTTTATATCTTGCATCATATAATAATGCCAGTTCGTAGGAAAATGTCACAAGTAATTGACATGGGACCTAAATAGGATTGAAATATTTTCTTACTTTCTTATTTCTTCAGATGGATAAATTCATGTCCTGGGGTTACATCTGCTGGTCCCTAAATTGGCGCGAGTTAATAGATTTCACGAAAACAGCGCGTAAATGGAACTATGAAATGGCGTTTCAAATATGGATCCGTTCCACATACTTAAATATATATCTAGCTGTTCCTGAGGTAGGAAAGTTTTAATTAGAAGTGTTTTAAAAACTACGAGCAATAAGAAACACACTTCTATTGTAATTATACTTTACTTCCATAGTTTAATATTATTCATTTGAAATAACTCTCGTTGATCTGGGCATCTGGTAGCTCAAGTTAACACTTAACGGACGGGTCGAATCTGCTCTGTCTTTCCCAGTTTCCGGGCATTTTTCAGCTCTGCCATCATTGCAAATAAATCGTCTTTTATAAATAATCCAACGCACTCAGAAATAACCTTTGGGTTACTGGGTATTTGTTGTACACCGGTAAAACCAAGAAGAGGTTCTAGAAACATTTACTTGTCTTGAAATGCCCATTCATCTCTATTTAAATCATTATCTTCAAATTCACTCTCCGAAGAAGGTAACCTATGTGCAATTTTTTTCCTGGGAGAAAAAATTCACTGTCATCACTTGAAACATCACTTTTTTCATCAAGGTTCTCAAACTCAATATCACTTCCGGGTAAGTTATCCGTATAAATTGCCTCACCTTCCGCAGAAAACTTTGCTGCTTGCCGTTTTTATGGTTATAAAATTATTTTGAATTATTTCCTAAAACCAATAGTACGCCATAGGATCAACGGCCAGATAGTGCTGCAACTAATAGCATCAAGAAAAAATAATAATATGCATAAAAGAAAACGCTAATGCAGCATACTAAAAATTCATGTAAAAACGTAGATCTACGTGGCCCGTCCTAGGAAGTCACAATGGAAAAACGTAAATCTACGGGGCCCGTCCGTTAAGTGTTAAAGTAAATCCGCGTAAATGAAGGGATCAACTGTGCACATTCTTTACAATTTATCTTCTGTAATATACAAAAATGCCAGTTGACACGTACGACACCTCCTATTACCCGCTCTTATTTATTAAAGCTCTCTATTCACATCCTTATGACATATTTAAAGTTCCTCATTCCTTGGGATGTACACAATTATGTCCAGCAGAAATTTTACAATTTCATTATGATACCCCCTCCATCATTTTCAGACGTCGCTCCGTCGAACACGCACGCGAATGTATTTATTAGACAAGCCCGCCGTTTACAAGCATAGTACGACTAAGAGGACGTTTAAGTAGATTCAAGCCGCGAACTTTGTCCCGCTCTGCGAGATGTTTGGATCGCGTGGCTTTGAGTATCGAAAGCCAAGGAGAGCCAAATGAGACGGCCGCACGGACGTGGCTCGTGTCCGCTTATTTATTTTGTTACGTCGCCAGGCATATCATTATGCGGTTCTTGCGGCAGTTCATAAAATTCCCCGCTCGTGTCTTGAGAGGATGATGCACGTTGCGTGGCGTCTGAAATACGACTACCGTCAGTTTAAACTTTAAAGCCAACTTCACACAAACAAAATCCATTCTTCAAATCTATTCCTTTATTTGGGGAAAATTTGCGTGTCGACGTCTGACCGGGTACGAAATTTATTTATTTCATCTCTTCATTTCTGCAATTGATTAATGTGTTTAATATATGCAATTGGGCAAAATTCTTTTAGTGACATCTGTGAAAGAAGTACAATACAATATAAAGTTAAGATTTACTTCTTTAATGTTTTAATTTCATTTTATGTTTTTGATAAACATATAATCTCAATTTAAATTTATTCCTTTAACACAATTTAATTTCGTTCATAGTACTTAGATTATTAAATGATGTGTTTAATTTCCATCTTATTTTAATTTACCTGAATGTTTAGAGAATATAAAGCTCATTTTTGATGGGCTACAGAAATAGATGTGTGTTCCAAAATTTGTTTCATTAAAAGTTGTATGTTCATTGTAAAGATTCGAACTTACGAATGGTAATTATGTCAAGTTAAGTAGTAGTAATTAATTCTATAGTCAGCATTTTCTCCGAAACCCCGGAAAAAGGCTTTTATGTTCCATAATCACTTAAGTAATTAGATTAGAAAGTCACAGTGTCGTTTGTTGACAATTGTAGCACTTCGGTTTCGACGCGTTAACGAGCTATTGACAAATGTAAACACTACTTGCTGTGAGATCCGCTTTACATATTGCCGTCCGTTCACGTAATTTCGCGTAGTTTCCCTGGCGAGTCTCGAAATACGTAATTTCGCGTTCTCCGCGCGCGTGTCGGCCAGTTGTTACTCGTCAATCGGTCGTTCGTTACGGTGTTTCACGGCGAGAGCGGAAGAGTATCGACAGTCCTAGGACAGTTTTACAGGAAAACGCGATGTTTATGCGAAATGAGAAAGATCGTCCCGCATCATCTGAAATTAAGAGCACCGTGGTGGAGCGCAGTTGGTTTTGTGCAATGCAGTTGGCGGTTTCTGTAGATCTCAGTGGCGGAGTATCCTTATTGGTATAATTTGATTTTTTATTGTTTTACTATTAACGTCGCATCAACTACTAGTGTCTCGTTAGCAATCAACGCCCTTTACAATTTGTCAATTTGGTGTTGTGTCTTGTATAATTTGGTATGTATATGGTGGATGGTCATCATTAGAATATTGTTAGTCGAATGCTTTAGTCTCCGAATGGCATTACACACACAAATAACTCAGTATTCTTCAGATATCACTGCCAGCTGTCCTTGGGATTGTCAAAGACCCCAACTGACAGATCCAAAAAAAGCTGAGAGCTGGTCAGTTGTTCAAAATCAGTCATAAACGCGTGACACCGTTCGGTCAGCCACAGAAAATGATTGTCCTTTGTATTCCTTTTTGTTATTTTTACTATGAAAGAAGCATTACGTGACCGGAATTTGACAGATGCGAGATCTTACTGATTTTCACACATCGGTGAATTAGAACGTTTCAATGCTCAGATCTTTACTGAGCATTCATATGCATGTATACGCGCGGATGTACGGATACCGAATATTTCGCCAAATTGTTCCGACCGATGTGCTGACTGGTATCTTTTTTCTCTTCTCCGGTCCCGTTGTTGTGGCAGGTCGCGGTTCTGCATGCATGCAGCGCACAGCGCATCTGGATGCAGCTATTCGGTGTTATTTTTACGCAGAAACCCTTTCGTCGAGGCGCGCGCAAGTGGCGCAAATAAATATTTTTTCACAAGACTCTATTTCGGACCGCGACGCGAAGCCGTTTTCATTCGCCGCGGTTTGCCCGAAACGATTGATTACCGCTATGATTGCCGGCGTTTATAATAGAACACGACAACGGCGTCTGGTCTGAATCCCAAGCTAAAAGTAAACCATTTAGAATAACCCGGGTTCCCACAATTTTGCAGAGCCAGTTCTGTATTTTGCGAATAGAATTTGAAAGCTCAGGTGCCAACCGAACTTTTCTCGACATCGCATACTCGTTTACCCCGACTACGCGAAATTTTCTTTGTCGAACGAAAATTGCAAAGATACGTTTTAGTTCGTACATGGCAGTAGAGATTTGGTACAACAAAGTCTTCTTAATAGTGTTCGAAAATGGAGGTACCAGTTGAAAATTCCTGAGAACGTTAAATTAATCACTCCCGTCGTTGAGGTATTCTCGTTATCGAAACGGGTCGTGAAAAGCGATAAACTTATATCAAAACGAATTTCGATGCGTATCGCGTATCAGCGTTTGCGAGAAATAAATTACGATCTTTTCGAGCGTCTGGTTAATTCCCGAAACGTTCATCCGGCGATAAACGGCCGCCTCCGCATACTGGAATCCCGTTCCTCGTTTTTCGTTGTGGCAGGTCATGCTCCGAATACGATGGCATTTGGCTCCTGCAGCGGGCTTCTTCTTTTTTTTTTTTTTTTTACGTGAAAACTTTTCTCGTGCGGCCGTCGTAGCGGATGCAAGTGAGACGTTTTAGGCCGTACAGCGACTAAAAACGGTATCCGCGCACTGCGTTTTTCAGGAGTAATGTCGTTTGAAGAAACAGATGTACGTTGTAGTGCTGTTTCCTCGAAAGTTAACGAAAATTATAATAAAGCATAATTACGAATTATAACTGATAGTAAATTTGGAGAATTAGAATAAAAAGACTAAAACGTTCCTGTTCGTTCTGCTTTTTTAGTTTCCCTAGCGTGTAATTGCCAGTCGCCACGACAATTGCAAAGTTGTCTCCACCGCGAGTATATGCTAACTGCTTTTACTAAAGTTCTACATTGCTGCGTTGTCGTCTGCTTTTAAGTGTGCGATTTTTTTTATACCCGGCGTTGTGACAATTGCAGCTGTGAAGTTCCCAGCACTCTTAAAATACTCCCATATTACTAGTTTAGGGATGGATTTATTAACACTTTGACTGCCAAGCGTATTTTGCTATATTAGAACCGCGATGCGATGAAATACTGCAGAGTATGAATAAATCATGCAAAAGAAAGATAACGCAGAATTGTTAGAAGCCAAAGTATTGAAGTACGATTCCAATATCAACTGCTTTTACAAGATTACAAATAGGCTTCATTGCGAATTTTTTGCATTTCTAGTCAAATCTTTTGCACCGGTCACCGGTGACCACCATGGGAGTCAAAGTGTTAACTAATACATAAAAACAACAGAACGACCATTACTAGAACCGAGCAAACAAACAATAATGTAACTAAACACAAAATAGTGACTTCTTAGGTAACACAAATAAATTCTCAGACGCTGCTCACATTCAGAATTTGCTTTCCACGCTGTTCATTCTTTTCAACAGATTCGCACCACTCACAGATTCACGCATACATACCTAACCATCAAACAAACTGATCATCTATGATACCGTGACACTAATTGACGATTGTGGATGATCGTCATTCTTTCTCGAACGTTCACATTCCTATACTCACACAAACTCCATGCTATTTTATAATCTGTTTCTCCTTGACGTGTGAATATTTCTTTTAACCACTATAGCCGCTCTTAGTAAGGGTTCGTCGATTGACTTGGCAATTTTGTTCATCCGCATCACATGACGCCATAATCACGCGCACGAATACGATACCTCGCGATAATTCATTCATGTCACAATAACATACGGGACAACGTCCATTCGGCACCGTTCGTTCATTTATCTTGACAACCGATCCTCGTTGACATGCGAGATTTTCTGCACAATTTTCGGCACACGTGCCCGAACGACCCACGCGCGTCAAGAATTTTTAGAACACGCCAACGAGGCACCCAGGTGCAGGCTCAGTTCACGGAACTTCCTCTGATACTTCATCTTGCCACGCTGCTAAACATCGATGTGCCTTCTAATTTCATGAAACGCGAAGTAAAGTACTCGGTAATCACCCTAAGCGAAACCTGCCAAAGAATTTATCATGAAAACGTGCACAGCACGTTAAAATTCTTGACTCCGCGGTGAGCCGGATTCAAAAAGTGCAAATGACAAATTTTTCTGAAATTTTGAAGAGTTGAAGTTTTATGCGAAACAATCATTCGATTGCTCATTTATTTCGTTTAGATAATTCAATTATAAATAACAACCAAATCCCATAATACGATGAATAGTTCTATCTATCGAGGTTATTAAATAACCTATAACAATATAAATAACGACCAACCACAATATAGTGTTTCTTTTTTAAGCTCGTCATCAAATACTTTCGACATCGTTAATTTCAGACGCTTGCCTTATAAACATCAACAATTGTGTATCAATTCCTGTGTTATTTACTTCGCGTCTAATGTTTTCTCATAAACACAATCAAGTAGGTGAACTTTCCGCATTGTTGATCGCGACGTTCTGTTACTAACAAAACAACAAACAGTTGTCGATCGTCGAGCAGTCCGGAAGGACGTTCTCTTATTAATTATACTGCGGAAATTTGTACGTATGCAACGAACTGATTATTACTCGTCTTACCTATATGCTTATTTAACAGCGCCACATCTGTTATCTTTACCTTTAAACCGTTATCCGCAGAAAAGTTCACTGTTCGTCGGTCAGGTGTATCGTAATTATTCGCAGTCTGTTTATTATCTCGCTGCTCGACGGAAAGGGATGATGGCCGAGCAGTTTGGACTTCACACCGCGGCCATTATACGGACATGTCGTCGTGTGACTTCATCCCTCTGCCAAGTTCCGCCCCTCCGCATATTTCGCGAATCAACGTGCCGGCGGCCATTGTTCCGGCAACGCAAGCTCGTTCCGCGACTGGCCTTTACATTTTTCTTTTGCGTCTATCGCCTTTCGTTGATTATTTTTTACCCGCCGCACGTTTAACCTGTTGCGCTCGCCACGATACACGACGCCCGCCGTGTGCCGGCAAGTACGAGGTGAATTTGTGGAAATTGAACTTTCCTTGCATTCGCAGTACGGTTAAAGGTGGCCTGGGTGTACTCTGTGAAAATTTTGTGTTGCGGACGATTTTACGCAGGAACTTATCGACTTGAGACGTTTTTATTGACGTGCCGAGATTGCGGCATTTTTTGAAGCTAAAAAATTGGTTATTGGATTAAGTGTTCTTGTTAATTCGTAGAATTTCGTTTGTCGCGTACCACATGATAATCGGGTATTACAGGGAATTTTACGTTAACTTTTTATTGAAGTTCGGAAGATAAGTGTAACTTTTTGTAAACTAATATGTTTATGGTCACGTCACGGCAAAGTAAGTAACTGCGCATTGAATTAGTTATTCTTTAAAATCCGCAGAGCTTTTGACTGGAGTTTTTCAGAGATTTTAAGCAAAAGCTTGAGTGATTCAAGATATTTTTACTGAAGTTCGGAGCTTGTGGGAACTTTTGTAAATTGGCTTCTTTGCGACTAAGTTGCAGCAAAATAAAGGATTCGGTGTTCTTTAAAATCTATACAATCTTGTTTGTAGTATACGTCGTGAAAATGAGGTGTTTCAGGAAATTTTACGCAAACACTATTGATGTTCGGAGGTGAAGTGTGGTCTTTGCGGTCAAATCTTTGCGGTCACGTCACGGCAAAGCAAAAAACTGGGTATAACTATTTTTCTTATGACGTTTTTGTAGGAGGCATAATGTCATAAATGACATGGCGTTTGTTTATCAGTTAACAAAAATCCGTGCAATCTACCGCAGAGTTTATTTGTTGTCGCAGTCTGGCGGTCTCACACGTCACTCAACATAAATTTGCAAACGTACAGATACCCAGGGAGGTGTGTAGAAACGGTTTCACCATACACGTTACTTTAATATTCTGAATATACCAAAAAGCATCGTGACAAAATTTGCCACGGTGACAACGTACACGCAGATTCCAGACTTTTCGTGCCTGCACCCACCATGAAACGCATCCGCCTGTGTTTTCGCACCGACTCTCGGGGGTCGGCAAATTAGAGTCCCACCGCATCAAGAGCATATCGTCGAAATCAGGATATTGCTGACGTACCCTTTGACCCGCGCAACGTAATATCACCGTGCTTTACATACGGTTACTCGCACCCAGCGTGCAATGTATCAACGTCCAGCAGTGCGTCGGCACGCGTCGGTTGTCGCGTCGCAAACAATTACAAACTTGTACTCTATCCGGCCGCATCGCATAACACGCACGAGACCCGTTTCATTTAACACGTTAAACGCTGCAGCACTAAACTTTCCGTTTGAACGGTAGTGTCAACTTAAAGAGACGGCGCTTTGTAATTAGAAATATTCGTAAATATTAAAAAGTATACATATCTTTCTTTCCAGAGAGTTTTTTGAAACGTCTGAAATGGACGCGAGGTTTACTGGTCGTTGCCTTCTCTTTGCATATAGAAGCATTTTTCATAATTATACGCAGCGTATAAAAAAAACGGAAAATCAACAAAAAGTACGGGTTCTATGAAAATATTAAATTGGACAAGTTGAACATACGGCTTATTTTAGTTATTTTCTCATTAAATATGTAAACAAATTTTGTTTAATAAGTAAGTAGTTTTTTTATATTGCAATATACAATTGGTTACAGTTTCATAAACTGTAAAGTTTCATTACATAACACGTCAATAATAATTTATAAAATATTACCGAAAATACCGGTGGCCATTCGGGAAATTTTTTGGGAAACTCTGTATTAACAGATGGCGCTCGACTCATTGTTGACAATTCAGCGATCCGCGTCAGTGTCGGTTTGCGATCGATCTCTGTGACGTTTGCAATTAGAACGACGCGCGTCAACGGGTTAATCGTTCTGCACCCAATCGCAACTGTTTATCGGGCGCATCGAGTGTCGCCGTTTTTATCATCGCCGTCGGCAGCGAATGCGTACGTGTAATCGCGATCAGACGCGGAAATCCACGCGGGTGCAACGCACGCGACTGCGTTTTGCTTCATTACGGCAGCTGCGCCGTGAAAATATCTGAGCGCTCGCTTCAATTCGTTATTTGGCAGGCAGCGCGGCTATTTCAATCAACCGCACCGCCCCTTTCGCGAGGCGCGTTAATGGATTAAGCTTCATTTTCGCACGCGTCAAGCTCCCGAATCCAGGCGAAAGTCGCCATATGCGTACTGGTCGCCTAAAACGTAACGTCATGGTTTCGTATTTTTTAGCGAGTGTGAGTGATGTTTAATAATAGAATTTTAAATTAGCGAAGCGGTGATGGACAACCGTGTTTGTGGATGTGATAAGCATTTCAAGAGTAATGCAACGTTATGCAGCCATTTCAACGCATGGTTAGTGGTAATGTAGTAACAATGAGGTGGTAGTCGATTTTTGTATTTGATTATATTATAGTTGTTAACTAATACGTGAAATATTAGTTTTGAAGCACTCGTTGTCATATTTTGTAGGTATCTAAGTAAGATTTGTCGTGGCATTTAATATAGAGATGAAGATATATTGTCGAAATTAAGTAAACGCCATTGAAGTGAAATTGATATGTTCGATATATGGTAAAAAATGGCGAAAAATTTCAAATTTTTTTTTGTTTCGGACTGATACCTTCCGATAGAGGGTAATTTGCCCTGAAGATAGACCACTTTCCGCGCGCTGAACTCTTCATAGTTTCCGAGATATGCCAATTTTAAGAAAGCAAAAAAAAATTTTTCTCAAAATTGATGATTGCGTCCGAAGAGCTTTAAGAAAACCTATATTACTTATATGTTTCCATCGCTACTTTTAACGGGACAGGGCTTTGAAGAAATCGAGAAAATCTTAAGGTATACCCCTTGCCATTTTTGCGAAAAAATGATGGGTCACCGATTTTATTGCAATTTTAATATATCAAAGGGGGTCCAAAATGACTCGGAAAAATGCAAGGCGCAGCCCGAAATTCGCAATAGTTCCAGAGATACAGCCAAAAATGTGTGGAAAAATGGTGAAAATTCACCATTAAAATGGGGTAAAAAATTAAAACTCGTCCAATTAATTTTTTATGGTGGTATATGAAAGGGGATATAAAGAAATTCGAAAAAATCACAGCTGCCCCGAGAAATTCGAAATAGTTGAGGGGATATGACCACAATTTCTTATATCATAGGTATTCTTTTCTATTTCCGTTCAAATCTTCAATCTCAAAACTTCACATATCAAATTTACAAATCATATAGTATTACAATTTTTTCCACAGTGAAACATTATTAATAATAGATTATTAATCTCACTCTTGAAGGATGACATGCAGTTGGGCTGATACTTCGAATTTCGTGTTTTCTAAATAACTATTTAAAAATGTATTTCCACGATCATATATTTTATCATAACATTTTCAAAAATTGTCATACACATTTGCTACATATTTCATCAACTCGATTGACTTATTAATTAATTTTAAAAGGGACACAGAGGTGAAACTTCTCGTGCACCAAGATTATAGCAACTTTTCCGTAATTTTCGTATCTGGATCACCGGGTTTCTTTCATAGGACGCTGCTGGTCGCGCAGCTGCGTCACGCTGAAACGCGAGCAAGACAAATTTTGATACCATTCGGGAATCAGGTCTCGCGCGTGGCGAAAACCAGAATTGAATTATGCAGACCGAATTGCAGGCGTGCAGCTTCCATACCGTCGCGCTCTCACTCCGATCGGTATGTTCGGCGGCCGTTCTATTTATTTCAAACATCAGCACTGCTCTCCTTTTAGCCAAAACTCGTTTCTGTCCACGCCGAAGAGTCTGCCCAATTACGACCGCATTCACCGATTTTATCGCGCCTCGTGTGGGGAAAGTTCGTACGCACGTCTTGCGCAAGTGGAAAGGGACGTTCACGTACGGACGTGTTGCGTGTGAAGTGTCTTCTCTTTCATAGGACTGACCCGGTTCGGTATTAGTACGTACACTGTGTCTCACAACTACTCAGAGGATGGCGGTATGTTTGCTCAATAATTTGTGGTAAAAATTTGGTTGCACGGAGGGAATTTTGGCGGAGAGACCTAAAATTAAGCGTTTTTGAAGTTGTATATAGTGGATGATACAGTACAGAGTTATGTTAAAGAGATGTGCGTATGTGACACTGGTATATTTTGTTTAGTTATAATCTTATTATGTGTTTCGGATGTTCAATATTTTATATTATTTGTTGTGAAGAAGTTACGCTGTTGTTGGGTTGAAATTTTAACATGGCGATGTTTTTTGCGCATACAAAACTTGTAATTGTTCCATTTCGGTCCAAGAATAATGTAGTGTTGAACACAATACTGCAGCATAATCGTAACACATATGAACAGAACGTAAAAACAATAATATCAACACTAATTAATTTAAATACAAAACTAGCTCGCAACATAAAAATAATTTCTTATAAAATGTAAATATGAGGGATTACACTTAATCACATAAAACACATCATAGCACACAAAATATCACGTAATACTACAAATACGATGTCATCGCGAATTCCATTAAATTCCCAAACTAAGCAAAGAGGAATTTCTTCGCATCGCATTATAGTTCCACTCCACACTCAGCTATAAACTACGAACGCGCGTAAAAATGTTGCCGTCCTCTCGTAACTCGAAGTAAGCCGAAAAGTTTCCACCATCCCACCGATTACGACCGATCACGTTCCGAGTTCATTGCATTCCACTTCCATTTATAACCAATTACGCGTCAATTGTCCCAACCACCAGATTTTCTCACTCCTCAATACTTCGTCGCACCCGTTTTCCACGGTATCGTCATTATCGAAATGGTTGGCATGCCGCTGCGCTGAATAAGCGTCTCAGTCTCTTCTACTTTGTCAGCCTCTTCTGTTGTCTGACGAGCCAGAGAATAACTCACGGCACACAGAATTGCTCGCGGAGAATTCATGGTGGCCGGCCACTGTCACCCGATTAGAGATCGCGCCGGTCATTATAGTGAGTCCTCTTGAGCGGACCGGCCGTAAATTATTATCCGCCGCGTGTCGTATGTCCTGTCGTTCGGCTATGCGCGCCAAATGATAAAACGCTGACAGCTGCCGCTGCACTTTGGTGTAGGAAACCAACGTGAGAGCGGAGCAGCGTGCCGCCATTTTTCGCACTTCACCCTGTAGGATGCAAAAAAAGAATCTGACTATTTCTGCTAACTGGACAATTTTCGGGACGATCCTTCGGTGATATCTTTTGTATTACGTTGTAATGGAATGTGTTCTTAGGTGCAGTGAGTAAAATAGCGCGCAATAACATCTTTAGTCAGCTGTTTAGTTTGACATTCTTTTAATTTTTTATTTTAATTAATAAAATTAATTAATTTTTTGTCCGTTACAAATTTAAACAGTTACTGTCAATTTCTATTTTCAGTGCGAGCTGTGTCAATTTTTATTTTAAATGCTACCACGCTTGATATAAATACTATAGGTATCCGCTTTCTGGCTCTGTACGTCTTAACAAGTTCTACGCAAGTCCATATTTTTACATTTTTTTTTAACAATATGCCTTGTTTTGGTTAAGACGTAGATACTGTATTTGTCAACACATACTTCGGGACCACACGGGTTCCCTCTGCAGGAGTAATCAGTTTTTGTCGGTGGTAAGGTTTTTGCCTACGATAGCTTCTCTCGCACTCGCATACTTTAACTATTTGCCTAATGGCTAATTAGTAATCCTCGTCTCTCACCACACTCGTAATGTTGTCTTCGTCCTTTCTCAAATGCTGCGTATGGTTCGACCGCGATCGGTTGTTTGTGGAGTATGCCATAATTATGCCACGGTTGGCTGTCGATAGCGTAAATGAGATCACCGCATACATTCGTGACATATGGTATGGTCTATGGCAGACTGCAGTACATGTCGCACGTGTGTCTTTAGCATTTTTCTGACCGCGATATTGTGTATTCAGAATATACGGGGTGAATTTCCAGAAATAGAACAGGTAATTTTATCGTAGGCACGTGAGAATACAAGAAAATGTCATAACTCTGGATTTACGGATAAATATGTAGGCGTACGATATTATTCGAAGGTTTATGTGAGTGCAGGATGTACAGAATTTTAAAATGTCACAACTGGGGTGGAAATTGATTTCGACGTGCATTCTCATGGTTCCATTAACAAACATCAACAAAAGTTGTTACGAAATAATACAAATAATTGTTGTCATTTTGTTCGTGCAATCCAAAGCGATAACTTTATGAAGGTCGTTATTTTGCGGGATTGCGAAGTCATTGATGTTCAGTTCAAATCTTCCGGTATCCAGTAAATAGTATGTATTCAGCTTGCACATCCATGTTCGTTTCCTTAATAACAACCGCTACCTGCAGATCAAAATTCGTCCAGTCTCACAGTCTTTGGGGACGGATCTTTATTTTTCAGTTCGAACTGTTTCTTGTCCACCGGTGTCTGCATACACCAACACAGTTTTGATAGTCGTGAAAATTCGCCCGTATCGAGAATTCCAGCGGTTCACGGTTTAATTATCCGACCCGACGTATTTATTTGAATATTATCGTAGAGCCATGGCGATACGTTGGGCAGAAGGATATTTATATGGGATCATCGATAATCTCGATACTCTCATTAACGACGGCATTATACTTTGTCGAATATTTTCAGTCGCGGATATTGTCAGATTCCGGTTCGGTGGATTTGGACGGGTTTTAATCGATTTTTTGTATGCATACTGCTATCGATAAGTTGTCAGATATTTTCGAGTTTAGTTCGTGATATACACTATGCATTATAAGCCGAAATATAAGGAGAAATGTTTATCCAGTGAATATTTCTTTCCGATTACGACCTACAAATCGGCACAGAAACTTATGTTGGAAGTTATAATTCATTCGCTCGCGCACCGCTCCGACGAACTTTGGAATTCGGAAAATGAGATGCAGTACTTCTAGCGTGACTTGTATGCAGGCTTACTGCTACGCCCACAAATTCATTTTTGAAATTGGTTTTCAATAATTCTACCGCCTTCATTCCGTTGCTTGTAATTGTATTAAAACTGCTATTTATTTTATAGTATTAACTTTAATCGTAGATGTCATTACCAATTCATAACGAAAATTTAAATGAAAGGTGATATTTCGTAGAAATGCTTGGATATAAATTATAACGTATGTATACGTTATAATATTACGCGATTATTCATTATAGTGTTATTCGGAGAAACATTTAAGTGTACACACAAAATTCAGAAAATCTTTGAAGTAGTGGCAAGTTCTGTCATATTATAATGAAATATCAAGTAATGTTATAACATATATACACAATCGATACGCAAGCATTACCGTCGAATATCATCTTTGATTAAAACCTTGTTACATATTGGCGGTCTCTACAAAAAGTCAAGTTGCCTACTGTGACAGTTTGAGCACAGAATAGCAAGAACAGCTTTTTCAAGCATGGAAAAGATAGCCTTTCCAATCATGTACTCATCTTTTCATACTTGCGGAAAATAGCGAAGTGCTCCACATTGGTCTAATTTTTTAATATTTCTCATTACGCGCCGCGTTTAAATGAACGTAAACGATACGTGCTCGTTTACCTACCCCCATACTTTCCGCGGTAAACTCTGTCTATGAAGGCGTCAGAGTTGCATCTACCTGCAACATAAGACGTACAAACATCGTTCGCGTGCAAATAGCCGGGAGTGCTCTTTGTCCGCACAGTCAGAATTATGACGCCAAGTAGAGAGAGCTGCACAACTGTATTTTACCTTGAGTCTCGCGGCGAGTACAGTGCAGGACCCACCGAGACAGTCATCTATTTCTGTTTAGGAAGAAGGAGGGTGCGTCTTCTCTTTTCGCCAAAACCGTCGGCGAGACGTCGCGTGGTTTATATTCGGAGACATCTTTCTGCAGGCGACGCTACGTTTCTCCATTCGCGGCCGCAAAGTCCATTGGGCATACGTCACAGTCGAAATGGGATGCGAAGTTGGCCTCGCACATTTTTTCCGGCAGCTAATAAGTCGTAACTGATGACGTGATGTACTTTTTTTCAAACCATAGCCAACTTCAGATGTACAGTATTTATGGGGGAGTTCGTATGACTTTTTTTCCAGCCGATGTCGTTGCGTAAAACAGCCGTCGTACACTGATAATCAAATGTATGAGTTTAGTGGGTTAGTTTAACCCTTTGCACTCGACTACTATTGAAATATATTGATACGAGATTGCATTGTGCAGTCGAAGCGTATTGATGATTGTTTCGAAAAGTAATAAGCATTAGAAATGTTCGGGGAATACATTTTCAATTTCGTTTCATAAAATATTAATCAAAAAAGTTTTATGCATAACATAATTTGAATGGAATAATCGTTGGCGGAACTTTGCCGTGTTACATGAAATTACGGGTTGTTCACCACTTCGTTAGTCATGAATAATGGGTAAAAATTCCTTTCTTGGCTGAAAATTTGAATTCATCGAGAATTTTTATTCTTTGACCCTTTACATATGAGGAAACCTATCCGAGCTCCGAGGCGTTAATCCATACCCGACCACGATTGAAATGCCCAATCAAAGATCCGCTTCGAGAAGAACGGGGCAAAACGACTTTGCAAAGTCTGTCAAACTTTCTCACAATACCTGTCATCTTATCCTGGCCAATTTCGCTGCACCTCGCCTCCATTTTACGCGTCATCGACACGTACCGATTTTACTTCGGCACTTCATTAGGACGCACGCGCAAACTGGGCTTAATTAACGATCGTTACGAAACTTTTTACGTCCCGACCGAAACGAGTGCCGCGGGGTGGACTTCGCGAAAATAAGGGAAGAAATTAGGTACGAAGTTTGTTCGCGTACCGCTGCGGCAAAACAACACGGGGCGAACCTTCTTCGACGATTTCCGCGTCGAAACGGTCTCGGTACGTGACGCTTTCAGCGTTTTGCCGCGATCAGAGGTCGACTTCTTGCGAGCGGGTCGCTCGATTTGTCACTCGATTCTCAAACCGACGCTGTTCATATGATTAATCCGACGTCGACGGCAGCCTCAGCTCATTTGATCGTTTCTTCCTTATCCGTTCTTTCGCGTTCCTGGAGTTCGTAAATTATAAACACTTTGCCGCTTGTCGCTCCGTCGCGGTGTTTTATCGTACGTGGAAATAAGCACTTTCTGCTTCTTTCGGACGTGAGAATTTCTTCCGCGCCTCGTTCGGAGACCGACCCGCCCACTTGGCAATGAATTAGCAAGGGTAATGGCGACGTGCATTAATATTAATAATCCGTTCGCACGTCAACGTACGCTCGAGCGTCTGCACTCTGTTTCCTAACAAATGGTCATTGGGCGAGTGACTTTAATGGTGCCGCGAAGGTACTGACTTCGTTGGAGCAAATCTTTCGCGCGTATGTTCATGTTCAATGGATGGAATTCGAGGTCTGTTCCACTCATACACCTATTCTAAGTATCGAATAATAAGTGCATTATAAGTCATTGATAATATGTCCATGTAATGCATAAGTATGCAGTCTATTATTTGTCACATAATTAGTATGCCAGAGTGTACTACACAGTCCTCGGTTGGAAGTTCCACGAATAGAAACAAGCGAAAACTATTATACACTCAAGTTTCAAAAGTCTCCGCTAAAAATATTAATTCGTCACATACAGTGAATTGCAGATTGCTGTTTATTTGTTCAATCCGGGTGAATCGAGATAAATTGAATATTACTTTCATTTAACTACCCTTGCAAATCAATTTTCGTAGGAGGTCCCGATAGTGCAAACAGCTCAAAATATTCGACTACTCTATTTGCTTGGAGCAATCAAGCCGACTTTAGATCGGTTCCTTATTTGCGAGTATTGAAACGCAAGTTAAGTAATTTGCTAGCACCGCAGAGGTTATTGAATAAGTACTGACGTCGTCAGGTTCAGCGGTTGACGAAGTGCGTCGATTCATCTGTAGTTTGATAACAACTTGATGAAGGAGCAAACAAGCGGGTCAACGTCTAGCTTAGTTACTCTACGTCGCGCGTGATTCGCAGGAAAGTTGAGGTGCAGGAGGGTCAGAACGTGGAAATTAGCCCTTCCGTGCTGGCGGCGTTTATGAACGCTTATAATCCGTGCTAGGCAGAGAAACTCGTCGGTCGGGACGTGTACCCTTTCAACGTTAAAAAGAGCATGTAACCGGGTAATGAGACATAATCGACTGACATGACCGCAGCCGTCATTCCACCGTAGAAGAAAGGACCTGAACATTCATGAATGATTTATTCAGTCGTGCGAATCGTGTAGTACATAACGCGCGTTTAGTTGGATTCTAATGAGATGACCGAATAGTGGAAAATATTTCTGTTTTGACAAATGATTACGATTAGAGAGCCCAATGATTTTTAGGCTCAATCTTATCATGTGATGTGAAGAAATTGCGGTATTCTTCGTGGGTGTTTTTTAAATGTTTGATTCTTCTTGAATTAAAACCTGTTTATTCTACATGTTTCGAAACCGCAAGTCCCTCTTTAGGAGTGATTTTCTCCTCTCTTCTCTTGTATTTCGATCCTTCTTTCTGATCTGTTTTTGCCACGGGTAATATTTTATTATTCTTTCCATATTTCATTAAAAAATGATATGTGTTTATGGATTTCCTGCGTATTTTACATCCTGCATAGAAGGAGGGGTATCTGTCAGAGGGTTTGCAATGAGGTGTATATGTATTGCGAATACGCAATTTTCAACAGATATCCCTCCTTTCACGAAGGATTTCAAATAGGCAGAACATTCAGTTTAATTAGTACACGTAAAATTGGCAGGAAATTCAACCGAAGCAGTATGTAAAATAAATCAGAGGATGAGTATCTTCCGGAGGAAACTTGTGGAAAATTAATATTGTTACGCGTGTCTTTTACCTTCGGCAAAAAGCGTCAAAGGAAAGACGACAAACAACTCATCATTGCGCTACTTGTTCAACCAAACTCACAATGCCCACCGGTACTTCCTCTGATCATTACCAGATCCGCGAAAAACATCAGCCGTAAAATCTCCATTAATTTCGTAAAATACATATGTAGTATCAGGAAAACGCCCGTAGACGCGTCGGATGAAACTGTCGTGGGGCCATCGGGCCCTACCGTATTAAGATTAGGTGGTAGAGGTCCGTATAAAAGCCGACGCGGTTTGCGACGCAAGTTCAGTCCAGTATAGATGCGTTTTCTTGCCGTTTACTGAATCGTAGTCGAATTGCCATAGTTTTACTATCATTTCATTTTGTATTTATATTTATATATTAGTGCTTTCATTTATCTTTAAATAAATTTATTCAACCTAACGCGTTGACTGCCGTGTGTATTTTTCTGTATTAGAACGGCGATGCTATGAAATACTATAGCGTTTGGCTGAATTATGCAAAATGCAAATAATGTGCAGGTATTGATGACCAAAGGATTGCATCACTATTCTAACAATAACTGCATTTATAAAATAATTATTGCAATCCATTGCGAATATTTTGGATCTTCAGTAAAATCTCTTGCGCCGGTTAGCGGTCACCATCACCGCGGTTAAAGTGTTAAGCCAATTTCACACAAAACATAACAAATCTTCCACTGATTCTTCGCGCAACTCTTCGTCCGAAACGATAGGCCATTCAGTCCCTAGCCAGAAAGACGTCCGCGTGGAAAGGGTTAAAGGCTTCTTCACTAAAATCTCTTGTGCCGGTCAGCGGTGACCATCACTTCAGTCAAAGTATTAAGTCAGTTTTACACAAAACATAACAAATCTTCCACCGATTCTTCGCGCAACTCTTCATCCGAAACGATAGGCCATTCAGTCCCTAGCCAGAAAGACGTCCGCGTGGAAAGGGTTAAAGGCTGAGCCGCCCCGCCACTGGCGCAGCACGTTCGGCACGCAGGATTCGGGGGTAGTTCTTGGGGGTGGTTCGCGGGGGTAGTTAGCGGGGGTAGTTAGCGGGGGTAGTTAGGGGCACAGGGTGGTTCGGGTCCGTGCCTGACTTGTCCGGAAATTGTTGGCTGGTGGGGGCGGTCGCGGCCATGTGCTCGCGCGTCGTCGCTCGATCGGCGATCAGTCGTCGCCGCGCGCTCGCACCGAGCACGTCGTGCACTCGTTCCGCAGACCGTCTGGCCTCCTCTCACCTCGACCTCGTCAGTCCACACGTGTCCACTCGCGAAGTCCGCACCTCGCGAACGATGACGATCGTGCGCAGGTAAACGCGAACGTGTGTGCCGTTCGCAAAAATCGCCAGTTGGCCACGATCGACTCGCAGACGCGCGACGTGCCGTGTGTTCGGCAAATGTTCGTCCGATAACGCGCGCGCCGAAGAATGCGAGAGTGATAGGTCGTGCGCAGAAGGCTTTGTTCGTGCACGAGAGAAGAGTCCGCCGACGAGTCTTACACTGGGCTCCGCTGGATAACGTATCCTCGGCTGACTAAAAGTACGGGCACGGAAGGAAGTCTGCGCTGGCTCTCGCGCGTTCAGTGCCTTCGTTGCGAGGGACGCAGATTCCGTAAGGATGCACCACACGGCGCCATGGTATCTACCCTGGGGCCTCAAACTGGTGCCCCTGCCGATACCGCCGGGCCATCCGGCCTCGGGCATACCCAATCCAGGATTGCATCTGCTCGCACCGTTGCCGGGAATTTACGCGCCGGAACCCCGGAAGGTAGGCGTACGGCTTGCCTTTTCGTCTTTGCCGATCTGCGTTTTCGGCCGGACGGTTTATGAGACGCGGAGTTATGTGTGGCGTTCGTTCTTTTATATGCGCGAAGCGTGGCTTCTTTCAATGAGTTACTATTGTTTAGTTATTCGCCTGGCGTCGATCGTTTTCAGTACGTAGATTGTGCCTTTTTCGGTTTACGAGCAATTGTTATTTATTCGTTTGCGGACAATGATCTCTGTTCTGCGTTTTCGGGGGATCGGTTGACAAGGTGCGGAATTATGCGGGTGGGCAAAGCTGTAGCGTGGCGTCGAATATTTCATCTGCGTAGAGCGTATCTTGTTTCGATTGACGAGTTATTGTTATTTATTTGAAATTGTACGCCTTTTTATGGTCGAAATATTGAGTTTATTTGTTAATTCAACATGTTTTGGGACCTCACGGGGTTAGTGTTGAAATCAGAGTATTCTTGAGAAGGTACCAGTGTAGTGCAGAATCATTTCAAATACTTTAAAAGGGTTGAAAATAGGAAAGAAATGATGATTTATTTTTTCATATGTTATGACTATTTATTTACACGCATACCGCTGATTACTTTCTGTGCGTAGACTGTACCTTCTTTCAATTGACAAGTTATTGTTGTTTATTTATACACGGGCAAAGACCCTTTCGTACAGAACAGAGAAAAACGAAGAACTGTAACACAGCAGGAAAAAAGTTTATTTTGAGAACTCGGAATTGGTACAAATGCGCGAAACCAGATCTATCAACATAATAGCACAGCAGTTTTAAGTAAGATTCTCCGACATCGCTGATTATAGGTCTAATTTTAACGCCAGTTTCGAAAATGTGGTTATAGTGTAACATCCTTCTATCATACTCCTGCATATAGCGTATTTGAAAAGCAACCTTGTAATTAATCGCCATGTGCAATAATATTCACAAGAGCAGCAGCAATTTATTTTTCGCCCGGCATGTCCATCGTCGTCCATCTCGTCTACTCGTTACCGGTACGAAATTATGACAAAGACCAGCAGCTTTGTGATAGCACTCCGTGAAGACGCTGCCAAAGCAGAACATTACGTACACATTAATCAGAGCTGCTTCGTACGTTTACACGCTCCCATAACGCCGACCATAAAATTTGTTTGCCGATGAAGATATCTCTCCCTTGATGTCGCGCGGTCCTTCACAGACAGAGGACTGTGGCTTATCGCGGTAATGATATATCGCAAGTCAGAAGCTCTCGGGTTCTCCAGGTACTAAGCGGAGGAAATTGAATATGTGCGTCTTAATCCGCCCGGATCGGTTTCGCGTTTGTAGCTGCACAGAAGTAACCACCGCGAGAGTGAACCCTTTGCGTGGTGCACCTAGTGACAAAGGAAGTCCCACGCGAAGCTAATGTTACCACATCGTCGGGGTATGCTCAAATTTTCACCCCTGGTGGAAGCAAAGAACGCGCAAGCTAAATTAAGGGATTGGGCGAGTTAAATTCTGTATTGCGATCTTGAGACTTTCTCATTTTTAGCATGTGTGTGATTATATTAGGTTTAGGGTTCGTTTACTTCTGTTCGTTTTTGCATGAAAATATAATAATACATTTTCAATACATAGTACAGAGCTGATATGATAAGAGCACCGAAAGATTCTGTCTGTTTTGGAATTAAAAAAATCGTACATTTTAAATACGTAATACCGAGATGATCAAACTGAGACGATAGATCAAGTTTGTCGGAAATTTTCATCCGTTTTTAAATTAAGAGAAAATAATGCATTTTCAATATATAAGGCTCAGATCATAAAACTACTGTTTCAATTCATTTAGAAGAGCACGTACGTAGAAATGCAATAGTAAACAGAGGCCGTCACATGTTTCAAACAAACACATTCATACGTGCTCAAATTTGAGATGACATTATCCGGCAGACCTAATATAATCCATTGCCGTATTATGGAGTTTTCGGTAAGCAAACGATAGGCAGTTGACGTATACGAAGAAACTCGGCAAAGATCGAACGGGAATTTAGGTGAGTTGTGGGATAAAACAGAACCATTTGGCATGGGACGCAAATGAAAAATGGCAACTGGATGATCCTCGGTTATCTATACGCGGATGTTATAAGCAAAAGCTGAATGTGAGATTTCGAGAGACAAGCCGCGTGTCTCTTCTACTCGGTTCCTGCGGTTTTATCGGCACGATGTGATGTGTGCAATTAAATGACCGCGCGCGTGCGGCCTTGTAGATTAAAACTTTCACTGTTACCGTTGACCGACACTGTGATTCTTTGTGGCTAGACGATCCGTCGGATTAGACGCGTGCTCCCAATACGAACCACGGAACATGATCACTGGCCCGACCGATGTACGGATTGTTTCTATTTAGGGTTTTAATTATAAGAGGACTTTATTTTTAATTTTCTTTTTAATTTTGAGGGGATGTTGGATAATTTTGCTCAAGTTATGTTTCGATTTGCAGTAAAATTGACAAGTACGTTTATATTTAGTTAACGCTATTGTAGTGTAACTCATTTTGTTTTATCCAAGTTCGACTGTACGGCATGGATATTAGTTGATTTCACCAGATGTCCTAGTTGGTCGCAGTTTCCTTTGACAACAAAATCGGATATGCTGAGAAATCAATCTAAGTAATTCCATTATGTTGAATTTCCATTGCTCTGCGAAAATTGCATAGAAATCATTATTGCCTTCTGATTTGCCATACTCTCGCAATTCGAACGGTGAAAATCTTAAGTAGTAAGAGTAAATTTAACTGATCCCATTACATGAAACGTTTACCGTCACAGGAAAATTACGAAAATAGAAACACTTGTTCTCTTCAGTTATTTACGCTCGCGTTCCTCCATCAATGGAAATCGAAAGCATCAAAAATAAATCCAGCTGACCTCACATTACATTTTTTCGTTACCACAAAAATGACACAGATACCTTCGCTGTCATCAATTTACGCTCGCGTTCCTCTATCAATGGAAATCGAAAGCATCAAAAATACATCCAGCTGACCTCACATTACATTTTTTCGTTACCACCAAAATGCCACAGATACCTTCGCTGTCATCAATTTTACCCGCGCTCGTGAAACAAACAAAATCTGACACAACCAAAATAAACGCACCCAATCTCATCACATCAAATTTCTACTATTCCATAAAAAAAGGACACGGCTCGGGTTCCAGTGCCGCAACGGTGCAAATATCAACAAAAATGCCTGCCGCTCGTCGAGAATTGCCGAGCGAAGATCCGTCTCGTCAGATGTGCCCCATCTGATCTCGCATTCTACCTGTCGACGCTCTCGACGTCCACAGCAGGCCGCCAGTCGCCTGTCCAAACAGCGGATCGCGACGGCGTCGATTATCCGTGTAAACTGTGCGATTCGAGCGACTAATTTGCGATTCCGCTGTAAACAGCTGCCGGAGCGAAGTGCGTTACAAGTGTACGATTGAAATCGATGACGACCTCGCGGCCGCCTATGCGGCAACTCTCGAGGCAGCGCATTGGCGAGATCGATGGGGCACATTGTCGATCGCGGGGTGGGCAATTTGAAATGACCCCGCACAATGCTCATCGCGTGTGTTAGAGATAGCATGACAACCGTTCGTACGTCGCTTTATGCGCGCGGCGGGGTCGGCAACCCGTCCCGCTGATCTTTAGATTCGAATCTACTTGAATAATAACTTTCGCGAACTGCATGAATATTTTACGTCCGCGCACTCTCTCGCGCCCTGCCGCCGTTCGCCGGTGTTTTCCTTTTTCTAGCCGGGCGCCGCTATGGGGTCCTAGATCTTGGCGCAGCGTGAAACATCGCGAGTCATCGCGACTGGCAGGCGAGGAGTAGTTTTGAAGTTGGGGTCGGGACGGGAAAATCGATGGGACGGAGTGGACGGGAGTCGTAACGGTGTTGTGACGAATGAACGGTTCATTTAGCGTCGGTCGGCTGGGGACAGGGGAACTCGAAGACACGGATAACGCGACGGGTGCGTTGGAGGAATCTCCTCATGCCGGCAGAAACCGCGGCGGGCGTGGAATTCTATAGGATTTCTTCTATAGGTTTTCTCTTTTTTACTTTTTGGAATATGCTATCTTGCATTTTTAACATATTCGTGTTAAAATATTATAATGTTGTAAATACTATAGGTTTTCTCTTTTTCACCTTTTGGAATATGCTATCTTGCATTTTTTAGATATTTGTGTTAAAATATTATAATGTGCACTTCAAGTAGTTAAATTATGGGCATACGAGAGAGTGCACCTGAAACAAGTCGAGTTGATAAATGAAGTTTCTCTCTTCCTACCAAGTACTGTGGTATTATTCCAAATAATTTAAAAATATTGGTTTGCGTATATTGAATTGTTTCCGGCGAATTTGGGTTTTGACAAGTCTCGGGAATATTAGTTTCTATGTTGCGCTGTACTGTTTTTTTTCTTTTTTGCGAATACATGTGAATTCACGATTTGCAGTGACTTGGAACACGATTTGTGTTTATATTTGTATTTAGCTGAAGCCTTTCATAACATGGACTCAATTGATGGTGTTATTCGAGGTGCGTCTGTTGTACTTCTCGCGTTGACGCTGGTGACTTAAGTGTTATTCGAAGTAATACTTCGAAAGAGGTTGAAAGCAGGTCCTTCCATATTGAGTCAGAACTGTCAGCTCTGAGCTTATTTTTCGATCTGTAGGGTGTCCCTTTAGTATTTTTTTCTGAGTAATACAAGTTTACCTACTGGCTTCATCTTTTTTAGTGAGGAAAGAGTGTTCAACCTAGGCGCAGATTGCGATAGCTGTCTTAAATAATAAGAAAAATGTTGACATTTTTTAATTATTCATTTTATCAGTAAATAGTAGCAGCCCATACGTCGATAATAAATAATATGACGATATCTTTATCATATTCGAATTGCACCATGTTTTGTGATCTTTCACCATTTGCCCGTCCTCCCTCTATTTCCCCTTCTTCAATATATTTCTCTGCACAATTCGCCGGCCCTTCTTTCCCCCCATTAGTCTTCACTCGCATTTTACCGACCATATATTGCTCTGTGTCGCAGTTGTCTGATTGAACAAATACAAAATTCGCAGCGTATGAAACGATTTAAGAAGACATTTACATTTTCCTGAATGAAAATTCAACGGATTTCTTTGCACTGTGTTTTCGTTAAGGCGCACAGATGCAGTCAGCACATACTTATCAGCGTCAAATTAAGCGAGTTATTATTTAAAATCAAAATTGATGAAGCGTGTACTAAAACTAGAAATCGATAGTAACCGTTTAAATTTGTAACGTACGAAAAATCCACTTCTCTCACTTTATGCGTCGGGAGCTGTAAACGTACACGTGTATTTAAAAGGAATGTTAAACCAACCAGCTGAGTAAATTTACTGCTGCGTGGTATTTTACCCACCGCATATAAGGATACGTGCCATTGTTGCGAAATACAAATAATGCTATTGAAGGATCGTCATTAAAAGCGTTCCGTTGGCGAAGTAGTCGATCGTTTCAGGAAAATTGTGTCGGTAGTTTCTTCGGAACTTTTCTTTGAAAGTACGTCTCGAAGCGGCCGGAAAAGGTAAATACGCCTTTAAAGCCTCAACTGTTGAGAGAGTGCACTTTAACCGTACGGCTGTTTCTGGATGATTTCCATCGTTCCAGAACGGAATCGGGTCGCACTATGGAAACGCAAATCAATGCGGCTCGAGTATGAATTCCCGAATTTTCATGAACATCTTGCTACGATCGAGCGGCGATCGAGCACTTCTTTTGAATGTTTCATCAGGGATATTTCGTCAAAGAGAGTAGGAAAAGACGAGCGAAAGATCGGGTCTGAGTTCTGCGATTTACATCGCGAATTTTTGCAGCGCTGCCCGCGACCATATTTTATTCATTTATTTGCGGGCCAGGTCCTTTAGTTTGGCACAAAAAGTTTAACGTAAAATAAAAACGGAAATTCAAAAGCGAAAGTGGAATAAAAATGAATAGTAATGCAAATGTGCAGTAAGCCATAATGAAAGCAGCATTTTTAGGTGCCGCTTCTTGATTTTTCAATAACGCCAACTATTGACACTTGTGTAGCCATGATTGCAGTGATAACATAAAACATTTTTATTAACCGGGTCCGCGCGAATATTTTCAGAATTTTTAAAATTCCTTTCGCTGTTTTCATTACTACATCTTCATTTTTCAATAATATCGGTTATCGACACGTGTAGCCGTCTATGCTGAAATAATATAAAACAATTTTTTAACCGCATCGGCGCGCATGTTTTCTGATCCCGCAATTTCGGAAGTTCACTCCGCTGACTTTCCGTTTGCCTTCGCGCGAATAAACTTCCGTGGCGAGCCGTCTTCCTGTCGTCTGCGGACAAAATATGTTCATCACTTCGTCCGCGTTGCACCCCGATCGCACGTTCGTCGCATTACGAGCAAACGAGTGCGGCGACTTCGACGTTCCGCCATTATTCACCCCCCGAAAATTCTCGCCAAGTTTCGCGCATGTCGCGGGACTCGATAAGTTAGCGTCAGTCCTCCTTTTCCTCCTTCATTCTTTTCTTTATTCCTTTTGGTCCATGTTCACTGCTTCGGCACGAGGCAAGAGACGCTTCGCACTTTGCATCTCCCATTTGAGCGTCTATATTGACACGTCCGCATGGACATCGGCATTTCCAAGAAGGAATCGGAGGCCGATGTGTGCTAATGAGGAAGCTGGTTTGCAGGAATGTTGCACTTTACACTTTCGATGCCATCCCGCTCGGTTTGTTCGTTACTCGGTTCGGTTACGAGGGAATTCTTCGCTCTCGAACGTCCAGAGAACACTTTTCGTCCGCTGCTCACGTACTCGGGGCTCGTTTTAATCCTCCTTCCGTTTTACTCTTGTTTCAATCCATTTTGACGTATGGGATCCGGCTGAGGAACGTGCCGCTTTGAAATTTAATGGCTCGGTATTGAATTTTGCGTTTTAGCGGATTTTACTGGTTAAATGTACAGAACAATGAATAGAGTTTGCGAACGGCGGAGAGACCCGCACGGGGTTGTTACGTGTAATTAACGTAAGTAACCGCGCGGTATTGAACACAACATTATCAGTATAAAATGTACTATGTACATACAAAATAGATACACACTCCGTTATATATATAGCATATATATACTTTAGATGCACATTTATAAAATGGAAAATTAACAGAATCATTTTTGCAATTAAGAGTTTCTTTTAAGATAAAAATGTTGATTTTTTTTTTATTGAAATAATTACTCGCTTTATACGTTTCAGTAACATACAAACCACACACAGTACTCTTTTATTTTATTCAATTTGTATGATAAAATTAAAGCCCTGTAGGGTTCCTGCAAAGGAAATCCTGCAGTTTTTTAAACACGTAGAGAGGATAATCAGTTTAATACCCGTCCAAGCAACCAGAATATATATATATATATATATATATATACGAACTTAATAACAAATAATATTTGCTCTTTATAGGTAGGACAGACACGTTATGCACACCTTTCATTTTGAAAATTATTCTCAATTACTTTTCATCGCGGGAAAAATAAAAAACGGTATTTTCCCTTTGTACATATTACATACATGAAATGCAAACACTTCGTTTAGAACGTGTCCTTAATAACCTCCCATCCTGAGAAAAAGTAAGAAATAATATTTCTCCTCTATGCATATTACACACCAATTATACACACCCTCAGTTTTGCAATTATCCCCAGTAACATTTCATCGCGGGAAAAAATGTCATTTTCCCTGCATCCCTATTACACACATGCTATATAATCCCTTCGTTCTATAACTGTCTCCAATAACTTTTCATCGCGGGAAAAATAGAAGACGACATTTTCCCTCTCCGGTACTTGACGCATAATCGTTTGGCTCGCTGTCCGGCGGACATTTACGTTCGATCTCGTTGGAAGTGATCTTTGAGCGAATCCGCGACAATGCCGTCGCGGATTTCCATTTCCCCGTACAGACGAAGCCGAGCGAACGGACCTGCGGTTATTCTGAGCGCTCAATTATCTTCGCACAATGACTCGATCGCGGGCTTTAGGACGAGAACCCGTCGCCTTCCGCTTCCTCCACCGATGTCGACGAGAGCCCGAGACTTCTCGCCAATCATCGTCCGATCGCGAATATTATACCGTGGAAATCGAGCGCGCCAGGACCGGTGTGTCATTTCGTATTTTACAACGTTTCATTAAGTTGCGTTTCGTTTCACAGGTCAAGCGCATTTGCGAAATCGACGGACGGATACTGTGTAGTAATGCCGGTTTTAAATGGGTGCTTAGTGATATTATGGCGTATGCGTGAATACCGTATTGACTGTTTGGAAGAATGTTGGGAAAATTAGAGTGTTGGCAAAGAAATGGGCGTGAAGGTACTGTGGGGAAAATGTGATATTTAACATTAGGGATGCTAATATTAGAAATGTTGGGAAAGGAACGTTTAATGGATTTAAGTATTTAATATTTAAATTTTTTAATTTAATCTGTTCTAAAGAATTTAATATTTGATATCTACAATTTAATATTAGAGGCACTGAGAAGGGCGAGGCCTATTCGATTAAAATGTGTTAAAAATAACCGCCAACAATGGCGTTTTTCATACATATGCATGAGTATCTATGTTTTCATTCTGAATGTGGCGTATGATAAAATGTTTGCATTTCTATAAGCCTAGCTTGTTCGAACATCGGAGGGGCGTTATCCCTCGAGTTTCTTGTCGTCATTTTTGTATATATCTAGGTTATCTTTTCTTTTGCAAAGATTCGCATCTTTTGCAAGAATTCGTGAATAACTTTCAAAGATCAAGGGAGATATTCCAAGACCATTAAAGGTGATACATCAAGTATTTCTTTTCTCTAAATTCTCAAAAAAGTCCTATTCTCGTGGACTGCAATTTAAACTCCCCCATAATCGGTCGCGTGCAAGCGAATAGAATGGCGAACGATTTTGAAGAGTACGGCGTTGAAAGAAAAAGAGCAATAAAAGAAAGAGGAGAAAGAATGAGCGAGCAGAAAACGGCAACTCGGTGGTTGGCTTTACGTAATCTGTAGATACTCGCGGCGTCGACAGAAGTTATCGGTGCAATCATTTTTATATCAATTAAAATAGAAACATATTTTCGGTAGAACTGCAAAAATTA
Source organism: Cryptocheilus praepositus (assembly GCA_033815515.1). Classification (NCBI taxonomy): domain Eukaryota; kingdom Metazoa; phylum Arthropoda; class Insecta; order Hymenoptera; family Pompilidae; genus Cryptocheilus; species Cryptocheilus praepositus. The sequence continues at coordinate 3,313,806 of JAWWQZ010000256.1, read as the reverse complement.
ATCGACAAATTTTAAGCGTCCATTGCGAATATCTCAGAAACTGCGGTTACTCCATTAATATTGTCTTTTGTCAAATTTCTCCAAAAGTCCTATTTTTATGATCTACAATCCGGCGCCCCTCCTTACGCGTCGTGCGGCTGAGTAGAATAGCAAGCGGTTTCGAAGAGCGCGGCGTCGTAAGATAGACGTAGAAAGCGACATAGAAAGAGAAGGACTTTAGTGAGCAGAGGAGGGCAACTCGCCGGTTGGCTTTACGTAATCTATAGACCTCCACGTCGTTGACAGATGACAGAGGCGTCTTCTTCGCTGCCAGAACGACCGAGGTTAGATCTATGTATGTATTTATATACCCGAAAAGCGTATGCGACGCCCCCGTTCGAAGAAATTGAGCCCGCTTAACGCGGCTAGTATCGTCCGGCTCGTTAACACTTAGCCAACCGCGTACACCACATCTAATCCTATCCTTTCGACCGCTCATTTTTCGCAAGCAACGCAGCCTAATGTTCACTACTTCAAACGTACGGAACAATTTTAATGAGCAAATAACATTTGATCCTAATGATCCCACATCGCAAGTAGTTCATAAAAAGCATGAAATTCAATACAAATGACGTAGTTAAGCACTCCTTGTGTTTTAGGTAAAACGTGAAGTTAAAGATAAGTTACATAATTTGAAAGTTATATTAAAAGCGTAGGTTTGAAATTTTTTTTAATGCTTCCAATTAACTTTTAGTATATTTATGTTCCAAATTGATTAAGTACTGTATTGCACGAGCGTATTAAAGGTATTTGATGATCTGCGGACTACTGCACTGTTCAAGACTGACTAACTAACACAGAATAAGTAAATACAATAAGCGGCAACGACTGCCATGATGGTCACCGGTGACCGGCGCAAGAGATTTTACTGAATATTCAAAAAATTCGCAATGGGTAGCAATAATTATTTTATAAATACAGATACTGTTAGAATAGTGATGCGATCCTTTGGTCTCCAGTACCTGCATATTATTTACATTTTGTATAATTTAGTCAAACGCTGTAGTACTTTGTAGCATCGCCGTTTTAATACAGCAAAATACGATCGGCAGTCAACGTGTTAAGGGAAAAGTGGAGGATCCCGCGATTCGGCTAACTGTTAAGAATAACATGCGACGTTTCGATAGATTTATGTGAGTCCGCGTGCAAGGTAGCCTAGAGCGAAGCGAGGAGGGACGCGCATTCGAGAGATTGTTCCAGGTGCGCGTGGACGCTCTTGCCAAATGGGATCGACGAATTATAGCGCCCGGCTAAACGAGCAACACACACGCCGGCTGAATAAAGTATGTGCGCGCAACGTTTTTCGCGAATAACTTCGTTCGAGACGGTAGGGTTTCGTTGAAATGCGTTTCGCTCGTTACTTTCGATGAACTGCGGTAATTTTGTCCGAGAGGGACAAAAGACCGTCTGATAGATTGCGCTGGTTTCGTTTGTGAACGCGTGAAAATGGAAGACATTTGAAAGTGTATCGAAGGTTCAACAGTCTATTTTGTTTTAACAGCGTAATAATACGGGTGGTACTGCAACCAGTTATTACCTCATATAGGTGTGTGTGACTTCTCAGTACCTGAATTAAAATTGAATTTTCGCAAAAATGTTATATTCTCAAGATTTTTGGAAATCTCGCAACCTAGAGTACTCGACCCGTTTCATTCGTTTTCACATGTGCGAAGATCGAAAAGACGCAAAAGATTAGCGGAGTTTCAGCAGACTATTTTTTGTGGGCAGTAAAATAATGCGGTCAGTCCTGCAAACCTGTTATTATGTCACATACGAGAACGCGCTGAGTTCTCAATCGCTGGCTTAAAAACGAACTTTCGCAAAAATGACGTTTTCTCAGCATTTCCTATAAACTTTGCAACCTAGACTTTAGTCTTTTTCTCATTCGTTTATGAACATCTGAAAATTGGAAAGTTACAAAAGATCAGCAAAGTTTCAGCGGACAGTTTTTTTTGCCTTGGCAGTATAATAATGCGGTCATTCCTGCAAACCTGTTATTATGTCATATATGAGAACGCACCGACTTTTCAATCCCTGGCTTAAAAATGAACTTTCACAAAAATGACGTTTTCTCAACTTTTCCTGAAAACCTCGCAACCTAGACTATTTATGGTCTCCGTTTCATTCGGTTATGCACCTGTGGAAATCGAAAAGACGCAGAATCTTAACAAAGTTTCAACAGTCCATTTTCTTCTGGACACTATAATAACGCGCCAGCCCTGAAACCCTGTTATTATGTCACACATGAACGTGCCGACTTCTCAATCGCTGACTTAAAATTGAACTTTCGCAAAAATGACGTTTTCCCGGGGTTTCCTGCGAACACTTCAACCTGGACTCGCTTACCCCTGAGCCTCTTGACTGTGACTTTGATCGTAACGAGAATCATAAACTTCGCCGTCGCCGAGGAAACGTGAATGAGGCAACGTAATGAGCGTAATATAACGTACCGTCGGCAACGTAGTGCTTACGTAACGAGCAGGCATAGAAAGCGGTCGCTGCGAGAATCTCAAACTCGTTCACCATATTCGGAGATGCGGAGCATCCGCACAGGCGAAGTCGTTGTTCCTGGCTTTTAGCGCAAACGTCGTTCAGACTGATATTACGAGTCGTTGCAGCCAGTTGAGATGCATAAGTAACCTACGTGAGAGTGGATTGTCGTGGCGCCATTTTGCGTCTATGCCCCATGGCAAGTGGCCGCGTCGTCGTCTCCCACTAAACTAATTTATGTTACAGTGCGTTGCGCGTACAATTTTATATGGTTCAACCGAGTATCCTTTACTTGTCAAGCATATGATAAACTGAAGCCTCCTTATTCTGGTGGTTTGGTTTATTTGTTGCAATAATAAAATATTACATGCATCGAAATCTCAGAGTTCTGCAGGAGCTCTAAAATATTACATAGAGTTGATACCATAGATACAATAAAATTGGAGTATACTACGCCTCCTGAAGCCTCCTTACATATTCGGGTGGTTTGGTTTATTTGTTGCAATAATGAAACATTACATGCATCGAAATCTCAAACCTCTGCAGGACCTTTAAAATATTAGAGTTGATACCATAGATACAATAAAATCGAAGTATACTACGCGTGATTGGTATTTATTATTCTTCAGGAGCTCCAAATTATGCATTTCATATTATAAGAAGTACGTTCAAATTAAAATGTACTACTTGTGATTTTTATGTTGCTAACTTACAATAAGGGTGATGTTACTATAGTTAAAATTCTGTTGGAAGGCAGATTTATTACCAGAATAAAAGGGCTACAGTTTATCATATACTTGATACAGTCGTTTTTGCCGCTCACAATATACTTACTAAGAACTTCGCAGTTGTGCAACGGCACGCTATTGACACCGGCAATCAGATAATCACGTACCGGCGCATTGAAAGCAGCGTTTTATTATTGGCGAGTACCGGTCACTGATAATCGAAACGAAATTAAATTATCTGAAAGGTTAAACGTGGAGAAAGTAGAAATTACATTAATCCAACGTTTAGGCACTGCACGTGCCCTGTTCGAAGGCAGGCATTATTTCTAACTAATCAATTTCTTTCTATTTTCAATTTTTGAAATACTTGATTTCCGTTTTCGTATGATTAAACGGTTGATAAAAACCAGTTTTCGACATACACGTGCAATGCACGTCGCATTGTGGCACGGTCGGAATTTCGTCGTATGTACATGTGCCTTAAATATTTCCTACAACATTGTATTCAGTTCACACAGGGTGAGTTGCCAGAAGTTGCACACACGAGCGTCGTGTAGAGTAATGAAAATCTGGAAGAGTCTAAGTCGTGGTGACGTTAATCGTATATCGATACTTACGCACTGCCGTATGTTCGACTCTAGTAATTTTCCACGTAACGACGTGGCGAAAGTCTCGTCCGCGGTCTTTCCGAGTTAATAGTCTGTAGAACGTCGTATTCTCCTGTCTTCGTTCTTGCTGTCCCCCTTCCACAGCTCGGCATATTTTCGTCCCGAAACTCGCCTGTCGTCCGTCCAACCTCGGAATGTGCCCCGGTCGATTTTCTGCCGTTTTGTCGAAACTCAGTGGCATTTCCGCTTTCTGTCTCTGTCGCTCGTGTCCATCGACAATTTGGCGAGTTAGACGTCATAGGTAAAAGAATCGGTGTTGGAAAATAAGGGAGCATAAAATCCTCATGTAAATTAAAGGAATGACTGATTAATGATGTGTACGAATTAACATACCTTGTAAGTTAATGTTTAGTTTCAATGGCATTCGCTGAATACTTACAGTAGTCTCTCCATTTACGCGGGTAATTGGTTCTGTGACAACAGCGCGTAGATTGGAAGGTTACTGTATAAGATACTCGGATGAAGAACTACTTGAACATTGTACTTGAATTATGATTATTTTGATTAATCAGATACTACAGTAATGACAGAGTAGTCAATAGCAACGTTGAATCAGGGCAGAAAAATGTACGATGGAAACATCATTAACGATTCCTTCGTTCACGTTAATCTTCATCAATACTTTATTAGCGTGATCAGAGAAGTGATCGATCGCTGGCCAACGCTGGTTCTCGAAAAGGATTATGTAAACTGTCTTCTCTCGCCGTTTCTCGTCCCGTTTCTAGCCACCCGTATTTCAATGATCCCCTTTCTCTTGTTTCTCTTCCGCCGCTCACGCTCATCTTTCACTCGCCTCCGTACGCTTCTTCGTTTTCTGTCTTCGAGACTCTCAGTCAACCCGAGCTTCCCCGCCTACCCTGTGCCTTCTATTCAATCCCGGCTATTTTCTCTTTTTCCGTCAACTCTCGCTCTCACCCATTCACTTCTTCTCTCCTTCCTACTCCACCGCATTTCTGCCTCTGTCGTTCCATACGATATGCCTCCGCACACAACGTCGACTTTGGAGCAAAGTTAGTTTCGCGACCGCGGAGTTTCCGTCGGTTCCGTTTACACGGGGTGTCCCGATATTGATGGCACAGCCGGAAAGAGACCGCGAAAATAAAGCGAAAATAAAACGAACGTGTAATGTACCGTTTTTTTCCACTGCCTATTTCTCTCGGGGTAATTGTAAGATTTTATGCAAATTCCAACGCCGCGTATAGTTTACTTGCCGCGGGCCTCTTTTGTTGTGAATACGTTCTTGAGTTATTCGCGTATCGTCGCTGTCGCGGTGTCATATTTATCGGATTTGTCGAAAGTTTTATTTGTCACACGGCGTTGTGACAGTAATGCGTGTTCTTTGGAAGGTCAATTTTTGATTTATTGCGTTAAGAGCGGACTATTTCCGATTGTGCCGTCAATGCCGGCGCACCCTGTATTTCTGTTAGGGGCGTGCATAAATACCGGCGCTGGCCTGATACTTGAGAATCGTAAGCTAACAGAACTACCCCTCTTTAGCGTCATACGCTTAACTGCGAGTCAGAGCGACCAACGTGGTCACAGACTTTAAGAGTTGTCTTAGTTTCGTGGCTCATATAAAGGCTTGGTGGATTTTTTATTATACCATCCAAGGTATTTTAATTGCTGTTTGAAAATTATTCGTCCACTTTTGCAAATTTGTATCCGCGGTTATTGACGTCACGCGCCGTCAAAGGCACCGCGGCTAAAAAGAAACATATGCGACTAGTTAGCAGAAGCTTTTACAGAACTCTGAAATAAAATATGCGGACATAAATATGCTACATCGGGTTGAAGAGAGAAAATCGAACAATAAGTAAATTTCTGAGAATTTTAAGGAATCCGATTTTAAATTGCTTGTTTTAATGTAGAAATCATGAATATTATTTTGTAGCAATTTACGCTGACTTTGATCGATGCAATGATACAGGCACGTATCTCAATTTATTTCTTCTCTGACCTTCAAATTTGGAACGTCTGCAGTTCACCCACTTTTCCCGGAAACTCGTGGAGTATCTACGCAATCGCTGTCCATAAATCTCGTGTTAATAAAAATGCTATCGTGTACAGAGCACGCAAACACACGCTTGATATGCACTTAAAATTTCAAGTCGTCCCGACTAATCGTTTCTGGCACATCGTGCCAACGCCTTTCAGATTTCAGACACCACCTCCGTATCACGGTTAATATGAGCCTCTAACTTTGTCATTTTTGCGAATTATATCATTTTGTTTTCAAATGATGATCTGAAAATAATTTTTCTATGCAATAAAAAAATGTTTAAATACCGTAAAATAAGAATACATTGCAACCAGTACACGCTGACACGATAATAAATATTGTAGACTCCTGAAGAGGGAACTTAATAAGTAAAGTCCACATTTAAACCATAAAAATGCGTGCCACTTCAAATATTATAAAAGGGTTGTGAAAAGCGGGAAGGAAAAAAATTTTGGGATGACTTACAATTTATTTGTTTGAGTGGTACCACATGCGTTTTGATGGAAAAATGTGTATAATGAAAGTTTCGTTACGTGAAAACTACAAGCTACAACAGCCACTATTAATTGACGTGTACATTAGCATCAAATTTCAAGCCTAATATAAATATCAGCCACCTTATACAATTCCATTATGGTAATACTGGCTTATGGCGCAGGTCTGGTTTGTAGACTTGAGGAAATACAATTTTTACTTGACGTCCCTTTGCTCCCAAAACTTCCCATAGTCAAACCGCTCGCCGCGTGTCTGTACTTCGTCCACTCATGACGCGGAAACTCGCCGATGGACGTCATGAGTGCTCCGCATTCGCATAATGAAATTAATAAATTTCCCTGCCTCCTGGCAGCCGATTTGTACTCCGCCGCTGAGACTTGAGCGCTTGCCAGGTTCTCGGCAGTCGGATCGACCGGTCTCAATTTCATTCTTTCGTGTGCGCCACCCGACGTTGGGACGTGGACTACCTGCAGTGGATAAAAAAAGTATTTGCACACCCCGTTTTCGCTGGGCTGGGTTTATTTGAACATGAAAGATACCGTTGAAATGTACCTTATTCGGAAATTAGCCTCTTCAAGCACCACGTTTTTTTTTTATAAACATTTTCATATTTCCAACTTTATTCGGAAATTACTATCACCACCCAATTACTACATTCCACCTTAGAAAATTAGTCTCTTTCAGCACAATTGTTTTTTGTAGGTATTATCGTATTTTCAACTGCACGATAGAGACAAATTTTATGGGTGCTGCAACCCGATAAGATTTTGGTTTTTGTTCCTGAAGAATTCTGTAGTGAATAATTCACCATCAAATTGTCATTTTTTTCGGTGAATTTAATTATAATTTGGAGAGAACATAAAGTGGTAGTAGACTTGAAGGGGTTAATATAAATCGTCATGTATTATGAATTGAAATATGATCAAATTGTACCAATAGTATAATGTAGCAAAAATATAAGTATAGCACACAAAATAGATATCCGTATAAAAATGTTTTCACGTTCCATTTTCACTGGAGTGAACTTATTTGTATTTGGAAGATACCATTGAAATGTACTTTATACGTAATTTACATACAAATGGTAGCGTGCCGTGATAGGAGGTTTGATTAAATCATTTGAATAATATAATATAGCAGAAATATAAACGTGGTAGACAAAATAGGTATTCGTCTATTAAGGGGTAATGGATTAAAAGACAGGAATCAATAATCCTGCGGTCTGTTGTCCGTTAGTCTACAGGTTGATGCAGACACAGTTAGACACATATATTATGACTTGCAGTACACGTTATTGCAACAACAAAAAAATAGTTATCAATAAACGATAAACGTATATTTGTATCTAATATGATTATTATTACATTTTATTATAGTTGAATTACTTATCAAATAATTACGGTCGATTATGGTTGAAATTTCATATATTCCGATAACTCTAGTTGCCTAAGTGACTCCCCCGAAACGGGTCGTGCAGATACTTTTTCTTTATCCAGCCTGCATGTCCACGTGTAGAGAACTCGATGAAACAATCGCTAATAACGGACTTTAATTACACTCCCCCTCTTCGTTCACGATCTGTGGAACACGAAGTCTCAGCATTGTGCGAAATTTTCCTCAGCGCCGCTTGCCTCGAAACGTTGACCGGCGCGCGGATATTCTCATAATAATAATTAATTGCCGCAATAAAAATAATAGTCCTCCCCGCACCAAAATTGCGCGGCGCACAGGCACAGCTAACCACACGTACGTTTAAATGTCAGGCCAGCCGTAATGACGGGTAAGGAACCGTCTCTCAAAAATTGCGTCCGCTAATAGCGCGGCAGTCGTAAATAAATAATTTATGCGGTCTCATATTTTCCTGAAGAACGACTTTGCTTCGGTATACTTGACGTTGATTTCTAATGAGAATGAAATTCTTGGCAGAATTACTTAGAATTTACTTCGGTAATTAACGTTGTTTTGAGAAACCCCGACTTGCAGCTGTCTTATTTTCGCCCGGGCAGACATAAAATATATTCAATAGTTACACGTTTCAAATTATTGGTACGAAAGTCTTTAAAATACTTCTGTAACTTGGTTACAATTAACGAATCAATTTTTACTCAATACATCCGTACCCTATGAATTTCGTGCCACGTAAGCATTCCGCTTAAATTTGCCCATTTAAATATTTCCAATTCTTCACATCTACACAGCATTTCACAGAACACAGCAGCCGTATTTTTCATACATTCTTCGCCAGCACCGCTGCATCCACTCTCTTGCATTCTTGCCACTAAATTACGAACGGCCTGCGCACTTTCATTTTTTAAATCGCCATCATGGCCTGCTCTCTTTTAAAAATGGGACACCAGCGTTCCGAAGTTGTTCTTGGGTAAGACGTGACAGACTACTCGAAAGGGTGGTCTCATTCAAAAAGGTTAGGATACGCACCGTCAAAAGTGAAATTTCCAAAATGTTCTTGGTGTCCACGTTGGTCGAGGCTTGCGAATCGCAAGCCGGCGAACGCGCGATCTTACACAACCTTCTATTTTCGAGCGGGCAAACGTTCCGCAAGCGGCACGGGCGCAATATGTCGATCATTAGGATGTTTGCGTCGGATAATCGAACTTCGAGGCTTGAGCGATTCACGGACATAATTGGCGGTCCGTATCCGTGACACTCGACGATTTCGACGATGGGAAAAGAGAGAGGCTCCACTCACGGCACTGCGAGTTTAACAGCCCGGTGTAATTACGTAATGGCTTGCACTGGGCTCGGTGCAGGTATTGCTAACTGAGAAACGGCGCGAGTGAAGAAGATGGGATTGAAGGAGGGATTCGTGGGGTATAAGCGATTTGACGTCGATTTTTTTCCCTGACGATCAGCTCGATTACGTGGCAGTTTACGGTCTTTATCACTGCTCTGCCCTCGTCCAATCGATTCTCCGCTTCAACTTTAACATTCCGTGCCGCTGCTGGGATACTACGCGTTATCGTTTGAACGACAGTATTCGTCGGTGGGGGTGTATGTGGAGTGAGAGTGTTTTTGGTTCGTTACGGAGAAATGCGTATGCGCATGGGGGAGGGAATTTGAAGATAGAGGCGCGAGGTGGAAATGTGTTTGGGCGTATATTCGTGTCGTTGCATTAATGAAAGTCGGCAAAGTCTGCTGCAAAACAAAAATAATCGTTCCTGTTGTTTTGTTCGTGAAACGCAAAACTGGCGAAATTGACGGGTTCCGTAAATCTATTGTTAGCACGAACGTGGAATCGCACGAATGCTGTTAACACTAGATTTACGGAGAAGTGTGCGGGTACGCGACATTATTCGGAAAAATATGTATGCATACGGCAGACAGGTTTTGAAGATTGGAAGCACGACGTGGAAGTGCATTTGGATGTATGTTCATATCGTTGCGTTAATAAAACCGGCAAATGTTGGTACAAAATAATAGTAATCGTTTGTGTAATTCTGCGTGTGAAATGAAAAACTGGTGAAATTGACCGGTCTCGTAAATCTGTTGTTGGCACGAACGTGCATTCACACGAATGCTGTTAACACTAGATTTACGGAGAAATATGGAGGTACATGACATTATTCGGAGAAATATGTGTGCATACGATAGACAGAATTTGAAGATTAGAAGCACGCGGTGGAAGTGCATTTTGATATATACGTGTATCGTTGCATTAATAAAAACCGACAAAAGTTGTAAAATAACAACAATCGTTTGTTATTTTGCTTATGAAATGCAAAACTCGTGAAATTGACGCGACCCGTAAATCTATCGTTAACATGAATATACAATCGCATGAATTCTGTTAACACTAGATTTATGGAGAAATATGTAGGCATATAACATTATCCGAAGAAATGTATAGGTATGTGACACGTAGAATTTGAAAACTAGAAACCTGAGGAGGAAATGAGTTTGGACGTATATTCGTGTCATTCCATTAGTGAAAGCTTGCGATGGTTGCTCGAAAGTAATAGTAATAACTTCTACAATTTTCTCATGAAATTCGAATTCGTAAATTTAGTTTTAACGGGCTGTTACGAAAGTGTTTTAGGTAAAAGTCGTAGAGCGGTTTATTTCATCTGAAACATTTTACTGTCAACGTAAACGTTTACAAAATTATATAAGCGGCCATGGTATTCCCGAAATATTTTCTTCAACGACTGATTCCAAATTAAAACATTTTAAAGAAAGATTTCATGTCACTCTCATTCAGCCTCATAGCGAATTCAACAAAGTAAGGGATCATTTGACAATATAATTTCAGACATATTAATTGATCGCTTATGCCAATAGAATTTTGGCTATTCCTGCAGAACATATTTATTAAACTGAAATATTTAAAGCGAGAAATATCACGTTAGACTCCAGGCTATACATTGACATTGTGGTAAAATTTGTACCCGCACAAGTCCTCCGCGTTAATCCTGAGTAAATATCGAAAATACCATCGTTCGTTATGTGTAGCGTGTGGATGCAATTTCGCGGAATAGGGACATTGTATTGTGATTTTATCCTGGGATACGCGGATAACGGGGAGTCTGGCGGACGAAGGTGTTTATCGGGCGAGAGTAACTTCTCGATTCCGTGCCGTTGCTCGAAGATAGTAAAATGAAGGTAAAAGTCGAGTTACGAGTACGGAGTGAGATCGCTCCACTTACAACTCAGTCATTTACACACGCGGAAAAGATACGGGAAGTCTCTACGCTGACACGTTATGTCACTCAATTGCGTATACTTTACGCTTATTCGGTTATCACTTAGTTTACATTTGGTATCGTAGTCGCGCTCGTTACTGGTAAACACCAATATCTTCGTTTTTCAGCGCGTCCATAATGGTAATTACGCAAGAATGACACAGGAAGTGCATGCGGGAGATTCGATAAGAACGAACGCGTCGGCGTACTCCGATGTTGGCAGAAAATGTAGCGGAATGTATTCAAAATCATCGAAAGCGTACAAAGAAATAGCTGGCAAACGGGACGTAATATATCCGCTAGTTTATTTGAGCATCGATGCTCGGAGAAGCACGTATTCGCTACGAAGCTAATAAAATGGATGTACGTCGGATAAAAAAGTAACCGTGTGCCGTTTTTCTTCCTTTTTTTTGGAGCAAGTAAGATATTGCGATGCTCTTTATGCAATGATTGATACATATTACGATATTGCACTCTGCAGCTTCAATGAAATATGACGGAAACATACATACAGTAGCCGAAAAATATGTCAATTCTTCTGTACGTGTTCATAATCCAACATAAAAGCTATAAATGAACAGAGCAGAAAGAAATCAGTTAAATTTATTCGAATTTCTGTTGTTATCATTTTCACATTTTTTTTAAAACTGATATCGTATATTACAACGTTTGCAAACTATGTAAATGTTACTGTAATTAGCAAATATCGCACGCAGTACATTCCAGCGATAGGCTACTTCTTCGAACAATGCTATGCCAAGAAAACTGAGTGTGCTCATACTTCTTTCACCCACTCTGAAAGTGGAATAGCAGACTTTCTGCTTTGTGACTCCGTTCTGTCTAGAAATTTAGTCTAAAGTTCGAATCTTTCAAGCTGTCACGGAACTCGGAAGAGACTACACGCAGTCGACGCACGTATCGCAATTAGGAAAGAGACCGAGCGTATGAAAGAAACGACCGTTCGACGCAAACCTCGAATTATCCGAGAATTGTCGGCAGTGCCGTTCATTTGAACTCCGTTCGTAGACATTTCACAATGCGGCAGCACGCCTCCCCGGTTCGGCAGCTATTACTCACTTGTAAACTTACCTGGCAAATATACACTGTGGCCTATTGCGTGTGACCGTCAGGATATTGTGTGATTTTAATGCCTTACGTGGTATTGTAAAAATGACTTCATTTTCAAGTGTGTCCCGTAGTCTATCGGTCATTTCACGCTTTCATCAGTGGCGTGAATTGAACGAGGAATAATTTTAAAATACGCACTATAGTCTACTGGTTATTTCATGCCTTTATCAATGTTACCGCGAAGATCATTCTTCAGTTTTAAAAATGCACGATCGGTTATTGGCCAGTGCATGCTTTAATTTACATAGTACGATGTACTACTGCAAAAAATAATTTTTATTCCATAACGTGCCTTACGACTGCCCGAGTACTACGTGTTTTTTATTTATATTAATTATACCGTCACGCAAAAGAATTTCTTATCCCACATTATGGGTTGCGACCACTTGGGCAGAATGTGGTTTTATTAACACTGCATTCCGTGGCATCTTAAAAACGACTTTTAATTCTATAATATGCCCTGTCGCCCATTGGTCGCCGCATGGTTTTATATCCCCATATATTTATCACCCCACATAGTGCTTCAAAGAATAATTTTCTATTCCGCGATATGTCCTGTGACTGCCTATGCACCACGTGGTTTTATTTATATTGCATTTCATGATATCGTAAAAATGACTTTCAAGTTTAAAATACGCACTGCCGCCCATCGGCCGCCGCCTGTTTTTATTTACATCGCACCATATAGAGCCTCAAAAAATAATTTTTTATTTCACAATATGCCTTGCGACCGCCTGCGCTCCACGTGGGTTTATTTACATTGCATTACATACTACCGTAAGAATGTATATTTTATCGTAACGATGTATTGTAAAAATATGTCACATAAATTCTGCAATATGCCCCGTCGCTCATTGGCCACCGCACGCTTTCGTCAACGCTACTGCGCCGCACAATGCCGTAAAAAGTCGCTTTTAATTTCCAAACGTGCACGCGCGCACGTTCGATCGTCCAAGGGAGCTTGGCAAAAAGTGTGCGGCATAACGTGTAAGATCGTACGAGCAGAATTGGCACGGCCGGTGGCACGAAACGTAGGAGAACGATCGGTTCGTTTATTTGGAAATGTCAGCAGGATATTTCATAAGGCCGCTTCCCCGTCGCTGGCGGAGTTACGTGCACCGATCAATCAGGAAAGGGAGCGGGGCACAGAAAAGTGTCCGGGCACACACGCGAGACAGGAATTCGACGGGCAGACTCGCTCCGACTGTTCGTGTGGCCGGCGAGATCGATCAAATCGACGTGGCCAGCGCCGAGATCGGAGTTATTTCGAGAAGAAAATGGCCGGGCGCAGTCGGCGCGATGTCTCTGAATGAGCAGGAAGTTTCGTGGGAGCCTCGGCAATCAGTGGGGGAAATTGGCGGAAAGAAGGCGAGAGCTCGTCAGGCAGAAAACTGGAATATGCCGCGGCGAAGGGCGCGTTGATTGTTTCACTCTGCCTTGTCGTCGAAACGATAGATATCGACATCATAGAAGCTCCCAACAGTCGACCTCTTCGCTGAGATTCTTCGAAAGATTTGCTACGGAAACGTGCGTCGTAAATAAGAAATATTTTTGTCGGGGTGTTTTAGTCGTTAGAAGGAATTAAGTGTTTGGCATTTTTGAGAGAGTATACTGACTCTACCTTGCCGTCGAAACGATAGATATCCACATCATAGAAGCTCCCAACAGTCGACCCCTTCGCTGAGATTCTTCGAAAAATTTGCTACGGAAACGTGCGTCGTAAATAAGAAATATTTTTGTAGGGGTGTTTTAGTCGTTAAAAGGAATTAAGTGTTTGGCATTTTTGAGGGAGTATACGGAAAATTTCAAGTTACGATCTTATAGATTAGGCCAAACGTAATAAGGCAATTTATAATTTATGTGAGAAAGATTACTGGCTGCAAAATCGCAGGGTTAAACTGTGCTGATATAAAATGTCGGCGACTGAGCACTTCACCTCATTCATTAAATGTAAATAGAGTCCCAATCGCGTCGCAACCCCTTCGTAACTGCTTTCAGTCTCATTTACGTTTCATGAGATTCCAATTTAAAGTCCAGGATGCGAATGCCGCACGAAACTGTCGCGTCACGTTGAAATGCATTATTTTTTTGACTGATAATTCGCTTATCTCGACAGCTGCATTAACTGCATCATAACGGATCACGTTGACCGCATTCTCATGCGGACTTTGAGGCCAAAGTTTCTTCAAATTCCATTAGCGCACTCTAACTTCCGAACGACTCCGGTATTTTCACATATTTTTTCCTCTGTCTCATCTGTCGCACTCGTATCTTCTAATTTTTCATCTTACTTTATAATTTCATCTTACGTTATTATACTTATGCGTATGTTACCTATCCGCGCACCACAAAATATTTCACATTATTATTCTTTGCAACAGTTCAGCAAATTTTAGTTTTCTTTCTCCCCAGCGTAGCTGCGCAACGCAAGTGTCATTTACCCAATTCCCTGTGATTATAATAGTTCCGTTTCGTAGCGTACCGAATTACTACACCACGTCGCCTATTTCCTCGTTCTCGACAACTTTAATTATACGCATTTCAGCCTGTATAATTACGGAAAAATGTATCGGACGCTAAATTGAGAGTTTCGCGTGTGCGCACGGCATGGCCACGTGACGCAGAGCGTAGTCAAAAAATGGCGATTTGACAGTCCACTATCCGGTGCCTCCAAAAAATGAGAAACAACGAGATTATCCGCGTTTGTTATTATTAGACAACGTTTCGTGGTGTAGAACAGAAAACGTGCCACGCTCTCTTGTTTCCGTTCTTTTTTCCGCTCTGCATGGGGGAGAGTGCCTGGCATAATTACACGGTGGCACTTTGTGACGGTGGAAGCGATCTATCCCGGACGAGGAAGATGGAAAGAGGGGAACTCTCCCATCTATCGCCCCTACCCCGGGGGCCAATTTGCTGCCAAGTAATTACCGGCTGTAATTAATAACAGAATGTTCGCGGACCAGAAGCGATTTGATGCGGGATGATATCACGGGCGCGTCATGGTGTCGGGGGCTCTCGAAATGATACGTGCCCGATATTAAAACCTCATTCCGGTTGGTCCTTACTTTTTGCTTACTGACACTTATTGGGGCGAAAGGTAATTACATGGGTTTGCCATTATCGCGCACATTTTCCTGGCCGTGCGCTGTTGCGTGCGTCTACGAACATTCGACATATACGGCCGCAAAGTTGTATTTCATAGAAATTCATTTTCTTAATACGTCCACACCCTGAAAAACGTATCGTCAAATTCACTATAATCCACCAATATATCTCGAAATTTATTTTGAAATCTTGCCTTAGGGCTTTGTCTACTCTATAGGCTGAAGTCAGTAAAGGAAAAAAATCGATTTTCTTGAACTGGAAAAGGCCTCCTTAAACGAGAATCGTTTTCGAGGATTGAGTCGAGAGCCGAGAAGGTTCGAGTTTTCTTTCTACACCGAGGCAATTTGCGCGATTGTACCGAGTATGGGCTCTCTCAAGGGGGTGGAGCGGGATACGATGGGAAAGGGGAAAGCCTATCTATCGTCCCTGCGGCATATCCGCGAATGTTCTTCCGGCGGCATCAGTCCGTCTTGACGGTGGATACGTGTGTATATTTGCACGTTCTCCATACACCCGCACACACCTGTCTATATGCAAAATAATACTCGCGTACATGAGATATCACTGTACAGGGTGTCTCAGAGTTTGCCGTACAAAGTTTATTAGCACATTCTGCCGACGGTGGTAAGTGAAAAATGGTAGATTGAAGCAACCTAGCATATGCATAATTAATACTTGTTTTACGGAGAAATATGTAGGTGCACGGCATTATCCAAAAAAATATCTGAGTATACGACACGTAGAATTAGAAAATTTGAAACCCGAGGACATAAATTTGGATGCATGTTGTAATCAGTGCATTAATAAAAGTCAGCGAAAATTGCTGGATAGTGATAGTAATATTTTCTGTAAATTTGCTCGTGTAATTTCGTACAAAGCTAGTTTGCAGCTAGTTGCAGCAGAAACTGTTTTGCTGTGCACGGTTAGATATAAATAAATCTCATAGTTTATTTAAATTTGATATATCGGTATTGGCCGATTACATCAACAAATGGTCCCACATTTCTGTCCTCGCTCGGCACTAGAACGTTCGCCGAAAATATCATCGCCTGCTCGGCCGACTTTGGCTCACCCCGTATAAAATGCAATACCCGCCACTACCTTTTAAAATGTTGTTCGAAAATACCGCGAATTTCCTCAAACCTAGCGTGCACGGAAATTCAATATTAAATCGATGGCATGCACGTGCACGTCGACATCGCCGGACGGCACTTTGGAATGCAAACTGACGCGAAATTCTTTCTTACACATTCCGCATTTTCGCAACAGCTCTTCAATAGATCACTTAACTGCCTACGTTCAGGAAACAACTCTTGCCCATTTTCGCTTGTAACCCACAGCGCGAATTCAACCGGTGAACTCTGCGACACCCTATATGCCGATGTACACGTATTTATATGAACGCGCCCTACATACGCGCCTCCGTACACGTCCAATCTACATATCGGCAGTGTATATCTTGGCAATGCGGCACATTTCGCATTAACCAAATGAAATTCCTAATATATATTATATGCGCGGCGCATTGGCTCGCTTTGGATGCGCCGACTGTCTGGATGCAATATTCACCGTGTGGGCACCTGCGTGCATATATAGCCGGTGCTCGCTGTCGCTCAAACGTTCTATCTTACAGACAGTTCCAAACGATGCACGAACCGTCCGCTTCCCCGCGTCCCACCGTCTACCGAATATCTTTCCGAACTTCCACCTCGTAATTCGTTTAGTCGACGGCTTTTAACTCGCGAGTAACGTGGGCGTCTGCACGGGCCGATCCACGTAGCGGTACCCCGATGAAAAATAAGTGGGCGACTTTGAAACGTACTTTCATCGTGAGCGTCGGAGTCTAATAGTCTAATCGTTAACGGTTCATCCGCTGGGATTTTGTTGCATGTGTATGCGCGTGCACGTGGGCGTGTGTGTTCGTCACCCGGGGCAAGAATGCTCGCTGCACGACGCCGGTCACGCGAGAGTCTCGTTTCTTTCTTTCATTCGTGAGTGGCGTTGAAGTCTCCGCGTTCTTGACCGAAAGTTTTAGGTCGATCATCGTAACGTTTGCCGGCGGGGTGGGACGGTGCACATGCCTGTGTTTCAGTGCTGAGTTTTGCAGGATTGCGGTGAAAATCGGACGTAATGCGATTTGCGGGGTCGTCGGATTTGTTGGCGGGTGGCGATGTTTGATTGTAGGCGACGAACTTGCGGAATGTTGCGGGGACTGTCAGGTCGTGCGGTAGTTGAGATGGTTAGGCGATGTGGTCATTCAGGAGCTTAGGTATATTTCGTGATTTTCTTTACACGAATTGTTATCATGGACCGCTACGCACAAAGCACAGATAAAACAGGACTTGGGAATCCCCTTGTGTTCACAAAGGAGTTATCGTAGTAAATACAGGTATGCGAGCCGTGCACAGGGTATTAGTCTGAAACACGCGCTACAACGAACAACTTACGTGTTATGTTTGATTAGTTATTCTAAAGTTTACACCGATGGGCTTACATTTTGCATTCCAAACGTTTCGGTTCGCGTCTTCCATTACACATTTCCGTAGTTAATAGTTTATTGGTATTCTCGGAGGATTAAATAACAATAACGATTCTGCTGAAACCAGTACAATTATACCTAAATCCCGTGATGATACAAATACAGAATACATTTATTTTAAATTCCCGCGAATACTATTTCATTTAGTATAAATGCATAAAACGAAAATTGTGACACAGTATGAACCAGATGAATTATTAAATACATAGTTGCGTATCTGGACATCATTGATTAATACAATATCCGTGAGTGAGGAGTTTAACCCATTGACTGCCACGCAAATTTAGCGCGTCTTGCCCTGGGTGCGACAGTTTTATTTTAAAGAAGACATGAAGTTTTACAAAATATAATATTATTAAGTTTCTGATATAATATTGTTTAATGAAATATATGTGAAAGAAAAACACATAAGACGCTCAAAAGTGACTTGTTTAATGAAATATATGGTTAAAAATAGCAATAATCACTACGTTGAAGCTAGTACGGTTGCACCTAAATCATGCGATTTTTAATTCCGGAGGATACCACTCCATCTAGTATAAATGCCCAAAAATCCTCATGCAACATGGCCCAGGCCAATTATTACACAGACGCACATTTCCAAACAAGATCGACGTTTCTGCAGAGTTACGGATGACTCTCACGCCTTACTTCATCCATGACTCCTCGGAGGGTGAACCTTCCACTGGTCCGTCGTCCGCCACCTAGTCGCCGCGTGTTTTGCGCGTCCGGCAAAAATCGCTCATTAATCCGCGCGTCCCCAATTAGCCAGCCCAACATACTATTTGCAGCCACTCGGCGGATGGGCAAGTCGTCGTGCGCCTTCTCGGCGCAGTCTCGCCGCGCGTTGAAAATAGATCATCGGAATGTCCGGCTAGCATTGTTCTCCCGGCGAAGTCCGTAAAGCTTCAAGACAAGAAGCGCCTGCCGCCGTCGGTCTGCGAACTTTCTACGCTAATTAGACGATCACGGACGATTTGCGCGAGCCGCCGTCACCTCGGGCTTGCGATTTACGCAACGGGGTCTAACAAATATTTTGGCACGGCCGGCGTGTGCGCGCCCTCGGTCGGTTGGGCAATCACGGATTCGCCATTATGGTACACGTTGCGACCTCGTCTGTCTCGCTCGTCCAATGGCGGCGGCGG
This sequence comes from Cryptocheilus praepositus, assembly GCA_033815515.1. Taxonomy (NCBI): domain Eukaryota; kingdom Metazoa; phylum Arthropoda; class Insecta; order Hymenoptera; family Pompilidae; genus Cryptocheilus; species Cryptocheilus praepositus. Next base: position 3,294,773 of record JAWWQZ010000256.1, on the reverse strand, counting down.
GCCACCGGAAAAAGCACCGCGAATAATTAGTCGCGGGTCAAGGCGGGATGCGGGTCCGATAAACAAGGCGTATGAGGGAACGGAATTAGAATCGGCCTTGTTTCGCGGCGAGAAGAAAGTACGCCTGATTAATGCACTCGACGGTTTGCGTGGGCATGCGTTTTGGGGGAAAAACGAACAGGTGTCTGACGTGCTATGCTGAAGATTGCGGGGCGGATAGTTGTTTCGGTAAAAATCCGAATAGATGAAAAAGAGGCTTGAGTTTATCTTGTACTTCATGCAATGGTTTGAATTTAACGAATATCTTTCGCTGTTTAGACTTTCACGGTTGCTTTGAGACTCATTACGTCATTACGTAAAATGCATGTGGTGATTGGTTCCGAATAAGGAGCCGTTGCACATTCTTCAACATGTATTTGGCGTTTTACTCTGAAACCTGCAGAGGCGATAATTATGGCAATCATTGCTTACAGTCCACCGAGGCACTTAGACGTAGCCCAAATTAAGCAAAAGAGGCTCTAATATTTTTTTTCGTTCTACTTTGACTTTCTGCGAGGATTGGAGAACGCTTTGCTGCAGTGCTATTCAACGAAACAAAAGAACTTATATAATTTTCCATTCACGTTGGTTTCAACCTTGTTCCGCAGCTTCATAAAAACACATACCGTCAATATTACCATTGAATTGCTGCTAACACAAATACACCGTTCTTCAAAGCGCAAATGAGTTTTCCTTAATTTTCCGTGTACACTGCAGGGGATTTTGTCGTTTGACACATGAATTTTCTGTTGGTCTCCGAGAATTTACTTCAAGCAGATTTCATTGTATTTTCTGCCTTCACCGCAGCCCTTTACGTTCGTCGCTGGCATTGCGATGCTGCGATCGCGGTCGGAGGGCGAATTTTCTCTGCGTTCCGTGGTCACAACGACCTTAAGCAGATTTCATTTTCAATTCGACCCTCTTTTTGTCCCGCATTTCAGTCGGAGCGCGAATTCTCATCCGATTTTCGTGCCGTCGCAAACGCTGATATCTTATTTCCCGACATGTCTCCCCGTACGTTCCGGACACAAAATGAGAGACAGTCGAATTTTACGCGACACCATACGACGCGAAAAGCGTTTCATTTCGCGCGACTGCAATTAAATGTTCTTTATTCCCGCTCGTATTTCAAACGCAAGAGCTGAGGGACGCTAGCTTTAATTTTGGCTCGATATATTATCGCACCGCTACGTTCTCGCCACCCGGCATACTCTTTCGCGGGAAATCAGATTTCATTTTTCGTCGACCAGGTAAAGCGCGCCCAGAATAAAGCAAGAAAAACCACACGGCTTTGTGTTCAGACGATTCTTTCTGTTCAAAATATTGTGAAGTACTGTCCAGCAAAAATGAGGATGTAATATGATTGTATTAGTATGCAATGATATTTTCTGTCAATTTAATTGAACGGTTCCGGTCTAAATGCTGTCTTATCTGTAATTTTTAATACACACTTCAACTTAAAATAATATACAGGGTTATAGTGTCGATGTTTGCCGTTGATGATTGATATGTGCTCAAGTTTTACTACTTTTTATTTTTGCGGTGGTAGAGTTTTTCTTGACACTTGCATCTTTGTGAAGATGAAGAAAATAATCGAGGAAAGTGCTAATTTCTTACTATTAAAAACTCATAAGGGGATAAGAAAATCTATCTATTATCTGAGATAATAGAGCGGTCCAGGATAGGAGTTGGCTCAAGATTGATCACCTTCCTTTACTGCATTCTTTGCCCTAATTACCATTTTTCTTCTTCGGCCCATAGAAAGCGGTTGCGTTCTTTTCTTTTATCAAACTTCTAATCTCTCTTTTGGTATTTTTATCGTGCAGTTGTATACAGCTGCCCCCGTTTGGCTTATCCAACGTTCCATAATTGTTTTGTGAGAAATTACGCACAAAGAAATTTGATTGTGAAAGCAAGCTTCGTCCGAAAGATATTCACCATCTGATTTGTTTTATCTACTGTTTTAACTGGGTTCTCTACCTATTTTATATATACTAATTTGGCCGCATTTTGTGCTTAGTTTGACCCCAGCCTGATTAGTATATCCTGCATAGAATGGGGAGTGACTGCAGTAAGATTTAAAATAGACCGGTCAACCAGCCTGATATAAACTGAATGAAATATAACTGTATATATTTTGCAGAAATAAGCTATTGCTTGCAATGAGACACATAAATCACTCCCTTCGCCTTTCGGCTTTGAGTCTTGTACCTCTTTTCTTCTTCTACATCTACGTTTGCCTTCTTGTGTATTTTCTCGCCTGTGCTTCTACCCTCGAATGGACGATCACGCGTGACTCCTTTCATCGCACAAATACATGCACACACAGATACGAACCTTTGCAAGCATCGCGATTGCCCAGGACCCTCCAAATAATACCAACCAGGGCTTTACGCTCACCTCTCATTAATCCTACCACGAAACGCCTTCGGAACCCAAATAAAATTCAGGTTTCCTTCGGGTTGGGTGCCTCAGCATAACTTACTTTCGTCCAGGCTTTTCGTTACTGCCTTCCAGCCTTCACTCTAGCGCAGTCTGTACCCGCAAAAATTGTCAATATCGACGGACACACCTGTTCCCGTTTAGCAACGATTTCCATTTCTCTGGGAGACACGTTGCTCCATATAAGGCGCAGAACTAGAAAGAATCGGTCAAAATTCATGCGGGACGTTCATACGTATCCTGCGCAAATATATATAAAGACATCATAAGCGACGTTGATGATACTTTACTTACGATTTACCGTATACTTTGGAACGTGTTCCCCGTAAATATGACAATCTTACCACTAGCTGAGGGTGTGCCTCACAGGTGTAGTAGTGACTACGGAGGTGTCACTGGTGAGTTTTGGGTGGAGCGTGCACAGGTCTCGTGCTCCTATGCCGTCCCGGCTGCCAACTTTCCAGCTCCGCACTATACGTCGAATTCGCACCCACCCCAGGAACAAATCGAATCACGTTCAGCGCATTTCGGTGAACTGATAACGATGTTAGTTAACCCGCTATCCCAGCGTCCTCGGGCGATGTCTTTCTCCTTCGACTTCGAGCGCCTAGCATCGCGAACACGTATTCACTCTCCTCCCACGGAAACGCGTCATGCTCCGAGCCGGGCCCTGATACTCACGAATCCGACGAGTGTTCGCACGCGCGCGAGGATGGTATTAAGTGCGCTTCATTAGCGTGCAAATAACGCCCGCAGGAAGACGATTATTACCGTACGACGTAATTATGCGCGCAGTCCTTGCGTTTCTCGCTTGCGCGCGGTTATCTGGAGTCTGGAGTCTGGCTTCTGCTCGAATGCGGCCATTGTCGTTCTGGAGCCGGCCGGGAACGGAGGGAGACGTTATGCGGATTTCGCGGATAAATGTTCGTGGGGGTTGTTACGTGAATTATTCGATGATGCGTTTCATTTCGGGCTTATTGCGATTTCAATTGGATCATGAAGGAATGTGCGATGCTTTCTTGTGGTCGAGAGTATTGACTTGGGAACTTTTATTTTTGAAATTGTCGACATCTTACGGGGCATCTGGTCGGGAGTATTGAGTTGGGAATTTTTGTTTTTTAAACTGTCGACATCTCACGGGGCATCTGCTCGGGAGTATTGAGTTGGGAATTTTTGTTTTTGAAATTGTCGACATCTTACGGGACATCTGATAAAAACGGAAGGAACCGTATATTTCGGCGCATTTCTATATATATCTTCGTATCTACCAAAAATTAATCGAACCACCCAACACGTCTAGTCTTCTATTTTCTCTCCGAAAGCACCTCTCTCTTTCTCAGCGCCTTCTACTCCGATCATGTCAAACTCAACGCGTGCGTTCCATCCGATGACACCGTCTCCCTAACTTTCGCAATCTCGTTACCCCGAGCCTCTGGACAGGTGTCTCCTTTCAGCGGGGGTGTTGAAAAATTTCGACGAAGGTTCGCGAGTCGGCGATAGGATAATATAGGATAACGAGCGCAGGTCTGTGAAACCTCGAGGACGCGCCGGTTTCAACTCTCGACGGTCTGTTCGCGTTGTCTGTCCGTGAAGGTGGAAAGTCCGACGGAAAAGCCACCGCAGGTCGTGGATTAGGACGTATTTGCGACGTGGATGTCACGGGAAGCCCCCCGTGTGTCAGAGACGCTCGGCACGCTGCGCGGAAAAGTTTCGACGAGACACCGATGGTATATGGGAACTCGTAAAGTTCGACTTTTACCGCACCCCCCATTTTACGCGGCAAAAGCGGAGCCGAAGCTTGCTGGCCGTCGGAAAGGAGCCGTGTAACGACAGGTCGTATTGTTGTGGCAAATAAGGAGGGAACCTGGAATTATTCTTTAATGCTTTGACTGCCACGGACAGTGGCCGTAACATCTGGCTACAAAATATATTCTTCTACGTAATACGCGGAAGCGGTTACACGGGTATATTTGTCGCACTAATGAGGTTGGCTCTAAGTTAATAATGAAACGTTTTTTTATGTCTAACTTTTTGGGGGTTTTGTTTCTTTTTCTTCACAATGCATCCTAATTAGCTGATGCATACAACGGAACGTGGCTTTTTCAAGAATGAAGTAGTTCAACCTACAGTATTCTCAGTTTAAGAATATTGCCATACCGCAGTTAATATTTTTCACTTTTATTTCCCTTCCATTTCATTAAATTGATGGCTTGATGATCTGAGTTTATTATAATTAGCATTATCATTTGTTCGTATTTATAAAGTAGAAAGTAGAGAAAAAATTGAAAATCGAGTTGTTCATATTTGAAATTAATTAAGCGGCCAGTAAGAAAAATGTTCGCATACGTCTTCTATATTAAGTAGTGGGTATATACAGAGTCAGTTGTCAAAGATCCGGCTCAGACTGAAATTGCTAACGTTAAAGAAATAAACATATTCGTTACGCTAATAGTTTGGTGAAGATTTTTGAAATTTCAAAGTCATCGGTGTTTGTACGGTTCAGCTGACGCGCCACATATGTTCGGCTTGCTCTTTCGGTGTTTTTCCTTCAGAAAGAAGGGAACATTTGAGTATGCGTAGGTGGTGAATGTAACGTTAGCTTCGCGTAAAACCTCCTACGTCACTGCTTCCACAGTTTACATAGTTCACTTTCGCGTAGGTTGCCTCTAATCTTCCATCGACTGCTATTTACAGTCAAATATTTGGCGTCGTATGTAACACGCCCTACGCGCTACTCCATTTTCTTGGATGATGCATTTTTTATGCAACTTCTGTCAAAGTTTCATGGGTGAATTATAATGTTAACTAAAGAACTATAACGTTTTAACTAATGAAAAATATACTATTAAAATTGTAGATGTTCAATGCCAAACAAAAGAAAAAACAACAAAAATTTGTTTTATGTTATATGAGTAGAATAATTTGGTACACGATCAAGTTCAACCAACTACTTACAGTTTTATTCTTTCTTGTTCCTTGCTTGAAACTACTGTTTACAATTCTGTCCACTAAATGTCCACCAAAAGGACAAATCTTGCTATCACATAATGGAAAATACTATTTTCACCCTTTCTAATCCATATTGCTGCTCGTCATTTACAAAGTGTCGCACTAGCGTGGTTGTTACACTTAACATCTATTATTCGGACTTCTAGATTTATTGACGTTATTTTCGTTGATCCACATTTTACCCAGTTTTATAGGTACATTCTAATGATACACCGCCTACGTCGATACGTCGGCAGTGTCAAGTGGATACGGTTCGTACGGTCTACGGAGCCAATCTTACAAATGTGATTCGATTTATTCTTCGAGGAAGTTCGAAGTCGGCATACATGCACACGATTTCCCTGGAGATATATCGAGCGAGCGTTTTAGGCACGGCAATATAGACGCCTGCCGGGACGCGTCTGATATAGCTACATTTACGTTGATTTCCGCGCCCCATCGATTTGGGTTAATTCCGTCCATTAGCATAGCGGCTGAGAAAGTGGACCCGAGCGAAGATATTACCTTCCCTGCGCGTCAGAAATTAAATTGCCGCGAAAATGGGAAAAGTTAGCCGAACTCGGCATCCTTTTATGCGCCCTTGATACAAGTCGGCGCAGGAGATTGTCTTTGTATGCGGTGTACACAAGTGTCAGAGAGCCGGTGTGGTTCGAGTCGACAAAAATTCTGATTATTTCATTGATGCTGCGAGTAACTCGAGTATTTGCGCGTGTTTCGAAAATTTGGGTGCTCTGTTCATTCAAGTTCAAGCCAGTTATTTTAACACTTAGTCCACTACACATTTTGCAGAAGTAATGCAAACTATTCATCACTACTGCAAATACTGACATTTAAATTAATACAGGAAATTCAACTTCTTTGTTAAGGCCATAAGATATATAATTTTAAACATATAAATTGACCTGATACACTAATACATTTTTTTAATGCCAGTAAGAAAGATTAAACGAATTAGAACTATTTCGTTCCTCGAGCAGTTTGAAAAAACAGGAATTCATTGTTTCGTTTCGACCAGATCGAATAAAAGCAGTCGGTTCAAGTTTCGGTAAACATTCGAAGGCTCGGATAGCTAAACATTTTCGTGTACTCAATCTGATTCGAATAATCGAGTGAAGCTCGACTCAGTTCCCTCTTCGGCTGTAGCCGAATACTTATCGCAGAGTTACTCTTTTTCTCGTAGTACTATTGACGCGTCACTGCGTTACATATGTATGCTCCGTCGCCTACGTGAAGCATTTTTCACAAGCGGACAGTTCGTGATAAATATTGCGTTCATGCATATTTAACCGCGTTTTAGATATTTCGCGGGGATCGTTTACAATATTCACGAGTGCATTTGAATACATTTCTTGTGGCCATTAATCCGCGTACTTTGAGAGATGCGACGAGGGACCGGCCGTAAGTAGGATAATGGACTGAGAGCCGTGGCCGGATTTATTTTGACCACCATTCCCTGGCCGCCCATTGACGCGATTTAATTTCTTCTATTAGCGTCGTCGCGCGAAAGTAGACGTCCGGCCGAAAACTACGTCTATGCAAATGCAAACGCAAGCCGCCGGCTTGCAAAGTAGTCGGCTCGCGTTTCGTAACGAGGCGCGATGGACTGCGAATAATTTGCCAAGGCGAAGTGCATCCGCGCAATTTGTCTGAATCCGAGAAGGCACTTGCCATAATCGGTGTTCTAGGTCTTTCGTTCACATATTCGTTGACGAATTTGTAATGATGCGTGTAGTGTACTAGTGTTTTGGAATATAAATATATTTCCACATAGTCCTCTGACACACTTAGGGACACAATGTCACGGAAAAAGACTTTATGATTTCTGGCGTTATGGTCAAAAATGGGTGAAAAATGTCAAATTTTTGTTTTGTTTCGGACCGATACCATTCGATAGAGGGTAATTCGCCCTGAAGATAGACCACTTTCCGCGCGCTGAACTCTTCATAGTTTCCGAGATATGACGATTTTAAGAAAGCGCAAAAATTTTTTTTTTTCAAAATTGCTGATCGCGATTAGTCCCACGTGAAAGTACGTCCAAAGAGCTTTAAGAAAACCTGTATTACTTATAGGTTTCGTTCACTAGTTTAGACAGGACAGGACCTTGCAGAAATCGAGAAAATCTTAAGGTATACCCCTTGCCATTTTTGCGAAAAAATGATGGGTCACCGATTTTATTACAATTTTAATATATCAAAGGGGGTCCAAAATGACTCGGAAAAATGCAAGGCGCACCCCGAAATTCGCAATAGTTCCGGAGATATAGCTAAAAACGTGCGAAAAAATGGCGAAAAATCACCATTAAAATGGAGTGGAAAAATAAAACTCGTCCGATTGATTTCTCATGGCGGTATATGAAAGGGGATACAAAGAAACTCGAAAAAATCACATCTGCTCTGAGAAATTCGAAATAGTTCAGGAGATATGGCCAAAAATAAGTGATAAATATAAGAAAAATAGAAATACAGACAAATTAGAACCGTGCACATCAACCATTCATCAGAAATTATACCAATAATTTTCAGATATGTTTCGCAAAAGAACACCCTTAAAGTCTGTTCACGTCGATCTGATACACAACTAGCTGAATCTGCAGTCAGCTCCATGTCACCCAGTATCCCAAACGCTCCCTCCAAATTTCGTGTCGTAATTCTCCGAGCCGAATCATCGGGAAATTCGATCCGAAAGAAATAAACATCCTCTCGATATCACTTTTTAATTTAGTGCAGCGGAAACAATCGTCACCGATAATTGCATTACGTGTTTGAAAACGCAGCCCGCCCCCCGGGACGTTGAAAATTCCAAACGAAACTTGTTGCGCAGCCTCGATCACAATTAAACGCGCCCTTTTATTTCGGCCGCCCCAATAATATCCGCTGCGCGAGTTTAATCTCGACCGAGCTACATCGAGCACAGACACGCGCTCTTACACGGCCGGGAATATTCTCCGCAGCAACGTTTTCCGATCCACTTTTCCGCCCGCGGCGCCCGAAGTCGACAGACGACGTAAGGTCGTGTAGTAACATCCGTAATATCCGCGTATCCCGGGTCTCCGCGAAATATTTCATAGCCGCCTTGCCATCGATCCGCCGCAAAATTCACTTAGTCGCGTGCGCTGTAAATTGATTGATAACTGCGCGTGACCAACCGGTCTAAAGCGATTCGTAACGAGCTGGATGCGTAACGCCTATGAAAGTTTGCGTGCGTATGTAACGCGGATAGTAATTATACCCGTGACTCAATTTACGCGTAGTGGCCGTTCGACGCGGAATCGCAGTACGCGAATGAAAATCGCGTCAGCAAAATCTGGCAGTAGAAAAGAAAAAATAGTGGAAATGAAAGCTAGTGTATATTTTAGAAGCTTCTTGCACGCAGTTTAGCAAAAACGTGAAAGTAAATTTTATTCGGTGACACTGTCGCAACTGTAACTGAAGATAATCAACCTTTTTTTCTTGCTAACTTAACAGCTTTACGAAGATTTTTCGTAGTGTTTCTGCAGTTTATTTCTTCGTAATCATTATTAATATCGATTAATTCACGGTCTACTAATCGCTAAATTAAAAATATTATCACGACAAAAAAAAAATTGAAAGAGGTTAGAATTATAGAACTAATACGTTCAAGTTGGAATTTGCGTGGCTTTGAAATGTAATAAATCCATGTAAATTATAGAGAACGAAAGCTTGACCATGTTTAATGAGATCGCGTAAAAAATGCTGCATAAATATAGGTATAATTTTCCATGTGAAAAAGATAAATAGAGGTGTACATGTAGCGTTACTACTCGGGTAATTATATATCTGAGTAATGAGATAAAGGCAGTTACGGTTAACAAGTTTGCATCGAGCGATAAACTGTCAATTATTTCGAAATGTGTGATGTAACGAGACATGTTTTGTATCCTTAGCTTTTCAGATATACGTTGCGCCATTTTTCGCAGTTTTCACTGACCTAGTTATCAATGAATAGGATTTTAGGATAAAAAATTAAAGATATATTTTCAGCAAATGCAGAAAGTTTATGAATGTTTACGAGTCAATTTTTTCACTCTGCACATCAAACACGTATGATGGCAATGTTTTCTTAACGGCATTCCTTACAAACTTGAGCTCCGTTCGTCAATTACAGCCTTTAATTATTGGAGAGCGCAATCTTGCTGAGAACCGGACTGCAAATGTCACTAGCCAAATGCTCTAGAAGTAGTGCAGTGACTCCTACCCACCCCAATTACATTCCGTGGCAGCCAAGCCATCAACATTTTCCGTCGAAAATTCCAGAAGTACCATTACCGCAAAATCATATTTTCTTCCACGCAAATATCCCAGGTCTGCACACGGCGAGCATCTCACGTTGCATCACGACGGCGATCCTACATATTCACCCCCGTAAACTGCGCGACCGGCGTAACGTCGGTAACCAGACAGGTTGCAAGACTAAAAGTGAATTCTCTAAAAAATGTAAACTCTAGAGCCACTTTTATTAAATGGTACACTGCAATTCTACACTTTCCAAAGTGCAACTAATTACACGTTGAACGCCATGTCACGTCACGACATGAAAAGTTTTTAATAGCAACGACGGTGTTTAATAGTAACAGTACACGCAATTATATATAAGTGCTTATAAGTATTTTATACGTCAAAAATTGTTTCCTGTGATATTCTTTAAACTAATTTATGACTACCAACAGACATCTTGCGGTCGCAATTATACGATTTCGTATCCCCAATTCTACAAATATTGTCCTTAAATTCTCAAACATCCATATCTCCCTAATAAAGCATGCCATAAGTTACCGTGACTTCTTCATCTATTCGGCAATATATAGCACAAATCATACAAACAGCACAAATATACCCTATACCAATTTACATACCATCTACACCAATTAATCACTGGCAGTTTCTATGCTGGTTTCGCACATGTGCCGGCGACCACGCCCGATGTGTCCAACATCGTGGTCGCACGCGGCGCAACAGCCGGCATCTCGAAAACACCCGAGCCGACATCAATCGCAAATGCCATCTCCTTAGGAATTCGCGATCGTCTCAGACGGATTCGATCCAGCAGCCGACACTCATCTCCCCCGCACTGTACACAGTCTCTCGGTTCGTCGGTCTTCCCCTGCAACGTGCGCGTTCCACGTCTTGCCGGAAGATATTCCCTAAGGTCGAGGTAACGAGCCGTAGCAGCTTCGGGCGTCTTATCCTGCGGGGTTAAAGCTGGGGCGGGAATGTAGAAGGATGAGGATGGTCGGACGGGGTTAGTTGGGGGTCGGAACGGCTTGGGTGGGCAAGGTTATAGCCAGCGGGCCAGACGCCTACGGAGAGCGGCGTTATGACGATGAGATGGAGCGCCGTGCACTTCATGAATACCTCCGGACTCCTGCTTCCAACCCCGTCCGCCTCCTCTAAGCGATGCCCCGCGAGAAGCCGGGGAAATTTTATGCGCCCGCGCGCGAGGATATTCGACGGTGCAGCGGATGGGATTGTAAAATTGAAAAGACCGCGTTAGCGTGTTTATTGCGTTCAACGGACGCGTTTTTGATTGCGAATTTTCATTGGGGTCTGAAGTGGGCGGGTTTTTGTGTTTGGCTGTTTGACTGGTGAAGACGTGAGGGACGGAATACTTTTGGGGTGTGTGGACTTTGTTGATGGAATACAAGACGGAACTGAGGTATAATTGTAACTACTCAGTTATACTAAATTAAATAATGCAACAGTTATTTGCTAAAGAATGCACGCGTATTCATCTCGTACATTATATCGTCCACATGACAGCTTTCGGCATAAAATTCAGAGATTCTCAAGACAGTGTGTGTATGTGTGTAATTATTTTATTAGTACGAGATCTAAGCAATGCGACTAGTTGCGGCTCAAAGCAAAGATGTATCTTCAAATTTAGACACAAGCGTTGGAATAGTGTGAGTTCATAATCTCTTTGGTTGAACCAAGTCGACCAAATGTCGATAACATCAAAATCAAAGTCTTTTTAGAATCACTAGTGGCAGTTTCTTCGTACCAACATACAAGGGAAACTTTTAAATTACCTTACAAAATCTTTGTTACCGCGCAGCTTTTAATTTCTTATCATATACTTCACCGCAACTAGGGCACTCGAGTACATGCAAAAGTAATTCAGAAGGTATATTTCACATGCAAAGTTATATCAGACATGCGTTCGTCTGAACATTTCTTCTTATTTAATGCCGAAGTTGTCCCACATTTTTGAGAACACCCTGCATATCGTCCGACGTCCGCAACGTTGCCATAATCAACGTGATCATCCTAACGCACCCTACATCACAGGCTGCACTCGCAGCCAGCATGAACACATCCCGAAAGCGTAAATAATGTGGGGAACATTTTTCTTGCGTCGCGGTCGTTGTTATTGTGTTCAGGGGTTAAGCGACGTCTCGGGTAGTGAGCTTTTAAAGTATGTCTGCTCGCGCGATACATGTGCGAGGGGCTTTGCGGCAACAGGACGCTACCTCGCAAAGATGTTGTAAAAATTACGGAATCGCGCGGTGGCTGTTTTATCAACGTGGCGAGTCCATGCGAGAAATATCTCTGCTATGAGATAAGGGGATCAGTGTTTATTAAATATCTGTTTTTGCATTTTATTATTTTTTTACTATTTTATTAAATGTTAGTAATGGCAATGAAATTCAACTTTACTAAATAATATCTATGCTCCGTAATGTGCACAGACGCATACGAAAGGTTTATTCTTATGCGCGATGAAAAGTCTTGTTCCAATCATTTTTATTAATGATGTTGCAATTTCAATTAGTGTTTCCGATAAATTCATCGGTTCAAAAGTGGATTGCTAAAAGTTCCGAACTAAAGCCGCCTAGAAAATTTGTGTTGCGGTGCCGTAGACCCTTAACTTACTTTGACCCTCTGGTACGAAAGGCGCTGATAAAAGCTAAAAATTAATGTTAAATTTATAGTATGTGCACTACCACTTCAATGCAGAACGCATTAGTTCAATTCAGTGTTTTATTTCAATATTCTCTCGCAGAGATACACGCCCAACGAAAAATGTTGCCGTTCCGACTGTAGATCGCGATGGAATTCGCACCGCACAATACGTCTCAAAGTCTGCCGTAGTCAAATGGTTAACCATTGTCGCTTACTTTCATCTGTACGGGAATAATAGTAGACGAGACTGTATATTCAACACGGTAAATATATAGAGACATAACCACGATGAGATGGAGTTGACTAGGCGTTAGTGTTGGTCTTCACACACGCAACACGTGTAAACACGCGGGCACACATGCATCGTTACACTTCGAGTTGTCTGTGCTCGAGCAGGCGAATGCATATCACCCACAGTTCGTCAGCTTGGATGCATACATTCATTTACGTATACATACCCGCTCAAAACTTTGGAGCATCTTAATGGTTTCGCGTAAATTCAAAATTCTACACATCTCCATGTGCGTAATTGCCTCGTCGTTACGATAGTCTGTGATTATTGAGAATGTTCCACCTACGTGCAGCAGACAATTAACGTTACACCCACAAATAGCTGCAATGAGTAAAATGTAAAAAAAATGGCAGTCGTGCTAAGTTATTCGCGATAGTTTTCAGGGTACAAGAAAAAATGGCTGAAAAATGCAAGAATCATGTATGACATCGGGACTACCGTAAAGGATCATATATTTATTATATATACCTCCTAATTATACGATACTAACACTCTACCACCGTTAGCCACCACTTCTCCTTTTATCGATTAATTACTAAGGATTGAGTAATCCATAATTTCAATTATAAATTTTCTACTTCCAAGCAACACACGTTTCGCCGCCCGCTTAGACCGTAACAGCTACCTCGCGTCACAGGCAGGCTTACAACAAACTAAATTGTTCCCGGCACGCCGTTCAACACGGTGCAGCACGTAGCTCAAACATCAACCAGAAATTTCCAATATCAACTTGCCTCAGAATTAGTATCAAACAGGCAACGACGTAAAATACCCTATGTGGCACGCTTACGGCGGGCTTCTCTGTGTTTCGCAACGGGAAATAATTTGCCGTGAAATCCTTTTCGCGGAATCCCGCGCGTCTCATGGTCGGACCCGATCGTTGGGGCGAAGTAGTCTGAGGAATGAAATGTGACGTGAGGCGGGGTCGGGAGAAGAGGAAAGCGTGGGAGGCAGAGGAATAAGGGGCAAAATAGCGTGAAGGAGTCGTGGCGCAGAAAAGGGATGGCAAACGTGAGTGAGTTCAGACGAGAAGGGTCCATATTGGGGAGAGAAAAGATTCAGTAAGAGAACGGAGAAGCGACCTGCGTCTCTAAAAGTACTCGCGCAATCCGATTTACTCGCTCACCGGTTCGCACCCGACTTCGAAATTATATTTAGAGACGCGATTGGCGCTGAAACCTCTTGTTACGAACTGGGCCCGACAAAGTACACGGCACGCGGATTCGCAGGTAACGAACGAAAGTACGGTGGACATAGTCATTTTTTAGCATTGGGCATATTGGTTGTTGACAGACTTAATTATTGTGGGAGAAAAAATCAATATGTGCTCTATATATGTATTTCTCTATAGGATACTGTTTTATTAAAAAGTAACGGAATTGTTTGTTTGCTCTCTTTTGTTTATCTTCTGTGGTTGCAGTTCCGTATCGATGTTGGTTATGTTAACACATTGTTGATCGACCAGGAGTTAACTCATGTTTGCCCTTATTTACATTGCTTATTTCAATCCTCGAAATGCAGGGCTATATAGAATATTTCAAAAGCTTGAATGTCGCATTAACCGCTTGTATGGGTTATTAGCGACTCGAGGTCAAGGTTTAAAATTTGTTGTACAGATAGGTGGATTTTAAATATTTTAATAGGTCCTGCGTCGACTCGATGCCTTTTGAAACTGTCTTTGAAAGTAGATCCTATGTAAAATCGGTGTCTGGAGATTGCTGTGTTTTCGACAGTGGTTGACAATTTGTTCAGTGAGTTGAGCACTGCTATTGATTATTACGTTCTCCCATCGATTCCTACACATTCACAAATAAATATTAAATACACACAATATACAAATATACGTCTAAAACTACGTAATAACATATAATAACAAAACACATAAAACGCGCGTTGAAGTACATGCCACACTAATTCCATCCAATGTTCAAATTTAGTGCTCATCCACGTCAGGCCTTAGCAAATCTGTGCCACTTACAAGTTAATCCGTCTTAACACATTTGTCTCCCTGCACATATCATTTAAAGCGTCAACTAACGAACCCTCTTACCCGCCACTCATTATTCTTAATCATTTTCCGAGCACAATTCCTCGCTTACCGTCCGCTTTAACTGCCTTCTAACCTTTGATCTCGGCGCAAAAACCACCCTCTCGTCTTTCATATGTGAAGCTACGTGATCCAGAGGTTAAAGGGGAAGCCCTCGACTACGCTGCCGAGAGCGCGGTGCGATGTTCTGCGTTTGGATGAAAAGCACGTGGCCAACGTGTGCTCGTGTTTCGATGGCAAACGTAAAAATACGCACGTGCTCTTGCATTCATCCCGTTTTGTCCCGCCTGCCCGGTCCCTCGTTACATTTGGCTAGGAGCCACACTATCTGCACTTATTAAGTTGGCCTTATCCATGTTGTCGCACGTGCCGATCATCTGGCCAAGCCGACGAGACTGGCAATAGGTGTATACTTTGCACCTACCGATTTTACATTCTTTCCGTGTATAATAATAAATAATATTGGTTAAAAATTATGAATATGTATTTATACTAATTGCATCTGTTCTATCTTGTTACAGGTAAGTCGAACGCAAGAGAGTTGCTACTATGGATAATTGAGTATAAGTTACACTGGAAAGCATGGGCAGCCGAAGTCAGGAGTACGTTGACATGCTGAAGAAATTTCGGTAAAGCATCTCGGTAAGGTTTTTAATGCCCCTTCTTTGGGATTGCATGAAAGTTGCAGCAGAAAAAAATGAAGAAAAGTACTTTCGTGGTTGTCGACGTTGCGAAGGTTTTTTTCTTATAATCTGTCATTCAGTTCCACTTTAGTTTATGCGAACTTTGGGTAGAGTCGATTGAACAAGCCACGGGCTCGTCGTTAAACGACATCCGATAATCTTTGCTACATTAATGGTTGTGAAAAATTTGGATGCATTTTCCAGCTTTGCCAATCTATTCCACTGTTTTCGTTGTTAATTCTGCGTGGGTGGAAAAATCGCCATGACGTTTCCAACTGCTCAGCGCCTATAACGCAAACTACTTCATTTTGCGGAATCAGTGATAAACCCGACTAAACGCATTATCCCAACAATTTTTCAGTGATAAACCCGACTAAACCCATTATGCCAACAATTTTTCTATCACAAAACATTAAACTCTAGTATCTTCCGGTCGCGTCCGTCATGTCACATTGACAGGTAAAGAAAATGTGAACATTTCCGTTGCACCTCAACGTTTTCGACCGCTTATCGCCTATAACGCAAACTGCTTCATTTTGCGGAATCAGTGATGAACCCGACTAAACGCATTATGACAACAATTTTTCTATCACTAAACGTTAAACTGTCTAGTATCTTCCGGTCGCCCCCGTCATGTCACATTGACAGGTAAAGAAAATGTTCACATTTCCGTTGCACCTCAACGCGCCGGCTGAAAATAGACGGTAATCCGCGTTAGAGAAACGTACGCGGAAGTGACGGCGAGCGCATTTTCCGCCCGCGTCAATCTGTCCCGCTGTTTTCGTTGTTAACTCAGCGTGGCGGCGCATAATGACACGACAGTAGTAACAGCCTGTCAGGGCGAATGCGAGAAACGGGGCGTCGTCGTTTTCGGCTGCCGTCTTTCCTCCCCACGGGACGCTATACGTAAATAACCTTTCGCTTCCTTCGCGACGGGGGACTTCCGCGCAAACAAAGGATAGTGTTTCGGAACCGGGAGGTGGGCGGGAGATTAATCGATGCGCCGATTTATCAGGGCGCATCGAGGGTTTCCTGGCCTAATTAACGTCGCTCCGCATTCTCCAAGAGTATCGAATTCTTCCGCTTCCGTTCCCTGATAAAATGGACGGCTGGCGATGGGGCGGGAGCGAGGGTAGGAAAAAATAAGCACGTCGGCGTTCGAATGTCGAAACGCGTTCGTGGAAGGCTGCGAGATCAGCAGATTGACAGTTACTTGCGTTGCTTCATAGTTTGAGGACGTTGCTCTTCCGAAAGGATAGTGGTGATTGTTATGTTTAACGATTAAAAGTGTAACTTTCACAGTAGTTTGTTCAGGTGTTATATGTTTTGAATTTCTTCAGATTTTTTATACAGAAGGAATCTATCAATTTTTCCATTTGTTAAAAAATTGTCTTTGTATATCAAAAACGTGCACTGACTGCAGACAAGGAATTTTGCGATTTTCTTTATTTACCGAAGACGTACACTGACGTAGATACCTGGTCACAGAAATTCACATCTAACCTTTAATGCCCTTAAAAATATCCCAACTAGTTTCAAATTGAACTATCAAGCACCGCTTTGTTGAGATCTCGAAAAGTTTCCTTTTTACAAACTGCAACGCCGACCCTCCGTTCTAAGTGATTTCTTGACGTAGGAAGAAAGGATACATGCGATAGAGGTCGAGATATCGTGACGGCACGCTGGCCAGAGTCGTCGATATCGTCGGAATTCACGGCGTTCGTTCGCCGATCGCGTGAATGAAAGCACTGCTCGACTTTCCAACCCCTGACGCGACTCCTGCGGGGCGAAACGTCGGTGTAAAAATAAGTGCGCGCCGCGTTGGGGTTGGAGGGCAATGAGCGGTGTCGGGATCAATACTTTGCCTGGAAAACCGGAGAGTCAGCGCGGCAGGGAACATCCTGCGGAATGTATGCAGGAATTACGGACGGATATTAATTGGACGCCGTATACGGGGTTACGTCAAAAATAGAATGAGTCGAAGTTTGCTTGCGCGCGAAGTCTTAGCGCCTTCGTGATGCGTCATACGTCGCGTTTTAAAATTGAGGAAAGAGTTGCATGCGTAGCGGTTCGCTAAATCGCACGTCATTCGTTTCTTTCGCATTACTCAACGCTGTGGCTTATTTTGCTCGCGGTGCAAAGGTAGAGTGATAAAGTTTAGCTGACATAATGTGTTTACCGGGCTGTGTGGGATATGATGCTGTAACAGTGCACTTTAACGTGTGGCCAAAAATGGGCGAAACGTGTCATTTTTTTTTTTTTGGGTTCCGAACCGGTACCACTGGGTGGAGATTAATTTGCGCTAACGATAAAAAACGCGTTTCTTTACAATCACCAACTGAAAGGGTATTATTCGACTTGCTTACGTAAATTAGATGAAAAAGGATCCCAAGAGGTTCGACAAAATGCAAACCGCACCCAAAAATTCGCAATAGTTCCTAAGTTATGAGCAAAAATGAATTGATAAATAACGAAAAATAAACCGAAAATACGTGAAAATAGGCGAAAAATGTCAAATTTTTTTTTTGTTTCGGACTGATACCATTCGATAGAGAGTAATTTGCCCTGAAGATAGACCACTTTCCGCGCGCTGAACTCTTCATAGTTTCCGAGATATGCCAATTTTAAGAAAGCAAAAAAATTTTTTTTTCAAAATTGCTGATCGCCGTTAATCCCACGTGAAAGTACGTCCAAAGAGCTTTAAGAAAACCTATATTACTTACATATTTCGTTCACTAGTTTAGGCGGGACAGGGCCTTGCAGAAATCGAAAAAATCTTAAGGTATACCCCTTGCCATTTTTGCCAAAAAATGATGGGTCACCGATTTGATTGCAATTTTAATATATCAAAGGGAATCCAAAATGACTCGGAAAAATACAAGGCGCACCCCGAAATTCGCAATAGTTCCGGAGATACAGCCAATAATGTGTGGAAAAATCGTGAAAAACAAGCCTGAAAATGAGGTAAAAAATGAAAACCGTTCCGATCGACTTCTAATTATGTCATATGACAAAGGGTATCAAAGAAATTAGAAAAATCATAACCGCGCTGAAAAACTCGGAACAGTTTCCGCGATGTCGCTAAAAGCAGATGAAAGAAATACAGGAAAACCCCAAGAATATCTGCGTTCATCCGAAAGTTAATCCTTCGACTTGCTCTCTCGCATGAAATGAAAGAACATCCAAAGGCGCTCAATAATCGCAAACCTCACCGCAAAATCGCAATAGTTCTCGACGCACCAATAAAAACGAACCGTGAAATTACAAAAAAAAACATGATCTGAAAATAAGCGAAGGACGGCAAAACATTTTTTTTCCATTCGGTCCAGTAGCACTCCTCTGAACGTAATGTCCCTTGAAGACAGACCGCTGTCCACCGGCCGCGCTCTCAATACTTTCGACGAGACGGCAAGTCGGTCCGAAATAGGAAATACTACATAGAATTTCTTATGTAGCACAATTAGGCCAGCTTTCCCCGCTTTCGCCGCGCGCCCCGTGCGCGTTATAATGAACCGCCGCGCCGTGAACTATCTCGTCCCGCCGACAAAAGCAGAAGCCCTATTTGCCTTTGGGTCTCTAGCGCAGACACGGCGCAGGGAACTTTTATCCGCGATACACCCGGCCTTCGTACGTGCGCGTCTGTTTCGCTCGGCAAGGAAAATACCCGCGCGGCGGATCGGTGGAAACTGGGTGGCAGGAGAGGGTGGCAGGAGGGGCCTCCATAGAATACGTATCCATTCTGTTCGGTAAGAAAGAGAGCGGCGCGGTGGAGAGTCCTTTAGAAAATATCCCTGCATCGCGCGCGGAGCCTCGCTATTCACTGAAGGGGAGAGAAGACGGGCCGGAAGGAGGGGGTGGTATTTTTCGTAACGTCGGGACTAACGTAATTATCATTGTGTGGTGGAAACGCACGCTGCCGAGGCGACGCGGTTTTACAGAAGTTGGAGACGCTGTCCGACGCTCGCGAATTCGACCCCGAATGGGCCGGTGACGAAAGTTGCTCTGCAACTGCGTGGGCTGCTGCTGAAAGGGTGGAGGGACGAAGTTCGCGATATTAGGGGAAAGTGCTTTTTTTGGAGGTCTCAGAACAAGCGGCGTAGAGAAATATCTCCATTTACGCGGGTAATTGGTTCCGTGGAAGTGGAGGAAGGTGTTTAAAATAAGGAACCGTTGTATGTGCGCAAATATACAATATAAATATGTAAACTTATTAATGTATAAACTGTAGAAACTTAAACATACAAGTATATATAAACTTAGCTGTTACGGGGGTGGGAAAGTTTGACTAAAGGCTGTGTAGGAACCTAGTGGCAACAAAATGCGTACTTTTTGATGTAATTATCATTTATTTCCCCAATTTAATGGTACTTATGCGAAACTATTCTTGCTCAGGTGGGCATCAGGTAGCTCAAGCGCGTTAAAGTGAATTCGCGTAGATAGACGGATCATTGTACTACTAAAAATTGAGGTCGAAACGTGGCCTATTTTACCTTTCTTTAATTATGAAGCGCATATAGAGTACGATACACTAAAGTCCACACATGGTTTTTTTAGGTTATTATTGAAATAATTATCCGCTCTACATGTTTCAAACCCTCAAAGTTCCCCACTGCAAGAGTTAAAAAATATTTGAATTTTATGATATGAATTAAAATAAAATAATCTAAAATAACAGACTTGCAACGTTGTAGGTCAATAACGTTCAAACCACATATAGTGCACTCTTCTTTTGTTTTACATTACATCACAGAATTTCTCACCACTTTGCGGTTGTAAAACAAGTACAGCGAGCAATTACATAAAACCCCCATATTGATATCCAATAACGTAAAATATAATATTACCAAAACAAGAAATAGTTACTGCCGAATTTTTATCGCGCAGGCTTCACCGTGTCAAATTCCAAGACCGCCGACTCTTCAGCTCCTGTCAAACGTGTGCCGCGCATTATCATTTCTCGTTAACCACGCTTTTAGCGGGCCGCTCGTCGTTTCTCTGTCACCATCACCCACTCCCAGAGTCTCCCGTCTCACCGCACGCCCCCATTTTTTTCCATCGACAGTACGAATAATGCGGGAACAGTGTAAATACGCTCTCGAACGAGTGTAACGAACGTGCGTCCCTTGTTAGTTGGGAGAGAGAAAAAAAAGTGACGAGCGTACAGTTGTAATCCTCGACTACGTGGACGCGATATCGAAATCAGAATAATCTGGTGGATTGCCGTTCGACGAGTGTACGTCTCTTTTCAGCGCTGTCGGTCTCTCTCTGTGCTGACATACGTGTGTGCGTGGGTGTGTGTGCAGTCGGCAAGCGCACGGCGTGAATAGAAAAAGGTTTGAATCGAGCTCTTCGCCTCCCGCAATCTACCCTTCATCCAACTACGCGCCGTTCTCTCTTTTCCCCCTGCTGCTTTCTGCTCCCATCCACTGGCTGTCTATTCCTCGCCCGCCGTTGGTCCTTTTTCGTCTGGCTCGTCTCGATTCGCTCACTTTCGCCTCCTGGCCTTTATTCGCGCGTCTATTCGACTGCCTAGCTTGTCCGAAGGCGTGCGGTCGAATATATTTGTAAGGTGCGCAATAACGCGTGGGAGAGTATTGAAGGCAATGCGACGTTCAAGATGAAATCGCACTGGCTTCATGGGAGCGGGGAACAGAAACGAGAAGACATTGAAAACGGGCAAGGGGTCAATTGGCAACAAAAACTTGTGGAGGGAGATAGGGAGTCTGAAAAAGAAAGTCAGTGTATTAAATATATGCATTTTTTATATTGCATATATACTTACCTTATTAATTACATATATTATTGCCCTGTCGTTCGAAAGTTCTTACATATTCAATATCGTTTGTTATGCAAAGTATGGCCGAAACTCGTATAATTCTGTGGTACGCTTAAATAAACTCAAAAACAAAATCAAATTTTTCGGGGACCAGCGGGAAATATACAATTGCCGAAGAACACTGTTTTAAATTATTTGAGCATAGGTGCCCGGAAAATCGAATTACTTGTGAGACTTTAATAGATTGCAGTAGTGGGGCAGAATGTAAGATATGATTCTTATTTCGATACGAAGAATATGAACACAATTGTTCTTAACCGTTACAGTTCACTTCATGGCGTAGTAGTATTTTATCCGTGTTGCACATGAGCTATATGTGCATCATTATGACGTATCGTCTGTACTAACAATTTCAACGTTTGCCGCATAGCTTATTTAAATTAACATTATAACGCACTAATACCATTTTGTGATAATCGGTTGTATTTCATACCGCGTGTACAAATATTTGCGCGTTAGTTGTTTCGACGCACCCAATTTCACAGTATCATGAAATTAATCGTATCCTCCCTGTTCGTCATGTTTAAAATATATTACGTTTATATTCAAAATTTCACTACCGCTTTAAACGCACGGGCCACTCAAATACATCGGCACTTTCCCTAAATTCCTCAATTTTCTTCCGAAACCACACGAGAAGCGTACGGTAAAAAAATATCCAAACATGTCGAAAAGTGCAGTCATTTTAGAATTTATCAATACAAAATCATATATGTAATATAACATATGGGATATAACACATCGTTTCAACCATTACTATTGCTGATATCACAAATTTGTTTGGCGTGTGCCGGTTAATTAGTAGATTGAAAGTTATTATTTGAAAACCCGACGTTTTGACATTACATGCATGCCCTTATCAAAAGCACAAACTTTCGGTACTGAACGTAACCTACAATCAAAAGTTTACTCCTTTGACACGGGCAGACATCTAATATTGAAACGTCAAACTATCGTATTATCAATTTTAATACATTCATTTACCGGCGTACGCCAAACAAATTTCCTTTGACACGATAAAATATAATCTTAATAATTATTAAAGGTTGAAGGATTTTAAGATATCTAGTATTTTATAATGTATACTGCCAAGCAATTATATAGATATTGCCACATACTACACATATTGTATATATATGTATATAATGTATTGTAATACCTGTTTTATTATTATATGTTAGTATACATTATACACATACTAGCAGTTCCACCTTGATAATTTCGTTATATTACATTTTCTTCTTGATAAATATTAGTGTAACCGTTCAACGTGCATTATCGTGCGTTTGGTAAAGGGTTTCACTCGTCGCTTAGGTTTATTCGACAGTGTCAATTCTCGACTCGGCACTGCCATTCTACGTTTGTCGTCTGTGGTGCTACTTGTTAGAACACTCTCTTTCTCCATCATCCCACCATTTGACCCGATAGCAGTTCGTGCCCGTTCCGTTTCCCTCATTCCGGTCTGCCGACTTCGCTTTGAAGTAACTTCTAGCGACGATTCGATGCTCCGCGAAGAGGAAATCATACTGTGCCGATACTGCCGCCCGATGAAACGTGGAAAACTTCGTCGGGCGGAAAGGTGGCGGATCGATCGAAAAGACGCCATCGAATTCAAATCAATTCTTCTTCTTTGTCGGATCGCGCCGATATAAACGGTTAACTGTGATTGACAAGTATATTTTCTTATTTTTTGGTTGAAATTGCAGAACTATAACCTGTTGGTAAATTCCAATGTGGTTAAAACGTTGAAGGACCAAGATGAAGCAAAACGAAAATTGTATAAGTAATTACTATTTACAATCAGAGATCACAACAAATTTTTACGTAGTTTCATCATGATCACATGGTACCGCAAATTGTCCAGATTGCTTCATTGTAATTACGCATTACTGCGCATTTTCGGACAGTTCCATTGTAATGACTGTTATATAAGTATGCACATACATTTATTTCTGTTAAAGCGTGTGAGATTCGTTACGCTTTTTTTCGATCTTCCGCTTATTGTCCCGTCCGGTTAGAAACGTCGGAAGTAAAAAAACGAAGTTCCACTGGCCCGAACCAGGCGGAAAAAATTGAAGCAAGCATTATACGTAACATGTTATATTATCCTGACCGCAATAATCAATTATATGGCAATTATTTTTGGCTCATCTGATCAACTAACCTTTCGAAGTCTTTCTACGCTGATTAAAAATGGAAAATTTTGTCGGGTTATATATACTATGCGGAATGTTAAAATTGACCTATGTCATTCTGGATTTTATCGAATAAACCGTCTCTGGGAAGATATTTGCGTCTGTCTTTAACGACCAACCGCGCCGTTATTTTCAATAAGGGCACAAGTCTAGGGCCGAACCAGTCAGGCTATAGTTTTGAGCCAACCAGTCGGGCGGACGTTCCTACAATAATTGTAGTAGTCAAGTGACTATGAGAGTACAATGGACTGAATGAATGAATTTTGAAAGGAGTCACTTGACTAGAGAGTCAAGTGACTCCTTTCAAAATTTACTTTAAAATCATACATTCATTATTATTTCTTTCGCTTATTTGACTTTCTGTAAATTCTTATATCATCTGATTATTCAATTTCTTGTTTTAATAAATTAAGAATTTCTTTCTGAAAATCAACGTTTATTTCATAAGGCGTCGAATGATTCCTTATGGTAAAAATAGACAGGTGTAAAGTACCGGTACGTTTAGTGTTAATTTCTACTTTATTATACACCGTTAGTGCATCCAGCAAAATGCATTTCCATCCATCGCGGTCTCCCGCTTCCCTTGTTGGTTTCCCCGGTCCACACCGATCCAGCCAGTCAGCTGTCAACGCTGCTGTGAAATCAATTAGATCACTGTCGAATTTCCACATTTTTCCCCGTCCTTTGACATTCGATCGTTACCGACGCGAAAATCGGCACGGTTAAGCGCTTTTTTCCTCGCCATCATCAGTACTCCTGTTGTCGGCGGGCAAAATTTGCCAGAGACAACCAGGGAATCGCGAAAAAACGAGAAGCGGCCTCTCGCCCGCTTCCGTCCGGGCAACGTCACGCAAATCAATCGGACTCTAGCAAACGCGCGAGAATAAAGGGTGAACGCGATCCGATTGAAACACTCCTCGACAAAAATGGATTACGCGCGGATCGCGTTTAGCCTTAAAACGGGATCTGGCGTGCGGGATTATTGTTACGGCAGTTTTTGTTTTTTCCAGATTCGGTCGCCCAATTTATTTTTCGACAGGGAACGGTGCAGGATCGCTCGCCATTCTCGATTTTCGTTGATCATTTTATTAACGCGTTCAAAATGCCACGTGTTCAAAATGACAAGATATCACGTGCAGCCGTTCCTTGATTTTCGCGAGTTCTCTTTTACGCGGTTAGATAGGTTCGTTACTTGTCAATTTTCAATATACTTTATTTTGCGTTATCCGAAAAATTATGCACGTAAACGGCATACAGAATTTAAACATGAGAATTTTAAAGCGAAAATGAATTAGGATCAATATACATCGCATTGAACCAGTTTTGGCATTGAAATTTCTTTTTGTAAATTTTGCTGTATATTGCTTCAAACGGTTACGAAATCCGAAACCCTGCTAATTGACGACGCACCTTTCCTTACCACCACAACATAACATTTAGCCAATAAAAATGCCCACAAACGTTTCAAGTTGATTTATCGAACATTTTTCTGTTAGCCTTCGCGAAAAATCGTATTTTTCTCGACTGCCTGCGGACCCCTTCCCCAATGATTCAACCTGCGCGCATGCAGCGGATAAATGTCACTCTGTCCGCGAAGTGGATTTTCCCTTTTATTTTGCCCCCGGCCAGGTCAACGCTTGTTGCCATTAGCGCCTATCAGCCCTTTTTCGTTTCGCCGACCGCCTCTCGTTACGCAGCATTTCACATGGCGCGCGGGATCAATGGAGGGAATGGCAAACAAAAGCGGCCGACTAAAAAAGCGATTGTCGCACGATCGTTTCCAGCGACACCCGCGTCACAGGTCACTAATTAACTGCTGATCGCTGCGTTTCAATTAATTGCAATGCGAGGCACAATTGTGTTTTGCGCTAAACTTAGAATAAGTTGACATGTGAATGATTGCTCAATTGCTCGCGCTGTTAAGATCGTCGATACGGATGTTTACCTAACGTGGAAATAACGTGCGCGACACGTTGACTGACTTTACCGGTTGACATTCTGAAGAAATGTGTTGTTATTTTATTCTATTGTTAGGAGCTGGGTAGCTTGGTAGGAGAAGGTTATTATTTTAGATGTGGTAATGACATTACGTGGTTCATCCTTTGACGAAGGTTCGCAAGTAGAATCGAAATGTGAGGAAGCCGAGTAATATTAGAGTTAAATTAGTGCTAATTAACACGTTGACTGCCACGGTGGTCACCAGTGACCGGCGCAAAAGAAGTGAAACCTACTTGCAATTTTGTAAAAGCAATTGATATTGGAAAGGTGCTTCAATACTTTGGCTTCTAAACAACTCTGCGTTACCTTCACTTTGCACGATTTAATCATGCTCTGCAATATTTCATGGCATCGCGGTTCTAAAATAGGAAAATACGCTTGGCAGTCAACGTGTTAATTGTATTTCACGTAGTGCATATATACTTTTAATTGCGAATGCATTTGCATTTGTTCTTTAAATCGTAATATTTATGAAAACGAATACACATTCACAAATTTGGAGATGCCTAGCGCCATACACCTGGCACTTGAAATATATCATATTCAAAAGTTAGCCGCCCCAAACAAGTTTGTGTTGATGCGACATCGCGTAGGCGCCCGCGTATCACACTTTGGCCAGGATCGACGCGTACGCGGATTACAAAACATTTCACAGTCCCCGCGGCGGTCAGCCACACACTTCTTCTGGGCCGCCGTGTTTCGCGCTCGCACGCGAAACGACGATAAATAAACGGTGTCAGAGAACGTTAGAGCGTCATAACGGCCGGCGTGGTCGCAACTCGACCGCGACTCCGTGCTGCAGTAAAATTCGTCCTGCCGCGGGCGCAGGTGCGATTACGCTCCTGTTGCCCCCGTGTAAGCGTAAAGCCAAGCATTAACCGACGCTCCGCGCGGCTACAGCAATTCGGGGCATCGAGTATGCCATGATTTATTCGCCAATTCGCGGTTTCGCGCCGAAATAATACGTTCGCGCGCGCTGCGTCCCGCTTTGCGGTGCCGGGCGATACACTCAAATCTCTCACGATGTCCTGCGGTCGGAAGCGAATTGGGACAGTACGGGAACAGGGACACTGTTACTCCGGACTCGCGACTCGCCGAAGGATCACTGAATCGAAAACTTGCTTTATCATTTCTTTCTGCTTTTGCGTGTTGTTTCTTTTAGTATATTTAACACTTTGCCACGGCGGTCACTGGTGACCGGCGCAAGAGATTTTAGTGAAGATCCAAAATATTTGCAATGGGTAGCAATAATTATTTTATAAATGCAGTTGTTAGAATAGTGATGCGATGCTTTGACATACTGATGCAAACAATCAGTATTTTGACATATAAGTAATAGTACTGTAAAGACTAAATAATGGAATATGACTAATAGCTTTATAACTGTAGCTCGTATGCAAATAATGCTTCAATAGAAAAAACAGTCTTCTCAGAGTTTCTAAATTATAACTTTATCCACAGAAATGTGGTAATACCGCGCCCAACGAGAAATGATGCTTTGTAAAGCGAACATTTAATTGCACGACGAAATACCGTATATCCGCCAAAAAATATCAATTGACTAATGTATGGTTTGAACTTAACACCACGAGACTGACTTGTGACATTCATGTTTAATCCGAAATTATTATCATGACGCCGAAATAAACTTTACGTGGGCATAAAAATACGAGTAGGACAATGTGAGAGTTTACTCTATCCCAAAATTCTGTGGGGATGACTATATTTTACGACACGAAGCTCATTTCGGAGCGGAACAATTATTTTCACACCTTCGCACTTTCTAGCGGCAATGAAAAGCGTGTGGTGCGTGGAAGGTTGCGGTAACTGAATTCGTCGTGGTCGGTAAAAATTGGACCTCTTACGGAATTGTGAGGAAAATCACTACGTGTTTTTATTCGACGCGAATGCCGCTGTTGCGGGCGTTTGAAATGTTTGCGGTACATAAAACTTGGACCATTTAGGAACCGCTGAGAAATGTCGACGAGCCTGGGTTTATGCTAGGTGAATATCACTAGAGATGGTAAATGGATTGTTTGCAGTCCATAAACATTGATACTTTTATAGGACCGTGAAAAAATCTGAAGATATGATTTTGTGTGATGTGAGTAGCGCTTTTACGGATAGCAGTCAAACATGTAAATGACACATAATAAGAAAATAGTGGAGAATTTGGAAAAAACGCTCGATTTTCGGCTCGTAATATGCACGAATAGCAGTTCAATTAATTAATTAACGTGTCGAGTTCTAATCCCTACCGGATTTATGATTAAATTAATATCGTTCCTGGTCGTATATTATTCTCGGCACATTCTCTCTGTAAAGCTATTAAAATAAGGTCGCCGAAAAGTCAATACTTTACGGGACACTCGCCGGTTTAGGTCAAATATCCACTGTATCATAATAAGTGCGCAACATTTAACGCGATTCCCACGGGACTGTTGGCATCGTATTTACGAGCTGACCTAAAATCTTGCGCATCCCATAAAACGTCGGCATTTCAACGATCTCACCTCAATACTCTCGCATGCAGAACAATAACACAAATTGACCCGCGCATCAAAATCGCAGTTCCGTTAAAAAAAAAAAACGTCAACTGCGCTTTTTAGCGCATTGTTCTACCATCGACGGAGAAAAGTTCACGGCAACGTAAACACTGCCACCGCGCATAGTGTTCCTCTATAACCAATAAAGGAAAGAGCTATCGCCCCTTACGATCGGAGAACTAATCCTGCATTTACATCGAACATCACGAAACACTCATGCGCGAACAAACGACATGCCGAACGCGTCGTTAGTCTCGCGTAAAAACGCGCGGAGTCGCGACGGCTAAATGACGGGAACGAAACGCGCCGGTTTATTTTGCGAAACAATTCTTCGGGTCGATACCGCGCCGGCGGAAGTCATCCATGATTTTTCCGATGCGCCGTGAAGGTTTATGATTTCGCCCGGCTGCAAGTTTGTTAACACATCGACTGCGATGATGGTCACCGGTGACCGACGCAAGAGATTTTACCGAAGATCCAAAATATTCGCGACGGGTAGCAATTATTATTTTATGAATACAGTTGTTATTAGAATAGTGATGCGATCCTTTGGTCTTCAAGACTTGCATATTATTTACATTTTGCATAATTCAGTCGAACGCTGTACTATTTCATAGTATCGCCGTTCTAATATAGTAAAATTATATATAGGGTTGTGGTAATCGGTGACCGCCGCAGAAAATCGCCCAGAAAACGCAAAATCTCTGCAATGAGAGGCATCTACAGTTGCTATTAAAATTGTGATATTTAAAAGTGATTCAATCCTTTCGTCTGCAATAACTTTGCATTATTTTCATTTTGCACGATTCAATCGTGTTTCGTAGCATTAGAGCACGGTGTGTTTGTAATATAATTCTAATATATTTCGTGAACCACAATTTTTAAAAAATTCTGTTGAATCACTTCAGGTAAAGTTACTGGAAACAGTTATTCCACTCAATTGAAACTTGTCTGTTTCGACCATTGCCACGGTTTATAAATCACGAAAGACTGAGCTGAATATGACAATAACGGCTTCAAAAATGGCATAAAGCATTAGTCGACAAATGCACCCCGGGCGGCGGCGTGCAATACTTTTGATTTGTTTGCCACTCGCGGTTATCCGCCGTGCATAAACTACCGTCGAGTCGATCGTGATTCACGTTGCCCTCTTTTTTGCCCCTAATGTCCAACGCTTTCGTGCTGGGCAGGTCCACCGTTTGTCACACGCCTCTTATCGCCGCCTACCGAACGGCATCGTTGCCCGCCGAATTCTCGTTCTGGCCGCACTTGCCATGAATAATTTCGTTGTTCCTCCGGCCGTAATCTGCGCTCATCCTTTATGCCCACGCTGAGCGCGGACAATATGGCGCGGAGTCGAAATCGTGTCGCGGGCCGTTGCCGAGTCTTCCATGACTTCTTGACGAGCAATCTCTTCGTCAGAAGCATGTGCCGCGTGTGTCGTCGCTATTTCAGCTTTGCGTCCGACGGTCTGTTACGTAATTCCCGCCGAAAGCGTCGCGGCCAGATAAATCAAAACGCATTGCACCCCGCTCTAATTGCGGCTCCAACATCCGAGCCGTGTGTCGCGCGCTGTGGGCTACTTGCACAATACGTGACCGCGACAGAGTGAACTTCACGGCGGCCGATCAGAATTTCGGGTTAGGAGACTTGGAGAAAGGAAGTTTCGAAATTCTATTGTAAATTATGTGCACGCATATCGTCATTTCAAATAAAGTGACTTTTGACACGTGCACTGGCAAGTATATCGGAACGTTGATCTTGCGGAATTATTAACACGTTGACCGCTATGGTGGTCACCGGTCGCCGGTGACTTATTTGCAATCTTGTAAAAGCAATTGATATTGGACCGGTGCTTCAATACTTTGGCTTCTAACAACTCTGCGTTACCTTTGTTTTGCACGATTTAATTATACTTTGCTGTATTTATCGCATCGCGGTTCTAACATAGCAAAATACGATTGGCAGTCAACGTGTTAACTTATTTTTTTCCATAAGGCTTTGTTCCGAAAATAAGATTAGGAGACCGTGCGAAAAGAGGCTTAGAAATCTTGTCAAATTTTGTCAGCGGATATCGTAATTTCACATAAATTTCCGTTGGGATTGATACACACTCTACAAAGTACGTTTCGTAATTTCAAATAGCTGATAACATCTGATTTGAAGATATTACTGAAATAAATTCACGTCAATTTAGAGTAAAACCAGAAAGCGCGAGCACTCGACTAATTAGGAGCTATTGTATACGTCTGTTCAAATTGAATCTTCATGGAAACTTGCGCATCTGTTGCCCGTATCGACTGTATTAATCCTTTCAATACCAGACTGGCTACAGTCGGCATTCATGTAGCATGCTGTGGATACCAGTGCCGACTATAGTCGGCATTCACGTAACATGCTGTGGATACCTGCGTCGTCGACAGTTGGCATTCACGTAACGAGCTGAGGATACCAGCGTTGACTTTAGCTGATGCTTGGTATCTTGTGTCGATTTTGCGACGCTTGCAATAGCTGTTTTGATTTTGTGCATCTGCAAAGCGTCAAGTTGTCCAGCGCGAAGGGTTAACAAGTTAGTTAGTTTTGACAGGTGTATTCGTCATGGAGAAAAGGCAAGATTTTATGTTATGTGGCGGGTGTACTTGTCATGGGTAAAAAGCAGTTGCACCTTTTAGATATACACTTTCCAATGAAGTGACCACATCTAATTGGTTAACGATCAGAGATCGCACAAATAATAAGTGATATTACAATTATTTCTTAGGCATCCGATCAACTAACCTATCAGAATCTTTTCACACTGAATAAAAATTGAGAATTTTATTCGCCCCTATATACGTCGTAGTGTTTCAAAACGGAGAAATGAATAACAAAGAGGTGCAAACTATCGCATGCCAAGGATCTTTGACCCATGCATTCTAGCTCTTAACGAATAAACCGTCTTTGCGGAAATGTCTGTGTTTATCCTTAAATATTACTTGACGGACGTGTTCGTGCAATAGCTGAGATTTCTCGTGTACAGTTGAGTTGAAATTCAGTTCAGCCGTGACAAACGACACGTCAAATCTTGCTCCCGCGCTCGGCACATAAAATCACGTAAAATCGTGTTACGTCGCGAACGACACCGACCCTGGGATCAATTGCGGCCTCGCGGACAACATTTAGCACGCAACATTTGGACGATGTGCAGACGATCGGGACTGCGACAGAGTGAATTTTAGCGAGACGGCCTCGCTGCGGTTCGAACCGCGGCTGGCCGCGGGTCATGACGCGGTGACACACGCTCGTTTGTTCGGAGTCAATTTCCACAACCCCGCGTGTATGCGTCCGATAGCTTTCGGCCCGACCGATTCATGCCTTACGGAACTGTTGGGTTGCCCTCAAAGTTCGTGTCCAATTTTTTCGGGACTCGATGTATTGAGTACACGTGTAAATATAAAAATATAGGAAGAATTATATTATTGTTATAAAAGAATATATATTATGTAGTGTCTTTATGACTAAGAGAAAGGGTGAGACAGAGTCGAATGGTAGTTCACGAGCAATTCGGTGCGGAGACAGATTTTCCGAAAACAAGCGTTGTGTCCCAAAATCCGCTCTGTAGCTCTAGTGCATTTTTCCCAAGCACGCGCTCGGCGTGATTAGTTGAAAATATTAAGGTTGCTACGCTTTCAAGAGGTATTTAGTGATTGGCACAATTAAAGATGTTTGCAGAAATTGATAGTAACGGTGGCAATGGGTATCTTTGGGAATTGTGGCGTATTATGTATTTACACATAAAAATCGCACTGTAATATGCAAATTTAGGTATGAATTCTCACACATTTCGTACAGTCCTTTCAATCGCATTTCTATTGTTTTTATTATTTTCATTATTATTATTTGTATTATCCTCCCTCGTAGTTTTCCTTGTCGTAAATATGCCCAGCGGCTCGTACACGCTGCCAAAATTTCGGTCAATCGGAAAATAATGTCGGCGATAAAAAATGACCGCCGTCGATTTACTCCTTCGCCCGGCGCTTCGGCGAGATTTGCATAACGTCGGCCATATTTTTCGGATTAAGATAAATTAGGGCGCGACGGTATAATTGGGCGAGAGTCGCAACCGGAGGTCACGCCAGCCCCGCGGGTCAGACATTTTTTCACGCTCGTTTCAGTCGTTGCTATACAGGGTAGCCCGCATAAATTGTTGCAGGCTTGTTTTTTTCCGCCACCGTTAGATATATCAAACGGAGCTTTTTTCGCATGAAATGGCACAAGGAGGCGGCGTACACGATGGACAAAGAAGTCTGTTACAAAATTAACTGACGGAAACGTCAGTGAATTACACGGCTACGAGGAATTTTTGAAAAATTTGCAACCACCGTGATATGACAATTGCACGCTTGTATTTACGTCAAACATTTTCTATGAAGATATTGCATTTCTTTTTTCTTTTTCTTTTTGGTGCGCCCGATCAATTGAATTTTAATATGATGGGCAATAGAATACTGATGGTAGTGGTAGTAGTGTATGGTATGACAAGCACCATTTTTGTAAGCGCCTTTGGGTGCCTACAAAGCCATAAGTGCACATTTTCTGAGTGCCTTCAGGCACCTACAGTATCGTAAACGCAATTTTTCTAAGCGTTTTTAGGTATTTTTAGTATCCATCACTTGAAATACTATTTTAAATACTATTATAAAAGAATTTCCCACAAATAAAGTATTTTGCTTTGAAATGTGCATGTCCGATTTAAAATAAAATAGACTACTGCTTATTAACTGAAATAACATTTTACCCAGCGTAGTGCACAATACCTGAATTGTTCTTGAAGAGCACTTTATGTGGGCCACTCTGTATATAAAAAAAGGGGTCGCGTAAACAACGCCGAGACGTCATCACATCAAGCCGTAAACCTTCTCCGTATCGCATTCGACACGATTACGGGGCCGCGGATTGCGGTTGTCGCAATCTCATGAACTTTCATCGCGAGGATCGAGAGACTCCCGCGTTGCGCAACAAAAAAATCCTCCGCGAAATTCCGCGAAAGGTCGTCGCCGTCGTACTCTTCGAACAGAGTTCCATGGGAGCTGGGTGGCTTTTTCTGTCGCTCGCACGGTAGCGCAATATAGACGGTGACGATTTCGGTTATGTGACTATTTACTTATACGGAACGTTTGCACGTATTGTTCGGCCGGTTTCTGCGGTTTCTTGAAGAGCGAAAGTTAATGAAATGTGCTGAGAATTCTGCGTGGAGTAGCGGCTGGTGAACAAAATGGTACAAATTAAAGTTAATGGGCATCAGCGAAAACATGAAGATGGGAAGGAACTTGCGTGAGAGAATGACGCAAAGTAGACTTAATTGGCATTGTAGTTTCGGAGAGGTGTCGGAGTAAAGTTCGGTTCCTGGATTACTGATTCTCTCCCCTGCGGCGGAAAGTAATGCGCCAGATTCTGAAAATCGCTGGAAGGCGTATGGATTTTTCTTAACGGAAAGTAATACGTTAAAGTCTGAAAATTGTTGATCGTATAAATTAGAAAAAGGAAATTCTTCCTAATATGCAGTCCGTGCTTACGTTTGGTCCAAAATTATCATCACGTGCCAGACTTGCCAAAGTTCAATAAAAGAAATTGTTTATAATGTTTATATAGTTCTAACAACGAACTTCTTTCTTTGTTAGAAAATTTGCCAAAGCGTCGATCAACTCGCGAGTTCCCTGTCGCGTTTTAACTTCGTCTGTATCGTTGCGATCCGGACCCTCGAAGTTGTCGGTGCAAATTTTCGCCGACGTCACGCGCGTCATCTGTGTCTCTCCGAACTTATTTGCCCGAACCAATTTCGCCGCTTTGACACAGTCCGAGTTTGACGGCTCGTTACGCAAACCTCAACTGCGAGTCGGTTGGAAAATCGTATTTGTCCGACGCTTGGAAAATCGTGGATTTCGCCTGAGAACGTCCGAGCCGATTGACGCACCAACCCTTTTGCTTCTTCACGTTTCTCCGTTGCTTCGCGTTGGGGAGGTCCTTAAAGGGGTATTTATTTGGCGTCAATTACAGAAATCGGGATGTGTTCTTATTGTATTTATATTATTTGCATTACTTACGTACTTAAATTTATTTGCAGATAGCGTCATCTCGGGCATTTCTTGGGGTTTGCTAATATATTATTTGTGAACACGATTGACACGATTTACTCAGTGAAAAATCAGTTGCAAAAAGGGATAATGCCTACTTAATGTCAAGGGTTTTTGGACAACGCAAATATCGAAACTGCAGTTTAAAACTTCTTCATATGTTTATTCACACATAGCCACAGCTTCCTATTTTCCAACAAACTGAACGGATTCTGTCTTCCTCGGTGTAACTAACTTTCAATGCGCGTGGTGTTAGGAAAGCACGTCGCGAGGGTATTTAAATTCAGCCGGCATCCGTTTGAGACTTTTAGCTTAGTATTTGACGGGACTTGCGAACAATGATTGCATTTCGCGCTCAAACTTCTTCGACGTCCCTGTTCTGTTATTACGCTTCTGTCATTTATTATAAATTCTGAAACTCCGTCACATTGTTGTGTTGCCATTATCCATCGCAGCCGTGTGGGCCATAGAAATTAAGGGAGGCTTGTCCAATGCACAGTTCAACAGTGCCAACGAAAAATGACATAATTTCACACAATCCATTAAACATAGCTTCAGTTTTCGGTCCGAGCACTGTTTATCTGTTCTTAAGCTCTTGTTTAAACAGACGTATTCCGATATAGCGTCAATTATATATTATTCCACATGAAACCAGGACCAAATCACTCCCCATAGAATTTGGGTCGCACATCACAAGTTATGTTTGTCAATCAAAGGATACACACGAAGTAAATAAGTGCAGTTGTGCTACTTGCAAATTACTATATAACAAAAACTATTCATTTAGCAAAGAGAATTAACGAAATGAACGGCGATGCTATTAAATACTACAGCGTTTGACTGAATTATGCAAAATGTAAATAATGTGCAGGTACTGGAGACCAAAGCATCGCATCACCGTTCTAACAATAACTGCATTTATAAAATAATGATTGCTACCCATTGCGAATATTTTGGGGCTTCAGTAAAATCTCTTACGCCGGTCCCCGGTGACGATCACGGCAGTCAAAGTGTTAATTGTGAAAGCCAACGTTATTTGCCATCGCGCAATAACGCTAAATCCGAAAAGAATGCAGTTCATGTCGTCCTCAAATCTGGCCTCGACATCCTATCTGTCCCCGCAGATGTTTTTTTAAGAAAAGGAAAGTAATCCTTACGTTGCCTCTCGAATGTAATATTTTCTGCTGACCGGTCGCGGTTCGCGGAGCATAGTTTGGACAAGGCAGGTCTGTACGATCGGTCAGCACAGACCTCCGGAGAGCCTGGCATTATCTCTCGCAAGCTCGCCCTTTCATAATTCCATACGCGCGACGTGCCGCGCAACTAAGCGGGATATACCTTTTTACGAGACTCCCCGTCCCGCCGAGACGACGCATTACTGCCGGCAGATAAAATGTAGATGAAATATAAATTAAATTCTAACGAGCTGCGGACCCTCCGCGAGCGTCGTGCACTTTTCCAGTAATGTCGTTTCGCCCGAACGGAATCCAGATCTCGCGAGCATGGACTGCTGCACGGTCGGGAATGAGATCGAATGAGTAGAAGGAATACACAGGCAGAGCACTCCGGTTAACTTTGTACGCGGAGTGCGGAGCTTCAAAGTTCCGAGAAGCTACTTCGTTACCGGAATCGACTGTGGAAGCGAGCCGATTGCCCTGGAGTGGCTAAGAAAGAAGGCCATATTGGATGCGCACTACACGCTCAAGCGCAAGAACGTTTTTACAGCTTTCCTTCGTACATCCTCCGTTAATGCAAGATCAGAGGAGTTCGCTGGCGTGCAACACAAATTTGGATTTTCCAAATGTATCTGCAGTGTCGATAAATTTAATTAACACGTTGACTGCCATGCGCACTTTTGCTGTATTGGAACGGCGATGCTATGAAATATTACAGCGTTTGACTCAATTATGCAAAATGGAAATATTGTGCAAGTATTGGAGACCAAAGGATCGCGTCACTATTCTAGCAATAGCCGCATTTATAAAATAATTACTGCTACACATTGTGAATATTTTTGATCTTCAGTAATATCTCTTGCGCCGGTCAGCGGTGACCATCCTGGCAGTCAAAGTGTTAAAAATGTTTATTATATACTTGTATAAAAAATGCGGTACCAATATGGTCTTTCTATGCTGGTAAATGATGTTTAATCCGCGGTGAAAGCGAGCTGATTTTTGGTATATCCTTTGTTAATGTAGGATCGGAAAAGTTCATTAGTGTACAATACGAATTTCGTTTCTTCGAAGTATATATGTGACATCGGCAAATTTAATTAAAAATATTTAGTATACTTTTGTCGTGCCGTGGCACAAAGATGCAGCATCAATATGGTCTTCTTATACTGGTAAATTATCTTTGATCGACCGCGGAAGTAAACCGATTGCCGTGGAAAACTTACAAAAGAAGCCCATATTACTCAGTACTTGATGACGTGCATAAAGGTTTTTCAGCTTTTCTCGGCGGATCCTTCATTAATACTGGTTCGAGAAATTTATACAATGTTCGATCCGAATTTTTATTTTTCGGTAGAGATGTGCAACATTGGGCATTCAGGCAGGAGCTGTGATCTGTATTAAAAATAGTCTATGTATGCTTCTTGATAAAATTGTCATTCAAGATCCTAGAATAGTTAAGCTTTTAATTGAATTCGCCCATTAGCGAATATTTACAATGCGGACCATTGACTTACTCCACTCTCAATCAATACGCCCCACAACCGAACTGTGCAAATTCGAAAAAAGTAGACTTTTTATTTAGCTTAAAAAATCAAACGGAATTGAGGTAAAAATACTACTCCGGTACGCCATATCTGCATAAAACGACCACGCCGCACATTTTCGGCAAAAACAGTTTTTAACACAACGCAGAAAACATTTATGATCGTTCCCACTGTATTCACAGTTTAATATATTCTTGTTAATAATCCCAGGATTTCTTCCACCTAAAAATGGATAATTCCATACACGAAAAATCGTCAACGTACACGCTGGTTTTCGGTGGTGAAAAATTTATTCATTTCCGACACGAATCCTTTCGCACAGACAAATTTCAACAACGCCGCGTTCTACGTCAAAAATGAAACTAAGCTACTGCTTGAAAAACAGTGATTAAAAACGAAGATTTTTTTAAATTTATTGTAAAGTCAAGTGTCGACATCTTAATACCATGTATACCACGTTTTTCGAATCGCGGCGTGACAATAATTTTATTCGATTGCCTTTTCTTCAAACTGCACATATCGAATATCGCTCAGTAATTTATTCACCCATCTTTGAGGCCACAATTAATGCTTGTTTAAAGCTCGTGCTTATTCGGTTTGGTGCGTTTCTTAAGTAAAATCAACCGGAGGACATACAGTATATACTCAAATTGTAAGGCACACACCAGAAGCAAAATAATTGTAATATGCCTTTTAACGTAAGGTGACCACAAATCGGTCCGGCATGGAACGTGTTCACGGCATTAACCGTGACCGGCTCAGAAAGAAATCCATATTGAACGCTCCCAACCACAATGACGTCGCACGACTCGTTTCTCAGAGCATAAACCTACAACGATAATCGCGACACGCGGCTAAATTGAAGACACTTCCATGGGAATTACAGATATTCAGCCGTTGAACGGTGTTTGCGCCGTTGCTAAAGACTCCAATTAATTTTGCGGGCGAACGCTCCTGCGCCATTGCGGGCGTACACAGTCCTACGAATGTGTAAGGAATCTGGCCGGGTAGTACAGCGGTTGAGGAACAAAGCGAGCTTGATCGCAGGACACGTAAAAACGACGGGGACGAGCATAGAATCGGAGAGGAAGAGAAATGTTTAATGGCAACTGTAAACAGCTAGATATATGAGAATGCATAAAAGAAGCTGCACGGCCGACACGCGCTTTAGAAGTGAGCGTCAAAGTTAGAAAGGATAATAAATTTGGCGTGGGAAAATTACTCTAATTTAACGTCGATATATATTAACTCTGCTTAATATGCTTAATATCGATTAAAGAACTCTAAGAGCTTAACACCAAAGTACCTAATTCACGAAGCCGATGCAGCCTCGTCCAAAAAATTTAAAAATAAAATAAAGGGTAATAATAGCTAGAATCCTGTGATACTATTTTTTCCAGATCTTGTAGTCGATATTTTTCTATCGTTATTCATTTTCAATTTCAACTTGTCGCTTGAGAAGTCAATAAGTGATTCTGCTTCCGGCTTGGCGAAGTTCACGTAGAAATCACTGTTCAATATAATTGACATTCCACCCTGATTTTTGTTCAATAAAGCTAGAGCAGATATATACAGAGCCGCGACAAGAATTGTTTGCCCCCTTTTCACAGTAGCTCACGCTACACATATTTCCCTCGCTGCTATCGTATTCACACACAAAGCGTTCATCTGTTTTAACGAGAAATCCGTGTGAGCAGTGACAGATGACAGCACCATGTGAGCGTTGCCCTTTTCGTTACGCTTCTATGACTCAATGTATCGACTTATTCTACCGCGAAATAAGGAGTTCCACTTCAAAAGTAACCGGACTGCGACCGGCTTTTGTGCTATAGTAGTGCAAGAGGAAAGGTGCATACTTTTTTTGATCTGAAGATGTGCATAAGCAAGTATTGTGTGTTTCATTGCATTAGTCCGGTTACTTTTTGATATAACCTCATACTTAACACGTTGTGATCCAAAATATTCGCAATCGGTAGCAATTATTGTTTTATAAATGCAGTTGTTATTAGAATAGTGATGCGATCCTTTGGTTTCCAATACCTGCGCATTATTTACATTTTGCATAATTCAGTCGAACACTGTAGTATTTCATAGCATCGCCGTTCTAATATAGTAAAATACGCTTGGCAGTCAACGTGTTAACCATGAAATTACTAAAGAAATTGGAAGCATAATGGAACAGCTTTGCTCCTGCAGATACACGAGAAATTGGAATAATGAACTGGTCAATCACCAGTAACTGCTCAAATATGCGTGTTTATGCTTATCCTGCACAAAATATATATTTATTCTGTACATACGTTCCGTCGCATTAAGTACGAAAGTTTCATTCGTAAGCAGGGGTCTGCGGAGTTACCGAGTCACTAACGATTGTTTCCCAGTTGCGTCGGCAAACATTGACTAATCGTTCAATTAGCTCTTTGACGGCAAGACCCTTGGATCCGTGCGCCGCTCCGCGATTGTCATTTCACCAGGGAGACTCTCCGTACTGTGTGCATACGCGCGCATCTAGTTTCTAACGAAATTTCTCGTACTCCCGCGTCTAATGAAATTGCGTAACTGAGAGTGCATCCACCAGGAACTATTACCTTGGCACGAGCTGCACTCGATAGACACGGCGAGAACACTGCAGAGCGCACGCTATATGCTGCCGGCAAATATTGGTATCATCTTTCGCGCGGAACGTCGATAAACTATCAAAGGCGGAAAATCAAGCGCGCGTCTTGAATGCAATCGAACCGTACGTTTCGCGATAGAATGCTACGCGTCGGTAGACTGCCGAGGGAAATAAGGCGGGGGTCGGGAATCGATGCGATTCTTCTGGAACTACGTTGTTATGCGCTCAAATGTTGGAG
Source organism: Cryptocheilus praepositus (assembly GCA_033815515.1). NCBI lineage: Eukaryota > Metazoa > Arthropoda > Insecta > Hymenoptera > Pompilidae > Cryptocheilus > Cryptocheilus praepositus. The sequence continues at coordinate 3,255,079 of JAWWQZ010000256.1, read as the reverse complement.
ACGTGTTTCTCCTGTCGACGCTTTTTGGGTTTTGAATTTTGTCGGGTTGAGTTGCAAGAATGTTCTAAGCAAACTAGCGGTGTTAAAGTTGAAGAAACTTGGTCAATTGAATACATCTTTTAAAAATGTCACAAGGGGGATGCATCCGGCGCCACTGCTAAAAGATTCCACTTTTTCTACTGATTTAAAAAGAAACACCGATTTCTGTAAGATTCTGGAAACGGTTGCATCCGGTGGTCGTGTTAAAGCATTAAACCTTCCATACTGACATTTTCGAAAACACCTTCGTTTTCCAAAATGTTGTAGGGAAACGCATTCAGTGTTGCAACATTGAGTTTTTCAGAAAATCCAATTCAACCAAACGCATCGACAGTACAGATCAGCTAAATTTTCAGCCCTGTCAACCGCAACATTCGCCACAAGATATTACATCACATACAAATAGATCACCTTTTCGATTCTCCGCCAAATGTGCCAGCGTCCGTCGGCCAAGCGCATCGACCGTATTGTTGCATGTCCGTAAAATTCACCGTTTGACGTCACACGTCGTCGCGAAATGCCTTCGCGGCGGACTATTAACGCTGCCAGACTAATTTGCGATCGGCTCGTTCTATATACCGGGCTGCCGTGCGTGCGTGCGGCGCAGTAAACTTCCGGAATTTATTACCGGGAGTCATGAGACAGTCATGCAGTCATGCCTCTCCGTCCTCGAAGATAATAAACAGTCGCGGAATCCTGGGGCCCGATTCCGCTCGATCCCCCTTCGGGAATTGGACTCGCTTTAATTACTTTACAAGCCGGCGGTACACTTTTCCGAGCGCCTCTTACCACCCTGGCGCGGTGCCATTCATTTTTTCGGGCATTTTTACTTATTAGCGTGTGCCACGAAATAGTTTCGAATCGGCGTTAGGAGCTGGCACAGAACACTCGAACGACACGTGTGCATGCGTCTGTGTGTTGCTTGCGCGACGGTTTCTTGCTTTAGATAGCGTATTTATTTTATGCACGTGTCTTCGGGTGTTGCGACTCGGGCTTTGAGCGAAAAATCACAACCGCGCCGAAAAATTCGCAATAGGTTTTGAGATATGGGCAAAAATGTGTGAAAAAATTGTGAACAATGAGCTTAAAAATGGAGTAAAAAATGAAATGTCTGCCGATTGACCAAGCTCACATGTCAACAAGACTGCAAAAAAAGAACCCTTTTGTTCCTCTATATCCAGCATAGTTATACAATAATTATGCCACAGGCCGCACGTACATTCAGTAAACCATTATCTTCCTTAACCACACTTTTCGTTACTCTCACCACAAAACTTATAACTTTTAACGAAGACGCAAACGCACTCATACGCGTTCATCGTTACGATGTAACTTAAACACCAAATTGCAGTATCGACCTGACGTACAAATTTGTGCCGAAGCGGAAATGTAACGTAAAATATCTAACGTACTGGGATTACGCGAACTTTCAGCCAGCCAGGCGCGGGTAGTTACCATTTTCGTAGAGTCGATTCTCATTATAAAGGCGCCAAAGTCTGTTCGACGTGTGACCGTCGACTCGCATTACGTTTCCGCGCATAGGTGATGCACGTGAATAATGTAAATTTAATGCGGTATCGATTGAACGTCCGTAGAAGCGTACTGGCACGGCACCCTCCGACGCGAATCAGTTAATTATGCACGACCCTTCGTCAAATTTGCCTCGGTGCCTTTGAAACCGGCGAAACAATTTCATTCCGAGGCGCCACCCCGTTCGCGTGGAACGGCTGGCACGTGATATGCCACGTAATTTCCCTTATTTTCTAATCTTCCTGTAAGAATGACAGAAATCCGTGTCATTGGGTTAGTTTGATATTAGCGAATACAGGGATTTGCACCAGTATTCAAGTTTCTGGATTTCAACGATACGTGTATGTTTGAGTTGCGGTCTGTAGTGGGGTATTTTTAATTACTGTTCTTAGACTAGTTGGGTATACGGTGGCATGCGATACGGTAGAAATCGATGTCATTGGGTTAGTTTAATATTAGTAGATATTGAGGTTTGTTCCATTTTCGAGTTTCTCAACTCCAACGATATATGTATTTTTGCATAGCAATTTATAGTGGGGTGTTTCCAATTATTTTTATTAGACGTATTAGCTAAATGGTTGACACTATTATTTTTTAATATTGCCCTATGTGAAATTGAAATCAATGTCATTGAGGTTTGTCCAGTTTTTCAATTTTTTATATTCTATTTTTATACCCTAACAGTATATGTATCTTTGAATTGTGGTCTATCGTACCCATTTTATTTCGGGTTTTCGTAGCATCACTTCGGTGTAAGTAAATACAGAAGTATTTTTCATTGTTTCAATGGACACGTGTTTTGTCACTGTTACGAAATTCATACATTTACGAATACTCTACACATACTCTATATCAGCCATACACTTCACAGACTTCCAATTCCCAAACTGCCCCAATCATAATCTGTCGCTGCGTTGTACGCGGCAAATTTGGCACAGTTTAATTTTTGGCAGTTTTTAAGGCAATCCTCGTTAGCGCACCGAAAGGGTCTATTCGTCGTTGACGTCATCATTCGAGCGGAACACTTTTTCGAGGTCTTCGTTAACGCAACTAGACTAATTTGCGATTGTCTCTCTACCAAGCGCGTGCAGGCCGCTGCTGAAAGTTTCGAAATTCATTACCGAACGTCACGAGACCGGTTCTCCGTCTTCGCCTCTTTAGTCTCTTTCTTTCGTCCGTTCGATGCTAAGAAATTGCGGTAATTATATAACGAGCCTCTTTGTGGCCTTGTCTCTGGCCTTTCTCTCTTATTCTATTTTCCTCCGCTTCCTTGGAACTTGTTACTCCGCGCCGCTTGACATTCTAACCTCCTCGAGGAGATTTTCCTCAAAGGGTGAAGTACCCAGTAATCGACACTTCCTGTTGATTTACCTTTATGGCGGAATTCTGCTGCAAATTTCGCGCCGGGTTGTTCATTCGGATAGGAACTTCAAGGGATCTTCTTCTGCAGGATCTAGATATTGAGTTCAGGGTAATTGGCGCAGCTTCTAATTGTGACATTGATTATCTTTCCGTTTTGGACGAATTCTTATTTCTGCTTTCTCATGACTTAGGGGAAGATATCCATACTTATGATTTTGTTTTAACGATGCAGATTTTGTTAAGTGCGGTGTGGAATTTAAATAATTTCGATTACTTTAAAGTGATTCATTTTCAATTTTCAACATTTATTTTTATCTACTTTGCTAAAACTTTGTTGTTCTGGACTTGTTCTGTTTGATGCAATATGATCAAAAAGAAGTTGAGTATCTTCCAAAGTGGACCCTTGCTATACTCTAATGCTCTTGAAGGCCTGGTGTTCCAGTGTTCTCTACTTGTTAGTAGAAATCCAAGGATTCAAAAAAAGCACATTCAACCATAATAGATGCACAATTCTCAACAACCAAGATGAAATCATAATTAACTATATACAATTTTTTTAGCATTACATTAGTAGTATTTTTATTGTAACTATTCCTTTAATTTATTACAATGTTCGTTTCATTGCGAAACATAGACAAACGGATTATTTTTGAGCCCAACGCCTTGAGCGAACAGAACTCACAGCTTGCTCTACGCAGTTTGGTCGCATACGCTTTGATGAGGTTTCACTTAACTCGCTGATCACCGAGTACTTTTCCCCATCACCACTCCACTTAATCCAACTCCGCGCATACGTCATTCCGTAATTCTCGCCACGAATCATCTACCCGCGAGATCAAACGTTGCGAAGCTTCTCCCAACGAAATTGCTAACCGGCAAGACTTCTTCAACCATTTGCAGTCGACTATCCCCATCCGAGGGGACACGAACGGATTGCATGTCATTACTGAGAAAAGATGTGCAAACAAAAAATGTCTATGACATAGAAGCTAGAAGATGATATATATATAATTTCTTCGTCATATGTATGTCTGCATACGTTTGACATAGGAATTACATAGATATACATAACTAGTGTCATCTGAGGGGACACGAAGAGATTGCATGTTATTACTGAGAGAAACGTAAGAAACCGGCGCAAGCGGCAGAAGAAAGTCCTGTAAGAAGTATTTGTTCCGGGCCTTTTTATTTTACTACTTTGACCTAGATTGGGTATCCGCGTTCGAAGATTAGCAGATCACTCGTTTTCAGATGGCATACCTGTCCTCTGAATTTATCAAGGCACATGAAATACACGCGCAACCGCACTATAGTCTATTTAATCGTATTAAGTATTTTTCCGAATTATTTTAAATTTCGGAAATTGCATTTTTCGTTTTGGCCCAAACCACATCAACTTCGCGATTTGGACATTGGCAGTGTCGTGTTAGGCATTTAGTCCATTATTTCTTTATGTTCAATTAAATTGTACTTTTAGTCCTCCGGTACATTATCCTATCGTAGAAAAAACTATAGTTAAAAAAAAATATATATATGTATGTATGTATATATATATATATATAATTACAGTAGTCAATTTACACATGTTTACTTTATGTTTTTCTCGTCTCCGTATCCATTACTTTTCGTATTTCCGCCCTCACAGTCCCTTACGGTCCGAAAGTCCGGCCGTTGGTCGTCAATCAAATCCGCAGTTTATGGGATAACGAATCCTCGACCGTAAACCGGCGGTTCATCGTTCACCTGTAACGTCCAAAAGCCCAGCTGCGTTGCGTTTTGCGAGATTGCAACGCACCGGGCGGATAACGGCGCGCGGCTTCATCGACATCCGTCAGACCTCGTTAATTAGCCCGTTCGCTCTTTTTGCATCCGCGCGAAGACGCACGAAGATTCTTCGTTATGGCCACGTCGATTGACGCATCGCGATGTCGTTATCGCAGCGCGGATTTACTGTGCGTTACGAGCGCGTAAAGCGGTATTATATCGGCGACGATGCGTATACGAGCGTCGTAAAATGTTTCGGGGACGATGTGGGAGCCTCCGAGACTAATAGCGGCTCTAACGCTGGCCTACAGTTGGCTGGCTGATTCTAACGCCGAGATGTTCTTCGCGATGTTCTTCATAGCCGATAACTGCGCGAAGTCGGATTAGACGGGTTCTGTGCGAGCGATTTAACGTCCTGACTATTATCCGCGTGGGCATAGCGATGTACGTAACTAAAGATAAGTGTAGATTCTGAGCTATTCTTGGTACACGCCCCGTGGAAAATGTTCGCTTTTTCGATAAAATTCATAATTTTTTATAAAGGTTGACAACGGATGTATTTACTTTATAAATACCATAATTATGTCACCGTAGTGTTCCCCGTGATGTTCTTCATAGCCGGTAACTGTGCGAAGTCGGCTGAAACGGATTGTGCCCGATTCATTTGGGAATTTTTCCTCCAAAAAATTAAGGAATCCTGCCGTAGGCCTTCGGTTCCAAAAAAAATATTGCTTCTAAAAAAATGTCATCTAAATTGAGCTCATAGATTGGGAATGGATTACTTCATTTCGCTTCATATAAATTGAAGCCAAACAGTGCTATGTGTACTGCACCCGTACCTTGAGGATAACTCATGGGACGTTAACCCATTACTACGAAAATGTATGATGACAAACGACCCTGGCTAATTAAAAGCGCGTTCAGGCGACGTGAAAATATTTATCGCAGCGCGACACAGTCGATAGCGTTCTGGACGACTTCCATAATTCGATCTAATCGACGGTTTTGAATCGTCTGGCTCGGCGTTGAGAGAAGAATCGAACGCCATACTTCTTCGGCAGGTACCTTTATTATCCCGTGGAACATAAATTTCGAGGTACGCGTACAGTCGGCTGTGTATCGCTTTCAGTGGCGCTGTAAAATATCACCGGCAGTGGAAAACTGTCGGTCGCGAGAAAGAATGACTTTCGAAGGAGGCAGTTCGCTCTTGCACTCTTTTCCAACACCCACCAGTAAACATTCGGCCTGATCACGAGTTCACAGTCTCGTAACTCCCGAAACGAGATTGTTTCCAGATTCGTTCGAAGTAAGCACGTGGCTAGAGTGTATAGACCTTGGGATGGCTTAAGTACCGGATATGTATCATGAAAATGGATACGAACCATGGTTTATTGCAATATTATGGTCAGTGATTTGTTGCTTTATTCTGACTATAATTATTAATGACATTGGTAAAAAATGTTATGTCTGTTTTAGTGCCCGGTTATGGGCCTATTAACAAACATATGTCGAGTTTGCAATCAGGTCAATCCAATAAATTGGGGATATTGCATTTTTTGGCTTATTCGGTCAACTAATCTGTCTGTAACTGTAACCTACTGTAACACTAGACGTGTGTACTTGTCAAAAACATAAAGTATATTTGATATGATGTTTTTTAGATTGTTCGAAAATTTAATGATATATTGTATTTAAAAGTTTAATGGTTCGCAATACAGGGCAGATCGTTTGTCCACAGTATATGTTTGATAGTACATGGTTTCTGATACATGAAATGTGGTATATGCTCTACACCATGCAATGCATATATGCACATGCTATACAGTAAACAGTATCGATACCTGTTATATAATACACATAGTAGGCAATAACTAATATACCACCCAATACCTAATCGAAAATACATAATATACCACACATCATACCCACTATTACAGAACACACGCAGTACATTACGGTTCACATTAGCTACCCCATAACCCCTGCACCCACTACGTTACACACAACACACCGCAAACGCCACATCACACCCCAAGTACTGTATTCACCGAAACTTCGAAGCACCACTTACGCTCTTGCCGAAAACGAACGCGTCGTCCCCTTTCATCACCTTCCGCGTCATACTTTCACTCTCCCACGCTACACCGCACATCACGCAGTGCACGCAAAAACAACCGCAAATACGCCTCATTAGCGACACCGCTCGCATTACTGCGTTAAAAGACGTGCGCCAGCGTAACTGGACCTGGGCTGCATAATTAATCGAAGATGCCGTGTCTCGAGGCTAGCCCGAGGACCCCTGTCCTCCTTACTTCCAGACCTCGCGAGACCAGTGTCGTCTGGCTCACGTGACCTAATCAGTACAGTGCTCGATTAGCGAATTAGCAATAGCCCAGGAGAGTACTGCCAAGTAATCGGTTCTGCCTTCCTGAGCACGGAGACGCCCTTCCCACATCGATCAGCTGATTGTGCTCTCTCAGGTAGAACGACGCAGATACGGGAAGAGGGTAATTTATACACGGCGATTCTTACGTGACTCGTTCGATTTTCCGGATTTTCCCCATTTCCTCGATTTTCCCGATTCCCGCGATTTTCTCCATTTTCTCGATTTAACTCGCCGTGCGGTCAGACGTCTTGCTGAATCGGTGAAATTTATTGGACGGGCAGGCTCGCCGGCGGTGCGGCGTTAAGAAATAAATTCGCGGCGCAGGTGAAGGGGTGAGTTCATAAAGAGGCGGGGGATTGGATTGTTTTAACGTATTTTAGCGCCCGTTGGAATGAACGCTTTGTGAGGTTGTTTTTATGCGTTAAAGAGGGAGAGAGTGGAGTGGATCGGGAAACGCGAAGATGGGAGAGGAATAAGAGAAGGTTTGGGCGGTTGAAAAAAACGAGGAGTGCGAGGGATGTGTGATAAAAGAGTGTTTGCGGCATGCAATAGACAGGGTAAAGAGGACATTGATACATATGTAATATTATTAACACGTAAAAACACTATAATTATCAAGGAAATCGTGTACAGTTTAAGATGCATTAGATAATTCTTACATTTTCGTTATGCAATGCCACGAGTGATTGTAAGGAGCTAAAGTATTATAATGATTCGTTGGTAAAAATCTAACAAAAAAGGACGAGGGACAATTTGGATGGGATTTTCAAAGATAAAATATGCGAATCTATGACACTAAAATGAGTATATACATATTCCTTTTCTTCTAATTTTAAATTAGGGGAGGTCTTTTATACATTTTTTCGGTGCTGCGTCTTAAGATGTCAGCTAGTTATCGACGCTTGCTGCCCAATAAGCCATCCCACTCCTCTGACTTGGAGTCTATGAACGAAAGAATTCGCCGCCAACGTAATTAAAAAGATACCTCCTAGATCCTTATAATTGAATCCGAAAGTCGCCAGAAACTGAGAATTTGTATGGCTTGCATATTCCCAGATCAAATAATGGCCATCTGGCTAATCCTGTGCGAACGAATAATTGATTTCTGCGGAGGGTGAAGGCTATATTCCATGCCCTGTCGTCTACATCTTCCTGCTTTCTTTGTGAAGTTATCATGCGTCAATTGAAAATTCGATGGTAAATTCAAATAAACAAAAATCTTATCCCGTGGCCGCAACGTTGATATCCGTCTGTATCATATTGTCGAAAATATGAAAATAACTGTAAAAAATCGCGCTCGCAGATGTTCATCGGCGAACAAAAAAAAGACCTGCACTGCCCATATCGTGCAAACGTACAAAAAGAATTGCCACACTTTCCTTTAACCCGTCGCAGTGGCGAGAGTCTTGCAACGGTCGACGCGCCAACCGCACGATTCCGTAAAAAGTTTGATAATCTCGAAAGCTGGAGGAATCCCGTAAGAGCGAATCCCGCGTATGGAGTCTCGATTACAAAGTCGGCGAGTTGCGCAACGAGCATTGTGCCTGCCTTGGGAGAGTGCAATTCTCGGAGAGTCTGGTTATGACGAGCCGATGAAGAAAGAGTTAATGACATTGCCATTTGCCGCGGTTGGCAACCGCAGGAATAGCTGCGGCTTTTTGCCACAGCTGTCAGAAGTGTCTTATGTACCGGACGCTTGCGTTCGATGGTCTTCCTTTCTTATTCGAAAGCTGACAGACACGCGACACTTGATCCCACGTATTGGCGATCACCCGAAATTTCCGTCTGCATCGTTATGCATTTTACGTGGTTAAGAATAATGTCAACAAAAATTTACGTCAAATTTAAAAGTGGTTAGGATAAATGTTTCAACGTGAAAAAATATATAAATTATATATGATATCAAAGAATAAATATATGCTGCATATTATAATGCACCAATAAAATGATACGTGATGCGAAATAATAAATAAGAGGTATATGATATAAAATAAAGGATGTATACGCTTGAATGAATGTTAATGTGAAAAAGCGTTCGTGCGGGGCAAATTCCTGATACAAAGAAACTCATAAATCCCCGCACGTAACAGAGGATAGCAGTAACATATTTTCTTAACGATGAGGGATCGTGCGCCTTGTTTTGGTTGAAGTAATTTATTGGCGAGTTTTTTGTTTTAGAACGCTTCCACGTGTTCCTCACTCGCAGAGTTAGAATTACCATAACATAATAGAAAGATAAGGCGAGTGTAGTTGAACTGTTACTCGAAACGTGCAGAGGTGTTTAAAACAAAGAGCAGAGATCAGTTACGGCAATCGAAACAAGGCGTGTGAGCTTCTCTAAAAAGAACAGAAGATTGAATTCAGAAAAACTAATTGTTCCTTTTAACAATGAAGATGTTCCAATTCCTTCTAGCGGATTCGGGACAATAAAATATTCTGTTAACTGTAATGGTTAGAGATTTATTTTTCGGTCCTCTTTAGGGAGCCAGATTGTAATTAGGCTGGAGTATGGCAAAGATTTTTTACAGTTTGATTGCCACATCTTCCATATTTCATAAAGTCGTACACTGCACATAATTGAGCCGTTTATTTTGAAAGTGGCCTAACTCCATTTTTCAATATTTTCCGGTTACCAGGGTTACATGTACAAATTCATGTTATTTATCAGTAAATGTTATTTATCTCGATTTGAAGATAAATGGAGTTAGGCCACTTTCAAAATAAACGGCTCAATTATAAAGATAATTACATTCGTCAAAAAATGATTCCATCACTATTCAGTCAGGGACATTTATTACACAAGGTTTTTATTGAACAACGCGCCCCACTAAAAATTCGTGTTACCAATTACAATCGCAATTCTTACAAGCAAATCCGTGGGTAGGAAGTATGTCTCGTACTTCAGCCTTCACTTCTTCGTACACGCTCTCGTACAATGCGCTTCCTTTCTCATTCGAAAGCTGGCGCATAGGACGATGCTTGATCCCACGTGTTCTCGTTCTCTCGAAAATTCTAGTCTACATCAATGGTTCCACGTTCATCGTTAAAGAAAGACGCCGCTATCCTTTCTTGCGTCCGTTTCTGAATCGGCCTCGTTCGATTGGTCTTGACCGGGCAAGAAGTAGAAAACGTTCCGCTTCTCTGACCTGACGACCTTAGAAGCTCGTAGAAGCGGCAGTTCGAGCGCTGATTTCGCTTGTTTCTTTATTCGCCCGCCTGCTCGAGAGTTTATTCAAAGTTCCGTCTCTGCCGTTTCGCCTTTTGTGAATTTCCAAGTTATGCAGGAGACGAAGTCCTTGCCTTTTACGGCGTCGCCGGTGAAATTGGATTTTACACGCGTATCGCAATAGTTAATGTCAGACGTCCACGACTGCAGCTTCGTCTCCGTCATTTTTCCATTAACCCTCGGCAGTCGAACATGTTTCCCCAAAATATAGTGAGTACCGCGTAATTTCATATAGAATGGTATACTTTCGAAAACAATAATTCTGTATTTTGTGTAAGAGAGTAGAGGTAGAGGTAGTTTCAGAAATAATTACTCTATTCCGATTATACTTTACATAAAGCTTTATTTCTATTATTGTATAAGAATGATTGAAGAAATATTGGTACATACTTTATGAAATAAAATTGAGATTGTATAGCTTATATTTTCCGAAGACGTAATAATCGAAACAATTGCTAATACGCCTTCTACGTTTGATTGAAAAACTGACGTAATAATAAGTTTGTGGTCGTTTACTGCTGTTTTTCTTCTCAACCATAAAATACAGTCTCGCTTATTTCCTCACGCACGAATAGGATGTAATCTTTCTGTCAGCCTATTGTCTGCTAATGTTGTAAAACTATTTTCTCGCACTTGTTGAAATTCACCTCTCAGTAGATTGACCAAAAATTGTCTAAAACCAAAATGGCACTGTGGTTTAACGTTTTCTTTCATTGCTCGCAATGGATCGGAAATATCTTAGGGAAACAAATGTGTCGAATAAAGTTATACAAAAAGTTAATACCTTACGGCGGCATCAATTTCTTCCGCTTTCGCAATTCGACGATCGCAGCGGTGTGCGGAAAATATTCCCGTGCTTCTGCGATAAGATCCGCCGTCTACCTGGTCGTTCTACATCCATTGTTAAACGAAGAAAGAGGCGCTCCAGTATTCTGGCGCCCGTCTCCTTTGTTCGATTGATCTTGGCGCACCAAAAAATGTAAAGCGCTCTTTTTCGCTCGACCTAAAGCGCAGTTGAACGAGATTATTGCGAAGTGAATGTTCGGATGTACTATTTTCATTCTCGGCGGGTGATCTGTTTATTAGTTGCATTCACACTTTTCCATCGGGAAATTGTAATTTACAGTCCATATTAAAGGACTCCTGGTTATTTGAAAGTCAGCGTCGGCAGTGTGTTTTTAAGGACACGGTCGACATTATAATGCAAGTAATGATGTTTTTAGTAAACTGAATGAAACGAACGGAAATGTGCGAAAATTTCATTGATCACGCGGGTGATATTTACACAAGGTTATTTTGAATATTTCAAGATAGGTCCGGGGCATATTTCGATCGAAAGAAAATTTGGGATTTTCAAAACTTGGTAATATATAGTCTTCAGTATACTTGAACTGTTAAATATTAAATTTTCAAACGCAAGCAATAATAATTAATAATACGTAATTCTTAATAATCAAAAGCAATCTTTCAGACGCGTAACAACCTCTCTTTGCTTCATATCTAGTATTCATAGTCCCAGCAAAAAATAATGTCCGCACTACTAATTGTTCACTCACCTACTACAGTTCATAATTAAACGTTCTATTTCCTAAATTGCTATAGAATCGTTCAGCACCACATTCTTTAAATTGCTAAAACTTATTCTGTATCACACGCCTACGGCAGCTCATAACTAAACTTACACGTTTGTATTCCAAACACCGGCAATAATCGTCAATGACGTGTCCTTATTAATAGTGCTAGAGTCCTGTTTGCCGGTCTTTCCTCTTCACACACACACAAGTTCAGTGATGATGATCGATTCTTGCGCATCGCGGTCAATCGTAGCCTAAATGCGAGGATTACGTCAGTCGACTGCGTTTCTCCACTTCACCTTGATAGACGAACAGGCTCGGTTACTTTATTCTCAGCTACGTAACGAGTCCGCGAGACCACTATTCGAGGGATCTCCGGGTGATCGTTACGCTGATTGAATAAGCGATTCGCTTTTGTTTCGCGCTCTTCTGCGCCGCGGGTCGAAAAGTTAGTCAGCGAGAATGAGGATGCGTCACCGATTTTTCTAAAGCCGCGTTGCCATGGGACTGCTTTATTAGCCGCTTGTACGAGCCGGTAAGTCGCGCGTATGTGAGGATTTTATTTGTAAAAATGTTTGTTTGATATTGATTGGAAAAGATCTGCGTAACATGTTTTAGACAATTAAAAATGTACCTTTTATTTCTTTGGTCCTTTTCTTATTATTTCAAAATATAATTTTGATCGACTACTAAAGAGATCCGCGTAACGTATGTTAGTGATCCGGGAATATTGATTCTTAATTTGTTCTGACAAAATAAGTACTCCATGGCTATGTACCGATTAAAATTTCTTTATATTTACACATTTATATAAAAATTAATAGAACTTGACATTTCGACATATGCTTCACACCATTTTCAGGAGAGACATTACTTAATAAATTTACCACTAAAATTGAAATAATTCTTAGCTAGTTCAAATAGCCCTTTGTATGTAATAATGCATTTAATTGATCGTATACGCGTGTATAAATTGAAACACAGGCCAGTCTCGAATTCACAAAACTTCGGCAAAACTATTTTCCCTGCGTCTCATACCTTTACCTTTAACCATTTTAAAAACTCTTTCGACACCCATCTCGCCTAATATCTCCCGCTTATTTCCACCGGCAGCACGTGCCGCTAAAATTCCTACAGCAAACTCCGGGACACCGTGTATCTGTTTTATCCTCGCTTCTTTATTTTCACCCGCTCCGAGGGCGTCGTGAAGAAGCTGGCGACACCGAAAACTTTTATCCGCAAGGACAAGCCCGTGGCTCTTAACAAGACAGTGACCTCAGGAAGTCTATAAGGGTGTAGAAGGACAAGGGTTGCGGGCGGGCGAGACAAAGTCAGCCGGGATCGATCCTGTGGATGGAAAAAGTGGGAGTCCTCGACCTTATCCGCAGGCACGCCGGCGTCGCGGCGTCGACGTGCGTCGTAAATAACGTTTTCGATTTCTGTCCGGATCGTTTCTTGATCCCTCTCGCACGGTACGCCGCCCCCGCATTTACCGGGCAACGCAGACGTCCGTAAACCCGACGACTCGTCTTAAGACGAATAAACGTTGTCCGAAAATTATACGGCAAATGCTGTTTTGGATGGGAAGAAAAATGTGGGCGAATGAAATATTTTTAATTTGGTATTTCAAAACGTGAAATAGAATATTCGGACTTTGCATAGGATAGTATTTACAATGTTTGTTGGCGATCAGAATGGATTGAGGATACAGGTGAAGTCGAGGCTGAGACCTTTTGAGGCCTGATGCATTTTTTCCATTCAAAACAGAACTTCAGTTTTCTCTGACGCTCCGCTGCAGAAGGTCCCGGAATTGCTGTTAATCAGTACTAAAGAAATTGAATTGCTAGTAGTTAGTGTCATGTTAATATCATGGACGCATATACCAAAAGATTGAAAAGAAATCTATACTACCACTGATATTGAGTGCACATTAATATTTTCAGAAATAACATTTGATATCTATACCACCACTGATATTGAGTGCACATTAATATTTTCAGAAATAACATTTGATCCTTATGCATAGGAGAAAAAATGAAATAAAATATTTAAAATGGAAGCTTCACCACTTTAAGTACCCATCACATGAAATACCATATTGAATACTATTTTAAAAACTTTTCCCCGCAAGTACAATATTATCTCTTCAAATATTCACTTGCGTTTTAAAATAAAATAGGCTATTTACCATTAATTACTTGAAATAATATTTTACCCAGCTCTGTCTAAATGTACGACCGCGTCTCTTTTCTATCTGTCTTTCGTTTTTTCCCAGGCGCCTCTTGGTGCACCCTCTTTTTTCCCACACCTTGTAACCGCTGTATCCTGGCACAAGGCAGCCACACGCCGAACTCCTTTCTTTTTATCGAGCCCTTTCGGTGCTTTCGAGTCTGCTCGTTCGTACACGTTCGCGCGTACTTCAGCTTTTACTCACTTTTCGTCGTCTGGTTGCTCTGCGAACGGTACACATTCTTCGGTTTTGTCTCGTTACCGTTGGCTTACGCGCGGTCTCTGACATATGCATTCGTACTTCGGTCATTTCTCTATACTCTTCTGTAGATTCTTCATACTTGCGTACTGTTTCTCATTTTCTCCATTTTTGCCTTGTACGTTCCCAACTTGTTCTTCGACTTTTCGTCGCCTTTCTTTCTTGTGCTTTGCGGCCTGCTTGCTTTTTCTACTTTCAGCCTCATTCATCGTTTACTCATTGTAGTCATCTACTTATGTCTCTCGTACGTACACTTCGTTCTACTGCTTTTACTCACTTTTCATCGTCTAGTTACTGTCTAGTTACTGTGCGGGCAATAGACATTCGCTCCTCTCGTTTCATGGCTTTCGGCTTACGGTACGATCGTTTCCCTGTGCTTTACTTGTTTTTCATACCTGCGGTTTAGTGCTTGGGGTCTTTTTAGAAACAGCGTCACAAAGTGCCATGTGATGAAATATCGCTTATTTAAAATAATTGCAACAAACACAAAACCGCGCGCTCGCGTCTACGCGAGCTTACTAAATTGATGAAAATATATTCTATCAGTGTTACAAATAGCTTGGGATAATAATTACGTCGTATAATGAAAGTGACCACGAGCCACACTATGCACGTCTTTAGTCTATCGCGGTCTGGCCTGAACTGCCTCTTATCTATCGGAATGCATAACATAGCGCAGCTGCCCTTTCGGCAGAGTGTGACAAATGGATGACGTGTTCAATTCCTACATAAACTAGGCCCGTTACGGGTATGTCTTCAGCAAGGATTCTCTGTCCGCAACTAATTTCTCGCCCTCGGTTCTTATTCGCGCGTCCGTCCAGTGGCAGATAGCAGCTCCGAGCAACAGGAGGCCCTCTTATCGACCCTTTCTGTGCGTGCGTCTCTCACCCCCCAAGCTTTCTCTCCAGCCACCCAGCTCCACCATCCGTCTGCCTTCTTCGCCCGCCGGGGGATTAGCCGTCTCTTTTCCCGTATCTCTGACCTTCCCACCCAGCCTTCCTGGTGTCTCGACACGCCTCCGAGGTCGAGTTCACCTTCACGCTTTATCTCCGCTCGCCCGCGTTATGCCTCCTGAGGCCGGAAGATGCAAGCTGTAAAAGTGGATGGCACGGATGATGGCACGACGCGCTGGCTGTGCTCGCCAAACAGCGGAGGGTCTTTGATGGAGTCATCGACGTAAGGCGTCCGGTTTAACAAGCCTGCTTCAACCTCTGCGGAGAGCAGGGAGACTTCGATCCGTTGTGAAGCTGGGCGCTCGAGACTAATTAGAGATTACAGGGGCGTGCCGGTGATAACGAGCAGCTACCGTTATCGGACATTCTTTGTTCGCCGCACATAGTCTTGCGCGTTCGCCTGCATGCTTTGGCTGGCCTGGTTCTTTTTTACATGCTCCGCCAGACGCTTCACGGGACGGAGGGTGTGTTGGGATGGTGGGGATCCGGTGGGTTTTCATGTTTTTGCTCACGGAGAGTAGTGAGGTTTAAGTGGTAGGGCATAGAGGGTGTCATGCTATTTGGAAATATAGTATTGGTTAATGTTGGTACTACTCCAGTGGTGTAATGTACAGTATATTGTAGTATTTGAATAGTATGACGTACTCAAAATACTATGTGTACACAGTATCGCAAATAGTATGTCACGATTTACGTCATGTAACTTCTTTAACACAACATTTTGCTGAGTATATTGAAAACGGAATGCCCAATATTCGAACACTCGTTACTCGGTGCATTCGAATATTAACACTTACTTTTAGCGACCGCTTTTTTATTTATTAAATGTAATTATAATTACACTGCTTTGAAACCGAAGGATTCTCAACAACACATTCAGTATTTTTCAGTTATAAAGCTTTACAAATAGGCACATACACAATTCCTGTGCGATATCCAAAACAGAGTCGGTCGTTAGTGAGTGGCATCTTCAATTAATAGCGGTCGGTAAAGTGTTAATAAAATGCCCAAATATCAAATAATTAAAAAAATTCTAGTCCCAATTCGAATACTCTAGTTCGAAAACCGTTCGTTCTGCGAACCGCGGGCTGACTGAAATTACACGTTCGACCATTGTGGTAAACGCTGACCGAATTTACCTTCTTCGCGCCGTTCGCTTCTCACAAGTCGAACGTCGGCGTTCGAAAACGGGAGTCGAACGATTTTTCATCCGCCACGGTCGACTTCTTAATTAAGACCGCGTCTCTCGCCTTTTGAATCGAGATCTGGGTCGTAGACATTATGATAACGACGTGCGCGTTTTGAGAAAAGTCCCGCTTCGCGTCGGCTTCGGACCAGTCACGCGGAATAATCGGCGAAGTGCCGCGGCCAAGAAATTTTTCGGCGGAGGATAGAACAAATTGAACGCGAGCTAACTTCCAATTAACCGAACGCTTGACTTCACGCTTTGTACAGGGGTCCGCAAAAAAATCGGCTGAATAAATTCTCATTAGCCGACGGGACCTCGCGCAGATTCGCTCGGTGTCGAGTTTTCCTCATCGAGCAGATATAAAAATCTGATAACCCGGCCATGCCGAATATTAATTGCGCGATATCGGTCAGTGGAAACCAGCTTGATTTTTTGGGGCAGGGGGCTGGGGCAATACATTTTTTTAAGGGGGAGAATGAATTATTAACGGCGATGGTTTTTGCGCTTCTTATGATTCTGGGAGCCTCGTGTATAAGTGTATGCGACTATTATTCTGAAAGTGAAGGTCTATTCACGCGGAGAAAGCCTACAAGGTCATTAACTTGGTTTAACAAGCTTCCGAAGAACATGGCAGCCGTGGAGGAGAAAGATAAAGGAATGAAAGGATAATTAGTGTACTCGGGAAGTAATGATTACAGAAATAAACAAAGTGCAGTTTCAACATATGTAATAGTAAATTTAATTGCATAAATATAATGCCTATGTTAAAATATATATTTTTATATCGCATGTGAATTCCTAGAACCATAAGAAATTCACTCTTAATATTTCGTTCTTAAATTGTTGGATTTTTGATTTATAACGAGGGCATTTTAAGAATGAGTTATTATTAGTGACCTTCTTGCAGTTCTTATCTAAAATTTCTATTCTTATCTATAGATCTAAGGGCTTCATATGTATAAATATATATTTCCTAGGCTTGAGTTGGAAAATTAGACTGGACTTCTTCCCTATTTTAAATCCTGCATAAAAGGATTCCGTCATAATCCGCTGGATAAAATATCTTCTATGGAGAATTCTATGAAGGTAGAAAATTCAGCCTGATTAGTATATATAAAATGGGCAGAAAATCCAGCCGGAACAATATATAAAATAACTTGGAAGATGAGTATCTTCCGGAGGAAACTTGTAAAACATGCACAGTGTAAGTAGACTCTACGCACAACTCTAAATTTTGCAGAAAAACATTTGCACTCCCGACGAAAAGCCACGTGGACATGGAAACACTTAGAATTACAGGAGAACATAAATCACATTCAACCAAAAATGGGCACAAAAAAATGATGCACATTAAAAATTGCCAGAAAAATCACCGATACGCCACGTGGCAATAAGTTTCACTTGCAGTACGGCCCATATCGTTTACCCGCCTTCGTCTCCGATTTCCACCGCACCCTTTTCCATTTTTCCGATTGTAAAAACATCCGAGCGGAGATTACAGTTTGCCGGTCTGAGCAACAGGAGGACTCGTTATCGACCGTGTCTCGTGCGTATTTCACCGCCCCTGCCTCAAACCGAGCCCTGCCGCCCACCGTTTTCTCCTCCCGGAATCTCGACCACCCTCTAAGGTCGGGCTCACCTTCACGCTTTATTTCCGCCGCCCCGTATTGTCGGCCGGGAAGAATCGCTGTGAATCCGCGCGGAATGTTCGGCCGACTCTGATCTCAAAGAGACCGAACTCCATTACGTCGGCGCGCTGCTATTCTTCGCGAAACTCGACGCTTCACGAAAGTCGCCGGAAAATGGCGCTAATTTTCTCGAGCTTTGTCACACGTAATTATGTGAGCGGTTTGACGGTAAATGCGAAGGTGCTTGTACGATTTTGTAATAAATACTATGGGCTGATTTCGGGGGTTGCAGGTGTTCGAGGGTTTTTGTGGTAGACGGTATTTTTCAGTGTCTATATTAACACGTTGACTGCCAAGCGTATTTTACTATATTAGAACGGTGGTGTTATGAAATATTACGGTGTTCGACTGAATTATGCAAAATGTAAATAATGTGCAGGTATTGGAGACCGAAGGATCGCTTCACTATTCCAGTAACAACTGCATTTATAAAATAATAATTGCTACCCCTTGCGAATATTTTGGATCTTCAATGAAATCTCTTGCGTCCGTCACCGGTAACCGGCGCAAGAGGTTTTATTAAAGACACAAAATATTCTTAATGGGTAGCAATAATTATTTTATTAATGCAGTTGTTAGAATAGTGACGCGATCCTTTGGTCTCCAATACCTGCGCGTTATTTACATTTTGCATAATTCAGTTAAACGCTATAATATTTTATACCATCGCCGTTCTAATACGGCAAAATACGCATGGCAGTCAAAGTGTTAATGGTAGATTTACGGAGAAACGCATAGATATACGAGATGCAGAATTTCAATATTTTTCAGTGCCTGCGATTTTTTTCAAGTTTTTTTCAAGGAAATCGAAAAAATGTATGCGGCACTTATGTAATGTTCAAAGACCGCACCTACTCTTCCGTCATCCACTCTTAGTAATACGTACTTATTAAAATAAGAACCGCCGAGTATTTTTGCTCGAAACAACCTGCCGGCAGAAGTCATCCTGGTTAAAATAACACAGCGTTCGATGCGTTAAAACGCGTGGCGCGGCATCTCGGTTTCCTCTTCAGAAGATTCCCCGCGAAATCAGAAATCGACGATGCACAATGGACTCGCCAACGCGATTGTTTGTTGCTCCCGTTCCGTGTTTCCAATATGCCGCGGAGCGATCCAGTTCCCGTTTTTCAATCCGATAAGCATGACGGGCGATTCAATTTCTTCTCATCGACGGCCACCGCGATATTATGGAATTATCGGAGACATTTATGAAGCGCGGCGTCCGGTTAAGGACGTCACGTCGTGAGACTGTATCGTATAATAGCCGTAACGCGACATGGACAGACGCGAACAATGAGTCTCCGACTTCAACGAGTGGACGCACCTCGTTCACATCAGATGCGCCAGAAAAATGTAAAATTTCCGCGGATCGTTCGATTCGCTGCGTCACGTATTCTTTCGCCCTGCTTGACACTGCATCCATAGAGAGACGCGACAAATGCTGCTGACACCTGGAATCTAATGTGGCGTGGGAGTGACTGACTCAAATACGTTTCATGAAGAAATGCGTGATGTGCGCATTTTTTTCTTCCACTTTCGGTCCTGTCTCGGGAAGCATTTGATTTTTCCAAGCGGCGCTTGCATTTTTCTGATTTGGGGTATACCGTTTATCATCGTATGAGAACATAAGTCGATCGGAAAACTGAAAGTTTTCCACCCAAGTTTATGGGTCATTTTTCATCATTTCTTCTACACGTTTTTGATAAGACTTTTTCTTATATCGGTCTTCGTTATTTTCGACCCCCTCTGATATACTGAAAACGCAATTAAATTAGAGAACCATTATTTTTTGGCAAAATTGGCAAGTGATTTTCAGATTTTCTCGATTCCGTCAAGTTACTGTCACATCTCATGTGGTGGTTAAACCTTATAAGTAATACAGACTTCTTTTAGAGCTTTTGAACGTTCTTTCACATGCGATTAATTGCGATGAATTGTTTTGAAAAAATGCGGTCGCTGCGCAGGGGATGCAAAACGCGCCGGATTCCATTAAAATTGATCTCAATTACACTTTACCCCAATCGATTTAAATCCAGCTGTGCTTTTCAATAATGTTTACTCTGATCTCGCCGGACACAGCAATCGCAACGTTCTTTACTTAACCATTTTAGTGCCAGGTGTGCTTTTAAAATCGGTATCAGGTTGCACCACACGTTAGCACTTATTTAAAATAATTGCAAAAAATGTAGAGAAGTGCAGTCCGTATATTCAATATTCTGACAATTTGGTTTTAAGATTCTGCCGTACTTAATTTACAAATATTTGCTGTATTCAGTGCTTTAAACTTATTTGCCATGTGCCATTTGCAATGTGGCATTTCATGTGTACGTGTCCATCTTCACGATCGCAACAAAGGAATGAATAAAAAATTAATTATGCAAATAAAAATACCATCACACATTGCATGAACGTTCGTCACGTTCCAGAAATGGTCAGCGTTTGACACCGTAATAAAATATTTCACCAGAACATTCAAGATCCTGCAGTATGATCGCAGCAAAAGTATCCATAAAAAATTAATTGTGTAAATAAAAGTACCGTTATACGTTTTCATCAACATTCGACACGTTCGGGAAATGGTCACAGTTTGACAGCGCATCAAAATGTTCTCCCGAACCGTATATTCGATATCCCGTCAATTTCGATCGTCGAACGCGCCGTATTTAACTTACAAATATTTGACGTAGAAAACACAACTGACCACTGGGCGCGCGCGGCAATAAAACGTTCGGTTACGATATGAACGTTCGCGGATTGTTGTGTGTTTCGCGTTGGTTGGACAGGGGGCAATAACGTTTGCGCGATAAGTTTATGCGATAAGTTTACGCGATACAGAGACCATCACGCCGAGGAGTTGGCGCAGCGCAATAGGCCCGATCAAAATAGTATCGTCCGACTCGCGTGCTGTCGCAATTCGATTTGAATTCCGTGCATTCTGACTCGCGCGCAAGGATAGACGAAGACACAAGTGGAGATGGAAAAATTCAGACGGGCGCAATTATACCCACCGACGAGTCACGAATCACGATACGATGTGAGCAAGCAATGCGTGCGTGTATATACGTCGTTTGTTCGGAGTCTGTGCTAGAAACGAAGCAATTAATGCCATGTATACCCGTGAACCGCCGGTGAAGTTAGAAGGGACCGCTAAGTTGTAGGATCGAAGATAAATGTATTTCTCGTGGTATATTTCGTTTCAGTAGGATGAAATCATTTAATATTTTGATAGGTAAAGTGTGTTTTTGTAGAACATGATGTATAGACTCGTGAACTGAGAAGGTACCTCTAGTTTCTGGATTAAAAACTTTTCTTAATCGTATCTTATTATTCTACAAGTCATCTACATAGTTCGCTTACACCACCCTTATCGCAACATTCGTAACAGTTCTATTTATCCTCTCCATCATTCCGCATTCCGTTCCCCCATCTTTTATGATGCATCATCCCAGGTACGTTTCTTTGTGCTCACTTTGTGTGATAAATCGTCATCTGTTACGCGCGTCCTTGTAATTATTCTTGCCAGTCTACGCGAGGGATGAACATTGTTCGGCCCGATTTCTCACTCATGCTCATTTTCCTCTTTTGTCCTGAAGCGGTTCACCGCGGTGCGCTTATTCATGGAACATTTTTCGCAGTGCAAAGTATTCACTTAGTCAATTTTTCGCAGCACAAATAATTCAAGTAGTCAATATTTCGAGGAACAAATAAGTGAAAGAGTAATTTTTTTCCTGGCGCAACGAATTCAAATAATTAATTTCTTTTTAAATCCTGCGATTTATGTCACTTTTTCGCAAATTCACCGATATCATACATAAGCAATCGTAAGAACATGTTTTTCTTCTAAACATGGCCAAACACGAATGCATCTTGCTGCGATGATTTTACTGCACTAATATTAATTTCCTTTGACAACGTACCGCGTAATCAAACATGCCTATAGTAACGCACAGCCAAAAATCCCTGAGCACTCTTCAACCATCAATAAAACCATTTCACGAGTTTCCTGTTGACCTCCAAAATATTTTTCCACAAATTCCCGAAAACCTCGTATTTCCATGTTTCGCCAAATAGATCCGCATTCAAGTTTCCCGCGAAATTCCTCGTAACGTAGCTTCCGTAGTGTGTCGAAGGAAGGCCGACAGTCATCGAACACGCCGGAGACGCGTGCAAACAATCGCTGGCCGTCAAAGGATAGTTAAAACTATTCTGTTTTTGCACGAATCGCGCATGCAAATCATCCGCAAGTCGGTTCTTCGACAAACGGCACGCCTACGCATGCCTGATATCCTGTTACTTTCCTCTGCGGACAGCCAGCGTTTTGCAATTCATGAGGCCGCATCGCGATTTCAGGCGGCGCTGATGCATTTAGAGAGGCGCCCGAATTGATACGCTCCCGAACGTGTTCTTCGCTTTTTCGCCTGCCACCACTTTTTACGTCACAATTTTGAAAAGTAAACGCGACTGAAGTGGCCCTTTATGAATGTATGGAAGGTTATCGTGTTTAACACTGGATTCGGGGATGTTTGTTACATACTTATTTCTAGAGGCATCCGTTAAATTATATGACCAGTTACATAAACGAAATCTAACGTTTTTTAAACGGACGACTTTTCTGTAGTTTCTACTACAATGGACGAAATTATGAAAAGAAAAGAAACTTGTAAGCTGTCGTCATGGCATGAGAGCAATTGAAATAACGGGGCCCGTTCTTGCTTCTTATCACTTTTCGGCATTACAAGTTTCCAACGTGAATACGGAGATAAGAACATAAGCGGGTACGTCGTGCCAACCACCGCAGATTTCAGATATTAGGTTTACAGTATCTTCGCTGCATTCTGTGTGCTTACTTTCGGCGTTTACTTTGTAAGAACTTCTTGATTACATTGGTATTTACTTCTGAAGTAATGTGTTCATGTGTGAAGCCCATTTGCTGGGATTAGTGCTCAATTTACGGTCGCGTCAAAACCAGACGCATCCGTAGAGATAACAATATACCCTATCAGTATATTATATATCATACTTTATTACTTAGCAATCGCAAAAACGTCCTAAACAATGTTAATGTATAATTTCTTTTTGTTGCAGGTGAGTTCACTGGTTAATAAGATTCTTATGAACAGACCACGCAAAATATGGTGAGCTAAAATTATTAAAGAATAGTATACTACAATACAAAACTATGAAGTACGTGAGGTATATGAATTTTCACGGTTTTGTTATTATACATTCCAGTAACACGCGATACTACTCCACCGACCCAATTAAAATTAATCTTTTGTAGTTTAGAAACGTTCTGAGCAATATCATTGGAGTAATAGGGACATATACTCAGATGTAATAACTTCAACATTTTCCTCTAAATAACTCTATTCTAACTACGCGTATCAGTGTGTGAAAACATGTTTCATAATTACAATTGATTGTTCTTAGTTGATATATACGCGGATGCAATAACTTGAATATTTTCCTCTGAATAAGTACATTCTAATTACACGAACGAGTTTGTGAGAGTACTGGCGCCAAGACCCACACGCGAGATGTAGATGGCAGACGGGAATCTTTGAGCAAATTCTGCGGCCGTGCTAAAGTGTACACGTCAGATTTATGCGACGGAACGGTCGACGTTCGCTGATCTGTCGAGGTGTCGCGAATAATTAACTATCGTGTTCTTCCGCGCGGTCGGTCAACGAAACGGGTGATTCTGTGATTTAATTTAAATGAAATCTCGATTGGCTGCGCTCTCGGGGAATGCCCCGAAATTATCGCACACCTGCTGCAATACTCTGGCACGCGTACCGCTTCCTCATTATCGAATCGTCGACTGTTTTATTGCGCTTCACGTGGCGTAGCATAAAATCGGTAAAAATGCAATTTGCCTGGTGTACGACCGATACTCGACTGCAATGTGTTATTTGCTGAAGGTGATACTGAAAAATGTGTACTTAAATGTGTACGGTATTACAAAATGCGCGACGCGGTGCTTTATTAAATTTTATATACACTCTTAATTTATTTACGGTTCACAAATATTATAGCAAGTTATTGGCAGGTACAATTAATTGAGTTTTGTATTTTACGTGTATGCCCAGCAAAGAATTATTGAAAATATTCGTATATGACAAATTCGCAGAATGTGAATCTACCATCTACTAAAAAGAAATTATTACAGCATCTCGTAACTTTAAATAAGTACGAAACTTCCGTAAATTTCGCTGAACATCCGCAGTCAGTATAAAATAAAAATGTATAAAACCAAAAAATTTATTTGTGTCTAACAAAAATTTTGTAGAGTTACTAATAAGTACAAATAAATTTTTTAAATATCATACCCAACAAAGAATTATATGAAATGGGCATATATAATAATTCAGACTTAATAAATTCACCAATAACCAACTGCACTATTTTGCAAACACAAGCAAGTGCGAGACCCGTGAATTTCACCGCACTTCCGTCTTGAGTATATATAATTCACACTTAATAAATTCACCAATAAACAACTACACTATTTCGCAAACACATGCAAGTACGGAACCCGCGAATTTCTCCGTCTTGAGCATCGAGTAAAAATACGCGAAACTGAAAAATTTAAATGATCTTCAGATCACTCGCGGTATCCCACGTCTAACCTATTTCGCTACACGCTAGAGACCAGACAACTTTTACAGAACCATCAAATTTGCTCGCGTCAGTCAACACGTCCTTCTAACCTATCTCCGTGTGCTCGATTTCCACTGCGTATATTTCGCTCGGTTGCGAACGATCGCGTCGACCATCGCACGTCAAAGAGTGCATGCGTCCATTAACGAAGCACGTAGAGCGCCCCGGCTAGGAATAATTAACTGCGACCTTCCTACTCTCAGAAGTCGGCCGAGAGTAGAGTCGGCGAAACGGGCAAGACCATAATTTCGTTTGAATCAAATTACAATTCCCGAGTCCGAGGGTCGACCATGTGCATCTGCGCACACTTGCACGTTCCACGGAAATCGTTTCGCACCTGCGACCGCTCTCGAGCGCGAGAGATCGACCTTTCCAGCTTTTCGCGACAGTCAAAACTCCCAAAGCATACGGGGTTGCCGAAGGAATAAACTCAAATAATTCTCTTCGAAGTGTTTCGTTGTTGACCCAAGTTCATGTGGTTGTTTCATTTATTTCTCTTCAGCTGCGTCATCCAAGTCAGCTTTGTGAGGCATTCTTTTGAAGACTTTACATAGTTATAAATGTACTAGAATGTTTGGTCTATTTTCTTGGAATAAGTAAGTAGGAAAAATAAGTAATTTTACAGTAAGAATTTGCCGCAAAGCCCACGACAAAGGTTACTATTTATTGCATAATTTGACCATTGGTTACTTTCACTACCTATAGTTTTGCTGGGGACAATCTTATTTTTGACAGAATTTACTTAGAAATTTAATGCGATATTTTTGGAATACTAGAATTGTGAAATCTTAAATCGCGGGAAACGTATTTATTTCATAATAACGCAAACATGTCTAAACACGCTAAACAAAACTTTTGCAATATTCTACATTACCCTGTGCTTCGAAATCGGGATACTTGCAAGTGCAAACACGAGTTAACTCGGAACCGGTCAGTCAGTGTTAAGACTTGGTCATATTAGTTTATTTGATTACAATAAATATTCAGTTATTGTTCAAAGCCACTAGTGCGTTGCCCTGGTAGACACACGAATATCTTAACAGAATAATTATTCAAATTTTCTTGTTTGCATACATTTTCCTTAGTGACATCCCTTCGGGTCTCCTCCGATCCGAATAATTATCGTTAGTCGGAATAGTTATGTTATGCGTCCACCCTTTTCGTCCGTCCGCAGTCCCGCATTGAGACCCGTTATATTAAAACGTTTATAAAACGACTTCATTTCATTATAACAAATATTCAGCCAACGTGCAGTGCAGGTCGCTGACAATTTTAATGCCGCTAATTAACATGCGCCTCTAATCTGCCGCGCACCCGTGTACTCCGCGAAAGATTGCACGTTGAAAATACGGAGGCGCATCTTGTCATGCATGCACTTTGTGAGGCTTTGGTTCTGGCGGAAAGCGACGGGCCGCCATTAGCGTCAGACTGCGTTACGTTGTGCGCGCGTTAATGCCGATCAACCTCAATGGACTTCATTACGGCCGGAGCGAGTCTTTTTCAGCGGATTGTCAGAGCAATCGCGAAAGGATCGAACGTCGGAAGTCGAGCTTGCGTCGGCGACGCTTGCACGACCGCCTGGATGTCTGACGTTAATTAATACTCACCGTTTTCCGCACGTTGCAACTGTGTGAGTCTTCTAATACTTAGCAACCGCGCGCGACACCTCTAACTGTGCTTTCCACCGATTCTATGCTTTTTCGCAAGCAATCAGAATGGTCTTCACTACTTGGAAGACACGGAAAATCTCTGACAATAATTTTACGAATTAATTATTTGGCGGTAATGGTTTTGTACTGGATGCGGGTGGTAAACAAACATTAAATTAGGTGACGAAGTATTTTTTTAAAATTTATGCTGAAAGTGAGGTTAACGATAAATTCAATAACTTAAACATAAAATTCAAGATACGTAATGTAGTTTTGCGGTAATGATTTTGTACTGGATGCAGGTGGTAAAAAAACATGAAATTAGGTGATGATTTTTTTAAATTTATGCTAAAACTGAGGTTGACGATAAATTCAATAACTTAAACATAGAATTCAAGATACGTAATGTACGTCCGAATTTTGTTGAATTTTAGTAAAGTTTCTTCCATTAGTAAAATTTCTTCCATCCAAATTGTCTTCCATTAACTTTGACTGAGTTTATGTAACAAATCTGATTAAACAGAAGCATGAAATATATTTGACGATTTGTCAGCAGCTTCAGTTCAGGACTGAGTAAATACCCCGAGGGAAAGTAGATAATAAAAGGCACCGCGTTATTAAGCAGAGAGTGGGAGATCTCGCAATTCGGTTGGTTAAGTGTAAACCTGGAATTCAGATGGCGATTTTTGAGGGACTTTTCTGTGTCAAATGGCCATTATGAAGCGCGTGCTGGATTGAAGGGAGGTAACGGTGTACAATTGAATGATATTGTGCCCTGCGGTGTTCGGCGAAATGTTATGTGGGCAACGAGTGAAAGGGTAGAATAACGCATCCGACGGTATTCATGTCAAATTTGGTGTAGTGCCGACGGATATTACGCCAAATAAGAATTTATTCGGTAACAGGCGTTTGTTTGTTACATGAGACCTAATATAGTGGGCAGAGCAGATCTGGTATTATTCGTATTGTTGTTGAGCGAATAAATTGATTTAAAGTTAAATAAAAGCATTTTAAGTAAATAAGTTGAGATAATGTCACTACGGGAATCCGGATTTATTTCTATCTAGATTTAACTTAATTTTCTTTGGCGTTCATTCTTCTTTGTTGTTAATTGCTTGTTCGGATGCAGCGTATGATTTATCTGTGTAAACTTGCAGACTTGCGCGTACACCAGATGAATGATTAAACACGTAGAATAATTTATCCCGAATAATGAATAATTAGTATTCGGATGATATTACCGCGTGACAAGAATTAATTTGAATAATTATCTTATGTTAATATTTGTCCGCCACAATTCGTGTAATGCCCAACTCTGATGTCTTTGATCTGTCTTCAGCGTCCGCGGGAAAGATGTTAGGGTCGTTTAAGTTTTAAATTACAAAGTATTTGCACATCTAAATCAGAAGCGATTTGAATCAATCGCTTTCAATCACTCTCCATCAAAATAAAAACAGTAGTATATCAGAGAAATTTAAACTTACAATTATCGTACTACTAGCTTTTTCGAAGACCTTTAATTGCTCTCTGTCAAAAGAAGAAAATAAAGAGACTTAAAGGTACGATTGTACTATTTTAGAATTTCTAATGTTATTAGACCATCAGGACATAAATTGTTTCTTTTCCACTTTTACAATAATTACTCCCCACACAAATGGATTTGAAGCGTGCAGTGCATGCTGGCAGCGCGTATACCAGCGTCCAGGGATCAATTGTTCGAAGTAGAAAAAAGTCGAGTCCTCCGTCGGTGCTCGATATCTACTTTAATGACTGTTTTGAGGGCCACCATTTTGCACACCGCTCTCTTGAACACTTTCAATTGCTCTTTGCACAAAGAAAAGGAACAGGGAAACTTGAAGCTACGATTGTACTACTTAAGAGTTTTTGATGTCACAAGTCCAACTATTTCATTATTACACACGAAATGTTTTTTCCCATTTTTGCAATAATCATTGCCCCGTCCCAATATGTTTGAAGCGTGTAGTGTATTGTGGCAGCACATATATCGGCGTCCAGAGATGAACCGTTCGACGTCGAAAAAAGTCGGGTCCTCCGCCATTGCCGACATCTACTTTAATGACTGTTTTGAAGACCGCAATTTCATTTTGCTGATGCCGTTACTCGCGTGTGTCAGAAAACTGCGCGGCGCATAACTGTGCATCGACGGCTGCCGATGTTCGCGGGGCGAAAAAACGTAGCCCTGGGGTTGGGGTTAATAAATATTTCATGCCGCGCCGCACCCACCCAGCACATCGTGTACGAATCGTACGTGCGGCAGAATATACGCGTCCGAGGCACGCAAGCCGCCATCACCATGTTCGGCGACCAGTACCAGCGGCTAACACCATCGCCCGAACGTCATCACATTTATTTCATAAGAAGAGTCTGTCCGCGGGCGACTCTTAAGCGTCCGTTTAGAAAAGTTCGTCTGACGTGGAACGTAAGATTGTGCCACGTATCTCGTGCCAAATTAATATAACGAGATTCGTTCATTTACTATGGTGGTTTACTCATTTTATACTCAAAAGAACTGTACAGATGGACGTTGGTTACTGTGCTGCTAAAAAAGTATAAGGGCGGTCTATTATGGTGGCTATCCCAAGAACAGCGAGAGATTTTTGCTATAGGCTGTGGAGTCATAACGTTGGTACTCATATTATAGAAAACGTGGGGTGGGACTAGCGGCCGAATCGACGGTATTTCTAATATTACTTTACATCTTGTTCGATCCAATGGCATACGTGGCAATTGGCATATCAGTCTATTCGGCAATTTTTCTATATTAATTCTCATTCAATTCGTGCTTCGTCAAACACAGTCGAAACGCCTTCGATACCTTTCACATAAACTGTATATTTTCCACTTTCCGTCATTGGGTAATGTTGGCACATCAATCTGCACTCAATTTGCCTTCCATTAAACCTAACCGGTGTCCGCAACCTCTCGTATCGCATACCACACATTTCCTGCTTTGTTCGACAATTTTCGTATATCGATGCACGTTCAATATCACTCGCAGGCATTTGTTCTGATATCTTCGCATCAATTTCAAGTTAGTCCGTCCCGCTCACGACTCCTCCCGCCTGTCGTTTAGCGGGTGGCTTGCATGGGAGGCAAGAAAGTGGAGTGCAGGTACCGATCAAAAGGACATCGCGTGTCACTTGATCGTTCCCCACGTTTCTACCTTTCCTCCGCCTTATCCCCCTGCGTCTCCCGTTTTTTCGCTCCCGCGTTATTCGCATTTCAATTAACCCTGTAGCCACCGACCTTTCGTGCGCTAGCGGACGATGCTCGAAAAGCAACCCTGCCGGTGGACTTCTGTGTCTTTGTATTCCGACGTCCTGACGCTTTAATTGGGATTCGCTTGTCTTCTTCTCGAATCTGAACGCCGGGTCGTCACCCATTTACGGGTGACCGAGAAATTACTATGTGTTTGCAACACTTTTAATAGTGACGGAGGTATTTGATAGTAACGACGCACACAAGTGAGTATAGGGTGTCACGTTTTTCGGACAAACATTGTATTGTAAGGGTGATGATACTAAACTAGAAGTATGTCACGCGACGTGGTATAGTTTGAATATGAAGGGACTACGGGATATAATTTTATATTTCGAGAGTATTGTTTTGGGAATATTAGTTTTCAGAAATGTGCAGCTTTACGCAACTTGGCGAATGTAACACACAATATAAATTCAGAACATATCACATCACATAATACACATTGAGTTTGAACGCGTTGCATAATATAATTTTATATTTTGAGTGTATTGTACAGAGAAAGTTTGATTTTGAGAAGTACGCGGCATAATGCAATTCATCGAATGTAACACACAATATAAATTCAGAACGTATCATATCACATAGTACACATTGAGTTTGAACGCGGTGCATAATATAATTATATATTTTGAGTGTATTGTACAGAGAAAGTTTGATTTTGAAAATATGCGGCATAATGCAATTCATGGAACGTAACACACAATATAAATTCAGAACATATCACATCACATAGTACACTTCAGCGCATTATACCGTCCAATTTTATAATCCGACTACATTATACGTTACAACGCTATAATTACGTGCATTACACATTGTAACACCATATGTCGAAGTGTTAACTAACAGCGCGCGGTGTGAGTTAATCGAGGTTAATGATTTTTCGTTCATCAGGGCGTGTAACCTATCAAGAACGTCGCGTGTCACGGTTTCATTAGACGACCCCGCCCTGCAGCATTATTCTGCCCTTTTTTTAATGCCAGCGTTATTCAATTAACCTCCTCGGTCATTCGCCTCCTGTTCTTTTTCTACCCTTCGCGGTCATTATACAGGGACGCGCCCCTTTTTTGGCGGCGTCCATTGTCCGCCCGCCTCGATCTGATTCATTTTTCCGGCACGAGCGAATTATTCCGTCGGCGACGTACGTGGGCTGTCCGGAAAGTATCGGAGCTCGTGTTGTAGCAGGAAAAATGTATCATTCTTGGTTAACCAGTCAGCCGTGACTGACGAGCATACTGTGAAATTTTTCTAAAGACAGTTGTGGGGAAGTATCAATCTTGATGTATAATCGTTTCTGACGAAATGCCTTTTTATGGTTTACAGGAATTAAAATTAACACTTTGACTGCCATGGTGGTCATCGGTGACCGGCGCAAAAGGTCTCACGAAAAATTAAAAAAATACCCAATCGGTAGTATTTATAATTTTGTAAATGCAATTAATATTAAATAGTGATTCAATTCTTTGGTCTCCGATACCTTCGCATTATTTTCATTTTACACAATTCAATCACATTCTGTATAACGTATACGTTATGGTTTTAATATAGTAAAATACTATAGCGTTCGACTGAATTATGTAAAATGTAAATAATGTACAGGTATTGGAGACCA
This sequence comes from Cryptocheilus praepositus, assembly GCA_033815515.1. NCBI lineage: Eukaryota > Metazoa > Arthropoda > Insecta > Hymenoptera > Pompilidae > Cryptocheilus > Cryptocheilus praepositus. The sequence continues at coordinate 3,223,677 of JAWWQZ010000256.1, read as the reverse complement.
AAGTATCGCATGACTATTTTAATAACAACTGCATTTATAAAACAATAGTTGCTACCCATTGCGAATATTTTGGATCTTCAGTAAAATTTCTTGCGTCGGTCGCTGGTGACCATCATGGCAGTCAAAGTGTTAAAATGACTTATTCATAAAATAGGCTGCTTAAGAGAATTTCCATGCGCCTCAAAACACGTACAACTCCTACATGATAAAATAAAGCACACTCAATCAAAATCTCACTTATAACAATTGCCAGACACACGCAAGTAAAAATGATCATAACATTATAAGGAAGCCTGAAATTGAATTTCAAGTAAAAATTTCACGAGCAAACGTTTCAACCTATAATTTTTCATGCTTGATACATCCCGTCTAAAGAAGCCGTGTACTTTGAGAGAAACTGTCGTATAGAAACTATCACGACGTCTCGTCTATTGCAAACATGCGTTATCTCCGGAAGCCCTCTCACGAAGGAAGATTTAAGGAACTGTCGGATACTTCCTGGACAGCCCGCGTATAATGCGCGCCATGATGGAAGGTGACGGAGAGTTGGAAAAAAGGTGATGACAAAGAGAAGGACGCTCGTTTGGAAAGCCACTTGAGCTCACACTTATGCCGCAACGTTTTTCGGCCCGCGTTGCAGGTGCATCGAACGGCAAATTTATCTTCCGCGAAGAAGGGCGGAGAGAGAGGGAGCACGGAAAATGTCACCAGCCGCGAAGCCCGTGATTTACGTTATGCAAAGGGTAATGTCGGATAACGGTCGATTTGGGAAAGCGAGAAAACTCGCAAATTTCACGGACGTGTGTCGATACGCTTCGTAACGAACTGGAAAATGATAATCGTTTAATGGATGCGTCACGAAGAAATTTTAACAAACGGTCGAACGGTCTAAAATGTGTTCGTTGAATGGAACGATATGTCAGGGTGTTGCAGCGTACGGATTGGGAAATGCTGCTAACAAGCTTGCATGTTTGGAGCTTGTAATAATTAACATATCCGTTTTTAAACAGAGAATGTACCGATAATCGTAGTAATAAATTACGCTATCTTGACGTGTTTTACTGTTTTCATGATAAGGCGCATTACCTTTTCGTTCGTTAAAATGTTGCAATATTCTATTCTTTCGCTTTTACATTTGCTTATTTAAATTTATTAATGAACGTAAATAAATGAATATAACTGGATGCTAATATATAAATAAGTATTATCACATTAATAAAAATATCTCATTAAGCAATTATCAATTCCATGTGTCAAGGTATACACATGCACGCTCCACAAAAATATTACAACTCCATCGTTACCCGAAATCGGCCATTTCTCAACCCCGTTCTCCATCTTACTTCGCAAGCCAACGAAAGAAAAAAAAATCGTATCGCCCCGCGCTAAAAATGTCACGACGGCCGATCTGCATTATGCAAATTTCCGCACGGCGTGACGCTGCGCGCTTTGCATCCATAAAATTTAATTACTACAAATCAGCGGCGCGCGCCGAAGTTATTCCTTCCGACAAGACTTTTATTTTGCCCGCGGAATTCAGTTTTTGCTACTGCTGTCGGTCGGGCCGTGCACGGAAACGCGCCAACGAGCCTTCGCTCTCGTGACGTCGCGTAATTATTCAATCACCGCTTTTGACACGAACAAAGAACGAGCGGAGTCACGCGCGACATCTCACATTCGACGCGGTTTCCGAGCAAACGTCGTTAATTCTAGATTTGAGGCTTGGCAAACGAACTCCGCTCGCTTCGTCAGGGGTATATAGAATCCCTTGCTCTTGCGGCAAAATATACATACAGGAAACTCGGGGGGAGATAAGTATGCGAGTCAGGAATGTCAAAGGTGCAGTAAGTTCGACTATATCGCACAATAAGCCTTGGTCGAACACAAGAGACTGGACACCATTATGGTTGACGAGACTTGGAAACTGACCACCGCAGAAGGCTTTACGCCAGGGAATAGGGAAAGGGCCTAGACAAGATGAAGAATCCAAATAATCTTCATCAGGAGTGTATAGAATCCCTTTCTCTTGCGGGAAAACATGCATAGAGGAAACCGGGAGGAAGATAAGTACGTCAGTCGGAAATGTCAAAGGTGTCGCAAATTCGGGTATATCGCACAATCAACCTTGGTCGAACACAAGAGACTGGACTTCATGTTTGACCAAACGAGGAAACTGACCCCGGCTTTATACCAGGGAACAAATGGAGAACCCAAATAATCTCAGCAGAGATGGTAGTTACCAAGTGGACCGAACTTGACAATCTACCCTCCTGCTCTTTGAATTGGCCACTTGATCAGTTGAAACCTTATGATTGGCATACTGTAATGTCTGCGCAATATGGGCAGTCAGCTGAGAAAAATGCGAAAGGCAACAATTCGAACAAATGTCGGCATCCGTTGAATCTGCACACCAGAGGCCATAGCCAATGGCAGTCGACAGCTCACAAAGATCTTGTCGTCGTTGCTTGGCGCCAGGAAGTTCAACGAGCGAAGTTCCGAAGCTTCCGCTGCTAATACGTGAAGTGTCACCAGTAGAAACGGACAGAAACGTGCTTGCGGTGCGGCAACTGACCCACGAAAGATGAAACGCTGGGTCGATCGTGACTCGTCGCAAATTTCACTCTGTGCGTTTCAAACGGGGGTTGATGGTGGATTTATTTTGAGTCAAGTACCGTGTGTTCTATTATTTGTAGTGAAGTTAGAAACAACACAGGATCTAATGCCTATTCTTTACAATAAGATGAGATTCTTTTACAATAAGATACGATTTGAACGGTGCGCGTAACAATACGGTAATTTGAGATCTAGATACATATCTGCATTTTATTGCAATATATGAAGACTGTCCGACGCAGGACGTACCGCGCAGCATTTTTGTTAAATCGCATCGCGTTGTGTCAAAAACGGCGTGCGCTGGTGCCGACGGCGAAAAACAATGGTTGACTCTGTCAAGCAGCAGCCATTCCGTGTCATCGGCGTCTCGACGGTGTCGTCGGCATGTTTCTCCAGGGACACTCGCCAGTGGCGTTGGCGGACGGCCGAGTGCGCTAATATTTCAGGACATCGTTTTCACGCTAAATTACACGAGAATAATCAAAGAGTCCACCGCAGTACGTCTTCTGAGACCGACGACGACGTCGCAACGTTCTTTTTTACTGTGTTGACAGATGCAACGCTGAGGTGTCGGCTTTCACGGATCAATCTTCTTAAAACAGATAGCGATGCGGTTTGACAGGGATCGTGTTGCGTTGCGTACTGTGCATTACGTACTCAAATATTTTCTAGCAGGTATCTATGTGCAACTGGGTATTAGGGGCAATTAGGTATAGTGTATGTTTTGTTTTATGCTATGTACTATTGTGTACTGAAATATTTGGGGGCGGGTATCTATTTAGAACTACGTAATGGGTGCAATCATGTATAGTGCATATCTTTTATTATGCTTCGTACTATGTGTGTAATGTATTGAAATAGTTGGTAACAGATATCTATATGGAACTGGGTATTGAAGGCAATCGTGCATAGTGTATATTATATACTATGTTATGTACTGTGTAGTGTCGCACACGGCTGAAAATAGAAGCAACATTCACGCACACATAATGTATTCATTCAGTATCAGTGCGTTGTGTGTGTTGAACTCGTAACAAATTATATGAAGTTGTGTGTTGAAATGGTATGTGTTGAAATTGGCATAAACCGCCATGCGCTCTGTGGTATTAAACGCTTCCAGTGACGTACCTACACTTATCATGTACCGTGCTATGCGACATACTGTATCATATAACATTATGCATCATGCATCATAACGCGCACTGTGCAATCTTACAATTTGCTATCAGATAACACTTGCGATTACATGCATCATATATCATGTATCATACACTTGGTGTACAAGCATACCTATTATTACGTGCCACATATCTTTTCACTCTATTCATGTCCACGTACAGTAATCCATTCACTTACACGGGTGATCGATTCCACAAAAACAACGCGTAAATGAAAACTTACTTATTGGTGCTAATTAATAGGAAAGTATGACTGTTTTTGATTGAACGCATTTTCCGCTCCTTTTTCCTGGAGCATATTCGTCTTTCAATTTATTTTAAATACTCTACGTAATATATACTTACTCCATATTCTACAGACCCTATATACATATATGAAAGTATAAGTATCTTCAGAAGCAAACTTGCCGAAAGCGTCTAAAATAAGTAGACTGTAAGCACAATTGTACATACTGCTTTGTATAAAACCCCACGAATAAGCTCCTAAAGCGTCGGTAACGACAAGCATAAAAATGATTAAAATCGGCGGATTACCGTATCACCTGGCGCATTAAACTGAATCCGTGTAAATTGAGGGATTACCGTATCAGCAAGCACCTCCTACACACCTTCGCCCCCTCTGTCTCAATTTCCAGCTGTCTCCTTGCAAAACGCGTGTCATTCCGACAGCAAACTCTCTTACACGTAATCGCCTAAGACGCCTGCACACAGATCCGCAGTTTTCAGGCCGACGTTTCAGTAGCTTTTTGACTGGTGACGTTATAGCAAAAGAACGAACCTTCCCTTTCAGAGCCTCCACTTCCGCGCTCCTTCTCATCTCTCTCTTCCCAAGCCGTAATCTGGCGTTTCGTGGAGAGAAACTTGGTGCCGGGGAGTTGGCGAGATTAATATTTAAGTTCGCGTCAGGCTCGTCGCTAGACGTAACGCGTCTGCTTTGCATACTCCTGTGAAGCCGCAGTCCTGCCAACTAAAGGATCCGTCGAGCACTCACAAATCATGCCACCGCATCGCATAGAAAGATCGTGGCCGTCGAATCAGTATTTTCTGGGTTACTTTTGTAACGTGTGTGGAATTGCGGATGTTGGAACGGTTAGGTGAACGGAGTGTGGGGATGGAAGTGTAAGGCAAACGTGGGGTGTGTGTGAAAAAGAATGGGTTGTTAGGGGCACTGCATTAAAGTATGGTTTTCGCAAAAAGTGTGTTTGCAGTAATATCATTGGTGTCAGGTATTATTGACTGGCACGCTGCATGATCAGTCTTCCTTCACATAATTTACGTCGTCCATCAGTTTGGCAGGCTTCGAATTTGTTGAAAAAAATGACGAACAGTATACCGTAGAAACGGTATCTACGACTTCTACTTTGAAGCGATGAAGATATTTTTTTGAGTTGGGTAAAAGAGCTAGTAAGGGGTATCTTAAAGGTACATTTATGGAAGCAGATTTTTAATCCCGCGGCGCAATATTTTCAATATTACCTTCGTGCTGTTTCATTCTTTTCTATCTAATATCTCTTACATTAGTTACTGATATTGCTTTTTAAACTGAATGCAAATTTTCATTCTCGCGGCAAAATATTTCCAATATTATCTTTGTGCTGTTTCGTTATTTTCTGTAGTAATATATCGTACATTAGTACTGATATTGCTTTTCAAATTGAAAACAAATTTTTAATCTCCCGGTATAACATTTTCAATATTACTTTCGTGCTATCGGTGGAACACTTGATTTGTACTAAGCGTCAGCACACGGGAGCCTGAAGAGAAAGATAGATCGGCCTGCTGGCGGCCAAAGGGTTGAAAGCATAGAACAATAGTGGTAATGGGATAAAAGCCCTTTTTGCTTCTAAATGGTAATCGATTCAGAACTTTTATTTGAACTTCTCTACATGTTTCCGCGTAGCCAGATGAACGAATTTTTACTATGTTTGGACGAAATTGCGTCAATTATGTCAATTTCGTCAAAAATTATATTTTACCAAATTGTATCAATTGTGTCCACTTCATAAAACCTGAATGGAATTGATCTATGATTGAGGAGTCAAGAAAAATTTGACAACTGAACTTTCGGCAATCTTTAATGAAACTGTGATTGTATCGTACGTGTCATTTGTATAATTTCTTGAAAAATGTTCGCCGAAGTCATTCATCATGATCATCTCGAAGCGGCATTCAACTAAAAGTTCTCAATCGTATTCCGCTTTTAACCCAAGAAAATACCTACACCTTTTTATCCACTATTATCACCGAGCTTGCAAATAATGCAGCGCAGAACATTTGAACATACCACAAATGGCGTCCCATCCAAAAAACGTCTCGGTCTCCTGCAAGAGCAAGCAGCAACCACGCACCGAACAAAATGACTCTAGTGTCTGCCTTCCAACCGTCGCAGCACTCTTCGTTGATTGCCAGCGGCCGCTAAATGCTCGTAACGCGGAAGTGGCACACAGATCATGCCGTCGAAGACTTATACCAAGGTTCTATCCGCTCGATTGCCGCATAGGAGTTCCCACCTGACGCTCCTATTTTTTCCCCCATTTCCGGCAGCAACGCTGGCCGACCGCGAAGCAACCCGGGCGAGATAGGGATCGAGTTGGGTCGATTGATTTTTATTGCCAATGCCGTCCACGGCGCGAAACGTTGCTGACTGTTTGCGCACGCTGACGACCGACTAATTCCACTCTCGTTTTCGTTGTCGCGGGCTAGGCAAATTGGACGTCGTCAATTTCTTGGTTAACACCGAGCAGCGGCGATGTGTGACGACGAATGCGTGAAAGACATTAGGTACGTAGATGGGAGATCGTTGGGTCGTGGGTTACTTGTGGGCATTTGGAGAATTGAGCGGTGATGGTCGAGCTACTCTTTAGCAATTTGGAGAAGTGTGTGGTTTAACGTACGCACGTGAGTTTGCTGTAATGTGCTTTGTGGTTATATATGTGGGAGTTGTTATTATTATTGTTAGGGACGTGGAATTCTTTTTATGATGTGTGATAAAAAATTCCTTTAGTGTGATCAAGTGAATGTAATAATGTTAGGATATGAAGTTGACATGTTTTGTAATTTATATGTTATATATATTATACCACATAAGTGTAACTTTTGTAGTATAATATAGTATAACGTATAAATATAGTAATTACAAAAAATGCCAACTTCATATTTAACATTATTACATTCACTTGATCACACTAAAGGAATTTTTTAGTCACAGCTTAAATCACAGCTTAAATTTTGCCTCACACGCCATAATCTTGCATTATGCCACAAAAATTCTTATGCCACCCTGCTTCTCATCGCTGGCCTGCTCAGCATTGCCCCCTATTCATAAATAGCGCACATCGGACAAACAGACATGAAAATAGTCACGTTCGCAAAGCATCCGACTATTCCGCTTTCTCAATAACGCTTCGCCCCGGCGATGCTTATTACGGCAACTTTCCTCTACACTCGTCCGAGCAAGTGTTGGTAGCCGTGGCAGAATGTGAGCGCGGCGAACGGCGCAAAGGCAAAGAGGCAAAGCCATTAGGAAATGAGGCATTCCGCCCCGTAACGAAGAGCCGACACCTTCGCCCGTTCCCTCTTTCACTTCTTCGCCGCAGCCATTCTCCACTCGCTCTCGCTGTTTTGCCTACCAGCGTCCGCGCCCTTTTCTCGACACGCTCGTTTTCCTCCAAATTACTCCGGATCTCGAGTGCCGCGCGGCAAAGACGTCTACGTGTTTGCAAGCAGAGGGCTCGTTGTGGGGCACTGTTGCCTGTTGCCGAGTTGCCTGTCGTCGTTCGGTCGAGTGCGCCGACATAACCGGGTAGTTCCTTATCGGGTTAATTGTACAAAGAGAGACCGATTTGCATGGCAGATGTTACTCGGCGCTCGCCATGTCTAATCAGACGACGCTTGAATCTCCATGAACGATAAGGATGCTTGACGTGCTGGACGATTTAGGGAAATACGTCGGATTTCATGTTGGTCATTTTTGGGTTTGCTTCATGTGATTCTCTATGCACTGACGTTTGCGCAGTTGTGAATTTTAATATTTTTAGTTTGCGCGTTTTAATATTCTACTTCGGTGAATGTATTTCGAAGTAAAACAGAATGCTTATGTGTCATTGTTAGTAGTTTCTTATCAGGTTAATTGTACAAAGAGAGACCGATTTACATGGCAGATGTTACCACGCTGTGTTTAATCTTACGACGCTTGAATCTGGAAGAACGATAAGGATGACTGACGTTTTGGACGGTTTAGGAGAATCATCCTCGCACGAGTATACATGATTGTTCGTTTTCCAAATCTACAGATTACTTATTTAAGCGTATAGCCCCAACCGTTGCAGTGATATAACACATTTGATAGAATTATATCTAATGAAGTAGTAAAAAATCTTCGTTTCACCCCCATCTGATTATTAACTAGTCATCTGAAGTAGATTTGAAAATAAAGGTCAAAACATTACACTCTCTTATTTTGCTTGCAAATGAGCAAAAATTATTCTCTTAATTTCCAAACCGAGAGTAAATATACCGGCAATCATTCAACAAAAATGATTCCACAATTTTTCAGTCAGGGCCACTCTCATATTCTGTTTCCAAATGAGCCAGAATTATCCTCCTTCTTTTCCAACTGATAAAAAACATAACACATCTTTTGGCGTGCCGCAGAATTGTACTGCTTAGTTGAACTGCGCCCGTGAGACGTAAAAGGTCGAAAATGGGAATTTCGCATCAACGTTCTTTACTTAGAGCTGTGTCTTAACAGTCTCGTCTACACTTTAGTGCCGGCAACGAATTGCAAGTTGGAGAAATTTCCGTCTTATTCCCGGGTCGGTCGTGTCCCGCGGCAACGATAATCGCGGCTCTCCGGTGTAATTGCAGTAAAAACCGGCTCGTCGAGTCGTCGTTATCTCGTCGACTCGCTTCTTCGGGGATTCCGCCGGTAAGTGCGCTCGTTAAGTCGTTCGATCGATTTAATTCGGCCCCGTCTCTCGGCGCGGCGCCCAACATTTCGCCGATTCCGGGAGATTGCGCTTGCGCAACATTTTCGAACGGCCGTCCCTCTTCACGCCCTTCCCTCGCCGCCACTTTTCTGGCAGATTTCTGGCACACGAGATCGGCGGGCATAAATTTACGCGGAACGTTATATCCTGCGCTGCTCTCACCTGTTGCCGACGCGCATCGCCGCATTGTTGCAGTTATTACACTTTCCCGGAGGATTTATGAACGTGCGCGCGCGCGCAAAACGGAATTCATCGCGCCGGCGGACGCAAGCGATTTTTAAGGGGTCTGCTTGGCAGTCCATAAAAATGCCGCTCTTTGAGTATTTTACAAAAAGCCACTTAACGCCGAATCATGCATTTAAATGGTGTAATTGATCAGCACTTGTCAGTCTGCGATATGAACATCACGCGGCTGATAATTCAATGAACAGATCCAACGAACACCCACGATTGCACCGTGTATCGCCTGGATACAGGAATAATCGCGATTTTACTGTAGCATCGACGTCGCGTGCCGCCGTACTTTGAAGTTTCACGAAACGCAAGGTAATTGAATATTCTTGAAAACCAAACCCCTCCGTAATTTTGCTAATGTAATATTATCACAATACCACAGAGTATACTTGCGCCGGGGTTAAATGATTATATAAGAAGTTCGTCAAACGTAATTTAATCCGCACAACTAAGTATTAATATATATCGCTTACAATTTTCTTTAATTTGCAATAATGAAATTCCCACCCTATAAACGCATCCTAAGGTTTTCCACAACGCCAAGGAATTACATTCTTGAGCAAAGCAGAACCCGTTAACCCCGCAACCGTAGTATTAACACAGTGGCACACGACAAAAACGCATCGACCCCGCAATGTCCGTCGACAATCTCCTCGTGTTCTCAGCATTGTTGCGCGCGAAGCGATTTTCGGCGAGTAAGGCGTCTCGCTTTTTCGCATTCTCCAGTTCCGTACTTCGCCGTGGTCCTCGTTCGGACTAAGTCTCGCGATTTCGCTGTCGAGCCCTGTAAGCTGCGGCACTCGTCTCTTACAGGAAATACGCGAACACTCCTCTTGTTAAGAAGCCTTAAGCTCCACTTGCTCCTATTTCGCTGTTCTGCCTGGTGCACACGCGCGCATTGCCATATGTGTAGCGACTACATTCGATCGCGTCATCAAGAGTGTCGCGATTTTCGAGTGACGGCGTATTACACGGAATAATGAAATAGAAAAGAGGGTGGTGTGAAAAAACGCGCGTTACGAGTGTAGGAAGTTTCGCGTTTCAAATCACCGACGAGCTTCCAATTGTAGGAGGTTTCGCCTTTTTAGATCACGGACGAGCCTCCAATTGTAGGAGGGAAGACACAGGGAATTAAATCGGACTTACTAAATTAATGAAAATATATTTTACTAGTGTAACAAATAGCTTGGGATAACAATTACGTCGTATAATGAAAGGGAAAGTTGGAAGATGCCTCTGAAGTATATGCACGCAAATATTTCGTGTATAAAATCAGTTATATCTCTGAATTTCTTATTTGGTGATATACACACAAAAAGAATACGGCTAAAGAATGTTTGGCCTGCCGAAAGAAATTTTTCCCCAGTCCAATATATATCTATTCGTTTGAAGTTCGAGACACGTGCATAACTGAGCAACAATCGCAACCTACACGAGCCGTGTAAAATTAATTTGGTGCGCGACGTCCCGGGGCGCACAGTAATACGGAACATAACGGGAGGCTGTAAAGTGGCTTTTCGCCGTTCCCGAAATCTTGCCTAATAACCGAATTTACCCACGAAACGATTATCGCCCGCACCTGCCACTCGTTTCGGCGAATCGCCGTAATTGATCGTCATCGCCGTGCGTACGACGCTCTATTTCGCTTTACGCGCAAAGTTGCGCCGCCAATTTCGGTCGGAACTGTCGAAACTGTCGAGTGCCATTCGAAACGTCTCGCACGTCGGAAAGCGTGCGTTACGTTTCGCGCAGCGAGTTAACGGGAGGAGTTGAGGTGGAACGAATGTTTAAGCATAATGACTTTGTGTTGAGCAATTACGGCGGCGTTGCAACGAAAATTGCGTACCTTGTGGCAGGAGATGGCTGTGTCGAGAGGTGCGTTGTTTTCAACCTTACGGCGAATCGTCAATAGTGAAAAGCATTTTTCGATGAAAACTGGAATACACTTGAGTATTTTCATTCATGGAATCCTCTAGATGTTTGAGAGCATGCAGTCGATTTGGGGCATTTTTCAGTGGATTCCAATTTTCAGGCATAAAGGGCTCTTTAGTCGTTATTCACGAGAACATGTGTAGTTGGGTAATGGCTGATGATTGACGGAAAATTCGAATTATTGTAGAGGGAACGACAGATTAACTCGATTACATGTAGACTTAGTCACATATCATACCTCCACAAGTGGTGTTCCGAGTGCAGTGGGTGTAAATCCTATTGCGGCTTTATCCGGGAACCTTTCATAATCATTCAGCTGTAAACAATATATATTAATTGATCGGATATGCCTAAAAGATGCAATATCATTTTATTATAAAATTCACCCTACGACCACAGGTGGCATTCCGCGCGCAGTGGGTGGAAAACGTTATTGACGTTTCATCCGAAAATCTTTCATAATCACTCGTATGTAAAAACGATTTATTTGACTTCATTGCTTATGTATGCATTAGCGTATGCCATTCTTGGCGAGGTCGCAAGTGCGTTGGGTGTAGGCTCGACGTCACACACAATAGTCTGCTTATGTATGCATATCGTCACAAGAAACTATCATTTATAATAACTTAGCTATAAAAAACATGTATTTAGTTTTAGCCCTTACATATACGTTTCGATGTCAAATTCGTCTTGCTTCCACAAGTAGTATTCCAAGTACAGAAGGTGAAAACTCTATTGCCGCTTCATTCGGAAATCTTTCATAATCACGTGGCAATTTTCAGTTGCGAAACGATATATTAAAATTGCCACCCTTTATATCTATATATATATACCATATGGTGTATATATATATATTATATAAAGGATGGTAATTTATATATATATATATATATATATTTATACACACATATATAAAGCTTTTTTCAGTTGCAAAACGGTATATTAAAAAAGCTTTATGTTATATATATGTTTATGTTATATACATACATACAGCTTTTTTAATATATCGTTTTGCAACTGAACATTACCACGTGATTATAAAAGATTTCCGAATGAAGCGGCAATAGAGTTTTCACCTTCTGTACTTGGAATACTACTTGTGGAAGCAATACGAATTTGATATCGAAACGTATGTGTAAGGGATAAAATTATATATATATACAATATACGTCGCAATTTCCATTTCACGTGCACTAACTTACACACTACTACAAAGTCTGTAGTCATGCACAACAATCCATACCTGGCGGTCCACATTCTTCGCCAGCGGCAGAGGATTTCGCAAGATAACGACAATCCCGAAAGTTTCGAAAGGGAAGATTAACGGTCCGCACGCGGCTGAACAAACTGTGAACCATTATCGCGATTCGATTCGATTCCTGGAGAGCGGAAGATTTCGCGATGACGGCCAGTGTCGAGTTGAGAGGCTTAATGGCCTTCCATCGGTAGGACTGTCAATCATCGAGACTTTGAAGTATCGCGGAATATACGAGTCCACTCGTCATTGCTCTGACATTAATTTCCTTTTTGCGGAAATCCCTTTATATCCGGTCCGCGGGTTTCTACCTCTCTGAACATCTTCCTTTCTTCCGTTCACTCCTCTTTTCGTCGATCATCCGCCTCGATGTGACATGAGAGTTAGCATAAAAATTATTCAGTAGGTGTAGAGTAGGAAATGTTTTAGATTAAATGGCAGGACTCTTGTGTCGTTTCATTCGTTGCGATATCTTATTTCAACTCGGTGAAAAACGAAGACGAACGTCAGTAACGACTCTCCTCTTCTCCACATGGCACTCTTCGATTCCGTCCAGTGTGCAGTGTGCAGCGATTTTACTGTATTGTGGCGGGCGCGCATCATCGAAGCGTGATAATTAATAGTCGCGGCCAAATTGCCGGGCCAACGATGGGGACAGCAATTATTGCACCCATTCCTTTTCCACCCCCTCGCAGAAACGTCAATTTATCATTTTCCAGCGTGTACCGACGCATAAACGGCTCGTCGTTAATCTCCACTGTTCGGCGCGAAAAAAAGGAAACACATTTTACGCGATGTTACGCGTTGCGGTGCCTCAAAAACTTATCTAGATTTTCATTTCTTTGTACTAATCGTTATCGTGCGCCGCTATACATCAAGCCGGGATGAAACTGGGGTTTGGAATCCCTCTCCCGCGTCAGAAAGAAATTGCCGCATAAATACAGGTATGCGTGCTGTGTGCAGGATGTCAGTTTGAAACACGCGCTGCGAAAAAATTACGATTTAGTTTTTATAAGCCATTCTCAATTCTACACCGATCTTTTTGCATTTCCGACTTTGCTGTTCGTATTTTCCATTGCACGTCTTCAGAGTTAAAAGTTTATATTCTTATAATCTCTTTATATCCTGTAAAAGTCTTCAGAGTTTTAAGTTGTTATTTCGTTATTATTGCAAATATGTCATGTGCAAAATTAAGCACGGTCAATAATCCATAAACGACCTTTATCTTTGTGCAATATTGTAAAGACTGCGTATCACATGCCACACAAAATCGACGCATACGCAGACTACGGAACATTTTACGCGAAAACAAGCACAGAGTCGTTTTTTCGAAGTTTTGTGAGCGCAGAGAAGCGATTTCAGAAACTACCGAATTACCGAAATGACGCCGGGGTCTGGGAGACTGTGTGCAGAAGTATGATACTGCCGATTTTTCAGCAGAATTGTAAGTAAGTTTCGGAAAGATGAAGAAAACAACTGATACCGAGTTGCATCTTTGCGCGTTTCCGTCTTACATACTTTCGCGTGTTCCTGGTTTGAACCGAATCTTACAACTGTAGGATACTTTCGCTGTTTCTTTGTTCGTCCAAATATTACTATTACATTTTACGACTCAGGCGAAGATACGAACGACAGTCGACGTTCTATGGAAAGTTTTGAAAAGGTCAATCACAAGTTTTAGTAGAGATTTCGCTATTAAACTAGGAAGAAATTGAATAAATTTATATATAGTAGCTGAACGCATAAATTGAATCGTTCATTGAGAAGTAGAACATGTCAAAGTTTGCAACGACATGTTCCCACTATTTTCTTTCTCTGTAGTGTATCAAAAAGGGAAGGCGTCGAAATATTATATAGAAGCGCATGATGGAAAAATGGTGGAAAAGTCAAAAGTAACCATATATTGCTTTTGTATGAGCAGTAATAATCTTCTACTCAATGCGTTTTATGTGAAATTGATGTTTTTGCAAAGGATCTTAGACTCTCCCACCATGATTGAACAAAAAAAATATGAATGGGGAGCCCAAACGGCACTGAAGGTATTTGATGACATATCTGTGTGAGTCAAAAGTGACTCCGGCACCGAACTCTGCTTCAGTACAACCCAGTGCAGAAGTAAAACGTTAAAGCCAGTCCCGCTTCGCGCTTTCTGTGTATCCACCCTGCAACTTTTCTGCCCGCAGGACGCAGGATTCCTTAAGGCAGATAACAGCGTCTTCCCTCGTCGACACACAGGACTTCGGAATTGATATTAGTTTCTCGAGCAACGTAGCTCGGACCGTTCGATCCTCTGTCCTCGTCGCTTTACGCCGCTTCCCTCCTTCCTCGTTCGGTCCCAGACAATTTCCCGCCCCCGGCCGTTGGACGTGCGCAGGAGAGAGATTTCATTTCGTGGACGAAATTACATGTCTCGGCTGGACGGGAACGTCTGGATATCTGGAAGTTTCCACTCGGCGGGATCTAACTGGCCATTCATTTTCCGCGGCGCACTTGCGTGTCCGTTGTGACTGTGAATTAACGTGCACGTCTGCCTTGTCGGCTGGCTTGTGCGTCTCCTTTCCACTGGACTCGCGTTACACGGTTTAGTGCTGTGCTGGCTAAAATTTCGTGGACAAAATATGTCAAATAGTGTTTGAACACTTTAACGACCGCTAGCCGATTAATCGACTTTTCGATTCCAACTGCTATTTACCGGTAGCCGATTAATCGGCTTTTCAGTGGTTAACGGTTATATTAGATAAAATAAATATCAGATGATATTATGACAATTCTAAATGACAATAAAATTACACTGCTTTGAAACCGAAGGATTCTCAACAACACATTCAGTATTTTTCAGTTATAAAGCTTTACAAATCGGCACATACACAATTCCTGCGCGATATCCAAAACAGAGTCGGTCTTTAGCGAGTGGCATCTTCAGTCAATAGCGGTCGGTAAAATGTTAAATAATCGTTGTTCTGGAATTATGATAGAACACTAGTTTAAATGGCTAAAATACTATTTAAAAATCGGAAACGCGAAAAGAAATTTTTAGATTTTAAATTTGAGGCCTCCGCATCATGATTGTTCATATTACTGGCTTCCAGATGATTGCCACGTTTATTCTTAGCATTTTGCCGACGCTTCGCAAGCATTATAGTCTGCGTCATCACGACATGGGAGTGCTTTCTGTAAATTGAATTGCTTGACTGTAAAAAGGAATTCAATTGGAGTTAAGCGCTTTGGTCTGCGAATAGCTCATATAAGAGCTGGTCATTTTCCATATCGATTAACGACATAAAACAAGATTGTTGCATTTATTTGATTAATCAAGTACTTTTGCAGAAGAATGTTAAAAAATATTAAAACTGGTGGTAATGGCTTTGGAATATGAACGCTTTATATATGAACCGCTCGTTTGTCCTACCATATAACTTCAGAAAACAAACACTATTACATTGATTGAGAATATGAAAGGCTAACCATCAATCAAGTCATTTGGCACCAAAATTTAAAGAAATGTAAGTGGAATTAAACGCTTTGCCCTGGAAACGGCGCCTACATGAACTAGTAGTTTATCCAACCCATGAATTCGACAAAACGAAAGTATTACATTAGAAGTTCGCTCTGGCCACCGAACGGCTCATATAGAGATTAACTACTGTCGTAAGTGATAGCGCTCAATCATATAAACGTCGAAACGACTATTTTAGGCCTTTCTCTCTTTTTCTTTCGATCACGCAATGGGAATATGTAGGCACAATATCAAATGACACGACGATATGTCTATGGAAGGCGATATATTTCTATTATAGACATTTTCGAAAATATGTCTACACACTTTCTGCACTAACTGCACACATGACGAATATTTAGTTTACCATGCGTTTACTACTCTTTTGCTATGCATTATTTTCATCTGCGTTTATCTATCTCCACTATGCGACCAAACGAAGAAGACAGAAATGCTATTTCCGCTCGTCATATGATTGAACACTTCCACTTACGGCAGGCGCCGGTGTATTATATATGTCTATGCAGAATACTATTTCTGTCCTTCGTATGATTGAACACTGCCATTTACGGCAGGGGTCGGTCTGCTATATGTCCGTGAATGCAAGACGCTGCTTGTTTGGTTTCTTGAACAATTGGTAAAGCAGGCAAACGCTCGGCTGGTACCAAGTGAATCGGGTCAACCACGGGTCAGACGCGCCAGAAAGAATGGCGTACAGCACTACGTGCTTTCTTTACTGATCATTGGAACCGGTACTGACGTGCCCGTGTGTGATTAATAATCAGACAACGGACATTTTGTTTCGGTGTCGATACTTGTTGCATATTACGATACGGCGAAAATAGTTATTTTTGGTGTAAATCAAATTTTTTGTTGTTCAATTTTTTAACGTTTTGCGATTTTCTCTAAGTAATCGAGTAAAGTAGTGTGGCGAAATAAGTTTTGTGCTGTGGTTTTTTTAATTGCTTATTGATAATCGTATGATTGATGATTTGACGAACTGAATCAGGTATTTTACGTTAAACATACACTTGTTCATTATTATCGATGTTTAAATATATGTTTACTGTTTTTTTTTTGTTGAAATCACCATTCTTAACATTGACATAAACGCCATTTTCTAAGTTTAATATTTTATCTGAAACGCGCAATCATTTTTTGTTGTTGTAATCACCATTCTTAACATTCTTTATTTTTTCCGTTAACACCAAATGCCATTTTCTAAGCAGTTGTAAAGAGCATCAGGCATTTTATCCAAAACGCACGACCGTCAGCGTCATCCACGCATCGCGCCGTCGTTTAACATCGACGCAGATTTAATATTCGTCGCAGTTGCCGTGTCGTCTGCCCTTAAGGAAAATTTATATCTCACGCATGACGCAGAAGTTTACGCCCGCATCCTTGTCTCGGCTTTTTCGTCGGCTCGATGCCCCCGCGAGACACACCGAGCGTCATAATAAAATTCCGTATTGCGCGCAGAATATGAATTTCCCTTCGAGACAGATAACGCCGTCACGAAAACGATGATTACCTCTCCCCGGCCGCGATAAAGCATGCCTTATGGCGGGCGTAAACTGAAATATGGAAGTCTGCTGTCGATGAAATTTCGCGCGCGCCTGGCGTCGCACTCGTTAATCGAAATTGATTAAGCGAGCGTAAACTTCGAAAAATGACACCGTTAACGTTAATGCCGCGGCCCGTTTAGCTGGACGCCGACGTCGCGTGACGCTTTTCAATTCCCTGACCACTTGCGGACCGTCGACCCGTTAAAATGCCGAAACGCGTTCTTTTCTGCTCGTACGGTGTTCTCACTTTAAATTAACCCTTCGAGTGCTGTGGACGCATATGTGTGGGATTCTTTAGTGAGGGTGATACGAAATAAATACACGACCTATTAACGGTACACAAAGTTAAAAAGTATTTAACCCTTTGACTGCGGCGCATTCTCGGACGAATCCATCAATATGGACGGTGCGTTTTTAGCACGTCAGTCGCTGCGACTGGTTTTCCACTGACTAGTGACCAAGACAATACCCGGAAATTTGATACCATTCTTAGGGTTTAAAAAATAATAATCACATATAAATTAAAAATATCCATTTTTTTAAATAAAATTTTTTTAATTTTTCCATTCCAAAGAATCGCATCGCTATTCTAACAACAACTGCATTTATAAAATAATAATTTCTATACGACAAATAAATAACAACATAACTGAGTTACGCAAAATGTAAATAATGTGCAGGTATTGGAGACCAAAGAATCGCATCGCTAGTCTAACAACAACTGCATTTATAAAATAATAATTTCTATACGACAAACAAATAACAACATAACTGAGTTACGCAAAATGTAAATAATGTACAGGTATTGGAGACCAAAGAATCGCATCACTATTCTAACAACAAATGCATTTATAAAACAATAATTTCATCACGGCAGTCAAAGTGTTGAATAAAATGCCGGTCGGTCCAAAAAAGGCACACCTCCATGCCGAATTTTAAGTTGCGTTTCAATACAGAGGCGGACGCTTTTCGGAAGGCAATGTTTCGTCGGCACACCGTGTATATTGCGCATCCACACCCTGCGAGTTGGGTTTCTTGCCGTTTCCCCAGGGCACTCTCGGTCGGCGTAGCGATATGGGGGAGCGAAAGAATATCGTCGTGGGGTGAAAGAGAGAGAGAGAGCGCCGCAATGCAGGCAAGGGCGTTGTCAGGGGCGACCCTAAGGCCTCATTCGCACCGAACGAACCACGATCCACTGCGACATAATACGTGTTGTTCGTGTAAACTCCTCAGAACGAGCGCGTGCTGAACCCCGGCGGTACGAGACCGTGAGACGTAAAAGTATCGACGACGCGCGTTATTCCCCGCGGACGCCGAGCGAAACTTTACAATTGCGGAATGTGTCTGCGGCGCTGCTCGTCAGACGGTAATTCGATAAGCGACCGGTTCGGAGATTTGCGGTGAGAAGCTGCGAGTCGATGCGGGATGTTCACCAAATGCGAGGACTATCCGTAAAAAGAGAGGGGTGCTACTGCAAAATAATTGGGAAATAAATTTACATTCACAGAATGTATGCGGTCATGATTGGGTCATAATTTGATAAGCGGGCTGTGTGGAGATTCGTTGCGAGAAGTTGCGAGTCGATACGCGAACACGCAGGATATTGATCAAACACGGAGTTTGTCGGTATAAAAAGAGGACGGCTTCTGCACAATAATTATGAAGTACATTTACTTTAACAGAATGCATCTGGCCGCGCTTGGTGATAATTTGATGAGTGGGTTGTTTGGAGATTTGTTGCGAAAAGCTGAGAGTCGATGTCGAAACACGCGGGATCTAAGTGGACCGCAAGAGACATTCAATAGAAAAGTGGGATGCTTCTGTAAAAGAATTGAAGTAGAACATCTATATTGTCAGAATGCATGGGGTCATGCTTGGTTGATGATTTAATAAGTGGGTTTTGTGGAGATTTGTTGCGAACAGCTGCAAGTCGATACCTTGTCAGTTAAAAAGAAAGTGGGATGCCTCTGCAAAAATAACTGTGAAGGAAATTTACATTGGGAGAATATATGGGGTCATACTTGGGTAATAAATTGATGTACGGTTTCGGCGATTTGTTGCGGAAAATTGCAAGTCAATATTTGAACCCGGGGGATTTAAATCGGACATAAGTGGCATGCTTTTTCAGAATACTTAAGAAAATAAATTTACATTGACAGGATGGAAAAGGAACACAATTTTAGACCACAATTTTATCCAAATCACTTTTTTCAAAATTTTGTCCCATTCAACAATTTTCCAAGTATAATAACTTTTGTTAAATTTTACAAACCTATATGAAACCTATAATTCTAACCATTTCAACGATCACATAAATATAAATAAAATTATTTCTGCAAAACTTACATAAGTGTACCGAACAAGCAACATACTTCACTACACTCGCGGTTCTATAAATATCATAAACTTCATAGTATCACCTGTTTCGCATAGACAAACAGCGTGTCGTCGTCCCAAGCGAAACCGCATTTGCACGTTCCTCGCCACGACTTAAAACTACCACCTCTACCCACAGTCCACGCATTCGAATTCGCCAAGGCATATTCCCTGTGCCCGGAATAAAGCGGATACTCGCTTGAACGTTAATGTCCGCCTCTAATGAACCCGGCAGTCGAAGTTGCGTGTTCTTTAATTAAAACAGGAGGAATAAATTTAAAAAAAAAAACGAGAGCGCGCGCGTTACCCCATGCGAAAATCTGCAATTGTTGACGCGCTCGTTTCCTGTTTCGGCGGGGGAGCAAAAAATGTCTGAGTTTAATAATATTACGTCAATCGGCGCAGGGCGCTTTTGTTCCAATCGACAAACTGGACCAGCTCGTTTTAACAATACGCTTCTGCCTGAACGAAGTCTGCCTTCGGGTAGACTTGTTACACGCTGTTTTGTTAATTGGCGGCGGCTGGTGGGTTCTGTAATGGGCGTTCGTCGGAAAATTTTCGAAGGCTGCGATGCGCGCGTATTCAACGTCGTTACAAGGATCGAGACGTTGGCGAAGACGTGCAAAGAGCCCTGAAGGGGTTTATCAGCGGAAGTCTAGAGGTACTAAGATAAAAGCGTAAACGTATAGTTCGGCGCGTGCTGGGATATTCGACTCTAACGTACTCTCATTTTAATCAGTTAATTGTGGTCACCTTTGTGAAAAATGCGTACCAAATCTGCGTCGCAAGAAATATGATACAGTATTAAATTGTAATGAATAGAGTGATTTGTTTTTTACGTTTCTTACGGCGCATTTTGGTAATTGTCCTGTGGCGATAAATGTGTGAAAGAAGGTTGTAGGAATATATAGTTTTGTCCGCTGATACTATCAATTCTTAATAATAACAAAATATATATACATATAGAATAAATTACACACATGTGTATATATGTAACTAAATATAAATATAATATATTTATGTTTATATATATTCCCACAATCTTCTTTTATACATTTATCGCCACAGGACAGCTACCAAAATGCCCCGTAAGAAAATTAAAAAACAAAGCACTCAGTTCATTACAATGTAATACTATAGCATAGTTCTTGCGACGCATGTGCAAATATTGATAAGTACATCATTTTTACATAAATTGTAAAAATTATGCACTTATCAGTATTCGCACATAGTTTTGTGCTTTACTCCTATCAATTACCTCCATCACTATTTAAAACGACTCGCAAATATTCGATAACTTATCCGTCACCCATATACAGGTGTCATTGCATTAAACGTGTTAAGCGAGCGAGCACGTCGTTAATTAATTTCCGTCGGCTGAGTAGCGTACTTTCGCCGGTCGCCAATCCGATCACGACGAAACCCAGGTCATTGCCGGTCGGTTGGTCGCCGTCGAAATTATCAGGCAGCAAATCAGCCTCCGTTAGGGCACTACTCTGTATTTACTCGTCCCGTTAACGCAAAATTAGCATGTAGGACGCGCATAGGCGTGCCACGTAAAATAGAGGCGAATTAACCTGATTACCATAAATCGATGCATCCGGACTTTCAGCGGACGGTGACGTTAATGATGCGCCCCGTTGCACAATGCACGATGATGTTCTTGTCCTGGGACTGCCTGCTACTCGACCACCGCATTATCGAATAAGCCCGTGCGCGGGATTAGAAATTGACGAATTAGATGCCATTCACGCGCGTATGTCCAAAATCGTGGGTTCCCCAGAAAATCGGTCGTTCGGTCATCTTCAATGCATATTGGAAAAATTTGCACTACCGCTCGCGCCTTTCCTTGCAAGTTTTACGCAGTATGTTGCTTATGTTCACTTGTGCGCGTATAAACGCTACTGCACTCTATTTGAAAAAAAAAATGGCACTATGGTCCATTCCTTTTTTGAGAGTTTCACGTAGTGTGTTAGTCGGATTACTGTGTGCATGTAGGTATAAATCCTACCGCTGTCAAGGTAGAAAAATCCACGCTAATGTCCCACCGTTTTTTGCACATTTTGTTCATGTTCAATTGTGTACCTGTAAAAGCGGGATTAGAAATTGATGAATTAGATGCCACTCACGCGCGTGTACGTAAAAATACTACGTCGTTCAAGTTACAAATGTCTGCACTATTATTTATGCATTTTATTGTAAATGTTGTGTAGTATGCTGCTGAAATTAAATTATGCACATGCAAACGCTTCTACGGTCACGTTGAATAAATTTCTACTATGCTCCGTGCCTTGTTGCAAGTTCTATATAGTATGTCGTTCAAGTTCACATGCGCACGTAAAAATACTACGACGTCCAAGTTACAAAAGTCTATTGTCTATGCATTTTCTTGCAAATTTTGTGTAGTATGTTGCTAACATTAAATTATGCACACACAAACGCTTCTATGGTGACGTTGAATAAATTTACACTATGCTCTGTGCCTTTTTTGGAAGTTTGAAAAAGTTGCACGGTCATATTCACTTGCGCATATATAAACGCTACCACGCTTAATTTGGAAAAATCCGTACTACAACTCCCGCCTTTTTTAAAATTTTCGCGCCCTACGTTGCTCAAGTAAGCGAGTGCACTACCATACTTAAATTTCAACCACCTGTGTGCGATTTGTGCCAGAAGCACCATGCAAGCAAATACATATGGAATACTATTTTGTATTAGCACATGTTAATATTCGTTGTTTCACCTATTGCTATTCCTGCGTCAACAAACTCCGTGCTCAATTTATTTGGCGCATAATGCGGAACACAATGCATGAACCTTTCGATTACATCCACCGACGCATCGTTAAACTACTATGCTGCTTTCGGGCAGCGCTCAGTTTTTCCGCTCTCCTCGCCAACGAAAGTTGCGACTCAATTAAAACTTCTTAAAAGTCAAGTAGAAAATCAACCTGCCGGCCCGCCATTACTAACGAGATCCATCGATCTTCGTTGCAGGTGGACCTGAAGCCGCTGCGGGAAGCGACGATCGCCGTGCCGACGCCGAAAATCACCGAGAAGCGGAAAGCCGAGGAAGCGGACGCGAGCAAAGACTTGAAGAAGGTAAATATGTCCAATCTGCTACGCGTATACAGTTTCGCTTTCGTCCCTTTTATCTGTGAGTCTCGCGTTTGGCGTCTGACGTCTTTTGCGTGCGCTTACGTAAGAACGCGCTGAACGGTCCGTCTGTTTTGAAATATTTATTCAGCGGGCGCGACGCTGGAGGGAAGGAATGTGCGAAGTGGTAGTTGCTAGGCGATTTGTGGTAGTCGGGAGGGAATGGGCAGTAAAGAAGTCCTTCGTTGTTGGCTATTTTTGGAACAGAAAAGATTCAATGCGTTTTTCATGTACGCGGGTTATCAGTATTTTCGAGTTATGGTGGAGGGACAAATGTACATTGCACGAAACACTCGATTGTATGTTAACCCTTTCCACTCGGACATGTTTTTTCTCGAAGTAGCAAATAGCGCAACATTTCATTTAAAATGGTATAGTTTTGAAAAAAAAAGACTCTGTTGAAGTCATGTTTTACATACAACTTTGCTGATACATTTATGTATTATGAAACAAAATCGGAATTTTATATCTTATTCTTTTCGAATGCTTCATAGTTCATTCACCAATATGCATTGCGGGTTTATTCAACACGTACCGCAGTAATACGTTGTTTATTGTCTTTAATGTGACATCTTTTCTTCCGAACATATATAATGTTCATACAATAATTTGCAGTTTGTCATTCAGCCTATTGCAGATATATGACATAGAAGGTTCTCGCAATTGCTGGAATTCACCTCTTAGTATATTGACCACAAACTATTAAATATTAAACAGGATCCAGATTATTAATTTTATCTCATTGCCTTAACTTGTAACTCCCCGAAAATATCTTAAGTAAAAACAAATATTTGAACAAACATTTTCTGTACATACATTTTCTTCAGTAATAACACAAAGTAACTTCGTGTCCCCTCAGAGGGGACAGTCGAGTGTAAAGGGTTAAGTTATCACACAAGAAGTTAGTGGGGACCCTATGTGTGTATGGCTTTTTGTTGTTCATCATTTGCGGTCTTAAAAAAGATCAAGAAGAATCCTAATAGGAATTTTTTTCATAATTTGCACGCCACAGATCAGTAACTAACGGGTTCGAGTCAATGAGTAATCGCTACATTTTATGTCAGTTTTTATTAGTAAATTACCGTAACCCCAGTAGGAATCATTTTATAATTCCCACGCCACGGACAAGTCAATAATTAGCGATTGCACGTCAAATGATCATTTGCCACGTCTTACGCGAATTTTTATCAGGCAATTACTATAACCGCATTAGAAAGCATTTTCATCGTTTCCCTCCCTCAAACTGCATTCCACACGGCCCACCCTATATTTGCAACGAGGCCTCGTTGAGACAGGCATCCACCACGCCTGCCTGAGAACCTGACACCGTTCATGCCGAACACTTGAAGCGCGCGAGGTCCGTCCGTCGGCGTGTATTTCGGTCGCTGCCGTCGATATTTGACGTAGCTGACGCCGTCGCACATCATTGCCACGAGGCGCCCGTCCTCATTAATCTGCTCCCCGCTGTCGTCATTAACGAAATAAGCGCGCGGGCGAGAACAGCGATCAACGCGTTGACGCGTGTTGCCCGCCCGATATTTCCGACTGCCAGCATCGAACTGCTCTCCTATCATGCTTCTTGACGTTCGCAACTTCGCATTAATCTTGCCGAGTCCAAGATTTTATTATATCACTATTTCTGTTAACGCATTGACTGCCGTACGTATTTTACTATATTAGAACGGCGATGTTATGAAATATTGCAGCGTTTGATTGAATTATGCAAAATGTACATAATGTGCAGGTATTGGAAACCAAAAGATCGCATCATAATTCTAACAATAACTGCGTTATAAAATAATTATTGCTATTCATTGCGAACATTTTTGATCGTCAGTAAAATCTTTTGCACCGGTGATCATCACGGCAGTCAAAGTGTTAATGTTCTAGGTCGCCATTTTTAGTGTTTTATTTGGTATCGCCTATTGCCAGTTTCCATGAACACACTTTTGTCAATACAGATGCGTTACGCATTTATTAGTTTGAAATGATAGGCAATTTTATGGTTGAAAGTTAGACTTTATTTGTCATCGTCTATTTCCACTTTCGATCGTGTACTCATTCGTTTGGAATAATAGACCTTTTTATGGTTGGAAGTTAGGATCTATTTGTCATCGCGTTTTTACACTTTTCATTAACACGCTATTGCTTACATAGCGAGTTGCGCATTCATTAGTTTGAAACGATAGGCCTTTTTATGATTCAAAGTTAGGCTTTATTTGTCCTCGCGTTTTTACATTCTTCATCAACACGCTATTGCTTGTACAACGAGTTACGTTCTCATTAACTTGAAATAATAGACCTTTTTATGGTCGAAAGTTAGTCTTTATTTGTCATTGCGATTTTACACTTTTCATGAACACGCTTTTGCCCATGCAGCAAGTTACACATTCATTAATTTCATTTAAAAGGCTTTTTCGGGGTTGAAATTTAATCTTTATTTGTCATCTCGAGATTTTGCGGAAATAGATGACTCAGTAAGTACTTACAGTAAATAGAATATTAATGAACGCAGGAACGCAGAGTCATCATTTTTGCGTTTGTAAAGTACCTGAAGATTTTAGGATAAAAATAAGAACAAATGGTGGGAACATGCAAGCAATCTGCAATATGCTGTATTATACGTATGTCAGTAAAACGTGAGCAATTGTGTTGTCAATAACACGAGCAGCGTATTCATTATATAAATGTAACCACTTTCAATCTGTCGTAATTTGTCTCAGTACACAACGCTTTGTTGAAAGTATACCACAGAATGAAGTCTATACGCTTTTCTTAATTATAAGTCGAGCGTTCGTCGTGAAAATCTTGAGAACCTGAATCAAGTAGCGTTTCAGTGAAGCAGACACAAAGAACTGTGCGTTCCATTTGATAAATTGCGTTCTGCGTCGCATTAAAACACTAGCAATCCTAACTTCAATCTTAAGTCGAACATTCATCATGCAAATGGAGTGGATTTGTATTTTCCGTGTTTTGCCTTAAACAGCGAAACGTGTCGCTGAAAGCGTCGCAAAGAATTTTATTTGTCACTTAGTAGAGCTGTGCCTGCACTGAATTAAAACTGGAGTGAACCCGTTGTTCGTTGCAAGTGGAGAGTTTGTCGTGAAAATGTTGCGAGTTCGAGTTTGCCGAGTTTTGGCGCAAACAATGAAACGGTATTGACGAGTTTTACTTTTTATTTGCTGCGACTGTACCTGCGTCGCATTCATTGTTCGCAAAAATGCTCCAAGTTTAACTTTTTTTATGCTCCGCGAAAAGCTTGTTGGAAATGTTACCTTTTATTGCGATAACTACTGCTCGAACTAGGCGCATGAACTGATTATGTCGATACAGAGAATTTTACTTGCAAATTGCTATAATTGTCACTTGACTACATTGACACTGTTTGAAAACAGTTAATTCATTACAGGTTAAATGCATATATACAATTACAGTAAATATCGTTTTAGAATGCGACTCCTGGTAACACAAACTATTGAACTATTGAGTATTCAATATTAAAAAAATATACTACGCATAATGATCGATAATTTTCTACACATTACGCACGACCACATAAATGCACCAATATTATTTCCGAATTACAACTAGGCCTGACTACTTTGGCGACGCTTGAAAGCGATAGTTTATTATGCATTAGACACTTCCGCCGGATCGAACGTTCAACAGGAGTACTTCATCTTTCATGGACACCCGTAATCCTCCCTTCAGACTTCTGCAGTGCGTTCTTCATCTTTTTGCCTCGTTCGAAATGAAGTCACGCTTCGGAGACTGAACATTCCCCGAGGATCAGTTGCGGCGCCGCTTAAGATTTTACTCGCGGACCCTTAAGTCCGTCGACTGACCCATGCGAACTCCGGTTAATCCTCTGAAGCACCGTACTGCACTTTCTGCAGTCTGCTTTTCGTTCCAATCGAACTCGATTTTCTCACGTTTCGGTCGCGTACATTTTTTTTTAACGTTGCATTTAGTTTTATGTTGCATTTAGTGTTTTAAATAGGGTCTCATTGGATAAATGCAGTCACGTTCCACACAGTGAATTCGACTTTGGCAGCTATAACAAATTTCATTCGTTTTAACTGATTTTATGGAAGACATTTAATTAAAAACACTATCTTGTCGAAGCACAAAAGGTATTTAATGATTTGCAAACAATTCTCGTTCAACACTGATCAAATGACGCAACATAAATGAACACGATAAAATGCAACGCGTTGCTAAAGAAAAAGCGGGAAATCTTCGCGTTCGCTTAATACGTTGTCTGCCAAGCGTATTTTACTATATTAGAACGGCGATGCTATAAAATACTACTGCATTCGGCCGAAGTATGCAAAATGTAAATAATGTGCAGGTATTGGAGACCAGAATATCGCATCACTATTCTAATAACAACTGCATTTATAAAATAATTGCAACTCACTGCGAATATTTTGGATCTTCAGTAAAATCTCTTGTGTCAGTCACCGATGACAGTCATGGCAGTCAAAGTGTTAACTAAATGTTCGAACGACAAAACAATTACACATACACCCTGTCTTAAACACAACAACCCAAGCCGCAGCGTAAAACAATAAAATTCTTATTTGTCCGGGTTGAGCCGCGTTAATATGAATAAATTACTGACCGCACGCCGGACGATAATTCACGCATGAAAAGAGCTTGGCGAATCGGGATGCGCACAAAATGGCCGCGTCAAATTATTACCCCGGTATTCGTCATTGTTGTCCCTGCTCATTGATCCTCGTTAATCCGGGACACTCGTGTCATTAACAAGATAAACGGGAGGCCGGCGAGTGTAGGCGGAGGTTCGCGGTGTCCTTTGAAACACGAACGACGCGTTATCATCTTTCATAGTTCACTGGGTTAAAGATTCTGCGGAGAACGTCGCGCAGTAAGTCTATCTAGTATCGTGGGCGTAAGTCTAAGAAATGCGGGAATGGATAGTTGCGTGGAACGACGTCAAAGAAAATTTCATTCTAGCATCATGCCGTAGGATAATTAGATTAGGGAATGATATATAAAGTGGTGGACGATTAACACTTACTGTTGGTAAAGTTTGTTGTAAGGGACTGATGTAGATTTTGGTGGAATATCACAGGTGTAGGGTTAGGTACGGTTATTTGATTGAAAATAATGTTATGAGCCGGTGCGTGGGTAAGCATGGGTAACATAAGCATAATGCTTTATTTATCATGCTGATGCAGTAATTAATAGTCATGTGTTTGTGAGGATGAAGATTCTCATGCGTCACTCGGGGTAAAACATGTAAAATACACGTGGTAATTAATCTATTAAACTGATCGATACGCAGTATTAACAAGTATGTAGTTTTGGTTCGTTGTATCTCATAATTAATAGCCATTGTCATTTTTGCAATGATAAAAATTCTATCGTGGAAATCCGTATGGCATTTAATATACGTGATTGACAAAATTTACGTTGTTTTCTTGGACCTACGCACTTGAATTCTGCATCAGCCATCGCCACTAAAAAACGCTCTCATCCCCATAACCAAACATTTAATTTGTACAACAATGAAACCGTTTTTGTGATCCTCGTGATAAATTGTATGAAGTACTCATATCATTTAATATTTTTCTAACTGACAAAATCTGCGACGAAAACGTCGTCTCGTTCCCGACACTACATTGATCACTCGTTGTGCGTTTATAACAATAAATACTCCGTCCTCGCCCCAAGCCGTGCAAAATGCGCGCGACATTGAGCACGTTAACACTCCATTACGCGGCCTCACCTTACGACGTTCCGTACGCAACGAGCCAGCTTTGTCGCGCGAATATTTTCCGCTTCGAGCCGTAAAACTTTCCTCTCCACCCCGGCTGAGCCGTGCGCGCCTCCGTTTACATCTATTTCGGCCCTGGGGCAATTTAGATGCAAATGCATTTCGTCCCGCGCAGTCACCCTGTTTACGACCTAATACTTAATATTTAAGCGCTTCTCGTCGTGGCCGAGTGCGCTGCCCGCTTCTTTAGATTAGTTTACTTTCCGAGCGGCCCTGGAAAAAAAGTTTGATAAAAGGTACCGCGCGACAGAGGTTAACGCGTTGGTGGACGCTGTGGCTTCCGGAGATCTCGGTGAAAATGCAAGAAATTCACAATCGGCGGCACTTGGGTAGGAATTGAACGCGTGTCCATAAGTCACACCCTGCTGAAAGGGTAGTTGCGCTGTGTTGCGCATTTCGGAAGGATAAAGCAGTTCAGGCCACACCGCAAAAGACTAAAGACGTGCAAAGTGTGGCTCGTGGTCACTTTCATTATACGACGTAATTGTTATCCCAAGCTATTTGTAACACTGATAGAATATACTTTCATTAACACTAAACGTACCAAACGGGATCAAATTACCACTTTCAAAATTTACTTTGTAATCGTACATTCATTATTATTTATTTCGCTCATTTGACTTTCTGTAAATTCTTATATCATCTGATTATTCAATTTCTTGCTTTAATCAATTAGGCATTTTTTTCTGAAAATCAACGTTTATTTCGTAAGGGGTTGAATGATTCCTCATTGTGAAAATAGGTAGGTGTAAAGTACCGGTACGTTTAGTGTTAATTTAGTAAGTCCGATTTATTCCCTGTGTCTTCCCTCCTACATTTGTCATTTTGGAAATGCAATTGATATTAGAATAGTGATGCAAGCCATTGATCTGCAATACGACGGAGTTATTTGCAGTTCGCATAATTTAAGCATATTCAGATAGTATTTCATCATTCGGCAGTGAACGTGCTGAAAAAAATACTATTTCAAGTGTCCGCTTTCACAGATTCCTTGAAAATACTTCCGACAACTGTTGCCAGTGTCTGAACCCACCAATCATTTTTAATCGATCACGATTGAAGCCCCGCAGTCAAGTCACGTAGTTATCCACCCGTCACTCGCGAATTTCCTTTCGAAATTGGTGTAGTTAGGTTGAGTTAGCGACAACTTAGTTCACAACTGTGTTGAACAAATGTAACAGTGACATATTGCGCGTCATACGAATATAATAATACATTGCAGGATCACACGTGATCGTACACAAGATGGCTGTGTTTTAATACATCGACGTCAAACTGTCCCACGCAAACTCGTTTGCTTAACACTAAACAAATGACCCATTTTAAAATTTATTTTGAAATCGTAATTTCATTGTTATTTCTTTCGATCGTTTGACGTTCTGTAAATTCTCATATCATCTGATTATTCAATTTCTCGCTTTAATAAATTAGGAATTTCTTTCTGAAAATCAACGTTTCTTTCATAACATGTCAAATGAACCCTCATCGTAAAAATACATACGTTAAAGTACCGGTACGTTTGGTATTAAAAACTAAGCCACTGTCGCGTGACCGTAATTGACGCGTTACGAAAAACATAAAACCACGCGAACTGAAAACTGCAGCCACCAATAGTGGCGCTTTATGCGCGTCCCTGCTCGAGCTTTCCTGGAATTAAAAAGCGCCTATCGCCAGGGATCGCACCGCGCCGCCGGAAATTTATTATCATTCACTTTACCGGCGCTCTGCTTTTTTCCGCTTTTCCGTTTACACGGTTCCGGCTGCTTTCCGCTGGTTTTCCATTTTATGCGGAACGCCTCGTTGGACAGGATCAAATTCTCAGCTCGCGGGATGAGTGGATGCCGGGGGTTGCTCCCTTGTCGTTCCACTTTCAGCAACAGGGTGCTGCCGGTGGCCTGAGAAGCGGTTTGCGTTTCCATCCCGCGTGCCTGCCGATCATCAGGACATTTTAATCATTTTTATGCCCGCGTGCGGTTCAACTGTAGATGTTGGGTAATACCGAACAAAGTAATAAGGCCATTGCGTATACTTGACCGGCAATATCAGTATTGTGATAGAATTTATTATAATGATGTGTATTCACGGTATAAGAAAATCAATTATATACATAGCAGTTAATATACAAATATTGCCAAAGTTCACTATTCTAACTGCATTTATAAAATAATTATTGTCATTGCGAATACTTTGGATCTTCATAAAATCTTTTGCGCCGGTCACCTGTGAGCATTACATTAAACATGGTAGTTGGGGAAAAAATTAGGTGAAGGTGGTCGGTGGAAAATGGTGACAACTAAAGTGAATTTCAGGGAATCGACGGTATCTGAAACAGCAGAGAGTTTTCCCGAAATAGTCATTAGGAGTGCGAAACAGACTTTAACGAGCGATGGTTAATGATGCGGGTAGTGATTAGGATTTGGGACTGGTATTGCGGATTAGGAGCTCGGCAACACATGTAGCAATAAAACTTGGGTTCTGGGTCGGAGCAATTCTTTGGTCCGTTAGGTCGGAACAGATGTTTTATGTGTTTCGATACCTACAGATGGCGTCTTCTAACGCACTGGGGTTCTATCACAACTTTCCGCTGGAAGATACGCATCTGCGGATTGGAATTACTTTAGATGGTAAATAGCTAGATAAAGCAATCTGAATGATAGATAAATAATCTGGAAAAGCGAATGCACGAGCAGAAAATTGATTGGTGACAAAGACATTCTTCAGAAACTGGCACCCAGTAGATCATTACAAAAATCTTCACAAAATGACTGACGACGGTGCGTGGCAAAAATTCTCATCACAAACCTTGGTCCGATAATTCTTTACAAAAATTCGTTGCACCGTAAGAAACATTGACAAAATGATCACCAAGCGTTTCCAGAAAGAACTCCCCGTAAAATTACCGACAACTTTTTCCAACTTAGAACTTGGTTAGAAACTTCGACACGATAACTCTTTACAAAAATCCACTGCGCCGTAGGAATCGTCGACAAAATTATCACCGAGCGTTTCCACAAAAAATTCTCGGCAAAATGACCGACAATAATTTTCGGCAAAGACCTTCGTCATAAACTTCGAGGCAATAATCTTTACACGGATCTGCGGCTCCTTAAGAGTCGCCGACAATATCGCCGAGCGTTTGCAGAAAAAAACTTGCCGCAAAATTGCCGACAACGAATCACAGCAAAAACTTTAGCCCGATAATTTCTTACAAGAATCCGCCGCGCGGGCAGGATCGTCGACAAAATTATCGCCGAAGGTCCCTAGAAAAAAAATCTCCGCAAAATGTCTCGCAACGATCCCCAGTAAAAACTTCGACCCGCCGGCTCTTCACAAAAATCCGTCGACAAAATTATCGGCGAACGTACCCAGAAAAAAATTCGCCGCACAATGACCGACAACGGTCCCCGGCAAAAACTTCAGCTCGATAATTTTTTACAAAAATCCACCCCGCCGCGAGGATCGCCGACAAAATTATCGCCGAGCGTTCCGGGCGAGAATTCCCGACAACGGCGCCCGCCAGAAGTTCTCAATGAAAACTCCGGGGGCCGTGATGAAAATTCGCGTCACTCTTCGACCGTCGGCCGGAACCTATCCCGGACATCGGGCTGTGCTTTTCACGGCCCGCGGAGGCTAGGATTTATTTTTCTCCTCCGCCGCGGCGTCATTATCTCGTGAATCGCGCTCATTGTTCTCGCCCAGGGTGCTGAGTGCGGGGGTGGGCGTTATCTCCGGTTATTTTCCATCTCGCGCCGGACGTGCGACGGGGGTGGACCCACGGAGAGTCCAGATTTCGAAGCGGGCGGAAGCTCTATCGGCGTCGCACAGCAACAGGCGGCCAACAAGCGGCCAACAAGCCGTGACTTTTCACGGCGACGGCCGTTGCTTTTCGCGAGCATTAAGGGGCGTCTGAGTTGTGACTCCAAAAAATGAGACCTTTCGAGGGATGTGAAAGAAAGACGTACTCGGTGGATTCACTTTTTGGCCGGGAAGGAAAAAGTTTTGGAATATTTATAGAATTTTATTTTTATTGGAATATTTTTATATTCCAGTAAATTTAAAATCTTTTTAACTTATATACGTAAAATATTTGAAATAATTATGGAATTTTGCTTTATCTTGTATATCGTCTTGTATATGGATAATCGCCCTTCCATAACTACATTGCTACAGTTTTGGCGTTTGGATAACAAAATTTGGTGTAATTATAGAATTTCGGTCTTGTATATTATCTTATCACATTAACAAAATTTGGTGTAATTATAGAATTTCGCTCAATCTCATACATTATTTTATACGTGTAATCGCCCTATAGAATTTTATTTTTATTGGAATATTTTTATATTCCAGTAAATTTAAAATCTTTTTAACTTCTACAGGTAAAATATTTGAAATAATTATAGAATTTTGCCTTATCTTGTATGTCATCTTGTATATCGATAATCGCCCTTCAGTTACAGCCTATATACGCAAAACAGTAAACGCGTAAAGTGTCGCTCACGTTGGATAATGCTCTATAAGCTAGTTGTTGCAACGATAGATCGTTGACGTCGAAAAACGCAATATTTCCTGACAGCTCGTTTGCTACGGCGTTACACCCATTTCCAAGCCAGATAGATTTCGCGCGGAAAGTGGAAACTAATAGATTCCACTCGGCTCCGCGTGTAATTCTTCTTGTTTGCCGCGCCAAAGTTTACGTAATGCGGCCGGGTCCGCTGTAGGTTTCCGGATTGAAATTACCTGCCGTTTGTCTAAGAGCGTGTACGGTATACGAAGCGGAAGCCAGACGAATGTAATCGAACATCTAGCGTGCATGTATCTCGCTCTTAATCAAACACGCGCTTGACTCTGTCTCCCCAGCTTTAGAATGCAAAAACCAAAAGCGGCTGCCTGGAGAAAGTTACTACAGCAAGAGCGCTATTTTGTCTAACTCGCTCTAAATAGTAACGCAGTCACTTGTACAGGAATAAAATTACGAAGCAACGTAAGAATATATACGAGAGGAACATTAAGATACAAAATCAGATCGGGAGTATTTTTAAATGAAATCCAAGTGCTTAAAACTTAATGTGTACTTCACAAAATTCTCGTTACAAGCTAAAATCATTATAAACAGATGCCATTAATTTACGATACTTAATATTGCAATATACAATACTTCCCTGCATATTAAACCACACGCCACAACCACCCTCCCTCAACTTAGAGCAAACTCGCGCGATCCAAGCCCCACTTCCTTGCAATAGGAAAAAAACATACATCCTCTCTATAAATTCGTCGACGTGCGAATCGACCAACAAATCCGCACTGCTCTCATCTTAGCCCCATGCAAAACTCTTGTTACAATCTAAATTCCTTCATTACAAACCCCTACACACCAGCGCTTCCCTTTATATTAAAATACCCGAAATTCACGCTTCTTTCAACTCAAACAAACTTTGACTGTATCTTTACTCATACGAACTACCAAAACGAGACAAGATAAGAAAAACACGAACAACCCTCCCCATAAATTCGTCGACCTGTGAATCTACCAAATAAAACCGCACTGCTCCCATCTTAGCCTCCTGCAAAGTCTTGTTATAATCTAAATTCTTTCGTACATATTTACGCTTCCCTTTTATATTAAAATACCCCATCTCCACCCATACAAACTACTAAAAAAAAAAAAACATAAAAAAAGAATAACACGAACTACCTTCCCCATAATTTCGTAGGCCTTCGAACCTACCAACGAATCCACACTGCTCCCATCTTAGCCTCCTGCGAAATTCTTCTTGCAATCTAAGTTCCTTTATTAAAAACCTGAAAAGTACCCGAAATTCACCCTTCATTCAACTCAAACAAACTTCGGCCTCTTCCTCGTTCATACAAACTACCAAAACAAAGAAAAGCGCGAACAATCCTCCCCATACATTCGCCGACCTGCAAATCTTCCAACGAATACGCAATGCTCTGATCTGAGTCTCTTGCAAAACTCTTATTACAATTTAAATTCATTTATTACAAACCTGTACATATCGACACTTCCCTTTATATTAAAATACCCGAAACTCACCGTTCTTTCAACTCAAATAAACCTTGGCCCCGTCTCCACCCATACAAACTACCAAAAAACAAAGACGAGAAAAGAAAAACACGAACAACCCATCCCATAAATTCTTCGTCCTGCGAATCTACGAACGAATCCACCCTGCTCCGACCTTAGCGCCTGACAGAACTCTTGTTAGCGCAAGTCCCGATAAGCGCGCGCGTCTTCGCGCTTTCGCTCGGCAGGGGCTTCGTCCTCGTAAGGTCGTGGGACGTCGGTACGAGGTGGAAAGGGGGTCGGGGGGTGCGTCTAAATGGCAGAAGGCCTCGAAGGGTATTCAGGCGGGAAGCCCGCAAGCCCGTGAAAGCAAGCGCGCAGAGTCCAGGCGCGGAGACGCAGGGGTCTGAGGCTGCTTTCGGCTGGTTTAGGGTGGTTTAGGGTGGTCTGGGGTGGTCTCGGGTGGTTCGTGGTGGAAATGGAGGGCGCGGAACGGAAGGGTGGGAAGTTTCAGGGCCGATCGATACAGCCGAAAGTCCAGAACGCGAGCGGAGTGGCGCGAAATTTCGTTCAGATGGGAATACACGGCAGGCGGAGAGTGCGGACAAAGCGACAGGGCGAAGGATACGGATGAGGCTTTTTACGAGTTTCGCGGCTTTACGGGACGGACCGATGGCTGCGTGCGGTCCCTCGGCGGTTCGATGCTTTTATTGAGAGTCGCTGCTTCGGATGCTCGCCTGTTGGCGGCGGAACTCCGAGGGAGTGCGTAAAAAGGAAGTTTGGGACGATGCATGCGGCGGTTCTCGGAGAGGTTTGCGCAGGGTCGTCGGGCGTTAGATGTTGGGCAAACGTTGGGAGCGGCGTAGTCGTTTTGCGGGGCCGCTTCTTTGGGACGTGGATACTTTCATGGGGCGGGTTACGGGGGGACGGTGTCTTCGGAGGAGAATGCTTTGGCATGTTTGACTCTTTGCACCCCAAAGACGCTGCTACGGCGGCAAGTGGAACTACTTGTAGTCGTACTGACAGGTGGCAGGTGAGTATGCTCGGGGCACTTAGTATCTTGGCAATAATGCGACAACAATTGTGTGAGGAGAAATTTGCCCTTTGAAATACTGCTTTATCGTTGAAAGGTGAAAAAAGACGATTTTCATTATTTGGCAGTGAAAACTACCACATATATATTATTTGTGTACATAATATGTATAAAGTACTACTACTGAAAACAGTAGCGACGGTATTGAAACAGTAGTGCCAAGAAAAGCACATTATATAGATAACACATTATAATAAACTTCGAAATATGAAATCCAGAACTTTTTCTATACAAAAATTAGGATTACTACATGGTACAATTTTAAATATACCCATTTATGGACTCTTTTATTTCAAAAGAGCACCTTATGTACTGTTCGCCAGAGACACCACAGAAATATTTCGGAATTGTTGGTAGGTCATGCAACAAAATGAACTGGAGTGCAAAGGGTTAAAAGAGCAGACGCCTCACTGGCAGACGATGTTAGTCGGGCGCATTTTAATTTTCGACGATTTCTACACCGTACGTGTACAGTCGACGCTTTTGAATGTTGATCGTAAATGTCTGAGTGCCAGTCATGATTATTTTGCGCGACAGAGCCGTTCGTATGTGCTTTCTGGTTCTTCACACTTTGATCGCGCGCCGCTATTCGGAATTTCTGACACGGAATGCAGTTCGTAAAACATTGCGTAGCCACGCTCTCCGCAAAACGTGCATAAGGCGGCGGTCTGTCGGCAGTTTCATACACGAGCCAGTCACTACCTTCAGTTTTTCGGCATTTGCTCAGACCGCGTGAATTCAGCTTCGTTGCGTCGTTAAAATTTTTCACGAAAACTCCGAACAGCCGGGCATAATCGTTTTAGTCATGCCTATTAAGCAGCAATTAAACTGACCCCGCAATTAAAGTAGATCGCGCCGCGAACGAACGAAAATAAGGGCGACTCTTTTCGTACCGCCTTTTCGCTTCCGTTCGCTCCTCTTCGCTGAACTGACATTTTCAACTCCCACGCCATTAAGGATGAAAAGGCAACACGTAAAAATAGAACTCTCGCAAATTTTACAAAAACGTACCTGAGTGGTCGACGTGAGAGTTTATGGGTCGTTTTTATGGACGGTTCAAGATTATTCATGAACATACAATAACGATGCAACATGCCACCGAAATTCGGACGATAACAGGAGTGTTTCTCCATTTCGGTGGTTGTTAATTCTGCACGAGGCAGGGCGTTGTGTAATTGCAGTTGACTACTGAAATAGTTTGGTTTTAATTTAAGTTATAATGTGCGCTGTTCCGTATTATCGAAATGGTGACGTAAATGTCACGCTATCTGCTATTCTTGAAAACTTAACACTAGATTTATGAGACCCGTCAATATGACTTGAACAAACTTACAGAAACTATTATTATTGCTTTCTTACAACTTTTCTTATACTTACAGTACTTAGACTTATGATTTTCGAATTCTATATCCTGTAAGCCTATATACTTATCCAGATAATATCGCATACCCACATATCCCTCCGTAAATCTAGCGTTAAACAGTTACGCAATCGTCTTATCCAGAATCATTTATGGACACGCGACCGCTACGATTTTTTACGCTAAGAAACCGACCTGTACCGATACCTACCGCCTATTAATCCACCATCGTAACCGACACACTCCCATCACACCATTCAGCTTAATTGCAAACGCTTTGCATACCTCCCAACATTTTTTTCCTCGCACTCTCCGCACGTCGAAACACCGGACGGCCCAGTGCAAAGTCCCGAGATGCGTGAATAATCGTCCGCACGCGATATCTTCGTCGTCGATATCTTCGACTATCTTTCTTCAGTTTTCGACGATTGGAATTTACGGGCGGGTGTAATGGCCCGTGGCAAGGAGTAACACGCGGCCTTTTTTATTAGAACGCGCCATGATTGATTCGACAGTCGAGCACTGAAGGTCTCCTCTCCCTTTCTCTCTGCTCCAGCGCTGGATAAAATTTGGTTAAAATAATATTTTTAATATTCTCCAAATAATCATTGTTTAAAAATTATACGGGTATGCTATTTTAAATGGGATGGAAAATGTGGGAAAATAAAATATTTTCATTTCAGCAAAGTGAAATGTAACTGCATAAAATAGTATTTACGTTAGTTGTTGATGGTTAAAATAGATTAAGGAAAGAAATAAAGTCAAGGTTGAGGTTTTTTGGGGGGAAAGCATTTTTCTGCAATAAATCAAATCAAATACATTGTGCATGCAAAGTATACACGTACAACAATATCCTATACGCAATTACCAAGAGATTAAAAACAATCTGTACTACTAAGGATACTGAGTGCACATTAATGTATTTCAAAGTATTATTTGTTCGTTACGTATATGCGAAAAAAGAACATAAAATATTCTACATAAAAACTTAATGATTTTGAATATTATTATTTTCAGCTCATTATTTTGAGCTGTCACCACATGAACTACAATTTTAAATACTATCTTTAGAACTTTTCGGATTTCAAAGAAAATATACTATTCACCACTTGAAATAATATTTTACTGAGCTCTGCCCTGCTCCTCGATCGAGACGTGGTTTCTGCGTACGCGCTTTATCCTCATCTGGACTTCGCTCCTTTGTTTTCGACGACCTCACGCCCGACCCTCGTTTCTCGTCTGCCGAGGTCCGCGCGGTACGCTCAATTGACCGTGGCCACCCCTTTCTATTCGGCTGGCACGCCTGAATCGCGAGAAGCCCCGTCCTACGCGCGAGCCAGTTCATTACGTTAAAACTGCCCTTTTTTCGAACGGCACGAATTAACGATCCGCCGCGCGGCGTAATTCAGCGACGTTAATTGCCTTTTAGCCCATTCGAAAGCGTCAGTATATCTCATTATAAGACGATCCGCAAGAAGCCGCGACGACGTTAATTGCGGGGCGTGCGTATTAATTCGGAACTGCGGGGTGTTATTTAGTGGCGCTCGTGGCCTTTAATTTATTGTAGATAGAATTTGCAATTGTAAAATGATTCCTGTCATTCGGTTGAGTGGTGTGTTATGCGCGTTGGTTTCTTTTTTTAACGCGTTTTTAATGTATTTTTAACAACGTTAATTTCCTTTTGGCCCATTCGAAAGAGGATGTATATCTCATTATAAGATGATTTGCAAGAAGCCGCGGCGACGTTAATTGCACGGCGTACGTATTAATTCTCAACTGAACGGTGTTTTTATCTTGTTAATTATTTTTCATTTATTAGTTGCCACACTATTATTAAAATGATTTTTGAGTATTAATATTCGACAGGGTGGTATATTTAACGATACTAATTGCCTTTGATTTGATAACAAAATTATGTCTTATTATAAGACGATCCGCAAAAAGACGCGACGACATTAATTGCGCGGCGTGCGTATTAATTCGGAACTGCAAGGTATTATTTAGTGGCGTTCGTGGCCTTTAATTTATTGTAGATAGAATTTGCAATTGTAAAATGATTCCTGTCATTCGGTTGAGTGCTGTGTTATGCGCGTTCGTTGCTTTTAATTTATTTTTAACGACGTTAATTTCCTTTTGGCCCATTCGAAAGAGGATGTATATCTCATTATAAGATGATCCGCGGCGACGTTAATTGCACGGCATGCGTATTAATTCTCAACTGAACGGTGTTTTTATCTTGTTAATTATTTTTCATTTATTAGTTGCCAGACTATTATTAAAATGATTTTTGAGTATTAATATTTGACAGGGTGGTATGTTTAACGATAGTAATTGCCTTTGAACTGATTTGATAACAAAATTATGTCTTATTATAAGACGATCCACAAGAAGCCGCGGCGGTCTTAATTACGCGGCGTGCTTATTAATTCGGAATCGAAAGGTATTATTTAGTCGGCTTCATTGCTTTTAATTTATTCACTGCCGAACTATGGTGAAAAGAATTTTTAATCCACAACTGAACTGTCTCATTTATTAATTGCCAGACTATTGTCAAAAGGATTTTTAATTGTCAACAGAACGGCATTGTTTTGCCATGTTAATTATATTTAATTTATTAGTTGCCAGACTGTTATAAGAAGGAATTTATTAAGCATTAACTTTTGACAGAATGATCTACTTTAACGACGTTAATGGCCTTTCAACTCATGTGAAAACAAGATTACACCTCATTTTAAGACGATCTGCACAAGGCTGCAGCAACCGTTAATTTCATCACATGCGTATTCATTTACAACCGAGTGGTATTATCCAGCAACCTTAATTGCTCTCAATTTATTGACTGTCGAGCTTTTATACAGACCGACTTTCAATAAATAAATTCTGACAACACGGTGCAACCCAGCATCAACTACTTTCAATTTATCAATTACCAGATTCTTGTAAAAACTATGTCCACGTATTAATTTTATATCAGACAAGTGTGGTACAGTAACGTCAAATGCTTTTTAACTCACTGACAATGGTAAAATGTAGGTGATCCCGTGCGCTACGGTTAATGACTTCCCCGTTATACTGTACTTAGACTTATTTATACAAATGTGATGATTACGTTCCGCGTTAGCGCAAATTGTGATGCACGGCTATCATGCGGGAATGATCTCATGCATTTCGAATGCGGAAAAACACAAGCTCTGTACAAAGCATGCAACAGCTATAATACTGTGCCCGAACTGCGTCCAATACAATTGCTCGTGCGTTACTCACATATGTTTCTCTGCCCCGCTAGATCAAGCGATGACGCACGCAGTTGCGAAAAGTGGATTTATTAATTAGATAATAATACGAAAAAACGTGCGTGGATTAGAAGTGAAACTTCAAAGATACGGGAATAACATTCATCGGACATATGAATATTTAAAATATATGTGGTTAATCTTCAGTTTAACACTAAACGTACCGGTACTTTACACCTACCTCTTCTTATCATGAGGAGTCATTTGATCCTTTATGCAATAAACGTCGATTTTCATGAAGAAATCCCTAATTTATTAAAGCGAAAAATTGAATAATCGGATGATATGAGAATTTATAGAAAGTCAAATGAGCGAAAGAAAAAACAATAAATGTACGATTTTAAAGTAAACTTTGAAAGGTGTCATTTGACGCCGCATGGTATGTTTAGTGTTAATCATTTGCTCTCCAATGTATTCTCCTTATATTAGTTTCACATAATCAAATCATATCAGATTCGCAGATCACCCATGTCACTATGACATTAATTGACGATCGCAGGTGATCCTCATTCCCTCTCACATTCGCATTCATACATTCACACAAACTTAGAGTCACACTCCATGATACAATCAGCCCGAATGTTGGGCTCAATTACCGCGAGCCGGAAATTAGACACGAAACACACTTGCCTCGTATCCACTTACGTTGGCGACTCGGCAAGTAACCGGATTCTCCGCTCAGCGCGTTTAAATTGGCGCCAGCAGGATTGAAGAAGTGTGGACCGAGTGATCCTTCTCTCCTGCCGGTTTCCTCCTTACTGCCGTAGCTACCTATACGCCTCATGTTGCCTCTTATTTCTCAAGCGAAAAGAGCCAATGGAAAAGGAAACGTCTTATTTCGTTTCTACTGTATTTCGGCCGCGTATCGGAAACTTGCGAATTTCAGGGGGCGGTTTGGATTTTTTTTTTGCTTGTTCTTAACACTTTAACCCTTGTTTGAATGATTTTTTCTTTATTGGTGAAATAAATCAAGGTGATATAATTCATGTTCAAAATGAAAGGAGAAATGGTTAAAAAAATCGTAGTATATATTTATAGTATTAAGTTTAGCAAAAAATAATATGATGGAAATTTCCATCATCATGCAAAGTTAGATTAAAGTGAACTTGTTCTTTTATATAATTTTTGGGCATTCAATGTTATGATGGAAATTTCCACCATCATGCAAAGAAGGGTTAACGACCGCTAGCCGAATAATCGACTTTTCGGTTCCAACTGCTATTTACCGGTAGCCGATTATTCGGTTTTTCAGTGGTCAACGATTATATTAGATAAAATAAATATCAGATGACATTATGACAATTCTAAATGACAGTAAAATTACACTGCTTTGAAACCAAAGGATTCTCAACAACACATTTAGTATTTTTCAGTTATAAAGCTTTACAAATAGGCACGTACACAATTCCTGCGCGATATCGGTTGGTATTTTAATTATTGAGATTTAAATTGCGATTTAAATTAATGCGAATAGCGATCGGTAAAGTGTTAAAATCGTCATATCTCCAAAAATATGAAGTGTAGATAAATTACCTTCCCTTGAATGGTATAAATCCAGAGAAGATTACATCTTGAAAAATTCCACCTGTTTTTGTCCAGACTTCGAAAATTCAAACTCACTCAACGATTCCAATATCGCTTAAAAAAAAAATTTATTTTTAACTTCATGAACAACAAATTTGGACTTGTTCAAGTTACAGTTTACGGCCGACGAATTTCTGTTTCGATATAGCATCCGGTACCTGGTCCCCAAACAGCGAGAACAGTTATTTTCCGCCTCCCTTTTTCATTTCCTATCTCACCGCGTCTCCACCGTCACATCTGGCTAACGGTTAATATTGTCATAATTGTTATTCCATAATTTCCATCTACTCCGCGGGAGAATTCGTCGCGCATATCGTTTAATCGTATTTACACGTTCGCGTTCGCGACCAGCTAGGCGAGTAATTATCGTAGGGCGCTAATTAAAATGCGTTGTCTCCCGCGCGCATATATTAGAAGCCATTAACGTAATGCGGCGTTTGTTATGAATTCTTGAAAATCGTGCGGCCTCTACCGACAGTCGTTTTTTCATAATTGTAGATTATAGGCCGTTTCTCTATTGAATCCTCTATTTATTCGTTTTTAATTCAATTATTTTCGTAAATTTTTGATTTTTAACGCCATCAAGTGCTGATGATTGTGGCGGTCATCCACTAACGATCGGAATAAGTTATAACATATATTAATCCAAGTAAAACAGATTCAACCAGAAGCAGGCATTAATCCAAACCAAGCTAAGTTATTAACACGTTGACTGCCATGCGTATTTTACTATATTAAAACCGGAATGGGATGAAGTACTATAGAATATGATTGAATTGTGCAAAATGAAAATAATGCGAAGTTATCGGAGACCAAAGAATTGAATCACTATTTAATATTAATTGCATTTTTAAAATTATAATTGCGACCGATTGGGTATTTTTTGAATTTTTCATGAGACCTTTTGCGCCGGTCACCGATGACCACCATAGCAGTCAAAGTGTTAAGATTTATTTGTAAATGTGCGTGAGTTTTCATCATGTCGTCTTCATTTCTTTGGCTTCATAGTGTTGCACGTTCCTCTATTTTTCTACTTTTCCTTTGACTGGACCACCCTAAACACACAAGATCAATTGATCATCAAGTGAAACCTTTAGTCCGAGTATGCTGGTATAACAGTAGCAATGCGATTATATTATAATTTATAATTATTACAGTAAGATACCATTATTATATTTATTAATGGGCTATCGGTCCATAAGCATTCGCGACAAAAAGCCTATTATGAGCCTCCCGGTAGATAATGCGTTAA
The DNA here is from genome assembly GCA_033815515.1 of Cryptocheilus praepositus. Taxonomy (NCBI): domain Eukaryota; kingdom Metazoa; phylum Arthropoda; class Insecta; order Hymenoptera; family Pompilidae; genus Cryptocheilus; species Cryptocheilus praepositus. Next base: position 3,180,475 of record JAWWQZ010000256.1, on the reverse strand, counting down.
GTTCCCCTGAGAACGACCAGTGAAAATTTCTGCAAAATGTGTCCTTAAAATGTGCGGTTACACTCGCGACGTAATGCAGCTTAAGCTAAATTATACACGACATTTTGTACGTTCGACATATTCGCGGAATGCCAGAACCGGCAAATTTCGGCTTTGTGGGTCGCTAGGCAAAATTCCGTATGCTTCCCCATACATTCGCACCCGAAATTGGTGCCGTCAGTTGGCGAAATTATTGGCCAACTACAGGCGAAGAATTGGCTCTACAGGCGCTTTTTCCGTCGACCGACGCGTCTGGACGAATTCCCGAAAATATCCGAACACATTTTCAGTCCACTTAGTAACTGAACCACATTGGCCCATTTTCGGTCTATTTCAATTTTCTCAGCGTACGCTTTATGACAAAACTACAGGCTTGTTTCTCCCAAATGACTGTCCAATTGTCACGGAAGATCATTCGACACTTGCTTTCCAGTAACAATTAACCCTTAGCGCTCCGGCACATTTTCGCAGCGGAACGAATGAAACGGAGTTTTATTTTTAAGTGAGAAGAATTACACATGTATAAAAAATGTCAAAAAATGGTTTAATCGTAATAGTGCAGAATAAAACTGATCAGTTGCCAACGACGATTGAGCGCAATCATGTTAAAAACATTCGGCTCTGCAGCGGAACCTACGGAGCGCTAAGGGTTAATATTATGGAAATAAATCGTAGCTACGATTGAGTTAGTGGTTCCGATACGCGTACATAATTGTTGGTATTCCGATCTATCAAATAATCGGTAGTGCTGTTGCACATAAGGACAAATGTCAAATAATGGAAAGCGTCCACTAAAAAGCACGGCTTGACACGCAACACCTATGGATCATAATTCCAACCCGCCGTCGTGCATGGCATTCGCGGGATTATGGAAATCGCGGGAAGCATACGGGGGAGTTACGTTCCATTTTCGTCGGAAGGTTTGCAGGCACGCGTCCTCGACACCTTCTATGCCTTCCATATCGTTCATTGTTAACGCGAATCTTTAATTTCTTCCCCCGCGGCGCCGCAGACTTTTTCGCGAGCCGCGACTTGCGAGTTCAGATCCCGGCCATTGTTTCGAGATTTTCATTTCCTCCGCCCTCCGTTGCTGACGGTGTCCGCGCGGTCCCTGCCTTTTTCAGCCCATTTTCATGAAACTATAACGTCGACGCCGGTGCATGCCCGGCTGACCGGTCCGGTCACTTATCTGCTGGCGTCCTTTTGTTGCAGGCGAAATTGGAAACGAAAGCGCTGAAAGCGAAGAGGCCAGGATTCACAGACGAGCGCTACAACGAGACCAGTTATTACGTGGAAAACGGTGAGTGTGCTTGTTAACGCTTTGACTGATGTGTCGCTGGTATGTGGGTGACAGTCTACCTTCCAAACAGGATATGCTACCCGTACATGTTATTACGTGGAAAATGGAGGCTCCTTGTCAATGTTGACTAATATGGCGCTGGTATACGCGTGACAGTAAAAGTTCCGAACACGATATGCTACCCCTGCATGTTATTACGGAGAGTCCTTATCAATGTTGACTAATATGGCGCTGGTACATGGTTGACAGTAAACGTTCCGAACAGAGTATGCTATCCATATGTGTTATTACGTGGAAAACGGTGAGGGTCCTTGTTAATGTTGACTAATATGTCGCTGGTATATGGGTGACAGTGAACCTTCTGAACACAATGTTGACTAATATATCGCTGGTATATGGGTGACAGTAAAATTTCCAAACAAGATATGCCACCTGCATGTATTATGACGTGAGAAACGGTAAGGGTCCTTGTTAACGGGCGACAGAAAAGTTCATCACTCGTATGTGCATGACAGTAAAGTTCCGAACAGATCGTATATGAATGAGAATACATTTCCGGTGTTAATCGTATGTACTTAACGGTTATATCGGTTGCGAAAGATCTTAGTAGGTATTTGGAATGATATCAACATGATATAATAAGCAGCTCTTAACTCTTTGCAATCCTCTGTCACGTAATAGCTCGACACCACACATTTTAATATAGAAATTTTTGCATACCGGAGAGCCATGCCAGTTCTTTCAAGAATATAGCTCGTAACATTATAATTGTATATACTTTGATCGTCTATAATTATTTATTTGAAACATGTAGAGAGTCATTTGCAGCGCACACAACATGTATAAAAGCAAAACCCCTTCAGCGCGCATAAGCGAACGTTTGCTAACTCTGGCCTAGTCTCGTCGAGGTAATCGGGGGTAAGCCAGCGTATACGACCGCTGAATAATCCGGCTGTCTATATCCACCTGTCGCCAATTCCTGAGTCTGTTAGCACCCGAGCATTGCCACCCAAAATCACCGATCCTTGTAGTATGTGCGATATGCACTTCATTCCGCATCAATTACGTGTACTTATGATAGTTTTTCATTCGGTGTCACAATAATTTTCGAAAAACTGTCAAACTGCTTACTGTGTATGTCGATTTTACGTTACGACGTATAAAAGTATTAAATCCGAATATTGATCTTCTTCCTTTCGCTATACAAAAATTTGTAGTCTGTACAAAAATAGTACCATCATGCACATGGAATTTTGGTTCGCCAAACGTGTTAAATGCATTTTTCATAAACAAATCTGATTTGGCTGTCTCAGGTGTGTAAGCTCGAAGTTTATTCCAGGTAGAACATTAATAAAAGTAAGATTTGTGCATTTTCAAATTGCCACGCTGGTTCCAGCAATCGCGTAATTAGTTCAGGCAATAGTCACTTGCATCATATCCATGCAAATTTACCTATTTTTATTATCACTTCGTGACACCGTTAAAGATCTAATAGCAGTCTACCTCCCTTGAATTTTGTATGAGACGGAAGACTGTTATGCTGTACATCGTGCGGGAACAAACATTTGCATAAAATACTTCATGACGTCCACTGACAAATAATTATCACGCGCGATGTAATTATAACCTGTCCCATGTTTCTGTAGTCCTATTCTACCGCAACTCACCTCGCAAACATGTACAATGAATGTAAATTTTCTGTGATCCGTGGCCGTTACAGCCGGAGTGCCAAGTCGCTTCAAGATGCGCATGCACGATAATGTCTCGACGACTTTCGTTCCTCAGAAAATTTCGCCACTCGCTCATAGCTCATGCTGTGAATTGAACTGAAGCAACGGTACTGCGCGAGGAATGACAAAAGTTTAATCCTGACCAATGGACGGGTCACTTGAACGCATCGCTTATCCTTGACATACTTTGATTAAACACCCCTTCGACAGGTTGAAATTCACAACTCGTCGACGCCGTCTCGAGAATCCTGCAATCTTCCGCAACTCGTTCCTGTCTCCTTTACATTTGTAGAACGAGCACGTGCGTCGAATCGTATCGACTGTCGATACGCCCCACACGTACGGAAAATCATTCAACGTATAGACACACGTCAGGTCATTATTTGAGTTAAGGTACTGTACGATGTTAAGGCGCGAGAATGTTGGATCGAGTTCGGTCTGGGTATGTAGAATGCGTAACAAAGGGTTGGACATTATTCGAATTGGTTCTCAAAATACCATAAGTGGAGATTTCTTTGCTACGGAATATGTTTGGAAAGTCGCCCAGTTTAAGATTATTGTGGAAAAGTAATAACTTTGTGTTTGTAAAACTGTGGGTGTGTTCGATTTTATTGGGTGGATTGTTTTATAAATATCTTTTAAACGGTGTGGTGTTTTTGTTAAACGCAATTGGACTGTCGGCACTGTCAGCAATATATTGCAGGGAACAGGACAAATGTGAAATTTAGTTCCAGTTTCAAGAGAAATAGACCTCTCTGGCTTGTAATTCACTATTACGCAATGCCTTACACATCTTCCAATTTCGAATGAAAACGCGGACAAAAACTGCAAACAACTTTCTAAATATACAGATAATAAATTATGTCATTAATTAAAATTAATGAATGCATGACTTGAACCCAGACAATAGAGTGTTGTTTAAAACTAGAAATACCCGATAAAAAAATAAAGTTTAATTTTCAACGATCAAAAGGCGTACGGTTCCAAATTAATAAGAGCCTAACTTGCCATGTCGGCAAAAGTGCGCCGTTGAAAGGTGGAAATACGAAACGCCAAGCCATCTCTACGTTTCAACCGTAAATGCCTATTACTTCAAGCAACTCAGGAGATTGCAGGACGCATTAAAAGAAATCACACATTCATTAAAGCACCGCATTCTCTCCTTTCACCGCCATCCGAATGCAATTTCAGTCGCAGCGCCCCAAACTAACAGCATTAAACACGCGCAATGACAAAGAATCGCAGACGTACATCTCTCATGCGCGAGCAATTGATCAGCGTTGCTAAAACTATGGAAAGAAATACGATGCGTTTTTTTATATATTTGTTTATTTTCTTAGGACAATACGATAACAATAACAAGAAAAATCTTGAACGTGTAAAAGCTAAAAGTATGGTGGTCATCAGTGACCGGTGTGCATTGAATACTTATAATTGCAAAAGTTGAATGAAAATTCGATAATTAGAGAATGCTTTGAAACAAAATCTGTAGTATTGAAAAATCAAAAGTTTTTAATAATTCAGAAATTAATTTTTATCAAATCTTTTATCTATGCATTGTATTGAAGCATTTTAAATATAAGTGTGGGTCATCAATGCAATCTTGGCAGTATTTAGTAACCTTTTTGGTCTGATTTTTGCACTTTGTATTCCGAAGCTTGTAACATTTTATTGGTAATACTGTTTGCAAAATTTGCGTACCAAACGCGTTGGCACTTCCTTCTTTTGCAATTCATGCCATATGCTTATAAACAACGAAATTAATTATTATTTTAGTATACGAATATACGATAGTAATAAAGATAATAGTAATATACGATAGTAATAGAAATAATATAATAGTAATAGAGAATACGATAGTAATAACAAGAAAAATGTTGAACATGTAAAAGCTAACTTTTTACACTAATTGGATTTGTCCAAACGCTATGGGATTTAAACCAAAACTCAGCCAGGTCGTTAGCACGTCTTTTTCGTTTACTCAATCAAGGTATGCTGTACCATGCGGATTTAGACAGAGGTGTGATGCGTTCGACATGCGGAGAATGACGGCGCACGATAGGAGACCGCGAACTGTGTGATTCATGCAACCTTCAGGTTGGACAGGCGGAGGCACGCAGAAGAAGACGGAGTGACGTGGGACGCGGCGAATGAGACTGAGAGAGTCCGGGAAGGGGTTCGATCGAATATTTAGACCGGCGGGTGGCATATCGACAACCGATATCTGCTCTACATTCGAATAATAGACTCCGCGCGGCTGACGGGGCATCCTCTCGTCCTCTCGTCCTCTCTGCGCAGCCTCTCTCTCCTCCAGAAACAAAGACCTATTAATGCCACTCGAAAGATACACCCGCGACGTACGCTCTCGTCTTTGCACGAATTCTGCCGAACCTGGACGTCAGGCCGGAGGCTGAGCGGCGTTTCAAAATTTCCAGCCCGGATGTGTAGGGGCTTTTTACTAACTGGAGGAAGTAGGAATTTCTGCTGGTAATGGAGAGTCAATTAGATATTGATGAATTTGATGAAGTAAGCCTTTTTGCCGCGGATGAAAAGAGTTGTGCAACTTACAGACTGCAAATGTGGGGGAATCTGAAGAGTCGGGGGATATTGGCGAATTCATCGAAATAAAGCCTGTTGCTGCTGATGAAAGAAGTGCTTTGACATTTGTAGGTCAGAAATGTCAAGGTGTCTGACGATGCAATTAGATATCGGTGACACAATTGAAATAAGGCCTCTTGCTGAAATGAAGAAATTTGCATACCTCAAATGACTAGGCATCTGAAGATTCAATTGGACATCGATGACTTTACTGAAATTAAGGCTTTTTTCTGCTGATGAAAATACAATAAACAGAATTAAAAAATTAGAAGGTTACCGTGAAAATGCATACGGACGTATACAAATACATGCAGACGTATACTCGCATCATTCAATTAATGTCATCCGAAAATTACCTGAAAACAATAGTAACAGTTTTTAGAAGGTTGCCGTGAAAATACATATGGACGTATACTCGCATCATTCAATCAACACTTTGACTGCCACGGTGGTCACCGGTGACCGCTGCAAAGGATTTTACTAAGAATGCAAAAAATTCGCAATGAAGCCTATTTGCAATCTTGTAAAAGCAATTGATATTGGAACGGTGCTTCAATACTTCGGCTTCTAACACCTCCGCGTTATCTTCCTTTTTACACGATTTAATCATACTCTGCGGTATTTTATCGCATGGCAGTTCTACATAGCAAAATACGCTTGGCAATAAACGTGTTAATGTCACCCGAAAATTACCAGAAAACAACAGTAACAGTTTCTATTGTTTCAATTCTATTGTATTGTTTTCAATTTAAAAATACGATGTCCGCCGTGGAAATGCATTAGATCGCATACTCGCACCATTCCAGTAAGTGTGGCATAACCGAAAATGTACAATTATGCCTTCGTTGCGCCTTGTAGAATCAGCCAACAGATTTCACCGCGTTCCAGGCGGATCTCCTCGGCCAGGAGCATTCCGCACTCAAAGGGTTTAGATCTCCAAGTGCCTCGAACAATTCGCGTCGTTCATTGGGCTTGCAGAGAAAGTCGGATCGCGCGAATTCCGGAGGATCCCAAGGAGAGTGAGAGTCGGACGAAACAAGCGCAGCGATCAAATTCGAGGCCGTGCTTAGCTACGTTTTCTACGTCCGAAGGTTGACTGGCGGATCGAAGAGTCGACGTGGGTAGAGAAAGAGCGCTGGTGTAGTACGTGATTCAAATCTAGATCCGATCCCATCTCGAGTCAAGAAGCCGGGCGTACGTTATCGAGCCGTGAGATCCGGAGTCTTCGTAATTCGGCTTCTGCTTCTCTATCTATTCTACTTCTAGACTCTTAACCCTCTTCCGACAGTGCGCATTCTTCGACGCCTTGCTCTTTTTCTCCGCCGCCGAGCACGTTGGGGATATATGTGTGGGTGGGTGCGCGTGTATGCGTCGGGACGAGCTTTGTTGAAGTTAATTCGTTTTTCGTCAGCAAGTAGCTGGGAGCCGGTAATTGAGAAGCACGCGTTCTTTTTGATGGAAACGAGAAGGGACACGATGTATAATGGTGTACAGGGTCTTTGCGAAAGGGTGGGCGTAACTTCGGGGATAAGTAGAGTGCGCTGAAGTGAGAAAAGAATGTGTATATTAACATATGCACGATATGACCGCCGAATTAATCGTAACGGGCATATGGTCGCACGAACTTTTTTCTTATTTTAGCATACTGAATCTGTGGACGTAGTTAGATCCACATTTTCGGGAACACAGAGATAGAGAAAGAGTTCCGAAAGTACTCGCTGCGGGTCAGAAGATTATATTCGAGGTTCAGTATTATTTAATCTGCAGAAATAAACACCTTTTCAGCAGCATCGCCGGCGAAAAATAAATTTGCTTGCATCGACGAGAAAAATATTTTACAACGTCCATCATTTGACGCGAACCACTTTTATGCATGCTGATATAGCAAACATACATTTAACGTATACATAAAAATACGTATAAACATAATGCATAAAAATAATATAAGCGTAATACATAAAACCGGCTATAATTCGATAAAAAAGGTCATATCAGGCAAGCGTTCATATGATCTTATTTTCTTATTTTAGCATATTGAATCTGTCCCCCGACGCCCACATTGTCATAAATGCAACACAAGAAAAACATTACCGAAAATACTTGCGCAGATCAGAATACTATATTGAAAATTCAATATTATTTAATTGTGGTGGTAAATATAAATTTAACGCATACACATAAAAACGGCTATAATTCGGTAAAAATTTCATTTCGGGCATACGTTTATATATATTTCTCTTATTTCAGCGTAATGCAATCCTTGACACCCACATTTTCGTAAACCCCTTGTACACCCGTACCACAGAAACCTGCTTGTTGTAGATTTAGGCTGCCAACTCGTCGAACCGCCCTTGTTCGGCCGTGTTACTGATCGAAAAAAAGACGTTCCCTGTTCGACGATCGTCAGAATAATCGTATTCTAAAACACGGCTCAAAGGACATGCCGGACAAACGTTGACCTCACCCTTAATGGGACGGCGAGCGCGCGGCATAATTAATGCTCGCCTGGCGTGGTATCAAATGGAAATGTTGCATAGCCGGCTAATCATTTCCGTCGCTCGCGTGGTTGGACGAAAGACGCGCACAATACCGTCTTTTAAGCGGAAACCGCGACTGCGGCAAAAATTTAAAAATCCCCCCAGCGTCTAGACGCTTTTTATAGGTGAAATGTGGAGTTTATTTGTTAACTCAACACGTTAAGGAACCTCATGCATTCTTCCTCGGGAATCTACAGTATTTATGATTGTGTTAAATTTTGTACTGGTAATTTATTGTAATTTATGTTTGTGTAGTAATGTATTGTAATTTATGTTTGTGTACTGATTGTATTGTATGCTTATTCTAGGATGTTTAAGTTTACGTTTTGATTTTAATTTCGTCACAAAGGTTTCTCTTAGGCAGCATCTGTTATGCATCCAGTAACTTTACTATTTGCGATTTGGCCACTTTTATATTATTCATGGTAGAGGGGATGTTGTCGAAAAATTTCTTGACTTAGATATGCGTCCTATGTGTACGTATTAGGCTGACGGTAGCTTCAACAATACATTTTACTCTGTAACAATAGCTATTGAACGCTATAACATTATGTCTATTATTCCCCGGTAATTTCATAACAGTATCATCAACGTAGGATTGTATAACAGTCGGCGCGCATGGCGTTTCTCTCAATAAATCTTCAGTTACGCGTAGTTGTTCACCCTGGCCAAAAAACGCTGCCGTTTGAAAGGTAGCCCGTGACGGGCGTCGCTTCGATGAAGTCAAAGCGCGAAAACTGTGTCGCCGACGGGCACACATGCCGGCAAAGGTATGGGAAGCGGAGTTAAATTAGCGGGAAATTTTGAGCGGAGACATTCCTTTCAGCGCGTGCCATTCATTTGACCCATTGAACATCCGGGTACGTGACGTTCCGCCGGTCGGGGCCGCAAATTGAAATAAAAGATCATTTTTCCGGGCAGAAGGTGGGTAGATATATCGCCGCGAGAGAAGGAGGCTCGTTTATTTCCGAGCGAAATGTACGAAGCAAGACGAATCGTCTGTCTCCCGTGCCAGTGCCCTACTCAAACTTGGCGCTTAATACACCGAACACGCCAAAGCACACAGACGGTATTTACACTAAAAGCTCTTAACGTTTTAACGGACACGCCATCAACGCGGCCACTGCTGTGCGTTAATTTATCGCCGCATTAACGACGTAGCTACGTGGCGATACACATCGTTCAAATACGAGATCTTGAGGTAGACAAGACGGTGTCCCATGACGAATAGTCGGCTCTGTCCCCGATCGATGTCTTCTGACGTTGTTTGGGCGGTCAACAATTTTTCGCGGCGAAACGCGGATAAAATATACTTTGCGGGGTAATGCGTTTCTTGTCTGGTAGGCAATTGTAAGCAGTAAGATAACTAAGTCGTAGTAGGAGGCTGATATTTTATTAAAATGGCAATCAACAAATTGCTTGCCATTATTCGATATATTTTATACTACTGTAACTAAAGCTTTAATCGTCAACTAAATTAATAATGATAAAATCATCTTACACTGTACAATACTTCAATACCTTTATTTCGTAATCGGCAAATTCAACTACATTTATATAATGAATATCTGTAGTAAATTAATAATGATAAAATCATCTTACACTGTACAATACTTCAATACCTTTATTTCGTAATCAATAACCATTTATATAATGAATGTAAATTAATAATGATAAAATCGCAATACCTTTATTTCGCAAATTCAACTACATTTATATAATGAATATCTGTAGTGCAGGGGAGAATTGGTGAAATGGGTAAATAATAGCATGGGCCGATTATGATCGAAGTAAACTTTCCAAAGGAATGCTTTTTACATAGGGCAACCCTTAAAGTTTGCAAAAGTGAGTTTGAGAATGGGTGAGGGTTGCCTGTGGAATCGATGGAGGTAGTGGTTGCATCTTCAAGACCGACATATCTAACTCTTCTAGAAGGGATCTTTTGCCATCCCTCTCTAGAGTGCCAGGTAGATTAACTGATCCAATCTTAAGACCTCGGATGGCGGCCGTGTCTGCCACTTTCGGATTTTGACTAAACCCTCGTACATAAAAGAGTTAAAGTACTGCTTAAGACTAAAGAAAAAGTCGCTACGCGACAGCACTCGAATTGTGGAGATACAACTGTGGTCTTATGTACTGTGATAGAGACAAAAACACGCGACTGATTAAGAGAAAGCAGACACACTTGCATTGCCTTTTACACGATTTCCTCTCCAGCTTCATTTATTTGCTGAGCACGAAAACGTCCCTTCTATGGCACTCCTTAGAGTAACAGGTTTTTGCTTTGTTGAGTGCGGATAATATGAGGCTTATGGTGTGTTATGGTGTAACAACTATCGCTAGGTTTATAATTTCCGGCAATAGCTCTGTCAATCACTGTGCGTAACTTTATTTGCTTCCCTTCAAGTAAACTGTCAGAATTTGTAAAAACATAGAAACGCATTATCACTACATTATCACATTACACATCATCTTCTTACAATTTTAGTGCTCACAGAGCATCCAATGTGGACCAGCGACACTGTTAAAAAAGTGCTTTGGAAAAGCGCAAGCACCCAGCAGACTTTAGAAACTATATTCGCAACTGTCCCAGTTACGTTAAAAACTGTCGTTTTTGTTGCCAGTCAATTTTTAGAAAGCTCCACATCAAAACTTGTTTATCCCCATAAGAGCTTAGTACATATTTGCATACGTAGACCGGTTCCTCCTTTTAAACGTCTTTTCACGATTCCGCTTAATGGACGTCTTACCGTCTGCCCATCTTGTTAAGCATCCCCAAGTCCCCAAGACGCAAAACTGCCAGAGTCAAACCTTACATCATTCGACCATTACATCACTGCTTCAAACCACACGTCAGCCGCGAGAAAAGCTCCACACCGCAAGCTCCAACGCTCGTCAGTCGACAATGTTCCGAAAATCAATCATCAACCGAAGTACTTAACATTTCAGCGGACTCGCGGTCAACATGCCTCGTCGTGAAACCGTCACGTCAGCATGCATGCCAACATGTGCACAGCACAAGAAAGACAGAAAGGGACTGAGAGAGAGAGAGAGAGAGAGACACACACAGATAAATGGATAGATGGATGGATCGATAGTCGATGGATGGACAGATCTTTAGGTCAATAGATCGATATATGAATAGATAAATATATGAAGGATGTAAATGAGTTTGTCCGGCACTGAAGCAAACATTGTTGTGCGGAATGCGAGGAATCAATCGAAATACTTGTGCTTGTAATCCTTGACTACGAATGTTTGTTTGGAAAAGGGAAGGGGAATTAAAGGGGTGAGAGGTATTGCATTCCTTGGCATCTGAGCGGTCCACCGGCCAATTGTAAAAAGACAGACGTTGTACATCAATCGAAGCGAATGGTCGATATTCTTTAGATTAGTTTTATTAACACTTTGACTGCCACAGCGGTCATCGGTGACCGGTCCAAAGATTTTAATAAAAATGCAAAAATTCGCAATGAAGCCTATTTGCAATCTTGTAAAAGCAATTGATATTGGAACGATGCTTCAATACTTTGGCTTCTAGCAACTCTGCGTTACCTTTACTTTCCACGGTTTAATTATACTCAACAGTATTTCATCGCATCGCGGTTCTAACATAGCAAAATATGCTTGGCAGTCAACGTGTTAAATACTTTTTTAATTTTGTGTACCGTTAATAATTCGTGTATTCATTTCATATCATTCCCACTAAAAGAATCCCACATATATGGGAGATATACATAGACTGATACATAAACAGGTACATACCCAAATACATAGAGACAGAGAGAGAGAGAGAGAGAGAGATGTGGAGTCGGTGCCAAATAACACGCGGGACCGAAAATGCCGACGTACGACCGCGGAAACGTTCCAGTCCGTAGAACGCGGAAAGTTGAACTTTCGGCCGACAGAGACTGGGGCCCTTCGCTCAGGCGTCAAGAGTTCAACTCGCACGGTTCCGCAGGCACGCGGCGTCATGATTCAGTCCTCCACCGTCTTGACTATCAGATTATGTGTTTCATTTCAACCTTATCATAATTTACTTGAATAATGAAGGAACGTAAAGCCGATCTTTGATTGAAAATGCTTGACGAGAGCACATCCTTCTCTGTCTCAGCACTTTGCATCCGACTTTCAACGATTCTGAAACTGACTAGGACGTGATTTGGAAAAAGGAATTTTCAAAATTGGTGAAGAATAGGCAATCTGCACGAACGCGGAACATTGAGCCGCCATTTTTCGACAGTGTCTTACGTCAAGTGATCCTGCACGGAGGCTATTTTATGTTAGGCTCAATGAAACTTTGAATTTTCTGTTTATTACTGCGATCGTGCAACCACTCAAACAATGAAAAATGATTATATCATCATATAACCATTCGACCCTGTTTCCGAGTCATAGCCATTTTCTACTTTAGCAACATACCGCATGCAAGAGTAATGTCATCGTATTACAGAGCTTCTTAATTTTTCAAAGTTCCAAATATTTCCACGATCGATCGTAAAAACCGGCGAAACCGCTGACGAAACACTTAACTGTAATAAAAAATACGACGCTGCACCGTCAACGTTCAACTTCTGCATGCGCATTCAACAAGTCAACCCGTCGACCAAACGAACACCCGTCGTTTCGCAAAGTTAAGCAAATCTCTACTGCAACAGCTGCATACCCAAAGCAGTCTAGCAGCAGCACATCTCCGAAATAAAAAATCGCCGTAACTCGAAAACAACGTCGAACGCGGCGTAAGTTTATAGGAGCTCTTTTCGTTGTTTTCTGCGTATCCGAACGCACACCCCACGTATTCATTGCCTCGCCGCCGACACACGCACTCGCACGCTGACAAATGCGTCCACGTTCTGTTTCTATCTCCCAAACGTGTTCCGCGAGTGGGGAAAAATATTTTTCCCCGTCTGCGCCACCCTTTTTCCGGCGGCTTTATTGCGCTCGTGAAAACCACACAGACCCCGACGACTCTCCCTTTGTTCGACACGCTGGTCGTTCTGGCGAGAAAGTCGCAAAAGTCGCGTGCGCGTGTCGCCCTGCCAAATTTTTCAGCGGGAGGCAAATTCCAAAGAACTTTCAATGATACTGTCCGTGCTGCCTTTTGACGCGCTGCGGTCCTCACTAAATTTGCATGCCGTTCGCTGAGTTATGGGTATGTGCAATCGACGGAAACGGTTGACAGGAGGAAAGTATTAAACGGCGGGGATATGTGCACGAGGTTGAACATAAGTAAGAGTATAAATATAGCCGACTTATCCGGGTGTGGGATCGACGGAAATAATTGACACAGGAAAAGTATAAAATGGCTGAGATATGTGCACGAGGTTAAACGTAACTAAGAATATAAATATAGCCGACTTATGTGGATATGCGATCGACACAAACGATTAACACGGAAAAAATATTAAACACTACATGAGCACGAGGCTGAACATAAGTAAGAATATGTATATAGCTCATTAAAGTATTTATGTAATGACACGGAAAATACATTACGGGTGTTTTTGTTATTTTCTTCATAGATGCGGAAAAGCATTGAGTTATAATGAATGCATTTTTGTAACTGCGCGTTGCTTGGCAGAGCGAGACATATAGTATCACGTTGTGTTTCGTTGGCAAGTTTACGGGAGGATGTGAGATATTGCACAAGTGCACTTTATACAGTGGCCAACATAAGTTACGATAATGTACGCTGACAGTGGCTTCAATAACATAATACAACAAAAGCATGAACTCAGCGACAAAACTAGTAGAACCTATATCGCTCCTGTCATAAATTATACTTATTACAATTGTTACACTTAAATGAAAGTTATGAAAATTCACACTTAATGTAATACAAGCACATAACAATGCTCCGCAATTTTTACCATCACCCGAACGTAATTTCAACAGCCTCCCCCTCGTTTGTGCAACCTTCCTTGCGTCGATCCGTGTTGGAAAAAATGTCGAAATGAATTGGGCGAAAGTAAAAACGTGATTCTGAAGCGACACGCAATCTACATCGTTGGTTCGATACTCGGTGCAATCAGTGCGCGTTGTCACCGGCGCATTTTGCCGAATGAAGGCTGAACCTTCGCTGGCCGCGGGTGCCGGCCAATTGCAGCGGATCGAAACGAAAGCAGGGTGCGATGCACGTGAGTCGCGCACGTTTCCGCGCGACTGCCAACCGACGTCGGCACGCGTGGGTGGCAGCGGTCGCTTTTACGAGTTTTAAACCAATGGCGAGTCCCGGCGCCGGTCGCTTTGGGCCTTTACACGCTATCGATCGCGCGAGACACCCGAGAAAACGCACGCACGGCTTCCACACGAGTGCGAGCCTGGCCTGTAGCCTCTTCCTTCGGTCAACCCCCAGCCCACGCGCTCCATTTCCATTTATGTTAAGTGCTCTGCTGTTTTTAACCTTGTCCCTAATCGTCAATAGCGAATAAAGAAGTCCTGTTTTGATTGAAAATTGGGAACACTCGAAAATGTATTCTCGGAGTTCTACGTATTTCGGGTATTCACATATTTCAGTAGTATTCACGAGTATTCAGATATTTCAGTAGTATTCACTAGCATTCACATATTTAAGTAGTATTCACTAGCATTCACATATTTCAGTAGTATTCACTAGCATTCACATATTTCAGTAGTATTCACTAGAATTCCCATATTTCAGTAGTATTCACTAGTATTCACATATTTCAGTACCTTTCACTAGTATTCCCATATTTCAGTAGTATTCACTTGTATTCACATATTTCAAACAAATAAGGACTTTTTCGCTATGCACTATTTTCATTTAGACTGAGTAGTTGGTAATTGAGAGTGACCTAGTAGACACTTGCTACGAGTTAGTGCAACATAGATGTTTCACAGTATTTTATCATGACTAATTTTATTTATGTGCGCAATGTTACGTGGAAATTTATATGACGATGGAAAGAACTCGGAATTTTTTATGAAGAATTAAAAATGAATGATGCGATGTAACAAATTGTACGAATTCATATATTGTAGCAAATGGCAGCGACCTGGTAGAGACTTGCTGAGAAATTTTGTCTTGACTACGCGAAATTGTTTTGGTCACACACACTTTTTCACAATGAAAAATTCAAGATAATATCATGTGGTTAGTTATCCTTTATTCGTTCAAATTTGGGACGGCTATTCCAAATAATCGGCAAAATTGCAATTTTCATTTGGTTGATTTGGCAATTACTGCAAACTGCATCTTCATATTTTATTATTGCACGGTTCATAATATTGTATAAAAGGTGTTTGTATGAGAATAATATTTTTATAGTTTACTACACGTTTTTGAAGGCAAACCAATGGACAGGTTTTATCTGATGTGACGATTTTTGGGCACTTTACCCCATTCTCATAACTCGCTCACCAGAACCGCACGATACTTCGACATTCCAATTATCCCGAATCAGAGAATGACACCGATAATTGGCCGATCCGCAGTCAATCGATCGAAAGATCGAACACGAGACGACGATGAGTAGCGATGCGATTTACGGAATTGCCGATTTGCATTCAATACCTTTCGACGACGTACATTCCCTTTCATAACTAACGTCACGCTTCCGCTGCATTGTTTGCACTTACCTTTGACGATTATTTTGGAAGAACTTCTTGATTACATTGATATTTACTTCGAAAGTAACACTTTCATCTAAGAAGCTGATCTGCTAGAATTAATGCTCAAGACATTAAGATAGTTCCTGCTAAGGTCGGCTCCAAACAACAAATATCCTGCCTTTCCACCATAAAAAGGCGTATTATCTCACTCTAATAAAACTGGAGTAGGCACTAAAGAGAAAAAATGACGCAAGCTAGCGTTAATGACTATCTTGCAACTCATCGACGGACCCGTACCTCGGTTTCCGCGCGCTGGAGATGAAACGCGGGAGACACCGGTGAGGATTTCCAGGTCAATTACAGAAGTTGCAGCGCCGGGGCAATAATTAATCGAGCGAGCCCCGGTAGACGGGACGATCGGAGGGCGAGATCGAAACTGAGAATGGAACGGCAAGAACCGAACGGAACGAACGGAAGGAGCGGGTGGAAGCAAGGATCCCGTGTCCCGGCGGGATCGCAAACGAGAATAATCGTCGGCCCCTACGAAATTCATGACCGGTCGCGCGGCACGGGGGCCTGATAAATATTTGAGGCGAGTTTTATCGAGGGAAGGTCGTAAGCGCGACGCGAAAAACGAGACTCCGTCGCGTCTTTACTGGCTTAGCGTCGCGCGGAGACGTCGACGGTGTAAATATAGATGCTCGTGATGCCCCGAAACGTGCAGCGACGCGGACGCGCCAGCAAATTCGAGATCGACGGGCGCGGGGTCAATTCTCGTCGGTGAAAAAATGCGGGATCCGCGACATTGCTCGGCGCGATGCGAAGGAGTAGTTATTGGGGACGACGGATGCAATTTCGCAGGAGCTCTTCGATGTGGGTTGCTTCGGTGGCGGCGCGACGGCACGGAAACAGGTTTACATTTTCAATGTATGACCGAAAATACGCGAAAATAGGCGAAAAATGTCAAATTTTCTTTTTGTTTCGGACCGATACCATTCGATGGAGGGTAATTTGCTCTGAAGATAGACCACTTTCCGCACCCTGAACTCTTCATAGTTACGGAGATACGACGATTTTAGGAAAGCGCAAAAAATTTTTTTTCAAAATTGCTGATCGCGATTAGTCCCACGCGAAAGTACGTCCAAAGAGCTTTAAGGAAACCTATATTACTTATAGATTTTGTTCACTAGTTTAGACGAGACAGGGCCTTGAAGAAATCGCGAAAATCTTAAGATATACCCCTTGCCATTTTTGCCAAAAAATGATGGGTCTCCGATTTGATTGCAATTTTTATATCAACAGATATCAAAAGAGTGAGGAAAAATTGCATCTAAAGTGGGATAAAGAAATTAAACTTCCCGAATTGATTATTCCTTTTAATAAATTGAAAGGGATGCAAAGCAAGCCGCAGATCGAAATTCGCAATAGTTCCGGAGATACGGCATAATATAAACGGAAAAAAGGATAAAAAATAAATCAAAGAAATAAATCTCCTGCAGTCGCGGCTCGTGCCTTTAGATGCTAGAGAAAGGGTGCAAACAGACTTAAGAAAATACAAACCGTGTCCCAAGGTCTGTATTAATGTTGGAAATATGACCAATAATAGGTGGAAAGTGCATAGAAACTGTACATAAACAGCTGCAACCAAACACATTATATACAGCAATATGAAATGACTATCGTCGCAGCGCCTCACTATAACAAACTGTCAAAAAATGAAAAAACACCTAACACTTTACGAACCGGTCAGCATATTAATTCGCTAAATTCGCATTACACCAGGTTGGTGCAAGCCAACCTCTAACGAATTTCCTGCGAAACTCAAGACAGGTATTGTCCGTGCAAGAGGTGGGCAGATTTGGCGCACAGGAATAATAGTCAAGTCCTATGCAGACGTGTGCACACACCCGCTTGTTCAACATTGACACTATGCGTTGTCCGGCGGATCGGGCATTGTACGAGCGAACTTCGTGTAATCCAGCGTGATCGTCCGTGAACGGACGATTATCAGCGGTAAATTCTCGCGAGAGTGGATAAACAAGCGTATGTTAACGTTGGCGGATGAAGATGTTGCCTCGCAAAAATACGGGTTTCATAGAATAGCAAGACAGTGTCTTGAGGACCCATGATCTACCACAAGATATCATTTAATAATCCCGAAACATTTGGCAGAATTTCTGTAATAGGATATTGAACTACGGGTAATTAAAGTAAAGTGATTTACTTTAACTAAGAATTTAATCTTGTGTTCAAATATAAATCTTTAAATTACTTTGTACTATGTGACGCCTTGATAAGGTATCGAATTATAATTAAGTAGAATAGTTACTAGTAAGAGTATTAAAACAACCACATTCAAGTTATCTTACTATTCCATAATAATAGATAGATCTTACTATCCCATAATATTAGATGCAATTAAATTTCGCTATTAACAGTTATTGCATTTTTTTTTATTCGCATCATTATTGTTTTCATGAAAACCATATGATGATGCAATCTCAAGGGGTCATTGAAAAGTAGCAAGCAAGTTTTTGCATTTCTTGAAAGTTCTGGACCATAAATTACGCTACGGGAAAATATATCACGCGAAAAAAATTACAAAGTTTACAGGGCAATTTCGGTCGCACCGCGCGGGTGGGATACCAGAATTTAGAACTTTGAACGCTTTTTCATGGAAACGACGTTTTTGCCTGTCACAGGTCAACTCTATCAACACGACTATCTTCTTGGAACTGTTCATATTTTATAATTTTCTGTACATATATTATACACAGTATAATTAACAATCGCATTTCAAACGAAATAACATTTCCACGTGATAAAGATCAACTTACATTTTGCTATTTGCAGTCAGAAGCAATCAATTGGGAAATCTTTATTTTACAATAATACGTCCGATCTCTTTACAATTCTTCGGTAAAATGCTCAGATTCTAGGAAATGCAACCCTCTACCACCCCTTCATTCCCCTTCCCTTTTCCAAACAAAAACCGTAGCTACGGAGGCTTCTCGTGACAGGTGCGCATCACAGGTATTTTGATAATGACTCATCGCATTCCGCACAACAATGACTACTTCAATGCCGGACAATCACCTAAGACCCCTTTGACTTTCGCCACAAATTTATTTTCCGCTGACACGTATTTAGGAAAGCGTATCCATCGCAGCCATGCGAATAGCCTTTCAATTCGGGCAATCAGCGTTGTCTCGACGTAACCATCCGCAGGCGCGGTGATAAGAGTAGAAGGCACGGTGCACTTCCGTCGGCGATAAAACTTTGTTTGGGCAGTAAAGGCGCAAGCTCTGTGTTTGATTCGGGAATTTACGAGCCTCTTCCGCAACCTGTGCGCGCGGCTGCGATGAACGTGTTTTCTTCGCTCGCCGGTTCGCTTCACGTCGTTCGTGGCTGCGTGTTAGTCTCGATCATTTTGCGGGCTCCCTTACTTCTTCTCGTTCCCTGAGTCTGCGTTGTCCCCGTCCTTCTTGGACATTTTTATCCGCCCGTTGTCTTGTTCCCTCGGACGCAGCGCAGGTTACTCTTTCACTTCGCGGGATGGACTGCCGAGTTGCGAAACTACGAGAAATGCACTGGATGAGGAGAAAGAATGAGTCGCGCTGTGTTAACCCATTCGAGACGACGATTTTTTTCGAATACGGTCCCCAGGAGCGAAATTTTCTTTTTCTTTATATTGTTCATTTTTAATAAAAATACATGTTTACTATGGAAATCACCCAACTCGTAAGTGGGAAATCACCCAAACATAATCCAGGATTACCGACACAAGCAGGACGAGAGTAATTACTACGTTTATATTTTCCTTCTTTGTAGCACTGTCGGCAAAAGCCTGCACTTCATGCGTATTCATAGTATGTTACATGTAAGAAAGGCTTCAGATAATTTTTAGATTCTTTTGTACACAGTAAAACCAATGCGAAGTTTTGTTTTTTTGTACTTTACAGATTTCATTAGTTCAAGAAAAATCTTATTTCGACGGCTAGTTTACTCAGAATAACTGATAATTGCTGAACATCAGGGGTGAAAGTCGGTAGGATGCGTTGTGTGAAGACAAATTTGGGCTGATTTATTCATTTATGTATTGGGTCTAACGGAAAGTTCTGTAGGTTTTTTAATGAAAACAAAGTAAAAAGTTTTCAATGCATAATAGTGAGATGATGGGACCAGTGTTTTAGTGCATTTCGGAGAGCACATATGCAGGCATGCAATGGTAAATAGAAGCAGCCATAATGTGTTTCGAACGAACATGTTCATACGTGCTGAAACTTAAAATGACATTATCGAACCAAACTTTCCGGTGGGAATCATTTGTGTTAAACGGTTGTATGCTTGCTTTTGGTCGAATGTGTTTGAGTTTACTAGGTAGGTACTGTGCGAGTTTCGGGGCCTAAACGTCTTCAGGAGCCGATTCTATGAATAAGTTTAAAATTGTGTTTGAAGTCCACTGACACTATGGATGTTTCACATAGAAAGATAGTCAGCGTCTGACTTATTTTATATATGCCCCGAAAGGATTTAAAAGGTTTCTTGTCGTCGGTACGAATTGCGCGCAACCACTGAAAAGTAGTATGAACGTAATTAACTCCGCCGTCAACCGAATCAAAGTTCTAATTTAGGCCTAAATCTTAAACTTAATCATTTCTTTTATATACGTCAATATTATACAGCACGTAGTAAAAGGAAGAATTGTAGAATCTATGAAATTGATTTTGGTATAAATCGTATGGTTTTTTGTCGTAATCCTGTTTGCACAGCCACTGGAAAGTAGTATGTACGTAATTAACTCCGCCGTCAACCGAATTGAAGTTCTGATTTAGGTCTAAATCTTAAACTTAATCATTTTTTATATATACGCCAATATTATACAGCACGTAGTAAAAGGAAGAATTGTGTACCGTCTACGAAATTGATTTCGGTATAAATTGTATGGTTTTTTGTCGTAATCATCTTTGCACAGCCACTGAAAAGTAGTATGTACGTAATTAACTCCGCCGTCAACCGAATTGAAGTTCTGATTTAGGCCTAAATCTTAAACTTAATCATTTTTCTTTATATACGTCATCATTATACAGCACATAGTAAAAGGAAGAATTCGGTACCGTCTACGAAATTGATTTTGGTATAAATCGTATGGTTTTTTGCCGTAATCCTCTTTGCACAGCCACTAACACGTAGTAAGTCCGTAATTAATTCGGCCGACTGATTTAGGCTTCGCATTCCGTCCACTTTAATTCCGCCGTCGACTTGCGCCACTATGAATTTGTATAACTGCTTTAGCGCTACGGCCTGCGACGCGCGCGAATAAAACAAACGCCGCTTGCAACGCGGGCTGCGGCCGTCATGCAGATTCGCCGTGCCGTAGTTTAACGAATCAACAAAAGGCCACGTCGAACGAAATTATCAGACCGCAGTTCGAAAGATTCGACACGGTGGCCTCGCGTGCCGTATTGGCGTCAACTGGCATACAAACACGCGCGCATAGTATATGCGTGTATAAAATAGCGCACACCACTGTCGTCATACGATCGTACACTTATAGACAACCGCGTATGTTCAGAGTTTCGTACGCGTGCACTGACACAGTATTATACGCATTCATGCCCGCTCCACATATCACATGTAGTCATAGCCGCTCATGCACTTATAGACGACCACATATGTTCACACATTCTTACACGTATGCACAGAGCTATGCACCGCTACGCATTCATGGACATAGACGTGCATTCATAGACCACCACACACATTTATACATACTCCACGCATCATATACAGCCGTAGTCGCCCATACACTTATAGACCACCATATATCTTCATACATTCATACACTATATGAACGGTGTAGCACCTCACGCATTCATGGACGTACACGTGCGGTTCACAGACCATCATGGAGTTATGTGGTTTTTCAGCCTTGTTGTAACTCAAACGTAGGAGTGGTAAGCCCTTTTATTGGTCGAAATATTAGTCAAATTTATTTGACAATTGCCTCTATATATTTTGGGACTACTGGTGTTCGTTAGTTAGGAATCTAGAATGTTGGAACATGCGTTATTGCGCGTTTGAACAAAAATGTGTTTCTATTAAATGTGCTTGTACAAACCTCCAATTATATAGGAAATGCGTATATTCAAACTTTGTGTACCTAGGAAATGTGTTTGAAATTCTGTTTCTACGAGCAAAATTACGGATTATTTGTACATACGGATTTTTTATATAATCTATGGAGTGTGCTTGTAAAAATTCCGATTACACAACAAAATCCATACATACAAGTAACCCGCAATTTTTTTTTGTAATCCGAATGTTATGTTTCCCCAAGTGTGCCTCAAATGAATTCAATTTCTTCGCGCAATCCAAATTCCATACAAGCACCCTTCACCGAAACACGCTTCTCTCCAAACACACATTCCCACCAACGGTTCCGAAACACTAACCCTTTGACTGCTGTGGGCGCATATATGCGTCCCCAACTGTCTCGATTTCTTCCCTATTGCAGCCGCGGTTACTAATGTACGCAATGAATACAGATGCGTATTTTATGAAATAATTTTCTTGCACCATTTAATTTGGCGTAAATTAAGAATTATCATTAGAACATAGTTGCGCCTTAGATAATCAATGAATAACGTTCACACTAACGAAAAGAGTTTCGTCCTCACCGAAAGTATTCAGCACTCAAAGGGTTACACTAACTGATTTACGCTTGACTAATATGTCCATCGATAAAAACGCTTACCATCCCTACTATCGACACATTATCACATACGTTTTTGCTTCCATACACACCGGCATGTACACGCCCCCGCATAACTCCGTACACACATCATGTGCACCTTCAATCGCACACACAAGCAGTCGCGGGCTTGCAAGTACACTTTCGCGTACACAACCTGCGGGACTTGCATATCCGGCGCCGTTGAAATGTGACCTGGATGCAGGCGCGCCGGTGCGCATCTGGTTCTGGTATCTGCTCGTACACACACGATGCTTACAGCGTGTTGTCCCGCGGATCAGCGTGCACGCGAATTTCGTGTAATCTCGACAGTGGCGGCTCGTGCCCCGATCTGCTGGGGTCCTGCTACTTTCGAAGTGCATACACGCGGTGTGCGCACAATATATTCAGCTAAAACTATCGGTAGTCTAGTTTTTACTATTATATATATTATTGGTAGTATAATTTTTATTATTGTTTTAAATATTAACACTTTACCCACCGCTATTGACTGAAGATGCCACTCACTAATGACTGACTCGGTTTGGGATATCGCGCAGGAATTGTGTATGCGCCTATTTGTAAAGCTTTATAACTGAATAGTACTGAATGTGTTGTTGAGAATCCTTTAGTTTCAAAACAGTGTAATTTTATTGTCATTTAGAATTGTCATAATATCATCTGAGATTTATTTTATCTAATATGACCGTTGACTACTGAAAAGCCGATTAATCGGCTACCGGTAATATGCAGTTGGAATCGAAAAATCAATTAATCGCAAATTCAATTCTTATTCAAATCAGAACATCAATATAATTATACATTTCGATACAATGCCAAGTGACGCAAAAATGAAATCCACACGCCTCGCATCATTTCGCTCGAAAACGTCGATGACCGCTTCTTTAAGAATTTTTTCTTCGTTGAACACACCGCGCATCCCGTGAATCTGTTCCGATTTATGGTATACCACAGGAATGTTTTAATTCTCTTCAGCGTTGACGCACAGCATTCACAGAATGCGTCACACGAATTGCCGAGAGAACTTTTGTCAATACCGGTTGACGCTGAAATGAAGTATTGCGAGGCGAGATAAGTAAATGAATGGGTACATTCATATATCGACGAAAACTGGTGGTGCTGCAGTTCCGCAATGCTTATGCACGAGCCGCCTCTGGATCTCGATATCCCTCCCCTCTTGACGTCGGCCACTAAATTCGTGGCTCGCGTTACCCACGTCGGACAGACGCCCGGTAGGCTCAAGGATGTGTTTCGCATTCGGAGATAAGATTAGAACAAGAGCCGGCCCGTACGTAAGACGCCGAGTTATAGGCGGTAATTTATTATTGGACGCGAACGACAATGACTTTCTCAATGCTCTCGAGCGTTACGTCACGAACAGCTGAACGAATCGATTTCCGAACGGAGCACGGGAAAAATATAAGCGTGCCGGGATTTTGTGGGATAAGTTCGAAAGGGTGAGACAGAGTCGAACAGTAGTTCACGAGCAATTCGGTGCGGAGACAGATTTTCCGAAAACAAGCGTTCCGTGCCAAAATCCGCTCAGTAGATGTAGTGCATTTTTCCCAAGCGGTCGGTGTGATTAGTTGAAAATATTAAGGTTGCTACGGTTTCGAGAGAAATTTAGTTGTTCGGACGAATAACCCTTTTTCGCATGATTTTTTCTTTATTGGTGAAATAAATCAAGGTGATATAATTCATGTTCAAAATTAAAGGAAAAATGGTTAAAAAAACCTTAGTATATATTTATAGTATAAATTTAGCAAAAAACAATATTATGAAAAATTTCATGCAAAGTTAGATTAAAGTGAACTTGTTCTTTTATATAATTTTTGGGCATTCAATGTTATGATGGAAATTTCCACCATCATGCAAAGAAGGGTTAAGGTCGTTTACAGAAATGTATAGGACCGGTGGTAATGGACATCTTTGGGAATTGTGGCATATTATGTATATACACATAAAATCGCACTGTAATATGCAAATTTAGATATAAATTCTCACACATTTTGTACTGATGTCCTTACTTATTATCGTAGTATTTTGTTTATTTGGAAATATATCCAACTGCAAAGGATTGTAAACGATCTACAATCTGTCACTCGCATGTGTGACACTTTTTATTTACCCATAAAAATCGCACTGCGGAGTGTTAATTTAGATAAAAATTCGTATACATTTCTTACTGATGCTCTCAGTTATTGACGTAACATTTGCACATTTGAAAATATGCCCGATTTCAAAGGATTGTAAACGATCTACGATCTATCACTCGGATACATGCCACTTTTTATTTGCACATAAAAATCGTGCTGTGACAAGTAACTGTAGATAAAAATTCATTTGAAATTTATTTGAAAATATATCTAAATACAATATATCAATTGTAAACGATGTGCTACCTGCTACGTTTTATTACTCATATGTTCATGGTAAACTTTGCGACATTTTATATACATTATTTAGAAATATACCCAATTACAATCATTTGAACATTCCTCACTTTAAACTTAAGATGAACGGTTTTGCTTTCAAAAGTTTTGAGGACTTACTGCGTCCTATTATTATTGACCGGTGTACATCAATAAAAAACTCTTTACTTTCATGTCGTTCAACTCTAAATCATTCGGCAATAAACCCAACCGTCGCGCCTGTCTTCTACATTTTCCCTGGATGCCACTGCAGTATTTTACTTCCTCAAAATTGCACCAAAAAAAAAGAAATGGGACGTGCAATGTGTCAGTGCCGTAATCAGAAACCACTCAGCCTTGCTTGTATATTACAGCATGTACATTCCTTATACGAAAGAAAGTTCTACAAGTATCTCTAAAATACACACGAGAATTCCTGTTCGCATGTACCAAATCGTTACGCAATAAAGTTTAATGCACCGTTCATCGAAATTTCTTAACACTCGATCTGCGGTGAAATATCTGGGGATACAACATTATCCGGAGAAACATGCAGAATCTGTAAATTCGAAACCTGTCGAGGAAATGAATCCACGTGCATGTCGAAATAATTCCGCCAATAAAAGTCAACAAAAGTTACTGGACAATAATATTACCAGGTTTCGGAATTTCGCTTATGAAATCCGAAACCCGTCAAATTGACGATCAGATTATGGATTTCCGTGAATCTGTTGTTCAAACTTTCACTGACAAACAAATAAAAATTCGATGGTAAATTATTCACTGCAGAGTTCGTCGACAGCGGAAACAAAAATCTTGTGACTTTATCTTAATCTTATGAACGGCGTTTAATTTCATGCGAAGTTATTTCGTAATTCGCCAGTATCCTGCGTTGATACGCGTGCGACACTTGGCTTTTTTTACCGGTTGTATCCGTGGGTTATTGCGTAATCGGGTGTGTTCGAACTGTTCTGCTTCTCGCTGGCTGTCTTATAATGAACGAGCTCGGGCCGATCAGTGTCAGGCCTGACTACTGGAATTGTCGGGCGCCTCTGTCACTGGGTAATTACAGGGAACGGACGGACAGGTCCAATTGGGCTCCGAACGATGTAAGATATTGAACCGCTGTTTTTAACGGTCGCTTTTTCGGACTCGTGACCGATCGCCGTTTGTCATCGAACGCTTTGTCTCGCGGCGAAAATTATGACAATGAGCGACGGCGGTGTGACGGGCGTATTTGGGGACGTGACAACGCTGCTACGTATTTAGACATGGGCGTCTGGGCCATGGATCCAGCGCAATTTGACTGTCGGTTGCGACGACTGCGTTATGTCGCATTCCGGATGAATTTAACCCATTGACTGCCACGCAAATTTAGCGCGTCTTGCCCTGAGTGCCACAGTTTTATTTTATAGAAAACATTTTAAAATAAAACTGTTGTTATTTATTTATTTTACAAAATATAATATTATTAAGTTACTGATATAATATTGTAATTGTAAAATTCTATGGCATTTACAGTATTTTTATTGAAAGAAAAGTTTTGGTACAGACGCTTATTACGAGATATCTCGCGGTTGGCAGTCAATGGGTTAACACTTTGCCATGATAGTCACCGGTGACCAACGCAAAACATTTTACTGAAGATCCAAAATGTTTGCAATGGGTAGCAATTATTATTTCATAAATGCAGTTGTTATTAGAATAGTGATGCGATCCTTTTGTATCCAATACCTGCCCATTATTTACATTTTGCATAATTCAGTCAAACGCTGTAGTATTTCATAGCATCGCCGTTCTAATATAGTAAAATATGCTTGGCAGTCAACGTGTTAAGTAACAAATTTACAATGAATTCGTCATTGCAGTGTTGAAAATGTGATGAATTCATTATTGTAACGTTGTAAGTGTAATGAATTCGTTTTGTAATGGGGTAAAGCGATCGAGCGGGGTGGCGGAAGGTAGATAAGAGTTCGAGGATGGTTATGGAGTTTGTACGTCGTTGTAATACGATAGGCAATTTTCTGATAACGTATTAATGGGGATTACGTAATAAATTGAATGGCGTACGATTTTTAGGTCGGCGCAAGCGTGCGATGTGTTTACAATGTAAGATGAAATTGCCGGGACATGTCGGTGGCCATTATTCAATGAAATCTGACAATCGATTATGTCATAACGCAATGAGCTGAACTACGTAACAAAAGCTAATGACAACCGATTGTTGAGGGAACGGGGTCTTTCGATGTTTTAATAGTATAATATGAAATTAAAAAAAATATGTCGGCGGTTATTATTCGGTGAAATTCGGTGATGGATTATGTGATATCGGATTACTGCATCACATTACGTGTACTGACTTACGTCAATTATTTAATTGAAATTACCCTTCTAGTCAATAATAGTACCTTCGGAAAAAAATCTAAGAAACACAGTAGCAAAATTGCAAAAAACAATACTAAAAACGTGATAGCATTTTGCAAAATCTATATCATTAAGCCACACGCTTACCTTCTTTTACTACAGCACATCGTAACATTTCTATTCGAATTTATATCGCCAAATTCACTTTTTCGTATCAATTGCATTTATAAAATCGTAAACGTCATTGTTTGCACATTTTACGTATTTCTATCGAGTTTAGTAGTCAACATATTAAATACGTATTCGTCATGACTGTCTCCCAAGGTTCATGAAGCGTGGCTCACCTTTCGTCCGACGGGTTTTCTACTGATAACCGTAATTGGCGAATGGATACTCGGAAAAACAGATAACACGTTCGCGAACTCGGCAGCGATTCGTGGAAGTTTGGCCGACACAAAGCACACGTTTAAGTACGAACCCGTACATTATCGCGCGTCGATCGTGAAACGACGCAGAGTATTCCGCGGGCAATTCGACAAAATCGATACAAACCATTCTGAACGTGTCAGTATGCACGTAGCTCGCTGATAAAATATGTTATTCCGACTGTTTTCATTAATGATGCTGCAAATTTAATTGGCGTAATGACCCTTGTCACGTGACATATCGCACACTTTGTTGCTTTTCGCAGTTAAACATTTGTAACGGTATATATAGTTCAACCATTTTTATATGTCTAAATCAGTACGATAGGTTTAATGCTGTAGCATAGGCACACGTCTAGTGTCGGAACATTAGGTTTTCGAACAATTAAATTGTATTTCAGATTTCCGCGGTCAGAATTATGATTTTTTTACTATAATACAAACATATTAATTGCCCGTAATTGCCAATTAAATTTTTAACATTACATATACCAATATACCATTATATATACCATTGGCAGCATAGCTTGTGCATAATTATGATTGTGCACGTATATACGATTTATTTTACTTATTTTACTAAAACCTAAAATATTATAAAAAGATAAGTGATACGAAAGCTGTTGCTCAAACTTCTTTCTTCTTTGCCTCTGCATGAGTATTGAATAGTTGTGGATTTCTTATTTTTCCGACTCAGTATAATGAGTGTTATAAAGAACATTAATTTTCAATAGTAGTATTGTAAAAATTGCATTAATTAACCGATTACGCTAAGATAATTTGGAATACTATTAATGGAAAAGAAACGATCGGCATAAAATTAGCATAACGAATACATCGAACATCTGCTTTCAAGCATCTCAGAATGCTCCCCAGTACTTTCGTCTAACCATCGACCTACCTGGCACCCAGCAGTGTATATCTGTCCGGATGACTCAAAGCACAATAACTTCTATGCAGTGGGAAAATTCTCAAGGTTTCGCTGTCCAGCACGCTCACCAAATACCTAAATGTTTTCGATCACGCGACACTGACCAAACCTCTTCTAGGGTTAGACAGTTGAAATAACGGCACATGACCCTGTCTTTTAGGCCTGCCGACATCCTGCATGGCACATGACGATCGGTGACATTTCGCGCATTTTCTATCCCTCAATGAGCATGGTCAATTTTTCTATACTGAATAAGGTGGAAGCCCGTTTTCAATTTTAGTCAATCAAGCGTTAATGAGGAATATGTACCACATGTCTTCCTGGCGTTCTCAGCCATTGTCGGACATTTTTCGCTGCTCATATTTTTTCCTGGCGCAAACTCTTTCGGTAACATCAAGGCCCGATCGGGAGCCGGTGTTAATTGCATGTCAGCGTCAATACCGAATACCAAAAAGAAAAAGGACACACGTGTCGGGATGAATATTCCCGGTGGTGTCGCTCGCTTATTAACACCTTGACTGCCAATCGTATTTTGCTTGTATTAGAACTGCAATGCTATGAAATACTACAGCGTTTGACTGAATTATTCAAAATGTAAATAATATACAGGTATTGGAGACGAAAGGATCGCACCTCTATTCTAACAGTAACTGCATTTATAAAATTGCCAATATTTTGAATCTTCAGTAAAATCTCTTGCGCCGGTCACCGGTGACCATCATAGCAGTCAAAGTGTTAAAGGCTTGACTCTTCAAGTAGCCAGACCCGAGGGTAGCGGTATCTATAGTGATAACATTTGAAGCATGTGTTTATTCCTTCTGGAGCAACAAGATTGTGTTCGTTGATGCATGCTTCGTTGTGCATGCAAAGGAATGACATTTAACAGTTAGGATGTGGCCACGGAGTGAAGAGAGTCTTTCGACGTTGCGGTGAACCAATTTTATGGAGTGTCATCTAATTTATCCCAGAATGATCGAAGCAATCCGAGATTCCTTAGAATTTGGGAAGCAACAAAGAAAATGTTAACATGCATTTTCTCTTGGTTGGCCGACATTCCGGTCTCCGGATAGTTTGTGCCTTCTTCCCTTTCTCGTCGGCTCGTAATGTGTATCCACCGGTTCGGGGGTCGCACAGATTTTGCAGCGAGTTTCCGACGGTAACCCGTGTCAAAGCAGTGCCGTATCGGACAAGAAAGCGGTCCTCTTCTCGTTTGTCGGAGGGTTTTCGGGGGTGCCTCGATATCCGGTCGGAAAGTCGGCGGCAAGAAGCTCGACAGAACTGTTACTATGCAGAAAGGGACGGGGCGGACTTTTCGTGGAAAGAACTTAGAGCCGCGTGCAAATGAATAAAAAGCTGCCGGAGTGACACCCTCCAGAATATTGAGATATTCGTTGAGGCGATTGCTGGGGGTATTATGGGATCGGAGAGTCTTGAGGTGGCCCGTGCGGTCGTATTCCCGATTTTCTTCGATTGAAAGTCGGACGCTGCAAAATTAAGTCTTTGGGTGGTTGCGGGTCTATTACTAACGTGAGATTTATGGAGATGTATTTAAGTATGTGATGTTATTCGGAGAAATGTGTGGCAT
Organism: Cryptocheilus praepositus; assembly: GCA_033815515.1. Taxonomy (NCBI): domain Eukaryota; kingdom Metazoa; phylum Arthropoda; class Insecta; order Hymenoptera; family Pompilidae; genus Cryptocheilus; species Cryptocheilus praepositus. Next base: position 3,150,229 of record JAWWQZ010000256.1, on the reverse strand, counting down.
TTAGGTCAAAGATGAAATATTTGGGTATGTGACATTACTGTAGAAATATATAAATATATGATATACAAAATTTGAAAATTAGAAGTCTGAGGGCGAAATGAATTTCGACATATGTTCGTCTCATTCCATTAATATAAGTCAGCAGAAATTGCCACTGAATAATAAGTAATCATTTCTGTAATTTTGCTCGTGAAACCCGAAATTGACGGGTCTCGTAAGTTTTACGTTCAAACGTTAAGTGCGCTGTCAGCCCCTGAAGACCGACACTAAACTTCCCGTTTAAGCAGCAATACCAACTTTGAGAGATGATACTTTAATTGAATTGAATTGATTTACACCTTGTTAATGGGTCTCACAGAAACGTCTTAAACAGAAATAGAGTTTTCTGCTCGTTGCCTTTTATCTAGTACTGAATACATGTTCTGTACTTTCATACCGTCCCGATGTTAAGTCAAAATCAATTCTGCGTTTAACGCAGTAGAAAACAATAGTACGTAATCGCTTACTGATCGAAACCGCTACAATCTGTCACATGTCTTTGAAGAAATACCTGAACACGTTTACTTAACACTTTGACTGCCGTGCGTATTTTGCTATATTAAAGCAGCGATACTATAAAATACTATAGCCTTTGACTGAATTATGTAAAATGTACATAATGTGCAGATATTGAAGACTAAAGGATCGCATTACTTTTCTAACAATAACTGCATTTATAAAATAATAATTGCTATCCATTGCAAATATTTTGGATCTTCAGTAAAATCTGTTGTGCCGGTGACCATCATGGCAGTCAAAGTGTTAAAGCAAAATGTCTGCGACCACAACACCACAAAAGTGCCTTTTCGCTATGGATAACACAACCAAGCACATCCTTGCGTAAAAAATTCAATTTGCCCCTTCAGATTCTACCTGCCCAACCGAGCTAAATCTCTCAAGTTCGTCATTGTCTCGGTCTCCCTCCACTCAGATCCTTCGCGAGCGAAATTTATCGAGCGCAAATAGTTTAGCCGCGAATCGAGTACACGAGGGTAGGGCAGTGACTAGTATTTAGGACAAGGACTAGGGCAATCGTGCGTCTGGATAATAGCCAGTTCGCGGTCTTACGGGAATGCGCGAGATTGTGCCGGGTGAAGGAGTGTTGGTGAACAACATGGGGCGTTGTAATTATCGCGGACCACGAACAGCCTCGTCTGTCGTGCCTGCAGTTGTCGTTTAATGAATTTCCACGGGATTCCTGGCCGGGCGTCATCTCCAGCCAGAAGATGCTAAGAGGTGCGTCCAGAGGCCTGTGAGAACTCGAGAGCCACTGGCAAAGGACACTCGCCCTCTTCGTGCTATTGCCAACACGAGTTTCGGACAAAGGCTTCTCACTCCTGCGTGCCTTGCGCCCTTTGATCATTGAAAGTCACCGGAGCTGGATGACGCGTAATCATCCGCTGGAAAACGCGATCGAGCGGCGGGTGGATGACGTGTGCGCGATGGAACTGGAAAACGAAGCGTGTGGCTGCGTTTTGCAGTCGGATGCCTGGTCGATTGGATCCGGGAACTTATGTCGTGAGAAAAGAGTATGGATCGATTGTAAAGTTGGAGGTGTAGACGATTCTAATCTTTGCAATTTTACGTCCTGCGTGGGTACGGATGTACAGTGAACTTGAAGGGGTAATCATTTTTAATTCTTCCAATTTTACGTCGTGTGTGAATTTGGAGGTGTGGACGAAATGTGAATTTAATGTCGAGAGTGAATGGATCGATTTTAATTTAGCTTGACGATTTAATGTCGATTTTACGTCGTGAGTATGAATGTTTGTTGTAAATTTGGCGTGAGAGAGTATGGATCATTTTTAATTTTCAATTTGGATTTTACGTTCAATGGATATATAGTGAAGGGGTCATTTTTAATTCTTGCAATTTTACTTCCTGTGTGAGTACGGGTCGAGTGTGAATTTGGAGGTGTGGTCGATTTTAATGCTTGCAATTTAATGTCGCATGTGAGTATGAATGTGTTGTAATATATATCAACGTTCAATGTGACATGAGTTTCGTTCTAATAACTGTCGAATGTGACGTTCAGAATTTCATTAATTAATGTAGGTATGCCGTAGCTCAGAATATTGTTCACGTGTGACCTGCAATGAAAATATTTGAAAATCGCGCCTGTGCATAACCATTACACAGTAACATTATCAAAAATATTCTTCTAATGACGTTGCTGCCTTATAGAATTTCAGTCATTAATTTAGGTGTGTCATGAGATAGAATTGTTTGAAAGTCGCACCTGTATAATCACAAAATATGCTCTTCTAACAATCCTGCTGCGCCGCAGAATTTCAGTAATTATTTTAGGCGTTCCATGCCACAAAAGTGCTTGAAAGTCTCTGCCATCCGACCAAACTATACACAACCGTATCATTACCAAAAATATGCCGCAGAATTTCAGTAATTATTTCAGGTATGCCATGAGATAAAAATGTTCAATCAAATTACCCACAACTGAATTATTCTCGCAACATAATTCACCCCATACCTCCGCCATAATGCCATAACCACACGACGCACGGCCGTCACGCGTCACACGCCTTACCGGTGAGAGTCGAAACGACGGAAGCTGCGGAATCCGCTTTCCTCTTTTTAGCCATCGCGACCGTGAAACGACGAAGTTTCCGGAGGAGGCTTAGTCTCTCAGCCTGTCGACGAACGACGCATTGTCTCTCGACGATCTCTCCTCTTTTCGCACACAGACACAGAGCCATACACACGTCGCCGCCATCTTTCTTCCTTCTTCGAGAGCCTTACCTCCGAGTCCTTCTTCCCGCCACTCGCCCATCCGATGCCTCGCGATTTTCAGCCCCTCACCTTCTCTCCGTCCTCTTCCCAAGACTACTCGGCACGTTTCACGCCCACCGCGTAATCCAGACTTCCACGCGAGTCCCTAAGCCTGCCTTTCTTTTCGTCTTCACCCCCCGCGGCCCCGTCTTCCTTCCGCCGACGATCTTCCCTCCGACACTCTCGCTCTACATCTCGCGAACAGCGTGTCGACTCTCGCCCACGACGATTTCCTTTCAGGTCTCTCGATCTCGAGAAGTCGCCCGGTTATCCCCGGCATTCATTCCCAGACGCTCCTATTTCTCAAACGGCTCGAACGACCGGGGCCAGCCGGCGAGATCGATCGGCGGTTTGTCGGAAATGCAACGCGCGAGATGCAACGCAGCCAATATTCTTGCGTGAAGGATGAAATTAGACGATTTTCGGTCGTTTAGTTGGTGATGTCGCATCAGCTGCTTTTGTGAATTGTTAGAAATGCGAGGTGAAGGTTTGTATTTTGTACGGAGGGGATTTGAGATTTTTTTAGGTGTGTAGAGGTGATGTAATTAACACTTTAACGACTGCTAGCCGATTAATCGACTTTTCGGTTCCAACTGCTATTTACCGGTATATTAAATAAAATACATTTATATAGAATATATACCGGTTATATTAGATAAAATAAATATCAGATGATATTATGACAGTTTTAATTGACAATAAAATTACACTGCTTTGAAACCAAAGGATTCTCAACAACACATTCAGTATTTTTCAGTGATAAAGCTTTACAAATAGGCACATACACAATTCCTGCGCAATATCCAAAACAGTTAGTGAGTGGTATCTTCAGTCAATATCGGTCGGTAAAGTGTTAATATATTTTCACACAAGCCTACTGGCCCTTGCCCGTGCAATCCCGTTGTGGGCTGCTAATATACACCAGACATTTTTCAAAACGAACAATTCCCAGTCGGTCCTTTCCCGAGTCGTGTCCTCTTTCCGCGGACAATCCATTGAACTTCACGCGTTGGTTTTCCCGGATACCCTTCAAAGACTTCAATTTATTCTGTCGAGCGACCGAAGCACTCGTTGCGCTTAGCGCGACAGATTAATTTGAATTTGAGGACCGGTCGAAGTGGTATTCCGAATGAGAATTTTTTTCCCGCCACTTCCCTCTTCCTTTTTCTGTCCTCCGATTACCCGCCCGAGAGAAACGTAATTTTCTGTGTATTTTTTCCCTCATCTTGCAAATTCGTTCCTTTCATTTGACGTCGGCTGAATGGCGCGTCTGTACTTCGTTCGCCGAAGTCATTGAGAGACAGAATCCAAGCTCCCTCGGAAAATTGCATCGGATAGTAGTATGGAGCGCAGTCAAACAAGGTCCCTTTAATCTCAATTCCCGATACGGCTCGATCGAACAAGTCGTTCATTCGCGAAGAAAACGTTGGAACGTAAGAATCACCCGGTGGCAAAAAGTTCCGGCTTTTTGTGCGCGGTGCCGAGTGTATCGATAAGACCGACCATAGTAGCAGCTCCGTGTGTTCGTCGCTGATGGAAATATTTTTCTTGAATTTTCCATGGCTTCCGGATGAGAGGCGCGTTGTCGTTTTTTTTTCTTTCTTAAATACAGCGTTTTGGTAAGTCCCGTGTTAGCTTCGCCATAGCTTGAAAAGAACGCTGATGCAGTATTGGGAAATTTCCGTTCTGACAGAGACCGCGAGAGCTTTAAATGTCTGGGATATTCTGCGAATTTCCAGTTAGACATCGGTCCTTTGTTCTTAGAAATTCGATATTCCTCCGGGATTGCATTTCGTTTCATCTGGGTTTGCAAAGAACACTGACACTGTGTGTATATATATTTTTCTCGTTCAACGCATTTTACGTGGCAAAGTATAGACTTCAGCTGTTCATCTCTTATTTATTAAGAACTCCATAATTAAGTAATATTTTGCTATCAACATATGCATATCATTTTAAATAATGCATAGGCATTTTGTTCAATGCTAGTGTTCTATCTTTATGTAAAACTTTCGATTTTCAGTTCACTGCTTCTCGCGTACAACAAATTAGATCAAAAACTTTGCGAACATTACAAAGAAATGAATGAATACTTTAAATAATTCAAAATATAACATTTTCGTCTTTTTCGTTTTAAACCTTAACGTTTGAGCTTCTTTCATTCAGTTTCATTTTATCGTAAATATGATTTACTTTCGCCAGAAGTTATTATCGTTACTTATAAATCATATCATGTTGTATCTATCACGGTGGGCCACGCAAATAAATTACAGAGAATACCGGCCTCCAGTTGGAAAAGTTTCGGAAACACTGGTATACCCCCGCTTGTCGTCGCTAACAGTCTCATAGCAGTAGACACGACGTTGAGCTCAGAATTAAAAAGAGAAAAAGTTCTTCGAGTCCACCATCTTCCGCGGCGTCTAATCGTGCTCGTGTCGCATCGTCTCACCTTGTTTCCGTTTAATTTTTTCTTTTTTTGCCCGCCGGACGAAAAGCGACGCGGACAAACGGGGCCAGGCATCGCTTAACTGCGACAGATTAATTTCCGTGCCGCCGGCCGTGGACACGGCACGAAAAGAGTGTTCGCCGTCGACACGGCAAATATTCGAGTAATTACGCGAACAATTTGAATAATTAAACGGCGCAAGAATGTCGCGCGCCTGTCTATTTTCTCTGGGCCGGCGAACTTTCGAAATGATTAAGCGCAACCTTTTCCAGGTCAGGTCGGTCGGTTCGTGTGGAAAAAAGTTGATACTGTTTCGATGGGAAAATTGAAGGGATATATTTTGCTTTCAACAATATCTTGATTGAGTGGGTATTCGATGACCCTTAATACTCCCGCTATTTTTTCAATACCGAAAACTGAAGCCTCTAAATACAACGAATACCTCAAAACCAATTACGTCCTTACTTTCATTTAGCTTAAGTTCTCAATATAACATTCTCCTTTCTCGACGTTTTTATCGACAAAAAATGTAACCACAAAATTAACAAAATTGTACCTTATGGGCAAAGAAACAAATAGCTAATGCCGACGGTAAAATAGCATTTTAAGGGTACTCATGTTAATCGCATGAAGCCATGAAAGAAATGTCAGATGTCCCCATTGTGCTACGTCTAATTATAAGGAGTAAAAATGGTATAATTATTTGTTGGCAAAGTTTGAAAAAAAAAGAACGACGGAATATCTGGAAGGGATTTTCGCAGATAAAATATGCAAACCCCTTAACGCTCAAATGCCCCGTTTAATTTTATTTTAGAGACCCGCCGAATTGAACACTAGCTTTAACGAATCGTGCTTTCTGTTGCAGGCCTGCGCAAGGTGTACCCTTATTACTTCACGTTCACGACGTTCACGAAGGGTCGCTGGGTCGGTGAGAAGATTCTGGAGGTATTCGCGAGGGAGTTCAGGGCTCATCCGGCTGAGGAGTACGAGAGATGTATCAGGGCGGGCACTCTCACTGTCAATTATCAGAGGGTGGACGTGGATTACAGGTTACGGCACAACGACCTGCTGGCCAACGTCGTTCACAGGTAAGCGACTACTTTCCTCAGCGCCGTTCGCGAAAAGCGAGCGAATTTATGCGCGCGTTTTGTGGGACGAAGGGCACGTAACCATTTTTTTCACACCTGATATCTGCGAAATTTACCTATAATAGTATATATATTCAAGAAAACGCGTGTTTTCATAGTTTTGATTTTGTGGAATGAGCAGGAAGGAACGCGTGACAATGGACAATTTGGGTGGTCTTATGTTTTACTGATGGACAAATTTGCTCGAGGGTATTTGGCGTTGAGTTCAAATAAGAATTAAACACTTGGGAGGATTTCTTAGAATTTACTTTGGTAATTGAGATTGCTTTTAGAAGTGCGAGGTGTAGCTGTGTTTTTTGCATTTCGGCAAGGTATAAGAGGAAAGAGCTTTCCTATATTCAATAGCTTTACAATAGTTAGTATGATTCAAAATAAGTAAAAGCGTATCAAATGCTTCTGTATCCTGGTTGCAATTAATGAATCCCTTTTCAATCAATACATCCTACTAGGCGCCGCCGTCGGGTTTTTTAATTTTTCAGTTTTTTTCCTTTAAATTGTTACCGTGTAAAAACTCGATGACTAGCTTCTTGCAACCAGCCCTTTAATTTGAATTTTAAATCTGTTTCGTGCATTTCGACTGTTTAATTTTAAAACTTCTATTTCGACAAATAATGTGTGGTAGTTTCAACCTTAATATTTTAATTGGATAATGACGGAGTTGCAGTAGTCATTTTATGGCTTGAAATGATTGACTTTCTAATTTTATTGTTGAAATTCTCGACATCTTTCTGGGCCGCTGGTGACGTGTCATTTTCAATATTAGTAAAGTGACGTGCAAAGTGCTGGGATAGAAGAATACTAACTACTACCCAGTCCTGAGAGACATGTCGAGAATTTGAACAATTACATTTAAGCGTCAATATTGTCTGACCCTAAAAGGGCTTTTAACAGTCCTTCATTCCTCAATTAAAATAATAAGCGCAGAACTCTGCGATAGAACCAGTAAGCTACGAAAAAAATATTAAATCAATCGGTCTTCCTATTCTCCACTTTCGATCTTTCGAATGATTTTCTTTCGGTCAGATTATCCGCAACCGGTTTTCAACAATAAACTCTTGCTTGCATTAAAACAAAAATTATAAAAACGCACTTGACATCGCGTATGAAATTCGTCTACTACGTACATTCGAGCAAAGCACGTGGACAATTCAGTAGAAAAATCGCCTATTCATCATCGACCGCGAATGATAATGCCGCGATACACCGTCAGCCACTCAGCTTCCGGCCGTGATATCCCATAAATTCTTAATCCCACAACTCTGGCCGAAGCTGCTGTAAAACGTAGACGAGAAGAAACTTTCTTCCCCCTCCCCCGAATAGGCCAACGCTTCTGGACATTTTCAGAATCGCACGGCTCCGGGAGGCGGCACTTGTCGGCGAAGTCTGATTAAGAATCGCTTTCATTCCTTCTTCTTTTTTCGCTTCGCTGCCGCGAAAACTTGAGCGGGCGCCCGTAATAGAAAATAGATCCTCCGGGTGGTCTGTTTTAAGCCGTCGCCAGGCGACTAATTTTCATGTTACGTTCCGCGCCTTCCAGCGGATTCTTACGCAAGACCGAATTCCGATTCGTAATCGGACTCGCGGAGCTAATTTATATTTTCTCGCGCGGAACAACTTTCGAGAGAAGCGCTAGCGGGCCGGGCGTATTAAAATCGGGACGGATCTTCAAACTTTTTAAACGGACGGTGCACCCTCGTGTCGCCACTCGAGAACGGAACGGTTCTATTGACTCTTTATATTTTATAAATCAGGATTTTTTTATAAATAAATATGTTGTAAGCACATTCCGCTATCAAGGAAAGTGGAAATCAGAATGGATTGAGAGGGGTTCGCTTTGCAGCTGCTGAAAATAGGACGTTTTGCAAATTTATCAAAGAATATTCGATCAACGAGGGTGGAACTTTTGGGATTGTTTCTGTTTGCGCTTGAAAAATTGGCAATTGTCATGGATGATGCGAATGATAATAGTCGAAATAGATTGTGAGGGGTCCGCTTTGCAACTACTAAAAATAGGATATTTCACGAATTAACAAAGAATATTCGATCAATGGGGGTGAAACTTTTGAGGTTGTTTCTGTGTGCGCTTAAAAAATTGGAAATCGTCACATATGATGCGAATTAAAAAAAATCGAAATGAATTATGGGGGTTCCATTCTGCAACCCGTAAAAATGGGACGTTTTAAACTAAAATTTTGAAGTTCTTTTACGTTTGAAAAATGTCCGCTTGCCGCCGATGAAGCGAATGACAATCTATGTCGCTTTTTGTTTACCGCTACTAAATTTGCTTCAGTCAACTTCCGCCAGTTCCATTTTTACACATACTTTCATATCATCAACTATACAATAAAAAGAAATTACCTCGGTCCACCCTCGCGCCTTGATTTTTTTTCGCCGTCATCTAATTCCGTCATGAATAATTCAGCGTCGAACGTTTTCCGTCAGCTCAAATGACTGTAATTTAAAGAAACCAAAGGTGCGCATACGCGGCAGCGCGTTTATTGGCGTTAATCGGATCGAACCCTGGTCCGAACTTTTTGCAAGTCGGCATAATGCGATCTGCAAGCGCAACGCTTCGACCAGTTCTCGAGCATAAAGCAGTATCGACTCGCTGGCAGATGAAGGCCGAGGGAGGCGGCCGAAAAAGTATCGTGGAAAAATTGCGGGCATTTGCCAGAATGAAATCCGCCTATCGGCTGGCTCGAAAGGGAGAGGGCTTTTTTCAGGGTCCTCGCGTTTTCCGTCGCGGTCGCGGCTAATGGAACGGATCTATTGACTTGGTGAAATAATTTCATTGTTCCGAGGGTGGGCCGGCACGAAACGATTTCCGGTCGCAGATCACCTACCCTCGCCTATTTATTCAGGGAAAAATATTACGCCGCTTGAGAGGGTTCGGTAAGTTTGACGAGGGTTCGTCGAACGATTTTTACAGGACGGTTCAAAATGTCTGTGTACAAAAGGAACTTTGGAAGCGATTTCTAGTTATGTTGATGGAGTAGTAAGTTGAGATGAATTGGGGCATAAAATAATCCTAAATTAATACCTATATAATATTTATATTTATATATTATATTCAATATATATATATATATATATATATATATATATATATATATATAACATACAATAATCTAAATACACCGTGTCAAAATGACAGTGTCTGTATAAATTTATGGTAATGTACTTAATTGTAGTGGTAATATACATCGTGTTTTCATAAATTTGTGACATTTTGCCGACGTGTAATGTATATGAAAACAGATTCAAGAAATGATACAATAAGGAGAGTATGAGTATGCAATCAAATATCCAGACAGAAAAGAGTCCCTCTAAACATCTTTAATTTTTTATTTCTACATTAAGGAAAATACCGTATATTTACATTACTGACATTCTTTCCCGGAAAGTTACATTTTAACAAAATGCTAAAGCCATCGCGTGGAAGTTACAGTATTTCCCCAAATTTACAATATTGCATCTACTTGCAACGCAGTTGGCCAGATTTTAACATAGTTGCCTCGGCTTTACACATTTCGAGCATTCACCATTGCCATCAACGTATGCATCTAATTATAACTAGAACAGCGAAGCTTGCGGATACACGTTTACGCGAACTTCTCTTCGTGCCTTCCAAAGTTCTTTACCAAACTTTCTGAATCATCCTCTATATTCCGCGCATCTCCTACAAACCGATTCAGTCGCAATGTAAACGTAATGTTTGCAACTCCATGTCATCTGAACATTTTCATTGACCCCATAAGAAAGCTGCGCCGCCAATTTTCATAGAACCTTCTGTCGCTCTTTCTTACTCTTTCAACCCCGCAAAATCTATACTCAAAACATCAGCCCCTTTCCTGCCACTTTACAGAACACTCTCTGGACAATCGTTTTCTTTCATGTCGAAACATAAACTCATTCTTCCCATTCCGCCCAGCGCCGAGACGATTCTCTTACCTTCCCGACCGCTTAATACCGCGCAAGAGATACTTTGTCGTGGAGCTCAACGACGGAATCCTTGTACCAGACGAATAAATCACGCAAATTCGAGAGCCGCTGCCTCACGGCATCGTAAATCAGCCGGGAACTTCTGTATACACGCACTTGCGGAAAAACGGGAGATTTACCGTCGTTTACTAAATGAACGATCGCGCCGGCACGGGGGATAAATATTTAATTCGCCCGGTAATTTACAGTCACATAGTATGGAGAGTATTCGTATAGTCTCCGACGGTAATTCGTGAAATTACGCATTAATTGATATTTTTTGTGAACAATGAATTCGTGCACGTGTTGGGAAATCGCTATGATGGACGTAGTAAAAATGATTATTAGTTGAATATTAATAGTTGCACTCTACCATCGTAATTTCCGCACGATAGTATCTAATTTGGAAGATGACACTTTATCAATCGTATAATCTTAAAGTTGAAGTAAAAAAAATCAATGTAATTATATGTTGGTGTCGGATAGTGTGTAGCGCCGAATATAAGTTCATTCAACAGAAATTATGTCCATATAGTCGAAAATAAAATTAGAAGATTTTAATTTAATGTAATCATAAAAAGCAAAATGACTACCATCAGATTCGGACTCTTGCCCTAACACTAGTAATCAGTTATCTCGCCTAGTCGGCCAGTGCACTTCAAATAAAACTATGTAACTTGTCGAATACTTAAATATTTATTTATTACACATGGGGCTAAGAATTGATTTTTATATTATAGATTTTACGTTCGGACTGATTACGGATAAAAAGTGACGCAAGTTCGCGATGCGAATGGTCGTGCTGTGTCGTTATGATATTCTTCTAATGGCCGACTCGTGTCGGCGGTTATCGAAACTGCAATCGGGGGCAGGTCGCTGAATTTACGGAAATACTTACAGAGGAAAAAATGCTGGGTTTCTAGGCTGGACTAATGAACGCGGACGTTGAGGCTTTGTGTCTGTAGGGAGAATGTGTTCGGCGCGGCTTTTTATGGTCGACTTGATAGGTTGTCGCGTTCATGTTGCCGAAGGTTTTTAGAAGAGCATTGTTTTGTGGCGAAAGCAAAAATTAATCGTTTAGACGAGAGTTGAGTACAAATGTTAGCTACGAAAGTTACGAATAAAAGTGTGTCGGCATAATTTATCCCTGGCAGCAGAAAATATTCAATATATATGTATGCAATATTAAAAATATATTGATTTATGCTGGATTCAGAAAAAAATCAAATATTTATCAAGTATTAATTTCGCATTACAGATGTCTTCTACAAAATGTACAACAGATGTTAATTTAATATTGGAAATAATATGTTTTTTCCTAGCTGTGAATTAGATATTTACTTAATGTTATGAAACTATAATTTTTTTCGAAACGCTCGCACGTTGATAATAAACAATTTTCGCGACATCAATCACCTTAAAAATAATGAAAGAATCCATGCTTTTCCTCAAGCCGGAAAACTTCATTGAATATAATGTAGCACTGAACTCATTTTTACATCTTCAGTTCACTTACTTTAAATATCTAAATTATTAGGTGTACAACTTTGCTCCCGCCGTTTTTTGCATTGGACGATATCTAATTTATATTATATTCTACGAATACTTGGTTTATACTTCTCAAACCTTCATTTTCCATTTCTTCTACGAGTGCACAACATTTAAATGATGTTTAATCAAAACATTTTTGCCACTAGGAATGATTTTAGGCAATTAAAGCAGTTTCTGACATTGGATATTATTAATATGGTGCGAGTAATATTTTTGGCACAGATGTCGGTGGACATTGTAAATTATTTCGTAGTCGACCCTGCCGAAATATGTCGACAAATGAACTTCATTCGGGCCGCAATAAACGCAGCACTCGAAATATTTCGACATTTTATAATGTCACTCTGAAATCGAACATGTCAATCCTCTGTTCTCCGCGTGTATGTATATTCGTGGATTTTCGAATTGCACGTTTTATGACCGTTGATCATCTGCTGTGAATTTGAATGTCAATGCAACGAAATAACCAACGATGCTACTGGGCAGCTATACTATCAGTAAAAAGAAATCGAAGCAACTCACTGACTTTACATAAACTCACGCTGTGCGTAGATATACAACTTTCTCCTTGTAAATAATTTCTGCCATTATAAAAGTACGCCATGCACGCACAGTACTGAATTAAAATAACATTAATGGAATTATATAGAACATTTAGTAATTTACTTGTAGCGGTAATTACTAAATTCATAGAATAAAGTGAGACCAGCAAAGACATGCATAAAAACATGAGTAACGCAGTGACTCATATCTTAACATTCTTGACTATAGCGAAAAATGTAAATATATTTAAGCTGAAATATTCACAAACTCTGTATAAAAATATGTGTAATCTGACCGCGTAATCGAAAATCTTCAATTTGACCCAAGAATCCGCCGAGTCGATATCCTTCGTGTTACCGGATCTATATTAATACATAGTAGATTATCATACGTCCGGTATGTAAGTAACGACGTTGTTAATCATCTGAAATGTCAGCGATTGTCCTTCCGCTTTAAAGTACGATTTTTTTCCGAATTAGCATAGCCGATAAGCTTACAGCTGTAAGAAGCGTCGTAATATAGATTATTTCTGGGTTAGAGATTAACATTATAAGAGTTAGCTGTTTTTTCACAGATTTTCTACATGTCCGGTTAAACGTCGTTCCAATTTACATTTTGAAGTTCTGTTCATGAAATATTATCGTTTTACGTTCTGACACTGATACTGAAATAGCTTGAAATCTACGTAATTACTGCGCTTTAGGATGAGGTGATAAATATTTAAAGCCTATTTTCTGTTGTTGCTCGGACACCTACGTCACTGTTGTCTGTATGTTTGTTTTATTTTTACGATTCAAAGATTTCATTGTGGGAAATGTTTCAATTTTCGCCGGTTTCTTCCAAAATAGACGCTATGATGTTTCGACTTAAAATATCTGGATTCTTGGTACTCAATCGTCGAGTGCAATATGCGTAGAAAATGTATATAAAATATGGAGAAAATCAAGACGAAACAGTGGACGAACTAGATCAGAGGATTATTATCTTTCCGAAGAAATTTCTGAAAAAGTAGTACTATTACTCTGAAGATGAGGCCCAGACGCAAACAATTATCCTGAAATATCAGAATGAGAAGTCGCCCAGACCCAAAAAAAGCCTCGCATTTGAAGGATCGCCTGTCCGCCGTTTGTACCGAATGACGCGGCAGCGAGAAGATTAAAAAAAGACTTAGTGCATTTTCGCGATTCTAATCGTAGGCCAGTCGGTCGGTCTCGTAAATCAAGCGAGACTTTTTCCGAGTGCTTAGATAAGAAGGAGCGGAGCCAGAGCCCGTTGGCCTCATAGATCCTGGCCGAAGGAACCACATGGCCGAGCGCACGTTATCCTTGACACGGATGTATAAGAGTCCACACGTGACTCGTCTCATCGTTCTTAAACGCGTCGCCGCTCAACGGGGGCCCCCTCTATTATCAGCGTGCCTATCGTATTTATCGTTCTTAAAGACCGTGACGCCGCAGGTCGCGTTTCTTTGTCATACTGGGAATGCATGTTCTCCGAGCTCAAAATTAACCGTTTCGCCGCGAGGTGATTCAGCCGGAACAGATTATGCGCCGTTATGCATTGAGTGCATTGCGAAGAGAGTTTCTGGCATTGGATTTACGGGCCCTGGCAATTTTGTGGGTTTATGTGATCACAATTTTTGTTGAGTTTTAGTGATGGAGAGGTACGAATGTATGTCTACATTTCAGTTTCTAGAACTTCATTTTGGGAATTTGTACGTCGTAGACATGTTTCTATGGGTAAATCTAGTGTTAAGTAGTAGGACTGATTGTGAAAGTTTTGGAAAGGTATAAGTGAAGAGTTAAAATGGAGATTAATACAAAATTAATCAGTTGGATATGGGGTGGTGCTATACAAGACAAAAGGTTGTTTTGTGCTTTGCTGCTACTATTTATTTCTATATAACACTGTCTTCTATGGGTACACGTAAACCTAGTGTTAAGTAGTAGAACCAATTGTGAACATTTTGGAGAGGTATAAGTCAAGAGTTAAAATGGAGATTAATACAAAATTAATCAACTTGATATGGGGTGGTGCTATACAGGACAAAAGGTTGTTTTGCTGCTTTGTTGCTACTATTTATTTCTATATAACACCGTCTTCTATGGGTACACATAAACCTAGTATTAAGTAGTAGAACCGATTGTGAATGTTTTGGAGAGGTATAAGCGAAGAGTTACAATGGAGATTAATACAAAATTAATCAGTTTGATATGGGGTGGTGCTATACAGGACAAAAGGTTGTTGTGCTGCTTTGTTGCTACTATTTATTTCTATATAACACCGTCTTCTATGGGTACACGTAACTGGTGTTAAACCTAGTAAATCTAGTGCTAAGTAGTAGAACCGAATGGGAACGTTTTGGAGAGGTATACGTGAAGAGTTAAAATGGAGATTAATACAAAATTAACCGGTTTGATATGGGGTGGTGCTATACAAGACAAAAAAGTTCTTTTGTGCTTTGTTGCTACTATTTATTTCTATATACCACCGTCTTCCAACTCACGAATTTTTACCTCTTCACAACTACGCCCCCAAATACGATCTCGTACATGCCCTTTACCACGTAATGCCATTTTAACACTGCGCAGTGAGTGAAAATGCATTTGGCCCGGCCGCACGCCGTGCTCTCGACGCTGTTAATTTCTTAATCGAATTTCGCCGGGCTATCGGCGCGCGGTAAGATCCGCCAGGGTCATAAAGCAGCGTGTATCGAGTCGTGGCATCGGTCCGACGGTCGGTGAATCGATAGTGGTTTAGGCGAGCGTCGGGTGGCAACATTGTGCGGGGGCATCGCGTGAGCATGGAGAGTCGATGATTATCCGCGAGATTATGTGTAACGAAGATCTCGCAGGGCCTGGCTCCCCAGAGAGAGCGCGCATAATCGTCGCTGGTGCGGGGCGCATTTCCATATTAATCGCCTCCCATCAAGATCCTTCCGACGAGCGTGTCAAGTTCTTCCTCGTGTGAGCGTGCGTGCGAAGGTCGGCCAGGTGCAAATCGGAGGCGTCCACCGTAAACAGCGTAATGCATGCGCGCTCACGTCACCTTAGCCGCTTTTTGCCGATCTTTGCCGCTCTTTGCCGCTTTTTCTTTCCACGGAGATAGTGACGGACGTGTAGTTATGGATGTAACGTTGATTTTGCTAATATTGCCGTGAGTGAGGTAACGAGTGTGCACGTCTTAAGGTGACGTACTGGGAGAAGACCGTAGGGTCGTAGTGTCGTATTTTACAATAATTTGTTATCACTGTTATTGCTATTAATTATTTTATGTAGTCTCTTTATGACTAAGAGAATAATTATTTAACGAATTAATGAATTGATAAGAGTGAGTGTCTCTATAATTTACGACGTAGTTCTTCTCGTGTTGAGCCTCAACTCTGAACTGCCGATCATCTCCTCGTTCGTTTGTTCTGTTTTCTTCTCCATGACAACGGATTCATTTTAGAATGTTCTCATTACCACATTTATATATTATTTTATTATTGTTATTAGTACTATGATACTGTGGGGTGGTGTAGCACGATTGTAACCTCGTGGGTTGTTACTGCATTGCGAGAATAATGCTGTATTAGGACACTATGATAACTTGATGCGCTGGTATTATGACACTGTGACTCCATGACAAAACGGTATCGGAATACTACAATATTAGTGTGGGATAATAGAGTGCTATCATGATTCGGTGGTATAGTACAATGGTTTCGGTATAGTGTGGTATTTTTATGGTGTTGTGATACTATGGTACTTTGATAACGTGGTATTGTAGTTCGGCACCATAATAAACTCAAGCGTTGTTACGATAGTATGAGAATAATGCTGTTATAATTGAGACTCGATGAATACGACAACGGTGGCGGGCTACGATAATATTAGTGTGCGATATTATGGTGTTGACGCAATCCAATGGTGTGGTACCGTAACATTTGATAAAGCCATATGGCACTGCAATAATCTTGTGCATTATTACGGTAGTGTAAGAATATTGCTGAACCATGTTTATCCAATGCTGGAATACTGCAACACTATGATAATTTGACGTGGTTAATATGACCAATATGTCATAGAGTCTTAGTATAATATATACTAAGACTCTATGACACAATGGTATCGACCTACTCCAACAATATTTCCTAAATAATTCCGCCAACAAAAATGAGTTGTAACTTCGCTTAATTCCGACGTGGAGAACAAAAGACATTGAGTGTCAAGAAGACGATGAAAGATCTGCCATCAAGAAACGACAATGTCAGTAATGACACGCGTCCATTAGCAATATTATCGTTTCGCCGCATTATGCCGCCGTTCTTTCATGTTAATTTACACGTCGCCTCTCACAGTTTCCTTCGTATATTGCGCGCCAGCGATAATCGACATCGCGATAGCATCGTCGAAGGTTCGCGATCGGCGAGCCGCGAAAGGTCGCGGGATTCTGTGTTGCGCAATCCGTGGATGAGACCTTCGCGAGAGTAAATCTGTCGGGAAACAGAAAGAGAAATACTTTGATGCATTCGTCCTTCGCGTCGTTGTCCGACAAGAATTACTTTCTTGCCCTCGGGGCACGCTATCAGATTCTTCCATTGGCTCGATTTCCGTCCTTGCACGTCCTTTTTCTTCTGCAACGCGCCTCTTCGAGTGGCTACGTGTTAATGCTTTTTCACTGTCTAGTGAAATTCGGGAAAAACATTGAAGTGGACGAGACTGTGATAATGAACGGTCACAGTTGCCAGAAGTAGAAGCTGCACGGTTCTCGTTGTGTTACGAAGGTAAAGAATCACAATTGTGGAAAGACAGGATCCGAAATTGTAATCATCGACGCTTATTCTGTGTATTTCACGCGGTGCGTATGTTTTACTTGACAATCTTGGTTCTTTGCTGTAGCAAGCGGGGAACTGCAAACGGTGACAACAACACAAAAAAAAATAGCTTGCATCCAATTTGCCTGCAATAGAAATTATTTCTGAAAACTGCGTACTTTGCCTCACTATCCATTCTACTATGCATCGCTATTACATCCGCTATCGTCATAATCAGTTCTCAAATATGCAAAAACAGCATCCACAAAGGTATACAAGCTGTTCCAAAATGAATACGAACGTATAAGAAATGTAAGATAACGTCTCTTCATATATGACAATTCGCGCAATCTCGAGTTTACTCACATACGCACTTCAACAAATTTTTTAATCCGCCAACCCCCTCGGCCTGAATTCTGTCCGCACGCGACCCCTTATAAATACGCACGCGTTGCGACCCCGAGAAAAAATAAACGGTTCCGCGCCCGACGGAATCCCGAATGGCATCGAAAGCGAACGGAAAAGCGGATCTAGAAGGAGCACTCGGAGGATTCCGTATTCCAGCGCACAGGGCCATAATTCCCGTAGGATGCCGGGTGGAGTTGAGTGTGCACACGGTGCAGGTTTATTCGCCGGTGAATCCATGGAAGCGCTGGCCGACGAGCATTCGAATTGTGTGCCGACGATGCAGCTCGGGATAACGGGGCCACTCGGTAATTGATCAATTGGCCGGATTGTGTACTTTCGGTCAGTCGCTTTGAATCTATTTCGGAGTCAACGATCACGTTTCGCTCCGGCATAATCGCTTCTGGCGGGAGAATGAGACGGAAGCGGGCGGAGAGGCGGTGATAGCGGGAATCAACGTTAGTCGGGGCAGAAATTAACCTGACGGCGAATCAAATGTTGCCAGTGGCTTGCAGCTTTCGTGTCGCGGGACGAATCTGTTGGCCTCTTACGGCTCGATGTTAGTTGTTGGTAGTTTCTTCGTCGAAGTCTGCGTGTTTCGAGACCCTTGGGCTCCCTGTTCAGGAGTGTTGTATTACATTGAGGGGCTTCAGCCGGAAGATATTATTTTCGTTCGGGAAGATAGTGCGCTTGTGCAGGAGGAAGCCCTACGAAGTGGTACTATGTTCTTTGCCGTAGTTTGTTGAACAAACTTCGCATGTTTCGAGAATCTTGGGTTTCCACTTCAGGAATATAGGAGGATGTGGAGGGTACGGTGATTAAAGGTCACTGCTAGGGAAGCAAACCATTAAGCGTTGACAAGCGGACGGTCTTATTTCATTATATTACATAATCAGTTATTATATCTTTATAATGTAATAAGGAATATGAAGTACGAAATATGAAGTAGTAATAATTTAACTGTGTCACTTAAGGGAAAATATACGAAATAGAGGTAACAGTAAAGATGTTAAGCAGGCAGAGACTGCTGATGTATCACGCATTTGAATTACGAGTCGAACACCTGAGCACGCTAACCTTTCGCGACTAATTAGTCTCACGGATGTGAGTTGCGATCGGGCGCCTAAAGCGCGACAGTTTGTCTTCTCTCATAATTTTTAACGTTCGACGGAGGAAAATGCCGCGCAATGAGAAAGTCACGACGGATCGTTTGAACATCGATTACACAACTAAACGAGGAGACCCCACGGTGTGTGCGAATACTACGACCTTTCCTAGTTGACTGGCCGTCTCTAAACTCTCACATCGCTTGTGTGTTTTCTCTGGCGTTTTCATTCTCGGCTCGATGTTTAGCTAGAGGTTTGCCAAGGGGAGTGTGTGACTGTGAAGACTATCGGTTTCATCATATGTGTGTGGATATGTAAAATTCTTACTGACTCTACCGAGATTAATATTCCATTGGTAACATCGACTTTACTATTTTCTAATTATTAGTTTGGGAATTTGTAATTTTGTTAGGTATGAGTGCAATATTAACTACAAATTGATATAAAATGAAAAATATTGCATCCGCTGAACTCTTCATATTTTTGAATATAGCGTGATTCAAAGATGATGTAAAACATTTTTTTCCGAGATAAACCGATCGATTTGTTATTGTGCCAAGTGAAAAGGGGTACAAAGAGACTCAGAAAAATCGCAACCGCGTTGAGAAAAATCAAAAGAATTTCCAAGATACGTCTACTATATCAGAACGAGACGAATATAACAAAGAAGGTCTTAATAAAAAGTCGGGAATTCGCAGTAGTGCCTGTGATGTATTTAAAAGTTGTCGAGAAAAAAGGCAAGACCAGCATGAAAATGAGATCAATAGACAGACCGGTATTCATCCACTTGCCCTTTTGGAAAATGAAAAATAATGCAAGGAGATATTAAATGTGCAGTATTACAATTTTTAATTCACTATAAAATTTATATTATTCTTATGATTACTTGTATTCGCCTATCACATACGTCATTCGTCATGCCTAATTAACATAACCCACCATCGTAAGTTTCAATATTTCGAGAATTTCCTCCGTTATATTTAGAATACGACGCAGGCAGGTTTAGCCAGAGCTGATTGGAGATGCGTTCACGGATTGCACAATCGAATTACAGGATTGTGATACGACCAGATAGCATCTTCCGATCGATCATACAAACGTCGATCAATCGTGACAGGATACGGTACGTCGCGCGTTTCCTCGATCGACGTCGTCACTCAACCTTGCTACCCCTTGATCATCTGCATCGGATTGGCGTCGGAGCTCCTTTGCAAACGCGCAAAATCTCTCTGCATCGAACAGCTTCGCGAAATTTGTTACCATCCAAATTATGCACACTTTATTTATTCAACTTGACAGACACGAATTGCTGTCGGTCCGTTCAGACACCAATTCTCTATTTGCTGAGGCTTTGATTAATGCTGTCAGTATCCGTCATGCCCCAGGTATGCACGAAGTTTAATCCTCAGTGAAATCGATCAACGTTGGCTATAATTAACTCCAATTTCAGTGTTCCGCCGGTTGAAAATGGGTAAAAATCGTTCATTTTGTCAATTAACTACAGTGCGAGGTATAAGTGCGTTTTGTACCGAACTTGCGCGAGTGTAATTAGTTTCGAAGCATTAAATGTACCGGTAGACTTTGTATCACCTGAGCCAACGAATACTTTTTCGAAAGTTTTCTATCCACTAGAGATCATGAAATATCCCGAAGAAAATGAGCAACTTAAGAGTATAAGATACGTTTTACTGTAATGCACATTCCACATAGTTCAACATTATTAGTGAGGATTTTAATGCAGCATTCGCTTTTTGTCTATACTTATTTAAATATTACAATTACATGAGTTTGTATTAAAAGCTGTTTGTTTAGTTTGTGCAGAAACTATTTAACGTAACGATGAGATATTAACACATTGACTGCCACGGTGGTCACCGGTGACCGGCACAAAAGATTATACTATAAATGCAAAAAAATTCGCCATGGAGCCTATTGGCAATCTTGTAAAAGCAATTGATGTTGAAGTGCGGCTTCAATACTTTGTCTTCTAACAATTCTACGTTATCTTCATTTTGCACGATTTAATAATACTCTGCAGTATTTTATCGCATCGAGGATCTAATATAGCAAAATACGCTTGGCAGTCAAAGCGTTAATATCTAAAAACTAATCTCCGAATATAATCGAGTCCACCGTCACTTGCCAACTTCCATATTCATTAATCGAAATTCGCATAATCGCGTTGCCCATATTTGCAAGCACTTAGCAAATTGACGGTGCGTCTTCGGAGTTGCTTAATTTCAAGTTTGTGCCTTCCTATAGAGTGTACAATAATAGACAAGCAGAAATCATTGTGAACAACATAGTGAGGAGCATGCGCTGAGATTGATCGTAGAAAATGGCAGCTCGTCGATTCTAGTCCGACGTCCTGTGTGTCCCCAGTGATGTAGGAAATTGGGTAGGATGATCCAATTAGCCGGAAACGGCTGCTCCGTACGTGAATGATCCCCTAGCTTGGGCATGCCGTGTAATTTTGCACAAGGGCACCCTTTGCCAATGACGCCTAACACATACGTCATCTCATGACTTCTGATTCCACCCCATACACAAGACTTTTATCCTATGATGCCATGCATTAAGTTTATTCAGAAGTTCTTGCAAAAATTCGCATACGGTAATATATTGGAATATATTGAAACATTGTGGAAAAGTTTCAACAAAATTATAAATGACCCATATTGAAAGTTTGAGTATGGCAGGCGGTTGCAGAAGCGAAATTTTCCAATTTTTTATGAGTTTCCTGCGGAAGATACTCATCCTGTGATTTGTTTTATGTAGTGTTTCGGCTGGATTTCCTGCCATTTTTAAATCATTCGTGAAAGGGTGGGTATTTTCTGGAGGTTTTGTATACAGCACAACATAATATTCTACAGAACAATACAGTGAACAATTTTATAATGCAATATAATATTGTATTGTATACATGCATTAAGTTTAGTCAGAAGTTTTTGCAAAAATTCGCATACGGTAATATATAGTAGTAATAAAAACGGTAATTTGCGTATTTTATTTTGGCAAACAGTAAATGAGCACAGGGAAATAATTGAATTAAATAATCGATTATTAATTTAATAATCGCTATCCATGCAACTCTGTGCAAGAGTATCGTTTTACCTACCTATATGTCATCTTTTGCTTTATGTTTGAAATTCACGTACTTATGGTAATATAAATTAATTTACGTGTTTCATTTACGTACAGTGAGAATTAAACACAATTGCATAATTAACTGAAATAATCAATTACTGATTGAATAATTGCAACCCGTATAATTTTGTACAAGAGCATATCTTACTCTCTGTGCTTAACACATACTCAATATAATTTTCCTTAAATTCTAGTCAACGACATAGACCGACACTGCAATGTCTCAGTATTTCAGATTTCATTTTGTCGACATTTTTATCCTGGCAATTTATGCACTCCGTTAACAGTATTTTGCACACATTCAAATGCACTTTCCCATAATTTAGTTCTGTTGACTGACGAATTAGACGCGGAGTATACCAGCGAATCTCGCCAAGACGCGAGATGAAGCGGTCCTGAGAATTAATTCGACAAAATGAGCCGTGAATCGAGTTAACGAGCGGACGGCCAAAGTGTCGCGTAATGAAGCGTGTGAAATATCGCACAATGTTAGAGATGAAGGATACCCGACAGTGTGATACATGTTATTCACCCCACATTAATGCCACCTTTTCAATAACTAAGGCTGTCAGAAACTGCATTGCTCAAGTCTAGATTCGGAAATTATTCAATTTTATTTAAAAGAGCACACGATCGGGAATTCGTCAGATATTTTTATTATTTATACGCGAGCGAATGTTCCAGATTAATGTCTTCATGCGACAAATTAAAAGCGTCACAACGCAGACGCTTGAATTGCGCGTATGTGTATGTATTTGATGCCAGATTTTCTTGCCTGCTAATCACCTGCTGAAAAATTATACGCGGAAACTTTAATCGTACGTCTCTTCATGTATTTAACAATCCGTAAAATAGCGGCCTCTAGTATTTATTTCATCAAACGCTGTTATAGGTACAGAAGATTTAATTAAAAGGTTCGATGCACTTATCAGATTCCCGATATATGGGTTCCGAGATAGGTTGGTTCTTTGATTGGTTCTTCTATCGTTAACCGTATATCAAGACGCGTATCGGTTTATCAGTGGGTTGCTCGGTTATTTGCTGACACCTCTTCGGTAACGGATCTGGGTCTACTATCGTTACTAATTGCGCTTAACCGCTGATTTCTCTTCCCTTATTGGTAGTCGACTGTGATCTGTCGATTGAGTCGAACCACTTGATTGCCACTAATTGCCTTTATAAACTCCAACGAAGATTGGTACACAAATTACGGGTAAAGTAGTTAATAATTGACGCCGTCCGTACAATGTATTAAGTGTCGGAGCTAAAACATCTGCCCACGAATAAATTTCTTGTTTCAGTGCAATAATAGTGTGAGATACGCGTAGAAGTTGTAGTAGAATACAAAGCTACTAAGTGTTCAAATATAAAACTGTACTAATGCCCGTCAAAAAATTCCGAAAATTCCGAAACGATAAACATGTGAATATTAAATTGAATTAAAATGCCGATTTCACAGATGCATCAATTCTTGCATCTGAAGCGACACATAAAAATTAAGATTTACAAACGAGAATATATGCTCCACACCGATAATCTGTTTTGTCTGATCGATATTCGTCCGGTTCGAAAGACTTCCGCAAAGAACGTAACGGAGCTAAAGCATCTGTCGACGAATAAATTTCTTATTTCAGTGCAATAATAATGTGAGATACGCGTAGAAGTTGTAGTAGAATACAAAGCTACTAACTATTCAAATATAAAAGTGTACTAATACCCGTCAACAAAAAATCCCGAAAATTCCGAATCAATAAACATATGAATATTTAGTTGAATGAAAATACCGATGTCACAGATTCGTCAATTCTTGCATCTTAAGAAAATTAAGATTGACATACGAGAATACATGCTCCACACCGATAATCTGTCTTGTCTGATCGATATTCGTCCGGTTCGAAAGACTTCCGCAAAGAACGTAACCAGCAAATAAACAAGCAAAAGCGTTACAACCGGGACTCATTATTCATTAACAGGCTTGCGCAACTGAGTGGTAGCACGGATGCATCTATTTGCGTTTCTCTCGTTAGCCGCGGCTAATAGTGGACGACGAGTGCTCGAAGACGAACGCTTACGTCGCGGCTTTCGAATTGATCGCAAACGGACGATCCCTGATCGACGTCGTGACTTTCGTTCTCTCAAATTCGCACGACGGGATAAAGCTATGAGATCTCTTAACGGCGTTCGTTCGAAATGTCAGGGGTTCGCACTGCGGCAAGGAGGAAAAATCATAGACGCGATTATACAATCTACGACTGACGCAAGTAATTGATGTGAAGAGACTGAAAATCTCGCCGACGTCAGAAAACGTGTGTGTTTGCAAAAAGGCCTGGAGGCCAAAGGGAAATATAGATATTTTGCAATTTGTAAGATTTTTCCGCAAAATACAACATTATATCAAGTATATACATATATATATACATATAAAAATTTCATTATATATATATACATTATACATACATATATACATTATTTCATTTAATATACATCATCATATATATATATAAATTTCAAGTAATAAATATTCAATACGAACTTCCCAACAACAAAAACGAAAACCTTATCGTCTGACTGCACTGACAATATTTCTCTCCGTTATTGAACTGAAAATATGAAATTACCTATAAAAAAAAAGAATGCCCGAAGTGATTAATAGAACAATGTAACTGCCGATGACAATGGATTTTTGAAATTCCAATAACTTTACGCGGTACTACTGACGCTGAGGGAAAAAAGTATGCATCACCTAATGGATATCAGTGATAGAATGCGGGGCGAAAAATTGATTCTCGGTGAATACTGGACGCCTAACGACACTATTTTTATTTCACCGCGCATTCACACTTTTTACGGCGCCCTCGATGAAAAGCACTCTATATTTCTGGGCCGTTAATAAATCGCGACGCTGATGAGCGGACATTCCGCTGGATTTTGCTTCGGCGATTGAATCAGCGAAGAATTATGCTAGCCTGTCGGAGTGTGAACGATCCGTCGAGGATCGATCGATTTTCGGTCGATACTTGAATATTAATTCGCTTCAATTTCCACCGTCGCCCCGGTAATTATACGAGCACTGATATTTCGTGGGGCTATCGTTGAATTTCATTTACAGACGACGCGTTTCTAGCATTCTTTCACATCTCGTTCGTTTATTTGCGTGATATTTTTATACGCGATTCTCAGTTTTACGTGAAAACGACTCATTTTGCGCAATGATCGTTACGCACGATTGCAAGCTTACGCGAACTCTGTTTCATGCGGTTATGACATCGATCCTGTAACGTTTATTGATAGTAAACGTAGACCCAGACCAGGAGCAGTCGTCGGCTCACGTTATTTAATTAGGAAAGTTAAATTGATGATCAAGCAAGAATGTAATCTGCGAGTAACTTGGGGATTAATAAAAAAACATGATAATGCGTGCGCGCCGGTCGTAAAATTACCATAAAAATAAGGCGGAATTTTATGAGCTGAAGCACACAAAGTGAAACCAGTGTTTATCGTATAATCCGCTTAATGCGAGGCATCACCGTACGTACATATGAAATCTTATCAGATTAGCACGCTGAACGCGGTGCTGATTTTGTTTGACTTTCCATTCACGCGGCGTGCATATATGGAAAATGCGTCTGCTTGTAAAGAAAAGGCAACGAGCGGAAAACCTCTCTTTCGTTTCAGAGTTTTCAGTAAAATTTGTTTAAAAAGTCTAAACGTATTTCTTAATACCTTATGATTTACAGTATCATCTCTCAAAGTTGACACTATCGCACAAACTAACAGTTTCGTGTCGGTCCCCAGTGACCGACATACGTTTAACGAGTTAAAAGATATGATACTGCTATTATGCGCGTAACTCCGGTGAAGAAATATTTTTTTTCTGTGACGACTATAACAGGAGATTGCCACCGGAATTATGACGTTTGGGTAGATCTGAGATTTCTTGTGGGAGAACTTCGGAACTGTTTTGATTAACACAATAAACTATGTGTCTGCGATATTTTCGATATGTTTCGTATTTGATGTCTTTTGGGTAACTGCTCTGTCGAACCTACTAAGGGAATGGACATGTACATTTCCTTTTGGATAAGTTTAGGTATGGAGTTATCGAAAAGGAGAGAAAACGTTAATGGTGGTTGCGGATATGAACTATAGTCGTCAGACAATGGTGGGATTTAGATTGTATTTAAGAATGAGGAGTGTATGAGTGTATGAGCGATATTGTAAGAAATAGAACACACTTCCAGTCATTTTCACCCTTCTAACGTTACGCTCTTTTGACTTCGTATGAACATGCATGCCGTGTAGGGCAAGTTTCGAAAAGACATGGAAGACAGCGAATCGCGCGGAGGTAAGAACGGAATACATTGTTGCTGCTTATACGATGTGAGAAGATGTGTGTGGGATTTATTCAAGCATTTGCGCTCGAACGTGTTTCTTTGCGAAGTAGAGAATGGCACATCGTTTCGGACCAAATGGTGTAGTTTCAAAGAGAATTACGCTGCGCACATTATATTTTGCATAAAATATTGGATTAACTCGGTTGCAAATTTGATTTTTTTTGTTAAGGCTAATCATGGCTCTTTTGTCTGGCTTTGGTTGAATTTGTTTAATTTTATACTGTATGAGCTCTACATGCTTCCTGTTCAGGAGACTTTTATACAAATACATTTCACTTAATGCGATTTTTTTGTTATATGCTATTTAAAATTGTACTTAGAATCCGCTTATACTATTGATTTTTCACAAGTTTCCTCCGGAAGGTACGCATCCACTCAATTATTTTATATACCGTTTCGGCTGGATTTTCTGGCCAGTTTCTAGGTACTAACGAGGCTGGTTATTCTACCTATTTTAAATCCTTCATGGAAGAAAGCGTATCTGCCAGATATTTCGTATTGTATACAATACAATATTACATTGCATTATACAATTTTTCACTGTATTGTTCTGTAGAATATTATATTGTGCTGTATACAATACAAAACCTCCCGCAAATATCCACCCTTCCACGAATGATTTAAAAATGGCAGGAAATCCAGCCGAAACACTACATAAAACAAATCACAGGATGAGTATCTTCCGCAGGAAACTCATAAAAAATTGGAAAATTTCGCTTCTGCAACCGCCTGCCATACTCAAAGTTTCAATATGGGTCATTTATAATTTTGTCGAAACTTTTCCAACGATGTTTCACGATTGAAAGCCCTCAGCAATCGATTTAACTAGTTGCCGACTTCAATTCCAAAAGAACTTACTCCTCGCGCAATATTTTTGGGACGACGACAAGAATTGTCTGCCGGCTATTGTTCTCTCATTATAAACAACGACGTCTCGTCGCTCGCGAGTGGACTCCGTTTAATTACTAAACGCACAACTACCAAACGACGCCGGCACAAAGCTGGTCCCGACCGTTTTCAATTACAGATCTTCCTCGTCCAATTAATTCGGCGAACCGTTGAAAGGGTGTTCGCGATCGTTATCGCCCTTTGCGAATAAATCCAAGCCTGTTTTTTTGTAGAAGAAAGACGTCCCGCGGGACTCGCTCATTAACAGGCCGAGTGCCGTGACAAATTCAGTAATCCGACCCACTCTTTCGTTCATTTGTCAAACTCTCCGTCTACCCGACGTAGTGCCTCGCGTGATCAAAACATTTTTTTCAGAACATCAAATTTCGTGGTCGCCGATACACTTAACGCATTTGGTGCGTTTGCACTTGTTAACCCATTTGCATCATTTGGCGGAATAATTCGCAAACAAAAACTGACCATTATCACCGGGAGCGGATAAATCCGCACACAATAATTTTGGTTTTCAGCTTATCAGCAGTCCTTAAAGAGTCTGTACGATAAACAAACGATAAAGAATTTTGTGTAAAATATTATTTTTCTTACTTTTCTGGTTGTAAGTTCAAAATTGGATTTTTGAGTAAGATTGCGGATTTAGAGCGATGATGCAAATGGGTTAATAAATTACCGTAGGTCACTAGGCATTGAAAGTTTCGTTCTTTGCGCAGTAAAATTGAGGTGCGCCTGTGTTAGGATTGCACCGTACCGGGATAGTGCATTCGCACGCAAATCCGGCATATCGAAAGGGTCCACGAACGAATCCGCGAGTAACTCGCGAATGCGTCACTGCCGGAGGAAACGATCAATCGCAGGTATCAAAAAACGAACCGCCGCGCTCTATTCTTCCCAGCTCGTTTGCCGGCGCTCAACGGGGACGTAAAGTACCGACATGTCGGAGGAGGAGGAACTTGCGAGAGCAGCCTCTCTCGTCGTCGAGGTCTATTTACCGGAAAAAAAGAAAACCGACCGTCAAAGAGGGTCCCGTCTCTAGCTTTTTCTCCTTTTTTCATTCCTCGCGTTCTTCGCTCTGCCGACTTTAATTCCCGAGCCGGTGCTCTTGTCTGTGTTAGGCGGAAATACGCCGATCCCTCAATTCACGCGGCGGTGCGTTCCGCGTGGACTCCTTTTGCGCGAATGAAAATGGGGTAAATTGAAAACCAAAAGGAGAGCGAGTTATGCAATTGAATATTCAAGTAAGAATTTGCGTCACTCCGGAATATAAATTAAATTCCAGAAAAAATGATAAGCAACGAAATTTATCTGACCGTGTTAATTAGAACCGTGTAAATTGATGGACAGGTGTATATAGAGGGAACCTACGCAAGAGTGGACATAATTCTGGCATTCCTCGTCTATGTCCCGTAACAAGTCATGTAATCTTTCCGTGCAAAACTCCTGACTGCAACATTGGCCTTTTCAGAATGTAATTGTACGAGTCGCGGTTTCCTATCGTTTGTTTATTAAGCGGTCGATAATTGGCGTTAAATGCTATATGCGATAATGGGTAACGGGCTAGAGTATTCGTTGCACGTGCGATGGCCGCTTTAATATTTATGGCTTCCAAATTATATTCGGTATATATAGGATGAACAGGATGAGGTATGAAACAGGTAGGCTACTGCGTGGAGGTATGAAAATATGAAAAAGCGTCTCGAAAAGAAATTGCTTGTGTCGAGAAAGCAAATGTTTTCGCGACGTTGACGTTTGCGAAATTTCAGTGTCATTTAGAATCGCTTCAGGCCACCATATATATACATGCATATATTTTGTTGTGACATATATACGCACGTACATACGTATATGCCTGACTTGTGCGTTTCCGTACTACGCTTCAGTAAGAGCAAACAGATCTTGCGAACACGCAGGTGAAGACAACATTTTACTTCCCATAGAATCTGCTACGTCATTGTCTCTGTTAGGTATACCTAAAAATAACAGTACTCACTTTAATCAAGCATTTGCAACACATCCGTGCTTGTCTTCAATCCCTCACATAAAACAGTCTCAATGGTCCAAAGCTTGCCTTTCTAACACCCATAAACCATTTCAAGGGTAATAATACCGCGTTAAAAAGGATTTACCAGGCCAAATAACCTTTTCAGTGGAACACCACATTTTAACATGAGCATCAGTAGAGCTCTAACTCAAGACACGCACACAGTATAAGATCAACGCGCAACATACGCCAGAGTTTCACTTACTAAGTTCAAGTTGCCACATTTATTATTAATTAGACTTTGTCAAATTACTAAATAAGATACTAGATACCCAACTCAGTAAAACGTTGACCCTATCATGTATGTCGAAACCAGTACATGGCTTATATATACATATCAGATATAAAACAGCTTCTGCAGCCTACACAGTCAACCATCGCGTATGTTGCTTGTACTGTCTCCTCTAAAACAATCTTCGGTGTTTTTAACCCATTGACTGCCAACTACGAGATATCTCGTAATAAGCGTCTGTACCAAAACTGCCAGCTACGAGGTATCTCGTAGTGTTTTTTTTTTTCAATAAGAATACTGTAAATGCCATTACAATATTGTATCAGTAACTTAATATTATTATATTTTGTAAAACTTTATGTCTTCTTTAAAATAAAACGTGGCACCCAGGGCAAGACGCGCTAAATTTGCGTGGCAGTCAATGGGTTAACGAGTGAAGCGATAGTCAAGAGAAGTCTGTTTCCTCGATCTTCGAGACGCTCATTCACTCTTTCGTGCTTCCATCGTATCGGCCAGCTTCCGTTCGGCTGGAAGATAAATCAAACACTCGACACGAATGTGAAGTGGCCATCAGGCTTGCACACGTGGGACGCCTCGGAGACAAGTGCCGATCGTGTGTGCTAATGGTCACGAGACGTGCGTATTTATACCGGGCACGTGCTGCAGAGAGCCGAAAGTGAATCTGTAATGTAGAGAGCAATGAAAATATTGGCTTACATTCGGGATTTTGTGCGGTATGGATGCGGATTTGTGGAAATGATTTTGATGCACGAGACGTGATACAGACGGTTGTTATATTCTGAATGTTTTTAACCCTTGTACCGTCGCACCATTCACGGTGTATGACACTTACTAGTCAAGTGATAAAATCCTCTCATAGTCAGACGTAACATTAAACTCCCATCATCATTGCGTCACATTTCAACACGACAATAAACATCTTACGACACCATCCACAATAATCTCTAACACATTCTTATATTACTTTCTGCTGCTTCCCACTTTAACTATTACAACTTAAAAATCACCCAACATCACTGGTCCACTGAAACATACATTTGATGAAGCGTAGGCTTCCGAATAATTAAGCCGAGTTCCAGTCGATGGCACCAGCCAATCACGATTTTTTAATTTAACCATTTTTCTATTTTGACAATATTGTTTAATCATTTTTCCATTTTAACACATTGTACGCCGGCCCCGCAAAAACGCGGGATTCGAAGTCTATCGCTTGACGCCGGAATCACTTTCAGAAACAAGCGAAACAAGTGATCGACACGTTGCCGGCAGTCAGGCTTTAAATGTCTCAGATGACATCGGCATACAATGTGTTAATAATATTACGCAACGATATTGCTAATTTAATGGTTTTTAATCGGTCAGCTGGTCAATTAAACAACTGCAACATCTACAAAACGTCCGCTTAATACCGAATTCAAACGCGGCACCTCCCCGGATATCAACACGTCAAACAAATTCTCGCCACGCAAGTCTTAAGGGTAAAAGCCTAAACACACGTTGCACCCATCAACCACACCCATTATCGCATCAAACCCCATACCCGCATCGCACAATCGCTGCGATCTTTGGGCCAAAAGCTGCAACGACCTCTCGCAAACTTGGATTCCACCCAACGTTACCCGACTCCACTGAAACAAACTGAACTCACGGACAACTGTTGCAATTCTCCAGATGAGGACTGTCGTCCCAGCTATTACTCGCTTTCTATCGATGGTACAAGCGCCGGTGCCGTTAGTCTCCGCAGCTTCTACCGCACTTGTTGCTGGAACTGACGCCCGATCAGCGACGCTGTTTGGCAGAGATGTCTGCCAAGAAACCGGGCGACCCCAGTCCGGACCACCTGCGAAGGAAGTCACCAGATCGAGCCATCCGCACGTAGCGGCGACGTAACTTGTTGCTGAATTTGGCAACGGCACTCGAATGCCGAGTACTGCCATGGGGGAGGGGTGCTGCTGTGGGGTGGGCGACCATGTGCAATGGGGGTGTGGCGCGACAGCTGCTGCCTGACACTTTCACTGCAGTTCCCTGACTTGCGGCACCGGCACAACTTTTGGGGACAGAACGATTCTGAATCAGAGACCGAATCCCGATGGATAGGCTGTTTGCGAAAATATGGACGTAAATTCGGGGGGATGAAGTGGCTGAATTAAGAGAAAGTTCGTACGAAGATATGATCGATACGATCGTGTTCCCGAATTGTAGATGATTTTGTGTATACACTAAATGCATGTTGCCAGAGCAGCTTGAAGAAAATGGCTGCGTCATCAAATGATTGGGGTTGCAAAACATTTTTCATGCCGATGCAAGTAATTTTATTTTGCGGCACCGATATTTCTGAAATGAGTTCCAAATCGGAGGTGTTTATACATATGTGCCAATAAAATAATACGGAACTTTAAATATAATCTTCTGACCCCCGCTGAATATTTTTGAAAATGTTTTTCGTGCATTGAGTTTGCGAAAATATGGGCGTAACTTCGGGAAGACAGAGTACGCGGAAATAAGGGAAACTTCACATGAAGATATTCAGTGCGGCAAATTCGAAATAATACGCTTTTTTTATCTTCGAAACTTCAACTTTACTCGTCATCCCGCTATGTTTCAGAACGGGTTCCCTCTCCACAAGTAGTCTGCTGCTTAGTGACAAGGTTTTCTCCTGAACAGCATAAAAAGACCTGTTATTTCAAATAACTTCAAAGCTCCAAGACCTTTCACGTTAACATAAATGAATACTTAATTACGTTTCTCTGCCGAAAGGCGCCTAAACCGTCATTTCGCAACTCTGTAACATAGAACAAACTCCACCATACATCCGACCCGCATCGCCGATCGCAAAGGTTCGTTCCGTGTGTCGACAAATTCGAACGCGTCCTAAAACCGTCTCTTTTTGTTCTCTCTCCCTCCGGTCGCTCGTGCCGTTTGCTCGAACGTCCATAGAAACGCTTGCCTCCGCAATTGCTGCCTGTGGAAGGCGAAAAAAAAAATGCCGAGACAATGGGCCGGAGCCGTTCCCGCTACTCTTCTCGCACACAGCCGACATGACGTCCTCGCGACACGCCGCACGAAGTCAAAGGCGGGACACGGTGAACGGGCAAAAGTGGGATAAGCCCGGCAAGTCGGAAGGGATACAAATGTGTGCTCGGAGAGCGCGGAAATAGGACGTATATAGAAAAAGAGAGAGACGCAGAAGCTGCACGGCTCGGAGGAAGTTGAGAGACGAGATAAAGGCCCGGGATTGGATGTAAAACGTTGCATTTAACCCTTTCAATCCTTACGCGGCATACGTATGCGCCGGTCTTAAATGTCTTCTTTCAATTTGACGTGCTTTAAGCGGGGGATTGGCAGGGGATAAAAATGGGATTTCGGAGGAAGTTCGCGAGAAGACGAGGTACTGGGCAAACCTTGACACCGTTTCGGGTCTTTCTGTTCAGATTATTTGGATTAAGTTATTGGGAGCATGAATTTGTGCGAGTGTATGCTCAGTGTCGGAGTATTCATTAGGAAATTGTAAGGAACTGAGAAGGCACGCGTATGAATAAAGTAATGGATACCATAATTAAATATGAACCGTAGACACAGTTCAACCATCGTGTATACAACTTACATATAGAAGCATGACTTTTTTCGGTTGGAAAACATTCATTTTGTTCAGATCTGATCGATCCACATTAGCCCTACTGCGGACACATCCCTTTCATTCTTCCAATTTTACCAATAACACACAGTTTAACAAACTCCTATCGACGCACCACCAGAAGGCGCCAAACCGACGGTACTTTCTTCTTAGATTGAATCCTCGTCAACCATAAAAATGCACTTCTTCAAAACCCATCAACCGTTAACTCCGCGTGCTTTGACACTAGGTTTTGCCTACACACATTTATCACCCGCACATTTTTGCCAAGAACGCATTTACATACAGGACCCCGCATTGAACGCAGCCCAGGTTTCATCTGAGCCACCGCACCTGTGCTTTTTTCCAGACTGCCTGGCAGTCGAAAATCTCGGCGTCTCGTGCTCGAGACGTATGCAGGCCAAGACAGGGGTGGAGAATCGTGTCGTGGGTCGAGGGCGCGTCTGCTGCCCGGCGACAGGTTGATTTATTAGCTCGGACCTGGCGCAAGATGATATCGAAAGGAGGTTGGAGGTTGGGCACCTCCTTCTGGGTTACACCTCCGTCCGACTAGCGGAGCTTGAAAGGCGAGAGGGGTTCGAGCGGGATGGATGGGCGGTGGTTGGAACACCTGCAGGTGTCCTGGTTTATCGTCCATGCGGGGTGCCTCAGACCGTTCGTGACCTCGCACGCACACACGCACGGTCGCGAATCTAATTTCGAGACATCGATCTTCGAGTCGGCCTGGCCGACTGAAGCCCAACGCGACCGATGGTCAAATGGTCGTGAGACCATGGGAGATCCCATTGAGATGGGAGCGATTTTGAGGGGGTGTTAAAAAGATAATCCT
The DNA here is from genome assembly GCA_033815515.1 of Cryptocheilus praepositus. Taxonomy (NCBI): domain Eukaryota; kingdom Metazoa; phylum Arthropoda; class Insecta; order Hymenoptera; family Pompilidae; genus Cryptocheilus; species Cryptocheilus praepositus. The sequence continues at coordinate 3,116,224 of JAWWQZ010000256.1, read as the reverse complement.
TGCTAGTCCGAGGTCATACTGAGGCGATTTCTAGTGGAGAGGGTGTTAAAAGGAGGCAACATTAAAGATTTTCTTGTACAGTACAAGAAAGCGACTATGAGCTTTAACTTTAGCTGCGGGCACATATGCTATAGGAACAATAATTTTATACAACAATGCGGAGTTCCTTAGATCATTCGTGACCTCATACGCACACTAATTTCGAGACATCGATCTTCGAGTCGGTCTGGCCGACTGAAGCCCAACGCGACCGATGGTTAAATGGTCGTGAGACGAGTATTGAGATGGAAGCAATTTTGAGAGGGTGTTAAAAGGATAATCCTTGCTAATCTAATGTCATACTGAAGCAACGTGGAAAATTTCCAGTGGAGCTATGGCGGGGTCTGATGGCACGCTGAGGCAACGTTGAAGATATTCTTGTACAGTGCAAGAAGGCGACTATGAGTTTTAACTTTAGCTGCGTGCACATATGCTATGGAATAATATTTTTTTATGAGGACTGTCTATGCGGAGTTCCTTAGATTTCGAGGCGTCGATCTTTGAGCCGGCTTGGTCGACTGAAGCCCAACGCGAGCGATGGTTAAATGGTGGTGAGACGAGTGTCGAGGAAGAGGCAATTTTGAGAAGATATTAAAAGGATAATCCTTGGTAGTGTGATGTCACTGTGTGACGACGTGGAAAATGTCTAGTGGCGGTATAGCTCGATAGCCTGATGGCACGCTCAGGCAACATTGAAGATTTTCTTGTAAAGTGCAGGAAGGCGGCTATGTGTTTTAATTTTGGTTACGAGGGTTTATGTAATGGAATAATCATTTTTTGTGGTGGGAGAGGGTGTCGCGATGTTTTTTAATTTGCGACATGGCTATAGAAAAATTCTTATGCACTCTGCAACATGACTAGTACAAACCTCGCGTAAATCAAATTCTTTTTACATAACAGGAAAGCATTTTTACTGATGTGTGGTTCACCTTTCTAGTCCGACTTTGTGCATTCGTTGAGGAGGCATTGAACATTTTCTTGTAAAGGGCAAAAAGGCGACCATGTGTTTTAATTTTAGTTACGAGCGTGTATGCAATGGAATAATCATTTTTTTGTGACGAGTACAGTGTGTCACGATATTTTTCAACGTGCGTCGTAGCTATAGAAAAATTCTTATGCGGTCTGCAATACGTTGGCTGCACAGTCCCGCGCAGTGAACCGAATTCTTTTAGCACAACATACAAATCTTTTGACTAACATTTGGTCCACCTAGTCCGTCTTTGTACATTCGTTAATTGCATTGGAACGCTTTCATTCATCGTACCTTCTACTTTTGCCGAGAACTCAAGATCAGTATTCCAATTAAAGGAGCGCAGGAGTTAAACGCGCAAATTTAATAATCGCAAGATTTCAATATGACGCCCAGAACAATAATTAAAGAACAGGCCGCATTGAATTAATAACCTACAGACTTCAGCACCCGTTGCTTCTTTTTCATCAAAACTGTCGTCTTCTACCGCTTCTACGCCGCACTCCTCATTCTCCTAGTGTGAAAAATGTCTTTTTAACCCGCGCCCATCAATTCCGTAAGGTGAGCGGGCGGTGGGCGGGCGAATGTTGGAAAGAAGAGATCCCTTCGGAAACTAATCGACAAGCGAGCTAAGTGTCGAAAGTGTTAAACGACGAGAGCCATCCTCCTCCATTATACTCGGTATTTCTTAACGATACGTCCGCGACTCGCCGGAAGATGGAGAACCGCGAACTTTCAAATTTATCGCCCCGCACGCTAACTTTCATTTACAAATCCTTGGCAGTCGCTCTCTGCTTTTTTCCTCTCCTTTCAATCGCGTTATTTCAATCCTCTGTTTCAGTCGCGTTATTTCAATCCTCGCCCTCGTGCATTTCTCATTGCTTTATTACCGGGACCGTTTGAGTCGTCGATGTTGGGCGCCGCCTCACTCTTTCCCACTGTAAATCGACGATTCTTACTGAGCGCAAGCTCCGACGCGCGAACCTACAACGATTCGACGCACAACACGCGTGTTTGGCCGATCGTTGAATTTTTAATATCTCCGCCGTGTATCGAGCCGCGCCAACCGCTTGTAATGCCGATGAATTCTTCAATGTCCAATTTCGGGCCCTCACGAGGGTCCGGCGTAATCGAAGCGCGCCAAAGTTATTCGGCAGAGCTGTCGGGCGACCAAATTACGGTGCGTTGAAAAAATACCACTCATTCTTCGCCACGCGCCTATATTTCGGTCGGGATGGAAAAACGCAGCCGACGTGTGCACTTGTGCACCCGCAAACTTCGCAAGGGGGCTTTTTTCTAACCGTTTCTTTGATCATTTTGTACCGTTAGTTCTTCGGTCTTCTTCGCCGTCAGGTTCTTCACCCCTTTCTTCTCCATTCCACTCCTCTTTCACCCCTAGCAGTATATCAAGGGACGAAATATTGTTTTAAGTTGGTTACAAGTTTGAATTCAGGCGTCTCGGTACGAATGTGGCTTTTAACACTTTAACGACCGCTAGCCGATTAATCGACTTTTCGGTTCCAACTGTTATATACCGGTAGCCGATTAATCGGCTTTTCAGTGGTCAACGGTTATATTAGATAAAATAAATATCAGATGATATTATGACAATTCGAAATGACAATAAAATTACACTGCTTTGAAATCAAAGGATTCTCAACAACACATTCAGTATTTTTCAGTTATAAAGCTTTACAAATAGACACATACACAATTCCTGTGTGATACCCAAAACAGAGTCGGTCGTTAGTGAGTGGCATCTTCAGTCAATAGCGGTCGGAAAGTGTTAAGTATTAGATTAAAAAGCTTCTTCTTTAACCCTGTCGTTAATAAAACTAAACTTAATCTAAAGCCAGTAGACTAGGAGTCAGGACGTTACAAAGGAATAACCGAGATTTCCAGTTTACGGCATAATAGTACAGACGGGCGAGCGAGCATGGACACACGCGTGTGTGTGCGTGTTCTTATTCGCTATGCACGCATTCGCGAGGATCGATCGTCTGGCGCAACCGCGAAAATTTCAGCTCGGCGAGTCCCTTTGTACCCATTGGCCGTTTGCGTTGCCCGAAAGAGGCCTCGATCAAAGTGTTCCGACGAAACGGCCGGATCGTTGGGTCGTCCGATTAAATGGTTCTTTCATTCTCCACCTAACAGTTCAATCGAGAACTGTCATATTAGACATTCTATACTGTCGCATAGGCAAGCGTATGTGGCATATAGAATGCTTAGAGGCCAGGTTTCTTCATCTCATGGAAATGTTCACGACTAAAGAGTTACAGACGAATTTCGGGCGCTCGAGCTTTTATTATGTGATGTGTATCAATATGGTTCAATACGGGAGTGCAACTACACGAAGAGGATAGAACGTATTTGCAACTCTGGCGCTGTCTAATAAAACAATGTCCTATGGAAATGTATCGATACACAACACATAATAATTTTTCTTCTTGCAAGTTTGATAAGAATTTAATTTAATCACATCACAAGAATTACAGGTGAAGTAAATTATATGAACGATGGCATAAATTGCGGCGATCGGTAATCGCCGGTTTGACTGATCGCGTGAAATTGATCCGGAACATTTCTTTACGTATCCTAAGGAATCAAAACTAAAACAATATAAGCCATAAAAACTACTCTATTGAAATCTACTCGATTCTGCACTTAATCAATGTAAGACCCACTCGGATACAATACACAGCAATCCACAGTATCAAAAGAATTTGCTATCCAACCGCATAATACCGCATACAAAACACACCTCACCAGCGTGCAAATGAAATTCGTGCGATAAAACTCACCGTTCAACTAAAAAGCTATTATTCGATGAAAACGTAGGCCGTCAAGGCGTAACAAATATCGGACGTTCGTTTCGATTTCTTCCGGCCAACTTCCCCGACAACGATTCCGCCCCGGCGGTGCATTTTTGTTCGCCATCAACCGTATCTTCGCCCTTTCCTGCCGCGCGTTCTCATTACCAGTCAGGAGAAAGTTCTCCTCGCTCCTAACGTTCGGGTACGAGTAGTAATTGCGCGCGCCGCACTCCCTGCAATTAAACCGCTTCTAATAAAGCCACTTCTTTCATTATTCACGCGCCATATAACAACAGACCTTCCCTTTACACCGGAAGAGTTTCTGCCCGTCAATTTCCACGCGAGCCTTTTTGTTTGCGGATCGCCGCGAGTTTAACGCTCAATTTCGGCCCTTCGCGCACGAGCTTACTGAATTGATAGGGCGGTGTGTACTGTGGAAATTGAGTACAACGAGATCGGTTGGAAAGCGATGTCGGCTACTGCCAGAAGTCGAATAGGATCCGATCGATTAGCAGGAGACATCGGCTGCTGGCACGAAATCAGATAGTTCTTTCAAATTTGTTGCAACCCTTACTGAAACTCAATAGCATGCGATGGGGATGAATATAATATTAGTTATCGGTAACGAATTTGATGGTTCTTTACAATCTGTTGTATAATGAAAATCGAACGCGACAAGGGGAGCTATTTGAAATAACACGCATTTTTCTGGTTGAAATGTAAAGTTTGTTTGTAAAGTGGACATGATTCGGACCGCAAGTAGTAAGGTTTTCGCTAGGGCAGCCTCTCTTGTGCGCTTATAATTTAGATGTATGCAATTAGTAAACAAATATGTAGGTATATGCAAATAGTTCAAAAATATGTGGACATATAGTTAGACCATATACGCACAAGAGAACCTGTCCTAGTGAAACCTTGCCAGAAGACATTAACCCTTTGACTGCTGAATATTCCTGGCCGAAGCGCCCGCTGACGACAAAATACTTTTCGCTAGTCCGGACTTTACTGTTTGATTATGTAAGGCGCAACTAAGTTATACTGGTAGTTTTTCAGTTACACCAAATTAAATGATGCGACAGCTGTTTGATAAAGAATGCATGTGTTTACATTTCATACGTTGACAATTGTGGGTGCAGTACGTAAGAAATCGAGACAACTGAAAAACGCATATATGCGCCCATAGTCGCCATCGATATATTCCGGCGGACGCATATATGCGTTCATAGCAGTCAAAGGGTTAAAACAGTTACTTCTGAGGGCGGAACCATGAGGCTCCGCAATATGTGCAGCTGACAAGTAAATCCTACATTTCACCCACAAAAAGCGGTCTTATTTGAAATATCTGCCTTTGCCGCATTCGACTTTCGTACCATTTCGATTTTTCTGAAATTCTTTAAAGATTGGCGTGCCTACTCCGAAACTTTGGGCTGACTTACGGACGCCTGAACAAGATTAGGTCGGGGCACTCTCGGCCCGTTACCAGACGAGGCCGACTCGTCTTACGGGCGTCGTGTGTCCACGGCCAACTACCTATGCATGCAGAAACTAATTGAGGATTCTCATGAAATTCAAATTTAGAGCCGCGCCGGCCGGATATCGCATGGGACGTCGCCTTCGCCGCAGGAATTGACAGCGTGTCTGACGTTGTCGCGTGTGTCGCGCCTTCGCATTCTACCCTCTTCCATTTCCATCCCCTTCTGCCGGGCCGCGCCTCGCCGGCAACCTCCTTTTTTCTCGTCAAACAACGTAACGGCGTCGCTTTGCATAATTAAACGGCAAACAACTGCAGCTGGAGACGAGCGTGAGCATACACAGAACACACGACGCGGCGATGAGCGCTCTTCGATCGGACGGTTATTACGTGCCCGCACTTTTCGCCTATCGGAAATGAACGTGTTCGACCGGGTCGACGGTTCTTTAACTACAATTCTTACATTTTTGCGTCTTGTTGCGGTGAATGGTTTTATTTCATTCTGTTGGAGCCGCAGATGTTTCATAAGCCTCCTCAGGAATACTAGATGTTTCATCAGTTACTATTACTAATAGTTCTACTACAGTGTACTACTACTAGTACTAGTATTAGTACTACTACAGTGTACTACTAGTAGTACCAGTACTACTACCACTACTGTAGTGTACTACTAGTAGTACCAGTACTACTACCACTACTGTAGTGTACTACTAGTAGTACCAGTACTACTACTACTGCAGTGCACTACTAGTAGTACCAGTACTACTACTACTACTACTGTAGTGTACTACTAGTAGTACCAGTACTACTACTACTGCAGCGTACTACTAGTAGTACCAGCACTACTACTACTGCAGTGTGCTACTAGTAGTACTACTACTACTACTACTACCACAGTGTACTACTAGTAGTACCAGTACTACTACTACTACTACAGTATACTACTACTAGTACATAACACTGACAGGAATAGTAGTAGTAGTAGTAGTACTAGCAACATAATGTTAAAATGCACACAGTTTAATTATATAAGTAGAGTACCCTTCTTTAGTTAACCGGTTTTATTGTTCAATCCTATCTATTTCGCGTCCTACCCCAATTCAACAGCGAAAAGGTTAATTGCGTGAAATTTAAAGACTGATGCCTATTTGATAACCGTTTGATGAAGATTTGATGATCGCTCCGTTAATCTAAGTCGCATTACAGTTACGCGTGCTGACGTGCATTTGCATTCGCATTATTCCAATTTACGCGGACGCCCGAATATTTCGGACGTTTCGTTGACGACCAGAGAACGCCTGACTCGCTGCATCTCATTTCAACCCATGACCTATCCACGTACCGTTTCTGTTGGGATCGGTAATTTAATGCGCAGAACCCGGCTGTTTGTCAGACGACGACGTTTAAGCGAATCAGTTCCGTCGGCTAGAGGATATTTCAGGTATTCAGACGCACCAGAGAACGTTTTCGAGACGAATATCATTCTGAGTTTCAAGCTACCTCGTTGAGACTTGAGTAACGTCTGAGTTGCTGGTCTAAAATACAAGGTTTCCGCGATGAGAATCACTACATTTTTATTAATAGCACCCACCTTGTTAGTTACCAGAACGAAAACGTTAAATAAAAGTTAGTCAGCTGTCATTTGACCGTGAATTATAATATTAAGAACGGACAAAACACTTCTTCGATCGAAGCTTGTTGGCGTCAGTTTCAGCTTTTAAGTGGCACTGTGCATATCTTCTTCCTATAAAGCAATGCTCACAAATGTTTACCAATTAAATCAATTCGCGTGACAAGTATATCCGTCAAAAATAGCTGACTGGTTAAATGAAATGCTGTGAGGTTGAAATTAAATGCATCATCTAATGGTACGCAGGTGCCAATTAACACTTTGACTGCCATGGTGGTCCTTGGTGACCGGCGCAAGAGGTCTCATAAAAAATTCACAAAACACCCAATCGGTAGCATTTATGATTTTGTAAATGCAATTAATATTAAATAGTGTGTAAATTCTTTGTTCACCGATGCCTTCGCATTATTTTCATTTTGCACAATTCAATCATATTCTGTAGTACTTCATCGCGTTGCGGTTTTAATATAGTAAAATACGCACGGCAGTCAAAGTGTTAAGAAAATTCGTGCAGTCGCGAAGTACATTTCGATAATTTCCACTGACATCCGTTTGATGGATTTGATGAGCGATTGTCGGCAACACTTCTCGCTGCCGCAAGTGGCTTAAAAGTCGCGGTTAGCGTGAACACCGTGTACATGAGCGATTAGATTGCCGGCGGAGCGTTTTCAGGCATTCAGTGCCTGTTAATTATCCTGAAGCGCGCGGGCATCTGTCAGGAACAGTCACAACAGCCGGGGCATTCATTTTTCGGGCATAATCCCACGTCGCACGTTGTAATCCCGCGCACTATCGCTGTGGATCACTGCGATTTATCGAATAACCGAGGCCGTATAATAGACGAGCTCAAATTGATCATGTATCTATTCTCTCTCGGCTAGCGACTGGCCAGTGCATATGACGCGTCCTTGCATTCAGAATTAGCGGGTTAATGCACGACACGAAATTAATGTGTTAACAGGCCGGCCGGACTGGTTCGAAACGCTCGCGTTGTTATTAATGTATAAAAGCACAGACACGTAATCGACGCATTGAATTAGGGGTGATTAGCTTGCTTAGGTCCTTTGCCTATTCACCGCGGTTGACGACCGCGGAGCTGGTATGCGTGCATGTGAATTGTTGGATAGATGGGAATTTGTCCGATAAAAATACGTCGGGTAGCTGGACGTTTGGAATGAAGTACACTATTTCAGGACATTATGCAGCCTTTTACGGTGTTCATGCTGATACTTGACGCTAGCAGTGTTTAATCCTTTGACTGCTAAAGGCGTATATATACGCGTTCATGAGTCCATCAATATGTACGGAAGGCGTAAATATACACCCTCTGTATTTTGTTTTACTATGACACTTTTAGTACTGTTTTACGATTGATTCAATATGAAATTGATCGTCCTATGTAACATAACAACTAAATATCGGCTATTGTTTCAATATCGTTCACTCAATTGCCTTCGTATTATTGTGTTAGAATTATCAAAATATCCTGTTAAAGTTGTCAAACCTTGTGTTACATTATAAATTTTGGATTTTTTCCTTTACGTTTAATTAGCAATTATTATTGAAGGAATGTACAAATTAAATTAAGTAAATTAAAATGACAAAAAGTTACTTAAGATAAATAAAAAAAATTGATATTTTAAATTTATTTGCCATTATTCTTTTTTAAACACTAAAAATGGTATCCATATTGATGGATTCGTCTGAGAGCGCGCCGCAATCAAAGGGTTAATGGAAGTAACGGTAACAAAAATTGAGGTAAGATGATTAATTCGTTTCATCGATACCTGGAAGCGATTAGTCGCATTAAAAATTTGATTCGGTCAGTACCCGATAGTAGATATCGAGTTTCACACATTGATAGCACAGCTCAATGACGAGTCAAAGATTGGATCCCGGCAAACTGTAAAAGTAAAGGCGTGACTTACTCATTTTGTCACTTAGCATGACTTTCAGCCAAGTTCTGCGATAGTAAAAATCTAAGTCGAGAGGAACATACTTGTTTGTTTAATTCCGCGTTTAATTAATTCCGTCGTGTGAGGGGTTACCACGCTAGTTCCGAGAATAATATCGTCTCTCGCGGGCGAGGCGAGCTTGGGCGCATTCGAACGAACTTGAAAGGAACAGAGTCAGGGATTTTTTCGCTTGTTTCTGCGGAGGAACGCAATAACGACGTTAACGCGCGTAATTCCCGTGAATTCCGACCGCAAGGGCTTCCACCTCTGACTACTCATGCGACGAGACCCGCCACCCTATTTCGGATTAAGAGTTTAACGCGCAGGGTGCTGTTATCCGACAGTCGTGGAAAGCGCTTAACTCGTTAACCGCTGTTGACGCAGACGCTGCGTCAAGGGGTGCGTTGTTTCAAGCACCAAATCGTGTAAAAAGAGGCCGTCTTCTATTGAGGGTATACGTATCGTGGTGTCATACATTACACGTTCACTGCTAAGCGTATTTTGCTATATTAGAACCGCGATGCGATAAAATACTACAGACTATGATTAAATCGTGTAAAATGAAGGTAACGCAAGTGTTGTTAGAAGCCAAATTATTGAAGCACCATTCTAATGTCAATTGCTTTCACTAAATTACACATAGGCTTCATGTCGAATTTTTTTGCATTTATAGTAGAATATTTTACGCCGGTCATCGGTGACCACCGTGGCAGTCAAAGTGTTAAATACGGCGTACGCGAAAATGGATGGGCGTGAGTAGTATAAATGTAATTGACGTAATAAATTGTGTCAGTGAAATTTATGTAACTCGCTCTAGTAGCATAGAATATTGAACACGGCGTGCACTAAAGCTGATGAACATAAATAATATAAATGTGATGAAGGTAATAAATTGTGTAAGTGAAATTTATATGACTCAATCTAGTAGCATAGAATATTGAACATGACGTACACTAAAGTTGATGTGCATAAATAATATAAATGTCGTTGTAATAAAAAATAGTAAGCTTACTAGAAGCTTATTAGAAGCACTTTTCCAAAGTACAATCCACTCTCGGCACCGTACAGAATCTCAACAGAGACAAATTATTACGTGTAAAATATTACATCAGATTTACGGGATCCGTCAACTTAACAGGCTACGGTCATTATGTGCAACATCAAAGAAACTGTTACTATCGTTTTCTAGCAACATTCGCTAACTTTTATTAATGAAACAATACGAACATGCATCACATCAATTTCCTCCGCACGCTCCCAACTTCCAAACCCTTCATGTCGCGTACCTACACATTCCTGCACATAATCTCGTGCACTCACGTACTTCTCGGTAAATCCACTGTTAACTTTATGTCGCCCCACACACATAATTATCCATTTCATCTGGGCAATCGCTGACGAAATGTATAACTACGGAATCCAAAACAAAGCCAACCTTCTAACTACCGTGCTCACTTCTTCAAAGTTACCGACTCTGAAGCCGCACGATTAATTTCCTTCAACGTACGAAATCTAAAGGCGAGAAACCTGTACGATTCGCCACCCTCAGCTTATTTGCACTGTACGTAAACACACGTCGTCAAGCGTGTTAAGCGAATCGCGACGCGACAACAGGGCATTTCATGTCTCAGTTGGGTGAATGGACGTTGCTTGAAGAGAGGGTGTGTGCACATAACCCGCGGGGGGTGTGCGTTCCCGAAAGCCGACAGTTTCCAACTCCAATTAACTCCTCCTACGCCCTTTACGTCAACCCGCGTGCCTCCTTTCGCGCTAAAGCGCTCGGACAGTCTGGGTCGACACTAATTTCGCCCCCTGCGGACCCGGCCCCCGGTGCATTCCGTCCTAAACATGGGACGGAACGAGATTCGCCTCGTAATTCGACCGAATTAATCTTCGGCGAGTCAGCGACGACTTCCGAGTAACTTCGAGATTTCCTAATCGTCGGACTGAGAGTGTCAGGCTTTTAGTTTGTGTCCGCGGCGATGAGAGCACTTGGGGGGATTCGTGCGGAGTGTATGAATAGTTCGACGGTGGGACATGGAAATATGTGACATGAGAAGAAACCTGCGCTGAGCATCCGTAAGGGATGACATTTTTGTGACTGTTATTACTCAATGAAAGGAAGGATACGTGTGCGGGATGAATTAAAATGATTTTGCGGGATGAATTGAAATGATTTTGCGGGATGGGGACCTTAAAGAACACGAAATGTGGTAATGTGAGTTTCTGCGGATTTAAGCTGACGGTATTCTGACAATGGAATTGCAGTCTGTGCTTTTCTATGCTTCGAAGGAAATCAGAACCATGGAACGAGGAACCATATTTTCGACATTATGGTAAAAAATAAGCGAAAAATGTCAAATTTTTTTTTTGTTTCGGACCGATACCATTCGATAGAGGGTAATTTGCCCTGAAGATAGACCACTTTCCGCGCGCTGAACTCTTCATAGTTCCCGAGATATGACGATTTTAAGAAAGCAAAAAAAATTTTTTTTCAAAATTGTTAATCGCGATTAGTCCCACGCGAAAGTACGTCCAAAGAACTTTAAGAAAACCTATATTACTTATAGGTTTCGTTCACTAGTTTAGACGGGACAGGGCCTTGAAGAAATCGAGAAAATCTTAAGGTATACCCCTTGCCATTTTTGCCAAAAAATGATGGGTCACCAATTGACTGCAATTTTAATATAACAAAGGGGGTTCAAAATGACTCGGAAAAATGCAAGGCGCACCCCGAAATTCGCAATAGTTCCGGAGATACAGCTAAAAATGTGTGGAAAAATCGTGGAAAACGAGCCTGAAAATGAGATAAAAATGAAATCTCTGCCAATCGACGTGTTATAGTGCTACATGTAAGGGTATACAAACGGTCTCAGAAAAAACACAATCCCGCCATAAAATTCAAAATAGTTCCCAAGATATGATAAAATATCGATAAAAAAATAATGAGAAATGTAGATGTTATCGGGTTTACTCATGTGATCCACTCGTTCTGGTACAGAATTCGTAATTATACCAGAATTACGTTATCGAATGATACGTTCCACCGTAGATCAGCATTTTTCCGTACATACGGTTTTTATCGACGGTGTATCTTTTCTGCGACGCTCCAGACGCCGTGGCAGGGACGAAAAATCATAAGTCATGCCGTCACAAATCGTGGAGCGACTGTCTGTCGCAGACGACCCGCGGGGAGGAATGTGAAAGTGAGACATCGCGCAAATGTCAAAACGCCTCCGGTTCTATTGTCAGCTCCGATTCGATTTCCATGAGTAAGCGACGTGCGTTATCGAGAAGCCAGCGTATCACAAGTGCTCGCGCGATGCGACGCTGAAACAAATCGCTCGTCGTTGCGCAAGTTTCTCATTGCCCAACACGGTTCTTACAATTGACGGATGTGTAGGTAAGTAGAGCGATTTCGTATCGGACATTCGTCTCTCCGACCTCGGGCAGAATTTAATTTATGACGCGTCACGGTGCTTCAAAATAACCCGGCGACGTCTCAATTCACTTCGAAACGTCGAATTGATACTTCGCGTTAATTGAAACGTCACGTATGCAAAGGCGAGTTTGCACCTCGAGTAGCAGGAAGCGGAGCGTAAGAAGTCGAGGCCTCAATCGGATAATTCACACGAGCGCATTGCGTCACGGAACATTTTCTCGCACCAACACGAGTCCATTTCTGACATACGCCACGGATCTCGTGCCGGAGGCGCACACCTGCCGCGATACATCTTCAACAATGCTCCCATTCTGTAAAAGAACGTAACGACTCGCGTGCCACTTTCCCTCGATCTTCCATTTGCGCGATTCGAATTTTAGCCGACCGCGTTAACGTTTTGAGGACCTTTTTGCATAAGTGCGACTGTGACTGCGTAGCCGGCGGCTTCTAAACAAGGCTGCGTTTCTAAATGCAAAATAGTACGTGCGCAGTACACCGAAAAATTATTTTCAAGGGCATCATTTTGCAGTAATGCAACATTTCCACATGTGTAATAAAGTGTGCGCGGTACACAGAAATTGGTATTGGGTTTCCAAATGCAAAATAACACGTGAGCAATACACCGAAAATTATTTTCGAGGGTATGGTTTGGAGTTCGCAAGCATCGTGGGAAAACAGATTTGGATTCATTGTCTTTCATACTACGTTGGAATACAAATGTTTTAATGCGTTGAGTATCTGAATCTCGCACAGAATCTAATGCTGTTCTTAACATGTTTTCCTTTTTCACTGCTATTATGATCGTATGTATTGAGTTTTATCGATGTTACTATATTGTCGACCACACGTCCAAATGAGATGAAATAATATGTATACAATACGACAAAACATATGCGTAAGATCCTTACCAACGCCAGCCAAAAATACTGCTTGGGAAAGTACATCCTTTCAGTTTCATGTACTAGTGTCCTGCTCGAGTGCCGAGACCAAACTATTCACCTCTAATATTTTCGCGAATGTCAACATTTCTTTCTACAATAACAATATAAAACCCGTTAGATTGTAAACACGAGAAGGTGAAAAGAACTGTTCGTTCCAAGTACTAGGCCAAAACTGGTCGTTCATAATTAACACAAATTTAAATGAGTAAAGGGTTAGAGATTGAGAAAGAAATTTTATTCGACATTTTGGCACTATATTCGTTTCCTCCTTAAAGGAATTAACAATCTCTGACTAAACTAACGAAACGTCAGATAAAATTTGTTTAAAATTTGTCCTGATTAATTTAAATACGTTTCGACTATAATTGGCCGGTATTCATCAGCGACAAAATGTCACCTACAATTACCGGAGGTATGAGCCGTTTATTTTGAACGTTGCCTAACTCCGTTTTTCAATATTTTCCGATTACCATGGTTACATGTACAAATTCATGTTATTTATCAGTAAATATTATTTATCTCGATTTGAAGATAAATGGAGTTAGGCCACTTTCAAAATAAACAAATACATTACTAAAAATGGAGAAAAGCCATCAAAAGAGCGACATAATGCGAACGTCTCGTTCTCAAATTGCTAGACGAAACACGCCTACTCGTGTCGAAACTGACTCTCCCCCTTTGCTCCGGTTTGTCTAATTGGACAAATACCTGAACAGAGTTTGCTCGACTTGGTTGAAAGATAGACGAAAATACGTCGGCCTGTGCTGTCTGGTTCATTCGGTCCGGCGATCGGACGAAGTGACACACCTGCCGCGAGACGTCGTCGACAATGGGTCGGGTCCGATGACATTTGAAAAGTGCAATACCGTCTTGGTGCGTGCCACTTTCGACGAGAGCGCCTCGTGCGCCATCCAAATTTAAACGTGGGTCACATACCGCCATGACAGACGCATCTCACTTGAAGATATACGGACCCGTGCGTGTGTACACCTTGCCGGTAGCTTATGCCACGGTAAATCTACCAGTAATCGACCGTTTGCCAGTCATCGACACGACTTGCGTTTTAACTCTTTGCGATCGGAGAGGTTTTCGCTGTCGGCGAATCTCTAGACCCTTAAACTTACGCAACTTTGTATGATCAAAGCGTACATGATTATTGTGCTGCGGGAAATATTCTTGGTGTTCTTTGTTCTGCCAGAACGAAATGCGATATCATGTAGCGTTAGACGTAGGACTTCAGAGAATGAAATGTGATGTCAAGCTATAGTCGACATAGGAACGCAGGGGGTTAACGCGAAGAATAGAAAGCAAGGGCAATTTTATTTTACGGGCACTAAGAGGCGGTTGTATGAAAATTGAGATATTGAATGCGTTACGTTCTGTTCGTGGCACCGACCGTGGCACCGACACTTATGCGAAGATTAGCGTCAGGGTTATTCTTTCCTCTGTTACTGCGCAAAGCGGTTGCATATAAATGAGGAAATTAAATATGCGCTACACATGTTTGTAAATGAAAAGCCATCGATAACCGTCCATATGTCAGTGCTAACCACATTCTGCACATTTAAATACAAAACAAGGATCGTTATTAGTATCGTAATATCAAAGCACGCATTGTTCCCGTTCATGCGAAAAGCAAGATGCATCGTTCATCCCAACCTCACAACAAGCCATGTGCAATTTATAACTGTGAGCATACAATTTACTCCGCGTGATGTTGCCAAAACAACGACTTGTCCGATTTAATTAATTTGGTAACATCAAAACAAGTATTCTTCTTCATGCGGAAAATAGGAAGGAGCGTTCATCCGAATACCATAGCAAATCATGTATAATTGATAACAGTAACCGTATGATGCACTCCACGTGATACTATCAAAATAACCACTTCTTCAATTGAACTAATTTCGTAATATAAAAACAAGTATTCTTCGCATTTATGCAGAAAAGAACAAGCAGCGGTCATCCTAACAGCACAACAATTTATAGCCGAAAGCGTACAATTTACTCCGCGTGATGCTACCAAAACAACGACTTATCCGATTTAATTAATTTGGTAATATCAAAACAAGTATACTTCCCGTTCATGCGTAAAATAAGAAGGAGCAAATAGCATAACAAACCATATATAATTAATAACAATAACCGTATGATGCACTCCACGTAATACTACCAAAACCACGACTGTTCCGATTTAATTAATTTGATAATATCAAAACAAGTATTCTTCCCGTTTATGCATAAAATAAGAAAGAGCGTTTATCCGAATACCATAGCAAATCATGTATAATGGATAACAGTAACCGCATGATGCACTCCGTGTGATATTACCAAAATAACCACTTCTCCACTTGAACTAATTGTTAATTAATATGAAAATAAGTATTCTTCGCATTTATGCAGAGAAGAAGAAGCAGCGGTCCTCCCTACAGCACAACAAGGCATGTGCAATTTGTAACCGTGAGCGTATGATGTACCCCAAGTGATCCTACCGAAATGGCCGCTTATCCATCACGCCGACATGTTCTATTATTGGTACATTTAGCTGACTCGTGCCTAGTGCATTTGTCTGCCTGTTGTCCCGTGCCGTTTCGCCGAAAGTTATGAAGCGGATGGCACGAAACGGGCATCGCCGTTTTATCGTCCCTTTCGGGCGAGGAACGCGCGAGAGTTGGTTATAATGCGGTGCGTAGCTCGCCGCGAAACGGTCGACGAATCTATTTCGAGACTCGAGCGGACGGCGACGGACTAACAGAATTGCGAAAACGCCTCGTCGACCTCTTCGAGATGAGCTAGCGTCGGCCCTCTCGCGAGATTAGGGATCGGACTATTGTAGGCGCGTGGCTGAGAATCTTAATCCGACGCGTGTTGTCTTTAGTCCCTTCTACCGAACAGCAGTTCATGAAAGTAGCATGAGTTGCGCTTAAAAACAACACTTTGTGTGAAAACATGACGTTTGACAAAGAGAAAATCCCATGCGATTTCGAGTTGTGTGGAGGAGTAATTGTTTTAGTGAATAACCCAAGGAACCAGGGGAAGAGGGTGAATTTATCGTGAACTTCGTATAAATAGTATTTTGGGAGAAACCAAAAATAAAGTGCCCGATGGGACGACTGAAAAACCACCCTTTGCGTGAAATACAAGACATGACGTTTGACGAAAAGAAAACCCCATGCGATTTCGAGTTGTGTGGAGGAATAATTGAGCCGTTTATTTTGAAAGTGGCCTAACTCCGTTTTTCAACATTTTCCGGTTACCATGGTTACATGTACAAATTCATGTTATTTATCAGTAAATGTTATTTATCTCGATTTGAAGATAAATGGAGTTAGGCCATTTTCAAAATAAACGGCTCAATTATTTTAGTGAATGACCCAAGGAACCAGGGGAGAAAGATGAGTTTATCGTGAACTCCGTACAAATAGTATTTTGGGGGAAATCAAAAATAAAGTGCCCGATGGGAAGACTGAAAAACAACCCTTTGCGTGAAATACAAAACATGACGTTTGGCGAAGATAAAAGCCCATGCGATTTCGAGTTGTGTGGAGAAATAATTATTTTAGTGAATGACCCAAGGAACCAGTCGAAAAGGGTGCGTTTATTGTGAACTTCGTACAAATAGTATTTTTGGGGAAATCAAAAATAAAGTGCCCGATGAGACGACTGAAAAACAACCCCTTGCGTGAAATATAAAACATAATGTTTGAAGAAGAGAAAAGCCCATGCAATTTCGATAATTATTTTAGTAAATGACCCATCGACCCTATTAAAGTCGAGAAGGGTGAGTTTATCGTGAACTTCGTACAAATAGTATTTTGGGGGAGATCAAAAATAAAGTACCCGATGGGACGACTGAAAAGTTTGTGAATGCTTGATGTGCTTGACAAGTTCGCAGAAATCCTATCAACCAAAAGCAGACCTGTCACCATTTCCGTATATTCTAGGCCCTAGAAGACGTGCCATCAAACTATCTCTGTCTCGCTGCATAATTCGAACTCTGCCTTAAAATATCATATACCGATGCTGCATAACTTATAAATCCTAAGATGTAAAGAAACATATTTTTTATACTGGGAAGTATAGAAGCGCTCGTCATTCGGGATAATATCGTTGACTTCCAAGCAAAAGCCAACGACTTTTCACCTGACAGATCGTCACGCGTATGCCCTAAACACCGCGAGAAATAAATCCACATTAAATTTCGCGCCGCAGGCAAGTCGCACGCGTTTCTGTCGAATTTATTCATTCGTCCCGTAGTAGGATTAAAGACAAAATGACGACAGCGTACGGCCAGGGGTTCTGACTCGTTCGCATGAGATTAAACGTGCGAGTGAAGTATCGGTTGCCGGGCGTTAATCCGTGTTACTTGATGTGCTTAACAAGTTCGCAAAAATCCTATCAATCAAAAGCAGGCCTGTCACCGTTTCCGTATATACTAGACCCTAGAAGCATAAAACTATCTTGGTCTCGTTGTATACTTCGAACTCTGCCTTAAAATATCATACATATACCGATACTCCATAACTTATAAATCATAAGATGTAAAGAAACATATTTTTTGTTCTGCAAAGAATAGAAGCGCTCCTCATTCGGGATAATATCGTTGACATCTAAGCAAAAGCCAACGACTCTTAACCTGACAGATCGTCACGCGTATGCACTAAACACCGCGAGAAATACATCCACATTAAATTTCGCGCCGCAGACAAGTCGCACGCGTTTCTGTCGAATTTATTCATTCGTCCCGTAGCAGGATTAAAGACAAAATGACGACAGCGTACGGCCAGGGGTTCTGACTCGTTCGCATGAGATTAAACGTGCGAGTGAAGTATCGGTTGCCGGGCGTTAATCCGTGTTACATCTCGCGCCGACAATAATCTTCTCGCTCTCCTCGTGAATTTATTCCGTCGTTCCGCGATGCGTTACAGCATTCGATTACGAGCCATTAAGTTCCAGCCGATTCGCTTGGGAAAAAATATAGACCGCGGCCAACCGACCTGATGACACTTTTATCGCGTGTTCCGGCGCGAATGAGTGGGCGTTTAGTAGAGGGCATTTAAAATCCTTCTGCTTTCTGTCTCGCGCACTTTTTTGTTCCGCTCGCCTCGACCATACCGTCCAAGATTTATAGACGCGGCTTTTTCAACTTGACTCTCGCTCTTCCGCCGGTTGGCATTCGACTTTGCTCGGATCTTTGACTAGTTGAATGCGCCGTCGTGCCTCGAACTAAAAGTATAGTGGCTTGTAAATTAAAAAAAAAATACGAATTCTTCTGTATGATTCTCGAAAAAGTGTTTCTACTATTATTTTGACATTTTCTTAGATAAGTAAGTAACTCAGGAAACATCGGAGGTCTATGCAGAAAACGAAGAACACGATAAAATTATCTGAAAATACAGAAACTGTCTCGTTGCATTGCATATTCTCTACTGTTTGGACTTTGGTCATTACGTTGTATATTTAATGTAGGTAATACAGTCTACCTTGCATATTTAACATGGGCAATAAGATCTACGTTGTATATTTAATATGGGTTACAAGGTCTACATCGCATATTTAATATGACTAATACGGTCTATATTGTATATTTAATAGGTAGACTGCAACATAAGTACCCAGTATATGCATTTGTTTGTCCATTCGGATGCTTGACTTGACAACAGCAGTAAGACTTTCACGTCATTATTCCTTCCTATTCAAGATTTTTAAAGTATTTGAAATGATACGCCTTTTTAAGACTGAAATGTAGACTTTATTTGTTAACTCAACACGTTTCGGGAGTACATAGATTAGATTACGAACCACACGGGTTCCCTCCTCAGGCGTATTCCGGTTTTAATTTTACGGTAAAGGTGAAATGTGGCCTATATTTGAGTTAACAACTAAAGTCCACAATTTAAGCAGAAAAAGGCGTATCGCATAATTCGAGTATCGCGCAGACGGGTAGACGGTTAGGTGTAATGGATTTGCCGAGCGAACGAGTTTCCGTTTCTCCCGATCTCCTATGTTCCTTTTTTCCGAGCGTGCATTTTTCGCCGAGGACAGCCAGTGGGATGAGTCACTCTTTCGCCCGTCGCCTGTATTCGGGAAAAATGTAATTTACGCGCACTCCCACGCATACCGACCGTCGCTTCCTTTCAGCCGGCACTTACGGATTTTCGTGTAATTAAAATGCAACGTTTGCTTCGCGCCAACACATTTCGACGCTTATTCGCGTTTGAAACGGCATGTGTAAACTTAACTGAAAATGACCGTTAATGCATTTATTATAATTGGCCGAAAAGTAGTAAGGCGTTGTATGCCAGCTAGAGTTCATGGTATTTCGATGATGTGGCGTGCCATTGTCAAAAGCCCAGTCTTCTTATAGTTCTACCGCGGTATAATATAATACGAAGGCAGTGACACAGAAAACAAAATACCGACGCTAGATTGCGACATCGTTTATTTTCTGCTAATTCTGCTTTGCTAATTCACTGCTAGTTCTGTAATACTAAAGAAATAAACGTCGCAAAATAATTAGCTGGGAAACATAAGTATTCTGCATCAGATATATTTTAGAATCACAAGCCTACGAGGTGAAAGTTTCTCACATTAAATCAATTAAGAGAATGTCCGTCATTATTTCATATCGTACGGCGCATCTTCTGATGTATTCGAGTATATTTATTCGCTGCCAGAGATATATTGCTAGTCCTAAAGGTCTATCAACAACAGGCAACGTTATCTTTCCGTTATTCCCGGCTCTTGCTTCGGTCTGGGTGTAAAATGTTTAGATCAGTAGAACAGGAACGTGACGGTGCAACCGTGGCATTTCGATTTGCAAATGCCAAGCCGTTCATCCACGATGTACGACACCCCGTTCACATATATTTCCAGTTATGGGAAAAAACGAATAAAGGGAACGTATGAGTCGCCGGGCGTATCAACGAATACAGCTTCTGAATATCTCCGTCTATCGCTCCTCATTTACCAATATTGACCGCCGTCGAAAGAGATAAATTTCAAATGTCAAACATGAGAAGGAGCGAATGAACGGGAAATATTGGTTATTGAGAATATACCTTCAATTTTTGCGTGCGCAACGTATTTGCAACATTTATTGTTCAGCAGCAATCAAAGGAAGTGTGGAATATTAAAAAGCGGAAGTCTGTGCAAATTAAAAATGCCACTCGAACGTTTCGGCGCGTCATCACTTTTTGGTTGC
Source organism: Cryptocheilus praepositus (assembly GCA_033815515.1). Lineage (NCBI taxonomy): Eukaryota > Metazoa > Arthropoda > Insecta > Hymenoptera > Pompilidae > Cryptocheilus > Cryptocheilus praepositus. The sequence goes on along the minus strand of JAWWQZ010000256.1, from coordinate 3,095,759 downwards.
TTCGATTACTAATGATAAAAAGTGGAACAGAAGAAATGTTCATTGCCCGAAGCATTGAATCATTTTCCAAAACGCTTTGCATATTTTCATTTACGATCGCGAACTGAATTCGTATGAATCGATATCAAGCGCTGATACTGTAAGCGGAAAAGTTGAATATGTCGAAAATTTAATGTATCTTATAACCCTCATAATTTGTATCGGCGTCTTGATCACCGTTAATCAATTTCTAATGCGAAATATACGTAAAATCGACTAATCGAGAATTATTGGTTATCAACAATGTATCTTAAATCTTTGCGTACTCAACGCACTTACGACATATATTATTCATATACCATAAAAGCAAGTGTTGAACATTAAAATGTGAAAATCTGTGCAAACTAAAAATGCCACTCGAACATTTCAGAAAAATTGTTCCTTACTCGAAGCATTGAATAAATTTCCAACATACTTTGCGCCTTCTCATTCACGATCGTGGACTACATTCGTACAAATTGAACATTTCAAACGCCGATACTGTAAACGAAAATGTCGAACACCTAATACATCAGTCATGTCATTTGTATCAGACTGTTGATCACCGCCAATCGGGATAAATCTCGAATGTCACGCGACCTGTGTGAAGCCGTGATCATAATTAATTACCGCGAGGCAACAGGGAGTGTGGCATTAAGATCGCATCGTACATAATAATTACGGCGCACGTGGCGACATGGCTCAATTAAAAGGAAATCAGCGTACACTAATTCGCAGAAATGACATGCTAATTCGCTCGATGTGTGGGTCAGCACGAAATTTGTACTTTAATTAGAAAGGTTTGCAGACACAAAACATCGAAATTCTTTTTCGCGCTTCTTCAAGGCTTCGGAGCTTTCGAAAAGGGAATATTGATCGAAAATTTCGCAGACGTTTTTCTGGAAACAAAGACAAAAATGAAAAAAGCTTCAAGTGGAGCTAGCACGTATCTTTTTTATTTTCTCAAAAAATAACTATTTGTATGAACTGCAAACCACTAAGTACTGCGTAGCGAAATTTCAGTTGCAGCTTGCCTGACTCTATCGAAGTTTAAAGTGCCGCGAGTTTGTTTTCGACTCGCGTAGCAGAGCGTGTAGACTTTACGACGTTACGTCAACGTAAACGAAGAGTTCAGATCAAGAAAGTACAGGGGATGGCTGCTGGGCTTAAACGTCAAGATTGGTTTGCTACGCCGTGATTAAAGCTTATACCGTATTTTGAAGATGTAATATTTAATATCCGTAAAATTGTGACGCACTTTAATAGAATCGTTTACCGCCGATATTAACTGAACGAACACTGTCAAGTGAGGATGTATTTTGGTGGATAACCGAAGATATCAGTACGGCGGGAATATAAAAAATAAAAACAATCATTTACCATACACCTTAAGAGCAGACCATATTGAGCCGTTTATTTTGAAAGTGGTCTAACTCCATTTATCTTGAAACCGAGATAAATAACATTTACTGATAAATAACATGAATTTGTACATGTAACCATGGTAACCGGAAAATATTGAAAAACGGAGTTAGGCCACTTTCAAAACAAACGGCCCAATTATAATTTTCACGGTACCTAATCCATGGAAATAATGCGTTAGATCGGGTAGTATTTGGAATTTGTACATGTAACCATGGTAACAGAAAAATATTGAAAAACGGAATTAGGCCACTTTTAAAATAAACGGCTCAATTCTAATTGTCACGGTACTTAATCCATCGAAATAATGCGTTAGATCGCGTAGTATTTGGAGAAGATCACCTTTAATACGAACCAAACCATATTATGACGATATACCGAGATCTGAGTTAACAAGGTGGACATTATCGTTACAACATTTATCCGTCAAAATTAGCGGGTTAAAACTATCGTAAGGTTATCCAAGCAGTTACGAGAAATAATCTTCACCGCGGGTATCAGGCGTACAGATTGCTTCTAATTAACTTTTCAACGGAGTAAACGCGGTGGAGGATAAAAAAAGGCAAGAGCTCACTTTTACCGCTGATTCGACCGAGTTTTGCGGGGTATGAAATATGCACACGACCGAAGTTGTATCGTTGGGATTGAAAAAAAGAATAATTGACCCAGTCAGTCGGGGCTAAAAAAATGCCCGAAGGTAGGCAAATTTCGCAGAAAGGTTAGAGATCAAGTTAACTGACCAGAAGTGGGAGTCGCAAAGTATTCTCGTCTGAAAAAAATATGAAACCTTCACCTTCTCGCGGATGAGATGCCGTTTAGTGCAGGGAAAACATTGTTTCGCGAAAAGAAAAAAAAACAAACACGATAAATACGCCGTTTTCAATGGTAACAAAAAAATACTCATTGTTTCGTTACGACTATTTCGTAGTTGAAAGAATTTTTATTAGTACTTTGTGTTGAAGACAAAAGATATGAAAGCACGGTGTGAGAATGAAAACTGACAGATACGATTCAGCATTTACCTCAGGACAAAGATGTACGTTGTTCGCATCCTTATTTTAACAAAATCACAGAACGAGTTCTTGTATATAAACAAAAATATTTAATATGATGGAATGCTGGAATATTAAGACCTCGTTCGCACGACTATTTCAGATAAATATTGAAATACCACAACATAAATAGCGATCCAAGGATATGAGTTTAACTGCTCTAAATTAAAGACTTCCGCAAAAAACTCCTACCATTTCTGCAAAGAAATATGAGTTCTCGAGTGTTATTACCCCTTTATATATGAAAGGAGATTCAAAGACCTGAGATAAGCGCAAGAAGTGCGCGATTCGCAATAATTTCGGAGATACCTAAAAATGAGCGAGAAGTAATGAAAAATGACTGCGAGAATAAAGTTGAGAAATTTATAATTTCCGATCGGCAAATGAACATGAACCGCAGCACAAAACTCGCAATAGTTTCCGAGATATTACTAAGAATAAATGGAAAAATTACGAAAGGTCGAAAATTGGCGCAAAGTTATGAAAATGCCTCCTAATATTTATGCGAAGCAATCTGACTAATGCCCATCTCAGCTTCCGTCAACTGAGAGTATCATACCAGATTTGGTCTCGTTAACGGTGTAGACCGAATCCACGGAGACCCAGCGGGAAGAATTTCGAAAATTCAATCTCGAAGACGAGCCCTTTTTCCCCGTTCCCCATTCCATCTTTTGAGGCTTCCCTCATTGTTCGCAAGAAAAAGAATGCAGGCGCACGACGCCTGGCGAGGACTGCAGTTTTCACTGAGTGGAATGCATTAGGTAGATGGAACGTGTAATTGGAGTCGCAACACGCGTGTATGCACGTACCACCTGTCGTGTTCTTTCTGCTGTTCCACTCGTTTTCTCTCGTTTTCTGTCTTCCACGCTCGTTCCGCTCGTTTTTCTTCGACTTTTCTCCATTCGCCCGGTCCTCCCGCCATTAACCGGTTTACCCTAACGTCAGATAAAGGAGAACGCTTTCGCTCTTCGAATTTGCGCGAACCGCTGCAAAGTTCTGCGATAATTACGCTTTCACGGAGACTCGGAAGATTAGAGAGCATATTATATTAACACTTAGTCAGCCGAATGAGAAGATCCCGCTTTGCGGAAGTCGCTACATAACCGAATGAGGAGATCGACTTTTTATTTAGCTGAGTCGTTCGCAAATCAACAAATACCTTTTGTGCTTTTGTAAAACACAATTTTATATCAAATTCGCTACGTAATTTCGGTTAAAGTTAATGAAAATTGTTGCAGCTTTCAATGGAAACTTAATTGTTTGAAACGTTTTTTTCACTTAAAAAGAAGTGAAAAAACGTCAACCAATATAATTCATCCGTTAACACTTTGAGGAAAAATGTAAAAAAAATCTTAATATATTTATAATCTAAATTTAGCAAAAAACAATATGATGGAAATTTCTATAATTGCAATCTAGTAAGAGAACGTTGATATTTTATATAATGCTTCAATACTTTGGCTTCTAATGTTACTGATGGTTTCCTTCATTTTGCACGATTGAATCATACTCTGCAGAATTTTATCGCATCGCGAAGTTCTAAAATAGTCAAAAATATAAGTCAAAGTGTTAAAATGATTTTGATATATTCTTTATGTCTTTCGAATAGTAAAGTTTAATCTGCGTTACATGTGAAAAATGAGTGATCTCAGAACGTTGTCTTTTAAGCAAAATACATTCCCGTCTGTAAGTCATGGAAAACTTAATATTTTCTGTTGCCGAACATGTTTTTCGTAGATTTAAAGTGAGCGATGATTTCTTAAGGGTGTAGATAGTAATAGGATTTTGATTGTATCACACTCCAAAGATATTGAAAAATGATGGAACGCCGTCGATAGAAATATTTGAAAATAATAGCCCACTTTATAGACGGATGTTGGTGTACAACTGCAACGATCCTGGACGCAGCACGGGACAAGTATTCCGAAACTCTTTTGCGAATGCCAAATACATTGTAACATGTATAATCTATATGCGAGATAAGTAATTAGTGGGTAAAATTTGATTTTGTACTGCGGATTTTTCATGAAAACCGTTTAAATTAATTTGAATCTTTAGCTGAGGTTTCTTTAGCTGAACTTTCTCCCATGACTTATGGAAGGGAGTGTAAGTATATCTTCCAGATACAATACGTTCCACCTAGACAATCTCGCTTGCGAAAAGCTGAGAACAGAGAGACACGATTGCCGGGATAAAACGTACTCCGAACTTACCCGGATTACTAACAGTTAACTCTCACCACCCCATCCACGTCACACGTCTGATCTCCCGACATCAAATGCTGACACGAATACAGCACATGTCTGCACGTTACAAGCAATGCATTCGTAACAACTAATTAGATGCCGATTGCCGAAAATACAGCGACCGTCGATTAAGAGTCGTTGACATTTTTCGGACGCGTGCAAAATCGCTAATGCGATCGTCAATTCCGTGGTAAGCCCAAGAGTTGAAGGTAGAAATTCGGGGACCCGTGTCTACCTTAAGAGGGTGGTCTCGTTTGCAATCCACATAAACTATCTGCGGCCAATTACAATCAAAAACTAATTTTTTATCCATCATTTGATCCGTTTGATTTAATGAGAGAAAACTATTGAGCGATTAAATTGTCAAAATCGACGTTCATTTTGTTTAGAACGGTGATTCTACATGATTTTCTATTGCGCGATTAAAATGTCAAAATCGCGTTCAGTTTCGGGTTCCAGTATTTTCTCCATTAACACTTTGACTGCCTTAAGTATTTTGCTGCATCAGAATGCCAATGCTATGAAATACTACAGCGTTTAATTGAATCACACAAAATGTAAATAACGTGCAGGTATTGGAGACCAAAGAATCGCATCACTATTCAAACAATAACTGCATTTATAAAATAATTATTGCTACGCATTAGTAGCAATAATTATGTTACAAATGCAATTTTTCTTAGAATAGCGATGCGATCCTTTGGTATTAGAAACTAAAGAATCGCATCACTGTTCAAACAGTAACTGCATTTATAAATTAATTATTGCTACGCATTAGTAGCAATAATTATGTTACAAATGCAATTTTTCTTAGAATAGTGATGCGATCCTTTGGTATTAGAGACTAAAAAATCGCATCACTATTCAAACAGTAACTGCATTTATAAAATAATTATTGCTACCCATTAGTAGCAATACTTACGTTACAAATGCAATTTTTCTTAGAATAGTGATGCGATCCTTTGGTATCCAATACTTGTACATTATTTACATTTTGCATAATTCAGTCAAACGCTGTAGTATTCCATAGCATCACCGTTCTAATACAGCAAAATACGCATGGCAGTCAAAGTATTAACATTTTCTTCGGCGATAACAATTGAAAAACCTTGAGATCTTGTAAGTAGAATTAGTTTTATTGCAAACCAGACCGCCTCTTGAACTCCATACGATGTAGTGTACGCCTGCTACAAAAAAGGCGAACGAGTGTGAATGTCTGAATGTCGCGAGAGGGATGCGTGTAGAAGGAACAAAGCCACGTTAAGCTGGTTGCGATTGGTGTGTTGCAGACACGAGGTGCCTGTCACCTCGGAGCCGATCACGGTGATACACATGGACGAGGACGTCGTCGTGGTCAACAAGCCCGCCTCCATCCCTGTAAGTGGTGTACTGCCAGGACTGTACTGCCAATTTACGTATCGCTTCGCCTTCTCTTCTTCTGCTAGACTTCTACGTCTACTTCTGACGCTTCTGCTGCTTTCTCGTCTACCTCTCGCTCTTCGTCCGATCACTTTCTTCTCCGGCGATGCGGTCAAATCGGAGAGAGTATCCTTCAGCCAATCTTTATCAGGATACATTAATGTTGCGGGTGATCTTGCAAAATTGTTGTTATCGGTTCTAGGGAGAAAGATACGTTTTTAGACGGGATATATTCAAAGTTCGTAGGAATCAAATTCGCTTTCACTCGAACACTTTCTTAACGGCTATGCGATAGACTCGAAAAATACATCATTGACCTAGACGAAACCCCAAAATGTGCAGTTGAATTTTTACCTGCATGCACTAATGTCACGGGCGGTATTACAAAAAATATAATTATCGGTTCTCTACAGAATGACGTGTTTTGAGAAGCGGGTTTACATTCAGATTTCGTGGAAATCAAATTTTGTTTTTCACTCGAGCGCTTTCTTGTTTGTCGATGCGATGAACTCAAAGAATGCACCCTTGAGCCAGAAGAGACCCCAAAATGAACAGGGGTTCCATTTTTACCTGCATCCATTAATCTGACGGGCGGTATTGCAAAAATTTAATTATCGATTCTCTCGAGAGCGACGTGTTTTTAGACTGCGGGTTGCATTCAAATTTCGTGGAAATCGAATTTTCGTAATGGACGCTGAAAAGTTGGGGACCCGGTGAAAATATTCAGGTGACGTCGATACGTGCATTCCTGTCCTTAAAGCTTTGTGGACGCGATATTGTGTGTATGCATTTGAGCGAATCGCACTATCCAGTTATCAACGTCATCGCGTCAGATCAAAATCATGCCTATACGCAGAAAATCCATCAAATACGATTTCAACTAAAAACGTGTTCCTATAAAATCACACCGTTGCATTCATCTTATTATTTTTTTTTTATCGCGACCTTTCCAATTTCTACGACCCAGCCAAAACGAATTTAATACGTCTGGAGATAATTTATGTTTCTTGTAGAAGTAGAAATGAATTTGATCTTTCCAATTTCTACGACCTATCCAAAACGAATTAAATACGTCTGGAGATATTTTCTGTTTCTTGTGGAAGTAGAAATGAATTTGATCTTTCCAATTTCAACGACCTATCCAAAACGAATTAAATACGTCTGGAGATATTTTCTGTTTCTTGTGGCAGTAGAAATTAATTTGATTCCGGTACATGAATGCATGACTGCGCGCAGCGAATAGAGAGAAGTCATAAGGCAAGACGATTCAGTGAGTTAAGAAGGCATTGGCCGATTAGATGTATTAAATGCTCTCACACGTTGACGAGACTATCTTAGTCGGAGCGTCATCCTCATTGAAATTTCGTTAAGCTGGCTTTCGCCAATCGAGTCGGCTCCGATCGAAGGATTAAGCCGGGATTAAACCGCGGACCGCGATCAGCGAAATTGGCTCTTGCCTCGGGCGTGGTGCGCGTCGTTTATTTTCGTTCATCAAGGTCCGTCTTCGATGGTGTTGAATTTATCGGCGATCTCTGACGTCGACGAGTCGCGTCGCCTTCTTTCGTCCTCTAATCAATCATATCCGCTCTATAAATCATGATCTGAACAAGTCGGTAAATCGTCCTCTCTATCGCTAATCAATAAATTTCCTTTATTTCTCACGTTAACACTTTAGCAAGTCTTACTAGAATATTAGTTGCTGACCATAGAACGTTTCTCAATTTTCGTACATAGTTTAATATGATTTCCAAATGAAAATGTCACATCGTCTTGTTTGATTCTCTGATCACTCTTGTCCGCTTTATAAATCATGATCTGAACGAATCAGTAAATCGTCCTCTCTATCGCTAATCAATAAATTTCCTTTATTTCTCCCGTTCACACTTTAGCAAATCTTACTAGAATATTAGTTGCTGCTGAACATAGAACGTTTCTCAATTTTCGTACATAGTTTAATATGAATTCCAAATCAAAATGTCGCATCGTCTTGTTTCATTCTCCGATCACTCATGTCCGCTTCATAAAGCATAATCTGAACGAATCGGTAAATCGTCGTCTCTATCGCTAATCAATAAATTTCCTTTATTTCTCGCATTAGTACTTTGCCGTCATCTAGCTTGCAAAATGTAATTTGGATATTAGTTACTGCTAACCATTAAGATATTCTCAATTTTCGTGCATTATTTGCATTTCGTGCATTTATTAATTAAACGATTTCCAAATCAATACGCCACATCGCCTTACTTCGACCTCTAATCACTCACATCCGTTTTATAAGTCATGATCTGAATAAGTCGCCATCGCTAATTAACATTCACTTTGCAAATTATAACTAGATTATAAGTTCCTACTAACCACTGGCATTTCTTCAATTCTCATGGAAAATCCAATAAGATTTACCAACACACACATCGCAGCGCCTTGTTTCGTCTTCTCGTCCACATTTGGTTTGAGCGTTATTTTAATTCGAATACCGTACTTACTAACACCTTCCTGTAATCTGTAGAGACCATTTGAAAAGCCTTCTTCTACTTACTTTCTCTCTTCCACCTGCATTTTCCTGCGCCTGCCTGCTTTTTACCGCTTCATCGCGCTTTTCATGCTTTCTCTTGTCGTCTCTACTTCATCCTTCGACATCTTTACAAGGTGCAGCGCGAAGGCTGGCGTAGAAGACATTTTCGACAGAATCGACAGATCTCGTCCGTTCCGTGAGGGAGTACATATTCATTCCGTTAACTGCATCGTCTCACGATTGAACATCACGAGACGTCTGACACCGATATCGAGCGTGTGCACATTCTGCAAAATCGGAGCAGCCTCCCTCAATCTTCTCTATCGCATCGGAGCCGCGATCCAGGAATTTCTCCGTTTTTTTCTACATCTGCCGCGTCTCGTCGTTAACAAATCGCGACGCTCGGCGAAGCAACGTAACGAGGTCGACTGTTTAAAATGCAACGAACGGTTGTTCGCCTTCGATCGTGCTTGCGGCTGCTGGCACTTCGGAGATTCGCGATATCCACCGGGGACAAAGCAGAGGGCGATGACTGAAAAACACAAAGAAACGGCGCGCTGGAAATGTCGTCGGGATCGCGAGCAGCGCGGAATATGTTTCCATTTAATCACTCGCGTAAATTGCACTCGAGCCATTAAATGTGAAGGTTGACGATGACTCTGACCCTCTCCACTCCGGACAGTTTTAATCATTGACAATCGATGGGATATTTGTAATATTAAATGTAAATTCCATAGTGACTTCAGAGCAACGAATTCCAGGTACCTGAACAGTTTCAGCTATTAGGTGAATTTGAAAATGTTATTAAACATTTTGCTTTCGTAGCATTGGATGCGCGTGCAATAGGCGAAAATTCGGAATGTTCATATAAACGGGGTAATAGTATTCTTGTAATACTGCCCACGATATTCTATATATACCATATAGGTACTACTGTTGTTTTTAATCGTAGTATATAGTTTTCATTTCCACTACGGTTTGCGGAATAACTGAAATTTAAATGTTATTAAACATTTTGCTTTGCAACATTAGATGCGCGTGCGATAGACGAAAATTCGGAATGTCCATATAAACGGGGTAATAGTATTCTTATAATACTGCCCACGATATTCTATATATACCATATAGGTACTACTGTTGCTTTTAATCGTAGTATATAGTTTTCATTTCCACCACGGTTTGCGGAATAACTGAAATTTACTTAAATGATTAAAAGTAATAATAAGTATGAAGCCCTTTTTGGATTCAAAATGCTTCATATGATTACTACCCATAACTGTAAATCTTTATACTATACATATTTATAAAGAAACAAACTTTATAACTCACAGCTATTTTGATAAACTCCTGAAGGGAGGACATCAGTGGTTCCTAAAGCTGTTCAGTTACAGTAATAAAGTTTTTTAGTCAGCATTTTCAACCTAATCATTTAACTAGATTACAATAAGATTGAAATTGAACACATCATCTAATAACTAAAATTGACAGTCGACCGAGCACGATATTCGTTCATAATCAAGACCATCTCATCGCATCATACTAATGGGCAGACGATTTGACACACGGTCGCATCTATTAAACATGCCCGTCCTCAGACATTAAAACCGACAACGTATCAAAGCTGAAAAATGAAGTATCACATTGCCACTAAATTACAAAAAGATTTAAATTAACCATATAATCTAATAACTAAAATGGACAGTCGACCGAACACGATATTCATTCATATTCAAAACCATCTCATCGCATCATACTAATTGGCAGGCGACTTGACACTTGCCCGCACCTATTAAACTTGCCTGTCCTTACATGTTTCCACCGAAAACCTACTGAACCCGAAAAATCAAATATCATATCAGACTTGGACTGCGCACCGGAACGAGTCCTGTCGTTTTCTTCTCACCTTGCCAAATCATACGACTCGTCGACGAAAATGCCACGGCCTTGCCGACTAATTGCATCCGAAATAGATCCACATAATCATTTGTCGTAGTCCGCGATGTTCGTTGACACGTGTCGTCGGCGAACGGCAGCAGCTAGGTGGTCTTCTGTCCTCCTCCATTTCTGTATTTCTCGATTCCGCTCCATTTTCTTTGTAGCGCCCCCTTTGTATAGACTTCCTCTTCGGTATCTCATTTCTGCGTTCCGTTTTCTTGCCTCTTACCACCCGCCCGTCATCGAACGGCCTCAGAGTAATCGCGCGCGTAGTTGGAGATCTCCATTGACAGACGTTGCTAAACACCAACAAGATCGCTGGCCGACTGGTCTTTTTCCGCTGCGTCCCATTTTTCGATTCTTCCGCTCCCCCAGGTTCCGTCTCTTCGCTTTGTTCTCTGCCGCGGATCCTTCCCGCTCGTTGCCCTTCACTTTATCGAGCCAGACTTCGAATAATCACGGTCGTGCCTCTCGCGATCTCTATTGACACGTATCGCTAAATGTCGCGTAGTGGCAGGCGTTGTGTCCTTTGTAAATTGTTGACAAGACGCCTCGCGGCTTGTTCGTCCCTCGACATTCAATTACGGCAATAGCAATGCTTGTATACAATTTTTGTATGCTAGGGAAGGTAGCGCGATATGCTTCGCGACAAGAGGACTTCTCACAACGAGAGATTCCTGCGAACGACCTTTAGGACGCGGACCCCTGGAGTTTGTTAGGACACCCCAGACATAAAATCCCAAAGGCTTTCGTGGGGAATGTCATTATTGATTAATGATGCTGAGCAAAATGGTTTCCGCGTACGAAGTCTTGTGGAAACGTAACACGTGGTGTTACCCAATGGCTGCAGCGAAGTTAGTGCGATAGGCGGTTGGACACGGAATATCTTGGATTATTGAACACAGATTTTGATAAACAAGTTTTGCAGCTAAATTATCCTACTCCAAATCGATCACCTTCCATCGTTTTCAGAGATAAAGATAGTCGAAACGACCGGAAACGGATATTGATATTTTCGACATATGGTCAAAAATAGGCGAAAAATGTCAATTTTTTTTTTTGTTTCGGACCGATACCGTTCGATAGAGGGTAATTTGCCCTGAAGATAGACCACTTTCCGCGCGCTGAACTCTTCATAGTTCCCGAGATATGACGATTTTAAGAAAGTGAAAAAATTTTTTTTTCAAAATAGCTGATCGCGAGTAATCCTACGTGAAAGTTCGTCCAAAGAGCTTCAAGAAAACCTATATTAGTTATAGGTTTCGTCCATTAGTTTATATGGGACAGGGCCTTGAAGAAATCGAGAAAATCTTGAGGTATACCCCTTGCCATTTTTGCGAAAAAATGATGGGTCACCGATTTTATTGCAATTACAATATATCAAAGGGGGTCCAAAATGACTCGGAAAAATGCAAGGCGCAGCCCCAAATTCGCAATAGTTCACGAGTTATAAGCAAAAATAAAGAGAAAAAATGAGAAAAATTAGCTAAAAATATGCGAAAATAGACGAAAAATGTCAAATTTCGTTTCTATTCTAATCTAGATTTCTAATCGTTTCTATTCTGAGCAAGGGACTAGTGATAGGATTAAGTTAAATACGTATTCATAAATATCAGCCAACCCGATACACCAAAAATCGTTTCTGAGAATCGAGTGTTATCCATAAAACAGCAAGTTGGTATCAGACCCCAAGATATATTTTTCATTTAAATGAAATCCTAACCAAACGTGAATCTGAACTTTCAAGTATAGAATTTATTGTACAGAATTATAAAGTACGAAATTACTTTATTAAAATTAAATTCTACTTGTAAGAACGCTGCTATTATCATCCGAAACGCTCGTACAGAATTCGAGCACTCATCACCAGGTTATCAAACTACTCGCAACACGCTTGAATCCATCACTAGTAATAGCTAATAGCCGAATCGGGGAGGCGTTAGTTTACGCGAATCTGATGAGGGTATAAATAAATTGCCCGTCGAATTCCGAAGGCATATGCCGTTGCTTCTCAGTTTGGAGATGGAGATCGTTCGAATTCATGGAAAACAAGACGAGCAAGGAGGTCAGCAGGAAAAAAGGTTAGACGGAGACGGAGATACCTTCGGGAGAGCTCACTTCGATCCTTTTGCTGTCGCGCAAATCTTACGAAATGCAGTCACGTTATTTCGAAAGACGGGTACACAAAACGGTAATGCATTATATCGGGTGTCGCAAGAAGAAAGGTCAATGTTGTTGGTCGCAATGCCGATTATACCAAAAAGAAAACGACGTGAGCAGGTTAAGTGGTATTAGAAATATATTGTATACTGACGCTTGGGCAGAGAAAACTGGAAATATTTTAGATAAAAGTATCGCACGTTCTAAAAGAAAAAAGTACAAGGGCACATAAAAAGAAAGGAAAGCTATACAGTAGAGTATGTCGCTGGCGAGACGGTGAATATTCGAAGTTATAGCATCGACGCCATCCTAAGAACGATTTATTTCAAACGCACGAGAGAAACATACAAAAACCTTTCGACATAGGACGTATTTTCATGAAATATCATAAAATAAGTTTCTTCAAGTGAGAACGACGGATACAATGAACACTCAGAACGCTGACCGGTCGTCATCGGACACTCTGTATGTCGGTTGGCCTCGAATAAAGAAAGCGAAGATGAAGATAAACGAGAGAATGAAAGGGCAGAGGGCAAACGAGGGGAAAATCGAATAGACGAGACCGAGAAATCGGACGGAGAAACGCGGATGTGCTGCGAGGGAAGAGTGTGATCGAGGAAATGAGGGACAGATGAACAGACGGATAAATTCATTAAATCGGAGAGTGAATTCCAGTCGGAGAGTGAGACCAGACGGGGAACGAGCGGATCTTTAAAGGTGCTTTACATAACCGGCCGCGATCAAAATCCATTGCGTAACGACGTAATCTTTCGAGAAATCGCGAATGGGTAATCCAGCGGCCGGGAACAAGGCTCTCTGGACATTGTTGGTAGAAAACATAAACGCACATATGGCATGCCTTACGATGATTAACTCTTACCGGAGCTAATATGAAAAATCTATGAAAAGTTACGACATGCGCTAAGTAGAAAATTTACACACCGGGCAAACAGGCTCATGAACCAGTCGACATGAATGATCGTGGATTTTCTTCGCGAAAACGTCGGATCTTTGTTGCGCTCTTGCGTAAGACGACTTGCGCAAGATATACTTTAATGGGACATTTGACTTTCTCATCGAAAATTTTTACTGATTTTCAATAATTTTTTTCTTATCGAAAATAGAAACGCAGCAATTTGAAACTTTCACATTGTATCATATCGACCTTTATTTATACGAAAATATTTTCTTTTTATGTTTTTTTCACATTTTTTCATATAAATTCTTCTTGATTGCTGGAGCACCTCCAAAAAATTCAAACTCACTGGCGTGCGTGATTGCGGTCGTTAGGATAATCAGAAAAAAAAACACAACAGGAATCTTAATTTACATACTAACAACTATCGCATGAACCGCGGAGAAAGAGTTTGCATGAAAACTTTCAAAATGACTGACTTTCCAAAATTAGGTTCACGAAAATGGCACCTTTTCCGTCTTTTTATGATGGAAAAAAATGAGAAAATATTGATTAATTAACACACCCGTGGTTCATACGATAGGCATAAGTATGTAGAATAATATATTAAAATCTCGTACCGATTGATCGAATAGTTTTTTTAGAATCGTGCACGCCAGTTGAAAAAATATAGTACTGAGAAAAACGCATTTAAAATTTTGCATATCGAATTTTTGTATATAAAAGATTCTTACGTAGTAAATTGTAATATACAATAATTCATAGCCGGATCAATGTTTACATGCAGATCAGCATTTTCTTTTAATTTTTCTGCCGATGTACTAGCGTACTCTAAACTGCATGTAAGATGATATTTAGATGTTATTTTGGTGTGCGGAACACAATCCTTCGTAATGTTTACCAATGCAATGTTTACATTTGGACGATCTTCTCTTTTAAATCGTTTCCAGAATTAGATAATTTCTTCGAATAAATAAAGATCGCCGAAAGAGAAAAACGGCCCGACCAGTTAAGCGACGTTACTTTTCTATCTGCGCGAGGTGGGTTAGATGCGAGGCCTATAACTTTCCCAATTTTTGGAATTTATCGCTACAAATTTAAAGACATAATCTCGAAAGTATATACTTTCGAATAAGGCAATAAAAGAAAATCAATTTTTTCGACCCGAGAAAGTAGAATGTCCCCTTAATTCCTCGCTCCGTTCATTTCCGTCCGTGCTCGTTTACGCAGAACAAACGTGACTCAAACGACACGGCGTCGTTGCGTTGAAGGTGGAGATCACTATGGGAGGATCTTCGGGACGGATCATGCGCGGTTTTCTCTAATACGCAGTGCTCGTCTTTCCACGCATGTGACGTCCAGAAGAGTACACCCTGTAACAGAGACGTCTACAGTCGCCGGGACTCCCACACTCCAATGCACAATCTCTTCATTGTAACCCGACACACAAACATCCAATCTATCTCTTTCTAGCCGTCCACCCGACAACACACGTAATGTTGAATCGGCTCGCTTTTGTCGGAACGATTGCTTTTTCCTCCAATAGCCAGGAGAAATGGGTCGTCAATTTATATATATGTCTGTAAATACGTACGCGCAGCTCGTCGAATTCTGCTGCTGCACACGGACGCGGAATCGTTACGTTCAACAAGGACTCGCTTACGTACACAGGCGCGCGTAAAATGTGCGCGCATGTAGCATAAGTGATCTGTCAGAATTATGCAGATTTCTCCGACGCGGAATTTGCATACTGACCGAGGAAATAATTTAAATTTTCTGCAACAATTTATGCAAGGGGCACACGCACGATCGGGCGCGACGGATATTCATAGTCCGATTGCAAAAACCCGGATTGCTCGGTTTTCGAGTATACTGGGTGCTCTAGAGTTTCGGTAGCTAGTTTCATGCGTGGAAATAAGCAAAGGCTCCTGTAAAGATAGGTTCAAAATTCTGTATCACCCTGTATATCGCAACTGTTTCTTCGTTGCAACATCGACATTTGAGTAGTGACGATCGTGTTGGGCATAAAACGCAGGATACATTTACCATTTACATATGCATGTTCAACTTCACGAAATAACCTTTTGTCTGCTTGTCGGCTCGTATGAACGTCCATTCCTCCCTCTCATCCTTTTCCGTGATTGCCTGTTTTAATGGTCGTTCCTTTCCATTTATCATTTACTCATCCTCCCTCTTGATCGTTCGCCTCGATTTTTTTTCATTCCACAGGTATGCCGATTGTCATTCCCACTCTTTTATCATGGAATCATTGTTACTTTTCTGTAATTTCAGGTTCACCCCTGTGGACGCTACAGACACAACACCGTCGTCTTCATCCTGGCAAAAGAATACAACCTGAAGAACCTCAGAACGATCCACAGGCTGGACAGACTGACCAGCGGCATTCTTCTCTTCGGTAGAACGCCGAAGAAGGCGAGGCAGATGGAGCACCAAATAAGAAATCGACAGGTATGGTTACATAATCTGGTTTCCCCACTCCGTTCAAAAGACGTACTCGTTTGACGGGCTATCGAGTCGTTTTTCGCTAGAGCCGTATACCCGTTCAATTAGAACGGACACACGTGCTGCGTGTCAGCGAACACGCGTGGAACTGTCGATACACGTATTTATAGATCCGTACATCTGCGAATTCACCGATCTATTTCCCGTGTGTCTCCAATGACGTAACTATTTCCTGCGTCTATCTTTCTGCGGAATATATTTTCCTGACATTTTACCGCCGAAGGAACGCGATCAATACTGCACCGCGATCTTACGTGAAATTGAATAGCCGATTCACTTGTGTAGAAGATCAAAGGTGTTCTCCAAATCGCCAAAACTTTACGGACAAAGCACGTAACTGCACCGTAACCTGAACCGTACACTTTTAAAGACAACCGGCCAACTATACGTAAAATATTAATCAACAAAACACGAAAAATAGAGTATCCACTTAATCATTATATTAATGCCTGATCTGACCGCAGGTGCACAAGCAGTACGTTTGCCGCGTCGAGGGGGAATTCCCAGAAGAAGAAGTGGTATGTTCAGAGCCGATTGAGGTCGTCTCCTACAAGATCGGCGTCTGCAAGGTGTCTGAGAAGGGGAAGGACTGCGTGACGCGTTTCAAGCGTCTGAGCTACAACGGCAAGTCCTCCGTCGTTCTCTGCAAGCCTCAAACCGGTCGCATGCACCAGATCCGTGTGCATCTTCAATACCTAGGCTACCCGGTGGTGAACGACCCCCTCTACAACCACGTCGTCTTCGGGCCGCACAAGGGCAAGGGTGGCAACATCGGCAAGACCGACGAGGAACTGGTTCGCGACCTCATCAGCATCCACAATGCCGAGAACTGGCTGGGCATGGACGGCGACTCGGACATGAGTCTGTTTAAGCCGAAACTCGAAGTCGAGGAGCGGATGCTCACTTGCAACGACAAGGAAGGCTCGCCCTCTTCGACTCCGAGTCTCGTCGAGGAGGATCAGCAACAGCAGTCCCAGGAACAGCTGAAGTCTCTTAAGGTGACTGTCGGCACCCAGACAGGATCCGAGCCGCCGGACTCGAGCTTCGCTAACGACAAGGTTACCGTGGATCCGCACTGCTACGAGTGCAAGGTCAAGTACAGGGACCCCAAGCCGTCTGATCTGGTGATGTATCTCCACGCATGGCGCTATTGCGGCCCCGGATGGGAGTACGAGACCCCTCTTCCTGCGTGGGCGGCCAGCGACTGGACGGGCGACGATCGATAGTTCTCGACCAGCTCTAACGAAACACCGAGAGCGGGACGCCCCGCGGACGATGACGACGAAGACAATGACGGCGACGAACGGTTGTCGGCCCGCGACCCCTTTTTTGATATCCTCTGAGCCTTGTTCGCGCGGCTTTCGTATGTGGACCAGTAACCGGGGCGAGTCACCATTCGATTTCACTGCTAATGCTTTCAGCAGACGCATCGCTGATATAATTGCGTTGAAGCGTGCCACCGGGCTATGACGGGCGCTCGTCTACTATTTCGGAGTAATTAGCGTTTCGTTGAAACCGCCTGGCACTTTTCAGCGTCACGTGAAACATGTGCCATCGCGCCGTTTGGCACTTCCTTCGGATTTATGCAATTAGTTGTGAGGAGTAGTTGAATGCATTTTACGTGGTTGAATGAAGACGCACGGAGCGTGCATTAATGCTTTTGGCATTTGAAGAACCGGTCGGACTTGGTGTGGTTCAATGGAAGAGCTAAGAGCCTTGCGCCAACGGATTTTGATATACCGTCGACCGGCTAATCGGTAACGTAATACGACGCGTATAAGAAGTAGAGGACTATCATACGAGTCGGCATCATGAAAATCAAATAGAAACTGGTATTAACACCCGATTGGCGGGTGACCCAAATTTCATGCGCCAGTACCAATATCGAACCGCCACCTCAAGTGTTAAGGGCACGACGTTCGCTCCAACGTGCGGCTTTGTTTCATAGAGCCACGATCTGAGAAAAGTGTAGACAATGAGGAAAGTAGCCGAGTGCGGTGACTCGCTCTGGTAACTCGCCCATTTATTAAATCCGCGTAAACAAGACTTTACCCCGTGCCTTCCATCCGCGAGCGAGCGATCTCGACCATCGTTATTAATCGTGTAACTTTTTCCAACGCGACATCTTGCCCGTTCCCTTTTCTTTCGTCTTGCTGCCCGTCCTTTCGTCCCGACTGCGGAAATGTTCTGAGGGCCGGTGGTGTCGGAAACGGACGAAGTCATCCGCAATTCGTGACGCTTGACTTGGAATATTGCCGATGGTAGCTGTCTGAGTGAGGGTGGCCTGCAGGATCTCAAGACGTGTTCGCAATTCTGCGAGCGAACGCAGGAGAAGATTAATGCAGCCTGTCGGCCATGGTTGCTCGGATGGATCGCCATGATCGTCTTGATTTATATCGTTCATCTTGATTTATGACGGACGCCGGACGGAGGAAAGAGTTGCCTGTCTGTTTTGTTTCTAAGCCCGTGTGTCAAGGATGCGGCCAGCCGACATGATCGACATGCTCTTGCACTGATACCTTGTTATGTTCGGCTGCCAAAAGCAATCACGTTGACTCTTCGTGATTGGATACGGAACGTCAGAGCTTGAGTTATATATATATACATCACAGATGCGTATACTGGTTCTTCACATTACGCGGATTGTTGAGATCGCATAAAGTAAGTCTGCCAATCAAATGCGTCGTGAGATCGTTGCCCACCCCGAACACTTGTACTTCCAGAATTTTTTGTGCGTATACTTATTTTTATGTTAATTTTATCGCTGACAAGTGCACGTTACAATTTCTGTATTGACATTAGACTACCGTATATTGCGTTTTTTTTCGTTTATGTATTTTTCAAATAAAGCATTGCAACCTGACGACTTCCTCCTTCGTCGTGAACCCAGACGGGCGGCCATTGCGTTCGACCCACGTACACCAGAATGATCAATTTCCCAACTCCGTAATGTGATGAACCAGTGTATAGATTCATCTTTTGCGAACGTAATGCAAACGTCCTGCAAATATTTTCGGGCGCACGTTCGCTTGTTGGTCATAAATTAAAGGTGAGATGCAAAGCCCGACGGGACCGATAAACGTATTGTCGAATGCATTTGTCGATTTCTTGACAACCGCCAATGCCTTTCACTCAAGCATCGAACCGAAATCTGATGTTATCCGCGGTTGGGTCACAGGACGGGACAAGAAGACGCTAGGCAGAGGGGCCAGACGGATGGCAGCGGTTTGACGTAGGAAACTGCGATAGAAACACGTCTATTTTTATGGCAGATATATACAGGAAACTAATAGTGGGCGCAGGTCCAGCGGCAGGGGTCTCCTCTAACAATAAAGCGTGATCTTGCCAGAGAGGTATTATAGCTAATGATCATGCCAAAGAGAGCTCTCAACAGGGGCGGACCCCCCGCCTTCCCCCCAATGTATATGCATATGCATGCACACTCGCAAACCTCGATTCTCCACGAAGATCACCGCAGCACAGTGAAAATCGGATACGACCAGTTTCAAGGGACCGTGAAATTTGCCCGCAACAGCAGATATCCTGTTCTAATCGATCTCGTTGTACACCGGAAATTGGATACTCTGAATTTTAAAGCTCCGGATAGAGTTAATTTTACGAGACCGTCAAATTCGGCCGCAACCGACGTCTTGTTCCAACAAATCACCCTGTATCGGCGTATTCGGTTTCCACGGTACAATGATTTTCAATACTTCGCTCTCGGGTACTGTTTCAGCGTTTCTTTCCTCCGACTCAGAGAACAAAAGCGGCGGTTCACTGTTCACGGCAGATATTTTACAAAAGCCAACTAGTAAAAATATTAATATCCAGCACAACACGCGCTCCAGCTGGCCATTATGGATATCGGCAGCGTTCCGAGTTGCGGGAAAGAATGCCGGTGGCTTTCCAAGTGCAAAAAAGGAAAAGATTTAGGCGCGCCGCCCGACATTCTAACCAACCTCATACCCGACGTTTCACTGTTCACGGCAGATATTTTACAAAAGCCAACTAGTAAAAATATTAATATCCACCACAACACGCGCTCCAAACTGGCCATTATGGATATCGGTAGCGTTCCGAGTTGCGGGAAAGAATGCCGGTGGCTTTCCAAGTGCAAAAAAGGAAAAGATTTAGGCGCGCCGCCCGACATTCTAACCAACCTCATACCCGACGTTTCACTGTATTATTTAATACTGATTATTTAATACGAATTGCCCGTGTGCACGCGTGTACGTATAGACGTATATATATCGGCGGGCTTACAAATCATATCGTGCACGTGTACCTTTCGCGCGACGACGCGCCTCTTTATGTCGTCGTCGGTCCGTGGCGGCCTAAGTTTCTAGGTGCTGACCATCTCAAATAGGCGCTGACCACCTCGGACACACGACTGACAATCGGGGCTTCTATGCAAAACCAAGTACAATCGAGCGAGACACGCAGAGAAGAGCGGAAGAGCGAGAGATACGTGACACAGTACGTGGTTGCGTGCGACAGAGTTCGGTCGAAAACGTCGTAACATTATTTTATTACGAGTCGCGTTTGTCTCCCTATAAAGCAGAGATGATTTTGTAGAATAAATAGAGAATACCGCGGGACTTGCGTTGCGCGGGTCTCGGGGGAAGTGGACGAGAATGACGGCGATGTGAGAGGAGGGACGGGAGATAACGTAACAACGGACCTATTATAAAAGACAGTGTGTGCGCTTACTAACTCATTGTTTCGGGGACTGAAGGTATCTCGTTCGCGCACGGACGAACTTCGCCGACCGCCCCGAGAGATGTAACGGCTAGCTTAAATCTATTTAAGTAAACTAACGATATTAAACCGCAAAAAAAGACAGTCCCGATTAGTGGCACAGAAGAGGAAAGAGAGACAGCGAGAGAGAGAGAGAGGGAGAAGATGAGAGGACGTCGGTCTGCGAATGCGAGCGCTTTTGTATATAATTGTATACGCACATTGTAACGTACCCATGCGACATTATTATTATTATGATTACTATGATTATGATTATTATTATCTGTACCGTAGTCGGCGGAACGTTAGAGCTAGTGAATTTTTCTTGTATATTGAACGAATAAATGCAAAGTATCGTTCGGTAAAGGCGGAGTCGAGACGGTCTGGTCGTCAGATTTCTTTGCTCAGCCCCCCACCCATGTCCGCAGTATTTTAATCCTGTTCACGTCTTTAGTTGCTGCAGTGTAATTTGATTAGATGGATAATCGTTAAGCGGATCGACCTTACGCGTTCTATTATAGGGTACTGTCTTCTTCTTTAATGTCTCACTTGAAATGACAGAAGGCACGGATTATATCCGATGTTATGGAGGGGTCAAGGACTAGACTTCTTTAGAAGTAATAAGTCAGTGAAGGAGTGTTGACATTTTCTGGAGTACCTTTTAGATCGACCGCTACGTACCTTATGCTCATGCCCGGCGAAAATTTCGTACGAGATACCTATCGCGGGTATTGTTTACTAGGAAAGATAGGGTTGTTATTGTTGACACAAATCGTTCACTTCACCTGATCATATCCCATTTTATGCGATGCTAGAAGTACCGCGTCTGATTTAATGCCGCAAAAGTAATGGCTGCGTACCGCGTAAAGTAAAAATCGTACAAAACAACTAATGTGCATATTGCGAGTGGTATGTGTACGTAATGCTAATCATTTACCGAAATTGTTTCGCTAATTTTCCCTTGTGAGTAACCATGAATATTCGTTCGTATAACTTGTAAAACTATGTTAACATTTTCAAGTATCGAGTGCGCGAGTCTCAGTTTTTCTTTTTTACATATCATGGTTCCTCATTCCATTTAACACTATCTAGATAAAGATAACGCCTAAATCAGGAACTATATGCTTAGGTAGGATAGTACATTTTATTCTCTTTTATTAGCGAACCCTATCAGGCGCCAATAAAGGGTTCGTACGTGTTTTACATAAGAAAGTTGACTACCGCGCAGATTCATTTATGTACACTGAAAATAAATACAAAATCTTACAGAACTTACTTTTGCTTGACGGCCTGTCGCGTTCCTTAATCATGCTCACAGTATTTATTTTTCGCCCCCCTTCGCGCGCTGCTTATTTGTGTACCTACTTAATTAGAGGCTGCGGCTTTTTGTTGAAGGCGCGCCTCGATTTCTGGTCTAAAATGCCTAATGAGCCCTTGTACTGGCCAAGCAGCTCCGTCAGCCAACGCGCAGATTGTATGAAGCTCAATCTGCTTCGTCAGTTCCCATAACATATCGATCTCATGGATCTCCGCGTTTCCTTTACGCATCCTAAAGAGAAAAGATACAAAACGATTTGCGTTTGAGAAGGTATAAAGTACAATGAGATGTCATACAAATAAACGGCACCAAACTATGAAATTTGACTACGAGTAACCGATAGCAATAGAAAATATATTGGAAGTATAATGTTATGATATAAGCGTCGGCAAATTGTTAAATCAAATATGCGTACAAATTCCTATTCAATAAGGTTATGTCCGAATATTATGCGTGCATTTCGAATGATAACGAAGTGGTTCTAAGAACTGATTGAAATAAAGTAAAATCAGAAATGACGCCTAGATTAAATAATGAAGAAAATCGGGGACTAAATACGAAAAGAGGTTTCCTACACTAGCTACACAAGTCGAAATTTGCATACCTCTCCAGAATCTTGTACATCCAGCTTATCCCTTCCCGACATGGTGTACACTGGCCGCAAGATTCGTGTTTGTAGAAACTAATAAGCCGAGTTATAGCTTTGATGATGTCAGTTTGTTTGTTCATCACAATCACTGCAGCCGTGCCGAAGGAGCTCTGAACCCTAACTAGGTCATCGAAATCCAGCAAAACAGTATCGCAGACACTATAACCAATTACAACACATCCCACCGTCAGGTTGGCTACCGACTATGAACTCAAAGTCCCAAGTCACATGAAACTACCTTTTAGGAATGACGGGTGTGGAGGATCCCCCAGGAATGACTCCTAGCAAATTATCCCATCCACCGATTACTCCTCCTGCATGTCTCTCTATCAACTCTTTCAACGGAATCGACATTTCCTCCTCAACAGTACACGGATTATTAACATGCCCTGAGATGTTGAACAACTTTGTTCCATGATTACGTGGCCTTCCAAACGATGCGAACCAAGTACCGCCTCGTCGACAGATCGTCTGCAAAGTTTCTACATTGAAAATGGAAACCTTTCTGGACGTCATTAGCCACTATTACTACATACAGGGGCCACAGCGACAGTTTCTACGTTGGTAACGGTAGTGGGGCATCCAAAGAGACCGACGTCAGCAGGGAACGGCGGCTTCAACCTTGGCTTTCCCTGTTTTCCTTCAATGGATTCTATCAAAGCGGTCTCTTCACCACAAATATATGCTCCAGCACCACGTTGCACGAAAATATCAAAATTATACCCTGACCCGCACGCATTCTTTCCTATCAACCCAGCCTGGTACGCCTCGGCAATTGCTACTTGCATGTTGGAAGCCTCATTATAGAATTCTCCACGAATGTAAATATATGCAGCGCAGGCTCCCATCGCACGCCCAGCGATGAGACAACCCTCGACCAGTTTATGCGGATCATGTCGTAGAATTTCACGATCCTTACATGTACCAGGTTCGCCCTCATCCCCATTAATAACTAAGTACTTTGGCCTCCCATCCCCAGGCTTGTTCATAAACGACCATTTCATCCCAGATGGAAAACCTGCACCGCCACGACCTCTCAGCCCAGAGACTTTAATCTCATTAATGATCCAATCTGCACCCTTATCCAAGATTTCCTTCGTCTTATACCAATCACCACGTTTGATTGCACCTTTTAACCTCCAGTCATGCCTTCCATACAAATTTGTGAAAATGCGATCCGCATCGGCCAGAGGACCACCGCGTTTCTGTATATGCAAATATATAAGCGAATAAATATATATAAATACGTGGGAGCCGTGCCAAGAAAATCTGCGTGAGATTTTTTTTCTGAGCATGGAAACGGGCTGACCTTTCCCTCGGGTGCTGCATCGGCGAAGCTTCTTTGTTGTTGACTAATAACTACCGGTCCAAGGAGACCTGAATTTGAAGGAAAAAGACGTATTTCATTACATAACCTTGTTTCGATTTCAGTCTGTACGTGGGACAACGCGGTCGAGAATAAAATCTCTTTGAATGAATTACAGAGACAGTAGTATGGAAGTATTGTTAGTAATTGGGGTTGAGAGAATGTGCGAAACAAGTGAATGATATGAATTTACCTAATTGTCCTCTCGGAATCTGCAAACAACGCACTATGGCACCCGCCATCTTGCAGACTGCAGTCTTCAAGAAATTGACGGCTGTAATGTGTAACTTTTTCGTCAGATGGCGGGGAATGTTCTATGGCGCATGATTTCAATACAAACGCATCTACATGTTCTACCTTATTTTTCATAAAAATCGGTTTAATTGTTATTGACACGTTAAGCGCTACGCCGGGCCCTAGGGACCGGCGCTAGACTTTTCGTTCGGGCCTCGTCGGTCCGCACGTTCTTGTGAGACTGAACGTTTAATTTAGACGGTATCGTTTTTGTTTGGTCAATGGTTTAAGGAAAGCAATATAATACATAAAAACATTAATGTAATTTATTAAAACAAGATAAACAAAAGGTATGGTTTCTGTCTACATTGATCACAAAATGTTGTCACTTTTGGGGTTATATTTTCAGCTGCCTTTCGACCTAACATTCGTGCATTATAATTATAACATTCGGTGCAGTATCTTCTAATTTTGTGCACATTGCCTTCCGTTTTTTCTAAATGATGCCGAGGATTTATACGGGTGTCCACTTGTTCCTCCTTCTGCACAAGTGTGTCTATCAATTTTTGACGGTACATTGTAATAGACGTCTTCTGGCCCGTTGTTTCTTGGTGTATGAAAAAGGAATTTATAACAGCGGTGTTCAATAATAATTCAAAAGCCAATTTTGTAAGTACAATTGACGGCTCTAATGTGTAACTTTTTCGTCAGATGGCGCGGAATGTTCTATGGCGCATGATTTCAATACAAACGCATCTACATGTTCTACCCTATTTTTCATAAAAATCTGTTTAATAGTTATTAACAATATATGATTTTAATTATTTTGTAAGTACAATTCATCATACATGGGTAATAAGAAAATTGAAAGGTATGTGTCGTTTAACTAAAAATAGTAACATAACTAATATTAATTGTTAACAATCATGTAGGAACATTGTTAGAAATCACACAACAATTACTGTAAAACGTGGTTGACATTTATTTATTTTGTGGACATAACCGCTATTCGACAGATAAATACTAGTCTTTACCGACTCAGTTGATTAACATACGCAAACGTTTTGAAAGTGAACGTTTTGCAAAAGTGATCAGATGCATTAAAAAATGATATCAATTGTATAGAAAGTAACGAAATAATTTCAATATCGAACATATTTGTAAGATTTTAGTTTTATTAAAACAAGTTACTGGAAACATGAAAAAAGATAATTGCAACAGCTAAAGCTTGTTTGCACATTAAGGATCAATATATTATACAAATAGTAATATAGAACACTTTCACAATTACGCAGACTACAGTTGTACTATTCAAAGTATTTTTTCATTAAAAGTTACGCCTAAACACTATCATTTATTATGATCAGAAGTTCATATTTATATATCATACTATCATTTATTATGATATCAAGTGTGCATATTATAGTACTTTTCGGTAAATGTCCACTGCATAAAATGCAACATCTCTCTTTTTCGAGTAGACAAATTAAAAACTAATATTTCTCCCACTGATTGCTATCATTGTCAATTATGTTATATTCGGAGCGAAAGACATTACTAGGCATCATATACCGATTCGGTAGTACGTGCATAAACTATTTATTTATCCCGTCCCTGCAGTCGGATGCCGGTAATTAATCTCAAGCTCGGCCGGCGCAATCGAAAGCGGCTGCGCTATTTAAAACGGCATTACATAATTGTGAAACTCCGTCTCAGTCGTTCCTATTTAATATAACTTTCCATCCCGATCATAATCGTCCGCTTTATGCGTGTGATTGAGTAACGTGTCGCGATATTGCACGCGTGTGTGTCCGTACACGTGTGTCCCACACCGGCGTGTTCTTTGCCGTGATTTAAGCAAACGCGAAAATCATTATTTATTAATTCAAGGCAGTCTTCTTTCAGTTTTTTGCTCAGCTTGAACCACAGTGCCCGCGACGCAGCTATTAGCCGAGTATGTACCAAGTCATATGCATTTCTCGCAAGGTTAGTTTGAGCAAACCGACTCGGCCGGAGTGTGCGGCTGACATTATTTGCGCTTTTCGCGGACAATTTTATTTCCTCGTTTACCTCAGTCCCGTTTTATACAGAAAACCGTCACTGGATTCGCAGTAAAAGAATTGAGGCGTTTATTTTTAAAGTAGCCTAACTCCGTTTTTCAATATTTTCCGGTTACCATGGTTACATGTACAAAATCATGTTATTTCTCAGTAATAGGCCACTTTCAAAATAAACGGCTCAATTCACTTTCCTCAAATTTTAATTAGGTGAGCCTATGTTTCGCAGCGTGAAAAGAGATATTTGCTGGATCGACTTGAAATGTTCTGGGATATTGTAGGAAAATTATCACAAGTTTAACTCCCGAACAACTCTCGCAAGAATGTGTTCATTAAAACTTTCTATGGCATTCCACAGACACTGACGTAGTTGTGGCCGGAAGCTCATCCAGATTTTGATGGCATAAGAACTCTACTGAATTGTTACTCTGAATAGTTTTATTTGTAGGTGAACACGTAGCCTAATATGAGATGCACGCGATACAGAACTAATGCTTCTACAAATAGCTGTTTACGCGCCCGACGCACGCATAATGATGAGCAGAGCGTACTAATAAACGGGACTTGCAAAGTACCTCGTCTTTACACAGTTCCGAGAACTGAGGATCATCGAAAGACATCGCTAATAGTTAGTGTTACTTGCAAATACCTACATTCGAGCGCAGACTATGTTGCTTATGCACGCTTTGTTACACCTAATGTTTCAATATCAATAATACGTGTTATGTAAAAAAAAGAAGAGAGAATCATCGAAAGACATTGCTAATAGTTAGTGTTACTTGCAAATACCTACATTGAGTGCACACTATGTTGCTTATGCTCGCTTTGTTACGCCTAATGTTTCAATATCAATGATACGTGTTATGTAGAAAAAAACTGTTTCTCGCTAATTATTCCAGTGTATTTTTTTTAAATTTTTGTAGTTTTTTCAGAATGTGATATGCATGATAGATAAATACTGCATGTTGCAAGTGCACCTCAGCAGTGCACGTATTTTTACTTAACAATACAGAATACAATACATATACACATACACGCACAATACACACAATGCATACACAATACAGAAGACGTATTCACGATTTTTACACATTCCGCCCGGTTACAAAAAACCTATTGAAAACACACAATGGAAAGCAAAAACAGAAAATACAAAATTTGTTGCATTCGAATTTGATTTTAGTGAAGCGACACAATTTATGGGAGCCAATCAAATTGGATCGGCGGCTATTGTCCATTCTCAGCCAATCCCCGCTCAGAACAATAGACCTAGTACATTCCGCGGGTTTTAGTAACACCGTGTAGGCCGCCAGAGGTAAGCCGCCACATTTACACAATTTTATTACCAAATTTTTGTTACACGCTGTCTAAATTTATCGAAATATTGAACATTTAGTAATGGATAACATGCATTGCGATATGACTTCGCGCCATTCAGCGAATTACCCTAAACATTCGACTGCATTTTCACGCCGTCTCACAAGTGAGGTTAACTTTGAACGCCGCGGCGTCGAAACTGTATTTTTCAGCATGGACATCATATCCGGTGAGTCTGACAGTATTCAAGTATTTAATCTAATGACGTATATTAGTTTACTCGTTATGCACATGCCAAAACAGTCCAGTAATGAAATTTGTAATTTCCTGCATCTGTGTGGAATTGGCAAACACACTTATTCTCACATACACACAAACCCTCATATCGATGTGCTTTGGCGCGTTAACAGGGGTTATTTGAACGAGACAGTTTTCTGCCTCGCCATTGGCTACCGACCAGCCAATCGCTGCGCAGCTTCGTCGAACACCCGTAGTCCGCGCTTTTCTGTGGTACTGTGCAGGTGGGAGGAGGTTAGAGTAATATTTACATTGAGTTATTGTTAAACTTCTTTTTGCATGACCCTCACGTTTGTTCGTATCGTTTCAGTTTAGAATGGGACAACACGTAGTGCGTAAAGGTTTCGCATGGTTCGTTGAAGCACGCGAAATATTCGGCTGTAATTGTTGGCCGCCTTAGGAGGGATGAAAATGCAGACGCCGGGACATGGAAATATATTTTGCAGATTTTACATCATTTTTGGTAAGTTTGATTGACACTACGGATTGATTACTAGTTTGATAGATACTACATGTATCCGCATCTATGCCAAAATAGGTCAATATTAAGATATTCAGTTCCGCGCAGTTATATAGGTTAGGGGAGCTCACGCATTCTCACGCACACACATTCACCCATATATGTGTCTTGGCGTGGTAGTGGTGCATGGTCGAATCATATGTTTGTAGTAGTTCATTATAGCATAACGAATTCACCTGAATATTCATATAAAAATATTCATTTATTACGAAAAATTCATTATTTTAAAATACTTTCATTTTCTCCAGGTATAAATAATTACGTATTTTCAAAATTCCGCTTTTTGATTAAATATGGAGTTTTACATTTTCCGTTATACGAGTACTCATATTTTTTTTTAAAATCCCGTTTTGACATGAAATCTTTATTCCTA
Organism: Cryptocheilus praepositus; assembly: GCA_033815515.1. NCBI lineage: Eukaryota > Metazoa > Arthropoda > Insecta > Hymenoptera > Pompilidae > Cryptocheilus > Cryptocheilus praepositus. Next base: position 3,066,688 of record JAWWQZ010000256.1, on the reverse strand, counting down.
TCTGTTTATGTTTTGTTTCAGGATTTTATGGTCTCGCGCAGTGTAATCTGGAGTCACTAGTTTATTCTATGATGCAGAATAGAATCATGCGAACTAAAATCAGTGTTTTTTCGCAATTTTTTCATTACTGTTACTTTAATCATAAATTAGAGTCAGTGATATTTATCGACAGAATTATTGGAACACGGCAGTAATTTACAGTAATTTGGTTTATAAATTAGAATCAATATTGCGTGATGATAGTTTTTTTTATCGCGAAGTGGTGTTAGTGTTCCTCGGCATCAATAATGGATCCATATTTATGAAATTACAATATGAAGTAAGTATTTTTATGATGTAATGTAGTTGTTTGTTGATATGTATACCTCAGACGGGCAGAAAATTAACATTTTTTTTCATTGCCTTGCAGAGCTGATACCTTAAGCACATTCTGATAGCTGCCTATCTGATGTGTGAGAAAATGTATTCCAACATGAACTCCAGAATGCAGAAGCTGAATTGAAAAGTTGAAGAAGACGGCGAATTAAGGATCCATCGATGCAGCCTGTTCCAGTAGTATGCTGACGAGGGGGTGAGTGAAATTTTTAAGTCCCTCCGACCATTCAATCGTGTCGCAGGACGACTGGTCCGAACCGATACGGATGGTTGGTTGTAATTACCAAAAAAAATTGAATTAAAAACATAGTGGTCATAGGTACACTTTTCGGAGTTTATCTATGAGTGCTTGTTTGTTGAATGTCACTGTATTTAGAATAGGGTGGGCCTTCTATTTTTATTTGGTATCCCATTTGTTCGCGGCGCGAGATTAGGACGTGTGTTATATTTCAACAACAAGAAAAGTTACAATGAACAGATCTGCTATTATTTAAAAGTTCACAGTTTTTACGCTGACACGTATCGATAGATGAATATAGACATTGATACATTTTCATATTATAAAACCTTTGAGTCTAGGAGTACATAGCTGAGCACATTGAAATACTAATCGCGTGACTAATATTATTAATATATTAGGTTTAGGAGAATAACGGTTTTGGGAGCATTAGTAGTAGTAGTGGTGGCATTAGTAATAGCAGCAGCTATAGTAGTAGTAATAATACTACTACCATTAGTAGCAATAGCAGCAGGGATAGTAGTGGCAGCAGTGGTAGTAATATGAGCACTATTAATAGAATTAGTAGTTGCAGCAGAAGCAGTGGTAGTAGTTGTAGTACTACTACTACTACCAGCAATGATAGTAGTGGCAGGATTAATAGTGGCAGCAGTGGCAATAATAAGAGCACCATTAGTGGAATTAGTAGTTGCAGCAGAAGGAGTGATTGTAGTTGTAGTACTAGTAGCATCAGCAGTAGTAGTGGTAGGATTAGTAGTGGCAGCAGTGGCAGTAATAGGAGTATCATTAGTAGAATTAGTAGTGGCAGCAGCGGCAATAATAAGAGCACTATTAGTAGAATTAGTAGTTGCAGCAGAAGCAGTGGTAGTAGTTGCAGTACTAGTACCATTAGCAGCAACAGCAGCAGTGATAGTAGTGGTTCGATCAGTAGTAGCAGCAGCGGCAATAATAAGAGCACCATTACTAGAATTAGTGGTTGCAGCAGAAGCAATGGTAGTAGCAGTAGCAGTACTATTACTATTAGTAGCATAACGTCAATCCCCCATGCACCCAATCGCATAGCCCTGACGCAGGCCCCTCTAAGTACACGCACGGCAATTTGTAAGAAAGCTCCTAAACGGACCGGTGCACGCACGATCACTTACGCACGCGTGAGTTCCCCACGCGTCCTCGTGCTCGCCTTCGTCGGCGTGCTGTATATCTTGAGAACATCAGTGAAACGAAACGGGCGTCGACGTCGGCTTACCAGTAGAGCGAGCGCTTTCCAACGGGGCGGACTTTGAGCGTCGCGTCGCGTTCGGGAAGGCGTCAGTGCGCATGCGTCGGCCGCGAATTCGCGCACTTTTTGCCGCGGAAGACGCTTTTCCGAAACGGTGGGGCTGCTGAAGGAAACGCGACGATGCGCGATGGCACGCGTCCTCGTCGCCTGATTTACTTTCTTTTGCCCGAGATTAGAGGTGCCAGGTCAAGGGCGAAACACCTGAATTCACGTTGAATCGTCGAATTGGAGGGAGAGGTATCGTAGACGTCCTACTGCGCGTGGGAGGATGATCGCAAGTTCGCGGGGATCTTCGTGCTACTTTGCGGGAGATATTTTTTTAGAAACGGTGGGGGTGGTGACAGAAGGAGGACGACATGAGAACGCGCGTGTTCTCGGTCACGGTCTTCGAGCGTTTTAGAGTTTTGTTGGCAGCCGTAATTAGAATGATCAGAGATTTTGGAACTTCACACTGACGTTGGGTCGATGGACTGGCATAATTCTGATACGTGGCTAGTGTGGGCAGAAATTATAGTTTGTAGTTAGCGGCAAAACTCATACGTTGATGATGAAAAAATATACACAGATTTTACATTTTGACGTTTGAGGCGCGAGATCAATGCTGGAAATGTTGGATTTTTGTGCTATTTAATTACAACTCGTCTCTTAGTAGTCACTCATTTTCAATTCATCGTGAGACAACTTAGCGTCTTGCCGCATTAACAACTCGATCCTACACTCTTCACCATTTATGACAGGTGTTTGAAAGTATCCGCCATGAGAGCAAAACACAGCTGATTCGTTGCCCGAGCGTCGGTCGTCATCGCCATTTTGTTGTCCCACTGGCGCGAAATCCGAATCGAATTAAGTCACCGGCTCATTACTTCCAAACGTTAAACAAGTTAACCGTTTAACGTTATCAGGACTTCTTAAACAACTCGTAACTTTTTCCCCGCGATCGGTGCGTCGGAACAGTGTCTTTTTATTGTTAAAGATCGCGTAGAGAATCCGTCGATAGGCTCTTCCCTTGTTTTCCAGGCGAGTGTTTGCGCGCCAACGGCGCGGTAAGCGTGACAAATGGAATTATTGACGTCAATGACACGCACATTCCAACGATTAGTGGTATCAGCGAGAGCTCGGGAGAAGTCTGAGATCCGGAAAGAGGAAGGGAGAGAGGTAGATGGAGAGGGAACGTTGGGGAAAGGGAGATGGAAATGGCGTAAGAGAGTGTGAAACGAAGAAAGAGAAACCGCTGAGAACCGGTACGGAGGGTCCCTATTGATTACGCGCTTGCCCTATATTTACGAAGTTTGAGCAATCTTTTCGGTGCCGTTAACTCGTTATCTGCAGCTTACGGAATGTCCCGTGTTTCTCGATCAGATCATTACTCATCTACGTAGCCGCGTGCATGAATACATAAATGTTACCTGCCTGCACGTACCTTGAATGAAGCCGTAGACGAAGCGAAGTACCCGTAGACAATTTCGATGATTCACTGTTTGCATGCGCAGAAAGCCAATGGACGGGGTGTTGTTATCAAAATTATTTTCTATCGAACTAGGACTGGTAAAGTCATTTACGGGCTTCTGATGAATAACGAAGATGTTAACGCTTCTTTGCATGACGGTGGAAATTTCTATCATAACATTGAATGCCCAAAAATGATATAAAAGAACAAGTTCACTTTAATCTAACTTTGCATGATGATGGAAATTTCCATCATATTGTTTTTTGCTAAATGTATACTATAAATATGTACTAAGATTTTTTTTAACTATTTTTCCTTTAATTTTTACATGAATTATATCACCTTGATTTATTTCACTAATAAAGAAAAAATCATGCAAGGAAGGGTTAAGCAAAACGCGTTGCGAATGATTGGTTGCATATGTTACAAAATAATTAACATGAAACTACTAATAGAGTTATATTATAGGATAGTGAGATTGATGAATCCTGGTAGGTCGATCGAGTTAGCTTATATCTTTTCGCGAAATTCTAATCTGTTTTACGTTTTCATAAAGTTAAGAGTGCTCAGGTTTTAGTTCTGGGAAGAAATGTTAATATTTGCAAAATTGGTCAAGAAACTTACCTTCATAGCGTTAAGCAAGTTAAACTTAACATTTTAAAGTTGTATGCGTAAAGACAGCATTTTTTAGTCGATTTGGCGTGATATCTCGAAAACGATTAGTTCAATTTATTTTACATTTCTACTCCATAGCAAGCATGTGGTCATTTGTTATCGCGGGCAATGCTACTTGCGAAGTAATTTGTTTCGTTGAATAAATATGTAGCCAATTTTCAAATGAAACAAAACACATTTTTCAAATTACCCATTACATGTGACATTTCTATTTCCGGTTACTGTCCGTGTTAGTAGCATTTAGGTTAAATAAAACTCTGTGGATATATCAATTTTGTCACAAAAAATCTTATTTCTTTGGGTTACACGCCAAACTATTTCAAGATCGTTACAATATCAGATGATAGGTGCCAGTTTGATGCAGTTGTTTTCAGTTATTCGTGATTGACACTTAGCGGCACTTACAATAATCAAAGCGTGGTAGAGCTAGCCATTACATAAGACTGAATTACTTAATCAATACTTCATTTCACTTTTTTCATGGTTTGAGTTTTAACTATACTTTTCAAGCAACTATCGCTTGGCCTAAACAAATATGAAATAACTGTGATGAAATTCGGAATAATGAAAGGCCCACTGTACACATCTAATTATACGTAAAAATGTGGTAGCCCTGAGACATTTAAGACGGAAGTCTCAAAAGTTTCGGGACACTGAAGTTTGAGTAACGGAACGCAAAGCTGTCCCGGCATTCATATTTTAATTTTAAGTGCGTCCTTTTTAAACAGCACAAGACGGTGCGCGTGTTGAATACTAGAATAAATGAAATGGCTGATGTTCCACTGACGGTACTTTTACGTGTAAATGCATTGCGTACTCCAACTTTAATGATGTCACGTGCAAGGTCTAAGGAAACGCGTATTCGCATCATTGCATACATACAAACCGTACATGAATAAGTAGCGAGTAAAAATAATTAACAAGAAAGTGCACATACAAGGTGTTCCAAACTTATTTGTATAGATGTTACCGTGAATGACCGAAATCTGGAGAATGTCGACTTTCACCGGTGAATGTCAACATTCACATAATCGCTTGGTGTATGTCCGAAATATTTGCTAAATACTCTGATTACTGACATTGTGTACTTAGAAATTTCTTAAAATTTACATGATCTTGTATATATATGTTACCGTAAATGACCGAAATTGGAGAATGTCGACTTTCACCGGTGAATGTCAACAGATACCTTTACGTCATGAAAGATCGAATTTTCATTACATTGTTGTACATTCGAAGACCCTCTCCGGTGAGTGTCGACAATTAATGCATGGATTTTGAATGTCAACATTTACCGGATTGTATATATAAAATGAGGCAAGAACTTAGCAAATAAACGATCGGACATAAATCAGAGCGATTATAAATGAATGTTGACATTCACCGGTGAAAGTCGATATTCTCCAGATTTCGGTGTTTCACCGTAACATAGGCATTGCACGGGAAATCATGTTACAACACCCGATTTTAAATTAAATTTTTTAAATGATTGTCCGTATGCGCACAACAGGAATGCAATAAGTTCCTGTTGAGAGTTACAGAATTGACAACTAGGCGATCGGAGCATATTTTGTTAGCCGGAATCGATTAAACACGGATCATTGAGAGCGGAAAACGTTTAATCTGGCGCCGTTCCGTTGACGATGATTATCTCAAACAAAATCGTAATTTGTGGGCGTATTCGGGTGACGCGAGTGCGTTAGCACATAACATCGTCCGAGATTGTGTCAAAACAGCAACTTTGCGCAAGAACATCGGTGTTAATCGGAATTTCAAAAACCCTCCGCTCGGACAACGAAAATAAAAGACGCGGTGTGCGATACGTGTTTCTTACAAAATACGTGTTACTATTATCGCGAAACAACTGTGGCAACGTTTCGGGACGAAATGTCAAGAATCATTTCATTTGCATGCATACAAAGTGTCTCGGTTTTTATGTTCTTAAATTGACGACGTGTTAACACCATTATAAACACAGAATATTTGACAACGATAGAAATTATATTAATTCAGAATATTGGCTTGGAAGCCGTAGAACGTGTCGGGCTAAAAATGCTTATTGTTTCTCGTTTCAAACATCCTAACTTGCAATGACTTTATGTGAGACACTCTGTATAATTACGCACATACGTATGGATTGGGTCACTGCTCGGGTCAGTGTTTCAGACGAATTAACGACGATACGACGACAACAACGGCAAGTAAAAAAGAACTGTCAATGTTATCGGCGCTTCAAGCGAAAGCGGGGGCGGGAAGGAAAAAATTTATCGATAGTCCAACTTGACCAGTCTGTTCCTTGATCCGGATATGAACGAAGGCGAAATCTGCAGAGAGGATACAGAATGCTTCAAAAGTCACAATGGCGCAAGCTAATTAGTGCATCTCAGTTAAATCAATATGTAGAGCACATTATTCTTTATATATTTATTATTTACATACAGAGAATATGGGGCAACACTTTATTGATATATTAACCATAGGTGTGAAAACTGAGGTTAACAATTTAATTATACGTGTATGTACATATATATTATTAACACGTTGACTGCCAAGCGTATTTTACTATATTAGAACGGCGATGCTATGAAATAATATAGCGTTCGACTGAATTCTGCAAAATGTAAACAATGTGCAGGTATTGGAGACCAAACGATCGCATCACTATTCTAATAACAACTGCATTTATAAAATAATAATTGTTACCCATTGCTTATATTTTGGATCTTCAGTCAAATTTCTTGCGTCGGTCACCGGTGACCATCATGGCAGTCAAAGTGTTAATAATACAGAAAATAAGATGGGAAATGGGACGTGAACGGGAAAACACAGAAAATGACAAAATATGTAAAGTCGTCAAAAGCAGTCAGAAAAGAGTAAGTTATGCATTATGATAGTGAGGTTTCAGTCAACATTGTCCGATCCATCTTCATCTCGCGGCCTTGACACGCGAGTTGCACACGTTACCGGGTTTGTTGGACGAGACTTACGTCAGACATTACGCCGCAGTCGCCTTCGACGTTTGTTTCCTGCGACCAGAAACAAGACGACCAGGTGCGCGCGCAAATATTTCTGCGAATCGCAGCACTCGTACCGTTACCGTGATAAGTGAAACGCGTTATCGATAGGACGAACATCAAAAACGTATCTTCTCCGCGAAAAATTTGTTCTCCGCACAAAACGTCACGCAACACAAATTATAGACATAGACAAACACTTGATAAATAACTTTAGTCGCGTTCTAAACAAGGAGAAACATAAGTTCGGCGAACTATATCATCGATTGCGCAAAAATCATTCTTGACCCTTCTCCGTTAAGTATTACCGCTCTAGACTAAACAGTCTATGTTCCAGTGACCCGTCACCTGTTACACGCAGCGCGGCGTAACGCGAAACATTTAATTAACTAGTCAGCTGTTTTTTACAAGCACACTCATTATGAAGAAATGGCAATACTTCGTGGTATGACGAGTATACTCGTCGTGCGTGTTGTTTAAATGACAATTTTCATGAAACTAAAATATATGCGTGTTTTAAGATGTTTTGAATAATTGAAGACTGTGACGAAATAAAAGGAATAAGCAAGGAAATGTAGATATTTATTACGAAAAAGCTGGATAGTGTAGGAATTGGATTAGATTTCAGTTAGGACGTTTATCCCACGTACTTCCACGGTGCAGTTATTTATTATATTAAGCCTAACAAACTTTATCAAACATATTGACACATCTTTTCACACATTCATAAGATCAGCACACTTTCCAAGTAGCTCTGTTAGTAATAGAATTAAAAACGAATAAGCAAGGAAATGTATATATTTATTACGAAAAAGCTGCATAGTGTAGGAATTGGATTAGATTTATCAGTTAGGATTTTTATCCCAGTACTTTATTATACTAAACCTAACAAACTTTATCAAACATATTGACACATCTTTTCACACATTCATAACATGAACACACTTTCCAAGTAGCTCTGTTAGTAATAGAATTAAAAATGGAAACAGTCAGTTCATTACAATTTAATACCTAATTATAACAGCCACACATACACTCGTCATCGTCTACTTCTTGCGACACATTTCACGCACACACTTTTCACAGCGATCGCAACAGCGAACCGGTTAAATATCCACGATCGATCAACAGAAGCGGTAGAAAAGTCGAAACCGGACGAGCCTGTCAACGCGGACTCCGTTATCAGAATTCCGCCGTGCCTCGAACAATCGCAGACTCAAGTTCGAACGAAATCTTCGACTGCCAATCGCGATCTCGCTATCTGCCGCAGATACAAATCGTCGATTCGCTCGAATTCAACCGCCGTCCCCGATTCCTCCTTCTGCGTGGCGAAAAAATGGCGGCCGCCGCTCTAATCTCGCCGAAAAACGAAGATTAACGCGGCGGCGAGCGCTGATAGCGGCGTATGAACGTGTAACACGCATACACGTAACGCCAATTTTTCGACACAGTCGATTTTCGACCCAGCCCGCGTTCGGCGTACCGCAGGAAGGTGTACGAGGATCTGCGTGACGCTTTCGATTTCAAAAATATAAGCCGGAAGGAGTCAAGTGCATGGGATGTGTTCAAGGATTCGATGAAGCGGATAAATTGCTGTGGACTGGGTGTAATTTGAACAGTAGGGATTGAGACCAAACGATTGGACGATATAAGGTGAAGTGGACCAGTTAAAACGTTAAATACACTTGTAGGATGCAATTTAAAATGTGCCGATTAAATGTACGATAGAAATGCACAGCTTGAGGAGGCGAAAGTAAAACAACGACAGAAAAATATAAGGCGGGACGATTTAGGTAAATGGAATGAGTTGAAGAGTATTTGATGAAGTGGACAAATTGCTGTGGACTGGATATAAGTTAAACAGTAGGGATTGAGACGAAACGGTTGGACGATCTAAGGTGAAGTGGACCAGTTGAAACGTTAGACGCACATGTCGTAGGGTGCAATTTAAAATGTGTTGATTAAATGTACATTGAAATGCACAGCTCAAGGAGTCGAAAGTAAAATAACAATAGAGAGATATCAGCCGGAAGGAATTAGGTAAATGGAACGAGTTGAAGCGTATTTGATGAAGTGGACAAATTGCTGTGGACTGGGTGTAAGTTGAACAGTAGGGATTGAGACCAAATGGTTGGACGATCTAAGGTGAAGTGGACCAGTTGAAACGTTTAATGCACTTGTAGGGTGCTATTTAAAATGTACGATAGAAATGCACAGCTCGAGGAGTCGAAAGTAAAACAACGATAGAAAAATATAAGCCGGAAGGAATTAGGTAAATGGAATGAGTTGAAGAGTATTTGATGAAGCGGATAAATTGCTGTGGACTGGGTGTAAGATGAACAGTAGGGATTGAGACCAGACGATTGGACGATCTAATGTCAAGTGGACCAGTGGAAACGTAACAATTGAGGCGCTTACTTTAAAACGCACAAGTCGAAGAATGCAATTTGAAACGTGCCAGTTAAAACTACGATAGAAATGCACATGTCAAAACGTAGAAGGTAAAACGACCGACAGAAGTGTTCGAACGGAAAGATATTCAACGAAGCGTCGACTGAATCATGAAAATTAACAATACCGAGTCAAGTTGCAGAAATAGAAACATGGGAATGATAACGTTTGCCGTGAGCACGTCAAAGAACTACTGATACCTGGTACACTCAAAAGTGTCTATTGGAAACGCGATTCTTGCTACTTTGACTAATTTCGGAAAGTTGTACTCCTCAGAGCCGAATTGTCAGTTGAATAAGAAGGAGGAGTCCTTACGAGTGTTTAAGACATTTCATCTACCGATTTGATATTCCAACGTGACTAGGAACTGTTTTACATGAGATTTGACTCGCGGCGATCGGTTTTATCGACGGTGGATGAACGATCGCTGAGACCGCTGTGTGTGTTGATGGTGCAGCGTGGGAGGAGGAGTAGAGCCCTGACCTTGGCATGGAGGGCCACGATATACAGGAACTGGTGACCGCAAAGGACAGCGTCATCGTGAGGGGCGGACATCCGGCGCCCTCTTCGTCTCCGGAAAGTAAGTAGTCGTAGCCGGTTTTGTCAGACACGCCCGTCCCATAATCCACGTGGATTCGGTCTGCGCCAAATAATCCATAAGTGGAGTCTGTCAGTACAAAAGAAAAAATGTTGGAAATGAAAACTAGCACAAGTTTTGGAGACAAATTTCGTTTCAGACAGCTTAACAAAAGGCGATGACGTTTCAGAAAACAAAAGTCGGTTTTGTTCAGCGTCAAAATCGCTAATGTAATTGAAAACTGTCAACCATTTCCTCTTAATTGGCACAATATACATCACTTGAAGGTGCAACATAATTTTCAATGTTAATGTTCAGTTTCTCAGATGATTTGTTCTCCGTCTTTTTTGGAGTAAGTTTTCATGCCTTTGTCTATAATGGAACTTTTCAATTTTTTGGCTAAATCAATACCTTTACAAAGCTTTACAACACGAAATATACTTTTCGTTATAACTATCATTTATTTCTATAGTTCACGTTACTTCTTCAAAATCACGCTCCCTAATCTGGGCATTTGGTAACTTAAGCGCGTTAATTTGAAAACGTGTAAATGGCCGAATTGATGTACTTAAGTCATCACAAGTTTAATCAAACAAAATTCGAATGCAATTGCGCACCAAGAACAAGTTATAAGTATAGTATACAATAGTAGTATACAGTAGTATACAATATACAAGTATAGTATAATATTATATATAATATACGAGTTATATTATATATTATTAACTAGCCCATGCACCAGCAAAAAATTGCGCAGCCGATTCAAAAGCGACTGTAATGTAAAATGAAGTACGGCAAAAGCGAGGGATTGATGAACAGTAAGAAAGGAGTGCGCGGGAAAAAAAAGAAGCGCAATGAGGCGATAGGAGCTGCGCACGTTTTGTTCTGCTCGTCGGTGTTACGCAATAAAGCGTGGGCACGCGCGCTTCACTCGCGAGTTTGCAAAAATCCGCGCAGAATGAACGAAACGCCTCCCGATAACGACGCTCCGGCTGAAAGATAACCCGAGGACCCTGGGTGCGCACCGAGGCTCAACCAAAATGGCGTCCGCTCCTCAGAAAAATCCGACCGGAACTCGTGTCACATTGTCACTCGTATTTTCATAACTCACTTTTTTGCCGAGAAATAAAGGGTAGCTGAATCAACGCTGCAGAAATATTTCACTGTCGACACAGCATTTCTTTGTCAATTGCGACACCCGTTTCTTGTTGCGTTTGATATAGCGGTGTGAGTAGCGCATATATAGACTATGTGCATAGAATATATGCGGAGTGCAGTAACAGTGCGTGTATGTAACACATTATCTCGCAGCATGATGGAATTATCGATATAAAGTGAAACAAATATGTTCCTCAGTCAGTTCCAGAGTTGTTTCAACTCGAATGGAAAGATGAGTGCTTGTTAGTTTTTATGGTGGCCCGTATGTGGCCACAGTTTTCTTGATTTTTACGTATGGTCATAATAGACTTGGTAAAAATGTCTATTTACGAAATTCTTTCTGCAATTATATTAAATTTATAGCATTTCACTGCCGATACGGCATATTCGCGTTAATTGTAACACACGTTTCTTATTGCGTACGGTATACTAGTGTAACTAGTGTACGTATAGAATTTTTGCATAGCATATATGCCGAGTGCAGTAACAGTGTGTGTATGTAATACATTATCTCGCAGCATGATGGAATTATCGATATAAAGTGAAACAAATATGTTCCTCAGTCAGTTCAAGAGTTGTTTTAATTCGAATGGACAGATGAGTGCTTGTTAGTTTTTATGGTGGCCCGTACATGGCAACAGCTTTTTTGGTTTTTACGTATGGTCACAATAGTCTCGGTAAAAGTATCTATTTACTAAATTGTCTCTGCAATTATATTAAATTTATAATATTCCACTGCCGATACGACATTTATTCGTTAATTGTAACACACGTTTCTTATTGCGTATGGTATAGTAGTGTGACTAGCGTACGTATAGAATATTTTATACATTTATAAAGTGAAACATACATTAGCGAAGTCAGTTCAAAAAGTGACATTTTAATTCGTATAGACAAATCCCCATTCATTTTTATGTTGACCCATATGTGGCCATAATTTACTTAGCTTTTACCTGTCGTGACAATACTCTTGATAAAACATTCGCAGAAATAATCAAGGCAATTTGCCCGTATTTTTTGGATTATTTACAAAATACTATCTGCCATTGCACGAATTTGTAAATTTAAAGATTGAGGCAACACGTGTTTATGCGTCAGATTACGGGTTTTCATGAATATAATTTTTCTTGATGAGTGTTGCACGCATGACTAATAAAGAATGAAATATTTTCTAGTGAAATCATCGCGATGAGTCAAATATTAATGTATGTCGTGTAATTAGTCAGATTTAATATATTTAGTTTCATCGCATCTTTTACTTAAGCTTTTAATAGTAGCAAATCTCAATTTTGGAATTACTTATTCATGTGAACGTGAATGTATCATTATAGTAACATTCGGTAGGTGATATTCGAGATCATACTAATAACGAGCGGCTTACAATAGTGGAAGTCCGGCTTACTTAAACAAATTTCAACCCGGTTTCTCTATCGTTCATTACCATGAAATTAACATCCTATTAGCATTCTCGCGAATTTTTGTTGCAGAGCACACTCGTAGTTTGCATTTATGATCCACTTTCAAAACTCCGTGCGTGACGAAGTCACATGCCACAGAATTCGCATTATGTAATCACATTATGCACCGAACGCATAATGAACTTTTTACGGAATCGGTTACAAAACTAACATGTCTCAAGTAATTTAAGCAGAGTCGTGTAGCGTAGTCGCATTATAAGCAAATGCAACTGCAAAGGTGACTTTGCAGACGGCCATACAAACAAACGCGTACCACATCTGAACGAAATTAACACTTAGCCAACCGATCGGGGACATCTCCCCATTTTTAAGTAAGTCTATGCGCGACCGATCGGGAAGATCTCCCACTTTGACCTTAGCAACGCGTTTCCTTTTTTCTGTCATTGTCGGTTACCTTTGTCTCGAGTTTAGTGGTGAAAATCACTTAAAAAGCCACGGAAGCAGTTGGGACTAATAAATAAAGTTATAGCGGTATGAGGTGTGGCAAGTAAATATTAACAAATGCACAATCCACTGTATAAACTGGTATGCTATGAACGATACGATACTGTCGAAAAATATTAAAACACATTACTATTCTTTTATTTCACGTTTGAATCATACTATATATTTTTAGTCATCTTTAATGTTCTTAATTTTCAAACTTTATTACCTATACTTTTGGAACAACCTACAAAAAATAATTGTTATGTACTTTTAATTTCATGTTTTGTATAAACTATATTTGAAATCGTTAAACGAAATTGTTACCGCGAGATATAATTGACCATTTAAATAGTTTTCAGACTTCTTTGATTTCAAATAATGAATATCTGTCCGCGTTCCTTGCGAAAAATGCGTGGTGGAAGTCGTACAGTTCGTTTGGGACCGCGCGGTTGGCTAAGTGTTAAGCAATAGAAAATCATAAGGACGGAATCAAATATCAACACATTAGAACCGTAGCTCATAAACTGTACGTTCCAATTAAGAAGCAGCATGTTTCAAAGTTGGGAGTTGAATGTAATACGGTAAATTGATTGTGTCTCCTCGATTTTTCTTTTCAACAATTTCCGAATGAATTATGAAGCGCTCTGTAGAAAAAGGCCGCGATGACTTGGCTGGTTATTCGTCTCGATTCTCGTGTTTTAATTAGGCCAGATAGTGGAACTAGACGTGATAAGATTAGAAAGTCGCTCGTAAGGTGGGCGCCAAATTCTCGAACGTTTACAAAGATATGCCAAAACGCAAGGAAAATTTACGCCTGCGCCTCAAGCGCCAAATTAGTAGACATGCAAATTTCTACTCATCGCGCTCACTGAAGTGAGCAATAACTTGTGTCCAGAATCGGTTCCGTGATATCGACTCTATTTCGAGTCAGTTCCATAGATTCCGTTTGGTTGTTACAGTCAAGCAAGCTTAACTTTCTTAACCTCTTCTTGGACCTACAAAATATTCTATCCGATTGATTTCGATCGCTTACTTGGTTTTTAACTGAAAAGTGCGTTCAATTCGGGTTTAACTTAATCTGTTAATGCTGTTTAAACAGGTAAAGTATTCACGTGTATTTAATTTCAATTCCGTCATTCTCTTCAGGTGCTCATAGTATTTAATCCACTGAAAACTAATCCCTAAATACTTTTTAAATAAGTATCCACTTCGGTATCATTTCAATCACACAATAAATAGAATAGGACAGCATATCAGTGTAAAACATGGCAGTCTGCGGAAAAGTAATGGTGCATGTCGTGTGTAAAGATCGATATTTGTACATATCGAGGCCGTAAACGGTGAGCAGTCAAAATTAGTAACGAGTCTCAACAAGAGCACTACGATAACGTGAAAACCGCCGATATCGTCTATTTACCGAGTCGCTGACAATTCTGACTGTACCCCGAAAAAGCCGAGAACCGTCACCGAAAACCCATCTCAAACAAGTTAGTTTAGGCATCGGGAAACTAATCGCATCGTCCGTTATCTTCAGCTACCGATAGCTTTCCAGAAAACAAACTGAGCCGTGCCCCGTCACTTCATAGTTGTAAACACAGTGCTCGCTGCTAAAAATACTGAAAAATCGTGTGTTACGACACTGCAGTCGTCCATTAATTGTTAGACTTTCCCTATCTTCTTAGTGTCGCACATTTTGTTCGTAACGATGTTAGTAACGCGTATTAAAAATGAGATTTTAAGCGTTAATTCCAAATGTTACGGATTTATGTTTTGACAAATAGCTAATACAAAATTATTATCCCATGGAGTATTGACTTTTCGATAACTGTTTTTAATGCTTTCATAGGTAAAAATCTTGGAAAAAGTGGTCGATTTGTTTTCTTTTCTTACTTATAACTCTGCCTCATTCTATATATTGCATTTTCGTCTGTCCTCACTTTCTGTTTCCGACTCCCTCTATATCTATGTAAAGCAACCATTAAGGTCCTTTATGCTTCGACAAATAGCTAATATAAAATTATTATCCCATGAAGTATTTACTTTTCGATAACTGTTTTTAGTGCTTTCATAGGCAAAAATCGTGGAAAATGTGGTCTATTTGTTTTCCTCTCTTATTTCTAACTCTGCCTCACTCTATACACTGCATTTCCATCGGTCCTCACTTTCTGTTTCCGATTCCCTCTATATATATATAAAGCAACCATTAAGGTCCTTTATACTTCGACAAATAGCTAATACAAAATTATTATCCCATGAATTATTGACTTTTCGATAACTGTTTTTAATGCTTTCATAAGTAAAAATCTTGGAAAATGTGGTCGATTTGTTTTCCTTTCTTATTTCTAACTCTGCCTCACTTTATACACTGCATTTCCATCTGTCCTCACTTTCTGTTTCCGACTCCCTCTATATCTATGCAAAGCAACCATTAAGGTCCTTTATGCTTCAACAAATAGCTAATACAAAATTATCATCCCATGAAGTATTGACTTTTCGATAACTGTTTTTACTGCTTTCATAGGCAAAAATCGTGGAAAATGTGGTCGATTTGTTTTCTTTTCTTATTTCGAACTCTGCCTCCCTCTGTACACTGCAAAAGTATTGACTTTTCGATAGCTGTTTTTAATACTTTTATAGGCAAAAATCTTGGAAAATATGGTCGATTTCTTTTCCTTTCTTGTTTCTGACTCTGCTTGACTTTATACACTGCATTTCCATCTGTCCTCACTTTCTGTTTCCGACTCCCTCTATATCTATGCAAAGCAACCATTAAGGTCCTTTGCTTCGTTCGATCGTTGCAATTGTGATCGTAAATTGCACGAAAACGGCTTTTCATAAGTAAAGCAGGCTTCGGGCAGAAAAAGATCGTCGTGACCGATCGATCGATCTCCGATACAAAAGCTTACTGGCGCGGGCTTTATCACCTCTCGACGTTTCGCGGCGAGCGAAAAGAAGCGAGCGCGGTGAATGAAGTTGCACAGAAAAATTGCGTCACGTCTCTTTTTCGGCGCCGAGAAGTTATTGTACGCGATTGCGTCGGACGAACTACCAAAGAGGCTTGATCTCTTCTTTTTCGAGAGTGTCGTTGGCTCTTTGATGGATGCTGGCGAAGCGGTGAATGAGATTTCGGCAACGTTTCTTTGCATTTTTCGTCGTTTCTTCAAGTTTACTGCTTTCAACAGGCTTATTTCTGCGACTCGTGCGCGAACGTTCAAATTTATTTCCTTGCACGTCTAATTTTTGTTCTACGCGATAGGTTGCTACTGCAAACCTTGAATATTGTGCAAATTGCAAGAATCATTCAGAATAGAAATTGAGAGAATAGAGTTTGTAGTACGAAATTAAATGGTTTAGGTGAAAATGACTTTTGACCTGAAATTTTCTGCTTTTATGTACACGAACGTATGGAAAATAAAAAATCGGAATATAGGACAGAGAACGGAAAATATGAAAGCGCCACTTTGTTCTTTATCTTCCATGCTCGTTGACACAGAAACATTTTTTTTTTTATTTCTTACAATTAGACGAAGGTCGTTATTGCTACTGTTTACGTCCTTCAACGGATATTCTAAAATTTATACATCTGCGCAAATTCGTTCACACTAAACTAGAGAGTTTCGTAATTTTTTTTACAAAGCTCAATTTTCGTTTTTAAGACATTTAAACCTTTTTATTCTTTTATTAATAATTATGTCGGTAGCAACTGTTGAAACGATGCACCACGAGGCTTAATAAATTATCAACTTATCTCTTGTTTTCTGTGTGCAATTTCGGAATCGCAAAATCATAGAAAGCGTATAATTCGCTTATTTCCATCCTACACTTGGACTTTTTATCGATTATAATATTGCACAGGTACTATTCATTCTGTATCCTTACTAAAATCCTTTCTCTTCCGTGTTCGATTTCTTATACTTTAGGCTACCTGTCCTCTACTCGCTTTAAGTTTTCGTTTCAGCGCACCCGTACGTTTCTACAAAACAACTACGTTTCCGCATTTTTTCCGCGTATCAGCTTTCCAAGCGGATTCCCCTTTCTATTTTTTTCGAGCGAGCAACTTTTACCGCGCCGCGTTTTTACCCGCGTTCTACGCCGATCGTCATCTTCGTCGTCTCGTCATTACAATTTTCCGCTTCCTCGTCTTGCAACCTGTTGTCTCCTTGCCTCCTGGCCTCTGCGTCCGCTTCTCTTCGGCAGAGCACGTGGTCTACTTACGCAATGACACTTTAATCGACCCAAGATATACTGCTCGATCGCGATCTTTTTCCTGTCGAACGTCGTTCTCTGCTCATGACCGGTGATTATCGCTCGTTACGATTAATCGCCGCTCCTAAATTATAATTTTTCCCCTTTCCATGTCGCGTCATTTTTATCGCTTACTTTTTGCCCGACGAAACGTAGTTTCGCGAACTTTGCGTCCGCACATAAATCGATAAAGCGACAGGGATCGGTTGCACTGGGAGGGGAATTGAAAACGTTATCGCACATCTAATTTATGGGGTAGTTACAGAAGTAATGTCATTTTGTTTAACTGTGTTTCGCGTTATGATTCTAGTTTAGATGGTGCGCTGACTGATGTTCCCAGTATATGACGGTGTAAGATTGTTTTCAATTAAAATTATTCGCACCATCCAATGCTCTTATGAACAGATTTTTCGGCACACCCCCTGATGATATTTATTATTGCTTTTAAATTTCGTGAGAACATTTGAAATAGTATGAAGTAATTATTGCGCTGCTTGTACAGTTTGTCCTGTGACAGAGTATCCAATAATCGACACCGGTCATGTATATTGTTGAATCGAGTGGACAGTTTTCTACAGTTTACGTTCAAAACACGTAATATACTTCTTATGATATTTTATGTGTTCATCGATTTTTCTTTATTCTTTTATAGTCATGAATAGTACTGCAGATAATATATTCAGTAACAGCATTGTAGTCATAGGTAGCCACCCTTGAAAAACTGCGTTGCTTACAAAAGTCCCTTACTCCATCATACTTCGTGAGAATTGATCATTATACGATTACAATAATAATAATTGAACTGACGACTCCGAAGTAAAACTTATAAAACACTCATGGCGAAAGTGTCAACTATTTTTCCTCATTTCTCTACGTTTATTCGCATTTCTTCGCTGAAAATAATTGCGCACGCACTGAAACGGTGCTCCTCTGTTGCATATATACATATGTAGAAATTGTATAAACGGACGAGATCGAATAAACTAACCCCGCGGGATCGATCGATCTCTCGAGAGCACGTGACAGGCATTCGTTGCTCGGTGGTCGCGGTTTTTTCCATGATCGAGGAGGATCGAGAAGTGGGAGCGAGTCGCGAGCGAGGAAACGGATTGGTCACGTGAAAATGTGTTTACGTGAGATAAAGTGCGAACGAGGCAGAATGATTTTTCTCCCCGCGCCAACCGGGAATCTCCTCTTCTCTCTGCCTTTCCTCCACTTCCGTTGCCGCACACCGGCTTGTCGGTTCCTGCGCGTGGAATAATACGCCGATCGAAAGCGAAAGTAGTCCTTTCATTACTGATCTACGAACAAGTGAAGTTCGTATATTTTGTTGCAAGCAAACTCTCTAACTTGTATAACATTCACGTATATATGCACAAATTGTATAGTAAGCATCGTACATTATCAATTTATATATATATATAATATATATATATATAATTTATTTTGAACAATTTAAAATTGATAATGTACGAATTATTGTATCATATTGATTAGTCAACAAATCTTTAATAAATTGTTTAAGACGAAGAGTGTCAATTAAAAAATGATATATATATATATATATATATATATATATATATATATATATTACATTATATCTATGTTTATATACATTATATTAAAATTGATAATATAATATATATAATTTATATTATATATATATAATATATATAATTTATTTTGAACAATTTAAAATTGATAATTTTTTTAATTGACACTCTTCGTCTTAAAGAATTTATTAACGATTTGTTGACTGACCAATATGATACAATAATTCGAGAAACTTCTTGTGTGTCCCATAGTCAGTTAATAATTATTTATTATTTAATTGGGCATCGTGAGCGCTCCGTAAAACTTGTTTCTTTAGATACAAAACATAGAACTGTAGTCTGTGTACGGATTCCACCGCGACACTTATTATTCATCATCTGTTTGCGGATAATTCTATCCTTACTTTCTCTCCTTAGGCGCTCTCACTCAATTTCTTTTATTCGATATTGATTTTTTGCGAGACCTCTTTAATTTTAGTCTTCTATTTGCGGTACCGTCTTTCCACGCATGTCCCTCACATTACACGAGTAGAAGGCAGAAGTAGATTCAATTTTGCGCAGTGTTTTAATGTTTGATCAGATATACTTTATTTTTTTTTTATTAATCCCGACAGTATTTGTGAGCTATGAAATTTCGGTTACATATCTGTTGCTTTAAGGGACCAGCATAATTATGGACCAGCATTCTGCGTGAGTCCTGTTTTATGTTAAATGTATGTATACCATCATGATATACTGGAGAAAAACTAATTTTTCGTGCATAAAAAGTACGGTACTATTGACATGTCAACTTACAAAATATTTATTGTGATGTTCGATCACGTTTGATCATTGATCACCCTAAGTGTGAAAGAAAATTCCGTAATATGACGAACTCGAGTATTTCATACCCTGTTCTATTACATTCTTACTTCGTTCTCTTTTCGAATCGTGTTGCGCTTTATCAGTGTTCAACTACTGCTGTTACTGTTTAAACGTGATTGCTTGTCGCCCGCAAATATTTTGATCTATCATTCCTCACATATTCCAATCACATCTTTCTATCGTTTGTTGTCTCTTGAATGTATTGGTCGCAAATTAGGTTGACACAAATATCACACACATGGAAACATTGAATAAATATTTTTCTTTAATTAATTAGAATTTTTTGCGATGAAAACGCGCTGCTTTGAGATCCTATCATCTGGTATTAAAATTGCTGCAATCGTATGCATATGATATTGTGACGAACGTTGAATTTCAATAGTGCGCGATATTAATATCGTTATGCATATTAAAGACACAGGTAATTCGAAGTTGTTGTGCTTAATTTTTTGCATACCATTCTTTTTGCAAGGAATCAAAGAAGATGATAACGTTTGACTGAAAATTCAAATATTTTTACGCATTAAAGTTTCTCCTCGATATTCTGTAATACAGATAGAATACTTTTTAGTTAGAACTTCATTTGAACGTATAACGTTTGTAACCTTGCGGGCTTATGTATGGTTTATTTTTTTGGGGTATTATGCGTTGCATATTTATGGCTAATATTTACGGCTATATATTTTTTCTTTCGACAAAGATTATGCTTCGATTCAGTAGTTCCAGTGGTTTGACGTCATTGTGAACTCTTACGCCATTTGATGTTCTTACGTTATTTCATTTTATATTCCTATTTACCCAATTTAGCCTTTAATCATCCTGACGTCTCTACGTAAACGCATTTAATCATTTAGATTTTAGTGTACGGTAGAATGTAAATATTCGCATTAATAGACATTCCAAAAGTTTCCATTCCCTTTCACCCATGATACATCATACATCATACAATTCGCAACAGTTCTTACCTTCGTAATCGATTCTCATTTAATCAAATGCAACTTTAATACGCGGTTTTTCGACGCAATACGGCAAACATAATAATCCGTAATGACTGGTTTTTACGCATGACAAGGGATAAATATTAGAAAAGGAAATTATCTTTACTTTGACATGTATTAAAGTAACACAGTTATCTAATGTATATGCATAAATCATTGTTATGTATTTACATTTTTTACCTGAGTTCGGAGGCTAAGGTAATACATTCATCTTCGATGTTTATTCAATCAAAATTACCATCTTTTTTCAATTAGAATGAAATGTCCAGTAATCGTCGTCTTAACCAAATTTCTTTAAGACAGTAAAATTTTTCACTGCATGACACTTCAGAAAGTCTCTGCTATCCATAACTTACAACAGAAGAACTGGAAGTTTCACTAAAATACGAATACTATCCAATGAAATTACTGTTACTGACACCATTTGAAGGGGTATAAGCTCGGCTAAATTTTCCATTAACACGTTGACTGCCAAGCGTGCTTTGCTACGTTAGAACCGCGATGCGATTAAATACTGCAGAGCATAATTAAATCGTGCTAAATAAAGTAGCGCAAAATTGTTAGAAGCCAAAGTATTGAAGCACCGTTCCTTTGCTTCTACATTATTGCAAATAGGTTTCATTGTAAATTTTTTGCATTTTTGGTAAAATCTTTTACGCTGGTCACTAGTGACCACCGTGGCAGTCAACGTGTTAAACGTCTTCGAGTATCGCGTGGTTCGCAACAACGAAGATGTTCGGGCAGTTTTTCGCAGCGCAAGCTTACCGCGCTTGGAGAATTTGCAATTCTGTTACGGCACTTATCAAGATTCTCTATGTTCCCGCTTCGTCATACTCCGTCAACCTCGAGCTCGTCGTATAAATCCATCAGCAGCTGACGCACGAGGATTTCGGCCTGAAGCGGGTTGCCGAAAACCGAGCGTCGCTGAGTTAAGAGGTCGTCCCTGAGTGGGGCTTCCGTTAATAAATCGAAGACACGTTGTCGCTGCATGACAAATCGAAGGTTGCATCGTACAAGTTCTACCGTAAGCTATAATAAACTCGCGTGTAAACCGTTCTGAGGTCAGCCGATAACCCGGCCGGCAGAAGAGGAGAGAGAAGAAAACGTCGCGGATAGGCGGACGTTCACCACTTTAAGAAGACGCCAATTTCAAGGAGACACCTCCGGCCGGGGCCACGCGAAAAAGAAACGCAAAACGTCGCTTCGATACACGATACGTCCGACTGGCGAAAATACGCGCGAGAATAGATCAGCCGGCCTTTAAATTGCCCCGATAAACGGAGGATGAGTGAAAATTACGAGGTTTGCATCATCTTCGAATGCCCGGTGACGGATAAATATTTACCACGTATACATCTGTCGCTGCTGCGACCAGTTCTCGAAAACGTTTAACACGTTGACTGCCACGGTGGTCACTAGTGACCGGCGTAAAAGATTTTACGAAAAATATAAAAAATTCACAATGAAGCAAATTTTGCAATAATATAAAAGCAATTGACATTGGAACGGTGCTTCAATACTTTAGCTTTTAACAGCTTTGCGCTACATTTATTTTGCGTCATTAGTCAAATCTGTAGTATTTTGCTCATCGTATTTCTAATATAGTAAAATACGGCGATGCGATGAAATATTAATAGTATATATGTATGTACATACACGTATAAAGAAGTTAAAATATTAAAGTACCGTTCCAATGTCAATTGCTTTTACATTATTACAAATGGGCTTCATTGCAAATATTTTGCATTTTTAGTCAAATCTTTTGCGTATTTTGCTCAAACGTATTTTACTATGTTAGAACCGCGATGCGATGAAATATTGCAGAGTATGATTAAATCGTGCAAAATAAAGGTAACGCAGAGTTGTTAGAAGCCAAAGTATTGAAGCACCGTTCCAATATGAATAGTTTTTACAAGATTGCCAATACGCTTCATTGCGAATTTTTGTATTTTTCGTAAAATCTTTTGCACCGATCACCAGCAGTCAAAGTGTTAACGAAAAAATCGTGGATTCCGTTTCTGACAACTGACCCGGTATATGCTGGACATACAATGTAGAAGATGTAAGAAGTATTAAACGGTCCTATAGACGTGCGACGGATACTACGGTCTGTCAGGCACTGTTACATGTATCGCACTTGTATGCGGTTATCTCGTTGGCGGTATCAATAGCGGGCCGTCGCCCAATTATGGCCCTCCCGATAAACAAACGATATGCAATTGTGCTTTGCAACTGCAAGCCAGAAGCGCCGACAGGAAAATTAGGCGAAACTTGGAAATTAACGATTCGGTCATAAACAAATTTGAAATAGGATATGTGACATGGACGGAAAATGGCGAAACTTGGAAATTAACGATTCAGTGATAAACGAATTTGAAATAGGAAATTTGCCGTGGACGGAAAATGGCGGATCAACGGTAAATCGTCGTGTACTTCGGTCATGATGGCTTTCCTTTGGTATATATTCAGTGGATATAGAATATAAGAAGGCTACGATTACAACACACTTTCCTTATCCGACTTGGAGGAGAAAATCTTCGAGTCGCGGATAACCGTACACCTGCGACCGATTAATCGTCGTTGGGACGGTGAATGAAAATTTCAATTAAATTTACAGACACACTCGTCGCACTCGGAGATAAGCGGAAGCCGGTCGCGCCGATAAATGATATATTGTCTCCGGGCGAACGGGAATAATTACATCTCTTGCTGCCGACATTGTTTTCAGCCGCTTATTTTTTTCAGTCCACCGAAACTAACTGATAACGGGAAAACCCGATAATCGTGGATCGTATCGTTATCGACGATTGGTACGGCGTTACACGTCATCCACAGATTAGAAGTGTTTCCTTCGAATGCAAATTTTGAACCGTGACGGATTTATTATCGACGGTGACTCGACTGCGTTTTCTTGGAGACTTCAGGAAAACAATAGTGGTAGGAGCAGATGAAAAGATGAAAGCGTGGATATGGGAAAATTTTTATGTACAGGGTATATGACGTGTTGGCGTGCTAACTGTCACGTATCCTGTTTTCCGTCTTTTCTCCTATGAATACAATTTTAATTATGATTTGATAAAAACAGTAAAAAATTATTCCTTTAGTACTCCATTAGTACTAATCATGACCATTGAGACTGCTGATCCTATTCATAGTTAATTAAGAGACTGAGATATAGTTAAAATAACCGAAGATGGACTTCTCTGTTGCTGCTGTATGACCAAAAAATGACGAAAAATGTCAAATTTTTTTTTTGTTTCGGAGAACCATTCGATACCTTGAAGAGAGCGCGCTGAATCTTCATAGTTTCCGATACGACGATTTTAAGAAAGAAAAAAATTTTTTTCAAAATTGCTGACCGCGATTAGTCCCACGTGAAAGTACGTCCAACAATCGTGTCGTAAACTTTGATCGAGAAAATCTTAAGATATACAAAAAAATGATGGGTCGTTTGATTGCAATTTTAATATATCGATCCAAAATGACTCGGAAAAATGCAAAGACAATAAATATGATTAAAAACGAGTCGAAAAAATTAAAATCATCGACTTAACATAGAAAGAGACTGGAAAAAGGCGCATTGGAACTAAAAACATCGAAATCATTTTCAAGATATGGTCAAAGGTACATAGAAAACTTGGTGAGAAGTGGCTGAAATAAGGCAAAGAAATATACTGACCCTGCTGTCTTTTTGGGGTATCAATGACTGGAAGAAGGATTATTAGGAAAACCACAATCGTATTGAATATACCAGGTTCCACATAAATATTGATACCCAATCCGTAATAAAGTCAGCCGTCAGCAGACTTATAACTAGTATTTTTTTATAGTGACACTACAGGCATATATTTTCATACCAACTTAACCAGTAACGAATTGATACTGCCCGACGACCGAATCTCACCCATCTCTTCGTTCACTGCAACTAAACGTATCCAGAAATTATCTAAGTCCTCGACCCGTGGCATACATCGTCGTCTGGTACATCGCATACTTGACCAACATTTACGTATAAGCGTCAAATACGAAACTTCGCCGTAGCCGACGTCTGTCGCAGTTGCCGAACGCTAGATCATGTACACATGCTCTGGACCGTCCATTTGTCAAGTTAAACAAGCACTCGCGCACTGGCACTTAGATATTAAAGGCGTACCTTGCCGAAAAAGGCTTGTTACGAGATGGCGGATGTGATAATTTGTCGACATTGCGACAGAGCCTCGTACGTTCATCTTTCGGCCCTTGACCTACCGCACGCCCCATTCTCGAAACTCGACTCTCATTCTTAATCGCAGGTGCCTTCTTCTTATTGTCGGCCTCTCACAAGACGGTTTGGTTTCCAGTCCGTAAATATAACATTTCTTCGGACGTTTAATAAAAAGATACGTGTTAGAGCAGTTTCAAGCTTTTTGGAGTATGTTTACTGATGGAATGCCGGTTATGAGCGAAATGATTATTTCATTATATAGACATTTTTGGAGGTGTAATCCTGTCAACTTTACGCGTCGTCAAAAAACACGCCGAAATGTACGCATGTGATTTTACTTTACAGGAATGTCACTGTGACAAGTTTTGAAGAAAAGTTAAAATAAAAAAAACTGCTCAGAATGCGCTAGCCCCTGCTTCTGCATGCTGAAGATGTTGCAATTCATTTCGGCAAGTTTGGAGGAATGATCATTTGTCTCTTTCGACGTAACGTTTTGACCTTTATTATCAGGTTTCCTTGAGGTTGAAATTAAGAGAACGAAATTTCATTTACGCGAAGACATCGGAAAGAATTTCAATTTTTACATGTACACGTTATTTACATTTACTTAATAAGCAACTATCTGTCTCTATTTGACATTCCAGAAGCATAAAGTACTATAACCAGAACGCTGAAGCGAATTTAGCTTGATAAATATTACAAACGAAAATAAGCAATATGTAAAGAATCGTTGCTTATGCATCGTCCGCGATATCTACGTATTTATGTAAACCTAACGCATCTGCGTCAAGTGTAAAAAATCCACCGCTCGCGTCTCTTCCTCATCAAATTGTAATTTAATACGAATCGTTCCCGAAATATGCGCATATGCACATGCATATACAT
The DNA here is from genome assembly GCA_033815515.1 of Cryptocheilus praepositus. Classification (NCBI taxonomy): domain Eukaryota; kingdom Metazoa; phylum Arthropoda; class Insecta; order Hymenoptera; family Pompilidae; genus Cryptocheilus; species Cryptocheilus praepositus. Next base: position 3,040,821 of record JAWWQZ010000256.1, on the reverse strand, counting down.
TTCCAGATAACACGAACGACAAATACCGCCCCAACAGAAAAAAACGTCACATTGCCATTTTTAGATGGAATTCAATTTTATAACCGCATCCGTAATTGTTGCTAAAAAAAATTGACATACTTTCAATTGTCCGCCGGTTGCTTATTGTTTGACACGTTTATTTGTTACACGCAACAGTGAGATTCGTGTGAAATAAAATCACGTGCTTAACACTTTGGCGTCCGCATATTTCAGCTAAATTTTTATGTTTGGCGCCAGCGAAATTGCCATGAAATTTTTAATTTTCATTGACGTTTATTTATATAAAAATATAGTTTCAATATATATGCAATAATCATAATAAAAAATTTAATAATCTGCAATTTTATGATTACAAAAACAAAAGGCACAAAAAATTTTTTTATGGGTTTTTGGCTTTAAAGACGGCACAGATTTGGTTGATCTGTTACTTTTCAATTATAACAAAATGACACCAATGTGGTGTCACCGGACGGCAAAGTGTTAAGTATATTTTTGACATGCCAGGTTCTCATCTTTAACTGGATCTGTGAAGCTTCTTTTTATCAAACTCTTCGAAAAGACCTATTTTATGAATTGCCACCCAAACCGTTTCTTCTATTGGAGAAAATCATTCCGCATCGCGTCTGCTTTCATAACACAGCGTTTTACTCGCAGCAACAGAAATTCTTTACCTCGCAGCACTCTCTGCACATGTAACAATGAAGCTCTTCTTTCCTCCTTCCCTGCATCTGCCAACCCACGCACGCCAGGCTCATTCCCCTGCAGACGCGAGTAACGAATCGAGGTTGTTGCTATTTTAGGCAGATATATGCAATCTGCGAGCGACCGTGCGCGAGAAAGATTGATGACACATATCGGGTTTATTCTGATAGCTCGATAGCGAGATTATGTAAATGATAATGGCCGAAGAAAAACACGGCAATCAGACGCATACGCGACGTACACCTGGGATTCGGAGACGTCGCGTTTTCTTCCTGACGACCCGTAGCATTTCGACGTTTTTATTGCTTCCGCTCGGTTTTCGCGTGCGCACCTGACGTTTCGCGATGGAACGAGGAAATTGTGCCGTGTCGCGTAAGAATCGGGCACGGAATATGCGCGGATGTATTGTCGGTTGTGATTCGTGTCGAGCAAAATGTACGCACAGGTCATGTTGGACGGCGGATGTGGTGGGTTTTAAGAATGCGATTTTTCTGCGACTACATTTTCGGCATATTAACAAGAATATGAACAAAATTTCAAATTTCTTTTATCTTCGGACCGATACCATTCAATAGATGGCAATTTGCGCTCAAAATGGACCATGCACCCAGCTCTTCATAGTTTCCAAACTCCGAGATAGATTAAATTTAGAAGGCCCATGTGAAAGAGCGCCAAAAATGCTTAAAAAATACCTGTACTATTTATTATTTTCGACCGTTAGTTTAAACGTGAGAGGACCCTGAAAAAAATCGAGAAAATCTTAAGGTATACTCCTTGCCATATTTACGAAAAAATGGTGGTTCACGGATTTAATCGCGCTTTTAATATATTGAAGAGGGTCAAAAATAACAAAGAACGGCGCAAGGAAACGTCGGAACTTAGCAGTAGTTTCGGAGATATAACCAAAAATCGGCGGGAAAGTGATAAAAAATGAGTTGGAGGAAAGCATAAAAAAATAAATTCTTTGCAACGATTTGCCATTTTTATAATTGAAAGTGGATCCGAACAGATTAAGTGAACTGCCAGTCGCGTTGACAAATTCGAAATAGTTTCGAAGGTATGGTCAAAAATAGGCAAACGAAGTAGTGAAAAATACGCAGCTTATCGTTTCGCTGCAAAAGAAAACTAAAGAGTCAACATTCAGCCTCGATTAAGAAAGCACTATCCGTTGTTATTTAATGTACTATATCACATAATTGAAAGAGTTACTGAAAAGGCAAGAACCTAATCGAACAGCTCGCTATTCCTCGGCTATTCATTTAGCGCACGAGCCTAAAGGTCCATCGACAACAAACAGTCGACGCTCAACCTCGATCAACTGCGGAACCGCTTTTTTCGCCGCGGCTTCCTTAATTACGATTGCGCATAATCGTCTGCCTTTAATTGGCTGCCGATGGAATTTGCATTCGGGATACGCAGCGTTGGCACGCACTCGACACGCGTCGGAACGAGAAGACTCGCAATAAAAGTGTCTTAATGCCCATGCTCGCCTCTCCTCCTACGCCCTGATAAAAGCGCAAAACGAAGCGCCCGATTGATAATTGCTGGACGAAACGGCGAGACGACGGCAGATTTCGCCGCAGTCGAATTCGCTCCGAACGATTATCAGCGAAATTCTACGGACGCCGGAGGTTTCGCGATTCATCCAAATGTTTCCCCGACGAAGCATCCGCGTACGGATTGATAAGTTTTTGCCGCACTGGGAAGTAAAATCGTGATCAGCGAGGCACATAGCAGGACATGTAGACACTGGAAAAATGCGACGCGAAAACTTTCGAGTATCGTGTATTAATCTGATTGCATGTCGAGTAGATAAAAATATTTTTGCACAGTCCCTTTCTTTCTTCTAGTTAGTTTCCTATGCTAGATTGCAGTCAGCATGTAGAGTATGGTATAATATACCCTTATGATAAGTGTCGATTTTAATTGAATGTATAAGGATTCGAATTTGTCAAGAAATATCTTCAATTGAATTATTAATGCGATTCAATTGAAGACATATGTCGTATAATATACCCTTATGATAAGTGTCGATTTTAATTGAATGTATAAGGATTCGAATTTGTCAAGAAATGTCTTCAATTGAATTATTATTGCGATTCAATTGAAGACATATATCGTATAATATACCCTTATGATAAGTGTCCATTTTAATTGAATGTATAAGTATTGCAATTTGTCAAGAAATTTCTTCAATTGAATCGCATTAATAATTCAATTAAATCGCAACATATTAAGTATAACAACACTACAACTTCTTTTAACCATCACCTGAAACAGATTCCTGCAACATTTTACTTGTTCAAATACTTTTTTGCTCATTGTAATACGACATTCGTTTAACCTCCATTTCACAGAACAGATCGCGGACGTCAATCCTTTTTGCCCGTTGCCAGTGCTGCGCAAGATACCAATGGTCTAATATGGGAATGGCAAATTAAGAACACACCAACTTTATTAAGATGCAGGTTCCGATAATTTGTATTACGCCATGGCAATTATGAAGTCATATGCAAAGAGAAATTAATACAGTTGCACGGAAGATTAAATCGGGACATTTAGCTTATGCATCTGGATCGTTCGTCATCAGCGAATGACTGAGGGACCGAATCAGAAGCCAATAAACGAAATCTAGTATCTAACATATGAAAAGACGCAGCACGAAACAAATTGTTTAACCCATTGACTGCCACGCAAATTTAGCGCGTCTTGCCCTGGGTGCCACAGTTTTATTTTAAAGAAGACATGAAGTTTTACAAAATATAATATTGTTAAGTTACTGATATAATATTGTAATTGTAAAATTGTATGGCATTTACAGTATTTTTATTGAAAGAAAAACACTTTTGGTACAGACGCTTACTACGAGATATCTCGTAGTTGGCAGTCAATGGGTTAAGTTGGTCTTCTTTATTAGATTTTCCGATAAAAGGTATTCGCGCCTTTACACGTTCGGCCAAAGTAATCGTCGCACTGATGTATTCTTTTTTCGCGCGAACTGAGTTATAATTGAACCGGGCAAACATGATTGTCACGATAACTCGTTGAGCATGACGTCACGCCATTATGAGAAAAATAGGGGAGAGGTAATCCATAAGACGTGACAAACGGCAGTAAACGGCACAGGACCTTATTATATTGTGATGTCATGCGATGCTCGCATGCCGACTCGTTCGCACGAAACGCACTCGACTTTTTCTTATCGTACTAGACCATCGACAAATTTCGATGTCCTCTCAAGAGGTCTCCTCGTAGGAGCTTTTAGCCGTAACTAAAAATATATCGGGATCACATCGTCTCATTATCTGCCACTGATAATTATGCGAATTCCTATTAGAACTTACTTTGAATTGACAGGAGTTTACGTGAGCAGAATGAATTTCATTCAAATAATCAGAAGTGGCAGTGCATGTCGTGAATATGGAAGCTGATACGTAATAAAACATTAACATTGCATTTCCATGCTGTTGCATTAAAGTGGCATTTCCATCTTTAGTATTTTGATTTTAAATGTATTTCTCGCGTATTTTTTTTCACCGGATCACCCCTTACCTCCAAGCATACACTGTCGTTACAATTATTCAAACACCAGCATTTTCAAATCCACAGATACTTAACACTTTACCAACCGCTATTGACCGATGATACCACTCACTAACGACCGACTTTGTTTTGAATATCGCGCAGAAATTGTGTATGTGCCTATTTGTAAAGCTTTATAACTGAAAAATATTGAATGTGTTGTTGAGAATCCTTTGGTTTCAAAGCAGTGTAATTTTATTGTCATTTAGAATTGTCATAATGTCATCTGATATTTATTTTATTTAATATAACCGGTATATATTCTATATAAATGTATTTTATCTAATATACCGGTAAATAGCAGTTGGAACCGAAAAGTCGATTAATCGGCTAGCGGTCGTTAAAGTGTTAATAGAAAAAATCGTATTAAAACTAATAAGCAACATTTCTCCGTTAAGTTCAGCTACTCTTCGTTTACGACACGGATTAACAATATGTCCGACTAATACCGACATTGCGGCAACGAAGATAAGGGGAGGCTAAGGGATTCGCAAAAATGTCGCGCACACACTTACTGCAGATAATCCCATGTAGCCGTGAACGCGATAATCATTATTGGATCGAGCCAATTTTCCATGCAACATTGTCACTGTCTTTTAGACTTCCATATACAAACAAGAGTTGAGTGTTGTTTGCTCAGTCGCTTTTTAAGCGCATCCCGCATCGTCACGCTGAAGTGGCGGATTTTTACTTAAGAGCGTCAAGACATTTCAAGGAGTCTTTCAAGGTAATATCTTTCGCGGTAACTTCCGACTCGGCATCGTAGCGTAGTATCCTTGATGCGCTTAGGTCGGCCATTGTCACGCTAGAAATTTGAGAAAGTTGGGTTAAGCAGTTGTTTTACTAATTGTTATTATGGGAAAATTATATCATTTTGAACGATTTAGTCATATTCTGCAGTATTTGGTCGCATCGCGGTTCTAACATAGCAAAATACGCTTGGCAGTCAACGTGTTAAGCAGATGTTTTACGGTGCCAGTAAACTGGGAAAAAAAAAAATAATTGCTGTCAATTGAATGCAACTGAACAGAAAACATTAAATGACGCCAACTATATCGCAGTGTCAAGCATGAAAATGTCAATATTGAACAATTCTTGTTAATATTTGGTTTTATACAAAGAGATAAAAAATAAGCACGGGTGTTACCCATATTTTAAAGTTAGAAAACATAATATTTTACAGAAATTAAGTTTTACATTGAACTGTATTAAACTGCGTTATATTCTTTGAACTGTATCAAAATTGTGATCTGTTTAATTGCACAATTAATTTGCCTAAACGCTGCAGTATGCAATGAAATAGATTACGAACTTATTCTGCTCTGATGTCGTTACTCTGGTACAAATTGGTACTTTCGGCCATTTTCAAATTCGTCAAAACAGTTATCACGTTACATTAAAACGGGAAACACGTGTCTTTTGTGAAAGATTGAATAACACCAAGCGAGATTGTATGCCGGTACGGAAGGTTTAATATTTTCTGACGGAAAACAAAGTATTCAGCTGCTCGTGCAACAGTATCAGAGATTTAAGATGTCGCAACGCCTTCGCAACCTGCCGTTGCTTTATTTCGCGAAAAATAAGTTGCGAGGGGTACGGGATATTTTTACTCCCGGCTTGTTTATCCGCGGTCGGTTGCAAAACCGATTCTCTCAAAGTTATGAACGCATGACTCGGCAGAATAATCTGCTCTTTCTTCATTCGAATGTAAAATCATGTTCAGCACTGTTATGTTTACTGATTCCTATGGCAAATGCGAGGGGGAAATCGCCATAATCTTATTACATAAGTAATTAACATTGTAACTTGGTTTTTAAGCTATGATCCATTACACGTTGGACGTTTAACTCATAATAGGTGAAAAATTATCATTGTCCTAAGTCGGACCCCTTTAAAAATATTAATCGCGAAGTGAGTCGTAAATGAACACCCTAACCAACGTGGTAAAGAGAATTAATTTTTCTCTGTCACATACTTAATCGCTGATCGATATACATATCTGTATAGAAGATCCCTTCTAATACATATGTATATAAGTATAGTGCACATCCTGCATAAACTAGACTCCATTTAATTCTGCTTATTCTACAATAAAGTGTTCACTATAACAACGATTGCAAAATTTACATTCCAATCGGAAGCTTTGGGCCAGGTTCACCAGGTTTTAAATTCCATTCAAATTACGCGCATTTTATCTATTAGACCCGCAACATAACGAAATGCCGCTCCCATGCTCAAACTGTGCAAAATGAAAACAATGAAACGCTATTGTTGCCCGCAGAATTTCACCGCTACCCTAATCTCAACTGAACGTCTGAAATTGTGAATAAAACCGACCGCGAATTTTCTCTAGTCTCCCTGACATCGTTTGCGGCAGTCAGCGGTACTCACACTCTCGAACTGTGCAAAATGAAAATAATGCAAAGCTATTGTTGACCGTAGAATTTCACCGCTACCTTAATCTCAACTAAACGTCCGAAATTATGAATACAACCGATCGCGAATTTTAAACTCCATATATAACATAACATATTTGCGTCAGTCCGCTATATATATAACAAAATGAAAATAATGCAAATTATTGTTGAACGCAGAATTTCACCGCTACCCTAATCTCAACTGAACGTCCGAAATTATGAATACAACCGATCGCGAATTTTCTCCATTCTCCCCGAGATCGTTTGCGTCAGTCCGCAGTAGTTGCCGGTCAACGCGCTAGTCCTAGATCGAGCATCTGAAACCTGCGCAAAAGAATCCTCTTTCATCCGCCCCAAACACCATCCCACAGCTTTCCACTTCACCTGTGGCACACACGCCCGCAAAAGTCCCATGCGCCTTCCGCCACCGGTCAACAAAGTCGTCATCCCCGACTGGCGCAAGCCACGAGGAAAGCCTGTGACAAGCCTCTATCCCTACCCATGAAGAGTCTCCCTCCCATGAGACCAAGAACGCGCCGCCTGTCTCCAGAGCCTCGCTCCGTTTCGTTTCCTTCGGTCCATCTCTCGCTTCGACACACACAACCTCACCTACACAAGCACACAAAAACACCTACACACAAGAAGCCCGCGGTCAGATTAGATTATCAGCATTTCCCACTCTCTTCTCTTCTCTCCGTCTCTCTCGCTCTCGGCCCTCCCGTCCTTCTCTCTCGCTCTCTTTCCCAGCTGGCCGGCTGATCTTTCAAAACCGAAACTCCTGTCGTCGCTTGGCTTTAGTTCGTTCATCGAGTTTACCGCGGAATCGTCGGGCCGAGTCGAACCGGACGTCGAAGTCGGTTCCTCGATCGCTGCAGCGGAGTCGCACGTATGCACACGCTTCGTTCTGTCGAGCACGAACGAGTGAAAACTGCTCACGTCCCGCCTGTCAGTCGACTCGCGCGACTCGGCACGGCAGTCCGGGCTTTTCGTTACTGAACTGTGCCGCGGACTATTCGCCAGAGCTGCCAGCTAATTGCCGGAGGCTTTCTTCGTGTGTGACGGCGGAAGATTAGAAGCTGCGGGAGACTAGAGGAGGCAGGATGAGGTTCGACGATCAGCTCTTCACGGTCCTGGGTGAGTCTCTTTGATTTCGCGGAATTTGGCAGGTCGGACGCGATGAAAGGTGGAGAGCGATTGGGGGGTTGTGGATGGATATGTGAAATGTCACGACACGCCGATTGCGGTGGGAATTTAATGTCGGCATTGTGACGGTGTTACCCGGATGTAGGATAAACTCTGCTGACTCCGTGATAAAGAGAAATTAAATACAGCGGAGTAAATGGATGGAGGACCTGTAAATGATACGCGCGCGGGACAGTGGATTATCATGAACCTATGGTAGGATGTCATGGTATTATAAAGACGGGGTGCATAGGTGCACGTGGTTACGGAAGTGTTCTATGGCAAATGCGGGGAATGTTGATTTTCCGCGTGTGGTGGTGCGGTCGTTTAAATTGCGATAATGTGGAATATTTCGCGGATAATTGGTCATTTTCGTTGAGTGAAGTATGTGGTTGTCTGGTTAAAGAGAATTTAATTAACGCTCTTTTTGGAAACGGTTTATCACTCGCAGTTGCGAGAAGTAAATACTTTTGTAAGGTACTAATAAAATTTTATGACCGCGGCTATGTGTAATAAAAAAAAACATGCGCACAAGGATAAGCAATTCGAAACAAAGAATCTTGTAGCACTTTTATAATCACCGGTACATATATACTATCCGTATTAATTGGCGAATAGCCCGTAAAACTTCGTGTCACAGAATAACCCAAGTTTCCTCTATGCAAATTCGAGACAGACGCTTTCGCAAACACACAAATTAAGGAGTGCAGTAAATGAAAAGATGTTACGTCGAAGTTTGCTAATTGTTCGAACACGTTTTCCACCATATTACATGTTGCGGTTCCTTTAATTTATACGTTCTGGAGCCGCTGTAATTTTCCTCCAGTGTCCGCTCTAATGATACAAACATGACATGCATATCTTTTGCCACATATTAACACGGCATTATCTCACTTCAATTCTGTAAGGACATGTTGCTCCGGACGATTCATTAATGAACTTACGCAACTGAAGATGATAGAATTTTACAGCCTCCCCAATAACATTTTATTGTTACACGCTATCAACCCAAATAGGCCTCTCGTTAATTTTGTCTAGCAGATAATTGTGCGAAATTTATTTCCTTCACTTTTCTTCTCTTAAAATCAGCACGACGTATTTTGTATTCAAACACATGTAATAAAACGTGAAAGAATTGCTATCAGGAGATTATTGCATGTGAAACATATTCACGAGTTTATCGATTGCAAGTGAACTGCGAATAGTTCAGTATTAGAAATAAGCTGTGCACGCTGTATACAGATAGATAATTTTAATTTTTCACCCTTACTTTTTAACCTCTTATCGTATCGAGGTCGGTGTTGGGCAAAATTTTCTTTAAACAACGAATAGAAAAAGGGAATGACTAATGCAAGGTTATTTAAATGTTTGCATCCGGTGCTAGCGAATATTCTGTTAAATAAGAATTTACTTAGATAACGATATATTTGTCATCTCATGTACTTGGTTGGTATTTTATATTGGCAACGAAAAGCATAAAAAACTTTATCAGTTACTTCAAACCACATATGGACATTATCCAGATTTGTATTCAAAGAACCGGAATCCTGAGTAATCCTAGCAGTAATCCTGATTAAAACTAGTAGTAACTTTTATTCGCAGTTTCCCGCAACAAATTTCGCATTCTCTCATTTAAAACTGTTCCACCTTTCCACATTCGAGGTATTGATCCACATTTTATATCAGAAGGAAAACGCATAAAACTTTTCGTCATTCACTAAAAAACAGAGTCTGCCATTACTCTTATTATTATTTGATAAACACGCTTCAGTAATAAGCATATATATAATGTTCAGTTTTAATTGAAATTGGAACAGATTTGTGATCACACAGTCTCGCGCAACAAGTGCCGCGCGCTTTCATTTAAAAATATTCCACCTCCTTTGTCCGATACCTCGCGACGCCTCGCGGCATGAGCAGTTTTTTCCCGCGTATCTGCGCGCTTTGCATTAACAATAAACAGGGAAACAGACACGTTCCGATGAATACAGAACGCTCGTGACAATGTGACAATGTTCATGCCAATGATTCACGATTATATTGAAGGAGCCTTGGAACTTAGAGAACTCTGAGTATTCTCGGCATCCGCCATAGGTGTATGTCCGACAATTCTCATATTCAAGAACTCAGTCTTTTAATCTGGCAAGGTAACCGGGAATTGTCGACTTGCGCGGAATCCGCGAGATTATTTCCCTGTAAATGAAAGCAAATATTTTTGTAGGATAGGGGACTTACGAAATGGCATCGATTTATAAGTCATGTTCATAAGATAGACATTATCTATACGGTATAATTGTCTCATCATAATATTAATGTTGGAATCGTAAGGTATGAATGGGGTCGGTTAAAAACATGAAGGTTTCTTCGTTTTAAGCAAAAATAAAAACGACACGAATTGTGTCACTGTCCATTACAGAACATTTAATTTAACATTTCTTTAACACGTTGACTGCCAAGCGTATTTTACCATATTAGAACGGCGATGCTATGAAATACTACAGCGTCCGACTGAATTATGCAAAATGTAAAGAATGTGCAGGCATTGGAGACCAAAGGATCGCATCACTATTCTAGCAACAAGTGCATTTATAAAATAATAATTGCTACTCATTGCGAATATTTTGGATCTTCAGTAAAATCTCTTGCGTCGGCCACCGGTGACCATCATGGCAGTCAAAGTGTTAAATAGTATAACATGATTATTTGACATAATGTGGCACTGTAAATGTATAATACATGCAATTACCTACAACTGCAGGATTGTACGCGTGATAAGTATTTTGCACAATACAATAATCTTTTAATACCTATGTATAAATTCAGAAGCAATCATACATATACATATCACATAAATATCTTCCATTGCTTCATTGCGGTATTATTTTTTTATCTAAATCTGCCATAAAACATTAAAAAACGGTTTCTTAACGTGTCGTTTCAATGTGACGATTGAACGTAAAGACTCGGCAACATGGTTCGCGAAAAATAACGCAAACAATATCGGAAAGAAACGGACGACTATCTCCGAAGCTCGCTTACTGTAAAAAGTGCATGCTCCTTTAGCTCCGGCTTGCATCACGTCAATGTTGATGTTTTCACGATGACTAACTTGGTGACAATCGTCGTATACAGACCCACAGGCACACATGCTAATGTGTGGGTCGTGCGATAAATCGCGCGCGTTATAACATTGATTGGAATATGTCCATTAATTGATACTAATTTTTCAGCGGGTTATCTGGCATAATTTTGCAACGCTGCAATTATCCGCTCCGGGATCGCGAGCAACTTTTGCGCTTCAAGACGGAGCTTTCGTCGCAATTAATTCGCGTCCGGGATCGATGTACAGAACAAATATGTTCTTTTGCAGAAATTGTTACATGATATTGTGTTTGTTTCTAATCAGTTATCAAGGTTATAGTTTCAAGAAATTAGTCTCGGTTGTTTGTCGCACGAGTTTCCGAAAACTGATTCACATTCCATTTTCTTGGTAATAATAACATTGTGCTAAAAAAAAAAACAATTTTTATGAAGGACCAATTTTTTTTATTGGATACGTATGTTTTCATGTGAAAATTAAATTTAGCACTATTGAGGACAGAAATTTTTTTTTCTATAAGTACGGTTTTATGTATCTTGTTTAGAGGACACAGAAAAAAATGAAAATATTAGGATAAAAAAGGACGTGAAAGTATGAATATTTATTGTTGCAATATTAAATTGATGGTACCGTATGACCATGAGAACAACGCAAGTGTCATGTTTGTCGGTACTATTCGATTGGTTTTTGAAAAAGCTTAATGGACAGTTTGAACTGTCACACGATGCCATCGATGCGATTTGTTTAATTTTCTGTACGATCGATTTTCATTGCGAGGAAAAGTACAGCGTTGCTCGTGACTCGAGGAATTTCCTGTTTATTTCTCCACGAGAAATCTGAAAAAGCATCTCGAGCCGCTCGCAACAAACACTCCCACGGAATTGCAAACGCTATATTATTAGAATCGACTGTACTGACCGTGCACTCACTTTCTGCGCAATGTAAAAAAATGTTTACGCCTACGACTATGATTAACCTTTCTGTAGTTCTTGGTTTACCCTACGGTCGTCCTTTTCTTCTGCTCATCTTTTTCTTTCACATCACTACCACCGCGCAATATTTATTCATGCAAAATATAAAGAAATAACTTTTTACGATTTTATGTTCTAACTTATTCGATTTAGGTCGTGATTTCGGTTATTTTATTTTTTTCTGGTAAAATCGGATTGGTATTCTGACTGTTAGAAGAACATCAAGGATTATTGATAAATTGAAGAAAAACGATTTTCGTGTAATTAAATCGATCACACTAATATCGAAACTACCACAAAAAAGAATTTATAACACCCTAATTTATTTTTCATCAATATTCTAATTGGACATTAGATCAGCATTAATACAGTGTCACTTACAAGCCGTACGTATCTATGTCATTCCACTCCGATTGCAATTGACCATTTTACCCACATTCAGAGAATGACCTATTGCGCACTATATACGTTTATTAATAGGTTACCACATAGAATCGTTTATGACACCCCCAATTAATACCGATTGCAATTGACCACTTTATCCAAATTCACAGTACGATTTATTGTGCAGTATATACTATTATTAATCATTTTGCATTAATATTATATACTATATACTCAATTTACACTTTTACTGAGTTATTATTTTTGTACTAATACTACATACCATATACTTAATTTATACTTTTCCTAAATTACGACTCTTGTCCTTATAACTATATACTCTTATTACAAGTCTCCTTAACACATTGACTGTCATGATGGTCGTCGGTGATTTTACTGAAGATCCAAAATATTCGCAATGGGTAGCAATTATTATTTTATAAATGCAGTTGTTATTACAATAGTGACGCGATCCTTTGGTCTCCCATACCTGTACATTATTAGGTGTACAACTTTGCTCCCGCCGTTTTTTGCGTTGGACGAAAGGGAAAAAACGGCGGGAGCAAAGTTGTGTACCTATTATTTACATTTTGTATAATTCAGTCGAACGCTGCAGTATTCAGCAATAGTGGTCACCGGTGACCGGCGCAAAAGATTTTACCGTAAATGCAAAAAAATTTGCAATGAAGCCCATTTTCAATGTTGTAAAATAATTGATATCGGAACGGTGCTTTAATACTTTCGCTTCTAACAAATCTGCGTTACCTTTATTTTGCACGGTTTAATTATACTCTGCAGTATTTCATCGCATCGCAATTCTAACATAGTAAAATGCGTTTGAGCAAAATATGCAAAAGATTTTACTAAAAATGCAAAAAATTTGCAATGAAGCCTATTTGCAATCTTGGAAAGCAATTGATATTGGAACGGTGCTTCAATACTTTGCTTCAATACAGTATTTAACCGCATCGCGGTTCTGACATAGCAAAATACGCTTGGCAGTCAAAGTCTTAATATTATATACTTTTATTAGAAATCTCATTAATGCCAGCTCATTCAGACTGACACTTTACCATCGAGCGTCGACTCTGCACCTCCGGCTCTCCGCATTCCCAAAAATGCGAACTATCCAGCGACATTCAGCTTCCCAGTTTGCCGTTGACCTGCGCGACTCTCGAAAACTCGGTCAATGGGTGACGAGTTCGTTAGAATGAGCGTGCACGTAAACGAAGCGGGAGCCAGATATTTCTCCTCCGTCATAACCCGCATGATAGGAACGCCGCGCGTGTCACCGGAAACATGCAACGGCGGCGAAAACAGCCCTTGACAACGTGCGTGAATCACTTCACGGCGGTCTCATTGTCTGTCGGCGCACGCTGCCTGCTCCCTGTTTATCGCAAAAACTGACTCATTGCGTACGGCCGGCCAGCGCTTTGTTACACTTCATTTTGCCGCCACGTTATCCGGCCCCCGGCTGCGTTGTTTGCACCAAAAGCAGAATTAATTGCACGCCTTTGTCGAGTATCAGGGGAGCGCAGTGGGGACGTCGGTATGTCTTCACGTGTATGGCCTAACGCTGACACGCGCTCCTAATTAGGGGGCAGCTTATGGTTGGCGGGTTTACGAGACTCTCGTGCGTGCCGGGATTCCGATGTTGCTGGGGAAATCGGTGACTGTTTCGCGAATATCTGAGGAAACGCGCATTTTTGTGCTTGATATGTGGGATATGTGTGATGTAGAATTATGAAATGAGGATTTATTATGCACGGCTTCCTCATGCAAGAGTCGATAATATTTAAGAATTTGTTAACGTTGTGTTCTTATTCCATATATAAACATCTAAGAAAACGCACATTTTTGTGCTATAATATTTAAAATGGGGATTTATTTGAATGTGTTAACGTTGTGTTCTTATTCCATATATAAACATTTAAGGAAACGCGCATTTTTGTGCTTGACATGTGGGATATGTGTGATGTAGAATTATGAAATTAAGAATTTTATTCAGAAGAAAAAAAAAATATGAATTTAAGAATGTATTAGCGTTGTGTTCTTATTCCATATATAAACTTAAAATGCATTAAAAATACAAGTCTAATCAAGCTTAGAAATAAATAAAAGATTCAAAATACTTGTGATAACTGATGATGAGAGTAAAACTATTTCCTAGGAAAGCTCTGTTATCTGTTGGGGTTTATTATCTTGAGTTGCGATTCTGGTATAAAAATAGGTGAAGTGTAGTTTGTTGAAGGATAATTGAAAGTATGGCTTATCGGTCTTAGATTAATGAAGTTTCTATTATCTGATTGTACAATTAAGTTCTAGAAGTATTTAGCGGAACGCACCTGGTGGTGGCAGCGGATAAAAATAAATCGCTAATTAATTCGCAAATAACCATGGTTTCCTCAGGTATTTCATTACCTCAAGTAGAAATTCCGGCAAAAAAAATCGGTGACATATAAATTTCATTAAACATCATTTATTTGTAATTATTTACAAAATTTATGCGGTGTTTGTTGGTGCTAAAAATAACCCTCTAACCACTTGGCATAAAAGTGTCAGTTTTCTGGCGCAGGCAATCATCACAAGTTGGACTCTTAGTAAGATGCTAAACGACGCAGAAATTTGTTATGAATTTCGTTGAAGCATGAAACCTTTGTGCGCGGACTCTGAATTACTAAAGCATTGAGATTCGTATTGTTCCTCGGATGATTAATTGAATTGCAGGTTCCGTATAAGGACGTGATTAATTGTCACGTTTCTTGAGAATTCCTTTACGATATCACTCGTCCAAGAGGGACTTCCAAGAGCCTCGAATAATATCTAGTCACGTCTCAGATTTCCACTATTCGCTCCGACTTTTTACGAACGTTATAACTTCGAAGACGAACCACCGGCGACATATTCAAATCGTCGAACAAACATAATAGCCCGAATCTCGGCGCCCGTTTCTCCAGGCACAGTAAGATTCAATATTCATGCACTCACGCGGGCGTCTCTTTACGACAATAATAACGAGGCGCGTCACTTTAGAAGCTCCCCAGAAACTTCGTGTTTTTGAAGAAGTTTCAAGCGCGCGTCGTTTACGTAAGAGCGACGACTTTTTGAGCAAAGCGTTACGCAAAGTTATCCGCGGCTGTTTTGCAAATTAGCTTCTAAAGCTCGCCGGTGTCACGCTTCCTTGAAAACCATCGCCAACGGCTTTGTCAAAGAAACACTCCGACGGGCGTCCTCTCCTCGCCTTTTTTCCGCGGATCGACATTTGCGCCGCGTCTCGGAAGATTTATTCTAGGAAAGTATTTTCGTCCTCCATATTTTCGACGCGACATATCGCTTATGTCGTCTGCGGAGCGTGCGGTAAAAAGAAAAGAGGCGATGAGAGGAAGAGAAGCGAGAACTTGAGAAACTCAACCGTTTCGGGACGAATGTCGTTTGCCTCAGCCTCAACAAACGTATGCATTTAACAAGATGCGTAGCGAAATGAGTAAAAGGCAGAAGATGATATGCAATTATCTTGTGAACGTTCGGATAAAAATGCGACACGTGTAATTAATATGATATTGGAGTCTGTGGTCGCGGAACATCATTTATAATTTTAGGGAAAACAAATTGCAAGCTGTATTTAAAGTGTAAACGTGACGTCACGAAAGATGGAACCGAATTTAGATCAAACCAAAATAGTAACTTTTGCATTCTTTGCAACTGTTGCCTGTAATTCTAAATTTGTTATTAGTTTCTAATTTCTTTTGGTACATCGGCAATTTCGCATATACTTCTTTGAATATTTTGACATTATAAAATACATATTGAAATACATATTCAACCAAATCTAGATCGAACCAAAATAGTCACTTTTGCATTCCTTCCAACTGTTGCCTGTAATTATAAATTTGTTATTAATTTCTAATTTCTTTCGGTAGATCGGTAATTACGCATATACTTCCTTGAATATTTCCGTGTTATAAAATACGTTAAATTCACGTAAAAAATATCCACAACTCCGAAATGATTACCTTCAATATCGTTCCGCAAAGAGTGTAAATAGGAAAATGTTCTTAATACGAGATGAGATGGACGATTGGAAAGTCCTCAATTCATCCTGGAAGGAAGAAATCCCGAATCTACCCGGCAATCAATCGATAGGATCGCGATAAGTTCGCGATAAGCTCGCCACTAAATTTAGATCGAAGCTTCCCGCGGCCGAGATTAACCGCTTTATCTTTCTGGTTGGCGGGAAACAATTACTTCGTCGCGCGAAGATCGTAACGGTCGATACGATGCTCGATACGGTCGTTGATACGAACTAGATTGCACGCGATCGCTGGAAAACGTCTCGTTGAAACATTAATGCCGAACATTTTCCAATCTTCTTCAGAAAACCTTGCGGATTCGGCAAGAAATGATAATTTTTCACCCTTACTTTTTAACCTCTTATCGTATCGAGGTCGGCGTTGGGCAAAATTTTCTTTAAACAACGGACAGAAAATGGGAATGACTAATGCAAGCTTATTTAAATGTTTACATCTGGTCAATTTAAATGTTTATATCGCCAAACAAAACGCATAAAAAACTTTATCAGTTACTCCAAATCACATACGGACATTAACCGGATTTGTATTCAAAGAACCGGAATATCTCCGGGCAATTATATTGTGCAAATATTAGTTACGATGATTCGGTTAATATAAAACTGTTCCACCTTTTTATATTAGAAGGAAAACGCATAAAACTTTTCGTCATTCACTAAAAAACAGAGTCTGCCATTACTCTTATTGCTATTTAAAAAACACGTTTCAGTAATGAGAATATATAATGTCCAGTTTCAATTGAAATTGGAACGGATTTGTGATCACACAGTCTCTTCTTCAGAAAACCTTGCGGATTCGGCAAGAAATGATAGTTCTCTCGTTCCGCTAACATTCTGCCAATGACGTACGTTTACTTGTTTGCTCTTTACCTGTTTTGCCCTCGACGAAACGTGACGCTATCGATTACGTGAGCGTATTATTCTCCACGCGCAAATGACATTTTCCCCGAGCAGGAAATTGCCCTCGGCCGATTAGGGAGTAAGTAAGAAATTGTTACGTGCGCGCGCGCGGACAAACGAAACGGACGTTTGATAATTTCTTGAGCCCGCCTGACGTTAACATATCGAGCGGCGCGTGATCTCATTACACGCGCCGGGCGCGAACGACCAATTACTCGTTATTTTTCTATAACTAATTACGCTTCCGCGTACGAAGGAGTTACGTGCGAAATTACGCTTAATTTCCCAATTAAAAGGGACGTTTTGTCGGAAGTGTCACCGCGGCGTCACTTTTTATCGGGCTGCTCGTCCCATTTATTATGAAGTCATCTCTTCTTTCGCGCGGTAAAACAACGGCGTTCTCGGGAATCGGAAAAACTGAATCGCCGCGCGATCCCCCTCGGCGGCGGACGGAAATCAGAACAAGTGCGATCGATCTAAACAGATCAATTAAAATGCGTCGAGTCGCTCGTCGACAAGGCGTAAATACGTGCGCGTCGTTAATTGCCCGCGGACTTGTGTGCCGGCCGAACTTCCGCAAAAAGAACTCCTGACAATTCGAATTATGCCATTTTCCCGGGTAAATTGTAAACAGTTGTACGCGGAGAAGGACGTCTAATTATGCCGGCGCGGACTTTTTGCATTGTTCTCGTAGAAATTAATGGCGTGTCACGCGACGATTATTTCGCGTTCGTCGTTTAGGGTAAATGGTCCGATAATTAACCTTTAAAGTCAATTTAGCTCGACGCTGAGATTCTAACTTGTGTATGGCGCTGTTTATTGTTTTCGACATGCAACTCATCAGATAAGACTCGAGTTGAAATAAGTTAATAGCTTGCAGTATAATAAGATGCATTGTTGTTAATTGTTTCATATGTGAATATTATTGTATTTTATCGAAACTCTTATTTTCCTTTTATTGTACATTGCTGATAAATAACCATTTTTATGTATAATTCTCTTTTAATAATCGGACGTAGTCGATTTAGATTCTGTAGATCTTTATAATTCTCCTTCAAGTTGTCAGTATCCTTATCCTGAACGTTCGGTAAATTGTCAAAACAACCGAGGGCCATGATTTCTTTATTGTCCGATAACGCCTAATCGATTAGGATCTCACCAACGTCAAAATTCATCAAATCGATGCAATATCCTCCGCAGTCGATCTTGTCCCTCTTTTAAATAATTGATTAAAAATGGCTTCACCCTCAGGAAAGCACAAATATTGCTTCACAGCCATATAAAAGAGACATGTTAAATCTGCAAAATGTACATACATGAAACAATTAACAATAATATACTTATTTGGTAGTGAAAAAATTTCGATATAATTATCTTTCGTGTTCAGGTTAATAGAAACACGTACGCCGATGCAGATGGCGATATGCTACATACACGGAATACGTGATATAGCACGCGTGCATAACGTAAAATAACACGGCGCCAGAGTTAACGGCTTAAAAGACGCGCCAACAATATCCACGGAACTTGCAAAAATGGATCCCTCCTCTCGTTCATACAAGGAAAGCAAACACAAGCCTCGATATTGCCGTATCATTCCGCGTGTCTTCTTTCTCTCTCACGCTCAATACGTTCTCTCTTCATATCACATTACACATATATCTTCAGCACCGCAGAGACAATTCCAATCAACATAAATGCATCCTCTCTCTCTCCTACTCAAGACGTTCCCAATAAACATAAACGCATCCTCTCTCTTTCCTGCTTAAGCCGTTCCCAATAAGCATAAACGCATCTTCTCTCTTCCTCCGCCGCTCAACACCTTCTCTCTTTATGTCACATTAACGACACATCTTCAGTGCCGCAGAGACAATTAAAAAAACACAAATGCATGATCTCTCTCTTTCTTCCAATATATACAGTCAATAAATATGAATGCATCCTGTCTCTCTTCGGCTCAATACGTTGTCTTTTACTATCACACCACTCAACATCTTCAGTGTCGCAGAGACAATTCCAATAAACCTAAACTCATCCTCTCTCTCCCACTCAACCCATTCTCTCTCCACACCACACTCCCCCAATCTTCAATGTCGCCGCGACAATTCCAATAAACGTGAATCCATCCTCTCTCTCTCTCTCTCTTTCTCCACAGCACACTAAGCAATTCCAATAAACATAAAGGCATCCTCTCTCTGTTTTGCTTATGCCGTTCCCAATAAGCATAAACGCATCTTCTCTCTTTCTCTGCCGCTCAACACCGTCTCTCTTTATCTCACATTAACGACACATCTTCAGTGCGGGAGAGACAATTAAAAAAACACAAACGCATCTCTCTCTCTCTCTCTTCCAATATATACAGTCAATAAATACGAATGCATCCCTTCTCTCTTCCTCTCAATACGTTCTCTCTTACTATCACACCACTCAACATCTTCAGTGTCGCAGAGACAATTCCAATAAACTTAAACTCATCCTCTCTCTCTCCCTCTCCACACCACACTACTCCCCCAATCTTCAATGCCGCCGCGACAATTCCAATATATGAACCCATCCTCTCTCTCTCTCTCTCTCTCTCTCCACACTAAGCAATTCCCATAAACATAAAGGCATCCTCTCCCCTCTCTTTGTCTCTCTACCGTCGCAGAGAGACAAATCGAAGTGGCGCGCGGAATTGCAATGCACACGCGGACACTAATACGCGCGCTTCCCCACTACCCAGCAGGAAAGGACGGGCGCAAAACGTGTGTGCGTTTACAGCTGTTTGCCAGTCGTCACCGGACTGCCGCGAGGTCTGGCAAAGGTCATTAACGTCAGTGCCGCCATCGCAGCCGCTACACTCGAATACGTCGATCGTGTGCGCTCTTATTCCCGTTGTTATTGTAATAGCCGGTGGTGTTCGGGACCGCCGACGTCGATCGTGGTGATTCGGAGCGTCAAGTGCAGGGAAGGGACGAGGAACACTGCGGAGGAGAATGTTCGCGAAGACACGGAGTGCGGGACTGATGCTCGCCGACGGAAGCACTGTCCCACACGAGCAGGGACAGTTATTTTCGTGATCACGGGAAACGTCTGGCGCGAGAGTGTGGCGCGACAGTGTGGGGCGAGGAGGAAGGAGATGCTGAAAAATGGCGGAATGACGCGTGCTAATCGCGGCACGACGCTCATGAGAGAAGAGGCTGCGATCGGGCGTGAATGAGGGAGGATCTAAACACCGTGGACAGAACGTAGTACGTCGCTGTCGGTCGGAAAATCCAGAAACGTGGGAAACGAGTGTTGCGCCGCAGAGATTTGCAATGGGGCTGGCAGGTATGGCTTTTCGCATCTCTTCGCGGTAGTAGCGATTCTACGGACTCTATGGACTCTGAATTTTACGGAGTTTCTTGCCGGAGGTCTGAGATATGTTAGATCGCATAAGTATCGGAGCTGTACGTCGGCGGTTCTGTAAATCTGTGTCATGGGACGAATGCCCATGCATCCGCGGTATATTTCGTGTCATTGCGGATTCATGGTACCACGTGTTCATGCTCCGATGTATGTCGAACCACGTGTTCAAGGTACCACTTATGCACTGTGCGTACACGCGGTATCTCCCGTTCAAGGTATCGTGCATCATTACGAATGCCTATGTATGATGTGCCACACACACGATGCCATACATATGAATTAGCTCACGATGGTGTCACGATACAGAGTACTTATGGTATCACATGTAATGCTCCATGTAAAATGCATAATATCGTGTAATAGTAGTTTTGTGGTACCGTGGATATCGATCATACGATCGTATGACATTCTATATAAAATCTTTGTCACGTGATAACGCGTTATCACGTTATCACGTAAAATTCTGGTATCATATATCGCATCACACATAATGTTCCATGTAATATATATATTTTCATGCAACGATAGTATTGGGACACTACATATTTGTAATCATACGTTCGTATGATGACCTATATAAAATCTTTGTCATGTGATAATAAGACGTTATCACGTACATATGATGACATGAGTACCATCTCACTTCGTATTTCGTCGGGTTGACAGTACTGCGGTATCTATGGTAATATATCGTACCCCAAATAAAATCTATACTACTACGCCTCGAGACACGTACGACACACATTGCCCCATATAAACTCCATACCATCGCCAGTGCATAGATCCGCGTATCCATCATATGCGGCGCTCCATATTTAAAGTAGCAAACACGTATGCCGCACATATTTTACTAGTGATGATGCATCTGCCCACTTCCACGCACGTATGATAGCTCCTATCACACTGCCATGCAATTCATCGTGCCCCACTCATGATTTCACCTACTTACAGTTCTATGCATCGACACGATCGCCTATCTATTACTTCTCGTCGTTCCGTATTTATACCTCCATACGTGCACTAATCTGCAGCTCCGTGCTTGAAAGATATCGCCCGCGGGCGGGCAATAAAATTCTGCGAAATCTCACGTACGCACGTGTAGAAATCCGAGATCGCACTTCAAGATCGAAGATCCTTGATGTCGCAAAGCGAAGAGCATTTCGGAGCATACGCGCGACATTCAGCGGCCGATCGATAAGACGCCGCGATAACGCAGCGACGAGTCGAAATATCAATTCGTCCTCGACTGGCGGACAGTCGGCGTCGCAAAATGTTAGGCAAAAATTTTACGCGAATAACGGAGGAACGGTAGCTGCTTACGAATGGGTGGATGAATGAGATATTGTTGAAATTAGAATTTAGGCGTGCTTAAGTAATTATTTATTGGTGTATCCACTCCTTTGCGTTGGCATTTTGTATCGGCGAGATAATTTGGGTACGAATGGAATTCTGGTAAGACCGATGATTATCGACTGGGGTCATGGAATAGTCAAACTAAAAACGAATTAATAGGCAATGTGGATTCTGCCAAAAATGCCTTAATTATGTGAGTAAAGGACGAACCATTGTAGTTACTAGATAGCTAATATTCTTGAAAAACGATTAAAAAGAATGAAGCTGCAAATAATCGCCAGTCACGTTTCGGTGAAATCTAAATTGATAGTTATGACATGCTAATATCGCTTACTGATTGATTCAGTAAATTCATAGAATGTCAGAAAATGTTGCAGTCTCATGCCCTATATTAAGTAGAGTGCAGGTATAGTACAATTAGGCTGATCATAGACAACGTTCACACGTGCCCTATTGCTTATCTTATAAATCCCCCGTTTCACTATAGTCATATTTACTTCATTATGTATGCAATTTATGATGAATGGGTAGCGTAATGATGATCATTCCATTAACCAATTACTGCCCAACAGTGACCCAGAGGCCGCTTACATCGAAACCGTCCAGTGCATTATCTTGTCGTTCATACAAGCACAGAATAACTCGCCGCCAATAACCTATAGTCATTGTCAACCCGATACGTTCGAATAAGAATTTATTCGGATAACACAATAGATGAGCAGCTATCAGTCGAGCCGCGGTGTCGCGCGAAAGAAATGATCGTCGCCTGTCCATCTTGTAAAATGAAAGTTTCGAGAGCGACTAGGCGACGGCTTCGACCGCTTGAAAACAGGATTCCTGCCTCTGGGCCATATTCGGGCTAATGCATTCAAAGTACCCGCTGCTTGGAAATTTCCGTCGTTGCGAACTAGCCTTAATGAGGGCCGGCGATAAAGAAATTTCGCCTGTGACGTCGGACGCTGTATTAGATCCGCTGAAAAGTTCCGTCGCTTTTCTCTGCCACCACTCCACGGCCGCATGAAATCATTTTACGCTGTAATGACGAACCTTGACGACCCTGATTATCCGCATCTATGCTAATAAATGCGGACGAAACTATCGAGTGCGCTGCTAATCTTTCGCTCGAAATTCTGGAGTGAGTACGTAGTTGCGACACTTTACGTGTCTTAAAAATGGGATGGGACGCTGGTTGCGATAAAAATGTATTGTTTTTGGATGAGTAAGTGTCGCTTTGGAGGGGACAGGTACGTTAAAACTTTGACTGCCACTGTGGTCACCCGTGACCGGTGCAAAAGATTTTACTAAAGGTGCAAAAAATTCGCAATAAAGTCTATTTGCAATCTTGTAAAAGCAATTTATATTGGAACGGTGCTTCAATACTTTGCCTTTTAACAGTTCTGCGTTACTTTTATTTTGCATGATTTAATTATGTTCTGCAGTATTTCATCGCATCGCGGTTCTAACATAGTAAAATACGTTTGAGCAAAATACGCTAAAGATTTTACTAAAAATGCAAAAAATTCGCAATAAAGCCTGTTTGCAATCTTGTAAAAGCAATTGATATTGGAACGGTGCTTCAATACTTTGCCTTTTAAAAGTTCTGCGTTACCTTTATTGTGCACGATTTAATTATACTCTACAGTATTTTATCGCATCGCGGTTCTAACATAGCAAAATACGCTTGGCAGTCAAAGTGTTAAAAACAAATTCGGCATCGCCAAACAAGTGCGAAGCGGTTTGAAGTAAAAGTAATTCCCAAAAACATGCGTCGAGTTGGAATTCGCTTAAAATGGCCGAATATGTCGGTGTGATATTTTTGGGCTGTGACGAAACTTTTCGGCGTGCTGTATAAGGCGGTTTTCAAAGATTGGGCGTTTGAAGATTTATTTTGACGCCCAACTATGCGCGGTATATATAGCGTCGAAAACAATATGGCCGTTGATTATCTCTGAAACGGGAACGGCGATAAGCGGGGGAAGAAAAAAGAAGGAGCGGCAAGGATAAAATCTTAATTAAGATTCTACTTTATCTTAAGTAGAGCTTTAGCGTATGCCTAACAAAAAAAATCTCATGACTGTCATTAGACCATTTGATAGAAATGAAATATGGTTGAGAAAAGTTGATATGGATTAACATTGAGATAGCTACGTCAGGGAGATAAAGCGGGCGAATGCGCGATTTAGAATTCTGTTTAAGCGGCATATTTCGGACACAGCAAAAATGCTGCTCAAATTAAATACTTCTCACGTTAATACATTATGTATTTGTTGACTCCTCACTTTACGCGCTCTCCACTATTTTAAGAGTGTAATATTTTTACTCGCTTTTATGTGCATGTTATTGTTTTCGTGGAAGTATTGCAATATTTTTTATCACGTTCATATTTTCTCAAGAGACATACTGTTAATCGATGATTAGCTTTCGTGTGTTTAGCCTCGGGGAAGCTTCAATTGCATTGGTCTCTCGTACATTACTAACAATATAACCTACGAACATAAATTTTCCGATAGTGTAAACGTTGTAAAGAAGGCTGCGTCAAGTGTAGAATCAGGTTGTATATTTCCGTCAAATTAATATTTTCACACGTTCATAAGTGTCTTGCTCGGCGTCCTTAAAGAAACCATTTGTAGAAACTCGAAGCCGCTCACCGTTGCGCGCAATCAAAAGCACAAGCGTCTTGACCGAGAAAAGATCGAACCCGTATTATAACAGGATCAAAAGAGCATCTTTCGACACGGTTACGTGTTCACGCAGTCACGTGTGCTACTCTCGCATGCATAACGTAAGAAACCGGGTCCACGAAGTCCTCGTCGATCGTTTCAGATAGGACGGAGAATCGGCGAAGAAAAGTCCCGCGGCAAGTATTCCTGATTTATTCTGTTAGACATGAAGTTAATAGGTGTACAACTTTGCTCCCGCCGTTTTTTGCATTGGACGAAAGGGAAAAACGGCGGGAGCAAAGTTGTGTACCTATTACTAAAATGGCTAAAAGTCTCACTCCATTCTACACGCGCGGAATTTCGTACTCACGTACATAAATGAAAGTAAGGTTTTATTATTGGCGAATAGTCGTCGTTGAAGATCGAAACGAAAAGGAAATGTAATTGTTTAATTCATTAGCTATATATGACGTACGTAAAGTGGAAATTAAGTGATAAAGGACTAAAGGTTTAATCCGACGATTTGAAGAATTAATACTTTTGAAATGACCTATGTATAGGACACACGTTAATTTTTCTTCGGTAATAAAACAGCATTCTATAGAAATTACATATATATACAACACACATTTACTTTTCTACTCACAAGATTCATTAAAATTAGTAGAATGTCGCGAGCTTGAAGTCTAAATGTACGATACATATATATACAATACAGGTTAATTTTTCTTTGGTAATAAAGCAGCATTCTATAGAAATTACATATATACACAACACACATTTACTTTTCTTCTCACAAGATTCATTAACACGTTGACTGCCAATTGTATTTTACTATATTAGAACAGCGATCCTATGAAATACTACAGCGTTCGACTGAATAATGCAAAATGTGAATAATGTGCAGGTATTGGAAACCAAAGGATCGCATCGCTATTCTAATAACAACTGCATTTACAAAATAATAATTACTACCCATTGCAAATATTTTGGATCTTCAGTAAAATTTGTTGCATCGATCACCGGTGACCATCATGGCAGTCAAAGTATTAAAATTAGAAGAACGCCGCGAGTCAGAAGTCTGAATCGTGCAGCGTCCATCAGTGAAAATGAGGTTCGGCGTAGATGATAGAATCCGGTGAGGAAAAAAGTTCTGCGCCACATCCGCGCGTCCACCAAGATGCTCGGCGACATCTTCGCGTTTATTCGTACGTCATGCGCCATCCGACGAAACTATTTGATTATGCTAATGTCCCGTGCTAAGAGCGCAGGCAAACATAATGCCGGCGCGCGCGAGTTCATAGAAAAAAGGAGAATGAGCGCAGGCAAAGAACATCAATGTCGGACGGCGCGGAATTTTAAGCGTCTACTCCACGCCGGCTCGCATAAATAATTAATAATTCGCTAAGTGGCTCGTGCATGTTGGCCCGATGATGTCAAACCGTCTAAGATAGCGTCCTTACCTCGACGATATGCATATGGATGCTGTACATATAGAATCTGTATTATGGATTCCTTAATGTTCCGCGATCTATTGGGTGTGGAGAAGTTGCCGATAATGCGTAGAATCGGAGTTGGCGCGGGGAATTACCGTTTTTCTTGCCTCTCAGCAACGTCAGGGCAAGATAATCAGACGGATTCAATGAAAACGTTTTCTTCCCCGGACCACGTGGTCGAATTAATCGACACGTGCGCGTTTGTTTATTCGCTGTTTGTGCCGAGTGTATCTTCAGTGGGATCGTGTCTCTGGAATATTGCAGTTTCAAATAATTCTCTTTGCGCCGCGCTCTTGTGTGAAGCCACCTTTTGTATGACTAAAATCACATTGCACGCCATTAATTAATTTGCAGCATTTGACGGAATAATCCGCAAACAAAAACTGACCATTATCACCGGGAGCGGATAAATCCGCACACAATAATTTTTGTTTTCAGCTTATCAGCAATCGTTAACACTTTGTCGGCTGTGATGCGAAAGATTTTACTGAAGATCCAAAATATTCGCAATGGGTAGAAATAATTATTTTATAAATGGAGTTATTGTTAGAATAGTGATGCGATCCTTTGGTCTTCCATACCTGCACATTATTTACATTTTTTGCATAATTCAGTCACACGCTGTAGTATTTTACAGGATCGCCGTTTTAATACGGCAAAATGTGGTCCGCGGAAAAAATGACGACATCATTCCTCACGAAATGACACCTTGAGCGAAACACAGCGTACACATCGATAGTGAAATCTTGTAGTTGTTCTATTGGTGTACAACGCTAAATATATACGTTATTAGCAAAGTCGTGTGCGAAGAGAAGTGGCCCCTTCAGGTGTCCAATTGATCCCCGCGAAGTTAATGTCACCGTGATTGCGACACCCACAAATCATTTATCGTGCGTGTGTGTTCCACGGTGTTACGTAACGCCCTCTATCCAGTTAAATAAACTAATAGACTCCGGCGAGCGAGCTGGCAGACGATCCAATCCGCCGTTCCTTTCTTGTTCATTTTTCTATTTCTCCACCGCACGCAGACATCTAAATCTTCGCGTTCCGGTTCGATCATCGTTACGTCACGGCGAAGAAAGTAATTTCGTATGTTTTCGTGTCTCGCGTTTCTTGGCGTATTTCAATTCGACGGAACTCGACGGTTCTTGATCTGCGGTCTCGCGACTTTTACTAAAAGCAATGGACTGCGTGCATCGCGTCTTTACGAGATAGGGCTGTTATAAAGCAAACGGAATTATAGTGGCGAAAAACAGTAACTGCTAGATTTACTCGAACTACGGTTGGAGAAATAAGATGCTTGTGATGGTACGTGCTTCATTCTCGAGCTTGCACAAATTAGGTAGTTAGATTATTATAGTAGAAGATGGTCGTTTCAATAAAGTAATAGGACGAATGCATAAATTTAGTTACTGAAAAAATATCGCGTACACCAACATTTATATATAATACACAAAAAAAACCGCGTACGATTGTGGAAGCAGTAACGACGAACACTTCCACGAAGTATTTAGAATCTAGCCGGCGCTATCGTTACATTACTTAAAACGTCGGCAATTATTATTCATTTACACGGTAGAGTGCCGGCATAGAAATCGTTTATAAATGAAAGCACCTGTCTCTTTATTAAAACTACCACCAGAGTACGTTTTATCGACATAATATATTTAGAAAATCGCGTTTGGAACTTGGCGTCGATTTTCGCGAATGCCCATAAAATCGTAAAAAGCCGAGTAGTCTATCCTTTCGTTTCTTAATCGCGCGTAATAATACGGATTGCGACATTTTCGCGAGAAAAAGTTCTCGGATGAAAAACGTCGCGGTTCTAAGTAGCGTATAACGGTCCGTATTGCATCGACTCAATGAACTACCGTGGCGGGGTTAATCAATAAACGTTGGCGATAAAATTAGCATATAAATACGGCGGGTCGCGAGTGTCCTTGCTTTTCCGAAGTTTCGACCAGACTCGCGTCTTACGCAAACTAGAAAGGGAACGAAATTCAGCGTGCGTGTTCTCGTCGTGCTCCCGACCGCTTCCTATCAATTTCCGAGCGCATACGAGACATGCAGCGCGTTCACAATCGTGTGGAAACGAGGCGGACAAGAAGAGGAAAGAAGCGATCATGTAACACGAATGTGATTATCGTCTGTGCGGTGTCACGTAACACGTGGTACAACCGAGATGGGGTAGCCTGTTCTTATGATGGAAATAACTGAAAATCTGCAATTGCTCTTTCCCGTCAGGTGAAGATTGGTTGACAAAAAATTGGCTGACTTCATTAGACACGTATGTTGAACGAATCGCTTCGATTAGGTATTTTATTTTAACACTTTAAGAGATTTTACTGAAGATCCAAAATATTTGCAATGGGTAGCAATTATTATTTTATAAATGCAGTTATTAGAATAGTGATGCGATACTTTGGTTTCCAATACCTGCATATTATATACATTTTGCATGATTCAGTCGAACGCTGTAGTATTTCCTAGTATCGCCGTTCTAATATAGTCAAATACGCTTGGCAGTCAAAGTGTTAATATAATGTAGCACATTGTATACATCTATTTTAACATCTATATTTTCTTGGAATAGAAATTCAACTTTGACATAACAGTTACTCTCGTTTTTCTACTATCATATATTTATATTGTATTTAATTGTACTTAATTGTATTTAATGTCTACTATCATGCATTATAATGTATTTACATGTATTTCAACTATCTTCCAATTAATCAATTGAAGTTGCTGGCGCGAAGGAAACACCAGTGGAAATAGTCTATTTTTCTACTATTAGCTATTTTCGACTATTAGCGATTTTCGAACTTATTTACGTTTGTTCAGTTTAGCTAACAAGGTTGTTGGAATAAAATGTACATATAACGTAGACCTAATGGTTCTGTCCCGGAAACCAAATGCAAATCCAATGCTACGCTATAATTTATCAGCAGACGCTTGCAGTAATGAAGATTTTACTGTGGCCCCAAGGTGAAACGTGCGAATTACACATGGCAGTCAACGTGTTAACATCTGGCGCGTCTCACCGAATAGCGGATTGGAAGTTAACGAGCTGCGACTCTTTCATGTCTGATAAGTCGAGAGTCGCATGGAGGGAAAATGGTTTGCGACATGTCGTGGAAACCGCCTAGCTAAAGGCTCTGTTTGCCCAGAAATGGCCTGCCTCCCGGTCGCTAATTATGAAAATGAACACGCGCGCTCTAAGGACGGCAGATCGGGACGAGAAGAGCAAAAAGCGAAACGCCTTCTACTCGCAAACGACGCAAAACTTGACCATCGATTTCCATTAATCATGGGATTAATTAAATTCCCGCACAATACGTCTCGATAAATTACCGTAAAAAGTGAATATCTGTTTGGTATTGTAGCGATACGTATCTGCAAAGTGCAATAATTCTTTGTGTAGTAATAGTTGTGAAAGTTATGAGTACTTGTTACGATTTTTCTATTCGTCTGGAACGTGAAATTCAATTTTTGCCGATCCTCGCAGCACGTGCTAATATAATGCATCATGACATTTATATATATGGCCCACCCATTGTAGACGCAAATTTGTATGCGGATGTTGTAATGCTAACGTTATGCCGCGCGGGTAATAATTAATGATGGCCAACGTCTGGATGATAAATGATATTTTATTCGATTGATATAAAGTGAAATAGTGGTGCCGGGAAATGATAATTGCATTGAAAGCGCATATTTGTATAGTAACTATTTAAAAATATTACTACAAAGATTTAACACAGCTGCAACTCACAAAGCGTATAACTGTTCATAATCTTCGCATGTGTAATTACCTTTACACCCATCTGATTCTATTAATGATCTATAAAATGTATTCTATACATAGGTTAATTAGGTCACCTGCTGAATGTTATACTTGGTCGAGTCATTAGATGCGTTCCCAACGTTCAGCTTTTTGATTCATTTAAATCCATTTCAACTATTGATATTTGCCAATAAATAATTAACCAATAATAAACTTCTTCCTGTATTTGATTAAACCAATGGTATACTACACCCATAATTTTCTTGCCTGCACAAAGTTCAAAATCGTTTCTGTATTCAGAAAACGTACCTATTATATTAAAAAATGTTGGTATATTCTGAAACGCACAAAGGGTATAACTGTTGATAATCCCCGAACGTATAACTACTTTTACACCCAAACGGTAACCTCTGATTCTGTTAACGATCCATAAAATGCATTCTATACATAGGTTAATTAGGTCACCTGCTGAATCTTATGCTTGGTCGTGTCATTAAATGCGTTTCTAACGTTCAACTTTTTGATTCATTTAAATCTATTTCAACTATCGATATTTGCCTATAACAAACTTTTTCCTGCATTTGATTAAATCAACGATATAATACTCCCATAATTTTCTTCTATGCACCAAGCTGACAATCGTTTCTCTATTCAGAAAACGTAACTATTTAAAAATGTTGGTATATTCTGAAACGCACAAAGGGTATAACTGTTGATAATCCCCGCACGTATAACTACTTTTACACCCAAACGGTAACCTCTGATTCTATTAACGATCTATAAAATGAGTTCTACACGTAGGTTAATTAGGCCACCTGTTGAACGCCAGATTTGGTCGAGTCGTTAGATGCGGCGTCCCGTATTCAGATGAAGAAAAGGTACGAATTGGTCATGCAGCCTTAGGCAATCTTAGCAAAGGCGCGACCAGTCATTGTCAGAGAAACGACTCGCGATTATGGTTGCAGAGCGATCTGGCCACCTTCGACGTCATTCGCTACTGCACTCGTTCGTTCTTTCCGAGAAAAAGTGACGGAGCGACACACGTTGCGGTCAGCCGTCGATTAACGTGTGTGATAAACATGAGATTGCGAATAAATGACGGTCCGCCAGGCGCCAAGATGGAATCAAGGAAAGTCGCTTCCGCCGGAATCAGAAGAAAAATTCTCCGTTTATTAGAAACGTCTCTTATCGCCGGCCGATGAAGTTTCCTCTTGGAAATAAAAGTATCGCTAGATTTCCGTCAAGGAGTTTCCCTGCGGCTTGAAGGAATGTGGCTCAGAGTATAATATGCAATACATCCCGGCATCAATTTGCCTGCCACTTTTTTTTTAAGTGACCTTCTTTTTTACGCGACAAATTATGCCTCTATTTACGCGACACCTTTTTACGCGATATTAATTTACGCGGATAGACAGGTTTCGTTGCGTATCAGTTTTCATGGAATTTAATAAATATCGGAGTGGGAGCAAATTCTTACTTGATCGTATCAATCGCGTAACACTAATCATTTTTTTCTCCTTTTTTTATTGTGATTATGTTCAAAATTGATTGATTGATGAGTTATTGAGCGATCGCGAATTAACCGATATTGACTCGATTCATACACCTGAAACCTCTTGAGAATAAAAGTACTGCTAGCTTTCCATGAACTTTGTAATTTAATTCTTAAAGATTTCAGAAAATTAATAGACGTTTCATAACACACGATGAAGTAAGTCCTTTATAAATGTATAAATAAGAACGTTTTGTGAAAAAATTGTGAAGTAAAATTGTTGATTGTTTTGAAAGATTGCATAAAACGTTTACATGTGTTAGCAATACTACTTCAATAGTACTTCAATAGAAAATTCTCAATAGAAAATAAAAAATGTGCTTTATATAATATATTGAGAATAGATTACTGAATGTTAAAAACTGCGTTGCGTCACAAGATTAAAAAATGGCAGACGTTTCAAGGTGTCACGTGTTCGGTAAACATTTCCCTATTAAACCAGAATATTAATAATAATTAATATATAATATAAAGAGTCTTCTATACGTAATGCATGTTGTAGTTGTTTTGAAACATTGCATAAACGTTTACATGTGTTAGCAATACTACTTCAATAGTACTTCAATAGAAAATTCTTAATAGAAAATAAAAAATTTGCTTTACATAATATATTGAGGATAGATCACTGAATGTTGAAAATTGCGTTGCGTCTGGTCTATTCTTTTAAAAGTAGCCTGGCGGGAGTTGATCCACAAGATTAAAAAATGACAGACGTTTCAAGGTGTCGCATGTTCGGTAAACATTTCCCTATTAAACCAGAATATTCGAATCGTCATTCGGAGGGTCGTAAAATGGTGACCGAATGACACGGCAAAACTCGTCACCAATCTCCATCCAAAGAACGCAAATTCTCAAGATTCCAAGAAAAGCATCGTTCCAACGTCTCAATTATTTACTTCGTCATAACTCACTTTGATTGTGTCGAATTCAATTATCTTCCCATTCGCGGCGGTAATTAACGTTTATATCCCAACGTAATTCGCTATTAACGATGCACGCGCTGACGACCGAATGCAGCATATTTTCGTCCGCTTTGCATTCGATAAATCTAAAAACAGAGAACGGAATCGCGAACGATAAAGACTCGCCGAATGCGCGTCGCTTTTTCATACAACTGCACTCTCGTAGTTACTATTATATTACTTTCTGCAAACTTAACATGCCTTAGCTTCGAGACAAAAATTTGGTTGAGTATATTTATTTGTAGGTCGAAGACATTTTTTTGATAATTGATGCCGTGATGATTTTTTTGACAAATGATAATTGAGCCGTTCATTTTGAAAGTGGCCTAACTCCGTTTTTCAATATTTTCCGGTTACCATAGTTACATGTACAAATTCGTGTTATTCATCAGTAAATGTTAATTATCTCGATTTGAAGATAAATGGAATTAGGCCACTTTCAAAATAAACGGCTCAATTAGTGACGTCTATTGTTCACAAAAATAACACTAGGGAACTGTCAAAAGAATTGAGTGTAGAGTATCCACATAACAATTACGAAATTATGTGTGTCTTTTGAAATTATATACGACCACTGGCTGACTTTATTGACTTTCTCTTTTATGCGGATAGCGTGTTCAGTCCTGCTAAAAGCAGATACAACCCGGATGCGCGCTCGTTATGTTGACGTTATCGTTGCAAAACTGTGAAAAATTAATTTGGCGCTTCGTTATAACTGATATTAATGTGTTCTCGATCAATGCTCTTCATTAACATATTGAATGCCTCGTGTATTTTGCACGTTTTACCCTAGAGGTCACACTGTTTCCAGGATTATAAGCATGATTGAATACATTTCTGCGCAGTTTAATTAAATAAAACTATATTCCTCTCAATAGTATGTTTCTCCACTGATCATCCATGGATTTAACGAACTCTTATAAAGAAAAGTCTAAAAACATACATTTTACGATGTTTACGATGCTTTGATGCAGTTCATCGCAAAACTGATTTTTTCGGAAATTTTTCCTTTACCGATCAATCGGCGAAAAGCATTATTTTATTCATATATAACGTGTTTTACCTGACACTGTCATCTAGTTACTCACTTTATTCGACATTTTGGTTCAGTGGAATTCGTCTTATCGTAACTAATTTTTTTTTAATTTGGCTGCCTCATTCATTGGTCACTACCGCGATCGTCGACGTGTTAAAAGAGTCTCTTTGGTAAAATTACGGTGAAGTGGTCCAACACGACGCAAATGGTCGGTTCTCGGGTTCCTTTCCATAAAAGAAACTAAAATGGTGCGCTGCACGTGCTGCACTGACTCAGGATAGTCTGTTACAGTAGTTCGTTACAGCGAACGCCGTTATGGCGAATTCTGTCGATTGTCGCTCCCGAGATCCATATCGAGCGGAATCAGGCAATCTCGAGCAAACGAGTACTTTGCTGACGAGATTGAAAAAATAGACAGGCATCCGATTTATAATAATTAATTCCACCTATTCAGTAATGCCAATTTACAATCCACGGCGTGGCAAATTTTGGACGTAGAAATTGACAGCTGAACTCCGATACATTTTTCCATTATTAGGATTATGTTTTGGTCACATTGAAAATTTGTGTAGAGTAGATTGCCAGAGATTCAGATTGCAATATATGTACATTTGATTGCAATAAACAATAAGTGTTTATAGAATATGTTAAGCATATATATGATACTTACGTCAGATTTGGGAAATATCGATGTATTTAACACTTTGACTGCAATGATGGTCACCGGTGACCGACGCAAGAAATTGTACTCAAGATCCAAAATATTCACAATGGGTAACAATTATTATTTTATAAATGCAGTTGCTATTAGAATAGTGATGCGATCCTTTGGTCTCCAATACCTGCGCATTATTTACATTTTGCATAATTCAGTCGAACGCTGTAGTATTTCATACCATCGCCGTTCTAATATAGTAAAATACGCGTGGCAGTCAACGTGTTAAAGAAAAATATAGTGCATACTGCCTACATACTTCTTAACAATTGTGTAAATGCTTCAAGTGACATTTTCGTAAAAATGGTTAGAAATCGTTTATTCCATTTGATCAAACCGCAGATAATGAATTTAGCAATTTATTTCAAAGTTTCGTATTGTATCAGTTTCATTGGCACCGTCATCTATCCGACCCATCAAAATCATATATCACACAAAAAAGACATTCATTGAGCCAAAACATCATACATGTGACAGAAAATTGAAAATGTCAGAAACTCGATTCGCACCTAAAGATATTAAACCGTCAACATTTCAATCGCAAGGCAAAGTGTGTGTTTCATCCGGTGTTACCCACTGCTGCCAACTTGTCGCCGAAAACTCGCGATTTTAGAAAGGACAAACGCCAGTGGCGACCTTGGCATGTCACAACGAAAATGGACAAGGGTCCTTCGTTTTGATCTTACGCAGCGTTTTAGCGGGATCGTCGAGATTGGGAGAAGCTGCTCTATGAAATCTTGACGCACGTGGAACCGTTTCCTCGTAAAGGTGCCCAATTAACATCTTCACATATATTTTGCGATGACATACGCAAAACGTCACCGGCACCATGAGCTTTCATTTTTTAAGGAGTCCCGCACTCACATGATTACTTTCCACGTTTGTTTCGTATATTCACTGTAAACCAGTCTGTGTAATAGTTTTATACTACGTCATTCACGTAATATCTTTATTATTACTCATTAGTGAGGTACTTTGCATTTTTAACATGGGATTCCAATTAGAACAACGTTCTTTGTTAGTGTTATTTTTATCATTGCTCCTGCGTGTTTATTTGATTGTAGGCTGTTTTAGATTTCGAGTTTATGAAGCTGTAGACTCTGACTAATTTTCATGTTTCCTGTCATTATCGTTTCCGTCAACTTTATACATCAGGTAAATAATATTTTTCTGTCATTAATTGGATCTCTTGCTCATCAAAAATCCTTACGTGCTCCTTTAATTACCGCTCCTAATGAAACGAATTTGCTTTTGTTTGAAAAAGAATAACTGCATCGGCTAGCTGCGGAGTCATTAATAATTCATGTCACTTCAATTCGCTTTCTGTAATCATTTTATCATTATATAATATCTACTGAGCTTCAGACTCTGTTTAATTTTGACGTTTCCTGTCATTATCGTTTCCGTCAACTTTATGTGTCACCTACATAATATTTTTCTGCCTTTAATTTGATCTCATGCGCATGAAAAATCATTATTCTTATAAAACAAATCTACCTTTGCCTGAAAAAAAACTAAATCCAATCATTAATAATTAATGCCGCTTTAATTAATTTTTTGTAACCATTTTAACATTATATAATATTTACTTTTGATGCTCCGAATTTACTAAGCTTTAGATTCTGCCTAATTCTCACGTTTTCCGCCATTACTATTTCCGTCAACTTTATACATTGCGTCCATAATATTTGTCTGCCTTTAATTTGATCTCACGCGCATGAAAAATCGTTACGTGCCCCGTTAATTATCATTTCTTATAAAATAAATCTACCTTTGCCTGAAAAAAAATCTAAATCGGCTCCCTGCCCTGTCATTAATAATAATGAGCTGTTTATTTTGAAAGTGGCCTAACTCCATTTATCTTCAAATCGAGATAAATAACCTGAATTTGTACATGTAACCATAGTAACCGGAAAATATTGAAAAATGGAGTTAGGCCACTTTGAAAATAAACGGCTCAATTAATGCCGCTTCCATTTTTTTTTTAACCATTTTAACATTATATAATATTTACTTTTGAGACTCCGAATTTACAAAGCTGATTAATTTTCACGTTTTCCGCCATTACCATTTCCGTCAACTTTATATATCGCGTCCATGATATTTGTCTGCTTCGATTGGACCGCAAACTCACGAAAAATCATTACGTGTTCCTGCTTCTGTTGGGCAAAAATAACTACAACGGGCAGTTCTACGGTCATTAATAATAACTACGAGCAGAAAGCACACATGGGGACGATGGCAGTATGGGAACATGCGCTGACGCACGTGCACGCTGTTACACCTGTCAGAAACGTATGATACAACATCCGCACGCGTCGACACACACGCTACTTCGTCGAAGCATTATTGAGCAACGCTCTTAAAGGGGAGACCAGCCGACTCCTGCGTTTTGTAACACGTTGTTGCAAAGCGACAGAAATGAGAAGGCTACAGGCATAAGCCGCGCGGCGGGAGAATGAGATGCAGAATTTTCGAGAGGAAAGAAAAATAATCGAGACTCGACCGGACCTTGACTCTGAGCAATATCGCTTCTTCATAAATTTTGCACGCTCCTTAACGAGCTGGCATGCGCGTTCAGCCTCTGAGGTGTAAACTGCGCGATGATTCTCGGTGCGGATCGAATCGAGACTTAGTCGTGATAGAGCAGATTCACTCACTTTCTGAAGCGAGTCAATCGGTTTTGCATGTAAAAATCTCTGCCCGGGGTCTTTATTTATTTTTCTAGTATTTATTGCTGCCACGCCCACATTCCGATATTTTTTGATCTTATGAATACGCGAAAAATGCGTTCTGAATCATGTATTTGTTTGATCGGAAAACGTATTGGCGGCCGACGATTTTCTAATGTGCATCGTATCAAGAGGGATATTGATTGGTATCTCGAAATTATTTGAAAACTGAACGTGTCGCAGGATATCTATTTTTTTTGCAAGAAAACAGTACCGATGGTTTACGTCTTTGATAAGACCACGTTTCTAGTATTGAAGAGCTATGCAATTTTGATTTGGTTTACATTTAACATCTCAATCATTATCTTCTGTCTTTCCTTTATGCTTCGTGGTCTTAATATCTTCCTTTCTGTCACTGTCTTATTTTATATCCACTGTTCATTATTTCACTATTTTACTATATTCTATCGTCTTATTACACACTACCTATTTTTTTTCTTTTTCTTTGCCCAATCTCTTGAGTCACTAGTACCTCTATCTCTATCCTCTTATCGTTTCGACCGCTGGCATTGCGTAGTATTATT
This sequence comes from Cryptocheilus praepositus, assembly GCA_033815515.1. Taxonomy (NCBI): domain Eukaryota; kingdom Metazoa; phylum Arthropoda; class Insecta; order Hymenoptera; family Pompilidae; genus Cryptocheilus; species Cryptocheilus praepositus. Next base: position 3,003,271 of record JAWWQZ010000256.1, on the reverse strand, counting down.
AAGCGAGCTTATGCTCCTGTCAATATTGCGTTTTTTCCATATGTGGTCATCTTTGAAAATACTGAAGCTTTCGATACGGTAACTGCAGCAAATTGCATACAAGCCGTAATAAACATAATTCAAACATCGCGATGCCCATTGCATATCGTTAATGTTTTCATCTGGTTACGTGCTGATGTACAAATATATTTTCAACTAATATGTATTATGTTTTGAACAAATATAAATAAGCAAACATACTTTGAAGTAATATATATTATCTTTGGAACAAATGTGACAGATCGTGATGCCCATTGCATGTCGTTAACATTTTTATCGGCATATGTGTTTGCATTTCTGCGGATAATAAATGTATCGTGTTTGACGGTCCAACAATGAAAAGCATTTTGGCGCGTGTCCAGTTGCACACCGTGACCAAGCAGCGCGTCTCATGTTTCTGTCGCCAATCCGCCGTGCCTGTGTGGGTACGGTCTAGAAAATCGAATTCTCAAATTCCCGCCGCTCAATCCAATAATAGTCGCCCGTGGGATCGACAGAACGGACTGGCGCGTAACAAAGATTGTCGGCCGAAAATCGTTCAGCGCGACCGTTAAAACGAGCCGGCTGATTTACGCGAATATTATCAGCTTGTCTGGGAAGTCCATTGTGGTTCATCACGGAAATTATTCAGGAAAATTCGAAATTTTGTGTATCGATCTATATATATGTAATTACGTATGTACTAGTTCGATCTACAAACTTTCTCCATGTTCAGGCATCAAAGATTCTATCCTTTCAGAACTTCTCAGGTTGCCATTGAGGGAATTTTTGCAAATGCTTCTCCGGGACGTCCGTCGCGGTTTATCAGGGAAATTCTTCAAGAAAATTCGAAATTTTGTGTATCGATCTATAATAATCACGTATGTACCAGTTCGATCTACATACAAACTTTCCCATATTCAGGCACCTTAAAGATTCTATCCTTTCAGAACTTCTCAGCCGTTAAGGGAATTTTGCAAATAATTCCTTTACAAGATTTCGTCCGCTCGATATTATTTTTACGATTCATCTAATTAAGCTTTCCAAAATATTCGCGAAAGGAACCTTTGGATATTTTTAAAATCTGCTAATTCACGCATCGAGTAGTGAGAGTTATTCCCGATCAGCGCCTCGATTTGGTCAAGTTATCCATTTTTTGTCACACGTCGCTGTCTATCGATTTTTACGATTCATCTAATAAAGCTTTCCAAAATATTCGCGAAAGGAACCTTTGCATATTTTTAAGATCTTTGCTAATTCACGCGTTGAGTAGTAAGACTTATTCTCGATCAGCGCCTCGATTTGGTCATCATCAATGGTGGAGAGTTCCTAAAGCCGAATTTATCATCTCTAAACTTCGCGGACCACTTGCAGACCACTTGTTTCTCTCAACTAAAACACCTTCACCGTAAACAACATATACCTTATTTATTGTTTAATTTTTGCCTTTTTCATAATAGTAGAAAAGCATCCTGTATCTAAAATGCACAAAGTTTTTCTTCCATTGCCACGAGGTATACAGACCCGGAAAATCACTTCATCTTAACCAAACTTCTGTCTAGAGATTGTCGACAAGTCATTTCTCGTCGGAGCGTAATTTATTTTTAATAATCCCAACGTGTTCAGACATGTGCCAGTGCCGCTTGCCGAAAATCGGCGGGAACTTCCCTTTCCTGCCCAAAGGTGTACGTGCGTTATGTAAGTCGTTGTGTAAGTGATTTCGATTTTAGCGGCCCCACCCTTTTCGCGTGTGTGCGTGCGAAGATACGAGCGCGAAGCTGAAATGCCAGTGGTCAATGATTCCTGATTATTCTCTGACGTCCGTTAATAAAGCCTTGTCTAGTCCAATAGTATGACACGTTATTATTCATGGGAGCGTTACAGGCGAATGAGCGATTCTTGCGTTAGATCATGGACAGCGTCTGCAAGTTGGAGAGCGGAATTTCGCTTACGGGTGGAAGCTCAAATTGGGATGCGATCATCAAATAATATCTGATGCGTTGATTAATGTCTTATTGGATTAACTTGATTGCATATTCAACCTTCTTCGTTAGTGTTAATCATTCTTATGCCTGTTTGGGATTGAGTGTGTTTTATTTTATTCTATAGATCTACGTGTTTCGATATCTTTAGAAGACTGTTGCACAAATAGATTGCTCAGAATCTACTTACGCTATGGGGTTTTAATAGTTCTCTCTGGAAGATACTTATTCTCTGATATTATCTATTTTCTATATTATATCTATATTATATACTATTCTATAATATTATATTTTATATACCGTTTCGACTGAATTTTTTAAATATGTAGAACTCCTAGACCATAAGATAAAAATCATTTAACCAAAAACAGACATAACAATTATTAACATTGACATCTTGTATAATCATGTCAGTATGAATGGTTACGAACGAAACCTGCTGTTAAAATGTAAGAATTAATATGAGAGATACATTTCGTATAGGATGCAATATGTAATACTTGATCATAACATTACATATTCATTATATGTTTTGTAACACTGTACGCGCGTTGCTAGTACAGTAAATATGAAAATGTTTACTATATACCTGTCAAAAAATAATCTGGGTAATACGTTTTTATTAATTCATAAATGAAAACGTATAATTATTTGAGCATAACATTGCATATTCATTATGTGTTTTGTAACACCATAATATAATCATAAAATATCAGAAGTGCATCGTTAACACAGCGACACATGCAAACAAACAATAAAAAAGATGTTTTACATCAGCAGTTAGCCGAGAACACGTGTTGCATAAATAACAAATACTAATCTAATCATAATGTACATGCATTTCTTCACTACTTTTATTACACTGTCTATTTTTAGTTTCTGAGCCGGGAGGTGATCCGAACGAATGCATCAAAGCTGTCGCTGAACACGATGCACGTCTTAGCACGTGTTAGTTTGGTTTTCGTTAAAAATTTATCATCATTTCAAGTAATCACGTATAGTAATTTCATATCTTTGTTCCATCCGCTTTTAATTAAAGCAAAATCTTATTATTGGTGAATACCGATCACTGATAATCAAATAAAATTAAATGATTCCAAAAGTTCTTTTAGTTGAAAGTAAAAAAGCAACAACCTTTCATACCCTCGTCATATCAAATGAAAAACGATCATACGTATTTTGTCGCATCGGTTCGGTTGACTCCAAATTTATCATTAAACATTTTTAATTTCTTTTTGTTTTCCGTTTGTCTCATAATTAATTAAATTCAATTGAGACATAACAGAATATGGTTCCCCCGTGAAACTTTTCGAACTTCTACTTACTACTATTATATATGAATATACGCTAGTATACTAACATATACCACGTCGTATGAAATGAAAAAATGGCCATACACATTTATTGCTTCAATTTGGTTGGCGTTAAATTGATGCATACGATTTTCCTTCGCTGAGTGCATCTGACCGTCGGTGATAGCGGCCGACGACGTGGCGTTTCTCGTTGAATCACGCGGGCGATCTTGCTGACGCGCGATGACAGGCAAAACCGCGTCCGATGACGTAACACGCGTTTCAACGCGGATTCGCGTCGCCGAGTGGCTTCCGATTGTCGTTTTCGACGCTTCCAAGTCACTATCACTCCCTGCTTTCATCGCACATTTCGTACAACTTCACTCAAATCATTAACACTTTGACTGCCACGGTGGTCACCGATGACCGGTGCAAAAGATTTGACTAAAAATGCAAAAAATTCGCAATGAAGCCTATTTGCAATCTTATAAAAGCAATTGATATTGGAACGGTGCTTCAATACTTTGGCTTCTAACAATTTTGCGTTACCTTTATTTTGCACAATTTAATTATGCTCTGCAGTATTTAATCGCATCGCGGTTCTAACATAGTAAAATACGTTTGAGCAAAATACGCCAAAGGTTTACTAAAAATGCAACAAATTTGCAATCTTGCATAGCAACTGATATTGGAACGGCGCTTGAATACTTTGGCTTCTAACAATTCTGCGTTACCATTATTTTGCACGATTTAATTATGATCTGCAGTATTTCATCGCGTCGCGGTTCTAACACAGCAAAATACGTTCCAACAAAATACGCAAAAGATTTTACTAAAAATGCAAAAAATTTGCAATGAAGCCAATTTGCAATCTTCTATAGCAATTGATATTGAAGCGGCGCTTGAATACTTTGGCTTCTAACAACTCTGCGTTACCTTTATTTGGAGAGTTTACTGTACTATGAAATTCCTGATGGTCAAAGTATAAAATGATCAAGAACATCAAGTCTTCCAAACTTGCTCCAATCCCAAGCCGTGTGCAAACTGATTAAAAGTACCCCATGCTTGGTTTGTTTGAAACTTTGCTAGCAGGCGTCTTGCAGTCCCATTGGTAACTGAATTGTTCCGATTAATAAATAGCGTAAAAAGATCCGTGCGACTAATCATGCAATCATACTTTATATTCATGCAGCTAAGTGCTTGACGGCGGAATGCTTGAAATTCTTAATGAATGTAAACGCGCGATACACGGAGAGTAGAACGTGTATAGAAATGAGTTGAGGCGTGGTTGCAGTAAATAATTTTAATAGCTAGATAATGGACTAAGAGACGTCGATATTGGAAGAGTGGAAAAACGTAGGGGATGTTAGCACGTCTTTCAATGCAGTTATACTATTGAGCGCTTGCATTTGAAACGCGACTCTTGTCATTCAGCCTTTCTAGTCCCGTTGTCCTTCTGGTTAGCTTAGATGTTAATTACATTTTTTCTTTATCCCGTGATACGTCTTTGCTCGTAACGTTCATTTGTTCGTTGAGTAACATATTCGAGGAGACGAAAAAATAGTCCTGCATAAGTTTCGCTTGGAGCAATTGGAAAAAAAATCGGCATAATTTGATTGAGTATGCATTTGAGTATTGCTGGCTGCTTAATCGTTGACGTCAGCTCAAACCTTCACTTTTCACCTTGCTTGTTTTTTTTAGCACGTAGGCTTTATTTTTAATGTTATATAACTCTGCAGGAATATTTTCATTCTAGATATTTTATTCACACTGTCGTATCAAGACCTACATTTTAGTTCACATTAGTGAATGCGGAATAAGATTTTAATTTGTAAGGATTTCCGAAGGACTAAGGGGAGAACAATAACCTTTCCACTTCTTAAAGTATTGTAGGTATATATATATATATTGAAATATCTTTCTCTATATTTTCTAGTTGTACACTATAAATGCATAAAAAAGTGCCCTTATTAACAGGTTCATTATTCTCCTTGCGGCAGAACCAATAATACCCAATTCTACTATATTTCCCATAATTATATTACTGTGCAATGGTTGTTCCATAGTCGGTAACTGCTGAATACCGTACTTTTTACCTTACACCGTTATCTACAAATTTGCATTGTTCGAAAATGATCGCTTGGCGCCATTCGACGTGTCATAATTCATTTCCAAAATTCCGTGCCGGTCATCGACAAAAAAAAAACAAAAACAGATGGCGCGCAATGCTTTAAACTCTTTCATACAACACGTGCACCTGTGACACATAATTCTTATTTTTGAAACGATTTGAACAATGTTGCAACAGTTTCTTTAGATTTTTTCTGGGTATTTACTAATCTATTTGTAGAATTTGTGTGCTTGTCTAGCAAGAAAGAATACGCATTCGCCCAGTTGTTTTCTTTGGGCATATTACTACCAATTTCTGTTGTACTCCCGTGCACATTACCACCTTGGTTATTTTCATAATGATATAATGATTCTATATGAAAATATAATAATTCTATATCTAGCAATTTGGTTTCACACAACTCCAATTGGATGGCAAAACTATTTAACCCCCCACCAGAAGCACACTGAATTTTAGCTGAGCAATTAACCTACCAAAAATCAAGTTTTTTAATGTGACATTTGTTAACTGAACATACATATGTCGGTACCTTCTGGATTTTCTCCTCAGGAGTATATTCGTTTTCATTTTGTGGCAAAGCTTTCTTCTACAACAGTCCCTCTTCTCTGGCTTCAGTTTTACTATTGTAGGGGAAAATTTTAAGTTAAGGAACAAATAACGTCCACATGTCAACCATAAAAGAGCGCATCATTTAACACATTGACTGGCACGGTGGTCATCGGTGACCGGCGCAAAAGATTTTACCATAAATGCAAAAAATTCGCCATAAAGCCTATTTGCAATCTTGTAAACGCAATTGATATTGAAATGGTGCTTCAATACTTTGGCTTCTAACAACTCTATGTTACCTTCATTTTGCACTATTTAATCATACTGTGCAGTATTTCATCGCATCGCAGTTCTAACATAGCAAAATGTGCTTGGCAGTCAAGGTGTTAAAATACATTAGAAATCTTGGGATGTCAGGAAAAAAAAACGAAGTTGCCTCACGGTGGAAGTGAGACAAGACACCCGCATGCGTCATCCTTCCAGACCAGGAAACGCAGGATCTTCCAGGCTGGATCGTTAGATCGGCACACAACAAACGTTTCCCGAAATAGCAGTCGTGCGTTAATTATATATCTGGCGTCGTCCGACCTTGGCAATAAAAGGGAAGTACTATCGTGTGCCGTCAGCGGAGCATCACGTTTCGGACTTTGCTCTGGCAACAATGATATTGCACGTCGCGATTGACCAGACACTCGGCGAGTGCATCTGCCCGCGGGAGAAAGAGACAGAAAGTTGAAACGTATTTACTTGCGCACGCCCGTGTGATCAAATATATCGTTTACGCGCGCGAATTCAAGACCGCACAGAACCTACCGCAATGTAAGCCAAAGTCTAATGCTTCGTGACGCTCGATTCTCATTCGCGCCATTTCTGCTTTTAGTCTTTTCGAACGTCGGGCGCATCGTTTTTATTCCATACTTTTTAATATGAAACGAACGGTGGATCCGAATATTCTGTAGATGTAAATTAAATGGTCGGAGATTATAAAATAGATATCTATGCAGAACCAACTAAAAGCCAATCTAATGCTTATCTTTTCGTAACTACGATGGTCATCGATGATTGGCCGTTATGAGTTTGACCATTTTTATTTAATATTTTTTTTGGCATTCGAATTTTAATAATTATTAAATATATATTATTATATAATACATTAATTAAATGTTTGTTAATATATAAATATTTGCATAATTTAAATTAATATAAATTAATATAAATATTTAATTTAAATTATGCAAATAATAATAAATGCATTTACTATCAAATTATGCAAATATTTATATATTAACAAATATTTAATTAACGTATTATATAATAATATATATTTAAGAATTATTAAAAATCGAATGCCACCGAACGCGTAATATGAAATAGCAACACATCAGTACACCACAAAATTCGTCGAATTTCTCTGCGTAACGGTAGCTAAACTTTAAAAATCGAGTTTCAAAATAATACTGTTCCCGATCTCATTTTATACCTATTCAAAAAATGTCATTGCTTACTGGGCTATTTTATGAAGTCGCTTTCTCTGAGACGGGCGGTGCCAAACATTTGACCAGATTTTCGTAGTGAACGTTTCGATTATCGGGAGGCGCGGGGGTTTAGCGAAGTGCTTGTTTTTTCTGGGCTGACAAATCACGAGGCGATCAGAAACTAGCAAGGCCCGGGACACGTGATGTCTGGAGATACGGTGTTCGTCGGATGGTCGAAAAAATCGTTCTTATCTCCTGATTGTCGACATTGAGCGTCGAGCGAGATACAGCAAGGCCTACCGTATTGATCTTACAACTTACTGTGATATCACAGACGTTAATATTGATCTACTTACTTTCCTTGTCAGCAAGCGTCTACGGGAAAAAATGCGCGCACGCTTCTTTATTCGCAGTAATTATCATACGCGGTCTGATATTATAACCGGGTCGCTGCCTTTTACGAGTATACTCGTCGCGCGTAAAAAGTAGTTACAGGTTGCTGGTTGAATTGTGATTTTAGTGGAAACTAAAATATATTCGCAAATTTTGGGATGTTTAAAATATTTGGAAGCCAAGACGGAATCAAAGAATAAATATAGAAGTATAAATAATTATTCTGAAGAAACGGTAAAAAACTGTAGGGATCGGATTAGACTTATCGGTTCAAATAATTATTCTATTTACGTGTGCGGCGCAGTAACTTATTATAATAAGCTCCCTTAACAAACTTTAACAAAGAACTTTGTCTCAAACAATATTTATGAGAGTGGTATTAAAAGGCGCGTTAGTATTAAAATGAAAAAAATGAATTCGACGTCACTATGAGAGTGCCATATGCGTAGGACTGAATTATTTCAAACGAATTAACTAATTAACTAGTTAACATCAAAAACGGACGCGCAGCAACCATGAAAATTGCATTATTCGGAAAATCACATAGAAATATATTTGGCGTGTCAACTAATGGCGTTAGACCGACAAATCGTTTTTACGATACGGCCGACGACGTGGAAAACATCAAGGCGAATAACAGACGCCGCTCACAGGCTTATTCTTACGAATGACACGGAGAAAGGGAAAACAACGAGAAAAACCCGCCTAATGAGACGCGGAGCAATTTTCCGGTCGTTTGTGAGCGATAAATCGTCATTTACGCGATTACATAACCATCCGTTGAAAGCCGTCTAATCAACGACAAAGTGTCGTTATTAGGCAGAGGCTAAAGGAGCTGTGTACTTGTGACGCGAGCGCGACGCAATCCAGTCGGAAAACGCGTGTCGATGTGAAATCGTTGGGAAAAAAGGTCACCGCACGCGCCGCAGTTTGATAAGAAAAGTTCTCTAACTGCGGACATACCTCGACGTGCAACTCTATGTCTAGCTACTGCAGGCACTGGCACTTCGCTTTTATGGAATATTATTGTTCGCTAAAACGAGCTACTCTTGAAATGGGCCTTACGCGATAATTAACACTTTAACGACCGCTAGCCGATTAATCGAGTTTTCGGTTTCAACTATTATTTACCGGTAGCCGATTAATCGGCTTTTCGATTCCAACTACTACTTACCGGGAGCCGAATAATCGGTTTTTTGATTCCAACTGCTATTTACCGGTAGCCGATTAATCGGCTTTTTGGTGGTCAACGATTATATTAGATAAAATAAATATCAGATGATATGACAATTCTAAATGACAATAAAATTATACTGCTTTGAAACCACAGGATTCTCAACAACACATTCAGTATTTTTCAGTTATGAAGTTTTACAAGTAGGCACATACATAATTCCTGCGCGATATCCAAAACAGTCGGTCGTTAGTGAGTGGCATCTTCAGTCAATAGTGGTCGGTAAAATGTTAACAAAACATCAGGTTGATGTTTTATTCTATGCTTTATTCTACTGTAAATGATACCTTCTCTAGGACCTCTAGGCTGTAATTCACGAACGAGATATCATTCGAACAGTTTCTGCACTGATCTATTACCGTGGTAGCTGTCAAATTCTTAGTGTCTTGTCAAAAGGATTTTTTGTGTGTACCGATTTTGGACTCGTCAATGTATATTTTTCGTCCACTTTTTTATTATGTTAATACATTGCCAGCCGGCGACCTAAGGGACATTTAAAGCCTGAGCGCCGGCAACGTATCGGCCACTTGTTTCGCTTGTGTCTGAAAGTGATTCCGGCGTCAAGTGATAGACTTAGAAACCCGCGTTTTCGCGGGGCCGGCTGTCAATGTGTTAAAGCATAGTTTCCTATTTGCTGCTCTGGTTACTTGTTCATTGTATTTATTTGGCCTTGTCCACCGAAACAATAGTTGCATTTCTGTAATTCCACCCGCTAACTTATGCCCGCGCAACAAAGTCACATTTACAGAAAAAATCAAAAGTATCTCAAGAAAAGTATATCCTCCCACTTTTGACTTAGAACACCTTTAGAAACGCCACACTGCTGATGACAGCCACCCTTCTCTCCCGAGCGACATTAACCACTTGTGCTGGCAAAAGCATCATCATAAATTGTTCGATGCCTCAGAGAAATCGAAAAAGATTTATATTTTCTAAACTAACTTATTTTCGACGTAGAACTTTCTATAGTTTTTTTGAAGGGAATATAGAGCATCGATTGATTATAAAATACATGCACGTCGTTTTTGTTTCTGTGACAATCGCATGACGACGTACATACCACGTCGTTGGCGATTCTGCGACAAAAGCCTTACGACGTGCATGGTACGTCTATCCAGCGCAAGTGGTTAATCCCGTGGAACTTTTTCAGCCGCGTGCCGACATAGCGCAGCCATGGAAAAAGTTGCGCAGCGCAAAAAGCGGCGGGAAAAAGTCGCACGAGCTTCTCGTTCGCTCGGAGATGTCGCACGCGTCCGATCGTGTATAGAATCGTGTATAGAGTCGTGTATAGAGAAACCGACGGACGCACGCACGCACGCACGCACGCCCGTGTCATTCCGCGGATCACGTGCAAGTCTTTTCTTTATCCCGCCGTTTTTTCATTTTCGCCCTGAATGACATTTCCAGCGTTTAATGAGCACCTTAGGCGTCGCATGCATAACGCGATGGACCTTTTTTGTCTGCCCCCACCGCGCACCTTCGCATCTAGCGAAGCGGTGAAAATGCACTTAATAAGACGATAATCGGCCGTTGCGCAACGCGATTTCGAAAGGGTCGTCGCGGACTCTTTTTGCCGCAGGGATGGAAGACGCGATCAGGAAGACGCAACGAGATTGACGACTAACGGAGCGGAGGATGTGGAGAAATTGAAACGAGCTTTCCAGGTGGCCGCTGATGGAAGTTGAAATGACAAGCCGCTGATTTATCCTATCGATTCGCGGAAAATTGAATATGCGGCCTACGGTGCTAATTAATTTGGCGAACTTTTACGGACGCGCAACAAGTTGATGGACGAAGTAATGGTGATGATGGCAATTTACGGCGTGGTTGATCATGCGGTCTTTGGGATGCTGTGGCGTTTACAGAAAGAGAGCGAATCACGGTAATAATTGAAAGAGAAAAATGGAAACGGGTAGCGCCTGGTGTGATGTCTCGATTGGGAGGGGTTTGTTAATTGTAAGCGAGATGCAGAAATATTTGGTCAGTATTGAATTGTTTGAACTGTATTCTGCGGTAAAAAGATACTGAATGGAACACTGGACATGTTTCAATTGGAAGTCATTGGATAGAATGGCTTATGGTTTTACGCCAAAATTTAAAATAAACTACTTAAAATTAAAACTATGGAGAAATATGCGTTTCCTTGAATGCACATGCTATCAGTTAAAATTACTAGATGTCCTGCTCTGAGGAAAGCATTAAATGGTCACGTCAAGCTGCCTATTCCAATTGAATTAATCAACACAGCATAAAATATAGTAAATGGTATTGCTATATATATATATATATATATATATTTATATTTATATTTATATATTTATAAGATTTATTATTATATATATTTATTTCTATCTATATATATATATATATTTATATATTTATTTCTATTTATATATATTTATATATATTTCTCTGAACAATATGTTTGCCTAATTTCATTTTCTACTTAAAATCTTATATATATATACTAACTAAAGCATTTTCTACTAAAATCAAGAGTTTTCAATTCCACATAAACATACTATATCGCCCAACGTTATGTTACAAAACCTAGGCGCAGATTTCGCACTCTTTCAACACCACCTTAGGCGGGATACTATAAACGACCGACGTGTCTAAAAATATTCCTCCAATAAATCCTTCTCGACATTTCGCAGTTAATCCAGAAAATTCTATCGATCGGATAACTTATTGCAATAATGTCGGGACGTGATTACGTACAAAGTAGCACAAAATGGCAGAAAATAATTATCCCCTGAACGGTCGCGTGATATTAAACGCTTGTACGCGTGTCCTTAGGCACGGGGGATAACTGAAAAATGCCGCTAATACCCGGACGCGATTAAAATATAATTTGACGATATCGACCGGACGAAATTGGTAACTAATGACCTGGAAAATCGATCATAAGCCGGAGAGCAAGGTGCCGCGGCAAATGACGCTTTCGATTCGTTTCGATTCTCATTAGCGGCGTGGAAAGACATACGGGGAGTAAGAGGAAAAACGATAGAAAGACAAGGGATAGAAAGTTCGATGCAATCAGATAAGATGATACGACAACGACGTTAATAGATTCATGCCCTATTCCGCGCAATTTCAACTTCGTACCAGTCGATACTACTTGACGAATATGTTTAACCCTTCTTTGCATGATGGTGGAAATTTCCATCATAACATTGAATGCCCAAAAATTATATAAAAGAACAAGTTCACTTTAACCTAACTTTGCATGATGATGGAAATTTCCATCATATTGTTTTTTGCTAAATTTATACTATAAATATATACTAAGATTTTTTTAACCATTTTTCCTTTAATTTTGAACATGAATTATATCACCTTGATTTATTTCACCAATAAAGAAAAAATCATGCAAAGACAGATTAATACTTCAGACAATAAAATTTCATTTTCTTCTGTAATGTCAACATTTGATATATATAATATATAATAGGAATTTTCTTTTTTCCCGTCAGAGGAGAAATTCGCCGCGAAAAATCGAAATGTTGACAGAGCCGATATGATGATGCGGGTTTGCGGCAGTGCCGAGATTATGCCAAGGACATGTTATACTTAGGTCTAAGGCGCCGTTACACAACTGAATTGAAATTTTCTCGGCGGTGAATGGCCAAACGAGACATACGAACTATCAATGAAACATTAATGAGTTCTGGCAAACGTGCGAACTTTACAGATTTCCTTAAGTGACTGCTGTAAAGTGAGCTATCAAAAAACCAATATATTGTACTAACCCTTGACATCTAAATAGTCCTCTAACTCTATTCTACTTTCGACATCTGCCAAGACTGCAACTTCTAATGTTGAACACTTAAACTTTTTAAATAAGACTACTGACGCAGTTCTTGAGTCGCGCTACTTTGATTGAAATCTCTAAAGAAAATATAAAAGTATACATGTTTTTAATTTGTAGTCTATAAGTCGATGGTTCGGCAGAGAGAATTTCTGATTTCAGTTTACGTAGGGTTAAACCAATAATGTTTTATGTATCGTGACATATTTATGCATTCAACAGGTGTTAGTTAAATAAAATGTAACGATTGTGCACTTTAAAGTCTGTTTTGCGGTTTAATATTTTTATTCGAAGTTTATTATTTGATACGTTTGAACGAAATAAATTAATTTTTATATATATCGTTATCACGTACGGTATTTTATTATTATTATTATTTTCTGTTTGTGCAAGTTATGTGTTCGTAATTAAAGTACACCATTTTTTAATCCTTTAAGTACAGGAGATTCTGTCTAATATCAACATATTTTTTGATTACTTATTTATCCTGAAGTACATATTTTAATTTTGCCAGCATTAGGAATTCTTTCTCACATTATAACTTTTGGAATAGAAAAAGACAGAACTTTTGCTACTTTACCATAATCTAAGCGATATCAATAATTGTGGCCTTCAGTTTTATTATTTTACCTCATCATATTATATATTTGCTACGGACAAATATTAATACATTTGACAGATACATTTGGATGAATGTGAGAAACAGGCAAAATACAAATAGTTACTTTTATCCGACCCAGTAGCAGCGCAATCGTAATGCCGAGGATTTTTCCGACAGGGTGAAAGCAACCGCGATCGCGTTTTTCTCGAGGACGTGCGATCGTTTGCATAGTTAACGATTATGCCGAGCTAACGACAGATCGATCCGCGGCGGGGAAAATCTTCGCAGCGGATGAAAAGTGTCCTCGAGCTATCTTCGTCGCCGCTCTTTTTCGCTTTTTTCGTCTCTATCTCGGACGAGCGTCGAAACGCGAGCAGTAAAGTTCTGATGAACGGCGCCGTAGAGAAACGCTCAGTAAATGTCCACGCTTCTTAGAGATTACTCACGGCAGAATTCTTTATCGGCGCTGTTATGCTCTTGCTTCAGCGGGATGCTTTTTACCGCGGTACAATCAGAGAATGTTCGATGTTTATTCATTTACTCGCATACAAGGTGTCTCGGAGCTGACGGTGTGCTGACGAAAAATGTCAGTTGAGTGTATGATAAACAAAGCGTTAGGAACAATAGTGCAACGGTGCAAAAACGTTTATTCTATCCTTGCTGAGCGAATTTTATTATATTTTATTATGGCTATTGTTTCCTCACATTAACACACGATAATTCGCACCGTCTTTTTTTGTATATAGAAGCATGTCTTAAACAGAAATTTGGTGATGTTCTATGTGAAAAAGGTAATTTAAAACGAATACTTAACTAGTACTTTGCTATGGGGCGTAAATCAGAATTTACGATAAAGACTTAATTTTCTGGGAGTTTGCCTGCATTTTAGTAGAAACGCGCGTTTTCTTTGTTCGGCCGTATATTTTTCCGTATCGTCGGGCGATAATTTCTCCCATCGATACATGTTTCACACGCACCGTCAATTAAACGCAGTGATTAGAAAAACCGTTCTCTGTTATACAAGTATACTGTTAATTATCATTGATAAACTTAAATTAAGTGATGCTCCGTATTATGAATTATGTTAGTCTAACAAAATGTCGTAGGTAATACATGCTGAATTTTTTTGGGGCTTATCTCGATTTTAGTAGAAACGCGCCTTTTCTTTGTTCGGCCGCATATTTTTCCGTATCGCCGGGCGATAATTCGGCAGCGCGAAATCTCCCGTCCGTCCTCTGCAAATCGTCCGATTGCGAAACGGAAACGCGTCCAAGATTATTATTAGACCGCCGCGCACAGGTGTGCATCTCGTGTGTGATAATTTTGCCCCGGCGCCCGCTCGAATCCGTGTCTCTAGTTTTCGAAAAATAGACCGCGAGAGAGACAGAGCGAGAGGGCTTGTTATTCGCTTCGGCCGATCTTCAAAATATCCCCTACGAAAACTCGCATTATCGATCGCTCTTCTCTTCGCTCTCTTATAAACGTTTTCCGCACTTTATTTTTGTCTGCTTCAATAACCCTTTCGTGCGTGAATAGGATCATTCGAAAATATTGTTCAAACTTCTTCACACTGGCTCCGTGAAAATTAATTTTTACTTCGATTAAACTACATTTTTCTTGTGATATCTATTTTCTAAGAAAGTATATATTATTAGTTTGACTTCCGTTCGGTAATTAATAAACGTTTTTTGCATTACATATCTATAATATAGTATGTTCATGCTTTCGCGGTTTCGCAGTATCTATGCAGTCTTTTCTGTTTCTATTAAATTATACATTTTTTGACAACACTGAAATGGTTTGTGGAAAATATTTAACACTAAAAACCATATTCCGTGACTTATCAACGTATGGACTGTATTATTCGCAATACATTTTGTTAAGTTCCATTGGTAGTGGGAGTTGCTGAACTAATAAAGAACCATTTTTTAATGAAGACATTCGAAGGTTGTTAAACGGAGGCAACACGATGAAAAGTGAAAAGCGACTTTATCGAGAGTAAAACGCGGCGTGGAGTTTATCGATTCAGGCCAGTCGACGTTAAAGAATCGGGGAATATGGATGAACCGTGCAAATAGACAGACGTCGCGTGTCGTAATGATGATGTCTGATGACCCAGTTATATCTAGTCAGTACAGGGAATGCTTATTCGAATTGGCCGACCGAAAAACATGGTTTGCGTTAAACACGCCAAAGATAGAAATTAAGAATATAAACTGAAAAAATGGGAGGGACAAGTACTAAGCTATCGTCACATACTCTTTGAACGTTTGACAGAAAATAAGCTCCGAAAATTCTTTAAGGGTCTTTTGTACAATTTATACTCTTGGACCAGCAATTGCACCAATTTTTAGTCATTTTTGCAATACCATAAATATTATTGTAGCTTTATGGTAATGGAAGATACTCGGAATAGTGCAAAAATATTTGAAAATAAGTTTTCACGCTTTCACCGCATGTCTGAAAATAGATGGAAACATTCATTCTTTCGGCTTATTTTCGTTACATCCACGCGTAACAGCACCGTAGAACTTCGAAATGCTCACACATCTGGTCTAGGATGAACACATTACCAGTGAGAACTCACTACCGTTACGTGCCGATAAAATTCCGCGATAATCGACTGTGTCAATAGCGCAATACTTACGATTTTCTGTTAGTCATTAAAACGCATCTGTTTCCACGCGATTGACATGACGGAACGACCACAATTTTCATGCAGACATCGTCGGTTTTGGGCACACAAAGTATCTCGCCGTCTGGCGGGACGAAAAGAAGAAGCAAAGTCTAGGAACATCCTGATAAGGCAGATAATAATGACTCACGTTATGACACAATGAACGGCGGGCGCTTAAAATCGACTCGTTTCAGTACGCAAGCTCGCGTAGACACGTTCGACAACTTTTGCCGAGAAACCGCGAGGCAATTTTTATTCGATCGTCGATCGAATTGCAAGAGACAGGTGCACTAGTTGCGAATTGCACGAGTTCGGAATTCATTGTAATCGAAGTGAGACAGATAAATCATTTCGAACGATCGGCGCAATGCCGTATGTTAAATGCGTCAACTAATTCGACCGGTTGTTGGGTGCTAGTATTATTCGAAGCGTATAATAATAAAATGTCCAAAGTTCATTAATGTTGCGTGGCCATTTCGAACGATCGGTATGTTAAATGCATCAACTCTGTTACGTTTGATATAATAATAAAATGTCCAAAGTTCATTAATGTTGCGTGGCCCCTTGTTACGTTTGATAATTATTTTTGAATATTTTCTTACAATTACAATAAAATGACTATTTAATATGACTGTTTGAGTAATATTACGGCTTGAAATGCAAAAAATTTGGATATAGAAACCGCATACAACGGAAGCTGTGATGATGCTTTTGTTAAAATCTTTCATTTTTGAACGATGCACTTTTTATTTCAGGATATAGTCTAATTAGCTATGATATTCAAGATTTTTTTGGTGGCAATATTAATTTCAGTTTACCATTGCAAATCGTCGCTATGGTTCGGATTAATTTGTAGTCGTGTTAATACAACATTCATCCATGTGCATGCATAAAATTACGACATGCACAGGAGGTCCTCAGTATCTTGTGCTAAATCTGTGCTCTTGTCTTGTGTCAAAACTTTTATAATCGATTGTGTGTGATAATACGACATAATGAACATTATTATATATACGCGACTGATGTACTTGAAATAATGAACAATAATATGTGTGCTGATGGTCAAAATGAGAAATGTTGAAACGGACATTCGTAGGAAAAAATGAATGAAAATACATGAACATACGAAATCATAACTTCTTAAGTTGTATAAAAATATGGAAACAAGCATGATTCATACACAATACAAGCTTCTTTCATCCACGGTCGTTTGTTTTAATCAGCCATAATAAGCTGATAATCATGACACTACATTGACGTGGAATTACCCAAGTGATATGTAATGAATCCTTTGTTTGAAACAGTAAACGTAGGAAGTATACTCTAATATATCTTCTAATAAAATTATAAATGATACGTTTGCAAAGTATTTTAAATAGTTATAGTGTAAATTACGTTACTATATAGTATACATGATATAATTATTCAATATCGCGTTATACCTTTTTAAAACGAACACTTTCGAATTTAATTTAGGATTTAGTGTACCATAGTAAATTTTAGTAACACGTGTATGTATATATACATTGTATCATGTCTATTGCCAACATTTATTTAATGTATTTATTTAATGTATTTAACTGTATTTATGCCTGCGTAAAAATTCGCTAGTATTCATTTAAGAAGGGTTATAAATGGATACGTTAAAATTTGTACGTAAAAGAAAGCGTTATTAATGGAGGGATCACTGTACTCATATCCGCATGCAAATACACAAGTATTAATTTAAGCGGGATTATAAATGGACACGTTAAAACTGTTTTTGCAAAAAAAAAAATTGTAGGTGGAGAGATCACTGTACTTATATTTGCATACAAATACACAAGCATTAATTTAAGAAGGGTCATAAATGGACACATTAAAAATGTTTTTCTTTTTACATAAAAAAAGTTGTTAATGGGTAGGTTAAAAATGGCTTTGTAGAATGATGTATCTTATAATATCTGCATACAAATCTGCATGCAAGTATTCATTTAAGAAGACACATTAAAAATGTTTTTCTTTTTGCAAAAAAAAGTTGTTAATGGGTAGGTTAAAAATGGCTTTGCAAAAAATTACGTAGATGATGGGATCGCCGTACTAATATCTGCATACATATATCTGCATGGACGCGTGTTAATTTAGGAAGGGTTATAAATGGACGCATTAAAAATGTTTTTGCAGAAAATATGTTGTACATGGAGGGATCACTGTACTTATATCCGAACGCAAATGCACAAATACTAACTTCAGAATGACTCTACACGGATGTGTAAGAATGTTTCCGCGTTGAAGCCGAATTTACTTGGTCCCAGCGAGTTCCTTATTCCGCGTTACGCGACTTTTTGCGCAAAGATCGCACGTAAATGGCCGAGGGGCACCGGCCTCGTTGTGCAACGCGAAATCTTGGCACCGGCAAAATCGGACGGGACGCATTATCGTCACGAAACTTCATCCGGATTGTGCGCAAAGTACGGACGCACACGCAAGCGCGTGGAAAGTTACGCGAGACAAGACTCGTACTTTCGTGGCTGCGATGAACATAGGAAAAAAGAAGCACGGCGTGTCTGTCGGCGATTAGAAAGAAAAACGCACAAATGCATGCGCCTATTCGCATGCATGCAACTGTGTGTACGGATAAGTATATATCCGGACGATGATTGCGGAGGGAAAATACAAGAAATTGAGCTGTGCGGCGACGCGCGGATACAGGGTGTTCCAGAATTTGTCGTACAGATTGCCATGGTCCACTATATGGGCGGCAGTAATCAGAAATTTCGTGCGAGTGCTTTAGCAAAGGATGCAGTAGAAGTTGACATTTCTTTCTAGCCCTTTCGCCTTTTGACTTTATGCTCACTCTTAACCCTTTGCACTCGGACATGTTTCTTCACGAAGTAGCGAACAGCGCAACATTTCGTTTAAAATGGTATAGTTTTGAAAAAAATACTCTGCTCAAATCATGTTTTGCATACAACTTTGCTGATACATTTATGTTGAAACAAAATTGAAATTCTATAGCCTATTCTTTTCAAATGCGTTATAGTTCCTTCAGCACTTAAGCCACCCTTATGAGCACTTGGAAAGTGAAGACTCCACAGTCCCAGATGGTAGACCAATTTTACCGAGCTTGCGGGGGTGACCACTGGTAGTGGGTTTATGATAACTTCCTCCCCAGCTTTCCTCCCTCCACGAAGGTCTATCAGTTCTAACGGGGCATTGTACTGTTCTGACACTGTCCTGGATAGACGGTAGTGGCTGGAAAGTTCCTCGCTTCGACCAGTAGGGTAAGGGGCCTGCACCCTGGGCAAACTAGTAGCAAATCGATTCGCACTATGCGTTGACCTTGTACTCTTATTCGGCGTATTGATAGGAAAAATTGATCTTCGCTACAAAATTATTATAAACCATTTTAGAATGCATATCAACATATTTCTTGCTTATCTAAAGTTGCTTATCTGATTGCTTATAAAATGTAATCGAAAAACATTCCGAATCTTTCCACACAACACACACGAATTCACGGTTACTGACACAGTCCTTAAATTTATTAACAAATTCTTCTAAACCACTTTAAACCGAATATCCGCGTCTGTCTTACTCATTAAAACGTTACCTTCTAAAAAATGATCAAAAACGTTCTCCGAATCTTTTCAGCTAACGCATGCAAATTGAAATTTATGCCTTCCCCATCTTCGCTACCGAATCCGGTTCAACAACTCAGGCCCCACATCCGCACGTTGCCTCTCTATTTCTGTTCATAGAGCGCAAACCGCCAGTTTATCTGCGAAATTCCGTGACACCTTGTATACTCGTTCGCGGACTGATTAGAAGAACGACACACCGCGCGTACGTTTCCAAGTTGACGCGAGTGAGAAAAGGCTGACATGTGCGCTCGCTCCCACACAGAAATTGCAGATCCGTGATTATGCATTAATTGCCGCGCAATCCAGCCGCCCGTGCATACGCCACTGCATTGGGAAATAATGGCGAAGCTCGTACTCGTGTTTATGCGTTAGCTGAAAAAGAAACAGCCGCGTATCCCTGAACTCGGCTCCGCGTTGGCAAATAAAATTGACCCCGCCGCGTCTGTACGTAAAAGCGTAAGTGTGCCTGTGGCGCATACGTGCCGGCGCAGATGTCTGCGCGTTAATTAAACAGAGACAATATAAATGCATGAGCCAGGGCCACTCGCGCGTATTAGCAAGTTAAGACGTTTCGTTTTTCTACGCGGCCCCGCGCACCGCGTATCCTGTGATTTACGGCAGACGTCGGTGCTCTTCGGGCACTGCTTAACGCGCGGAAAAGTTGCCTTTCAAATTTATCGACCGTGGGCGCGGCGCTGGTAAATTGATAAGTGCGGGGACGGAAGCGCGAAATCGTTTTCCGATGAGGGGGTGAGTAAAACACGGTTCCGGCTTTTAAATGCGAATTTTTATGGAACTGGTATTGTCCGAAAGGGTCCAGGTTCTGGTTATTGAACCTATGGCTGCAGGTTCGTGCCGGGCAAATAAATGAGGTACACGTGCGTTTGTAGGATGCGCCGTGCAAAAGTGAACATTTGTGCACAGGTATTTAGCATCGGAATTGCGGAAGTCGTGAATTTCACGAGCAAGGTTACAGAAACCGTTACTATTCATTTCTGGCGAATTTTCCGCTCTGTTTTTAATGGAACAATACCGAAATACATGAAAATTAATTTTCTCCGTATTTCATCCATATTTCTTCGGATAATGTATACTATTTGTAGTGTTAACATTAGATTTAGGGAACTTGTAAATTTCACGGCTTTGAATTCCACGGACAAAATGATAAAAACTATTACTATTAATTTCTAGCAACTTTAGCGCTCTTTTTTTTAATAAAACGATACGAAAATGCATCCAAAATTAATTTCCACCATAGTCTTTTCATTTTCATACATGTACCTAATGTTAGCACTGGTTCTCGCAAGCAAAATTACAAAAAGTATTCCTATCAATTTCTCCCAATTTCGGCCGCGTTTCATTGATGTTGTATAACTACATGTGTCTAATGTTAGCACTGGTTCTCGCAAGCAAAATTACAAAAAGTATTACTATCAATTTCTCTCAATTTCGACCGCCTTTCATTAATGTAACACGAACCCACATCTAAATCGATTCCCATCACAGCCATTATTTTTCCGGTTGATGTTGCCTAACTACATATGCCTAATGTTAGCACTGGTTCTCGTAAGCAAAACTGCAAAAACTATTACGATCAATTTCTCTCAATTTCGGCCACCTTCCATTAATGTAACACCAATCCACATCTAAATCGATTCCCACCACAGCCTTTACCACCCGCTCATTTCTCCATTTCATATCATCTAGCCCCGCACTTCTCATTCCTAACTCTTCTGTGAAAGAATCTTCTTGAAACGGAGCTACATTTACGCCGCATCTCCTTGAAAGAGCGTGTAGCCAGTCATACATGTGGTCCGTTCGTACGTGTGCGCATAAGTATTCACACACGTGGTCTCGTTAATTAAAGAGCGAGACCGTGTTGCTGGTACGTGCACGAAGAAACGGGCATCTATGCATAGAGCGACACACACGCGCACCCGATAACACTATCGTGACCCTCCGACTTCTGGAACGGCAATAAAGCGCCGTCGCCTTTCGAAAAAGAGACGAAAAAAATCGTCCGTAGAAAAACGAGCCTATCGTCGCGCGGGCGGGTATCATGAAAAATATCGCTATTTATACGTCTCGCGCTGATAATCGACGGCGGTGGACTCGGGAATTGAGATTTCGGACGGCGACAGCGTCGGGATGATGCATCGGACGGACGGGTGGCCTTTGAGGTGGTAGCGCATTTGAGAGGTGGAATATATTAGCTTTCGGCCTCTCGCGGTGGGCGTATGCGTGAAAAGTCATTTTGACGGCTGACGAAGGCTTATTATAGTGCACGAGGAAGTGGTCAACGGATTAATGGAGTTGTTTGCATCTGTAGTCGTTGTAAATGGGAGGCATTTTTGTAACGACATGTACGGATGGGTACAGCATTCGAATAACGAAAAATGAATAATTGTTATTTTAGCGGGTATATTCTGGCAACAGCTAAAAGAGATGGTTCGTTAATCTTCGAAGACTGAGTAAAGGACTTTTGTATGGTGTGATAGGCATTTTCGTAACAGAATCTACGCACCTGTGAAGCGCGTAAATAAGGAAAAATGAGTGACTGCTATTTTAACTACATACTGTAGCAGATGCCTAACAGAGATACTTTGTTAATGTTAGAAGACTGTAGACGATCTGAGTTTATATATGTAGTCAATATGAACGATACGCAAATAAAGAACCGTACATATATTTACTAGTACCATTTAGTCGACAGCTAAACCTATGGTACAGAACCACTTTACATGAACTACAGACAACGGGACCAATTTTTTTATTATATTTTCCAGATGCCGATTTGAGCATGGGCGCTGGCGCGGCTGGTGGCTCAGTCCTTGGTCTATCAGGATCAGGGGTAGCGGGGGTGTTGTCGCAACATTGTGCCATTTGTGGCGACCGGGCCACAGGAAAACATTATGGCGCTGCTTCGTGTGACGGCTGTAAAGGTTTCTTCAGACGATCCGTCAGAAAGAACCACCTATACACATGCAGGTGAGTGCACTTCGTTCTGCGATAGCATTTACACCGGATTTACTTTTTGTCAAATTGACGGGTTTGGGCCTTCACAAGCAAAATGACAGAAAGTGTTACTATTGTCTTCTAACAATTTTCAAATAAAAGAACAGGTAAAAAAAAATTACTCGATGAGTCCCTTTACAGGGCCGTTGAAACTGATCTTCGATTTGCTCGGGATCTGATGGAAAATCATCACTTAAGATCACAGCAAATTGCTACACCTACAACTTTGTTCGCAAATGTAGTGTTAAATGTTTAAAGCGCTTTGCGAGCAGTATGTCGATAGATGATCGATTTTGTTTGACAGGTTCAGCAGGAATTGCGTCGTGGACAAAGACAAGCGGAATCAGTGCAGGTACTGCAGACTACGAAAGTGCTTCAAGGCAGGCATGAAGAAGGAAGGTACGTATGAAATCGCTTGATAGAAAATTATAGAAGAGAATTGACAGATATAATACGAGCTCCATCACGAGCTACATCAAAGCGAATTAAAAAACATAAAATGGCATTCTCATTTACACCAAAAAAGCGTATCTACGAGATGAACAAGCAAAATAGAAAAAGCCATATTCTCTTGTCGTCTCGATGCGCATCACACCAAACTGAATTACAAACCATAAAACGACAATCGTACTTCTGCAAAAAATCAGATGACCAAACAAATTTGCGTCTTTACGACGCTGACACCTAAGTCCTTATGAATGATCAAGTGATACGACCAAATTCACGACTTAGTCATCCACATCTGAGTAACATTGTCAAAATCACAACTCCGTCACCGACATCTGGACGACGTGGCGTTAAGTGCGCTAACTTTTGGACACGTCACATTACAGCCGTGCAAAACGAAAGGGACCGAATAAGCTGCAGGCGGCCAAGCTACGAGGAACAGGCGAACAACGGAAGCGGCCTGTCGGTCGTTTCCTTGCTGCAGGCTGAAATGCTCAGCAGACAAGTCGGGGCGGCACTAGAGGTCAGTACGGCTTAACCTCCCGGCGATGCTAAATATTTATTAATCGGTATCCGTCCTCGTTAATGCACGCGCCAAGGAAACGACATTGGCGCATGCAGTTGCGAACGTTTAATTAATCGTGCCCCTTCTCTCTTTCTCTTTTTGCTCTTCCCACCCGACACCTCGAACGACTTCTCCACGCTTCGGACGCCGAAGATACTGCAGGTGAACACTTTGCTCTACTACGATCCTCCGCGCCAATTAAAACGTTTCTGCGCTGGCGATTTCTCGTGAGAGGGTGTTTACTTGTTTCCGCGCCGCGAAGTAGGAGTCCTAGCAGAAGGATTCATGAAAGGACTGCTGAAAGTTCATGAGAGATTAATAGAAGGGAATTTTGTTTGCGGGTAGACAACCGTGAAAATGATTTTATGCGGTGTTGTGTTTAATCTTTTTGATTTGAGGTGTCTTTCATGACGCTGTCTTTTCTAGTTCCTTCTGCTACCGTTAACGGTTTTATTACATCTCCATTATATATGGCGCTGACTATGACTTTAACTCTTGCTTTCACTTTCTGCAGCTCTCTATAGTCTCATATCGTGTGTTCGAACGTACCAAATTTATTTGCTACTTGTGGTTCTAATCCTCAAATTCACGGTGTTTTATATCTATATACTTGTTCAGATAGTATTATATACCTATTTTTGTTGTTCGTAAATCTAATGTTAAATGATGGCTAGTTACAACTATAGAATTACATAAATTATTATTATTATTTTCTATCAACTCTTGCTGACTTCTATTAATGAAATCATAGATTTGCAAAAATGATTACTGTTATTTTCTACCAGCTGACTTATTAATGGAACTCTACGAAAAATTTCTTCCCTATGCTCCTACCCTCAAAATTCTTTATACCGCATATCCACACACTTGTGCAGATAATATCGCACATCCACTTTTATTCTCCGCAAATTTACTCTAAATGACACCCGGTTGCAACTAAGATGTACGATAAACCGTGTACCCTCACTCTTGCTTTCCGACTTGCACCCCTAAATGTTTCTGCACCGTCGATACGCAAAAATTCGTGTTTCCGCCAAAAAACAGCCATCAACTCTGCCCTCAACCCGGAAACCAAGAGTGACTAGTCGAACCTGTGACTGACCGCGTGATAGATCTTTAGATCTTAGATCTTTGACGCCCTCGTGTTCCAACAGTTAGGCAGCCCGGGCAGCGACATCGATCTCAGCACGAAGCAGATAGCGAACATAAACGACGTGTGCGACAGCATGAAGCAGCAACTACTGATTCTCGTCGAGTGGGCCAAGTACATTCCAGCGTTTAGCGAGTTGACGCTAGACGATCAAGTGGCCTTGTTAAGAGCGCACGCTGGCGAACATTTGCTGTTGGGGGTGGCGAGGCGCAGCATGCACCTCAAAGACGTCCTGCTACTGGGCAACAACTGCATCATCACGAAAAATTGTCCTGGTACGTGGCGTTCCGCGGAAACTCCCGGAATTGGTGGAGGGTGGCTTTTAATATCGCATGCACGCTGTTCCGCTAATTCACTTTGAGACTGTAATTCTCTGAGTCGGAAGACGTATCAAGCGATGGCTGACTTTGCCTTTGTTTTCAGAAAATTATGAAGTTAAGCCGTACCGTTAAATTAGAATGGGTGGAATTTTTGTTAGAGGATACGGTGTGCTTGTTTGAGAAACCGACATTTATTTAACCGTTTGAATTCTGTGCAGATCAAATTTGTCAGAATTATGGGGTAAATGCGGTAGAACAGTTGTTGAATGAAATATGTTGTGAATAAATGTGGTAGAGCGGGCATTAAATCAAATATATTGGGAGGTGGCGAAGTTGTTACGACTATAACTGAGTAAATGCAGAAAGCAGTTACTAAATCAAATATATTGGGATGTAAAGAAATTCAGAGAGGGAAAACGAAATAACTGATAACAAACGCATAGCGAAAAAGAAAAATGTGACACTCGATGTAATGACTAAACTTTGTGATAATACACGCAGAATTTTGCTAATATAGTTTTGTTTCAAGTAAACAGAATTTTGCTGATATAGTTTTTTTTCCAACTAAACTAATTGATCATAGATTAACAGCTATTAATATCAAATACTGCTCTACAGCATTTTTCAATGACCCCTGGAATCCAAACGGTTAAATTCTGATTATATTATCTGAAAATATTGCCGTACTGCATAATTCATAATTAAATCCGAGTGCGTTAGGAACTTATTATGCTTCACATCGAGTCTGTTTCTCTGAAAACTTTGCTGTGCCACCAATATTCCGCGCATTTAAGTTTGCATAAGATAAGATATAATTAAAAACCCGTTGATAATGCGATATTCTTCGTGTTCAAAACGGCATTACGTAACAATTTATTTATTCGTGCTCAACGTCAGATTATCTAACAATATTGTTGCACCAGAAATTTCTATCAGAAAGGCACTTCGTCCGATTGTGTCTGCCCGGGCATGTTTCGGCATAAATTAAAAGATGCGCTTGGCGTTGCTGAACAAAATTTGTCCAACGACCCCTGAAAGCATTGCCGTATTACACAGTACTTAATTGACTCCGGATGTGTCGGTTTCTCTACAAACATTCCGCGCATTTAAGTTTGTATAAGATAAGACGACGTAATTAAAAAAACGTTGATAATACGATATTCTTCGTGTTCAAAACGGCATTACGTAACAATTTATTTATTCGCATTTAACGTCAGATTATCTAACAATATTGTTGCACCAGAAATGTCTGTCTGGAAGGCACTTTATCTGATTGAGTCTGCTCGGGCATTTTTCGGCATAAATTAAAAGAAGCACTCGGTATTGCTGAACAAAATTTGTCCAACGACCCCTGAAAACATTACCGTATTGTACAGTACTTGATTGACTCCGGATGTGTCGGTTTCTCTACAAACATTGCCGTGCCACCAACATTCCGCGCATTTAAGTTTGCATAAGATAAGACGTCGTAATTAAAAAAACGTTGATAATGCGATATTCTTCGTGTTGAACACGACATTACGTAAGAACTGATTTATTCGTATTTAACGTCGGATTATCTAAGAATATTGTTGCACCAGAAATGTCTGTCTCGAAGGCACTTTGTCTGATTGAGCCTGTCTGCTACATAATCGCGGCAACAAAGAGGCGTCTGCTTGATACGTGTTAATAAGCGAATATCCGCGACCTTCACCTTTTTCGTTGCGCAATTCGGCCTTCCAGGCGAGCACCTGCTTGTTTGTCGCTGCAGATTTTCGACGGTGCCTCGAGGTGACTTGACTATTACCTCACCTCAACTGCTGCAAATCTCACGCGCGATTTGCTTTAATAAACGACTGCGTGCACCATCGCCTCCTCTTTTTTTTACGCCGTCGACGCATAAGGCGGAAGTCAATTGTCGAACTGACAACTTGCTAGGCGAGTTCCTAGAAGCTGTCAATTTTTGTTCGGGAACTCGCGAAAAAAAAGTTGCCAATTGGCATAGAGAAAATTTGTTCGTGACGATGTCCTCGTGTACGGGATGTACCGAAGGTTGCCGTATAAATTTCGATTGTGAGTTCTATGGACAATGATAAGCAAAACGGTTCATATTATCATAGGTCCAAAAATGCTTATTCAAAATTTACGGTAAAAATACGAAATGTACGGGAAACGATTTCATTTAAATTCACTACCTTTGGGAGCTTGCGAAAAAAAAGGTGCCACCTAATTGGCACTGAGAAAATTTGTTCGTGACGATATTCTTCTGTTGTACGAGACGATAAATTTCGATAACGATAATAAGCAAAACGTTTCGTACTACCATAAGTCCAAAAATGCTTTTTCGGAAGTTATGGCAAAAATACGAAATGTACGGAAAACGGTTCCATTTAAATTCAATACTTTTGGGAGCTTGCAAAAAAAAATTTGTTCGTGACGATATCCTCCGGTTTGGGATGTACCGAAGGTTGCCGTATAAATTTGGGTTGTGAGTTCTATGGACGATGATAAGCAAAACGTTTAATACTACCATAGGTCCAAAAATGCTTTTTCAAAATTTACGGTAAAAATACGAAGTGTACGGGAAACGATTCCATTTAAATTCACTACTTTTGGGAGCTTGTGAAAAAATGTGGCAACTAATTTGCACAGAAAAAATTTGTTCGTGACGATGTCCACCTGTTCGAGATATAAAGTTCGATTGTGTGTTCTATGTCCCAAAATGCTTTAACATCAGATTTATGGCATCCGTGAATTCGACAAACAAAATTACAGAAACTATTACTATAATTTTATAGCAAATTCTGTCAACTTTTATTAATTGAATGATACGAATATATACGGTTTTCGTGTATCAAATCTTAAAATACAAAACTGGATGCGAAATAGTAAAATTTCGTCCTAATATACTGCGGATTTTTGCAAGAAACAATGTGATTTCCAATAAAGCATCTTGGATCCTATGATTATCTAAAATGTACTCGTCCTTGTTCATAGAACACACCGTTCAAGTTTGTGCGGTAAACTCTGACAGAACTTGTATATATATACGTTACCTTTTGGTCGATGATGCGCAGGTATGGTCGCGTGTTTAGGAATCAAGACGGTGAGTTTGCTGTTCCACTGCTGTAGTTATGTACATGTTATGATATTTCTTGTACTCATTACATAAGTTGATCCGCAAAAATTGTTTTGCCACCGAAAGTAGACTCGATTGTTACAATTGATATTAATCTCGAAAGAAGACACTGTTGTTGAAATTCATATCATCGGTATGACTAAATTGCTGAAAGCGTATCGCGGAACAGATTACCTGATAACTTATTATTTCGCGAGAAATCAATTTTTGCGGCATCAATTTGTGAATGTATCACGAGTAACGGCCGAATCGATCGAAAACAACTGTGTGGCATGGATGAAGTACGATGAATACTTTTGCGCCGACAAACGGCGAGTTAGATGACGATCGACAGATAACATGGAAATTTGTTTCGGCAAGAGGGAGTAATCGTTGAATTTTATTTCTGACGATGTCTCAAGGGTCGACGAATTTCTCTTATATCGTGTGTACATCCGCGAATCCGTATGTCCATACATCACTACGTCTAGAAAGCCAACTTATCTCTGAATCAACGCATTCCTAGATATATTTACGAACTAACACGGCTAGACCTCTAAAGACTTAAGGATACATTAGTATCTCGTTTTCTTGACATTTAAACGCAAAACTTTCTTAAAACCAACAATCGCATATTTTCTCAAAAGCCCGCCGTAAACCGCACTCCATGCTTTCACAGCAAATATTCCTAAGATGCGCCTACCGTTAACGCTAACGTACGTTAACTTCACCGCATAACGTCTTAAAATGATTTACATTGAACCGTTCCGTATCATTTCCATACAATACGTCGTAACGTGAGACACAAAAATAAAGTAACTCGGCCTTACAGCCATATTGGAAACCTTATCTGACGAAGTAGTCAAAAATACCGGTGCTCCATACATTTTCGAAAAAATATTATACGTGGTTCCGAAGTAAAATCGATAACGAAAAAAGTACTACCGTCGTTTAGTTATCGATGCATATTACGATCTAAGCAAAGTTATGTTTAGCGTTCTCAATATCTTCGGGTGGATATATTTACGTGAGCAATCGCTTTGTAACGTGAATTTCGTTAAATGTAAACCGAATCAAAAAATTAACCGGACCAAATTTAATACCGGAATTATGTACGTTTGGTTTTCTTAAATGTAAACGGAACCGAAAAGTTAACCGAACCAAATTTAATACCGGAATTACGTACGTTTGATTTTTATTAAATGTAAACCGAATCGAAAAATTAACCGAACCAAATTTAATACCGGAATTATGTACGTTTGATTTTCGTTAAATATAAACGGAACCGAAAAGTTAACCGACCCAAATTTAATACCGGAATTATGTATGTTTGATTTTCGTTAAATGTAAACGGAACCGAAAAGTTAACCGAACCAAATTCAATACCGGAATTACGTACGTTTGATTTTCGTTAAATGTAAATGGAACCGAAACGTTAACCGAACCAAATTTAATACCGGAATTACGTACGTTTGGTTTTATTAAATCATAAATATTTCCAGTGACATAAAAAAATCGTCGATAAATTATTTACGATTCCTCACCAACATGAACAAAACTCTTATCATATGGCTGCACTGATTGCCTCTAATACGTAGTCGCTAATTTGAAAATAACTATTAAAAAAAGTCGAGTTTGCAGAAATTGAGCAAACCAAACCAAGTTGTCGCGTTTCGAAGTAGTTCATCTTTACCTCATCCTACGATTTTCCATCCAACGTCTGATGTACTTTCAACGCAAAACGCACTGCATCGCAGCTAAGTTCCGCTAGAAAATATTCGATCGATTCGCCGTCACTCTTGCACGCACAAACTGGGGTGTAGCTAGTTGACTGAGCCCGGATTTCGTGTTCTGTGCCGATCGAATTGCATGCGAACGGTTAGGCTTGGTGATTTGGTTATCGAGCGCAACATAATCTGAGAGATCTCGTTGCCGGGCTCAGTCATGATCGTTCGGCTGGTGAACGGTATAACCGTGGTTGTCAGTGATATCGTTACCCGCAGAGGGACGCAATCAGGACCTGGACATGAGCAAAGTCGGCGCCAGGGTGATGGACGAGCTGGTGAAACCGCTCAACGAAGTGCAAATCGACGACACTGAGTTTGCGTGTCTTAAGGCCATCGTGTTCTTTGATCCAAGTAAGTGCACTTCCGTGATGCGAGCGTTCATGTTTTCACGTTCCACGGAACAGTTTTCTATGTAGCGTGGTGTATTCAGCGAAAGTTCTGATAACAATTGTTGAACGCCGCAATTTCGGTCCTGTTTTAATATTGTCGTTAGCAACGTGTTTGCATCATTTGGCGTTTGCTGGAACGTTTTTATGTTTCGGATAATTCTGTAGAATTCTTTGAATTTTGATGATAAGAATTAAATACTGCGTTTTCCACAATTATTGGTGCTTATTCAATTTTCTATCTTGTCATAAAGTGTTTATATATGTATATACACTTTCATACTGTTGTTGGCATTGTGTTCATATAATTTGGCGTTTGCTCGAACGACTTCATATGTTCTTGAACTGAATATTTATAGTTATATTAAATTTTAATAACTATTATAATATTAATGTGTACAAAACACCCTGATTTCTACAACAATAAATCTCGATCGCGCAGTTCTAACGAATTCGTACAGGCTTCACAGAATCTATATAAGTTTTTTTGTCAATTCCTCGAATATTCTCAGATATTAAATTTGATATCTTCCATCATCTTAAGATCGTATAAATATCACAGAACTCATAAACCGGCACTCACTCGGACATACGTTTGCCTATTCGCCATTTCTACAGCCTCAAAGTTATGAGATGTTGATTGCCAATCAAACGTTGAAAGTTGTTCAATTCACATCGCACCAGTTAAACGTCACATATCTATTAGACAAAGTGAAGGGCGTGAGATTTATCGCTGTTCAGTCTTAACGAACCACAGCAGAACGACAGTTCGATGCAGTAAGCGCAGCTCAAATATAATTCAGACGGGATCGTTCGTCGATCAAATGCAATGCCCGCGACCAATTAAGTTTCATCGAGACAATCGGCGTCGATTCACAGCGGGGGAACCCTCGGCAAACGTGAATTTCGCAGATACGAGCCTCACGTATGAATAAATACGCCAACGTCAACTTCAAATATTCATTCATACATATGACACAGGGTATTCAACATGCACATACATCACTTTCGCATAATACAAAGTAATATACACATCTGAGGACACGTAGCAATAGTTCGGAATTTTTTGATTTACCAAATGACGCTTAATGATACAGAGATGTGTGAAAAAAATAGCGCAGAAAAAGTATTCCATGCCGAAATGCGACCTTATAGTTTTAAACAAATTAATTGGCCGGATGCTCAAAAAAATTGTAATATCAACAACGAGAATAGTGTACGATTTCTCATCATTGAATCAACATCTGTTCCAACAAACGCAATGACATATAACTCAGCATCTCTTCTACTTTCCAACAACCACAAAACTTCCGCATCTCACATCATCTGTGTTTACTAAAATATCAACGTTCTCTCTCGCTCTCTTAACACTTTGGCGGCCGCATATTTCAACTAAATTTTTATGTTTGGCGCCGGCGAAATTACCACGAAATTTTTAATTTTCATAGGCGTTTCTTAGAAACCAGATGTAATACAGGTTCTAAGTACAATAAAAAAAAATATAAACATCCAAGTTTTATATTATTACAAAAACGAAAGGCACAAAAGGTGTTTTTATAGGTTTTTTGCCTTAACCTTTCTTTGCATGATGGTGGAAATTTCCATCATATTGTTTTTTGCTAAATTTATACTATAAATATATACTAAGATTTTTTTAACCATTTCTCCTTTAATTTTGAACATGATCTATATCACCTTGATTTATTTCACCAATAAAGAAAAAATCATGCAAAGAAGGGTTAAAGACAGCACCGATTTGGTTCATCTGTTACTCTTCAATTGTAACAAAATGACACCAATTTGGTGTCCCCGGACGGCAAAATGTTAACAGACGACATATCTCATCAATAATGACCTCTGAACAGACGCTGCATTTCATCATCAATGACTTCTCAACCTCCAATATATCTCAACATCAAGAACCTCAACATACTCTTCTATCTTCCACCATCAGAAAACTTTCGCGTTTCTCTCTCAACACCCCTTACATTCCATCACCAACTAAAAACCTCAACCTTCTCATCGATCTTCCAAGACCCGCACTGACCACAGCGACTTTCTGCCTCTCTCCACAGACGCGAAAGGCCTGAGCGAGCCAGCCCGGATCAAGCACCTCCGCTACCAGATCCAGATAAACCTGGAGGACTACATCAGCGACCGCCAATACGACAGCCGAGGCCGTTTCGGCGAGATCCTGCTGACGCTCCCAGCCCTGCAGTCCATCTCCTGGCAGATGATCGAGCAGATCCAGTTCGTCCGCCTCTTCGGCGTGGCCCACATCGACAGTCTCCTCCAAGAAATGCTGCTGGGCGGAGCCACGGCCGAGATAAACGGCGCCACGACGCCGATTCCCATATCCAACGCGCCAGGAAGTTACGTGAGCAGCAACGAGAGTCCCAGCAGTCCTCTGACCCCTGCCAACGCGGGACCCCTGAGTCCGCAGGATCATATGTTGGCCGCGGGCAGTCCCGTCATGATCCTCAGGGACTTGACGCCCATCACGACGCAGGACGACGCCACCGGTGTCGCTGGATTCAGGCTCTTCAAGCAGGAGCCCAGCTTGGAGACCGAGTCCACGTTCTGACTAGACAGGGACACTCTCACTTTACCGCTGGCGGCGGAACTCAGCTACTGACTGGGCCTGGCCGATTGTGCCTGCGCTCGCTGGGAGTGAGAGTCGTGAGCGGGAGATGAGGAAGTGCAGGTTCAGGAGTGTGCACGGACTACAGGGTCTATAATGAGCGCCGAACGTGGCGGGTGTATAAGGTGTTTCGGGGGCGATGGGGATGCGAACGATTTCAGGACGGAGTGTGGCTCGAACTTCTTGGTAATGATGCGGATGGGGAGACGTAGTTTGGTGGACCGGTGAAAGAATTGAGGCGGAAGCAAGAGCATTTTTTAATGCTAACGATTTGAAGCAGACAGATGTTTTGGCAACGATGCAGATGGGGAGGGTAATGAGTTTGAAGGGGTGGTGAAAGAGTTGAGGCGGAATCCAGGCAGAAGGAAGAAGGGTGAGATTTTTGAATGCGAATGATTTGAGGAGGACGAAGTGAGAAATCCAATTTTTTGG
Source organism: Cryptocheilus praepositus (assembly GCA_033815515.1). NCBI lineage: Eukaryota > Metazoa > Arthropoda > Insecta > Hymenoptera > Pompilidae > Cryptocheilus > Cryptocheilus praepositus. The sequence goes on along the minus strand of JAWWQZ010000256.1, from coordinate 2,969,645 downwards.
CACCGATGCGGATGGGGAAGAGAGTTTGAAGAGATGGCGAAAGAGTTGAGGCGGAAACAAGAGTAAGAGTTTTGAGAAAGCGGTGTGAGATTTTTGAATGCGATTGACTTGAGGAAGCACAGACATTTTTGGATGCGAATGATTTGAACAAGGCGGACAGAGAAATTGAATTTTTGGCAATGGAGGAGGTGAAAGAATTGAGCCGTAATCGCGGCACAAGGAAACAAGAGTGAGATTCTCGCAATAAAGCACGTTTTTTATTCGTGGGAGACCTGAAGTGAAGCCGTAAAACGATATGCTGTACTAGAAAAAATGAAGAGGAAGCATAGATTACAGAATATGTCACGTCCTTGTATGTAATGGATTTAAGCGTAGTCTTGTACATAAAACGCATCTGGCAAAGGTGCTATTGTAGCGGAATCGAAATGGCCGACGTGAATTGAAGCGAAGAACTAAAAATTACGAGTTCGTTCGTTGCACCAGAATTAACAGAAAATATGCTTGGATTACAAGAAACATGCCATTTTTATGTAAACGATCAAATACTGCGTGCTACGTTAAAGGCATTGAAGAAAGATAACTCCGAAGACTTAGCTACGCCTTTACAACTATAAGACACGAAGAGTGTATCTATTACGCATCGATCGACACGCAGTGCCATACAGGGTCTCGACATCTCCGCACGACTTGCCGAAAAGCGATCGATCCAAGAAGCGGACTCAAGAACGCATCGACGGACACGTTCGATCGTAAAAGCTGCGATCCAAAAGACAAGAGCGCGCGGCATCGTTCAAGTTGGACCTCGAATGAAACACGCCTGCGCGCTTCAACGATCGTCGAGGGTGCTCAAACAATTGCTCAATGATAAGCCTTAGGCGTTGCATAATACATATATACAAGTTAATCGTAGCGTCGAATCAAAACTGGTCGTTGACGTCGGCGAGGTGATAAGATTGGACGAAGAGAGTACGCGGCGCGATATCGATCGTCTACAAAACGATTTGTAGAAACGCGCATACGGCAGAACTATGTTCTTCCGCGATTAAAATTATCCGAACGTATCTTTGCTCAACGTCTCATGCACGCCGACGAACTCGTGCGTTTTATTTTTAATTAACGCTGCCTCCGCTGTACACGTGCGTCTCTTTGCATGAGAAACGAACTTATCAACGCGGCCCGACGTGGATAGAACGAAAGTGCACGAATTCGCATTCTCGTATATCGGCAGCTGCGATCGCGACGGAAAATTATTGACAGCCCCCCGTTGTCGATGTCCGGATAAGCGGAAATTTATCGGAAAGAACAGCCGGGATGCGACGGGAAATTCGTCGAAGCAAAATGTCTCCCGACTTCCCGACAGCGAAGTAACTGTGATCGGTCACGAAACAATCGCGCGGAGAAAGGAAAGGGGAGCGGGAGGGGCACGTGCCTCGAATAATTAAAAAGTTTCCACCTGTGCAAACAGCGATCGATCATCGGGCGAGATAAAATTTCTGATAAGTGATGAAGATGCCATCTCCTCGTCTCGCTCCTTCTCGGGCTCCGATAAGCGGATGTCTCACATCGATTTTTTCGCGCGCGCATTTCTCTACGTTTCGAGAGCACGATGTGTCAGCGTACGGTATTTTTTGGCGGGCGACGGACCGAAGAGGCAAAAGCCAAGAATGCTGGAACGTGTACATTCGAACCTATTAAAGTTCTGGATTTTTTTCGCGCGCGCAATGTTCGATTTTCAACTGAACTCACTGTCGTACGCATTTCTCTACGTTTCGAGAGCACGATGTGTCAGCGTGCGGTATTTTTTGGCGGGCGACGGACCGAAGAGGCAAAAGCCAAGAATGCTGGAACGTGTACATTCGAACCTATTAAAGTTCTGGATTGTCAATTACGAAGCTTCGGGAAGCTTATCAATTTTGCAGTATCCGGCGTTGAAGTATTGAGTTGCGGCAATGTTCGATTTTCAACTTAACTCACTGTCGTACGCATTTCTCTACGTTTCGAAAGCACGATGTATCAGCGTACGGTATTTTTTGGCGGGCGACGGACCGAAGAGGCAAAAGCCAAAAATGCTGGAACGTGTACATTCGAACATTTTGAGAGTTCTGGATTGTTAATTGCGAAGCTTCGGGAAACTTATCAATTTTGCAGTATCCGGCGTGGAAGTATTGGGTTGCGGCAATATGTTCGATTTTCAACTTAACTCGCTGTCAAAATGTCCGGAACCGCGGAATTGTCGCCTTGACTCTTCGGCCCGTCGACGTGGCCCAATTCGCCGAGCTTATTTAATCGGCACGTTAGCACGTGCGCAACAAAAGATATTTCTATGAACATTTACGTTTACGTTATTATAACATATTTCCTATAATACGCTACGCTAATTTATGTACAGATAGGTTGTGTTATCGGACATACGTTTCGTAGATTGACATATCGTATTTCAGCGAAGCACGTATCTCACGTAACGCATACGAAAACGGTGGCTTGTAATCGCGAGCAATGCAACTTGCAATGACAATATTAATTAGAATATCGACCTCGATGGCTCGATGGTGCTGAGGCATTAGTTTTCGCCCGTTTACACGGTATAACGCAACGGTCGCACGAGGGACTCGATCATTCGTTCAAACACGAGTTTTCTACTTGTATCTATCTTTCTTTATCTTACTCTTTTTTTTGCTCAGTCCGCCAATTTATGCGAGAACGCGACCTTTTACGACTGAATATGTCGTAACCTGCGATGTTGCCTAAAGCAGTGTTTCTCGAATGACACTTCGCAACCAGCTGTTAATCTCCTCGACGTATGCTAATCGAAATTTTTCATTTTATCCTTTTTCACCGTTTCCGCCGATTGATATTGCGCCTCGACGATGTCTCGCTCTCGCGGTGCCTAAAAACGTTACGCTTTTTGCACAGAACGCAAAATATGTACAATCTCCAGACCAGCATCATGCAAACGCTACTGATGCGCGCAATTTGATATTCAGATGAATGTGCACTTTGAAGCAACTAACAGTTCTTTAGCCGTGTTCACGCTTTTTTATAGTGGCGCTTTGATTGACATCTTCACCATAGATTACGCGTATATTACGTGTTTCTAAGAATTGGCGCCATTAGACTCTTGCACACTGATACGGATGCTGAATTCACGTGAAAACTGCAAGTTGCTTCAAAATTGGTCTTGTAATGTATTTCTCGTGTTCGTCGAATTGCGAAGAGGATTCGAAAGACACTGGCCGAGGACTCAATATACCTATATTATATATCACATTCCAAATATAGTGTTAGTTTTGATAGTGCCGTTTAAATAGCCGTTAGTACACGTAAGTAGTTCTAAATACTAGGTTCAACGGAAAGTCGCCAACTTTATAAGGGGTGCTCGCCGTTGGATGACGTAAGAAAACAGTACGCCATTGCAATGCAAATTACTTTAGTAGGGCAGATGATAAGGCGTTGCGGGGGTGTCGGCCGTCGATGTTTCTGTGAAGAAACGGAAGGCGACCGACATGTTTCGTGGGTAGCGTGTTAAGTTTTGTTGAAGTGTCCATGGTTGGCATTAATGGCCGGATAGAAAGCAATAGTATCAATAGTTATCACGATAGCGTGAAAAACGTCGTAGCGCTAGGCAACGTACGGAAAGCATAACGAAACGTAACTAGCATCTTCATTCAACATCTTGATCGCGCGGCTAAAAATTTACTTTGGAAAACATCGAGTGTTGCTGTTAAGAAAATTTGCTCTGGAGCCTGATCAGTTTGTGGGGTACAGAATCAAACTGGAAATTTTGTGAGATAAACAGCGTGGTAGCACATTTATGCACAGAGGAGCATAGAATAACCTATCTGTACTTGTGCTGAAGATTGAATATTATATTGCATATTATATTGAAGATTGCATATTACATTTGATAGAAGATTGAATATTATATTGAAGAATGCTGAAGATTGAATAGAAGATTGAATATTATATTGAAGATGCTGAAGATTGAATGTTATAATTATGAATTTCTTTTTAAATTCTTTTGCGAAGGTAATTTCACAGTTTTGCATTATTTTGCATTGTAGCTAGGTGCAAACTAAATATTGAGATTGAATATTATATTGAAGATTGCTGAAGATTGAATGTTATAATTAGGAGTTTCTTTTCAAATTATTTTGCGAAGGTAGTTTCCTATTTTTGCATTATAGATAGGTGCAAACTGAATCAATTAAAAAAGGAATTTATTTTTCATTCTTTCCGCGTACTTTCTTAATTACCGAAACACGTGATTTATATATTGTATGAAATTTCAGAGTGTAAGCTCCATAAACAAAGATAAGATGGACAGGCTCCAGAGAAATAATGAATCATAGTAAAAGGCAGAGGCACGCATCTTTGCTAGTTACTGCAAAGGGATCGGGAAAAAATGTGGAGTAAAAGCACCAAGCCACGCGCGATCGTTATGTAAAATAATTTCATCGAAGCGATCAAAAGGATAATCATTATTGCGATTATCGACTATCGATGGCCAACGAGGCAACGTCTCAAGGATGAACGTAAAAGGCAATAGTTTTTGTTCCTAGGAACGTTTCCTCGTCGAACGGTTCTCGGTTAAATTATTCAGACAACGAAACCTCGTCGCAGGATAATTGCATCTCGTCCGTCGCACTGTTCATAATCATCGTTTCGCATCAAAGTATTCAAATGCACGCACACTATCTATCATTACGTAGTTAACTGTTACGCGCGTTTTCCTCCGTAGACGGAGCGAATCGCTGGAAACTTTAAGATTATAAAAAAAAAAAAAACGTTGTAGCACGTTAACTCCTTAACGACGTAATAGCGCTAGGATAAGATAAAATTTTGTATTTTTGTACGAGAAGAATTTTACGAACGTTGTTAACTCTTACCCCCCTTACCACACGTTCCGAGTAGAAAGTTGAAAGCATAGGTGAGGAAGCGGAAAGCTGGTTGGTTTGCTCGATCCATTCGGAATCAGAATCTTATGCTAACGGACAATAGAAATTATTTCTGCGGACGCATACGGTGCGTCGGGAATTTCGAATCGATTGAGGCGAAGCGTAAAATACAGCGAACGAGAAATCGGAATGCCGGAGCGCGGACAAATGAAATTTTACATTTTAGTAGCGTTTATATCATCGCTTAAGGTACTTTAACATTGTTCAGTCGTGGGTTGTGAAACTGTGTTACCATTTTTCTTTTCTGTTGCCTGATTCTTTTAACATTGTTGACAGTTCAATAGTGACTGATTTCGTACAAGAGATATGTAAATAAATCTTTTTATTTGTTATTTAATAATTACGACGAGAAACATTTGTAACTTTAAAATAAAGGGATTATGTGATTATTTTAAGTTTAAACGTGGACCTGGTCTTTCTTTTTTTTCGAGAGTATTAACTAATTACTAATTCCGAGGTGTGTGGATGTTCACAGATTTTCGTAATCAACGCGTTTACGCTTTTTTAAATTAGCGACTACCTCGGACGTCGCTATAGTTCCTGTACCTTTATTCAACCATTTGATCACCTGCTCCTTGCCTTTTTTCCCAGTCACAAACAAGTGTCTCTCTAAGCATGGAAGTTGCAATGCTAAAGTGGGGTCAGATACCGGATTCTGTGCCCAATCCATAATAAGCCTAAACCGATTCTTGAAAGTCTGAAAACAAGCAAGTTTTCTCCAATTTGGGAAATGCGCTCTGCAATTTTTGAAAGTCTAAAGAGTTTCTCTACGTCCACTACACCGCTTGAAATATTTTACGTATCCTTTCAAATATGTATAGTCAGTTAAAAGTTTGGAGCGTCTTATTGTTTTCACATAAACTCAAGTTACTCGAACCTATATATGTAATTGTCTTGTTGGAAATATTATACTTAATTGTTGATAATAACTTTCTTATTAAATATTCGGTCAAAAGAATTATCAAAATATAGTTATGTAAATGGTGCGTTAGCAAAATGTATATAAAAATAGTTTACTACTTGAACTTTACGGTTGGAGAATAGTTTTACCCATGCAAAAATTGTCACTGAAAGAAGTCACTTACTTGTAACAGGCTGTCTGTTATCTTTTCACAGTCTCTATGGTTGAATTTTCTTAAATGCATACCAAGTTCGTAGTAATATGGATTCCACTTGCTTAACATTACCGCAGATGCATCTGCCTGCAGAATTTCCCTGAAATAATGCACGCAGCATTGTATAAATCATCTGAGGAAAGAGTATAATTATTGTGAAGCATGTAGTTAATCGTACCTACCCATAGCCTTCTTTATATATTCTTGGAATCTCAACCGACACAATTGGCATCTGCATGGTATTCAGCGGATAGGCAATCCATATAGGCAATTCCATTTTTGTTCCTGACTTTAAGTCAGGACAGTCTGCCGAAGTATCCAGAAACCCTAGAAACAAAAATAAGTTGATATACTAAAAAGTTCCTGACCTTAAAAATAAAATGTTTGCAAATGACATGTGATATAAACAAAAATGTGTCGATTCAAGTACCATTTCATAGAATATACATATCAAAACAACAAGTATTAGCCTAAAACTACAATTTAACTTCTCAATACTTAAATACCTATGCAAAACTATCTATTGTGTTCTGTGCATTATACTTTTTAATCCAAAATTAACACATGTATGTTATTAGTAACTTAATCGGATGTACGTTTAATATGATTCACAAATTTCGCTAACAAAGCGCTTTCTCAATCAATGAATTATAATAAGCATTGCATAATACGTAAACACGTCCATTTGACATCAGCACCTGACATATCAGGAAATTAATGAATTAGCACGTGCGGACTTACCTAAACCAGGCAGTGTCATTTCAACTTTACAAGAAATGCGTTCCTCCGTCGACAGAATGTCACTAATCGAGAAATAATCCGGCATATAACTGTAAGTTAACATTTTGACGAAGACGTCTGAACACACGACACTGTCGGAAAGGCATTCCAACCTATACTGAGAAGTTTTTCCCGCGTGCGCAGGAAAGATCCCAAATAGGAATACTTCTGCGCATCTGCGCCTACTACTGTGGTCAAATGATAGTTTGAACGGCATTTTAATCAATACAACAACTATAATGAAATTAAACATAATTCAATGTACTAAATATTATAAACTAGAGTTATGGAATAATATGTAGGTACACCATTATTCGAGGAAATAGGCAGAAATACCTAATATATCTAAATTCATTGATAAACGTCAGATAAAGTTTTAATATATCTAAACATAATTCAATGTCATTAATAAACGTAAGCAGAAATGTGACCTAATATATATCAATTCATTAATAAACGTCAGGTAAAATTGTTACGAAATAAGAGTAATACATGAAATTGACGGGTCCTATAAATCGAGTGTGAATAAAATACGCTGTAATCAAATTGGTAAATTAGCACATTTCAAGATTTTCAACGACAAATGTAATTATACAAATACTTGGAATGGGTGTTGTAAGAAGTTAGTAGACTTTTACGATAAACTAAAAATGAGTGATACAGTTAGTAAAAACTTAGGTTTGCCAGCTGTCAGAGGATCGACGGTCATAGTACACATAACACAAGGTACAAACCACCACCTTTTTTTCATTATCATTTTATTTCGACATTTTAAGATGTATGGACAATTATTACATAATAATTTTATATAATGAAAGGTCTTCCCTTTGGTGGTAAGTTTTTTTAAAACGCCCGCGTGCATTTCGTTTTTCCTCTTCTCCTTATCGCCTCGTTTAATCGTCGCCGTCAATTATCATCGTCAATCATATCTCATTCCCTCTAATAAGACTCTTACATAACATCACTCTTTCACAGAAAAATCAATAGTCATTAAACTATGAATGAATCATGAATTACGTGCGCTCTTGGTTATTGATCGTCAATTAAACATTATTATTCTTTATCATTATCAATATATTATAATCAGTATGTTACCATTAATCATTATAATTACGATATAACGGTATAATTAATCCTCCCCTGCCTTCGCATCATTATCCGGGTACCCCGTCTTCTTGTTTTTTCTCCCCCCACTTCCTCCCCTTCTCCTCCCTTATCATCTCAGTTATCCGTAATGATAGAAAGTACGTTACAATTACAGTGTGTTAGCGAATGTGTGTGTCTCGTGTGTCGTTCCGTTTTCCTGCGTGTGCGTGAAAGTGTGTTTCCTCAATTGTCTCCACCTCCCTCGCGAATTATTTCCGCCCCTCTCCCCGTCGCGACTCTTTCCTCCGTTTCTTCTGCGTTCGGCTCATTTTCGATCGCCTCTCTCACTTCGAACTGACCGAACGACATTTATTTTTCGTTCCAACTGACCGAGCTGATCTGAGGCTGATTTGCTTTCTGTTCGAACTGACCGAAGTGACTTGCTTGCTGTTTTTCGTCGAAAACATCGAGCCCCTGGTCGATTCGGGGGACGACAGAAAGTGACATAAAAATCGTCTGCCAAGAGAGGTGCATTCACTCTTTCAAGTGCCTGCATCTTCGACTCTGTTCGCTGTAAAAATCCTGGCATCCTCCATCTGACGATCGCCACTTTCGGCTGGTTCGCCTGTCCGCGACTTCCGGTTCTTACAAATCGTGATAATCGTGATCTTAGAAAACGTGATATACTGTGCTGCGATCGCACTCTCGACGGAACGGCGATTGCTCAAAGTCAGGCTGCGCTCTTCTGTTCTGCACGGGATGTAGAAAAATACGAAAATGAAAAATGCAACGTTTGCGCGTACGTACAATGCTCGGTGGACGTTAACGACTGTACAGTGGATTGCCGTTTGGACGTACAAATAAAAATTCAAGACAATCTATATACGTGTGTTTTAGATAACGTGCTATTTTTTAACCTTCGCCATTTTAAATTAAAATTAAAATTTAATACTATGTCTACACTGGTCTTTGGATCACGTGATATTTTATGTGCGTGAAAATTTCTTTGAACCCTTTAAACACGTGCCTAAATAAAAATTTAATACGTCTGCACTTCTGCTTTAGATCCCGTGGCGTTTTATATGTGTGAAGTTTCGAATAGATGTGCATCGCAACCGATTGCTTTTTTTCGTAATTTCATTGTTCACATTGTTCAATGTTTATGGGCAGTCCAACGCAACATTCACTTAAAAAAGCAACAAATGCGGAATTGAGAAATGCAATTTTCGAATGCTTAATTGCACGAAGTGGAACCATGCCTTACGACTATTTTACTTAATGTGAGTCATTGGTGTACGCGACGTTAATAATAAATTCACTGAAAATATTTACGTGCACGAAATTATCCGGAGGGACGTTTAGACATCCGACATACAGCATTTTTAAATTCAAAACTGGCAAACGAAATTAAATTTAATACATACTCGTCTGGTTCCATTAATGAAAGCAGTAAAACTTTCCAAAAAATAATAGTACCAGTGCCTATCACTTTGCTTATTAAATCGACGGGTCCCGTAAAAATCGTTCCATTAACGGAAGCCAGCAAAAGGTCCTACAAAATAATGTTAACAGTTTCCGGAATTTCCAGCCGTCCTGTTTCTCCCGTGTCCCGTAAATCTGTTCTTAAGACGTTCTACACGAAAAGAAAGACGTACATCGTCATTGTCATAGATCGTCGATTGACAAAGTACGCGAAACGTCGAGAAAGGAATGTTGCAACGTGAGAATGTATATTCAACGTGTTTGCAGCTGCGACTTGGAGCATTTGCCGTTCGACGACTTAAAGACGTGAGTGAAGAGTAAACGATCATCCGAGTGAGGAATGTCTTTTCAGCGTCGACTAAAATTCTCGGAATTCTCAACAATTTCGGCCTTCCCAATACTCCCGATAGTTTCAATCGGACGCGATAAAACATACGCTCGTGGCTAAAATCTATTTTGACCAACGCCCAGCCGCAGGCATATATTTCAGCGCGTCGGGTTCACAGACGGTCGTACACATTTATTGGATAGCTTCGATATTCGCGAAAAATGCATCTGGAACGTCGTCGCGGCTCTGCATTTCTCATCCTACGTTGCGAACTGAGAACAAGGAATGAGCACGCCCATCAAAAAGTGGAAGTTTCGATAAAACATGGCGACCGCCGGGCGAACAATACGAAACGTGTACGTTCATGTAAATGTGCGCTATGGGTGCGAGACGACATCGACTGGCAAACTTATTCGTTACGCTTTTCATCTCCCGCTCCTCGCCGAACACTCTCCGATTATGTGACTAGAAACGCTATATTTATATGCATATACGTATATATATAATATATATATATAGGTATGACTTAGCGTGTATCGATCAATACATATTTATATATTTATATATTACTTGCGGCGATTAGTTTTCTTTCTCTTCTACGGGCTTGCTTGCTCATTTTTTTTTGTCCACTTGCGTTTAAGATAAGTTTTACAATAATATGGCAACCACGGTGATAATTAATTAATACTATGTTAAATCGTTACCTATACGGCTAAGAATGGCTAACGTTAAGGGGTCGGGGGAACAGTAATGAAAGAGGAAAGGCTTACAGGGGGGAAGTTTCGTTAGAAGAACAGATAAAGACGTCGAAAGTGGGAAAGCAAAGATCGACACAGCGCGTGTGCGGGACTCCTGCAGGTCGTAGAAATTGTGCTTTTTCGACAAGAGCGATGGGGGTTGGGAGGGTATACAATTGTTAATTAGCTAAAGACGAAAGACGGCGTGTCATAGTGAGAAACGAACGACTGTTTGAAGTACGCTCGGGATTCGTTTTACTTTCGAAGCTCCTCGTACCTTCGCTGGATAATAGTACGCGCTCTTATTCTTATTCTTGGATCCCGTTCCGAACCCGGCGTACGTTCGCGATCGTAATGGGCGATTTACGCTTAGACAGAGTCGCGTTCGCCAGTGAAAGTTCGACTTTCACGGGATGCGCAAATCATTTATCTTTCTAGAGCGTAGGGTAATCTTTGGTCTATCGCGCGAAAATGGTTCATCGTCTCAAAGATCTGCACCTAAGAGCATTCTTCCTTTTCATCATATTCTCCGTAGATTATTTGCTAGCTGAAATTAGGGTGTTTGTGCGCATGTTAAATGTGCAAACTTTATGTTCTCAACCGAAAAAAAGACGCTTAGAAATTCACATTTCCTAGCCGACATTAGTGTCAGTGTACTCATTGCAAAATATACAAACGTCTCGTTCTCAACCGAAAAAAAGACGCTTGGAAATTCACATTTCCTAGCCGAAATTAGTGTCAGTGTACTCATTGCAAAATATGCAAACGTCTCATTTTCGACTGAAAAAAAATGTGCGTTGAAAAATTCAGATTTTCTAACAGAAATCATTGTGATTGTAGGCACGCAAAATGTGCAAATATACGCTTAGAAATGCAGATCTCCCAGACTATGACCGTTCAATACCATCGGACTCGCTTTTCACAAATCCGCCCGCCCTTCCGATTCCTCCGATCCTTCTGAACCCACCAAATCTTCGCAACTCTTACAATAATCCTTCCACCACGCTCCGTTAATTCTCATTAACACCTAATATCCGTACATTAGTAACGCAGTAAACGAGCTATTCGCTTACAAATATTCCTATACTCTTACATTACCGTCTTGACGTTTAAAAAAACACAGTTACATTTTCAGCGAACGCACTCCACCTTTCCCTTCGTTCTGCCTTCGTCGCTCTTCTTCGCGTCTTCCTGCAATTCTCGTCCGTTTGACACGCCCATTTCTCAGATACGCCACCACGCAGTGCGCCTCCTTAAGATTTCATCTTTTCGTTTTCCTTCGCTCGCTCACCATCCTCCTCGCATCGCACACACCCCCGTTCCACATTCGAAATATTCGACCTTTAGCGATTACGCACGATGCGTCGGCGAGTCCAGACTCGCGGATCCGCGAAAAGAGATTCCCCGAGAGACAAAAACGGCAGACAGCGGTGTCAGCTTACTGGTCAGTAACTTCCGTCGTACAGAGGATGCACGTTCAGCAAAAGCGACAGCTTCTCTATTTTGTACTCGTGAAGTAGTCTCTACGACGGTAGTGCGCTTCAAATCTGCTCGATCCGTCGGCGTAATTGTCACGTGAAAATTCTGTCATCGACGTGCAACACGACACCAACATATTCTACCGTAAAAGCAGAGGCGCGTAGAGAAGTTTGCAAAGACAGCGTACGATATGCCACGATTTCCACGCGAAAGTTCCTGTCGCGCGCTTCAATTGTTGATGGGACCGACGTGAGCAAGGAATGATAGACAAGAATTCGCGTCTACGGTCATCACGAAAGGAAATTTCGACCTTTGCCCAGTGGCATCGATGACCAACGAAATCCGCGAAGCAGCAGATTTGAAAGGCACCCCGCTACAATGTACATCGCTTCCGGTCCCGTGATGATCTCTCTAAAATACATTCTAAATATAATCGACAACGTACAGACACTGCTCCCACACTCTTCAATTCATTCTCTCCCTCTCTCTCTCTCTCTCTCACTTTCTCCCCGCCAACGGCCTCAGCCACTGCCCTTCTTTTGTCCCGTAGTAAAATATATAACTTATGCGAGATAGGCGAGTAGATTACAATTGTGCGCGACGAGATTTACATACATATGTCCGTTGAACGTTTTAACGATATACGTGTTCCTTCCTTCCTCCCCGTCATCTCGTGTCTACTGTGAGGTCCCATATGAGCATGCTTCACCTATTTACCCTCTTCTCAATCTCTCCCTCTCACTCTCATGCACTCACCCATGCACACAGTTAGACGCATACACACTTCCTCCCGTCCTACTTCGTCGTACTTTTGTGAAACTGAAGCAACGGTATTGTCGGTGACATCCATGCGAAAATGAGAACGCGGGAAACGAAGCACTTAGAAAAATACGTCCTCGGGAGGGAAAGTCCCGTTTAAGCGTGCGTTCGCGTGTTTGCGCGTGCCCTTTCGCGTACTTTTCCGCGTGCGCGCTTACTCGCGGTTCGCAGCGGAGAAAAATGCGTGCGCACGTCCCGTTTTTCTGATATTGCGTCCCGTCGACGGGGCAACATCTTGACACGTGCTTTCGACGGTCAAGGGAAATAAGAAGTACGCCGCAACGGAAAGAGTTTATGACAGAAAAACAGAAATTTGGACCCTAACCGAAAATTAAGGGTAAGTTAGTATTGATGGTGAGTGTACAAATTGAGCGGAAGCGACATTATTATTTGATAAATAATTGTGACGATGTACTGCGATAGTTATTTATGTGAAGATGCAGTTGGACTTTGGTCGTAGAATAGAATCGTTCGAAGGTGCAAGGGAAATAAGAAGTACGTCGCAACAGAAAGAGTTTATGACAGAAAACAGAAATTTAGACCCCAACTGAAAATTAAGGATAAGGTACTGTTGATGGTGAGTGTACAAATTGAGCGGAAGCGACATTATTATTTAATAAATAATTGTGACGATATACTGCGATAGTTGTTTATGTGAAGATGCAGTTGGACTTTGGTCGTAGAATAGAATCATTGATGACTTTTCCTTAGGTTTTTCTTAGGCGTTGCCCCGTATATTTGCAAAAAAAGCAGCTAAATTCTGAGCACTTATGAAAAAGATACCTTCTTACTGTTCTATCACATGTCGTCGTGAATGCTACAAATACTTTTTTGTTTCTGAATCTATATTCTTTTTATATTACTTCGCGTTATTTTATCTTGGAATTCCTGTCCGAGGATATTGTCGCGATTTATATCGGCTATTGAATAATATATATTTCACCGACGTCTCACGTCTTGAAAGAAGGTTTTCCAGAAAAACGGGGCGAGTGAACACTTTTTTCGCCCGCTATATGTGAAAGTACGCAGGAGACTAGAGCGACAATGCGTATCGAGAATAGACGATCATCTTCTGACTTCGTGATCGTCTCGCATCGGCGAGTTTTGCACGAAGCGTCGAAAGTCACCGGGATTTTACTTTTCTTTCTCACCACTGCCAACGTCGATTTTCTCCTTCACGTCGACAGATATTACGTTTTGCCGTTGTGCGAGAGAATATTCTTCTATTAGAGGTGTGCGCAAGTTGCTTGTTGATTGGAATCGTACTATTACTGTTACTTTTTTCCCGTACACGTTACGATTGTTACAATTATTACGTATAGAGGGTACGGTGAATCATATGAAATTCGCAGAATCGATCGAGAGCGTAAACCGTCGCTGCTCGTTCAACGAATTAAAAACGGTAAAATGACGTAACGTTATAATAGCAAAAGATTGTAAAAAAAGTGTAGAAAAAACGTAACGCGGGTCAACGCAATGTTACTGAAATGAAACAAAGTTCGCCCGAGTCCGAATTTGAGAGCTCGCAACACCCCTGGCATGAATATCAACGCGTTGAGGATCGGTAACTAAACGTACTAATAACATAAGTACGCCTATGAATGTGCTGTTTCACAAAGAAAAGTACATTTTTATGCACAACCAAATCTTATAAGGGTATGTGCACAATGCATCAAAACGTGCTCGTAAGTTCGTTACCATACCGTCCGAAACTTATTTGTGCACTGACGTGACAAAAGAAGTAAGACAGAAATGCATTATGTTCTGCAATATACTGTCTCACAAAGAAACGTACATTTCTGGACATATATTATAAACTTACGTGCACAATGCATCAAAACGTGCTCGTAAGTTCGTTACCATACTGTCCGAAACTTATTTGTGCACTAACATGACGAAAGATGTAAGACAGAAATGCATTATGTTCTGCAACATACTGTCTCACAAAGAAACGTACATTTCTGGACATATATTATAAACTTACGTGCACAATGCATCAAGATATGTGCGTAAGTTTCCTATCATACTTATTTGTGCATTGACCTAACGGAATAAATAAAGCAAAGACGCATTATGTTCCGTCAGTCCAACATTCTCTAACTCCGATCCTCAACATTCAAGTGATATGCCGCCAGAAAGCAAGCCCTTCACAGTTCCTCCCCGCAAAAAGAACGAATCGACTGTGTCCTTCGCATTCGTCCTACATCCCATTCACGTATTTCCCCGAACGCGACTCGTTACACGTTGTGCTTCAACGAACTCTCCAAAACCCACGATGCCACCCCGCGGGGGTGGACAAAAGAAAGGGGGGAAACGAACCGCAGGAAAGTCCGAAAAGTTTCCGCCAAGCCTCCCGGAAGCCTCGTGACTCATGACTGTGTTCCTCGTGTGCACCGACAGGTTCCTCCGTGCGTGCCAGAAAGTGCGTTCTCGTGGATGAAAAATGTCTCGAACGCGCCCCGGCAATTCGGCCCTCAGCTTCGAGCTCCTATCAAGTTTCGCCCGACGAAGCTCGTCGCGCTAGACGTCCTTTTCGCATTTTTTCGTCGCTCCTTGCAGCTTTGTGTCTTGCTCGCTTGCGTCAGTCGTCTTCTGCGCTTTTCTAGCGATTCGTCGACACGTTTGGACGCGAACGCTGCAGCCGAATTGCCGGCGGTCGAGGGAAACGGACAGAAGTCGCCAGCCGAGGTCTTTCGAATGCGTCCCAGCAGGGTCCCTGCTCCTGGCTTCTGATTCCTTGGCCGTCGAGGGCAGCGAGTGAAGACAGCCGGACGGCCCCCGGAGCAAATGTTCGGAAAAATTCTTCTTCTTCGTCGTCGTCCGGCCGGTGCGCAGCGTGTATGTCATCATCCTCTCCGCCCATTGTCCGCGCTTAATATAGAATACAGAATTAGCCTAATAGAGACCGCAGCCGCGCAGATTATTGGCGATAATGACGTCTGTGACTGCGTCGAACACAAATTGAATGTTGTTCGTGTCGGTGGCACAGGTCATGTGGCAGTAGATCTCCTTTGTGGTCGACTTGTTCTTCGCCTCGAATTGCGCCTGGATGTAGGCTGCCGCCTCGCCGTACTCCTGTGCGCCTGGAGAATCAGAGAGATGCGTTATGTGTTTGCCGAAAACTTGGGGTGGTTCGGTGGGAAACGTAGGCGACAAGAAAAAAATGGGCCCGTGTAAGTTTCGCACCCGAGCAATTGACAAAATCGCTGCCTGCTTAATCATTGTCGGTAGTTGAAACGTTCACTTTTCACATTGCCTGTTTTTTAGGACGTGTGCTGCATTTTTCATACCATGTAACTCTGCAGTAATATTTTGTTCACGCAAAACTAATATGGCATCGATAATGAATACTGCAGTTTTTTCCTTACACCGATACCTAGTATTTTACATTGTTCGACAATTATCGTTTGACACCATTCGACGTGTAATAATTAACTTTCACAGTTCCGTGCCGATCATCGGCAAAAAAAAAGGTGACGCTCACTGCTTTAGATTCTTTGAAGCACCATGTGCGCCTATGACATGTAATTATTAATGAAAAAACGAACTATTGACGCGGAGTAAGTCTAAAAGGCGTTTAATTTGGTATTAGCAAACTTCAAAAGAACAAGCTTGAATGGGAAAAATAAAAGAACGAAAAGACAATTGAGGATGAAATCATTATGAAATTGTTAATGATAAAGTGAACTCCTTTTTTTATTGCTTGTTTTTTTTAAATTGAAACAACCGAAAATTTGATTCTGATTATCCATCAAGCTTCAAATTGCGTAATCAAAGCATCGCATGCAATCATTTCCGTTCTTGACTGACTAAAAAATAGAGTTCCCAATTTATTAAAAAATAAGTGCATAAAAAATAATATTTTTTATGCTATAATTAATATTTAAATATATTAATGAAATAAAAAATGGGCCATTTATTTTGAAAGTGGCCTAACTCCGTTTTTCAATATTTTCTGGTTACCATGGTTACATGTACAAATTCATGTTATTTATCAGTAAATGTTATTTATCTCGATTTGAAGATAAATGAAGTTAGGCCACTTTTAAAATAAACGGCTCAAATATTATCGACTCCTGAGGTGGACACCCGTAAAGTGCCGAAAAATCTCGAATTAACAAATAAACTCCTTAAATGATAACGTCACGATGAGCTGTGGAAGTTACAATAAATAAATTGCTCCCCGTTAGTCATAACCAACAGAACAAGGACTCACCGGCGTACTCGGGGAAGCAAATCGTCAGCGGAGACTTGCGAATTTTTTCCTCGAACAGGTCCTTCTTGTTGAGGAACAGGATTATCGAAGTGTCGGTGAACCATTTATTGTTGCAGATTGAGTCGAACAGCTTCAAGCTCTCCTGCATGCGGTTCTGCGGAAGGACAAAGAATTCGATGAAACGTAGAATAAAAATGACGTGTTGCCAGCGATGGGGTTCATGGCACGTTCGACGACTGGCGAGATAACGATTCGACTCGGAGTGCGCAACGAGCGCATCGCGTCGTCAATTGACACATTGACACGGTAAGAAAACGTGCGTGTCACTATGCGCGCCACGGCGAATTGAATGAATGCTTCCCACGTGCAGTGACCTTAGCAATTGATCCCTTTATTCCTCGGAACTCCTGCGCGCACTCGTTCGATCCTATTCGCGCATGCATTCTGTCGGTGGGTTAAGTTCGTGCATTTCGGCGGTGGCTGAAGTTCATTGATTTCACCGGGCGCTGAAGTTCGTTGACTGCGTCACCGAGCTGACAATAAGCTCGTCAGATGGGACGGCAGGCGAAATTAAACGATCACGGTGCTTCTGGCAGGTTCTTTTTCATTTGTTTAGACGATCGCGGAAAATGTCGGCTGTGGGATAATAGATCAATATGCCGACGATGTGGCTTAACACTTTGACTGGCGATGACCGACACAAGAAATTTTACTGAAAATCCAAAATATTCGCAATGGGTAGCAATTATTATTTTATAAATGCACTTGTTGCTAGAATAGTGATGCGATCCTTTGGTCTGCAATACCTGCACATTATTTACTTTTTGTATAATTCAGTCAAATGCTGTAGTATTTCATATGCATCACCGTTCTAATACAGTAAAATACTCTCGACAGTCAACGTGTTAATGTCCGAGGTGAAATGTGGAACTTTTCCGAATTTGTATTTTGATTTGTATACCTTGATTTTCTTGAATTCATGAATAAATTAATAAAATCATTAAATACCAGTGGTTACATTTGATATTCGTAAATCGCCGTAGGTTAGCAATTATTTATTTCTTTTATTTTCCCAGAATCAATTTTTCCATCCAGCAAGGCCATCTTGCTTTAGCCAAATGACGCAAACGGGTTAAAATCCAACAATCGTTTTCGGAATTTAATAATATCTCCCGATCACACACAGCAGCGAACCCTCCTTCCTGATCGCCAATTTGAAAACGTGCCCGTGCGTTTTCTGTGGGTTAATTAGTTTCCGCGAAAGAATACGCGCACATCGCCGAGCGAACCGCACAAAAGACGAACTCGAGATTCCCATTGCCGTTTTCACGCCGTTCGCAGTTTCCGCGCACTCGGTCACGCTCCGGGAAGGATGTAATTCAAGAACGCGGAACAGAGCCCGGTCGCTTGTGGCTTCGCGCGACGCTCTTAATTCACCGACGTCGAGCTTTACGATTCAGAAAAGGTCGCCTGGCGGATGGAGACCGACGACTGAACGCGAATTGGCTCCGAGCGAATTTAGTCGTAAATGTCGCCGGAGAAAAAAAATATGAACGCCACGATTTCACGGGCTTGTAACCTTCGAGCCCGGTGTTTTAGTTAACCCGGCATTTACCTTCGTCCGTTAAACAAAGATCCGGCTGCTTTCTCCTATTCCCGACCGTGAGAGTGCAAACTAGGCAGCGAAATGGCAAGATCTTTTTTTCCAACGAGATATATCGTTTCATGACATTAATTAACCCAGTAGTTCAAATGTAATTTTGGAATACAAGTACTCAAAAAAAGAAGGTCAGGTTAAAATGATATAACCTGTGACAGTGGCCCAAAGTATGTCGTGTTTGATAGCATTTTAGTTGGAAAAACATCACCAATGCATTATCATAATTTTCAAATAAAAATGGTTCGATTAAGAATCCAGCTAAAATAACATAACGTAGAAATAATCTTTACATCAACGTAGGAATATCGATTGGGACACTGTGAGAGGAGGACCAGTAGCGACAATATAAGCGAGTTTCCTGTATTAATGCATAGGTTGGTTCTGTGGATTCATGTCTATTGCAAAGAACTTACCGTGGTTTCGTCCTCGTGTAGGACTTGATCGTATTCGGACATGGCCACGCAAAAGATGATCGCTGTCACATCTTCGAAGCAGTGTATCCACTTCTTACGTTCGCTCCTCTGGCCGCCCACGTCAAACAATCTGCAAGAAACGAGCGTCATTAAATCAAATCACAAAATCCAGCCTATTTACATATCTTTAAAAATCATCAACGCTGTATTTGTCACCCTTCTGCACTCAGATTTTTCATTCCTGCATAACAGGGGTCGGCCAATATTTAAGATAGAAGAGCCGGACATGCCTTTTGTAATTTCAAAATGATTCGCGAACCATAAGTATATTTTTATAAATAAGGAAAATTTTAAATAATATTATAGTAACGTATTATGTAAATAAGAAAAATCACACAGAGAATAGTATTCCATAGTTTTAGTTACTATGGTATTATATAGAGGTATGTACCTGATATTCAGGTATTATTCAGATATTACGTATAAGTAATATTATAGCAAATTATAGTATTAAATATTCAATAAACCAATGCCAGGTTTTCGAGATAATTATTTAAAATCGAAGAGATCGTGACCAATACATAAACATAGACCCAGATATTACTCCGTAAATCTCGTGTTGAAATTGCATCGTCGGATACGTCGAGTATAGTCAGTTCGGCAAATAATCGAATTAGCATGACAGTTGTTCACGTAGCAATTATTTGCAACAACGTGTGGACGTATTCGACGGATTGCGGCGATGAACGTGAGCGTACTGCGGTAAAAGGCGCGGGAGTGATTAATGTCATTTTTTATCCAACCCTTCTCGCGCCCCAAGCCACTTTAAAGCGAGAAAGTGTTCCTCGACGCGAATGATGTCGTTACGGCGAACGAACCGAGACTAAATAGTGTTTACCGTCTTATTCCTCGCTTTGCACGTCTTATTCCGTCTGATTTTCACGCGATGAGCATACCCCGCGACACCTCAGGAAGAATTAGCCTTAGTACTGTTCAATATTTGCGTTTACAGCGATCATGCAACTCTGCATTGTATTCAGTTTTTCATTCGCTGACAGTTATTGATGCGGCAGTACATTTAGGCGTAAGTAGTAAAAGCGTATTTGGTCCGACAAAAGAAGAGTGGAAGTATGAAACACGAGTCACGTCCGGTCATTTTTATTTTTTGTTTAGACCGAATAGTGTTTTGTAGCTGTTATTATGCTGTTCGATACTTGTGGACTTTCGCAAAAGCGTTTACTGTCATGATACAGCTTTGAATTGTATTCAGTCTTTTGTTCGCTGATAATTATTGGTGCGACGAAGCGGTTGCGCGCGTGGTACGTTTCAGCGTAAGTAGTAAAAGCGTATCTGGTCAGACAAAAGAAAAGTAAAGATATGAATACGGACCGCGGGCCGTTGATTTCTTTGTGCAAGCCGGAAATTATTTTGCAGCTCTTATTGCGCTGATTACGTATACAATTCGAACTGTATCTATTATTATAACTCTTATTTTTGCCCTTTTCAATTTTCGTTTATATCAGAGCTTTATCTACGACTATTTAACACTAGGTTTACGGAGAAATATGTAGGCACACGACATACAAGATTTGAGCAATAAAAGTCCCGGGCCGAAATATATATATATACTCTCCACTTTGGTTTAACATAGTTACAGTTTGGAAATATATATGTGTCTATCAGGAAAATTTAAATTGAATTTTGTCCGGATTTTGGCGCCGCATCCTGTATATCAGCCATTTATAAAAGAAAAGAATAGTAACAGTTTCTATAATTTTGTCTGTGAAATTCAAAACTGCTTGTAAATATAGCGTAAAATCCTGCAAACACCCGTTACCAACAGCTGAGCAAAGTTAAATTAAATGAACAGCCAGAGAGTTAGATTTAACAATTCTAACTACTGATCGAAACTAACGGTCAAGCGTTTCCACGTTTTTACGCTGGCGAAGTTTCTTCCAGTCAGAAATTTACAGCAGAAAAAAGGTCAACGTGCAACAGACTGCAGACAAGATATTAATTGCCCAGCATTACGTTCGCGCGTAGCGAGTTGTTGAATGTCGGACTCCATCGTTTCTTGCCTCAACGACTAATTAGACTGTCGTGGCGTTAATTAGACTTACTTGAAGTTAAGATTCTTGAACGAGAAGTGAACCTCGACGATGCCGGTTGTTTTCACTCGAGTCCTGAGAATGTCCTGCTCCGTTGGTTGGTATTCCCTTGCTCCTAATCGATCCAAGTCGTCGAGGAAACTGTAAATTATTAATTTTTTAATTCATTAATTTTCTACATTAATCGTTTAAGCAAATTATTTTTAAATTTTGTTGCCAATAACTCCCAGGAATTTTAAGTATTTCATTTGAAATTGATTGCGAAGGACAGCTCCTTGTTTACAGTACAGTAACAGAGTAGTACTTTTTTTTAAATAATTTTAATTTACCAGTCATATTAAATGGAGCTTTCAAACATTGATAATACTGTCAAGGTGTGAATGTACTTCGCAATTCCATATTTAATTAATATCAAATTATGGCCAATAATAGATTTTGTATTTTGCTAATCATACTCTAGAAAGCATTGACGTATTATATAAATTCCAAACGTACGTGCAGTTCAGTCCCTTCATTGGGAATGTCTATTGACCAGTGTTTATCGATAATGACAATATAATTACGTATTACATAATATTTACACATATTGATATATAATATGAATTCCGAATGTACCGATGTCGAAACAATGTACACTGGCCGCAACACCATAATTAATTATGACCAAATCATGGATATTTATAAAACTCAAATATTATTAAACGCACTCTAAAAAGCATTGACAAATAATATCAATTTCGAATGTAACGACAAAAAATGGGTACCGAGTACGAGCCCATAATTAATTATAACCAAATCATGGGTATTTATAAAACTCAAATATTATTAATCGCACTCTAAAAAGCATTGACAAATAATATCAATTTCGAAAATAACAAAAAAAATATCACCAATCCAACTCATCGGTAACTCATAAAAACCATTGCCAAATTATATCAATTCTAAATGTAACGACACCAAAGCGTATCAGTATTAATAAACCTCATGATGAGTATTGATGAACTTTAACATGAGTACTAATAAATCTTAAACATTACTAATCATACTGCAACAAGCATATGTACACACTGACATATAATAGCAGTTCCGTACGTAGAAAACAATCGATAGTAGCCTCAGTTCCGTCGCTACGTGTATTGATCACTGTTTATTGATAACGCAATATAGCTGCCGGCCAGGGGAGATCAAAGCGGGGCAGAAAACGAAGTTCGCCGCGAGAAATTAACTTTGCGAAAAGACGTTCAATTAGAGGGCAGAGAGGGAGCGGAGGAAAAAATTAACAGACTTCAAAGGCTCGCTCGCGACGCAACGAAATTTCCAATGGCGGGCAATTTTCATTGCCATACGGTGCGATCCTTATGCGCCGCATAATTAGGAGAGTTTCGTTAAAAAAGAGGACCGTATCAGGCTCACGCTGTCCGGCATGGTGGAAAAGTTAATTCGGTAGCTTCGCACCGGCGTTTCAAAAAGGTTGCTCGAAGCTTTCAGCGTGAAAACAAGGAAAAAGTTCGCACTCGTTTAATTTTTCAATTATAACTACGGGTGAGTGCGTGGCGGTCGTGGAAAGTGTATAATTGATGTGCATGCGTCATGGCT
Source organism: Cryptocheilus praepositus (assembly GCA_033815515.1). Classification (NCBI taxonomy): domain Eukaryota; kingdom Metazoa; phylum Arthropoda; class Insecta; order Hymenoptera; family Pompilidae; genus Cryptocheilus; species Cryptocheilus praepositus. The sequence continues at coordinate 2,946,871 of JAWWQZ010000256.1, read as the reverse complement.
TTGGCCAATGATTTTCCAGTTATTTCAGCCGCGCCGCGTACACATCGGTTAAGCATTTCGAGGGTCTGCTGTGAACTCATTTATGCGTTTATAACTGGAAAAGTGAAATTTGATACGTACTACACATATATTGGAGTTTTCATATGGGGGGTCTATGTCCGAGGTTTTTACTGGTCTTCCTATTTGAAGCGTTCTATTTAATATTGATGCATATAACATCGTTAATTCAATATTTCCATGTATTTACCGTCAGTTATAAAATTATAGTAAGACACTGTACGTGTGTACATTTCTACATCGGTAGTTTTTTACCTATCAACGTCGCAACGTTTGTACATTAGCTTTTACGATCAAAATCTGCGATGAACAAGGGACGTGAATCATAGTTTTCATGGCACTCTCTGCGTACTTCCATTGCACAATCATATCAACAACACTATGACTCTCTAAATCGATGTACGTATCTGCAGAACTATACATTTATAAGTCAATATGCTTTCATACCACAACTCCTCAATGTTCATGTTCAACATTTGCAGAAATGAAAAAATTAAATTGCCCAATTCTAAATCGATGTACCTATCTGCTGAACTATAAATTTATAAGTCAATGTGCTTTTATACCACAACTCCTCAATGTTCATGGTCAACATTTGCAGAAATGAAAAAATATAAATTGCTCAATTCTTAATATATCCGTAATTTGCTTCTTTTAATTTTGTACTCGTCAGATAACCATACCAATACCCCTACAACTCCAAAAACCGACACACCACATGGGGAACAGTAAATTTATTATATATATATTATTCGCAGAATTGAAAAAATATAAATTGCCCAATTCTTAGCATATCCATAATTCACTTCCTTCTACTTTACGCTCGTTATAAAATCATATCGAGCCCACCACGCCCCATAAATCGGCGTACGCATTTGTCAGTCGTAAATCCGTGCATCGACACACATCCACCGGGCCGTGCAAAATCTGCCACGGCCAGAAAGCCGAAGCCGTAAAAATCTCCGGTTGACACGGAGAGGCTCGTCGGGCGAAATATTTCACCGGCTAACCCGTTGTCGGGAGTTCAAGCTTGATATAACCAGGGGGTTTGGGAGCCCTGTGTCTCGTCTATAGATGCAGTCGCGTGCTAGGGCGCGGCTCGCAACAAGTAGCCGAACACTGAACCGACCGCCAGCAGACATCCTTCAGCGCGCAAACAGTAGACAAAATAGGATTGCAAATTTTATCGACGTCCCCGCTCGTCTCGCTGTAATTGAACGCACACACGTGTCGACCCGATGTCGGACGCTACGAAATACACCGTGTACGTAGGACGAAACTATCGACGTCGCTCGCTTTACATCCCGGCGGGTCCAACCGAAAAGGTATACACGGAGAACTTCGGGTCAAAGTATTATAATACTACGAAGATGTTTAGAAGTGCAACTTGACACTTTGACTGCCAAGCGTATTTTGCTACGTTAGAACCGCGATGCGATGAAATACTGCAGAATATGATTAAATCGTGCAAAATGAAGATAACGCAGAGTTATTAGAAGCCAAAGTATTGAAGTATCATTCCAATATCAATGGCTTTTATAATATTGCAAATAGGCTTCATGGCGATTTTTTTTTGCATTTATAGTAAA